>OX276373.1:53150726-57950726 GCA_946251855.1 Alsophila aescularia
TTTTTCGTAAAAAGGTACTTTAACATTGGAAGATTAACCTACCTACCTCTCGAGATGAATACCCTTGTTCTGACAATACCTGAGGGCACAGTTTCAAAGGGGACGTCTACAAAGGGTACGCTCTAGGTTATACTAAACCTGAGATAGCTTTAGCTTTATCTAACTGTAGGTCAAAACGCTGGGCTTGGAAGAAATAACATAGTTTAATTCAATGCGTTTTGAAAGCATGACGATGTCGGTAAACAAATGATCTCGTGCAAGCACAGAAGAAAAAATAGTACTAACGTACAGAAGGCTCACTCCGCTAAGACAAACAAATAAAAATCGACTTTTGCCGCCACTTAATAAAGTGTAATTCAGCTCGCACGACCTTGATGCTTATCAATTTATATGCGTCTCTCTTTCTAACGCGTACGTCCATCTCAATATATCTCGCGGCAGGCCACGGATAGAGTAACGCCGGCGTTACAGAAATTCGCGCAAGCAAGTACATCGAGTGAGACAGGCCTGGTGCAAGTGAGAATTTGCCTCCACCAGATAACAGACGTTGTTTTGTTCATATGAAAATTCGTAAACCTTTTCTCTTAGAATAAGACGTAACAATTTTGAGGTCCGTCACAGTTCAACACGACCTCAGGAAGGCGGCATTATATTTCATACCTAGATCTGTGAGGACACAGTGGAGGATAAACTTTTTATCCAGCGAACTTGTTGGCAGTTCCAGAAGTTAGTTAAGAGTAAGTTAATCCGTACAAGTACTGATACTTTTCGCCTCCAAGTTTAAATCCAGTTGTTCTTGTGGGTAGTTGATATATGCAGTCAAAACTTATATAAGTGACCTCTGAAGGCGCAACTGAAACAGATGATTTGAATAGGTATCTACATTTGTATTTTGGTAAGAAAGGCCTATGATCTCCATCTCTTCTGGTGGACTTGAAGGCACGCAGACGGGAAGCAAAGACGTTTACGGTAGTAAGTTTCTTTTCACTGTGAATTACCTCCCAGTAATCAAGCCCCACCTGTGGAATAGTCAGAGTAAAAATATTACCGTTTTCCCGACCACGGCTAAACATTCGAATATAAAGCTATAGAATTACCTATAAGAATTTCCTAAGACCACGGTCCAAATTTATTTTATAACAGTAGGCAGAAAGATATACGGTACACAATTAGCTCGCTGCATTGACCGTCTGTGTGTCCCGTTATTTATGACATAGGATTGGACTGGATCACTCGGAAAAAACATTTGCGTTAGCCCTAAAAGTATTATTTTAGCTGTGTTCTAGTTTGTATGCCCAAAAATAATATCATAAGCATAAATACATAGTTGAGAGGTTTATAAATAAACAAGATATCATAATAAATGGCACAAGATTATTCAATGAAGATAAGATTACAAGGTATTCATCTCAACCCATTTTTTTAAAGATTTTATTTGACTGTGTGTTTGTATGTATGTTTGTTTGTTTAGGTCAAATCTTGAAAGCTGAATTATAACCACTTCCTCATATCTTACGGAGTTGAATTTTTATTATATTATGTTGGTTCAGTTCCGATGACAATGTATTTTTATGGTAAACATGACCTGAATAAACATCCAGATTAGCTCCAGATAAAGAAACTCTTAAACGGCCAACAGCGCAGACACGAAATTTTGTGTAAGTATTTTATCATGATGGCCAGTTTAGGTGGGTTCCCAACGAGTCACACCAGATCCTGTCACAGTGTGACTACTGTTATGACTCAATTGTAAATTATTTCATTCTTTTTAGTGGTTGTTTACAAAATATCATTTCGATTATGAAGTCGTTTTTTTTTTTTTGGGAAAATATTTTATTTTTTGATTTTTAGTGGCGTAAGAAAACATTGGGAAGAATATATGCCAAAGAAAATAGTAGACACTCACTCACTTTAGTGAATAAAACCTACATATGTAACAACTGTATTTGTTTTGTCCATTTTCCATCATTTTGTTGTTGCGTTCCTTTTACTACCTTCCGGGTCCCTACCCTAGACCCTGAAAACCACATAACACCAGAGAACTCAGCTATCCTCCGGCTCCATCATCAGACCCTGCATACCACAGAACATACAGTGCGAACTCACCAAGACAAACCAAATGAGCCCAAACTCGAAGGGCTTCCATCATTTTGTTGTTGAGTTCCTGTGACTACCTTCCAGCTCCATCATCAGACCCTTGATACCACATGAAACCAGACTTGATCTCATTAAGACAAAATGAGCCTAAACTCGAAGGGATTCCATCATCCGATTGTGTAGTTCTTTTATATACTACTACTACTACTTCTACTACTACTACTACTACTACTACTACTACTACTACTACTACTACTACTACTACTACTACTACTACTACTACTACTACTACTACTACTACTACTACTACTACTACTACTACTACTTCTACTACTAATACTACTACTACTACTTCTACTACTAATACTACTACTACTACTTCTACTACTAATACTACTACTACTACTACTACTACTACTACTACTACTACTACTACTACTACTACTACTACTACTACTACTACAACTACTACAACTACAACTACAACAACTACTACTACTACTACTACTACTACTACTACTACTACTACTACTACACCCAGGTGCAAAACGTCAGCATATTAAGACGTCCTTAAATTGTTCAAAATTGACTTGCAATCCAGTCCTAAACATTATTACACAGAGAATTAAATTAAAGCTTGTTTAAAGCTAATAAACCAATGTTGATGAAATTTATACAGTACCACACTAGAGGTCTTCTTACACAATCTGATTCAGTTCAGAAATCCCCAGATATTAGAGAACATTAACTATAAAACAAATTGATTTTATAATAAAACTACTCAACCAATTTTGATGAAATTTGTATGGGACTACACAGAAAGATTACCCTTTTGAATAAAAAAACAACCAGCTAAATCGGTTGAGAAATCTCAGAGTTAAACACAAAATAAAGGCAATATAAACACAAAATCGAATGGATTTACTCAACAAAACTATTTATTCTCGAAAAACTGCTGTACCAATTTCGATACAATTTATATGGGATCATTTGGAAAGTATACCCTTTCAAAAAAAAATAATTTAATATCGGTTAACAATTGACGGAGATATCGACAGACAAATATAAAAAATAAAAAAAAAAAAAAAAAAAAACATACGTACAGCCGAACATATAACCGTCTGCTTTTGTGAAGTCGATTAAAAATGAGAAGTTGCCAAATCTGGAAAATGTCTGTAAGGAACGGACTGACACAATATTACCCTAGAAAATAAATTACAACAAACCTGTCAAAAAGCATCAAGAGCGTTGGTGCTATACTTTTTTATTGGTATATCCTAGATGAAAATATTAAGATGTTTTTTTCGCGATAAACTGTATTCTACGTGGACGAAGGCGCAGGAAAAAGCTATTATTTGTATAAAAGTACAAAAGCTTATATTGAGCACCGCGGCCCGTCCGCTTGCATCCGCTTCTTTGAACGGGCCTTGCTGCAGAATTGAAAACCGCTCTCGAAAAAAAACGTTTAAGCTTTCATACTACTTGACAAAATGTATGGCCACCTAATGAACCTAATATACTAAATTTATAGTAAATAGTACCTATATTCATATCTACAGATACCCACCAAGTTCCGGGTTCACTACGCTACTTCGAAACACGTTTCACCTAATTTCATTTAATCTATGACGACTCATCGAATACTTATTTTATCTATACATCAATTTAACAAAAGACATTTCATCGATGGTTAATTTCAATTTATTTCATTTCACCGTTAAATTTATTTAAAAATTCTAAAAATGTTTTGGCCCCATCATACGGTGTTTTTCACAACATAGTGGCGCAGTACTTATTGTGTGGCGTCGGTGGTGTTATTTTCCAGGCGTCTGTTTGTGTTTTAATTGTGTTTCAGCTGAAATATTATTGTGGAAACAAACTGAAAAACTTATTTGACATAGGCCACCAGGTTGCCCGTGGCAACGGTCATTGCCAAGCAGGATCGCGCATCTGCACATTGCGCAGTATTTGGACGCATGTGCAAATGGCATGGCATTTTGATTAATATCTGCCAATTTGATTTTTGGCAGTAAATAACAATATTTTGGATTTTCTATTAATGCTTTCTCGGTCGTCACCTACGAGTAATGATGAATTCCACACGCCCGAGGAAGCGACCAGGCACTTGTCACCTCCGCCGCTCCAGCTGGGCCAGCGTTGTAGGCGTCAGCTGCCCCTACCTGATGATGGATCTTCACCTGAGAATGAATTAGCCTCTGTTACTTACTCTGGGGATGCGGCTTTACAAAACGTTTCCAAAATTCAAAATTTAAACGCTTACATATCACTGAAAAATCAAGTAAAGTGCGACCAGTGCTCAGAACCACGTTTTTTCAAAGGAATTAATGGCCTAAAAATCCATGCAAGTAAGGCTCATCGCTCAGCTCGTAATGCACATTGCCATAATGTATCTCATAATCCTTCAAGCTTTTGGGGAACTCTATCTAAATTTAAAAATAACCTGCCCATAATGAAAAGAATCCCGCGCGGTGCACGCATTAGTGTCGCTAATTGTCTACTTCAGTATATAAAAAGCGTCACTTCCACCAATTCAGTTCGAGCCTGTGAGCACTTGCTGACATTCCCCTATAGAATTGTGGTTCACTACGCTACTTCGAAAAACGTTTCAATTTTCCATGTTCCGAAAGACAATTTAGACCAAAATTCACTTACTAACAAAATTAAGCAAAATTGACAAAATAACTCTAAGTCTTGCCCTGATTTCTCTTTATCACCACGACCTCCTTCACGATCCATATGTTCTGTGGCTTATAGATTAGTCGAAGATAAAATGGCTGATGGAGACATCAGAGGTTCTTCAAAACTTTTGTTTTCCAGTGATACTATGGCACCTAACACTCCAGAAACCTTATTGGCTCTAAAAGAAAAACATCCGCTTTCACCAGCATCAATTCCTCTACTTCAAGACGCTCTCGAGGAGAACTCCTTGGTTGCAACCTTTGAGGACGTTAGTCTAGCAGTGAGTTCCTTTCCAAGTGGTTCTGCGGGCGGCCTCGATTCTCTCACACCGCAGCATCTGAAAGATCTTACTGGCGCAGGCTTTGGAGAGATCGGAGACGCTCTTCTCACGGAACTGACAGTATTAGTCAACCTTATGCTTGCAGGCAAAGTTGATAACAATATTACCGCCGTAATTTACGGGGCAAACTTATGCGCCCTTGTTAAAAAAGATGGGGGCATAAAAAATTATTACTCATGTTGCTTATTTCATATTAAAATATTGTCTTTGTGTACCTAAATTCACGTATGCCCTTAGATGCTGTCAGCTTTGGAACCACCCCATACTCTTACAACAGCTCGACAGCATTCAAAGGGATACTCTCACCGCCATTTTAAATACACCTTTTGATGATCGTGCTTGGCGTCAAGCCTCCCTGCCTGTAAGGTTTGGAGGTCTCGGCATACGCAAAATTTCTAGCGTATCTTTGCCAGCTTTCCTGTAGTCAGCCTACAGCACACAAAATCTAGTTCAGGACATCTTACAGTCATCACTCAAATTCAAATTACTGCAAAAAATTCAAATTACTTTCCTTTCTGACGCTTTGGAAAGTTGGAAAACAGCTTGCCCAAGCGAATCTTTGCCCAAGGCCCCGTCCTCTCAACGGCAGTGGGACGGGCCGCTCTGTGCTTTAGAGTATAAAAGTCTATTAGACTCTTCAACTTCTTCCGCAGAGCACACTCGTCTATTGGCTGTTGCTCGTTGGGAGTCGTTGCTCGTTGGGAGTCGGGACTTTGGTTGCACGCTCTACCTTCCAGGACTATTGGAAATTTATTAGAAAAAAAAACGTTTTGTTTAGCCGTATCGCTAAGAATAGGCGCAGCTTGTCAGGTCCCTTATCGCTGCAACTGCGGCGATACTGTAGATCGCCTCGGTCACCACGGCTTGTCGTGTACGAAGTTCTGGGCGCATACCACGGCACGCCAGCCTGAATGATGTCATCCGTCGGGCTTTTGTCAGTGCCAGCGTCCTGTCAGTCCTGGAACCTAATGGGCTGATGCGAGATGACGGCAAAAGACCCGACGGCATGACCCTCATACCTTGGAAGGTGGGGCGGCCATTGGTGTGGGATGCAACATGCGTAGACACAATGGCTCCGTCTCACCTTCCTGCAACATCAGTTAGGGCCGGCGCTGCCGCCGCTCAAGCCGAAAACCTCAAGCAGCGCAAATATGCGCACCTTGACCGGGTGTACATGTTCGCTCCATTTGGGGTGGAGACGATAGGTCCGTGGGGGCCGGCTGCTTTGGGGCTTTATCGGGACATGACCAGGCGATTGGTGGAGGCGTCGGGTGTCCAGAATGCTGGCTTTTATTTCGCACAGAAATTGAGCATTGCCATTCAACGTGGCAATGCCGCCAGCATTCTGGGACCTTTCCCTCCACTAATGGTCTTTTAGTTTAAGTTTTTATATAGTTATTTTAAGTTTTAGTTTTAATTTTTAGTCAATATTTTAAGTTTTCGTTAATTTCTGTTTTATAAGTTGTGTGTAAATAAATGAGGTTATCATCCGATCGAAAGGCGTGGCAACAGCAAAAGGAGGCCTATACCCAGCAGTGGGTAGCGTAGTGGCTGTAAATGATGATGATGATGATGATGATGACGTGTAAATAGATGCCTTATTTATGTTTATTATATTTTATATATATATATATATATATATATATATAATATTTATATATCATTTATAATAATATATATAATTTATATTATTTATAATAATATAATATTATTAATATATTATTTATATATAAAATATAGAAATAATATATTAATAATAAAATAAGCTTAATTTGTTAAAGTTTCCAACTTAAAATAATACAAAGTTAACTAGCGGGAATTCTAAAAACATCTATCTTAAATTTTATCATAGATGTCCTGTTGCAGAGCGCACAGTACAATTGACCAGTAGAGTTTATGTGTAGAAAGGCTTGGGACGGTTATTTGAGCGCGCCATAACAGCGCTTCGAGTTGGTCTTCATGTATTCCCTCCCCCTTCACGTCTCTACATTATTGCGCACGGCACCAGCACTACAGTGCGACCGAGTGCGCGTGTTCGAGTTACGCGGCAACGCGTTTTAACTTAGCCGGTTTATACTCAGTTCAGCACACCACACTAAAATCACAGAAGAAGTATTAGTACTAACTAATATGTGCATGTATTGACATATACCTATACCAACCTACATGAAATAGTTGCACTTACCTAGGTTATGTTGCAAATAAAATGCTATGGAGACCTTATGAATTTTTCGACTAATTATCTACCAATCAAGATTAGATGCAGGTAAATGTGTTACAAATAAAATACTGTAGGTAGGGATATATTAAATATATAATCTTTTATACATCTATGCAAGTAAATTAGAATTGAAGTGTATGTTTGTAAATGTCAAAATAACAGCTTTTACTAAATGTCTATGAAAGTATATACGGTACTAACAACAAACACGAAACTAATAAAAAAAACTTTGTCTGTTTGTTCCGACTAACCTCCAAAACGGCTGGACCGATATTGTTGGGACTTTCATTGGCAGATAGCTGATGTTATAAGGAGGCTACTTATATTTTCGAACAAGAATTAGGGTTCCTAGCAAAATAAATAAAAGTAGTACTGTGACGATGTGAAAACCTCTTTCGTAATAATACTCATTTGATCTGTTAATTCTTTCATAATCCATTTCATTCCATTTAATAGTTTGTCATTATTAATTCGATATTCAA
Source organism: Alsophila aescularia (assembly GCA_946251855.1). Lineage (NCBI taxonomy): Eukaryota > Metazoa > Arthropoda > Insecta > Lepidoptera > Geometridae > Alsophila > Alsophila aescularia. The sequence goes on from OX276373.1 coordinate 53,158,567, forward strand.
ATAACCTGTCTTTCTTAAATGGTCTTTCCGATATTGATTATTAGCAGAACTGCAATTTTACAAAATAATAAGTTATAAAATATCTACATAAGTTTATTACAAATATATATGAGTCTTTTAAATATATATGAGAATACCTTCATCCGTATCGTTTTGTTCCATATTCGTAAGCCGCTGTTGATGGTCATCTCCTCCTGTTCCTGTGCTTTTAATAGTTCCTGACCCTTGTATGTTGTCCACTGAGGCCTGGTCCTGGGGCTAGTGGGACAAACCCCAAACCCTGGACCGCCTCGTGACAGTACTAGTATAACTGTGTTTTTTAATTTGATATAATCAAGAAGCTACGTTGCCTGTTTGTCTGTCTGAATAAATCGTCAAGAGCGTGTCGCGCACTAATTATTTTGGGTTCCGATCTCATAATATCATGTCCACTTGCCTGTCTTTCTGTTTGTCCGAATAAATCGTCAAGTGCGTGTCACGCAAGAACGTGACATTGTACGACGAGACGGAATAATTCAGGGTTCCGATCTCATATCATGTCCAATCGCATGTTATTTTGTTTTGAATAAGTTGCCAAGTGCGTGTCAGAGCACGAAAAATGTAGGGTTCCGATCTAATATCTTGTCTATCTGCCTATTTATCTATCGGTCTGTTTGATAGTCTGTCTGTCTAAATTGTAGCTGTAATCACACTGATATTATAAATCAGAGATCCGTTTACTGTCGTAAACAGGCTAATCAGTATCATTCTCTCTTATCGAGCGGAAAACTTTGTTTGCGCGATGCAGAACTCCATACATTAGAACTGACAGTCCATACAAAACGTCATAAAATGCATAAAAACCAATTAGCGCCATCTATTTAATATTTTTGTTTGTTTGTTACGCTTTCGCGCCTTTACTCAACCAACTATCATGGAATTTTGCACACACGTCAGGGATGCAGAAAAGGACATAAGGTACTTTTCACCCCGAATAAGGCTAAATAATAATAAAAGAGAATCAAAATTATTAATTTTGATTCTCTTTTACAACCTCGATGTCAAAGTGACAGATATATTGAACCCTGGCGAAGAACATAGGATGCTTTTTTAACTGACTTAATAAAATAGGTTCTCAAGTTGCTGTGTTTGTATGTAATATTGTTGGAAATGCATAATATTCACATATGGATGGTAATATTATGTTGAAAAATTGTAATTAAATACAGAAAAATTTAACAGGGGACGGACAAAACTTTTTAATATCTGTTAGAGTTACTATTAAAATAAAACAAAAAACGTAGTCGGTAGATATTCAGTTTTTTTAAGGAATTTAAAATATGAGAATCAGTTCAATCAGTCAATGAGGCAAGTTGACATAAAAAGTGTGTTAACCTGCAGGCATTACACTATTCATAATCAGCCTATATGTGTCTACTGCTGGACGTAGGCCACTTCTAATGCACGCCACTGAGCTCGATCTTCAGCTCTCCGCTTCCATTTTCTACCAGCCGCTTTTTGCAGGTCGTCACTCCACCTGGTCACAGGAGTTCTACGCTACGTTTGCCTGGACATGGTCTCCAGTCGAGAACTCTTCTACCCCAACGGTTATCGATTATTTGGGAAATGTGACCAGCCCACTGCCACATCAACTTGCTTCCTTAGAGCTTATCCTTAGAGCTATGTCGGTCACTTTGATTCTCTATCGGATATCTTCATTACGAATCCTGTCCTTCACAGAAACTCCAACCATAGCTCTCTCCATAGCTCACTGAGTGAGCTTAAATATTGTGGACTAGTTTGATCGTGAGTGTCCATTTTTCGGCTCCTAAGGCCATGACTTCAATGTACGGCTGGGCATGAGGAATGGCAATGAACTGAGAGTGGGGCAGTTTGGATTTGGAAAGCGGAACCACAGGGGTCAGTGAATGGCCGACTTCATGGAGAAGGAGGAAATCTTTATGACGAACTCTTTTTTCAAGAAGCGCTCGTCCAGGAAATAAATGGACGTGGCTGCACCCCGGCAGTCATTAACAAGAGATAGATTTTATTTTTACGACCAATAGGCATATATTCATATTCTCTGCCAAGAAGCCAGAGATTTTGAGTGAGCTCGAGAAGTTCTATGGGCAATTATACGCCTCATCGCGTAGTTCTTCTAGCACGACTAGCGATGCAAGAGCCCGTTTGACCCGACATTATACCGAAGATATCCCGAATGTCCAATAAAAAAAAAAAACAAAATATCTTCAATGTACAGAATTGGACCCGTTACAGTTTTATTATAAGTATAGATTGTAGGAAATTAAATAATGTAGTAGGTAGGTACTTACTTCTTATTACTTTGTCTCATTTTACGGGATTTCTCCTTCAAATTATTCTTTTGCAGGCATATTTCTTGTTTTCGCCATCTTATCTGCACTACCACAAACAAGAAAAACAAGGATATGTGCTGTTGCTCTATAACTTACCTCTACAGCGTCACCGGACGGTGGGGCGGGCGCAAAAGCGCTCCGCCGCAATGTGTGACGCAGAAGGCGCACGCCAAAGTTAAGTTTGTGGCCACTTGCTCAAGGGCACCCAGGGGGTACGAACCTCGGCTTGGACAGTTGCCATTGATTACTTGGGGAGTATCGAACTAAACACCCCTCGATCTCTACTGTTAGATAGTGATCGAAGGGGCCCTGATGAAATGGCTGGAGCCCTTTAATTGAATTGCATAACTGACCACCAATTCGGAATATACCTTTGAGAAGAATCGGCAAGAAACTCAAAGGCGAATAAAGTCGACATTAATTACGGGACCTTCGACCTCGCATCCGGCGAGGTCGGTGTCTGTGTCTAATTGTGTTGAAAGATGGTGAAGATGACGGAGTGGGCGAATCAATCGCTGCCTGCACTGCGGCAGCGATTTCATCATCCGGATCGCTCAAGATGTCTCTAGGGCGTCTACGAAGGGGCCGTGCGTCTGTTGTCGCGTCTGTCGTGTAGTTAGAGGCCTAAACTACTAGGGGGTTGAGGTGATGGGGTGCCGCGTCAAAGTAGCGGTGAGAGGCATTTTTCATACATTGAACTATCGAGGGAAGCTTGAGATCACTGTGCAGGTCGATGTTCCTCTGATACCAGGGGGCATCTAATGCACCGCGAACGAATTTATTTTGTAAAATCCGAAGTTTCTCTAGGGAAATTCGGGAGGCGTGAGCAAAAGCTACGGACAAGTATGTCATTGTTGGTCGGACGCAGGTTTTGTAGAGTGTCAACTTATTTCTAAGAGACATTTTACTGTGCCTGCCTAGGAGTAACGCGAGGCGGTATAGGTAGAATGCCGCCCTTTTGTGGACGGCGCTGATGTGATCATTGAAGTGGAGTCGATAGTCAAGGGTGATTGAACAAATAGAAAGTAACAGCTATATACTCTTTGGTAACAGCGTCCAATGATTCCGCATGCGAAGAAGAGACAGAGTGTGAGAGCGCGCGCATCTTTGTAAAGGTCGTAAGCGCCAAATCAAATAATTGATTATTACAAGAAAACTTCACAATCAATCAAAAAACTAGTTGACAGAACTAAAGAAGTAATTATTATCTACGTATCAAAATAAAATCATCTTGAAATATTATAGCGTTCCTGAGATCCACATTAAAACGTGTGCGAAACAGAGATTTTTCATATATATTTTTTTCGAGAATTTTATTTACAATCGTGTTTCTACGTTTATGAAACCAAAGAAAAAATGAAAAAAAAACATATTTTTGACATTTTTAACTCTTAACTCCCTTAGATATCGAGTATCAAAACTCAATATGGCGACAACCAGTTTTTTTGTGATTTTGTGTTCAAAAACTATAAAACCCGTCATACGGTCCTAGAGGACCATCAAGGACAAAATAATAAAAAATGTATATCACCCCAGACCCCCCATTATAGCTAAGAAACATCTAGGTCACATTAGTTTTCAAACATAAAAAACCGCATCATAATCGGTCTATTTGTTTGGGAGCTACAATGCCATAGACAGATACTCAGTCACAGTCTCTTTGTTCGGGGGTTAAAAAGTCACAAACAAGAATATTAAAACGTTTTAAAAATTTAAAGTGCGGGGGAGTGCGCTTTACCTACTTGGTTAAATACTGATAAATTTATATCGCACTGCTACGGCCCTAAAGTTTTAAAATTCTAAAACGTTTGAATTTCTTGTTTGTGACTTTTAAGTCCAATAATGGCCAGTTCCTATATCTTCAAACGAATCATTTTCACTTACTGTCCGTCGGTGTATGACATAAACGCCATACATAAAGCGTCAAAAAGTAACGAGACGTTTGAATAACGACTCGTTTAATTTTTATAGGAATTGGGGGTAAGACCGAGGTCGGGGTGGGGATTAGTTTTTGAACTTATATTTTTATTTAAATTATTTTGGGGATATAATATATCTATATTCGAAATGTGCATAATAAGCCCTTTCATTTTATTCCAAACACGCATCATAGAAAAAATATATTTTTAGTTCACCTTTTAGTCCTCTAGAGGGCGCCATATTCAATTTAATGTGACGTCACATAGCCTATAACTAGCGGACGATGAAGACGCTTCCAGCGATACTTTTTTTAACAAATTATGATGAGTAGTTTAGAAGTTATGAGAGATTCGTCTTCAGGTATAGAGTGTCATAAGCTATTTTTATACCTGACCGTAGTCGAGTATTAGTTTTTGAACTCATTTCTTGTTATCTATAAACAGAGTCTCTAAAATTTCATATCAAAGGGTCCAAACCAAATAATCTCAAATCTTTCAGAAGTGGGTCAACACACGATTCAAATATGAAACTATGCAGACAAAGCCGCACGATACATCTATCTACAAATCGTTTATCGGCAATGGAAACGTTGGGCCTTTGAAAACCATAAATTGATCAAACCAGAATAAATAGTCGGTCAAGCGTGATGCGTGACGGCCGGTCACGGGACCCGTAAATAATGGTTACCTTGGAAATGTTCGGACACTATGAAATACACTGGTATTGAAATTTAGTACCAAACTTTTTATGTCTGTCTGATCGCGCATCACGTTAAAACTACTGGACCTACTACAATGCGATTTTCACTGTTGGATAGATTAGATTTTGACTTAAAAACTGTATGAGTAGGAAACAAGCAATTCAATAAAAATAAAAAAACTATAAATTTAAAAAGTGTGGTATATTAGGTCGCGTCATGTAAAAAGAATGCTGGTGGTTAGGCTGCGCATTAGGCGATTTATCGGTCTATTTGGCAGCTAACTCTATGTATTTGGTCCATTTGGTGGTCCATTTGGTGGCTATTTGATGGTCCAATATCAAAATTAATGGTAAAATACCTGATTGAATGATGAGTGAATTACGATTTAATGAAACGTCAATGATCCACTTAATTTTATTACTGACTAGCTATGCTCCGTAGCTTTGCCCGCGTACTATCTTCAAATATAACATACACATATTATTTTTTCTTTTTGCCTTTAACCCTCGTCTTCAGATGTATCTAACATCTTTACCTTTCATTTTCACAACAGCTACAAAAGCTCAAAACCTTAGGATTTTTGGTCAAATTTGATTCAAAAGCTTCAAAAGCTCCAAATCTTAGGTTTTTTTGTCAAATTTGATACAAATGCAAATCTAAAAAAGTTTTTTTTTCATGTTGTTATGTTTTTTTTATCCATAAACCATCCCGGGCGTCCTCAGAAGACGTTGCCAAAGTTTCGTCACAATCCGTTCAAAGGTTTAGGAGTGCATCGAGTACATCCAAACAAACGTTCATTTATATATTTTTATATATATATATATATATAACAATGAAACTATATATATATATATATAGTTTCATTGTTATTCTATTGTTATAAAAATGCCTGGTACTGGACAGATTAATTGAGTAAATATGTTCCTAAGATAAAGATAATCTATATATATAGATATAGATAATCTATATATATAGATTATCTTTATCTTAGGAACATATTTACTCAATTAATCTGTCCAGTTTTTTATAACAATAGAATAACAATGAAACTTTACTTCCTATGGAGCATATGGAGTGGTCGGTATTGAAAGTATTAAGGAGCTACAAACATCAGAGATTTGTTTAGTACACACCAGAAACATGCAGTTATTTTTTTCATTCCACTGAACCGTAAAAAACACAATATTCACAAAAAACTAAGTTAAACGCAGCTTGTCAGGGCCGTTATAACAAATAACGATAAACGTGAATACACAAATAAATATAACGTCTATAAGTGGTTATATTCATTGTGAAAAATACCATATATTTAAATTGTGGTCACAAACAATGAGTAAGTTCGTTATTACTCAACGTATGGTTTTAAGTAAATAAGTAAATTGTAGCATGATTATACAAAACATGTTTGTTTGTTTTATAAACGAGTAATCAATCGATTCGCCTTCATGTATAGTGTCATAGGCTATTTTTTACCCGACTACGGCAAGGCAAATGATGGATTAAGTGCTCAAACTAAAAACTTGGTTCGATCTTGACAAGCGAGATATGAATCGATTCGTCTTCATCGCAAGAATGTTATATACGTTACGGGTGTTAGTTTTTGATCTTATGTCTTGTTTAGATTTAAAGTATTGAACAAAACATTCTCACTACTATTTAATGGAAAATAGTTTCAGTTTCAGGATAAAAGCCCCCATCTTACTGACTATAAAAACCTCTTTCAGTCGACAAACATCTCATAACAAAGCACTGAAACTGTCCCACAGTTTACCAAAACCCGTGATATTACAGTCAAGATCGTGGGTCAAGTTTTATTTATAGCAATGCGGTCGTTATTCCTTATTGCAATACAAATGTAGACGTGTACCCCACGCGTGGGTTGAGGGGGTTGTAATTTAAATATTCATCCTTTGGGACAATAGGATATGTGAGCAGACTGAGACGCGTAGTTTTGGAAATCGTGATCCAAACCAATATATAAAAGTGAAACGTTTGTTTGTTGGTCTAATTTCTCCAAGCTCCTTGATAATAAAACGTGATAATTTGGATGTTTACGTTAAGAGTATAAAATGTTCAAAGTACTTTGTGAGTTGTCTCACAACATACCATGAGATCATGACATGACGTCACGTTGTTTTATACAACATATATAGTTAGAATTTTTACATTTACATTTTTTTACATTTTTTTTACTTTTTTTTTTTTTACATTTTTTTCCCCAGTTTGATTGTTTGATGATTATGGGACATCTCATTATCACTTGTATCATTTATATTTGTAGTTTGCATAAGTTTTGTTATAATTTGTGACATTTGTAAAAAAATAGACAATTAACACATATGGAATAAATACATCCCCGTAAAGTTTCTTGGTGCTCTCTTCTATAACGGGCGTATTTCCGAAGCACCAGTAGAGTCAGAAGGGTTTTTCCTTTTCCAGTGTGAGATTTAACTCTGTTGGCACATGAAAGGGAAATTTCCTTTTCATACTCAAAGAAAAAGTAAGTATAGAATAATAAGTTGAATAGGAATAATAAGTTTACCTATACTTTTATTGATTTGATCTTTTAATAATATTTTATGTATTTGTCCTTGTTCATGAGATGTTAACTTGTTTGACTTGTAAAAGATGTTAATAGTTGTTAGTTTTGTTTTTGGGGAGTTTTCACGCGATAACGGCTAGACTGATTTTGATGAGATTTGGAATAGACATAGCTTATACCCTGGAATAAAACATGAGATACTTTTTATCCCGGAAAATGGTAAGTTTCCACTGGAAAAATGTTGATTACTCGCTGTAAGGAACGGTTGCCATGAAAACGAAATAATAGCAAGTCTGTCAAAATCCATCAAGCGCGTTGGTGATATACCTTTGCATTGGTTTTTAATATCCTAGAAGTTCATAGGATCTTTTTTCGCGAACTATAGTCCGCGCGGATGAAGTCGCGGGCGAAAGATAGTTTAATAATATACCTAGAGGTGTTAGGATAGGGGTCTAGCCCCTTAACATTAATTGAATCCCAGGGTTGCTTGTATTGTATATCGGTTTATAACGAACTAGCTGTGACTACGGCTTTTGCCTGGGTGGTCTTATTTCTCAGGGTTAAAAGTAGCCCATTGGCCAATAGTAACTAGAAAGTACCAAATACCCAATTTTGTTCAGCCGTCAGATACATTTTTATAGATTACTCGGCTTCTTATCGTGGGACTAAGATACCAAGTACCCCAGATTTTAAGTCACATCGTAAGATGTCCAACAATTAAAATCAAATCTTCAACACATAAATATACACAATGTACACGTGCCCTCCGAAGCACGGAACAATGGAAAAACGCACATAACTTATTATTAAAAGCCTAGAACCGAACGCGGTACCATTAGATTCTATTTTGCACTATTGAACCGTTAGGCTAGCATTGCATTTACTTACAGTACTTACTTGCAATAACTTCTTACAATAATTAAAATCATCATCATCATCGTCATCATCAGTGCCAAGGCTTTGTGGCCTTAGCGTTTGCTGAGTCAGGACCTGTTTTTGACAACACACAGCATTAATTTTATTTTTGTTTGTAATTATTTGTTTATTTTATTTGTTCTTTGTTTTTCTATGTAATGTTGTGTGTTGTCATAAATAAATGTATTTTCTTTTCTTTTCTTTTTCTTTTTTCATAATGTCAGCCTTTAAAAGTCTACTGCTGAACATAGGCCTCCCCCGAAGAGCGCCATGACGAGCGATCTTGTGCCACCTCCATCCACCGACTTCCTGCGATTGCTACAATGTCGTCGGTACATCGTGTCGTCTCCCTACACTTGCTTGCTTGTTCGTGCGAGCCATTCGAGAACCTTTATTCCCAAGCAGTGTTGGTTCAGTGAACTAAATGGCCTGCCCATTGCCACTTCAACTTGCAAACTCTGAGAGCTACGTCAGTACCCTTGGTTCTTCTAAAGATTTCCTCATTTGTGATTCTATCACATAGTGAAACACCGATCATAGCTCTCTCAATTGCACGCTGCGTGATATTGAGCTTGTGTATGAGAACAATAAATAGTTAGCGACCACGTCTGAGTGCCATATGTCATTACTGGCAACACGCACTGGTTATAAACTTTCGAAATAAATTATTGAAATAACGTAGCCACCCACGCCACGCCACCCAGTAATTTGAACACCCCGCCAGTGTGAGGATACCAATAACCACAGCACCCCAGTGGCGCTCAATCTACGCTTTATCATGATGACGCTCCCGTAGGCCAAACTAAGATTTAGCACTAAAAGCACGGACTGTACTACAATTTTACTCGTAATATTTATGTTGGTGAAGTTAGTCTCTGTGAAAGATGGCGCAGGTACTGCTGTGAGGATAAAAAAGCATAAAGTAAGAGCGAGATAGAATATGCAAAATACGTAAGTGAGTCAGCGAAGTAGTCATACAATGCTGTCTTTACCTTTAAGATTGCGCCTGAAAAATAGCAGTTTGCGCAGCGACTATCAGACAACTTCCGAGACACAAACTTCCGCTGCGACTACTGTATATGCAAGTTAAATTTGGGGAAAGCATTTCTTATAAAACAAGTTTTTTTATAGTAAACAAGCACCAATTTAAAAAAAAACCCGACCTCCCATTATAGCTAAGAACCATTTCGATCACATCATCTAACAAACAGAAAAAAAACCCATCAAAACGGTCCATTTGTTAGGGAGCTACGATCGGTTCCTCCCCTGTTATAGCAAATAACCATCTCGATCACATCAGTTTTCAAACAGAAATTAAACGCATCAAAATCGGTCCGTCCTTTCTTTTGGGTGCTACGACGCCACAGACAGACACACACACACACACACACACACACCCTAAACTTATAAAAACTCTCTCTTTTCTCGTTCGGGGGTTAAAAAACATGGTTTAAACAGTTGAACTGAATAAGCCTGGTTAATACAAATCTAATAAGCTCAAACTCGAAGTTTTAACTGAAACCATTCAAGGTTTTCGTTACCCAGCTTCCAGCTCCATCATCAGATACGAAACTCTTGTGATGAAGACGAATCAACTGATACCTGGCTTGTCAAAATTTGACCACGATTTTAGTTTGAATACATAACCTTTCCTTTGCCGTAGTAATAATCTAGACACTTATTTAAGCTCTAGAGTTTAGGTACCTAAAAGCGTTAAGGTAAACTCTATCAATATTATATCTAAGGTGAAGATGATATAATAATTCAAGTACCCATCTATAGCAGCCCCAAAAAAAGGAAAGCGTAGATCCATCGATGTTCCAACTCAATTAGTCCTAAGTACCATCGTAATAAAAGCAATGATCCGTTAACATTCGAGCGCTCACTTCCCAGCAGTCAAAAGAAAGTATATCCCAACGACAAATTGGGCTCTTGACATCTTCAGCGTGATTTATCTCGGCTGAATAAAATAAAATAAAATATTCCGCTCTCGAACGCGTCACAGACAGCCTGAAGACATCACTTTTCGTTTATTTATTAATGCAAAACAAGCGAACAAAAAACTAATTTCCTTATTTTTGGGGGCATAATATAATAATGTACAGTGTAAGATATCAGACGTGTCTGGGTTTGACGCACGCACACGAATATGCAAATGTACAGTGCGTTTGGGTATACAGTATACAGGTTTTTTTATATGTTAGGTTTTTTTTATGACTAACATTCGCCAACGTCTTGGTCCGCACGGACTACAGTTTATCACGAAAAAAAAGCATTCCATGTTCATCTTTGATCTTAAGAACCTATGAAACAGTATAGCACCAACGCTCTTGATTCTATTTACCCAAATACAACAAAGCAAGGCGAGGGTAATGAGATATGTATGTATCTATGTTTCTATGTATGTGAATGTTCCACCATAGCTTCGACCCTATTGGTTCGATTTTGACAAAGTTGGTGTCAATCGATTCGTCTTCATGTGTTGAGTGTCATAGGCTTTTTTATTCGACTACGGCAAGGCAAAGGAAGGGTTATGTGTTCAAACTTAATACGATATTAACTTCTCCACGATAGATTTTGTTTACGGACTTTGTCCTCTTTTATGTGTTTATATTATGCATGATGTGTTTAACCTTATTCTATAACATTTTGTGAATGTATTAGTGTAATAGTTGTTTGTAAGCCATCAATAAATAAAATAAAATAAAAATACATTGTCCGATTTCGACAAGCGAGGTATCAATCTATTCGTCTTCATCGCCAGAGGCTATTTTGTACGCGACCTTGGTTGGCTTTTAGTTTGTGCACATATGTCTTGTTGTCAGACTTGTGATTATTTCGTTTCCACGGCAACGCATATCATTTCCTTTCCTCACATCGAGTAATATCGACATTTTCCAACATCGCAATCGTTCCAGTAGATTTTACGTGATGCGCAAACAAACATACATACCAACAAACTAAGAAACAAAAAAGCAGACAAACAGACAGACGCGATTTAAAAAAAATGATAAGTTTAGTAGCTTATTTTATGTAAGCTAGACCATTTTTTTTTTAATATCTTAATCGTACAGACTTTTTCGTTCGTATTGCTTTATAATACGAGTAAGTATAGATATATGCTAGCACCGCGCGCGCTCATGGGTCATCTGTTTCACTGTTACAGTCATAGACAATTGCACATTACTCCGTGGTTACAGTGAAACAGTTGACCAATGAGCGCGCGCGGCACATTGTTTCACTTTTCACAATACCCTGATATATTTCAGTAAAGGGAGAGGGAAGATGTTATACATCAAAAACGTGTATTTGAGTCTCATATGACATTTTCAAGTTTTTATGAAATGTATGTTTCAGGCGAGTTAATGTCACTTGAACGTAATAGGATATAATACAACTAACATGCGTTTTAAATCATCCAATCTTTGTTACTGCCTATAAAATTATATTTTGGAGGCGCAGAGGCAAAGTATTCGATTGTTCGCTCATTTTGTAGTCGATCGACAATCGACGAATATCGGAAATTGAGTAATGGGGGACACAGACTGCGTTGTTTGCTGAGAAACCACTGACACTGTGGACATAAGTAAAATATTCTTCTAAGATTTAAGGGTCGGACCCAACCTGTCCGCATGACATCGTATATACCCGTAGCTCTATCGTCGAGGTGGCGTTCATGGCTAGAGCGAAAAACAGTTCAAATTTCAAACTATTTATTGACCAAATATTTTTTACAATTAATCAAATTTTTTGCTTAAAAAAAAAAAAACTAACTGGGGGTTAAATTAACTGTGTTTATGTATCATTGTATCATAATCTCTGTTTAAGGTATCATAGCTCCCAAAGGAATGGACCAATTTTAATGCATTTTTTTATGTTTGAAAGCTGATGGTTTTTAGCTATTATAGGAGGAAGGAGAAGGTGAGTGAGGCTCGTAGCTCCCTAACGAATGAACCAATATTGATGCGGTTTTTTTATTTAAAAGCTGATGCGATCGAGATGGTTCTAAGCTATAATGGGGGACGGGCGTCAGGGGCTATTTAAGTATTTAATTTGTGCTTGTTGTAAGTATAGAATGGTTTAAAGTCTGTTCTTTAAAATATCCTAAAATGCTGCTCAAAAACTCAAGTCCACAGCCCCCGCGGTCCGTGTTAGTCTTTGTCCGCACGCGTCTTTGCAGGAAATGAAAAATTCCAAGACAGCGATGTTTTTATTAACTGCTGGGCCATTATTCTCTATAAACAGTCACACGCGTAACGCGTCTTGCTGTGGAATCGAAGATGTTATACATCAAAAACGTGTATTTGAGTCTCATATGACATTTTCAAGTTTTTATGAAATGTATGTTTCAGGCGAGTTAATGTCACTTGAACGTAATAGGATATAATACAACTAACATGCGTTTTAAATCATCCAATCTTTGTTACTGCCTATAAAATTATATTTTGGAGGCGCAGAGGCAAAGTATTCGATTGTTCGCTCATTTTGTAGTCGATCGACAATCGACGAATATCGGAAATTGAGTAATGGGGGACACAGACTGCGTTGTTTGCTGAGAAACCACTGACACTGTGGACATAAGTAAAATATTCTTCTAAGATTTAAGGGTCGGACCCAACCTGTCCGCATGACATCGTATATACCCGTAGCTCTATCGTCGAGGTGGCGTTCATGGCTAGAGCGAAAAACAGTTCAAATTTCAAACTATTTATTGACCAAATATTTTTTACAATTAATCAAATTTTTTGCTTAAAAAAAAAAAAACTAACTGGGGGTTAAATTAACTGTGTTTATGTATCATTGTATCATAATCTCTGTTTAAGGTATCATAGCTCCCAAAGGAATGGACCAATTTTAATGCATTTTTTTATGTTTGAAAGCTGATGGTTTTTAGCTATTATAGGAGGAAGGAGAAGGTGAGTGAGGCTCGTAGCTCCCTAACGAATGAACCAATATTGATGCGGTTTTTTTATTTAAAAGCTGATGCGATCGAGATGGTTCTAAGCTATAATGGGGGACGGGCGTCAGGGGCTATTTAAGTATTTAATTTGTGCTTGTTGTAAGTATAGAATGGTTTAAAGTCTGTTCTTTAAAATATCCTAAAATGCTGCTCAAAAACTCAAGTCCACAGCCCCCGCGGTCCGTGTTAGTCTTTGTCCGCACGCGTCTTTGCAGGAAATGAAAAATTCCAAGACAGCGATGTTTTTATTAACTGCTGGGCCATTATTCTCTATAAACAGTCACACGCGTAACGCGTCTTGCTGTGGAATCGTTCGGAAATGTTCGGCAATTCTCGAACATGCACAAACAATTCCACGCAGATATCTTAACGCGGCGCATTACGTGGCCGAATGGCAATAGAGAATAAGGTCCCTGTTCTGCTGCTGTTGTTATCACCTCTCAATACACTCTTCCATTACCGTGATCTTTAGACGTCCTTTAGACGAATATTGAACTCTTAAATAGTAACTTCGTAATTTTGTATACAAGACAAGTTCAAAATTAAAACCACGGTCGGGTAAAAATAACCTATGACGCTCTTGCAATGAAGACGAATGGATTAATATCTCGCTTTTCAAAATCTTATTAAGTTTTTAGTTTGTATTTGCTTCGATATAGTCAGATAAAAAATCTATGACACTCTGTACTGAAGACGAATCGATTGACACCTCGCTTTCAAAATCGGACCAATAGTGGTGACACTATGGTGGGACATTCACGGGTAAAAAACGATCTATTCGAGTAGTCTTAGAGGGCTGCTCGTCTGATCAAATGGCTATCAATGCCGGTGTACCTCAGGGATCGGTTCTCTCAGCTACACTGTTTTTACTGCACATTAATGACCTTCTGAAGCCCGGTACCTTTAGGTATGCTGATGATAGTACTGTAGTTGAGAGATTCACTTCCAATGCTCAAGCCAGCTGTGACGCTGTCCAGTTTCAGAGAGAGGCTATGGTAGACCATTTAAATTTAGACTTAGAAGCCGTGTCCGATTGGGACGATGCTAGCCTGGTTAAGTTTAATGCTACTAAAACGCAGGCGTGTTTGTTTTCTGCTAAAAAAGTCCTCTAAACCGATCTCCGTCTTTCCAAAGTGTAACAATACAAATAGGCGACCATTTGGAGCTTTTGGGTGTCGAACTCACATCAAACCTGAATTTTGGGTCTTATATTGAATTCAAAGCCAAGGTATCTGCAAAAAAACTTGGTATTTTGTCTAAGGTTATGCGGTACTTCACACCGGGACAGCTTTTGAATCTTTATCAAGCACAGGTCCGATCTTGTATGGAGTACTGCTGCCACCTCTGGGACGGTTCTACCAAGTATCAGCTCGTGTCTTTGGATTCAATTGAGAGACGTGCTATCAGGCTCATTGGGGATGACACTCTGGTAAAGAGTAAGCTTCAAAGTCTGGCGCATCGACGTGAGGTAGCAAGCCTGGCGGTATTCTACAGATTGCACTATGGAGAGTGTGCACAAGAACTGCACAACCTGATTCCCCCATCACCTTTCCATCACCGTACGACTAGAAGATTAGCAAAGCGCCATCCTTTCATGGTTGAAATACCTCGCACACGAATGAAGCGTTACGCTTCTTCATTTATTATAAGAACTGCAAAGGAGTGGAATACCCTGCCCTCGTCAGTGTTTCCGGTAAATTATAGCCCCGGTGTGTTCAAGTCAAGAGTGAATAGGTATCTACTAGGCAAGCGTGCTACACCTTCGACCACATCATCGCTTTCCATCAGGTGAGATCGTGGACAAACGATTGCCTAGTCCGTAACAAAAAAAAGTTTGTATTAGCGAATATTTTATGCTCTATAGCTCAACTGCTCAACTAGTTGAGCAAATTTAGTAGCATAAAATATTCGCTAATACAAACTATGTCATGTCTTAAATATTTGGTAATACATAGTTTGTATTACCAAATATTTTATGCTCTATAGCTTAACAATTTTTTGTTCAACTTAGTTGATGAGTAGGTCATCCTGGTAAAAGCAATCTAGTTGAACCGTGGGTAGATCCGTCCAGTATCCGTGGTCAGATCGCTTTTAACTCCCCATTATTGCCTTCATTTTCACAATTTTCACTCCACACCGTATTTCGGAGGCTATTACAAAAACAATCGATATATTTCTTTATCGGGCGAGCTCTATTATATCAAACTCGCACGACCTTGCGCGGAATTAAAAATAAAAGGTATTAAATTCCGCTATTGAAACCCGACGATAAATTTAAACAAAACGAAACGCTGTCGTGAGGTAGATTTTGAGAATTTTTTAATATTGATATCATGTTTGACTTGTTTTATATATAGATAGAAAAAATATATACAGCGGACACTGAATAGGTTTTTTTTTCATCCGGTCCAGTTAATTGAATCGCCTTTTAAACCATTAGATCATCGAGTAAAGAACGAATACAACATGATACGTAATTTTAGGGATATGAAACCTAATATTTATTAAATCGATCTATTTTAAATCTATTTAAACGTGAACAAAATGAAATCTAAAAAAAACATATTTTTGTGTTACGTATATAGGTATGGGTATATAAAAAAACAATCAGCAAAAAAATACGAATATCAAAGACATGGATTATTCTCAAATTTCCATCGCCCAGACGCCCGTATCCAAAAAGAGAGGGTGTAATGTTTATATAATGTATGTATCATTGTGTATGTCTGTGGCATTGTAACAGCTCCCAAAAGAATGGACCGATTTTGATGTGGATTTTTCTGTTTCAAAGCTGATGTAAACGAGATAGCTCTTGGCTATAAAAGAGATGTGCTGATTAAATTTAAATCTTTCCTCATTACACCAAAAAAGTCTGAAACAAAACAAAGTCACCGAAATCTACCCGACCGACCCTAACTGGCAAGGGCGTTATTTTTTTTCGCTCAACCGTGGACAGCGCAGATAAATGTTGATTACGTGAAAACAATCGGGTATGTTTTTAAACGGAATTGGTGGATATGAAGCGGTCTGCGGGACCATGTGGGTAGGAGAGACTGGGGTCTATTAGACCGGCGAAATTAAAAATAAATATTCAATATGCTGTTATATTATATACAAGGTGCGCCCCGCGCTTATATATTTTTGGCGACGGACTTCTGAGATAAAAGTATGCCATATCAAAGTTCATCAAAATTCGTTTAAGTATCAAATAGATTTTCATCGATGGCTCTGATTTTTTTCGTCACCCCGATACATAAAGTACAACAGTTTTTAAGTCAAATTCTAAGCTATTAAGCCAACTGTGTAAGCCCCATTTCAATCGTTCCAGTAATTTTTACGTGACGTGAAAACTCAGATAGACACCAATATCGCTCTATTTATCACTCTAGCTGAGCTGCTACATCTTAATCCTGTTATTATTACGTATGTAGGTAGGTATATATATATATATATATATATATATATATATATATTATAGTAGTATGTAAGTATGTATGTTTATTATTTTATATAATTGTATGTATCTACTAGGATTATATCCTTTATTCCAATTTTCTATTGCGTTTTCCCAATTTATTTAATTATTATTTTGTAATTATTAAGTGCTTATTTATGGTTTATGTATCTATTCATTGGTTGAAACCATCGTCCCTATTACCTCCGTTATTCCTTTCTGTGCAAGGTTACTCTGAGCGATAAGACCGCCCATTGTGACAATTTATTATTATATTTAATTTTTTAGTTGTATTTTTTTATTTGCGTGGTTCAATAAAGAATTATCTATCTATCTATCTATTTTAATTTATGTTCCTTAGGCCATTTTTTTTATATTATCACTGTTTGACAGACTATTTGTTATACTAACTGCATTTTAGCCTCAGGAATCCTAAATGTATAGAGTACTAGCTTTCACTCGCGTCCGCGCGGACTACAATTTATCGCGAAAAAAACATCCTATGTTGTTTTAGGAAATTAAAAACCAATGCAAAAGTTTACCACTAACGCTATTGATGTCTTCAGACAGACTTGTTATTATTTCGTTTCCAAGGTAACCGTTCCTTAAAGCGAGTAATCAACATTTTCCAGTTTGTTTTGGATACTTACTATTTCCGGGATAAAAAGTATCCTAAGTTTTATCCCAGGGTATAAGCTATTTCCATTCCAAATTTCACCAAAATCATCCAGCCGTTATCCCATGAATGCTCCCCAAACAAACAAACAGAGGAAGTTTCACTTTTATATATTGGTGTAGATTAAACGGTATGTATGAATCTTCTATTCATTAAAATTTAACTCTGTTTCTATTCTATACTTGGATTTGTTCCGCTTTCAATAGTATTTTAAACAAGACAAAATCGAAAGTGCTAAAAAAACAGACTGCGAACAAAACTAAAATGAGGCAAAAATAAAACTAAATTATAAATAATAAATTAAAAAACAAAACTATTACGAACTTTTGTAAAGAATGTATTTTTTTGCTTCATTTTCACTTTTTACATTTTACGTGGTTTTTTTGTTTTTTTT
Organism: Alsophila aescularia; assembly: GCA_946251855.1. Lineage (NCBI taxonomy): Eukaryota > Metazoa > Arthropoda > Insecta > Lepidoptera > Geometridae > Alsophila > Alsophila aescularia. The sequence goes on from OX276373.1 coordinate 53,176,482, forward strand.
TTTACTTTTTGCATTTGTACGCGTTGTTTTTTTTCTTTTTTATAGGTGTGTGAGCTACCCTGAAAGTTACATCCCGTATAGCTAAGAGGGAAGTGGTCTAAATTTGACCACGACAATATACTGGATACATATGTATAAAGATACATAGATACATAGATACATAGATATATAGATACATGGATACATGGATACATAGATACGTAGATACATAGATACATAGATACATAGATACGTAGATACAAAGATACATAGATATATAGTTACATAAATACATATATACAAAGATAAATAGATACATAGGTACATAGATACATCGATACGAACATTCATACAAATGAAGTAAAATAAAAGCTTTTAATAAAATTTAATTAATTATTAATTTAATTAATTAATTGCTTTTATTATATTTTTTTTCCAAAAACTTAATAATAAAAAGGTTATTTTGTAAACAACCACTAAAACGAATAAAATAATTACAATTGAGCCAGAACAGTATCACTTTTTCGAAATTACCAACGTATTAATAATGCAAAAATACAACATAGGATATGAAAGAGTTTTTTGAAGGCGGTGCCAAACCGAGTCATAATTATTAATATGGTTGAGCTTATTAAATAGATAATGTCTTAAAAGGCTTGACGTGCTATATAAAAGAATAAGCTATTAAAGTTATTATCTACAAAAACTTTATCATTTACTAGTTTGCTGTATTCGTGTCAATCGGTTTGTGAACGTGTGAAAGTCAAAATCTGCTCGTATGAGTCTCTTGTTTTATCTCTTCTGCGTTTCGTGTTTTGTATGAGGGTGCGTCATAGACAACTGCATATTAATTCGTACATAGATAGGTATGTATTAATTTTGTACAGATATTAAATTTAAATGATGCTTGGGTTTGCCACCGGCTTCAATACTCTTTCTTATCTTATGTTGTATTTATGCATTATTATTACGTTAGTAATTTCATAAAAGTGATTGTACTGTTCTGGCTCAATTGTAATTATTTTATTCTTTTTAGTGGTTGTTTACAAAATATCATTTTTGTTATGAAGTCGTTCTTTTTTTTTGAAAAAATATTTTATTTTTTTATTTTCAGTGGCCTAAGCAAACTTCGGAAAGAATATATGCCAAAGAAAATAGTAGCACTCACATAATTTAGACTCAAAACGTTGGTAAATTAAAACCAAGGATGAACCTATATATATCACAACTGAATTAGTTTTGACGAAAATTATCTATGTTTTCACTGGAATGAAAGGGAACTCTATAAAAAAATGGTAACACATCTCGTAGATATGAGGAAACATAAACCCAAAACAAATAGATTTATAAGTTCCATCATTTTGTTGTTGAGTTCCTGTGACTACCTTCCGGCTCCATCATGAGACTCTGGATACCACATAAAACCAGAGAACTCACCAAGACAAACCAAATGAGCCCAAACTCGAAAGGGTTCCAACATTTTGTTGTTGAGTTCCTGTGACTACCTTCCGGCTCCATCATCAGAATCTGGATACTAAATAACACCAGAGAACTCATCAAACCAAACCAAATGAGCCTAAACACGAAGGGGTTCTATCATTTTGTTGTTTAGTTCCTGTGACTACCTTCCGGCTCCATCATCAGAACCTGGATACTACATAACACCAGAGAACTCATCATAACAAACCAAATGTGCCCAAATTCAAAGGGGTTTCCATCATTTTGTTGTTGAGTTCCTGTGACTACCTTTCGGCTCCATCATCAGACCCTGGATACCACATAAAACCAGAGATCTCATCAAGACAAACCAAATGAGCCCACACTCGAAAGGGTTCCAACATTTTGTTGTAGAGTTCCTGTGACTACCTTCCGGCTCCATCTTCAGAACCTGGATACTAAATAACACCAGAGAACTCATCAAACCAAACCAAATGAGCCTAAACACGAAGGGGTTCTATTATTTTGTTGTTGAGTTCCTGTGACTACCTTCCGGCTCCATCATCAGACCCTGGATACTACATAACACCAGAGAACTCATCATAACAAACCAAATGTGCCCAAACTAGAAGGGGTGCCATCATTTTGTTGTTGAGTTCCTGTGTCTACCTTTCGGCTCCATCATCAGATCCTGGATACCACATAAAACCAGAGATCTCATCAAGACAAACCAAATGAGCCCAAACTCGAAGAGATTCCATCATCCGATTGTGTAGTTCTTTTGACTGCTACTACTACTGTTGTTTTTAATTGTCATCAGAACTACACCCATGTGCAAAACTTGAACATCTTTGGACGTCCTTAAATTGTTCAAAATTGACTTGTAATCCAGTCCTAAACATTATAACACAGCGAATTAAAGCTTGTTTAAAGCTACTAAGCCATTTTTAATTAAATTTATACAGTACCATATTAGAGGTCTTCTTACTCAAGTAAAAACAATCATCTAATTCGGTTCAGAAATCCTAAGATATTAGAGAACATAAACTATAAAACAAATAGTTTTTTTTTAGAGATACTTCTGAACCAATTTTGATGAGTTTATTTGAGAATACACACAAAGATTACCCTTTTGAATAAAATAACAACCATCTAAATTGGTTTAGTTTTCAAACATAAAAATCGTTCCATCCGTTTGAGAGCTACCGTCGTCACCCCCATCCCTCCCCCCCCCTGTTATTGCTAAGAACCATCTCGTTTACCTCAGCATTGAAACATACTAAATTGGTCTATTCGTTTGGAAAATACGATTCTCACCCCCCTTTTCTCGACTCCCCCTCCCTTTTCTCATCTCCCCTCCCCCCTCCCTTTTCTCATCTCCCCGCCCCCCTCGCTTTTCTCATCTCCCCGCCCCCCTCTATATAGGTAAGAACCATCTCGATCGCATCAGCATCTCGTTTATCTCAGCTTTCAAATATAAAAAAACCGCAGCTAAAAAGACCATTTATTTGAAAGCAACAATTTTTACTCCCCTTTTCTCACCTCCCCACCGACGCACACACACACCACACACACACTCACACACACAGTGATCCACACCCAAAACTTATAACACCCATCTCTTTGTTCGGGGGTTAAAAAAACAACAGCAAGCGTTATAAGCCCCTTTCAATACACTCACAAGCACATTTTATTTATGTTCTTTCTTTCTTTTAATTCAAAATCAGAGTTTGTTCAGCAGTGTTCCTTGACCAGAGACAACTGCATACGTACCTAATTGACAGACTTGTTAATAGTTCGTTTCCATGGCAACATAATTTCAGTTCTTTATATTTGGTACCTCGGGTTACATTATTACTATTTTCGCAAGGATCTCTAATTTTTTGATTAATAAAATACTGCCCATGTACCACTTATAATGCAGCCATCTATAAGCGAAATCATTTTTAAAATCGGTTCAGTATTTTTGAGTTTATCCATTACAAACACAGAAACAAACAATCAAATCTTCCCCCTCTATAATATTAGTGTAGAAGTGTAGACTATCGATTGACAGTTGGGCATGACAAGTTGCGTAATCCCAACTAACTTATTAATTTTTGAATTTGTAGATTAAAAGTTACGTAATACCACAGTAGATATGTAATACGGGCATTCCTTTTTTATCTTTTAAACTTTCGCACGTTGTACATGGATCCAAACTCTACTTAATCCCGTGAAACTACGTACAGGGAAAATGGGAAGAGATTAGATTTAGAACTAATTGATTTAATTTCGTGTCGCGGCGAACGTGGCCACACAGTCTGTGCGGTAAGAAGTCCATACTGCTGAGTAACTTCGCTAGACTTTCTTAGAACTTGCCTCTCTGAAGAACTAGCTTTGCAGTTCCAGAAACTTGCTGCCATGGCACATCATAAATTACTACGTGACCTTAAGTAAGAATATTGTACGAACGCTTTTGATGTTTTTTGACATACTTGTTATTTTGTTTCCATGGGAACCGTTATTTACAGCGACTAATCAATATTTTCCAGTTTTCAACAAACTATAAGGGTTGTTTTACAAAAATATAATCATTAAAATAGTTTTTTTTAAAGAAAACAGTAAAAATTCAAATCAAATCAAATTGTTAATTTATAGTTAACATGTAAAAAAAAAATAACATAAATTGTTTTGTTGAAGCACTGTATTCAGTCTGCAAGCAGACGTGCAAATGTTTATATAATACCTATTAACAATTAATTGTCATTTAATTGTAAATATTATTATATACAAAATCAAGCACAATTTAAAGATTTACCTGTGAAAGATTGCTTGAGCAGAATGGATGGAGGGTAGCTGAAGAGCGAGCTCAGTGAGTGAATTCGGAGAGGCCTATGTCCAGCAGTGGACAGATATAGGCTGATGATGATGATGATGATGATGATGATGATGATGATGATGATGATTATACACGTGGCCCCCCATTATACCTAAGAATCATCTCGATCACATCAGCTTTCAAACAATAAATAAATCTCATAATAAGAATAATTAAAAATTAAAAAACCGTTACTTTTTTTTTATTTTTCAATGCAACCATACATTTTATAGTTTAAAGTTATTTTTCTTTTTAATTCCATTGTTTTCGATTTGTGGGCTACCCTGAACGTTTCAGACGGATAGCTAATTGGGAAGTGTTTGAAATTTGAATTGCAAGATTCCAGGACAGACAGAAATACATAGTTACATAGATATATACATATAAACAAGTGAAGTTAAATAAAAGCTTTTATCGACCGCCTCTTTATAGCTGAGAACCATCTCGACCCACCCATAGCATTTTTTTCTGTTTGAAACCTGATGTGATATCAGCTTTTAAACAGAAAAAAAATAAAAAGAAAAAAATTTAGAAAAAAATGTATTAGAATCGGTCCATTCGTTTAGCAGCTACGATGTCACAGACATACATACACATAACATACCCTAAATTTATAACACCCCTCTCAATTCTCGTTCGGGGTTTAAAAACAATAGCTTCTCGCCAAACACTCAAAGAATTTTTATATATTTTGTTAAGTATCTTCCAATTATTTTATGAAATTTGGTAGGTATAATGTTATAGATCGATATGCACATATTATTAAAACAATATATTATCTATTTTAAAAAAATAAGTTGATTTCTAAAGTTCGCCTTATTGGATCTTGATTATAAATTATTCATTAACATAAAGTACGTATTCATATGACAATACTAAGCCAAAATACTCAGAATTTATTATATCCATTCTAAATTTAAACACATAAGCCAAAATAAATTAACTAAATTTCCAAACTAAACTTAGCCAAACAAACTAGTCCAATCTAGTTCAACAGCAGTCATCACGCAAACTCATAAACTCATCAATGAGGCAAACACTAAAATATTCAATTTAAATTCAATTAGTTGAATGCCAACACTCGTTTGAAATGCTAGACTAATTCGCGTGAGGTTTGCGCCAAATGGCAGGCGTTATTAACAATTAACGGGTTACCATTGAGTCGACGCGACATCGGATTGTGGAACTCGTGTGGGATATAGGCGACAGTAATTGGACGGATTGTCAAGTTAAAAGTGACTTTTGAACAATTTAGGGGGTTTTTTGGCACCGATTTCGCTGCTTATTTTTACCAGACTGCGCAACGCAAAGGTCGAGTATTGTGTTTATCAGCCTAGGTATGTATGTATGTCTGTTCCTTCAAGGCAGTATTTATGTTTTTTCCATGATTCTTATCCATCGATTTGTCTTAATCTTTCAAGTGCTACTAAAGACATGACAGTACATAATCAAAATTCAATATGGTGACAACCAGACGCATAATGAAAAAAAAAAAAGTAAAAGATGACGAACTATGTTAAGTGGGATATCATTCAATAGGTATTTGAAAATCCTTTTAGCTTTCTCATATCATTTTTTAATTTGAATGTAAATGGTCATTCAAATTAAAATCAATATCATAACGATTTAAAGTTGGTCAGCAACCATTCTCAGTAAAAAAAAGGCCTCATTTTAGTTTTATTTCGTTTATTTTCGAAGGTGCTTGAACGTGCTTGTTAAAGTATGGTTTTAGGAACTCGATGAGCCTAATCACTATATTCTCCTATTGTTGTGGCCAAGATGTCTGTCTATTCGTCCGTCCGTCCGTCCGTCACAGATTTGTAGAACCTAAACGTATGTCGTTTTGTAAGCGACTTAAAATTTACACAAACAATAAATGTGTAGTTCTGGGTCATAAAATAGATAAATCGTATGTAATATAATCTACAGCACATATTTTTAACTAAAATCAGTTTATTTAAAAATGTTGGGCAGGTTTTGCGACACAAAAAATGAAATTTTCGTTTTGGGAGAAAAGGAAAATTGCTACCATACTAAACTCTAACCAAATACAATATTTCTAGTCTTTTTTATTCATCATAGAATAAACTACGTTAACAATGAATCAGAATTTAAATTACCTATTCGTAAATAATCAAAATATTTATATAAGACTGTTATTATAAATAAACAATATAATTTATCATGAATTTGTACGCCAATAATAGGCAGAATTTTGAAGGGAATTATCATGCTAGCACATCTTAGCAAATCTGTTTGTACCCAAAATTTTGACAAATAAATTATTTCATTTCCTTTGATTCCATATCTTAGCGACATAGCTCTCAGAGTTTGCAAGTTGAAGTGGCTATGGGCAGGCCATATAGTTCGCAGAACCGACCACCGTTGGGGAATAAAGGTTCTCGAATGGAACCACGAACAAGCAAGCGAAGTTTAGGGAGAACCCCCCCCCCACGATGGACCGACGAAATTGTGGCCATCGCAGGAAGTCGGTGGATGGAGGTGGCACAAGATCGCTCGTCATGGCGCTCTTTGGGGGAGGCCTATGTTCAGCAGTGGACTTCTAAAAGCTGACATGATGATGATGATGATGATGACTACTGCTTGGTGCAAAATACTTGGTTGCACTGTACTGTGTTTTCCTGCATATTTCAAATGTTACTTTTCGTGCAATATTATGCATTTTGATCTGAATGATCACGATGGTGTGACGCGTATAAGCATTCGAAAATTCGTGCCATATGTCGATTTTTCGATTAATAATAATATAAACACTTTATTGACACCAAAATTAAGGGACAAATATTGTGTCAATAAAATAATGTATGTCTGGGGTTATTTTGATTTCTAAAAAGCTGCTTTCGTATTCTGCAGCGGGTTTTCCCACCGGACTGATTGACCAACAACAGACCGACGGAGGCCGATTTCCGGAACGGAACTGAGTCTTCACCCCGAGTAAATTTGATTGTTGTGACTTGCTTCCGTGCTCCTTACAGGTCCTGACGTTCTGCTGCGCGTTCCTTTGGGCTACATCCACGTGTCAGTACATTGTTGACCGGATTACTGTATCGTGCCACTGCTTATTTTCTTTTTAGAGTCTGACCGGTTGTCCGGTGATGATCTGAGACAAACTATAATATTTACTCCAGTCATCTACGTCCAGCCCAACTTCGCGATTTGTACTCCAGCTGGCAATTTAACATACAGGAATAGATTTTAAGATTATAAAAGTCCCAACAGCACTGAAAAGAGTATCATCATAATATTGCCATTTTCAGCTAAATCTAGTAGATGAGACAGGTCAAGTTACCTGCGCTCGCAGTACAGATACTGCGAACCCATTCATCGAACAGTTACTGGTTGAACTTTATTTGGAGTTCGCAGTATTGACGGATATTAGTGTTGAGCGTTAATAACATAATTGTAATTTTAAGTATCTATTATTGATTTAATTGTAAACAATTTAAAAGAAGAAGAATAATAAGAAAGTTCTCTTCAAGTTTCGTTTGCTCACAAGGCGAACCTTATGTAGCAGTCGCAGCAAAACTATAAATGTAAATCTTGGAAGATACATGTAATGTGTGCATGTAGTTTAAAACTTTTTATTTACTTTATTTCCGAAGCATTTAAACCCATTAACTAGCTGTAACGAATGGTCCTTCCAACAAAAGTTTATTGTTCTGGCCGTCCGAGTTCATCTAGGTATTTTGACTAAATCTATATTATCTGTCTTCTATCTACACTAATAAGAAAGCAATAGGAACGAAATAGTCTCTACAACGAACATAATTAAAAAAAATGTCTTTGGGTACTTAAAATAAGCTACTGAACAAGAATATATACTAATTAGCAAAAACTGCTACTTAGCATTAATTCCTCCTTGTACATTGATTTGTGTGTTAAAGAATAAATAAATAAATAATATAACATTTTATTAAATCGTGTCTGTCTGTATGCATGTTTGTTTGTCTGTACGTTTGTTCACGCATCACGTAAATACTACTGGGCTGATTGCGGTGCAGTTTTCACTGTTTGGTATCTCAGTCCGATAAGTAGAAACCGAGCAATTGATAAAAACTTTTGGACGGCCGAAGGAAATTTGATCAAATATTGGTATATTAGGTACTGAAATAGCACATAGAGTACTTGACCACACGTGCAAAGCCGCGGGCACAGCTAGTTGATTATAATAAAGTAAATTTAGCTTCTAGACAGTTTTAAATTTGTATTCGTGGTCTCTCGTCGAATTCTATCAAATAGAATAGCAATCTCCACTTTTACAATTTGCTACCATTTCCTCTACTTTTTATTGTTATATATAATATTCTTTTCTACCCCTCTAGGTACCTATTCCATCATCCCCCGACGTCAGATCCGTTATTTTCGAATCATTAGTTCAAAATACCAACTATTCTTATAAAATTCAATTTTTCTTTCCCATCAATTGTAAACGTTTCCTTACGTTACAAAAACGCTTATACAACCATACAAATAACTATGTGACGAAAATTAGATACTTCTTCGGTATCATGAAATTAGTGTTTTAAAGCCCTGAATATAAAGCTCAAAATAACTAATCCTTTTATTAGCGCTAAAAAGTTAAAATTGCTATGGACTAACCTTACCCTCGACATAGCGGCATTATAACCGACCAACATTCTACGCAGTTACAATATCACTAGCCAATATCACCATGATGACACGTTCACATACTAACCCCTAAAAACTACCCTTAAAAACCAAAACCAACTCAAGCTCTGATTAAACAAGGTTTGTATTAGCGTATCTGCTTACCTTCTCTAATACCTCAGGTCAATCTGTTTCGTAGTTTCGGTACCTCATTTATATGTCAGTATTAATATTATGAAACAATTTTGGTAGGCACCAATGTTGTCGAATATTGTAATATTTCTGCCAAACCCATAAAGAAGTTTGCAAGTGACAGGTTTGAAATTAAAGATATTATATTTCTCGGAAAATAGTCTGGGATCGAATGAAATTAGATCAAAGGGATCGAGAAAGTCATTATTATTATAACAATGTTGGAACAACAAACAAGACATAAGTTCAAAAACTAAAACCCGGGAAAAAATTGCCTATGACACTCTTGCAATGAAGACGAGGCGATTGATACCTCGCTTGTCAAGATTGGACCAAGTTGTTAGTTTGAACACATAACCCTTCGTCTTAGTCTGGTAAAACAAATAGCCTTTGACACTATACCTGAAGACAAATCGATTGACTCCTCGCTTGTCAAAATCGGACCCATAGGGGCGATGCGATGGTCACAGTACATAATATATACATAGTATGTATGTGGGTGTTACACGATAGAAGGACTATATATTGTTATGCCGGCCGATTTCTAGAAAAACAGTAGTGAAATGTTCGAGGAGCCGCGGTCGGATGGCGCAACACCTACATCTACAGGTACCAGTGGAGCGTAGGTACCTACAGAAGTTTCCAGACCTACGGGCGCGGCTACTTCAAAGGCGCCGCTGACTTTGAAAGTTCTTAATAGTCAGCGGTACTCTTACGCAATTTTGAAGACACTTTCTTTGTCAGTTATTTGACACCATTCAGAGACTACATTATTTTATTCCTTTGTCGTTGCTATATTTTATATATACATTTTTATTTATCTATCTAAGTTTATTTAAATTACTTATATGTAATAATAATAATTATTATTATTATATCTATATATATATATATATATATATGTATATATATATATATATAAATGTATTCATATTTAATTTCATTTTTTATACTCTTATGTTTATTTTTTCCGCTCCCTCTGAGCTTTAGCTGAAAACCAGCGCTGCGTGCCTTCGGCAAACAGCCTAATGCTGAGGCCCATTCATCACCACTTTAATTATCTACTTTTACCTTTTCTTTGTTTTCCTTTTCTATTGTTCCTACTTAATTTTTCTAATTATTTGTATCTTTTATTTTTGTGTGTGTTGAATAAATGTATTTTCTTTCTTTCTTTCTAATATTTATCGACTACTGCTAGTACATACGAGTACATACGAGTACCTTCTGGCAACTTTCGTCGCGGTATAAATAGGGAGCGCATTGGCTACCTGGAAAAGTTTTGACTTGGCATTCAGAACGAAATGATCATAGTGATTCGAAGCGAGTATTCAGTAATAATTGATTAGAGTGTATAGTAGAGTTTAAAAGTGTTTGACTGTTTCTTATCGATTTAATTTCTTTTTGTGGTTTATCGATTAGAGGTGTTAATTTTGTGTGTAATTAGCGTACATACATTAATTTTATTCGAACGCTAGCTTGTTACAATCGTATATAGTCATTCTATGGTGTTTGTTTGTTTGTCGTATGAGGTAGTGCTGGTCTCTGGTGTCAGAGTTTGTCAGGCCGCCTAAGAGCCTCTGAAATGGCTTAACGAATTCTATGGTGTAACACCCACATAAATACATAGCCTGTTAAACTCATTACACTGTAATTCAAGTTTAGTGTTTAAGTTACATATTCCTTAATTCAATTTCGTTCTGATGTGAAATAATGTGTACTAAAAATCTAACATTAAACATTCGTTTATTTGTTTATGGTTTTTCTTTTCTCGACTGATTATCATGTAACAAATAAAAAAAATAAAAAACTTTGTTGTGTATGGTTACCTACTTTGAATGAAATAAAATTTATTCTTATTCTTATTACCCTTTCCTTGATTCGCTGTAGTCGGGTGGAAAGGAAGTTCAGTTTTCCCGAATTTGTCAATTTTCCGAGAAACTTACCAGCTTTTCTTTCCATAAAAACCTAATTCGGTCCATTACGAACATTTAATTAAAGACTGTCGTGTAACGCAGAGTTTAAAGGTGGTATACCGTGTATGTTACGCCGTTGGCTGACGTAACGATTAGGTAGATAGGAGGTTTTACCTCTTTGCGTTATATTATGACGTAACGCTTGGAGGCAAAATCAAAGCTTATCTAGAGTGAGATAGGTCTTACCTCTTTGCTCTACGCTATGACGTAATGCTCAGAGGAGAGATCTATAACCATAGAAGAACGTTATATCCCTCAAGGAAGAACTGGCTGGTGGGGTAATACAAGATTATGAATTACCTTACTTTCAGTTAAACCTTAGTCTACGACTAATGGACCGTAGAGGTAAGGCGCTATCTTACAGTTTGCAAGATTGTGAATTACGCTTACCTCTATGTTAAGCCCACTAGAGGGTATGAAGTCCTTTAGTCCTATGTCAATGGTTTTGCCACTCTAGAGGAATAGCCGTAAAATGCGCGACCGACTAACCTTCACAATGCTCTGTCACACTGGTGTGATGGTTAGGAAAAAAATTTACTAACCGTCACACTAGTATTAAGGATAGGAATTCGCTTTCCTAACCGTAACACCATTTCTTAGTATTTTCTCACGGTCACACTCATGACTGATCACGACCGACTAACCTTCACACTGCTATCACACCAAGCCGCACCTCAAAGTGGCAGGTGCCAAAGTGACAGGTGTCGAAGTGACAGATGCCAAAGTGACAGGTGACAGATGTCAAAGTGTCATGTCAAAATATACGTCAACGCCTATCTTCATTTTGGATGACAGCTGTCAAAATTAAAAGAGCTATTACTCTTAAACTAACGATCCTAGACTAGTAGTTTCTTTACAGAAGTGATATATCTCATCAATATCTTCGTTTTTTAAGTTTGACAGCTGTCAAGCTGTCAAACTTAAAAGGGCTATAACTTTGAAACTAATGATCCTAGACTAGTAGTTCCTTTACAGAAGTGATAGATCTCATCGATATCTTCATTTTGAATGACAGCTGTCAAACTTAAAAAAGCTATAACTCTGAAACTAACGATCCTAAACTAGTAGTTTTTTTACAGAAGATATAGATCTCATCGATATCTTCGTTTTGGATGTTAGTTGCCAAACTTAAAACAGCTATTATTCAGAAACTATTGATCGTTGACTAGTACTTTCTTTATAGAAGTGATAGATCTCATCGATATCTTCATTTTGGATGACAGATGCCAAAATTAAAAGGGCTGTAACTCTTAAAGTAACGATCCTAGACTAGTAGTTTCTTTTTAGAAGTGATAGATCTCATCGATATCTACATTTTGGATGACAGCTGTCAAACTTAAAAGAGCTATAACTTTGAAACTAACGATCCTAGACAAATATTTTCTTTACAGAAGTGATATATCTCATTGATATCTTCATTATTGTTGACAGCTGTGAAACTGAAAAGGGCTATATAACTCTTTAACTATCGATCCTAATACTAGTAGTTTCTATACATAAGAGATAGATCTCATCGAGATCTTAATTTCATATGACAACTGTCATCCAAAACAAATATATCGAAAAGATCTATCACTTCTGTAAAGAAACTACTAGTCAACCAGAACAGTCTGTCCAGTCAGTCTGGTGGGGATTTCGGGAATAATCCATATTAAGTGAGGGAAGAAGAGGAAAGGTAGGAGAAGGTGGGGAAAGTAGGGGAAAATAAAATGTTAAAGTCAAATGACTAATGTCAAAATTAGAATGTTATCTTTTCCTCCCTCCCATCATTTAATCCCATCCTTCTCTAACTTTTTGACAACTTCTCCTATCCTCCTTTCACTTCCTCCCACCCTCCCCAGCTTCTCCGACACTCCCCTCACATCCACATCCTCCCCAACTTAGCCCACTCTCCCCTCAACTTCACTTTGACACCTGTCATATTGACACTCGTCACTTTAGATATGAAACAGTAATATTGTAATACATACATAATAATAATAATAATATTGTAATACATACATACTAACCGAACTATTGCTACTAAATTGATAGTTTGTCCCAACCAGACTATTGCCTCTGAAAGGTTGCACTAGTTCGTACAACTGGACTAACAACCGAACTACTTCCACGACAGAAAATCACATCGGTGTTAAGGTAAGGAAAGTGACTTCCTATCGTACACACTAGTGTGATCGTTAGGAAATAAATTTCCTAACCTTCACACTGCTATTCGAACAGTGTGAAGGTTAGTCGGTCGCGGTAAAATGATGGATGGGGTTTTATGCTTTTTAGGGCATAAAACCTCATGAACATGAGACATTAACCTGGCTATTGCATACGTTACGACGAACAAAAATTAAAATTAAAGAATAGATATTATGTATATCAATACTCTTTGTTTAATGACAAGACACGAGGGTCTTTAAGATATGTTGAAGATCTGTTTATTAAAAATGACAGAATTACTCCAAGATATCTTTATAGATTAACCAGAGAGAAAACGGGAGGTTTACCTCTTGTACTCTATTAATCAAAGACCATCTTGAATAATCTATAGATAATTGAGGCAATCTATAGAATTATCCAAATCAGTCAAAGGAAATAAATTTTAAGACCAGACTCCTAAAGTTAAAGAATTTGGACTCTAAAGCCTTCCTATCAGATTTTCCTAAATTTATTAAGTTGATGACCTACCTATCCTATAAGGGGAAGCTTCCTATATTTAATTATTTTAAATAGGCAAAATATATATAGGTTTTTTTTTTTTTTAATAGGTTTATTATTTTAATTATTTTATGTTAGTGAAGTAAATTTTCTATCGTAGTAACGGGAACTGTTCGGGAGGAAGACGGCAACTCTGCAACTCGGTGAGGAGGACGGCGACTCGGGGAGGAGATCAGCAACCCGGAGAGGAGATCAGCAACCCGGAGAGGAGATCAGCAACCCGGAGAGGAAGGCAGCAATTCGTTCTCAACTGCCTCGAAGTAGGCTCACGGTCCGATGAGAAGTTTCGGTCTCCAACTTCAATTTTCGGCGATGTGGTAGAATTGGTCCTGGAGTCGTCTTAATTCTCGAAGATCTGTGGGATGAAGCAGGTGCCTAAAGGCAGTTTAACTCCCATATCAGATCAGACGAGCTCCCTTCGAACTGAATCCGTCTGGATGTTCGGTAGACGTCTCTCCTCCGAAGATCTTCGGGGTACGGTGATGTCACCTCCCTGGCGAAGCCGTTCTAGCTGGTGGAGTGTGGTTGAGTCGCAGTCTGATAGCTCTTCTAAAATCTATGTGTTTAGGGAGAATAGTTCATTAACTCGAAGAATTCTTCACTATAATAAACGAATACTTTTAAAATTTTGACTCTGTTTATTTAATTAAAACACTTTATAAGTACATGAATTTTAGAAAAGGTCAAAATATCTTATATATCTTCATTATTAGAAGTCTGGATCTACACTGATATTATTTAAAATATTTTAATCTGTCACAATTTTTATTAGAGGCCAATGTCTTTAGCACAATCTCACAAGTCGATTTGATCACATATCAGTCTTTCGATTTTTCTTTACAGATTACTAGAGGCCAATCTAATAGAGGCCATAGCCAAATTTAAAGATAAAGAAAAGGTGTCTCGAAGTCTATCTGAAGGTAACTGATGTTCTTCCCGAAACATCTATCAAAAGTCCTAATTTTGAAAATAGAATTAAAATAGAATAGAAGACAATATAAAGACAGTATCACAACAATAAAACAAAGAGGCGAGGTTGAACGAGTTTCGCGTACAACCTTATCCATTTGAAAATATTAGTTCTAGTTCAAACAGTATTATAAAATTAAATTTCGGTTACACAGAGAGAAATACAATATTAGAAAATTAGATCAATAAAATAAAATAACTACGGTTAACAGAAACAAATACAATATTAGAAAATTGAATCAAAAATGAAATAGTACAAGACATAAATTCAAAAACTAAAACCCGACTACAGTCGGATAAAAAATAGCCTATACAGATTGGCCTACACTCTATACCTGAAAATGAATTGATTGACACCTCGCTTGTCAAAATCGTACCAACAGGTTCGACGCTATGGTGGAACATCCACTTACTTACCCACATACATAAATTAAATAATACTTACAAACATACATACGAGTATACTGTTAAACTCATTTTCATTGCCTTCCTTCATAGTCGGGTAAAAATGAAATCCTGTTCTGTGTTAAGCGTATTACTTGAAAACGTCTGCACTGATCTGGCAATTTTTACCCGACTACGGCGAAGCAATGGCAGCGTAATGAAGTTAACAGTCTATGTATGTACGACTACGCCAAGGCAAAAGAATGGTTATGTGTTCAAACTAAAAATTTGTTCCGATTTTGTTAAGCAAGGTATCAATCGATTCGACTTTATCGCAAGAGTGTCATGGGCTATTTTTCCCCGACCGTGGTCGGGTTTTAGTTTTTGAACTGGTCTTGTTTGCCAGACTGCGCAATGCACGTAGGTACGTTTATTCTTTTGTGGCCTATTTTCAGCAATTTATAGACCAAACGCGTGGTCTGATTTTGATGATTCTTACGCCAATCGACTTGCAAATGCTACTAAAGACATGACAGAAAATTAATAAGGCGACAACCAGACGACATATTGAGAAAAAAAAAACACTTAGAATTATTTCAAGTGGGGTACCACTGAATAGGTATTTGAAAATTATCTTTAGGTTTCTCATATCATTTTTCATGTTGAATGACCATTTTGGATTTATAACGATTTAAAGTTGGTTAGCAACCATTCTCACTAAAAATGTTGCCTCCTTTTTCTTTTTCTTTAGTTTTGATTGCATTCGGGTTTTTTGTGATGGTTTTCCACTTTACTGACGAATATAGATCTATTTAAATTGGCGACCGGTTGGTCCAGTGGCTATGACCCTAACTACAAAAACTAAAACATTGCGGGTTCGAATTCCGCAAGGTACAAAATAAAATGAAATTTTGTGTGATGAGCAGAAATGTTTGTTTCCGAGTCATCGATGTAATATTTGTATTAAAATTTGTATCTATGTATGTTTTTCCGTTATCTAGTGCCCATAGTAACGTATCCTAGTTTGGGGCTAGGTAATTGGTGTGAATTGACCCAAATACACAGCGAGAAGTACGAGTAAATTTTAGAAGTCGGGTAAATTGAGTCTTTTTACACGACTGCCCAAAAAGGGAGTGTAATGTTCTTAGGATTCATGTATGTTTGTATGTATGTACGTTTTTATATATGTTTGTATGTGAGTTTCTTTATTCCACCATAACTTTTAAATGCCTGAACAGATTTAGATTTAGGTATCGTTAAAATCCTTAAATTCCTCCGAGTAATACAAGCTATGTTCTTCTGTAAAAATTCAATATTGCGGCAGTATGCTACATAAAAAAAACTTCTCATTTTACAATATGGGTATCAAATTGAAGGCCCTGTTATGCGCATTTCAACAATATATAATTTATTGGCATTAGTTTATTATTGGCAGGCCAGGCGTGTTTTTTTTTAACTTTTAAGCTACATTGCCACGTGCGCGCGCGTATTATGCGCGCAAAGACGCGTGTTGGCGATATATCGCCACCCGATCATCGACTAGTTTAGAATAAGTCTATTTATCAATAGGTCTTTGTAAGTATTTCCTGAAAATGCCGAATAAGGCATATTGCGAACAGGTCGGTCCTAATAAGACTACTTGTAGGTCATTTTGCGAATAGGTCCAATATCGACTAAACCGAAGTTAGTAGTTCCTCGGGCTTGGACCGCCTAAAGTAGGTGCAAGGCACCTAATTGGCCTTAGTTACAATCGGAGTGGCGTTTATGTAGCACGTGTTAGCAGTGACAATTGTTGTTATCACATTCGCTCTACTTTATATCTTTATTGTTGAAGCACTTGAAGCACGACATTGGAAATTCAGACGTGTTGGTGTCTGCCTGAAGACTAGTCCAGTTTACGTGACATTATAGACCGTATCTTTCCTCTTTCGGAGGACGGCGAATCAAGAGAAGGGTTATGTGTTCAAACTAAAAACTTGGACCGATTTTGAGAAGCGAGGTAACAATCCCTTTTTTTTATTAAGTCTAGACAATCGTTTGACCACGATCTCACCTGATGGAAAGCGATGATGTGGTCGAAGGTGTAGCACGCTTGCCTATTAGATACCTATTCACTCACTACTAGATACCTTTGAACCACCTGGGTTATAATTTACCAGAAACACTGACGAGGGCAGGGCATTCCACTCCTTTGCAGTTCTTATGATAAATGAAGAAGCGTAACGCTTCGTTCTTGTGCAAGGCATTTCAACCATAGGTAAAAGGGTGGCTCTTTGCCGATCGTCTAGTCTTACGGAGATGGGGGAATCAGATTGTGCAGTTGTTGTGCCTTCATCGCAAGAGTTATTAAGATGTTTTTTACATGACTTTAGTCGGGGCTTAGTTTTTGAACTTATTTCTTGTTTATCGGTATTGAAACGATCCGTTTAACTCAATTCACAACCAGCAGCGCCCCCTGTTCCGTATGTACCGGCGCGTGTCAGATATTTGCCGCCTGTATTTATTGTGCACCGCGCTCGGCAAACAACAAACAGCGCTGTGTAGCGAGCGGTGTGTTCCGCGGGTGTTGACATCAGCACTCGGTGTAGACAACCATTTCATTTTATGCTTTAACTGGCTTTCGACCACCACTACGCCCGCGCGGATTACAGTTTATCGGGAAAAAGCATCCAATGTCCTTATAGGATATTAAAAACCAATGCAAATGAATATATTATTATCCATGGTAACATGTCATGGCTTTCCTTACAGCGAGTAATCGCCTTTTTCCATTTTTCCCGTGAATTTTAGCATTTTCCGTGATAAAAGTATTCTATGTTGGTCTATATATTGTTCAGTACCTATTAACAAGGTTTCATTAAAATTGGATGAGACGTTTTGGCGTGAGACCTCCCCGAACAAAGAAATAAACAGACAACGTTTCAATTTTATATATTCGTGTGGGTGCCATAGATCTAACTAAAATTTGGAAGATTAGGTCTGCTCTTCTGGTGAGGACCGCATTAATTAGGTGCTACGCATACAAATGCCCTTTTTTGGCATTAGTCACAAACGGACTGGCGCTTGTGTAGCACGTATTAGTGATTCTCATTCGAGCAACATTCGAGCAACAAACATCTTTGTTTTTGATGCACATGAAGCACGACGGTGGGAATGTAGTTGTGCGGGTGTGCTTGCCTGTAATCGTATGTTGTCCAGTTTTTACCTGAATCATGTATGTATGTATGTAGACTGTTAAACACATTAATTACCCTTCCCTGAGTCATCATATCATACAATATATGTATGTATGTGTTTATGTGGATGTTTCACCATAGCGTCGCCCCTATTGGTCCGATTTGGACAAGCAAGGTATCAACCGTTTGGTCTTATTATATAGATTATCACAGGCTATTTTTTATCCGACTACGACGAAGCAAAGATGTTTTTAAACTAAAAACTTGGTCCTATTTTGACAAAAGAGGTATTAATCGATTCGTCTTCATCGCAAGTGTCATTGGCAATTTTTTAGCCAACCGTAGCCGGGTTTTAGTTTTTGAACGTATGCCTTTTTTATCTATTTAAACATACTTTTTAAGATTCCATAGTCATAGTTTTTCATAGTCAAACAATAAATTCTTACAGTATCGTCAATCACGCTGTACTGTGTCTCGCACGCTTGTACACGAGTCGCGTCAGTCAGAGAGGGCGCGCGGCGCTCGTCTGTTTTTTTTGCTGACCAGAAATTTCAACTTCATACTAAAATTAAGAGTGAGACCAGCCTGCTTATGTCTTGTTGTTAACGTGATATTAAAATGTGCCATATCTGCATCCCTTTTAACTAGATCTATGTCTTTGCTCTCATAAATAGCAAATTGAAATTGCATGGGCCCATGCCGTGAGACAAAGTTACGTAAAATTGATAACTATCGAGGAAGAATGGTTCTGGAGTGGCGACCACTGAGCGTAGAACGAAAGTCGTGTACTTCTGAACATACGCCTCGGCCATAAAAACGCTAATTATTGGTTTTTGCATCCAGCGGATCCACTCGGCTCTCACGTCGTCGTTCCACGTCGTGGAGTGCCGTTCCAAGCTTCAGACAAAGAGAGCGACGTAGAACAAGGAAAACCAATTCTTTGTCCGTATTGTATGTATTTTCATTCTTAAATATGGACCCTAAATAGTAGCTTAGCTAGAAGTCTAATTAAATTTTACATACACTTTCTCAAAAGAAACTATAAGCAAATGTCTGTACCTAATAAGTTTTTAAACGAAATATTTGGATCACGGACGGGTCTCGAATCCGCATAATAAGCAATACCTCAGCGCGGTATATTATGCTTTATCAGTTTAGCCAACCTGACCATTCAACGGTCTCCATATTTTTTCGTCTTACGGGAACGGGCACGTGAACCAATTTTTTCTAAGAACTTGTTGTGTCCGGGGATTTTTTAATTCATTTAATAGTAGCCCATACGTGTTATTCCAGGATCAAAAGTAGGTACCTATAAAGTACAATATATTACATTTCTTCAAAATTCGTTCAGCCATCAAATAGTATTTTTATCGATTGCTTGGCATCCAATCATTGTATTAAGATATCAAATAAAAAGTTTTAAAGTCAAACCCTAAGCTATCCAAACCGATATTTTTTACGTGAAGCGCGAACATACAGGCAAACAGACAAACAGAAAGACACGATTTAAAAAATGTTATGTCCCTGTTTAGTAGCCTATTTTGGGTATGTTATCGCTAAGCAGACGTTAATGCTAAAGTTAAAAAAAAACTTTCAGACAAGCAAATTCATCCACTATATTTAGAAAAATCACTCGATACAGCTGAGTATCCTGCTCTGTTGTTCAGTTGAAAACAAATAGAAACAGCTGCCTACAATCCCATATCCAATGCGATTAGAAAACCGATTGAATTCGAAAATAACATGATAAATAGATTAGCTTCTACCCAAGTCTACGTTTGTGGTTGGAAGAATTGCACGCTAACTTTTAGTCGGGTAAAAATGTGTCTCTTTGCGTAAAATTGACTATTTTATTGACCGAGCGAGCGTGTAGCGCGAGCGATGCTTCTTTGTTTCAGCTTTTTCAAAAATTCTTTCGTATGTCCACCAAAAAAGGGAAAAAGGGGCTACTGAATATCTCCGCCTTATTAAATCAGATTTCGATGGTTCTTTTTTTATTTGAAAGGTTTCGATAGTTCTTAGGTTTCTACCAGTAGAATCAGCCCCTTAGCTACTAGGTAGGGATAGATGGAGCACCTTGTTATTAATGTGAATTGTACAATAGGGTAACTATTTTAATTAAGTTCATTTTTTTGTATATATAATTGTATTGTATACATAAATGGAAAAGATTGACACCAAGCTTCTGAAACGCGTGTCACATCAAGAATCAGCTAACAGTCTGTAACGTTTGACAGACTGTTCAAAGTTACATTAATAACAAAGGTGAACCACAACCAATCCCTACCTAGTAGGTAAAGGGCTGATTCCACTGGTGTAACGATGTCAAACCTCTTTCATTATAATGATACTCATTTAATAGTTTGTCTTTATTAATTCTTAATTCAAATAACCTGTCATTTCCTTATTGTCATTCATGCATTTGGCTCATGCCCATGTTTTTACAAAATATCTGATAAAAAGTGATAATATCCGAACAGACAATATCAGAAAAGTAGACGGTATGGGGCAGTGATTATTTTCATTTTTATACGTTTTATATTAGCTTCACTTGTATGTTTGTATGTTTGTAACCGACTCCTTTGGATGCTATTTTGACCCACTTTAAACGGTCAGATTTCATTCAAATTTTGCACACCTGTCAAAGACCGATGACAATGCAATAATTCTAAAAAAAACCTCGCTTTTATAAATAAACCAAACTAAAAAGTAGAAAAAAAAATAGTTTAAAAAAACTAAAAAACATGCTTTAAATAGAAAACCAAACTAAAAAATAGAAAATAATTTTTAATAATTTTGAATTAGGAATAGTGTAAAAAATTCTAATAAATAAGAAAAAAAAGTTTTAAAAAGTATGGGGTGCTTTTTAAGATATTATCGAAATGATAATCCTTCTTCTCATATCTGTCAATGAATTTTTTTTTTTTAAATAATCATTTTTTCCTTATTTATTAGATTTTTTTACACTATTCTTAATTCAAAATTATTTAAAAAAGAAACTATTTTTTAGTTTGTTTTCTATACAAAGCGTGTTTTTTAGTTTGTTTTCTATACAAAGCGTGTTTTTTAGTTTTTTAAACTATTATGTATTACTAATACAGACCCTGTCTCAACTCTACAGCAGTAGGTACCCCATAGAACATCCATCCCACAGGCATTGTTAGCATGCCTCTACCTAACAATGGCTCGCGAGTGAAGTGGCCATTCTGTCTGCTATATCGTACGTATTAATTGCTAACTTGAAGCACCTTTCTAAGGAGACTGGTAGGTGAGCTCGACATGTGGACAGCATGGGCGGTTGGGTGAAATACTCTTCAAATTAGTTTACTAAAAACATTTGCTAAGTGTAATTTATTTATTTATTTATTGAATTAAAACGGTTTGCACCAATTACATTAATTATTACGCTATAAAACTAAATATACAAATTAATAGAATTCAAATTAAAAAAAACAACAACGAATACAAACAAAAATATAAAATAAAAAACAATAATTTACTCCTCTCACAAAATTGCAAACACTCAGACAATATACTCTGCCATCCATCCGCAAACAAATCACATTCTGGATTGGCGACCAGGAGAGTGTTGAGTGCGAGCGAAAGAGGGTGCGCGTTACAGGCGACTTATGTCGCGCTACGGTACGACAAGATGGAACGGCGAAAAAGCGGTGTCTCCTGATATGTTGGCAGTTATTCGGGACAAAAAACCGACATAGCACATCATGCAGATCTGGTGCATCACTCTGACCTCTAAGAATTTTGCACATCACTGTAAGCTGTTGCTTTTCCCGTCTAACTTCCAAGGAATTATACCCTAGGCAGCCCATGAGAAATTTCGTAGAGTACATATATGGATAGTACCCATTTACCCGTTTATAAGGTACCTAAGAAAGGCCTTTTGTACCTTCTCGAGTAAAAGAGAATATTTGCTCTCGTGCGGGTTCCAGACGCACATAGCACTTTCTAATTTAGTACGGACCAACGCCCCGAAAATTAACCGTATTACGTGATGCTTACGAAAGTCACGAGAGTTTCTAAGAATGAATCCCAAACGCCTAAATGACTCTTTGGCCAATGTAACAACGTGGTCGTGAAAAGTTAACTTGCAGTCAAATGTTACTCCCAGGTCTTTTATTACTATTGAACGAGTTACGCTAGTGCCATTTATTTTATGGTCGTAAACCATTGGGTGCCACATTCGACAGAAAGTCATGGCACAGCATTTAGCAGCATTGAACTCTATCCCGTTCTCATGACTCCAACGGTATACAGCATCGACGTCCTGCTGCAGGGCTATACAGTCAGCATCAGACCCCACCTCTGTGAAGAGTTTGAGGTCGTAAGCGTACAGCAAGCATTGAGAGTTTTTCAGAACGGTAGGAAGATCTTTAACCATTAATAAAAATAAAAGAGGCCCTAATATTGAGCCCCGACTCATTCTTGAACGCGTGTGATAGGGCTTAGATTCGTATAAACCGAGTCTGACAAACTGCTGGCGATCACGGAGATAGTCCGCAAGAAGCCGGAGAAGTCCCGGGGTAAAGCCTATGGTACCAAGTTTTGCCAGCAGTATGCCATTATTTAACCTATCAAACGCCTTCCGGTAGTCAAAATACAGCACGTCTACTTGTGAGCCTCTATCTAAACTAGTTGATATAAACTCGACGAGTGTAAAGAGATTGGAATCAACGGATCTTTTTGGTCGAAAACCGTGTTGCTCAGTACAAAGGTCCACCTGTGCGAGGGTGTATTTGTGGATAAAGCTTTCAAACACCTTTGCAGGGGAAGATAAAACTGCAATAGGTCGGTATTCATCCACGCTTGACTTGCCAGAACACTTTGGTATAGGGGTAACTCTCGTCAATTTCCATTGAGGTGGATATTGTCCAGTCTGCAGTGCCAAATTAAAAATGTGACAAAGAGGAATACAAACGCATTTCTTTGTTTATCTGATAACTGTCGGGGGAATACTATCTGGCCCAGTAGAGCTACCTGGTTTTAATTTATTAATTCCGTACATAACATCATGGGGTGTAATTTGAAAAATATTTACATTATTGCTATTGCAACTTCTATCCTATTGGTATGCTACGTCAGAGTCAAGTAGAGGTATATCAGGCAAAAACACACTAGCAAAGAAGCTGGCAAAAGCTTCTGCAGCTTCCACACCTGAAAAGGTTTGGCCTTTGTAAGTGATATTGGGCTCAAATCCACCCTTTATACGCAAGCTAGAAATATGTCGCCAAAATTCACGGGGGTTAGCCTGTATGTTATCTTCTATGGATTGCATATACGAATTATAGGTGGCTTCTGTACGAAGTTTGAGGTCTCCTCTGAGTTTTGAGAATAATTTGTAAGTATCCTTATTGTTTGTTCGTTTCCACAACGCGTGTAATTTGGTTTTGTTTTTGATACCACGAATGATATCGTTGGAAAACCAGACGGGATAGCGCCTGCTTACAGTGTTCTCACGTCGTTTTTTGGGCATGCACTCATCAAAAACACCATATACTATTTTGTATAGGTTATCAGTCGCATTAAAAACATTGTTAGCTTGCAGCACTGTATCCCAATAACTTTCCGAGAATAGAAAACCCAACCGTTCATAAACACATTTCCTGAAATTCCAGTCTTTGAAGGTACTGATGTTAGTAGGCTGTTGGCGATCTGAATAACGAGCAGCTTCAATACTTACCTTGACATCCAACGGCGGATGGTACGCGTCAGGGGGAACTATTCCATCGGTAATCGTGACTCGAACCCCGCGCATATTATCACTCTCCTGTGCCAAAATGACATCTAACATTCCTCACATTCACTATATTATTTTCAGACAGACAACAATAATATATAAAATAACAATAATAACTGTTGATATTTAAGGACGCACTATTTAAATTAAGATCTCCAAAAATCATAACATTCGCCTTAATCGTGTTAATGAAACTTTCAATTTTAGTAAACCATTGCATGTAGATGCTATCACTTGCTTTTGGCTTAATGTAAACAACACATACATAAAACAGATGACCATGCCACGAAAAACTGGCCCAAAGATCTTCGCCGCTGTCAGTTTCTAAGTCACGACGCCGGCGCAGCACAATGGAAGCACGTGCTACCAGCAGGACACCTCCACATGGTGTACCTCTATCACGGCGTAAAATTCTCCAGTCACTGCATTCGAGTTCGGAGTCTTCAACCGAGCCGTCGAGGAATGTTTCTGTTATAGCTAAAATCTCGTGTTTTATTAGCGCTAAATCGTTGCGCCACATGCGTAGTTTTGTTTTTAGACCGCGCACATTTTGATAACCTTTCTTGGCTGCACAACGGCACTCAGGGCAAATCCACGTAGTACAAGGGTCATCAAGGCTTTTACCACCCGTACAAAGAACATGATATACTTTGTTGCAAGTGTTTATTGTGCATCGTAAATGGTGCTCCTCCTCGTCAATAACGGAACAGCACGCAGCGCAATTCATAATTCTAAGAAATAGCGGCAATATATTTATCAAAGCGGACGCAAATCGCTGTGATATAAACACATAATTCACTAATGCAGCATAGCGTATGTATAGTTGTGTGTGTCGCATCGCCTAATGCACTGGCCGGCTGCAGGTGCGGAACGCAATGACTCACCCTGCGTAGAACAACAGCGAGCGTCGTCGTAGGTCAGTTTTGCGACCGTTAAAACTGATAACTTTCGACAGTTATTTGATTATATCTTCGGTATTCTTGATTTGATTTTCACCAAATAACGACCAGTCTATGCATCTTTAAACACATCACAAAAGTATGTAACTTTTAACACTACAGCTGCACTATAAACAATTTAACTTCATAAAATTTGCGGAGCAAACAAAAATAAGTGTTGCCGAAAAACGGGTTTGGAGGACTATATTGATAAGACGGTAATGTATTGTTAAGAGGTTCGGATAAAATTTATTAATGCTGATTAATACCACGGAAAATAAATTAAACCAACAAATAACATTAAATCACTTTTGAACTCAACTGTACACATCAATCGCTTATCACCAAACTCAACTAAAACACTGCATATTCGCTTCGAATCACTTCTATTGCACTCGTATCTTAGCCGAAAGTAGTAAATTAGTTATTTAGACTAGATTACGAGTATCTCAAAGTTAAAAAATAAATAAAAGCATGTTAATTTTTGTTTTCCACCGCATTCTTTTTACCATCTCCAAAACAATCAGCAACCACACAACTCAGAAACCCTACAAAAGGGTCCATAACTCACAAAACCTCACGAAAAGAAGTTCAGCCAACCGCAAATATAACGAGCATTCGTTCGTTACAGCATCATTTCGAAGTTATTCCCAATCGCATGTGTTATTGTTTTACGGTTGACCGACTTCAACGAGAGGGGTTCTCTTTTATGTAGGGTGAGCCTTTGAAATAGTTATTTTGGTTGAGGACTTGTTAACTCTTATTTTTATTGTTATTCTAAAAAAAATTGCGCGATTGAAAACCTTACGAATGCTTTGTACTTCTATTTTTAAATTTACTACAATTAGTTTCCCGAAAAAAAGAAGGTACGATGTGTTGTACGACAAAATTAAGATAATGAATAAGTTTATTTTGAAACGTTTAAAAAAACCTTTTACGCAATGTCATGATAAAACTTAGAACGGGCTATCACAATTAAATGCATACACAATAAAATAAATGTTAAATCTATCTTTTAGAAACTTATAATAAAACTGTAACAAAGATAAATTCTGTACATGGAAGAAAATTTAGAAAAAACATTTTTGTTACCAGACTGCGCTACGCAAAGGCCCAGTAAATATGTTTAGAGGCCTATAAATGTATGTATGTCAAGTTCATTTGTGGCACTATTTATACCAAACCCGAGGACCGATTTTGATGATTCTTACGTCAATCGTTTTGCCTTAATATTGCGAGTGCTACTAAAGATAAAAATGGTGACAACTAGTAAAAAAAACAGAAATTAAAGTCGACGAACTATGTCAAGAGGGTTATCATTGAATAGGTATTTGAAAATCATCTTAAGGGTTTATTATTATTTTTCATTTAGGATCTATGACGATTTAAAGTTGGTTAGCAACCATTCTCACCAATTATATATAAACAAAATAGTTAAAATAAAAATGATTTATCATATAAACAAAAAACCAGACGGCGAACAAATCAAAGTAAAACGTTGTTGGTTGGTTTGTTGGGGGCGTTATCACGCCTAAACGTTTTTTATGAAAATGTGTATGTAGTTAATGTAGATACCAACACATTAACACACAACAGAGACCAACATAAGGTACTTTTTATCCCGGAAAATAGAAAGTTGCAGTAGTAAACAGAAAAATGTATCTTACTCGCTTTCACACAAAAACAACTAGGATGAAATTTTGAATATATGTAGGTACTCGACAACGTGCTCTGAGACCGAGAGATACAATATCTGAAGAACTGTCTATACAACCAATGAGTTTTACCCACAATTACTTATGGTGCCGAAACATGGACGCTCACAGTAACAGGGGAGAGAGTTAAATGGGTTTTAAATTCTTTCCAACCTTTTAAAACTGCAGGTCTAGATGATTTCCCCGATTTAGATATTTTCCCGGGGCTCTTACAATGGAGTTACATAAACGGCACACTGATTCTCATCTTCAGGGCATGTTTGGCCTTTCGGTTTGTGCCCCTGGCATGGAGAGAGGTCAGAGTTCTGTTTATCCCTAAACCGGGAAAGACCGATAAGCTTAACTTCTTTCTTTCTTAAAACGTTGGAGAGGTTATGTGACCGGTACATTAGAGACAACATACTGTTACACCACTACATCCACAACAACATACATATAGTTCGGGAAAATCTACAGAATCTGCCCTGCACAAAGTGGTAAGCACAATAAAGCAAGACATTAATAACAAGACGTTGTGTCTGGGCACTGTCATTGACATTGAAGGAGCCTTTGACTAAACGAATTTCATAAACGTTAACGTAGCGCTACAGAAGCACGGTGTGGATTCGACTCTGATTGATTGGGTCTTAAACATGTTGAAACATGTTGAAGCGGTTCGACAGGGAGGAATCCTGTCACCTCTACTCTGGAACATGGTTGTAAATGACCTTATCACAAAGCTGAATAACCAGCGCTTCCTCACGGTTGGCTACGCAGATGATCTGGCGATTTTTGTATCTGGACATTTTGCCAGCGTGTCTTGTGATATCATGAATAATGCTCTAAAGATCGTAGAGAGCTGGTGTACAGAATTTGGAATAACCGTGAATCCAACGAAAACCAATCTAGTCATGTTGACAAACAAAATAAACTTAGGTAGGTTCGCACTGCCCTACCTTTTCAATACTCAGTTGACCCTGACTGAAGAGGTAAAGTATTTGGGTATCATCTTAGATAGCAAAAATGTTCGTTGCGGAGAGGCTGCGATGAAAGTTTATCGACCAGGTGGTAAAGCTCGAGAAAGGATTGCAACGAGGATTTGGGTGAGACCTATACAGTGTTAATATAGATAATAGAAAGTGCTGAATTATTGCGGAGAGGCTGCGATGAGAGTTTACCGACCAGGTGGTAAGGTTCGAGAAAGGATTGCAACGAGAATTCGGGTGAGAACTTTCCATTGCTTAGATAGATAATAGTGATCACTTTTAGATATAAGACCAAGACGAGGGTGAAATGATGACTAGATTAGACCCAGTAAAGAAGTAAGACCCAGTAAAGAGATAAGACCCAGATAGAGATAAGACCCAGAAAAGCCGGTAAAGTTAACCTCCGGTAAGACCCAGCAGGGGCTTAAGATGATCGCTGCTTTCTGATTCCTTGAGCAGTGGGCTCGGAGTCCTGTCCGTATGGTTCTGGCGGCCTCGAAGAGTCCACGTGGACGGTTCCAATAAGTTGTGCTACGCCATCCGTCTCGGACTGGCCAGCTAGAGCGATCCGAGAGGCGAGGAGACGGAGGGCGTCCTGGGTGAGCATGTCTCATTCAGGGCCCCGAGCATGAGTAGATCGCCGGATACTCGGGGTCCCTGCGGGCGGTCCATGGGTACCCATGATGGGATCAGAGTGCCCTTGTTTGGTACCAGTATACCCAGGAGCAAGCGAGGTGTGGATCAACGCTCAAGACAGAGGCCAAAGACATAGATCTCAAGACCAAGAAAGATATATCATGAAAATGATAAGACAGCTCATCATTTCACCCAAGATCCTCGTGTAAGATTATTGTGTTAATCTATAGAACTAGGTATTGCACGAGAGGACGAGACAAGACCTGATGGCGAACAGATCCTCGTGTAAGATTATAGTGTTAGGCTATAGAACTAAGTATTGCAAGAGAGGACGAGACAAGACCTGATGGTGAACAGATCTTCGTGTAAGATTATTGTGTTAATCTATAGAACTAAGTATTGCACGAGAGGACGAGACATGACATGGTGGCGAACAGATCCTCGTGTAAGATTATTATGGTAATCTACAGAACTAGGTATTGCACTAGAAGGACGAGACCTGACCTGATGGCGAGCAGATCCTCGTGTTATTTTATAAGATAATCTATAGAACTAGGTATTGCACGAGAAGGACGTGACATGGCCTGCTAACAAGTAGATGCAGATGGAGATTAATCAGGTGATCAGATGCGGATTTACTAGTATGTATTGGGATCATAGCATTTAAGCTGTTAGACTCGGATAGATCAATTTCAGGTGCAGACCAGATCTTGCGAGGCATGAGATGGCTATAAGAGTAGGTTAGAGGCCATTGGGGGGAGTCCCCCAAATTATTTCTATTATTTATTCTGTGGCGTACGTAATGTTAAAGAGTCAAACGTGATCGGTGATCAGACTTGACGAGTTTACGGAGTGTATAAATATATATTCGCGGCGTATGCATAAATTCTAGAGTACGCCGCGACAACTCTTGCGATGAGGACGAATACCTCGCTTGTCAAAATCGGCCTAGTTTTTAGTTTGAACACATAACCCTTTCTTTGCTTCGCTATACTCGGGTTAAAAAAATATCATCGTGATATGCCATTGGCGTCAAAAGCTTGCAAAAAGTGCGGCTGAAGCCGCATGACGTCCAAAATTGAGGCACAACATTGTCACATTGGATATTAATGCACTGAACAAGACATAAGTTCAATATCTAAAACGAATACAAATCAATTGATACCTCGCTTGTCAAAATCGACCAAGTTTTTAGTTTCAACACATAATCCTTTATTTGATACGCCGTAGCCCGGTGAAACAATTTCCTATAACACTCTATAAATGGAGACGAATCGATTGATAGCTCGCTTTTCAAAATCAGACCAAGTTTTTAGTTACATATAATCCTTCCTTTGCTTTGCCTTAGTTGGGTAAACAATTTGGCTGACACTGTACCTGAGGGCGAAACGATTGATACCTCGCTTGTCAAAATTGGACTAATAGGAGCGAAGCAATGGTGGAACATCCACATACTCACATACATACGTACATAGACTGTTAAACTCATTACCTTTCCCTTGCTTCGGTGTATTTGGGTAAAAATATACCGCACTAAAACAAACCTTATTAAGTTTTGAAGCCTCAGTACAATTTCGATTTTCTTTTTGGAGTTCATGTAAACGAAGTCGCTAGCTAAAGATAGTATCAAATAACTTTAATATTTATTCCTATAACTAAATTCACAAGTGATAAATACTATCCAATCAGCTTAGACCATCTTAAATGTCGAACTACCCTCCATAAAGTTCGATTCTTACGTATTGTGTGCGAGCGAGACAGCAGAAGCATTGGAACACATTAAACCGGTTTACGGCGGTTTTACTACTTCCCACGCACACTGGAGCAATTAATTTTTCATGAGGGTAGAATGAAGACGAAAAATGGACGATTGTTATGTGCGACCGAGAGAGATGTTATGTGCGACCGAGAGTGATGTTATGTGCGACCGAGAGTGAAGATAAAATTACCTATTAGGCCATTATAAGAATTTCCACGTTAGGATTGTAGGTTATTAGATCATACAAGCTCTTACTTAGAGATGACACGACAAACAAACATCATGTGCTTAGAGAGAAATTCATCTTTGGGCCGCGCGCCAGTTAACACTCTCTGTACCCAGTTGTGGTAAACTGAACCGAATGTAGGGGCCAGTTGCCCACTGAGAAATAATAAGTAAACTTGACACAAATTCGTATATATTTGTAATTACCTGACTACGGTGAAGCAAGGGAAGGGTAATGAGTTTAACAGTCTATGTATGTACTCGTATGTATGTATGTATGTATGTATGTATGTATGTATGTATGTATGTATGTATACCTAGCGGCATATAAGTCTAGCGGTGAACGAAACGTGGCGGGGATCTTGGCACAGTCAAAGTTTATATAATGTGTTAAAATGTTGAATACTTTTAATCCCGAAAACTGTCTGTGTGTGCTATACGTATGTATCTATGTATGTGGTTATGTGGATTTTCCACCATAGCGTCACTCCTTTTGGTCCGATTTTGACAAGCAAGGTGCCAATCGATTTGTCTTCAGGCACAGGTCTTAGGCTATTTTTTACCCGACCGTAGTCGGGTTTTAGTTTTTTAAATTATGTCTTGTTTGATTAACTAGGTACCTAAATGCTATAAAGTGCTCTACCCGCCTCGTCACACTGCAATAAATTAACGAATTCAGTGACACCAATAAGCGTGTAAGTCTCAAGTCAAACCTTCAAGTGTTGGCTGCGTGTTGCCGCGACTTGACTTGCACTTTACTTCACTAACTACGCGGTCGCCGAAATCGGCGCCGATTTGGAACTAAAGTCTAGTTCGCACTAGGCTAGTAATTAAGTCGAGTACCGAGTAATTTAGTAACTAAACGGGTCTGAACAACAAAAAATTTGTCGAGTAGATTAGCAAGTCATTTATATTTGTATATTGTTCTATATTTTTCCAGTCACCACGCGTCACTGCTCACTCCTTCATCGGCTAAACAAGTCCGAACCTGTCGCGAGTTCATTAGCTACCGCAAAATGACGTTTCGCTGGAGCGAAGAAACAAATTTAAAATTTGTTTCTAAATATTTACAACATAAATGCTTGTGGAATGTTCTATCCGTGTATTAATCAATTTTGATACCCATAGTTTTTTTTTATTATTACACAAATTTCTTCAACCAACTCTTCTAATATAGCGATTACCAGTAACTTTATCAGCTTATTCACTTTATTGCGTTGCAGCACGTTCATCTTGCGAAACACTTGTGTACTATACTCGACCGTAATGCGAACGATTTTTGATCAGTAGCGAGTATGTTATTCACTAAAATCTTACTACTTGACTAAATTACTAACGTAGTCTGAACTAGGCTTACAAGTTAGATATCTAGTTTGGGTTAAATTAAACAATTACAACACTTCTCTACATGAATGTGATGTGGTTTTGGAGAAGCCTGTGATTACTATGACTCCGTGAACTCATTCGTCTATGAGTCTATATCATTAGAAGGGAGCACCAAAAGTCTCTATGAACATTGATTTATAAGAATAAACCTTATCATCTTCATCCATCTATCTATCTATACTTATAACAAATCAATAAGAACGAAAAAGTCTGTACAGAGAGGATAATTTTTAAAAAAAGGTAATTTTTACTTAAATTATAATATTTTTTAAATCGTGTCTCTTTGTTTCTCTGTTTGTTTGTCTGTATGTTTGTTTGCGCATCAATTTAAACAACTGGACCGATTGCGATGCGGCTTTAACTATTGTCCAAAGAAGATAATTTAAAAAATATATGGTCTAGCGTACATATAATAAGCTAATGAAGCAAAAAAAAACTGTTCACTGGAAGATATATTCGAGCTTCTGAACTGGAACGGATATGGTGTTAACATTAATGGCAACTACATCACTAACCTTTAATTTTATGATGATATAGTCTTCATGGCAGAAACCCTGGAAGACCTAAGCACAATGCTCAGTATTGTTCAACTCAATTTGTTGAACTCAATATTGTTTCCCAACAGGTGGGTCTTAAAATGAACATAGGCAAGACGAACATAATATCAATATGGTCGGATATAACGAACTGAAGGTCAGGAGAGAGCTTACTCTTGTTTCTTATATATTTAAGGTACTGAGAGGTAGGGTCCACAATGCGGATATTCTACAGCACATATGCTTGTGTGTCCCAGATAGATATGTTTGGCGGCGACGGATGCCAAAGTTGGTGGCAGTGCCGCGCGCGCGGACCAACCTCCTACGGGAGGCGCCTTTTACGCGTGCACTTCGCATACTCAATGTAATTGCGGTTAAACTAGACCTATTTGGTTGTACTCTGAGTGAATTTACTAAGGTATCTTTAGAAGTTTTATGTTATGCCTAAATCATAGGTTATTTTTTAGCCGACTGAGGAGGGTTATTTTTCATTTGTTGCTACACTATCGCATTAGGTGAAATCCTGTAATGGTAGTTCTAAGTTTTGTAAATAAATAAATAAATAAATAAATCAATTGCCCATGTCATACCCATGCCGGTTTATGTTGGGAACGATATTATCAAAGCTGTTTATCACTGTGTCTACTTAGGTTAGACGATCCAACTAGGTAGATCCAAATATGACAAAGAGGTCAATCGACGAATCCAACTCAGATGGACAGCGTTCGGGAAATTACGCTATATTTTCTCGTCGCAGATACCGCAGAGCCTCAATACGAAAGTTTATAATCAGTGCGTGTTGCCAGTAATGACATACGGCACTGAGACGTGGTCGCTAACTGTTGGTCTCATACACAAGCTCAGAGTTGCGCAGCGTGCAATGGAGAGAGCTATGCTCGGTGTTTCACTACGTGATAGAATCAGAAATGAAGAAATCTGGAGAATAAAGATTCTCGAATGGCGACCACGAACAAGCAAGCGAAGTTTGGGGAGACCCCCCACACGATGGACCGACGACATTGTAGCCATCGCAGGAAATCGGTGGATGGAGATGGCACAAGATCGCTCGTCATGGCGCTCTTTGGGGGAGGGCTATGTTCAGCAGTGGACTTCTAAAGGCTGACATGATAATGATGATGATGATGATGAGGTACTTTTGGTCCCTAAAATAACACGTATAAGGCTACTTTAATTGAAATGACCACGGGGGAAAAGCCGCGGGCACAGCTAGTAGGCAATATGTTTGTACCCGACTACAGCGAAGCAAAGGTAGGGTAATATGTGTTAAAACCTAAAACTTGGTCCGATTTTGACAAACGAGGTATCTGTCGATTCGTCTTCATTTGTGGGCGTTATAGGCTATTTTTGTACCTGACTACGAATATAGCAAATTTCGAGGGGACCTCTAATTTTTGAAAAAAAATATTTTTTTCTTTATAAGGGTGAAAAGATTTTTTAAATTGATTCTGTATTTGTTGAGTTTATTCATTACAAACATACAACCATACAAATCTTTCCTCTTTATAATATTAGTGAAGATAACATTATGTGATTTTGCAATGAGTCCTGACCAATATATTTAAGACTTGCTGTACCCCCCGCTTTGCCAGCGTGGTCAATTCATTTAAAAGTAACTCATACGTGTTATTCCAGGACCAAAAGTACCTACAAAGTACATTATACTACATTTGTTCAAAATTTGTGGAGCGGTCAAATAGTTTTTTATCTATTGCTCGGCATCTAATCATCAGGTTAAGATACCAAGTATCCCAGTTTTTAATTCAAACCCTAAGCTATCCAATAGTGAAAATTGCATTGCAATCGATCTAGTAGTTTTAATTGATGCGCGAATAAACTTACATATAGACCTTCAATAGTGATTCGACACGGCCGTGATAGGTTGCAACTGAAGGCTATTGACAGAAATCTATCTGTGTTGCAATTACGTTATGTAGGAGGTATATTTTCAAAATACGCCGCGCAAAATCTTAAATTCGAAACTACATATACCCGATCTCACCTCGGCCAGTGACGTCATAAATGTTCGAATGTATACCTTTACGGAATACTTTCGAAGAATACATTATTGCTCTCTAGATTTTAAAACATACTCGATGCCAACAGAGTCTCTGACGTCAAGATTTTTGTGTAGGTAATGTATATTTTTGAAATACGCAACGACATCGGCCCTCACTTTAGTTAGTGTATAACGGAAGAACTCGTGGTTGTGCGGACGACCGCACAGCTGTGACAGTTCTATTAGAACAACATGTAAAACAGTAAGTAGTTCGGTCACCAGTACAAACAGTCGCAAGAGGGCGCTTTTTATGAAGGATTGTAAATAAAACATGCACTAAAAATTAAAAAAGTTAAAAAATATTACAAAGTAAATTGACAGAATTGTTTTCTGTTTTTGAGCTCTTTTTAAAATAATCCGAAGTGGAATTATTGTGACTGTGATGATTTAAAACATTGGCATCGTCGAGCATTTGGTATTTCGCGATTTTCGCGCATAAAGGCATAATGAGAATGTGGCATTAAAAATGTAAAAATAACGCATAAAATATTAAATGCTTATAAACATTGAGGCAAAACATTTATAGAAGCGCGTGATTTCAATCCATGGGCCTCTGAGTTGCAGGCCAGACACGCTTCCGCTGCGCCACTCTGCTTTGTGGCACGAACGCCGAATTTATGGTTCCGTTTTATAAACGGACATACTATTCTTATTCCTTTCAAATTAACATAACTTTAGAATCTTATCCCGCAGGAATCCCTTACTTTTTCATGATAAAAAGTATCATTGATTTTAACACATAATATGTGTGTGTGTTTGTTTTGTTACATCAAAATCCGTCAGGAAGTTTCAGCGTAATATGTGTTCTTTTAAATAACTTTCAACCCCTATCCTGCGGGGACCATTGATTTTTTCGGGATAAAAAGTATTCTAAATGTTAATATATAGCATAAGCTATGATTGTGCCAAGTTGCATCAAAATTTGTCTGGTAGTTTCAGCGTGATGAGTTTTCAAAGAGACAGACAGACAGACAGATAGACAGACAAACAAACGGACAATAAAAACCTTTTTGCACTTCACATCGATTTTGAAGTTTATCTCAATTATAATTTTCAAAAAATATTTTATGTACAGATTTAGCCCAGTTACAGTTTTAATAAAGTACTTGCTGTACCCGCGGTTTTGCACGCGTGGCCGTTTATCCAGGTAAAAAGTACTCATGTGCTATTCCAAGACCTAACATACCAATATACCAACATTCATTAAAAAACCTTCAGCCGTCATAAAGTTTTTATCGATTGCTCGTCTTCTACTTATCGGATCGAGATAATAAGGACACAAGTTTTTAAGTCAAACCCTAAGCTATTCAACACTGACAACGTCATCGATATTAGTCCAGTCTGGTTTTTACGTGATGCGTGAACAGACAAACAGACAGGCACGTATTTCAAAAAGGTTTTATTCTTTTTCAACTTTTTCATTAGATTATTTACAGCGTGCTAGGTATCCTGCGGGAACCCTTTAATTTTTCGGGATAAAAGGTATCCTTTGTCCAACCTCGTAGTAAGAACTCAAATCATGCCAAGTTTCATTTGAACTAATTCAGTAGTTAAGGCGTGATGCCTAGCCATGATACAGACAGACAGACCAACTGAGAAAAAAATAAGACAGTTTTGGCTTCAGCACGAATACAGAAAAGCCTCCAAAAAAATTACAAGATCAATGTACAGAATTTGGACCCCTATTCCGCAGAAACACTTTATTTTTTCGGGATAAAAAGTATCCTCGATTTTTACCCATCATATGATCTATGATTGTCCTAAAGTGCATCAAAATCCGTCAAGTAGTTTCAGAGTGGTAAGTGTTTTTTTAAATAACTTTCAACCCCTATCGGACACTAATTTTACGGGGTGAAAAGTATTACCTCGTTCATCATACCAAGTTTCATTTAAATTCATTCAGTAGCTTCCGCGTGATGCCTAGCCAAGATACTGACAGACAGACAGACAGACAAAAATGAAAAAAGTACAGTTTGGCTTCAGTATGGAATACAGAACAGCCTCCAAACAAAATTTTCAAAATTTATTCAATGTACAGAATTGGACCTGTTACAATTTTATTATAAGTATATAGATAGAAGATATAAATAGATTATTGGTCATCGCAATAGAAATAAGTATGGAAGTATGGAATCCCAAATATATGGGGCAGGGCTAGTAACAAGACCAGTTTCATATATTAATACATAATACAACGCCGACGACAAAGTTCTCTTTTCCTCCACAGCCCAAAAGCAGTATATCCTGCAAGACCTCAGCACCGCAAGTCTTGAGATTGAACTGAGGACAAATATGTTATAGACCAAAGAACTGAACGCCGAATAACTGTAGATGGGGACGTAATATATTATGTTCATGAGTATATCTCCTTGGGCCAAATAGTCTCCTTCCAGGCAAGACAAGCTAAAGAAGTTGCATGACGCACCGATAATGCCTGGATCAGCTACTTTATAGATCAGGCATTCTCCATGC
The DNA here is from genome assembly GCA_946251855.1 of Alsophila aescularia. Classification (NCBI taxonomy): domain Eukaryota; kingdom Metazoa; phylum Arthropoda; class Insecta; order Lepidoptera; family Geometridae; genus Alsophila; species Alsophila aescularia. The sequence goes on from OX276373.1 coordinate 53,213,251, forward strand.
CTGGTCTATGAAGGTGCCAATATTCCTGAAATGGAAACTCATGGACATGTATAGAGTTCCCATAGTGACAAATGGCTCCCAGGCAGGGTCTTTGACAACCATCAAAAAGTCCAAGCTCAAGTTTTGCCAGAGAGCAATGGAGCATACTATGAAGTTAACTGATCGAATTCTAAACACAGCGTTGCGCTCCTAAACTCAATTTGTTGACGTAGCTATAGAAGCCGCTAAGCTGAAGTGGGATTGGGCAGGTCATGTTTCCGCATGCCTGATCAGCTGTGGGCCAAAACCGCCACACACACAGCAAGGCGATGTCGCGGCAGACCTCGGAAGAGATGGGACGTGCTGGAACTCTAATAAAGACTGGCCGAATATTTCAAAAGATCTCAATGTCTAGAACACATGATGGGAGGCCTTACAGGCTTATAGTATTAGGAATGTATTGGAACTGCAACTGCTACCGCTACTTTGTAAATATTATTTAACTTGCTTTCGCCCGCGAATTCGTCCACGCGGACTGCAGTTAATCGCGAAAAAAGCATTCTATGATCTAGGATATTAAAAACCATTTTTTTGAATAGCGTAACGCTTTTGATAATTTTTGACAGACTTGTTATTATTTCGTTTCCACGGTAACCTTTCCTTTCAGCGAGTAATCAACATTTCCCAGTTTTCCCATGGAAACTTACGATTTTTCTGGACAACAAGCATCGTGTGTGCTGTGGTATAAGCTATCTCCATTCTAAATTTCATTAAAATCCATCCAGCTGTTATCGCGTGAAAGCTCTCCAAACAAACAAACAAACAGACAACGTTTCACTTTTATTTGGTATGGATGCACCAGGAGTCCAGGGCATAATAAATTAACAGATGTCAGAAAAATATTGGTGTTAGTGACTGCAGAATAAAGTACCAGGAGACCATAGATCGGAAAGATGTTTCGTCTTAGTCAGGATCTGTGCTAGTTGGTGTGTTTGAATACATACGGTTTAACCGGCTTGACGGCGTTCCATTGCTCTGTCTCTAAGAGAAATAACTTCATTTTCCTCTCTGATGCCTCCGTATTGCGTAATTGTGTGGTTGCAATGTTCTGCGGTTTGCGGTCCAATAAACGTGCATTGAAATTGCAGTAAATTTGTGGCTTATAAAATGAAACGCAAATAATGTTTCATTATAGACTCTGGTTTCTGTTCTGTTAGAAAAAAATGTGATTTGAATTATTGTTGTTTATATTATCGCTTCTCTCGCAATAACCATGACGATTGCATCTTGCATAAATCGGTGTACAGTAATCCGTGTACATCAGCACAGTAACTAGAAGTCGAAACTATTGCCCCACAACCTTAGCCACGAGTATGCATTTAAGCATAATACGTAAACAAGGCAGTATTGAGTTCAGTCGTTCCCTTAGCGCATAATGTGAAGCTCGAGCTTTTATGTTTAGGACGTGACATTTCTAGTTAACTGCTTTCAATAGTTAACAAACCGACCGATGAAAGGTGCCCTCCAAGGTAGGTACGGAGCGTTAGGAGTCATTGGCAGCTGAGAGTCGAACCAGTACCCTATTACGAGTAGTAAACGCTCTTGACGTTACAACTCAAGTTAAAGTATCTACGCGAGTCAACCGGTAGACAAAACAGTAGGTAGAGTCTGTCTTACTAAAGAAGTCTCACAGAAGCAGTGCTAGTTTCTTGATAATAGCGAAAATTTTATAAGAGTTCAACGTTAGTTCCTCTTATCGCCACTACTTCTTTCGTGAGACGGAGTCTCAAGTTTTTGGTATTACGAGTCGCAATTTTGACAATTGCTATCGTCAGTTTTTGTTTTTGACAAACAGACAAAAAACAAATCTGTTTCTTCTGAAACGGAAAACAGCTCGTTTCGGTTGACAATGCGTTCGCAAGCCACTGTTTTTTCTCTGTCATTTTCATAATTATATTTAGAAACAGACAAATACTAACAAGGCGCCAGCATGGCGGCGTTATATCAATAGTTCCTTACGTATTGTCGATTTCTATTGAAGTATAGCTAGGCAAACTCATAGTAGACCTATGATGTATAGTGAAAAATAGTTACCGCTAGTGACGCTGCGTTGGATTTCATACAAAAATGTTACGATACTTGATAACGAGTTTTGAGCGTTAGATTGAACCCATAATTTGGATACAGGGGTTGATGGATTGCAAAGCACGTACTTACTGTGGTGAAGAGGTGGTACATGTAGTAACGGTCAGTCACAATATAGCTGTACTATCTAGTTTTTATCATGGAGCTACTTCCAGTGCACACTTGATAAAATCTAGATAGATAGAAAAAATGTTAAGGCATTGCATTGCCATGCATTGATAGTAACTACCAATGCACACTTGATAAAATTCTTAAGACAAATGTAGGTACCTAGATAGTACAGCTATATTATGAATGTTTTTTACCACAACTCTCCTTACTCTCCTTAAATTATTATTCCGGTAGATATTCTTAAAAACAAACAAAACGTCAAAATACATTTCATATTCTACTCAAAGGGTAATGCAAACAAAATATGGATATCGTATTGGGACAACGTATAAGATATTAAACGTACCTTTGCTTAATAGAAATCGATTAGAGTCGTCAGGCTAGATATATAAATACTAAAATACATAAAACGATATTTTATTAAAGATCTCTGATTTTGATGGATCTAAATAATATTTATTTCACTTAACGTGTTTAGGTTCTACGTATGCTATAAAATAAAAAAATACTATGAATAAGCTAAAAAAATTGAATTTTACAGATTTGGTTGCGAACTTTCATTCTGATATTAAAATAAGAGTTATAAGTTTTAGTGCGTATGACTTGTAAGTACACCCGGGAGCGAGAATACGTACAGGAACTCTTAATTAAAACAAAACTTCAACGTATTTACTTTCACTAAGCAACATAATAATAAATAGCAGTTAAAAAAGCTTAACTCTCATTAAATATCATAAGTGTATCTTAGGTTTTGAACATATTACTAATCAATTTTATGTGCCTCATATCTGGACCTGTAACTTATATCTGTTGCAAATAAAATAATACGAACTATAAGGTAGCTTATATTACGTGGTCAGGATAGATAACCAGAAATTTTGATGAAATTTTTCTTAGTAATCTGCAACTAAATAATAATGTTGATTTGAGTAAACCTGTTAAAACCTCGGCAAAAAATAATGTCATAGTATTAAGTCCTCTTATTTGTGCATAAATTATTAAAAAATACTAAAAACATACAGTCAGCTCAGTCAACTGTTTTTTTCTTGCATCGAGTTGACGTACTGTCTTCGCCTACACGTCTTCGTATCGACAGGACTGGACTGGGGAAGTTTTCCAATTACACGGGGCACCGGTCGGTCTCAAACTTGTTATTTATATTTACCTTCGACTCTTTATAAACAACGCGCGGGACTTAATACCCCTTGAGGAAAGGTTATTTTTACTTGAAGAAGAGACAAAGCTCTAGGTACTTGCAAACTTAACTATTAATAGTCACTCTAAAATTCGCTATAATAGTGTTATTTAAAAAAACCTTAGTAGCGTCAAACCTATAAATTCAAGGTAAATTACAATTACTTCGTGGACAAGTTTACTGTGGCACGCTTGGGCTACGATACCACAAAAAGAGAAAGGCTTCAAACACAAACTAATTATGAAATTGCACATTGTTGATCAAAAGATTAATAGTGCGGTTCATACAACGTATAGAAAAAACTATACGAGAATGATACGATAGTCACAGTCATAATTTATTGATAATATTAATAACAAGTAGACGAACCACTAACCGACTAGAAAAAAATTATTATCATCATGTCAGCCCTTAGAGGCCTATGCCATAGGCCATAGGCCTCCCCCAAAGAGCGCCATAACGAGCGATCTTGTGCCACCTCCATCCACCGACTTCCTGCGATGGCTACAATGTCGTCAGTCCATCGTGTGGGTCACCCCACACTTCACTTGCTTGTTCGTGGTCACCATTCGAGAACCTTTACTCCCCAGTGGTTGTCGGTTCTGCGAACCATATGGCCTGCCCTAATGGGCAGGCCATATGGTTCGCACCACCTCAACTTGCAAACTCTGAGAGCTATGTCGGTAACCTTGGTTCTTCTACATATTTCCTCAATTCGGATTCTATCACGGAGCGAAACACCGAGCAAAGCTCTCACCATTACACGCTGTGCGACTTTGTGCTTGTGTATGAGACCAATAGTTGCGACCAAGTCTCAGTGCCGTATGTTATCACTGGCAATACGCACTGATTATTAACTTTCGTCTTGAGGCTTTGCGGCATCTGCGACGAGAAGGTATACCGTATCTTCCCGAACGCTGCCCATCCGAGTTGGATTCGTCGATTGACCTCTTTGTCGATGTTGTATCTACCCAGTTTGATCGTCTGACCTAAGTAGACATAGCGATTAACAGCTTCGATAATATCGTTCCCAACATAAACCAGCATGGGCATTTGACATGATGTTCGTCTTACCCATGTTCATTATAAGCTTTGTGTTCATGTATTTGGTTGGATGTAGTGTTTGTTTTTAGTGTGATTAGTGTTATTATGTGTTATCATAATATAAGGAACATATTATAAAAGTTTTCGTGACTGTAAAAAAAAAAGTGAAAGTAAAAAAAGTGATTTTGGCGCAAAATTGTCGGGAAATGGTTAACGTTAGAATATTTTTGTTTTTTTTCTTATTAGTTAGTATTTTTTCTAGGATCTTTATTGTGTTATCTATGAAATGGTAAATTACATTATGTAATGAATTCTATAAGATACTCACATAAAATAAGTTTCTACGCACAGGAACTCCCCCGCTCTCAGACCAGTTCCCGAAGGGGCTATATTAGAATAATTATTATGATCGCATACATGTTTTTTACTTACTTTAGAAAGTAAATAGTTGAGAGTAACTGAAGATATAAAAACAATATAAAACAAAAGTGTTTTTTTTACTAAAGTCCTTATTTCAAAAAATATACATAGATTTTAATATATTTTTAGAATCTTACTGCTGTAGTTTATAAACTAACTAGCTTACCCGCCCGCGACTTCGTCCACGCGGACTACAGTTTATCGCGAAAAAATCATCCTACGTGCTTCTAGGAGTAGGATATTGAAAACCAATGCAAAAGTAGACTTAGACTTCTTGGTTATGGCCTCTTTTATATATTGGTATGGATTATTTATATTATTTTTACTTATTCTTATTGCTACATTAATAATAATAAGTTAATAATAGATTTCTAAAACAGTATGCTCATGGTAATAAGCGGAGTTTTGCGTTTTGGAGGTTTGGAGTTGACGGATAATCAAGGGTTAAGACCCACCTGTTGGGAAACAATATTGAGGTCACTGAGCATTGTGCTTAGGTCTTCCAGGGTTTCTGCCATGATGACTATATCATCAGCAAATCGAAGGTGAGTGATGTTTTCGCCATTGATGTTAACACCATATCCGTTCCAGTTCAGAAGCTTGAATATATCTTCCAGTGCAGAGGTGAACAGTTTCGGAGAAATGACGTCTCCCTGTCTCCTGTCCCCTGTCCCTGTCCCCTTTTTACAACTGGATAGAATTCGAGCTATGATCCTGAAGACGGACTGTCATGGTGGCCTTGCTGTACAAACACTTCAACACTTCGATGTACCGATAGTCAATCTGGCACCGCTTTAATGGCTGTAGACCTGCCCAAGTCACGACTGAATAAAAGGCTTTCTCTGATAAACAGATAAACATTTTATTGATAATCATTACATCATAGGTCAATTACATTGCGCCATAAAAATAATTAATTTAATAATAATTTAACTCTCGTAATCCACAAACGCTAGACATAGTGGCCGATTATACTCTTCGGTCTTTTTTTTCAAATAATCTAGCGGTGCACAGTAGCGCCATCTAATTACCTTAATGTAAAACTAACACTAATAACCAAGGTGCTCCATCAATCCCTACCAAGTGGGTAAAGAGCTGATTCCACTGGTAGAAACCTAAAAGTGAGAAATTTACTGCATTTTGGAGCTATTCTGCTCATCACGCCGAATGTGGTGAAGATCTAATGAGGATCATTAGATCTTCACCAAATTTTTATGATACCAACTTAAAGTTTATAACTTTCAAACAAAATAAAAAGTACTATTGGAATCGGATCTAATAAGGCGGAGATATTCAGTAGCCCCGTTTTTTACCCTTGTTTGTGGAAAGTACCCCATAATCAAAAATATCCTTAAGACTAAATACTTTTTTTTAAACCTTTATACAAAGTTTCATCTAGATCAGCCGATAAATGCAACCTGTCAGGAAAACAGCCGGAAATCCGGAAACACATACAAAATAATTTTTTGCCTAGCTGAAACGGAGACGTTTCGCTCGCGCTTAGCGCTCACTCGGTCAATTATCCGAGAATGACACGATAGTCATAGTCATAATTTATTGATATAATATTAATTACAGGTAGGAAGAAACAAACAGTTAACTTGCTATAACCTATATATTAACTACTAGCTGCGCATGAGCGATGGTAGCCTAACGGTTTAATAGAGCAATTTTGAACCCAACGATACCGGGTTTGATCCTAGGCTCTGCACCAATGACTTTTCTAAGTTATGTGCGGTTTTCCATCGCTCCGTGCTTCGGAGGGTACGTTAAACTGTCTGTCCCGGCTGTTATTATTGATTAATAGCAGTTGTAAAGTCATGTCAGAAGCCCTCGGGTGGCTTGACAAACTCTGACATCAGAGGCCAGCACTACCTCATAAGACACACAAAAAAACTAGCTGCGCCACGCGGTTTCACGCGCTTGGATTATGATGATGAAAAGTAGCTTATGTAACATGTAAGCACATTTCACATCCAATGCTACTATTAAGCTTGTTTTCATAATCATTAACATCCATCAGGATGTAACGATTTAAGCTATCCTGGTACCTAATTTCATCCAAATCCGTTCAGCCGTTTGAGCGTGAAGGAGTTACAAACATATACATACACACTTCTAAGAAAGATGGCGCTTATCGTTTTTTTATACATTTTATAGCGTTTTGTAAGGACTGTTAGTTCTAATTTATGGAGTTCTGCATCGCGCGTACGAAGTATTCCGCTCGATAAGAGAGTATTCATTTTTACACGACTGCCCAAAAAAGGGAGTGTAATGTTTTTAGGATTCATATTGCGTAAGTGCTATGGAGTATCGCTAAAATCCTTACATCCCCCGTGAAACATAGGCAAAAAGTACTTTTTTTGAATAAAAATTATTATGGCTCAATTTTTAAATGCGGCAATAAAAAAAACTTTGAATTTTACAAGGTGGGTATGGATGGATTTGCTTTGGAAAGCACATTTCAACAGTATTTAACTTATTGGCATACATTCTTTTTAGGCAGGGCAGGCGTGTTGTTTTAGCTAGTTAAAACTCAAAAAGCACATCTGATCTGATTGTTTACGACGTGGCTACACTTCTCTGATTTATATATTGGTGTGATAGGCTATCGACAAAGCTGGTTGGAATTCTGAAGCAAGCACGCATTCTAGCATCACTAAATAAACTAGTCGTAAATAACTAGTTTAAAAGCTAAAAATGAATTTATGCCAATAAATTATATACTATTGGAATGTGCTTATCAAGGCCTTTAATTTGATACCCATATTGTAAAGTTCTAAGAAAACATATTTTTTTTGCAATTGAATTTGGAGTCATACTGCAGCCATATTGATTTTTTTCAAAAACAATTGTATTCTATATTACTCGGGAGGATGTAAGGATTCTCACGATACCCCATACCGTAATGGTGGAATAAAGAACCTCACATACAAACCTAAATACAACCCAAACACATAACCCTCCTCAGTCGTGTAAAAAGGGCATAACATTATATAACCACGTATAACTATAATATTAACAAGCCTTCGTCATGTAGTTGTAGTATTTATGTGGCATCTAAGATATCATTATTTTTACGCTACTCTTAACTTATTTAATGACATCTTCAATATCTCGAACCCTGTTACTGAACTACTCAGTTTTGTGAGGAAGGATTATTTCTAAGGTAGGTTTGTATTCTTGACCTATTTTTAAATGTACCAAGAGTTTTCTGAAAATAATAAGTGTGGCAAGCACAGAATAGCTTGATGGTATCCCAGGCGTGGCGTTTACTATTAGACGGTGGACCTGCTCATTATAGCCCGTTTACAGTCTCGCGCGAGGGACGAGACGAGTCAGGAGGCGAGCTACAAGGCGCAGCTAGCTAGTATATTCTTATTACTAGTTATTTTTTAATCAACTGCGGAGGGTGGTTTTACCCGACTACAGAAAAACAAGGGAAGGTTAATGTTTAACCATCTAGCTATGTATGTCATTAACGTATGGGTGATATGTGGATGTTCCACCATAGTGTCGCCCTCATTAGTTCAATTTTGACAAGCGAGGTGTCAATTGATTCGTCTTCAGGTATAGAGTAGATAGATATTGTGTCGTCAAGGAAAAAGGGGATGAGTCAATATTTTTGTAAAATGAGTTTTTTGTGTACTTTGACTTCAAACATCTAAATGTGTCACTGTTAAATAGAGATATTGTGTCTATATTGTTGTATTTTTGTATAAAAGACATAAAATACAAATAGAGACATGTCATAAATGTGAAATCTAAAACAAGTTGAGTGTAGTCATATCATTATTCCTTACACCATAATCATCAATTTGTATTATGCTTAAAGGGATAAGTCGACTTGTATATTGCGTCATGTTATATTGCGTCAGTGCGTTGCGCGCGGCGCATCAACGTATTCATACCCGTCCAAAAACCTTCTAAAATTGTTGTGCGAGTGTTTTTAGTGGTTAAATTTATAAATATGAAGAGGATTAAAATAATAATGTCATTGTCATTAAATGAGAGGACTACTGAACGTTAGTATGGCCTTTTTTACCTTGTCTGTACTAACTTACAAATCAGACGTTTGAACGTTTGAATCATGTTCAAAGGTATTTTGATATTTAAATAATGAAGATGATATGCTAGGTAATTGTTTTACTTATCTTCATCGATACAATTTGTACTGATTCAATGAATATGTAAGTGTGAGGTAGATTATGTACCTAAACACTCTGCGTACGCGCTGGGTACCTACTGCTAGTCGCGTGAATTACGATACGGTCGTTCCAGAGCGTTCAAATATATGGATCAAATTTACGATACCAAAATTGTATACAACTTTTCATCGGAATAATTAGGTCTCAGTAGGTTCTAATAAAATTAATAAACGTAGTTATCTATTTTATTTTACTTGTAAGTATTGTTACCTACAGAGTTGCATGGATCTACATCAGACGAACAAAGGTGCAGGTGCACGTCATCATTAAATACATCTGTCGTCAGCAGTGAGTTAACTGAAGATCAAATACTAGCTGCCAACGATTTATACAATTTGATATCGCATTCTGATTTGGGATTACAACCAAATGACGATTCAAAACTTGGTTAGTATTTTTAAATTAATGTGAAAGTATAATAGTGCAAAACCTAAGGCATTATATTATTTATTTTATGAAAGATAGCAAAGAGGTAACCAATTTTTATTTATTTTTCAGTTACTCAATCATATCCAACATTTGAGGATGAGGAAAACATTTTCAGTTCGCAAATCACAGACGAGCCCATAGAACTAACCAATATTACTTTCATTGAAGGATTGAGGCCACATGACGATTCATTGTCAGTTGGTTGGAACAGTGTTTACAACAGTGCTCCTCTACCGAAGTGTTTTGCAAGTATCACATATTATTTTTTCCTTTTTTCAGTTATTCAATCATCTCAAACACTACAGGAAGATATTACTCTATCACGAATTTCACCCGAGACGTAGACCCTCCTGATTTTAGCTCAGATGATAGCGTGCGTGATAGGACATTCAATCCTGGAATTGAACAAGATTCCTCTTCAGATTCTTTTGAAAATATTGAAGGAATCATTGAAACACCGCAAGAAAATAAACGATGAAACTGAAGAAAGTCGACGAAGAAAAAGAAAAGGAACAAACATAAGAAAAATAATTCAAGACAAAATAAATTGAGAATTAGCCTATAAAACAAAATCCGGAAAAATTATTCAGTCCAGACAGTTTACTCCTTTGCCTGATTATCGTAAAAAGTGTTCTCAAAAGATATGCGCAGAAAATCAAAAGCCACTATTTGATGAATTGAGGGCATTGGGCAATAACAATAAACATTCTGCGTAATTATCATCTCTGATTTTAGATGCACCAAAATAGACTCAAAGACTACACTACTGACTACTGGAGAACCTAAGCCAAGGACTATGAACCACATCTACTATCTAAAAATCAATGGTAAGCTGATTAAAGTTTGCAAAGGTTGTATATGAAAAGGTTTTGAATTACAAAAAATGTATTGAGGTTATTATCAATAACCAATCAAAGAGAGTATCTGGAATTACAAGTCCCGATAATCGTGGTTTACATCTTCAAACAAAATTACAGATGACGTAGTACAGATTAAAAAGGTCACATAAATTCATATCCCTTACATGAATCTCATTATAGCCGAAGTCATACAAATAGAAAATATTTACCAACAGGTCTCTCACTCACGATAATGTACCAAATGTATACATAACTAATCTAACTGACAAACTGGGTCTGGGTCTGGTCTGGGTGACTAATCTTGTATCATTCTCATACTTTGGAAATGTGTTTCGAACTATGGGATTATCATTTAAGAAGACACCATCCTTGGACACTTGTAATACATGCGATTCATGTAGAATTAAAGTGAAGTTGGCTTTACCTTCAGATTATGAAATTCTGAAAAATGAACTAAACAGCCACCAGTTTGAAGCTGATTTGGCTTATGCCATGAAAAAAAAGACAAGGAGAACTCCACAGATGTGAAAAGAGTTTATTGTTTTGACCTCCAACAATGTTTGCCTATGACTTTTCTAAACACAAATGTTAGTTTTATGGACCTTCAACCTAACTATTTACGATTGCTTCAGCAAAAAATAGTTTTTGTTAAATGTGGCATGAAGGTGATGGACGGGGAGCTAATCAAATAGCGTCTTGTTTATTCCACTTCTTAAAATCATTGCCACCCTCTGTAAAGGAAGTGACCTTCTATTCAGATACATGTGGCGGCCAAAATAAAAATAGGCATGTTGCTGCTATGTTTAACAAACTTAGACCAGATATTCAAATTGATCATAATTTTCTAATTCCTGGCCATACACACATGGAATGTGATTCAATTCACGCTCAAATTAAGCGAAAAAAGAACTGACGTGTCCATACATTTGCCTAGAGACTAGTACAAGTTGGTCAGAATGACGAGTCCAAATATTTCAGTGATTATCATGAAAAATTATATGTTTTTCAATTTCGCAAATTTGTATAAGGGTCCATTGCAGTTAAGAAAGGTAGATTCTTCTGGCGAAAAATTTGTGTGGCATGATGTGAAATGGTTCCGTTTTAGCGGTGAAAACGAACCAAGAACAATAAAATTTAAAACCAGCTTAAACAAATCTACTGAATTCAATGACATTTCTTTCTGCCGTAGAGGAAAATCGAATGAACCCTTAGATCTCAAAAAATGCTATGAAGGTCAAGTGTATAAGCCAAGAAAAAAAGAAGGACCTTCTCAGTATCCTGCACCTAATAGAAAATGTTTGTCATGATTTCTATAAACACTTAGAAATCAATGCAAGTGAACGTGACGTGGATCCCGGTATCGAAGATTTTAACGATGAGTAGATGGTAATATATATAATTAATAAAAATAATGATGTAAGTACAGATACAAAATAAAGATAAAACTTGATTTAACTTGATTTATTTATTTTTTCCTTACATACCTAGTATTAATATAAGCAATTAAGGGTTTAGTCATTTAATCAAAATTGACATTATTTTTTTTACGGCATGGTAAAACGAGACATGTCACTTATTGAATTAGATAAAAAAAACTATGCATTTAAAACATCCCTTAAAATTATAAAAATAAATACAAAGATATACAACAACATCATTATTTCCATAAATATATAACTTTACTTCCTGGTGAAAAGTTTACGTAATATGACTTGTCTTCTTTTTCCTTGACGCCACAGTTTTTTTACCCGACTAGGCAAATTAAAAACTTGGTCCAATTTCAACAAGCGAGGTTTCAATCGATTCGTCTTCATGTATAGAGCGTCATGGGCTATTTTTTGTACCCGATTACGGCAAGGTAAACGAAGGGTTATGTGTTCAAACTAAAAATTTGGTCCTATTTTGACAAGCGAGGTATCAATTAATTCGTCTTCATCGAAAGAGTGTCTTATGCTATTTATTTCTTACCCGACCGTAGTTGGGTTTTAGTTTTTGAACTTATGTCTTGTTGGGCTGTGTATATGTAGATATCTTCATTTGGTGCTTCAAATCCGTAGACGAACGAAGGTTACCGACATAGCTCTCAGAGTTTGCAAGTTGAAGTGGCAATGGGCAGGCCATATAGTTCGCAGAACCGACAACCGCTGGAGGATAGAGGTTCTCGAATGGCGACCACGAACAAGCAAGCGAAGTGTTCACCCCACACTTCGCTTGCTTGTGGGGGAACCACACGATGGACCGATGACATTAAAGCCATCGCAGGAAGTCGGTGGATGGAGGTGGCACAAGATCGCTCGTCATGTCGCTCTTTGGGGGAGACCTATGTACAGCAGTGGACTTCTAAAGGCTGACATGATGATGATGACAACCTAGGCGGCTATTAAGCCGTTTAAAATATAAGATGTAGTCGGAGGCATCATGCATTTCATTTCTCCTTTCGGGTTTCCATCGCTCCGTGCTTCGGAGGGCACGTTAAGCTGTCGGTCCCGGCTGTTATTGATTAAGAGCAGTCTTTAAGCCATGTCAGAGGCCTTCGAGCAGCTTGACAAACTCTGACATCAGAGGCCAGCACTACCTCATACGACAAACCAACAAACATTTCTTCTTTGACGGGATCAGCTAGAACCTGGCGAGCTAATTCTTCATGCCTTTGACAGCATCTTATATTTGAAAATCAAAAATCTAAACCTTGTTTGTTTCTTTTAAGTTTTGTTTGTTATTGTTTTTTTATGTTATTATTTATATTCGTTTCTGATTCGTTTTTATACAAGTAGTAGCGGAGGTGTAAAATGGTGTGCTTCACTTTCAAAATCCAACGGCACCGGGTTCAAACCTCGGCCCTGCACCAGTGACTTAATTGTACGTAAGTTATGCTGATTTCGATGCAATCGCTCAAAAACGCGAAGGAAAAAGTCGTGAGGAAACCGAAATGTCCTAGAACCTCACTATACAAGGACATAATATGTATTCTGACATATAAGGACATGTATTCTGACATATAAGGACATGTATTCTGGCATATAGGGAGATGTATTCTGACATATAAGGACATATATTCTGTCATATAAAGACATGGATTACGGCCCATTCTGTCACCGTGATGTGCAGGAGTGGAAACTTAATTACTTTGTCTACAGTAATATTATAAAGATTATTATAATATTTGGAGATTTGATTTATTGTATGTTTGTTTGTAATGGATAAAGTCAAAATTCTGAACCGATTTTATTAATTATTTCACCTATAGAAAGTTAAAATATCTGCGACTATTATGGGCTGTATATTATTTTTCAAAAATTTAGAGATTCCTACGAAAATTGTTTTTTTTATTTTTTATTACGGACTAGGCAATCCTTTGACCACGATCTCACCTGATGGAAAGCGATGATGTGGTTGAAGGTGTAGCACGCTTGCCTAGTAGATACCTATTCACTCTTGACTTGAACACACCGGGGTTATAATTTACCGGAAACACTGACGAGGGCATGGCATTCCAGTCCTTTGCAGTTCTTATAATAAATGAAGAAGCGTAACGCTTCGTTCTTGTGCGAGGTATTTCAACCATGAAAGGGTGGCGCTTTGCTGATCGTCTAGTCGTACGGTGATGGAAAGGTGATGGGGGAATCAGGTTGTGCAGTTCTTGTGCACACTCTCCATAGTGCAATCTGTAGAATTACTTTATTTATTTTAGGCTTGCTACCTCACGTCGATGCGCCAGACTTTGAAGCTTAATCTTTACCAGAGTGTCATCCCCAATGAGCCTGATAGCACGTCTCTCAATTGAATTCAAAGACTCGAAGAAGTATTTGCCTAAGGTATCAACAATTTGCCTATAAAAAAGTCGATTACTCGATTATTGTGAGGAACGGAATGATATGTTGCCGTGGAAACGAAACAATAACAAGTCTGTGAAGTACGTGAGCAATAATGCAGTTGTCTTTGACCAAAAAGCACCACGTTCGTTGCTGCAAAAGATTTTGAATTACGCTTACTGGCATTTTTATGTTGTTATTGCATTGACATCGAGTTGTGAGCTACTCTGAAAGTCTCAGCTGGATAGCTAATCGAATAGTTATCGAAATTTGAGTTGCAATATTCCACCCGGAACGACAAACAAGAAAGTAACTTAATAAAAACGTGTAAAAATGCCGCGGTGTGAGCTCTTCCCGTTCGAAGCCGGGGTGAGTCGATAGTAGATTATAAAGCCTGCCTTTCACCACGAGAGCACCAATCACAACTACGTCAGAACCAGTACGCTGTGGTCTGATTGGACGACGCCGCCGTGGTAGGCGTGTGCGTGCGCGCAGGTTATGTTACTGGCCTGGGAATTTGGAGGTAGAGATTTGTCATTATGGTTTTTTGGCCAGTAGTGTTGTATAGTATGAGTAAGGTCGCACAGAACTGCGAATGCGTGTAATGGATTCTTCGTCATGTATAGTCTCATATGCTATTTTTTTACCAGTTTACAGCAAGGCAAAGGAAGCATAACCCTTCCTTGTTCCAAGTTGTTCAAACTAAAAACTTAGTTCGATTTTAACAAGGAAGGTAGCAATCGATTCGTCTTCATTTTTTACACGACTGCCCAAAACAAATGAGTAAAAAAATAATATGTTATGTCTGTAGGATTCATGTTTTTATGTTTGTATGTATGTTTGTATGTATGTTTGTATGTATGTTTGTATGTATGTTTGTATGTATGTTTGCATGTATGTTTGTATGTATGTATGTTTGTATGCATGTTTGTATGTATGTTTGTATGTATATTTGTATGTATATTTGTATGTGAGTTTCTTTATTCCACCATAACTTTTAAATTCCTGAGCAGATTTAGACGTAGGTATGGGGTATCGTTAGAATCCTTTACACCCCAAAAGTAACAAAAGAAGATATTAAAAAAAAAAAATTTGGCGGCATTATAGATGTGGGTATCAAATTGAAGGTACATTCTTGATAAGCACATTCCAACAGTAGGTATATAATTTATTGGCATAAGATCATTTTAATAGGGCAGGCGTTTTTTAGCTTTTAAGCTAGTTATTACCCAACCGTAGTCGGGTTTTAGTTTTTGAACTTACGTCTTGTTTAATGTTATAATAATTATTGTAAAAACAAGTACAGGTAACTTTTATTCAATTTTTTCAATCCTAATGCGTAAGAAGGTATCTAAAAAGATGGGAACTAAATGAACATAGAATAAAATACATTATTATAAAAAAAAAAAAAAAACTGTGTATCAAACTAAAACGAGACAAACAAGCTTTAGATTAATTATTTTGAAAAATAAGATGCATTCAGAGGCTTCAAGAGTTAGCTCGCCAGCTTCAAGCTGATCCCGCCAAAGGAGAAATTAAATAAGATGCAGTCGGAGGCTTCAAGAGTTAGCTCGCCAGCTTCAAGCTGATCCCGCCAAAGGAGAAATTAAATAAGATGCAGTCGGAGGCTTCAAGAGTTAGCTCGCCAGCTTCAAGCTGATGCCGCCAAAGGAGAAATTAAATAAGATGCAGTCGGAGGCTTCAAGAGTTAGCTCGCCAGCTTCAAGCTGATCCCGCCAAAGGAGAAATTAAATAAGATGCAGTCGGAGGCTTCAAGAGTTAGCTCGCCAGCTTCAAGCTGATCCCGCCAAAGGAGAAATTAAATAAGATGCAGTCGGAGGCTTCAAGAGTTAGCTCGCCAGCTTCAAGCTGATCCCGCCAAAGGAGAAATTAAATTAGATGCAGTCGGAGGCTTCAAGAGTTAGCTCGCCAGCTTCAAGCTGATCCCGCCAAAGGAGAAATTAAATAAAGCCTCCGAAAGCATCTTATATTTCAAAATAAAAAATCTAAAACTTGTTTGCCTCTTTTTAGTTTGATTCACAGTCTGTTTTTTTATAATAACTTTTTTTTTTTTTTTAATATATAAATAAATATATTTGGGACATTTCCACACCAATTATCTAGCCCCAAACTAGGATACCCTGTGCTATGGGCACTAGATAACGGATAAACATATATAGATAAGAATATTACATCTATGACTCGGAAACAAACATTTCTGCTCATCACACAAATGATTGCACCTTACAGGATTCGAACCCGCGACCGTACGATTTCGTACCTAGGATCTCTAGCCACGAGACCAACCAGTCGCCTTGTTTTATTGACCAACTTTGTTTTATTTTATACTTTTTAGTTTATATTTATAAAAAATATTGAGAATGGTTGTTAAACCAACTTTAAATCGTTATTGATCCTAAATGGTCATACGAAACGAAAAATTATAAGAAAGACCTAATGAAAATTTATAAATACCTATTTTATGATACATGACATAGTTTGTCAACTTTATTTTTTTATCGTGTACAATATAGCTGGTCTGGTTGTCGCCTTATTGAATTTTGATTATGTCATATCTTTAATACCACTCACAAGATTATAAAAAACGATTGACGTAAGAATCATCAAAATGTGACCACGCGTTTGGTCTATAAGCTATATAGTGCCATAAAGGAACAGACATACATACTTACCTATAAATCGTTGTAGATCCTAAATGGTCATTCAGCGTTGCTTTGCGTTGCGTAGTATGTTAAAAATAGGTGCCCAGAGTCGGAAGCATCATGGAAGCGTTAAATTCTGTTCAGCTTTCTCTACTGGAGTTTTATACACTTCTATCCTATCTTCTATCTTATCACACAACCGAGAGTAAAACAAATACAATCACTCTTTATCTAACAATATTAATCAAGCCGTTTATGCTATGGGATGCGCCAAACGAATACACATACATACCCCCTAAAACATAACCTCCTTCTGAGCAGTCGGGTAAAAAATGACTTCTATACAAACTTGTACCATCATAGATCAAATCATCTCTCATCACTAGTCGTTAAGCCATATCGGAGGCCCTCGGGTTGCCTGACAAACTCCGACAGCAGAGGCCAGCACTACCACATACAGCAATCAAGCAGATAACATACTTATCAATATCTATACCTACTTATAATAAAGCAATAAGTACGAAAAAGTCTTTACAAAGAAAAGTAAAAAAAATGGACTAGGGTACTTGCTTAAAATAAGCTACTGAAAAATAATATAACATTTGTAATAACAGTGTCTGTTGTCGGTTTGTATGTATGTTTGTTTATTCGCGCATCTCATAAAAACTACTAAACCGATTGCGATGCGGTTTTCACTGTTGGATAGCTTAAGATTTGACTTAATAACTGGTGTACTTGAAAGGTATCTCAATCCGATGAGAAGAAGCCAAGTAATCGATAAAAACTTTTTGACAGGTCAAGGACTTTTTATCTAATGTTGGTATAATGGTATTTGTTGGACATAGAGCAGGTACTACTTTTATCCTAGAGTATTGACCACGCGTGCGAAGCCGCGGGCACAGCAAGATTAACATAAGTCTATCAAGTTTTTATAAGCAAATAATTATAATCATTATTGAACCTGAAAATACAAAATGTATTCAAAATGTCCTTTAGTTTAAAGCTTGTCGCACACCGCCCGAGGCGAAGCGGTGCGCCGCGATAATCTACTCAGCGCGATGCATATTCAACGAATATTCGCCGGTGAACGGAAATCCGACATTTTTAATTTTCGGTTGTACGCCGCGTTAGCATAATTTAAACTTTTCTTTTCAATTCGCTGATTTTTCGCTTCTTATGTTGCCGGAATTGTTACACTGGGGAGTTCACAACAGTAAACAGTACAGTACAACAGAAAGTTGTGTCTGTCAACTTCGATCGTGAGCGTATATGTACCTTGGCGGAGGGGCGTGATAGAAAACCCTGTAACCCTCTAGGTCTGACGATCTGTCACCACATGTTGCGCTTATCTTCTTCTCTGTGGGGATTGAACCTGTAACACACTTTTTTTTCTCCACACAGCCCCTCTAAAACCCCTACCAACAAACCCCCACAACCCGATTTACCCGACTTTTTACCCGAATACGGTGAAGCAAAGGGATTGTTATGTGATCAAACTAAAAATTTGCCCGATTTTGACAAGAGAGGTCAATCGATTCGTCTTCATCGCAAGAGTGTCATAGGCATTTTTATACCTGGATTATAGTTTTCGAACTAATGACTTGTTTATAATTAAATTTCTGAAAAGCAACCAAGTCAAGATTGATATCTTACAAAAATCCCATAGAATAAATGATGTTGGATTATTTACGAATTTTCCAATTTTACAGATAACTTTTACAATTTTTCTGTCCCTATAAGTTGATTCGGCTATGACGAACAATTTAAAAATTCGCCACATCGGTCCAGCAGTTTTCAGAGGAGCGCTTATCAACGAGGAGCGCTTATCAACATTTAGATCATCAACAGCCTCTTCTTGTCCACTTCTGGACGTAGGCCTCTCCTAATGCACGCCACTGTGCTCGATCTTCAGATCTATTCATCCATTTTCTTCCAGACGCTTTTCGCAGGTCGTCACTCCACCTGACCACTGGGCGTCCCACACCACGTTTACCTACGCGCTGTCTCCATTCGAGAACTCGTCTACCCCAACGCTTGTCGGTTCTTCGGGAAATGTGACCAGCCCACTGCCACTTCAGCTTGCTTATCCTTAGAGCTACGTCGGTTAGTTTGGTTCTATGTCGGATGTCTTCATTTTGAATCTTTCCTTTAGAGAAACTCCAATCATAGCGCTCTCCATTGCTCGCTGAGCGACCATAAATTTGTTAACTAGTCTGTCTAACCGTGAGTGTCTTCGTTTCGGCTCCGTTGATCATGACTGGTAGGAAGTACTGATTGAAAACTTTTGTCTTCAGGCACTGTTGTTCATTAAGATAATAGATTTTAATTACTTCTTTTAATAATGTTTTGTAATTAAATATTTGGTCACTGCCGTCTACTACTGTTTTCGAAATTGTTTAGTCTGTCCAAAAGTTGTCTGTAAGAGTTGTCTGTTGTCTCTTAGCAATTCAACCACCGATTTTATGACCACATTGTGTATCTACATCATATGTGTTGACTATAACATTAGTTAGTTTAAAAACAAATAAATCAAAATAGCCTTTGACTTAAGTATGAAGTCATGACCATGAAAAATGTGGCACAAGTTAAGGTAAGTGGCGCGGTCAGGTGTAACAAACGACAGGATTACCGTATCTACCGCCGCACCCGGCGCAGAGCTCACGAAGACGGATGCACTACGAACTAGTACCATATCTATCTATTCCATACTTATAATAGAGCAGTAGGTAACAAAAAGTCTGTACAACGGAGAAAAGTTAAATAACTAACTTAAAAGCGCACGTGACAATGTAGCTTAAAAGTTTTAAAAAAACACGCCTGTCCAGCCAAAAATAAACTTATGCCCATAAATTATATACTGTTGGATTGTGCTTATCGAGGCCTTCAATTTGATACCCATATTCTAAAATTAAAAGTTTTTTTAAAAAGCTACCTATATTGTTTATTTTTACGAAAAAGTATAGCCTTTGTTATTTGAGGGGATATAAAGATTCTAACGATGTCAAATACGCCTAAATATGTTCAGGCATTTACAAGTTATGGTGGAATAAAGAAACTCACATACATACATGAATGCTAAAAACATAATACTCCTTTTTTTGGGCAGTCGTGTAAAAATAAAATAAGCTACTGAACACGAAAAACATTAAATTAGTTAATAAAAAAACGTTTCAATTTTAAGCTTTTACGCAGTAGCCAGGTCATGGTGAAACTTAGAACGGGCTATCACAATTAAATACGTATACAACATTTTGTGTCTGTGCTGTTAACCGTTGAGGAGTTCCCTAGTCAGGACCCAACCCTGTGTGCAGCAACCATGTCATAATGAAACTTAAAACCGGCTATCATAATAAAATGCGTACACAAAATACATGGTTGTGCTGTTAACCGTGGATGTCGATTCAGGTCATGCTTACTATAAAAACGCATTGTCATCGGAACTGAACCAACATGTAAAAATTAAACTTAGTTGGATAAAAGGAACTGGTTCTAAGATAAGCATTTAAGATTTGACGTAAACAAACATACAAACATACCTACATACATACAAACATTGCAAGTTAAATAAAAGCTTTTAAGCAAACGTGTCTGTCTGGATCTTCATGATCACGTAAAAAATATTGGACCGATGGAAATGAAGTTTGTTATCGGGTTACTTAGGTTTTGACTTTAAATCTGTTATTTGTGTTATTTGTGTTATTTGTGTTATCTGTTATCTGTTATCTGTTGTGTGTGTTACTTTGTATTTCAATCCGATGAGTAGAAGCCTAGCAATATACAAGGCTTAAAAATTGCTATTAATCAATAACAGCCCGGACCGACAGCTTAACGTGCCCTCCGAAGCACGAAGCGATGGAAAACCAAACATAACTTAGAAAAGTCATTGGTGCAGAGCCTAGGATTGAACCCGGTAACGTTAGATTCTCAGTTGCATTACTGTTTTTTTTTATTTTTATCGAACAAACGATGAAAATCTATTTTACGTCTGAAAGATTTTAATGAAATGTATACTTCAACGTACTTTTGGTCCTGGAAAATCACATAGGTAACTTTTAATCCAGAAAAATTACCACACGGGAAAAGCTGCGAGCACAGCTAGTCTACTACTATAGTTCCTTCGCTTTGCTAGAGCTCTTACAATCTGTGCTACTATGTATGTAGCTGTCTTTTTATAGCTCTGGCTGAGAAATAGTCAGGTAGGATGCACTAGGATTACCTACTATGTAAGTTTACTATCTTAGTTGTTAAGGTGTATACGTGAAAAGGTGTATACGTAAAAAGTGTTCACGGCTTTGCTCATCTGGTATTTTTTTGGGATATGAAGATCCTATGAGTTATTCCAGTACCAAAAGTACCAATATCTTAATACTTCGTCCAGACTTCAAATGTTTTTTTTTCGATTGCTCAACTTTAACTCATTGGATTGCAATACCAAGTACACCAGTTTTAGGTCAAATCATCAAGTATGCAACAGTATAAATTTCATCAAAATCGGTGTAGTAGTTTTTACGTAAATAGAGAATAAACAGACACCAATTTTTAAATGTTACATTAATGTTCAGTAGCTTATTTTAAGTTTGTTTTATTTATTTATATGCCACTAATGACAAACAAATTGGAGACTCCCAAGACAAATGCGGTGTCCTGGATCTAAAAAGAATCCTCTTAGCATCTGACGAGGAAATAACCGATCGAGGCAAGAATACTACTCGAATCTGATAAATGAGACATACCCCTGCGAACCATAAGTGGAGTCACCGGCAGTCGAAGATGCATGGCCCATCTTTACACCAGACGAAGTCAGACTGGCAATTAACAAAATGGCCAACAACAAAGCTACTGGACCTAATGAGCTTCCAGCCGAATTGTGGAAGTATCTAGGCAACGCTGGAGTATATTTCCTAACCTGTTCAACAAATTACCTTCTGATGCCATTCCAGGCGCATGGAAAAATCTTTTTGGTTCCATTTTACAAAAGCAAAGGCGTTATAAGACTCCGCGGGAACTACCGGGCCATAAAATAATTTCACACTGCCTTAAGATTTGGGAACAAGTACTCAATCAAAGACTGCGTCAAATAATATCTGTGAAAGAAATAAAGTATGGTTTCGTCGCGGGAAAATCAACAACCGATGCAATCCGCATCTTAACAGAATGCCACAGAGACGATAATAAAGACCCCATACTGTGTTCATAGATATAGAAAAGGATTTTGACCGCATTCCTAGACCGCTGATTTGGCAGGCCTTACGATCGCAAACTCTTCCTGAATGACATAAACAGTTCAGTATCTGTTATATTCAGAAGATAATCGACATGTATGATAGCGTCACTACAAAGATACGTTACCCATCAGAAACCAGCAATGAAGTCCAAGTAAAAGTTGGAGTTCATCAGGAATCGGCACTCAGCCTGTTACTGTTCAACCTTGTATTGGACTACCTGACATCTGAATCCTAGCAACCTACTCACTGGTACAACCTATATGCCGATGATTTTGTCCTCGACGATGAAGACCCGTTGCCCCTTTAACGGACACTGGAACAGTGGAGATTGCTGGACTGAGAATAAGCAGAGAGAAAACTTAGTACAGGTACATAGCATAGGTACAGGTACCTATGTACCTGAAAAATACTGCGCCCAAACCTTAGCAGTGTGATAGCAAACGATAGTACTATTAAAGCAGACATCGTGAAAACATGGGCTAGCAAAAGAAGAAAGAGCTTACAGGGGTGCTCTGCGACTCAAGAATGCCAATACTCGTCAAAAGCAAAATTTACATTGCCTTTGACGCGATTTGCCATTGCTATGAGACTAGCAATTACATACGGTGCCGAATGCTGGCCGCTCAAGAAGCAACAATCCAACAAGCTACATGTCGCTGAAATGAGAATGTTTAGATGATCTGCCAGAGTCCCCTTTGAGACAAAGAGCTAAACCATTATATCAGAGGAACTGTAACGTCTCACTTCATCTCACGTTTGTTTTTATTCCGTTTAGTTGAGTTTTCACGTAGTATCAACAAAATAAGCCCACTTTCTGCATAAAATAAACAGTCGATAATAAACAAAGAAATACGCAACCTTAAAATGTCTATGTGTTGTAAATTTTTTAAGTATTTCTTGTCTTTGAATTAGTATGACCATTGTACACGTTATGTAATCTACAATCGTAAACAGAAATTTTACTAAGCCAATAATATGACTTTGTACCTAACTATAATTCGATCATTATTGTGCCATCCCTTACTGCAATTTACTACCGTTAGTTTTACATTATTATTCTATTGTTATAAAAGTGGCCGGTACTGGAAAGGACTTGTTTAAACACGATACTGTGAAGACAGACGCGCGGGATGGGGCAAAACCGAGCGAATTCCAGGCGCGGGCGCAAAAAAATAGATAATAATACGTGAGCGGCGTGGCCGCCAGAGGCCAGTCAAGAAGAAACATTGAAAGTGAGTGATTGTGCGCGCGCCGATTGGCCCTGTATTACGAAAATCTATTATATAATACGCGCCACAAAAGATGAGACTTGAGATGCCACGTGGTTTGACTTGCGCAGTAGACGATTTATAGGTCGGAAGGGCGCGGGAGGACGGCGGGGGGCCGTAGTATGGCGCTGCGCATGCGCGTTAGTTGCCTCTCGTTCTCCTCACCCCGTGCACGCACCGCTTGACTCCGAAGTACAGACGAGTGGAACGTGCGTTTATAAATTTCTACGTAGTTTATAGTTGTGTTATATACGAGTGTAAATTTGTGAAATATTGACTATGCCTCGAGGTAAAACATTAAGAAGACAAAGTAGGAAGATGGTTTACGATGTTTATACCTATATGTTAAAATAAGCAAAGGAAGGCGTACAAAATTTAAAGCAAGTACAAATGCGTACTGCGGCTGCAACTAAAACATCATTAATTACACTAAAAAGAATTGTGAAGGAAGCAAATAGTTCCGATTTACTAATAATTTTCCGCACTCCTGAAAAAATAAGGTCAAGGCCCAAACTTTTAACCGATATAGACGAATTTGACAAAGGAGTGATAAAAAGATGTATTCACAACTTCCATGTTACGAACAAGGAACTGCCGACCCTTAATAAAATTTTAGCGAAGTTGCGCGATGATATTGCCTTTCCAGGTTCTAATACAAGTCTACGCCGCATTTTGAAAGACCTTGGTTTTCGATGGAAGAGGACAGAAAATAATCGAAAAATTCTTATTGAAAAATCCAATATCAGACTGAAAAGAATTGAATATCTGAAAAAACTCAGAAAAAATCGCCATGAAGGCCGTTCTATTGTATACACTGACGAGTCTTACGTCCATTCCACGCACACCACCTCCAAATCTTGGTCTGACGATTCGGATAAAGGTCTCAAAAACCCAATATCTAAAGGCCAGCGCGCGTATTGTACACGCTGGTTCTGAGAGTGGCTTCATACCAAACGCTTTACTGACTTTTAAATCTGGGTCAAAAACGGGTGACTACCACGACGACATGAATTACGAAAATTATAAGAAATGGCTTCGAACCCAGCTAATACCCAATCTTCCACCAAATGCCGTCGTGGTAGTTGATAATGCCTCGTATCACAATAAGGAGTATGAATCTGCACCAAGCTCTAACACCAAGAAAGCCGATATGCAATCATGGCTAACCCAAAAAGGAATTCCCTACATTCCAGATATGCTTAAACCACAATTGTATAAATTGATAAAAATACATAAAGAACAATATAAGACATTCAGCATTGATAAAATACTATCTGAACATGGACATGACGTACTGCGATTACCACCATACCACCCTGATTTAAATCCTATCGAAATGGCTTGGGCTGCAATAAAAGGTTATGTGAGCAGTAAGAATGTGCAATGGAACCTCAAACGAGTGATAGAGTTAATAACAGAAAAGGTAAACCAAATGGGACCAAATGAATGGAAAGCACTATGTAATAAAACAAAAAAAATTGAAGACTTTTACATAGAAACTGATCACATAATTGACAATTTGACGGATACGGAGATAATTATCAGAATAGGAGATTTGTCAGACAGTGACTCAGGGGACTCCGGTAGTTCCTTATCGTCGTCTGACGAAAACGACGATCTGTCAACTCCTGGATCAAGTGCTATATTTTCTAGAGTAAATGTACCTTCTAGTGGCCGCGTCCCAGTCAATGATCTTCCCGCTGGTGTATCATTTATTAACAGTGACAGTGACTAAGACAATCTTCCATTTTTTATCTTAAAATTTATTATTTCGAAATAAATATTGTAAAGAATTTTAATATAATATTGCTATACACCTAATTCCGAATGTCATCAAAAAATCCCAGAATAGATATACAAATAATGGATAACTATTTCGTACGCGACTATACCTGCGCAGGCTCCCCACTACTGACGCTCGTCAAGTCTCATCTTTTGCGGCGCATATTATACCGAAAGTGATTGGGGCGGCCTGGGCCCGGGGAGTCACGAGCGGCGCTCTTGGAAGATACTTGGAGTTTCAGCGAAATAGTGCTAACAGAATGAGAGGCGTACTAAAATTATTTCTGATTCGAGAAGGGTTACTTGGTGGTTGTTTTAATGAATTGGGGTAGTCTTTATGTTCGGTGTGCGGCGCCCGCTCCGTCCGGCGTGCTGGAGGGACGTAGCCCTCGTAAAGGGAATTTTGTGTTAAGTTTTGTCTAGTCAGTGACGATATATCGCCAACATGCCTCATTGCGCACATACTGCGCGTGCGCACGCGGTAAGGTAGTAGCTAACAAGCAGAGAACATACGATAATTATGGTAGTGAACGTAAAGCATTTAAAGGGATAATCGGCTACGTTCTATCTTGTACTATTATTTATTCTTTGCAGCGATGCGAGGGACGATCGACACATAGAAAAAAACGTAAGCAGTGCGCACGTATAATTATTCTGTCATATTAATCTATACTTATAATGGAGCCGTGAGTGTCAGGGGGTCTCTGTACAATGTAGTTTGGGAAGGATTGGTCTGTAGTGCTTGGAATGGCTGTTGAACGGAAATATAACGTTTGGGAATTTTATCTGTCTGTCTGTATGTTTGTTCGCGCATCGAGTGGAGGATACTGGAACAGGTGCGGAGATCACGTGTACTTTAGTAGTGGGCGGCACCTAGTCTTAGGTATCAACTTAGTCCACATGAAATCATAGATCGCGAGATTGTAGCGCGGTAACTAGGTATATCGAGTGAGCGAGACAGTACTCCCCGTAATCAGATCTTTCGCTCCGCTCGCCGCATGTGCAGTCAGTCGTGGACGCTTGGCAACACGCTAATAGTGGCAATTTTTTTATCTGAACATTGCTTCCATGCTTTAGTAAAGTACTTTGTACCGAGTTTGGGTATGGTACGCGATGTAATTCATGACTAGATGTATGATCAAACAACTGAACGGATTTGGTTGAGGTTTGAAGTTGAGGTGGCTTATGCCCTGGAATGAAACCCTTTTTCATCATCATCCACTCAGGTGAAGCCGTGGGTGCGGCTAGTTATATCATTAAAAAACACCGGTTTAAGTAAGGCCTTTATTTCCAGCTGCAAATTTCATAAACCATTAACTATACAAACGCTAGATAAATAGAAATCTTCGAGTGAATTCTGTACCTTTAAAATGGAGCATTAATTTGAAGTCTAGATAAATATTTAAGGAAACTCTTTTAACTAATGAAATTTGCCACACACGGGTGAAGACGTGGGGGCGGCTAGTTATATCATAAAATTACCATAAAAATAATTCACCGGTTTAAGTAAGACATTTATGTTCAACGGCAAATTTCATAGAAAATTGACTATATAAACACTAGATAAATAGAAATCTTCGAGTGATTTCTGAACCTTAAAATGGGCATTAAGTTGAAGTCTAGATAAATACTTTAGGGAACTCTTCTTTATCAGATGATGGTTTCCACTAGCGGGTTTTGTGTATTGAAGAATGCTGGTGATTATTGACTGATTACACTGTTTAACATTGTAAAGGCGGAAGTATGTAGGTATATTTTTACTCCTTTACGTTCAAACGGCTGAACTTATTTGCTATGAAATTAAATACTGGGATAGCTATATACTAGATTAGCACATGGGATGATTTTCATCATCATCATCATCACCTTTTTTTTTTACTCCTTTACGCTCAAACGGCTGAACGGATTTGGATGAAATTGTGTATTAGGAAAGCTTATATGCTGGATTAGTACATATAATACTTTTCAACATCATCGCAGTTCTTACTCCTTTACGCTCAAACGGCTGAACTGATTTGGATGAAATCAGATGCTAGGATAGCTTATATGTTGGATTAGCACTTATAATACTTTTCGTCATCGCAGTTCTTACTCCTTTACGCTCAAACGGCTGAACTGATTTGGATGAAATCATATACTAGGATAGCTTATACGCTGGATTAGCACATATAATACTTTTCATCATCATCATCATCATTCGTAACTGCACACTCAACCGGCTGAACCGATTTGGATGAAGTTTGGTACTAGGACAGCTTATATATTGAATTATCAGGTGGACTGGATGGAGCAATTATTTTAAACAAGTATCTGAACGTACTAGGAACATGTGCACATAGTCTCAAATTTGCCGATTATATAACTCATCTCTAGCCGGTATTTTCCTAAATACGGACTAAAGGTATCTAGTTTGATGTATTTCATCTGTTTAATCGAAATTAAATAATTTTGAAATCAAGGTTCATTTTTATATATACAGGGTTTTTCTCAAATAATACAGGGTAACTTTTTAAAAGGGTGCAAATTATTGGCAGATGAAAGGCAATAACTTTTAGAGACTCTTTTACTTCAGACAGTGTTTTGTTTTGAGCCATTTTTGTATTTTTTTGGCCTTTGAAAATATTCTATATATATATATTTTTTCTCTCAGAGTTTTTTTTTCTTGCTATTATTTTTATAAGGTGGCTGCTATTGGTACCACATTACTGTGCAAGATATTAACACGACAATCCTAAGAAAAAAAGAAGACGGCGAAGGTTTGTGGTCGTTTTGCTTGCTTTAGAGTCATCTTAACTCTAAAACAAATATTTTATTATGTCCCCTTTAAATTTGATGACAATTTAGCTAATATATCAATAAAGTATTTTATTTTAATACTTTGTTTACAGATCCAATATACACAATATCTGTTAATATAATGAGTGATTGGTTCTCAAAATTTTATATTTATCTCTTCTAAGTAATACAATCACTCATTGTACGATTGGGATTTTGAATTATGTTTTGTACTTCAGCAGGAGACAAATTGTTTGACTTATATTTCTGATTTGGTATTTAGCATGACATTATCCTTTGTTTATGCATGTAGTATTTTCCAGCAAATAATTTACTTTGTTCCTTTTATTTAAAAAGGTCTATGCGTTTTATTTTCAGCTTTAAAACTTATATAGTATAATAAATGGGTTATTTTATGCTTCCTACAGTAAATATTTATATATATTTATAAGCAAATTTTAATTAATAACTTTCTCGTTTTATCTTAATGAAACAGGACTGAGTTATCCTTTTTAACATCTTTTGAGGAAGGAGTTGTTTCGATTCTTTTGTACTTTAAAAAACTAGTTTCAGATTAATACCTAATGGTAATAAGGTGGACTATTACTTATAAGATTTAGTCTACTTTGAAAAATTATAATAATGTTTATTTACAGCTACCTGACTTTTACTATAATTAGTAATCTTGCATATTATTTTATATCATGTGCCTTTCAGTTAGTGATAGTACGAGATTTCCTGTTTGTATCATGTATTGGTGGAGGGATATTAGAAAATTTATAATGATGTTTATTTACAGATACCTGACTTTTTACTATAATTAGTAATCTTGCATATTATTTTATAGCATGTCCTTTTCAGTTAATGATGGTACGAGATTTCCTGATTGTATCATGAAGTAATGAAGGGATATTAGGAATGGTAATAATGTTTATTCATAGCTACCTGAATTTCAATGCCAATTATTAAACTTTTATATTATATCTCATTATTATGTTCCTTTTAGATAACAGTACGAGATTTCCTGATATTAGAATAAATTGGTGGAGGGTTTTAGAGAAATAAGTTTTATAGATAATAAGGCAAAATTGTTTATTTATGGATCATTCGTTTGTTAGGTCTCGGAACGGCTTTCTGTTTCTGATAGAAGCAGGATCCCCCTTTCCCTTGGTTGGCGCAGGCGAATGACCACTAAATACAACAGCGTTAGAAATAAGTATAATATAACCTTATCCTCAGATTCAAATATAATAAAATAACGGACTTTTATATTATATTATATACTAATTGACCAATAGTTTATTCATTTACATACTGTATGAATTATTACCAAGTGAGTGATATTGTATGGGGATAGATGCGATTTTAAAGCCTCACAACCTTTACTATATACGTGATCTTTTCTATGCATAGCTGACTTGTAAATAATATCTGCTGCTATCAAAAAGACTTCACAAAGAGGAGATACTCTTAAGCACACTATACAGAGAGTAAGTGGAGTATTGTTCTGTTCGGCCAACAGATCATTGCTTACTGACTCAACCTTCAAACATAAATATCAAATACAGATAAATTATGGCTTGATTAGTAATCGGTGATAGCGGAGATTGACTCCGATTGCTTCCTCCTAACTGTCATATTCCTACCCTTCAAACCTATTTCTTTATGTAAGATTAAAGATGAATTACGCCTTAATGGTGAATTTAATACTATTTCAGTCTAGCAGAACTGTTATATTTATAAAATCAACCACGATCTAATTAATAGGTTTCTTAGTTGAAATATATGGAAAGGATGTTAATTTTCACTTTGTTGTTTGGAACCCAGCACTGATAGAATATCTTATGTTCCGAAAAAAGATAAAGGCTATAAGCTGAACAAAGGGACCCTTATCGTATAAATTCTGGCTCTGTCAGGCACTAGTGATGGATTGACATGCTTGCTATTGATCGATTACGAAATCCTTAATTAAGGTACAACCTTGAATTAATAGCAATTATTATGGAAATGTACTTACAAAGGTGTACTAATTTCATAATTAATTTACTGAGGATTATTCCTGATTACTAAATAATTCACACTGGCATAGTCCAGATAAAACCCTTAAATATTATAAAAGGAAACATATTGAATATCAGAGGTTTTAGTCTCAACTACGAATTACCGCAAGGCAAGGCCGATAAACTAAAGGGATTTATTCCTAATGACAACTAAAACTATTTACTGGTATAATCCAGACTTTATTTAAATAAAACTAACTGACATAGTCAGTAAAAGACAAGTTACGGCATAGACCGATTATGTTCAACTAAGTCAACCTGAACTAACTCCAGTTATGTTAGACTGAATGGTTTGCTTTGCTATACACATAAAATATACCTATGCTACTCCATCCTTATACCACTCCGGTTAGTTGGCGATGAAAGTTCTACTATCCTATGAGTGGTTTTACATAACCAAACTCTAAAATAAAAAGAGAATAAACATGTTATGCCTTAAAGTGTCCGATCATATTGTCGGAGAATACAGGCAAAACAAACAAACACTTCCTCATAACGAAACCTAGAGAAAAGACCACGCGTGCAAAGCTAGTAGTAGCTAGGATACAGCTAGTAATTATAATAAAGCAATATGAACGAAAAAGTCTGTACAAAGAAGATAATAAAAAAAATGGTCTAGGGTACTTAAAATAAGCTACTGAACCAGTTTTAATAAAAAAACATATCCTTCTGTTTGTTTGTTTGTCTGTATATTTGTTCACGCATCACTTAAAAAAAACTGGACCGATTGCGACCGATATCAATGTTGAATATCTGGGGTACTTGGTAACCCAGTTTTTGGATACCAAGTACAAAACTGTACTTGGTATGGGGTAATCCGTTGATTAGATGCTGAGGAATCGAAAAAATCTATTTCACGGATGTACGAATTTTAAAGAAATGTAGGTTATTGTACTTTATAGGTACTTTAGGTCCTGGAGTAACATGTATGTGCTATTTTTGAATTAAATGACCACGCGGGCAAAGCTTCGGGCACAGCTAGTCTCTATATATTATTTTATATTATTTAAGTATTCAAGATCCAATGAAAATTTTATTGTCACAAAAATGGACACAACCTTTTACGACTCCTGGCGTTGATGCTAGCTGATACTCTCTTTATAGGCATCTCATTTGCAAATATTATACGTAGGCTGGTTTATCAAAGATTTTTTGTCCTATTATATCCTTAAAAACTCATTGTCAACAGAAACATACCTAACTAAAGTTTACGATGCCACTGAAACACGGATATCAAAGTAAATGTTTACGGCCGGACCTATTTACGATTTTGTTTTAGAAACATTTGGCTGGAGGAGACCGAAGAAGTAACTGTTGGCTGAACTGTACGAGTATATTAATGTAAACCAAGAAGCAGCGAATTTTAACGATGTCACAGGTGTCATGACGGTAAAATCAATTGAATATTCATGCAAATGAACTTGACTCAAAATCGTGTTATGCTAATATTATGCAGACAAGGTCATCCGACTAGATGCGGCACGTTTAAACATCACGTAAACTAAAACTGGACTAGAAGCAAACACACCCACACAGCTACATTCCAACCGTCATGCCTTATGTACATCAACAACAAAGATAGAGGGACATACGCAGACTGTAGCGGGAATGAGAGTCACTGCTAACACGTGCTACAAAAACACCATTGTGATTGCGGCCAAAATTGGCCTAATTTTGTGCGTTGCACCTAATTTTGCCAGTCTACGCCCGAGGAGCTGGTGCCTTATCTGTCCACTTTTTATTAGATCAATGAAGAAAATAGTTTTATTTGAGGATATGGTTGCTCTTATTGTTGAATGAGAGCTACTCCTATTTAACAACTGGTTAGCTCATTGCCAGGTAGCAATAAATGGTAATAAATGGTAATAAATTAAAAATATAAAATAAATGTTTTTTTTTTTCATATTAATATTATTGCCTATGTTACACGGGGGATGTAAGGATTCTAACGATACCAAATCTAAATCTGTTCAGGAATATTTAAGTTACGGTGGAATAAAGTCATGAACCCTGAAAACATTACCTTTTCTGGCAGAAATGTACATGGCAGCGATCTTTGTACACAGGTGCTTAGTTGCTTGGTTTTGGTTAAGTTTCTCTGGTGATGTTGCTGTGTACAGTGTGTGAGAATAAATAGTTTCTTATCTTATCTTATTACACTCATTTCTTGGGCATTCGTGGAAATAAAGAAAATCACATCAATATTTGGAAGTCTTCAACCAGTGCGTCCTACCTTTTATGACATACGGAGCCGAAACGTGAACACTAACGCTACCACCAATTTAAAGTCGCTCATCGGGATATGTGTAGGGCTATGCTCGGAGTTTCACTGAAAGACCGTATCCGAAACGAGGTAATCCGACAGAAACCAAGGTTATCGACATAGGCCTTAAGATAAGCAAGCTGAAGTGGCGGTAGGCTGATCATATTTGTCGAAGGACTGATAACCGTTGGGTAGACGTGTTCTTGAGTGAATACCGCGCCTCCGGCTCGCTCGGAACTTAGCCGGGGAGGATATTCACTATCAATATGTATCCAGTTCCCAGCAATTAAGTGGCTAACCGCCAGCCATGGAACGCTTAATTGGCATCGTCCCGCGGGATAAATATGAATACTGAACAGAGAAGCCAACTCGTACCTACTCTTACCTACTGCTCGTAGACTTCATTATTATTACACTGCAAATGTTCAATAACATTTGAACCACTATTGGCTACAAATTGTCATACAAGAAAAATGCATGAATTGTTAATAGGACCAATTGCAGCTCTTCAATTCTTCAGTTTCTTATATTTTTTTTAAACCTTAGCTATAAGGTACTATAGATACAATCACGAGCAATAATTATGAATACGTTGATAAAATGACTAATATATGTATCAGAATAATGTTAAACAACAAAAATAAGAATACAATATGAAGGTTACATTTTCCCACTCCCCACTTCCCTGCCACCTCCCCAACACTGCCACCCGCTAACCGCTTTAAGCACTGAAGTGCCTGTGTAACTAGGTTGAATTGAACCTAGAGCGCTGTTTGAACACACAATTTAGCTCGGAACTAAATAACTTAAGTCTCAAAAGTTATTTATTTTATTAGCAGGCTATTAATTTACACTATTAATATATTTTCTTGCTATGAGATTTATTTTAAAAAAAACTTAAGCCTTTCCGTAGAAAAATGAAAATATTACTGAAAATAACGTAGTTTTTGATAATAAAATATATCGAATTAAATTCTGTTAATCATGTTTTAGTCTTAACCAGAGAGAGATAATGATTTCCAAAATATAAATGCTTAGTATATAATTTATCAGGTTTGTGGTTGACCCAGCAGATTTATGGAAAAAACCCTTAAAAGCTGAGGCTGGTCTTAAATTTCTAAAACATATCTACCTACAATGAAATGGAATTACAAAGTAAAAGAAGCGGTCTCTAGACCATTGCAAACCTCTGTAGCATATTATGCAGAGTCAACGGCAAAGATTTTTATTGATTAGATTTATGATGGAAAAACAAACATTATAAACCCTTATTGACATGAATAATATTTAGTCAAGTTCGGCTTTTACGGTGCCATATACGTTAAAAAAAAACAAGGTACTTAGTCCATGTCCATAAGGTCAAAGAAAGGTTCATAGCATTCATAAATCCCTACTAACTCGATGAGTTAAATAAAAACTTGTTAAGCATTTTTAAGAATTTTTACATTTTAGTGGCTCATAATTGAAGACATATCTTAGAAATTTTATATTTAGAAAATTTGGCAACGTATACATATTATTGCTCGTGACTGTACCTATAGT
Source organism: Alsophila aescularia (assembly GCA_946251855.1). Classification (NCBI taxonomy): domain Eukaryota; kingdom Metazoa; phylum Arthropoda; class Insecta; order Lepidoptera; family Geometridae; genus Alsophila; species Alsophila aescularia. Next base: position 53,247,032 of record OX276373.1, read on the forward strand.
AGCTACTAGATATGGCATCAACAACAAAAATAAACTGGTTTATGAAGATGATCATTACAACTCTACAAATACTACAGTTTAAAAGGGACTGAAACCAAATACTTGTTACGTCATACTAAATAACCATTGTTTCAGGGGGCAACCTGGTTAATACTCCAATGGTAAGAAAACCAACTTGGGTTTGATATATTTTGAATATTAGAAATGGGAACTAATCAATCATATTATTAAAAAATAAGAATATAAAAACCATAGATCAGTTTTAACATTGGCGCAACCCCCGGGGATGTAAAATAAATAATGAACACTAAATGCAGCAGACAACAGACTCCATTATTATTATTCTAAATTGATCATCATTTCAAATGACATGTTGCTTATGTTTCAAACGAGTGAATAATTCAGTCATGATTAACATTTTGTGATGTCGAAATAATAGGAAATAATTTATGAGAGTATCATATCGTTTTACCTCATGAATTAAAATAACTATGCTAACCTGTTGACTAAAAATCTTCTGAAGGAAAAAATTGGATTACGGACCACCGTGACCACTACACTGCCATCCAAATTCCTCGTCTCTAAATCCATCTTACGGGGGCGGTAATGTCATCTTGTGGTAGTTTGCTGAAATAACCAACCAAACACGGATAATTTAACAACGCCTCCCGAATCTAATGTTTTTCATCATCATCATCAGCCCATATTCATCCACTGAATATGAATAAAGTCTTAGTGAACGCCACTGATCCTGATCTTCGGCTCTTCTCATCCAGTTCCTGCCAGCCATTTTTCGCAAGTTGTCATTTCAGCTGGCTGGCGGGTGCCCTACACTACGTTTGCCTACACGCGGTCTCCCCTCTAGAACTCGTTTACCCCAGCGGTTGTCGGTTCTTCGAGAGATGTAACCAGCTCATTAATTGCAACTTCAGCTTGCTAATTCTCTGAGCTATGTCGGTTACTTTACTCGTAGTTCTCTGTCGGGTTAACTTATTGCGGATTCTGTCTGGTATGACTGGTAGGACGCACGCATTAAAGTTCTTCGTCTTGAGGCACTGTGGTATGGACTTCGAGAAGACTTGACGAAGTTTACCAAATCTCGCCAATAAAGAGATGTACTCGTCTTTAAAGTTTATGCCTGTTCCTTTCCAATCCAGCATCTTAAACATATCTTCCAGGGCATTCGTTAACAGTTTCGTGGTTACAACATCCGCCTGCCTCACTCCCCGGTGCAGCTGGATATGCTTAGTTTTTCTGATTCTGTACTTGAACGGAAATAGTCGAGGCGTCATATAAGCATCTCATCACCTTGATGTATCGCCAGTTGACCTGGCATCGCTGCAGAGACTCGAGAACAGCCCAGGTTCAATGAAGTCAAAGGCTTTCTCATAGTCCACGAAAGCAAGACACAGAGGCTGGTTATATTCTTCGGTCTTCTGTATAACCTGCCGCACCGTGTGTGTGTGTCTATGGTCCCGTAACCCCCCCGAAACCCAGCCTGCTCAGGAGGTTGAAATTCATCAAGTCTTCTCGCTAGACGATTCAAGACTACCCTAGAAAACAGCTTGTAGACGTGGCTCAGAAGCGAGATGGGCCTGTAGATTTTAAGGAGCGTTTTATATCCTTTTTTTGTAAAATAATACTACCATGCTTCTGTTCCACGCCCTTTCGTGTTCTCCCATCGTTCAGAGCAGAGTTGAACAACTTCTGGAACTCTCGAAGCACAGTTTTTTCTCCTGCTTTCAAGAGCTCTGAAGTAACACAGTCTTCTTTTAGGACTTTTCCGTTTTTAAGCTGTTTGAGGGCTATCTCGATCTCATCTAGGCTGACCTCCGGCAGATCGTCGGTATAGTGGTAGGTTACAGTGGCTCTAGAATCCTCCGTGCTGGGTTCGGTCGTGGAGCATGCGAGTCGTACAGTCGGCTATAGAAGTCCTCTAACTCGACGAGAATCTCCGGCTTCGAGGTGACGGTATTGCCAGACGATATTTTCAGCTTCGTCAGATGGGGACTCATCAATGTTTTTTAATGTGGTTCTTTAATTTTCTTATCTTACATTATTAGATATACAAGCGACCCGCCCCGGCTTCGCAAGGGTAGCTAAGGGTCTCCCTACATTTGTTCAAAACGTAACATTGGTCACACACGCCCGTGGCCTGCCCGCACCCGCATGCCACCTCTGCGCTATTACACCGTAGAATAAATTAATTGTAAGTACGAGGAGTTGGTCGCGCAAAATTCGCTTATCAAATACATCGTCATAAAACTCAAAGTACTCGTCAAAACAGTGTGGTGTACAATGAAAAATGTATATACATAAAATGAAAAATTTTACTGTGATATTGAATTTGATAAGGTTTAATACAGTTTAGCATAAAAAGCTCTAGAAAATAACGCCGCAAGTAACGCAATTTTTAATGTAAGTTTTAATGAAAGAAATGGTTACTGTGATTGAACCGTAATAGATAGAGATATGCCATTGCGAAATTTTCTTTAAGATTTTAGAAGAACTACAATTCTCTAATACATAATTTTTATGTACTTATCTCTTACGTTACTTTGTAACTTGTAACGTAGGCTGACTACGCAAGCCATGTACATTTATGCAAAATATTATTTTATCCAACTTACATAAAAACCTTATTAGGTTTTATTTTATACTTTGTCCGCGCGGACTATTTACTTATCGCGAAAAATAGCATCTTAGTATGGTCATCTAGGATATTTAAAACCAATGCAAAAGTATATCACCAACGCTCTTTTTGCTTTTTACACGTTTGTCCAAATAAAGAATAGTAATGTATTTAGGATTCATGTATGTTTGTTTGTTTGTATGTATAAATATATGTATGTTACTCGGGGTAACATAGGCTATATTTTATTTGAAAAAATATATATTTGTCAGCTATATAGCACAATTTTCAAAAGCTAATAATACAACGTTGAATTTTACAATATGGGTATCAAAGCACATTCCAACAGTATATAATTTGTTAGCATAGGTCTTTTTTTGGTAGGGCAGATGTGTTTTTTAGCGTTTAAGCTAGTTATTGATGGACTTGTTAATATATCGTTTCCACGGCAACGTGTCATTCCGTTCCTTACAGCAAGTAATCGACATTTTCCAGTTTTCCCGTGCCAAATTCCCAATTTCCGGGATAAAAATTATCCTGTGTTGGTATCTATATTGTACAGTACCTATTTAAAAAGTTTCATTAAAATCGGATCTGCCGTTTTGGCGTGAAAGCTTCCCAAAAACAAACAAACAAATTTCTATTTTATATATTGGTGTGGATGGTCAGGACAATTACACCAATTACCCAGCCTCAGACGAGGTACAATATGAGTACTATGCAACGGATAAACAAAGTACCTACATAGTACGCATATACAATGTGTCTGGGCATATAGCTCAGAAATTTTAACTGTGTGTTAAACACTTAATTTCAACAAGTATAATTATAATACAAATACAAAAAACCCGACTGCATACAAAATTATTGATTACGAGCTGACCGCCCGCAAAAATTATTGATTACGAGTTGACCGCCCGCAAAAATTATTGATTACGAGTTGACCGCCCGCAAAAATGATTGATTACGAGCTGACCGCCCGCAAAAATAATGAAAGCTTGTATGTATGTGTATGTTTGATACTTTTTCGGACGATTCTTACACGGAATTTGATGAAATTTGGTATGGATGTAGTTTATACTCTGGATTACCACATAGGCTACTACTTATTCCAGAAAAATACACGGTTCTGATGGACGTGGATGAAACTTCGGGGCAAAGATAGTAATTTCATAAATTTAATGTTTTTTTTTTACCATATTTTACTTAACTTTTATAGTTGCAATTGCAAAATTAGACTATTAAATATACATAAATAAGTAAATATATTCGGGACATTTCCAAACCAACTACCTAGTCCCAAACTAGGATACCCTGTACTATGGGCACTAGATAACGGATATAAACATACATAGACGATGCAGGTGAAACAACGGGGCACAGCTAGTACTTATATAAACTTAATGTTTCTTATTTACTTACATATTTTACTTTACTTTAGTATATTTACTGTATTAACATTAACTTGAGGAATCTAAAATTGAAAGTTTTATAACAAGCTTAAAAGAAAATTAATTAATTAAAAATAATGTTTAGTTATAAGAATTATATATTTTTATAATGGTCTTTTAGAGACCTGCATTTTGATACCAAGCCGCATTGATACCGATAAGTTTTGGTCATTTTTTGTTGCGTTGGAAATACAATATGGCAGCTGTCAGCCGCCATATTAGTTTTCTTGTCACTTTAATATATATCCTATAGCACTCTCGTGATCAAGACGAATCCTATGATACCTCATTTATCAAAATCCATCAAGCCGTTCAGGCTGTAGGATGCGCCTAAAAAACGTACAAACAAACATACATACAACCCAAACACATAACCCTCCTCAGTCGGGTAAAATGAAAAAGAAAACATTGATTACATCTTCGTCTATTTTTTTATTCGATTACGGCGAAGCAAGCGAAGGGTTGGGTGTTTAACAATCTATGTATGTATGTATCATCATCATCATCATCATCATGGTGGCCTTCTCGAATTCTATTCTTGGATATAGGCCTCTCCCCTTCATCTCCACTCCTGTTGATCTTGTGTCTGCTGCATCCAAACCTGACCTCCGTGTCATCTGATGTCATAAACCCAGCGCTAAGGCTATTTATGTATGTATGTATGTATGTATGTAATATATATATATATGTGTGTGTGAATGATCCAGTATAGCGTCGCCCCTATTGGTCCGATTTTGACAAGAGAGTTGTCAATTCTCTTCAGGTATAGTGTAATAGGCTATATTTTTACCCAGCTGCGGCGAAGCAAATGAAGAGTTATGTGTTCAAACTAAAAACTTGGTCCGAATTTGACAAGCGAAGTATCAATCGATTCGTCTTCATCGCAAGAATATCATATGCTATTTTTTACTCGATTGTATTTGGGTAAAAAAAGGGAATTTATTTTCTTGAAACTGGTTTCGAATCTTGGTTTCGAATGACTCCAAAGGGGTCTTGTTATAACTAATTTTATTTACATCCAACTTTTTCCCCACAGTCGGGTAAAACAGGTGCTCCATCACAGGTGATCTTTTGACCCTTATTAAGAAACAGAAAGAGACAAACACACTGCCGTCTCACTGATGCACCTGACGCGTGACAGGTGGCGCATAACCGTTAAATGAACCACAGGCTGAAATACCCACAGTCTCATTTTTGTATTCTGCTGAGTATAGAAGTTAAATGTATGGGAGTTGCTTTGTATGTGGCTTTTTTGTATAACAGATGCAAGGCGCGTGCGGTCAAGTGTGAAAAGGTGCAAAAAATGTGGGATCTTTGCTAAGGTACAATGTTTTATAGAAATAGAAATAGAATAGAAAACCATTTATTACCCAAAACATAATAACATATTTTTTTTAATGTGTTTCTGCCTCCCACCCTAGGTGGACCTGTCTTGTGGGAGAGTCTCTTACATACAAAAAAAAAATTGAATATATTTGAGTATTGCACTTAAGAAAATAATTACTAGTGGCTCTGTGAGCTGTAGACCTCGCGCGTACAAACTTTTTTGCAAGATATCTAGCGGTGCACAGTAGCGCCATCTAGTCACCTTATTGTACAACTAATATTAATAACCAAGGTACTCCATCAATCCCTACCTAGTAGGTAAAGGGCTGATTCCACGGGTAGAAACCTAAAAGTTAGAAATTAACTGCATTTTGAGGAGCTATTCTGTTCATCGCGCCGAAGATCCTCATCAGATCTTCACCAATTTTTTATGAGACTAATTTAAAGTTACTACTTTTCTAATTAAAAAAAAACATCGAAATCGGATTTAAAATAGGCACAGGTATTCAGTAGCCCCTTTTTTACCCTTTTTGGGAGAAGTCCCCTTCAATCAAAAATCCTCGACGTCTGAAAAATTCTAAAAATTCGCTTAACCTGTTTACCAAGTTTCGTCTAGATCGTTTGAGCAATGCGACCTGTAGAGGAAAACAGAGATCCAGACTGACATCCAGATATACCAAAGCATTTTTGCCCAAGCTAAAACGGAGACGCTTCGCTTGCGCTTCGCGCTTGCTCGGTTGTCCTTTGGTTGGTATGCTACAAATAAATAATTGGTATGCCACTGGGTAACTAATAATCAGTTCCCCAGTGACATTACTATTATGATGGTGGGTATTTGGTTACATACCAACCCCATCGACACCACGTCATCAGAACCCATGTAGGTACTAATAATACGAATAATAAAAATAATATTATGGATTAGTATTAGGGGACCCGTTAGAACGTAGTATTTTATCTATGCGTAAGTAAAATTAATACCTAGCTGTGTCCGCGGCTTTTCCCGCGGGGCCATTTCTCTGGGTTAAAAGTAACAGTCGTGGTCACTTATTCCAGTACCAAGAGTACCATAAAGTACAATATACTACATTTCAGCAAAATGTATTCATCCGTTAAATAGTTTTTTATCGATTTCTCAGCTTTTAATCATCAGATTGAGATACCAAGTACACCAGATTGAGATACCAAGTACACCAGATTGAGATACCAAGTACCTACACCAGTTTTGAACTCAAAACATAAGCTACCACATAGTGAAAACCGCATTGCAATCGGTCTAACAGTTTTTACGTGATGCACGAACGGACAAAGAAATGTTTTAAATAAGAATTTTAATAGTGTTATATTGTAGTGTTATGTTCAGATATTTTAAAAGTAACCTATGTGTACCACACATATGTAACTTTAAAGCCAAAAAAATTACCACGCGGGCAAAGCCACTTGGCACAACAAGTTTTATAAATAACTTATTTTGTTCCTTATATTTTTCCTATTGATTGCCACTAAATTCATTTATGGCCAATATATGGAGCTTATTTAACAATTTTGGTACGCAGATGTTTAGGTATTCTAATATTAAGAAGAACATAGGTATTTTTATGGCTCCGTGCCTCAAAAAGAAAATATAAACCTAATCGTTGTCTGTCTGTCTGTCAAGACCCCTTTTCTCAGGAACACGGAGGTATAAACTTGAAATTAATATCAAATACTCTGGTCTGCAACCCTTTGGAGCTGTGAAAAAAACAAACTTCTAAGCAACCAATAGATACGGCTGTTTATGCCACATATGTTGACACTCGCAAGAGAATCAAAACCTATAGGGTACTCCCGTTGACCTGGAATCATTAAATTTGGAAGAAGCAATGTCTTATAGCACAATTAAAGGGAAAATCCGAAAACCGTAAAGTAGTCACATCACTTTTTTTTGCAAAACTTGCTGTTGGTGAACTGACCGCAACCTGTCTCGATGTATGAGGACAACATTTTTCCAATGGCAAAGTGAAGTTTGTCCCTCAATCTTTTGTTCGAAACCCTCGGTAAGCGAGTTATACTCGCACTTATCTGTTTTTTTAGTTATTCATCTGAAAATGTTCAAACAAACATAACCGCGGGGAACAACTAGTTTAGAATAGAACGAACCTATATAAAATTTATTTTCCAAAAAAAAAACGATATTTAAGTAGGTACCTATTTCTGATGTATCACTTCAGTTTCGAAGAAAACGTTTCCACGAACTAAAGAAACAAAGAAAATGTTGACTCTACAAATAAAAGCGCTTCTTTATCGTAAAATTCCTATATATAAACGAGTTCTATTATTTTCCTTTGTACTCGATATAAACATGACTCTTTGAAGGAAGCTTATTCTAATTAAGCTAATTCCACCCCGCCAGGCTTTCGTACCAGAAATATATTATAATGGAAAGATTTGAGTTCCTGATTTCGGTGTATTGAAATGTTAGGAGTCAATGATTAGTACATGTTTTTATCAGGAGAAAATTTAAACAGATACTTAAGTGTTTTTTTTTTATGGTCTTTGATACCCTCAAAGACTTGTGGCTTGTTGGCTTGTTGGCTCTTTCAGTCTCAGCTCGGCCATATTCAGGTTATAACAAAATGTTAACAAGAATTCCAATTCCAGTTTTGAGTTACAGTTGGGAATTGAACTCTGGTACTACAGACCAGTGGTCGAACGATTTCTCTTTGCGCCAATCAGTCATATGCTAATAGGCCGAAAAGTAAGTACTTATTATAGATCAGGTGAAGAGTTGCTGATTCACAGTTGACCAATGAGAGGGCGCGGTGCAAAACGTTGGTCGTTGTTTTAGTTTTTTTCTTTTTTTATGTTTGCTCATGTGCCCGGCGTCCCGCGACGGTTCATGTTTTTTTTAAATGGGCGATCTCCTTATAAAACTTTACGTTGCGTCATGGATCTATTTAAAGGGGTGCAGATACGGCATGCTTTAATAAAACTGGACCATATACAACTACATGCAAACACAGCTACATTCCCACCGTCGCGTCGTGCTTCATAGGCGTCAACAATAAAGGTAAAGAAATACGCAGACATTAGGGCGAATGAGAGTCACTGCTAAAACGTGCTACACAAACGATTCTCTGATTGTGACTAAGAATAAAGAAGGCCAATTGTGTGAAATGCACCTATTCTTTCCACTTTTATTTATTGGCCGAGTGCTCGCGAAGCGCGAGTGAATCGTCTCCGTTTCAGTGTGGGCGAAAATGCTCTCGTATGTCCGTCCGGCTGTTCTCCTCAACAGGTCGCATTTCTCAACCGATTCTCATGAAATTTTGTGAGCAGGTCCGAAACCAACAAAAAACGAAAAAAAATACTGTGTTGGTGGGTTTTTACCAACACAGTTTTTTTTTTTTTCATTGAAAACGTATTAAAACATATATCAGACACTTCGTTTTTTTTTAAATGTCGCAAATCTTTTTTGGTACCCTTATTTAGACGCATAAAGGAGTCGGGGGTGTGAGAGGTTAGAAATTAATGAAAAAAAAAACAAAAAGACTCGCGAGGTATACTGGGACCTTGGCGCTTATTCACTATGCCGCATGAAATTCCTTGCCGAAAACGTGTGACGTCAGTACGGCAATTGCCGTACGATTCCACGCAGATATCTTAACGCGGCGCGTAACGTGTCTTATTGGCAATAGAGAATAATGGTCCTTATTCTCTATTGCCACTCGGCCACGTAACGCGCCGCGTTAAGATATCTGCGTGGAATTGTTTGTGCATGTTCGAGAATTGCCGTACTTTTCCGAACGATTCCACAGCGAGACGCGTTACGCGTGTGACTGTTCATAGAAAATAATGGCCCTGCTCACAGAGCCACAATTAATTATCATTATCAGGCTGTATTCGTCCACTGCCAGACCTAAGCCAATTGCAAGAACACCAAAGGGCCCGGTCTTCTGCTCTTCTCATGCTTGTCGCTTTTTGCAGGTCCGGTTTGCTAGTGACCGGTGGGCGTCTACACTACGTTTGCCATGGCTTGGTCTCCACTCGAGGACTCGCCAGCGGATGTCAGTTTTTCCACAAATGTGAAGCTCACTGCCACTGTCTGGCGGTCAGGTCTGGCCATGTGTCTGTCATTCATTCTTGAAATACTATTTTACAAACAAGCACAAAAAATATATTTAACCCTTGACTTCTCCCACCACCCATTATAGCTAAGAATCATCTCTATCAAATCAGCTTTCAAACATAAAAAAAACGCATCAAAATTGGTCCATTCTTTTGGGAGCTACGATTCTCATCCCCTTCCTCCCATTATAGCTAAGAACCACCTCGATCACTTCAGCTTTCAAACAGAAAAAAAACGCATGAAAAATTGGTCCATCCGTTTGGGAGCTACGATGCCACAGACAGACACACGGAAACAGTTACTCATACATACAATGATACACACCCTAAATTTATACCACCCCTTTATTTTAGAGTTCGGGCGTTGAAAACAAAACAAAACAAAAAATAAACCAGACCTTAGAATAGAAATAATACGTTAAACAACAAAAATAGCTTAAATTCCCATTACATAAATATCATATTGCTATCATTTTAAACCCAAACGAAATCCAACATAAAAGTAACTAACAGTCAATTAATATTTATTCTACTGAAAGGTCAGCCGAGACCACAGAATAACGAAAAGTACCACGACTCAAATATCACCCAGTACTGTAGTCACGCAATCTACTCTTACTGTTTACAGAAATAACAAGAAAAAATGTTCAACAAAGAATCTCTTTTTTTACGAGAATAACCAAATAACTGTCTTTTTTTTAGGGTTCTGTACGCAAAAGGTCCAAGCGGAGTTCTACTACCCACTCCGCGCCGCCCGCCCTGTCCGTTCGTATGCATGTCCTTTCTAGGGCTATATCTTTTCAACGATAATAGATAGATAGATATTTTTTTATTGCACCAAATGAAACACATACAAACAAAAATATACTTTAAAAAAAATAGTACAATCGGCGGCCTTATCGCTAAGGAACGACCTTTTCCAGACAACCGTAGGCTATATTGAGACACATGACTATATAATAGAGGCACTTCTTAGTTAGTTGGTTAAAATTTTCACAGAACATGCATGGCGGGTATGTGATACATGAACATGATGTCGCGGCATCCGATCTTCTTGCAGAGCTAAAGACAAAAAATATTCGAGATAATCAGACGTCATCTGGACTTGATGAACAACAGAAAAGGGACGAACTTTTCATTAAAATTATACAAATTGCCTTTTCATTTCTCCCGACTCCTGTCCAACCTTACAAGGTGGTCCTTCGAGCCGGATATATCATAAACAATAATAAAAAAACATTGGTCCCCATACAGTTAAGTAAGGAACCCTCGGTATACCAGTCCGACTCGCACTGCACTTACGTATCCCAGAATCATTCCAAAAAAGAGAAAGAATACATATTATTAATCATGCTATATTTGTTGTTGGCTTACAAATATAGCATGATTAATAATATGTATTCTTCCAAGGTTTCCAAAAAAGTTTCTATTTTATTGTGAAATATCTAAATTAAAAACGATTTAAAAAAATAATTATGCAGTAGATGGTCACGGTAAAACAGAACGCGCTATCAAAATTACATGCATATACAACATTTTGTGTGCGTGCTGTTAACCGTCGAGGAGTTCCTTTATCTGGTGCTAATCCTGGATGTCAAAGACCTGGTCATGCTTACCATAAAAATGCGCTGTCATCGGACCAGATATACAGGTTGCGAGATTTCACCTAAACATACAAACATACAGACATACATACATACATACACACAAACAGGAAAGTTACATAAAAGCTTTTACAAACAACTAGATTAATAAAATAAAAGTTAACCTAAACCTAGATAGTACTAAACCTACTAATAATAAGGTTTAATTCTAATAAGCCGGAAACCAGCAGAAAATATAATATATGTATATAATAGTTTTCATAAAATGAATAAAACTTTTAATCATCAACGAACACAAGCTTAAAAGCTAAAAAAACACGCCTGCCCTGCCCATAAAGAGGTTTGCGAATAAATTGATACCCATAATGTAAATTACTATTAGTTTTTTTTTAATTCGGGTTTAAACATGTTGCCACACTGCCGCCATATTGAATGCCATGTTTTCAAAAAAAAAAAATAGTTTATGTTACTTGGGGGGATGTAAGGATTCTAACGATACCCCATACCTCGAAATCTGTTTAGGCATTTAATAGTGATACTGGAATAAACAAACTCACATACATATAAACATGAATGCTAAAAACAATATTTCATTTTTTGGGCAGATGTGTAAAAAATTCTAAGTTAGTTGGTAAATTATCCATCAAACTTGGAAATTTTCAAACTTGGCGAACACAAAATTTCATAATTCCAATAATGATAATTCTACGTTCATCGTCCTGAAAATATTTAGTTTAATGTAGGTACAGGAATAGCTCACCTAAAATTATTAATGTGGTTCTTCTTCAGTTTCTTCATCCACTAAATATGGTTAATTGCTAAAGTTGTTATTATGTTAGAAATCTTTCTCTATTTATTAAAAACTAGCTGCGCCACGCGGCTTTGCCCGCGTGCAATCTTCAAACATGACAATATAGTAAGCTTAATCGGTTTAGTAGTCTTTTGTTTTTTTATTTAAATACCTTTTTTTTACCATAAACCGTCGCGGCTGTATTCAGAAGTCCCTAACTCTTGGACTCCTTTCATTTTGACGAAAGCTTCAAACCTTAGGATTTTTGGTCAAATTTGATTCAAAAGCTTCAAATGCTTCATATCCTTCAAAATCAAAAAAGACTAAAAAAAAGGTATCAATATTATTATTTTTCTGTGTTGATTTTTTTAGCCATAAACCATGCCGGGCGTCTTCAAAAGACCCTGCCAAATTTTCGTCGCAATCCTTTCAAAGGCTTAGGAGTGCATCGCGCAAAAACAAACATACATAGATACACACATTCATTTTTATATATATAGATAATAGCAGATGCTTTCTACAGTTACCTTAACAATATTTAAGATTTTTTTTTGAATTTAGAACACGATACTCAAAATGTTCAAATGTCATCCATCTTCAACAAAAATTCCTAACTATCACTGCAAAAACGAATTTAATATTCCCTCTGAGAAAGCACTAAAAGAGCCGCCTGAATATCTGAAATAGGGCACGCCACTCCAGGACGGTTGTCTTCACCGAATTCTTGTGACCTGTAACGCACACATGCACAAAACTACCCCAGTGTTAACACAAGTCCCCACACAGGCACAGAAGACCGGGGCTCGCTCAGTGTCGGTAGTGGCGCGGTCCGAGACGCACGTCCCGCGCCGAATCTTCCTCTGCGAAGCGAATCGAACGCGTATTTTCATTTGGATCGAGAATCCCATGTGTTAGTATTTACCACCATATATTAAAATTAAATGTGTTACAATAACAGTGATGTGTACAAGGATGCTGTTTTATGTGTGAGACCACCGAGATCGGTGTGATTTTGGAACGTAATTACGTCAACCGTAAGCTATTTTGGTTGATTTATTTTTTTATAACGCCCGAGCGCGGGATGACCTCGATGTTTTCTCCCGTTTGCTGAATAGATTGATGATCCTTGCCTAGTGCGTCCGATATTTTTCTCACAGACAGATCAGGCGTTCGAAATTCAAATGCGATCCCATTTATGCGTCAAAAGCCTCTCCATTTATATTCAAACATGCGGAAAATCTACTCATTCATTAGGAAAATTCAAAAACTTGCTTCGATATAAACTCAGTTGGTTTCTTACGGTAATTTTGTCATTCGCAGATTATAACCAAATTATTAAATGTAGTTTTTCTAAATAAAATTAATACACTAGGGTTTGAATGTCATAGTTTTGTTTCATAATCTGATTACATGAAATAGATTTTCACGTTATTTAAGAACTGGATTGCATACATATTTTTAAAACTCAATATTAATTACTTCAAATAAAATCCAGCTTTCTATTTTGAGTGGTGCCGAACCTTGCAACATTTTATTCCCATTTTTATGTTGTGATTTGAACTACGAGTATTCCCACAATTGAGTAAAGGTCTTCCTAAATCTTTCGTAACAGTTTTAACTCCGTCCGATACGTCCCTAAGCTCATTTCCCGATCTTTTCCCATAATGCTAGAAACAATATACTAATGAATTATCCATCTAAAAACATGACTCGTATATAGTAATATACATAGATATTGTAATTCCCCTAGAGACGGGGTCCTGAAATGTCAAACGAGTAGATTGTTCTAATAAAACTAAAATAGTAGCAGAGTGTGGGCATATATATTTCCGCTCTACAAATATATTTCCATGTCAAATACATTTTTCGGTAGTGGTAAAGTCGGGATCAAAGTTTTTCGCATCACATACCTACCGAATGATAACTAGAACTGGGATATGTCGAAATAGGGATATGCATATTTTAGTATGTCTTAGGACCCTCATGTCAACAAACTTGTGAACGAAAATAGTGTTCTTCATAATGTTAATGCTATTTATGTTCGTATATACTGTAAAACATACTATACTAGATTGGCTTTCAAGACTTAGGTCCACAATTTAATAGAGTTTTTATTAAATTGTTTGGCTCCTACTCATCGGATTGAGATACGAAGTGCACCAGTTTTTAAGTCATAATCTAAGCTATCCAACAGTGAAAATCACATCGCACTCGGACCAGTACTTTTACGTGATGCGCGAACAGCCGGGCATTAAAAGTGTGGTACTTAGTTTTGAATGTACCTACTACATAAAATTTTGCAGTAGGTGACAAAATGTCTATACAGATATTTTAATTTAAAAAACTGTTTTTCTCTTTTTGTATCACATAAAAACTTCTAGACCGATTAAAATGCAGTTTTCACTATTGGATAATTATGATGATTTACACCTCAATGCGTCGAGTAGAAGCCACGTATTTTATAAAAACTATTACGGCTGAAAGATTTTTCATGAAATTTGATATATAGGCACTATATATATATATATCTTTATTCTCGTTCCGTTATTATGTCAGATAGTTTAAACAGAATTTTTATATATTAAAAAGGTCGTGCAGATTGGGATAAAATATTACATTTCTTTATGACCGCTTCCTAATGATTCAAATCCACACCAATATAATATAAAAGTGAATCTTTGTTTGTTTGTTTGTTTGTGGAGTTTCACACCAAAACGGCTGATCGAATTTTGATAAAACTTTGTAAATAGGTACCTAATGTACAATATAGAGACCAACATATAATACATTTATCCCCAAAAAATGTAAGTTGCAACGGGAAAACTGGACAATGTCGATTACTCGCTGTAAGGAACATAATGACGTGTTGCCGTGGAAAATTAATAATAACAACTCTGTCAAAAAGCATCAAAAGCGTTGGTGCTATACTTTTGCATTGGTTTTTAATATAGTAGATGAACATAAGATACTTTTTTGCGATAAACTGTAGTCCACGTCCACTGTAGTGTAGGACGCCCTGTGGCCAGGTGGAGTGACGATCTGCGAAAAGCGACTGGAAGAAAATGGATGAGTAGAGCTGAAGACCGAGCTAGAGAAGTTAAAGATATAAAGATGTGTGCGTAGGACTCCACCTAGAGGTATGTATTATAACTGCATTAAAGAATTTTTGAAAAAAAAATTTAACAGAAATTGATTAAATGTGTTTTTTTCGCGATATTGGATTATTCTTCTTATAAAAAAGTTGTATATTGTAATATTTTTATTCGTTTAAAAACCTCTAAATGGATGTAAACACATATTAAACGGTCATCGTATCTCCCATAACGATCGCGGCTAAAAACAGCCTGTATATCGAATCAAAATGTAATATAATCTTGCTCACTATCTCCAGAGTACTATCTTATTCGTAGTTTTGATCTAGCAAAAAGACTCTCCTAACTAGATTTGGGTTCAAATCAGATGACGAGGCAATTCCGTCCAAACGCGACTCCCTACTCTACTTTTTCTAGTTGGTAGAGCTTTTCTAACGAGTTATATTCATGAAACGAACCGCCAATATTAATGTAGAGAAAGGCCAACTTGGTGGAATATTGGAAATTCCGATGTATGAGTAAAGTTTTAGGTTTTGTTAAATTAACTTTTGTGTAAAGTTGTTGTTGGAAGAGTTCGTAATGTACATCTATACTTATAATAAAGCAGTATGTCACATAAAGTCTGTAAAAAGAAGATAATAAAAAAATAGAGGACGTAAAATAAGCTGAACATGAATTAACATTTTTTAAATGGTGTCTGTCTGGAATGTTCGTGCATCACGTATAAACGATTTTGATGTAGTTTTCATTGTTGAATAGTTTAGAGGTTGAAAAACTTATTGATGGCTGAAGGAGTTTGATCAAATTTTGGTGTAATGGTAGTTTAGGTCTTGAAATTGTACATAGAGTACTTTTAACCTAGAGAAGTGACCACGCGTTTGGATCCGCAGGCACAGCTAGTAGATAGATAAAATATAAACATTGTTTCAAAATACAACAAGACCTGTCAAACAATGACATCAATATAAATGCCAGATGAAAATGTCTTTGCTGGATTAGAGGAAAAAGCTGGTCCTTAGGGGTTGGTTTGTTTTACATCTCCCCGTATTCAAATAGTATTGATTTTATTCGTGGACTGTAATGGTTGCTTTGTAACAAATTCTTTGATCTTTATTGCAAAAGGTGCAAAGAAAAAAATATTTATACAAAAACAGTGAGTTTCTAATATTTTTTTGGCCTCCTATATAACTACAAGTACCTACCTATCGAATTATATAAACATTAATTGCTAGCTATGCCCGCGGTTTTGACCGTGTGGTCATGATGGATAATGTTGTTGATAAAAAGTATCCTATGTGTTGTTCTAGGGCTTAAAAGTTTAAATAACACATTTTATCAAAATCCATTCAGCCGTTTCCGCGCTGAGAGCTAACATACATACGTACATACACTCAAACTTTTGCATTTATAATATTTATTATATTAACTACGAACTTTTTAATGCAGTCAGATAAAAATAATAAAAAATATAGCCGAATTAATAGTATTTTATAAACAGTTTTTTATAAATCTTTTCTACAGTTGTCATTAAAATACCAAATTTATAAAAATGTTCTTAATAAAAACAATGCATAGAAAATGCGATATAAATTAGTACAAAGATATAATTTAAATTATACAAACGTGATTGTTTTACCAATTAATTAGCGATAAATTTCCAATTAAACTGAACAATTTATTCATTAAAGTTCAATTAAAATGAATAATTTATTCATTAATGATCAATTAAACTGAATAATTTATTCATTAATTTTCAAACTTTGAAGTATTCAAGTTTGAGGTGTGTAAATTTAAATAGAACACACAACCCGTCGCATTTTACGAAGTTATATATATTTTTTTGTAAAAAAAATATGATATTGTGAATGTGTTGGTGTTGGATTAAATAAATAAATAAACAATTTCATTTGTGAAAACATGTGTTAACAGACGAATTAAGCATGAAAGGCACAACAAGACAGGTTCAAAACTTTGACACTGTTGCAATGAAGAAAAATGAATTGAAACTAAAAACTGAATTAACAAAAATAGACATCATTATCGAACCTAATCTCAAAATTTCACTATAATCAGTTGGAGCAATAAATGTACAACTGAAATCGGTGGCAAAGTTCAGATACCGATAAAAATCGATAGCTTCTATGAATAACTGCAGAATGCTAACGATTGTCATCGTTAATTATACTTTGCTGTAGTTAATTGTGTTGATTTAGCAATCGGTAGCTTGCGATGGTATAGCTATCTGTGTCAAAACTGCAACTAATGACAAATATATCGATTGTAATAGTTATCATAAGGAACTTTATAGCAAACTGCAATTTCTCATACTGTTTGCGATTAACTTTGCGTCCATTAGTGACCGCCCGCAAAGGTTTCAGTACACTGACGTCTAATACTCAAAAAGGTTACTTAGGAATTAATATGGTAAGTGTAAGACAACCTTTTTGTACTTTTACAGCGGAACTATCTGTGCATGCTCACTGTTCATAGGGAAAGGGACTGAGTGGGTAAAAGAAGACACTGATGTCAATCGACAATTAGGTCATCTATTTTGGACAACAACTCAGACCTATTTTTTTATTAATTCAATGACTTTTCCCACCACCTAACCATTTTTACATAAGTTGGGTATATAATGTACCTATGTGTAACAAAACATTAATTAAGTTGTGTAAAGCCAGGGCAAAGCAACTGCATCCCCTTGCACCCCCCTTCCGCCGCCCACGATGGTCACTAATAGATAATAGGGAAGAGCCGAAGATCAGGCTTAGTGGAGTTCACTAAGAGAGGCCTACGTCCAGCAGTGGACGAATACAGGCTGATGATGATGATGAGATAATAGTCGATTTTGCTCGATTCCTCGGTTGTAAGACTTGCATTTGTTGTAAACTAATCAATTGTTTACGTTATTATTTAGCGATCGGTAGCCTCGTTATCTATGTCTAGATTGAGGCCTTGACATAAAAAAATAGTAACAATGAAAAATATCGAATAATTTATTTACAACAAAGCAATGATTGCTTCGAATGTTTCACGTTTTAATTTAGAAAGAGAACTAAATTGTTTCAAGCTCCATCGGTGACGAATGAAATCGTTACTTTCGGTTTACAACAGTATTTTTTAGGCTTTTTCATTAGTCTGAGTAATATATTATAATATAATATGTATTTTATATATATATTTTTATTATCACACTAGCCGCGGCCTTTGCCCCAGTGGTCAGTTTTGTATAACGGTATCCTATGTCAGGTTTCAGAACCTACCTATAAATTAAATGTCATCAAAATTCGTTCTGTTTTGATTTGCTCGGATTCTTCTCGTCGCATTGAGATGTTAATGTACTAAATATATATTAGACATACCCCCGCGGTTTTGCCCGCGTGGACATTTTCCGGGGTAAAAAGTAAATAAATAGCCTATGTCCTCCCTAATGATAAACAGTATTTCTATGAACACTTTCATCTTAATCAGTTTAGCCGTTTGGTCGTGAAAAAGCAATCAACAGACAGAGCGATCAGAGAGACCGAGAGATCTAGAGTCACTGTTACTTTCGTATCACACTATAACTTTATACTGGCGAAAGTTTCTATGTATGTTTGTTACTCCTTCACGCTCAAATGGCTGAACGGATTTTGATGAAATTTTGAATGGAGATAGTTTATACTCTGGAATAATACATAGGATACTTTTCACCATCATCGTCATCATCATACTTCACGCTCAAACGACTGAACGGATTTTGATGGATTTTGGGACGGATATACCTTATACCCTGGAATAACACATAGGATACTTTTCATCATCATCATCAATCACGCGAGTGAAACCGCGGGGTGCAGTTAGTATATAATATAAATGAAATTGTGTGACGAACGACCAACTACTTACATTAAAAAAAAAAACTTATAAATTGTTCTTTTCAGAAATAAACTGCCCAAAAAATTAAGATTCTGAAAATAACAAAGAAGTACAAAAAAATTCAATACCTCCACAAAAACTCCTAACTAAACAACGCGAACTCTACAAAAGACTCTACAAAGCTAATCAGGAGGAAACTTCCTAATAAAAAGAAAGATATCTCTACAAAAAAAGAAAAATCCTTCAGTGACCTTTCAATACAAAATTGATGTAGAAATTATACAAAAAGGGAACTTTTTCTTACTCTCCCAAAGTTTTTCGAACTCTAGATCTGAAAAATTAATGATTAATGTAGCGTAACATTGGATACGGTAACTTTGTAACTTTTGAAGGGAAATATTGAAAGAATAAATAATATGGAGCGCTAGAATGTAGAGCTTATTGAGAGGTAGAGTTTGGTCGCTGCCGTAGAATAACTCAATAACTCCATTATGGAAGTTATATATAACCTTTGTGTTTCTTTCTTTACATAAATCATTGTACCCTTAATCTTACTTTGCTCTACTTTTCTTACTGAGTGACAAAACGAGCAAGTCCATCGCCTGATATTAAGTGCTATGCCTGCGTATTAATTTTAAAAAAGTTTAACGTAGTTTGTTTGCTTTCACACTCAAACGGCTGAACCAATTTTGATGAACTTTTATACAAGATCAGGTCATTAAATTGTTTATTAGAGCTATTTTGCGATCTAAAAACTAAGTGATTCAAAGTAAACTAAACAAAAACAATTGACTCTACATTTTTATTCCAAACTCTAAATTTCTTATCTCACATATCTTTATCCTAAGTAGGAAAGTTCATCTTATCAATGAACTCACAATAAGTAGAGTCGCTCAAACGTAGAGAAAGCAAAAGTTCTACAGAAGGCTTGGTCTTACTCTATACTGCTGCTATTTTGGCTTAACAAATAATATAATTAAAAAAACGTACACAAAATATAGAATAATGGGCGGTCTTATCGCTATTTACCAGACCGAAACGAAAGGGAGAAAAGAAGATCGTAACTGATACTCTACTAATTGAGCTAATGATTAGTACAGAAAACTGGACTAGGTGAAGCAAATGAAAAGCAAACACACAAATTGACACTGCTAGGACGTGCTACACAGTGGCCCTGACTAATGCCAACTTATGAGCGATGCATATAATTTATGCGGTCCACGCGAGAGGAGACCTTAATGATACTCAAATCTTTGAAAATATCTATCCAGCGACTACTTAGGGTATTTGACTATTAGTCCAGCACTCGACGAGTCAACATCACCCGAAGATGCCTCGTGCAGAGGCGAAACACGTGTCGTATTAATGTCAGACGTTTGGTATTTGGATAGAGGTATATGTTTTTTATTGTGTATATGTATTATATGTTTAAACATATATAAATGTTTTTTCTGGCCTTGTCTTTCATTTCATTAATATTTCATGATAGTTCAATTTCGGTAGGGTTTGGTTAGCGTGGGGTTATTTTTTGTGTTTTTTTTTTTTTTTTTTTGACTTTTTGACTGACTTACAGTTTTGGTGGAAGTAAGTTACATATTTTATTATATATATTATATTTATTTTGTTCATTTTAGATATGGATTTCCGCAAAGAAACGCCTGCGCGTCTATCAACTAACTTAGGGTGTATAAAATAAAAATAAAAATCTAAGGCAGACAGTTTTATTTTTGACGTGACTCATAAACTAACGGACAAACAACAACATAGATAGAGACAGAGGATTAAAACAATCCTATTATACTCTATTACAGAATTCCGAATATATAAGTTAAATTTCCAGAAACCAGTGGTATCGTACGAAACCCTCTCGCGTCAGTCATCTTATGAATGAAAAACGAATTGAACGTTATAAACAACACGCGCTACAGGAATGCCATAGTACTTACAAATTCAACATTAATTTTTGCAACATTGAAGAAAACAATTCCCTTAGGGCTTGCGCAAGCTCGCGACAAATTACATTACAGAGCGATACATCAAACTCGGTTATCGCGGAATTGACGCAAAACGGCGAGACATTATGAATAATTTTACCATAATGTGTAGCCGGTTATCTTTGAGTGTGCCGTGGCCTTTTTGTGGCGCGTCTCTTTTGTTTACGATTCAGTTGATTTTAGACTAAATTCGTTACAATTGATTTCACATATAAAAGCTTTTATTAACTTGCAATGTTTACTTAAAATATATGTATGTATGTTCGTTTAAGTCAATCTTGCAAGCTGAATTAGAACTATTTCCTCTTATCCTAAGAAGTTGAATTTTTGCATGTAGGTTCAATTTCGATGAAAATGTATTTATGTGGTAATCATGACCTGAATCGACATCAAGCATTAACTCCAGTTAAAGAAACTTTTCAACGGTCAACAGTGTACTGTAATCATGATGAAATGCGTACACAAAATTATATATCGGCTATCGGTATCCCGTACGTGATATGAAAATTTTCTCATATTGAAAAAATAATATACCTACAAAAAAAAGTAAAAAATATATATTTTTTTGGTTCATTTGTCTTCCTCAAATACAGATTTTGTGTATAGCACCTTTTACCTTTTTATCATTCTATATTTAAAACATAGCCCAAGCACGACAAAAACGTACACGTCCACAGGTTAAGTTTTAACAGAGCATGTTTTCTGCACTCAGAGTTGGGTCCTACTTAGCGGTTAACAGCAGAAATGTTGATATTTGATACATTTAATTGTGATAGCCCGTACTAATTTTCTTCATGAAATGGCTACTGCATACAAGTTTTTTTTTTATTAACTTGTTTACTTTGGACTTAGACTATTACAAAGGCTGAGTTTTTAACAGGGATTTCAATGGCAGTAATTATGATAACCGTTACAATTAGGAAGATGTGTTCTTAGAAATCTATCTAGGAGTTTTTAAACGTAACAATTGTATATTCAAAAACTAATCTAAAAACCACGTGTTTTTAGTTTTTTTTCATATTTCATTGTTTAGAGTTTATGCTCTAAATCGATTATATATGGGTTTTTTTCCACTGAGTTGTATTCTGCAGCTTATTTCAAAAAAAGATATATGTCAGGAAAGAGAATTCTCTTTACTAACTACATGTTAATTTTCATGAGGGTATTTTTAACCGATAGTAGTCTGGTTTTACTTTTTTGACTTATGTCTTGTGCTTAATAGAATTATGATAAGACGGTAGATCAAGAACCAATAAGACTTTTACTCCATTAAATTCGCAAAATTTTAGATATCATAGTCCTTTTTAACACGCTTTTTTATTATTAGCTTCACCTGTATGTATGTAACGGAATCTTTGAAATCTATTTTTATCCACTTTAAATGGTCAGATTAATTCAAAATTTGGCACACTTATGCGCGATGACAATAACATAATTTAAAAATACTGTCTCATTATCCTGATCAGGATCATCACGATAAATGATACAAAAAAATATTATTACCAAAATATCTTACTATTTCCAAACAAACAACAAAAACACGTTTTAGTACCATTAAACAAAACAAAAAAATAAAAATAAAAATAAAAAATATATATAAGAATAAAGTGATAAACGAGAAATTAATGTTGAAATTAATGTTATTGTAAAAAACAAGCGTGGGCGCTTTGTACGGCCTTCTTATACTAACTCTGTAATTCGAAATAGAAATAGTAACATATCTTGGTAAAAATATATAACAATTAATATCGAGCACCCCAGCCTTCTTTTTATACGCTTTATATTAGCTTCACTTGTATGTTTGTATATTTGTATGTTTGTAACCGACTCCTTTGGACGCTATTTTGACCCACTTTAAACGGTCAGATTTCATTCAAATTTTGCACACATGTCAAAGACCGATGACAATGCAATAATTCAAAAAAATAATTTAAAAAAAACTAAAGAGTAGAAAATAAATTATAATTTAAAAAAACTAAAAAACACGCTTTATATAGAAAACCAAACTAAAAAATAGAAAATAAATTTTAATA
The DNA here is from genome assembly GCA_946251855.1 of Alsophila aescularia. Classification (NCBI taxonomy): domain Eukaryota; kingdom Metazoa; phylum Arthropoda; class Insecta; order Lepidoptera; family Geometridae; genus Alsophila; species Alsophila aescularia. The sequence goes on from OX276373.1 coordinate 53,269,919, forward strand.
GTGTAAATAAGAAAAAAATGTTTTATTTAAAAAAAAGCGTGGGGTGCTTCTCATATCAATTAAATATTTATAACTATTGACCCATGCAACCCACGTATTTTTTTTGATATAAAACATTTTTTTCTTATTTATACTATTAAAATTTATTTTAATTTTTTATTTTGGTTTCATATATAAAGCGTATTTTTTAGTTTTTTTAAACTATAATTTATTACAATGACATTAATTTTCTCGTTAATCACTTTATTCTTATATTGTTTTTTATTCGGTATAATGCTATTAAGTATAGAGTTTTTTAATTTTTTTAAATTATAACTTATTTAATTTAAGAAATTTGAAACATTGAATCGTTTTGCTATATTAACAGCAAGACATGAAAGGCAGAATCGTTCTTTCTACGTAAGTTATTCCAGGGAAAACTGCGGGAAACGCAGGTCAACTTTCATAAGTTAATTTAAAAATATCTCAAAACAGCTTTTATACAGAAGCCATGTCAGGATAAAACTTAGAACGAGCTATCGCAATTAAATGCGCACACAACACTTCGTGTCTATGCTGTTAACCGTTGAGAAGTTCAAAAATTCGGAGCCAACCCAGAGTGCTGCTGCCATGTTATGATAAAACTTCAAACCGGCTATCATAATATAATGTGTGCACAAAATTTTATGACAGTGCTCTCGACGGTGGAAGAGTTCCCTTATCTGGAGCTGTTCCTGGACGTGGATTCAGGTCATGCTTACCATATAAATACATTATCATCTAAACTGAACCAAAGTGCAAAAATTCAAATCCAAAGGATAAGAGGAAGTAGTTCTAATTCAGCTTGCATGTTTTGACCTAAGCAAACTTACATACATTATACAAACATTGCAAGTTAAATAAAAGCTTCTAAAAAGACATTTAGCTATAATACCTATCTATCTAAACCTCGGTTTCAGCGAGTATCGCGGCCCAATATGCAATGAGCCAACCCGCAAAGGCATGTCACGTTTCTACACCTAAAGTTTTCACAGACTGCACTTATGTTGCACAGAGCCATAGTCAGGATTGACATTATGGGGGTTGCCGCCCGTCAGCAGCCATGTTGACGGTTGACTAACAATAAAAAATAATGTACGTCTAATTATTTATCTGAAGGCTTACTGCAATTGAATTCAGATATCATAGTATGATGTGACTATTCATCATCATCATCATCATCATCATGTCAGCCTATAGAAGTCCACTGCTGAACATAGGCCTGCCCCAAAGAGCGCCATGACGAGTAAACTTGTGCCAACTCCATTCACCGACTTCCTGCGATGGCTACAATGTCGTCGGTCCATCGTGTGGGGGGGTCTCCCCACGCTTCGCAACCTGTTCGTGGTCGCCATTCGTTCCCCACCTTTATTCCCCAGCAGTTGTCGGTTCTGCAAACTATATGGCCTGCTCATTGCCACTTCAACTTGCAAACTCTGAGAGCTATGTCGGTAACCTTCGTTCTTCTACGGATTCTCTCATTTCTGATTCTATCACGTAGTGAAACACCGAGTATAACTCTCTCCATTGCACGCTGCGCAACTCTGAGCTTGTGTATGAGACCAATAGTTAGCGACCATGTCTCAGTGCCGTATGTCATCACTGGCAACACGCACTTATTATAAACTTTCGTCTTGAGGCTCTGCGGTATCTGCGACGAGAAGATATGGCGTAATTTCCCGAACTGCCTATCCGAGTTGGATTCGTCGTCTGACCTCTTTGTTAAAGTTGGATCTACCCAGTTGGATCGTCTGACCTAAGTAGACATAGTGATCAACAGCTTCAATAATATCGTTCCCAACATAAACCGGCATAAGTACGACATGGGCATTTGACATGATGTTCGTCTTGCCAATGTTCATTTTAAGACCCACCTGTTGAGAAACAATATTGTGGTCACTGAGCATTGTGCTTAGGTCTTCCAAGGTTTCTGCCATAATGATGTCATCAGCAAATCGAAGGTGAGTGATGTATTTGCCATTGATGTTAACACCATATCCGTTCCAGTTCAGAAGCTAGAATATATCTTCCAGTGCAGAGGTGAACAGTTTCGGAGAAATAACGTCTCCCTATCTCACATCTTTTTGCAACTGGATAGAATTCGTGCTCCGATCCTAAAGACGGACTGTCATGGTGGCCTGGCTGTACAAACACTTCAACACTTCGATGTACCGGTAATCAATCATCTATTAGATTTTCCAAAAAAATACATTCTATACAAAAATAAATAAACAAAACAGAAAACAACAAAACTAGAAATCAGTTCAATTCTGCAATTTAGTTTATTATTTACCCGACTACGGTGGAGCAAGTGAAGGGTAATACAAATTACCCTTCAATTGCTCCACCGTAGTCGAAAAAAACAAAAATCTATCCCGTATATATACATACATAGACTGTTAAACAATTAACAGTCTATGTATGTATATATACGGGATAGATTTTTGAGACGGGACAGCAAGGGAAGGTACCTTAACCGTTATGGTTACAGGAAAACGTTCCTAGAAAACTATTCATAACTTTTTGAGATATTCTGACCTGTATTCATGGATTTTGGAAGAAATGTACAGTCAGCAAGAAAATTGATATTTTACACAAAAACTTGTTTTGACGCCAATCGATCCTGTGACTTAAAAGTATTAAAAGTCTCTATGAGATCCACTAAGGTTTGAGTACCAAAAATGTCAAAAACTGCGAAAAACGTTTTCCATACATTTCGTAGGAAATTCCCTAGAGGAAAAATTTCTTAGGAAGCTGTCCTCAACTTTTGAAGATATTTTGACCCGCATTCAAATACTTCAACTGTGGTTTAAGTACTAGAAACGACACAAGGACCAAAAAAAAACATACATTTTGTACGAAATGAATAAAATAAAAAATCTAGCACCGTTCGAATACAAACATTTCAAAGGTACTGGCGGCTCTAACCTCAGTTAGTCTGATAGAGACTTTTGATCCAGATAAGAAACATGAACGACGGCATTTTTTTTTTGTGAAATGCCCGTTTTCTTTAGTAGTGTATATTTTTCCAAAATATGTGAAGGCAGGTTGAACTATCAACTATATACTATATAAATAACATCAATCCAAAAGTTAAGGAGAGTCTCCTCAGAACGTTTTCCTGTATCTACAACGGTTAAGGTAAATTCGTACAAAATGTAGTTTTTCGCAATTTCTGATTTTTCTTGTACTCAAACCTCAGTCGGTCCGCTAGAGACTTTTGATCCTTTTAAGAAACAGGATCAATTGGTATCAATAAAAGTGTTTATGTAAAATTACCATTTTCTTGCTGACTGTACCTTTTTCCAAGATCTGTGAATGCAGTTAAGAATATCTCAAAAAGTTATGGATGGTATCGTAGGAACGTTTTACATGAAGGGTTATGTTTTCTAACTAAAAACTTGGTCCAATTTTGACACGCGAGGTATCAATCGATTCGTATTCATGTCCTGAGTGTTATAGGCTATTTTTTACTGACTGTAGTCGGTTTTTAGTTTTAAACTTATATTTTATTGAACTAAGCAGATTATATTAAATATAAATAAAACGGCTAAAAACTCACGAAATAGAAGATCGGATATACTCCGACCAGTTTCGGACTATTTTGAAGTCCTTCATCTGGGAGTGTTATGCCGACAAGCCGCGACGAGCGCTACGAACGTCAGCACGCAACTGACGACGCGTGCGTTGCGCGGGTGGCCCAGTGGGCGGCGACTGCGGCGCTCGACTATGTTCGACCAGATTATATTTACTTTCACTAACAATACATTATGAATGTAGAAATGGTGAAGAAATTGATGTATCAGAAACATAAAATGCCTTTGTATCTTTTATGATGTTAGTTTGAGCCCCAAAAACCTACCTGCATTCTACCCTGAGCCCAGCCGGGTGCCTGACCTAGAGACCTAGATTCCATCTAACTCCACAAGAGATTCCTGTGAAAGCGATATTGCAAGCGCTGTATTTTATTTTTACAAATTGCATTTAAACAAATGAGGTTAATATTCCTACTTGCAATATTTTAATTGGTTAGTTTGATAGCCATACTAAATGCTCCTCGCGGTTTCACCCGCATGCCGCTTGGATGATCATGAGCCTATATTATGTAACTCAAGTTCAAACAAGCACGATCAAGCACCTCCCCAAAAAACATGACTGCAAACAAAACTAAAAAGTGGTAAAAATGTCAGTGAGAATGGTTGCTAACCAACTTTAAATCGTTTTAGATCCTAAATGGTCACTCAAAATGAAAAATGATAATAGAAATCTTAAGATGATTTTCAAATACCTACTCAATAATACCCCACTTCACATAGTTAGTTGTTTTTTTTTTTTTTTTTTTTTTTTAATGTGGCTTCTGGTTGTCGCCATATTGAATTTTAGTTTACGTCACACTCGATTCACACTCGCGAAATTAGGGAAAAATCTATTGACGTAAGAAACATTAAAATCGGTCCATTCGTTTGGTATATATTTAGTGCCATAAAGGAACAGACATGAATATATCATACATTCACACAAACACACATAGGCTGATAAATACAATTTTTACCCTCCTTTGCGTTGTGGATTCTGGTAACAAGATATAAGTTCCAAAGCTAAAACCCAATTACGGTAGGGTAAAAAATAGCCTGTGACACTCTTGCGAAGGAGACGAATCGATTGATACCTAGCTTGTCCAAATCGGACCAAGTTTTTAGTTTGAATACATACATAATCCTTCCTTTGCTTCACCGTAGTTGGATAAAAAAACCCATGAAACTCTATTAAATGAAGACGAATCGATTGATACCTTGCTTGTCAAAACCGGACCAAGTTTTAAGTTTGAACACATAACCCTCCCTTTGCTTCCCCTTAGCCGGGAAGAACAGACCAATAGAGGCGACGCTATGGTGGAACATCCACATACCCACATACATATATACATACATACACTTAAATTCATTACCCTTCTCTTGTTTAGCTGTAGTCGGGTAAAAATAACGTCAATCAGTCGCTTAGTTTGCTGCGTGAAAGACATAAAAAAAAACTTGTTGGTTTGTTTTACAAACATACTTTTGCATTTTTTATATTAGTGGGAAGTCAAGTTTTCTATGTCAACGATGGGTCGATGACATAGAAAAGCACGCTGGTAAGACCTGGACCAGACTGGCTTAAACCAGAGATGAAGGGCGTAAGAGGGGGGAGGGTTCTGCCCTGCAGTGGGCGGAATAAGCTGCAAATAATGATGATGATATTAGTGGGAAGTGAGATTATTTTTGACCTAATTTAGAAAAAACTAATTAAATTATAATACTACTGAACGGGATATTAGAAAGCGAGATATTCGTTAATTTTTTACACGACTGCCCATAAAAGGAGTGTAATTTTTTAGGATTCCTGTATGTATGTGTTTGTATGTTTGTATGTATGTTTGTATGTATGTGAGTATCTTTATTCCACCATAACATTTAAATGCCTGAACAGATCAAGACGAATGGGGTATCGTTAGAATCCTTACATCCCCCCGAGTAATATAGGCTATATATTTTTTTCATTTTGTTTTCATTATAGCACCATTTTTATAAGTGAAAAGTTTTTTTTTAAATTACACTACTATATAATTTATTGGCATAAGTTCATTTTTGTCAGGGCAGGCGTGTTTTTTTTAGCTTTTAAGCTAGCTATTTTCTTCAGAAACGTAGCATGATGTCCGATAACAATAATCATGGTGAAATGCTCGCCTATCATGTTTTATTACAACGAAACTGTGAGCGGAAAAAATATTTCATAACTCTAGTATTGCCCAATTTGCTTTCTCGTGATAGTAACTTGCTATTAGTTTAGATAACGCATTCTATTTCGAGTTAATTTATTGGGTTCAGAGCTTATCACGTTGTCGTTGTAACTTTCTACAGTTACATAACTATGGAGATAAGAAGTAATGGTTAAAACTAGACTCATTGTAGAAGAGACCCGCTTTAAGGATTTCTCTATAGAAATATATTAGGTATTGGCTATTATGATTAAAACCAATAAATCAAAAAATAATTAAACACAATGAATAGCAATTTTCCGGTGTTTCATCCGTGAATGTATTACGTACTAGTTGTTTAGCACGCGTTATCATTTATCTAGGTTAAAAGTACTCTTGTGCTATTCCAGGATCTAAAATACCAACATTTGATCGAAATTCCTTCGACAGATGATTCGATGATTAGACCGATGATTAGATAGAAATTCATTGACGTTGTTACTTATTCCTATTGTTCCGCTCTTGAAAGACTTTGTTATTTAAGTATTTTTTAAATGGGTCAGGCCGTAGATTTGGCCACTTTTTGCTTTAGGTGGTACGAGATGGACACTATCATTTATAAAATATTTTTACAAATAAATTAAATTGACTTCATAATAAAAATGTTATTTTTTTAACAACCACTAAAAAGAATGAAATAATCACAATTGAGCCAGAACAGTATCACTTTTTCCAAATTAACAACGTAATAATAATGCATATATACAACATAAGATAAGAAAGAGTCTTTTGAAGGCGAAGTTTATTAAAAAAATATTTTTTTTGATTTTTGGTGGCCAAGCAAACATCGGGAAGAATATATGCCAAAGAAAATAGTAGACACTCACTCACTTTAGACTAAGCGTTGGTAAATTAAAACCAAGGATGAATAAAACCTACATATATAACAACTGAATTAGTTTTGACCATTTTCCATCATTTTGTTGTTGCATTCCTGTGACTACCTTCCGGCTCCATCATCAGACCCTGAAAACCACATAACACCAGAGAACTCATCAAGACAAACCATATGAGCCCAAACTCGAAGGGGTTCCATAATTTTGTTGTAGAGTTCCTGTGACTACCTTCCAGCTCCATCATCTCTGGATACCACATCAAACCAGAGAACTCACCAAGATAAACCAAATGAGCACAAACTCGAAAGGGTTCCATCATTTTGGTGTTGAGTTCCTGTGACTATCTTCCAGCTCCATCATCAGACCCTGGATACCACATAAAACTAGAGATTTCATCAAGACAAGCGAAAAGAGCCTACACTCGAATGGGTTCCATCATTTTGTTGTTGAGTTTCAGTGACTACATTCCGGCTCCATCATCAGACACTGGATACCACATAAAACTAGAGAATTCATCAAGACAAACCAAACGAGCCTAAACTCGAAAGGGTTCCATCATTTTGGTGTTGAGTTCCTGTGACTACCTCCATCATCAGACCCTTGATACCACATAAAACCAGACATGATCGCATCATTTCAAACCAAATCAGCCCAAACTAGAAGGAATTCCATCATCCGATTGTGCAGTTCCTTTGATTACTACTACTACTACTACTACTACTACTACTACTACTACTACTACTACTACTACTACTACTACTACTACTACTACTACTACTACTACTACTACTACTACTACTACTACTACTACTACTACTACTACTACTACTACTACTACTGCTGCTGCTGCTACTACTACTAGTAGTAGTTTTTATTGTCATCAGAACTACACGCATGTGCAAAACTTCAGCATCTTTGGACGTATTCAAATTGTTCGAAATTGATTTGCAATCCAGCCCTAAATGTTACAACACAAAATTAAAAAACAAGATTTTATAATAAAACTGCTGAACCAATTTTGATGATGTTTATATGGAACTACACGGAAACTTTACCCTTTTTAATAAAAACCCAACCATCTAAATCGGTTTAGAAATCTTAGAGATAAACACAAAATAAAGGCAATATAAACACAAAATCGAATGGATTTACTCAACAAAACTATTTATTCTCAAAAAACTGCTAAACCATTTTTGATATACAATTTATATGGGACCACTTGGAGAGTAAACCCTTTCAAACAAAAAAATAATTTTGAAAATCGGTCTGCAATTGACGGAGATATCGACCGACATACATAAAAAAGTTCCCGCATCACGTAAAAACAGAACTATTGTAATGTGGGTTTCACTGATGGCTAGCAATCGGGACTTGCGCGACTAAGTCCCATAAATATTAAGTTTTCAGCGCGATGAAGTCCCGTTTAAATATATAAGTATTTGTAGTAGTATCATTTGTTGAATCCTCGAAGCTCCTGAACCACGAATAAGTTATTGCTGTTGATTAAATAACCAGCGACCTATGAACGAAAAAGTGAATACGCGATAAAAGTAATGCAGTCCAGTACTCCGGAAAAAATAAATCTGAACAGTTTAAAAACTGGAGTAGGTACTTGGTATCTCAATCCGATGAGTAGAAGCCGAGCCATCGATAAAAATATTGTTGACGGCTGAAGAAATTTTGATCAAATGTTGGGATATTGGTATATATATATATATATATATATTGGCTTCTAATTCACCAGATTGAGATTCCAATGAAACCAATTTGTAAACCAGAATGTACACCAGATTTAATTACGTGAGGCATAAACAAACAAATATACAGACAATAATTAAAAAAAATGTGTTTCCTTTTTAAGCACCCAAGACCATTTTTTTATTTATCATATTTTATAATAAATAAATATTTATACCAATTTTTCATACTTTTTCATACCAATTGCTTTTTAATAAATATAGATATATGACTGTGTCAATTTGCATAAAAAACCGTCTAGTAGTTTCAGTGTGATACGTGTTCTTTTTAATAACTTTCAACCCCTATATTGCGGAAACCCTTTAATTTTTCGGGATGAAAAGTATCCAATGTCCTACCTCTTAGTATGAAATCATATTAAGTTTCATTTAAATTCATTCAGTAGTTTCTGTACGATGAGCGGTCAAGATACGGACAAACTGACAGACAGACAGACAAAAATAAAAAAATAAACAGTTTTGGCTTCAGTATCGAATATAAAGAACTATCCAAAAAATATTATTTATTACTTATATATTAACATAACTTTGGACCCATATCCCGCAAAACCCCTAAATTTTTCGAAATTAAACGTGTCCTTAATTTTAACCCATCATATAAGTTAAGACGGTGCCAAGTTGCATCAAAACCCATCATTAGTTTCAGCGTGGTACGTGTTCTTAAGTTATAAGTTTCAACCCCTATCCTGCGAGAAGCCATTAATTTTTCAGGATGAAAAGTACCCAATGTCCTACCTCGAACTTAAATCATACCAAATTTAATTTGAATTCAGTGAGTATTTTCGGCGTGATGCGCTGCCAAGGTACAGACAGACAGACATAAAAATTACAAAAATACAGTTTTTGCTTTTGTATTATATATAGAACAGGCACCAAAAAAAAATAAAAATATCTTTAATTTACAGAATTTGGGACATTATCCCGCAGGAACTTTTTATTTTTTTCGTGATAAAATGTATCCTTAATTTTTACCCATTATAATTAAACTATGACTGTGCCAAGTTGCAACGAAATCCGTCGAGTAGTTTCAGCGTGATACGTGTTATTTTAAATAACTTTCAACGCCTATCCTGCGGGAACCCTTTATTTTTCCGGGATGAAAAGTATCCTGTGTCCTACATAGTAGTATGAACTCAAATCATACCAAGTTTAATTTAAATTCATTCAGTAGTTTCGGCGTGATGCCTAGCCAAGATACAGACATACAGACAGACAGACAAAAATGCAGTTTTGTCTTCAGTATCGATTATAGATTATCCTCCAAAAGAAAATTTCAAAATATCTTCAATGTACAGAATTGGACCCGTTACAGTTTTCTTATAAGTATAGATAGATAGATAGATAGTATTTAATATAGTTTTATATTACTGTAACATAAGTAATCTTCGTTACTTTAGGTGTAACTACGGTATGTGACAAAATGGCAAAATTTATGGTCTGATCTTAATAGTCAGTAAAAATATGTATTTTTCAATTAATAACATTATTCAACAATTAAAAGCAATTCAATCTACGTTCAAGAAAACACAGTGAATTAATTTAGAGATTTCAAGTAACTGGCTTCGAAGAAATTTTCATTTCCTTAGTTATTGCTGAATCGTCAAAGATTAAGTTCGAGATTATAGTTCACCGTAGTTCATCACAGGTGGCGGCAGTTTACATGGAAATTGCGAATTATCTCGAGCCAGCGACGCGACGCGACGTCCCGCTTATTCATCTCGCCTCGTTGAATGTATTTCACCTTTAGGCTGCCTAAAAATAACGCGACAATATCTTGAAATGCGGGCGCTACGATCCAAAATATGTTGACAAAATAATTCAAGAAACCAAATTAACATATTATTTGAAGAAAATATAAATTACTATCTGTGCCCCGCGGTTTCACCCGTGTGAGGGACGATGATGATAATAAAAAATATCCTGTATTATACCAGGATTTAAGCTATCTCCATTCCAAATTTCATAAAAAACCGTTCAGCCGTTTGAGAGTGAAGTATGATAATGATGATGATGAAGAAGATGATGAAAATTACCCTATACAACAAATATTTGACAGCAACGCTCGTGGTGCTTTTAGACATACATGTTATTATTTCATTTCTATGGCAACATGTCATTCGGTACCTTACAGCGAGTAATCGAGAGTCATTTTTATAGCCAAATTTACATTATTGCTATTTTCGTTGGGATCTCTAATATATGAAAAATGTACCTTTCTATAGGTGAAAACATTTCTAAAATTACTTCAGTATTTTTTGGGTTTATCCATTACAACAAACAAACATAGCAAATATACAAAAAATAAAATCTTTGCTCCTTATAATATTAGTGTCGATTGGAGGAGTAAGTTTGTCGTGTTCCGTAGCATACATTTTACAAATGATGTATTTATGACAGGATCGTCTATTTTACGGCTGTTTAAAGCGCTAGTTTTTACCTATGTTTGAAACGAAATGAAATAACCTGCCATCATTAATTAAACCAGTTTCTAGAAATTAACTCCAACAATTTCGTTATCTACTCTAATATTATAAGGAGGAAAGATTTGATTGTTTGTATGTTTGTTAGTAATGGATAAGCTCAAAAATACTGAACCAATTACAAAAATTCTTTCACCTTTAGAAAGCTACATTGAGTAGTAATATATTTAAAAAAAAAAAAGAGATCTCTACGAAATTAGCAATAATATAACCCAAGGTATCAAAAATAGAGAACGGAATGACGTTCCATGGAAACGAAATAATAACAAGTCTGTCAAGTACGTGAGTAATAATGCATTGTCTATGGTCAAAAAGCACTACTTTCATTGATTTTGAATTACGCTTACGGGTGTTTCTTTTTTAGATGTTACGATGAAAATGCTAAAAGTAAGAAAACTGCCGCGGTGTGAACGCCAGCCGTGCGAAGCCGGAGCGAGTCACAAGTATAAAAATATTCGTTTAAATTCGACGTTACTAAAGACTAAAGGAAATATTGTAATTATCTGTGAATCAAGCCGCCACGAATAGCGGTGACTGCGCTGCGCTCAAAGCCGCTCATACACCGTGTATTTCTAGTTTATGATATCACTACAAGAGAGAACCGCGCGAATATAGATTTGTAATTTTTACGCAAACTTACAGCTGCTGCCAAACATTATTGAGTAAATACGTACCATACCTTCCGTTTTAAAGGGAACTAGATCTATATAATAATTTTCTAAACGCATAAATTTAATCATGTTCGGGGTTCGAACCCGCATCATCCCGTGCCTCTGCGTGGTACATGCCAGCAGATGATGATGATGATTGTCAGTTCAGAATACTGCCCATAGATGGCGTTACCGTCCCCGTAAGATGGATTTACAAGCTAAGCAGAAAATAATGGTAAAGGCTAGTGCCGCGCAGAGGCACATTATGGTGTGGGTCCGAACCCAGTCTGTGATTCAAATTATAATTTTAATTTAAGATTTGTTCTCGATAAGCAGCCGTTACTGCTAAAATCATTTATACATTTTGAACTGTATCTAGTTAAATTATTAGGTCCCTGAGAAAACAACTGAAGATTTTATAGGCCGATAGTTGTCAGATTGGAGTTAAATGGTTTGGTATCATCATCATCATCATCATCATCGGCCTATATTTGTCCACTGCTGGACGTAGGCCTCTCCTAATGCACGCCACTGAGCTCGGTTTTCAGCTCCTCATCCATTTTCTTACTGCCGCTTGTCGTAGGTCACAGGGAGTCCTACACTAAGTTTGCTTAAACGTGGTCTCCACTTGTGAACTCTTCTACCCCAACGGTTATCGGTTCTTCGGGAAATGTGACCAGCCCACTGCTACTTTAGCTTGCTTATCCTTTGAGCTTTGTCGGTTACCTTGGTTCTCCGTCGGATATCTTCATTACGAATCTTGTCCTTCAGAGAAACTCCAAGCGTAGCTCTCTCTATATAGCTCACTGAGCGACCTTAAATTTGTAGACTAGTTTGACTTTGTTTAGTTTGGTATGTGCGCATCAAAAACATAAAGCTAACATTAATCTGTTCGAAAATATGCTATGGTGGCACAAAGTCTTATACAATCAGCCAATTATTGTCGGCCGATCATTTAGTCTGTCATCTGCGGCTCTGAAAATAAAACGAATATTATGTTACCAATAGATGGCATTACGTTCCCCGTAAGACGGGTTTACAAACTAAGCGAAAAATTTGAAGCATGTAGTACTTGTCACGGTAGCCAAACTTGGTAAAGGCATGTGCTGCGCAGAGACACGGAATGATGCGGGTTCAAACCCAGTCCGTGAATTAAATGTTTCGTTTAGAAAATTATTAGATATGTTCCCGCTAAGCAGGCTTAATACTAAAATCATAAAAACAATATTATTTTACGTATTACAGCAGTTATTACAGCACGTATTCATTGGCTAAAAATAGATTCATCTTAAAACTACTGTATTTAGCTGGGATCACGGTGCACTTTCCCGATTTTATTAGAAACAATGACTGCATCAGCCCGCCAAGTACTAAATTGATTCTTCTATTAATATTTTTAGCATTTAAATTCCTCGTAGGATCTGTGGAGGTACCTAGTTCTTGAATTGTAACAATAAGTTGCTTGCTCTGCTGCTGATTTAGAAGTGGAAAGCATTTTAGCTCGGCTTACATCAAAATTGGCTTAGCTATATTACTGGACAAAGAGACATACCCGTACATATAAAAAAAACTGCAATGAACATACAAACGTACTAACGCAGTATGTATGTCAAATGTGTAGTGCTAACACTTGGTGTCTGAGATTATTAAGCCGTGACGTTGACGTGGCTTAACGACTGCTACCATCTGATTATAATCAGCCTTCCAAACACATGCCTTCAGTAGTGATGGTTATTGAACCCGGTGCCATTGGATTGTTTGTCGTATGAGGAAGTGCTGTCCTCTGGTGTAAGAGTTTGTCAGGTTCCAAGGGCCTCTGACATGGCTTAACGACTGCTATTAATCAATAACAGCCGGGACCGTGGCCTCCGGATCGCAAAACGCACATATGTTTTTACAGCGGGTAGTTAAGTAGGTATAGTAGTCTAGTTAATTCCAAAAGCTACTACCTAATCTTATAACCTAAAAACCATTCTAAAACGTGTGACTTTCCACAAATACATTCTCGTACGTTATACCAAAATGGCGTATAATACGAGTACATTGAACGGCACAATAAGTCCTCAAAAATTTCCCACGTCGTTTCCCAAGACGGTGATTCACGCGTTTTACAATCTCTCATTGTGTGTAAAAAATTGGTGGCAATCAAGAAGAGGTAACCACTTCGTATAGATCTTGTACAAAAATATGAGGCGCTCCGATATTATGTTTTTATGTGTTTGGGTTGTATGTATGTTTGTTTATTTGTTTGTATGTTTGTACGTTTCTTAGGCGCGTCCTACAGCCTAAACGGCTAGATCATCAACGGCTAGATGGATTTAGATAAATGAGGCATCATTGGATTCATCTTGATCACGAGAGTGTAATAAGATAATGTATAGTGTCATGGAATAAGTAGTAGCCTAAGTGTCCAGGTCATAAGCTACCTCCATACCAAATTTTATCCAAATCCGAAGTATCAAACATACACATACATAAAAACTTTCGCCTCTATAATATTAGTGATTATTTTTGCGGGCGGTCAGCTCGTAGTCAATAATTTTGTACGCAGTCATGTTATAATAATTTTACTTGTTGTAAGTAATTTTGTATCTCGTCCATTTGCCTGCTTTGTTTTCTAATATTGTGTGCATTTCTTTCTACTTCCGTTACAACCCTTATCCCTAATTTTTTTGTTCCAGTTGTTAAGTCGCTTGCCCGTCTGCAATGTTAGCTTGCCTATTTTTTACACGACTGCCCAAAAAAGGACTATAATTTTTAGGATTCATGTATGTTTGTATGTACGTTTGTATTTATATTTGTATGTAAGTAAGTTTGTATGTATATGAGTTTCTTTATTCCACCATAACTTTTAAATGCCTAAACAGACTTAGTCGCTAAGGGTTATCTTTAAAATCCTTACATCCCCCGAGTAAAATTCAATACGCGTGGCAGTATGGCACCATTTTCATACTCAAAAATAATGATTTTGTTTCAAATTGAAGGCCTTGATAAGCACATTCCAACAGTATATAATTTATTGACAAAAGCTCTTTTTTGGCAGAGCAGGCGTGTGTTTTTAACTGTTAAGCTAGAGCTATATGTTCCATTCCGTTATGTCGCTTGCCCGTCTGCAATTTTAGCTTGCCTATTTTTTCATAGATTTTCCTCCACACCATATTTCTATACTTTCTGGATTGCCTCTGGGGCACTGTTATAGCGGAGCCCAGTCAGAGATGGTTTTCACAATTTTGGACGCTAGCCCGTAAAGCTACGGTAACTTAGAACGACCATAAGTGACAGGAGGTATGGAGGGAAAATTTTATTATCCAGGGATCTAAGTCCAAAATGGTCCAATAAGGTGTCTGAACACTGGGCATAATAAGGTGTCTGAACACTGGGCACAATAAGGTGACTGAACACTGGGCACAATAAGGTGACTGAACACTGGGCACAATAACCCACGCCCTTTACGGCGCTACCGAACATCACAATCTTCTTTTAGCAGATTGCCTTGCTAAGATTTGGTAGCCTGCATAGTTGTTCTATTTTGAAAACTCCAATAACATATTACTAGCCTTCGTAACAATTTGTTTTTCTTGTATTAATTGACCGAGCGAGCGCGAAGCGTCTCTGTTTCATCTTGAGCAAAAATTCTTTCGTATGGTTGCGTTTCTCAAACGATCTAGCCAAAACTTGGTATACAGGTTAAGCGAACTTTTAGAATTTTTCGGAGATTCGGAGGGGGGACAAGTATACCCCACTTTCCCAAAATAGGGTAAATAAAAGGCTACTGAATATCTCCGCTTTGTTAAATCCGATTTCGATGGGGTTTTTTTAATTAAAATATAGACATTAGATATGACATTAAATTAGTCTCATAAAAATTTGGTGAAGATTTGATAAGGGTCTTCGGCGTGATGAGCAGAATAGCTCAAAATGTAGTAAATTTTTCACTTTTAGGTTTCTACCAGTGGAATCAGCCTTTGACTAGGTAGGGATTGATGCAGCACCTTGGTTATTAATGTTAATTGTACAATAATGTTACTAGATGGCGCTACTGTGCACTGCTAGATTGTTTGCAAAAAAGTTGTACACGCAAGTTCTACAGCTCACAGAGCCACTAGTAATATATTGTGTAATAGTTTCTTATTTTTCATTCAATCTCTAGACGCACAAGACGGGCGAGTCATGTTATTGTAGAAGATCTATACATATTAAACGAACGTCGTTATACTAATATCTGTAGGAGTGTGAGGGCGAGCGCCGCGCCGGGCAATGCGTCGACCTTCAGAGCTTGATCCGTTGCACGCCGCGGAGAAAATGCGTAATATTTGACAGTACATTTATAGAGGACAAGGTCTTTCTATACGATCAAAGGTGGCTGAACCGTAACAAGTGCATTACTGGGAGATTGTCCGAGTCTGCTTGTGTACTTAGTGCTGCACTGACAGTATGCAATAAGTGTGTTACTTACCAATGTTTGACGTTGCAGTACGCGCATACTTGCGGCCTAGTACATACTGGGTACTGTGTCAAGGCACCTGCGTTCGCGTAAACTCACCGAAAAAAATGCATCCTATACGCAGTGCGTCCGCAGACTGACGCACGTGTGTAGTTACTGACGCACCATCTTGTCGATACGTCTGCCCAATGTATCACTATTACGGCCCCCATATTTACTGTCAAAACTGCGTGCCCGCCTAGTGTGCAATTTCCCACGTTACTTACCCCTGGGCCGCTCCTGACATGCTTTTGGTATGCAGAGTCATTTACCATCAGGACTACATAATATATACGGTATTCGCGTAGCATTCCGCCAGTTCGCGTACTGAAATGAAATGAAATTTATTTAATACTAGCATTCGCGAATTCGAAAACATCCTATGTTGTTCTTGGATATTAAAAACGAACGCCAAAGTATAGTGCCAACGCTCTTGATGTTTTTTCACAAACTTGTTATAATTTTGTTTCCATGGCAACGGTCCTCACAGCGTGTAATCAACATTTTCCAGTTTTCCCGTGGAAACGAAGCATTTTCCGGGATAAAAGTATCCAAATTTCATTAAAATCCGTCCAGCCATCATCGCGTGAAAGCTCCCCAAACCAACAAACAGACAACGTTTCACTTATAAGTATTGGTGTGGATAATCCCCCCCCCCCCCCCCCCCGATTGTTTAGTTAACCTCTCGCTTTATATCTCGATGGATGCTTAAAACGTTCAGATAGAACGGCAAAAAAAAACATTTTGTCAGTGTTATCTCAACTTGATAAGATTGAACAGGAAAAAACTGACGATTTTATATAGGGATGTGCATGTAAAAATTTACTTTGCAACCTTGGCTTTGAAATTTACTTTGACAAATAGTTAACCAAAAATAAGAACAAAGAAATCAAATAAACGCTTTAGTTTGCTAATTATAAGTCCCTCGTGATTTCGAGTGCACCTCTGTAAAAACATCAAGTTCAACTTTTACCCTAATACGGAAAATCAAAAAGGAGACTTATAATTTTCACCGGTATGTATGGTATGTTCATCTGTTCCCTTATAACTTCTAAACTACTTATCATAATTTGACAAATGAAGTATCGTTGGAAGCGTCTTGATTGCCCGCTGGACAATCAAGACGGGAATGTGTGTGTGTGACGTCACATTAAATTTAATATGGCGCCCTCTAGAGGACATAAAGTAATTTACTAAAATTATTTTAAAAGCTTTTATTTAACTTCACATGTATGTATGTATGTAATTCTATCCTGGAATCTTGTAACTCAAATTACGAGCACTTTCCGATTCGCTATCCGGCTGAAACTTCACTCCACTACTCGATGACAATGCTTGAAAAAAAAAAATATGTGAGTTCAAAAAATAAAACCCGACTACGGTCATAGTAGACTAAAACTAAAAAGTCAGAAACAAGAATTTTCAAAGTTAACTATAACTTTAGAGCCGTATTTTTATTGTTGAATTTATATTTCCATCATTTTTGTAGTATAAGTAATTGATAAATATCTACTACATCAAAATAAATTATTAAAAGACAATAACTAGTTGATAGATTCAGGCGTTACTTTGCGGAAATCCATATTTAAAATGAACAAAATAAAAATATGTAGCTTACTTCCGCCAAAACTGTAAGTCAGACAAATGATAAATGGTAAAATTAACACAAGTAAAACCCCACGCTAAACAAAACCCTGCCCAAAATTGAACTAATGAAAAATATAAATGAAATGAAAGCTAAGGCCTGGAGGCCAGAAAAAAACACTTATATACAAATAATATATATAAGTATATATACACAATATAAAAACCCCAAGCTAAACAAACCCTACCCTAATACAAGTATCGAAACACTTATATATTCATATACATATAATATAAAAACACAATAAAAAACATATACCTCGATCCAAAAACCAAACGTCTGACATCAATACGACACGTGTTTCGCCTCTGCACGAGGCATCTTCGGGTGACGTTGACTCGGGTGTCGAGCATACAAGTTGGCTAAACATCTTAATTTTCTTATATGAAGCAAAGCGAGTTTCAAGCCACAGTATAGTTTGAAAAATAGCTTAGATTTAATTCACAAAGTTAAAGAAGTTATTATTCCACCGAATGCTAAATTGTTGTCATTGGATGTATACAGTTTGTTTACCAATGTTCCCTATAAAGAGTGTTTACAAGTATTGGGTTCTCATTTTGAGAAACAACGGTTACACCCTGGTGAGACATGATCTTATTAATTTGACTAGTATTTGTATGGAACAAAATTATTTTAGATTTAACAATCAATATATTAGACAAAAAGAAGGTTTAGCAATGGGTTCCCCCTTGAGTCCTCCGATGGCCGAGTTATTTATGGACAATTTTTAATGTCAACATTTAGTTAACGATCCCAATATTCTTTTTTACTTTCGATATGTAGACGATGTTATTATTTGTTGGTTTTTGTGAGTTTCTTTATTCCACCATAACTTTTAAATGCCTGAACAGATTAAGACGTATGGGGTATCGTTAGAATCCTTACATCCCCCCGAATAACATAGGTTATATATTTTTTGAAAACATTCAATTTGGCGACAGTATGGCACCATTTTCAAACTAGAAAAAAAAACAATATGGGTACGAAATTGAAGGCCAAGTCCAAGGCCAAGGCCTTTTAATCTGTTCAAGCATTTAAAAGTTATGGTGGATTAAAGAAACTCACACAAAAACATACATACATACATATCAACAAGAATGCTAAAAACGATACACTCCTGTTTTTGGGTAGTCATGTAAAAAACCCGACTGCGAACAAAACTAAAACGAGGCAAACAAGATTTAAGAATGAATGTAAGTACAATAAATGTATTTTACTTACATTCATTCTTATATATCTTTATTTGTTTTCTTTCTTTAGGCAGCTTGCATTTAATTTCTCCTTTAACGGGATCAGCTAGAACCTGGCGAGCTATTCCTCATGCCTCCGACTGCATCTTATATATCAACATCAAAAATCTAAAGCTTGTTTCCCTCGTTTTAGTTTTGTTCGCAGTCGGGTTATTGTTTTTTAATTAAACTTTTTAGTTTATATTTATAAGAATTAGTGAGAATGGTTGCTAATCAACTTTAAATCGTAACAGATCCTAAATGATAATTCGAAATTAAAAATAATAAGAGAAACCTAAATATAATTGTCAAAAATACCTATCCAATGATACCCCACTTGATATACCTAGTTTGACGACATATTTTTTTTCACTATTTGGCATCTGGTTGTCGCCATTTTAGTAGATTAGCACTCGTAAAATTAAGACAAACGATTGGAGTACGAATCATCAAAATCTATCCACGCGTTTGGTCTATATAGTGCCACACATAATTTATTTGCCTTAAACACGGTTACATAATCATTTTAAAGGTCTTCGCTATTAGTAGGATCATTCATGTTTTTACTAAATCAACATGCAAATATCATTAGAAATAATTATTCCGGGCATAAAATTCAATAGGAAAAAAACATACGTACAGTCGAACATATAAACTCCTCCTTTTCTGAAGTCGCTTAAAAGATGAACAGACATACATACATACATATATAGGCTGATAAAACATATTACCGGGCCTTTGCGTTGCGCAGTCTGGTAATAAATACTTATCATCTGTTTTGTTATCTGTACTTTTGCTGAATCAAAATGGATGGCTCGCAAATTGCACAGATCTGATGCAATTGAACATTTATTTTTATACAGAAAAAAATATATATAAAAAATATGAACAGTATAAAAATATGTACCTTATCTTACCTTCCGCCAAAAATAAAAGTCAGACAAAAGATAAATAGTACAATTAAAATATAACATAAAAAAATAATTAAAACAAAAACTCCACGCTAAACAAACCCTGTCCAAATTGAAATAACAAAATATAAATGAAATGAATGACAAGGCCTGGAGGCCTGAAACAACACTTTTATATGTATATCATATACATACTCGTCGAGTCCAGCACTCTACGAGTCAACATCACCCGAAGATGCCTCGTGCAGAAGCGAAACACGTGTCGTATTGATGTCAGACTTTTGGTATTGAGGTATATGTTTTCTATTGTGTATATTTATTATATGTATATAATTTAAATGTGTACTTTCAGGCCTCCAGGCTTTGTCATTCATTTCATTTATATTTTATGTTATTTCAATTTTGGTAGGGTTTGTTTAGCGTGGGGTATTTTTTTTCTGTTATATTTTAATTGTACCATTTGTCTGACAAATATTTTTGGCGGAAATAAGCTACATATTTTTATATTGTTAATTTTAAATATGGATTTCCGCAAAGTAACGCCTGATTCTATCAACTATCTCATGTTATATCACCAGAAATTGAAAAAAAAATAACCTTAAAATAGCTTTTAAACCAAATAAAAATATAAATTTGCCATAATGATATAAATATTGGCACTGTGCTATTTTTGTCTACTGAGACTTCGATCTTTATTGCTTTAGAAATAAAATATACTTTGGCTTGTGAAGTTTGTAAGAAAAAATTTCATTACAGCCGAGTTCATTTCGGTCGCATGTTTGTTTTATGCGAGATCTAAGTCAAGAGATGTGAGGTTGTTTGAAATGTTTTTTTTTAATAATGTGCGCTTACCATCAGGTTAAAGACTTGCTCGAATCATTGCTCTCAAACGAATAGACCGATTTTGATGCAGTTTTTAACGTTTGAAAGCTGATGTTATCAAGATGCTTCTAAGCTATATTGGGGGGCGTGGGGTCAGGGGTTATATTTTTTTTTATTTGCGCTTGTTTCAATATAATGCGTATCCGCACTCAATATTCATAACACCACATAGTATAAAACAAAGTCACTTTCCGCGCCTGTCTGTCTGTCTGTCCTAAACCACGCAACGGATTTTGATGCGGTTTTCACCATCAGAAATTTTCACGAAAAGTTTATATATATATAATACAAGCATACGAGACCAGACGTAACAAGAAGCAGGTAGCGAGCGAAGCCAGCCCGAGCTCAGCGAAGCAATAGAAGCGTAATGAGTTTAAAAGACTATGTGGGAATGTGGGTATATGTGAATGATCACCATAGCGTTGCCCCTTTTGGTCCGATTTTGACATGCAATTCATATTCATTCAATCTGTAGATTGCAATAATTTACCTGACCATAGTTTTAGTTTTTGAACTTGTGTCTTGTTAGACCGTGCCTAAATCCGTCCTCCACGACGATGGTGTACAAAGCCACCATGGCGGATCGGCCGCCCGGGCCGCAAACTTGCGTCGCGCGCGGTTGGCCCGGTGCCAGCTCGCTGACCGCTCTGTTCTCGCCGTTTAGCCAGATTCTTACTTCCATTGACGTAGCGAGCTTGCAGTATACAATCTTCGTATTCTGTAGCAAAACAAACTCAACGAAGACATTGTGTTCCCTTTTCACAATCAACTAGCTTCAGCCCGCGGAATTTACCCCTGTGGACAATGGTAAATAATGTATTATACAAAATTTTGGTACATAGACGTACTTAGTGCTAGCAAGCTTTCATCGTTTGATGATGATGATGAAAAGTATTCTTCATTCGTCCTGGAAATGGTGGAATAAAAAAACTGGCTTATATTTTGTGATCAGCATACGCAAGTATACATCTTTTAATTTTGATTTTGACACCCGTTACTTCGGCAACTGTCACTTTGAAACCTGTCACTTCAATGCCGCTTTGACATCTGTCACATTGACATGACATGACATGACAGTGATGATTATGATGATGATGATATAAAGTATCCTATGCATTACTCCAGGACCAACAAATGTTGATACTAAATTTCATCAACATTTGTTAAGCCGTTTCAGTGTGAAGAAGTAACAAAAATAAACACACGCTCTCACAAAATTTCACATTAATTAGTGTGATAAATTTGACCACTATCTCACTTGATGTAAAGTCATGATGCTTTCTCGGATTATACACACTTACAAAGTAGCCTTTTCACTCGAGACTTGAATACACCCAGGTTATAACTATCGGGAAACTCAGACTCTGGCAAGGATTCCTTCCATATTTATCATGCAAAAGAGTGTTTCATTTTATCATGCAAAAGAGTGTCCATATTTATTATGCAAAAAAAGGGCCCATATTTATCATGCAAAAGAGTGTCCATATATATATCATGCAAAGGAGTGGCTCACTATTTTTAGGTAAGCGTGTACCATCGGAGACCGCATCACTTATGTCTCCTTTGCATGATAAATATGGAAACAAAACGCTTCATTCGTTAGTTAGCGCTTCACCTTACATCTAGTCGCCCGATGATGAATGGGCTTGGGGAATTCAGTTGTGTAATTACAACGCACTGTCGTCCGAATATTATCCACACCAATATATAAAAGTCAAACGTGAAATTTGTTTCTTTGGGGAGTTTTAACGAGCGTACTAATTTTGATGAAATTTAAAATGGAGATAACTTATATCCTGGTATAACACATAGATACTTTTCATCACCATCATCATCATCCCTCAAGCGGGTGAAACCTCGGGGCGCAATTAGTATCGATAAAGCACCGTTAAGCAAGTAATTCAGGAGGATACAAAGTTAAATGCGAAAAACAAGACATAAGTTCCATAACTCAAACCCGACTACGGTCGGGTAAAAAATATCCTATGACACTCATGCAATGAAGGCGAATAGATTGATAAGTCGTTTGACAAAATTGGACCAAGTTTTTAGTTTGTCATAACCCCTCGTTTGTTTCGCAGTAGTAGTAATAATGACAAAATATCTAGAAAAACAGGCTTTCGAACAGAAGGGCTACGCTACAGACCCATGAGTATTTAAATTAAAACTAGCTTTCCCGCACGCGACTTCATCCGCGTGGACTACAGTTTATCGCGAAAAATGGCATCGTATGTTCATTTAATATTAAAAACTAATTCAAAAGTAGGTATAGCACCATCGCACTTGATTTTTTTGACAGACTTGTTCTTTAGTTTCCATGGCAATCGTTCCTCACATCAAGTAATCAACATTTCCCATTTTTTCTTAAAACTTAAAAAAAAACGGGATGAAAAGTACCCTATGGTTTATTACAGGGTATCAGCTATCTCAATTCCAAATTTCATCAAAATTCGTCCATCCGTTATCGCGTGAAAGCTCCCCAAACAAACAAACTGACCACGTTTCACTTTTATATATTGGTATGGATGGACCTATGTCAGTGAGGCCGCTTTCTTTTCTGATTGTGTAATGTAGATCATAACCTTGCATATCTGACATTGTCTTTAAATCATGCGTCTATCTATGGCTTATCCTTGATTATCTTTCTGTCAAAAGCTGTGCTACTGTATCAGTCAATAGAAAAGTTCCTAAGCTCCATTGATTACTCATGTGTTCATATATATTTCTGAGCATTTGGGTCAGCATTGGGCGACCTTTGCATCGCATCGTGGCGCCCTGTTCCTTCCCATTTGTTGCCTGTCATCTTTTGACGAGCCACGTCCGGGATGTTCATCCAAACTCTGGCCTGTTCACAAGGATTGTGAGAGGAAGCGATGAAGACTAACAAAATCATTTGTGAGTGCAGCATATTTCCACCATAGAAGCATTTTGAGAACAAAATATAGTTGGGATGGGAACTTAGATAAATACAGAACGGCCGATAAGTCGTGGCCACTCTGTACTTCGTGCAAATGGCTGCGCAATGAACATTTTTAGGAACCGAATGGCGGAATGAGGTGCATCTCTAGCCTAGACCGCAGCCCCGTGCACATCGCCATCGTGCAGTGGCCACGACTTATCGGACGTACTGTACTATACGAATCCTAACATGGTGAAAATATGGTTCAAGTACAAATTAAATGCTTTTATTTATCTTACAATGTTTGTACGAGTATGTATGTGTATGTCTGTTTAAGTCAAATCTAGCTTAATTAGCTTTATTAGAACCATTTCCACTTATCCTAAGGAGTTCAATTCTTGCATGTTGGTTTAGTTCCGACGACAATACATTTTTATCGTAAGCATGACCTGAATCGTCATCCAGGACTAGCTCCAGATGAAGGAACTCTTCAACGGCCAATAGCACAGTCTCAAAATTTTGGTAGGCATTTTATTATGTTAGCTGGTTTTAAGTTTTACAAAAACATGGTTGCTGAACTCAGGGTTGGGTTCGGATTAAGGAACTCTTCAACGGCTAACAGCACAGACATGAAATTTTGTTTTCGCATTTAATTGTGTTAGCCCATTCTAAGTTTCACCGTGTCATTGCTTCTGCATAAAACCTTTTTCTTATGTTTTATTTGAATATCATTAAGGGCAATTAATTGTTCGCTGGACACTTATGTTATCTAAATATGAAAACTGCATTACAATACGTTCAGTAGTTTTTGCGCGATGCGAAAAAATACACATAAAAATAAACCATTTAAAAAAAAAACTTATACAGTAGCATATTTTTTAAATAGTGAAGACTTTATGTTATTTACTGCTTTATTATCCACACCAATATATATAAAAGTGAAACGTTGTCTGCTTGTTTGTTTGCTTGGGAGTTTAACTCCAAAACGGCTGATTTGATTAAGATAAAACTTTTGTAAATAGGTACTGTACAATATAGAGACCAACAAAATACATTTTATTTCGGAAATTTGAAAGTTTCCACAGGAAAACAGGAAAATGACGATTAGTCGCTGTAAGGAACGGTCGCCATGTAAACGAAATAATAACAAGACAATTTCTTTGTCAAAAAACATCAGGAGCGTTGGTGCTATACTTTTGTATTGGTTTTTAATATCCTAGAAGAACACCAATAGTTTGTTACACCAATTATTAAAACTCAAGAATGGCTGGACCAATTTTAATGATCTCTTATTTGTTGTATTTCTCTCCGCCCTAAATACCAGAATAACTGGATACAACATTTTGTATCGAACGGCTTTTTTGATAATATCTCTTGAACGGATTGACCGATTTCGATGAATTCCGGAGGAGGGAGGGGAGGTGAGAAGGAGTGAGAAAGGGTAGCAAAATTTGTACGCTTGCAAAGCCGCGGAGCGCAGCTAGTTATGTATTAATGTGGATATACATACAGAGTCCTGGGTAGAGTATTTCGAATAATGAAAGAATATCACTATTCTTGATAAACCGAAATCAGTTTACAAACAAACCAACGAACGTTACCTAATTAATTACAGTTGCTTACATAACCCAATTAGTAACCATTATGCACGCTGGCTCTTGAACTAAGCAAACCGAATTATAACAATTTCGGGAAATCATTTCGCCAAGCGTCATACATTTATTTATAATTCGATGACCTATATGCGCGACAGTGTAATATATAACCTACTTTGATCGCAACAAAGTCTACTTTTATGTTAATCATGGTCGAACAATTTTGAACAACACACTGTCAGTTTCACAGGAAACTATACTCTAACATATTTTGCAGAGTGTAGATTTTTCTTTGAAAGATCTTTGAGCTTTTTTGCATTTGCGGGTAGTCTTATAATTAGTTTTAAAGCTGTGGAAATAAGGTACATTTTTGAATGTCACTATAAGTTTGTGTTGATGTCTCATCGATGGGTTGTAAGTTCGATTCAGGGCCCTGAATAATAAACGATGGACAGTTATTTTCGGGCTTTGATGGCATTTTTAATGGTCAGGTTAGATAATAAATATTTAGCTCAAGTTTGTCGAGGAGACGAGGAGGAGAGTGGGGGAAACAGGTCAATGGTTAGAGGCATTATCATAAAATGAGTTTACGAGATATCGGACTTTTAATGAGGAGAAATAATAATGAGCAAATGCAAGGTTATGCCTACAGTTTAGCTACAATTTAGTTCCATTAAAATGTATAGTTACGAATTCTGATACGTAAACATTCTTAATTTCAACTTATTTATTTTGCTAAAAATGTAGAGATAGCATAGTTATTACCCAAGTATGGAGTAGCAAGGGAAGGGTAATGACCTTAACAGTCTATTTATGTATATATGTGGATTTCCTCCATAATGTCGCCGTAGGAGGATACATTATATATAATACTAGCTTTCCCGCTCGCGACTTCGTCTGCGCGGACTACAGGGTATCGTGAAAAAAGCATCCCATGTTCTTCTAGGATATTAAAAACCAATGTACTAATGCTCTTGAAGTTTTTTGACAGATTTGTTATTTCGTTTCCATGGCAACCGTTCCTTACAGCGAGTAATCAAAATTTCCAGTTTTCCCGGGGTAACTAAAAAAAAACGGGATAAAAAGTATCCGTTGTTTTATAAGCTATCTCCATTCCAAATTTCATTAAAATCCATTCAGCCGTTTTCGCGTGAAATCTCCCCAAACGAACAAACAAACAAACACACAAACAGACGATGTTTCACTTTTATATATTGGTATGGATTTAGTCTGAGGCGTCGCTCCTATTGGTCCGATTTTGACAGGCGTGGTATCAATCGATTCGTCTTCCTGTATAGAGTGTCATATGCTATTTTTTACCCGACTACGACAAGACAAAATAAGGGTTACGTGTTCAAACTAAAAAGTTTTTCCGATTTTGACAAGCGAGCTATCAATCGATTCGTCTTCATCGCAAGAGTGTCTTAGGCTATTTTTTACCCGACCGTAGTCGGGTTTTTGTTTTTCAACTTATGTCATGTTTATTTTGCAAAAGTGTGTAGATAGAATACTTATTTTTGCTTATAGTTGGAAAATTATGTAATCAATATATTGTGTCAGGGTAACTATATTATGTTTACTACAAAACATGATGTCAAAAATGATACTTAAAATTGTCGCAACACTTGTTTTTTTTTACTTATGTACTTTTACACTAATCTTTTTTTTTATTACTGACTAGGCAATCGTTTGACCATGATCTCACCTGATGGAAAGCGATGATATGGTCGAAGGTGTAGCACGCTTGCCTAGTAGATACCTATTCACTCTTGACTTGAACATACCGGGGTTATAATTTACCGGAAACGCTGACGAGGGTAGGGCATTCCACTCCTTTGCAATTCTTATTATAAATGAAGAAGCGTAACGCTTCGTTCTTGTGCGAGGTATTTCAACCATAAAAGGTGGTGCTTTGCTGATAGTCTAGTCGTACGGTGATGGAAAGGTGATGGGGAAATCAGATTGTACAGTTCTTGTGCACACTCTCCATAGTGCAATCTATAGAATACCGCCAGGCTTGCTACCTCACGTCGATGCGCCAGACTTTGAAGCTTACTCTTTACCAGAGTGTAATCCCCAATGAGCCTGATAGCACGTCTCTCAATTGAATCCAAAGATTCGAGCTGATACTTGGCAGAACCGTCCCAGAGGTGGCAGCAGTACTCCATACAAGATCGGCAGTTAGGAAGTACGTGATAACTTTTTACACGACTGCCCAAAATGAATGAATGTTTGTATGTGAGTTTCTTTATTCCACCATAACTTTTAAATGCCTGAACAGATTTAGAAGTGTGGGGTATCGTTAGAATCCTTATAACCCCTCGAGTAAAATAAACTACTTATAAAAAAAAAACAATATTGCTGCAGTATTGCGACAACAAACAATATTGCGCCTTTGATAATTAAAGCCCCATTATCAAAGGCGAAAAAAAATGTCTTCGATTTGTATAATATGGGTATCAAATTAAAGGCCTTGATAAGCACATTTCAACAGTACATAATTTCTTGGCCAAGGTTCTTTTTCTGCGTGTTTTTTTTATCTTTGAATCTAGTTTACTTTAAATATTTGTGCACTAATTTAAAATTAGCAGAATTTTATATATTACAGGCCTATATCCGTTTTTGTACATGTCAGTCAAAGCACATTTACTTACCTACATAGCTATATGCACAATGATAGTTAGGAATGGATGAAAAAAGCTAACGAATTAGCTTTTTCAGCATATAGATATAAAAATTAAAATATAAACAACCTTTCCAAACCCTTGCAAATTCAAACTCTGATTTTATCAACCAAATAAATAGCTATTTTGTTCGTTCATGCATTATAAACAGAAAAGCAATAAATAAGATACTATCAGTTTACGATTTAGTTTATGTTTTTCTTTGGTAAAGTTTACCTTTGGATAGTTCTAAATATTCTCTAAATTATTCTTTCGACGATAAAAAACAACTTAAATAAATGAACTAATTATGACGAAATTAATTGACCGAGGGAGTGAAGCCACTCGCTTCACTCCCTCGGTCTTCAAGTACAATCAATTTGCTTTCATTTGTCAGTTTGTTGGTACTCCTCTACAGGTCGTATTTTACAGCTGACCTGGATGAAGTTTGTTATACAGGTTTAACAAAGATTTATGATTGGATACACCCCCCCCCCCCCCCTCAAAAAAGGGGAAAAATCGTGGCCCTATTAGATCCGATTTCGATGGTTATTTGAAAGGTAGAAAATTTGGTGAAGATTCATTGACCGAGCGAGCGCGAAGCGTCTCCGTTTCAAATTGAGCAAAAATGCTTTTGTATGTCCGTTTGGATTTCTGTTCTCGTCTACAAGTCGCATTTTTAAACCAATCTAGACGAAACTTGGCAGACAGGTTAAACGAATTTTTTGAATTTTTTAGTCGTCGGGGTTTTTTGATTGGGGGAGTACTTCCCCCAAAGAAGAGTAAAAAGGGGGCTACTTAATATCTCCGCCTTATTAAATCCGATTTCGATACTTTTTGTTTGTTTGAAAGGTAGTAACTTTAAGTTAGTCTTATAAAATTTTGGTGAAGATCTGATGAGGGTCTTCGGCGTGATGAGAAAATGCAGTAAATTGCTCACTTTTATTTTTCTACCAGTGGAATCAGCCCTTTACTTACTAGATAGGGATTGATGGAGCATCTTGGTTATTAATGTTAATTTTATACTAAAGTCATTAGATGGGCGCTACTGTGCATCGCAAGATAGTCGAAAAAAGTATGTGCTCGCAAGGTCTACTGTTCGCAGAACACAGTTTGAATTTTACTGCATTCATAAATAACTACAAAAACAATTTTGAAGAAATTTCTTCCCTTAAAAATAAATGAAAAAACATTAGAGAAATCGCTTTATAAAAACGATGTTCAAAAGCTTTATATCTTACAAATTCCAATTACTACCTACTTAGTGCGTAAATGTGTCTGTATTGGTTTAATTCTGCTATATACTTATTGACTTCAATATGCAATTTGATTTTTACTGATTTTATTGGGTCATTTGATATTATATGTATGTACTTAAATAAGTTTCAAACGGCCATAAAACTAGATGTGTTGACATTAAACTTAATAGTAAGGGACCAATGAATAGCTTTCGAGGGCTTATTGGTGATAGGGGCTCAACTTTTACAGCTGTAACAGCCCTGGGATCTATTATTGCAGTGGAATCAGTTTTAGACTTCTGCTATATCAATACTTATAATAAAGCAATATGTACGAAAAAGTCTGTACAAAGAAGATGAATATGGTCGAGCTAGGGTACTTAAAAGAGGCAATAATTAACTTTGTTTTTAATCTTGCCTGTTTCTGTTTGTCTTTATGTTTTTTGCGCGTCACGTAAAAACTACTAAACTGATTGCGATGCAGTTTTCACTGTTGGATAGCTTAAGGTTTGACTTAAAAACTGGGGTCCTAGGTATCTTAACCCGATGATTAGATGCCAAGCAATATATAAAAAACGAACGAACGAATTTTGAATAAATTTTGTATTATTGTACTTTATAGGTTACTTTTGGTACTGGAATAACACGTATGGGTTACATATAAAGGAAATGACCACGCGGGCAATACCGCGGGTATAGCTAGTCAATGAATAAAGGAAAATGAAACTACTGACAAGTATCGAAAGATCAAAATCATCATCTCCCTACCCTTATCCCACTATTATGTGGGGTCTGTACAACATGTTCCTTTCTTCCATTTCTCTATCAGCCGTCATCTCAGTATTCATTCCCATCTTAAGTTCTTACATACGTCATCTATTACACAATCCAGCCACACTTTTTTTGCTCTTCCTCTACGCTTGGGTAACATTCACGTTCATTTTTAACACTCTTCCTCGTTACATGACATACATATCTCCTTATATAACCTTTTACTTCTCAACTTTTCAGTCACTGGTGCCACTTTCAAACTTCCTCTGACAGACTCGTTTCTAATTTTATCCATTCTCGTCACTCCACACATCCATCTCAACATTTGCATCTCTGCTGCATGCAATCTTCTTTCATCATTTCATTTTTGGTGGCCCAACACTCAGATCCATGCATGACGACAGGCCTTATGATGTTTTTTAGATTAAGTTTAAGAGGCATGCGCGGATCACAAGTTGTTCCTGTGACCAGTCGCCATTACATCCATCCCGCATTATTTAATTTAATTATATCCGGTCTATTTCGCCATCGCTCTTTACAAGGGATCCCAGGTATCAAAAGTCTGAGCAAGCTGGTAACACACCGTCTATTTCAATAGAAGAGAAATTGAAGGGACGCCTGAAATCACAGAACAAATGTTCCGTTTTGGTCCTGCTGATCTCCAGCCCAGTTTCTCTTGCCATTGTCTCAGCCTGCTCTGTACCTCAAGTCCATCTTCTCCAACAAGCATCGAAGAGACTTGTCCCACAATAAACAAGTTCAGTTATGTAGCGGTAAGCCTCTTACGCAAAATTCTGTCTGGGGAAGTACCACACCTTTGTCATGTATTTAATCGCCAAGCAGTAGTATGTAAAAATTTCTGTTTCGGGTTGAACGGCAATGTTTCCAGTCAAATTACTGGGCAATGAGACTTAACGATAATATCTCACGGTAATGAGCGCACTGCGCACAACCACAGTTCTGGGTGGCACTGCAACTGTTATGGGCTGGAGTGACACTTACCATCAGGCAAGTGACCTAATCGATTCATCATTTAACGTAATATAAAATATAATACAAAAAATGTTTGGGACTTTAAGACCGTGCGCTAAACGCATTTTCAAAATATGTTAGAGTTCCATATAAATAATTTCATCAAAATTGTTTCAGTTATAATTCTTGATTAAATATTACAACAAGCACAAATTAAAAATTATATAACCTCTTTCCCCCCCCACCCCTCTTCATTATAGTTAAGAACCGTCTCGATCACTTATGCTTTCAAACAGAAAATACTCATTAAAATCGGTCCATTCGTTTCGGAGCTACGATGCCACAGACAGACGTACACACTCACACCCTAAACTTATAACACCTCTGTTTTTTCGCGTTCTGGGATTAATTACTATTGCTTCTCCTTATTACTGTTGTGAGACGACGGTCTTCATAAATAGATAAAAATCATGTAATCACAATATAAAAAATATCTTTTACTCAAACAATACTAGTAATGTGGTCATTATTTCGACAACCTTCTTTGGGCAAAGTCGACCTTGCCGCGCTGCTTGAATAGGCGCCAGCAAAGTTGTATGGAATTTCATTATTGTCGTGTTTTGCGGCCAGCAATTTCCTTTGAAAGTCCATTATTGTCGTCTTTTGTCGTAGTACTATTATTTATTCCGTGGGTTCGTTAACCCCGAACGCGAAAAGAGATGCGTTGTAGCTCCCCGATTGGGGATAGGGATGGACCGATTTTGATGTTTTTTTCTGTTTGAAAGCTGATGTGATCGTGATTGTTGTTGTTTCTGTTTCTGTTTCTGTTTCTGTTTCTGTTTCTGTTTCTGTTTCTGTTTCTGTTTCTGTTTCTGTTTCTGTTTCTGTTTCTGTTTCTGTTTCTGTTTCTGTTTCTGTTTCTGTTTCTGTTTCTGTTTCTGTTTCTGTTTCTGTTACTGTTTCTGTTTGTGTTGTTGTGATCGTCGTTGTTGTCTTTGTCGTTGTCGTTGTTGTTGCATTGTTCGAGTAAATTCTTATTATACTAAGCTGGTTTTATTTAAATTCCTCGCATTGTTTGAGTAAAGTATACAAGCCTTGGTCTGCAATGACTGCCCTGCTGGCTACGCTATGATGGCCTCGAGTTTTGCTTAGTTAAGTTCTCGGCCTTTAAGCTTGACCATCATTGCAGCCCTTGCTGTCCGCGCTATAAAGGCCTCGACCTTCGGTCTCGGCCTTCATTCCAGCTTGGCCATCAAGGGCTGCAATGCTGACCGCGCTGTGATGGCCTCAAACTTAACTTAGCTACGCTTTCGACCATCATCATCGCTGCCAGCAACGCAGTCATTACAGACCGCGGCAGTAATGTACTATAATACGTTTCTGGAATGGACGATATTACCCTTAAATGAATCTGTTACCGCCAACGTTTTTACGTGATGCGCGAACAAACAGACAGGCAAAGAAACAGATAAACAGACAGACACCATTTTTGAGAAATGATCCATTTTTGATCAGAAGCTTATTTTAAGTCCCCCAGACCAAGTTTTTTTTAATAAGTATTTTAAGTGTACAGACTTTTTGTTATTTACTGCTTATATTATATATAAGTATAGAGAAAGTCACGACAGTACTCTTAGTTTTTCAGTCTCGTAACTTAAGTCTAGATGGCACTTCCAGTCTAAAATTTCCAAGACAGCCTTTTAACACAGATAAATTTCCAATTAGTACCTACCCAAATGGATTACTTAACAATTTCCCAACCAAATCCATCATTTAATAAGTCCATTACTTAACAAGCAATTCATTAAGTGCAACACACTCCAAACGCGTGTAGACTCTCAAGTAACTTACTCCAATAAATAAATTAGGCACTTCCTTGAAAAAGCAGAGATCGTTCTGTTTTCCGTATTGTGACAGAGTGCTAGCATATTTTTGCACCCCAAATAAAGCAAAGTAAGCGTTTGCGACGACACGCGTTTCTCGTTAAGGCGATTGTATTTAACTCCCCTCGTCGGTTGATCACTTGTTATACATAATCTTTACAGTAGCACAACTCACTCTGCTTGTATGCCAAATGAGGTAGTGCTGACCTCTGGTGTCAGAGTTTGTCAGGCCGCTCAAGAGCCTTTGACGTGGACGTCAAGGATAAAAATTGATGGTGAATGTGTAAACAGGCTCTCGCCAGAACACTCGCATCGTCAACCCTTGCAAGCTTCTGACTCCGCGTTTTGGAATTGCTACCGGGAGTAGGGCAACGTCAGACTAAGTGAAGGTCGGGCTGCTCCGATCCCTTTTCGTGAGCTTCTATTTAATTTGTAGCTCTATGGTGACAAACCTAGACCCACCAATCTGGAAAAGTTTTACAATATAACAGGCGATAGTATCTGTAAAATTGTAAAACTGCGCACTGATTGGTCCATCAGCTAGCAAATAGCTTATCCGTTGACGATTTCTCGTTTGTTTACAATCTATCCGATTAGGATTGGTTAAATTGTAATCCGTAAGTATTTACAATCCAACCGTGACATAATTCATATAATGTATTCCAATATTTTATGTATGTAATAATTGTACTGTTAATTTATATTTATATAATTGATTTCTTTGCAAATCCCATTGGGGTAGAATGTAGCAAACTTTTTAATGTTACCTCAGTTTTACCTGCTTATGTTCAGGCAAGTAAAGTTGAATTTGATCAACATCATGCACGTTTTGACATGACAACGAAATCCGTGATTTTTATTTAAAATGCTGCTCCAGTTTTAATTCATAAAAAAAAAAAAAACTTATAAATTTCATAGTAATGCGTCAATTCAGTGTAGAAAGGTAGTAACGTGAGATAAAGAAGTCCACCTTTTATAACAGGGAGAGCTTCCATACTGCCTATACTTCATAAATTATGAAAAGGGGTTGAAGTAAACATGTTTAGACTATTTCTTAATCTCCGATTGAGTTCCGCGCGGGATGAGAGAGAATTAGTTATTCATGTTTATTGATAAAATAACAAGTGGGGGAATAAAGTTTACTATGAATTTTGAATCTTCGTAGAGAGAACTAGCTTTCCCGCCCGCGACATCGTCCGCGCGGACTACAGTTTATCGCGAAAAATGCATCCTATGTTCTTCTAGAATAATAAAAACCAATGCAAAAGTACGTATAGCATCAATGCTTATGACGGTTTTTGACAGACTTGTTATTTCGTTTCATAGCAACCGTTCCTTACAGTGAGTAATCAACATATTCCAGTTTTCCCGTGGAAACTTATAATTTTCCGGGATAAAAAGTATCCCATGTTTTACTCCAGTGTATAAGCTATCTTCATTCCAAATTTAATCAAAATCCGTCCAGCCGTTATCGCGTGAAAGCTTGGGGAGCTTATGGGATCAACAAGACAGTCAATTAAATTTGATGAAATTTTAAGTGGGCGATGAATATGATATTCACAATTTATATAACAACTAGTTTTCCCGCCCGCGAATCCGTACGCGGACTACTGTTTATCGCGAAAAAAAGCATCCTATGCTCTTCTAGGCTATTAAAAACCAATGCAAAAGTAGGTATAGCACTAATGCTCTTGATATTTTTTGACAGACTTGTTATTTCGTTTCCATGGCATCCACAGACCATTCTGTGATGGCAACCGTTCCTTACAGTGAGTAATCAACATTTTCCCGTGGAAACTTACAACTTTCTGGGATAAAAAGTATCTTATGTTTTATTCCAGGGTATAAGCTATCTCCATTCTAAATTTCATCAAAATCCGTCCAGCCGGTATCGCGTGAAAGCTCCCCAAAGAAACAAACAAACAAACAAACAAATAAACAGACAACGTTTCACTTATATATATTGGTATGGATGATCCATAATTATTGTAATACTAATAATACTTGCACCAATTAACAGTTCTAATTTCTCAAGGTTTATACAATACATTACATTACAACAATCTTTATTGCACACCAAGAAGTAGGTAATATAAAAGATATACCATAAACTTTCAAACGGGCAGCGTTATTGTTAAATAGCAATCTCTTCCAGGCATCCTTTGGATGGAAAGGATTACATGGATATAAAAGCTATCGGTCGGTGGTGCGAAATAAATAAAATAAAATATTGTAAATAAAGTACAAGACATACTAAATAATAACACACAACCAATATACTATTTACATATAAATAAATATACATAATATATACAAGTAGTTTATCTTGTAGGTATATAATATATTTTATACGCTTTATATTAGCTTCACTTGTATGTTTGTATGTTTGTAACCGACTCCTTTGGATGCTATTTTGACCCACTTTAAACGGTCAGATTTCATTCAAATTTTGCACACCTGTCAAAGACCGATGACAATGCAATAATTTGAAAAGAAAAAAAAAATAACAATACTAAAAAGTAGAAAATAAATAATAGTTTAAAAAAACACGCTTTATATAGAAAACCAAACTAAACAATAGAAAATAAATGTTAATAGTGTAAATAAGAAAACAATGTTTTATTTAAAAAAAAAAGCGTGGTGTGCTTTTTAAGATATTATCGGAATGATAATCCTTCTCATATCTGTCAATGAAATATTTATAACTATTGAGCCATGCACCCCACGTTTTTTTTTAAATAAAACAATTTTTTCTTATTTACACTATTAAAATTTATTTTCTATTTTTTAGTTTGGTTTCCTATATAAAGCGTGTTTTTTATTTTTTTTATGCTATTATATATTTTCTACTTTTTAGTATTTTTTTTTTTTTTTTTTTTTTCGAATTATTACATTGTCATCGGTCTTTGACAGGTGTGCTAAATTTGATTGAAATCTGACCGTTTAAAGTGGGTCATAATAGCATCCAAAGGAGTCGGTTACAAACATACAAGTGAAGCTAATATAAAGCGTATAAAATAATAGTTTAAAAAACTAAAAAACACGCTTTATATAGAAAACCAAACTAAAAAATAGAAAATAAATTTTAATAGTGTAAATAAGAAAAAAATGTTTTAGTTAAAAAAAAACGTGGGGTGCATGGGTCATAAATATTTCATTGACAGATATGAGAAGAAGGATTATCATTTCGATAATATCTTAAAAAGCACCCCACGCTTTTTTTAAATAAAACTTTTTTTTCTTATTTACACTATTAAAATTTATTTTCTATTTTTTATTTTGGTTTTCTATATAAAGCGTGTTTTTTAGTTTTTTTAAACTATTATTTATTTTGGCTAAACTCGTTCTAAGAAGATAATATAATCACATACACAGATAGTATTCATAGTTACAAGAGTGCGAGTATGCTCCACACATAATATGAGTTTTAATCTTAATAAGTGGTTTCATTTAGATAGTTGTTGTGTTTGCTTGCCATACAAAAAACAACAAATACACATACATCTTATATTTCAATATCAAAAATCTAACGCTTGTTTGCCTCGTTTTAGTTATCACAGTCGTTTTTTTTAATTATAATTATTTTATTTTAATCTTCATAGTTTATATTTATTCACGTTAATAGGACCTATTATGCGATTATATAAGAACTTAATCACAGTTTTATTAAAAGTAGTGAGAATGGTTGCTAACCAACTTTATCTTTATAGATCCTAAATAGTCATTCACATTTTAAATATCTATTCAATGATACCCCACTCGTCGACTTTCAGTTTTTTCATTTTCTCTGTATTTTCTGGTTGTCGCCATATTAAATTTTGATTACTGTCATATCATACATACATACATAGGCTGATAAACACAATACCCTCCGCTCAGCCGGGTAAAAAAATATTAAGTGCTCACTATTATTTTCTGTTTTGTTTATAATATATATATAATAATATATAATAGCTAATAGCTCAAGGTAGATTTCTAGTCGTGGACTAGATCATTTGATGGGCTATTCTGTACAATTCAATATTGTACTTGTATGAAGTAGTATATAGTCCATCCGCTAACAAACTTTTTTGCCAATTTTATTGATACTTGATGCATGAAAAAAATCGTACAATTTTGCTCCAGTGACAAATATTACAAAAATAATCATTTTAATGCAAAATGAAAAGCTCCGATCTCGTCTCCCGCTCCATTTGGCTTCGAGTCAAATGTTCCATTATATCCCACTTCTGAGCTTTCGACTCTATCTCAAACATTTTGAATTTAATTTAGCTCGACACATCTTCTCTAAATTATTTTGACCGTCCGTCCTAATTAGTGATCAACTTTATTACAACGTGTTAAAGTTGGAATTTGACTGTCAATCATTGAACTTACAATTTGATATCTCCGAGACGTCTCCAATGTAAGTTTCACTCTTATGGTGTTGAAATAAGGTTGAATTTAGTAATAATAGTTATGGTAATAATAGTTTAGAGTTGTACTGGAATGATATTGCCCTCAGTAATATTTTCAAGTTAAGGTAAAATTTAGCTTGTTGTGTTATTTTATTCAGTTAAATATTTATCTCACATAATAATATCATAATTTTCAGTGTGGGACAATCACAATGCATTTCATTTGAAATATTTAACACTAGCTTTCGCCCGCGACTTCGTCCGCGCGTACTACAGTTTGTCGTGAAAATAAGCATAGTATGTTCATCTAGGATATTAAAAACCAATGTTTGCAAAATTATAGAACCAACGCTCTTAATTAAGGCTATCATCCCGGGAATCTCGGGCTCGAAAATTTCAAGAGTTTCGACGATTTTTGTTATTTTCGATACTCGAGAACGTTAGTCTCGAGTCACGGTCACGTGAGTTTTGGTCACGGGAATAACGAGACTTTTGAGACTTGAGTCACTTATTAACAGATAAAATAATCTACTTAACCAACAGTCATTTTTTATTATTGTAACATAGATATGGCAATGGCTTAATAATTTGTTAAACCCCTAACTTCCATGTCTCTCCATGACTTGCAAACAACCTTGCATGTAGAAAAAGCTCTCTTTGAAAATAGGGGCGAAAGAGGAAAATACCTCAATGGTTGCTACAATTATTTAGTATCTATTCCCCCCACTAGCGTAGAAGCAGAAAGAGCTTTTTCTAACGTGGGTTACTTTTGTAATAAAGTTAGGTCCTCTCTGTCTGAAACCACATTAAACAGCCTTTGTTTTTTATTTGCCCAAAACAATAATGAAAAAAAAACAACAAATAATTTTATTGTTTCATTTGCGTTTGTTTAATAAAGTACTTGATTAAAAAATCTTGTTTTGACTGCCTAATGGCATAGCCTACACAGTAAGAATCCTAGCCTGTCTATAGTATGGACCCTGACCTGTGCCTGTCCTACCTGTCTATATAGTTAGAAACCTAGGTTTGAAATAGTCTCGAAAGTCTCGTTTTTCCCGGGAATTTCGAGACCACATCGAGTCTCGTTTTTTTCCCGGGATTCAGTAATGCATCGAGACTGAAAGCCCTACTCTTAATGCTTTTTGACAGACTTGTTATTATTTCGTTTCAACAGCAACCGTTCATGTCATTCCGTTCCTTACAGCGAGTAATCGTTATATTCCAGTATTCCCGTGGCAAACTTACCATTTTCCGATATAAAAAGTATCCTTTGTTGGTCTCTATATTGTATAGTACCTATAAATATTTCATTAAAATCTGATTAGCCATTTTGGCGTGAAAGCTCCCCAAACAAACAAACAAGCAAACAGACAACGTATCACTTTTATATATTGGTGTGGACTAGTGACTATGGTAGCGTTCATACCGCGGTATTTTTCTTACTTATAAAAAAAACATTATTCATATAAATAGGTACCCACCGTAAGTTCTAAAAAAATACTCCAGTAATTCAAAATCTTTGGAAGCGACGCTACGCCAAGGAGGTTGAATTACGCTTACTATGATCAACGCTCCTGTTTTTTTTTGACAGGCTTGTTATTTTTCGTTTCCACGGCAACATGTCATGCCGTTCCTTACAGCGAATAATTTTGATGCCTTGGGTAACATTATTGCAATACTCGTGGCGACTAATTAAAAAAAACTGCCACGTTACTCGCTGATAATATAACTTTTTATGGTGAATTAATTTTTAAAATCGGTTCAGTATTTTTTGAGATTATTTATTACAAACAAACAAAAATCTCACCTATTTATAACATTAGTGTAAATATATAATATTTTAAAATTGTAGATATTACACTTAGCGTTAAAAACATGTCGCGGTTATTGTTGCGTGTAAATCCTGACGTTCGTCAGCAACGATTAAATAATTATAAGAACTTATTTATTTGCTAGAATTTAAGTACCAAGTCAAATTATTTGGGTAAAAATTTACACAAATAAGAACCGTATTACATTTATTACATTTAATTTGTATTACATTTTATCATAACTAAAGTCTTGCAAATATGATGTTACAAAAGTATGTATTTAAAAATGAATTATATAAATAGTTCTTCATTATCCAAAACGGAGGGTAGAAACCCGAAATATATATATAATTATTATCTATTGTGAAAAAAAAAGTTATAATGTCAACTAGTTGAATTCATACACTAACATAATAATAAATAGGTTAACAAAAAAATGTAACATGAATCAAACAATTACATAATAAAATTTGAAATTATTACATGTTTTCTACGCGAAAGTGTCATAAATTCTTTAGTTTCATACAATTATTTCCAGAATACCACTAAGACAATTTTCTATTCAATAAATCTTTGAAATCATTAGGTAATTTAGTGTCTAACTATACCATCATGGCATTTATGCCATTTATTTTATATTGTACAATTTGTCATATACAAAAAATATATATACACACAATTCATTAACATAATTTCTTACTTAATAATTGTATCGACCCGAGTGCTCTAAGTAATGTTCATTTATTCTCCGAAGTCAATTAATTTTATTATTACTTGTCTCAGAATAAGGTCCTTACCAAAAAATTACTTATAAGAAACCAATAAAGGAAATTGGGTGAAAGAAACACTGAGTTGATATTAATATGAAACTTAGGGTTGGGTCTCACTAGACAAAAAAACAGCTGACAGTTTGACTGATTTTAGACGAGCTGAACTCAGCTGTTCTCAAACTTTGGCCGAGATGACTGGTAGAAGAAACTACCTATTAGCATCCTCTTGGCGACAATACTTATGTCAATCCTTTCTATCGCTGAGGTTCTTCTTTTCTTTTCTGATCTTGCTTCAAAGCCAAGTAATAATTTATTTACTCAGATGGCTGGGCTGTCAGACCGCATCATACAATTTAAATGAATCTACTACACTAGTGATTTTTCTTTTACCCGACTGCGGAGAGTTATACGTTTGGGTTATATGTATGTTTGTTTGTACCATTCTTTGGCTTGTCCTATAGCCTAGACGGCTTGATGGACTTTGATAAATAATGTATAATTGGGTTCGCCTTAATCACGACAGTGATATATGATATAATGAAGTGTCAAGAAATATAATATGGCGGCTTAGAGCTGCAATAATATATTTCCGGAAAAAACAATTAAATAAGTAAAAAAAGTTTGGCGAGTTTTTCTATTACTCAGGTTACGCTACACCCCACGATTTCATTTTATTTTTAAGCTTTTAGTACATATAAAGCCTCTTGTTTTCAAGCACCAGAAAATTAGCTCAGGTCTTTCAAAGCTGCAAATTTAGTTAAAAACATCCCAAAAAACATCCCAAAAAACATCCCAAAAAAACAGCACTGTACTTTTTACTATTGCAACCAAATTTTTTTTATGTCTTATTTAATTTTGTAGTTTTAAGTTTTCTATTTAGTTATTTCTAAAATGTACTGTGTTCTACTTATCAAGTCCTTACATTTAAAACCCATGTTAAAGAAGCACAAAGAGAAATACTTATCCGCCATTTTGTGACGGCGACCATCTTGGATTTACAATGATATTGAATATATATCAATTATATATATTCAATATCATTGTAAATCCAATACAATTACTGTCCTCAGAACTAAAAGTGTGTACCAAATTTCAAATCAATCGGTTAACCGTTGAGGAGTTCCCTATTCAGGAGCTAACCCAAAGTGCAGCAACCATGTCATGGTAATACTTAAAACCTGCTATCATAATAAAATTCGTACACAAAATTTCGTGACTGTGCTGTTGACCGATGCATACTTTCTTTATCTGGAGCTGTTCCTGGATGTCGATTCAGGTCATGCTTACTATAAAAATGCATTGTCATTGGAAATGATTCAACATGCAAAAAAATAACTCCATAGGATAAGAGGAAGTGGTTCTAATTCAGCTTGCAAGATTTTACCTAATCAAACTTATATATAGACATACTTACATACAAACATTGTTAATATAAATAAAACGGCTAAAACACACAAAATAGAAGATAGGAAATAGTCCGACCAGTTTCGGACTTCTATTTTATTTTTCTTCCGATCTTCTATTTCTTTAGCCGTTTTATTTATATTTAATATGAATTTCACTCGCGTTAGTTTTCAAAATCAAACAAAAATTGTAAGTTAAATAAAAGCATTTAAAGGGGGCCTGTTTTGTTTGCAGTCAGTCACTAACTAATCCGCCTGGTAGGACCTTACCCTTAGGTACATCAATAAAAACACAATCCCAATTGTGTTGAGAGAAGCCAAACGCCTGCTTTGTGTTACGTTATAACGGTAATTGTTTTGGCTATTCCGCAATAATCGTTATTATTCCTTATTAATAACGTAATGTAGAAGCTCGGTTTATGTTATATCGGTGACAGCTGTTATGCTTTTTGCGGATCGTATTTCAGAGATCATATTAACACCTTTAGTTAATACTAGCTTTCGCCCATGACTTAGTCCGCGCGGGCTACAGTTTATCCCAAAAAAATGCATCCTGTAGTATGTTCATTTAAGCTATTAAAACTAATGCAAAAGTATAGCACTAACGCTCTTGATGTTTTTTGATAGACTTGTTATTATTTCGTTTCCACGCCAATATGTCATGCAGTTACTTACAGCGAGTAATCAACATTTTCCAGTTTTCCCGTGGCAACATAACATTTTCCGGGATAAAAGTATCTATTGTTGATGTAGTTATATCTTGTACAGTACCTATATACAAAGTTTCCTCAAAATCAGATCAGCCATTTTGGCGTGAAACCTCACCAAACAAACAAACAAACAGACGTTTCACTTTTACATATTGTTTTTGGATTATATTTTTAATTTTTAAGAGTCATAGATCATAGTGATTCGAAGTGAGTATTCAGCGATAATTGATTAGTGTGTACAGTCGAGTAATTTCTTTTTGTGGTTTTTCGTATAAAGGTGTTAATTTTTGGTGTAATTGGCGTACATTAATTTTATCCGAACCCCAGCTCGTAACAATATCTACGACTTCAAATATAAATTTCGGTATACATTTTGCAAATCGGATCGAAAATTCCGGCGATATGAAAAATATGAGTAAACATAATATACAAAATAACGGTCGAATTGAGAACCTGCTCTAAACTGCTGAACCATTTTTTATGAAATATGAGAAAAGGAATCCTTCTAGGGTTGGTATCTTCTTTATTATAAAGGAATAACGCAAATCGGCCACGAAGTCTCGGAATAATCGACGGACAGTACACTGTATACTGTACCTATATCATTAAAAATGCATT
The DNA here is from genome assembly GCA_946251855.1 of Alsophila aescularia. NCBI lineage: Eukaryota > Metazoa > Arthropoda > Insecta > Lepidoptera > Geometridae > Alsophila > Alsophila aescularia. The sequence goes on from OX276373.1 coordinate 53,312,334, forward strand.
GAGAACTTACTTTTTTATATAGTTTTTTTTTCCAAATAATGTAATATTTAAAATACTCACTTCAATTTTGAAATCTCTATTGTTTTACCCAATATCCTTCTAACAAAATCATTTTTTCCTAAAAATTGATCAAAAGACTCTACCTCGAGTAGACCAAATGGAGCTGGGTAAAATGGAAATGGAATTGCTTTGCGCCTCCACCGTAGGGTTAACAAGTAGACAAAAACCTGGCGATATTAACTCCCTTTGTGACTCTATCAATAAGCAACAAGGCATGAGAGGTAGCGGTAATTTAATTTTCTCTCTCTCTCTCTCTCTCTCTCTCTCTCTTTGTACGAGAGAGAGAGAGAGAGAGAGAGAGAAAGCAAAATTAAATTGTTTTAGATTAATCTATATACATATATATTAACAGACTTTCAAAAAGAGAGAGGGTGGGAATTGTTTTTTTTTAATTTGAAAGTGTGCATTTCTAATGTGGTTTTATATAAATTTCGTCAAGCTTGGTTTAGTAACTTTTTTTGGGTAATCCATTTGTAATAGATTTTTGTAACGAAAGACATGTTAAAAGTAATGACAGTCAATCATTATAATAGCTACCCATAGATCTTATTAAAAGTGCAAAGATTAGGTACCGGCTCCACAGACTTGTTCAACTCACACAATTGGCTTTCTGAGGCCTTAGTGACAATTGGAGTGGCGTCTGTGAAACACGTGTTAACAGTTATTAATAAAGTTATAGTAGTAATTTTTTGTTTAATAATTATTTTGAAATGAAATGTTATTCGTTTTTAAATATATCTAGTCTCATTCGCGCTGCAGTCTTTGTTGTTGATGCACATGAAGCACGACGGTAGAAATTTAGCTGTGTGTGTGTGTGTTTGCTTGTGGTTGTATCTGCTCCAGTTTTTGTTTACGTGATATCAAGCGTGCCGTATCTACCCCAATTATTTTTTTATGTTCCTGTAAAGTTTCTCTCATACTAACAAAATAATTTTACCCTTACATTCTAGCGCAGCAGTGTAAAATAGAGTAGTGTTTACATAAATCTCTGCCTTTTGTGAACGCACATTCAATAATGTGTGAGCTTCATTACTATCTTCATAACTAACTCGTTTTTGAAAGGAGTATTAAATAACAAGCACAAATAAAAAAAAAAAAACCCCGCCCCCTTATCCCCTATTATAGCTAAGAACCATCTTGATCACTTTCAAACAGAAAAAACCGCATCAAAATTAGTCCAATGATGCCACGGACAGAAACAATGATACGAGTATATACATACAAATAACCTAAACCTATAACACCCCTCTCAAATTGAGTTCAGGTTAGAAAGTGAATAGGTTTTGTTTGTTTGTCGTAAAAGGTAGAGCTGACCTCTGGTGTCAGAGTTTGTCAAGCCGCCCGAGGGCCTCTGACGTGGCTTAACGACTACTATTAAATAATAACAGCCGGGACCGACAACTAAACGTGCCCTCCGAAGCTTGGAGCGATGGAAAACCACACAAAACTTAGAAAAGTCATTGGCGCGGAGCCAAGGATCGTACCCAGTATCGTTGGATTCTAAGTTGCACTATAGAACCGTTAGGCTACCATAGCTTAAGAGTTGATTAAAGAACTTCCGCTTGAAGGTAGCATTTGTACTGGCCCTTAAAACAAAGCAGCTAGACAGTCGCTTCGTACGTGACGGCAGGTGGCGCCCCTGTAGCCAATATTGCGATGGTCACCACTCGAGGGCCACGTGTCTTCTATGGTAATAGCAGAATATAAACAAGCCATATCTATCCTCCATCCTCGTTACGCTTCTTCATTTATTATAAGAACTGCAAAGGAGTGGAATGCCCTGCCCTCGTCAGTGTTTCCGGTAAATAATAACCCCGGTGTGTTCAAGTCAAGAGTGAATAGGTATCTACTAGGCAAGCGTGCTACACCTTCGACCACATCATCGCTTTCCATCAGGTGGTTCAAAAAAAAAAAAAAGTGAGGCGTTGTCTGTTTGTTTGTTTGGGGAGCTTTCACGCGATAACGACTTGACGGATTTTGATAAAATTTGGAATGAGGTTAGCTTATACCCTAAATTAAAACATAGGATATTTTTTATCCCAGAAATTTGTAAGTTTCCACGGGAAAACTGGAAAATGTTGAAGGAGCGGTTGCCATGGAAACGAAATAACAAGTCTGTCAAAAAACTTCAAGAGCATTGGTGCTATACCTACTTTTGCAATGATTTTTAAATTTTAGAAGAACATAGGATGCTTTATTTCGCGTTAAGAAGTAGTCCGCGCTGACGTAGTCGCGGGCGGGAAAGCTGGTACTTATAATAAATCAATAAGAATGAAAAAGTCTGTCCAATGAAGACAACTTAAAATAACTAGCTTATAAGCTAAAAAAACGCCTGCCCTTCCAAAAAAGAGCTTTTGCCAATAAATTATATATTGTTGGAATGTGCTTATCAAGACCTTCAATTTGATACCCTTATTGTAAATTTCGAAGTTTTTTCTCTTTTGTATATTGAGCCACACTGCCGTCATACTGATTTTTATCAAAAAATATATAGTCTATGTTATGCGAGGGGGATGTAAGGATTCTAACGATACCCGACACGTTTAAATATGTTCAGGCATTTAAAAGATATGGTGGAATAAAGAAACTCACATACATACAAACATACAAACATACATAAATGCTAAAAACTCTACACTTTTTTTGGGCAATCGTGTAAAAGTATTGCCTAGGGTACTTAAAACAAGCTACTAAACAAGTGTTTTTTTATTTTTTTTATCGGTTCTCTCTGTTTGTCTGATTGTTTGACAGTATTTCTGTATGTTTGTTCGCGGATCACGTGAAAACTACTGTACCATTCACTGTTGGATAGCTTAGGTCTTGACTTAAAAACTGGTGTACTTGGTATCTCAATCCGATCAGTAGAAGCCGAGCAATCTAGCTGTGCCCGCGGCTTCGCACGCGTGGTTTTTTCTCTAGGTTAAAAGTACTCTATGTGCTATTCTAGGACCTAAAATAAGCTACTGAACAAGAATACAACTTTCTTTTTAAATCGTGCCGTTCTGTTTGCCTGTATTTTTGTTTTAAAACTTACAGGGTACTATAATAAAACTGTAAGTTATATAAACCTTTCTAGATTATGTGCGGAAGAACTTCTAAATAGGGTCGCATGGCATGCGGTAATCGCGCGAAGTTTTTTCATAATATGATGAGTATGCAAGGATAGAAGAGCAAGGGTGTGTTTTTCATTTGTTGCGGCTTTCTTGCCCGTTAAAATCTAAATATGTCCAGCTCACTACGTGACCTTGCCACGACCTCCAATTACTACTTGTTTATTCCGCCGCTAGCTATTTAAAGCATTTTAATGTAGCCGCCGACAACCGCCTGCCATAACTCCGAACAAACGAAACAAGCATTCCGAAACGGAACGAATGGATTCCTTGCTCGACCACTGTAGAGAGCGGGAGTCAGTTTTGATTAAGATTTAATAGTTGAAGCTGATAAAAAAAGGCTGATTCCACTGGTAGAAACCTAAAAGTGAAGATCCTCATCAAATCTTCACCAATTTTATTATGAGACCAATTTAAAGTTACTACCTTTCAAATAAATAAAAACATCGAAATCGGATCTAATTAGGCCGAGATATTCAGAAGTCCCATTTTTTGCCCATTTTTGTGGGTAACGTATAAAGAAAGTTAAAACAAAAGCCTGGAAAAAGTCTGACTATCTGTGTCATTATAGAGGGGAAACGATGCAGATGGCTATTAGGATGGATATAATGAGACTTTCTTAACTGAACTACACTATTTTGCCGGATTTCTGAATACATTTGGATGATTATTGTTGTATTGAAATGTATTTAAACCTATAAAATTCATCAACATTGGCTTGGATACTTTTTGAACGAGCGTGCGTGAAGCGCGAGCGAAGTGTCTCTTTCAGATGGGCAAAAAAAATCGTATGGCCGGATCTGTTTCACCTCTATAAAAATAAATATATTCGGTACAATTCCACACCAATGACCTACCCTCAAACTAGGATACCCTATACTATGAGCACAAGATAACGAATAAACAAACATAGATACGAATACTACATTCATGACTCGGAAACTAACAGTTCTGCTCATCACACAAATGATTACAGGATTCGAACCCGCGACCACTCGATTTCGTACCTAGGATCTCTAGCCACTAGACCAACCGCTGTAATGATACAGATGGTCAGACATTTCTAGACTTTTGTTTTTACTCTCTATATACATGCAAAATGGCCCAGAATATCCATACCAATATATAAAAGTGAAACGTTGTCTGTTTGTTTGTTTGGGGAGCTTTCACGCGATAACGGCTGGACGGATTTTGTTGAAATTTAGAATGGAGATAGCTTATACCCTGGATTAAAACATAGAATACTATTTATCCCGGTCAATTGTAAGTTTCCACGGGAAAACTGGAAAATATTGATAACTCACTGTAAGGAACGGTTGTCATCACAGAATGGTCTGTGGTTGCCATGGAAACGAAATAACAAGCCTGTCGAAAACATCAAGAGTGGTCCTATACCTACTTTTGGATTGGCTTCTTTTTTTCCTAGAAGAAAATAGGATGCTTTTTTACGCGATAAACAGTAATCTGCGCGTACGAATTCGCGAACGGTTAAACTAGTATTGCATAATTTTGAAAAAGAAAAACTATTTTATAAATAAATCTCCATTTATAAACTAACCATTCCATTGATTTCAATTAATTATTTATTTAATATAAATAATACTATATTTATGTTATTATTATATTATTACCAATACTTCTATACAAATTTTAGTACACTACTAAGAGGTAAAGTTTGTGCGACGTGGACACTTACGGTACGGCTGGTCCACAAAATTGAAATCGCTCAGCGGGCTACGGAGAGATCTATGCTTGGAGTTTCTCTAAGGGATCGAATTCGAAACGAGTTGATCAGGCAGAGAACCAAGGTTACCGACATGGCTCTGGGAGTTAGCAAGCTGAAGTGGCAGTGAGCTGGCAATATTAGCCGCAGAACCGATAACCGTTGGGGTAAACATGTTCTCGAGTGGAGCCGCGAATTGGCAAACGTAGTGTAGGACGCTCACCGGCTAGATGGAGTGACGATCTGCGCAAGGTTGCTGGCAGAAAGTGGATGCGAAGAGCCGAAGATCGGGCCAAATGGCGTGCCTTGGGAGAGGCCTATGTCCATCAGTGGACGAAAACAGGCTGATGATGATAATGATGATATATATAAATATATAATAATATCATAAACAGATAAAGTTTGTAAGTTTGTGAGGTTGTAGGGGGTAATCTCTGGATCTACTGAACCAATTTTGAAAATTCTTTTACCAATATAAAGCCACGTTATTTGTGAGTGTCATAGGCTATATATTAAAATAACCACGCGTACAAATTAACACGCGTGCGAAGCCACAGGCATCAGCTAGTTAAATACAAATCGGTAATTTCTTTGAAATTCCAGTCTTTATTGTACCGGCCGGTTTATTTCGAAACATTTTTGGCCCGGGTTGCCGGATGGCCAATAATGGACCCTTTGACTACTCAGACGGTTCACATTGATTATTGGATAAAACTTTTGACTAATTTCGTTTCTTTTGTTGATGGCCATTGCTCAGTATGACCTACGCCTCTTCACACTAATTCCCCTCAACCGCAGAAAACGATTCATGCAACTGAAATTCGATTGCCGCACGTACGAGTAGATACTGCCGCCTGATCTGTAGCTATATATGGGCAGGCATACAACCTACTACCTAATCTGTGGTTTTATGAAGTGCAGCACAAGCTACTAAAACTCCACATCCGAGGCTAAGGTTTTATGGATATGATGTAGTAACTTTGGGCTAATCTGTTTTTCTACAGTTGTATGACACAGGAGATCAATTTTGAAATTTTTGACTTATACTTATAATACGCATAATAAACCAGTAAGTAACAAAAAGTCTGAAATAAAGAGATAAATTTAAAATAAATAATAGTTTAAAAAACTTAAAAACACGCTTTATATAGAAAAGCAAACTAAAAAATAGAAAATAAATTTTAATAGTGTAAAGAAAAAATGTTTTATTTCATAAAAATCGTGGAGTGCACGGGTCAATAGTTATAAATATTACATTGACAGATATGAGAAGCACCCCTTTTTTTAATGAACATTTATTTCTTATTTACACTATGAAAATATATTTTCAATTTTTTAGTTTGCTTTTCTATATAAAGCGTGTTTTTAAGTATTTTTAAACTATTATTTATTTTCTATTTTTTTTTTCGAGTGATTGCTTTGTCATCGTTCTTTGACAGGTGTGCAAAATTTGAATGTAATCTGACCGTTAAAAGTGTGTCAAAATAGCGTCCAAAGGAGTCGGTTACAAACATAGAAGTGAAGCTAATATAAAGCGTATAAAAATGAGCCGTCGTGGGACGCCTGGCAGATGTTTAAACATAATAGAATATAATTATTTTTATATTATTAAAGATGAAACTAAAACAACGAGCAATGTTTCGCACCGCGCGCTCACATCGGTCAACTGTGACTCATCAACTCATTATCTGATCTATACTTACTTTTCGTCATAATACCGTAAGTCTGGTGGCTGACCAGGAGACCGCTCAAACGCCAGTATGAAATACCAGAATTCAATTCCCACTGAAGTGTTTTACATTTTGAACTAATAAATATATATAAATATTGTCTCATTAGATAAATTATCGTGATGGGCAGTGCGGTCAACATACTAAAAAGGACTCCCCCCTTCCCATCCTGACTCTCCGCGTCACTAGGCCGCTCGATTGCCACGCTAATAGTCGGTGTAACCCCCCTCCTCTCCCCGTTCCGCGCCATTAGATGTTTACACATCAACAATTGTGCAGGGGAAAATATGCTACTGAACAAGAACATGTATTTTTGTAATTATTTGTCTGTCTGTTTGTCGTTTTGTTTTTCCGCGCCTTACGTAAAAGCTACTAGACCTATTGTGATGCAGTTTTCACTGATGAATTGCTAAGGTTATGACTTAACTGGTGCACCTGCTTGCTATCTCAATCCAATGAGTAGAAGCTGACCAATAATTAAAAACCATTTGACGGTTGAACTAAATTTCTATTGTACTTTTGGTCCTGGAATAATATGTATGGGATACTTTAATCCACGAAAAATTACAACGCGAGCAAAGCCGTGGGCACAGCTAGTAAGATAATATAATAATATATTCGGGATAATTCACATCAATTACCTAGCCCCAAACTATGGTACTAGACAACGGATAAACGCATGTAAATAAAATATTACATCCATGACTCGGAAACAAACATTTCTGCTCATCACAAAAATGATTGCACCTTGAGGGATTCGAACCCGCGACCGCTGGTTGACTTTGCAGTCAGGGTCACTAGCCACTCGGCCAATCGGTCGTATGTAGAGAAGGTAATCTCCGGAAATAAAGAGACGATTCTTAAAATATTGTCACCGTTGGAAAGCTACACTATTCCAGATGGTCAAAGGCAACTTTTTTCCACGGAAAATGCAAAGATTCCGTGAAATTACGGGAAAACTACGGGCGCAGCCGTAGGGTAGGGCGCTGCTGTTATACAAAAGCGATGGAATGCGATTCATTTATAAATGAACGATGACCTGGATTCTTCTCGTGCCGGTCTGGCACTTGATGTATGATTTGTATGTTTGCATGTATGTCTGGAGATGCAGTTACAGTTTAACTAGGTAAACAGCGACCGGATGTGGTTTCTTAGTTATGTTTGATGGAAAATTATTGTACAGATTTTCACTATTTCTGATATGCGCCAGTGTGGAACTTTATGGCCCATCATCATCTCTCTCTCTCTCTCCCTGCCCGAGAGAAAGCTGATTCCCAGCATTGGGAATGCAATAGCCTTATGATGACTGACATTGGAAGTCATGCTCATAGTTCAAGAAGTGTCCATAGACTAGTCGCGACTAGAGACGAGCTAGACTTTTTTCACCTCGTTTTTATCGCTTTCATGACAGTCGATTTTCTGATGAGCTAGCTCATCAGAAAATCGTAGCTATATATATATATATATATATATATATATATATATGAGGTGAAAAAAGTCTAGCTCGTCTCTAGTCGCGACTAGTCTATGGATATATATATATATATATATATATATATATATATATATATATATATATATATATATATATATATATATATATATATATAGTAGCTATATTGAAGCTTAAAATGAAGCTCATAATTCTAAAAGACAGCTAATAAAGAAAAATACAGATCTCATAACTTTTTTTTTTCATAGAATTTTCAATTCTTCATTTGTAATGATTTCGTGTTAAAAAAAAGTTTTGTACGTATTTGTCTACATTAAACTGTAATAATCTATACTTGTAATAAAGCAATATGAACTAAATTGTCTTTACAAAGAAAATATTTAAAAAAAAAAGGTATAGGGTGTTTATAAACAGGTAAAAAACAAAAAAAATATAATAAAGGTAATAGTTTTTTTAAACTATTATTAATTCTTAGGCTATTTTTGAAACAAGGCAAGGGTTACGTGTTCAGACTAAAAACTTGTCCCGATTGTGATAAGCGAGGTATAAATCTATTCATCTTCATCTCAAGATTGTCATAGGCTGACCGTAGTGGGGTTTTAGTTTCGAAGTCTTGTTTGGTAATCCATTTGAAGTCTGGTTTTTGTAAATAGCTTTTATGCAGAACACGTCGTATCAGTTGATGTCTGTAGATGCGTCATAACGATAGCGTCAGTACATAAATATTATTCGTAATATTCGTATACATTGCGCGGTACGTCTGGCGGTTATTAATAGTTATTATAAATAGGTGTGGGTATCTGGGCGAGTCGGCTATTCTAGCTCACGGAACTGAGCGTGGAGAAATATTTTAATTGTTTTCGTAGTTAACTCAACAAGACTGTCAATGTTACAAAATGATACATTACTTTAATTAATAATTTCCATTGAAAACCAGCCAACCCTGCAATTGACAGCAATCAACGACATTAAGGGTGAAACCACACGAGCTTCTATCAAAGAGCCCGCTGGCGTGTAAACCGCGCGTGCGGTGATTATTGATGTTCCCTTAATTGGTGGTTAGAGCCATTTAAGCTACGAACATGTAAGTAGACTAAATTAAAATAATGATAAACTAGCAGTGCCCGCTGCTTCGCACGTGTGGTCATTTCTCTAGGTTAAAAGTACTCTATGTGCTTTTTAAGACCTTGAATACCAATATACCAACATTTGATCAAATTCCTTCATCCATCAAAAAGTTTTTTATCGATTGCTCGACGACTTCTCATCGGATTGAGATACCAAGTACCCCAGTTTTTAAGTCAAACCCTAAGGTATCCAACATTAAAAACTACATTACAATCGGTTCCGTAGTTTCAACGTGATGTGCCAACAAACATAAAGAGAAACAAAAACAAACAGACGGCCACGATTTAATAGGATGTTATATTCTTGTTCAGTAGCTTATTTCAAGTACCATAGTCCTTTTTTTTTAATTATCCTCTTTGTATAGATATTTTCGTTCTTATTGCTTTATTATAAGTATAGTTTTATGAATAATCCTTTTAAAAGGAAAATTTCAATCTGATTATGAAAGATAGCATGGTTTTGTTACAGATAATGTCACAAACAGGTATTGCTCGACTACAAAAGCTAGATCGATTCGACTAGGTAACGTTTCAACGTTTGCTTAGGATTTAACCAAATGCGATGGTCTTTTTACCCGACTACGGCGAAACAAGGGGAGGAAAATGAGTTTAACAGTCTATTTATGTTATGTATGTATGTATGTAGATGTGTTGTATTTATTTATGTATGTATGTATGTGGATGTTCCACCATAGCGTCGCCCCTATTCGTCAGATTTTGACTAGGTAGGTATCACTCGATTCGTCATTAGATATAGTGTCATAGGTTTTTTTTACCCGACTACAGCAAAGCAAAGGAGAGGTTATGTATTAAAACCAAAAACTTGTCTTGTTCAGTATGAATCCATACCAATAAATAATAGGAAACGTTGTCTGTTTGTTTATATGTTCTGGGAGTTTTACGCGATATTGGCTTGACTAATTTTGATGAAATTTGGAATGGAGATCGCTTGTACCCTGGAATAAAACATATTATACTTATTTATGCCGGAAAATTGTAAGTTTCCACGCGAAAACTGAAAAAGATTATTACTCGCTGTAATGAACGGTTACCATGGAAACGAAATAGTAACAGTAGTTGAATTGTTTTTAATTTCCTAGAAGAACATTGTATGCTTGTTTTTCGCGAAAAACTGTAGTTCGCGAGGTTGAAGTCGCGGGCGGGAAAGCTAGTAAGTGATAAGTTCAAAACTATAACCCGAATACGGTTGGGTAAAATAATAGCCTATTTACACTCTATACTTGAAGACGAATCGATTGACACCTTGCTTGTCAAATTCGGACCAATTTTTGAACACATAACCCTACCTTTGTTTTGCCGTAGTTGGATAAAAAATAGCCTATATTTAAGACACCTCGACATATAGATTGATACCTCGCTTTTCAAAATCGGACCATATTTTAGTTTTAACACATAGCCCTGAATTTGCTTCGCAGTAGTCGGGTGAAAAAATGTAACATATGACTCTATACCTGAAAAAAACTCGACTGACACCTAGCTTGTCAAAATCAGACCAATAGGATCGGGTCAATAGGGTATGGTGTAAAATCCACATACCAATAGTATAGTCGCAGCGGAACTTTGTGGTTGTGAAGTTAGGCTCTGTGAACGATTGCTCAGATAGTGCTGTGAGGATAATAAAGCATAAAGTAAGAGCGAGATAGAATATGCTAAAACCGTAAACCAGTGAGCGAGGCTGATAACCAGTTGCTTGCCACGCGCGCACGCGCATGTATGCGCTCAGTACTGCGCAATGTTAGAAATAGCGCCACCCGATAATTGCGCAGCGCCTAGCAGACAACTTCCGAGACATAAACTTGCGCTGCGACTACCATACATATATGTATATACATACACATACTGTTAAACACATTACCCTTCCCTTGCTTCGTATCGTAGTCGGATAAAAACTGTATGTTCTTCCACTAGTATTATAGTAAAAGACATTAAAGTGGAAAACATATAGAAACGGCGTCGTTCCACTCGGAGTGGAGTAACTATATTGGCTGTAAAAAGAGTCGTAACTCTCACATATTCCACGGAACATACGCCGGTTTCCACTTTTAAGAGATGACGTCATTACTTTAATGTAGGGAAAATTTAATGAAAAGCAAACGGTAGTAAAATATTCATCTCAATTTTAAACGAAAAGATAATGAATTACCCGTTTCTTACATAAATACACTGAATATTAAATGTCGCAAGTGACAACCGCCGTAGTCAAACTAAAAATTTAATATTATTGATGGTTTTTCTAAATAATTATAGTTCTATACAAACACAGTTTATTGCACATCAAAAAATAATACAAGAAACGAAAAAAAATATTTAAGAGTGCTGGCGATATTATCGCCAGATCGATTAGATAACCATATAATAGAGAAGATCACGGATTAAATACATTTAATTTGTGTTTTTTATGAGTTTACTAGGATTGCCTAGTACAGGCAATCCTTTGACCACGATCTCACCTGATGAAAAGTGATGATGTGGTCCAACGTGTAGCACATTGTAAAAACATATTCACTATAGAATTGAACACATATTTATATTTTACCGGAAACACTGACGAGGGCAGAGCATTCCACTCCTTTGCAGTTCTTGCAAATAAATGAAGAAGCGTAACGCTTCGGTCTTGTGAGCGAGGTATTTCAACTATAGAAGGGTGTCGCTTTGCTGATCGTCAATTCGTGCGGTGAAGGAAAGGTGACGGGGGAATAAGATCTTGTGTACACTCTACATATATCTGTAAATCGGTAGAATACTGACAGGCTTGCGACCTCACGTCGATGCGTCGGGCTTTGCCATTTATGAATACTTGTAAAGTTTGTGTTTCTTTCAAGTTTCAAGTTTAGTATTATTGTTTTCGCGGGTTAAAAGGTGCTTATATTAAAGTACGTGAACTGAATACTTTTCCTGAGAAATATATATATATGTATATATTTGGGACAATTCCACACCAATTACCTAGCCCCAAACTAGGATACCCTGTAATATGGTCATTCCGTTCCTTACAGCGAGTAATCGATATTTTCCAGTTTGCCCGTGGCAACTTACCATTTTCCGGGATAAAAAGTATGTTGGTATCTATATTGTACAGTACCTATTTACAAATATTCATTAAAATTGGATCAGCCGTTTTGGCGTGGAAGCTCACCAAATAAATAAACAAACATACAAACACCCAAAGTTTCACTTTATATATTGATGTGGCTGTGACATACATCAAACAGCACTGCGCCAAAATTTCGGGTTATGATACATTCTCTCGGGAAACTCATGGACATGTGTATGGTGCATACTGACTTATGGCTCCCAGACATTGTCTATGACGAAAATCCAAAAGTCCAAGTTCAAGCCTAGGTTTGCCAGTAAGCAATGAAGCGTAGCATACTTAGTGTTAAAACTAGGCTCTAATATTTAAGGGTGTATCCGTAGATATACTGGGTCAACCACAAACCGGATAAATGTGAAACTTAACATGTATGTTTTTTAGATCTTTAACTCTTCGTGATCAAGACAAAAACGTGATAAACAGAATTTCATTCGATACATTTTCTTATCAAAAATTACGTTATTTTCAGTAATATTGACATTTTTCTACTAAATAAAACAAAAGATTTTATCTCTAAAATAAATCTCACAGCAAGGAAATATAGCTTATTATCCACTGTCAAGATAAATTTACCTAACTAAATTATGCCTGCCAATAAAATAACTAATTTATGAGACTTACGTCATTTAGTTCCGAGCTAAATTGTGTGTTCAAACAGCGCTCGCGATATTCAACCTTGTTACGCTGGCACCTTGGTGCTTGTTGCGGTAGCGGGTGGCAGAGTGTAGAGGCGGAGCTAGCCTGGGAAAATATATTAATGGAGCCTAGCCTTAACTGATTAAGTTCATGACACAGCGCTTCAAAACTCAAATTGTTGACGTAGCTATGAAAACCGCTAATCTGAACTGGGACTGGACAGGTCACGTCTGTCGCATACCAGATCTGCTGTGGGCCAAAACCGCCACAAAGTGGAGCCCTGATACAGCGAGGCGACGTCGTGGCAGACCTCGGAAGAGATGGCGGGACGAGCTTGACTGCTTTATTAAAGACTAGTGACTCGCTCCATCATCGCACTGTTAACGCTCACACCGCGACAGTTTTCTTACGTTTAGCATTCTCATAACCATCGTTACAACTAAAAAAAATACGCCGGTAAGCGTAATTCAAAATCGTTCACAGCAACGAACGTGGTCTTTTTTGACCAGAGACAACTGCATTATTACTCAAGTACTTGACATACTTATTATTTTTTTCGTTTCCATGGTAACATGTCATTCCGATCTGTCTTTTAGATGCCTTGGGTTACATTATTACAATTTTCTTAGGAAACTCTAAGTTTTTGAAAAATAATATACTGCCCATGTTACTCGCTGATAATGTAGTTTTCTATAAGTGAAAGAATTTTTAAAATATATTCAGATTTTTTTGAGTTTATCGATTACTAACAAACGCACAAAAAAAACAAAGCTTTCGTCTATATGATAGAAGTGTAGACTAGGTAAATATTTCACAAGGTCGCATTACCTACTTAAAAGTCATATTGGGAGACTTGCCTAACAATGGGACAGTACAAGCTAATATTAATAGTACTCTCTATGGGAGCCGGCCTGTGTCCCAGCAGTGGGAATGTAATAGGCTCATGAACATGTTGATGATGACCTATAAGCATAAACTGTGTGATCTCCACGCAGTTTCTCATTATCATCAGACTTTACTATCAATTAAATTTTCTTTCTCGCTGTTTTAACGAAGACCTTTGATCCGCTAGTGGCTTCATTATGATGGATTACGAGTTTGGCCGCGATGGAAAATGGTGACACAATTACAATTTGATGAAAGTTGATGGATAAATAATATTGTTTTATTAAGTTAAAGTCCTTTGAAAATTTTGGTGAAGTGGTAAGTCCACCATCATATTTTTTTTTCAAGTTTGCGGCGCACAATTTAACCTGTATGTGTGGATAGAGAACATATTATAAAACAAAAAACAGTCTGGAGTATTATGTTCTTAAATGTCACGTTTCAGAAATTTCGCAGTCATTAAGCAATGGCAGAGGCCCTCGCGTGGCCGAACACCAGAGGCCAGCATTACCTAATAAGACAACCAACAACTAATAATAATAATGTGTTTTTTTTTTCATTCTTTTATAGCCCCACTTCCGCCATCCATCGATATATTTTGAAAGTCTACTTGCACAGCTGTCTTAGGCCCGGACACAGTACATATATAGTATACTAGCTTTCCCGCCCGCGTCTTCTTCCGCGCGGACTACTGTTTATCGCGAAAAAATGCATCCTATGTTCTTCTAGGATATTAAATACCAATGCAAAAATAGAGCACTAACGCTCTTGATACTTTTTGACAGACTTGTTAATATTTCATTTCCATGGCAACTGTTCCTTATGGCCAGTAATCAACATTTTCCAGTTTTCCCGTGAAAACTTACAATTTTCCGGAATAAACAGTATTCATTGTTTTATTCCAGGGTATAAGCTATCTCCATTAAAAATTTCACAAAATCCGTCTAGCCGTTATCGCTTTATAGCTCCCCAAACAAACAAACAAACAGACAACATTTCACTTTTATGTATTGGTATGTATAGGTACATTATTTTAGGTTCAAATGGGCATTGAACATAAAATGATTCATGTCAACCTAATATACCCTGTTTGTGCCTCTCGTGATGGACTTTACTAATGTTATGCTTTTTTTCTGTTGCAGGCCACACTTCGAACGAAAAACGACTCACCATGTTCTAACAAACCGAAATCGAAAAATCTAACAGTGTAGTGTACTTGTTAAATACAGTTGTAGTGCAGTGCGTGTGATGTAAACGTGTGTATGTGCGTGTTGATGTGTTTTCGCAAAGAGATGGCGCTCAAAGCAATTCTGGTGGTCACCATATTGGCTGTCTTCGGGCTGCCTTCGACTCTAGCTGAAAGAGGTAAGATTTCATGTTAACTGCATAACTAACATAATAGTTTAAATACATAATTTCTTTGGAATGTTCACTAGGTAGATACTATCTTCTATAGCACGGGGTACGATAGTTATGTTTTTTTATATACTCGTACTTATCGGATTATACAGATTATAGAAGTTTCAAGCAGGGCCCCAATTCTGTTAGCTATTAAACCGCGATAACGCAAGTTGATCGCTTGAAAATTTCTCTTTTACCACTTAAAAGTGCTAGAAGCGAAAATGTATGGGAAATTTTCAAAAAAATAAATAAAAAACAATGCGAAAACTTTGCAATAATGTTCTAGCGATCGACTTGCGTTATTGCGGTTCAATAGATAACAGAATTGGGGCCTGAAGCACTTACATAAAAAGCGCGTTAGTGCTCTTTAGATTGCTACAATTCCTGGAATAAATACCCCAAAATGCGATGCTTTTGTAGCTGAATATTGAATAGATTACATTAATGGAACTATTAGTTACAGCATAATTAGCCGCTCAGATGCTGTCATGTTTGCTGGATCGAATTCCATACACAGATTTAATTAATCCTTTCGAAAATTTAAAGTAACTTCAAGGACTAGGTTACTTTTAATTAGATCTATAAATAGGTTTTACTCTTTCATTCAACGGCAGAACATCGTCCCCACATTTGCGATAACACTGTATACACAATCAGACGCTGTCTCACATAAATAGCGGATACGGGGCAAAACGAATGAGTGTGCCACCCGCTGCACAAACTGAGTTAGCGTTGCAGACAGGCGGGAAAGACGCAGCGTTCTACATCTCTGTCATATAATATTGGAGACACGATCAGGCGCTGTGTCACGTCACAGAGCAAAGCGAATGAGCGTGCCGACTGACATCAAAACTGAGATACCGTTGCAGAGAGGCGGGAAAGACGCAGCGTTCTATATCTCTGCCATAATGTTGGAAACACGATCAGACGCTGTGTCACGTCACATAGCAAAACAGATGAGCGTGCTGCCTGACATCCAAACTGAGATACCGTTGCAGAGAGGCGGGAAAGACGCAGCATTCTATATCTCTGCCATAATGTTCGAAACACGATCAGACGCTGTGTCACGTCTCATAGCAAAACAGATGAGAGTGCCGCCTGACATCCAAACTGAGTTAGCGTTGCAGACAGGCGGGAAAGACGCAGCGTTCTACATCTCTGTCATATAATGTTGGAGACACGATCAGACGCTGTGTCGCGTCACTGAGAAAAACGAATGAGCGTGCCGGCTGACACCCAAACTGAGTTAGCTCTGCGGACGAACGGGAAAGACGCACTGTTCCACATTTCTGTTATAATGTTGAAGACACAATCAGATGCTGTGTCACGTCACAGCGCAAAATAAATGAGCACGCCGTTTGACCCCCAAACTGAGTTAGCTATGCGGAGTTAGCGGAGCGGGAAAGACGCAGCATTCTATACATCTGTCACTATATGCCATAATTCTAGAGGTACCTAGCTTTGCGGACAGAGGAAAACGTGGAAAAGACGTTCTATACATTTGCTATAATGGCTAGACAATCAGACACTGTTGCAAATGACGCGCACACGGGGTAAAACAAGTGTATGTACCGCCTGCCACGCAAACTGGGTTAGCGCCGCGGCCGGGCAGTTGAACCTCTTCACATCTTTCCCATATGTCATAACTTTCCTATGTGTTACACTGGATACAAATCAGATTCTGTGGCACGGATACGGACGCCTGGGCGAGATGCAGTCTTTTTTACCCGACTCAGCGGAGGGATTGTATTCGTCAGTCTATGTATGTATGTCTGTTCTATTGTGGCACTACATAGACCAAACGCGTGGACTGTTTTTGCAGGTTTTAGACATGACAGTAATCAAAATTAAATATGGCGACAACCAGATGCCTTATTGTGAAAAAAACATACCAATATATAAAAGTAAAAACGCGTGAATGCTCTCAAGCATTCACGCGATAACTACTGGACGGATTTTGATGAAATTTAGAATGGAGATAGCTTATATCCAGGAATAAAACATGGGATACTTTTATCCCGGAAAATTGTAAGTTTCCACGGGAAAACTAGAAAATGTTGATTACTCACTGTAAGGAACAGTTGCCATCACAGAATAGTCTGTGGTCATGGAAACGAAATAACAATATATATATTGACGGCCGGTTGGTCTAGTGGCTAGTGACCCTAGGAACGAAATCAAACAACCGCGGGTTCGAATCCTGCAAGGTGCAATCATTTGTGTGATAACCAGAAATGTTTGTTTCCGAGTCAGGGATATGATATTTGTATTTATGTATGTTTATACGATATCTAGTGTCCATATTACGGGGTATCCTAGTTTGGGGCAAGGTAATTGGTGTGGAATTGTCCCGAATATATGATTATTATTTCATTATATATATTTGATTTCTTAGATTCTAATTTTTTACAATATAAGAAATCAAATAAATTATTATTATTATTATCATCAAAAAACATCAAGAGCATTGGTAAACTAGTAATATAATAAAGTTGATGAACTACGAGTATATTAAGTGGGATATCATTGAATAGGTATTTAAATATCATCTCAAGGTTTCTCTTATCATTTTTCATTTCGAATTACCATTTAGGATCTATAGCATTTTTAATTATGTAACAACCATTCTCACTTAAATTATTGCCCATTTTAAGTTATGTTCATCGTCATATAAAAATAGGCGTTTTCTCCACCCGCCCGTCTACACGCTACCAATCAGTTCGCCCGCCGAAATCGCCGTGACGTGGGCTTAAAAGCTTTTCGAGATTTTTCAGTGTTGTCCCGGGCACTGCAGTGTTGCGTTGCAGTGTAGGACGTTGTATTGTTTTGGAAATCACAATAGATCCGGTTGGATATTCATTACGTGCTAGTAAAGAGACGGACGGAGGGAATATTGGCATTGGGAAACCGTTGGGTTACAATGAACATTCAAACACTGCTTTTTCTATAGCGTTACGATACTTACCTAAAAACTGTTCTTTTAAGTTTACTTCCAAATGAATGAGGTTCGCAATTCAGCTGTGTTTTTTGTCCATGTTCCTCAGTAGAGTATCCTTTATTGGAACACTAGCACTGTACCCGTGGCTTCGCACGCGTTGTCATTTATATAGGTTAAAAGTACTATATGTGATATTCCAAGACCTAAAATACCAGTATTCATTTGATCAAAATTTATTCAGACGTCAAAAAGTTTTTTTTGGATTGCTCGGCTTGTAATCATCGGATTGAGATACAAATTACACCAGTTTTTAAGTCAAACCTTGAGCTATCCAATATTGAAAACCGCATCGCAGTCGGTCAAGTAGTTTTTACGTGATGTGCGAACAAACATACAGACAAACAAACAGACAAAAAACTTGTGCATTAGCTTATTTTAAGTACACTAGACCATTTTTTTAAATATCTTCCTTGTACAGTTTTTTTTTGTACTTACTGCTTTATTATAAGTATAGATACTGCTAGAAGATGTCACCTTAGTGAACACTTTTAAAGACTCGATGACTGGTTAGGAAATAAAAAACCCTTTATACAAAAGTAAACGTTATTGTGAAGTGATTTTCGACACCGAGTGAATAACCACATTGGTCTAGGAGACTTTTAATAATCTACTGAACAAACGTTTTTTTAATAGTGTCTGTCTGTCTGTCTGTTCAAGCACAACGTCAAACCTACCTGACCGATTGAAATGCAGTTTCTGGATTTGGATAGCTTAGGTATTGACCTAAAAACTGGTGTACCTTGTATTTAATCCGATGTGAAGAAGCCAAGGAATCAATACGAAACTATTTGACGCCTAAATTTAATCTGGTATATTGTACTTTATAGGTACTTTTGGTCCTGGAATAACGCATAGAATACTATTCTCCAGAAAAATGACCACGCGGGCAAAGCTACGGCTAGCACAGCACAGCTAGTAAACAAATAAATAAATATGTTTGTGGTTTGATTTGGAAGATATTTTTTTAATAAAAAGGGTAGACCTCCAATATGGCCCATATTGGAGGTCTACCTTTTCATCTAAATGTTATCTTTATAGCCCTAATCTATTTTTCATCCTGGTTTTCGCATCAGTAACGTGTTGTTTAGACACGTCCGTAATTGTAATAGCACTGCAGTTGTAGGTTTAATGTAATGTATTTTGTAATCGACAGGCAGGACTGGCCCTGGTTGGCTGTCCGCCAGAGTTTTAATGGAGCCATACCTCTTCTCATTACTAGAGTGTTGCCACCTACTACCAAAACAGGGTGCCTGTGCCTAGGGGTTGTAGATACATATTAATCATGAAACTTAAAAAAAAAAAAAAACCCGACTTCAATATGAATAAAATAATCTTATTTGTGAAACAGTTAAATAAGTATGTGCCGTTGATTTGGTTAGATTTAAGAAAATTAGGCACCGACTTCCTTAACTGTTTCCCACATAAGATTAGTTTATGTAATAAAGAATATGAGCTATGATTTTACCTGCAGCAGTCCAGCGAGGAAGGGTCCATGCCATGATCACGTTAAGATTGAAAATGCTTTACTATACCGTAATTATTAAAATAAATAAATTAACAACATATAAATTAAAAAAAAGTTATTTTGCAGTAACCATGATGTATTGAGAATGATGTCACTTTACTTACTTTGTGGTTGCTGTGGATATGATACATCGCCATTTTGTAACGTCCGCCATATTGGGTTACAAATGGCCGCATTTTGAAATTGAAAATGTGTTACTCTTGTTCAGTAACTTATTTTAAGTATCAGGGCATATATTTTAAATTATCTTCTTTGTGCAGTTTTTTTCGTACGTATTGGTTATTTTTGCGGGCAGTCGGCTCGCTTTGCGTCCGTCCACTATCGTCGCTGAAAAGCAAAAAGCTGACAAAGCACGATATTTCTGTTCGCAGTGAGGTTTTTTGTTTTTTCTTATAATCATTCTTACTTCTTACGTAACATTTTTCTGTCTACACAGAGAGCGAGATGATAATTAGACGTTCAAAAATGATAAAAAATTTCTAAAAGTTCTGCCACCGATGACCGGTGAGAGGTAGAAATGATACCAAAGAGATAACACTCACCAGTAATAATACAATAGTCTAAAAAAAATGTAAATTTAGAGCGCCTTTCTCCGAAATAAAAACGGTTTAGGTTGGTAGGGCGTCAAATATTGCTTATTTCGCCCGCTCCTGATTATAATATTAAATTATAATGATAAAATCTGGTTTGCCCGGGGTAATTTATTTTGTGTATTTAATGATAGATAAGCTTATTTTATTACCCGATGCGATCGGGGAAATGGGGGTAGGACCGGAAGATTTTAAAGCGATGAAAGTAATTTAAGGAAAAATATATATTTGAAAGCTAAACAGAATTTAATGTCACATTTTTGTTCAAAAACAAACATTAAAAAGTAACTGTCTCTCAATAAAAAAAACCTCATTATTGTAAGAAATAGGTGATAGGAATGTAGGTACCATAGAGCAGCAGTTTTTTATTTGTACTGTCGGTCAATCAGGAAACCTTTAATTACACATGCATATAAATAAATTTCTAAATGATTCCCTGTCCAATTCAGCTACTATGATGTATGTACTATGCATACATCGACTTTTTCGAGAACTCGTCTACACAAACGGTTGTCGGTTCTGTTTATGACCAACACACTGCCACTTCAGCTTGTTTACCCATAGAGCTATTTCGTTTTTTTTGGTTTTCCATCAGATCACTTCATTGCGAATCTTGTCCTTTAAAGAAACTCCAAGCATAGCTCTCTCCATATCTTGATGAGCGAGCTTTTTGTGGAATAGTCTGACCGTTAGTGTCCAGGTTTTGGCTCTGCAGGACGCACTTACCGAATGCTGCCCAACCCAGCTGAATTCTTCTGTGGGCTTCCATATCAAAGTTGTTCTTACCCAAATGCAATATAAACATATTGTTGGACAACTTCAAGAGGTACACCATTGAATGAAATCGGTTCCGGGTCGATAAGATCGTTAAACGACCAGCTCTTATCATACAAAATAATATTTACAAGGATGTAAAATATCGGCGATCAAAAAAGTAAATGTAAACCGTTTAATATAAGTGATTCCATCTGTTGCCCATTTAAATATGTGGAATGTAGGGCAAACCATTAGGCGGGCAAAATATTCACAGATTGAATAACGCGAGGGCGGGCAATGCAATTTATGAAATTAACTTTACAATTTCCGCAGGTGCGTAATGCTCGCAGAAGGAGGGGATGAAGTAGGGGGTTGATCACTTAAGTATTTAGGAAAACGTTTGAAGTTAAGAAGTCTTATGGTTATATTTTAGTTAAAGATTTTCGTGTTTGGTATATTTATAAAGTCAAAGTCAAAGTATTTTATTGTAAATAGGCAAAAATAATAGCACTTTTACAAGTCAAATTAACATCTCCTGAACAAAGAGATATACATAAAATATTATAAAAAGATCAAATCAGTCCAAATTTAGATAAACTAAGTATTCTTCTATGAGTTTGAAAAGGAAATTTCCCTTTCATGTGCCAATAGAGTTAAATCTCACACTGGAAAAGGAAATACCCTTTTGACTCTACCGGTGCGTTAGAGAAGAGAGCACCAAGAAACTCTACGGGGATGTATTTCTTTTTCCATATTTGTTAATTCTTTATTTTTTTTTCAAATATCACAATTATAACAAAACATGTAAACTACAAATATAGAATAAATAAGTATATATATAAAAAAAAAAAAAAAAAAAAAGTGTTCTGCTTTCTTTGTTGTTTTACGTTTTTGAATATTTTTTCCTTTTTTTCAATTGTTTTTTTTATATATTTTTTATTGCTTTGTCATCAGTTTGAGAGCTACCCTGAAAATTTCAGCCAGATAGTTAATCGGGAAGTGCTCGAAATTTGAATTGCAAGTTTCCAGGACAGACAAATACATAAAAATAAACATACATAGATAGATACAAGTGAAGTTAAATAAAAGCTTTTAAAATAACTAGCTTAAAAGCTATAAAACACGCCTGCCCTGCTAAAAAACAACTTATGCCAATAAATTATATACTGATGGAATATGCTTATCAAGGCCTTCAATTTGAAACCAATATTGTAAAATTCAATGAAAATATTTTTTTTCGCATTTGAAAACTATACTGCCGACAGATGTGCCTGTATGAGGGGGGGATGTAAGGATTGTAACGATACCCCATACGTCTAAATCTGTTCAGGCATATAAAAGTTATTGGCAGTCGTGTAATTAAAAAGATTTGTTTGCTTACAATGTTAATTTTACAATATATACAACAATTAATACAGTATATTTACAGCATTTAATTAAAAAATGCCAGGCAAATTATTGTTATGGTGCCGTACCCAAAGATTCTAAAAGGGTTCAGTTTCTGGAGCTAAAAACTTGTACGTACAAGCTTAATGATTTAATTTCGATTTAAAATATTTTTGTTATTAAAAATCCCATGAAAAAAGTCTGACGGCTACAAAAATAACGTATTTGAAGTTACCTTAGATTCCGTACCTACATAAACGTCGGTCGACGACCCTCGATGACATAAGAAGTACGCGTATTATGTCGTTGAGCGTCGTTTTCGAACGTAGCCTGAACGGCGAGGCGCGGCACGTCTTTAAACTTTCCCAATGTTTATTTAACACTAGCTGTGGTCACGGCTGAAAACGGCCAGAAAATTAACCACGTGGGCATAATTTTCTGGGGAAAAAGCATCTATCCAGGGCCATTATTCTCTATGAACAGTCGTAACGCGTCTCGCTGTGGAATCGTTCGGACAAGATTACGATACGTAGTATGTTTTGTTTGTTACACTCTTTAGAATTGATAATTCTACGTCTCATTGAAAGCCGTGCGAAATTTATTTATTTAAACCTCAGTATCTCGGTTCGGGCTGACTTTAGAAGTAAACATTTCATAGTATATTTTGTTAACCACACTGTTTAGAATTGATAATTCTACGTCTCATTGAAAGCCGTGCGAAATTTATTTATTTAAACCTCAGTATCTCGGTTCGGGCTGACTTTAGAAGTAAACATTTCATAGTATATTTTGTTAACCACACTGTTTAGAATTGATAATTCTACGTCTCATTGAAAGCCGTGCGAAATTTATTTATTTAAACCTCAGTATCTCGGTTCGGGCTGACTTTAGAAGTAAACATTTCATAGTATATTTTGTTAACCACACTGTTTAGAATTGATAATTCTACGTCTCATTGAAAGCCGTGCGAAATTTATTTATTTAAACCTCAGTATCTCGGTTCGGGCTGACTTTAGAAGTAAACATTTCATAGTATATTTTGTTAACCACACTGTTTAGAATTGATAATTCTACGTCTCATTGAAAGCCGTGCGAAATTTATTTATTTAAACCTCAGTATCTCGATTCGGGCTGACTTTAGAAGTAAACATTTCATAGTATATTTTGTTAACCACACTGTTTAGAATTGATAATTCTACGTTTCATTGATAGTCACGCAAAAAATAGGCACCAATTTCCTTCTAAAATATCTTAACTTTAATTCTCTTTATCTCGGTTCGGACTGAGTTTAGAGGTATACTTGTCCTAGTATGTTTTGTATGTTATACTGTTTAAAATTGATGATTCAAAATTTCATTGATGACAACGCGAAAAAAAACAGGCACCAATTTCTATGCAAAATATCTTAACTTCAATCCTCTTAATCTCAGTTCGGATTGAGTTTAGAGGTATACTTGTCCTAGTATGTTCTGTTTGTTACACTATCTAAAATCGATAATTCCATGTTTCATTGATGGCTGTACGAAAATAGAAATGCACCACCTGCCCTACAAATATTTAAACCTCATTATCTCGGTTCAGACTGAGTTTAAGAGGTATACTTGTCGTAGTAAGTTTTGTTTTTTACACTGTTTAAAATTGATAATTCAACATTTCACTGATGGCCGCGCGAATAAAAATAGGCACCAATTTCTATACAAAATATCTTAACTTTAATCCTCTTTATCTCGGTTCGGACTGAGTTTAGAGGTATACTTGTAATAGTATGTTTTGTTTGTTACACTGTCTAAACACTGATGGCGCCTGAAAAAATATTAGCAAAAATTGCGCCAATTTTGGTCAAGGTCCTTAGTTCAGCTGTCAAATAGCTTATTATCAATTGCTCGGCTTCCACTCATGCAAATACAAAGTACACCAAGTTTTAAGTCACCTAAGCGATGCAACAGTGATAACTACATCGCGATAGGTCCAGTACTTTTTACGTGATTCGCGAACAGACAATCAGACAGACATGACAAAAAAAAAACTTTAGCATATTTTAAGTCTCCTACACTGTTTGTTAAATGCAGTCGACAAAGGTCCATATTTCGGCAGGCTTCAGAAGCTAAATTTTTCTTGCGTATAGATAAGTTAAGCAACTGGTTATAACACAACGCAATCGATCCAGTAGTTTTTTCACGTATAAAGTACGTGAACAGACAAACACCATATTAAAAAATGCTATATTCTTGTATGTTCTGGCTTATTTTAAGTGACCTTATTTTTTTAATTGTCTTTATTATTGCCGACTTTTTGTTACTTAGTGCTTTAGAATAAGTTTGGAAGTAGGTGTAGATAGATTGACATCTAATTAATGAAACTCTCTCTCTCTATATATATATTAAGGGAGGTATTTCCCTAGTTAATTTAAATAATTCAGTTCCTTCCTCTCAACCGGTCCCAAAACACAGAAATATATAAACTAACTTGTACAAACAGTATTCCAAATAAAATTGTATTGCAGCATAATACATAGTGTTTCGAAAAAAACAAGACCCGAACTTCACTATTTAATAAATATGTAAATGTTTTTTCCACAGAACGTCTTTTTCTGCCAACGCTACCTCATGACGTAATTCGTTATTACCAAACACCCCCAGGACGTCGATTCATATGCCTCCTAATATTATAAATATATTGAATTTAGCAAATGCCCGCCCTGCGCGGGCAATTCGAATAAAGGTAAATTTACACTAGGAGAGTTTCTCGAACTGAGCGGACGAAAATAACGTATGCTTTCGGGCTGCACTGACAGCAGTCTGCAAGAGTCAGTCGCATTCTAGATGAACATATTGGTTTACAATCTTCAATTAACAGCAGTAGAGATAAATATGGAAAAAAATACACTCGGTCAGCTCCATAACCCTGAATGATCTATGTATGAAGTTTCTCTATGGGATCAAATACGAAACGAGGCGATCCGGCCAAGAACTAAGGTACATAGTTCTGAGAAATATCAAGCTGAAGTGGCAGTGGGCTGGCCATATTAACTACAGAACTGAAGACTTTGGGTAACCATGTTCTCGAGTAAAGACCGCAAATTGGTACGTGTAGGACGGATCTGTTGCTGGCAGAAAATGCATGCGAAGAGCCGAAGATTGGACCAAATGGGTTGCCTTGGAAGAGGCCTATGTCCAGCTGTGGACGAGTGATTATGTGATAAATATGGTGAGCTTTTAATTCAAAATGGTGGCGGCAAGATTTATGCGATTATTGCGCGGCAAAGTGCGAGACTTTTATTAATCGTTAAGAACTGGTATTGAAATAAACAAATTTTACTTTATTCTGCTGTTCATCACTTGCGGGACCATAAATGATATTTCTATGAATAAGCTGGAATCATACAAAAATATATATACCAGCTTTTAATTCGCCAATGCTGCACACGTTCGTGAAACTGTGTAAATGTGCCTTTATTTCGCACCGTCCGAATGTTTTCCTATTGTGCTTTGATTTTTTTGGGGGTAGAATAATATTTGCCGATGACAGTGCGGTTTGGAAAACGTAATTTAATAGATTGGAAGGTATACAAAGGCCGAGCAAACGAAAAGGTGGGCAATTTTGGTAAGTAAACTAAGTACATGTGTGTTGTATGAAAGTTTTTGTATATTATACTTTTACCCCGGGTAAATGTACACGTGGGAAAAATTACGGGGTGCAACTAGTTTTTTTTTTTTTTTTGTATACAGGTTGTGGCGTAAACTGTAGTCATCCCTTGGTAGGTGGATGGAAGGCGCGATGACTTACAAGAAAATCAAAATTAGTGTTTAGTAAAAGTGTCATGGTTTTCTTTATTGAGGGCATTTTTTTTAAATGATTTGTCTTTGGTTTTCAGTTTTACTAAACACAATTTTTTAGTTTTCTTGTCAGTCATGACGCCTTCCATACCCACCACGGGTTGATTTTTTTACGCCACATTCTGTATATTGGACATATACATACTACCTTTTGGTAAGACTCTAAGGGCATAATTATTATCAAACATTCTGTTTCTGCGCCTTGTGTTTCGTGGAATGTTTACAAAAACATTGTATAAAGTTGACACATGAGAAACAGGCCGTCCGCATGATGGTAAGTGCAACGCCTATGCGTCAAAACTGCAGTGCCTGCCTTAAATTTAGATTGTAATGAAATTACTGCACTTTCATTCCAGTGAGACATTGTTTTTAAAATCTTAAAATTATGTCCAGTAATTTGACCAAGCAACAATATTTTTAATTCATTAATAAAGAAATATATGCAGGAAAATTCACACCAATTACTTAGCCCCGAATACATATACACATACATAACAATATTATACATCCATGACTTGGAAACAAACATTTATGCTCATCACACATTGTACACCATGTAAACCATGGTACAAGTACACCATTGTACATGGTGTACACATTGGGATTTGAACCCGCAACCGTTGACTTTGCAGTCAGGGTCACTAACCGCTCGGGCATACTGTTCGTCAAATAATATCCTTTAAACATATTAAATTAACGATCATCATACATTTATGTTTCCGTAATAAAAACCGCATACGCCTAAATAAATCCATTTCGACCCTTCCCGGGGCGAAACCGGAAAAATCAGGTTAGAACCGGCCCCTGGTGAAAAATGCCCGTCTCTGCTCCCTAATGGCATTAGCGTGAATATTGGATACACATTTGCATGAGAGGAGACTAAATAAATTACGTGTTACCCTTTTTACACGACTGCCCAAAAAAAGAAGTGTTATGTGTTTAGCATTCATGTATGTATGTTTGTATGTTTCTATGTATGTGAGCTTCCTTAATCCACCATAACTTTTAAATGCCTGAACAGATTTATAAGTATGGGGTATCGTTAGAATCCTTACATCCCCTGAGTAACAAAGGTTTTTTTTTACTCGGGGCGGGGGATGTTATAATGTTTTCCGATATGGCGGCAGTATAGCTCCATTTAAGCAGGTAAAAAAAAACTATTTTACAATATGGGTATCAAATTGAAGGCCTGGCTAGGCACATTCCAACAGTATATAATTAATTGGATATTATTAGTTCTGTTTTGGCAGGGCAGGCGTGTGTTAGCTTTCAAGCTAGTTATTTGAACCATTGCTTTTTATGAAACGAAACTACGGTAGAAAATACTTATACAATTTAGATCACACATTAAGGGGGCACAAGACTTTCCTACTGGCATTTTTTTTTTATTTGTTAAGGCTAGAGCCCGCCTGGGGAAGTACTACACTTTACCCAGATATTCAACCGCCAAGCAGTAGTGTGCAAACATTTATGTGTTTCGGTGTTTGTACTATTATTTATTCTGTGGTTTCGGTTTGAAGGGAAATATTTCCATCGAAATTACTGGGCAATGAGATTTAAAAACCAATATCTCAGGGTAACGAGCGCAGTGCAGTGACGCCCAAGATTTTGCAACCAAAGTTCTGGGTAGCACTGCAACTGTTATAGGCTGGCCTAGCACTTACCATATGGCAAGCAACCTGCTACACTCGTCATTCAACTACATAAAAAAGTAAAACGAAAACTATCTTCATGACAGGAAGCAAGATAGTTGGCAAATCTTGTCACCGGGTGTTTCAAGCAAATAAATAGAAAATTTAAGAAAAAATCACGAACAAACCAATAAAAGTTAAATATTATTAAAAAAAAAACCTACTGCGGAAAAACGAAAAAGAGCCAAACAAGCTTGAGATTCTTGATTTTAAATATAAGGTTCAGTCAAAGGCATCATTCATTTCATTTTTCCTTTGACGGGATCAGCTATAACCTGACGAGCCTCATGCCTCCGACTGTATCTTATATATATAAAAATGAAGAAAGTAAAGCTCGTATGCCTATAAAAAAAAAGAAGTTATTTTTAATAGTTTAATGTTCGTCGTCCATACCAAAGTGCCTGAAGACAAAAGTCTTCAATCAGTGCGTCCTACCAGTCACGACCTACGGAGTCGAAACGTGGACACTCACGGTCAAACTAGTCCACAAATTTAAGGTCGCTCAGCGAGCTATGGAGAGAGCTATGCTTAGTGTTTCACTGAAAGACAAGATTCGTAATGAAGATATCCGACGGAAACCAAGGTAACCGACATAGCTCAAAGGATAAGCAAGCTGAAGTGGCAGAGGGCTGGACACATTTCCCGAAGAACCGATAACCGATGGGGTAGACGAGTTCTCGAGTGGAGACCACGTTTAGGCAAACGTAGTGTAGGACGCCCTGTGGCCAGGTGGAGTAACGACCTGCGAAAAGCGGCAGGAAGAAAATTCATGAAGAGAGCTGAAGACCGAGCTCATGGCGTGCATTAGGAGATACCTGCGTCCAGCAGTGGTCAGATATAAGCTGATGATGATAATAATGTTCTGCTACTAATCATGCTGTACAAAGGTACACGCTTACCTAGATAAGAAACCTGATCACTAGTGACTCCGTTTAAACTACTGAGAATAAAAATATAATATTCTAAAAACAAGAACCTGACTGCGAACAAAACGAAAATGGGGCAATCAAGCTTTAGAGTTTTGTTTTTGTAATATAAGATGCAGTTGGAGGCATGAAAGGTTAGCTGATCCCGTCAAAGGAGAAAGGTTAGCTCGCCAGGTTCTAGCTGATCCCGTCAAAGGAGAAAGGTTAGCTCGCCAGGTTCTAGCTGATCCCGTCAAAGGAGAAAGGTTAGCTCGTTAGGTTCTAGCTGATCCCGTCAAAGGAGAAAGGTTAGCTCGCCAGGTTCTAGTTGATCCCGTCAAAGGAGAAAGGTTAGCTCGCCAGGTTCTAGCTGATCCCGTCAAAAGAGAAAGGTTAGCTCGCCAGGTTCTAGCTGATCCCGTCAAAGGAGAAAGGTTAGCTCGTTAGGTTCTAGCTGATCCCGTCAAAGGAGAAAGGTTAGCTCGCCAGGTTCTGGCTGATCCCGTCAAAGGAGAAAGGTTAGCTCGCCAGGTTCTAGCTGATCCCGTCAAAGGAGAAAGGTTAGCTCGTTAGGTTCTAGCTGATCCCGTCAAAGGAGAAAGGTTAGCTCGCCAGGTTCTAGCTGATCCCGTCAAAGGAGAAAGGTTAGCTCGCCAGGTTCTAGCTGATCCCGTCAAAGGAGAAATGAAAAGCTTGATGCCTCCGACTGCATCTTACATTACAAAATCAAAAATCTAAAGCTCGTTTGTCTCTTTTTAGGTTAAAATAAACCGAAAGATCTGTAATCTGTGACTAATTTCTTCACTTCAAAAATAGCACGATCTTCAAGCCACTTCAGCTGCGAGCCTATTATCTGCTTTGAGAGAGAATCTACAATCCAAAGGTAAAAAGGCTCGCACCACTAAGTTTCCTCTGCACCTACTAAGTACAATTAAATTATTGTGAGTCCCTTTGAGCTGGTAGACACCCTCGGGGGGCTCCGGCCACAATTATTTGTTCCCAGTCAGGTTTTTTGTTTCTACATACATTCATTTTTAAATATGTAAGAGTTAGTCAGAATGGTTGCTAACCATCTTTAAACCATTATAGATCCTAAATGGTCATTTGAAATGACAAATAATAAGACAAACCTTAGATGATTTTGAAATACCTATTCAGTGATACCCCCCATTTGACATAGTTCGTCGACTTTCATTTTTTTCTTTTCACAATATGGCATCTGGTTGTCGCTATATTTAGTTTTGATTAATGTCATGTCTGTATTAGGACTTGCATGATTAAGACAAATCTGGTCTATATAGTGCCATAAACGAACTGACATACATACATAGGCTGATAAAGACATTACCGTGCCTTTGCGTTGCGCAATCTGGTAGAAACAGACCAGGCGAGGAGGTCCTCCTTTACGGAATTCACCAATTGACTTGTTGACCATAATGTGAAAGTATAATTACTAGCATTAATTTCATTAAGTTCAAATTCAATAACGGACGACATTTTCCCTTCCAGTATTAAGAGTGACATGCTCCCTCCCCCCCTTAGCTTGTTTGCCAGCACAATTAAAATTCTTATCCAAATATTTCCGAGAATTTTAACGTTGATTAAAAAAACGTCGCACAGTGAGAGTAGATTTCGTTCATTCTAAGAGTATAAGAAAAAATAATAAAAGTAATAAGAAAAAATAATACTTTTACAACCTTTTTTTTGTCATTTTTTTGTGCATATTCTCTTTTTACATTTTCAATTATTTTTTTGTTTCTTCTTCTTTTTTTATAGCTTTGGTTTGTGAGCTACCCTGAAAGTTTCAGCCGAATAACCAATCGGGAAGTGCCCGAAATTTGAATAGTAAGATTCCAGGACAAAATACATAAATACATACATACAAGTGAAGTATAATAACAGCTTTTAAAATAGGATAAAAGCTTTTAAATAATTAAAAACCTGTTAAAATAAGTCTAAATTTGTCGAACATTCAATGGCATGTTTAAAAAATAAAAACCCGGCTAAATGCGAGTCGGACACTCATAGAATTACAGTTTCGTAGCCAGCTACCCCGTCCTTGGTCCTGGGTGAGAGGAGTGGGAGGAGGAAGATGTGTTTTTTTTTATTACGGACTAGGCAATCGTTTGACCACGATCTCACCTGATGGAAAGCGATGATGTGGTCGAAGGTGTAGCACGCTTGCTTAGTAGATACCTATTCACTCTTGACTTGAACACACCGGGGTTATAATTTACCGGAAACACTGACGAGGGCAGAGCATTCCACTCCTTTGCAGTTCTTATAATAAATGAAGAAGCGTAACGCTTCGTTCTTGTGCGAGGTATTTCAACCATGAAAGGGTGGCGCTTTGCTGATCGTCAAGTCGTTGTGTAGTCGTCTAATAGAATATCGAAGGTCCCAAACGAATGGACCTATTTTGATGCGTTTTTTTTTCTGTTTGAAAGCTGATGTGTTCGTAGTGGTTCTAAGCTATAAATAATAAGAGGGAAGGAGGCGCCGGAATCGTAGCTCCCAAACAAATTGTCTCGATGCGGTTTTTTATGTTTGAAAGCTGATGTGATCGAGATGCTTCTTAGCTATAATGGAGGCTTGGGGGTCGGGGTTTATAGTTATGTTTTTTTTTAATTTTAGCTTGTAGGTAAATAGTACAAAGGAGAATTACCCTTGCCCATCATTCAGTTATAAATAAAGTATTCATGGACCCCATAGGGATGTCTCCGTTGTTTCCTTATAACAAGGGAAATCTACCTACAAAAAAAGGTCAAAAGCAAATTCAATTATACAGTAATAGTAACAAGCAGTAATTAGGGAGACATTCAATACTGGAGTGGCTCAATTCGCTTTTCATTTCGTTGGAAAAACTTCTTGTTTTGTCGTTACGAAGAAATGTTTACGTTTTGTTCTTTCATAGGAACAACAAAAAAATACAGTTACACAATTCTTGCTGTTTGAAACCGAACACGATGAAGATATTGTAAAATTGTTTGAAAAATGTTAATCGAAATAAAACAAATTATTAACTGTTATCTTCCAAAATAGTTGACTGTAGACAATATTATGGTATCTATACTTATAATAAAACAAATAGGATCGAAATTGTCTGAACAAAGAAGATAATTTGAAAAAAATGGTCTAACTTACTTAAATTAAGCTGCAGAACAAGAATGTTTTTTTTTTTTAATCTTTTCCGTCATTTTGTTTGTCTGTATGTTTGTTCACACATCACGTAAAAACTACTAGACCGATTGCGATGTGGCTACAGTTGGATAGCTTAGGTTTTGACTTAAAAACTGAGGTACTTGGTATATCAATCTGATAAGTGGAAGCCGAGCAATCGATAAAAAACTTATTGGCCGAACGAATTTTGAAAGAATGTGGTATGTTGTACTTTATATGTACTTTTGGTCCTGGAATAACACGTATGGGCTACTTTTAAATGGAATGACCACGCGGACTAAGCCGCGGGCACTGCTATTTTGAACTATAAAGTCATTTCGCACTACTATAATATGAATGCGAGAGATCTGATCCGCTATCTATTTGTTCTTTTACACGAATGGCTGTACTGATCATGATGAAATTTGTCACGGAATTAGTGAGCATCATGAGGAAGGACCAATACTTTAAAAGGCTATTTTATTTACTCTTTGCTTCGGGAAAATGCCTAAGTGATCAAAACAGAGGGGCGCTTTTATAGAAATGTATGTATTTAGTCGAAATCGTATACAAGGTAAAATAACTTTGCCAAAAAATACTACTTTAACAAGCGGGCTACATTGCGAAGTAAAAATATACCTGTATTTGTAAGACTCGATCTGCACTCGATTAGTTGTTCTTTTAAGATAATAACACATTACATACTTCACGTCATTAGTCTGAAAACGTCCACTGCTGACTTCTCCATAAAAAGAACAACAGTTTCCTAAAAAAAAACTATTTTCAGTAACAACAGCTCGCACAATATTTATGTTCTATAAATAACTTTAAAACTTAAACCCTTTTCGATCCCAAGCTTGTAATAACAGTGAGAATAGTTGTACAAGTATTCAGGGTTAGGCGGAGTTGTGGCCGGTTTGACCCTGCTGGCTTTGAGGTTTCTTTTAGCGGGTTTTTGGAGTGCACTGGATTTCAGGGCAGATTTTTGGTACCTAGTTTGCGTTTGGTTTGATAAATAAAGTTAATAAAGCACTTTTAACTAAATTACCTGGTACAGAATGACTTAAAAGATACATGATTGGCTTAAGAGGTAGGAGTCTTATGCTCTGAAGTGAGCTGTCAATAATGGTGACAATAAACTGAAATAAGCTGATTTAAATAAACGCAGTAGTATTTACCTACTGTAATGTGTAAATTGCCAACAAAATGTTTTGCTGCGCGTCTCTGCGTTGAAACAATTATAAATCTTCAAACAACGGTTCACCGAAAAAAAATTGAGACACAAAAAGACTTTCCAATATTTTTTTGTTGTACCGTGGTTTCACCTGCATGATGGTGATAATGAGCCTCTCCGTTTCCTGTTTTTTTCCGTTATCTATACTGTCCCACTCTGGGTAAAGGGCTCCCCCATTTTCCTCCATGCATGGCTATCATCCGCCAGATCCGACCAACAATCTTTGTATGCATCCAGCCAAGCCAGCATTGAAGTAACACAAAATCACATTAATCCGTCGCTTGGTTACTGCGTGAAAGAGGAATAAATAAATCAACAAACAAACACAGTTTCACATCCACACCAATATATAAAAGTGAAACGTTGTCTGTTTGTTTGTTTGACATGGACATAGACATTTACCTAGCTTTAATTATGGCAAAAAACAAGCACACAAAATAAAAACATTAAAGAAATAAATTAGAACTTAAGTAGTTACATAGTTAGGTTTTTTGGCATAAGCCGGCCCCAACTCAGCATAATGGTGGTTGATAACAAGCAGCGCTGGTCTGCCGTTGGGAACGGCAGGTAACGTCACTAACTAAAATAAAAATAAAAACAATAATAAAAATGACACATAAAATAAATACAACATAATTACAAAAAATAATTTAAAAAACCATAAAATAAATAAAAATAACAAAAATAAAAACACACATTAGGTACAAAAACACAATATGAAGTATAGTGAATAGGAATTGAAACAAACGAATTAATATATATATTGGCAACACTATTCCACAAAAAAAACTAGAAGTGAAGTGAGCAAAGAATAAAATAATATGAAGTGAGCGTCTCCTATATAGTCTGTGGAAGTGAGGTATATTCCATATCTCTTAAATGGTATGTGGAAGGAATGTGCCCACAGACCAGACAGCAAATTAAAGTGAAGTTGGAAGGCAACAAACTCATGGTTTACTGAACAAAACTTATGTACCGTAAAATGAGGTGGGATTGCGGGGAGACAAGGGACGTCAAGGCAGTTTTAATGCAATAACGGCTGATGCGATGTTGATGTTACTCTGTAAATAGGTCCTGTACAATATAGAAACCAACATAGGATACTTTTTATCCAGTAAAATTGTAAGTTTCCACGGAAAAACTGAAAAATGAAATTTACTCGCTGTACGGTTGCCAAGGAAACGAAATAATAACAAGTCTGTCAAAAAGCATCAAGAGCGTTGGTGCTATACTTTTGCATCGCGGGCGAAAGCTAGTTTATAATATTGCTAGTAGCCCCACGGCTTTGCCCGTGTGCCAAATTTGCCACCCCCGTTCACCCCCTTAAACTCTGGGTTAAAACTTTAACTAGCCTTGTGCCATTGTCGTTAACTTAAGCTTAAAAACGTAAATATAGCCCGCTGATTTTGGCGGTATAAGTGGTTAACTCTGAGTTTGAAGTTTTAACTTTGAGGTTAACTGCACAGAAAAAGTACCACGCAAGTCGCAAACAGTTGAAATCAGTTTCGCTGGGGATAGTGATAATGTATTCGGTGTTTTTTTCTCTAATGACGACTAAAAATCATTGAATACATAAACACAGACTTTTGGCTTACTTGCTTCATAAAGTGGGCTAATAGAACGGAAAGACGGAAAGGTATATAAAAAAGAGCGAGCCTTACATTAGTCACATATGAAGTGTAACATCTGACATTTGTATTAATTAGGCAACATAAACATACTCTGGCACCGCGCGCGCTCATTGGTCAACTGTGAATTAGCATCTACTTCATCTGACCTATCTGATCGTACTTTTCGTCAGAAAATCGTATGTCTTGACAGCTCAGCCGGGAACCATTCGGCTGATAGTCTGAAGTACCTGAGTTCTATTCCTAACTGAAATGTTTATTTTGCACTATGAAAAAAATATGTGATGGCTTCTAGCTTGAGCGCACGCTCATTGGTCATATCAAATAAGGCGCGCTTCCCCAGCTTCCTTTTATACTTCCGGTTAGACATTTCCGGTTACACATGGTTCACTTTTCACGAAATCACTCCCATAGATTTCAAATTTTAAATCTCTAGGTACAGGATGTGCGTTGTCTGTCAATATGTCATAATGTCACGGTACAGTTTTATATGTACAGACAATATTTTCTGTGAATGATTAATGTATACTTTTCAACAAAATTGTCTGAGTGTTTATTTTAGTTAATCAATTTGAAGTCGTTTTTTTATTTAAAGAATTAGGAAGGTATATTAAAAGCTTTTATTTAACTTCACATGTATGTAGGTATGTATGTATGTATGTATGTCCTAGAATTTCGCAATCAATATTTCACCCACTTCCACTAAAGCTATCGGGCTGCAATTTGAGTCAAACTTTTGGTTCTCGTGACAATGCACGATTACTTAAATGCCGCCATTTTAAATCCAATATGGCGGACGTTACAAACTGGCCATTTATCATTTCCACAGCAACCCCTATGATATGGAATTCAAATGAAAGGGCTTAATAAACGAAACGCAATAAGTAAAGTGACCATATTCTAAATCCAATATGGCGGATGTCACAATATGGCGATTTATAATATCCATAGTAACCCTTATGATATGGCTATCAAAATATGATAGGGCTTGATGAGCGAAAACTACTGCATAAAAGCTTTTTTTAATTTAAATGTTTTATGTTAACTGATTTTTATTAAGTCTTGGTAAAGATCCAAGAGTTGTAATGATGATGAGATCACCCAATGATAGCATCACCCCAACAATTTAGTTAAAGATACATAGGTTTTATAAATTACTAGTTTTCCCGCCCGCGACTTCATCCGCGCGGACTACTGTCTATCGCGAAAAAAGCATCCTATTTTCTTCTAGGGTATTAAAAACCAATGCAAAAGTAGGTATAGCACCACTCTTGATGTTTTTTTACAAACTTGTTATTTCGTTTCCATGGCAACCACAGACCATTGTGTGATGGCAACCGTTCCTTACAGTGAGTAATCCACATTATCCAGTTTTCCCGTTGAAAGTTACAATTTTCCAGAATAAAAAGTATCTTAGCTCTTATTCCAGGGTATAAGCTATCTCCATTCTAAATTTCATCATAATCCGTCCAGCCGTTATCGCGTAAAAGCTCCCCAAACAAACAGACAACGTTTTACTCTTATATATTGATATGGATCTCTACATCTTTAGCATGTTTTCTAAAAACAAAAGACAAGTCGAACTGCCTGCAAAACGTAAAAATTAATGGGCAATCGCTCCTCATTTCGGAGGTTAAAAACTTTATCCTCAACGCAAACCAACTTTATCCACCTCTCTGAGAAAAAAAGTACACCACAATCAGCCAAATACCCCATGACTTTTAACTAACCCCATTACTCGAGATCAATATTTATTGACCACGAGTCAAGAGGACAGAACCAGGACACTGGCTGGGACACAGACCGGGCCGGTCCTAAATAAGTAAAGTCCCGCACGTCCCGATTTACGTGACAAGCGGGACTTACGGGACACGAGACCGTGTGCCCGTGTTGGACATTCTTTGTGTTAGTGCTTAGTTTGTTCCTGGTACATTTTATTGCGTATTTTGGAGTTGTATTGTAGTGTTCGAGGTATTGGATTTGTGGTGGAGCACAGAATAAATTAGTATTACGTTAGTGGTAGACCTCTTACGCAAGAGTCCGCCTGGTATAACACCTTTGTCAGATATTCAACCACCAAGCAGTAGTGTGTAAATATTTTTGGTTTGAAGGGCATGATCAAGATGGTTCTTAGCTATAATGGGGGGAGGGGGGAGGTTATATAAATTTTAATTTGTGCTTGTGATTTCTATATTGTGATGTTTTCAATTAAGAATCTGTCACGAGGCGGTCCCAGGGTTTGGGCTTGCTCCACCAGCCCAGGGACCAAGCCTCAGTGGACAACAGAATTACAGGAACAATTATAATTAGGAGCACAGAAACAGGAGGAGATGATTATAAACTTATGAAGGTATTCTTATATATATTTACAAGTCTTATATATATATTTTCAATAAACTTATTTATGTATTTTATAATAATAATTCGGTTTTTCCAAAAATCTATATATCGAATGACAGGTTGTTTTTATTTAGAATGAATAATGACCAACTATCAAAATGAAAAGAAATGGATTATGAAAGAATTAAGAGATCAAATGAGTATTATTATGAAAGAGGTTTTCACCTCGTCACAATACCCCGCCTCCCCGGAGAAAAAAAATAAAAAAATAAATTAGTAAACAAATTTTTTTTTGTTTTGAAATATGGTATGTAAATTTTTTGTTGTTATTGGTATCCCAAACATTAGATTTATTTAAAAAAAAGGAGAAAAAAAATATTAACGAAAAATGAAAAAAAAGTAGTCTTCTACTATTTTTTTTCATTTTTCGTTAATATTTTTTTATACATAATATTATTATGTCTATGTTTAATTCAATTCGTTATTTATGTCATTGTTAATTAACTACACTGTTTTGTGGGATGTAGCTAATTGAATTTCCTTGTTTATTTTGACTTTATCATATTCTTTGGCTTGTATTTTGGAGCTAATCCAAAAAAGGCAGACGGAAATTCATAAAAATAAAACAAGAAGTTTGGTTTATTTTATTTTTATTTTATTTTTAACTGATCGTTTTCAAGTTAACCCTAAAACTAATTATAAAACAAAAAAATGTTCATGAAATTATCAGCCATAATCACTAAAGTCAGATAAAAACTAAACATTAATTTAAAACTCTTGCTACTAATACGTTATCTTAAATGCGTTGTAATTGTTTTTTTCATTGTTTCTTTTCATAATTATTACCTTTTCATTACGCAAAATAAATATAAAATAAACAACAATATAAAGACACGACGAATGTACAAATAAATAAAACAACGAACGAAAATAATCAGCAAGTGGCAAAGAAATGTATCTACAGTACAGGTATGGTCCAGTAGTATAACTATGAGCGAGGTTCAATCCTCGGCTTCAAACTTATGATATTGTATGCGGATAATTATTATTATTCCAATGACTAAAGCATCGGAGGGCCGTGCACCCGGTTGTTAACAAAAATAATAAAAAAAAACGTAAGTATAGCAAATGATTTTTTGTATATTTTTTCCCCTTAATTCTGGTGCAATAAATTGTTTATTATTAAAGATGAAAGTTCTAAAAAACCAGACCGCAAACATAACTAAAATTAAGCAAAAATTTACGAGAGAATAGTTGTTTACCAACTTTATATCGTTGTAGATCCTAAATGGTCATTAGAAATGAAAACTATTAAGAGAAACCGAAAGATGATTTTCAAATACCTATTCAATGATATACCACTTAACATTTATTTCTTTGTCGCCATATTGAATTTTGATTACTGTCATGTCTCAAATAGTCTTTACAAGATTGAGACAAATCTATTGACATACAAATAAAGACAAATCGTTTGACGTAAGAATCATCAAAATCTATCCACGATTTTGGTATGGCAAAATAGAAGGACAATAATATTAATTTATCATCATCATGTAACTCAATTTTTTACCCGACTACAGCAAAGCAAGGAAAAGGTAATGAATTTATCAGTCTATGTTTGTATGTATGTGTGGGTATGTGGAAGTTCCACCATAGTGTCGCCCCTTTTGGCTAGATTTTGACAAGCGTTTCGATTCGTCTTCAGGTATAGAGTGTCATAGGCAATTTTTTTACTCGTTCACGGCAAGGAAAAGTAAGGGTTATGTGTTCAAACAAAAAAATTGTACGATTTTGACATGCGAGGTATCAATAGTTTTGTCCAAAAGTGTCATATTTACCAGACCATAGTCGGTTTTAGTTTTTGAACTTATCATTGAAATAAACTGACTTATAACTTTTTTTGGCTTGATAGTTAGAGAAAGATAGATAGATAAACGCTTTATTGCACACCAAATAAATCATACACAAGAATAAACATTTAACTTGAATAGAATAAAATGGGCGGTATTATCGCTTAAAGAAAAAACAGCTTGTGTCTTGCTGTGAAATAAATGGATTTCATTTCATTTCCTACATACAGACAAACATAAATACATACATACTTACTCATACTTACTTACAAAGGCTTATAAACACATTACCTGGTCTTTGCGTTCCGCAGTCTGGTAAAAATTGATGCAGCGCAGCCTGAAAAATGCTGGTTGGCACTACCTCATTGGACATACAAACATACATAATGAAGACGTCTCATAATTGCCAGCGATCAAAATTAATGTTCTAGTTCTTACTAGAATTTCCTAGAGTCACCAAATACATTGTTCGAAGTTTGGAGACACCAAAGCCTAGCAAGGAAAAATAAGCAGATATTTTCCATTATGGAGGGCGCTCACCTGTCCGTAGCGGTCTCACAGTGTTCAAGTCTTCTAGTGGATTCTCAATTCGTTATTTAGGACGTAGGTATGTTTTGTGTGTATATGAAAGCGTGGTGAATATATCAAACAGCAAGAAGCCATGCGTTGTGGCG
Organism: Alsophila aescularia; assembly: GCA_946251855.1. Taxonomy (NCBI): domain Eukaryota; kingdom Metazoa; phylum Arthropoda; class Insecta; order Lepidoptera; family Geometridae; genus Alsophila; species Alsophila aescularia. Next base: position 53,352,146 of record OX276373.1, read on the forward strand.
TTTTATGGAGGTGCCATTTTTCAGCAGGTGGACATCTACGGTCTGAAGATGCGTGTTTTACCTCGTAACTACGAAATTTCTGAACTCATTAGTTTGATTCTGTTTTATTTAGGGTTTTAAGAGATGGGCCTTTAAATTCTCGTAATAATATAACTGAAATTGGTTCTGTACTTCTTGAAGTAAATCTATAAGAAATAGATTTTACAGTTCGAAATTTTTTATTACGCACGTATCTGCTCTGGTAGTAAGCGCGATACCTGCACATATCTAGATCTACATCTACAATATTATTATAAAGAGGAAATATTTGATTGTTTGTTTGTTTTAAAAAAATGCTGTTTCTACTAGAAAGCGAGTAACAAGGGCAGCATTTCATTTACAAAAAATAAATAGAGTTAACAACAAAAATTGCAATAATGTAACCCAAGGTATCCAAACTACAGAACGAAATGACATGTTGACATAGAAACGAAATTATTACAAGTCTGTCAAGTACATGAGTAATAATGCAGTTGTCTATGGATCGTTGCTGCCAAATATTTTGGATTACGCTTACTGGCATATTTTTTTAAGAAGTTACGACGGGTATGTGAATGCTAAAAGTATGAAAAATTTCGCGGTGTGAAACCTGTGTGAAGGCGGAACGAGAATAGGTTATACATATGAGAGTGGAATATACATATTAGTTTTCTGGAACGTCTTCTAAATTTGACATTATTGACGCAACGTAGTGCACAATAAGCTTTTGTTCGAAGACATTGACATTTCTTAATGGATTTTAAAAGGGCAACTTAGACGCACCGGCGAAAGTATTCAATTTTGCTGTTCTATTAATAAAATGATGTCACTGAACACTGATTCTTGTGGCTGTGAGATTTTATGTAGGTTCCATACGAATTTGTGAAGATTGGTATTGCTGGAATAATTCTTCTGAGTTCGTACTTCGTTTATGAAGTCTCAGATTAGAGTATTTTGATAAAAATAGACCTACTGTATTCCAGTTCCAAGGGTACTGTACTCAGCAAAGTTAGTGGATATAATGAGACTCAAAATCTTAATTTTCCTAGTGACGAGAGTAGTCAGGTCTGTCGCATCTTAAATTACGCTACTAGTACTAGTGACTCGCTTCGGCTTCGCACGGGTAGCTAAAGGTTTGTCTTGATTTGTACACGATTCTACACATGTTTAAACAGAGAAATTTGAAAAAATATATGGATTAAGAGTTTGGGACATTTCCACACCAATGACCTAGCCCCAAACTAGGATACCCTGTACTATGGGCACTAGATAACGGATAAACATACATAGATAAGAATATTACATCCATGATCGGAAACAATCATTTCTGCTCATCACACAAATGATTTCACCGTATAAATCTTTGGCAGCAACTCTCGTGGTGCTTTTTGACAGATTAGTTATTATTTAGTTTCCAAGACAACTTGTTATTCCGTTTCTTACAGCGAGTAAGTAATCGAAATTTTTATTGGCAAATTTTTGGTACATTGGGTTATATTATTGCAATTTTCGTAGAGATCTCATTTTATTTTGAAAAATTACATACTTTACATGTTACTCCCAGATAATTGAGCTTTCTTTAGTAAAAAAAAAAAAAGATCGGTTCAGTTCTCTGTTACTTACTGTAAAGCAGTTAGCCATTCATATTAATGAGACGATAGATAGTCCAACATAGGCTAAATGTCCTTACTGTTAGACTGTGCTGTCGGTACACTGTAAGTACATGGTTATGTCCGCGAGTTTCTTCGAATCGTTACCGTTGTTTTGGCCTGTCTCCCTTTGTCGTCCATTTCTCTGTTCTTTGCTCCTTAAGAATCTAGAATTTATTGTTAACTGTATAGTATACCGTAGCGTTGTATTGTACGTACTTGTTTGTTGCTAGCTTACGCCTGAGAGCTCCAACGTCGTTTAGAAATGAAATAATGTGCGCAACCTTGTTTGATATAATATGAGAAAAACATACATATATAAGCCCACTGCAATTATAGTGTCACGAAATATCGTTTCATAGCTCTGCTAACTAAGTAACAAGGGTTCTCCCATGAACGTGGAATCTTTCTTGTTAACTTCTAATGTGTTTTGGGAGAACGTTTTCCCAACAGGCAAACATACTTATCAAACAAAATACGTATCAACAGATTGTATCTCTCTTTGCTATTAGCTTATAGATTCTTAAATCCCGTTTATTCAAGCTGTCCCACACTTGTTGTTCACCACTGGTCTTGGTAACACACGTTTATACGTATGTTACCAAGGAGGTAATCCTTGGTAACTTGTTTGTTTGTTTGTCGTATGAGGTAGTCCTATTCTCTGATGTCAGAGTTTGTCAGGCTGACCGAAGGCCTCTGGCATGGCTACTGCTATTAATCAATAACAGCTGGCACCAACAGCTTAACGTGCCCTCCGAATCACGGAACGATGGAAAACCGCACATTACTTAGAAAAGTCAATGGTGCGTATCCTAGGATCGAACCCGGTATCTTTAGATTCTAAGTTGCACTATTGAACTATTAGGCTGCCACCGCTTTACTGTGCGCTGTGTGCTGTGTACTAGTGCGCTTTTCACGCGCGTGGAGGTGTGGATACTAATCCACATGCCACTACCGCCATTACGTTGGACATTTTAAGGGAGAGAATACATACACCACCTGGCTCTGGTGTCAGAGTATGTCAAGTCGCCTAAGAGCTCCTGTCATGACTTAACGACTACTATCAATTGTTTGCAACTGTCCGAAGTACGGAGCGATGGCAAATACGCACATAACTTATTAAAAAGTAATTTGAGAGCGGGACCGAGGACGGAAAGAAAATGTAGTGTTAGGCCTCTTACGCAAGAGTCCGCCTGGGGAAGTACCACACCTTTGTTTGATATTCAACCGCCGAGCAGTATTTTTGAGTTTTGGTTAGAAGGGCAACAATCTTCCCAGTGAAATTACTGGGCAATGAGACTTAAAACCTAGTCTCAGGGTGGCAAGCACAGTGCACTGCCGCGCAAGATCTTACAATCAAAGTTGCAAAGGCAATGCAACTGTATAAAGGGGCTGGCGTGACGCTTACCATCAGACGGGCGACCTACTCATCTCGTTACTCAAAATAAATAAATGTATATAGCGTAATAATAATAAACATTATAATAATTTACAGTCACATCATATTTTACTTAGGGATAGCGTCCCAGTGCACTGGAGATGAAATTTCATCCTTAAATACGTAGAAGCTATCTCTATAAGATTTGGCATTATCTCTCAAGACAAAGCACAAAACTACCCGCTCCATCTCCCGCTGGACTTTCACCCCAATCTGGAGCCGGTTTCATCAATCTTGGCGGGATTAAAAGCCTCCCTACGGCAGTAATAAATACCACTTAAGTATTGAGTGTTTGCGATTACTATTTCTCGATTTGGGGTGGCTGGATAGGGGACGATGGGAAGATGCGTTTGTCTGCGCTTTAGGGGTTTAGGGCGCTAGATTGGTAAGTATAATGTACATATTGGTTTTTATGTATTTTTTTATGCAGATTATTTCAGACTTCATATTCGGGTTCGGTCTTATAAGCACCAATGAAATTTCTAAGTTATGTGTGGTTTTCCATCGCTCCTTCCGTCGGAGGGCATGTTCAGCTGACGGTCCCGGCTGTTATTTTCTCCGTCTTGACTATTTATATTGACTGTACCCCCCTTCCTAATTATATTCCTAGTCCTGATTATGTCCTTGACCTGATAACGTTTTTTTATGTGTTTGCTCGTTCTGACTATGTTCTGTCTTATTTTTTTATGACCATGTTCCTCGTAATTTTGGTTCTTTAATGAAACGAGGAAGGAAACCACAGAGTTTCGTCGAGTCCGTCTTTCTGTGTGTCACAGATATTTAATCAAATACTATGAACAAGGTTAAAATTTGGCATATGTAATATTTGCAACAATATATTGATGCCTTGTTTGTCAAAATTGGACCAAGCTTTTAGTATGAACACCATAGCCTTTCATTTGCTACGCCTTAGTAGGGTAATAAAAATGCCTATGTTACTCTATACCTGAAGACGGATCGCTTGTCAAAATCGGGCCAATAGAGGCAATGCTATAGTGGAACATCCACATACCCACATACATATAACATATATACATAGACTGTTAAACTCATTACCCTGCCCTTGTTTCGCCGTTTGCCGTCTAAAGTCGGTTAAAAAATAATTTACAATTGGTTTAATCCATTAAAATGATCTAATGGAAAACATACAACCAAATAAAAAAACGTTTAATTATTTTTTGACAAAAACGCGAACAACCGACTTCAAACGCTCGTACTTCGCAAACGCTCGAACCAAATTTTTCTTATTCAATAATAAGAAAATTTTGGTTCCAATGAACTGATTAAAAAACTACTGAATCGATTTTGATTCAATTTCTATGGGACCAATCTGAAAGTATAAAGTATGTTTGCAAGGAGCAAACAAACAATTATTTCGAAATCGGGTCACAAATCACGGTTTTCTGAGGTAACAAACATAAAAAAAAACATATGGGTAGAATTGAGACCCTCCTCCTTATTTGAATTCAGGTTAAAGAAGAGTATAATTGAGGACCTCTACTTTCTGAAGTCCGTTGAAAAAAGTTCCAAATGTCGTCCGATGCAAAGAAAATATACACTCCGTAGCACAAAAGTTGTGCGGATAGTTCTCGAAAATGTGCAGCGCATTAGCTAGCATCGTAAGTTGCATACCTACCTGGCGTTTCCATTAGTCAGTGAGTTGAGCGAGTCATCAAGCAAGTCATTAACAGTCCAGCGGTAATGTGCAGATAAATCTCGGGTGGAGGAAACGGTGCTGTGGCAGGCTTCTTAGATAGAGAGGGGACAATGTCTCGATATGTTATGTTAGGTTTATTGCTTGGTACTTGTTGGAAAGTAGCGATAAAAGGTTTTGCTTTTGCTGTTTTACTGATGTGTTACATATTTCCTGCAATCCATGGAGGTGACTTGGTGAAAAGCGTAACCAATGTATAACCGGAAGTGTAACAAGAAGCCAATGAGCGCACGCGATGCTATCAAGATTGAAGTCATCACTTAAAATATTTAAAGTGCAAAATGTAAACACTTCGTTGGGAATAGAACTCTGGTACTTCAGATTAGTATCGTATCACTTTCAAAGTTGTTTCTGACCAACATAAGAGTTTTTCCTAGGTAGATATGCTCATGCACAAATTCGAGAGGCATGCCACTGACGACTATTGATTTCAGTGTATTGTGTTGATTGATCTTCAATTTTGTTGTGCCAATGTTTATTTGGAAATCATACGTCAGGAGTTAGGGGGGCATCTGCTAGGCTGGTCAACATTTGTTACAACTCTTGCAGCGACTCAGCTATGGACAATATTGTCTGAGAAGCTTAAGTGTGAGATAAACTCGCTGTTTATATTGATGTCCATTCCATTCCAGTCCAGCATCTTGAACACAAAATTATTTGAATTAATATTCTTATCGATATGTGTAAGTGAGCGATAATCAGTATACCTGGTCACTTACTGAATGTCAGAAGTCCCGACTCAGGGTTTGTCAAAGGGCAATGGAACGCAGCATTCTAGATATAAAACGAATTGATCGAGTCAAAAATACCGTACTACGTTCCATGACAGGTGTTGCAGTTGTAGGAGAAAAAACTACAAGACCAAACTGAAACTGAGCGGGTTACGTGAGCAGGATGCATCCCGAAAGATGGGCAAAGATCGCCACACATTGGGTACTTAATGACCAACGAAGGCGTCGAGGCCGTCCACGGAAGCGGTGGCGTGACGATCTTGATACTTTCGAAGAAAATTGTCTTGAACTTGCAGAAGATAGAGATAAATGGAAGGAATTGGGAGAGATCTTTGCCCAGCAGTGGGACACTACAGGTTAAATAAAAAAACCCAAATTAAGTTGCTAATGCTGTTGATGAAAGTGAAACCGTTACTGTTGCTTGTTGACTTGACTTGGATCAGAAATTAGTTGATAGTTGTTTCTGTCATTTTTATATATATTTTGCACGTGGTAACATTTTAACCAATTTACAAAGCTCTCTGAGATTCTAATGCTAATGAAAGTGAAACTAAACTCATTTGTTCTCAAACAGTTGATAAATATATTCCCACGGGGCTAGCTGTAAGGTCAGAATCAAGGTTGATGTTAATTATGACTGACATAAAAGATATAATAAAAATATCCAGATTTGACCACTGGTTTCTACCTTAGAATTATAATTTTATCAAAATTCGACGTTCTTTGATATAAATTAATCAAAGCAGACATGAAACAATGTCTGTGGATTTCCAGCCAGTACAAACAATCAAATCTTTACTCTTTATATTATTAGTGTAGATTTAGATTAGTGTATTTACAGTGTATATACACATCTATACTACACCTATCTAGGTTGTAATAATTGAATTTTACACCTAATATTTGATCAAGTGAGCGCGAAGCGCGATCAAAGCGTCTCCGTTTCTGCTTGGACTAAAATTCTTTCATAATTATGTGCGGATAACTGTCCGGCTGTTCTCCTCTACAGTTAGCATTTCTCAACCGATCTAGACGAAACTTGGTATACAGGTTTAACGAATTTTTCAAATTTTTTTAGTCGTCAGGGATTTTTAATTGGGTGGTATTTCCGCCAAAATTTGGCAAAAAGGGGGCTACTGAATATCTCCACCTTATTAGATCCTATTTCGATTGTTCTTTTTTTATTTGAAAAGTAATAACATTAAGATGGTGTCATAAAAGATTGGTGATGATTAGGATCTTCAGCATGATGAGCAGAATAGCTCCTCAAAATGCAGTAAATTGCTCACTTTTAGGTTTCTACCAGTGGAATCAGCCCTTTACCTACTAGGTAACGATTGATGGAGCACCTTGGTTATCAATGTTAGTTTTACAATAAGGTAACTAGATGGCGCTACTGTGCTCCGCTAGATTGTATGCAAAAAAGTTTGTGCTTGCGAGGTCTACCAGCACACAGAGCCACTAGTTAAACTGTTTTTGACAACACGAAATAATTATAGAACCTACTTAAATGACGTATATAACAACATTATTTTAGTAACAAACAATAAAGATGTTATTCTTATCGATTAAATCTCAATAATTCACGTATAACCCATTTGACGATACCAGCTATATCATTCCGAACTAAACGCCCTGATTCTGTATTTATTTCGTTTGTAAGATTCAATCGGCTCTCGGATGTTTGGATGTTTGTTTTCGGTGATTAACTTATGCCGGCTGTAATGGAGTTTACGATACAGATGTTACTGAGTTTCAGAGTAGACTGTTAACAAATACGAGGAATTCGATGCGAAATTACATTTATATGTAGGAACCGCTTTGTAGTTAGGTACAATAGGCGGTATGATATTACATTAATCAACATCTCTCCATGTCAGTTAAGGAATTTTGATCCTATCGGTTGCAAACAGATAACGGTAACATAAATTAGTTTATTGGGATTGCTTATTAGTTCATTGTTATTACTTATTAGTTTATTGGGACGACTAATTAGTTGATTGGGACTACTAATTAGTTTAATGGGATTACGCAACATGTCTTGCCCCACTGCCTTTTCTATCGATATTTAGTAATTTAAAGTTGTCACATATAATTCACACCAATATACAAAAGTGAAACGTTGTCTGTTTGTTTGGGGAGCTTTCACGCCAAAACAGCTGATCCGATTTTAATGACACTTTGTAAATAGGTACTGTACAATATAGAGACCAACATAGAATACTTTTTATCGCGGAAAATAAGTTTCCACGGGTAAACTGGAAAATGGCGATTACTTGCTGTAAGGAACGGAATGAATGTTGCCGTGGAGACGAAATAATAACAAGTATGTCCAAAAGCATCAAGAGCGTTGGTCCTATACTTTTGCATTGATTTTAATATTCTAGAAGAACATAGGATGCTTTTTCACGATTAACTGTTGTCCGCGCGGACGAAGTCGTGTGCGAAAGCTAGTGAAAATATATGATGAAAATCCTGATTGCAACCGATAATAATGATCTAAATTCCGTAATTGGTCTGCTTTTGAGTTGAACAATGATTAAGTTTCCCTTCTGGAATTTAATGAATATTATGCTACCGGGTCATCAATATTCATTAAATTCAGTTAGATTCGCCTCTCCTTATAGGAATTAAATTATTCTGAATGGTATGAATTATTTTTAATACGCAAACGTAAACCCCTATTTATCACGCGAACAACTGTCAAATTTACTACCAAAATCCGGGAAGTTATTCCGGGTGATAACTATGATTACGATCTCCAAAGCTTACTATTATAGTGTCATTCCAACCGCTATTACAATAAAACTTCAATTCACATCAAAGCTGACATTATCTACAAAAATAACCCTACATCAGGAGCTTGACACCCCTAAAGTAACCATCCGTCGCGACGAAGCCGAAAGAAAATCAAGCTAAGTTTCCCACACATCGTTGCTTATGTATGAAAGTGGAATGTTGTGTCGAGGACTCAAGCAGCAACGTATGCGGAATTTTATTCAAATTCGTTTTGGTAAGGTAGATTTTTAGTGTCGTGCTATGGAAGAGGGGAAGTGAAGTAAAGTTGAGGCGTGTCGCGAAATCGCAGCGTTTTGTATACGATAATGCTTCTTAGACGTCCCTAGAGTGCGTGTCAGATGGTCGTGTAAGTTGAATGATGAATGTTCCTGGATAGATAAACAATCATCTTCTACTACATTTAGATTTTTGGCATTGACGCCTGGTTTAGCGAAACCATATACCTATAATAACAATAACTAGCTTACAAGCTAACAAAACACGCCTGCCCTGCCAATAAAGAACTTATGCCAAACCATACCAATATATAAAAGTGAAATGTTGTCTGTTTGTTTGTTTGGGGAGCTTTCACGCAATTACAACTGGATGTATTTTGATGAAATTTAGAATGGAGATAGCTTATGCCCTGGAATAAAACATAGTATTTTTATTCCAGAATATTGTTTCCACGGGAAAACTGTAAAAAATTTGATTACTCGTTTTATAAAACATCAAGAGCATTTGTGCTATACCTACTTTTGTATTGGTATTTAATTTCCTAGAAAAATATACGTTTTTTTTGCTATAAGTTGTAGTCAGTGCGGAAGAAGTCGCGGGCGGGAAAGCTAGTAATGTATATACTGTTGGAATGTGTTTATCAAGGCGTTCAATTTGATATCTACCCATAATATAAAATTCGAAGTTTTTATTTCGCTTTTTTAACGGACAAATGCGCCAGCCATTTTTCAAAAAAATATATACCTAACTTATGTTACTCGGGGGGGTGTATGGATTCTAACGATACCCCATACGTCTAAATCTGTTCAGGCATATAAAAGTTATGGTGGAATAAAGAAACTCCCACACATACAAACCTATCCTAAAAACATTACACTGCTTTTTTTCGGCAGTCGTGTAAAAAAGCCTTTTGGAAGTTTTAATTTTTAATACGTAATTAAGAAAATGAAGGAATAGTTTGGAGTGCGATGCATGTGAAGCATGTGCCGCGCAGAGGCTTGGAAGCTGCTGGTGAATTTCTAAAGGCATTGCTGCCAATCATGTAGGACCAAATAGTCAATAATATGAATAGTTATGTGTGGATAAAGGACTTGAGAGCAGATGGCAAGTGCTTAGAGAAGAGCTTCACCAAAAACCAAAGGGTATCGGCTTTCTTCGGAAAATATCAAAAGAGTGGGGGTGATTTAATCCCATAAAACACCCCCAGGCGCCGAATTACTATAATGACCTATTAGTCATATCTGCGGAATTGCGTGCTGTGTTCAAGGCTGAACCTAATTGATTTTATGGAGTCGGGACCGTGAAAATAAGGGACTTGCGCTCACTTCACTGATAATAATCATAAACTAGTTGCTCTGTGAGCTGACCTCGCGAGACATTCTTTGCATAGCTTAGAACTGAATAAATGTACACCGCGCACCTTAAAACAAAAAGCTGAGAGACATTTGTTAATAAGGGTCACCATTTTGAAAAATGTTGAAAGGCTGAATTAGCAAAAAAAAAAACATTATCGAACATGCTCACAAAATTTAACGCGAATCGATTCAAAAATGCGACCTGTAGAGAAAAACAGTCGGACACCTGCCATACATCCGCCGGACATACGAAAGCATTTTTGCCCAAGCTGGAACGGAGACGCTTCGCTCGTGCGCAAAGCACGCTCGCTCGTTCAATTAGAGAACCTAATCTTATTAGTCCGTCAACATCAAATTCATAACTTCTTTGCTTCATAATTCATAACTCACTTAAAATTGGATAAATTTCATGATAATTGGTTTATTTTATCATGAAATTTACTTGGAACAACACTCAAAGGCTACTTCTTTAAAAAAATGAGTCATCAAAATTAACCTAGAAACCTCGGAATAATCGGTATATTAAAAAACGCGTTGAATTATTAACCTCTTGAGATCTAATAAAAAACTACCGCCCACCGACATCTTCATAGAGCTTTATGAAAAACGTGTATTGATCAGGTTAGATCGTGGTGAAACTTATGCCTTGCCAGTAACATAAATAAATCAATTAAGTGTTAGATTTTAGAATGTTTATGTATATCGCTTGGCCATTATATCACATTTTAAGTGACGATTTATTCAAAGATGGTTAACCTAGAACGGGAGCTTTCAATTACAGAACAGTTACGTAACGGTGTGACAGATAGCCCGTGCTAAGTACGCCATTGACTCACGGATACGTCTATGTGTAAATGTTGTACACTTCTTATTTATATTATGATGCTTTGGAAGTTGGAAGCGAGTCGTAGTGGTATGTCATACACATGTTATGGAAGTACTATTAGCTGCGCCCCGCATCTTTGCCCGCGTGCAAGCTTTGCCACCTCCATTCACCCCCTTATAAATGGAATTTTAAAAGTCCATTCCTTATTGCACCTCTAGGATACTCAAGGAATATTTCCTCATATATTCAAATCTCTAGGTCTTCCGGTTTAGTCTGTGCGTTGTCTGTGTAAGTCAGTAGATAGGTCACGGTACTGTTTTATAGGTTCGTTTTTTTTCATACTGAAATAGGTTTGTTCTCCATCTCACCCGATGTTGTATAATGATTTATCATACCAGCAGTTTATCCATACCAATATATAAAAGTGAAACATTGTCTGTTTGTTTGTTTGTTTGGGGTGGTATCACGCGGTATTAATGGCTGCACGGATTTTGATGAAATTTGAAATGGAGATAGCTTATACATAGAATAAAACATAGGATACTTTTTATCCCGGAAAATTGTAAGTTTCGACGGAAAAACTGGAAAATGTTAATTACTCGTTGTAAAAATATAACAAGAGAGAAATAACAAGTCTGTTATAAAACTTCAAGAGCATTGGTGTATAATACCTCGTTTTGCATTTGTTTTTAATATCCTAGAATAACATAGGATGCATTTTTTTGCGGTAAGCAATAGTCAGCGCGGACGAAGTCGTGGGTGGGAAAGCTAGTTATGAATATAAACAGGGCTACTGCACTCATGTACATCTGATTTTCTTGGGGCGTGTTTTTTCTTTATTAGGTCTCTCCATGTTCACTGTCTCTATGCAAAATTTTGCCATCCCTACTCTTGCTATTTTCACTCTTCATGGGCGTGAATGTTACATCCCGCTTCATTTACCTGCTTGAAAGTCACACAAATAGACGTTCCACTCTTCTACTTGAATGTCACACGAACAGACGCCTCACTCTTCGTGGACATGAAAATAATGCAAATAGATGTTTTTACTTGCTTGAAAATCACACAAACAGACGTTTCAATCTTCAAGTACCTATTTGAAAGTCAAACAAACAGACGTTTCACTCTTCAGGTACATACTTGAAAGTCACATAAACGGACGTCTCGCTCTTCATAGGCGAGAAAGTCATATAAACAGACGTTTCAGCCTTCAGTTACCTATTTGAAATTCAAACAAACAGACGTTTCAGTCTTCAGGTTCCTACTAGAAAGTCACATAAAAGGACGTCTCATTCTTCATAGGAGTGAGTCATACAAACAGACGTTTCACTCTTCAGGTACCTACTTGAAAATAGACGCTTCACTCTTCGTGGCCGAAAGTCACAGAAACAATATTTTGCAATGAGTTTTTGGGTTACAGGATACAAAAATACAGGATCCTGGTGAGTTGCAACCCTCTCATACTCTATTTAATCTTCCATTTCCCCTAACTAAGAGATTACCGTTCAAATCAAATTGTCCCGTGCCGGGAGTCGAACCGGCACAAGGGGAGCGTGTTATTGTTTCCATTACGGCATGGGTTTTATGTTAGCTTGGCTTAGCGAAGCTCGTATGTTGGATGAGAGGATTATGAAAATTACATTGTGTAGAGTCAGCTACATAAACAATCGTTGTTAATGACGCAGTCACACCTTTTTCCACATTTTTCTCTTCCAAACTCAGCATTTTTGCGTTATTTTATTTTATTAATTTGTTAATTTACACAAAATACATTTAATCACGCCAAATGTGACAGGAAGAGTTTTCATAAAATACGAGTTTTTTTTACGTGGAACAATTTGGGATCAACTAGATTCTTATTTAGTCTCCTGACGTCACTGAGAAGTGAAGTCGGAAGAAATGCTAGTATATAGTTCAATAGAATAAACCAGTAAAAATAGATTCATTTTGTCCGATTACGTCATGTCCCACTGGACAAATGGGAACCATATTTTATTCGAAGGTTTCAGGCTTGCTTTTAGGAGCAATGGTGGCGATTTTCACAAAAAAGACACGGGTATTCGTCAAAATGCAATTCACTTACATTTCGTTTTGGACATGAACACCGAAAAAAATAATGACATTTTGAATCCGAATAAAATATGAATGTGCTTTAATTACAAATGATTTTGTTACTACATTTAAATGGTCGGTAAAATTAATCCTCCGCCGACCACAGAACAACAATTCGACCTCATAGTTGAGCTATCGGTGAAGAAAAAATAGAACGTACTAGCTTTCACCTGCGACTTCGTCCGCGCAGAGAACAGTTTATCGCGATAAAAGCATCTTTTTTTCTTCTAGGATATTAAAAACCAATGCAAAAGTATAACACCAACGCTCTTGATATTTTTTCACAAACTTGTTATTAATTCGTTTTTAAGGCAACCGTTCCTTACAGCGAGTATTCAACATTTTCCAGTTTTCCCGTGGCAACTTACTATTTTCAGGGACAAAAATTATTCTGTTTTATTCCAGGGTATAAGATATCTCCATTCCAAATTTCATCAAAATCCGTCCAGCCGTTATCGCGTTAAAACTCCCCAAACAAACAACCATTTTCACTTTTATATATTGCTGTGGATTTCATGAGGCAGGCTGCAAACTCGAATTACTGGTAAACCTAAACCGATAACCTTTAGTTTCACCGTATTCATAAGTTCTGTAATATTACGAAATTGCTAAATTGACCTTTTGATACCAACCGGTTAACAAGCTCCCGTGGGGAGCCGTATACGGTCAGACTGACGTACGCTCTCACAGCGGTAGCTCGTGCCGTTAACCAGGGCTCAAAGCTATTTGTCCATTGAGGCCGAAAACGACAACGACCCAGTCTATTACAGCAACAACATAAATCCAGGTCTCTTGGCGTGTTTCGTGTCATAATAATACACAGTCTTCAAAATTTGACACGAGATACGACAAGCGAGCAAGCCAGGCTACTGTGTGATTATAACCTTGTAGGTACAATACCTCAGGTCTAGTAAAAGCGCCGTTGAAGAGACTTTCCTTCATATTTTTCCAACTGACCAGTTTCGATCAACTGCTTTTTTATGAGCCGGCTTCTGTTCTAGCTAAAAAGCGCGATAAATTCAGCTTTTTATACAAATTTTATCCAAGAATTATTAATTAAGTTTCATCATCATCAAAATGAGCCAGAAGACGACTACTGCCCTCCATCCTCTTGAACGCCACAAGTGCTCGCGGTCTGCATCTCCCCCCACTCTCACCTGGTTGTCACGGTCTACCTCATGGGGGCCGTTCTACGCTCCTCTTCCCGAAGCCTATCCGTCTTCTTAAGTATAATTTATCAATCAGCAAATTTTCTCCACTATTTAATCTATCTGTACTATACCTATAAAACAGTACCGTGACATACCTATTGACTGACTGACTGTAAATCAAGAAAATTTACGCATAATGAAAAATCCCCACTGGGAACTTTAAATCGTTATAGATCCTAAATCGTCATTCGAAATGAAAAATGTTAAGAAAACCTAAAGATGATTTTGAAATACCTATTCAATAATTAGTTCGTCGACTTTCATTTATTTCTCATTTTTAAAATAGTGTCTGTTGTAGCCAAATTGTATTAAGATTAATGTCATGTCTTTAATAGCACTTACAAGATTCAGACTAATAGGTTGACGAAAGAATCATCAAAATCGGTCCATTCACTTGGTGTCTATATAGTCCACAAAGGAACAAAAATACTTAAGTTGATAAACACAATACCCTCGGGGGCAAAGAGAAGATAAGATATTTTTATTGACACGAGTAAGACATGTTACAAATAACAATAAATGCTAGCTGAAAACAATCGATCTCGTCATGAAGTCAATTATTGTTACATCAATAACAATCAATAACATACAATTTAATTTATTAGATTAGTTTTTAGTTTTAGTTTAGAGTTCGTTTAGTTTACATAATTATTTATATAGTTATATTTTTCGTACATATCGTCACATCCACGGCAAACTTACGAAACTGCAAAAAATGCATTTTACAGGGGAGCGTTTTGAATGCGCAGTTTTTCTCTTTTTTCTTTTTTTTTGAAATAGCGTTTTGTTATTAAATCGGTATTGTGATGCATTTGGTTTTCAAAATGTAAGCTTTTGAAGATACAATCAATAGATATTCAATATTTTACAAGGATTAGAAATAAACGCACATTCGTAACTTTAACTCATCATACATAGAACATAAAAGATATTTATTTAGACCGTGGTAAACTTACGAAAGTACCACTTTCGTAAATAAGATAAACATTTTTTCAGACTAGACCTTGGTAAACTTACGAAAATACCACTTTCGTAAGTAAGACAAAAAACATATCCAGTCTAGACCTTGGTAAACTTACGAAAGTGGCACTTTCTTAGAAAAGCAAACAAAAAAAACTGTAAAATTAAGCCATTTTAATCAAGTAAGTGTATGAAATCTATCTATCTAATCAGTCCGTATCCACTCATTGCTGAGGATAGGACTCCTCTTGTGCTGGCCTCATCCATTGGCCTCCAGCGTACCTCACAATAATTATCGTCTGACCATCGGGCTGGTGGTCTGCCTCGAGATCTCAGCCCATCTCTTTGATACATTTCGATGAAAATTGAGAAAAAGTGTATGAAATAGGGATAGCAAAAACAACCAAACAAGGTAAAGTAAATATTTATTTTAATAAACATCAAAGGTCCTCTGCCTCTTCGGCATCTGGCTCTGGCAAGCGATCTAGAACTGTTTCTGAATCTGGAAGGTTTGCGTAAAAGGAATGATAATATTTTGGTATCTGGTTATCTAGACATAATTTCATTAAGTCTCTTTTTTTGGCTTTTGATATAGGTATCCTTACATTATAAACAGGTACAGGCACTATTGAGGCACCTTTTCCCCTTTTTGGTTTTATCTTCAATTCTTTGAAGCTTTCGTTATTATAATCAGTTTTAATAAAAATTGACTTAGGACTGTCTTTACGATATTGAATCCACACCGCATCCTGGAAATTTATCTTCTCTTTTTCTCCAGTATGGTCTTGTTGCAACTCATTTTCTTCTTGTTCATTATTTATTTTTTCTCCATTAGAACATTTAATTTTCCTTCTTTGGGTTTGTTTTCTTATAGTTTCCTCAGCAAACTGACACTGGTTTGAGTTAAAGTCTAAAAACTCCTCATGTACTAATACATTTACATTAAATGGACGGGGATTTGTTCTAGCCAGTCTCATTACTTGAATCCAACCATCCGGTGTGTATACTGCAGAGTTTTTACACTTTTGTTCAATTTTGGAGTGTATTGAGTCACATTCCATGTGGCTATGCCCGGATTCATAAAAAACATGATCTATTGTCTGTATTGTTGGGTCCTTTGTCACCAAGTATAGAAGCATGCAAGAAAAGTTAAAAAAAAACTGCTGGCCACCGCAATTATCAGACATCATTCTGACATGTTATATTTTGCTTGCCTGAAATATATTTATATACGCAGGTCGCAATCTCGGTACTTCCACGTTTGCCTTCCGTTTCGTCCCAAGTGAAACAATCGACATCTTGGTCACCAAATTTATAAAATGTCAAATTATAGACGGCCAGCTTGCGAACATAAAAGAATGGTCCAGCTGCACCTTTGGGTGTTTGAAGAACCGCCTCTAGATCAAAATTGAAAGCCAAAGTTTTCGTATCATTCTGTGCTGCTTCTTTGTCAGCGTCTCGACGCAGATAAGCATCATCACGTCGCTTAAGATGCTTGGAGTAATTGTCTTCTTGAGAGTTAGACATTTCATTACTTTTTAATTCTTTGTAAGCCACGCATTTTTTGCACAGATCCTTTTTGGGCACATGAAATCTTAATTATATGATCTGAAAACTTTTCTATATGTCTCTATACCCGCTGGAATCGTTCCTTCTTCTTTACATTTTTTTATATATAGTGAATACATTATTTTTATATTGAGTCCGGAATCAAGGTATTTGTAGTCCGTGTTCTTTCTGCAATAATGCGATTTCATGGCAGGGAATGAAAATATATGACTTTTTATTAGGTTGTACCTGCCAATAGAAAGTTTGTTAGATGGGGGTTTTCTACCTCTATTGTCAGCTAAAAGAACACCTTCTGAAGAAACCTTTTTCAAAGCTCCCCTAACAATACCTTCTTTTATATTTAAAGTGTCCAAAAATAAATCTCTGCAAACGCTGACCTTCTCATGCTCAGATATTGTAAATGTATAATGGTTTGTAGACTCCTTGCGTGAAGGGCCACCTGTGGTTGATCTTTTCTTCTTTTCTTTTCTAACATGTTGGACTATAAATTGCCGCTGTGCTTCTAAAGTTCCCAGAGCTCTAAATGATTCATATATTTTTTTTCTTGCTTCTTCAGGTACATTAGCGTTGCATTTATGTTTTGTTTTTTCCAGATACTTAGGTTGCTTCAAAGGCGTAGCTGAAACATATTTACCTTTAACTGTTTTATAAGCTTCACCTTTTAAACGTTTGTCTCGTTCAACACGTCTTTTCCATTTGGAGGGATCAGAAATATGTTTTTGCTTCGGTGAGTTGGTCTTGGGTTGTTGCTGTGAAAATAAAGCACCTGATATGGATGAACCTTAACCTTTTTAAAGGCTGTTGCATCTGTTGCAAGTCATTTTCAGAGCATCGTCTCTTCAGTGGCTTGGAGGCAATCATTTGAAACTGATGTTGTGAATCCCTTCCGGTTATTCCTTCAGATTCAATATAAACCTGGATATCGTCGCACATGAGTACATTAATCGGAACATTATCGTGAATGATTTGTGGCTGTTGAGTTTTACCTGCCATTTTTTTTTTAGTTTTTGTACTTTCAGAATGAACTAATGCTGTTACAGTGTTAATGTTTGTGTTTGAAGTAGATTCATTGGATGAGCTGTTATGGAGGTCTCTTTCAGCAATGTAATCGGGGTCTTTAATACTGTCATCATCACTAAAATCGTTACAATTAAAAGCTTCAGATTTCGAAAGGGTTTCAAAAAATTTATGAGTATTTGGTGACATAGGACGAACTGGTGAAGAATTTTCACTACTTTCAGGAATTGGTTCATTATTTCCAGATAGAAAAGTATCTATGTTTATAGGAGTTATCGGTGAGTATAATGGTGCCACAGGCGTTGTTGCAGCTACTTCGTTGTCATTTATTGAAAAAAGGGTTGGTATGGTGGCAGATAGAAAGGTTTTTCTATCTATGGGAGTAATAGGTGAGTATAATGGTGCCACAGGCGTTGTTACAGCTACTTCATAGTCATCTACTAAAACAAGTGTCGGTACGGTTACGTCGTTATCTATTGATTCGGTACAGCATTTTTCAGTAGTAATCTGGATATCATCGCCCATGGATACACTAATCGAAACATTTTCATTAATTGTTTGTGGCTTTTGAGTTTCATCTGATGTACATGAAGAAAGTTCTACTAATCGATTATTTGAGGATATTGTCATCGGCATTTTTATTTTCTGGCTTATTGGTTCTACTGATTCTGCTGCACCTGAAAATACATTTTTATTTTCTGGCTTATTGGTTCTACTGATTCTGCTGCACCTGAAAATACATTTTTATTTTCTGGCTTATTGGTTCTACTGATTCTGCTGCACCTGAAAATACATTTTTTAGTTAATTACCTACGGCGTGATTATAGTAGGTATAAGATCAAGATCTAAACAGCAGTGGCGAGAGTGGTGGAAGCGGAGTGCGTGGAACGGTGAGATCTGGCCTGTTCTTGACGGCAGCGGGCGCGAAAGCTCGGAACTAGTCCTATGTCAGTTGCTCATTTTCCGTTACCAATTAGGGAAATGATCGAATCAATAGATTCGGTCGGTCATCGGTCACGATACCAAAGTGGCGAGATACTTGTTTTTTACTATGGATCAAACGATTGATTATTTAGTGTAGCATTATTCTAATAACAAAGAATATACGTTAATTTCTTCGTCAAATCGAAAAAATTAAAGAGACCATAAACAAAGTAATGCAACACTAGTTACATTGCATAAACTACTGTAATACTATTATCGTAAAGTTTAATATAGTCCTGCATACGTCTTTCACCGACATCGACTAGCACGACGTCGCGTCGATCGGCCGCCCGCCTGTGTCCCGCTCCCGGCATAGAACGGGAGTCTATCGTTTCCCGCTTATCAAGTGAGCGAGAGACAATGTCGGGTGCCGCGTGATGCAACGAACCGCAAATCTAGATCTAATCTGAGATCTTTGAAGACCGTGTTGGTTGCGTGGGGATTATCATCCGGTCATTTGGACTCATTCAACCACATCCGACACAGGACTATCGAACTTTTGGAGCGTAGAGATGAATGGCGCCATGAATTTATAAAATTTTTGTTACAAATAAAAATGCAGAAGGGTAGGGTCACACCTATAGCCGTTTTTTAATGAAACAATGGAACTAGCCAATGGGACAGGGCAGAAAGTACACTATCACCTACTTTAAAGTTGAAAGTTTTTAAATGCAAATGCAAATTATTCTAGGTTAAAATAACTTCTTACTTGTTAAACTCGTATCTTCTTTTAAATCTGCAATTTTCTTCATAATGAAAAAAAGTACTTATATTTCAATAAAACAAAATACTTGAACTAAAGCACAGTCCTGTTCTAACTGCGACAACAAACAGGTGGTATTGCCAATTAGTGATGCACATTAATCATCACTATCGATTCCAATAATCGATAATAAATTCAGTGATTAATGAATAAAAATAATCGTTAGCTGAATCAATTATTTGAAATATATTTAGCTTATAAATATGTATACTTTATTCATTTTATTACTCATTAAATGCAATAATCGATTAATAACCGATTATTACAATCTGTTATAATTTCATTCATGCGCGACGAGAAAACTTTTGAAGCATAAAATATTATTATTATTATTTAAGAAAACGCTCTCCCAAAATTACTATAAATAATAATAGTAATAATTATTATTATTGATGGTAATTATGTACTTACTTCGAATTTTGACCACACTTTAATAGGTCAGATTAGTATGTTTGCTGTAAGTTGTTTCACCTAATTAATAAAAAAATGATACAATTTTATCACGAATAAGTCAGATTTGCATATTTGCTGTAGGTTACTTTACCAAATTAATAATGTTTGACCAATTGTAAATTCGCGAATATGACAGATTCGCATATTTGCGTTAGGTTGCTTTACCAACTCATTAATATTAGACACCATTGTAAATTAACGAATATGTCAGATTCGCATATTTGCTGTAGTTTACTTGAATAACATCAATAATGTTTGACACCATTGTAAATTCACGAACATGACAGATTCGTATATTTGCTGTGGGTCACTTGAACTACTTGAATAATGTTTTTCACTATTGTAAATTCACGATTATGTCAGATTCGCAAGTAGAGAATGGCACATTTTGCTTCGACCTCCATAAATTCTACCACACTAAAATAACTTATATCAATTTAGTAAGTTTACTATGGGTGTATCAACCTACAATGCAGATTCGAAAATTTTGAAATCTGTATCAGTCACTGCTAGAAATACGTTAGTTTGCCAAGGTGTGTAATACCACATCAGCTACAGTTTTTCGTCAAAATAACGATTTTACTAAAATGACAGATTCGTAAGTTTGCCGTGGATGTGACGATATTATGACATGATAAAAAATAGTTAAATAATTATAATAATAAGTAACATACCTAATGTTTAAATAGAATGAAACAGATTTTGAATCATCCATACCAATATATAAAAGTGAAACGTTGTCTGTTTGTTTGTTTGGGGAGCTTTAACGCGATACCGGCTGGACGGATTTTGATGAAATTTAGAATGGAGATAGCTTATACCCTGGAATAAAACATAAGATACTTTTTATCCCAGAAAGTTGTAAGTTTCCACGGGAAAATGTTGATTACTCACTGTAAGGAACGGTTGCCATCACAGAATGGTCTGTGGATGCCATGGAAACGAAATAACAAGTCTGTCAAAAAATATCAAGAGCATTAGTGCTATACCTACTTTTGCATTGGTTTTTAATATTCTAGAAGAGCATAGGATGTTTTTTTTCGCGATAAACAGTAGTCCGCGTACGGATTCGCGGGCGGGAAAACTAGTTGTTATATAAATTGTGAATATCATATTCATCGCCTACTTAAAATTTCATCAAATTTAATTGACTGTCTTGTTGATCCCATAAGTCGAACTAGATTGAATACCCCTGTAAGCCCTTGAGAGCATCCCCATAATATTATTATATTATTCCCCTAAGTGAGTACATGCTGCTGGCGTGAGGTTTAATTGCGGCATACCTAATTAGTGTGCTACACCTTCGACCACATCATCGCTTTTCATCACATGAGATCATGGTCGAACCATTGCCTAGCCTGTAAAAAAACATTTATGCAAACTTTAAAAATACGTATAGTAAAACGAGCGGTATCCTTTGTGACAATCTTCTACACTAATATTAGAAAGAGGAAAGATTTGATTATTTGTACGTCTGTATGTTTGTTTGTAATGAATAAACTATAGCAAAACTGATTTTGAAAATAATTTAACCTAATTATTAGCGAGTAACATGGGCTGTATCTTGTTTTTCAAAAAATTATAGATCCCTACGTAAATGGCAATAATGTAATCCAAAGTATCAAAAATTTGCTCTAAAAATGTCGATTACTCACTTTAAGGAACAGAATGAAATGTTGCCGTGGAAACGAAATAATAACAAGAAATGTAGCTATGTGCCTGTTTGCCTGTGGTTGTATGTAATATTGTGTAAACATCTAATGGCGCGTTACGGGGGTAACGCCGACAGTTGGCGTGGCGATCGAGTGGCGTGGCGACGCGTCACCACGCCATACGTGGCGCGTCGAATATTTAAGATAAGATAATCATTTATTTAATAGAAAATATTACACAGAAAAAAATACAGATTGTGAAAAACAAAAAAACAAAATTAAATCAAATTAAAAATTAAACTAACAAAATACATAAATATAAGAAAACAATTTTAAGTAGTAGAATAAAAAATAAAAATTGAACACATTATAGTACCACTAGGTATTATGTAGGTAGAGAGGTTGTGTTGACTACGGGCCCCAAACTAGGCAACGCCTGTATCTTGGGAACCCAGATTTCCGCCTCAGCATATTCGAATTTTTACATCTGCCATGCGTACCGCGAAGGACCATTAAAAAAAAGATTATAAAATCATGCTGTAACTTCCCCCTTTAACTAGATCTACGGTAACATCACACTCATTTATAAATACGACAACATAGGTATAATTGAGTGAATGAGGGGTATGTGTGTGTGTATTTTTACTTCTTCACGCTGAAACGGTTGAACGGAATATGATAAAATTTGGTGTGGATATAGCTTATACATAGGAAACTTTTCATTTTCGTCATCATCGTCCACGTGGGCGCAGCTGGTACGAAATAAATCCATGTACGAGTTTTGAGTATAAGCATCGTTCTAGATACACTACAAAAATGTCCACAACATAGCATCGCGGATGGTCACGCACAAAAGCGATAAAAAGATCGTCACATCGTCCAAATAGCTGTTCTGAGTTATACTATAGTTATAGTTATCTTCTCGCCATAGCCTTAGGGGACGGCCAGGGGCCTTACAATGGGCTTTACTAAAGATTTATGTGATGGGAGATTACTTTACACTTTTTTATTTTTATTATCTATCAACATCTTCTGTATATTTATACATCTTACACATACATACATACATATAGAATACTGTCACATTGAGAACCTCATCGTTTTTTACCCTACTACAGCAAAGCGAGGGAAGGGTAATGAGTTTAACAGTTTATGTATGTATGTATGTATCTACGTATGTGGGTATGGGGGTATATGTTCCACCCATATTGGTTCGATTTTGAAAAACGAGGTATCAATCGATTCGTCTTCATCGCAAGAGTGTCATAGGCTATTTTTTACCCAGCCGTAGCAGGGTTTTAGTTTTTGAACTTATGTCTTGTTTGAGTAGCGGTAGTTACATAAACTTAAGACATTTGTTATAAATACTAATGTTTTTATTTCAGGTACATTCACCAATTACCATTGGCACAGAATAAATTGTAGTGCTACGTACATTAGCAGTGACTGGATGAGGAGAGCCGAAGATCGGGTTTAGTGGCGTTCACAAGGAGAGTCTTACGTCCAGCTATGGACAAGTACAGTCTGATGATGAAGATGATGATGATGTACATTAATTCTTCAACTTTGATTAACTCTACTTGATATGCTCTGTAAATACTCAAGAGACCGTAATGTAGTTCTTTGACTATTTATCTTGTCGTCATTGACATATATTTTATGCTAGCAGCAAACCGTGGTTTTCCAGTTTGCTAATTTTGCCATGCCCGTTCCCCCCTTTTTGGTATGAAATTTCAAAAAATACCTCCTTAAAAAAATAAAATAGTTCCTTTCTTAGGTTACTCAAGGAATATTTCCCTCAAATTTCAAATCTCTACGTCTACCGGCTTAGGCAAGCCACCCCAGTGTCTCTCTTTCATGGCTTAACAGCTGATATCTATATTCTATCTATCTATTTATACTTATAACAAAGCAATAGAAAAGAAACAGTCTGTACAAAGAAGATAATTTAAAAAAATGGTCTATGGTACTTAAATAATAAGTATTTTTTTATAAATCTTGTCTATTTGTTTGTATGTTTGTTCGCGCATCACGTAAAAACTATTGGAACGATTGCGATGCGGTTTTTACAGTTGGATAGGTTAGGTTTTGATTTAAAAACTGGGGTAGTTGGTATCTCAATCCGATGAGTAGAAGCCGAGCAATCGATAAAAATATTTATGACAGCTGAAGGAATTTTAAAGAAATGTAGCAGAATGTACATTATAGGTACTTTTGGTCCTGGAATAACACGTATGGCCTACTTTTAAAAGAAAATAACATGCGGGCAAAGCCGTGGGCACAGCTAGTCAATTTATAAAAGCCGAGACGCACGGAGCGATGGGAATACTCACGTAACTTATAAAAGTTATTGTTCCAAAGCTGAGGATCGATTCCAGTATCGTTGATTCTAACGCGCACTATAGTACCTCACTCAACTCCAATCAGTTCAACACAGTTATATTAAATGTTGTTATAAGTAGGTAGGTTCTGTATGTTGTACATACTTACAAGATTCAATCCTGTAGTTCACTAAGATTATTAATTTTACCCGACTGAGCGGAGTGTCTTGTGTTTATCAGCCTATGTATGTATGTCTGTCTGTTCCTTTGTGACACTTTATGGACCAAACGCGTTGAGAGATTTTGATGATTCTTGCGTCAATCGATTTGTCTTATGAATGCTACTAAAGACATGACAGTAATCAATATTCAATATGGCGACAACCAGTCGCCATATTGTGAAAGAGGAAACAATGACAGTCGACGAACTATGTTAAGTAGGGTATCATTGAATAGCTCTTTGAAAATCATCTTTAGGTTTGTCATATCATTTTTCATTTGGTTAGTAATTATTCTCACTTGAATTTTGGCCTCATTTTAATTTTGCTCGCAGTCGGGTTCTATTTCTGTTGTTAAAGTTGATGTTAAGGCCAAGGTTACATTTTCCCACTCCCCACTCCCCTGCCACCTCCCGTACACTCTGCCACCCGCTAACCGCAATAAGCACTGAAGTGTTTGCGTAAAAAGGTTGAATATTGCGAGCGCTGTTTGAACACACAATATAGCTCGGAACTAATTGACGTTTGTCGCAAAAGCTATTTATTTTGTTTGGCAGGCTAATAATTTAGTTAGGTAAATTTTGTCTAAACATAAGATGATCAACTATATTTTCTTGCTGTGAGATTTATTTTAGAAATAAAACTTTGTGTCGAAAAATGAAAATATTACTGAAAATAACGTAATTTTTGATAAGATAATGTATCGAATGAAATTCTGTTAATCATGTTTTTGTCTTAGTCTTAGACAGAGAGAGATAAAGATCTCAAAAACATGTATATTATGTTTCACATATATCAAGTTTGTGGTTGACCCAGCATATTTATGGTAAAAACCTTTAAAAGCAGAGCCTGGTCTTTATAATGTTGTTGTTGTTAAGGCACACTGTGAATTGTTAATCTAAAAACTTATTTTCATTAGATGCGGAAGTTAACATCTGCACGTTGTGCTGTAACCCGCACTCTTTGAAAGCTATGAAACTTCATTTCAACGCCACAACTCATAAATTAATTCTAACTTAGGGTACTAAATCTGAAAATCTTTCCAAATCATTAACATCCCCTTTTATCCCCCTCGTCACTACTGTTCCTCAGTCTTCGGTGAAATTATCCATAAAACAATGTAATAGCAACTTAAGTCAACTTCATTACTTTAAGTTACGGATATTAGTGCTTAAGGGATCAATGTAAGGAATAATATTGGCGTTGCTGAAACATGAGATCGAGACTGGATAGTATCATTTGGGATAATGAGTTCGTCTTCGCGAGAGTTTGTATTCCAAAAGAGTGATTTAACTTTAGGGCTGATATGAATAATCATCTTTATTTCATTAAGTATTGTTATGACAATCATATGTGATAATCATAACCGACAAGCGGATGGCATAAAATGTATTTCTCATCCTGAGAACAGAGCTCAGTGGCGTGTATTAGGGGAGGCCTACGTCCAGCAGTGGACAGATATAGGCTGATGATGATGAATCGTAAGTACGAGTATATCATGCCGTGTGGTTCATAATAATAGGACCTCCACTATTCATCTCTCTCTCTATGAGAATCAGTATAGTGTTAACAGGTTCACAGTCCGGCGTCAGTATGCTAGTCACAGGCCATAAATATCCGTCCATACCAATATCAAAGACAATCGATTGTCTTTGCCAATATATAAAAGTGAAACGTTGTCTATTTGTTTGTTTGGGGAGCTTCTACGCGATAACGGCTGGACGGATTTTGATGAAATTTGGAATGGAGATAGTAAGAGTAGAGTACTTTTTATCCCGGAAAATTGTAAGTTTCCACGGAATACCGGATAATGTTGATTACTCACTGTAAGGAACGGTTGCCATAGAAACGAAATAACAAGTCAGTCAAAAAACATCATAAGTATTGGGCTATACCTACTTTTGCATTAATTTTTAATATCGAAGAAGAAAATAGGATATTTTTTTTTCAGTAAACAGTAGTTCGCACATACGAAGTTGCGGGCGGGAGAGCTAGTATATACATAATAATAATAATAATATTCGGGACAATTCACACCGATTATCTAGCCCCAAACTAGGATGCCCTGTGATATGGCACTAGATAACGGATAAACATACATACGAAAATTAAATTATATCCATGACTCGGAAACAATAATTTCTGCTCATCACACAAATTATTGCACCTTGTGGGATTCTAACCCACGACCGTTTGATTTCGTCGTAGGGTCTCTTGCCACTAGACCAACCAGGCGTCAAATCTGCGATGCATATCTGCGAGGTATCAATCGATTCATCTTCGTTTATAAACCTATTGGTTTTTACCCGACGGAGACGACAAAAGGAAAGGTTATGTGTTCAAACTAAAAACTTGGTCCGATTTTGACTAACGAGGTATCAGTCTTACTTACTCGCAAGATTGTCATTACCTTTTCTTTTACCATAACGTAGTCTGGTTTTAGTTTTATCTCTATGCCGTATAGTGTACCGTGTAGTTTAGTTCTATACCCTAGTCATTATGATTAGTAATTATTATTTAAGCCCATAAAACTGAACGAGCATTTATACAACATTAGATAGAGTTTCGCGATACAGTCTGAATAGTGACGCTGTAACCACTCGTGACAACCCTAGCATTAGGAGAGGTACGCCTTGTTCTCGATAGAAACTTGACACGTGCTGATAACTGAATTATATGCGTCTATCCTTAAAATTCAATGACTGGCTATTATAATTATAATTCAGTGAAAAGTCTGTTTTTTTTGTTGGGAACCTTTCCCATCAAAACGGCTGATCCAATTGTAACTTCAGCGCGATTAAGTCCCGTTTAAATATATAACTATGGCTGATCCAATTTAAATGAAACTTTGTAAATATGTACTGTACAATATAGAGCAACGTAGGATTCTTTTTATCCTGGAAAATGGTTACATGGATCAGAAAAAAAAAGACGATTACTCGCTGTAACGGAATGGCATGTACTTTGGCATTGGTTTTTATTATCTTAGATGAACATAGGATGTTTTTTTTTGCGATAAACTGTAGTCTGCGCGAACGCAATCTCAGGTGAAAGCTAGATCTACATAAAATCAAACTATTTATCCATATTTTTTTTGTTTTATAAGCCTACGATCTATTCGCTACCAAAGACTGTCCATCTTATTCAATTCTTTTTACATGACTGCAACAAAAAAGGAGTGTTACATTTTTAGGATTAATGTAAGTTTGTATGTATGCATGTGAGTTTCTTTATTCCACCACAACTTTTAAATGCCTGAACAGATTTAGACGTATGGGGTATCGTTAGTATCCTTACATCCCCCCGAGTAGAACAGACTTTTTTTTTTATTGAAAAGACATATTGGCCTTAGTATGGCTCTATTTTAAAATAAAAAATATATAAATATATTTTTCGAATTTGACAGTATGGGTATCAAATTGAAGGCCTTGATAAGCACATTCCAACAATATATAATCTATTGGCATAAGTTCATTTTTGGCAGCGCAGGCGTGTTTTTTGCTAGTTTTTCAATAATTATTGTTATCGCTTCTAATCAGAATTCAAAATGGACAATAAAGGTGATCAATTCTAATATTTCCTGTGGGACACCAGTTAGTAGCTTCGAAAAGAAATATAATGTATTTAATTCTCAAAAAAGGTAAGTATGCTTGATTAAATAATATAGGAAATATTACAAGAAAACTGAGGACGATCCAAGTTTAATAGAAATGAATGAATGAATGAATGAATGTTTTAATTAATCAATAAACGTCTCAAATACATAACAGAAAAATAGGTTTAGTATAATACAAGGTGTAGAATATAATTTTGAATAGAGTACAGATAAACATACTTAGGTGAAAACTAGAAACGAGATATTTACCATGTATTTCAAAATTAGTGAATGTATTTAAAACAAAAGAAATACATGATAAATATACCTTTTCTTATTTTGATTTTAGTGTTATTGAACAAGTCAGTTTAAAAACTTCTAAAACATCCTTAAATTTTATCACAGAGAAATTGAAAATTATGACGATTAAGAAAAACATTGAAATGAAAAAGTTTAAGCACTAGAGCGCGTATTTTAAAAATTTGTCTCCTCAGCGTCTCCAAAGTAATACCTAACTGCCTCTCACAAATTCATTAATTTTTCGTTTTTCTTGTACCTACTATTAACTAGTGGCTCTATGAGCTGTAGACCTCGCGAGTACATAAATTTTTGCACAGTAGCGCCATCTAGTACCTTATTGTAAAACTAATATTAATAACCAAGGTGCTCCATCAATACCTAGTAGGTAAAGGGCTGATGCTTAAAATTACTAACTTTCAAATTAAAAAAGAACCATCGAAATTGGATCTAATAAGGCGGAGATATTTAATAGCCCCCTTTTTGGAGAAGTACCCAAAAAAACCTTTTTGATTGGAGAATCAAAAATCCCTGACGACTAAAAATTCTACAAATTCGTTAAACCTGTACACCAAGTTTTGGTTTGGTTGAGAAATGTGACCTGTAGAAGAACAGAACAGCCGGACAGACATCCGGAAAATCCTACGAAATAGTTGTTGCCTAAGCTGAAACGGAAACGGAGTCAAATTATTTATGTACTAACCAAAGCTTGCAAATAACTCGAACACCTATCGATACAAATCGAGTACCAACAGTATCCTTTTTAGGGCGTCGGAAGCAGGATAAAGAGATTAAACTCAACGCAACGCACTTATTCTGTGGCAACGTGTCGAAATGAATCATTGCCTTGCAGATAACAAGCGGGGGCGAAAACCGTGCGAGTCAGCGAGTTTTTACAGTAGGGACCCCTTAGGGTCCCCTCAGGGCCCCTCAAGGGTTTGTGGGGATCTTGGATCTTATGAAGATTTAAGATGGCCGGTGTTATTTTTGTGGGGTTTTTGACCGCTGTCGCTTTAGATTGTGTTGATTTGACGTATAGTGTAAGGGTAGTCATTTCTACCAGACTGAGCGCGGGTATTGTGTTTATCAGTCTTTGTATGTATGTTTAAATGTACATTTTTGTTCCTTAGTAGCATATATAGACCAAATTAGTGGACTGATTTTGTAGATTCTTACGTCAATCGATTTGTATTAATCTTCTAAGTGCTACTAAAGACATGACGGTAATCAAAATTCAATATGGCGATAAGCAGACGCCATTTTGTGAAATAGAAAAAAAACTATGAATCCCACTTAATACCATTGAATAGGTATTTGAAAATCATCTTTAGGTATATTATCATTTTTCATTTCGTATAACCATATAGGAACTACAACGATTTGAAGTTGGCTATCAACCATTCTCAATTAAATTATTGGCTCCTTATAGTTTTGTTCGAAGGCTAGTTTTTAATCACTTTCGATTGTTTTGTTTGTTTATTTATATATATATATGCTGTCACCTTATAATTTGATAACAAACCATGAATCCAGTCAGTCCGTCTTCATCATTTGGCATGTACCAGATTATTTTAAGATCTTGTTGCTTATAAGATGCCCCTGAGCTCATATACCATATTAAGTGGTCCAGGAACTTAGGAATTCTGAAAAAACTTACAACCTGCAAGCCTACAAGCAAAGTCGGATCTGTAGCTGGATGCAGCTAGGTTTGCTTCGGTTTGTTTGGTTTGGTTGGTTTGGTTTGCTAAATTTTCCATTTGAACTGATTTGCCTTGAATGGACAGATAAATTATACACCATACCGTGTCACAGAATAAATAATAGTACAAGACCGTGTACCGTTTCAAAAATTGACATTTATATGATTATCTATACAATTTATCATTGGTTACTTAATTCTAACTTAGTATCAAATATAACCGTAATAGCTCATAACTTAGAAAAGTCAATGGAGCCTAGGACTGAACCTGGTATCGATGGATTCTATCTTACACTAGTAAACCACTAGGCTCCAACCACCTCTAAAATATATGACAATATGTGAACATAAGTTATCTAAAAAAACGTTTTAAAAAAAGATTTTAGGCAGTCTGTAGCCATGTCATGGTGAAACTTAGAACGGGCTATCACAATTACATAAATATACAACATTTCGTCCCCGTGCTGTAATTAAACCGTTGAGGAGTTCCCTAGCCAGGAGCCAGCAACCATGTCATGGTAAAACCGGCTATCATAATAAAATGCAAAATGAAATAAAGTTCAAAATGAAGTAAATTGCTCTTTTATGTTTTTAACAGTGGAGTCAGCCCATGGCCTACTAGGTAGGGATTGATGGAGCACCTTGGTTATTAATGTTAGTTTTACAATAAGGTCACTAGATGGAGCTACTGTGCACCGCTAGATTGTTGTAAAAAAGTTTGTGCTCGTGAGGTCTAATCTTTGTAGAACTACTAGTAGGATTACGTATTACTAGCTTTGCCAGCGTGGTCATTTTTCTGGGATATAAGAGTTCTGTCATATTCCAGAAACAAAAGTACCGAAGTCATCGAACTTCGTTCAGATGTCAAATGGTTATTTATCGCTTCCTCGAATTCTACTCATCAGATTGTGATTCCAGGATACCAGTTTTTAGGTCAAACCCTAAGCTATTTTACAATGAAAACCGCGTAGCACTAGGTCCAGTAGTTTTTATGTGATGCGTGAACAGTCGAACAAGTCAAACAGATTAACAGACAAACAGGCAAACACGATTTAAAAAAATGTTACGAGTATATTCTCGTTCAGTAGCTTATTTTATGTACGCCAAATCTTTTTTTAAATATCTTCAATGTACAGTTTTTTTGGTACTTACTGCATTATTATAAGTACTAGCTGATGCCCGTGGCTGCGCACGCTTGGTCATTTCTATGGGTTAAAAGTACTCTGTGTGCTATTCCAGGACCTAAAATACCATTATACCAACATTTGGTCAAAATTACTTCAGCCGTCAACATTATTTTTATTGACTGCTCGGCTTCTACTGATCGGATTGAGATACCAAGTACCCCAGTTTTGAAGTCAAACTCTAAGTTATCCAACAGTGAAAACCACATCGCAATCTGTCCAGTAGTTATTGCGTGATTCGCGAACAAACATACAGACAAACTAACAAACAAACATACAGATACGAATTTTAAAAATGCTCTATTCTTGTTCATCAGCTTATTTTAAGTACCCTAGACTATTTTTTTCCTAATTATATGTATTGTACAGACTTTTTCATTCTTACTACTTTATTATAAGTATATATAGATGAATTAAAGGAGTCTTCGAGGTGCTTAAAGATGCACAGAACCACAACAGATGAGCACGACGAATTTATAAGAGTTCCACATTGCCACTATTTACAAAACCCTAAAATCCCAAAAGGAGACTTTACTTTTAGTGAAAGAATCCCAAAAACTGGCTTTATCTGTCATCTTTCTTCTAAACTTTGAAAATCAGTATTACAATCACAAACTAGAAGAAAAACTCTATTTCCCAGATATCCTATCTTTGCAAACAAAGTAAGAATCTAGATAGAAAGCGAAATTTTATTCACACAATGATTGAAACCAAGGTCTAATCGAGTCGACCCTACCATCCTCTACCACTTTACATATACCGCCGTTTGAACCCTTATTACTTTAAGTTAAAACCTAATTTCCCTTGATTGAATCGCTTTGTAATTTTGTAAACGAGTGCTTGTATAAATTGTATCGTGTTTAGGAAGGGTTAAAGTTCCTTTTCAAATAAAGGATACAATCATTGGTCATGTCTTTCGCACGACCAAGTTTGTTTTGCATGTTGCTTGGACTCTAGAGTCTGGAATTAAGGTGGAATTTAGATGATTTTGGTTTCGGATAAGGTGGTAATGCGAAATCGCTTTGTTTCTCGCAAATTGGGTCACGTCTTGGAGGCATCGCTGCATACAGCCTCTTGTAGGTTGAGAGTCCTGACATGTTTTGTTACTTTTTGAATATATACTCTTTTATACTTTTAAAAATGCTTCATGGCTAGCACATTTAGGGCATATGTCATATTTTTTTTGCTTATTTAATGCTAGCTTGATATGTAGCTACTTTAATTTACTCTCTGTTGTCGAAGTATATTTAACTTAACACTATTTGAGTTTGTTGCTCGTATAAATAAACTTAATTTCTTATTATGAAAATATATACTCTTTTACTTTAGTACCATTCGCAGATTTAACACTACTTAACTGCGTTATTGTATATAAATTTTATTTCAGCAGTTTTGCATTTTCATCGGTTCATTACATGTTCTCTTTGCACTGACCGTATTAAAATACACATTTGATTAGATAAGAAAATACATTTAAACAATACAAGCATAAGTAAAATCGTCGTACATCACTATCACTTAATAAAACTTTTCGAACTTCTCAAGTAACAAAACGTTCCACCAGCTCCCGGCCTATGAACTAAAGTAATTTATTTACTAGTACCACGTTGATTCATCCACTGGAAAATTACATTTACCCCTTGTCTGAGGGATGTATTTGTTTAGGCAAACCTTTTTATCTTGCGATGATCCGCGCCAACTTTGATACGTTTCGCACTCCCAAGAACGTATCTCTTTTACTTATCTAAGTCAATTTCTTGAATGTAGGGTGACGAGCGCGAGTGTAGTGTTGAGTTTATATTTCTCAATTATACGCATTCAATAAAAGAGAATGAAACTCTGTCTGCCTGTTTCCTTTTCATGACTAACCGATCATGATGAAATTTAGTATAGATGTAGTTTGAACCCTGTGAAAGGACAAATGCAACTTTTTATCGCGACGAACAAGTAGTTTACGCTAATGAAGTCCCAGGGATAAGCAATATTTTTTTGTGTTCCTTACCTCAAAATGAAAAAAGGAACCCTTATAGAATCACTTTGTTGCCTCCCGTCTGTCTGTCTATCTGCCAAGACCATTTTTCTCAGAAAAAGCGTGGATGTATGAAGTTGAAACTAATATCAAATACTCAAGTCTGCAATCCTTGGAGCTGTGAAAAAAGCCAACGCAATCAAATGTTTTGGCTGTTTATGCCGTATTTTCTGAAACTTGCAAAGGAATCAAAACCATCCCGATGACCTAGAATTATGAAATTCGGCAAGAAGTTACAGTCTTTTAGCACAAATAAAGGAAAAAAAACTGCAAACCGTAAATTTATAGATATATCACAAAAATAATTCAATAAAATCTTCGAGACTCGATCACAGAATAAACAATAGTACAAACTCGATTCCCGTGATGGACCAACTTGTTACATACTTACAAGTTTGTACGGAACCCTTGATAAGCGAGTCAAACTGGCACTTGGCCGCTTTTTAAATATTTACTATGTAAGTAACTTATGTCATAATATTATTGATATAGCTTATCTTCTATCGACCTATCTATACATAAAATAAAGCAATAAGACCAAAAAGTCTGTACAAAGAAGAGAACAAAAAATTCTCAACAGTACTTAAAATAAGCTACTACGAGTATATACCATTTTTTATATTCGTGACTCTCCTTTTGTTTGTTTGTTTGTCTGTATGTTTGTTCACGAATTACGTTAAAACTACTGGACCAATTGGCATGTGGTTTTCACTGTTGGATAGCTTAGGGTTTAACTTAAAAGAAGGGTACTTGATATTTTAATCCGATGATTAGATACCGAGTAATCGATATAGATCAATTTGACGCCAAACGAATTTTAAGGAAATTTAGTTTTTGGTCCTAGAATAACACGTTTGGGCTACTTTTAGATGAATAACGTGGGCAAAGCCGCAGGCACAGCTAATAAACCATTTATCTCAGACTAACACAAGCACTCTTGTTACTCACACATGCGCATAGAATGCTCACGTTCAGGTTATCACATCAACGTGTTATCCAATATCTGAGGTATTGCTACTACGTGATCGTCCTACCTTTTATTCGCCTTTTTATATTACTTCAATATTTTGACGACCCTTTATCTAAAGGTTTTGACTGGAGCCTTCTAAAATTGAATTAGATGAATAATTAGTTATTAAAAAAACCTTTATCAAAGCTTTCAAGCAGTAGCCATGTCATGGTGAAACTTAAAACGGGCTATCACAATTAAATGCATAATTTCGTGTCTGTGCTGATAACCGTTGAGGAGTTCTCTAGTCAGGAACCAACCCTGAGTAAAGGACCCATTTTTATGGTATACCTTAAAAACAGATATCATAATAAAATGCGTACACAAGATTTCGTGTCTGTGCTGTTGACCGTTGACGAGTTCCTTTATCTGAAGACCATGTTATAGTAAAATTTAAAATTGGCATTCATAAAAAAATGTTTTCACAAATATTCGTGTATGTGCTGTTGACCGTTGAAAAGTTCCTTTATCTGGAGCTAAGCCTGGATTCAAGTCATGATATCCATAAAAATGCCTTTTTATTTGTCATTGGAACTAAACCAACGTGCAAATATGAAACTCCATAGGATAAGAGGAAGTGGTTCTAATTCAGTTGGCAAGATTTGACCTAAAAAAACATACAGACATACAAACATACGTACAAACATTGCAAGTTAAATAAAAGTTTATAATATTAAAGACTGCACGCCTGAAACTTGTAAAGTTACATAGTTGACCGAGTAAAGCGAGGTTCCCGAAACTCCAAACAACTTCGATGATTAGGCCTTATTATGTTTGTACTAGCTGATGCCTGCGGGTTCATACGCGTGGTTATTTCTCTAAGTTAAAAGTACTCTATGTACTATTCCAAGTCCTAAAATACCAATATACGATCAAAATTTCTTCAGAAGTCAAAATTATTTTTATCGATTGCTCGGCTTCTACTCATCGGATAGAGATACCAAGCACTCCAGTTTTTAAGTGAAACCCTAAGCTATCAAACGGTGAAAACTGCATCGCAATCGGTACATTAGTTTTTACATGATGCGTGAACAAACATACAGACAATCTAACAAACTAACAGAGAGACACGATTTAAAAAAAAACTATTCATGTTCAGTAGCTTTTTTAAGTACAATAAACCTTTTTTTATTTATATTCATTGTACAGACTTTTTCGTTCTTACTGCTTTATTATAAGTATAGATATAGATGTAGCCTTGAGGGTTCAACCACTATCAAAATTTACTAAAGTATAATGATTTTATTTAACTTGCTATGTTTGTTTGTATGTATGTATGTATGTATGTATGTAAGTTTGTTAAGGTCAAATCTTGCAAGCTTTATTAAACCACTTCCTTTTATCCTACGGAGTTGAATTTTTACCCGACTACAGCAAAGCAAGAGAAGGATAATGAGTTTAACAGTCTATGTATGTATATTTTGGATGTTCCACTATAGCGTCGCCCCTATTTGTCCGATTTTGACAAGCGAGGCATCAATCGATTTGTCTTGTGGTATAGTGTCATAGGCTATATTTGTTTACCCGGCTACGACCAGGCTATGGAAGCGTTATTTATATCATTAATAACGTGCTCCATCAATCCCTACCTAGTAGGTAAAGGTTCCACTGGTAGAAACCTAAAAGTGAGAAATGTACTGCATTTTGAGAAGCTATTCTGCTCATCACGCTGAAGATCCTCATCAGATAATCAGATATTTATCCGTTATCTAGTACCCATAATACAGGGTATTCTAGTTTGGGGCTAGGTAATTGGTGTGGAATTGTACTTCCTCCAAAAAGGGGAAAAAATTTTTTTTTATTATTACGGACTTGGCATTCGTTTGACCACGATCTTATCTTATGGATAGTGATGGTGTGGTGTGTATGGTATATATATATAGTGAACAGGTATCTACTAGGCAAGCATGCTACACCTTTGACCACACCATCACTATCCATAACATGAAATCGTGGTTAAACGAATGCCAAGTCCGAAATAATAAAAAAATAACTTTATGGAGGAAGTTTCTCCCCCCCCCCCCCCCAAAAAAAACAAAATCCCCGATGACTACAAAATTCTAAAAACTCGTTAAGCCTGTATACCAAGTTTTTTCTAGATCGGTTGAGAAATGCGACCTGTAGAGGAGAACAGCCGGACATCTGGACATCCACCTAACATACAAAAGCATTTTCACCCAAGCTGAAACGGAAAAGCTGCGCAGATTGAGGAAGAAGAAAATGGAATTATAAAAAACGCCTATGACACTTAAGGAATATTCTCTTCTAATTGACCGAGCGAGTGCGAAGCGTTTCCGTTTCAGCTTGAGCAGAAATGCTTTCTTATGTCTGGCTGTTCTCCTCTACAGGTTCTTAACCGATTCTCGTGAAATTTATTGAGTAGGTTTGATAATTATACGTTTTATTTGTCGATAAAGGTTTAAGTTTTTTTATAACTTTTATTCGCTTTTTATAACGATTCCCGTTACTCGAAAAAACAATAAAAAAGAAACATATATTCCTTACATGACTAGGGCAAAAATAGCAGCAAAAAGTCATTTTTACTCAACAAAAAATTTATTGCACACAGCGGGATCAAACCCGCGACTGTCGCTTCAAAGTCCAGGTCCACTAGTTACAAATCTCTCTGCCCACTGGTTTAGGCTGTGTGTTATCAGTCAGTCAGTGACTGTATGTCACAGTACGGTGCTGTTTTGTATAGAAGATTTTCCACCCATACCTACTGTCGCTGACGGTTACTACATTTCCTACCACAAGACTAGACTATCATTTCGAACTAGCAAATTCTTCCCTCCCTTGTCCCCTTTACCTCCAGCTATCCTATACAAACAGGGCAAACTTGTTAGTTTTGCATAAACTAGTGTTTGATAAACTTGATCGTTGGCTTTGATCGCTAATGGACCTCTTACGGAGAGTTTGGGAGGACCGAGTCTGTCACGAGAGTTCTGACCCCTAGGTATAGCAATAGTATGTAGGGTTAAGTGTGCTGTGGTATAGATCTTCGAAAATAACATGATGTGTCTCTCCCGCCGCGTGTCTTGTGTACAAAATTTCTATTCATATTTTATTCATAAAACAGTCGCTTGATGTGTGAGGACTAGAGTGATTTGCCCACACAAGGTTTTTTTTCACATTTCAGCTACTAACTGAAAAAAATTAACGGCCAATTGCGAGTCGGACTTGCGCATCGAGGATTGCGCACTTTTATAGGGACCCCTCCTATTTTTACCCGACTACAGCAGAGCAGGGGAAGGGTAATGAGTCTAACAGTCGATGTATGTTGTATGTATGTATCTATGTATGTGGGTATGTGGATGCTTCACCATAGCGTTGCCCCTATTGGTTCGATTTTGACAAGCGAGGTATCGATCGTCTTCAGGTATATAGAGTGTCATAGGCTATTATTTTTACCTGACTACGGCAAGGCAAAGGAAGGGTTATGTGTTTAAACTAAAAACTTGGTCCAATTTTGACAAGCGAGGTAAAAATGGATTCGCAAGAGTTTCATAGGCTATTTTTACCCGACCATAGTCGGGTTATAGTGTTTGAACGTATGTCTTGTTACCAGGCTGCGCAACGCAAAGTCCCGGTAATGTGTTTATCAGCAAATGTATGTATGTCTTTTCCTTTGCGGCACTATATAGACCAAACGCGAGGACTGATTTTGATAATTCTTAAGTCAATCGTTTTGTCTTAATCTTGCGAGTGCTGCTAAAGACATGAACAAAATTAGACATTAATCAAAATTAAATTTGGCAACAAGCAGACGCCATATTGTGAAAAAGAAAAACATGAATGTCGATGAACTACATTAAATATGTATTTTTATAATATATTTTTTTTATTGTTTTTTGGATCATTTAGGAACTATAATGATTTAAAGTTGGTTAGCAACCATTCTAACTAATTCTTATAAATATAAACTATACAGTATATAAAAATAAATTATTATAAAAACTAAAAACCGAACTGCTCTCAAAAATGAGGCAAACAAGCTTTAGATTGTTGATTTTGAAATATAAGCTAAAAAGTTTTGATTTACCTATTAAAGAAGAATAAAATCTCAACCGGGATTCGCCCTTTTTCCAAATCTTCCCGTAGATAAACCATGAGAAATTGCATTATTGACCCTCGAATCCCATAGTTTTCATCAAAATTGTCATAGCAGAGAATAAGCAAGCCTTCTTGTAAAAATATCAGGCAGCAATAATATACATAAATATAAATATATTCGGGACAATTCACACCAATTATCTAGCCCAAACTAGGATACCCTGTACTATGGGCACTAGACGACGGATAAACATACATAAGGTAAAGGCACCTATTTCCGCGGTATTTTCACCAAAACTCGAAAGGACGTTGTAAATTAAGCATTTACTGAACCTTTCTAACGGTTTGGCTATTTTTATCAGAAGCTTTATTGTTTTTACTATTTAAATGGACTAAATGATTTGTTATTAGGTTAAAATTTGTATTCAATATTAAATTAAATCTGAAAAAAGTCCTAGGCACCTAATTCCGATATAAAAATCCTTATTCCGATGTATTTGGTCCCCAATTCCGAGTGTAAATATACAAAGTGAAAAGTTTAATTATTGTAAAAGAAAAATAGTAATTTTATTATTTATAATTAGTTTTCGCATTATTCAACTAAAGAAAACTGCATAGTAACCTGTACAAAGTTGTAAAAAAAAAGCTGAAAGCTGCATTTTAGTTGTGTCTGTGCCGTGGAATAACGTGCTTATTTTTAACCTTTTTTCCCGATACATCGGAATATCGTTTCATACCAAAAAAACACGTTTGCTAATTCCGAGTACTAAAATATATAAGATTTTTGCATATTTTATGTACAGAAATATGATTAATTTCAATTTCGTCGCAACTATATATAATACTTGCTAACATTGGATTGTGTATGAACTTTAATTTTCTATCTTATCTTTTCCATACAACGAATTAATAATATACTCAAATTGATCACCTTTATGACATGTTATAATTAGTGAATGTGACGCAAAAATGTACCTCGGAAATAGATTTTAATATTTATGTACTATTTAAGTTGTCAAATCCAAACTTATTATAAAAACAACCCTGATAATCAAAAAATAAAACGAATTTATGAAATCGTTATTCCGTGGCATACATCGGAATAAGAAACTGACTAAAATAATTGGCACCTAATGCCGCGGTATATTCAAAATGTATTTTTACCCTAATTTGCTCAGAAAAATCCACAAAAGTTAAGTGTTTCGATTATAGTACATTACTGCCGCGGTTTGTAATGACTGCGTTGCTGGCAGCGATGATGATGGCCGAGAGCGTAGCTAAGTTAAGTTCGAGGCCATCACAGCGCGGTCAGCATTGCAGCCCTTGATGGCCAAGCTGGAATGAAGGCCGAGACCGACGGCCGAGGCCTTTATAGCGCGGACAGCAAGGGCTGCAATGATGGCCAAGCTTGAAGGCCGAGAACTTAACTAAGCAAAGCTCGAAGCCATCATAGCGTGGCCAGCAGGGCAGTCATTGCGGACCAAGGCTTGTATAGTGCTTTACTCATACAATGCGAGGAATTTAATTAAAACCAGCTTAATAAGAATTTACTCAAACAATGCAACAACAACAAAAACAACAACGACAACGACAAAGACGACAACAACAACGACTACAACAACAGAAACAGAAACAATAACAGAAACAGAAACAGAAACAGAAACAGAAACAGAAACAGAAACAGAAACAGAAACAGAAACAGAAACAGAAACAGAAACAGAAACAGAAACAGAAACAGAAACAGTAACAGAAACAGAAACAGAAACAGAAACAGAAACAGAAACAGAAACAGAAACAGAAACAGAAACAGAAACAGAAACAGAAACAGAAACAGAAACAGAAACAGAAACAGAAACAGAAACAGAAACAGAAACAGAAACAGAAACATAAACAGAAACAGAAACAGAAACAGAAACAGAAACAGAAACAGAAACAGAAACAGAAACAGAAACAGAAACAGAAACAGAAACAGAAACAGAAACAGAAACAGAAACAGAAACAGAAACAGAAACAGAAACAGAAACAGAAACAGAAACAGAAACAGAAACAGAACCAGAACCAGACACAGAAACAGAAACAGAAACAGAAACAGAAACAGAAACAGAAACAGAAACAGAAGCAGCAGCAGCAGCAGCAGCAGCAGAAGCAGAAGCAGAAACAGAAACAGAAACAACAAGAATCACGATCACATCAGCTTTCAAACAGAAAAAAAAACCATCAAAATCGCTCCATTCGTCTGGGAGCTACAACGCCTCTCTTTTCACGTTCGGGGTTAACGAACCCACGGAATAAATAATAGTGCTACGACAAAAGACGACAATAATGCATTTTCAAAGGAAATTGCTGGCCGCAAAACACGACAATAATGAAATTCCATACAACTTTGCTGGCGCCTATTCAAGCAGCGCGGCAAGGTCGAGTTTGCCCAAAGAAGGTTGTCGAAATAATGACCACCTTACTAGTATTGCTTGAGTAAAGAACATATTTTAGTTAATCCCACTTTAGTTTATCCCAAAGAAGTAGGACACAGTTTAAAAACAACGATAAAACTCTATTTAAAAAAACATGGTACTCACGTGTACAGGGTCGAAAATGTATGAAGCGTGTGATCGGGCCAGCTGCTTACGCAATATTAACAGATTATTTCAAACCATTTTTTAACACATGAAACCTTTTTTTTTGTGATATAACTACGCAAAGACATATTATCTATTGAATAAAAGATCTTGAATTCATTTTTATTCATTAAATTCCTTGTAAGCGCCGTTTTTTTAAATAGCTCGAAATATGGTGCCAATTCCAGAACCCCTCGGAATTAGGTGCCTTTACTTTATATACGAATATTTTATCCATGACCCGGAAACAAATATTTCTGCTCATCACACAAATGTGGGATTCGTATTCGCGACCGTTGGTTGTGCGGAGTCAACCAGTTAGGGTCACTAACCACTCGACAAACTGGTCGTCCCGGAAAATGTAGTCCAGGAATCTTCAGAAAATGATCAACTACTGTAAAACAAGTACGTATATGTGACACTGGCTGAATCTTCCAACGGCTGAATGCAAAAGACGTTTATCTATTATTATTTCTTGAGGAAAATCATCATAACACCACGAAGCGCCCGACGTATTGTATTATCTTTGCGCCTGACGGTAAATACACGGCTGGAAAACATTCTAGCATATTATTGATGATTTTCTTGTGAGAATGCTTTAACCTGTTGTATATTGCTAATCATAAATTACCTAGCACACGAAAACCAACCATATGTCAACCTGCAAATGGTAAAAAATTACCTACAACGTCAGTAAATTGTGTAGGAATAGTATTTAGAATCTTGTCTTGAAAGAAATAGGGTAAAAAATTTATTGAAAACAAATTTGTGTCTTTGAATAACGCAATCGTGGGAAAATACAAACGCATTGTTTTTCTACAGCCTTCGTTTTAGTTCAATGAACCTAGACATGCCTGAGTCAGAATACACGAGATTTTTAATGT
Organism: Alsophila aescularia; assembly: GCA_946251855.1. Lineage (NCBI taxonomy): Eukaryota > Metazoa > Arthropoda > Insecta > Lepidoptera > Geometridae > Alsophila > Alsophila aescularia. The sequence goes on from OX276373.1 coordinate 53,393,517, forward strand.
TTTTGTGATCATAGCATTATTATGATAATTGTTATTATATAATGAAAACGTGTCAAAAATACCTTATGTTTAAATCGGGAAAGAAAAAATACCTTGCATATGTCATTTGTTGTAAAATTAGGAAAAGTAATAAGGCATAATTTATACAATGGATAAAATCGCAAAATGATCCTACCTACCAAGAGAATACAGGCGATATATATTAAATTATCCAAAAAGTCCTATAGGCCCAACAGCAAAGCCGAGCTTAGCTATGTAGTGCTGGAATAATAATATAACCACCAAAAGTAATTCAGCAAAGGGACAGCAGCATTTTTCTATGTATTATGATAATCAACTTCTGTGATCACCAATTAAGACGCCTGCCAAGCGCGGCAATCATGTCAAAACTCCCGCTACTATATATCATCATAATCATCAGGCTATACTAGTCCACTGCTGGACGAAGGTCTTTTCTAATGAACGCCATTGAGTCCGCCTATCTTCGGCTCTCCCCATCCAACTGTCGTTCGCAAGTCGTCTCTACACCTAGCCAGGTCCCTGACTACGTTTGCCTAAACGTGATCTCCTCTCTAAAACTTGTTTTCGCCAACGGTTGTTGGTTCTGCGAGAGATGTGACCAGGCACTTCAGCTTGCTTATTCTATGGGCTATGTCGGTTGCCTCTGTTATAATATATATAATAAATTGTTGGGAGCAATATATGTGAACTGCAAAGCTAATCTTGATTGTTATTAAGTGTCAACTAAAAAAATCTATAAATTAAACAACGCAGGCTCAAACTTCAGCGCTGTCGAAGGCTTAGCAAAATTTTATAGAAACTCGTTTCCAAAATAAACGCGAAATTTTAAATACAAGATTTGCTTATTGCCTTTCAAGGAACTCATCGGTGAGCTGGAGTGTAACGATGTATGGGAGAAATTATTACCATCGTGGGAGCATCCAGTGCGGTGTGAAATTATTGACATTTATGATGGTCTGGGTTTTATATGGAAACATGGATGGAGGAGGTATGTTTATTAATTGGAGTTTCATTTTTGGATAGGAAGTAAAATAGGTAAAATAAGGCCTGTTAGGCTATAATCTTTTTATTTAAAGGCAGTTAAATTTTTAGTTGGTTAATGTGGGTGGCTGATGTATTTTTATTTTCCAACACATTATTAGTATGCATTATTATTGTAAGAGTGGCGGAAGTAAGCTACATAGTTTTTCTCCGTTCATTTCTAACACTCTTGTCTAATTTACCCTTGTATGATATGGTTTGATCAGTAGTGCTTTGATATGTTGACAAAAAGAAAAACAAAAGGTTATATTTGGTACTTTTTATAAGACATACAATCTGATTACATGTTTTCAAAATAAACAGTGATATGACCGTCCAAATTATAAAGCAATGTAACATGTCATCATTTTTATGCACTATACATGAATTATTCAGTAACAATACTTGTAGGTAGCACGGATTAAATCAGTATTTTTTTCTGCAATAGCCAGAACAGCAGCGTTTCTGTTACCTCCAGGGACAGCTGGAATCACACTGGCGTCTACTACTCTAAGCCCAGTGACCCCTTTGACTAGCAGCTGAGCATCCACGACTGATCCCAGAGCAGCCGTGCCGCAATAATGCCACATCGTCGTCGACATAGCCAGAGCATAGCACTCCCAGTACTTGACACTATATTTTTTATGCTTAGAACAAAGCTCCAAGTCGATAAACTCAGCACCAATTTTCTTAAAGTAAGTTGTGTTAAGAATCTTTGCAATATGGCTCGCACATCTAGCTAAGTTGACTATATCAGTTTTATTCGACAAATACCCTATATTTGTTAGAGGCTGGTCGTTGATGTCAGTAGTATTTAAAAGAATTTCACCTCTGGAAGCTGGACGTAGCAAAGTAGCAAAGACTACCAAGACTTTTCTGTCAACGTTAGCCTCAAACCACTTCTGGCAAATTGATAACTCGAATTTAAGCGCATTGATACAAAGGTGCATAAGGCCTGAATTGTTCTGGGCAATTAGTAAGTTAATCCCTTGACACTGAGCAAAGTCAGCACTGCTGTTATCTAAATTGACGTAATTGCAAGTCATCGGGGTTGGAAATTCGGAGGGATTTACAGCGGGAGTGGGCGGGAATATCATGAGAGCTGACACGTGATCGTGCAAGTTCTTCCCAACTGGCAAGTCTGAGATGATGGGAATATTCTTGCTTCTCAAATGATCAGAAGGTTCAATTCCAGAAAGCATGAGCAATTGAGGAGTTTTGATAGCTCCAGCTGAAACAATTATCTCATCGATGCATTTTACAATATAAGAACGAACGAACCAGTGTCAGTAGCAGCACCACACCTCTTCTTAAATTGCCTGACTCGCAGGACTTCCTCCAGCTCTCCATCAGATGACGCTTGGCACTTCAGGAATGCTTCCCTGGAAGATCCCACTTTCACGGTTCTTCCTTTTCCTGGTCTGGCCGTATTCACCTTAGCGGCCACCGTCGCTTCGGTTCCCGTGTCTGAGTCTGAAAGACCAGACTCGAGAAACGGAGTCCACGGCCGCTTTCGACGGTTGTCCCGTCCATCCGCAGTCTCCGCACTACGGAACACCTCCATTTCTGGAGCTGAGACTTCCACGTCTCTATCGACAACATCAACGGGAGCCTCCGGGGAGTGGCCCTAAGAAGGGCCTTTTGTGAACTTCCCAGAAGCGTCACGCTGCGGTTTCTACGGCATTATCATCACAGCGACGGCTAGTGATAGCTGCGAAGGTAGAGATTGGCCTGTTGGACACCTGCGTTACCGGGTCCAAACAGTTTCCAGGGGGCACCAAGGGGAGGTTCTACTCTAACCCTCCTCAGTCGGGTAAAAATATGGTAAAAGAAGTAATCATATTACTTATGTTGTAAGTTATTCAAAGAAACCTGTGCCATATTGTCCTGACTGTGCATCAGTCTATACTTTTTTATGTACCTCTATACTGTCAAAGATGCTTGCCCGCTCGCTCCTTGATCTATCCCCTATATTGTCTTGCTCCGCGCTCCTGTAGCACCGCGGGCGTTACCTGAGATAAGTGGTCTGCATAAAGCTGACACTATGCGTTTTCACTGGCTGATGCCATGTCTGTGTATGGCAGATAGCTTAATCCGTCATTTAATTAACCACTTAGGCTTGTGATTAAATGATGCCATTCAATTAACGGCCTGAATGTTATTCTGGCTTTAATCAAACGGCTAGGCAAATGATTTTGGATTGAACACGTTTAAATACTTGCCTAGGCTATTCATTTAAATTGAGTTCCACTTTCTGCCACCTTGCGCTGAACCCAATACACTGTCAATATACGTAATATCGCTACCTGAGTCATATGGCGTCGGCAAGAAATAAATTTGTTTGTATTTCCCACAGTTTCATTGCGTTTACGCAAAAAAATAGTACAATGGAAGAGTGTAGTGACAAAAATAATCGGAATTTAGCTGTGACTCGTTTGTTTGTAAACTTTACTATATTTGATAGAATTGCGCCTAAAAACCTAGTGTCCAAAAACTAGGTAGTTTAGTTAAACTATGTTGTAACATGAAAACTGTTTATAAACATTTGTCTATTTGCAAACTACTATGTTTAATAGAATTGGGCCAAAAAAAACTAGGTAGGTTAGTTAGGTTGAACATGAAAATTGCTTACAAATATTTTCAAACTATTATCCACACCAATATATTAAAGTGAAATGTTGTCTGCTTGTTTGTTTTTTTTGTGGAGCTTTCACGCCAAAACAGTTAATCCGATTTTAATGAAACTTTGTAAGTAGATACTGTACACTAAAGAGACCAACACAGGATACTTTTCATCCCACAAAATGGTAATTTTCCACGGGAAAACTGGAAAATGTCGATTACTCGCTGTAAGGAATCGTTGTCATGGAAACGAAATGATAAAGAGTCTGTCAAAAAGCAGTAAGAGCATTAGTGGTATTCTATTGCATTTGTTTTAATATCCTAGAATATAGGATGCATATTTTTGCATTAAACTGTAGTCCGAGTGGACGAAGTCGAAGAAGAAATCTAGTGTTTTATAAAATTTATTTTCTCACAAAGGCACCCTATTATATATATGAATGGCCTAAGCAATCAGCCAGCCAGTTCATTTAATGTCATACGGCTGAATATCATTCAAACCGTTAGTTGAATGGCATCATTTAATCATAAGCCTAGGCAGTTAAGATCAAATTGTTGTACTTATAGAAACAGAGAAATAACTATGAACATTTGTATTTCGTTGTTTTGATGTAAAGGTTGGTAAAGGTATTACGGAAAAAGAGTGACTTTTATAATTGTGGCGGCAAAGTTATTTACATGCTGTCATATTTCAGATATAATGACCGTACAACTAGACGAACGGAAGAGCGCCATCCTTTTATGGTTGAAATACCTCGCACAAGAACGAAGCGTTACGCTTCTTCATTTACTATAAGAACTTCTAAGGAGTGGAATGCCCTGCCCTTGTCAGTGTTTCCGGTAAAATATAACCCTGGTGTGTTCAAGTCAAGAGTGAATAGGTATCTACTAGGCAAACGCGCTACACATTCGACCACATCATCGCTTTCCATCAAAATAGATCGTGGTCAAACGATTGCCAAGAAAGCGATAAAAAATAAAAATTACCGTCGGCCCCCACAAATCGGTGATACTCGTACTTATGACTACCACAGTTAAGAAATGGTGGCCGACGGTAATACACGGCGGCTATATAATTTATATTTATATATTTTTTTCACTATTGAAGTGAAAAAATTGCGGTAGCAGTGAGGAATAAAGGTTAGAGCACGAACTTTATTCACTCAATAAGAATATTTGAAGCAAATTAACATTAACAATCTAAATGGTCGGGATTGCATTACAAAGTTATTTGCAAGTCACTACCGATACGCGAGCATTGGTTGAGAAGAGCATGGCCGCAGATGTGGGTAGGTAATATTTTATGGCCATTAATTTTCCATTTAATGTAATTTAAAAGCAATTGTCAATAAAAGACTGATTATTAAACGTTAGACAGTTTATTAATAACACATTATTTAAAAGACGGTTTAATAATAGACAAATTTTAATAATAGATAATAGCAAATACAAACATAGAATTTTGATATAGAAAATGTAATTGATATTCTATGCGATCAAATCTGCCTATATTTGTCGTCGCCCTGAACTAGCCTTCACTACCTCGCTGTGGTCTACTCTGAAGTACAAGTGCCGCGGTCAGAAATAATCATATCTGCAGCCTTTTCCGCAACAGCCACCACTGCAGCATTGATGTTACCACCAGGAATAGCGGGCATCACACTGGCATCAACTACTCTCAGGTTGGAAACTCCTTTGACCTTCAGATTGGTGTCAACGACTGATCCCATAGAAGCAGTTCCACTGTAATGCCACATAGTTGTAGACATAGTCAGAGCATAGCACTGCCAGAACTCTGTACTATAAAGAGTCTCGTTCGAACAGAGTCCCAAAGTTTGGATCTCAGCTCCGATGCTCTTGAAGTAAGTTGTGTTGACAAGCTGGGCAGTGTCGTTCAGATATTTAGCCAAATCAACCAAGTCTGCGTTTTCATTCAAAAGATTTAAGTAGACCAGTGGTTGGTCGTCGATATCAGTAGTGTTCATAAGAATTTTTCCCGTGGAGCTTGGATGAAGATTATTGACTACACTCAATATAGACCACTTCTTAGTTGTGGCTGCATACATAGCATCACAAATGGTGGTATTGTATTTGAATCCATTCGCACATAGCTGGAGTAAGCCGGAGCTTTCCTTGGTGAAAGTCAATGCAATGTTTTGGTATTCAGGACATTGTTGGTTACTACTATCAGTATTAGTGAGGTTGGCATATAAGGTGAACATTGGGGCTGGGAATTCGAAAGGATTTGCACCGGAAGATGTCGAATCATCATCCTGAAGGGTGATAAGCAAAACTGCTCCAACGTGATCTTGCAAATTCTCGCCAACTGGTAAATCTGATACGACGGTGATGCCCTTGTCTGTCAAGTGATCGGATGGTCCAACTCCAGAAAGCATGAGTAGTTGCGGGGTTTTGATAGCGCCAGCGGAGAGGATAACTTCACTTGAAGCTGTCACAGTATAAGAAGTGTCACTATACGTGAATGTGACGCCAGTAGCGACATTGCTGCTATCGAAGTTGACCTTAGTCACCGTGGCTCCAGTTAGGACATACAAGTTGCTGCGGTCTTTTACGGGGTAGATGTAAGACACAAGTCCACTTTGCCTCAAGTTATCTTCTCCAATTTCAAGCTGAGGTTCACAGACTCCAACAGAAATATTAGAGTTTATATTATCTACAAAATTGTGACCTAGTTCTGCCAGAGCTTCAAAGTAGTTAGTATTTAGAGAGCTTTTTTGCCTCTTAAGTCCAATTGGGCCACATTTTCCTGTGGTGGACGCGTTTTGACTAAGGATTTCAAGGTCCAAAACAGTTTCACTTTTCATAAAGTACGGGAGAAGATTTTCCAGCGACCACGAAGAGTCATCAGTAACGTCGACCCATTTGTTGTATTCATAATCGCAGCCTCTAACATGGATGTTGTGATGAATGCTGCTGCTTCCGCCCAACATATAACCGGTAGTAAGACCAGAAGAGCCCCCTTCAAGGCCTTGGCAGGCGTAGTTATCGTTGACAGAGGTCATATTGTAGTCATAAATGCTATTAGGCAGGAGAGTGAAGTAGCCAGTGCACTGTAAAGAAAATATTTTGTATTAAAAAAAAAAACGTATATATTTTTTGTTATAAATTTTCTTCTACATTATTATGTCAGGTTTGTCTTGGGGGACTTTTAATGCATAATATATAACTATCCAAATAAGACATAGGATTTTTATTAGGTGAGGACGTTTCTGCAAATAACAACTGGTGAATTACCACCGGTTTGCCACCATATTTATATTAATAACTAGCTTTGCCCGCGGCTTGGCACGCGTGGTATTTTCTCCCGGTAAAAAATACTCTATGTGCTAGTCCAAGACCTTAAATACCAATATACCAATATATGACTAATTTTTTTCTTTATGATATAATTTTTTTCTTTTTTTGTTTCTTTTTTTACCATTTTTATTACCTTCTTTGAACAGACTTTTTTGTAGTTATTTTATTACTTCAAAATTAATATAACTAAACCGTTAACCGTTGAAGAGTTCTTTTATCTGGAGTTTATCCTGGATTTCGGTATAGGTCATACTTACCATACAAATGCATTGTCATTGGAACTAAACCAACAGTAAAAATTCAGCTTGCAAGATTTAACATAAACAAACATATATACGAACATTGCAAGTTAAAAAAACTATTAAATAATAAATGAAAACTTACGGTAGACTCCAAAGGTGGGCATCCTCCAGCTTCCAATAGCAAGACATTAGCATCAGTGCACGCCGAGAGTCGGTTCGCGAGGACCGAACCAGCCGAGCCCGCGCCAACAATGATGTAGTCGAAAGAAGTAGACGCTGTGGACAGTAATTTTCTAGTAATTCCTATGAAGCGATTTAGTTGCATGTAATGTAGTGTTGACAACAGTTTTGATGCATATTTTTATAAACTTGGAATAAAAGTCTAAACAATATAATACCCTATAAGAACTCTAGATTTCAAAAAAGTTGTATATAAGATATGTATATAAGATTAATTTCATTTAGAGAATGAGTAACTATTGCTGTTGTTGATGCATATGCATTGAATTCTAGTAAGCTATGGATCTTATATATTTATTTAATTATTCATATATTATGTTAGTGGAAAACTTACATATGGTGTCAGTAGAAGAGTTGATCGGGCATAAGTAAGAGGTAAAGGCCAAATTTGTCGCCAGAGAGGCCAGCAATAGTTGCAGCACTTCAATGGCTGCTAACGTGGCAACTGCTTCTCCGGACATTACTGAAACAAAGGAAACATTCTACGAGTCCAATGTCATCGTTAATTTCCAGTAGTGTTTTCAAGCTATATCTATGCTGACTGCTTTTCAATGCGTAACTGGTGTATGAAGTGTAGTACTGGCCTCTGGTATCAAGGTATGTCAAGCTGCCCGACCCTGAGGCGGCTTCAACTTTCATAGCCCTCAGCTAGTCAAGTGAGTGATCAAATCAGATTTTCGTTTTTCCTTTTCAAACGAAAAACTCTTAAAATACACGTCTAATCAGCAAGCCTGATCGAACTTTCAGACGATAATTAAATTTTATAAAACAACTTCCAGAAGTAAAAGCCTCTCACATCATCAGATAATTAAGACAGAATCGAAGGTAAAGACATTAAAGGTAAAGCCCATAAGGGGTACTTCGCAATAACTAAGGGCGCACGTAAATACAGAATTTACATAAAACGTTTTGTAAGACAAAGACTTCTTTTTGTGTTTCATTTGACTGTCGCAGGAAATTGAGGCAGCTCTATGTAATAAGGTTCTGGAGGTTTAACAAAATTATTATTTTAATATACTGATTTGATCTGTCCTCTCTGAAGGCTCTTTTGGAATGCTCCGGCAGCAATCATTGAGAGATAGTCCGATTTTGAGCTAATATATATGTTTATGACCTTCGACATAGTCACTTAACACCAGGTGAGGTAGTGTTCAAATATACCTTTTTATTTCCACTACGCTTGGTAACTTTTGCTTGTAAATACTAGCCTTGCTCCCAACGTTTAAAACATTTGTACTCTACAATGTGGTCACGCGGAAACGACGTGGATACGAAAATACTAGTTGTAAAACAATTGGGTCAAACACAAGCCAATAAAAAAAACAACGCGTAACGTGACTGGCATTTTGGTCACGTTGGCGGACATCAATGGTAGTTTATTTATACCAGATTTTATTAATTAAATAAATATGGGCAGAATTGACTCCTTCCAGTAGTGAAAAAACAAGACTAGTTAATAAAAGTATAATAATAAAAAAGAAAAATTTTACGATATTTTTTTTAACGAATGTCCCTTTTTATGTAGTTCTTTTTTTTTTACCAAAAAAAAAATTTTTTGTTGCATATTCACTTTTTACGTTTTTAAGTGATGTTTCATTTCAATAAAAAAAAACTTTTTTTATTTCTTTGTCATCAGTTTGTGAGCTACCCAGAAAGTATCAGTCGGATACCTAATCGGGAAGTGCTTGAAATTTGAATTGCAAGATTCCAGGACAGACTAAATACCTACATAGATACATATATACATGTGAAGTTAAATAAATGCTTATAAAAAACAGTATGTTAAATTGTTTTCTCACATTTATCTTTAAACTTAGACCACCCTAACATCAGGAAGCAAAGAGCTTAGATTCGGTAAAAAGTCATTGATTTCGCATCGAGAGTAATTTGTGGAACGAATGGCTCGCTTAGTGGATACGGAGCTTTATGTGTAAGTGCACAGAGATTTATAAAGGTCTTATCTCTGACTTTATTAGGTTTTTAAGGCTTCATGACTAAAGGCATAACTTGGAAAGGATGAAACTGGTTTCAATCACTACTATTGTGTTAGAGATTACGAATAAGTGCAAATGTGGTAAACAATTTTTGGGCGGTACATATTTAAACATACAATAGCAAAAGAAAAAAATCGAATGTTTTTTTGACACAATATTTTAATGGTGTAAGATTCTGTCAAAAAAAGAATAAAAAAAAGTAGAAAATAAATAATAGTTTAAAAAAACTAAAAAACACGCTTTATATTGAAAACCAAACTAAAAAATAGAAAATAAATATTAATAGTGTAAATAAGAAAAAAAAGTTTTATTTAAAAAAAAACGTGTGGTGCATGGGTCAATAGTAAATATTTCATTGACAGATATGAGAAGCACCCCATGCTTTTTTAAAAAAAAATATTCTTATTTACACTATCAAAATTTATTTTCTATTTTTTAGTTTCTGTTGCAGTGATTTTGGTTTGGAATTGAAAGAATTAGAATATGTATAATATAGCTATTCTAGTGCAGAATGGGAATTTGGATATTACTGACACATTTTGTAAGGTGAATTTTGAACGTACCTGGGACACTTCTCACAACACGATACTACATTACATTGAACGTCTGCCTGCAGGTAATAGATAAGTTGTGAGCACTGTTTTTATATTGCGTCTGGAAACCTTGTAAGAAGACCTAACTAAACCACCTAACTTTCACGATTCAAATTATAACCTTATCACGAAGATTCAAATTACAAAATCCTCTAATACGCAGTTCAATTACTTGGCGACTGACCTATCATGAGAACGCTATTGTTTTAGATAATCACGGGCTGGATCCACAGACAGAGTTAACAACGTAATGTTATCTGCGATTAATATTTAAAGGAAATGCTTATCGCTAAGAATCGTTGTGAGAAAGATTTGTGTGATTTTAATCAGCACATTAACAGTGGTTTTATGATGAAAATAACGTTTTAAATCTGTCAAAAATTGAAATCCTTTCGAGTTCCGGCAGATTGAAACGTATCTATTTGGAAAAGTGGCAAGGTCAGCCAATATGGCAGTTTCAATTATTATTAAACTTTGAACAATAATAGTACTAAAACTACCGACATAGCTCTCAAAATTTGCAAATTAAAATGGCAATGGGTAGGCAACTACTCTTTGTGGCGTTCAATGAGCGATGCCTATTGAATATAGTGATCGTATGCCGGATGGTGATGATGATGATGTAAAATGTCCGACCAGTTGGTCTAGTGGCTAGAGCTAGGTACAATAGGTTTGCAGGATTTGAACCCTCAAATCCTGCATAATACAATCATTTGTGTGATGAGCAGAAATGTCTGTTTTCGAGTCATGGAAGTAATATTGGTGTCTATGTATGTTTATCCGTTATCTAGTGCCCATAGTACATGGTATCCTAGTTTGGGGCTATGTTATTGGTGTGGAATTGTCTCGAATATATTTATTATTGTGTGTTACATTTTTTAAATAATACACACAATTGGCCATATTTGGCCTATAGTAGAGACTCTCATTCGCGCTACAGTCTGCGTATGTCTCTCTATCTTTGTTGTTGATGCACATAAAACGCGACGGTGGGAATATAGCTGTGTGGGTGTATTTGCCTGTAGTTGTATCTAGTCTAGTTTTCTATATATATGTAATATTATGAAGAGGTAAAGTTTGTGAGTTTGTGAGGCTGTAGGGGGTAATCTCTGGATTTACTGAACCAATTTTGAAAATTATTTTACCAATAGAAATTTAATTAATCTATACTATACACATATATATATATATATATATATATATACCATATTAATCAACAAAATATTTGTATTAACCTCCCTTAACCCGCGGTTAGCAAAATCAATGGCACAGGCACTCGGCTTTTAGCAGCCTCATTATAATTGCGTTGGTTGGATGCCGCCAGTCAAGCTTTTTGATCCTGAGGTGTAAACTCTATTTAATAGGTAGGTATATTTAAATAAATTGTGGGTTACTGCAGGGACAGATTGAATATATTGACGAATCAGATGAACTAAATAACTCCTTTGTAGTTCAATCTTTGAGATAATCAATCAACACAAACAAAACAACAACAATGGTAGTTTCAAAATCAGAAATAACTGATGTTTTCAACAGTCTTGACATGAAGCGTGATTATCACGGTTCATGTCAAGACTGTTGAAAACATCACCAAGCTCAAATATCATTATCGCTACTTTACGTGGAGCTTTACCCACAAAGAGGAAGTAATTGTCAAGTTGTACAAGCAAAATCCGCTTTTCACAGGATGTATTTTAAATACAATTGACAAATAGACATCGTATTATGAGATGCTACATCTTGTCCACATTTTTATACGGTTGCGAAACGTAGGTTCTTGATAGCTTAAAGGTGTTTGAGATGCGGACACTGCGCAAAATGCTAAAATTACTTGGACTAGCTTTACCTCAAAGGTAAAGGTACTTGGAAAGGCCAATCGCAACCGTGATCTACTGACGATCATAATGAGACAGAAGATGGCCTTTTCAGACATCTGCAAAGAGGGTCTCAATACGGATTTCCAAGATTGATCGAGGGCAAGATTCGGAGAAAAGAGGTCCGGGACTCACATGTCGTATATGGTTGGATGAAATCAAAGTATGGGCAAGATTCAACTAGCGGAAACTCAAAAAAGAAGCGTGGGATCACAAGAAATTGACTATTGACCACCGAACTTTAATCTGAAAATGATACCAGATGATGATGATTGCATTGCCCTTAAGGTTGCCCAGAATTACAGGAACAGGAAAAATAGGGAGCACTTTGAGAATTTTGTGGTGATACAATACGGATGAAAATAATCTCTTATGTAGGTATTATCATATATATATTTAAAAGAGTAATTCAAGTAGTTATAAACTTATTTATGAATTTTATAATATTATTTCGGTTTTTCCAAACTCAATATTCGAATGACAGGTTATTTGTATTTGGAATGAATCAATGATGACCAACTATCAAAAATGAAAAGAAATGGATTATGAAAGAATTAAGAGATCAAATGAGTATTATTATGAAAGAGGTTTGGACCTCGTCACAATAGTATAGCGGATTTTGCCTTTTTTAAATACATAGTTTCCGATTCTACCCTCGCGGGTTAAGCGATTACTTTATCGAAGTACAAATACAAGTAAGATTGAAACCAAAACTATAGATAGATTGAACTGCGAAGCCCATACAAAGTCACTGACAAAGACTCACTAGATGTATGGACAAAGTTATAGAATTTCTACAACTTTTTTAATCTGCAGTAAAAATACTAAGACATAAACGACTTCAAGGTAACACAGTACATATATCGTCTAGGACTATGTATGTACTGTGGTAGCGGCTAAGGAGTAAAAAGAGTAAACTCAACTATCTACACCAATAATAAAATTGATTAGATTATTTTTCACGGAAATGTTATGTATATATTTCCGTGAAAAATTACAATTAATTATATATATATATATATATATATATATATATGTGTGTGTGTATATAGCTGTGCCTGAGGCTTTGCCCGCGTAGTCAAAATATATGGGCTTTTATTTGCGTGGTACCCTAATTCTTTTCAAAAATAAAAATAATAATATTTTTAGCATGCACGCCTTTTTGCTTCAAACTGCTACAGAAATTAGCTAATAGCGGCACTGAACGTAGCGAGGGGGGGAGGTGGCGAGCGAAGCGAGCCGCCATCCCACGAAGCGTAGTGAAGGTCGAGTGTGCGACAACTAAATTTTACACCTCATATTTTTTTCTTAATTTCACCCTTTCGAAGCCGGGGCGGGTCTCTTGTAACACATAAGATAATTTTCATCATAACGCGGGTGAAGCCACGGTGCGCAGCTAGTTTGTTTATAAATGCACTTCTATTATCCGCTTCAAGAGATGTGAAAAATTACCCGCTCTTCTAAAGGAAGGAGTATAATTTAAAAGGAAAGAGGATAATTTTTAGTTACCTCCAGCGCCCGGGGCAGGTGCAATTTGCGTAATACTGTAATGGACACTAAGCTTTATGATATAAAAGAAAATAGCGAGTAAATTAAGTATGAAACAAAGGTAAAATAAGTTTGCTAACAAGATTTTTGGTGAACGAAAGCATGCATTTAAAAGCATGGAATTGAAACTTACCGAAAGGCAAATGACCTGCTCGTCTGGCAAGGGACAAGGTCTTGAAAAAAAAACATAATTTTATCACATACTTTTCCCGCGTTATATTTTTTCTGGGATACGTATAAGGTTCGAAACACCACGCTCCGTTCAAAGACTGGCATTGCAGATGCAGAAGTCAAAACTGCTAAATTGAAATAGAATTGGACAGAGCATGTAGCCCGTATGCACCCAATGGGAGCCCAAAGACGGACGGCGACGTCGTGGCCGGCCCCGTAAAAGATGGCGTGACGACATAATCGCCTATCAACCCAATTGGATGGATCTAACTCTGGATAGAGATGCGTAGAAGAATGGGGGAGACCTTTGCCTAGCAGTGGGAGACAATAGGTTCATAAACATAAATAATAAAAATGGTATAAAGATATCTTTAATGTATCTAGGTACTTGAATAAACATCTTTATTTTATGTTGACATACTGTTAGTTTACGAATTTTTGTTCTATTCTGGATGAAAACACACACGCTGTGTACGCTACTTATTTAATAATTGTGATTAATAAATTTTTACTCTATTCTAAATGATTTGCTTGTATGATGTGTAATAAATGATATTTACCAATAAATGAGCATTTGAGTATTTGTGTGAAGTGCACATTTTGCGTGGTGCACATTCTGCACTTAAAACATTGTAAACATCTATTTGCAACAAGTGCACATTTCACGAGGTGCACATTTTGCGAGGTGCTCATTTCAGGAGGTGTACATTTTCCCTTTTCAAGTACAGATTTTTTACACATCAAAATCATGATTGTAATTCTCAAAAGAACGATAAGTAGATAGTATTTCTGTATTCTTTTAATGTATTCCATGTTTGTTCCAGGTAATTTAATCCACACTTCAAACTGAAAGCTCCCATTCGAAAGGTAACGTCAGAATGTATGAAATAAATTCGCATATTTGTTTCAATTTAAATTCAATCCGCCTGTTTCTGATATACGACTGCTTTCAATATTAGATTACAAATGATTTGTGACGATTTAGACAAATATTTTGCGCATTACTTATTATTTATTCATGTATAAAACAAATGTGGTCGAGGTTGCTGTTTTTTTTTTGTTTTTAGTTTTTAGGTTATCGTCACCGCGTCTCTCTAAGTAATTTTTTTGTGAGTTAAGGTTTCCAGTTGTCAATTTTAATGTTACCTATTTATAAATGCATTTTGAATTCATAATATAATTAGTCACATAAAAAAAAACCTTCATAGTTCGAAATGTGTTTGTTTTTATTGTGTTAATAATAAAGTAAATATCACAGATTAATAATAGGCTGAACTAAAATATTATTTTTAATTGTGTGTAATTTAAAACGCGTGACAAAACTTCTTTATGCATAGATAGAGACTCGCCCCGGGTTTGCACGGGTAGCACTCACACCGCTCCATTTTATGCATAGATAGAGACTCGCCCCGGGTTTGCACGGGTAGCACTCACACCGCTCCATTTTATGCATAGATAGAGACTCGCCCCGGGTTTGTGCACGGGTAGCACTCATACCGCTCCATTTTATGCATAGATAGAGACTCGCCCCGGGTTTGTGCACGGGTAGCACTCATACCGCTCCATTTTATGCATAGATAAAGATTCGTCCCGGGTTTGCACGTGTAGCACTCACACCGCTGCATTTTATGCATAGATAGAGACTCGCCCTGGGTTTGCACGGGTAGCACTCACACCGCTCCATTTTTCTTACTTATAGCATTTTTATACCCGTCGTAACTTCTAAAAAAATATGCCAATAAGCGTAGTTCAAAATCTTAGGAAGAGCGATCCTCTCGTTTTTGGCCATAGAAAACTGCATTATTGCCCACGTACTTCACAGATATTTTTATATTATTTCGTTCCCATGGCAACATGTCATTCCGATCTGTATTTTTGATGCCTTGGGTTACATTATTGCAATTTTCGTAGGAATCTCTAATTTTAGAAAAATAAACTTCGGACATCTTTATTCGCTGATAACGTAGCTTTCAATAGGTGAAAGAATTTAAAAAATCGTTTCATTATTTTTTGATTTTATCTACTACAAACAAACATGCAAACAATCAAATCTTTCCACTTGTTGTAGATTAATATAGAACACATTTATATATCAGAAAATTTTAATTTTCATTGCAACTGAACGAAACTGTTCAAATATTAAAGTCGTCACTATACATAGCTATGCTTTACACATGACTGTGCAGTCATGTGTAAAGCTGTATAGAATATGTAAAGTTGTAAAATGTAAAATTCTCTAAAGTTGTGTAGAATGTAAAATGTTCCTGCTTCATGACGTCATAAAGCTAAAGTTGTACGCTCAAAATTAACCACCTCATAATTTCCAACGGGTAACATGATGCAATGGGAGGCTGCGGTCATCTAAGCTGAGGTAGAAATGTCGTTTTTTTTATTAGTATCCAACTCTAGTGCAGTGGGTGGAGGGGTAAATGCGAATTACCCGTGCACCCACTAGTGAAGCCGGTGGGTGGATGGGTCATTGCCCAAATAAACTCTTTACTGAACATCATAGTGAAATTAATAATTTTTGAACCAATTAACCGACTTCAAATGGATTAACTAATAACCACTGAACCAATTTTATAACATTTAGGTTTGAATATATTCAGAGGACCAGTGAAATGGAAAATGGAAAACCTTATACAAACTAAGTAAAATGTTTTTTTTTGTCGTTGAATGTCGAGATGTGCTAGTCGCTCGCCTGGTGGTAAGCGTCACGCCTGTCCATAACAGTTGCAGTGCCACCCAGAACTTTGGTTGCAAAGTCTTGCGCGGCACTGCACTGCGCTCTACACCCTGAGACATAGGTTGTTAAGTCTCATTGCCCAGTAATTTCGCAAAAAGCATTGTTCCAGTCAACCTTTGCATGGAGCGAATACTACGTAGCAAAAGAGATCTGTGCAAATAAAGTCATGAATATTTTTATAAAACAAATGAAAAAAAAAACATATATTCCAATGCAATACCTAAAAACTTAATATATACATTATGATTCAGGCGATTTAATCACTCAAAGCAAAAAAAGTAGGAAATACCCGAGTACGGCGAAGCAAGTTAAGGGTAATGAGTTTAATTAACAGTCTATGTATGTACTTTTATATGTAGATGTTCGACCATAGCGTTGCCCTTATTGGTTCGTTTTTGACAGCGAAGGTATTTATCGATTCATCTTCATCGCAAGAGTGTCTTATGTTATTACCCGACCGTAGCCGCGGGGCTAAAAGTTCCATCATTAAACTCCAGGTGAAATACTGGTCGAACGCTAGCCTACACACAATAAAAAAGTACATACTTTCTTAGTAGATTGAATTATTGTTTTAGTGGTCCCTATCACTAAAATTATTTTGACCAAGTCATAAAGTTTAGTGTTATATCTTGCTAATCATAGATACATTTACAAACTCTGAATTCATACTTGTAATGGCGTAATAAACTTTAAAACGACCCTACACAAAACGACCATCACCTCCCCTTCTATACCCGAAGGTACTGTCGTACATGTAATGCACATTAACGTTATTGTTATTAGACAATTTCGTTGTTTCGAGTATCTGACAAGTCAGAACTATGAGAAATATAAACTTTCGGACAAGCCTGCCATCGTAGGTACCAAAGACACAGAATAGGTACAAGCCAAAAGTTAATATTAGTAGGTACTAGCTTTCCCTCCCGTGACTTCGTCCGCGCGGACTTCTGTTTATCGCGAAAAAAAGCATCCTATGTTCTTCTAGGATATAAAAAACAAATGCAAAAGTAGGTATAGCACCAATGCTCTTGAAATTTTTTGACAGACTTTTTATTTCGTTTCTATGGCAACCGTTCCTTACAGCGAGTAATAAATATTTTCCATTTTACCCGTGAAAACTTACAATTTTCCGAGATAAAACAATGTTTTATTCTAGGTTATAAGCTATCTCCATTCCAAATTTCATCAAAAACCATACAGCCGTTATCGCGTGAAAGCTCCCCAAACAAACAGAAAACGTTGCACTTTTATATATTGGTGTGGATTATTGACCCGTTTTCAAAATCAGCTTATATCACCCCAGAGGTCGAAAAAATCTAGAATATTATTTTCAAAAAACATCAGAAAAATGTTTAAACAAACCACAACATATTTTCAACGTAGTCTAAGGTCCTCTGGGAGCAATTTTGTGACACGAAACAATGTTCGAGCACGTCCACTTAACCCAGACCCTTCACACTTTTATGTCCAACACAAAATCTACCGAGACACGGAACTTGTACTGTCTCACGCGTGTCAAATTATGCTAGACGTGAGCGAAATATCAAATATATCTTGAGCTCTGTTACTAAACATGTGCTGGGGTTTGGGATGTCAAGTGAACTGGACCGTGGAAGGTCGCAGACCTGTACTAGCGAGGTTTGCTTAAATTTCTTTATTGCAGTTATATTTCTTCGAGAATGAGTCTTCTGGTGTGATTTTTTTACGGTTTATTTTTCAAGGCGAGAAGCTTTTTGATTTATTTACTCAGGAAGTTTCAAACCTATTGTATAGTTTAAAATTCGTGTTTGCTTTGAAACACAATGATAGTACATTTGTATACTGTCAAAGTCACCGACATAGCAAGCTGAAATGGCAATGGGCTGGGCACATTTGTTGAAGGACAGATAACCGCTGGGTTACCTGTTCTCGAGTGGAGACCGCGTCTGTAAGATGCCAACCGTCCAGGTGGAGTGAAGACCCGCGGAAGGCGGCCGGCAGAAACTGGGTGAGAAGAGCCGAAGATAGGACTCTGTGGCGTTCAATGGGAGAAGCCTATGTCCAGCTGTGGACGAACATCGGCTGATGATGATGATTATGACTATCATTAATTATTTTTTAACTGACTACGGTGAAGCAAGGGATTGGTAATGAGTTTAACAGTATAATCTATATCTATATATACTTAAAATAAAACTGTAACGGGTCCAATTCTGTACATTGAAGATATTTTTAAATTTTTTTTTGGACTTTACTCTAGATACGATAGGATACGATAGAATTTTGTGTTTTTAGCAAAGAAAATTTCGACCCATTTTTTGTAATCATTTCATGTTTCGATGATGTTCATATACGAGTAAATCTTGGTGTACAATTGTTGGTCTTACTGCTAAAGTACGATCTCTTCCAGACAACCCATAAGAAGCAGAATATCAGGGATTGAATCTCAGAGACCCTCGGACAGCTTGACACACTGACAACAGAGGCAATACCTCATACGACAAGCAACCAAGGGTGCAAAAACAAACATTCATACTAAATCACACTAATATTATAGAATTAGAGAAGTGTAGCCACTGTCGTAAGCCTAGGTCAATCAGAGCTAAGAGTTTAAAAATGAATATTCTATTATCGAGGAGAAAACTTCGTATGCGCGATGCAGAACATATATTAGAACTGACAGTATCTATCTATCTATCTATATATATATATATATATATATATATATATATTCTTATAATAAAACTGGAACGGGTCCAATTCTGTACTTTGAAGATATTTTGAAATTTTCTTTTGGAGCATACTCTATATTCGATACTGAAGCCAAAACTGTATTTTTTTTTCATTTTTGTCTGTCTGTCTGTCTGTCCGTCTGTCTGTCTGTCTGTATCTTGGCTAGGCATCACGCCGAAACAACTGAATGAATTTAAATGAAACTTGGTATGATTTGAGTTCATACTACGAGGTAGGACATAGGATACTTACGAGTACATCCCGAAAAATTAAAGGGTTCCTGCAGGATAGGCGTTGAAAGTTATTTAAAAGAACACGTATCACGCTGAAACTACTTGACGGATTTTGTTGAAAATTGGCAAAGTCATAGTTTATATAATAGGTAAAAATTGAGGATACTTTTTATCCCGAAATATAAAGTGCTCTTTCGGGATAATGTCCAAAATTCTGTACATTGAAGATATTATGTAATTTTTTTTGGAGGCCGTTCTATATTCAATACTAAAGCTAACACTGTATTTTTTTAAATTTTTGTCTGTCTGTCTGTCTGTCCGTCCGTCTGTCTGTCTGTACTTTAGCAGCGCACCACGCCGAAAATACTTAATCAAATGAAATTTGGTATGATTTGAGATCACACTTTGAGGTAGGACATTGGATACTTTCATCCCAAAAAAATTAAGTGTTCCTGCAGGATAGGGGTGGAAAATTATTTAAAAGAACACTAAGCAAACTGTAACTAGTTCACTCAGAGCAAAAATTGTCTCCAACCTTATACTGCCCAAAAACTAGTTCACTCTAAGCAAAAATTGTGTCTCCAACCTTATACTACCCAAAAACTAGTTCACTCAGAGCAAAAATTGTCTCCAACCTTATACTGCCCAAAAACTAGATCACTCAGAGCAAAAATTGTCTCCAACCTTATACTGCCCAAAAACTAGTTCACTCAGAGCAAAAATTGTGTCTCCAACCTTATACTGCCCAAAAACTAGTTCACTCTAAGCAAAAATTGTGTCTCCAACCTTATACTACCCAAAAACTAGTTCACTCAGAGCAAAAATTGTCTCCAACCTTATACTGCCCAAAAACTAGTTCACTCAGAGCAAAAATTTTGTCTCCAACCTTATACTGCCCAAAAAGGCCTGAAAGCTCGTGCCACTGAGCTGGCGGAAGAAAGATAATGCTTTATATGTTTGTCGTTCATAACGTATACCATAAACCTAGCGACAACGGCGTTACGAGTACTTTACGGCTTCATAATACAATTTTGGGGCTGATATCAGCTCCATATAAATTATTTAACCAGTAACTCAATTACAACGTTTGTGATAATGCCATAGAATATGTAATAATAGACCTAACGAATGGTTGGGTAGGAAAACCAATGCAAAAGAATAGCAATAACGTTCTTGATGCTTTTTGACAGACTTGTTATTATTTCCTTACAGCGAGTAATCGATCTTTTCTAGATTTCCCGTGGCAACTTACCATTTATCGGTATAAAAAGTATCATATGTTGATTTCTTTACTGTACAGTACCTATATACGAAGTTTCATCGTAATCGGTTCAGCCGTTTTGGCGTGAAAGCTTCCCAAACAAACAGACAACGTTTCACTTATATATATTGGTGTGGATGATGAAGTTCTTCAGTGTAAGTTCTTGCGCTACTGTATTAATTGTATATTGATATCAACGAAGAAAGCCGCTTAGGGCGTTTGCCCACTTTTTTGGGCAGTAAAAAAAAGGTACAGGCAATGATTAATGTACTAGTCGGCCAATTACGAATGCTTAGGTACGTTTTATGAGTTCATTATTAGTTATGCATGTGCTTTGTGATATGTTTGTAGATATTTTACAAGAATTTGATGATAATATTATTGTACACTAACTGTGCCCAGCGGTTGCACCCGAAATAGTGATGATGATGATGACGAGTATTCTGTGTGTATTTCCAGGGGATAAGCTATCTCCATTCCAAATTTCATCAAACCCGTTCAGCCGTTTGAGCGTGGAGTAATAAAAAACCTACACACACATACAAAATTACAATACACACTTTCGCTTGTATTATATTAGTGTGAGTTTTCAAATAGGGTAAATATGTAGTTATAGTTATTGAATAGACCGATCGTAGCTGAGCATATTATTAATATGTGGGTTTAGCAATCTAACTCAGCCGGGTTTGATCCTCGGCGCTAAATGTGCTCATAATCCCTGCTTCGGTGTTGTTAATTTGCATGAAGTTTTGAACATAAAAATATAGTTATTAACTATGCTTGAAAATAAAAGCTATAAATTATGACCAATTGTTTCATTTTTCAATACAAATTATTATACTAGTTTATGAAACCGTTGCATAATAAGGGGTAATAAAACACAAGAGTGAGTTTATAAAACGAGCCATAGTCGAGTTTATTAATAGTATCACTCGAGTGTTTTATTAACTAGTTATGTACCGTTTCATACACTACTTTATCTACACTCATGCAATGGGAACTTAAAAAAAAGTAATATTTTCTTCATTTTTCTGTTAAAAAAGCTCGTTCGTCATGTTCGTTTCTATGTCCGTGATGTCAGGTGGAGTTAAATTCCCTCACTAACACTGCTGTCGGGAATTTGTAATCACGATACAACTTTTGATCGACAAAAACACATTAAATTGGTTAAGTACTAAAGTAAAGTAAATTATGGCGCCAAAATCCAGTCCACAGCGAATACACGCATCTACGGTCTAGCACGCGCTGCCATAGATAATAAATGCCAACCGGTGCTTTTATGGAAAAAAAAAAAATTGTAACATCGTTTCGTTCAAAAAACAGTGTTTTTTTCTTTTTAGTATTTTACATGGCTTAATGTGTCATTATGCCACCATTTTTAAGTTCATAATCCGGATTGTAAGATAAAAGTGTAGATAAATATATATATATATATAAAAGTTAAAATGTTAGTAAATATTTTAACTTATTTTTGAACAAAAACTTTACGGTTTACAGTTTGATTACATTTTAAAACGTAAAAAAAAACCTTCTGAATCATAAGTTTTATCACTTCCGTAATAACCTCGCTGACAAAGGATTTTCGGTTCAAATCTCAAAATTTGCGACCCGTAAACATAAACAGCGCAAGTAATCCAACGTAACAATTTACACAGAGTCTTAATTTAAATTTACAAGGCGAAGCTAAATTTTGTCTGTAAGGCCTCTGTCGTAACTAGAGATGGAATGAGCCCGGCAAGGTTCCGCCATTTATCCGGTCACTTCCATCATAATGTAGAGTATTTAGTCAAGTATGTAGATTCTAGTCTAGAATTTGGCTCGCTACCACCGAGTCCAATTTTTGGCTTAATACTTGCATTTTTTGTAACATTTTGTATGACTATAGTATTGACTTGTAATGTAATAATTATAAAAACAATAATCATAACTGTTTATCTGTTTATCTGTAATGGCTAAAATAAGTACGTTACCTGGTTGCAGGTTACGTTTATTTATAAACTACCAAAGTAATTTATCTATCCGTGTTTATTAATGTAAACTAAGAAGAAAAATGATTACATGTTTTTTTTTTGTTATCAAATAAAGGTGAATATTTTACAATCGAGGTTTCTATCGAATATAAATATTAATCTTAGTTGGAAAACCATGAGTTCTTATGTTTAATCCTAGACAAAATAGAATAAAATAGTTGGTTTTCTTTTGTGTATTTTTGTATTAAAAATAATCTTACGATAGATATTTTAAATTATTGATGTATGAACATAATAAATCAATAATAATAGGCAGCAAAGGGACAGGTTAAAATATGTCATGAAGAGAGTTCGGGCCACAATCCACCAGCTATTACAACAACAAAATAAATAAATTTTGTTTATCCGGATAACAAACCGCCCGGCATCCGCCCAAACCGTAACTATCCCATTTCTAGTCGTAAGTTTACGTCGTAAAAATGCCCCAGAATAACTCGCCTTGGCGTTATTGGTTCGATCACAGCTTCGGAAGTCGCGTTTTACGGTCTACGATGTTTTTTGAACTTTTGTGTTCACAAAGGTAAAGGATTGGGTCTTTCAGCTTTGAATTTGATGCAGAAAGTGGAAGACAGTGACAGTGCTGTTTTTGAAAGTTAAATGTTTGTTTTATTTTTGTCTGGATCTTGCGAGGTAGGAAACCTTGCTTTTTTTCATTCTCCATTTCTTCCTTTCTCTCCCTCACTCTCTTTCCCAGTAGTGGGAATGTTAAAGGCGGATAAAATATTTCCAAATTATACATAAATATTTTGCTAGTTATTCTTACATTTCATGCTTTTCACTCAAGTCAAGTAACATTAACCCAAATTCTTTCATACAGAGCCAAAGAAAATCCGTCACCTAAATAAAAACAAAATAAAGTTACCATAAATCCAAATCTTATTATATCCGACTATTGAAAAGAAAACTTACAAACACGTAGTTTCGTCATATTATCCAACCTTTGAAACGAAAAATTCACAAACGAGTAGACTCGTCAGCAATTGGATCGAACCTAGGAACAATTACGTGGGAACTACAAGGAACCAGTGGAGAGGCGAAAACTGTTAACGCTAACAACCCTAACACAAACCCTAACTTTGAAGCTGACGTCATCGGTTGGTGCAAGTTAGAAGCATACCAACACTAAGGCCTAATTGCACAGCTGTCTTAGCCCCGGGCTAGTGTCTAGTCTAGCCTAAAAATGTAAGACTAGTAGGAAAGAGACACATACTCGTACGCAGTCAGTAGCACGAAAGAGATAGCGATATTTTTTGGACAAACTAGGTACTCTGTTTTGTTTTCGTGCAAGTGGGCCTAAGGGCTTCAGACTGTATCACAAATATTGTTACAAATGTTGGCTGCTAATCGTGTTATGCATCCACAAGTTTGAGATCATCCACACCAATATATATAAAAGTGAAACTTTGTCTGATTGATTGGGGAGCTTTCACGCAAAAACAAGAGGACGAACTTTGATGAAATTTTGAATAGAGATAGATTGTACCCTATAATAAAACATTGGATATTTTAATCCCGGATAATTTGAAGTTTCCACGGGAAACTGCAGAATGTTGATTACTCGCTGTAAGGAACGATTGCCATGAAAATTAAATAATAACCAATCTGACAAAAAACATCAAGAGCGTTGATGATATACTTTTGCATTGGTTTTTAATATCATAGAAGAACAAAGGATGCTTTATTCGCAATAAACTGTAGTCCGCGCTGACGAAGTAGCGGGTGAAAACTAGTGTCAGTAAAACCCTAAAAAAATGTAGGAATTTATTTTAACTGTCATTTGCCAACGCTGGGACCAATAATGGGGCCAACGCTATATTGTCCATTCATACGTTGCCGGGTAGTAATGAGGACAACATTGGGGCCAATGTGTTGAGCAGAATTGAGAGTGACATAAAATAAGCAGTAGGCAATAGATATTACTGTCATAGATATTATGTCAGCAAGGGCTCTCCCTTGTGCAATCCGTGTGCAATATTGTACACGTACGCGAGCATTCGTATTAAACCTTATAGATGATATGTGCTATTATTATACGACTAACAATCACCCCAAGTAACATAGGCAATTTTTTTTTAAACATTCGATACGGCGACTGTATGGCACAAAATTCAAACTCGAAAAAAAAAGCACTTCGGTATTTACAATATGTGTATCAAATTGAAGGCCTTGATAAGCACATTCTAAAAGTATATATTTTATTGGCAAAAGCTCTTTTTTGGCAGGGCAGGCGTGTTCTTTTTGGCTTTTAAGCTAGTTATTTTCCTTATTTTAAAGCAATTATGAAAATCTATAATTTTCAAGTAATCGCATAATCTCATCACTTAAGCCAAACTCAGGTGGGAACCTACTAGGTACCGTAAAACGAGGTAAGCAAGACTGAAACGCGGAGAGTTTCCTAATGCCTTTGTTTTTCGCCCTTCTTTTATCACAACCCTTTGTGGTAGGTACCTCTATTACCGAAAGGCCAAATTCCAGGATTAATCTAAGAATCACTGGCAAAAGGGAATTAAATTTGGTTAAATTAAATAATGTAATGGAAAATATTATGTTGTTTCCGAGAATATTTTTTTGAGGAAAGAAGTATTAAGTCTTTCATAACTAAAAACTCAAGAGTACAGGTAAGTTCCTGTAACAAAAAATATTCCCTTTAGGACAGTCAGTTAATATTTTTTGATGGGATGTCAAGACGAGCTGGTTATTTGTGTAAACGCAATGTCTTGCCATTGGTTTTTTTTTTATTCTGTGTAACATATTTATGTGCTTTTGAAGGTGGATATTAAAAACGCCTTTAATTCAGTCGAAGGAGGCGCCCTTTTGACTGAGATAAAAGACAAAATTCCTCATTTATAAAAATATCTTTGGCTTTGTTATGGTCAACCCTCAAAATTAATACACAAAAATCATCTCATCTCTTCAGAAGTAAGTTGTCAACAAGGAGATCCACTTGGGCCGGCTATTTTCAGCCTCGCTATACATACAATCATTACAAAATTAGAATCAAAATATAACGTATGGTATCTGGACGATGGAACTTTAGGAGGCGATGTGAACACAGTCGCAAAAGATTTCGAAAATTTAACAAGACAATTCAAAACAATAGGTCTTACTCAAATTTTTTGTAAATGTGATTTTTTTCATTTCAAATCCAATCATTTCAAAAAACGACACCATAGATATTTTTAGAAAAATTGCTCCAAATAATAAAATTTTGCAAAACAGTTCACTTCGTCTTTTAGGGGCACCGATTCTCCATGAATCATTACCAGATTTCGTTGAAGAAAAAATTCAAAATTTTCGATTTTTTGCTGACCACTTGCATAAAATTAATACACATATGACATATTTTATAATTCGCTACTGCCTTTTTGTCCCAAAATTTATGTATTTCTTAAGATGTTGTCAACTTTGGAATTATACCTTACTTATACACTGTTTGACAGCATTTTAAAAGATACGCTCACCGCCATCCTCAATGTACCTTTCGATGATCGCTCTTGGTGCCAGGCCTCACTGCCAATAAGGTGCGGTGGTCTTCGCATACGTAAAATTTCTAGTGTATCTCTACCAGCTTTCCTATCCTCAGTTTATAGTACACAAAAATTAATCGGAGCTATTTTATCTCCCTGTATTGCAAATTACGAAATAAGTTTTTTGACTGAGGCTAGGGATGCTTGGAAAATAGCCTGTCTAAATCAGTCATTGCCCAAAGCGCCTCCATCCCAGAAGCATTGGGACGGGCCGCTCTGCGAAATTGAAAAGAAATATCTTCTTGATACATCTGTTTGTTCTGCAGAGCGTGCTCGCCTCCTCGCTGTTTCACGTTGGGAATCAGGCCTTTGGTTGCAAGCACTTCCATCAAAAAACATTGGCAATTTACTAGACAACCAGACATTCCAATTAGCCGTTTCTCTGCGTCTGGGCGTTTTTTGCCAAGTCCCACACCGTTGCCTATGCGGTGATATGGTGGATCGGCTTGGCCATCACGGACTATCTTGCTACAGAAGCGCAGGGAGGATTCCTCGACACGTCAGTTTGAATGAAGTCATCCGTCGGGCCTTTGTCAGTGTTGGCGTTCCGTCAATCTTAGAACCAAACGGCCTGATGCGGGACGACGGTAAGATGCCTGATGGTATGACTTTAATTCCTTGGAAGATGGGACGGTCTTTAGTTTGGGATGCAACTTGTGTCGATACCTTGGCGCCGTCTCATCTTCCAGAGACAACAATTCGGGCTGGCGGCGCTGCAACCAAAGCAGAAAACCTCAAGCGGCGCAAATATGGGAACCTTAACCGGGGTTACATGTTTGTGCCGTTTGGGGTTGAAACTTTGGGTCCGTGGGGGCCAGGTGGCCATGAAATTTACAGGGACTTGGCAAAACGTTTATTGGAAGTGACATGTGACCAGAATGATGGCTCCTATTTAGGCCAAAAAATTAGTATTGCAATACAGCGTGGCAATGCATCCAGCATTCTGGGCACTTTCCCTTCCTCCGAAGGACTTTTAAGATAGTTATGTGTAAATAGTAAAGTTTTTTTATATTTATATTTTAAAATGAACTTTTGTTTTTTATATAGTCTAAAATAAGTACGTACATTACAGGATTTACATCACATTAGCTGAACTTTATGTCAATTAATTAATATTATTATTATAATTGAATCTCTAGTAATTATTCGTAACCATAACAAAACATTTCAAAAACTAAAACCTGACAATGGTCGGGTAAAAAACAACATGCGCACTGCGCACATGACACTCTTGCGATGAAGACGAATCAATTGATACTTTGCGTGTCAAAATCGGACTAAGTTTTTAGTTAGAACACTCAACGGTTCCTATGCTTCACCGTAGTCGGGTCAAAATTCAGGGTCTACATTATCTGTGACACTCTATACTGCGCCTGCAGTCTCGACATAGATAGTGATTGCTTTACAACTAAAATCGGTACATATACCGATGACAACCGTTAGCTTTGACAGTTATTGTCAAAAGATATCGACTGTCATCGGTATCTTTACTGACATTGATCAAGATTGACATCGATATTTGGTAGAGGCTACCATATATCGTTATAATCGGACTTTGCGATCGATTTCGGTTGCAAAGCAATCTCTATCGATGTCGAGACTGCAGACCCAGAAGACGAATCCATTGATACCTCGCTTGTCAAATTCGGACCAATAGGAGAGACGCAATAGTTAAACATCCACATACATACATAGACTGTTAAACTCATTACCCTTCCCTTGCTTTGCCGTAGTCAAGTAAAAAGCACATTGCAACTCCTGCAGTCATTTTCATTACCAATAAAAAACAATTTTTGAAGTTCCAAGTTTCCATGACGCGCTCCTAAAGAAGAAATGAAAATTTATGAAATCCCCTGAATCTTACTTCCCATTATTTAAGCTAGTTTCAAACAAAACTAATTAAGACTTTTTCAGCACTTCTGCTCTTATATCAGAGTAAGTTCTGAATTCTTATTTAGTGTACTAGATACAAGTTTTGTAGTTTTAACTGGCATTAAGAATTACTACTTGCCTAGGTTTGAATGAAATGAGAAATACGTTCAAATGATACTTTATGAAATTTTCTATTGTAAACTAAGTTAAAAATAAACTATACGCGGCTTTGCCCAAGTTATCACAGGACCTTAAGTACTGTTAAGTAAGTATTATTTTTTATCTATGGCTTGGCTGCTAACTGACGCATCGAGATTCTAAGTTCATCAGATTTTAAAGAGAAACTCAAGCTTTCCAATAGTGAAAATTGCGTTTTAATCAGTCCGGTAGATTTTATGTGACACGCGAACAAACGGAAGATACCAGAAAAAAACGATCTAAAAAAATATTATTTATACTGGTTCAGTAGTTCATTCTAAGTACTCGAGTATTTTTTTTATTTTTCTCCTTTGTACATACTTCTTGTTATTTACTGTTTTATTATATGTATAGATTAACAGGAAACAGTTAATATAAATTTACAACAAACTCGGACAAAACGTAGAGATTAAAAATCAAATTAATTTTCTCGTTTATGTCCCATCTCATTATAAACGTACTCCTTTATACAAATGTTAATACGTCTGCAAAGTATTAAGAACAAAAAGTATTAAGCACACACATACACATATTGAAGTATTAAGTGCTCACACACAAACACACACATACGTAGACTCTCGTACAGGTTTGTAATTTATGATGAAGGCACATTCGTATCTCTCTTCAGAGCCCTAAAATGTAGCGCTACTTAGATTTATGGTCTGAAGAAGACACATGAGATAAAAGGACGTTTAGTACTTATAGTACCTAGGTGAGACAGAAATAGTAGAACTAGTCTGTATTGAAATACTTTATTTGGATTGTATAACATTGTATGGTTTGTTATAGTTATTTAAAAATCGGAGTTGAACTGGCCCGGAGAGGGTTCCGAGCGATGAATATACCTATTATTACTAGCTTACCCGCCAGCGACTTCGTCCGCGCGGTCTTCAGTTTATCGCGAAAAAAACATCCTATCTTCTTCTAGGATATTAAAAACCAATGCAAAAGTAGGTATACGTTATTTTCAACGTTTTTGATGTTTTTGTCAAACTTATTATTTCATTTCCATGGCAACCTTCCTTACAGCGAGTAATCAACATTTTCGAGATTTTCCGTAAAAACTTATAATTTTCCTGGATAAAAAGTATCCTATGTTGTAAAAAGTATCCTATCTTCATTCAAAATTTCATTAAAAGTATTAATTTCAAGCGCAGTATTACAATACTGCGCTCCTTGACTTTCTGATAGTCTGTCAGTTTTACTCCCAAGATACTGCGCTTCATCGCTCGCTGGCAAACCTCGAGCGTGGACCTTTGTTGAACAGTCAAAGACCAAGTCTGAGCGCCGTATGTGAGGGTGGGAAGAATGCACGTGTCCATGAGTTTACGTTTTAGGCACATGGGTAAGTTACCCTTCATTAAGTCCTTCATGGCCCAATAGCTCTTCCAAGCATTTTCGGTGCGTCTAGCAACTTCTTTGTCTTGTCTTGTCTGGAAGGAAACTATTTGGCCAAGATATACGTACTCATGGACATACTCAACCTCCACATCCTCTTTGCATACCTTACGCTTGGTGCTGTTTGTCATGAATATGGTCTTTGACATGTTCATACTGAGTCCGACCTGGAGGCTTGCTTTGCTTAGATCTTCAAGTATTTATTGTAGCTCTGTGGCTGTGGAAGAAAACAGGACAATGTCGTAAACAAATCGGAGGTTGGTTAACCTCTTATTGCCAACAACAACGCCCTTTCTCTCGCGGCCAGTAGCCAGTTTTTTGAAAACTTCTTCAAGGGTGGCAGTGAAGAGTTTTGGGGAGAGTGGGTTGCCATGCCACATACATTATTTACATAAATACATATAATGTTAAACTCATTACCCTTCCCTTGTTTCGACGTAGTAAGATAAAAACAGGTCGTTATTGATTATTTTATTAACCTGTGATAGCTTTGATTACTAAGTTCTATCAAATAATTTTAAATAAATACATTTTTCAATCAATAATTAATTGAATCATTCGCTCACTCACTGAGCGCCATTTTACCCCAAAACACACCTATCAGCTTTCAAGTACAAGACAAAGATGCTTAAAAGCATGTAGGTAAATGTATTACATTTCGGGTGGAAACAACCCCCATGTTGTTATTGTTTTGTCTAAGTATTTGTGTTTAAAAGGGTGCGTATATTAATAAAAGCTTTCCCAGTTCCCTAAAAGGGTGGGCCGTAAAAATATTTTAATATGTTCTCCACGTGTCTTCCGGTTAATGGATTTGTTAATAATTTGATGTAACATTTAAAAAGTTTCGTTTATGGAGTGTTTATCTTAAAACTTTTCTAACGACTGCAAAACCGTGCTATGATTATATTTCATCTTAAGTTTCAATTATAAATGTAACTAGCTTTTGCCCGCGACTTCGTCTACAGTTTATCGATAAAAATGGCATCCTTTGTTCTTTGGATATTAAGATCCAATGCAACAGTAGGTATAGCACCAACGCTCTTATGCTTTTTTGACAGACTTGTTATTGTTTAATTTCCAAGGCAACGTACTGTTCGTTTCTTACTGCGAGTAATCGTCATTTTCCAGTTTTCCCGTGGCAACTTACCATTTTCCGGAATAAAAGTATCTCATGTTGGTCTCTACATTGTACCTATTTCCAAAGTTTCATCAAAATTGGATTCACCGATTTGGCGTGAAAACTTCCCAAATAAACAAACAAACACACAACGTTTCACTTTTATATGTTAGTGTGGAGATGGTAGCTATATTAATTCCTTATAAATTTGTTTTCAGCTCTAGAGTCAAGATTAGAAACCCAAATTTTTAGGAAACGAATACAATTAAAATATTTGTTTTACAAAGAAAACTATAAATCAAACATTAACCTTGTTTAGTGTAATAACTATGAATTAAGTTTTAAATCGCACATGATTTGTTATTTAAGGCACAAAAAATATATGCAAATATTTACACTATAGCGCCATCTAGTGAAACTCGTGTCCCACTTTCTAACACTGGATAGTAGTCGTTTATCTACGTCAGAAGCCCTCGAGCGGCCTAATAAAATCTTTTCATAAGCAGTATCTGTTCACAAGTAGTATGACTTGTGTACGAGTCATCCAATAGCCTTTAATATAATATAACTAGCGACCAGCCACGGCTTCGCACGGGTGAAATTAAGAAAAAAATGAGAAATGAAAAATGACTCCGAAACAGTTGGACCAATTTTGACGGGACTTCTATTGATGTTATAAGGAGTAACTTAGGCTACTTAAAATTTGTTTAGAGATAGAAATAGAATAGATAGAAATTTTGTATTTTTAGAGATTTTCAATACGAGCATACGAAACCTGAACGTATCGACCAAGCGGAGTAAAGGTCGAGAGTGCGAGAACAAAATTTTACACCTCATTTTTTTATATTCAAGTTTTGTATATATATACAAAACTTCCATGAAAAATAATCTAACTGATGGTGAAAACCGCTTTTAAATCCTTTGCGTAGTTTAAAAGATTAAGCGTTTCAGACAGACAGCGGAACTGACACTTCGATGAAAACGAATCGATTGATATCTCGCTTGCCAAAATCAGATCAAGTTTTTTACTTTGTACACATAACACTTCAATTGCTTTGCTGTATTCAGGTAAAAAAAGACACTCATATGACACACACTATGACACTCTATACCTGAAGACGAATCGATTGATACCTCGCTTGACAAAATCGGATCAATAGGGGCGACGCTATGGTGGAACATCCAGATACCCACATACATACATACATACATACATACATACATACATACATACATACATACATACATACGTAGACTGTTAAAATTATTATTTATTTATTTATACTTCGGCACAAAACATTTGTACATGGAGGACTTCTTTTTTTTCTTCTTTTTTATCCCATGATAAACATGATAGACCATTCTAGGCAATCGTTTGACCACGATCTCACCTGATGGAAAGCGATGATGTGGTCGAAGGTGTAGCACGCTTGCCTAGTAGATACCTATTCACTCTTATCTTGAACACACCTGGGTTATATTTTACCGGAAATACTGATGAGGGCAAGGCATTCCACTTCTTAGAAGTTCTTATAATGTATGAAGAATCGTAACGCTTCGTTCTTGTGCGAAGTATTACTTAGGACTTAATGCTAAGTAGCATTTTCTACTAATCAACCTGGATGTGTAAGAAAAAAGATGGCAGTGCCGTAATAAATAAATATCACTAAACGAAAAATCCATACCAATACATAAAACTGACACGTTGTTTGTTTGTTTGTTTGGGGAGATTTCACGCGATAACGGCCGGCCGGATTTCGATGAAATTTGGAATGTAGATAGCTTATATAAAACATAGGATGCTTTTTATCCCGGAAAATTGTAAGTTTCCATAAAAATTCTCGAAAATATTGATTACTAGCTGTAAGGAACGGTTGCCATGGAAACGAAATAACAAGTCTGTCAAAAACATCAAAAGCGTTTGTGCTATACCTACTTTTGCATTGGTTTTTAATATCCTAGAAGAACATAAGATGCTTTTTCCGCGATAAACGGTAGTCGGACGAGGTCGTGGGCGGGTAAACAAGTAAATAATAATATAAAAGAATCACCACAGATAATACATAGTAATCAAGAAGCTCGGAGAGTGCATAGAATATATATATATATATATATATATATATATATACTTGATTCTTGAATAATGACGTTAATAATTACAAACCTATGAATTTCTGATATGTGACTATTCAAAAATGGTTGCCGAAATTCTTCTATAAAGACTGATAACAAATTCACCCCCAACTCTGACCAAATAAAACCCTGTATCTGATCTAGACAGACCTAATTACTCTAATTAGGGTTCCAAATCTCAAGAAAATTATCTAAAAATTAGCCCCCAGCTACACCACTGTCAATTTCAATTAACTTGGCTTATTAGGGGTGAATTTATAATACAAGGGTGGTCAGTGAGAGGGGGTGGTTTCCACCCTTTTTAAGAGTGCCGTGTCCATACTAATACAGAGTTGACAGGGGGATGAAATTTTAGGATTTAATGATAAAAGTTTAATAGAATTTTCGAACGATACACTTTTGAGTTCGAGTTTTTGTGTGATTTTGATATTTTGTTTGTATTATAGGGAAAAAGTATTTTTGTTATGTTAGGATATTTTCATAATGTTCAGATAATATTCAGAATTATCAGTGCGTTAGATTTTTAGGGTTCAGTACCTCAAAAGGTTAAAAAGGAACCTTTATAGGATCACTTTGTTGTCTATCCATCCCTCTGTCTGTCTGTCTGTTTGTCTGTCTGTCTGCCAAAAGCCTTTTTTCTCAGGAACGCGTAGAAGTATCAAGTTGAAGTTAATATATTTACTCAAGTCTGCTATTCCTTGGAGCTGGGAAAAAAACAAACTTCTAAGTCAATGCAATCAAAAGATACGGCTGTTTATGCCGCATATTTCGACATTCTCAACAGAATCAAACCCGTTAACATAGAATCATGAAATTTGGCAAAAAGGAATATCTTATAGCACAAGTAAAGGAAAAAACTGAACGTTGTCTGTTTGTTTGTTTGTTTGTTTGGGGAGCTTTCACGCGATAACTGCTGGTCTGATTTTGATGAAATTGGAATGGAGATAGCTTATACCCTGGAATAAAACATTGAATACTTTTTTATCTTGGAAAAATTTAAATTTTCTACGGGAAAACTGCTTTTTTTCACTTTAATTACTCGCTGTAAGAAACGGTTGCCATGGAAACGTAATAACAAGTATGTCAAAAAACATCAAGAGCATTAGTGCTACATCTACTTTTGTATTGGTTTTTAATATCCTAGAAGAATATAGGTATGAAGTCACGCGTACGAAGTCGTGGGTGGGTAGTCATAAATAAAATAGCTAGTAATAAATAAAATAAAACTTCGGGACTAGGTTCTCCTGATGGACGAACTATTTACATATCTGCAAGTTTGTACGGAACCCTGGGTGCACGAGCCTGACTCGCACTTGGCCGGTTTTTTCATTGACTTTGTTTTACAAAAACAAAATTAAACCATTTTCGCAAGCTCATACATACAAATTACCATTAAACTTGGCCTCTCCAAGACTGACCCAATTTTCATGCGAAATGGGGTAAAAAGGGTTAATTTACTCCACAGTGTTGCCAAATTGTGCCATTAAAAGGAAAATAAAGATTACAAGAGCACATAAAATAAGCCTCCAATGCCTCACTTCGAATCGGGCTTGCAATTTGTAAAAGATAATTGGAGATCTTTAATAAATTTATTATATGGGACTAAGACTGGACAAAGGAATTGTACTCTCGTAGTTGTGATTTACAATACAAAATTCAAGGCCTTGAGAAAACTTTTTTTTGTTTAGGTCAAATCTTGCAGGCTGAATTAGAACCACTTCCTCTTATCCTAAGGGGATGAATTATTTACATGTTGGTTCAGTTCCGATGACAATGCATTTTATGGTAAGCATGACCTGAATCGACATCCAGGATTAGCTCCAGATACAGGAACTATTGAACGGTTAACAGCACAGACACTAAATTTTGTGTACGTATTTTATTATGATAGCTGGTTTTACATGTTACCATGTCATGGTTGCTGCTCTCCGGGTTGGCTCCTGACTGAACTCCTCAACGGTTAACAGCATAGACACCAATTAATATTGTATACGAATGTAATTGTTATTGCCCGTTCTAAGCTTCACCATGACATGATTAAAATACAACTGAATAAAAGCATTTATTATAACGTATTTTAAAATTAACTTTTTTATGAATATTACATCGATTTCTAAGAAACATATGGGCCGTTTTTTTTAAATTAAAATCTTTGTATGTAGATACATACTAATGTATTTCTGTAATGGAATCTGTCTGTCTGTGGTATTTGTCACGAAAAAATACTACTGAACCAATTTTCATAAAATTTATATCTACTACCCCACAAGCCTACACTTTCAGATATGTATCTTTTTATTTATTTTATTTTATTGTAATTTTTATGTTTTAAGTTTTTTTGAAATTTGAATTGCAAAATATTGCAATTCAAATTTCGAGCACTTTCCGATTAGCTATCCGGCTGAAACTTTCAGGGTAGCTCACTAACCGATGAAAATGTAATTAAAAAGAACATAAACCATAAAAATTACAAAAAAAAATAAAGAAAAAAGATACTTATTTGAAAGTCTAGGCTTGTGGGTTAGTAGATATAAATTTTATGAAAATTGGTTCAGTAGTATTTTTTGTCAATTCATTTAGAGTCATTAATTTGTTCTCAAAAAATTATCTGTGATCCTTTGCCATACCACAGAATCAATATTAGTACGCCATGCAACTGTGTCATGAAGTCACTCTAATTTAGCCAATAATAAACAAGTGGATCTGTGAGCTGTAGACCTCCCGAGTACAATTTTTTTGCAATCTATCTAGCAGTGCACAGTAGCGCCATCTAGTTACCTTATTGTAAAACTAACATTAATAACTAAGGTGCTCCATCAATCCCCACTTAGTAGGTAAAGGGCTGATTGCACTGATAGAACCCTAAAAGTAAGACATTTAATGAAGTTTGAGGAGCTATTCATCTCATCACGCCGAAGACCGTCATCAGATCTTCACCAATTTTTTATGAGACCAACTTATAGTTACTACCTATCAAATAAAAAAGAACCATCGAAATCGGATCAAATAAGGTGGAGATATTCAGTAGCTCTCTTTTAGCCCTTTTTGGGGGAAGTACACCAAATCAAAAATCCCCCACGACAAAAAAAAAACTAAAAATTTGTTTAACCTGTATACCAAATTTCATCTATTTCGTTAAATGCGACCTGTAGAGGAGAATAGAGATCCGGACAGAAATCCGGACAAACGAAAACATTATTGCTCAAGCTGAAACGGAGACGTTTGCTTGCGCTTCGCGCTCGCTCAGTCAATTAATAGTATAATTTATTTTGGCTTTCATTCCAGAATTATAATTACCAAACTTAATTTACCACCAAATTGCTACAATTTACAAAGCACTCCCAAAATAGTGCTGCGCAACGACAATTACCCGTAAATCTTCGTTAATTACGGACAACTGG
Organism: Alsophila aescularia; assembly: GCA_946251855.1. Lineage (NCBI taxonomy): Eukaryota > Metazoa > Arthropoda > Insecta > Lepidoptera > Geometridae > Alsophila > Alsophila aescularia. The sequence continues at coordinate 53,429,788 of OX276373.1, forward strand.
CAACAATTCCGACCGCGTGGTATCATTCGCTTCAACCATCACAATATATGCCGCGATATTTGTCAAATCAACGAATATTGACGGAGTTACTGCGGTGTCTGTTAAATCACTGCTGCATTTATTCAAACATGTGAATAATTAACGCAACCGCTAAATAGTCAGCCAATCAGCGGAGAATGCGTCGACCGATATTCGATTTTAATTTTATTTATTGCGTCATGGTTGCGGATTACGTCCGGTTACGGTTAAATATTTATGGGATTAACATGCGTTTTCAGTACATTATTTGACAATTACTTTGTAATTAGGATTTGATTATGATATATTTTTTTATCACACTGCTTAACGCAAAGGCTAGGATTGGATTTGTAGGATTGTGTTTATCAGCCTATACTAGCTTTCCCGCCCGCGACTTCGTCCGCGAGGACTAATGTTTATCGCGAAAAGAAACATCCTATATTCTTGTAGGATATTAAAAACCAATGCAATAGTAGGCATAGCACCAATGCTTTGATGTTTTTTGACAGACTTGTTAGTTCGTTTCCATGGAAACCGTTCCTTACAGCGAGTAATCATTTTTTTTCCTTTTTTCCGTGGAAACTTGCAATTTTCCGGAATAAAAACTTTTCTATGTTTTATTCCAGGTTATAAGCTATCTCTATTCCAAATTTCAACAAAATACGTCTATCCGTTATTGCGTGAAAGCTCCCCAAACAAACAAACAAACAAACATACAACGTTTCACTATTATAAATTGGTATGGATGTACGAGTATGTGTGTTATTCTGTTCCTTTGTGGCAATATATAGTCCAAACGCGTGGACCTATTTTGATGATTCTTGCGAAAGCTTATAAAGACATGATAGTAATCAAAATTCAATATGGCGAGAACCAGACGCCGTATTATAAGAAAAAAAAAGAGTCAATTGAACAGTTATTTGAAAATCTTCTTTAGGTTTCTCCTATCATATTTAATTTCGAAACAAAAGAATATATAAGTTACGGATTAAATCTAAAAAAATCTAATCGGCTTAATCCAATTATCTCCTCCGGCTTTCAATGAAAAAAGGTATTCCCTGGCGAATTCTCTTACCTAATCTTATACCTAACGAAACGAACTTGAAAAAAACTTCTCACTGATATAAATTATCCATTGCCGAGACTTGTGTATTTTCCGAATTTCTATGAACACATTGAAAAACAGCTTTATATTTTTGCGTATAGAACTCAAATTGATTTGCATGTGTAAAAACGATGTGCAATCAAGATTAATTCTTATGTGTCCCATAATAGATGTTATTTTTGGAAACCCCGATTTTCTATTACTTTTTCCGATTCGTTGCCGTTGCAATTTCAATTTTCTTTTCTAAGTGATAAGGTATATTTTATATGAGACCTGGGTTCCTAAACGTGGGGTCATTTATCACGTAGGATAGGACGCGTCACTCGTGTGATATACCCGATATCTTTCGCTAAAGAATGGTATTATTTTCTTATGTGGTTTATCTATCTTTGTATGAATGTATCAGAGGAGGGAGGATTCAGTTTTCAGAAGCTTTTGGGATAATGATTAGAGTAGTATTTAACTGCAAATCAAAAATCTACTTTTCAAATCGTAAAAAATGCCCATTTCTCATCAAAAATATTGATTGAACAGCAAATTACTTACCTGCAAATATCAATCTAAGCAACGGTTTAAGTAAATGCAAGATTTTTACTGGACGCATATTTTAACCTAAAATCATTATGTTCAACCTAACTAATAGGTTAGTTAGGTTGAACATAATGAGTTTTAGTAAGTTAGGGCAATATTACGATTTTTATTTGGTTTTGAAACACACACTAACTTAACCAGATGAAAAATAATAAACATGCAGTTCAATAAAACTAGAACTAGACTAGTTCTCAAGCCTCAAGCCAACTAGTTCAAAGCCGCTGCCAGTGGGCAACGTTCAAAAATGCTGGCAGCATTGCCACGTTGTATGGCAATTCTTAGTCTTTGGGCTAAGTAAACGCCAGCATTTTGGTCACGTGTTGCTTCGTCTAGATGCCCTGATAGATCTTTATACATGTTGTGTGCTCCTGGTCCCTACGGCCCTAGTGTCTCTACCTCAAAAGGCTCAAATATATATCCGCTGTCGAGGGTACAAGTTTAGGCGTAATGCGTATTTTAGGCGCAAATCAAACATCCACACAAATAAATAAAAGTGAAACCTTGTCCGTTTCTTATTTGTTTGTATATTAACAAACTCGTTCCCTAACAAACAAACAACGACTTGACGGATTTTGATGAAATTTGGAATGTAGATAACTTATACCCTGGAATAACACATAGGATACTTTTCATAATCATCATCACTACACGACGCTCGAACGGCTGAACAGATTTTGAAGAAATTTGGAATGAAGATAGCTTATACCACGGAATAACACTTAGGTAGGATACTTTTCATCATCATAAACATCATCATAATCATCATCTTTCACGCGCGTGAAACCGCTGGGCGCAGCTATTAGTAGATGAAAATTAAAGTTAATTAGATGTGCAACCAGTATTTTTGATATGTAAATCATCCATACCAATATATAAAAGTGAAACAACGTTGTCTGTTTGTTTGTTTGGGGACGCGCAATAACGGCTGAACTGATTTTGATGAAATTTAGCATAGAGATAGCTTATACCCTGGAATAAAACATAGGATACTTATTATCCTGGAAAATTGTAAGTTACCACGGTAAAACTGGAAAATGTTGATTACTCACTGTAAGGAACGGTTTCCATCACAGAATGGTCTGTGGTTGCCATGGAAACGAAATAACAAGTCTGTCAAAAAACCTCAAGGGTGGTGCTATACCTACTTTTGCATTGGTTTTTAATATCTTGGAAGAAAATAGGATGCTTTTTTCGCAATAAACGGTAGTCAGCGCGGACGAAGTCGCGGGAACACTAGTATTTAATGAAAATGAAAGTTAATTAGATGTGTAATCAGTGTTTGTTATTAATATGAAAATCTAATTTTATATGGTTAAAGTTATTTAATTGATGCATTATAAATTGATGCGTGCTAAGTTTTCTGGATAACCCATTTGATCATAATTTTCTATGTTAACTACAATATTAATGTTTACAAGCCCCGCCATTTGCCAGTAAACCTTTTTTTACCACTGATTTGATTAAGCTCCCAGTACTGAGTACGAAAACGAAGGATAATTAGTATATATTTTAATATTTATGTCATTTTTCCTGCTCTGGTTATCATATCACATTAATTTAATGCAAAAGTAACTTTGTCTCTCCGTCTGCTTGTAACTACAAAACGGCTGAACCGACCTTGATAACTTTTGTCAAGGAAATGGTGTGAATCACGAAGAAGTACATAGGCATTTATACCCGACTGAGTTGTATGTATGTTTGTTTGAATGTTTCTTGGGCGCGTCCTACAGGTTAAACGACTTGATGGATTTTTATAAATGAGGTATCATTATTGGATTTGTCTTGATCACGAGAGTGCTATAGGATATATGAAGTGTCAAGAGAACCAATATGGCGGCTTATAGCTGCCATATTGTAATTCCAAAGGAACAAAAAATACTAAAACCAAGTGAGATATCAAAATACCATTTCAAATATATATAATTCTTATAACTAAACAGTAGCAATTTTCTTTTAAGCTAGTTACAAAATTTTCAGTTTTTAATTATTCAATTTGATGTAAATACTTAAGTCTAATGTTGCAATTGCAACTATTAAAGTAAAGTTAAATAAAATAAAATAAAAAAAGGAACATTAAATTTATATAAATACTAGCTGCGCCCCGCGGTTTCACCCGCTTCCCTCAGGAACCACACATTTTCCGGGATAAAAAGTAGCATATGTGTTAATCCAGGTTATAAGCAACTCCGTACCAAATTTCATCCAAATGTGTTCAGCCGTTACCCCTTACATACATACAAACTTTCGTCGTTATAATAATAGTGTGTTTATTTTTGCGGGCGGTTAGCTCGTATACAAACAATTTGTTCGCAGTCGGGTTTTTTGTATTTTTATAATAATTTTACTTCTTTATGTTTCAGTTGCTTATAAACAAAGAATAAAATCCTTTTTTTCGGCCCTTGCCTTTCTATTGCTTGGTGATATCTTCCCCAAACCATGGCTTTTTCCTGTGACTCCCCTATATTTTACTATACCAACAAAGGCCCACCCAGGTCAGTAAATCAAGAACGACCTCCGCCGTTCGTGTCCTATTTAGATAAAAGGTTAGTTTTCCATCAATTAAAGTCACTGCGACTTGTATTGTTTTTGACACAAACCCGAAAATTAGGATTAATTGAAGCCTTAAAAAAGCACCCCGTAGTTTCATTAACGTTTAAGCTATTTTCAACCTTAGAGGTAAAATTTAAAGCTCGTTTTGCTTTGAGAATATATGTGAAAATTCTTGCAAAATTTCACTGTAGTAGGATAAGCGAATTTGAATTATATTCTCATCGAAATAAGGTAGTTTTGGCTGTGTTGAGCTTAAAACTTTTTAATTGATTTGTGGCGTGTTAGGAATCATTAGTTTTCGACAATTGTAACAGCGGGTAAATGATTTACTGATAGAGCTCTACCTTTTCTATTAATGTGTTGATGTAATTTTGACCTTACCACTTCTAGTGAAAGTTTACTTTCTTTTGGCTTCAAAGTGATTTTCAAGTGTTTAAAATAATAATCGTTTTGAGTTAACGTTTGGAAAAGTTGTATTTTAAAGGAATGCTTCAATGTTATTGACGACTTCAAAAAGGACGAACTTTCCAATTCTTCTTACTGAGGATTACCTAAATATTTTAAAATAAACTTTATTTTTGTTTCAGGTAGTTATTTTTTTCGAATACAACTGCAAGATGTCGCTCGGTAACTATTCTAGGAAAATATTTTTATACCTCTAATAAAGCAATAAGAACGAAAAAGTCTATATAGAGAAGAAAAAAAAAAACGAAAAAAAAACTGAGAGTTTGTTTTGTTTTGTTTGTCTGTCTGTATGTTTGTTCACGCATCACGTAAAAAATACTGAATTGATTGCGGTTGTTACTGTTGGATAGCTTAGAATTTTACTGAAAAACTGGGGTACTTGGTATCTCAATCCTAGGAGAAAAAGTCGAGCAATTGATAAAAAACATTTTGACGGCTGAACGAATTTGGAAGAATATATTGTACTTTATAGGTACTTTTGGTCCTGGATGAACACGTATGGGCTACTTTTAAAAGACATGACCACGCGGGCAAAGCCGCGGGAACAGATAGTAGTTCATAAAACATGATTGGTGACATAAAATTGCAAAAAGTTGCTTATGACACTCTATATCTGAAGATGTATCTATTGACACCTCGCTTGTCCAAATCGAACCAATGGGGGTGGACGCTATGGCGGAACATCCACATAATCACATACAAAGATACATACATACATACATAGATACATACATACACAGATACATACATCATAGACTATTAAACTCATTATCCTTCCCTTGCTTTGCTGCAGTCGGGTAATAACTATTGCAAAGCCAATGTTACCAACTTTTAGAGACAAAAATAAGTACCAAAAATAACTCAGATAAATACAAAACTACTCGAACTGTTGAACAAAATCAGGATTCATTGTTATGAAAACATCCACACAATGGGAGAAACTTAACGGAACAAACTCTGTATACAGACAGTATGGATTTTTCCCACATTTATTTACCAGCTTAGCATATATCGATAAACTAAAATAATTAATGATCAAACGCTTATAAAACTAGAGGTGATTAACTACTCTAGATAAGATTTTTGATATTTCATTTTTGTTTTCGCATTTATTTTGATGTAATAATTATTTAGTTTCCTTGGCAACACTTTATTATTATTTAGTTTCCATGCAAAATGCCATTCTGTTCTGTATTTTTGATACTTTGGGTTACACTATTGCAATTTTCAAAGAAAAATATAAATTTTTGAAAAATTGAATATAGCCCATGTTATTTGATGATAATATAGCTATCTATTGGTGAAATAATTTTTAAAATTGTTTTGTTTTTGAGTTTATCCATTACAAACAAGCATACAAAAATACAAACATACAAAATATCAAATCTTTCCTCTATATAATATTACTAGTTTCCCCGCCCGCAATTTAGTACGCGCGGACTACCGTTTATCGCGAAAAAATGCATGCTATATGATCAATACAAAAGTAAGTATAGCACCACTCTTGATGTTTTTGACATACTTGTTGTTTCGTTTCCATGGCAACCGTTTCTTACAGCGAGTAGTAAAAAAAACAGTTTTTCTAGTTTTCCCGTGAAAACTTACCATTTTCCGGGATAAACAGTATCCTTTGTTTTATTTCAAGGTATAAGCTATCTCTATTCCAAGTTTCATCAAAATCTGTTGAGCCGTTATCGCGTGAAAGCTCCCCAAACAAACAAACAATCAGACAACGTTTTACTATTATATAATGGTATGAATTGTTGTTCAATATATTATAATAGATTACTATCTATTTATCTATTTTATATATGAAATGTAAAATAATTTTAGAGGATACATTTACTTTCAAAACATTTGGGTGTTATTAACTGTGGAGTAGTGTTATTATGAGTGTTAAGAGTATACAACTTACAAATTAAACTGATTCTGATACCGATTCCTTTTTGTCTAATATTGGTTGGTTCTAACAAAATGCAGTGACTCCCATACTGTTTGTAATGAGGTCCATCGGGACCGGAATATATCATAAAAAATATCATAAATCCACAATCCTTTCATGTTGGCAACCCTGGCGTGCTGTCGAAAGTTTGAACAATGCGTGATAGATTATTCTTACAACCCTAGCTGGACATTACAACGGCAACGGTAGAACGATCAATACAAAGTGAGGTTTTCGTCTAATGTTTTACGACAAAATTGTCTTATGACTTGTTAACTACTGGCTCTGTGAGCTGTAGACTTTGCGCGTACAAACTTTTTTAACAACAATCTAGCGGTGCACAATAGCGCCATCTAGTTACTTTATGGTACAACTAACATTAATAACCAAGTAGGTAAAGGACTGATTCTACTGGTAGAAACCTAAAAGTGAGAAATTTACTGCATTTGGAGGAGCTTTTCTGCTCATCACGCCGAAGATCCTCATCAGATCTTCACCAAATTTTTATGAGACGAATTATAAGTTACTACTTTTCAAATAAAAAATGGAACGATCGAAATCGGAACTAATATGGCGGAGATATTCAGTAGCCCCTTTTTTACCCCTTTTTGGGAGAAGTACCCCCCCCCCCCATCAAAAAAAATAACCCGACATTTGAAATATTCTAAAAATTTCCTTAGCTTTTATACCAAGTTTCGTCTAGGTCGATTGAGAAATGTGACCTGTAGAGGAGAATAGCCGGACAGACATCCGGACATACGAAAGTTTTTTTGCCACACGCTTCGCAAACGCTTCGCGCTCGCTCAGTCCATTAAGACTATGACGATCTCGACGATCGACTATGCTTTTAGATATAAACTTATTCCTTAATTTTAACCTTGTTATAAATACCTAGTAGTTTTAATAGATATTTTAAATAATAATCATAATAATTAGCATAGTCAATAAACATGTATAGCGCCCCCTAAACTTTTGCGATGCCTGAACTACTAGACTAGAATAAGTAACCTTTTGTATGTTGTACATTTAGTTATGCAAATAAAGATACTGAATACATCCGGAAAAATATACGAAAGAATTTTTGCCCACGCTAAAACGGAGACACTAGGCGCTCGATCGGTTAGAAGTAAAAAAGAAGTTAGAAGACTATAATTAAACGTGAAACATTGGTAGCGATTCGGACATTCCCTTGACTAAACGTATTTTTTCCAAATGTAATTTAATCCTTGCTGGCTTCGTAACAAGGTATATTTTCCCCTGGCATCTATACCTCACTCACTAAACTATCACTAAAGCCTGTCAGCATAAAATCAACTTTGATTCCACGCGGCGACAGTCCCGATTTGTCCAAACGCTGTCTCAGAACGTGACCGAATTTATCCAAACGCTGATAGACAGCGTGTTAAAAACCTGTTTTAATTACGTTATTTTAAGTGGTGCAGCTTAAATTGAAGTAAGTTTAGAAAAGATGCCAGGGGCAAAAATACCTTGTTACAAAGTCGACAAGGTTTAAATTACATTTGAAGAAATTGGTCTAGTTTAGTTTAACCAGTAAAATGACTGAATTGCTGCCATTGTCTAATTGTTAGTTTGCGTTTACATCCTAAACTGCTGGACCGAATATGATCAAATTTTGTATGAAGATGCTGTATACAATAGAGGCAAAAATTTAATACCCTTTTATCATGGAAAACAAACTATAGGGGCAGATCCGCAGGGCATACCTATTGTATTATAAAATCATATGGCGCGAAGTTTGGTTATGGCATGACTAGCTGATGCCCGCGACTTCGCACGCGTGGTCATTTGTACTATTCCAGGACGTTAAATACCAATACACCAACATTTCATCAAAATTCCTTCAGCCGTCAAAAATATTTTTATCGATTGCTCGGCTTCTACTCATCGGATTGAGATATCAAGTACACCAGTTTTTAAGACCAACCCTAAGCTATCTAACAGTGACTGCATCGCTATCGGTACAGTAGTTTTTACGTGATGCGCGAACAAACATACAGACAGACAAACAGACAAACAGACAAACAGGCAAACAGACAAACAGACAGACACGAATTGTTGAATGTTATATTCTTGTTCAGTAGCTTATTTTAAGTACCCTAGACATTTTTTTTAATGTCATCATTGTAAAGTTTTTTCGTACTTAGTGCTTTATTATAAGTATAGATAGATAGATATAAGATAATACCAATAAATCTAAACTCATGAAAACAATGGAACTCTTCATTCAATATTTACTGCTACCAGTTAAACCTCAAACCTCACACATAACCCTGGCATTTTCTTGACGAGGGTTAACGTGAAAACTTTGACGTTTCCGAAAACCTTCATAATATTGACCGAGCAATCATAGAAATAGTCGTAGGATATGCATGAGTTGTGGGAACCCTACTGACAAGTAAGGTACGGTCTGACACAAGCTAATACAATTAATGTCCGTCACAATCACAACTATGTAAAAACAAATAAATAATCACAAATGAAAATGTATATAGCTAAGGACCATATCGATCATATCAGCTTTCAAACATAAAAATCCGCATCAATATCGGTCGATTCGTTTGGGAGCTACGATCCTCAATCCCTTTCCTCCCCTCTGTCGTCGTCGTCTCTCTGTTTGTCTGTTTGTTTATTAGTTTGTCTGTATGTTTCTTCGCGCATTACTTAAAACTACTGGGCCAATTGCGATGCGGTTTTCACTGTTGGATAGCTTAGGGGTTGACTTAAAAACTGGTGTACTTGGGATCACAATCTGATGAGTATAATTCGAGCAATCGATAAAAACCCATTTCACGTTTGGACCAAGTTTAATGATTTTGGTACATTTGGTTCTGGAATATCACAGCATCCTTATATCCCAGAAAAATTACCACACGGGCAAAGCCGCGGGCATAGCTAGTCAAACTTTAATATACATATCAGAAGCTTAATTAAGGTCAATTAAATTTGTTTTTGGTGTCTTTCATCGAGTTATCTATCTATTTACACGACTGCCCAAAAAAAGGAGTGTAATGTTTTTAGGATTCATGTATGTTTGTTTGTTTGTATATATGTGAGTTATTTTATTCAACCGTAAATTTTAAATGCATGAACATATTTAGACGTATGTGGGGTATCGTTAGAGTACTTACATACCCCGGTGTAACAGGTTTATATCTCGTATTAAGTTTTATAAGCCGTTAGTAAGGCTCCATTTTCAAAGGTGAAAAATATATTCTACTTTTATAATATGGGTATCAAAGGGCTTGATATGCATATTGCAACTGTTAATAATTTATTGGCATAAGTTCTTTTTTGACAGGACAGGCGTGTTTTTTTTTGCTAACTACATAATGCACCAACGGCGACGGCGGTGTCATCAACCGTTTTCTTAACGAGATCCATAATGCTGATATACGTACTGACCCCATTGCTCGTATTTCTATGTATGTTTTATTTTGTTTACGCATCTATCGAGTATATTTATACTTATAATAAAGCAATAGGAACGAAATAGTCAGTACTAAGAAGATAATTTAAAAAAAAAGGTCTAGGGTACATAAAATAAGCTTATGAACAAGTTTTTTTTTAAATCGTGTCTTAATTATTTTTATTTTCTCTTTTAACTGTTTTTTTTTTTAATCGGTTTGTTAGAAGTGAAGTCAAATAAAAGCTTTTAAAATGGTTGACAGATTTTGTTTTAAATTAGGAATGTTGCGTTCATAAATTGTGCCTCACCAATTTTGTAAACATTGGTCGGAAGATTTGAAACATCAAAATGGCGTCCTTAGCGCTTTATATAATCTGTGTAATTTCTCAGTATCATTCTATCATTTAACCCAGTTAAGATAGCCTTTATCCTGGAGTTGATGTTCTAAATAGTTAGTAACACTGGTTAACGGCACGCCATTAGTTTTTTGGCCTGCTCCAGAGTTGAGCCGGTGCCAAGTAACGACTATTTATTATGCGCGTTTGTTTGCATAATTAGTTTATTCAAATGCAAATCGCGTTGGAAATAGGAGTTCGGCTGTTATGATAGTTGAAAGGATCTGTGAATCTATGGTAGGTAACTGAGTTAGTTAGTAGTTTAATAGTAATCATTGCAAATTATAATACTAGTGGCTCTGTAGAGTGGAGCTGTAGACCTCGCGAGCACAACCGTGTGACCTCGTGTGGTTTTTTCTCAAACCATCTAGCGGTATACAGTAGCGCCATCTAGTTCTAGTTAGTAATAACCAAGGTGCTCCATTAATCCCTATCTAGTAGTTAAAGGGCTGATTCCAGTAGTAGATACCTAAAAGTGAGCAATTTACTGCATTTTGAGGAGCTATTCTGCTCATCACGCCGAAGATCCTCAAAGAATCTTCACCAATTTTTTATGAAACCATCTTAAATTTACTACCTTTCAAATAAAAAAAAGAACCATTAAAATCGATCTAATAAAGGGAGATATTCTCTCTTTGCCTCTCTTTGCAAAGTACACCCCCAATCAAAAAATCCCGACGACTAAGAAATTCTAATATTTGTGAAACCTGTATACCAAGTTTCGCCTAGATCGGTTGAGAAATACGACCTGTAGAGGAGAACAGCTGGACAAACATAAAAATATATTTTGCCCAAGCTGAAACGGAGACGCTCTCGCTCAGTCAATAATACGGTGGTTTTTATATTCATGTTGACATTGTCTAGTCTCCTAGAACAGATATTCTAGTATGTTCAAGAGTCCTGTGTCCCATTATGTTCATTTTCACAATGTCGAGTGAGCTAAAACGTCCAGTATCAAAAGGCTTTATGTTATAGAAGAATGAACCTCTTTAAGAGATTCGCAGAAGTTTTCATGAGATGTAGGTAAGTATCCATACCAATGTATAAAAGTGAAACGTTGTCTGTTTGTTTCTTTGGGAAGCTTTAATGCGATAACGGCTGGAAGGATTTTGACATCGGATGCTATTTTCGCGATAAAAAGTGGTCCGCGCGGACGAAGTCGCGGGCGGGATAGCTAGTTATTTAAAATAAAGGGTGTCATAGTAGAGGTATTAAACGTAAAAGCCTACATTCCGATAAATTTTATGTTACGCCATAAATTTTGTATGAATCAGATTATGTTTTCAAAATTTCATAGAAAAGGATGTATTTTACAGTTGCTTGGAGCAAAAACTATTACTTATTATGTGCCTAAATTGACAATGTTATTGTATATATATATATTTTAATTGAATTAACATTTCCAAACCGATAAAAAACTGTCTTCACGTAGTTACAGAAAATTTTCAAAAATTTCCTCAACGCTTCGTCCATTCCGTCAAGCCGAACAATTCCAATTATCGTACACTTCCACAAATCCGGACTCTTACTGAGTCTCCATAAGTCTTAGCGGGTCTTTGTTAGGGTAATTGCGTATTTTATTTGGCAAGACCAAGTTCAATGGCCGCGTAGACTAGATAATTATGACAAATCCTATTAAATACCACAAGCGATTTTGTTAAAATTCTAAACAGAGATAGTACGACTATACTGCAGAGATAGGCTGCTCTTATCCAAGTACTTACCAAAAAACAATGAAAATGCAGGAGCAGCCGCGGACTGCAGCTTATAACTAGCGTTCTTATCAGAAGCTAGAGGCAACGTCTTTATTTGATGTTTCACTTAGACTAAAAAGTTCATGATCGACCGATACTTTACCCAGTTCGCACATTCTGACATAAATATAACTAGCGTTCTTATCAGAAGCTAGAGGCAACGTCTTTATTTGACGTTTCACTTAGACTAAAAAGTTCATGATCGACCGATACTTTACCCAGTTCGCACATTCTGACATATATATGTTCTTAGGATAATTAAACTACAGACATAGAATCTACAGATAAAACTGTTGGTCTACCAAAAGTCTGTAATCTGCGGGTACTATTGGACGAGCGTGTAGTCCGGTCTTTACAAACAGACGTTACTAGCTTGCTTGGTACCAAGCGTAGACCAGCATTAGGTCAGCGCTAGCCACTGTTACAACCCAGAAACCATTTGTAGGGTGTCTACAGCAGTTTTGAATTACCAGTACGCAACAACCCCAAGTCTACTCCGATCCTCGAAAAAAAGACCCCCGGGAGTCAGAAACATAATTGTATTATTTAATTTTCGCGACTAATTTCGCCCTTTTTTCCTTATTAAGACGGTGGCGGAAAACGAAGGGTTCCAGGAATATATATAAGTAAATTTGTTCTTTATATTTGTGATTTTAAAGAATGTATTAGATTCAAACATTTTTCAAACCCAATGTTCTTCATTATTGTGACGTAGAATGGATTAAAAAGACAGAGTTTTTCACTCACTCATTTAAAGTTTAAACAGGCAATCACGGGCTTAACAACGGGCTTTATTCAACGCTATTTTCAGAGAATTACTATTACGCTAACTTCATGCCAAGGTGTTTAGATAATATTCATGTTTAAAATGCTACTAATAGCTATTAATAGGCTACTAATATAGCTACTAATAGGTATTATTGTAACGATAAATTCTAATAGATATTATTGTTAGTGAGGTGAACTGCCAGAGAATCAAGGTCTTAGTTCAAAGAATTAGCAAGCTGAAATATCAATGTTACGGTCACATAATTCAAAGAACCGACAACCGTTGGAGTAGACAAGTTCTGAAGTGGAGACTGAACTTAGGTAAACGTAGTGCAAAGCGCCCGCCGGCCAGGTGGAGTGACGACTTGCGAAAGGCAGCGACTGGATGAGGAGAACTGAATATCGGATCAGATAGGGCCGTACTAATATTTCAAAGAATTAAATTGCTAATAAAAGGGCGATACTTCAGTGTAAAGTATTAGCCGTTTTTTCAAGAGGCTCGTTCCCCCTAAAATCCAAACTAATGACCACACTAGCGCGGGGCACCTAACAGGATTAAGTAACCTGATTAGAGGAATGTCCTTTCTGCTCTATTTTCTCCGTAATAAGACTAATGATAAATGAAGTGACAGAGATAGGTGTCGCAATAAGTAAGTTCATGATAGAACGCCACTTTCTAGAGCCTGTCTGGCTACAGCCTACTGGCTACCAATTACGTTCGAGCAGAAAATTGTTGCCAAATGTCTTCAGGAGTGTTTTGGTAGCTGTCCTCAACAATTTAGCTTACTATTAGAGTGATTTTATTCGTCCACTACTGAACATAGGGCTCTTTTAATGTGTGCTACTGAGCCCGACCTTCGGCTCAACTTTAAACAGGGATGGCGTCCTGATCACGTGTTCTTCACTCAAAAACTCGTCTACCCCATCGCTTCTTCGAGATAATGTGACCGGCTCATTGCCGCTTCAGCCTTCTAAATATTTGAGCTAAGTCGGTGACTAGGTTTATATTTGACCACATCGAAATACGTGATGTGAAGCCTCGGACTATGCATATCGTGCATAATCTGTCCACGCGACTTCCAATGGCTTACAATGACAATACTAAAGTTTTACAAAAATACAGGTTGTCATTATAGGGTCAAGGTGGACAAAGGGTCAAACTGACCTTTTACCAATAGAAGAAATATAAAGAAAAGTTCTTAATAAACTTAACTGAATCGCTTTAAATTGCTTTATATAGAAGAATGTTTACTCTTATGCAGTTCTATCGTGTTTTATCTTGCTCGCATCATCTTTAACCATCAGCAAGATAGATAATGGGCAAATAAAAGATAGTAGCTTAAAGGTTCAATAGTGCAACTTAGAATCCAACGATGCTGGATTCGGTCGTAGGCCTAAGTTATGTGCGGTTTTCCATCGCTACGTGCGCATTGATTAATAGCAGTCGTTAAGCCATGTCAGAGACCCTCGGGCGGCCTGATAAACTCTGACCGCAGAGGCCAGCACTACCTACCTCATACTAAAAGACAAAACAAATACAAAAAAAAAACTCAAATCATCTAATTTAAACTTCTCGTCCTTCCAGGTTTTTTCCAAAACTTCTGTTAATATTTTTTCTCTCACACTTTTTTTACAACAATTTTTATACAAAAAACTTCCACATCCATAGTTTCATCAAACTCATCTCACACAAAATCAAATTATTCAACCAGCTTTACAATTCGGGACAAAATAACGGCACACCTTTTAATAAGTAACGAATTACATCGACAACTCACATTACTGACAAAAGGTTGCAATTTAACATTTTCGCTGATGCAAGGCTGCGAGCTCGAAGTGAATCTCAATTATTCAGTGTGCAATTTCGATGGGCAGGGTTACTGGCGTGGTTAAGGAAACATAGGGCGTGAAAAAAACATATTTTAAACTATTGTAGTATATTATTGTACATCAAAAGCATAAAACATGCCATATTATCTGAGACATTTATCCGCCCGAGCCGTAGGCGAGGGTAGATATTAAAGTCAAGGATAAAATGCCATATTTAATAAACGAGATATACTGTTATTTATTTTAAATAGTGTAAATGCAACTATTCATTTAACTATTGATGTATTCAGTTTCCAGGTTTTTTTTGAGAATTATAGCCCAAATAGTTAATAGCTTATAGGCCATATAGCCTATAGGCCATATTTCATAAAACACAATATCTTAACATTAAAAATCATTAAATATTCAAGACTAATGCATATTCAAATATACCAATAATTTCACCAAAGTAAAATACACTCCTAACATAAATACTCGCTATAAAAATCGTCTCTACTTACCACCCTCCAGAATAAAAATGTTAAACAACAGCCCATATTACATGGCGGTTAAAATCTTTAATAAATTACCTACATATATTAATAATGAACAAAATTTCCCCTCTTTTAACAATAAGCTTAAAAATTAACTGGCGCTAAATTGTTTCTACTCATTAGATGAATATTTTTAATCTAACCAAAAAATATTATGACTATGATGATCTCTATACTATTAGATATACAATAATTAATTTTAACGTGTTATAAATACCTAGTAGTAATATTAGATACTTTAAATAATACTAATGTTATTTAGCATAGTCAATAAACATGTATAGCGCAATAAACTTTTGCGATGCCTGACAAGGGCTACTAAGTTGTAAGTACTAGACTAGAATAAGACCATTTGCATGTTGTACACTTAGTTATGCAAATAAAGATACTGAATATTTCGATTGCGAGGAACTTAAAATAACCAAACATTTTAATACTTTTTAAAAAAAGACGAGAGCTTCTTTCCCGCCACCTTTTTTTAAACTTTCTACATGAAACATGAGGCTTGGGTCTGAGACAATAGATAATTAGACAAGTAAAACATGATTATGCACCGGGGCATAAAATGCAGTTTTATGTCGCCTAAACCCAGCATAAACAAAAACTTTACGAGCATGAGAAGTGAAAAGGTAATTTATAAATAGGGTATGAAAAACCTGATATATAGATGTGGTTTATAGTTTTGGAAAAGCTTGCGGAAAATTGCTAACAATAAAATTAGCATTTGACGTGAGTGTACCGCTATGTACTAAAGGAATATTTTTAAAAGTAAAGCTATCTTACCCAACGAGGCTCACAACACTCATAATAACAACAGCCACGCTCGACTCATGAGTAACGAGTTGCAGTAAAAAAATATGGCTATATTTTTGTACGAGATTCTCGGACAACCCTGAGCGTATATATTCTTCTCGGCCTGCACTGTAATTTGTGATTATTGATGTGCAGAATGTATTGAATCTGCGCGAATATCACAAGTAATTGGATGTACGTTAATTAATTGAAAATAATTACAGTTGCTTTTATTCGGAAGTCATTTATTTCGATGGAATATATTTTATTGAATAGAAACTACTGAAGTTAACTGAATCTAATAATATATGTCTGAGAGACAATCCTAATGTAATAACTTACTTGTAATTTAAATATATCTATTGTTTATTTGTTTGCTGTTGTATAATTACAATTTATATAACTATTGAACTTGTATTTTCTGACTTTTTGATGTTATAGAATTCAAGGTTTTAACCCAGAAGAGATCGCTCTGTAGCAAATAATTCTGCCAATTTGTACTCAGTAAAATATATTTATCTATGCTAATATATTTTGTTAGTGTGCAACAAAGTTTATTTATATTGTATTGTACACAAGAAAATACATTTACAACGAAATGGATTGACATTTAAAACTTTCCATCAAATAAATAGGCTTTTCACATGGACTGTATTAATTAATGGCTAGTCACCCACAGTTTCTAAGTAAACATAATAAGTACGTGAATTTGTGTTTAATATCGGCGCGTATATAAAACTACTAGCTGCGCCCCGCGGTTTCACCCGCGTGATGGATGATGATACTGATGATGATGATAAGTAATCTATGTATTATTTCAGCTATCTCCTTTCCAAATTTTATAAAAATCTGTTCTGCCGTTTGATAGTGAAGTAATTGATGATGTAAATTATCCTTTGTGTTATTCCAGGGTACAAGCTATCTCCAATCCAAATTTCATCAAAATCTGTCCAATCTTTATCGCGTGAAATCTCCACAAACAAACAAACATACAAACAAAAACACTATCTTTGACATATTGGGGAAGATTAATGTGTAACCCTCGATACAATAAGCAGGCTGTTAAACGTTTGAAGCATTAGGGTGTGTTTTTGTGTGAGTATGTGTGGTATGTGTTTGCCTGTGTGTTTGCGTATGTATGTTGCATCGAAACTTCAAAACGGATGCATTAGTTTCATTGGGATTTTG
This sequence comes from Alsophila aescularia, assembly GCA_946251855.1. Taxonomy (NCBI): domain Eukaryota; kingdom Metazoa; phylum Arthropoda; class Insecta; order Lepidoptera; family Geometridae; genus Alsophila; species Alsophila aescularia. Next base: position 53,447,146 of record OX276373.1, read on the forward strand.
AAAGCTGGATTAGCGACATGTGCAAAAACATAGCTAACATCATGTAACACCATATTTCTGCCAGCAATAGTCATACTATCATCCCTCAAGTTCGGACCCCCTGTTTGCACCCCCACACATTCATCACCGGTAATCACTCAGTACGGTTTGCATAAAAAGCGATCCGCTCCGTGACTAATGGCACTAGTTTCGGCAGCGCCCCCTGGCGGCGTAAATCAAGTCGGGTACAGTCAGCAGGTTGGGATTACCTAGTAAATTATAGATAGCAAGGTATATATTATTATTAAAGCTAGATGTAGTATTATTGGAGTGGAATTGTGATTTTTTTGAAGATTAGGTGCCCGCGGCTTTGCCTGCGTGGTCATGGACCAAAACTTCCTATAAGGTACAATATAAGTATTACATACACACAACACATACATATCTTCAAGATTCGTTCAGCCGTTAAATAGTTTTTTTATCGATTGCTCGGCATGTTATCATTAGATTAAGATACCAAGTAAACCCTACGCTATCCAACGGTGAAATTTTTAAGTGATGCGTGAACAAACATACAGACAAACAAACAAACAAACAGACAGACACGACCTAAAGTGTTTTGTTTATTAATCAAATTAAACAAAAAAATATCGAACAGTCTGTCTGTTTGTTACCTTATCACGAACAAACCGTTGAACCAATCTTGATGAAATTTGAACTGAAGTCAGCGCGGATGAAGTCACGGGCTAGACGCTGGCACGACGCTGGCACGGGCTTCTAAAGGTGGTAATAAAAAATCCGGTTTTTAATGAAGACATTGTGGCGCAAGTTGGTAATGCCTCTGCTTGCTGAGCTTAGCGTCCCGGGTTCGAGTCTTGGCAGGGACAAACATATATGTGATAAGCATAAATAGTTGTACTCGGGTCTTGGATGTCTGTGGTGATTTGATGTGCTATCCTTGCCAAACTATTGTGCCTGCTTGGTAGATTAAGGTTCACTCTTACGCACACTCTCTTTCAAAATGGCCTGTACCTACCAGATTTAAGAACGGAATATTCAGATGATGATTTAACCCTTATACCTCAGTGACTGTGACGGGCGCTTGCCGTAAACTAAGAAGTAAAAGAAGTAGTGGTAGGTACTATTTAGTACTAAGTAATATTTTTTAAGATTTTTGGCAACTGAGAGCATTAGGTTCAGAAAATAGTAACTAGCTTAAAAGCTAGTTATCATATTCTGAACCTATTGTTTTTTTTAGCTTAAAAACTAAAAGAAAACACGCCTTCAATGCCAAAAAAGAACTTATGCCAATAAATTATGCACTGTTGGAATGTGCTTATCAACGCTTTCGATCTCATTTAAATAAAAAACTCTATGTTACTCGGGGGATGTAAGAATTCTAAAGATACCCCATATTTCTAAATCTATTAAGGCAATTAAAAGTTATGGTTAAGTTATATAGCCTACGGTTGCCTGGAAGAGATATCTGCTTAGCGATAAGACCGCCGATTGTACTTATTTTATTATTTATTGTTTTGATGCAATACTAAGTGTTATTTATCTATCTATCTCAGACACATACATACAAACAATCAAACATACATGAATCTTAAAAACATTACACACCTTTTTTTGGGCAGTCACTCACATACATATAATACGTTTGTATGTTTAAATGTATGTGAGTTTCTTTAATACACCATAACTTTTAAATGCCTGAACAGATTTAGAAGTATGGGGTATCGATAGAATCCTTACATCCCCCCGAGTAAACAGGAAAATTTTTTTTTTGTTGAAAAAAAAACTTTTTGTGTCTCTATTTTCGAATACGAAAAAAAAAACTTTGAATTTTACAATATGAGTATCAAATTGAAAGCCTTGATAAGTACATTCCATTAGTATATAATTTATTGGCATAAATTATTTTTTGGCAGGGCAGGCGTGTTTTTTTAGCTTTTAAGCTAGTTGTATATACGAGTACATAACAAAGAACAGTATTTGGAAATGTTACTGAGATTGAGCGACGAGATGGCTGACAAAATACTTCGACTCGTAGTTTTAACATTCCGAATATTAAACCCGTACAGAAACAAGTCTAATACCAGGTACAACTAGTATCACTTTTCACTTGTCAACGGTACTCAAGGAGCCGCCATAGGTGGAAGTTCGTTCCCCTATTTAATCTGTAACAGGTGCTGGAACTTCGCGGAAGCAGTTAACGTGATGTACAACGTTATTAGATACTCGAAACACTGCCAGTTAATATCTAATATTATCTGAGAGACCGAGGACATTTTGCTGGTACTATCTCAAAAAGATCCACACTAATAAATAAAAGTGAAACGTGTGTGTTTGTTTGTTTGTTCCCCAAAGCTCCCCAAGCTTTCACGCGATAACACCTGGAAATTTGGAATGAAGATAGGTTATATCCTGTAATAACACAGAGGATAATTTTCATCATCATCATCAACATCATCATCCTTCACGCACAAAAGGCTGAACGGATTTTGATGAAATTTGGATTGGAGATAGCTTATACTCGGAATATAACATAGGATACTTATCATCATCATCATCATCCCTCACGCGGGTGAAACCTCAGGGCGCAGCTAGAAATATATATATACTTATATTAATGCGATAGATAATTTTTTTATTTTTTATTATTGTAATGTGTGGTACAAAAACATAATTTTACGTTTATTAAAATCGTGTTTGCCTGCCTGTCTGGTTGTTTGCTCGCATATCACGTAAAAACTACTGGACTAATTGAAATGTGGTTTTCACTGTTGGATAGCATAGGTATCGACTTAAAATACTGATGTACTTCATATCTCAATCCGATGAGTAGAAGCCGAGCAATCGTTATAAAAATTTTGACGGGTAAAGGAATTTTGTTATGGAATTCTTGTTATTGACCGAGCGAGCGCGAAGCCCGAGCGAAACGTCTCCGTTTCAGCTAGGGCAAAAATGCTTTCGTATGTCCTTACGAATTTCTTCCGAATGTCCAGATCTCTTTTCTCCTCTTCAGGTGGCATTTCTAACCGAACTTGATATACAGGTTAAGTGAATTTCACTTCCCCCAAAAAGGGTAAAAAGGGGGCTACTAAATATCTCAGTCTTATTAAATCCGATTTCAATGGTTCCTTTTTTTATTTGAAAGGTAGTAACTTTAAATTAGTCTCATAAAAATTTGGTGAAGCCGAAGTTCCTCGGCGTTTTGATCAGAATAGCTTCTCAAAATGCAGTAAATTGATCACTTTTAGGTTTCTACCAGTGAAATCATCCGTTTACCCACTAGGTTGATTGATGAAGCACCTTGGTTATTGATGTTAGTTTTACAATAAGGTAACTAGATGGCGCTACTGTGCACCGCTAGATTGTTTGCAAATAAGTTTGTACTCGCGGGGTCTACAGCTCACAAAGCTCACTCTTTTTAAATATTGAAATGCCAAATATTTTATTGAATTTGTTGTCAAAGGAAATAAAAGCGTCCCACAAGACGCATACAAAGGGCTGAAAGGATTTGGCATTCAAAATATTCTCGTTTTGACAATATGAAAAATCCACACTAATTTAAAAAACTGAAACGTCTGTTTGTTTGATTTTTTGTTTGGGGAGCTTTCACGTCAAAATGGCTGATGCAATTTTGATTATACTTTATAAATAGGTACAGTTCAATATTGAGACCAACATAGGATACTTTTTGTCCCGGAAAATGGTAAGTTGCCGTGGGAAAATAGGAAAATGAGGATTACTCGCGATGAGGAACGGAATGACGTGCCGTTGCCCTGGAAACTAAATAATAACAAGTCTGTCAAAAAGCATCAAGAGCGTTGTTGCTATAATTTTGCATTGGTTTTATCCTAGATTAAAATAGGATAGTTTTTTTTGCGATAAACTGTAGTCCGCTCGGATGTAGTCGCGGGCGAAAGCTAGTAATAACAAAAAGCATCTCAAGCTTACTTACAAACTACCATGTAACCTATATATTATTAATCTGCAATCGATATTGCCAACACACAATGTAATAATATCACCTCAGTGTTGCTACTCCACATAATTCAGAGAACACAAACGTAATATCCTGAACTACCACAATATTAATTTTGAGAATAGATAATCTAATAAGATTATACCTAATACCTACACCATATGTATGTATAAATTATGTAATAGCTTTGACAAACGTGGCAACACCTTGGTATGACATTATTGTGTATGTTTTTAATGTTACTAGGGTTCTGCAACGATGGGGCCAAACGGAATCATAATGTTATGGCAACACTTTCTATCTGTCATTTAAATTTAGTTAAAATGGTTTCAGTAGCCTTTTAGAAAATGTATATATGTCTATGTATGTCTGTTCCTTTGTGGTACTATTTAGAGCAAAAGCGTGGGCCAATTTTGATGATTCTTATATTAATCGATTTGTCATAATCTTGCGAGTGCTATACTAAAGACATGACATTAATCTAAATTCAATATGGCGACAACTAGATGCCATATTGTGAAAAAGAAAAAATGGAAGTTGACGAAGTATGTCAAGTGGAATAATGAATAGGTATTTGGAAATCATGTTTAGGTGTCTCTTATCATTTTTCATTTCGAATGATCATTTAGTATCTATAACGATTAAAAGTTGATTAGCAACCATTCTCACTAATTTTTATAAATATAAACTTAAAAGTATAAAATATAATAAATAATAATAAAAAACAAAAAACACAACTGTGAACAAAACTAAAAAGAGGCAAAAAATCTTTAGATTTTTGATTTTTAAATATAAGATGCAGACGGAGGCATGAAGAGTAGCTGGCCAGATTCTAGCTGATCCCGTCAATGGAGAAACGAAACACAGAATGCCTCCGACCGCATCGTATATTTCAAAATCAAAACTCTAAAGCTTATTAGCCTCTTTTTAGTTTTGTTAGCAGTTGGATTTTTCGTTTTTTAAAATAGGTAAATTGTATTTAGTTTTTTTTACTACATACCTAATTCCTTTCCAGAACGTAAATATATACCGACAAGCTTTAGAGTTTATCGCTAATACTAAGAAAACGATCTTTAATTAACTGATTCATTTAAATTCACGACTACTTGTTGTTCACGCATTTGCCAAGCCCATGAATTTTGTATGGGGTATCTAATTTTCTGCTCTGCTACCCTTCTGTATTTAATTAACCTCTAGATTGTAATGCCGTGATAAACATTAGATAGATTGTCTTATAACTTTTCTTGATTTCAGTTCGCAAATCCAAGAGCAGATTGTACGCCTGTACTCAACCAATATTGAACCATGAAATTCTACAGTAACAATGAACCTCTGGCTTACAAGTTTAGTACCATCAATTTGAAACAGAATAAAAAAAAACTTCTATAAAAAGGCCGGACTATGTTTGCGATTTTACGAGACATCGTTTATCGTGACACTCTCTAAATAAAAATCAGCCCAGCCGTGCTGCAAGTGACATACATACTAACACACATAATCACTGCATCTATTCTCTGCTAAATGGGTACCTGCTTGAAAAGCGATGGTAGCCTAACGGTTCAATAGTGCAACTTAGAATCCAACGATAATGGGTTCGATCCTAGGCTCCGCAACAATGACTTTTCTAAGTTATGTACGGTTTTCCATCGCTCTGAGCTTCGGAGAGAACGTTAAGTTGTCAGCCACGGATGTTATTGATTAAAAGCAGCCTTTAAGTCATATCATAGGCTCTCGGGCGGCCTGACAAACTCTGACACCAGAGGTCAACACTACCTCATACGACAAACAAACAAAACTTATGTATTGAGCTCTACAATGTCATCTACCATATATAACCATACCACAGAATAAATAATAGTGACCATACATAAAATTATAATATTTAACACAACGCCTGTTACTTTCTATAAATTCTGGGCGGAAATGATCAATCTATACTTTTAATACCAGTAAGTAACAAAAATAATGTACAAAGAAAATAATTATAATAACTAGCTCAATAGCTAAAAACAGACCTGCCCTGACAAAAAATATTTGAAGCTAATAAATGATGTATTGTTGGAATGTGCTTGCTCATCAAGGCCTTCAATTTGATACACATTGCAAAAATCGTGAATAAATATTTTCTTCACATTTCGTTTTGGAGCCATACTGAAGAAAATAATAATTAAACAAAAAAATGCCTTTGTTACTTGGGGAGGTGTAAGGATTCTAACGATACCCCATACGTCTAAATCTGTTCAGGCATTTAATTTATGGTGGAAATAAAGAAACTCACATACATACATACATACAAAAATACATTAATCCTATTTTGGGCAGCCGTGTAAAAAATGGTCTTTGTGATATAATTTATGTTACTGAACAAGAATACGAGTATAACATTTTTTAGGGTGGTGTATGTCTGTTTGTCTGCCTGTGTGTTCTCGCATCACTTAAAAACTGCTGAACCAATTGAAATGCGGTTTTTCTTGGTTTTTTTTTCATCACTGTCTAGGCAATCGTTTGACCACTATCTCACCTGATGGAACGGACCTTATAATTTAACTTAAAATCTGATGTACTCGGCATCTCAATCCGTTAAACCTAGCATTAAATAAAAAACAAAAAGGCTGTTTTTTATATTAAGTATCCCAAAAAAATGTGCTTATTATATAGTTTTAGAGTAATGTCGCAGGCTTGGCGCTTAAAAAAGAGCAAATGAAGAGCTCAAAAAAAATACACCCAAATGTTCAGTCGATATTCTACCGCGTCCGAGAAAACTGTCGCACCGATATCGGCCATGCGTATACAGGCTGTCCATAATTTACGGGCGCCTATAAAGGCTGCAGTGATTTGTGGCCCGCCCGAGGATCGGACGTACATCAAAGTTCCCGGGCGGAACGCACCTGATGTACTACTGTAGGTTTTCTAATCGAACTCGATTGTTTCTAAAAACTGAACTCGCACCAGTGAGCTATCTCAATCACAAGGTGCTGCGGATTGATATTACATTTCTTGGAGTGTTAGTTAATAGACATTTAATGCCTGATGCATTTATTGTATGCTAGATACTTGGTTAAAGATTAACCTCGGGTTTCTGAAACGTTTGTCAACTTTGACAACAGATTAATTCTAATGCTGCCTTTATCAGGCACTAAATATATGACAAAGACAGCAAGCAATAGACTTAATCTGTTGTCAACGTTAACAAACGTTTCAGAAACCCGAGGTAAGTCGTCAGAGAGGAGGCAGATATGAGAAATGCGTGGCGCTTGCATCAGAATGAAACCGTATATCAGTTATAAAGTAATTATTACTAAAAATGCAAACACAAGAATTTATGACTTTTTTTAACGCATGATAAGTCTTTTTTATAAGACCCTTCTGGAGGAGGCCTTTGACTGACTGCATTGGAGAGAGCTAGAGGGGACCTTTGCCGACAGGCAAAGTAGTGATAAGAGACATTATATAGTATACCTTGTAATGGGCAACTCTGGAGGGATCGAACCTCGAGTACTCGTTGTACATTAATCGGTGCCCCCGGCATTCTGAGTACGCTTCCGGGGGCAAGGAAATCTATCCTAGCTATAGTCGGAGATCTGGACTTGGGTAGTATCGGGTTTCTAATTGAGACGACTATGTATCTTGAATACTAAACAGTTTATTATATAACACTTATAGTCTAAATACAATGTAGTTGATTTGAATAATCTATGACTTGCAGGGGAGGAGGAAGAAGAGAGAAAAGAAATGAGCCTATCACCTAGCTTTGACTCTTTCTATGCGTTTATGTTTTACTGAGAGGGATTACTGCGGAGCTAAAGGTTCGTGTTATGACAGGTCCACCTATGTGCGTACTCGGCAATCCCCGAGCCGCACAAATGTGTCCCGTCCTATGTCCCTCAAACTCTTCCGGGAGTTTTTCCTATCTGGGGTTTTTGGCCAGTGCCCTGAGCGAGGGAAGGTCCACTGTGTGCGTACTCGGCAATCCCCGAGCCGCACAGGGTGTTGTTCCCTGAACCTAAACTCTCCGAGAGTTCTCTAACCTGAGCAGGGGGCCTTTCGGGACCGCCTGCAGGAGAGCGTCTGTGCTTTTCGGAGCCCCCAACCGCACTGGACGTTATCTCGTCTAGAAAAGTTTTCCCTATCTTGTTCTGAAGACTTCGCCCGTGCTACTCGGTGATCCCCGAGCCGCACAGGGCGATTCCTTCTGGCTTGAATGGTCAGGAGTCAAAGCGAAACAGAGTGCTTTTCGGATTCCCCAAACAGCACTGTCTGCTCCTCGCCGCGACACCCGACAAGTGCCCCTGCTTGTTTTTTTTTTTTTGGTTGTTGGTCTATAACTGACCTCAACAGCGTCGGACCGGACGGTGGGTCGGGCGCAAAAGTGCTCCGCCGCAATGCGTGTCGCAGAAGGCGCACGCCAAAGTTAAGTTTTGGCCACTTGCTCAAGGGCACCCAGGGGGTACGTACCTCAGCTTGGACAGTTGCCATTGATTACTTGGGGAGTATCGAACTAAACACTCCACGATCTCTACTGTTAGGTAGTGTCGAGGGAGCCCTCATGAAATCGTTGGAGCCCTTTAAATGAATTGCATAACTGACCACCGATTCGGAATACACCTTCGAGAAGAATCGGCAAGAAACTCGAAGGCGAATAAAGTCGACATTAATTACGGGACCTTCGACCTCGCATCCGGCGAGGTCGGTGTCTGTGTCTAATTGTGTTGAAAGATGGTGAAGATGACGGAGTGGGCGAATCAATCGCTGTCTGCACTGCGGCAGCGATTTCATCGTCCGGATCGCTCAAGATGTCTCTAGGCCGTCTACGAAGGGGCCGTGCGTCTGTTGTCGCGTCTGTCGTGTAGTCAGAGGCCTGAACTACTAGGGGGTTGGGGTGATAGGGTGCAGCGTCAAAGTAGCGGCGAGAGGCATTTTTCATATATTGAACTATCGAAGGAAGCTCGAGATCACTGTGCAGGTCGATGTTCCTCTGATACCAGGGGGCATCTAATGCACCGCGAATGAATTTATTTTGTAAAATCTGAAGTTTCTCTAGGGAAATGCGGGGGGCGTGAGCAAATGCTACGGACGAGTATGCCATTGTCGGTCGGACGCAGGTTTTGTAGAGTGTCAACTTATTTCTAAGAGACATTTTACTACGCCTGCCTAGGAGTAACGCGAGGCGGTATAGGTAGAATGCCGCCCTTTTGTGGACGGCGTGAATGTGATCATTGAAGTTGAGTTGATAGTCAAGGGTGACTCCTAAGTATTTAACTGACTTTTCCCACGGTATGGGTCGGTCATTGATCCTGACTTGTTTAATTGGGAAATAGCGTTTAACCCCGTGAGTGAAACGCATCGCTACGCTCTTCTCGGGATTAATCGTTATTCGCCACTTACGGAACCATCCATCGAGCGCTTGGAGCGTTCGTTGGATGTCTGTAGAATAGTTAGATTCCATCCGGTGGTATAAATCGCGGTGTCGTCCGCAAAGAGAGCGATCTCTACTTTGGGGATGCGGGGGAAATCGCTTGTGTAAAGTGTGAACAGAAGTGGAGACAGCACGGAGCCTTGAGGGACTCCGGCTCTGATGGGGGGGGGAATGATCGGTTGCCCTCGACACGATAGCGGAAGCTCCGGCTGGTGAAGTCTTGTACTATGAGCACAAGACGATCTGGCAACCCGAGCTGATACAGCTTGTATATCAGCCCGGCGTGCCAGACCTTGTCAAAAGCCTTCGCCACGTCTAGGAAGACGGCCATCGTGGTTTGGGGTTTGGTTTCCTATTGAAACCCTTAAGGATGTGTTCCCTGATGCGGTGCACTTGCTGAGGGCAAGAGTGTCTCGCTCTAAAGCCGAACTGCTCATCCGGTATGAGCTTTTTGATTTTCGCGATGGATCGGAGTCGATTCTGAAGGATTCGCTCGTAGATCTTCCCCAGAGATCTGAGGAGACTGATAGGACGGTAGCTGGAAGGCTTCGATGCCTTTTTGCCTGGTTTGTGAATGCCGATGACGTCGGTACTCTTCCAAGCGTCGGGGAAGGAACAATTGCTCAAGGCTGCATTGAAGATGCTGACTAAGAGATAAACGGGACAGAAAAGTGCTTGAGGACCCTGTTACTGACGCCGTCAGCACCGGGGGCCTTTCGCACTTTGAAGCCCTTGATGATCGACTCAACCTGCGCGGCTTAACCGCTCCGTAGTGTTAGCGTTCTTTAACGCTGACGACCTAAGAGAACAGCGTGTCCCAGCACACGAGTTCTGTAAGACCCATCAGGTCGATATTATGTTAATACAAGAGACCTTTCTTAAACCCTGTAACAGCGATCCCGGGATTGCCAACTACCGCGTCCATCGAAACGGTAGAGTCACCAAATTTGGCGGTACTCTAATTTATTACAAAAACTCACTCCAGTGTATGCCGATTGACACCCCTACTGTGATCAATTTAGAAGCCTCCTGCTGCCAACTTGCGGTGACCGGTCATCAATCAATCGTTATAGCCTCCTGCTACCTCTCCCCAAGTAAAAGCTTACTAAAGAGTGATCTAGAGGCACTCCTCTCCATAGGAAGCGCAGTCATTCTGGCTGGCGACTTCAATAGCAAAAACCCTATCTGGGGGTGCCGAAGACTCAACACAAACGGCACTAGGCTATTCCATTTTAGCGAATCTCTCGTTTTTGATATAATCCTACCCTCAGAGTGGACTCATTACCCCAAAAATCCCGACCATTTACCTGACATACTAGACATACCTCTCCTAAAGAATATAAATCTTAGTTTCCGCTCAATCGAAGTTTTCCAAGAACTAGAATCCGACCACCGTCGCGTCGTTATGCGCCTAGGCCCCGACCCGACAGACCCACCCTCCCATCCACCGACAAAGACGATAGTGGACTGGAAGCGTTTGGCGGAAGCCCTAAAAGCTATCAGTTCACCCGACCTCGACCGTATCCCTGACGACATAATCACCCCCGATGACGTTGCTCGCTCGATCGATGCCCTCACCAGCCATCTCAACACCGTTATCGGTGAGTACTCTAGGGAGGTCCCAGCTAAGGATATCCGCCGCTGGGTCCTACCTGAGGGCGTGAAGAGGCTGATGACGACACGAAACGCAGCCATTAGAGCCCACGATGCATTCCCCAACGCTGAACGCAAAGCCACCTTGAGCTACTACCACCGTTTGGTCAGGACGCGCATTAGCGAGCTGCGCGCACAGCGTTGGAAAGACTTATTATCCGAAATCACACCGACCCACCAGGCCTACTGGGGGTTGGCGAGAAAGCTTAAATCCGACACCATCACCGTAATGCCCCCTCTCAATAGAATCGATCTCCCGCCAGCATTCGAAGACGAGGAGAAGGCCGAATGCTTGGCGGAGAGCCTCGCAGCCCAGTGCACCCCCGCTAACGATCACGTTGATCCTGTCCACATCGCCGCGGTGGACTGCGAAATAGAACGTAGGAATTCTCTACCTCCGACCGACCCTCCCCCCCCCCCCCCTCGAGCCCCTGCTTGTTTTTTTTTTTTTTTTTTAGAAAGGGTATGTGCTGTTGGTCTATAGCTGACCTCTACAGCGTCACCGGACGGTGGGGCGGGCGCAAAAGAAAAGCGCTCCGCCGCAATGCGTGACGCAGAAGGCGCACGCCAAAGTTAAGTTTTTGGCCACTTGCTCAAGGGCACCCAGGGGGTACGAACCTCGGCTTCGACAGTTGCCATTGATTACTTGGGGAGTATCGAACTAAGTTGGGGAGTATCGAACTAAACTTGGGGAGTATCGAACTAAACTTGGGGAGTATCGAACTAAGTGACTATTGCCTCTTCTGTGATTCATTTCCACGCGCCCGCTGCGAACTCGCTGTGCTGGTCTGCGTCGTAGTCACTGTCGCTTATTCTGTGACCCCGTTGTCATGCGCCGACCGCGTGATCTGTCGACGCTGCTCGTGCTTGCTTGTGTATCAAAATGCTTCGTTACAACCTATTTATATTTTTATATCATTTTTAAATTATCGGAAATAAAGGCTTATTATTATTATAAGTATTTTTTATCAATCATGAGATATAAATTTACCAGTATAAAACCAAGTAAAAAGCACTCCCACGGCTCGTAAAGTTTGAAGTTACTAATACGTTTGAAAATTCTTATAAGTGACTTTTTAGTCCACTAAAACCGAAGTCGGGTTTTAGTTTTTGAACTTATATTTTTATATAAATTAAGTTTATTAAGCCCATTCATTTGATACCTACACAATGTTTTTTAAAAAAAAAAAAACTTTTGTCCTGTTGAAGGTGTCATATTCAATTTAATGTGAAATAACATAACCAGCGGATGTTCAAGACGCTTCCAACGGTATCTCATTTGTCAAATTAGTAGTTTAAATATTATGAGGGAACAGATAAACATACCCACCCACATACATACATACCGGTCAAAATCATAACCCTTCTTTTTGCTTCGCCGTGGCTGGATAAAAACAGGCAGACACATTGAAAACCAGTAGTAAGGGTTATTCTGTTCTGAAATCTCTCGGGACGTCCCGCGCTTTGATAAACGCCAGACTACCCTAGTTTTAGTTTCCACCGCTTTTTCCGTTATTTTTTGGGTTCCCATATAGAAAAATATTATATTATAAAGGATTTTTCAAACTGGTATGTATGTCGCGGCTATAAAATAAATTGTTGACTTAAATGCCACAGTGAAAAATTAATAAGTGTTTTATTTTGGTTTTTCGACAGAACATAATACTTTTTTCACTAAAATCATGTCACAACAGTACATTATGATACTCGTACTCGTATGTTGTTCATTACACTAGAGGCGGTACACACACGTGTCATACGACGTTTTTCTACACTCTTGCGAGGATAAACCAGACTTGTATTGTTATTAACTTTTAATTATTGAAACAGTTAGTGAAAGTACAATACTCAAAATGATACTGAACGGTTTTTCTCTTTAGATTTTGAGTGGCAATAGGCTATCACTCCTGTTTCGTGTTTCAATTGGTATTTCTGGCGGGATCAAATCTACGTTTTGCTCTTCTTCGCTGCGTGAAGTCGTCATTTTTGATAATAATGAACCACATATCGAATACGTTTACAAATATTTATGGTAAATGTCGCGCTGATTTTGTTTTTCCCGCGCTCCGCGCTAGCTATCTGCGCGCATGTGTAAATAAAGGCACTGGCAAAACCGCTATACAGCCTAGGTATATAAAAATATAATTTACTCAAAATAATGTTTTGAATACGCATACTAAGGTTAATATGTAGTGAATGATATTTAATTTGATGAAATGATGTCAATTTTAATGATTGATTTATCATATGTAACCTTGATTGTAGATATAAAACCTATATAAAAAAAAGATTCCGACAGAAAAGTCCAGTGCCAAAGCCTTGGCCTTTGCGTTTGCTGAGTCGGGACCTGTTTGTGACAACACAGAGCATTAATTTTTGTTTGTTTGTCTAATTTTCTATTTTTTGTTTTTGATAATGTTTAATGTTGTTTTGACAGAAATAAATGTATTTTCTTTCTTTCTTTCTTTCTAAATGGAGATTGAAAAAAAATTGCAAAGTAAAAAGCACTAGTGAGGTAATAGATAGATAGATAGATTAACTCTTTATTGGACACCACAAGCACAACAAGGAATTATATCTAAAAATAAAGTATAACAATGAGTGTCACAAGGGGCGGTCTTATCACTCAGAGCGATCTCTTAAAAACACTAATGTAAAGTAAAAAACACTAGTGTTTAATTAGATGAATTATGAACCTAACTGCGTTACCTGAAGAGTCACTTTACGAGCAAGTGTGTTGAAAAATAATGAAAATAGTTATTCCTATGGTATTATCTAGGATACGGAACCCTTATTGCATGATGTAGGTCAACTCGCTCTCAACGAAGTTTTTATGCCGTCAAACTTTACAAGACATTATTTTGGCCATGCGAAGGTTGGCGATAAAGTTTCCGAAATAGGTAAAGGCATGTAAAGTCCCCACTTTAACAAGATCTATATGTAATAGTAACAGGTAAAATTATGTCATACCTATAGTTAAGTACTATTATTTATTCTGTGTCTATAGAGATTGGCGCGACGCGAGCGCGGAGTCTTCAAGAGAATTCTCCAACATTATCTCGACGTCTTGATCGTAATATTTTGTTTAAGATAGCAGAGGAAAATATACAAAATAAAAAACAACTTTTGTGAGTACAATGTACTACTAGGTACTAGCTGCACCCCGCGGTTTCACCCGCGTGGTTTGTGATGATGGAAGATGATGATAAAAAGTAGCATATGTGTTAATCTAGGATATAAGCAATCCTGGTACTACATTTCATCAAATCCGTTCAGTCGTTTCAATGTGAAGGAGTAACAAACATACACACATTTCAAAAGACAAAAGCGCTAATCGGTTTTTATGCCTTTTATGACTTACTAGCTTTCCCGCCCACGATTTCGTCCGCGCGGACTACAGTTTATCGCGAAAAAAGCATCCTATGTTCTTCTAGGATATTAAAAACAAAAGCAAAAATAGGTTTAGCACCAATGCTCTTGAAGTTTTTTGACAGACTTGTTATTTCGTTTCCATGCCAACCGTTCCTTACAGCGAGTAATCAATATTTTCGTGTTTTCCCGTGAAAACTTTAAATTTACCGGGATAAAAGCATCCGAAGTTTTATTCTAGGATATAAGCTATCTCCATTTCAAATTTCATCAAAATCCGTCCAGCCGTTATCGAGTGAAAGCTCCCCAAACAAACATACAAATAATCAGACAACGTTTCACTTTTATATATTGGTATGGATTAAAAGTTTTTATTTAACTTCAAATGAATGTATGTATCTCTTGGAATTTTGCAATCAATATTTCACCCACTTCCACTGAAGCTATAAAGCTGAAATTTGGCAAACACGTTTAGTTCTCGTGAGATTTACATGGCTACTGCATAAAAGCTTCTTTTTTATTACTTTTAATTATTCTTATTGTAGACTAGCTGTAACTCACCAGATTGAGATACCAATTACACCAGTTTTTAAAACAAACCCTAAGCTATCTAACAATGAAAACCGCATTGTAATTGGTCCAATAGTTTTTACGTGATGCGTGAATAAACAAACATACAGACAAACATACAGAAAGACATTTTTTTTTAAATGTTCTTGTTCAGTACCTTTTTTAAGCACCCAAGCATTTTTTTATTTATCTTCTTTTTACAGCCTTTTTCGTACCTATTCATTTATTATAAGTATATAGATATATGACTGTGTCAATTTGCATAAAAAAAACTGTCTAGTAGTTTCAGCGTGATACGTGTCCTTTTTAATAACTTTCAACTGCTATATCGCAGAAACCCTTTAAATTTTCGGGATGAAAAGTATCCAATGTCCTACCTCGTAGTATGAACTCAAATCGTACCAAGTTTCATTTGAATTCATTCAGTAGTTTCTATGTGATGCGCAGTCAAGATACGGACAAACAGACAGATAGACAAAAAGAATAAGAAAAACAGTTTTGGCTACAGTATGGAATCTAAAGAACCATCCAAAAAATATTGTTTATTACTTAAATATTAACAAAACTTTGGACCCATATCCCGCAGAAGCCCTTTACTTATTCGGGATAAAACGTGTCCTCAATTTTAACCCATCATATAAATTAAGACGGTGCCAAGTTGCATCAAAACCCGTCCATTAGTTCCAGCGTGGTACGTGTTCTTTTAAATAATTGTCAACCTATATCCTGCGAGAACCCATTAATTATTCGGGATGTAAAGTATCCTATGTCCTAGCTCGTAGTATGAACTCAAATCATACCAAGCCTACTTCGAAGTATGAACTCAAATCGTACCAAATTTCAGAATAATTAGAATAATCAATTTTTTGGTAAAAAAAAATACAGGTCAATATTGTAAATTAAAAATAAACATAAAAAGTAAAAGAAATATCAAATTATAATAATAACATATTTTTTCATTAATAATAACAATAATAACATTGAATTATCGATATACCGGTATAAATTCCGTTACATCGTAGAACGCCGTCCTGTCATTTGAATTCAGTGAGTATTTTAGGCATGATGCGCTGCCAAGGTACAGACCGACAGACGGACAGACAGACAGACAGACAAAAAATACAAAAATACAGTTTTAGCTTTAGTATTGAATATAGAACGGCCTCCAAAAAAAATACACAAAATCTTCAATTTATAGAATTTGGGACATTATCCCGCAGGAACTCTTTATTTTTTCGGAATAAAAAATACCCTCAATTTTTACCCATTATACAAACTATGACTGTGCCAAGTTGCAACAAAATCCGTCCAGTAGTTTCAGCGTGATACGTGTTCTTTTAAATAACTTTCAACGCCTATCCTGCGGGAACTCTTTCATTTTTCGGGATGAAAAGTAGCCTATGTCCTATCGTAGTATGAACTCAAATCATACCAAGTTTCATTTAAATTCATTCAGTAGTTTCGGCGTGATGCCTAGCCAAGATACAGACAGACAGACAGACAGACAAAAATGAAAAAAAAACAGTTTTGGCTTCAGTATCGAATATAGAGTATGCTCCAAAAGAAAATTTCAAAATATCTTCAATGTACAGAATTGGACCCGTTACAGTTTTATTATAAGAATATATATATAGATAGATACTGTCAGTTCTAATGTATGGAGTTCTGCATCGCGCATACGAAGTTTTCTGCTCGATAATAGAATATTCATTTTTTAAACTCTTAGCTCTGATTGACCTAGGCTTACGACAGTGGCTACACTTCTCTAATTTTATAATATTAGTGTGATTTAGTAGGAATGTTTGTTTTTGCACCCTTGGTTGCTTGTCGTATGAGGTACTGCCTCTGGTGTCAGTGTGTCAAGCTGTCCGAGGGTCTCTGAGATTTAATCCCTGATATTCTGCTTCTTATGGTTGTCTGGAAGAGATTGCACTTTAGCAGTAAGACCAACAATTGCACACCAATATTTACTCGTATATGAACATCATCGAAACATATCAAATAATTACAAAAAATGGGTCGAAATTTTCTTTGCTAAAAACACAAAATTCTATAAAAGAACGTACCATATAAACTTCCGTAACGATACCGCAGTTACAGTATAAAAATCAACCAGTAGCTCCACTGCCTGCTTCTCATGTGAGTAAATGATAAATTATTTAGAACTGATTAAATTACCACTAATATACATTTTAATAACCACATAAGCCAATTAAATAATATACCTTTGTTTTGTTTTTTTTTTATACTGTTAAATTACCTAGAGTCCTATACATTATACATTCGAAAACTTAAGAAATATAGATTAGGGATATAAATAAATTTGGCCTTAGAAGCATAATTAATAAAATAATAATAATAAAAAGCTTTTAACTTTTACGTTTTTAAGTTCATTATTTCATTTTCTTCTTTATTTTCTACCTTTCTTTTTTTTTTTTTTCCTTTCCTTTTTTTCCTCTTTTCTTTTTGGCTTTACCCTTTTCCTTTTTTTTTATTGCATTGTCATCGCTTTGTGAGCTACCCTGAAAGTTACAGCCAGATAGCTAATCGAGTGCTCGAAATTTGAATTGCAAGAGTCCAGGACAGACAAAATACATACATAGATATGTTATATCTGTGTAGATAGATAGATACAAGTGAAGTTAAATACAAGTTTTTAAAATACCTCGAACAATATGGAAAGCGATCTAAGTTTACAATTAGTTAGTAGTCTAATTTTACAACTTTACATTCAGTAGTTTTTTTATGAGTCAAGAAACTTGTCAAGAGTTAACGTACTGTTTATTCTCATAATGTGACTGTACTCGGTTGTACGCGGAAACGGGCCCGTTATCTGTATATAACGCCGCTGTGCGCGATTGTACTTGAAAAGGTTTAATGTGTTGTACGCTGATGGAAACGACTGTACATTTAAATTTCACAATGCAGCGGCATGAAAAACGTTGATACAAAGGTTAACGAGGACTTTAACATGTACTCAAATATGAGTATTTTTCCCAATGGGAATTCCCGGGACTCTTTTTCAAGGGTAACGCTTGAGACGCGTCGTTTCGCCAGATATTTTACGGCCAAGCAGTAGTGTGCATTCATTATTGTGTTACAGTTTTAAGGTAACTGCAGCCAGCAAAATTACTGTTCTCACGAGAGTTTGTGGCGTTTGGGCCTGACTTAGTAATAGGTCCACCCATTCTAATGCTTTCTGTCACTTCTGACTGCATTATAAGATAATAACCACCGTCGATAGTTAGCCAAGTGGCTAGTGACTCTGACTTCAATGTCAACGGTCGTGGGCTCGAATCCCACAAAGTGCAAAGATTTTTGTGATGAGCAGAAATGTTTGTTTCCTACCGAGTATTTAAATTTGGGGCTAGCATTATCTAGACCCAAACTTAAATATATTCACTACCACCTTAATTGGGGTGAATTGACCCAGTTTTTTATAAGTTTCATAATACTGCAATGTCATCGGGCTTACGGATAAAAAAAAACAACTAGATATGTCACATCGTCTAATAATAGCTTCCAAGATTTGATCTTATTATGCTTGCTTGGCTCTATTTCATAAAGCGACAAATCATATTATACCTACAAATGTCAGTCAAATATGCCAAACCTGCGTTTCATATAACAAAAATTTACTACATTTCGATAGTTTGACTGACAATTGTCGGTTCGATTGACATTTGTCAGTGTACTATAGTTTTATGAAATAAGGCCCTGCTTGTTGCATGAGGTAGTGCTGGCCTCTGGTGTCAGAGTTTGGCAGGCCGCCCGAAGGCCTCGGACATAGCTTAACGACTGCCGCGACAACAGCTTGTTACTCGTATTACTCGTAACACGTGAAACACTTAACATTGATTGCTGCACATTATTTTGGGATCTATTTTAACGATTCATTAGAAATATATATAACGAGATTATAAATATATTATATTTTTGAGGTTAATATCTTATAATGTTGGCCTTGAAACGGTAAATTTTATCATTTTTATAGTAAACTATCGCGCCCCGCGGTTTCTGCCTCGCGGTTTCTGCCTCGCGGTTTCTGCCTCGCGGTTTCTGCCTCGCGGTTTCTGCCGCGTGAGGGAAGATGATTATGACGATGATAATGATGAAAAGTATCCTATGTGTTATAACAGGGTATAAGCTATCTCCTTTCCAAATATCATCAAAACCCGTTCAGCCGTTTAAGAGTGAAGTATGATGATGATGATGATGATGATGATGATGGCATGTATCCTATTTGTTATTATTGTGTATATATCTCTGTTACAAGTTTCATCAAAATTCGTTCAGCCATTTGAGCGTAAAGGAACGGCACTATAGAACCGTTAACGGTTCAATCCTAGGCTCCGCACCAATGACTATTCTAAGTTATGTAAGGTTTTCTATCGCTCCTTGCTACGGAGGGCACGTTAAGCTGTCAGTCCCAGCTGTTATAGATTAATAGCAGTCGTTAAGTCATGTCAGAGGCCCTTCGGCGGCTTGACAAACTCTGACATTAGACGCCAGCACTACCTCATGCGATAAACTAACAAACAAGCGCAAGCGAGGATGAAATTTATCCTATAGTTAATCCAGTGTATAAGCTAACTTCATTCCAAACATCAAAATCCGTCCAACCGTTATCGCGTGAACGCTCGCCAAACAAATAAATAAACGAACAATAAGACAATTCAATTTTATATATTAGTGGGGATTGTAAAATCGTTATCAGTACCATTATGTTTTGATTTCGCGATAAGGAAGAAACCTCATGACGCACTTGCGTTTTGCCGACGACCTTATCATTCTAGCTGAGAACGTAGCAGATCTCCAGTGTATGCTCGCAGACCTGCACGAAACATCCTTGGGAAGTCAGCCTCCGGATGAACATGTCCAAGACTAAAATAATGGTGAACCTACCATCACATACACCTGTCATTATTGTATGTGGCTGTCCCTTAGAAGTAGTGGGCGAGTATGTATATCTTAGATACTGTTAATCCTTTGGCCAAGGCTTCAAATATATCTTTTGGCCAAGGCTCCCAGGTCAAAGAGATTGCTAGACGAATCACGCTAGGATGGGCTGCCTTCGGCAAACTAGATGCCATTATTCAAATGCAAATTTCCCAATGCCTGAAGACCAAGGCTTTCAATCAAAGCATCTTACCTATCCCCACTTATGTTCCAGTGCAGAAAAATGGCCGCTCACAAAAGGGCACATGCACAAGATTAAGGTAGCTTAAAGGGCGATGGAGCGTGCCGTGCTCGGCATTTCGCTCTTGAATCGAATCCTCAATGTCGTGGGACAAGAGGTGAGGTGGGGTTGGGTAGGGCATTTGAGAACGAGACGAGAAGATGGCAGACGGAAAAGGGTTGCGAGAAATGGTGGTCAAGAGAAGGATGCAGATTAAGACACAGAACACCTGCTTAATGGTCTGCATCCTGGCGTTATCAAGGTGGAAGGAAAGTATTGGATCCGCTTGGTGCAGGACAAGAAAAAGTGGCGTGCACATGAGGTGGCCTATACCTAACATAGGGTTGATTGACCGAGCGAGCGAAGTGAACTTAAACCTGCTTCAAGTACAATTAATTTGCTTTCATCTGTCAGTTTGTTGGTACTCTTATACAGGTCGTATTTTACTACCTATCTGGATGAAACTTGGTATACAGGTTAAAGGAATTTTTAATATTTTTGGTCTTTAGCGATTTTTGATTGGGATGGTACTTCCTCCAAATATGGGCAAAAAGGGGGCTACTGAATATCTCCGCCGTATTAGATCTGATTTCATTGCTATTTTTTATTTGAAAGGTAACATTAATTTTGTCTCATAAAAATTTGGTGAAGATCTGATGATGCAGTAAATTGCTCACTTGTAGGTTTCTATTAGTGGCATCATCGCTTTACCTATTAAGTAGGTATTGATTGAGCACCTTGATTATTAATGTTACTTTTACAATAAGGTAACTAGATGGTGCTACTGTGCACCGATAGATTGCTGTAAAAAAAATCGTGCTCGGGAGGTCTACTTTTCGCAGAACTAATAGTGTAGGCTGGTATAGATAGATAGATCGCGATAAAGTAACTTTGATTATAGCTACGTGATTGTGCAGTTCAGTAGCTCAGAACAGTGGTTGAGGCAAATTTAGTTTCCACGGTGCCAACTTTATTTATAAGGTTTTTTAGTCCTAGAAAATCGCTCACGTGCCAGATTGTTAAAAGTCAATTTACCTATACAAGAAAATTTACGCACAATGAAAAGACCCGACTGCGAAAGTTAAATCGTTATAGATCCTAAATGGTAATTCGAAATGAAAATGATATGAGAAACCTAAAGATGATTTTCAAATACCAATGTTTAATGATACCCCACTTAGCATAGTTCGTCGACTTTCATATTTTTCTAATGGTTTTTAAACGACTGCCCAAAAAAATGAGTACATATTACAATATGGGTACAAATTGAATATCTTCATAAGCACAATCCAACAGTATATAATTGATTGGCAAAAGCTATTATTTGGCAGGGCATGCGTGTTTTTTTAGCTTTTAATCTAGTAATTTATCGATTACTCGACTTATCCTCAACTGATTGAGATACCAAGTATACCAGTTTTTTAGTCAAACCCTATGCTATCTAACAGTGATAGCAGCATCTCAATCGGTCCAGTAGCCTTTACGTAAAGCGCGAACACAGACTGACAAAAAATATTAACATTCATGTTGTTTTTTTTTTCATTGTACAGACCTTTTGTAACTTACTGCTTTATTATAAGTATAGATAGATTGTTGCGAAAGTTACTCTGTCTGTGTCAGTTTGTCAATTTCAATCACTGAACGTCTGAACCGATCTTGATGAAAATATAACTAGGAAACAGATTGAAGCGTGAGGAAACATCTAGGCAATATATTTTTTCCTCGAAAAAAGTCCACGCGGGAGTAATTGCATATATAAATATTTTTTGGTATTACGGCTTGATTACGCGAGCAGGCCGACACCGTGCCGTGTGTGAATTCAGCGTATTGTGAAAATTTTGCGCTGACTAGTTAAGGCTGGTCAGGGCTGTTACCGGAGATTAAATATTACTAAAGTATATTTAGTAGTTTAGTGGCAAGACTAAATATCATCATCATGTCCATTGCTGTACATCGGCCTCCCCCAAAGAGCGCCACGACGAGCGATCTTGTGCCACCTCCATCCACCGACTGCGATGGCTATAATGTCGTCGGTTTGACTAAATATACTTTAGACTAAATATTTGACGGAGCGAGCGCGAAGCGCGAGCGAAGAGTCTCTGTTTCAGCTTCGGCAAAAAATCTTTCGTATGTCTGGATGTCTGTCCGGATTTCCGGCTGTTCTCCTCTACAGGTTGCATATCTCAACCGATCTAGACAAAATTTGGTATACAGGTTAAGCAAAATATTAGAATTTTTTAGTCGTCGGGGATTTTTGATCAGGGGGGTACTTCCCTCAAAAAAGGGTAAAAAGGGGGCTACTGAATATCTCCGCCATATTAATTCTGATTTTTAATAATCTCATAAAAATTTGGTGAAGATCTGATGAGGATCTTCGGCGTGATGAGCAGAATAGCTCCTCCAAATGCAATAAATTTCTCACTTTTAGGTTTCTACCAGTGGAATCAGCCCTTTACCTACTAGGTAGGGATTGATGGAGCACCTTGGTTATTAATGTTAGTGTTACAATAAGGTAACTAGACGGCGCTACTGTGCACCGCTAGATTGTTTGCAAAAAAGTTTGTACGCGCGAGATCTACAGCTCACAGAGCTACTAGTCTTATGATATTAATGACTTATAATATTTTCTTATGATAAAAGCAACAGTCTCGGACTATATATATATACACTTTAGTAATATTTAGTCTTGATTTTGTATTTTTTTTAAAGTTTATTTCTGTCTCAAAATCCTACAACAGCCTCTAAATTTTTACAAGTATACACAGTTCTTGAAATTAATGTGAGATTTTTTATATAACCCGTAGATTTTTCGTACAACTTTAATTAAAATTTTGTAAAATTTATTATTATGCTAAATTTATTGCTACAAAAAATGCTATTTATTTTTACACCTACCCTACCATTACCCTACTCTATATCTACCCTTCTAACACCTCAACGGGATCGAGATCAATAATACTATGTGTGTCTACACTAATATAGTCAATCAATAGATATGTATTTCTTTTTTACTTCTGACGAAATCAAGGAGAGAAAAGTATATATTGTAACTGCATGCTACGTGTATGTATGTATGGCTATCATCATAGACACGTAATTCCTAAATTTTATCAGCAAAATACAATTTTAGAGTATTTTTTCTTTATATTATTTGCTGTCCCTGTGTTTTTCTTCTTCTTAGTATTGATTTGAAAGACCCCAGATTTGAGGCGAAAAATACGTTGAAAAGTACCGTATAATATAAAAATATGGTATTGTATTTTTTCCATATTAAAGCCGCATCCTTATTAATAAACGCCACTTAATCGAATACATTATATTAATCAAACAATTCCAATAATTTATGCAATTTAACAAAATTTGAAAGCTCTATGGTAAATAAGGTCTATTTAGTTAATGCCTACGAGGCAAATTTTACAACATATCGGAAATGTTTTCGGCGAAATTATGGCTAATTTAGACTGAGGCAGCAGCTTGATTAAAGCACTGGATTACTGGACTAAGTAGACCGCATTGCGTCACTTTTGGAAGTTCACTATGATGTTTTGGTGCCCGACAATGTACAGAATTCAGCAATTTCACCATTGATTACTATGACTAAAGTAAAGTGGATATGTAGTAGGTATATTTAGGAAAATAGGTATGCTCCATGTATCTTTAAGTGCAAAATCATTAATGTGACAAAAGATAAGACACTTAGTTGCTCATTATAAAAACTGATAAATTTCTGTCACCAAAACTAAATAAATTAATTAAAAAACATATAACAAATGAAGCTTTTTTGCAGTTGCCATGTCATAATGAAAATTAGAACGGGCTATCACAATTACATACAACATTTATCGCATATTAATATCGCGTATACAACATTTCGTGTCTATGCTGTTAACCGTTGAGGAGTTTCCTAATTGGGAGTCAACCCTGAGAGCAGCAGCCATGTCATGGTAAAACTTTAAAACGGCTAGCATTATATAATGGCTAGCATTACACAACATTTCGAGACAGTGCTGTTGACCATTGAAGAGTTCCATCATCTGGAGCTGTTCCTGAATGTCGATTCAGGTCATGCTTATATTGAACCAACATGAAAAAATTCAACTCCGTAGGATAAGTGGAAGTGGTTCTAATTCAGCTTGCAAGATTTGACCTAAACAAACATACATACATACAAACATAGCAAGTTATATAAAGCTTTTAAAAATAAATTATTCGGAAAGATATTCTATAAATATCATAAAATATCTAAATATTATAAATGTTATATTACATTTTCTAAATATTATAAAAACAGGTACATATTCGTATATACTATTAAAGACATGATATACAAAAAAAAGTGGAGTTGTTTGAGATCGAATGCATTCAAAACCCAAAACCCAGTTGGGTGGAGTAGGGTGGGTTGATAACTGTTTTAAGTTCTCATGGAGTAGAATGAAACTGAGTTTATATATATATTTTTTCGTGGAGTAGTTTGAGAATTTTTCTAGGAGTACTTTGAAAATTACCCTTAAAACGCACTCACTTTTTGCGGTAAAAAAATTATTGGTGAATAATATATATACCTACCATTAAATATTTTAAACCTTGTGGAAGTACGAGTATGTGTGCCGAGTGAGAAATTATACGCACTAAAATTAATTAATGATTTGTTGTTCATCTTACTTCTCAATAAGTTTACTATTATATTGGTTTTTGGTTAAATAATTGTTTAGAATTTGAATGTGTATGTTATTTATTTGCATGCTGGCGACAAATACTTATTATTATTATTTTCTTATATACTATCATAAAAAAAACCTCCACCTGTAAACCAAAACAATCGAATATAGCGGGGCCATTGTAGTAAATAGTATTCGGGAGTAGGTTATATACATAGCAGTAAAATTAAATTATCCTTTTACAAAATAATAGCGGTAACTGTGGTTACCAAAACATGGTAAAAAAACTGCGCTCGTTTTTAGATTTCCTATGCAGGCATACATTGATGGTAAAAATCACAGTAAAGTTTATATTACATGTAAAAGAAAATACTTACTTGCACTTACTCGCTTCGCTGATTGTCTGCTAGCTAAAAAAACACTGGTAGGCGGCTGGTGACCTAAGTAAGAGCTTATATATATTATTCACATTTTATATTATCTGATAACAATCTCAAGCAATTTTATCATTATCAGGTCAGCCAAAAATAAATCATAATAGTAATTAATTAGGGCTTATCTTGGCTTCTCTTTTTTATCCGACTGCGGAGGGTTATGTTTTTGGGTTGTATGTATGTGGGTAGTTTGTATGTTCCTTTAGGCATCCTACAGCCTAAAAGACTTAAAGAATAAAAGAGCCTAAAAAGTCTAAAAGATTTTGATAAGTAAGGTATCATTGGATTAGTCTTAATCACGAGAGTATTCCACACCAATATATATAAGTGAAAGGTTGTATGTTTGTTTATTTGTTTGTTTGTTTGGGGAGCTTTCACGCGATAACGGTTGGACAGATTTTGATGAAATTTAGAATGGAGATAGCTTATACCCTGGAATAAAACGTAGGATACTTTTTATCCCGTAAAATTGAAAGTTTCCACGGGAAAACTGGAAAATGTTGATTACACTGTAAGGAACGGTTGCCATCACAGAATAGTCTGTTGTTGCCATGGAAACGAAATAACAAGTCTGTCAAAAAAACATCAAGTGTGGTGTTATACCTACTTTTGCATTGGTTTTTAGTATTCTAGAAGAAAATAGGATGATTTTTTTCGCGATAAACCGTAGTCCGCTCGGACGAAGTCGCGGGCGGGAAAACTAGTACTTGAATAATTTAAAATTGAAAATTTTGTAACAAGCTTGAAAGACAATTGCTTCTGTTTAGGTAATAGAATTATATATTTTTGGAATCGTTTTTAAAGACCTTCATTTTGTAACCTCACTCGATAGGTTTTGATGATTTTTTGATCCGTCGGAAATACACACCTCATACGTTTTCTTGACACTTCATATATCCTATAGCACTCTCTTGATTAATACAAATCCAGTGATACCTCATTTATTAAAATCCAACAAGACGTTTAGGCTGTAGGATGCGCCTAAGAAACTTACAAACAAACAAACATACATACAACCAAAACACATAACCCTCCTCTGCGCTGTAGTAAAACTATCCAATAAAATAAGATAGAGAGATTAACTCTTTATTGACCCCAAGAAAATAAAACGATACAGACATAGGAAAACACTTAGATTATAGGTACATTGGGCGGTCTTATCGCTAAAAGCGATAATATCTCTAGTAATCTCTTCCAGACAACCTTTGGATGGACAGAAATTTAAAGTATAATGTTGTGTAAAATCCTTAGGTAAAACAGTGCTAAATATAAATAATGACATTAAAAACTAATCGAGCTTCTGTCTGTCCATAAAACCTATAGGTTTTACAGTCAGTTTTGTATACAGTCAAGGCATTTGGCCGTTGAAAAAAAACTTTAACATCCAAACAAACAAACTTTTATGAATATATTAAAGTGTCGAGTTGCTGACTGACAGACACACACAACCTGAACCAGAAGTGATCGAGACGTGCAATTTTTAGGGCAGTTTCCTTTGGTAGTATGCACTCTTAGGTAAGTATTCACTCCTCTTCGGAGGACGACGGCTATTCACTCCGCTTCGGAGAACGGCGGCTATTCACTCTGCTTCGGAGAACGGCGGCTATTCGCGCCGCTTCGGAGGACGGCGGCTCGCTTCGCTCGCCGCCTTCCCTCTCGCTACGTTCAGGTCTTGTATGCTCCAATTATTATTATCCATAATAAATACACATCGAAACAGCTAGACTGATTTTGACGTGACTTTAACTGGCAGATAGCTGATGTTATAAGGAGCGAAAACATGAAATCGTCGCTTACATTGATTTTCTGTATATGTGTATTCAGTGATAAAAAAAGTTAATTAAAAATGTTTAAAAAAAAGATTTTATGCTGTACCCATGTCAAGGTAAAACTTAAAACCGGCTATCATAACAAAATACGTAGACAAATTTCGAGTCTGTGCTGTAGACCGTTGAAGAGTTCCTTTATCTGGAGCTAATCCTGGATGTAGATTCAGGTCATGCTTACCATAAAAGTGCATTATCATCGGAACTGAACCAACATGCAAAAATTCTATTTCGCAGAATATGAGGAAGTGGTGTTAATTCAGCTTGCAAGATTTGACTTAAAAAAACATACATACACACATATATACATACAAACATTGCAAATTAAATAAATATTTTAAAATAGTATACATTGCGGTATTTTTATCTACAAAAGTGATAATATATTACCTATCATTCTCTTATAGCACCTTTGCTTTATCCTGATAGTAATTATAGATTAAAAAATATTCAGAGATTTATCTATAAATCACTTTCGATAACGGCTCTCAAACAATTTAGATATCAATTATCCTTGTACAGTCAGAACTTCAATAGTGATTACCAAACGATAAGAATATCAATTTGCTGATCTCAAACTCTGCCTTGGCATCGCCGGAGCACATCAAAAAGGCGTAGGCCTCTCCTGAGCCCGATCTTTAACTCTCTTTATCCAGTTTCACAAGTCGTCGTCGAACTTTTGAATCGATATCAAAAGGAGGAGATCCTCAGATCGAATGTTTTTTTTGGAGGCTTGTTTGCCCTGCAGGAACGCTTCATAATTTTTTTATTAAAATTGATATCGTAGTATTTTTTATCAAATTTATTTTTCGCTCTTAGAATAATTATTGCAGTTGACTGTACATACTGGAATAAATATTGTTATCTTTAGTATGATGCTGGCTATGATTAATAAATAATCACTATGCAACTTATTAATATTATGCATTTATGTGTGTGATTATCAATGGTAGCGATTTGGACAACCCCTAAACTAAACTTAATTGTTTAAAATGTAATTTAAACCTTGTTAACTTCGTATTAAGGTATTTTTTCCCTTGGAATTTAATCCTTACTCACTAAACTATCACTAAATCCTGTCAGCGTAAAATCAACTTTGTTTCCACGCGGCGAGAGTCCCGATTTGTCCAAAGGCTGTCTCAGAACGTGTCCGAATTTATCCAAGCGCTGTTAGACAGCGGGTTAAAAACCTGTTTTAATTGCGTTATTTTAAGCGGTGCAGCTTAAATTGACGTAAGTTTAGAATAGATGCCAGGGGCAAAAAGACCTTGTTACAAAGTTGACAAGGTTTAAATTACATTTGAAGATATTTAGTCTAGTTTAGTTTAATGAGTAAAATGACCAATTTGCTGCCAATATCTATTTTCTATTACAAGACATAAGTTCAAAAAGTAAAACCCTTTAAAATAGCCTATGACACTCTTACGGTGAAGACTTCTAAGTTCCATTCCCGTGATGAATGAATTATTTACATACCTACAAGTTTGTATGGAACCCACGGTGCACTTGGGCGTTACTCATTTGCAATTGTGGGGTTTTTGAAGTTTGAAACCTTTGTCTGTATGTCTGTCAAGACCAAGATCATGTTTAATGATCTTATTACGTCGAAACATGTAGTAATCAATGGTGAACCCCTCGATGTTGTTAATGAATACGTCTATCTCAGGTAAACTTTGCAGTTGGGTAGACACAACTTCGATAGGGAAGCCAACAGAAGAATTCAGTTGGGCTGGGCGGCATTTGGAAAACTTCGTCAGGTCTTCTCGTCGAAACGAAAGTCTGTAATGCGTGCGTCCTACCAGTTATGACATACGGAGTCGAGACATGGACACTAACAGTGGGTCTTGTCCAGAAATTTAAAGTCGCTCAGCGAGCTATGGAGAGCTATGCTCGGGGTTTTTCTGAAGGATAAAATCAGAAACGAGGTAATCCGCCAGAGAACCAAAGTCACCGACATAGCTCTAAGGATTAGCAAGCTAAAGTGGCAATGGACTGGTCACATTTCTTGAAGGACGGACAACCGCTGAGGTAGACGTGTCCTCGAGTGGAGAACGCGTCTTGGCAAACGTAGTGTAGTACGCCCACCGGCCAGGTGGAGTGACCACCTGTGAAAGGCGGCCGGCAGAAACTGGATGAGAGGAGCCGAAGATCGGGCTCTGTGGCGTTCATTGGGAGAGGCCTATGTCCAGCAGTGGACCAGCACGGGCTGATGATGATGATGATGATGGTGTATGTCTGTCTGCAGCATCGTAGCTCCCAAACGGATGGACCGTTTTATATACAGGGTTTTTTTAAATATTTGAATGCTGAAGATGGCAATATATAGGTAACTTTGTTTGGAAAAAAACAGTGCAGCCGTTCCTAAGATATTTGGATTCGATCAGTGTTGTAAAGGTATTTATTACAAGTAGGAACTTTCAGTTGATGTTCAAAACAATGTAGATTAAAAACTTATCTCCCGGAAGACCCTTACTTAATTATTGGCAATGTGAGCTGTAGAACTAACGAGTCTGTTTTTGCATAGCTTTGAAATGAATAAATGTAATAAAACATAATCAAAAAAATATAAAAAAAACTTAACGACAAAAAATAACTATATAATTATCGAACCTGCTTACAAAATTTCACGAGAATCGGTTGAAATGCGACCTGGGTTATTACACGATTTAAAAAAATAAAAAAGTTGTTCAGTAGCTTATTTTATGTACTGCAGACAATTTATTTAATTACCTCCTTTTTTACAGACGTTTTCGTACTTATTGCTTTATTATAAGTATATCTATACTAATCAAGGAATCTTGAAATGGAGTTGTGAACACTCGAGACGTGTGAATGACCCAGTTTTTTTAAATTTTGGCCGAAACATATTTTGTTTTGGAATATTGATTAAAAAAAACGATAATAATTTAAATTTAGTACTGGAAACTAAAACTTGCTATACATTAGTAAGTTTACGATCTCAAAAAATGTATATGAATCATGGATTTTTCATTGCCAATTTAATTTTAAACACGATTTTTTGTGATTTTAATTTGAATCGTAGTTTTACTAATTAACTCTCCCAGAAAACTTGTTACTGAATAGAAATCTTTATTCATTAATTTCTAGTGTCTTAGGCCTACAGTATCGATATATAGATAGTGATTGCTTTACATCCGACATCGGTACATACCGAGGACAATCGTTAGATTTGACAGTTATTGTTAAAATCGATCGATTATGTCATCGGTATCTGTACTGACATATCATGATTGATATCGATATTTGGCAAATTGATATTTGGTAAATTTGATATTTGGCCAAATATCGTTATAATTGGACTTTGCGACCGATTTCGGTTCTAAACCAATTACTGTCGATGTTGAGAGAGTAGGCCCAGGGCTTGCTCTTTAAAGATTTTTCTATAAAATGCACAATAACAACACACTGCAAAAAATACGCAAACTATTCAACTACACGATTAACGTAAATAAAATTGTACTCCTTGCACAATAAAGACCAAAATCCTTTCAAAGTTACTCAGCACTAAGCGTGAAATCGTTAAAGCACAAACTAAACTAAACTTTATAACATACATTTTAAAATATTAAATTTCTTAAACATTTTCCGGCACAGAAAATAAGACCATAGACTCTTATTTATAAAATCTAATTTGGAAAGTTACATCGGCAAAAGTTATCTGGTAATAGTTTTTGAAAAATGTACTCAATTTCTAAAATGTTTAAGCTTAATATTGTGTGCAGTTAATTTTGTTTGCAGCAATATTTTGCAGTGTTTGAATTTTGTTCAGTAATTGTATGTATGACGTCATATTGAATTTGGAAATTGGGTCTTTGGCTACCGAACGCGGACTGTGATTCTTTTAGATTATATGTAACTTTATGATAAAATCTGTTATATTAGAAATCTCTGTTACTTATCCAAAAGATCTAAAAGAAGTGCTTGATAATTTACTTTCATAAAGTACCGGACGGACTATGATGAAGTTTTCGGATTTTTATAACTTAGGTAAGTGAGAAATTACTTCAAGGCATGATAAGCTTTGCTTACAAGTTGGCTACTATTGAACTTACGTATTGATGCTTAGCTGTTGAATGCAGTTTTTTTACCCGAATACGGCGAAGCAAAGTAAGGATTATGTGTTCACACTAAAAACTTGGTACGATTTTGACAAGTAAAGTATCAATCAATTCGTCTTCATTGCAAGAGTGTCATAGCTTATTCTTTATCCGACCCGTAGTCGGGTTTTAGTTTTGAAGTTATGTCTTGTTACATGACTGCCCAAAAAAAGCAGAGTTTTGTTTTTAGCATTTATGTATGTTTGTATGTTTGTATGTATGTCATCATCATCATCATCATCATCATCATCATATCAGCCTTTAAAAGTCCACTGCTGAACATAAGCCTCCCCCAAAGAGCGCCATGACGAGCGATCTTGTGCCACGTATGTATACGAGTTTCTTTATTCCACCATAACTTTTAAATGCCTGAACAAATTTAGATGTATGGGGTGTCATTAGAATCCTTACATCCCCCCGAGTAACATAAGCTATATATGTTTTGAAAACATTCAATATGGCGGCAGTATCTAATTTTACAATATGGGTATCAAATTGAAGGCCTTGATATCATTGACATTCCTACAGTGCCCTGCCAAAAAAGTGCTTTTGCTAATAAATAATATATTTTATAGCAAAAGCACTTTTTAGGCAGGGCAGGCGTGTTTTTTTTTAGCTTATAAGCTACTTGACAGACTGTGTTTCTTAAGATGTCCAGAATATGGAACAGTTTCAAGGCTTTTGAACACCATGTGGACGAAGTTGTAGCCATGTTCACAATATGCTAATTTCTCACACTATACGATGCAATATGTGCACAAATTCACCATCTGACGCCATTTAATACTTCACTAAACCTATCGAAGGTTGTTAACCGTCCACAAGATGGCAACCGGTGGAAATGCTAACCACACGGTTACTAACACCACCTGTCATGCTATATTCTATTGAAATCCTGAGCGCCTAACCACATCCGAACGTCCAGCATAGGCTGGCCTGCCCCTCAGTAAAAAAATGTTATCATAAGATTTTTTAGTTGAATTATAAAATAAAAACGTATATTTTTTTAAAAGCTTTTTTTTAGCTTCCCTTGTATGTATGTATCTATGTATTTTGTCTGTCCTGGAATCTTGCAATTCAAATTTCGAGCACTGCCCGATTAGCTATCCGGCTGAAACTTTCAGAGTATCTTACAAACTGATGACAAAGCAAAAAATAAAATACTTAAAAAAAAAAAATATAAAGGAAAAACAAAGGAAAAAAGTTAAAAACGTAAAAAATTACAAAGCAATTAAAAAATAGGTAAAATTCCCGTAAACCCCTTTTTTTTATTATACTTTTTATTTATGATCTCGTTCATTTTAACATGTGTGCAGCAAATTAAAATAAGTATGTATACGGTTGAAAAATAAAACTTAAAGAAATTACATTGAAAATAGTTACACGAGATCATTAGCAATGATAAGTTTACATAATTAGGAATTCTTTTGATGATTTTTGACCGAGCGAGCGCGAAGCGCGAGCGAAGCGTCTCCGTTTCAGCGTGGGCAAAAAATATTTCGTATATCCGGCGGATTTCGGACTGTTCACCTCTACAGGTTGCATTTTTCAACCGTTTCTCGTGAAATTTAGTGAGCACGTTCGATAATTACATGTTTATTTTTATCGATTCAGATTTTCGAAATTTGTTCAAGCTGAAGCGGAGACGCTTCGCTCGCGCTTCGCGCTCGTTCGGTCAATAAACTTGATAGATGTGACCTAAACATACATTCATCTATTCTTACTACGTACTAACAGGGTGAGTTAAAAAAAACTCTGAGAATGCGAAAGGTCTCGTTAAAATGGTATTGAAAGAAATCGGATAGCTGAAGCCATAGCGAAAAATGAGTGATCCACTTGGGGCTGAGATTGGGCCATCTTCGTTTTTTTAATGTGACCTACATCCGATGTTTTTTATTTTATTTTAGGTATTGATTTCATTAAGATTTAATCAGTATTGTAGTGTTTTTTTTTGGAAGTTTATGATTACGTGTTCTCGAATGTAAGTATAAAGTATATTATTCTGCGAGATAATGTGAAATGTAACTATTTCTTTTTATTAAAAAAAAAGAGTTATTTAGTTATTAAAGAAAAACAGCTTTTGCTATTACTTATTGTAACTAATTCCCCAAATCTCGAAGACAAAAATCCATCAGTGCGTTCTACCTTGTATATCATACGGAGCCGAGATGTGTACTCTAACGGTACCATTAGTTCACCAATTCTAAGTTGCTCAGCGTGCTACGGAAAAGGGCTGTGCTCGGAGTTTCCTCGGAGTGAATCCGGAACGAGGTGATCCGACAGGGAACCAAAGTTATCGACATAGCCTAAAACTAGCAAGCTGAAGTGGCAGTGGGTTGGTAACCGTTGTGGTAGGTAACCGTCTTCTTAAGAGGAGACAGCAATTCGGCAAACGTAGTGTAGTTTGCCCTCCGGCTAGTTGGAGCTACGATATACGCAAGGTGGCTGGCGGCAATTGCAAAGAAAAGACTAAGTTCGGTCTCAGTGACATGCTCTGACCAAGTTTTAAGTTTGAACACACAACCTATTCGCTTCCTTAAAGTCGCTTTAAAAAAAGCATATAACTCTTCATTTGAAGACGAATCGATTGAAAAAAATCGGACCAATAGGAGCGACGCTATGGTGGAACATTCACATATATACATACGTACGTACATACTGTTACAGACTGTTAAACTCGTAAACTTTTCCCTTCGCCGTAGTCAGGCAAATAGAGTGGTATATATAACATTTTTGTAAAATAATAAAATTGCATATAGCCAGTAGATCATCGGATGGCGATATATCTAGCGTCGCGTCGCGGTAAGCGACTGGTTATAAGAAGTTTTATCGCTATTTAAATTAGTGTTAGGCATCGGGTGGCGATATATCCAGCATCGCGTCGCGGTAAGCGACTGGATATAAGAAGTTTTATCGCTATTTAAATTAGTGTTAGGCATCGGGTGGCGATATATCTAGCATCGCGTCGCGGTAAGAGACTGGATATAAGAAGTTTTATCGCTATTTAAATTAGTGTTAGGCATCGGGTGGCGATATATCCAGCATCGCGTCGCGGTAAGCGACTGGATAGAAGAAGTTTTATCGCTATTTAAATTAGTGTTAGGCACATCGGGTGGCGATATATCTAGCATCGCGTCGCGGTAAGAGACTGGATATAAGAAGTTTTATCGCTATTTAAATTAGTGTTAGGCACAAAGTTTAGGTATTGATTATGAGACGTCTCGATAAGAATTTATGTATCCATCCAAGATATCAATATAAATCAATATTAACTGCAGATAATTATTGTATAATTTAGATTCTAATCCGTCTAATTAGATTGTTTTTAAAATATTTGTATGGTACAATTGTGTTTGAATGACATGCGCATTAATTTTGCGTGGTTGCTGGCTTGTCGTAGGTTCGAGATAGTGCTGGCTTCTGGTGTCAGAGTTTGTCAGGCCGCCCAAGGGCCTCTGACATGGCTTAACGACTGCTTTTAATGAATTACAGCCGGGACCGAAAGCTTAATGTGCCCTTCGAAGCACGGAGCGATGGAAAGCCGCACATAACTTACAAAAGTCATTGGTGCGGAGCTTAGGACCGAACCCGGTATCGTTGGATTCTAAGTTGCACTATTGAACCGTTAGGCTACCATCGTTCTAGTAAGATAGTGCAACCCGCACCAAGTAAAATTCATTTAACATTACATGACATCACACTCCACTCTAATATTATAAATCAGATAAGTGTGGCCATTGTCGTATACAGGCCATTCAGAGCTTAGAGTTTAATAAATGACTAGCGACCCGCCCCGGCTTTCACGGGTAGCTATATAGAAAGATAAATTTAGTAGGTACTTTATTTAGACAAATAGAACAACAACAATTTCTTACACAAAATGTTTGTTTATAGGTTTTATACTCACGTACCATTTCGTCTATAGTATTATTCTGTTTAACGCAAGGAGGTTGAATTACGGTTACTATTTCGTGTATTATTAGCATAGACCTTTTCCTACGTCAATGATTATTAGATGTTCTGTTATTTCGTTTCCATGGCAACTTTCCATATACAAAAATCCGTATCTCCTTCTTAGTTTGTGATCCTACGTAGTATTTATATACTCTTTGGTTTGTGATACAAAGTAATCGAGATTTTTTGCAAAATTTAATCCCTCTTTCATTATTGCAATTATCGAAGGGGACTCTAATTTTTTGAAAAATAAAATCCTGCTAGTGTTGATCATGTCAGCCATTAGAAGTCCACTGCTGAACATAGGCCTCCCCCAAAGAGCGCCATGACGAGCGATCTTGTGCCACCTCCATCCACCAACTTCCTGCGATGGCTACAATGTCGTCGATCCATCGTGTGGGGGATCTCCTCACACTTCGCTTGCTTGTTCGTGGTGGTCGCCATTCGAGAACCTTTATTCCCCAGTGGTTGTCGGTTTTGCGAACTATATGGCCTGCCCATTGCCACTTCAACTTGCAAACTCTGAGAGCTAGTAGTAGTCTTAGCTAGTGTTACTCGCTGATCATTTAGCTTACTTTATGTGAAAGTTTTTTTTTAAATCGGGTCTGCCTTTTTTGAGTTTGTCCATTACAAACAAACAAGCAAACAGACAATCAAACCTTTCCTCTTTATCCATACATGAAACGTTGTCTGTTTGTTTGTTCGGGGAGGTTTCACGCAATAAAGGCTGGGCGGATTTTGATCAAATTTAGAATGGAGACAGATTATACCCTAGAATAAAACATAGGAGACCTTTTATTCCGGAAAATTGAAAGTTTCCGCGGAATAATTGGAAAATATTAATTGCTCACTGTAAGGAACGGTTGCCATCACAAAATGGTCTGTGGTTGCCATGGAAACAAAATAACAAGTCTGTCAAAAAACATCAAGAGCATTGGGTGCTATACCTACTTTTGCATTGGTTTTTAATATCCTGCAAGAAAATAGGATGCTTTTTGTCGCGATAAACAGTAGTCTGCGCGTATGAGGTCGCGGGCGGGAAAACTAGTTATATTATAAGTGTAGATGTAGATGTAGAAGTGTAGATTAAAACATAGGCAACTTTTCATCATTAACAGAAACCACGCGGGTGAAACCGCGTAGCGCAGCTAGTAAGTCTTAAATCAAACAAAACAACATTATTCAAGTATTCTCCAAAACTTCGCATAAGTAAAACTCATATATTATTGTAGCCTTCCATTTTGTAATATGCAAGGCTACGCTTTTATTTACGTGAACTCCAGTAAAACCAGGTTTTTTTAAGTTCAACGACAAGGTCCCAGGCGGAGCGTGACCGCAGCCGTGAGAAAGTACGATATGTGGGAAAAAGTTTTGAATTACTAGTTATTGCTAATACGAGTGTAACACGTTCTTACACATGTTAATCTATACTTAAAATAGAGCAATAAAAACAAAAATGTCTGTACAACGAAGATAATGAAAAATAAAATGGTCTAGGGTACTTAAAATAGCTACTGAACAAGAAAGTAACATTTAAAAAAATGTGTCTGTCTCTTTGTCTGTTTGTTTGTTCGCGCATCACGTAAAAACATCTGGACTGATTGCGATACGGTTCACTGTTGAATAGCTTAGAGTTTGACTTTAAAACTGTGATACTTGGTATCATAATCCGATGATTAGATGCCGAGCAATCGATACGTTTGTCGAA
Source organism: Alsophila aescularia (assembly GCA_946251855.1). Lineage (NCBI taxonomy): Eukaryota > Metazoa > Arthropoda > Insecta > Lepidoptera > Geometridae > Alsophila > Alsophila aescularia. The sequence continues at coordinate 53,484,004 of OX276373.1, forward strand.
TCGATATGTCGTTTCTGGTCCTGGAATAATACGTATGGGCTACGCTTAAAAAAAATAACCACGCGGGCAAAGCCGCGGGCTCAGCTAGTATTTTTATAAAACAAGCATTATTTAAAAATATACATATTAGGTACACAATGTAATGAAGGACGCCCTCAGGCTTTGCGGCTGATTACATAATGATTACCATAATGTTGAAAAGATGGTTCTTAAAATTTGATTAGGATTGCTCACTTATCAATTTATTCTTTAGGCATTTAAGTTTGGCACTATCAATTTTAAAACTATCAACATACCTAATACAAATAATTCTCTATTGTATCACAGTACATGTACATGTTTAATATATGTACTGTGATTGTATCTTGTAATTTTGATTGCTAAATACCTATACTTAATAACAAATAGAAGGACGTTTTAAAAACAAAAATGTATTTGCTTACTAGCTTTTGCCTGCAACTTCATCTGCACGGACTACAGGTTGTCGCGTTGATACCTTTCACTTCCATATCAGCCACTTTGACACCTTTTCACTTTGGTATTCTGTCACTTTGCTACTTATCACTTTCGATATCAGCCACTATGACACCTTGTCACTTTGGTATCTGTCACTTCGCCACTCGTCACTTTGCCACCTGTCACTTAGCCACCTATCACTTTGTCACCTGTTTCTTTGCCTCCTGTCACTTTGCCATCCGTCATTTTGACATCGATGTGGTCATTCCCATACAAAATAAAAAACTATATATTCGAATAAATAAAATACTTAAGTCGGACGAAAAATACCCTATGTCCTTTTCTGTACCCCTGACAACGTGGGGCCTGTCGCTATTAGCAATTTCTTACAGGCAACCATAGGATGGACAGGAATTGAGTATAAAAATAGCGATCAGCGATGGAGACTTACTTTGGAACAAAAAGTACTAATAATATTATAAATGCGAAAGTTTGTATGTTTGTGTGCGTGTGTGTGTGTGTGTGTGTGTGTGTGTGTGTGTGTGTGTGTGTGTGTGTGTGTGTGTGTGTTTGTTGCTCCTTCACGCTCGAACGGCTGGACGGATTAGCAGAAACACAAAACTTGGAGATATGACATTGACAAATAAAGTTATTAAAAGTGAGTATACTTACCTCCCCATGAACATGAAATGGTGTGATTATATTTAAAACAGTATTTCTAAGTACCAGGAGAAAAGAAACACTTAAGAAGTTGGAGATATAATATTGACAAATAAAGTTATAAAAAGTGAGTATACACAAACATTAAATAGTAGGATTATATTTTAAAAAAATATCTAAGTACCAGGAGAGCAGAAAAACATAAGCAACCGGATACAAAATTGACAAATAAAGTTATTAAAAGTGATTATATCTCCCCATGAACATTAAATGGTGTGATTATATTAAAAAAAGGATTTCCAAGTACCAGGAGAAAAGAAACACTTAAGAAGTTGGAGATATAATATTGACAAATAAAGTTATGAAAAGTGAGTATTCCTCCCCATAAACATTAAATTGTGTGATTATATTAAAAATATTTATCTAAGAACCATAAGCAGAAACATTTAAGAAGTTGGAGATATATCATCTACATATATATATGTAACAGAACGTCAGAAATTTTTGTTACGTACACTATTTATAACTCAAGAACTGCTAGACAGATTTTTATTATCCTTGTTTTTTTTTTAATTTATATCCATCCCGAATAGATAATAAATATAGATGCAAAAAGGAGGGATTTTTTAAGACTAATTTGCTGAACTGGTGGGTGGGAGAGGCAAAGTTTGACCGTGGGCGAAGCTGCGGGGCGCAGCTAGTAGATATATGAAAACAACTGTAAGTTTATATATTTATACATACTTACATACGTATTATCATAAATTACCTATTGTTGAATAGATAAATATATACTAAAATTATATATTTTATCATATATATAGCCAAATTTATAATAATATTAGAAGGATACTACTACTATGTAGTTATTTTATATATATAGTTATTCTGCTGCTACGCTAATTAAAACGGCGCCAAGCGGAGCGCATCGACATTAATATTAACTGATTCCGTGAGAACCAAGCAGAGAATACAGTGGGCTCCACTTTCTTCGACATTGTTGGGCGATATAGCATAGATTAGGGCGGACAATGTGGTGTGATGATGACGTCAAAGTGACGGGCCTAGCCTGGCCTCGTCTTGCCCAGAATCGGAAAATATGGTAATGCAAGAGGCTTTTACACGATTTTGGGTGTACTTATACAACATTGTAAATTAATTATTTTAATTAGAACTGAAAGTCCATAAAACGTCATACAATGTATTTAAATACCGATTAGCGCCATCTATCTTTCTGTTCTGTTTGTATGTTATCTTTCACGCTCAAACGGCTGAACGAACTTGGATGAAATTTGATACCAGGATAGCTGATATCCTAGATTAACACATAGGCTACTTTTCATCATCATCATCATCATCCATCATCATAATTCAAGCGGGTGAAACTGCAAAGCGCTATTAAAATATAAATAAACATTGTACATTAATACAATCTGACGAGATTTTCAAATAATGATTAATTTCTCGTTGGTTCTCGTTTCAATGAATCTTAATGACACAGGTCACCTATAATAAGGTCTTCATCATGAGACCCTCACGCATGCGGGTTTGAAGAAAGCCATCAACACTAAACAAGCGCTTACTCAGCATTCTAGATGATAATAGCATTCGAGATCTCTTCACACAGTGATCACAGCTTCTTCAGAGCTGAGCTGAATGTGTTTGTTGCATACGAGACTCATAACAGCTCGCTTAATCCTGCTTTCAAGTAAAGAAATCGCATCAAAATCGGTCCATTCGTTTGGAAGCTACGATCCTCACCCCTTCCCCCCTCTATTAAAGCTAAGAACCGTCTCGATCACATCAGCTTTCAATCAGAAAAAACACATCAAAACCTGTCAATTTGTTTGGGAGTTACGATGACACAGACACATACAAACACACACATACGAATACATACACACCCTAAGCTTATAACACCCCTCTCTTTTCGAGTTCAGGGGTTAAAAAAGTACCGTGACATAGGCACCGACTGACTGACGGACACCGCACAGTCGACCTAGAGGTTTGAAATTTGGAGAAAATATTCCTTGAGAATACTGGATGTGAACTAAAGTAGGTTTTTAAATTTCCATCCGTAAGGGGATTAAAAAACGTACGGGGGTTGAAAAGTTATCACGCGGGTAAAGCCGCGGGGTACAGTTATACATATTATTATAAATTATTAATTTCTTTTTTGTAAAGCCGTTGGCCAGGTCTTGACGCTTGGCCTTGATCGCACGGGGCGGATTTATGGTCGGCTGCACACTCCTGCGAGTCCTTCATACGATCCGACACGACTGCGTTTGGTAATTTTGAATCGGACTAAACGATAACCGATTTGGATGGGTTGAAGCCTGCATGTATTCATTGCAAGTAAATGTAAATGTATATTTTTCAAACTGTCGTGTCTTATTCTATTACATTTCGCTGAGTTTTTTTATAAAGTTGACTTTATTCTCTGTCCTAATTGAGCCATGGTGGCCTAACGGTTTTAATAGTGCAACTTAGAATCCAACGATTCTTGGTTCAGTCCTAGGCTCCGCGCCAATGTATCTTCTAAGTTATGTGCGGTTTTTGATCACTCCGTGCTTCGAAGGGCAAGTTAATCTGTCTCGACTGGTATTGGTTAATAGCAATAGTTAAACCATGTCAGAGGTCCTCAAAAAAATCTGACAACAAAGGCCAGCACTACCTTATATACGACAAACGAACAAACAATTATCATTATTTACAAGCTTTGTCCGTGACTTCGTTCGCGCGGACTACAGTTTATCACGATAAAAGTATCCAGGGTTCAAACTATCTTTGTGCCAAATATAATCAAGATCGGTTCAGCCATCTATTTGTGAAAAGGTAACAGACAGACAGAGCTCCTTTTGCTTTTATAATTTTGGTATCGTTTAGGTAATATACCAAGGATATGGTCCTCAGTTGGCATTTGCTTTCAGTTTATCTGATAATCGTCTGTTATAAGGAGCTCTCAGTATAACGGCCGCGCGACATCGAGTAACCGACGGATTCACGGATCGCCGCGCCTCGGTGTCTCGTCCTGTGTGCAACGGAAGGTACACATTACACAAGACATCATTGAAAGTGTTGATAAACACTTCGAACGAAACTAAAATGAAAATTAACGCTAATATAATAAACCCGACTTAGAAAGTTTGCTAACAAATTGCAAATCCTAAATGGCCATACGAAATAAAAAATTATAAGAAAAACCTGAAGATGATTTTCAAATACATATTCAATGATACCCCATTTTACATAGTTCGTCGACTTTCATTTGTTTCTTTTTACCTGACTACGGTGAAGCAAGGGAAGGGTTACGAGTTTAAGAGTCTAAGTATGTATGTCGGTCCTGGCTGTTATTTAATGATAGAAGTCGTTTAGCTATATGCCATTCCTCGAGTGGCTTGATAAACTCTGAAACCAGAGGTCAGCACTACGAGTACGTCGTACGATAAACAAGCAAGCACCTACCTTCACAAATGACATCACAATTTCTCCATCAATCCCAATAACGATAAACAAACAGCCGTTACAGCTAACGGCAATTGGTTTCACCCCCACCCCTAGTTGAATAGGGGTTAACTCAAGTGTGAAGGAACCACGCGTCAGCGCGTCAGTTCACTGGCTGTTCTGTGAATGTTATGCACTGTGCCCATAGCATTTTTTTTTATTCGACACTTTGGGCGAGCTTTTACGGAGGACGTTTTCGGGATGTCTTTATGTTTGTCAGTCATTGGGTAAATCCGATTATTAGAAGCCCAGTTTTTACCAAAACCTAAGCTTTCCAATATCGATAACCGCATCGTAATCGGTCCACGGTTTTCACGTGTTGCGCGAAAAAGTAGACAAACAGACAGACATACACCATTTAAAAAATGTTATGATCTTGTTCAGTGGCTGATTTTAAATGTCCTAGAACATTTTTGGGGTTCCATACCTCAAAAGGAAAATAGGAATCCTTGTAAGATCGCTTTGTTGTCCGTCCGTCTGTCCGTGTGGTTGTCTGTCAAGACCATTTTTTTCAGGAACGCGTGGTTGCATTAAATTGAATTGATCATCAAATACTCAGGTCTGCAATCCCTAGTAGCTGTGAAAAAACAAACTTCTAAGTCAACACAATCAAAGGAAACGGCCGTTAGCGCGTGCCGCATATTTCGACATTTTCGCAAGAGAGTCAAACCTATAGGGTACTTTCCGTTAACCTATAATCATGAAATTTGGCAAAAGCAATGTTTTATAGCACAACAATAGTAAAAAATCCAAAAATCATAAATTTATTCACATCACAAAAATAACACTTTTAAAAAACTTTGAGTGTCGATTCCCGTTATGGACGAACTATTTACATACCTAAAAGTTTGTACGAAACCCTCAGAGCACAAGTCCATCTCGCAAAGTGCCATTTTTTTATTATCTTCTTCGTAATGCCTTTTTATTACTTACTGTTTTGTTATATGTATAGATTAGGATTTTTACACGTTTGCCCAAAAAGGAGTGTCATGTTTTTAGGATTCCTGTATGTTTGTATGTATGTTTGTAGTATGTATGTTTGTATGTATGTATGTATGCTAGTTTCTTTATTCCAACATATTTTTTAAATGCCTGAACAGATTTAGACGTATGGGGTATTGTAAGAATCCTTACATCCCCCCGAATAACAAAGGCAATTTAAAAAAAGAAAAACTGTATTGCTATGGTATGGCTCTATTTACAAACAAGAAAAAAATATGCAATATTGGTATCGAATTGAAGGCCTTAATAAGCACATTCCAAAAGTATATAATTTATTGGCATATGTTCTTTTTTGGAAGGGCAGGCGTGTTTTTTTTAGCTTTTAGGCTTGTTTCACTAATAGCAAATTTCTCCTCGAAGTTATATGGATTTTATATGCAACTTTAGCATAAATTTGTAACTTGTAAAATGTTCACCAAGTCCCCATAATTCAATGCTGAGTGTAAAGGCCGATTACAATATATTGCATATCCACGTAGATTTATCGACAAAACCAAGTCGGACGAGAAATACAATTTTGCCAAACTCTTAAGTTCTGAAGACGGAATGTAAGGACAGTATGGGCTGAACATAGGCGTGATTAAATTCTTGAATGCTGCTATATTGGATACTAGTGCTTCGCCCCGGCTTCGCACGCGTAGTGCTCACACCACGTCATTTTAATAACTTTTAGCATTTTTGTACCCGTCGCAACGTCTAAAATACTACGCTGTATTTTAAACTGCTTAAAAATCACGAAATAAACGACACATTATAGCATTCATACTAAACACCACAGGAATTATTAAATAAGGAGTAAAGAAGCGCTTTTTACCACCACACTTGAAGACTTGAGGAGGAGAGCAAAGCAAAGCAAGATTTCTTCATTAGATAAAGCTTTCTAAAGAAGAAAGATTGCAGCAGGTTGGGAAGGTGAGGGCATCATCGTCTGAAAAAAGAGGTCGACCAACCTTCGATTCGCTGACGACATAGTCTTCTTCTCCTCTTTGGTTTTTGGATTAAGTACATACCATACTTGAAGACCCGAAGAAGACAAACCTCAAGGTCAGACTTCTGATGAACATTTCGAAGACCAAATTAATTACTAACAGCGTTAATAGCAAAACCTGCGTTGAAGGTGTGGAGGTGGAATATGACCAGGAGAACATACTTGGGCCAAAAAGTCTCCTTCCAGGTGAAGAAAGACAAAAAGTTGCTAGGGCCAAATCAAAAGTTGAATGAATCTTACGTGATAAGAAACGGTGACGCGTCAGGCCCGGAGGAGATACGGGACGATCTTGACGCTTTTCTGAAAGATTTGCCAACCATAGCCCAAAATCGAGAAAAATAGAAGTACACCTTTGTCCCGCGGGACACTAAGGGCTCATAATTATTAATAATAATATTATGATTAGGTATTTAGCACACTTATGCCAAAGTAGAAATACGAAAGTATTTTGAAGTGAAACGTCTTTAAAATCACTCCGATACATACGGGGTACCATGACAAAAGGAACCGTCACAAAAAGGATTATACTGTCTTGTTTTTGTAACAAGCTCCAGAGGTGTATTTTTTTTAGCTAATATCAGTCAGCGTCATCATGATGTAATATATGTTATTTTCTGTAAATATACAAAGGTATTGACAGGATAGGACGCACAGAGCAAAATCAGGAAAAAATATGTTTTTGTGATTTATAATTCTGTTTAACTCGCGATAAAGAATGGGTAGCGTATTGATTTGGATCATGTTGTAAAAATCTCTTTGAGAAAATTTTACTCCTTAAGAAAAAGTTTACAAAAAGTCTACTTAAGAATAACTAAATTAATAAAAAAGGAGTGGTAAAAAGTTAAAATCTCAAAAATAGCTGCAGCGCCCGGAAAACCCGTTACAAAATAAACATTGTTGAAAAGAAAAAGTTCTGGAACTCACAACGGTACATTTGACTCTATCACAGAGTGAACGAGAGGGTTCCAGGACCGGTCAAAATTGTACGTGGCGTAGACGTTTCACACCAAAAAAACCGCCGTGCGGCCGCCTCTCCCGGCAGTTTTGTTGTTTGTTTGTCCCTCTTTCACGCAGCAACTAAGCGATGGATTAACGTGTTTTTTGCATATCATCCAAGCGAGTGAAACCACAGGCGCAGCAGCTAGTATTAAATAGCTATAGACTAGTAGCTGGCTACCTTTATTACCCGGTATACGGCTGACATGAGCACTTGTTAGGTACCAATTTTAGGATTCAAAGTACATGTTAGCAGGTGCTGTGTTCTGAAATTGTTATAGATGTTTCAAGTTAACTGTGCTTCAACTGTTTTTCCAATGTAAGTGAGTCAGTGGTCCAGCCTTACGGTGAGACTACCCTTACTGTATCGATGTATATGTAAGCTTCAAGTTGTTTTCAATTCGTAAGAGGGAAGTTCTTTCTTCGAACGATTCATAGAAGTGAGTTTCGACTTGTTCGGAATTTGTGTACCTTCTTTATTATTCTGTGGAATTATAAACACTTTTTTCTGGTACGGCTGGTGCGAGAAAGGTGTTTAGTATTCAGTTCTTGTGAACTGAGTTCAGTCGGTGGTGCGGCTGTGGAAGTTAATCTGGGGCACAACAGCTTCGTTTTTTTGATGCCGTAAGTAGAAGAACAGAATAGTTTGTCCTCCAGACACTTTATGAATGAAAACACAAATGAAAATGGTAAACAACACATGCTGTGGTATTTCATTCTTCAGAGCATACATAAGTTACGACGAGTATAAAAATGCTAAAAGTAAGAAACATGCCATGGGGTGAGCGCTACCCGTGAGAAGCCAGGGAGAGTCACTAGTGTTATATATTTATAATTCTTACTAACCGATTACTAAATTAAAGCTGAAATAAAACTATGAACAGTGAAAATTATAAATATAAAAGCCGGCCAAGGGCGTCTCAATCACGCATAGACAAAAGGTTCCGTAGCCAGGACCATTAGCTCCCGAACTGTGAAAACCGTATTTCAATCGGTCCTGTAGTTTTACATGTACGCCAACAAAGTTGATTTTCGGTTAGATTGTGTCGTTAATAAAAAAAAACATGGTTAACGCGGGTAGTAAAAAAATATTAGGGTAGGTTTTTAAAAATAATTAGACAGTGAATGATTTAGAAGGTAGAGTTTATTTTTGAAGTAATCATTAAGGAACGTATTTTATAGTTCTATTTAATCATCAATAAACTATAGGAATAGTTTTAATAATTAATATAACAAGAATAGTTTATTCTTGAAATAATCTATAAGAAACATATATTATAGTTACATCGGTAAACCGTAGGGAAGATTTTATATGTAGACACGATTAATAAAATTAATACTTAACTTTAGTTTATCAGGCAGAAAACTTGAAAACTTGGTCGGTTCCTTGACTTTACAGTAAGTTAGACTAACAGTACAGTTCTTTTTATTCTTTCGACAACGCAGTACCACAGGCTAGTTTAAAGTTGTAACACGTGTTTCAGTGACCAATTATACATTTGGTTTGACTACGTAATACAGTCCTTATTTTTTGACAACGTAGTGCCCCAGGCTGGTTAAAATCTGTATCACGTGTTTCAGTGACCAATTTTACATTTGGTTTGACTACGTAGTACAAATATCAACACGTATTGTCAGGGACCAATTATACGTTTGGTTTGACCACGTGGTGTTCAGCTCTGGTTTACTACGGCTGGCAGAGCTCCGTTCCGCTCCGCTGTCGACAAGAAGTGGCCGTCGCTTTTTTTTTTTAGAAAATTTATGTGCTGTTGGTCTATAGCTGACCTCTACAGCGTCACCGGACGGTGGGGCGGGCGCAAAAGCGCTCCACCGCAAAGCGTGACGCAGAAGTTGAGTTTTTGGCCACTTGCTCAAGGGCACCCAGGGAGTACGAACCTCGGCTTGGACAGTTGCCATTGATTACTTGGGGAGTATCGAACTAAACTTGGGGAGTATCGAACTAAACTTGGGGAGTATCGAACTAAGGGGAGTATTGAACTAAGGGGGAGTATTGAACTAAGGGGAGTATTGAGCTAAGGTGAGTATCGAACTAAGGGGGAGTATCGAACTAATGGGGAGTATCGAACTAAAGGGGAGTATCGAACTAAGGTGGCCGCCGCTACCCAGCGGCGGCGCTTTTATACCGGCACAGCGATAAACAAGTCATGGCGTTTTTCCATGGCATGATTCTCTGACTCAGTACGGTACATTCGTTACTATATTCGTTTGAAATACTTAAAACAAATAGTTGTAAGCGACTATAGAATACATAATTAACTAAATAATATAATTATTATGGATATATGTACAAAACCACGTAGTTTGAATTAAAATTCACGAGTAATTTAATCGTTCCAGTAATCCTTAAATTAATTTACCTACTACAGTAAATAGTCTATAATTTGCTTATCTTAAAAATATTTTGCCACAAGGCAGGTTCAGAACATATACAAATTACCATTTTTATAACGAACATTTCATTTTGAAAGTGATCTGATATTAGCAGATAATGTTGTTTACAAGTAACCTCAAAATAATATACGTCTATTTGTCAAAAACTACAAATATATGTCTAAATTAGTAATTAATATAACACGGGCATCTTGGGCGGCTATAGCTCGTAAACTAGTAAATCCTAGATAACCATGATGTAGATTCGTATATGCCGACCAGTTGGTCTAGTGGCTAGTGACCCTAGGAACGAAATCAAATAGTCGCAGGTTCGAATCCTGCAAGGTGCAAACATTTGTGTGATGAGCATGAAATGTTTGTGTCTGAGTCATGGTTGTGATATTCGTATTTATGTATGTTTATCCGTTATCTAGTGCCTATATTACAGGGTATCCTAGTTTGGGGCTAGGTAATTGGTGTGGAATTGTCCCGAATATATTTAATTTAATTTTAGTCCTCTAGTTTTTTTTATGTGTACTTTATAATTAAGAGAAGGGTCACATGTGACAAGCTGAAAGGTCACTTTAGAGCTTAATTTTTAATAAACGGGGACTAATAAAAAAACTGTCAAAGAAACCTCACTATATTTTTTAAATACCTATTCAAAGAGACCCCGATAAAAAAACATGTACGGGAGCCGCTCGAAAAAATAACAAGTGAATAAGTTATGTAAAGAACTCAAAAAAAGTTCAGATAAAAATTAGTTTTTTTTATTAATATGATAAAAAACGACTTTCAATATACGCGGCATCTCTAAACAACATAAATAAACCGTCACAAAACGCTCACAAAATCTATAAACCCTTTGAAAACTCCAATTTCAAAAACAGAAACGTAGATAAATTGGTTTTATTATATGTAGGAATACCTTACACTTATTTACGTGTTCCATCTCCCAATCCTCTATTGAGAATTTCCACGGGAAAAAACACATGGTAACAAAAGGCAAGCAGGTTAAGAAGATTACGTTCAACGTTCTTAGAAGTCGATAGTACACTACACTGTACAAGCAGTAGTGAAACTTCGCTGTTGTAGCATGGACTCTACTCACTCACAGTCATAGTCCTAATTTATTGATAATTAGTTTTCCCGCCCACGACTTCGTACGCGCGGACTACAGTTTATCGTGCAAAAAGCATTCTATTTTCTTCTAGGATATTAAAAACCGATGCAAAAGTAGGTATAGCACTCTTGATGTTTTTTGACAGACTTGTCATTTCGTTTTCACGGCAACCACAGACCATTCTGTGATGGCAACCGTTCCTTAGTTATCAACATTTTCTAGTTTTCCCGCGAAAACTTACAATTTTCCGAGATAAAAAGTATCCTTTGTTTTATTATAGGGAGTAAGCTGTCTCCATTCTAACTTTCATCAAAATCCGTCCAGCCGTTATCGCGTGAAAGCTCCCCAAACAAACAAACAGACAAAATTTCACTTTTATGTATTGGTATGCATGAAAAAGAATTCTTAAAATTCAAATGTTTCCATGAATTCAAAGTTTTTTTTATTAGTCTCACAAATATTGACATACTCGTATTTTATCAAAATCTAACATCCAATCTAATCAATTCAATCTAAGTCCTGGATTACATAAAAAATTACCTGAAACATAAGGAAAGAATCGTACAAAATATTATCTCATATAACGTTCATTACATTATTTAATATATTATTTCTCATATATTATAAGGTAACTGTTCGTATCGTAATATTACTACACTATTTACAAGTACGGTGAAGCAAGGGAATTGTAATGAACTTAACAGTGTATGTAAGTGGTTATGTGGATGTTCCACCATAGAGTCGCCACTATTGGTCCTATTTTCGATTCTATTTCAGGTTATAGAGTGTAATAGGCTTTTTTTAGCCGACTACGGTGGAACATAAGAAGGGTTTTGTGTTGAAACTAAAAACTTCGTCCGATTTTGACAAGCAAGGCATCAATCGATTCGTTTTCCTTTACAGAGTATCATAGGCAATTTTTTACCCGACTACAGCAACGCAAATGAAGGGTAAAGAGTTTGAAAGTATGAGTAAGAAGAGAAGAGAGTTTAAGAGTTTGTAAGTAGTAGTTATGTACGAGTATGTATGTATCTATGTATGTGGTTCTGTGGATGTTCCACCATATCGTCTCCCCTATTGTTTCGATTTTGACTAGCAAGCTACCAATCGATTCGTCTTCACTTATAGAATGTTAAAAGGCTTCATTTTTTTACATGTGTACGGCAAGGCAAAGTAAGGGTTATGTGTTTAAACTAAAAACTTGGTCCGATTTTGACAAGCGAGGTATCAATCGCTTCGTATTCATCGCAAGAGTATCATTGGCTATTTTTACCCGACCGTAGTCGGGCTTTAGTTTTTGACTTATGTCTTGTTTACACGACAGTATTCGGATTTTAGTTCTTGAACTCATGTCTTGTCAATCTCATTATTAGTATCGTTTTCACTGACGGTGTAGTGATTGTGAGATATCACTAAGAAAAATACTTCAAATAAGACGAGTGCCCTTACTGCTAACATTTTATGAGAGACATATCGTATTTAAATATTTCTTCGCATGAACGAATATCTGATACAGGATGTGCAAATCGATTCCCGGGTGACTGCTAACAGCACACAGTGTTTGTGCAGAAGGTAAAATACACAAGTTTTCTTAATACCAAAATACAAAAGCATTACACATATTGTTTCGTTATTAGCCCCCATTCAAAACGCTGACACCCACATTCTCAGATTGCTTGGTCTTAATTGAAACCAAGCAATCTGATTGAAACTCAATAACTTAATTGATACCACGCAACCTGATTTAAACTTAAATGAAACCACGCATCCTGATTGAAACTTAATAGAAACCACGCAACCTGATTCAAACTTAATTGAAACCACGCAACCTGATTGAAACTTAATTTAAAACACGCAACCTGATTGAAACTTAATAGAAACCACGCAACCTGATTCAAACTTAATTTAAACCACGCAAACTGAATGAAACTTAACTGAAAACACGCAACCTGATTGAAAAGGAGAGGCTCATTCGTCTCCGCACTGCACTGACTCGCTGACTGGCTGCGTGTAAAATTTCTCGTTTTTGCTCGCCATCTCAGTGAACTCATGGCGATCATTCTACGCAGTACAGCACAATTGCTCAGAAATTTACAAATATAGGGAGTTTGGCAGAAAAATTGAACCCAATATCGGACCTCAAAGATTGGAATGAAGAGTCCAATCTTGATATAGTATCTCAGTTTGAAGAGCTTTCACGTGATAACGGCTGGACGGATTTTGATGAAATTTGGAATAGAGATAGCTTATACCCTGGAACTTTTTATCCCGGAAAATGGTGAGTTCCCACGGGAAACCTTCCTTACTCGCTGGAACGAAATATTACCATGGAAAATAAATAATTACAAGTCAGTCAAAAAACATCAAGAGTGTTGGTGCTACACTTTTGCATTGGATTTTAATAGGTATCCCAGAAGAACATAGGATGTTTTTTTTCGCGATTAACTGTAGTCAGCTAGGACGAAGTCGCGGGCGAAAGCTAGTACATGATAAATTGTTGACAAGTCAAATGAAGGGGATTCTTACAACTCGTATTTAGACATCAAAATTTTTATACAACTCATCCGTTAAACCATATATTAAACCAATTATTAATTACCTAAATTAACTCAAACAAAATATGAAAATGGAGTTAAAAATAGAACCTGCACTTTTTCTTATTTTTTCTTAAGTCTCAAAATTGTAAAACCCACTTGGTTTATAATACAGAGGGGGTTTAAGAGACCACTCGGGGCGAAGCCCCACTGAATAGCAAGAGGCCACTTTAGAACCCACGTAGATATTCCGTGTTGAACACGACGCCATTTTTATTTTTCCGAGTCTTGAATTGTCACCTTAATTGGAGCTCGTGCAGTTGAGTGGTTCCGATTTTATTCGTGTTGTGGTTCAGATTTTATTAAAGTTACGGTTACATTTTTACCCGACTACGGGGAAGCAAGGGAAGGGTAATGAGTTAACAGTCTATGTATGTATGTATTATCTATGTGGGTATGTGGATGTTCCACCATAGCAACACCGCTATAGATTCGATTTTGAGAAGCGATCGATTCGTCTTCAGGACTATTTATTACCTGACCGTTGTCGGGTTATTTGTTTTTGAACTTATGTCTTGTTATTGATATAAGTAGTGGTCAATCAGAACGGCTTATAGAATGAAGGCGTTAATTTCAATCTATTACGGTTGATATTACCGCAGCATCCCGCAGATTTGCCTGCATGGTAATTTTTCTGGAATACATGTATCCAATGTCTTATTCCAGGACTTAAGGTACCTATATAGCTGATCAAAATTCGTTCAACCTTTAAACAATCCATTTATTCTAGATAGACGTGATTAAATTATTCATTCACACACACACATTAGGTGACAGTAGTAATAGTAGTTAATGAAACGGTTGCATTATGAGCGTTATCAAAACAAGAGAGTGAGTTTTTTAATAGTTTTACTCGAGTGTTTTAATACCTAGTTATGTGCCGTTTCATACACTACTTTAACTATACTCATGCAATATGAACTTACATTTAATGAAATTAAAATAAGTATCTTTTAATATTTTCTTGATTTTGATGTACTCGTTAATCATGTTCATTGCTGTTTCCGTGATGTCAGGTGAAAATTTCCACACTAACACTAGCTGTCGGATATTTTTAATCAGGATAAAACTTTTGATTAACAAAAATACATTAAATTGGTTAGATACTAATGTAAAATAAATTATGGCGCCAACATCCAGTCCGCGCATACGCTCTAGCACGCTTGATCGAACTACGCGATCGAACCTCGCGGCCGGAGGGGCGCCGCCATAGTTAATAAATGTCAAAACTCTCATTGGTGTGGAGCCAAACCGGTTCTTTTATGCTATAACATAGTTTAGTTCAAAAAACAGTGTTACAATGTTTTTGTTTCTTATTAGAATAGTGCCGCGCGTAAATTAGGTGTGTCATTATGCCACCATTTTTGAGTTCATGATCCGGATTTTACGATATGAGTGTAGATAAACAATTTAATCACATGCTTGTGTTCTAGAGTTCTATTGAACTCAGTTTATGGACAGCATCAGGATTGAGGAGTGCTCGATTGTAACTAGACTGTACGTTTGCAACTACTAGCTGTGCCCCGCTGCTTCACCCGCGCTAGATGATGATGATGAAAAGCATAATATTTTATTCCAGGAGCTAAAGTTTCTACCAAAGTACCAAGGGTGTATTTCAAGTTTCATTTAAATCCATTCAGTCATTTCTGCACTGAGTGATGATAAACATACAAACTTAGTACACAGTTACAAACACATACTTTTGCATTAATAATTTATTAGTATCTCACTGAAATTAACTAGGTAATGCGAGTTTTTCTCAGTGGTATTATTTATGAATTGAATTATTTCAATATTTGCCATGTGCAAATACCTAAACATAAAAAATCTCAACCCCAATGAATTTTAAAATCCAGTGCAAATAATCAAGTCTCAACAAGTCCCGTCCACAATGGTCGCAAATACCCCGACATTATCTGGGGAGAGCGGGCTAAAGTGGCGTCGAGCCTGAATGGCTTAGTTTCACCCTACCCTCGGCTTTCAGCGAAAAATGAGCCTTTTTAAAAATAAATGTAGGCTGAAACGAGCTGCACTGGAATTCTGAGGGTTCCGTAAGTTTTTCAGAGCTTAAGGCTGGCAAAATTGGCCGTCCGCCATCTTGTATTTGGAAAATAAACAAGATGGATAATCTTCTTAACCATTTGGTTTACACACACATTTCATTATTATATCATCGAAGACTTTAAACATAACTTACACACACACATGACATGATTTAAACATGACTTTAGACATAATTTTAGAATGAGCCTGACTCTCTAGTGCTCCCAAAACTCTCTAGGGTTTCTTATACAACTAGATCTAAAGAAATTTACACACTTAGACACAGACACTGACCTTGCCGGTGAGGTCGACGGTCCCACAATTAATCAGTTATTATTCGCCTTCGAGTGTCTTGCCGATTCTTCTCCAAGGTGTTAAAAAAAGTTAAAATAATTTAAAAAGACGAGAAGACCCTATAGAGTTTTATAAATTAAAATTATTAGTTAATTATTTGTATTTAAAAAAATATATAATTTTATTTATTTTATTTTATTCGTAATCGAATCGGCAGTCAGTTATTTAATTCAATCAAAGGGCTCCTAGCCACTTTTTCAGGGCCTCCTGGATCACTACTAACACTAGCGACCCAGGGATATCTAGTCTAATCCCCCGTAATCAAGACGACCATCCAAGCCGAGGTCCGTACTCCTGGGTGCTCTTGTACCGGTCGACAAAGTTTAATTTTGGCGTGCGCCTTCTGCGTCACGCATTACGGCGGAGCGCTGTAAGGTTCCCGTTTCCTAGCCTAAGTAAAAAATGCTATTGAATAATTCCTATTTTGCTACGGAAGTAAAGTTCCGTGAAACGCTGCTATTAAAATTGCTGATTTAAAGAATAAATGTAAAGTTTTTATGTGATCGTCTAGATTACTAATAAAATTGAAGTTTATTGAAATGTGATAATCATAATTGCTTATAGAAGTTTAATATTTAAATGGCTTATGTGATCGTCTAAGTTAAATGAACAGTTTGCTGAAAATTAACGTATTTGGTTAAAGGTGTTCTGTTATATTTTTGGTTGAGCTGTTTTAAAGGAGAAAACATGTAAAATAAACATTTAGGAAAATATAGAAATTGTGTAAGAAAATCTGAAAAGCGACTAACTTGAATGTTGACTTCACACGATGTTCGAAGATGCGATGTAACTCTCTCTTGCAGGGTGAAGGATTAGACCTCCGTCTTCTGTTGGAATATGAAAATTTGCTGAGCGGTTTCTAAATAAATTCCCTATCCTAACAAAATAGATTGTTGTTTATATGAAAGGTAATAAGGTCTTGTATTTATCTTCTTCAGATGGTTTAAGAAATATGAATATATGGTTTGTAGTATTTGAGTATAAAACATGTTGTCATAATATTTATTAGTGTTTATAATTGACTTCCTTGGTCAATGTTAATCTTTTGTAAATGAGTAACTTTATATTATGTATTTAACATTCATATGAAAGACAAGTTAAATAAAGCGTTATTTATGATTTGTTTTGGTGTAATGACATATTTTGTCTATTTCGGGAAATTCACAAGTTTTTGTCGGTAATGTCTGTCTTGGAATAATATATTTAGGTGGTTTTAGGGTGATTTTTCAATTTCAACTCCTGGGTAAGTACCAAAGTCTGAATCCACCGGTGATACCATTTCAAGGTATATATTGGGCTACCTACACGTTAAGGAAATCCCTAAGTCGAAGGATTAATAATGGCTTGTTTGTCAAAATCTTACCAAATTATTAGTTTTAACACATAACCCTTCCATTGCTTTGCCGTGGTGGGGTAACAAAATATGCCTTTGACACTCTAACATGAAGACTAATGTCAAAATCGGACCAATAGGGGCCACGCTATGGTGAAACATCCACATCCATATATACACATACATACATACATACACTTACATACATAAGTAAATACATATACTGTTAAACTCATGACCCTTCCCTTGGTTTGCCGTAGTCGGGTAAAAATACACCTAATTATAGAAGCGCACGAAGTCGTGGCGGAATTCCAGTAAACAATATAAAATTTAAAAAAACTCTTTTCTATTTTTAGGTCTACGGAACCCTATCAGTCCACTCATAGTTTGTGTAATTTTTAATTACAGCTTGAGACTCGCCACTTGCCGTAGGGAAGTGAAATTTGGGGATGCTCAAATTGGATGTTATTTTTGAGCTGATATCTTTTTATTGTCTTTACAAAGTATATATTTAAACTGTAGCTGTGTTTACATGCCTGTGTTTTTTTTTCATTTTTCATTGTCTGAGAGTATTCGTGTTTACTTTATATCTGTGCAGATTCATAAAAAGTTTAAGACATTTTCATTTGCATAAGAATGCGTTCATCTTACAAAAAAGCTGAGTTTATTTGGGTTTTTTTAAATGAAATCTCTAGATTCAGTTGATGGTGACATACAAATTTTATTACTCACTAGTTGTACCCGTGGCTTGGCACACGTGGTCATTTAAAGTAATCTGTGTACTATTCCAAGGCCTGAAATACCAATATACCAACATTTGATCAAAATTCCCTCAGCCGTCGAAATCAAGTTTTTATCGATTGCTCGGCTTCTACTCATTGGATTGTGATACCAATTACACCAGTTTTTAAGTCAAACTCCAAGCTATCGCTACGCATTGCAATCGGTCCAGTAGTTTTCATGTAATGCGCGAATAAAAAAAGTGTTCGTTCGTTTGTTTGTTTGTTTAACAGACAGACACGATTTTTTAGAATGTTATATTCTAGTTCAGTAGCTTATTTTATGTACCGTAGGCCATTTTTTACCTATTGCTTTATTATATTTATGTATAGATAGGTTAAATAACAAACCAACAGAACAGCGAAAAGAAAACATACAAAATAAAGGCTTTTAATATAAAGTTTGGTTTAATAAAAAAACCGATAAAAGACAAGCAAGTAACTTACCTACTTACTTGAATTATTGGGAGAACTTTCCTCTTACGAATTGAAAACAACTGGAAGTTTACCTGTACCATGCATGACTTAAAAGTTCCACAAAATTGAATTTTACGATCGACTTGGTTGTTTGGAATATTTATTTTGATGGAACATGTACTTCGCTTCTTTCTATATACACTGTCTACACTAATATTATAAACAGGAAAGGCTTGTATAAATATATTTTTCTATGTATGTATGTAGGTATGTATGCGAGTTTTTTTGTTCCACCATAACTTAACTTAAATGTCTGAACAGATTTAGACGTATGGGGTATCGTTAAAATCCTTATATCCCCTCGAGTAACAAAGGCATTTTTTTTTAAATTTCAGTTTGGCGCTGTTCGGCTCCATAAACAAACACACAAATAAAAGGCCTTGATAAGCACATTCCAACAGTATTTAATTTACTAGCGTTAGTTCTTTTTTGTGTGTTTTGTGTTTTTAGGTTATCCATTACAAACAAACATACAATAACTAGCTTAAGTTGTATGTTTGTTTGTAATGGATAAACTTAAAAAATACAGCACCGATTCTAAAAAATATTTCATCTATAGATATCTACATTATCAGCGAGTAACATAGGCAGTATTTTATTTTTCAATAAATAAAAAAATACACAAGAATGTAACCCAAGGTCTCAAAATTTTGTAAAAATGTAAGGAACGGAATGACATTATGCCATGGAAACGAAATGTTAACAGGTCTGTCCAGTACGTGAGTAATAATGCAGTTGTCTATGGTCAAAAAGATTGTTATGCTAATGATTTTGAATTACGCTAACTGGCGTATTTTTTTTATAAGTTACGACGGGTATAAAATTTCTAAAAGTAAGAAAAATGCCGCGGTGTGAGCGCTACCCATGCGAAGCTGGGGCGAGTCACTAGTCAATTATATATTAGTAAAGTACTAGCATGGCGTGAGAGCGACACAACACACAAAATATGAAATGCCAAATCATTAGAAACATTCCCACTCATAATCTAACCCTGCGAAACAAAGCCAGTCATTAATACCAGCCGCCATCCCCCGGGTCTGAATGACCGGTGCTATAAATACTCGATAGCCTCGTTAGGATCTGCGAGACTGGCTCGATGGTGCTTTGTTTTGGATATTCTATGGTGAGGGTGTCGAGGGAATTATAGAAGAAATGTGTTTTTTATTTGATTTTATGAAGGAACGAGCGAATTGTGCCTCTAATAGTATATGTTAAAAATGCGTTGGTTCATGTCTAATTTTATTTAACTAGCTGTGCTCGCGCGTGTTCATTTCTCTAGGTTAAAGTTAAAACTACTCTATTACAAAACCTGAAATACTAATATACCAACAATTTATAAAAAATCCTTCAGCCGTCATAAAGTTTTTTATCGATTGCTTTGATATACCAAGTACCCCAGCTTTTAAGTCAAACCATAAACTATCCAACAGTGATAACCGCATTGCAATCGGCCCAGTAAATTTTCGTGATGCGCGAACAAACATACAGACAAACAACCAGACAGATTTGATTTAAAATATGTTATATTATTGTTTTTTACTAACTATACATGTTTTTTTTTATCTAATGGTATATTATCCGCATACAGTAATCACACTAATATTACAAAGGCGAAAGTTTGCATGGGTGTATTTGTGTGTATATGTGTTACTCCTTCACGCTTAGACGGCTGAACGGATTTGGAAGAAACTGAGTTTTTTTGTATATAAATTACTATTTCGGTGTCAAAGTGACAGGTGTCAACCCTAGATGTACAACAAGGAGGGATTTTTAATCGACTTCACAAAAGGAGACGGTTATATGTTCGGGTGTATGTATTTTTTTTTCTGTATGTCAGTCGATATCTCCGTCAATTGTGGACCGATTTTAAATATTCTTTTTTTAGTTGAAAGGGTCTAAGTGGTCCCATATAAATTGTATCAAAATTGGTTTAGCAGTTTTCGAGAATAAATAGTTTTCTTGAGTAAATCCATTCGATTTTGTGTTTATACTGCCCTTATTTTGTGTTTTTCTCTAAGATTTCTAAACCGATTTATATGGTTGTTTTTTTATTTTAAAGGGTAAACTTTCCGTGTAGTTCTATATAAAATTCATCAAAATTGGTTCAGAAGTTTTATTAGAAAAACAATAATAATGCATAAATACAACATAAGGTAATAAAGAGTTATTGAAGGCGGTGCCAAACCCAGGCATCATTTAAATCTAATATGTTTACAAAATTAATACATACCTAAATTAATATCTACGTACGCAGTAATATGCAGCTGTCTATGACGCACCCTCATGCAAAACACGAAACGCAGAAGAGACAAAACAAGAGACTCATACGAGCAGATTTTGACTTTCACACGTTCACAAACCGATTGACACGAATACAGCAATCTAGTAAATGATAAAGTTTTTGTAGATAATTACTTTAAAAGCTTATTATTTTATATAGCACGTTAAGCCGTGTAAGACATTGACTTTTTGAATAAGCCATTTTAATAATTATGGCTCAGCTTGGCACCGCCTTCAAAAAACTCTTTCTTATCTTATGTTGTATTTATGCATTATTATTACATTGCCAATTTCGAAAAAGTGATACTGTTCTCGCTCAATTGTAATAATTTTATTATTTTTAGTGGTTGTTTGCAAAATAACATTTTTATTATGAAATCGTATTTTTTTATTTTTTTTTTTAATTGAAATTAAGTGTTGACGACTTGAGTGGCATATCTATATCTATCTATATCTATCTATACTTATAATAAAGTAGTTAGAATGAAATAATAGTCTGTACAAAGACGATAATTGAAAAAAATATGATATAGAGTAATTAAAATAAGCCATGAACAAGAATATAAAAAAAACAATCGTGTCTGTCTGTTTGCCTGTATGTTTATTCGCGCATCATGTAAAAACAGCTTGACTGATTGTGATGCGGCTTACACTGTTGGATATTTCAGGGTTTGACCTAAAAACTGAAGTACTTGGTATCTGAATCCCATGATTAGATGCCGAGCAATCGATAAAAAACTATTAGACGGCTGAACAAATTTTGAAGAAATGTAGTTTTATTGTACTTTATGGATTTTTTGGTCCTGGAAAACACGTATGGGCTTCTTTTTAATGAAATGACGCGGGCAAAGCCGCGGGCACAGCTAGTGAACTATAAATGTGAAAGTTAGTGCATATCAGTATGTTTGTGAGAGCGCTGTTTTATCATCATCATCATCATCAATCCACGCGGATGAAACCGCAGGCGCAGATAGTTTATAATAAGTTCACATTTTGAAAGAATGAAACAAATTCACAAACATTAATGACCTTTTCCATATTAGTGCAAGAAACATAATTACTTATTTTACGTTTAGCTGGATTGATTAAGTTTTTCCTAACTCATAGATCACTTAGACCATCTTCAGAGACCAGTCTCAGTCCAGTATTATATTGATATTCCATATTTCACCAAAGATATCAATGCCTGAAGAATTATTGTCGATTACCAAAGATATATAGCCGCTTCCAGTACGGCCTCACATAAATCCATTTTGTTCCTTTATTCTCTAATAATCAATCTTCCATTTTCAAAGATCTAGGGAAATATATATTTTGGTGCCGTTTAGTGCTCGGCTATATGTGATTGATGAGTCTAAATCAGATTTTGTATTCTGAGTCCTGTAGCTACTGCTCTCGTATTTTACTTGCGAGTTTGTTTTTTTGTTATTGACTTGCTTTTAACTACTGTATGTTTGATACCACACAGCGACTGTTCAGCAGCAGCGGAACAGATTTTCATGAAAAGACCATGACCAAAATTGTCGCAATTTTTCGCAAACTTTGTTTCGCACGGCCCTCAATTAAAACCATGCTAAAACCTGGCGAGTAGCTCCATAATATGCATCCGTGTTACTCCAGGACCGAAAGTATCTATATAGCAAATAGACAATGACATTATTCCTAGGGCAGGTGGCGCATTTCTTTGAATATCGGCCATCAATGAAATATGTAATTATCAATTCTAGACAGTTTAACAAACAAAACATATAAATACATGTCGTCTAAACTCAGTCCGAACCGAGATAAAGAGGATTTAAGTTAAGATATTTTGTATGATTTTTTTTTCACGTGGCCATCGATGAATCATTTATTTATCAATTCTTGACAATAATTGTCAAACCTCATTATCTCGATTCAGACTGACTTTACAGTTATACTTGTCATAATATTTACATTATATGCTGCCCGATAAAAGAAATGCGCCACCTGCCCTAGGAATAATGTCATTGTCTATTTGCTATATAGATACTTTAGGTCCTGGAGTAACACGGATGCATATTATGGAGCTACTCGCCAGGTTTTAGCTGATCCTGTCAAGGGAGAAATGAAATGCATGATGTCTCAGACTGTACCTTATATTTCGAAATCAGGAATCTAAAGCTTGTTTGCCACTATTTAGTTTTGTTCGCAGTCGGATTTATGTTTTTTCATTAATAACTGATTGATGGAGCGATGGTGGCCTAACGGTTCTACAGTGCAATTTAGAATCCAACGATACCGGGTTCAAAACCTAGGCTCCGCACCTATGACTTTTCTGAGTTATGTGCGGTTTTCCATCGCTCCGTGCTTCGGAGGGCACGTTAAGCTGTCGGTCCCGGCTGTTATTGATAAATAGCTGTCGTTAAGCCATGTCAGAGGCCCTCGGGCGGCTTGACAAACTCTGACACCAGGGGACAGCACTACCTTATACGACAAACAAACAAACATTAATAATTTATTTTTATTTTAAACATTTTCATTTTCTTTACATATTTTTGGAATGGTCTTTTAAATACCTTCATTTTGATACCTCGCTCTGTAGATTTTGGTAATTGTTTTGACCCGTCGGAAACAGAATATGGCAGCTGCAGCCATATTAGTTTTCTTGACACTTCATATATGCTATAGCACTCTTGTGGTTAAGGTGAATTCAATGATACCTCATTTATCAAAATCCATCGAACTGTTTGGCTGTAGGACGCACCAAAGAAACCGGTTTGTCAGGTGGATTGTGATCCTAGGTACGTAATCAAACGGTCGCGGGTTCGAATCCTGCAAGGTGCAATCATTTGTGTGATGAGCAGAAATGTTTGTTTCCGAGTAATAGATGTTATAATATTCGTATCTATGTATGTTTATCCGTTATCTAGTACCAATAGTTCAGGGTATCCTAGTTTGGGGCTAGGTAATTGGTGTGGGATTGTCCCGAATATATTTATTTATTTATACACACAACCCAAACACATAACTTTCTGCAGTCGGGTAAATACGCCAAATATTTTCGTTATTCTATCTGCTGTACCTATAAAATGATAATATCCTATCAAGAAACCACTTGTTCAACAACTTTGCATACAGACAAACTTGTTGCATAAAATATATTTTATACGATGTCAAAGAGACGACACTTATTTAAATGTGGAAATATTTTTAAATATTGTTTAAAAAGGTTAACCCGTTAAGGTGCGGTTACACTTGGGAAACTGTTCGCTGTTTGAGCATCTTGCTTGAATGTGCTCCATACATTTTTGTCAAACATTTAATTTTAACCCCGCCAGTAAGTAGAGGTATTTGCCTTAGAAAAGGTGGTGTAGTAACGATTTTCACATATGTTGTTTAGGCCTAGACTAGTTAGGTGACTCTCACCCCTCCTCAAGGCTGAAAACTTGAATTTTTCATCACAATCTAGGCCTAAACAACATATGTGAAAATCGTTACTACACCACCTTTTCTAAGGCAAATACCTCTACTTACTGGGTGGGTAAAAATTAAATGTTTGACAAAAATGTATGGAGCACATTCAAGCAAGATGCAAAGCAGCTATCTTGGATTAAAGGTGTAAAAAAATGTTTTACGTAAAAAATGACATTTATTTATATTGTGCAAGACAAAAAGGAATTGCAAGCCTTAAATAAAAACAGCCAAATGCGTGTCGCACACGCATAGACTTAGAGTTCCGTAGCCGGGATCCTAAGATCCTAAGGGTTTTTTTTTTTCTTTTGAATGGGTATACCCTCCATGTGGTCCCATATAAACTGTATCAAAATTAGTTCTGTAGATTTTCGAGAATAAATAGTTTTTTTAGTAAATCCATTTGATTTTGTGTTTATATTGCCTCAAATCTTTAAGATATTAAAATCTGTTGTTGCTTTATTAAAAATGGTAGACTTTTTTTTTTTCGTTTTTTTTTATGTTATCTTTTTTTGTAGTCCCATATAAACTTCATCAAAATTGGTTCAGTAGTTTTTTGTTATTAGTTAATAGATTTGAAGTTGGTTCTTTTTCTCAGAGTTGACGTGTCATAAATTTTTTGTTGGTTGGCTTTATCCCGTAAACTAGTTAATTCTAGAAAGCCATGATAATTTCTAAATACGCTCGTGAGCAATGAAATTAACTCAAGACCTCAAGCGCGCAATCGTCTTTTCTAATTCTGAAAACATGTAACGAAAAATAATCGTCCGCGCAGACTACAGTTTATCGCGAAAAAAGCATCCTATGTTCTTCTAAGATATTAAAAACCAATGCAAAAGTATAGCACTAACGCTCTTGATGTTTATTGATAGACTTGTTATTTCGTTTCCATGGAAACCGTTCCTTACAGTGAGTAACCAACATTGCCCAGTTATCCAGTGGAAACTTACAAGTTTCTTTTTTGTATTTAAGCTATCGCCGTTCCAAATTACATCAAAATCCGTCCAGCAGTTATCGTGTAAAAGCTCCCCAAACAAACAAACATACAGACAATGTTTCTCTTTTATATATTAGTACGAGATTATGTACAAGTTTTAAAGCTATGGGAAAAACCATTAAAGAAAAAATATTTTCTAAATTTAAAATATAGAGTATTGATTAAATACGTTCTGTTTCGGATGTTTTATAGGCATTCACTGCATGAAACTTGCCGTAACGAGGAAAGCAATACTTTCATGCAATAATTATAACTGTAGATACGTATTTTCAGTAATAGTGTCAGATTTTTACGATATTTTTTCATGTATACCATCTTTCAAATAATCTACTTATTTTTTAAATTAACTGATATTGGCAGCAATTATGTCATTTTACTCTTTAAACTAAACTAGACTAAATTTCTTGAAATGTAATTTAAACCTTGTCAACTTTGTAGCAAAGTCTTTTTGCCCCTGGCATCTATTATAAACTTACGTCAATTTAAGCTGCACCACATAAAATAACGTAATTAAAACAGGCTTTTAACACCCTGTCTAACAGCGTTTGAATAAATTCGGACACGTTCTGAGACAGCGTTTGGACAAATCGGGACTCTCACCGCGTGGAAACAAAGTTAATTTTACGCTAACAGGCTTTAGTGATAGTTTAGTGAGTGAGGATTAGATGCCAGGGGAAAAAATACTTTGTTACAAAGCCAACAAGGTCTAAATTACATTTGAAGAAATTGAGTTTAGTTCAGGGGATGTCCGAATCGCTACCAATAACATTGACAAAAAACTCTTTTGTTTGCGCGCGTAGGAGCTGAATCGATTCCTGATTCGGAGCTGTCGCGAGTGTATTTGAATTCTGTACATTATGAGTTAGTGGGAGGAGAAGCAACTCAAGCAAAAAGGTCACTTTAGTGCCAAATATTTATAATGCGTTAAAAATATTAAAAATTCAAATACATCATCATCATCATCATCATCAGCATATACTACTTCTCTCCTGGACGTAGGCCTCTCCCAATGAACGCCACTGAGCCGCCATTCATCGAGACCCCACTCGACGGGGTACAAAAAATATTATTTTCCTTTACATATATTTTTTCATATTAATTTAATATTACTGGTGGCTCTTTGAGCTGTAGACCTCGCGAGCACAAACGTATTTGCAAACAATGTAGCTGTGCACAGTAGCACCAGCTAGTTACTTTACCCCAATCAAAAGACCTACGACGACGAAAAATTCGTTAAACCTGTATACCAAGTTTCGTCATTCGGACATTCGGACATACGAAAGAATTTTTGCCCAAACTGAAACGGAAACGCTTCGCTCGCCCTTCGCGCTCGCTCGGTCAATTATCTAGGTTATACATACACACATGCATATGTCAAATCTGAACTTTGTAGTGTTAATAGTTTCTGAATAAATCGCTGTGACATACAGACAGACATGACGAAACTATAGTTTGACTACGGGCACCTTAAAAATTTGAATGTAACAGGTTTATGATGATGATGTTGACCCAAATAGCAGTTCACAATCACCTAGAAACAGTTCCCAGTGCATTCACGCCCTAAAGCTAAAAGGTTATATAAGTACAAGGATTGTAAGGGCACACGTATAGACGTGCTTCGCAGACGCTAAGGGCTCTTTTGCAAAAGTGCGCTTTTGTGCGCCTGTGTGAGTGCCCTTAGACATAAAAACGCACACATGCTCATGCAAGCGTGGTCTTGAAGGCTTAATGGTTCTAAATGTTGATGGAATTATGATTCCTTTTCGTTTTTACCTGACTGCACGACTGCACAAACATACACACAACACAAACACATAATCTTCGACTGCACGGAAGGTTATGTGTTTGCGTTGTATGTGTTTATTTGTACGTTTCTTAGACCTACATACCCTAAATTGCCTATTTTTCGATGACTGAACATTTTTAACAAAATCTGTGAATACAGGTCAAAATAACTCCAAAAGTTGAGGCCAGCCTCCTATGATCATTTTCCTCTAGCTTTTACGGTTAAGGTAATTTTCCTACAAAATGTATGGAAACAGTATTTCGAAGTTTCTGACATTTCTAGTACTCAAATCTCAGTCGGACATAAAGACTTTTAATCATTATAGGCTACAGGATCGATTGGCATCAAAAAAGTTTATGTGTAAAGTGACGATTTTGTTGCTGACTGTACATTTTTTCCAAAATGTGTGAAGGCAGTTCAGAATATCTCAAAAAGTTATGGCTGGTTTTCTAGTAACGTTGTCCTGTAACTATATCGGTTAAGTTGCCTACAGTCCCGTCTCAAAAATCCAGCCTGTTTAGTGCAACAAAGGAACATATATGAATTCAACTTCGATTCTTTGATAACAATACGAGAAAATACCTCCAATCTCGTACAAACAGATCAAGTTATCATGAAAACGTGCACATCTAAAGCAAGATCTCTACTTCAAAAAGAAGAAGTTTTTTACCCACCTAGCTTAAGAAACGTCGCTTGGCTTACCTTCAGTAAAACTTGAAAGGCACTATAATAACAGTAAGGACTTCCCACAAACAGATAATTATTTGCAGGTTTGTCATTGTAAGCTGTCTATTTTAAACTTCTAGTTGCGGACATTTTTCATTCATAAATGCGAACAACACTTATTTACCGACACTCCAAGGAGTGGCATCACTAAAAACGGGAAGTTTTTGTCACTGTAAGCAGGCAATTAATTGGTAGTCGTGGTAATTCTTCATTCATAAATGCGAACAACACTTATTTACCGACACTCCAAGGAGTGGTAACACTAAAAACGGGATAGTTTTTTGTTACTGTAAGCAGTCTGCTAAAAGCGTCAGCTAGTCGTGGTAATTTTTCATTCATAAATGCGAACAAAACTTGTTTACCGACACTCCACGGGGTGCTACCCTATCACTAAAAACGTTATTGGTAATGTAAGTAGTCTGTTATAAGCATGGACATATTTATTATTAATTTATTTATTTATTAGCACACAAATACAATGTACAAGGAGGACTTAAAAATGTAGGGACGTAATTGAACTTTATCAGTGTTTGTTATAAAAATATATATTATTATTAAAATTTAACTTTAAGTAAAAGTTTTAGGTGTTTAATATTGTTTAGCTTCTTTTGAAGATTTATTCTAAAACTAGCTGTGCCCGCGGCATTGCCTGCGTAGTCATATCTCTGTGTGAAAAGTAACCTATGTGATATTACAGGACCAAAAAGTTAATTTAAAAACATTAAATTAAAAAATAAGTTTATGCAGTAGCCACGTCATGTCTCGAGAACCAAATATGTGTGTCAAATTTCAGCCCGATACTCAATAGAAGTGGGTGAAATATTGATTGCAAAATTCCAGGAAATCATACATACACTGTCATACAGTTGCAAAGAAATAAAAGCTTTAAAAATAAGCGATAATAGCACATTTAAAATAGTTTTCTCTTCTAATAGTTTTTATCAATTGCTCGGCTTCTAATCATCGGATTGAGATAAAAAAAATACTAAGCTATCCATCAGTGAAAACTGCTTCTCAAACAGTTCAGCACTTTTTACGTGATGCGCGAACAGATATCCAGGGAAAAAAACAGACACAATAAAAAATAATTATGTCCTTGGTCAGTTGTTTATTTAAGTCCCTAGACCATTTAAAATAAAATATATTTTATGTACATACTTTTTGTTACATACTGCTATATAATAAGTATATACTAAATGATAGATAATGATATTTCAATTATGTGCTGAAACTGTTAGGTGAAACTTGTCATACTGTTAAATCAAGTAGCAAAGCAGAGTCATAAAGAAATGTAATTTTAGAGGAATCAGGAACATATTCACAAAAATTGAAATCGTTTCAAAGTTTGCAGAAAGAAGGTAGACAGATAAGACTTGAAATTGCCAGAGTTTAATCATGGAACTGGTTGAGAAGGCTAACAATTTATATTCCTTGTGAACGTAGTTTAATCCACACTAATATTAAAGGGAAGAAATATTTGATTTTTGTGTGTTTGTATGTTTCTTTGTGACGGATAAACTCAAAAAATACTGAACCGATTTTAAAAATTCTTTCACGTGTAGAAAGTAACATTATCAGCAAGTAACATGAGTTACATTTTATTTTTCCAAAAAAAATCCAGAGAGATCCATCCGTATATTGCAATAATGTAACCCAAGGTATCAAAAATTTCAATGTTATAATAAGGTTTTTTTTATCCCTAAGATATATATTATTATTATATATATATATGTAAAAAAAACTAGCTGTGCCCACGGTTTTGCCCACATGGTTAATTAACTGGGCAAAAAGTTAACCTATAAAGTTATTCCAGTACCAAAAGTTCCCATAAGGTATATTATGTACTACATTTCATCAACATTTTGGACATCCTTCAAATAGTTTTTTATCGATTGATCGGCTTCTATTCATCGGCTTCATGGTATCTACCAAGCAGTTTTTAAGACATAACCTAGTATTTACGCGATGCGCAAATAAACAAATAATTTAAAAAAAACTAGTTTAGTAGCTTATCTTATATGTACAGACTTTTTATTACTTACTGCTTTATTATAAGTATTTAAATAAATTTATGCCCGGACAGTTTGAAAAATGCCCAATATGTAAGGGCAGAATGATAATAACTATTAAAAATAAAACTTGATCGGGCTTTATGAATAACTAGCTTTCCCGCCCGCGACTTCGTACGCGCGGACTACAGTTTATCGCGAAAAAAAGCATGTTCCAA
Source organism: Alsophila aescularia (assembly GCA_946251855.1). Classification (NCBI taxonomy): domain Eukaryota; kingdom Metazoa; phylum Arthropoda; class Insecta; order Lepidoptera; family Geometridae; genus Alsophila; species Alsophila aescularia. Next base: position 53,514,152 of record OX276373.1, read on the forward strand.
ATTTCATCAAAATCCGTTAAGCCTTTGTCGCGTGAAAGCTCCCCAAACAAACAAACAGACAGAGTTTCATATTTATATATTGGTATGGATACCCTTCATTATTGGGCCGAATAATAAAAATACGTATTATATTAAATTATTTTAATCATGCCTATAATTTTATAGGCGTGATTAAAATAATTACTACTACTACTACTAACGGTACTGTAACGTTACTATTTAGTACCGTTACATACCCACTGACTGGCTGACTGACAGACAACGCACAGCCTAAACAGGTGGACTTATGGATTTGAAATTAGGAGAAATATTCCATGAGGATCCTAGAGGTGCATTACGGAAGTAACTATAAACCGGAAAACTTGAATAACTACTCCAAATAAAAAAACCCTCTCCTGCGGGAACTCTTTAATTTTTAAAAGTATCATTATGTCTTACCTCGTACTACGAACTCAAATCATACCAAGTTACATTTGAATTTATTCAGTAGTATCGGCATGATGCACGGCCAAGATACAGACACACAAAAAAAAAACAGTTTTGGTATCAGTATCAAATATAGAACAGCCTCCAAAAAAATATATATCTTCAACTTCAATGTACAGAATTCGGACCCCTATCCTACAGGAACCCTTTATTTTTTCAGGATAAAAATTATTCTCAATTTTTACCCATCATATAAACTATGAATGTGCCAAGGTGCATTAAATCCGTCCAATATTTTCAGCGTGATACGCGTTATTTTGTATAACTTTCAACTCCTATCCTGCAGGAAACCTTGAATTTTTCCGGTTGAAAACCTACGTCCTACCTCGGAGTATGAAATCATGCCAAGTTTCATTTGAATTCATTCAGTAGTTTTGTCATGATGCGCGGCCAAAATACAGACAGAAGGACAGACATAAATGAAAAAAAAAACGTTTTGGCGTCAGCATACAATGTAGCAATGCCTCCAAAAAAATATCTTCATTGTACAGAATTGGACCTGTTACAGTTTTATTATAACTATAGATAGATAGATTGTTGTAAGAAATGGAATGACTGTTGCCGTGGAAACGGAATAATAACAATGACGGAATAATAATAATGAATGATATGATGTTTGTTTGTTTTTGACAAACAAACATCAAAAATACAAACATACAAAAAAACAAATTTGTTTGATATAAATTGTGTCATATAACATTAAGTCACTTTGGTTTTGGTTTTAAAAGCATCTGTACCCATATTCATGACCAATTTTTTTAATATCTGTATCCGTTAAACGAAAGTCCTTATATTTACAACTCTATACTGAAGCTCGCTCGTGCAAAATTATCAGTGATTGTATTATTGTTATTTCTGAGTACTATTTTTGAACATTTGGAATATAATATTTTGTTAGGCCTATTGAGGTCAGTATTTATTTGGTTTGATGTATTTTTTGTATTAACGTGTGTTATTATTCTTTTCAGGTATTGTTGGGAGTGTTTTTGAAGTTTGATTTGAAGTTATTTACGGGGTAAGATTTCAAATTTTAAATTAATATTTTGAAAAATACTCAAAAGGAATCAAATAAGGGTATCATTTGGTATGCAAACATTCGATCTAAGTATTATTGAAAGCTACTTCATTTTTGAAATCTTTTATTTAACTATCAATGTTTTTTATGTATGTATGCATGTGTCTATGTTTGTACAAGTCAAGTGTTGCAAGGTGAATTACAACCACTTCCTCATAACCTGGATTTGAATTACTGAATTTTACACGGATGGTTCAGTTCCGATAACAATGCACTTTTATTTTAAGCATGACCTGAATCGACGTCCAAGATTAGCAATTAAAAAGAAAATCTTCGATGGTTCACAGCACAAACACGAAATATTGTGTACGCATGTTATTATGATAGCTAGTTTTAAATTTAACCATGAAATGGCCTCCAAATAGAGGTACTTTTCAACTGTCAACAGCGAAGACACAACATTTTGTGTATGCATTTTATTATGATAGCCGGTTTTAAGTTTTAGCACAATATCGTTGCTGTTTTTCTCTAACCGTGTAAATTTTACCATTACACGGTTAAAGTACTCTGGGTTGGCTCCTGTCTAGGGAACTCTTCAACGGTTAACATCATAGTCACGAAGTTTTGTATACGCATTTAATTGTGATATTCTGTTTTAAATTTCACCATGACATGGCAACTGCATAATAGCTTGTTTGTAAACGTTATTAATGAACTTAATATTTGTATCGTGTTTCTCCACATGAAATTAGTGACTAAATAACTAGCTTACGAGTAAAAGCTAAAAACACGCCTGCCCTGCCAAAAAAGAGCTTTAGCCAATAAATTATATACTGTTGGAATGTGCTTATCAAGGCCTTCCATTTGATACCATATTGTAAACTTCGAAGTTTTTTTCGAATTTGAAAATGGTGCCATACTGCCACCATATTGAATGTTTTCAAAAAAATAACAATATGGCGGCGTGTTACTCGGGGGGATGTAAGGATTCTAATGATACCCCATGCGTCTAAATCTGTTCAGGCATTTAAAAGATATGGTAGAATAAAGAAACTCACATACATACATACATACATGAATACTAAAAACATTACACTCTTATTTTTGGACAGTCGTGTGATAAAACCTATCACTCTATCAATTTTACTTCAAGCTTCACTAACACATTAATTTATTCGACCGATACAAATAATGTATTAATGAACAATTTATAGACTTATTCTAGGCCTTTCGATATTTACACGAATGTACTACCCTTACACCAATTACACTGTCAAGCGAGCACGCGTAATTGTTACATCAATTGACTTTATCTGCGCGTTCCATCAAATTAAACTTCGAGCCAGAAATCACCTTTACGGCTCTTTGTGCTAGATTTACTACTGTTAATCACGAATGCCGGGGTGTTTCAGCCTTTACACCTGTGTAGAGGATGTTTTTGTTAGATTACGTAGTTGAGTTATGCATAAAGTACATTTTCAACCGACTTTGGGAGGAGGTTCTCAATTTTTTGGTTTGTATCTTACGCTATATCTCTGGCAATTGTGGATCGATTTCAAAAAATCTTTTTTTAATGGATAGTCTATGCCTCAGGAGTAGTCCCGTTTAAATTTCATGCAAATATTCGGCAAATATGAATTCAAACTCTCACTCGAATGAATTCAGCACAGTTGTGACTAAAGAAAGTACCTGGTAACAGGATTAATCTGGTTACATTCACTGCAGTAGTAACGGTGGAAAATTAGGGATTGCTTAATTTTATTAACTTTCTCCCACTTTATGACGCGTGATCTCCGTCAAGTCAGGGTCGATTTCAATTATTTTTTATGAAGTAGGTTATGCTTTAAGTATGGTCCCATATGTATAAATTGGTGAAGATCTGATGAAGACCTTCGGAGATACAAAGGAACTCCTCAATGGATAATGCAAGTCACTTGCGATTGCTGTAATTGCATGTTCATGTATTGTTCACGCCATTCAAAATAGGGAAATAAAATAAACTTTAAAAATAACTAAAAACCGACTTCAAAATGAATAAAATAATCTTATGTGGAAAACAGTTAAGGAAGTCGGTGCCCAATTTTCTTAAATCTAACCAAATCAACGGCACATACTTATTTATCTGTTCCTACATAAGATAATTTTATTCATTTTGAAGTCGGTTTTAACTTTCTTTATTTAAGTTTATTTTTATGTAATTTGATGATTTTATCACGTTATGTCATGGACCATATTATTTTTTTCAGTGTTATAATAATTACAAATTAAAAACTAATACTTAATGTGCAAACGTGTTGAATTATTATTCACTCCCAGACAATGTAAGGAGCTGATAATAATGTTTTCCTAAGTCATATTAACATCTCCATTGCGTGGAAGACTGTTATCGTCATCATTAAATATAATGCTGTCAGTTTACGTTCTACTCGTATTAGCGTGTGTGTACATCTTGAATTTAATCATGATTCAACTAAACTCAATAATTATCTTTTGCAGGTCAGCAGATTTTCGGAAACCGAGCGAAAAGATGTTACTTATCAAAAACAATAAACGGTTCATTATTATCTTCGCAAACAAGATCATCCCTCCAATTATTCCAAACAACTTGTATTCACATGTGAATAACCAAAGTGAATAAATAAATAGACTTTTCTCGTGCGGGTAGGAACCGATCCATGTTTTTTTATGCGTTACAGTTTGTCTATTGTCACAGCTTAAACAATCCGATGCAGCAGTGAATTTGTAATTTTAATTCATGGTTTTAGGGTTCCGCTGATGTAAACGTATTTTTTACCCGTTTTAATAGTCTATGTATGTATGTATACATGTATGTATGTATGTATGTATGTATGTATATATGTATGTGGGTATGAGGATGTTCCACCATAGCGTCGCCCATATTGGTGCAATTTTGATAAGCAAGTTATAAATCGATTCGTCTTCAGTTATAGAGTGTCAAAGGCATTTTTTTATCCACGTACGGCAAAGCAAAGGAAAGATAATGTGTTCAAACTAAGAACTTGGCCCAATTTTGACATGCAAGGTATCAATCGACTCGTCTTCATCTATGAAGTGTAATAGGCTATTGTTTTACCCGACTACGGCAAGGCAAAGAAACGATTATGTGTTCAAAAATAAAAAACGTCCGATTTTGACAACTGAGGTATCAATCGATTCATCTTCATCGCAAAAGTGTCATAGGCTATTTTTCACCCGACCATATTCGGATTTTAGTTTTTGAACTTTAGTTTTGTTTCATTATCTCTCTAAGGTTTACGATTATATTTTATTTATTTTTTTATTACGGACTAGGCAATTGTTTGACCACGATCTCACCTGATGGAAAGCGATGATGTGGTCGAAGGTGTAGCACGCTTGCCTAGTAGATACCTATTCACTCTTGAGTTGAACACACCGGGGTTATAATTTACCGGAAACACTGACGAGGGCAGGGCATTCCACTCCTTTGCAGTTCTTATAATAAATGAAGAAGCGTAACGCTTCGTCCTTGTGCGAGGTATTTCAACCATGAAAGGGTGGCGCTTTGCTGATCGTCTAGTCGTACGGTGATGGAAAGGTGATGGGGGAATCAGGTTGTGCAGTTCTTGTGCACACTCTCCATAGTGCAATCTGGATAAACAGAAGACAGTTTGTTTGGCAAGAACGGCAAAAGGCCTGAAATTACTTTGTTAAAAGGTATCATACGGCTATATTACACTAACACCACATAAAACAATTTCACTGTATGTACTCTGGAGAAAAGAAAAAGTTACAGGTGCAGGCGTAAAGCGTATAACCTTCCCGCCGAATACAATTTGGTTGTATTCAAGCGGCATCTTCTAGAGAACCATGCTCCATCTCCAGCTACTTATCACTTACCATCAGTCGAGGTCACGGTCAATTTCTGGTCAATCGCATATTAAGAAAATATATTTTATGCTTCATCATCTATACATTGTACTTGGTTTTCATATATTACTTCTCTATTTCTCTATATCAGCACTCATATCAATATTTTCATGTATTTTTTATTGATGCTAGGAGCAGGTATCATTATTATATTGATTACTTGTTAATAGTGTTGTTTCGTAGAGTTAATCTAGATAAAGTTATGTAACGATAGTAACTATTATTATCAATTTGATTAGTAATTACATGACTGCCCAAAAATATGAGTGTTATGTTTTTAGCATTCATGTATGTATGTATGTATGTATGTATGTATGTGTGTTTTTTATTCCACCATAACTTTTAAATGACTGATAGGCTTATTGGGTATCGTTAGAATCCTTACATCCCTCCGAGTAACATAGGCTACATTTTCAAATTTGAAACAAATATTTTTTCTTCGTATTTTACAATATAGGTATCAAATTGAAGGCACATTCCAACAGTATATAACTTATATTGGCAAAACCTCTTTTTTGGCAGAGCAGGCGTTTTTTAGCTTTTAAGCTAGTTATTTTAGATTTATTTGCCTTTATCTTTGTAAATGGTTAATACATGATCTTAAAAATTAATTTATTTTGTATAGTTATGAAACAATCATTAGGGAAGCCGCCGACTTCAGTATAAAGAAAGTAGTAAAATTTAATAAGCTTATTATTAGATCTCAATAATCGATCCTTGTAACTTTTTGGCACATCCTTGAATCAACTCTTCTAATTACCTGACTGTGCGGAGGGTATTGTGTTTATCAGCCTTTATATGTATGTATGTATGTAGGTACGTCTGTTCTTTTGTGGCACTATAAAGACCAAACGCGTGTACCGATTTCGATGATTCTTACGTCAATCGATTAGTCTAACATCCGTATTCACAAACGTTACTATGAGGTCTCACAGTGCTCACGAACGTACAGGGTCCTACAATCGTATTCACAAACGACACTTGAGTGCCGAACAACACTGTGCGTTCACTTGAAGCAGCGGATTCGTACAGTAGCTAGCTAGCTGTTTTAAGCAGCGCATAGTGCGCAGCTGCCAAAAAGTTTGGGTTTCTAATACTATACCTTCTATGGAAAAAAGAAGCGGCAATAGTAATGTGAGGATAGAATTCAATAGTGTAGGTTTACGATCAATATTTCTTTATAAAACACTTACGGTAAGTAGGTGTTTATTAACTTGGTGGTTGATTTTCTATTAGATAAATCTATAGGTGTAACTGCTGTAGACATGTCCATACTTGCCAAATTCACTTTGCACAACAGTGCTATTACGCAATATTGATCGTATATGGGTTTCAATCAGTCAAATGCGTTGCGATAGAGCCGAAATTGCTATGAAGAAAGTGACAATCTGATTGAAACAAAGATACGGAATCGCACTGCAGAAAAATATAATGCAAAAATTTTACAAAACAGAGAGAAGAGTATTTACGACCAAAGAATAACAAAATATATGTCATCGGCACAACTTCCATATTTAGGAATGAACATAATATTACACGGACCAATCAGAGCGCAGTATTAGACGCACTGCGTTCTCATAGTAAAGAGTCGCCTAAGTATCGTTTGTGAATTAGAAGGCTCGCAACGACGAACGCATAGTGAAATGGGTTACTTTGCATAGTATCACAAATATTGTTTGTCAATACGGCTGTTAATCTCAACAACCAGACGCCAAATAGTGAAAAAGAAAAAATGAAAGTCAGTAGGTATCTGAATCGGTATATGAAAATCTTTAGGTTTCTCATATTATTTTAAATTTGGAATTAACTTTTAGGACCTATAACGACAGAGTCGTTTTTTTTAAATTATGTGTCAATTTTCTTGTTTTTGTTCTTATTATACTATATTATTTCAAAGTTTTGCTCATAATTCATATTACTATACAGAACCCTTTGTAACAAAAGAATCTAAGCTCCCCAATATTTTTAGCTCTTTTTCGAATTTCTAACTAGAACCGAATGTGTTGACAATGGATCGTGCAACGCGACGGGAATTTTGAAACGGGACTAAATTCGCTTTCGTTCGATGAACGGAATCCTATGAATAAATGAGTCCAATTTAGGATATTTCACTCTTTTAGATGTTCGGACAATATGATTTGATGTCTTTCAATTTAGCATTCGATTCCCGCGGTGGTGTAATATTTGAATTTGCGTTTGGTTTGTATCTGGATTGGTGGCGGCAGTTCTTATTTTTCTTATAAATTCAAATATCTATACCAACATATAAAAGTAAAACATTGTCTGTTTGTTTGTTTGGGGAGCTTTCACGCGATTCTGATGAAATTCTGAATGAAAATAGCTTATACTCTAGAAAAAGACATAGGATACTTTTAATCCAGAAAAATTGTAAATTTTCACGGAAAAACTGGAAAATGTTGATTACTCGCTGTAATAAACTGTTGCCATGGAAATGAAATAACAAGTCAGTCAAAAAACTTCAAGAGCGTTGGTGCTATACCTACTTTTGCTTTTGTTTTTAATATCCTAGAAGAACATAGGATGCTTTTTTTCGCGATAAACTGAAGTGCTTGCACGTGGATGAAGTTGCGGGCTGGAAAGCTGGTTATAGAATTAATTAATCATAATAGATATTTTTCAATCTTGTAATAAATCTATCTATACTTATAATAAAGCAATAGGAACAAAAAGTCTGTACAAAGAAGATAATTAAAAATAAATGACCTAGGGTACATAAAATAAGCTACTGAACAAGAATATAACATTTTAAAAATTCGTGTCTGTCTGTTTGTCTGTATGTGTGTTTGTTCGCGCATCACGTAAAAACTACTAAACCAATTGCGATGCGGTTTTCACTATTTGATAGTTTATGGTTTGACTTAAATACTTTATATCTCAATCCGATGAGTAGAAGCCGAGCAATCGATAAAAATATTTTTGACGGCTGAAGGAATTTTGAGGAATTTTTGGTTCTTCAACCATACCAATATATAAAACTGTAACGTAATCTGTTTGTTTGTTTCTTTGGGGAGCTTTCACGCGATAGCAGCTGGACGGATTTTGATGAAATTCAGAAAGGAGATAGCCCTTGAATAAAAGATAGGATACTTTTTATCCCGGAAAATTGTAAGTTTCCACGGGTAAACTGGAAAATGATGATTACCATCACAGAATGGTCTGTGGTTGCCATGGAAACGAAATAACAAATCTGTCAATATACATCAAGAGCATTGGCACTATACGACGGTCTGGTGGCTAGTAACACTAGAAACGAAATCAAACGGTCGCGGGTTCGAATCGTGCAAAGTGTAATCATTTGTGTTATGAGCAGAAATGTTTGTTTCCGAGTCATGGATGTCGATATTCGTATTTATGTATGTTTATCCATTATCTAGTGCCCATAATACAGGGTATCCTAGTTTGTGGCTAGGTAATTGGTGTGGAATTGTCCCGAATATATTTATAGAATAGAATTATACTTTTGCATTGGTTTTTAATATCCTAGAAGAAAATAAGATGCTTTTTTTTTGCGATAAACAGTAATCCTCGCGTACGAAGTTGCGGGCGGGAAAGCTAGTTCATCAAAAATTAAAAATTGCAAAGGAGTGAAATGCTATGCCCTCTTTAATGTTTCCGGTAAAATAAATTCCAGTGGTGTTCAAGTTAAGAGTGAACTACATAACTACTGAAATCTACTAGACAAGCGTGCTGTGCCTTCGACCACATCATCGTTTTTCATCTGGTGAGATTGCGTAGAAACAATTATTGCCTGGTGTGTATTAAAAAAACTACTTCGTGAGTATTAGGGACAAAACTTTGCAAGATTTCATTGTAAAAAATCACGTTAATGAAAAGAAAATACTACGCGCATACCAAAAGAAAATAATGTAAGTATGTACCGGCACATAAAAGCCATTAAAAAACCCTATTATAATTCATTAAAACAATAAAACAACAAATTAGAAGGCCTCACAAGTGAAGTTAAACATGAAAAGTGTAATTGAATATTGTCATCAAAATTCAAATTAATCGGGGCAGTGTTGCCACGCTGTAATTTAATTGTCTCATTAATTCTATTGCCAACCTAGAAGGTTTTATTGATAAAAATTGTCACGTAAAATGTGTTATATAAGAAGGGCTGATATAATACCTACGGAGGGCGATGAACCCTTTTTGAAAACCGAGAATATGATACATACCTGAAACTGAATATATATTGCAAAAAACATTACGAAATAGTTTTTCTTTCTTTTTTACTATATGGCGTCTGATTGTCGCCATATTGAATTTTGATTGCGAGTGTATTTCGTGACACTTGCAAGATTAAGACAAATCGATTGACGTAAGAATTATCAAAATCTGCACACGTGTTTGGTCTCTAGAGCGCCACAAAGGAACAAACATACATACATACATGGCTGATGAACACATTACCCTCTGCACAGTTGGGTAAAGTGCCCTTTACCTTACGTACCACCCGCATCCATCTTCTTTACCTTAACCTGAATAGCTTGCGAATCCATAGTAGACCGTGGATAAATTAGATCACCATTTACTATTGCAACAAATTAAATGATTTTATGTAAAAACTATTGGACAGATTGCGATGCGGTTTTCACTGTTAGATAGCTTAAGGTTTGACTTAAAAACTGGTGTACTTGTGTTTCTCAATCCGTGGAGGAGAAGCTGGAGCAGAGCTGGAGGAGAAGCTGAGCAATCGTTAAAAACGATTAGACGTCTGAACTAAATTTGATTTGGTTTATTGGTATCCTATATTGATTTCAATTTGATTTAAAAAACCATCCCTTATTTCAAACTACTTGGGTAAAAGTTATCTATAGTTTTAAAACATTTCTATAAACAAGAATTAAGTACATATACTAAAGCCCGTCTACCGTCAGATCAAAAAATAGCCTATAAACGAAAACGAATCGATTGATACCTCGCTTGTCAAATGCGGACTAATAGAGGCGATTGGAACATCCACATACATAGACTGTAACTGTAAAACTCATTACCCTTCCCTTGCTACGCCGTAGTCGGGTAATAATGATAAAATATATTCGAGTTGATTTTTTAATATTTTTAAACCGATTATTGTAATAAATTGTTCCGATTCTTGAATTTGGTCAAAACTATGTAGCGATTCAGCGAACGTGACGAAACTATAAAATTGAGTAAACGCTTGTAAAATATCAGCGATTTAAATGAACCAGCAATTCAGCTTTTTCAGCAGTCTAACTTTACCAACACGTAACATCGGTATTCCATTATATCGAAAAAAGTTTCACATATTTTGTTCAAAGTTCACATTTTTAACAATTCTCTGTATTTATAGGGACGTGTCACACGATTTAAAAAATGTGTGGCACCTTAAATTATAGGGTTCGGATAGAGGTTGGTTTGTTTAAGGTGTTTTAATGAAGACATGTTAAAATATGTTTTTTTATACGTATTACTTGGTAACTAGCCAGAGTATGGTTTCTGGGAAAAGAAGTAGCTTTTGCCCGCAACTTTGTCCACGGGGACTACAGTTCATCGCAAACAAGTCGGGTAAAAAATAATCTATGACACTCTTGCATGATGAAGACGAATCGATTGATCACTTGTCAAAATCACACTAAGTTTTTAGTATAAACACATAATCCTTACTTTGCCATGTCGTAGTCAGGTAAAAAAACCTATGACACTCGATACCTGATGACGAATCGATTGACACTTTGCTTGTTAAAATCGGACCAATAAGGGCGAAGGTAATGTATCAATAAATATATGTAATTATCCTTTCTTTGCTTTGCTGTAGTCGGAAATGAAGTTATTCAGAGACAGAAGCGAGCGAAGTTTAAAAATCTATTCTATCAACCCCTCATTATAAAGATCGTTTGCTGGCTGCCTACCTATAACGCAGTGTGCCTTAATCGCGTTGTGCTAAAATGTCATTTCAATTAATTCTTTGGACTAAGTAGCTATTCGTTTAGGTCGCTATTAATCTATTTCTTACATTGCCCATTTCGCAATACGACTATTTCGTTATTGGTATATTTATTAAATTGACCATTTTGCGAGATGACTATGCTACTATTAGCTTATTAAACAACTGCCCAATGAGAGGAGTGTAATGTTTTTAGGATTCATGTATGTTTGTATGTGAGTTTCTTTATTCTATCAAAACTTTTAAATGCCTGAACAGATTTAATATTTATAAAAGTTATTTTTTATTATGTGCCTAGAGGCATCCAACAAGTTACCTGAAACAGTGAATAAAAATCACTTTTAATCACTGTTTTGGTGTTTGAATTTAGAACACACCAGTATATTCGACCTCCATCTCAATGCTATACAACCTCCTTACGCAAAAAATACTCGATACAAACTCTGTGTGCAAAGAATACTCGACATACAAACATCTTGTGCAAAAAACTCCTCGAGATTTGATTGGTCTACATTTTCGACAAGGAGTTTAGCATTAGAATAAAAACTGTTTGGAATTAAAGCGACATGGTGGATGGAAGTCTACCAATGTGGCTGAAGGTTATATTGAAGATTCTAGCGAAAATAAATCAAAACGCAGCCTTTAGATAGCAAGCAGCATAAACCTAAAGAAACCTGAAGACCCTTGGACTCCACGCCCTTCAACATCCAAAGATACCTCAGAGTTTCTTCCAGCAGAAAGTTCTGACCATCGACAGAAAATAAATATCGCTTCACACGATGACCATCCTAATAATAATAATGTTTGTTTGTTAACATAACAAATAACAAACAAACAAACAATAATAATAATAAGAAAATTACTCAGAATTTTAGTTATAGTTCAAATTGTAATGAGCAGTTTAAATAAAATTAACCTTTTTGCATCATTAAATGTCTATTTTTGCTTAAATCTTTCTTTTTCTCTTAGACAGGCTATAAGGTATATTTTGCCAGTATGCCAGTATCAGGATTCTAACACTTGAATCATCATGAATAACTTCCTACGGTCGTGATTCAGTCGTTAGAATCCTTCACATGCTTGTGATTCATCTATGGCCCTCGCTTAAAATCCGCTCTAAGTTTTTTACCCGTCTAGGGCAAGGCAAAGGAAGGGTTATGTGTTTAAACCAAAAATTTGGTCCGATTTTGAAAAGTGAGGTATCAATCAATTTATTCATGTTTAGTGTCTTAAGCAATATTTTACACGACTACGGCAAGGCAAAGGAAAGTCATGTCTACAAATTAAAAACATGGTCCGATTTTGACAAGCGAAGTATTTAATCGATTCGTCTTCAACGCAAGTGTCATATGCTATTTTTCCGACTATTGGGGTTTTAGTTTATTACATAGTCTTGTTATATAATTAAACCGTCCGCGTCGAGGCTTGCTGATTATGTTGCTACAAACATTAGTGCAGTAACCAACCCCCTTAGTTCCCAACACCGCCGGCGCTTCGTACATTCGTGCAACACCACAATAAGTTATCAAATACTTTTTGTTGTACATGTTTTACTTCCATTAAGTTGAAATAGTGTTGTGTGTTGTATGATCGTTTGAAGTAGCATTCTTGCTGTCGTTATTCGTATGAACAACGACTGAAATGGTCATATTAAAATAATTGAAGTTATTAATTACTAGGAGTTTTTATTTACAACAATTCTCATTAAATGGACGTTCCCGATTATAATAATTTGTGCTTTTATATCTACACTAATATTATAAAGAGGAAAGTATGATTTTTTATTTGTGTGTTTGTTTGTAGTAGATAAACTCAAAAATAAAAAAAGGATTTAAAAAATTCTTTCACATATAGAAAACTACATTATCAGCAAGTAACACGGGTTTTATTATACTGTTAAAAAAATCGAGGCACCTACTAAAATTATCATAATGTTACACAAGGTATCAAAACTGTGCCTATAAAAATGTCGATTCCTCGCTGTAAGGAACGGAATGTCATGTTGCCGTGGAAACGAAATAACTAGTGGCTCTGTGAGCTGTAGAACTCGCGAGTACAAACTCTTTTGAAAACAATCTAGCGGTGTACAGTAGCGCCATCTAGTTAGCTTATTGTAAAACAAATTTTAATAATCATCAATCCCTACCTAGTAGGTAACGGGCTGATTCCACTGGTAGAAACCTAAATGTGAGCAATTTACTGAATTTTGAGGAGCTATTTCGGCATCACGCCGAAGATCCTCACCAGATCTGCACCATGATCTGCATTATGAGACCATTTTAAAGTTACTACCTCTCTATTAAAAACAGAACCATTGAAATTTCCCCATTTTAAGGAAAGTACCCATCTAAAATGTTTAACCTGTATACCAAGTTTCAACAAGATCGGTTGAGAAATGTGACCTGTAGAGGAGAACAGAGATCCGGACGGACAGCAGTAGTATCAAACATACTAAAGCATTTTTGCCCAAGCTAAAACGGAGACGCTTGGCTCGCGCTTCGCGCTCGCTCGGCAATAATAAGTCTGTCAAAAAGGTACTTTTTGAGCGTTGCTGTTAAATATATTGAATTACGCTTACAGGCGAGTTGCTACTTTACATTTGCATTGGTTTTTAATATATTAGATATGATTAATAAAATAATATGGTACTCATCCTTACCCACAAAAAAAACCGCGAGGCTATAATTTACATTATAGTTAAGTCACAATAACCGTTTTTTACCAGACTGCGCAATGCAAAGGCCGGGTAATGTGTTTCTATGTATGTATGTATGTTTGTATGTATGTTCCTTTGTGACACTACAAAGACCAAACGCGTGGACCGATTTTTATGACGTCAATCGATTTGTCATAATTTTGTGAATGCGACAAGAAATGTCAGTAATCGAAATTCAATATGGCGACAACCAGATGCGATAATGTAAAAAAAAAAGTAGACGAACTAAAATTGAATAGGTATTTTAAATTCATCTTTAGGTTTCTGTTATCATTTTTTAAATCTTTTATTCAACTTCATTTGTATCTATGTGAACTTATCTATGTATTTTGTCTGTCCTGAAATCTTGCAATTCAAATTTCGAGCACTTCATGATTAGCTATGCAGCTGAAACTTTCAGGGTAGCTCACAAACCGATGACTAATCAATAAAAAAATGTAATCATACTTAAGAACGAAAAAAATAAGTACAAAGCAGCAACAAAAAAGGTGACTTTCATTAAAAAAAAAACCCGTAAAAGCTTAATTTTTTACATTTAAGTTTTTATATTATACTTATTTAATTTCAAATGACCATTTCAACCATTCTCACTTAAATATTTGCCTCTTTTTAGTTCCAGCTTCTCAACATCGTTAGAAGACTTAAACGGACAAAACCCTTTGAGTTAGTTTAGTGAAGTGATAGTGATAATGATGTATCGATTAGTGCAAACCAAATGAACACAAGAACAAAGCGACTTCCCCTTAAATAGTGACAATCAGAAAAGTGTTATTGGACACATTCTTAGTATTTTACTCTACTTAGGCTAGATTGTAATTTTAATGTCGTAACACAAGACCGTGTTAAGTCATTATAAAAAAGATTTAAAAAAATTTTGTTCGCAGCCTGGTTTTATGAAGGTGATTAGCCGTGCTTTTTGTTGAAATTAGTCAATCAAATACGGGTAGAATTGTGTACAAATAATAAGAAACCCGTAGCTAGGTACTCGTGCAAAACTGGGGCGAGTCACTATAGGTAATAATGCAAATTGTATAATCTGTCTGTACAAACGAGATAATTAAAATAAATAATAGTATAACAAAACTAAAACCAGACTAAAAAATATAAAATAAATTTTAATAGTGTAAATAAGAAAAAAAGTTTTATCTCAAAAAAATCGTGAGGTGTATGGGCCAATAGTTATAAATATTTCATTGACAGAGATGAGAAGAAGGATTATCATTTCGATAATATCTTAAGCACCCCACGCATTTTTTTAAATAAAACATTTTTTTCTTATCTACACGGCTAAATACACGCGGCCCCTCCTGTTGCCAACTCCCCGGGCGCCCGATACACGGCCGGCCCCTCCTGTTGCCAAGATAAAAACTCTAAATGCACCTGGCTGCTGTGGCAGCCAGTTTTGTACAGATTTCGATTTAAATGGAATCTCGCGTTCCTTATCCAATCTGAGTGTTTTATTCTATTAAGGGATATTTTTCCTTTATGTTTAAACACAAAATAAGTACCTATATCTTAATATAATAAATAGAACACGTATAAAACTTGAAATAAAATTTAGACGATTTTTTTAAAAAAAAACTGTTTTTTAAATTGATATTCTGGTCACTTTTTGTACTAAACTGTGTTGATATTTTAATGTTATTAGATAGATACATTCATGTTATAATTGAATAAAACATAATAACAGGGTGTCATTGATCTTATTTCCAAGATACAATATTTTTTCTGGAAAATCACGCCATTTTTGTCTTCATATTTTTTCCGAGGTTATATTTCCATAAATAATATTTTCTTATGTCTTTGGTTCGGTTTGTCAGTGGCAACATATATTCAGGCAACCACAGACCAAGTTTTGTGCGATTGCTTCAAACCATTGAGCTAGGAATGGAAAATGAGTTTTACGGGAACGCAGCGACGAGAATATTTTCGCGCCAAATTCGCACGTAGTGACTAATACTTATCTGTGCCAGTGTAAACACCTATTGTGCTTTAAGGTTCAAAGTGCATCAACCGGTAAAATTTATTTTCTAGTTTTTAGTTTGGTTTATTTATAAAAACGTTTTTTTTTTTTTTTTTTTTTTTTCGAATTATTGCATTGTCATCGGTCTTTGACAGGTGTGCAAAATTTGAATGAAATCTGACCGTTTAAAGTGGGTCACAATAGCGTCCAAAGGAGTCGGTTACAAACATACAAACATACAAGTGAAGCTTATATAAAGCGTATAAAAAATGGAGATGTCCAAAATAAGCTACTTGTTAGACTATATTTTTTTAATGGTGTTTGTCTGCCTGTGTCTGTTTTCGCATTACTTAAAAACTACTGGACTTGTTGAAATGTATATATTAGAATTCGATTTAATATGACATAGGACAGAAAACGATGTTAAATAATGCTTCAAGTCGTGTTCTTAAATCATTTATCTTTCTATAATCCTGTCATAATCCTGTCAAACTCACGAAAACTTTAACACTAAGGATTAGGTAAAAAAATAATGACAATGCCTACATATTGCTTTTGTAAAGTTCCATACATTCATTCATTAATGCTAGAGATATGAGAGATCACATAAACAAGTCGTACCAATTAAAAAATTATATTATTCCCTACCCCCGCCCCCCGCTCCCATTATAGCTAGGAAGCATTTCGATCACATCAGCTTTCAAACATAAAAATCCGCATCAAAATTGGTCCATTCGTATGGGAACTACGACGCCATAGAAGAAGAAGAAGAAAAATCTGTAATATTTACTGGCACATATTTAAAAATATATTTAAAACTGATTTCAAAATGAACAGTCAAGGAAGTCTGTGCCGTTGATTTGGTTAGATTTAAGAAAATTTGGCACCGAATTTCTTAACTGTTTCCCACATAACATTATTTTATTCATATTCAAGTCGGGTTTTACTTTTTTTTAAGTTTATATAATTCCCTATATTGAGTGGCGTGAACAATACATGAACATGCGATTACAGCAATCGCAAGTGACTTGCTGTTATCCATTGAGGAGTTCCTTTATATATCTGAAGATCTTCATTAGATCTTCTCCAAATTATATATATGAAACCACACCTAAAGCATATACTACTCTATAATTTTTTTATTCTAAATCGACCACATTTGACGAAGATCGCGTCATAAAGTGGATGAAAGTTAATAAAATAAAGTCATCCCCTAAGTTTACACCCTTACTGGTGGAATATTTTTATAAAATTTAAAAGGGTCTAACCCCTCCCCTACCAATTAAAATATTTTTTTGAAATCGATCCACAATTGCCGGAGATATCGCGTAACATACATACAAAAAAAACATACGTATCGAATAGAGAACCTCTTCCTGAAGCCAGTTGAAAATAGGTGACAAATGTTATAGCTGCGACTGTACCAAAGGGGCCATAGAGAGACAAAATGATATATACATTAATTCACACCCTAAACTTATATCACCCCTCTCTTTTCGAGTTCGGGGGTTAGAAAGAAACATAGGTGCAGGTTACCCGACTACAGCAAAGCAAGGGAAGGGTAATGAGTTTAACAGCCTATGTATTTATCTATGTGCGTGGGTATTTGTATGTTCCATCATAGGGTCGCCCCTATTGGTTCGATTTTGACAAGCGAGGTGTCAATCGATTCGTCTTCTGGTATAGTGTGTCATAGGCTATTTTTTTTACCCGTCTATGGCAAGTCAAAAGAAGGGTTTTGTTTTCAAACATAAAACTTGTTCCGATTTTAACAAGTGAGGTATCAATCGATTTGTCTTCATCTAAGAGTGTCATAGGCTATTGTATACCCGGGTATTAGATTTTGAACTAATGTCTTGTTTCAATTTGTATGGATCAGAAACTGGCACCGCGTCAGTTCTACCTATGTATGTATATCATATCGGTTACCTTGCTACCGGCGCCGTGACGTCAATATTCGGTATACTAGGTAAGACCGTGGTTAGCTCAGTTGAGAGAGCGATAGAGCGGCGTTCTTACGACGCAGTTTCAAATACTGTTTTACGTGGTCAAATTTTAAAATAGGTTTTTATAAGACATTTTTTTATTTTCCTAGGATACAAAAAAAACACAGAAGTCATCAAGGCATAACAGACATCACTCAATTTTATGCGACCATCTTCACAAAGGGTCGTGTATAAACACCTTTAACTTAGGACATCAAACGAACCGTCTCGAAATAAAAAAATACATTAATGGCTATAAAAACCGAATGTTTTGACAACCCTGAAGAAGTAGCTTCTCACTTTTTACAATTGTGTTCCTTATTGCTGTTACGTAAAAGTTAAATATTGTTTGTTACGGTACATTTTCACAGTTTTAGAAGTTACTTACAGTCTTCATTAGAGACTTTATTGTTGGAATGCTAAGGTTCAAAATTCTTTGTTATCCACATTTCGCACGTGTTATGAAGTACCCACATTTTTTCAACAATCCTTATTGCTGTAAAGCTAGAGTTCAAAAGGCTTTTGAAATAATTTATTCTTGGCGGGCTCAATTTTGAATTTATTTACGAAATAAAATTTATATCTTTATGCCTCTTTAGAAGTTTTATGAAATAAATTTAAGTTTTATGAGTTAAGTAATTTCATATTTTGCGCCAAGATAAACTTAAGTAGAATCTTATTATTGTACCGTACTATATAAGCCTTTTAGTTGCACCTGTTTTTTTAACTGCCTCGATGGTTTTTTTGATGAAAACCTTTGCTATTAAAGAGTAGTCTATACGAGAAAGTCATTTGCATAGTATTAACGGTAATAATTCCCAATAAAAAAGTATTTTTTTCTCTGTTAGTTCGTGTATTGTTATCATTGATGAGTAAATTGAAGCATTTAAAATGTCATTGATAAAAATACTTCGTCGTATACTAATGCTCTGAAACAACGCAATATTTCGCAACAGCGTTTTCGAAAAAGTCATCGAAAATATTAAGTTGATTCGGGCATGTTCAAAAAAATTGTACGAAATATATAGTTGTAAACAGTCTGTTCAAAAATCAACTGAAACATGAAATTGTATACAGCCTGTTCGGAAATAATCCAAGCAAACCGATCTTACCAACAATTTCTTCAAATAAAATTCGTAAGCATTTTTTTACCGAAACGCATTAAATATGGGTCATTTGACACTTACCGGCACATTCCTATATGCCTTACGTATAAAAACTCTTGTTTTATAGCCCCTGCGAGTTATTGCCAGCAATGACGCGGGGAAAACTTGCGGAACCCTAAAATAGGGGTGGCGAATATTATTTTTATAGCTCATTGAGAAATGCTGGGTTTAAGATGTTTTAGCAGAAATAGTTTATGTGGAAGAATTATTTTACTTCTTCAGAATTACATATATATTTTTAGTTGCATTTATATATTTGACTATTGTTTCACCATTGAATATGCCTAATCACAATAATATTACAAAGGAGAAAGAAAGCAAAGGTTGGATGCGTGTGTGTGTGTGTGTGTGTGTGTGTGTGTGTGTGTGTGTTTGAGTGTGAGCGAGGGTGTATGTGTTGGTGTGCAAGGGTGAGGGTGTGTGTGTGTATGTGTTTGTGTGTGAGCGAGGGTGTATGTGTTAGTGTGCAAGGGTGAGGGTGTGTGTGTCTGTGTGTGAGTGTGTGTTTGTTTAATACTCATTCACGCTCAAACGGCTGAACGTATTTGGATGAAATTTCCTATGGAGGTAGCTTATACCCTGGATTAACACATAGGCTACTTTTAATCCCGGAAAAATGTTCCGCATGTGAAACCGCATGGCGCAGCTAGTTTATTATATTTTCTATTAAGAGCGGAAACGCCAAGAAACCTTAAAATCTATTTAATCTACAAACACGAAAACTTATAATCTTACTCCACAAAACAAAAAATCCTAACTCGTACCATCCTGAAAGTTCCGATTAAATCTAATTCAAGTTTATATTGAAAACTACGGTAGAGTTGGTAGAGTTCGCGACTCTCTGAATATGAAAGAATCTTATTAAACTATAGCAAGTTAAGTGTATTGTTGGAAGTCAATTGGAGATGATCCTGGATTGATAAAGAGTTCACGCCAATAAATAAAAATAGACCTAAGAAATGTTTTATATGATTTTAGCATTATGTAACGCCAGCTTAGATAGAACATTATTAATCTAATCCACACCAATATATAAGGGAAACGTTGTCGGTTTGTTTGTTTGGGGAGTTTTAACGCGATAACGGCTGGACGGGTTTTGATGAAATTTGAAATGGAAATAGCTTATACCCTGGAATAACACATAGGATATTATTCATCGCGTGAAATATTAAGTGAAAACGGGAAAACTGGAAAATGTCAATTACTCTCTGTAAGGAACGGTTGTCATGGAATCGAAATAATAACAAGTCAGTCAAAAAGCATCAAGAGCGTTGGAGCCAAAGAGAATACAATACGTTGGTGCTATACTTTTGCATTGGTTTTTAATATCCTAAAAGTACATAGGATGCTTTTTTCGCGTTAAACTGTAGTCCACGCGGGCGAACTCGCGAGCGAAAGCTAGTAATTTTATAAAGGAAAAATTTAGATCACGGACGTGACGGGGAATTGGTCAATGCATGTGGCGCGCGGACGCACGGATAAAGAGGGTTCGAGTCCCGATCTAAGTATTTTCCTTAGAAAATTATTCCTACTTCAGGAATTATACGAGGACCCAATACTGAGGATATTGCCAGAACGCAACAAATTACTTGAGTTTTATTCTCAGCACTATCACTCAGTATATTTCATTCGCCTAAATGGTAATTGAGCTTCCATTATCAGCTTGCATATGTCTACTGCTGGACATATGCCTCTTCTAATGCGTGCCAATGATTTTACGGTCTTCGTCTCTTCTCATGGAATTGTTCCCAGGTAATTTGCATAGGTCGTCGCTCCATCTGTACAGACCAAACGCATGAACCGATTTTGACGATTCTTATGTCAATCGATTCATCTTTATCTTTCAAGTGCTACTAAAGACATGACACTGATCAAAATTTAATATGGCAACAGCTAGACGCCTTATTGTGAAAAGGAAAAACAGAAAGTCGCGAACTATGATAAGTGAAGTATCATTGAATAGGTATTAGAAAATCATATTTAGATTTCTCTTATAATTTTTATTTTTTGAGCTACGGCGGTGACTTTCTTTTTCTGCCGGATCACCACGATCCAGAAGCCAGCCTATAAAGAAACCCCTAGTAAATCTTACTTATACAAGTTCAGTCCACCTTCCTAACCACTGCACCATGAGTGCTGTCACGTAGGTACAAGCTTAGTTCACAACAAGCTTCTTCCACATTGGCAAATTTTTGCCAGACGAAAAAAAATATGTTCCTAATATAAAACCAACAATAATAATAATATAATTTACAAAATGTTTTGAGAGAAACCAGATCTCATGTTACCGAAAATTACTCTCATCAAAACGAATGTTCCGAAAACGAGAAATAACAGACCACCCTTTTTCATCGCTGTATACAGGGTCGTTTGTTTTAACACAAACAATACAAAATGTTTTATTATGTGCCACCAAGTGTCAAAAAAGTATCTCTATTATGGGACAGTTTGTATGTACGTTTTTTATCACCACTCAGCACTGAAAAGCCTGCACAGATAATGATGAAACTTGATATGTACATCGTCAGGATAAAGAATACTTTTCATCATCATCATCGTCTTCTTCCACACGGTTGAAATAGCGGGAAAAGGTAGTGGTAAATAATACCTATATGAAAAATGGACTTAAAAATGGATTTACCAAATTGCAATCATTAGAAATTATTTCATAAAACACGCTAATCGGTATTCTCAGTCATTCATAAAAATATACACTAACTGAAAAATTACTCACTTATTCCGGTGATGTTTTTTGGTGTAGTTCCTTATAAATTTAGGTACATGAAAATTGGTTAAGTGGGTACTTCGTTATTTTAATTAGATTTTTTGGTTCGATGAACTATGAAATCACTTTGCATGGATCGTCAACATCACTGCACCGCGCCGCCAGTTTCTTGTTCTTGTTAGAACTTTTCACACAGGCAATGCCTAAGAAACTCAAACATCTTTCACCATTCTCACGCAACACTCATAGAAACGTTCAGAAAGCGGGAAATAAGAGCACTCTGTATACTATATACTGAATGATTTTATCACCGTGTACAGGGCGATATTAAAAGACATCACTCCGACGGCCTACGATAAACAAGCCATTTAGGATGCCCGGGTAAAGGGGGTTGTAGATAGAACGAAATGTCAGTGCGATATTTTGCCAAATCGTGCGATATTTCGGTAAAATGAGATATGTAACGTGTGTGTCGTAAGAGAACGTGTGATTTATGTGTATGTAAAATTTTGATAAGGCACATTCAGCAAGAGATCGTTGGGCAGTGTATTTTATACTTATAGCATAGTAAAATTTGAATATATTTGTTATGTCATAAAACTTTGTTACTTGGGTAATATTTGATCTAAGAGAAAACCATTTGACTATAGTTCAACAAATACCCCGATACATAAAATACATTAAATACTTCGTAGTCGTGGTTTTTTCTAGAAATCTTTAGTAAGTTTTTAAATGATTCCCTAAATACTAATTAGTGAAATATTTTCGCCCTCAAGTTACTACACTACTCCATTTTCATTCTTGCCATTTTCCTATATAATATCCATAACAATAATTCTCAAATGGATTTAATAAAAAATTACTGAACCAACTTTCATTAAACTTTAATGACTAACTTGCAGGCTACTCTTTCAAACAAAAATTTGTACACAAATACAGTTTAATTACCAACCACATTTTTTTTATCGGACTATACTTAATACTTATAGTTTCATATTTTGTGCAAATTTTGGGTTTATTATTGGCTAAAATAATTAGAATGTAACCACATACAACGAAAAACAACCAAAAACTTTAAAATTCAAGAAACAATTGAAAGGATTTCTTCTTTCCCAGCGATTTACGTCCGACAAACCCAGCTAAATGTGAAAGGTCACTAAAACTTGCAGTCGTAACCGAGCTCCTTCACACATCCCCCTCACTCGTATGATTTAAAGATATGTTTTTCTCCATCCACAGTCGTGAGTACAGAATTTAATTTGACTAAAAGCTACAATTTATAATCTTGGGTTCAGCTATCATAACGTAAAGAAATACAGGTTGTTTGCCAAAAGTGCGTCTGTTGGTAAATTCAGCGTTTATTTCTTGTTTTACTCTGTTATATTGCAATGTGATTGTCTGTGTTATTTTATACCGTAAGGGCAATGAAATAAACATGCCATCATTTTGTAGTATTGCAGCCCCCTTTGGGACGGTTCTGCCAAGTATCAGCTCAAAGCTTTGCATTCAATTGAAAGTCGTGCTATGAGGTTCATTGGGGATGACTTCTGGTAACAAGGCTTCTGGCGCATAGACGTGAGGTCGCAAGCCTCTCAGTATTCTGCAGTATGAAGCGTGTGCCCAAGAACTGCACAATCTGATTCCAGCATCACCATTCCATAACCGTACTACTGGAAGATCGGCAAAGGTACACCCATTTATGGATGAATTACTACGGACAAGAACGAAGCGTTACGTATCTTTATTTATCGTGAACTGCAAAAGAGTGGAATGCCCTGCCCTCGTCAGTGTTTCCGGTAAATTATAACCCAGGTCTGGTCAAGTCTAGAGTGAATAGGGCTAGGCTAGCGTGCTACACCTTCGACCACATCATCGCTTTCTATCAGTTGAGATCGTGGTCAAACGAATGCATTGTCCTAAATAAAATAAAACGTTTGAGATACCCCTGCCCTCGAGCGGTTTTTACCTTCATTATTTTTTATCGCTTAATCTACTTGACTATCATCTCACCTTGGCTTTGTTACTCGTACATCCAATGTACTATTAGGTGTTACTATACGTGGTTATAAAGGTTCCGTAGTCAAACAAGGAATCGTAATAGTTCCGTCAAGTCCTGTCAAGTCTGTCCTGTATGGACAGCTATTTTATTCAGTAACTATAAGCATGAAAAAAATGTAATTTGGCACCATAATTTGAAGAAGACTAATAATATATAATATATTTAAATATATATTTATATATAAATTAATTTAATATATATTATATATTTTAATATTCTTCTTCAAATTATGGTTCTTTGGGTTATAAAATAAAAAATTCGCCTCACATTTGAAGTGAAGTAAGTAAAAAAAATACCCTTTCGCGTAGGATCTCGTTGGATAGGTCTTTTAAAGTTATAATTAAAATAAATGAATATATTCGGGACAATTACACACCAATTACCTAGCCCCAAACTAGGATACCTTGTACTACGGGTACTACGAGTAGATAACGGATAAACATACATTATAGATACGAATATTACATCCAAGACTCGGAAACAACCATTACTGCTCATCACACAAAGGAAAAAATGCGGGATTCGAACCCATGACCGTTTGATTTCGTAGTAGGGTCTCTAGCCTTTAGAACAACAAGTCGTCTTATTGGCAGTTAATTACATTTTATCTGTAGTTATTTTATATTTGGTTTCGTTGACTAAATATTCGGCTCTAAAATGTATTTTTATTTGGAGTTGCATACACTCCCCTACTCATGAAAAAAAGTTCTAAAATATATTAAAAGTTAAGCACTAGTGCATAATATGAAATTAATTACATAATGCTGTTTTATAGAAGAGTAGTTTAGGATCCGTGTTTAGTACGCACTGGGCTGGTTTTATTATGAACCGACTACGGCGAAGCAAGGGAACTGTAATGAAGTCAAAAGTCTATGTATATATGAATTATATTATGTGGATGTTCCACCATAGCGTCGGCCCTATTGGTCATTGGCCGCTTCATGTATAGACTACGGCAAGGCAAAGGAAGTGTTTTGTGTTTAAACTAAAAAATTGATCCCATTTTGACAAGCGAGGTAACAAATTGATTCGTTTTCAACGCAAGCGTGCCGGCTATTTTTACCCCGTACCGTAGACCGGGGTAAAAATAGCCGACCGTAGTCGGGTTTTTTGTTTTTGAACTGAGAAAATGTCCTCCAGATTCAGCTTTCTATCAAGTTTCAGTAGTATTTCAAAGTAACATTTATCAGGAGCCTTTGACTAGGAATAAAGTTTACCTCTCAACTCAAGTAGGTATTAGATAAGAGATGGGATGATTTTCCGGCAAAAAAATGTAATGAATGTATGTTTTTGAAATCATGTGGTGCAGTTGGTAGTGCCTCTGCCCGCTGAGCTTAGTGTACCAGGTTTGAATGCTGGCTGAGGTCTTCTAAGATCATAGGAACAGTGCAAAAGTATAGCCCCAACACTATTGTTTTTTTTGTTTTATTTGTTTTTTTTATTATTTCGTTTCCATCCATGGCAACCGTTCCTTACAGCAACAATCATCATTTTCCAGTTTTCCCATGGAAACTTACCATTTTCCGGGACATAAAGTACCCTGTGTTTTATTACAGGGTATAAGCTAACTCCATCTCAAATTTCATCAAAATCCGTCCAACCGTTATCGCGTGAAAGGTCCCCAAACAAACAAACAGACAACGTTTCACTTTTATATATTGGTGTGATTCGGCTAGAGCATTTTGATCTTCATTTTATGCTCAAAATACTAGTATCAATCGGGGTACCATATCGATCCTTATTTTAAGTTTTATTACGAATCCTGAAAAACCATACCGAACTTCAATTTACCCAAAATGGTACCGATCCGCCCAAAACATATCACTTTAATTTCTATATTCGTTACCGATTAAAACTTATCTTCCCTTCCTGGTAGCTACCTGCTAATAAACCAGGCAACTTCCAAGGTTTCTTTGATATAAACTGCACGAAATTAGCGAGTCTCATTCCAGTATCAGGTATCTAAATTACTAGGCAATTACGGTAGGTCTCAATATAAATATATATATTGTTAGGGATACCTCCCTGTTTGTGGTAATTATTGAAAGGGAATCCTTTAAAATAAACCCATTGAGTGGGAGTTCTTTTTGATCGTTCTCTTTTTATTGTCAAACGAGCAGGTGGCCTAGTTGATGGTAAGCGGTCTCAAACCACGACATGCCTTGAGTCTTAAGTAAATTTAACTTAATAAGTCACTCAAAATCAAGAAATAAAATACTTTTCAAAAAAAACGTGCTCACATTAAAAATGTTATTTTGTAAACAACCAGTAAAAATAATAAAATAATTACAATTGAGCCAGAACAATATCACTTTTTCGAAATTACCAAAGTAATAATAATAATGCAAAAATACAACATAAGATAAGAAAGAGATTTTTGAAGGCGGTGCCAAATCCAGGCATCATTTAATTTACAAAATTAATATATCTACGTACAAAAAATATACAGATGTCTATGACGTACCCTTACACAAAACACGAAACGCAGAAGAGAAAAAACAAGAGACTCGCAGATTTTGACTTTCACACGTTCACAAACCGATTGACACGAATACAGCAAGCAAATTGATAACATTTGTGTAGCTAATTACTTTAACAGCTTATTATTTTATATAGCACGTAAAGCCGTTTAAGATATTATCTTTTTAAATAAGCTCAACCACGTTAATAGTTATGTCTCGGTTTGGCACCGCCTTCAAAAATCTTTTTATTACCTCATGTTGTATTTTTGCATTATTATTACGTTGGTAATTTCGAAAACGTGATATTGTTCTGGCTCAATTGTATTTTTCTTTAAATTTTTGTTTGTTTTGTTGTTTACAAAATAACATTTTTAAAGTGAAGACGTTTTTATTTTGTAACTCTGGGTTTATTGTCGTTGCATCGCCTACTCTTTTCAGAAAGTATTTCACTATGTTTGCAACCACCACTGTTGAGCGGTGATTATATGTGCGTTTTGGGACCCAATTATACCGGCTTCGATTCTCGGCCACCAATACCCGCGTGGATAATTATCAAATCCTATATGTTATTCTAGGACCTAAAGTATCAAGTCAAATTCCTGCATAATCCGATCAGTCGTTACAGAGCTGAATGCTAAAAAACAAATACATGATATTAGATTATATCTACGGGTCTAGGGATCGGATTAATCACTTAATTGTCTAACAAAATATATTAAAACTTCTCTCTAAAGTAACAATTCCTAATACATGCAGCGTTGCATACAACCCACCACTAAAACTCACACAGAACGCGTCTAGCCTCGTAAACCCCACTGCACAACTTTTATGGGACACTGTACAATGTAGTAGTTCATCTCAGTTTTATAGGAGTCGTAAAACTTTGGATAATTTACAATGTTGATGAGATTTAATCAGGTTATTCTAGAATATTCGGTGTGATAATCCCCGGCAAAAGCCAATAGCAATTTATACAGACTAGCTGCACCCGTGGGTTTAGCCCACGTTGTTATTTTCTGAGATAAAGGTATCCTATGTGTTATAAGTACTGGGGCCTATGTTACCTTCATGCCACATACACATACACATTAGTTTAGTCGACAAATAATTGGTTTTGATCGATTTCGAACCCAAACTTCAATAAAACTGGTTCAGGTATGCTTAAGTTTGTTTCAGTATAAACCAGATTTACTCACATGGAGAGGGTTCCGTTAGGTGAATACATTATCTCACAATTTACCATGACCATAGACTATAAGACCATAGACTTTTTACGCTCAGTAGTTTCGGATATAATGGTATGGGAGAAGGGACTGGTCAATTTTCATCTATTTTCTTGAATTACTTTAAGACTACATTAAATTATACATATTATATAGTAATATGTCTCAATCTAATCTACGGTTGCCTGGAAGAGATCGCTGCTTAGCGTTAAGGCCACCGATTGTGTTTTTATGCTTATTTTTTATTCGTGCTTATTTTGGTGCAATAAAATCTTATCTATCTATCTATGTGCATTTTATATTAATTTGCCTGGATCTAACTTTAATAGCCTAGCATAGACAGACAAAGACTAGGTCTGATTTGACTAACAAAGCCTATTGTATTTGAAGGGGAGTGCCGCCTGAATAGACCTGAATGAGTAGGGACATTACATTACCATGAAAGGTTTATTCAGTTACTATTCTCTCAGTAGACTGTTACTTTTTTTAACACCTTATCTGATTGTCTTGTCTGTTGCATTGTAGGTCTCAAACAGATGGTGTGACTTCAATAAAGATTTTTATTTGAAATCTGGAGTAAATAAATGGTTTTGACGTGAAACGTCTTTAAAATCACATCGGCAGGACAAAAGAGTGAATTGTATCGAAAAGGTCTCGCTTTTATAACCCTGTAAATATTATCTCCAGAAATCTAGTTTAAGTCAGCTCGATGATTTAATATTTATTTTTTGTCAAAAAGGTCTATATCGCCTCGCTTTTATAGCTTTGTAACTATAATCTCCAGAGATCTAGTTTAAGTCAGCTCGATGAATTAATATTTAATTTTTGTCAAAAAGGGTCTTATGACCTCGCTTTTATAGCTTTGAAACTATAATCTCCAGATATCTAGTTTAAGTCAGCTCGATTATTTAACATTTAATTTTTGTCAAAAAAGGTCTATATCACCTCGCTTTTATAGGTTTGTAACTATAATCTCCAGACATCTAGTTTAAGTCAGCTCGATGATTTAATATTTATTTATTGTTATAAAAAGGTCTATATCGTCTCGCTTTTATAAATCTGTAACTATAATCTCCAGAGATCTAGTTTAAGTCAGCTCGATGATTTAATATTTAATTTTTGTCAAAAGACAGAGCAAAATCAGCAAAATTGATGTTTTTGTGATCTTTAAATCGGTGTAACTCGTGATTTGTACGTCGTGAAGACGTTTTTTGACAAACAAACGGACGCCAATCGCTTTTTAATCTTTGTTTGGACGAAATCATGCTAGGTCCTCATCTAGAAGGAAGTACTTTATCGTACGTTGGTACGTCGTAAAAAACAATGGTGTACTACTATTTATCACACTAATCACACTGACACATATAAACAAGCAATATCCGAGGCTTCGCACGCGCGGTCATTTCTCCAGGTTAAATGTACTGTATGTACTATTCCATGACCTAAAATACCAATATACCAACATTAGATCAAAATTTCTTCAGATGTCAAAACGTTTTTATTGATTGCTCGGCTTCTACTTATTGGATTGATATACCCAGTACACCAGTTCTTAAGAAAAATACTAAGCTATCCAACAGTGAAAACCACTTCGTAAAATGATCTATATGTGCGGGTATGTGTTGTTTCTGATAGCACGGGTATAGGAAGGTTAATCTAAAATCTTATAAACTAAAATACAGAAAATAAATGCCCGATACAGAATATAGGGTAAAATACGCACGACACACTTTTTCTTCTGTTTACCATAAACCCTTTTAAGGGTAGTGGAACCCTTCAACAAATAACTCGGTAATGAAATAGCAAACACCATTAAACGTACCACAAATCAAATATGGATGACTCGTCGTTTCCTTACACAGTGAACTGTCCGTGCAGAGGCGTAATTCAGGCTTAAACATTGCTGAGAGACATGTGAAATTTCACTTCTACTTGCGCGTTATAGTATGTAACATACGTAGAGGTGTGATAAGAGGGAATGTTTGTTTGATAGTGAATAGAGAGCAGAGAGTGAGAAATGTTCTTCAAACACTTTATGTTGCACAGTAAGGTAGTCTGCAAAAAAGTATCATATTAAAACATTTATTTAATTAAACGCTTTTTTTTTAACTTCAGTTGTATGCATTTCTTTTACTATGTATTTCGGTCTGCCCTGGAATCTTGTGATTCAAATTTCGAGCACTTTCCGATTAGCAATCCGGCTGAAACTTTCAGGGTTGCTCACAAACTATGTCAAAGCAATAATAATAAAAAAGAAATGTAAAAAGTAAAAATAAATCTAAAAAAAATACGTGATATAAAAAACTTAAAGACGTGGTAAGTGAAAAAGTATTAAAAAAATAAGAAAAAAAGAAATAAAAACATAAAGGTTACATTCATTAAAAAAAGCTCGTAAAAGCTTTTATTTTTAAATTAAACTTATTTTATTTATAGCGTTAGATAAATATCGGAGCAGTGTGACTTGCGGCTTACGTTGTCTTCTTCTCCTAAATAGATAAAAAATATTGACTGACTTACAATAAATGCACATAAAAAAACAGAGGTACCTAATAGATACGTGAAATTTTCAGGGTAGCTTCTTCTAGAGGGGGTAATAAAAAAAAGAATTTTAAAAATTCGCACTCTTGGGGTGAAGAGGGTGGTAAAGTTGGTGTCGTAACTAGTTTATGATTTGCGTCAATCGCTGAATTTAAAACCAGCGAAGGGGCACTTTTGCGTGGGGCTATAGAGCACGTCTGCTTCGAAAGAGTTTAACATAACATAACCCCAGTTCCAAGTACAACAGCGTCGGCCGTGTGAGACGCAATAGAACCATGACGCATTACACAATTTGCACTACTCCAAAGCTTAAGTTACAAGCTCAAATTAAACAATTATATAAATTTTAATGTAATCAAGACCTAAGTTAAAAAACTAAAACCCTATGACACTCTTGCGATGAAGACAAATCGATTGATACCTTGCTTGTCAAAATAGGACGTTTTTTTTTGTTTGAACACATCATCCATCTTTCGCCTTGCCGTAGTAGGACAAAATTATAACCTATAACACTATATATATGAAGACGAATAGATTGATTCCTCGCTTGTCAAAATCGGACCAAGTTTTTGGTTTGAACACATAACCCTTACTTTGCCTTGCCGGATTTGGGTAAAATGAAATGAAATGAAATGTATTTATTGCAGAAACTGTGTTATAAAGGGTTGTTATACAATATTGTTTGTTTGAACAATTTGTCCAACTAAGAACGTACAATATTTATAATAATAACATGCACATTAATTAACATAAAATTATAAAATGAATTTAATTAAAATGTTTATTTGATTTTATAAACGTCAAAGAAAAAAAATATTTAACACATGTTAATTTAATTTAACAATCATTTTAGCAATTCTTTTAAGTTATAGAAACATTTTTCAGCTAGCCACTTATACAGCTTTGCCTTAAATTGCTTTGTTGGTAATTCTCTCAGATCTCGAGGTATTTTATTGAATATTTTCACTGACATAACAAAACAGTTCTTTCTAAATAAAGCAGTTCTGCAAGCAGGCAACAACAATCGAGGTGGATCTCTATTTTTTTATCTTTGATTTCGTATTGTCCTTGCATTGATAGAAAAGCGATGAGTGCTCTCTAACAAAACATCCTACTTGAAAAACATACAATCCTGTTAAGGTTAATAGATTTAATCTCCTAAAAAGTGGTTTACAAGATTTAAGTGGGCCGACTCCACATACAGCTCTATTTTTTTTGTACTATGAAAGCCCTCTTGACATCAGTGAAATTACTACAGACTATAAAACCATATAAAAAACATTACTTATGACGCTCTATACCTGAATACGAATCGATTGACACCTCGCTTGTCAAACTCGGACCAATAGAGGCGACGTTATGGTGGACCATCCACAAACAAACATACATAGACTGTTGACTTCATTATTCTTCCCTTGCTTCGCCGTAGTCGGGTAATGATGAACTTAACATGTTTTTGTCGAAGTAGCGCGGATTTCTCCTCCATCAGAAATCTCGTAATTTTCTTACCACCAACAAAGAAAAGGTTATGCGTGATTTATGACGCTTCATATATCTCATTGCCGAAGTAATGATTTATTAGAACCGAATCACATTTAGTGTCAATATTATTAGGTGCGAGAATACTCGGTAGTTCGCCATGAGTTTGGGAAACAGTAAAACCCTCTGGCACAGTTCCATTTATTTAGATGGAAGCAATGTTATATTGGCGCAGTTCATGAGTAATCCCTACTTATATGATAAATATAACGTGTTTGTTTTCGTAGTTTTCCCAACAAAACCCTACACTATATATATGGTATATGCCGGGGAAACTCCCAATAGGAAAATGAAAATAAAAATGAAATCGAAGATTCCCTCAACCCAAAATTTCCAAAAAAACTTTATGTCCTGTAAATAGAGAGATGTGAGAGTGCTTAAAAAATATTATTTATAAAAGTGTCGTACTTACTTACTAAGTTTTAAATAAAACTACTGGACCAATTGCAATGTGATTTTCATTGTTGGATAGCTTCGGTTTTGACTTGAGATGAGATAATCCGATGAGAAGCAGCTAATCAATTTAATAAAAATACAATTAATTTTAAAATTATGGTACGAGTATTAAATTTTCAAGGCTAGTGTAGTTCCTCCGCGTCCGTCTATCTGTCTATCCGTATGTGACAGCCAATTTTATACAGCCATTGTTAACACTACAAGATTGAAATTTGTTCTTCCATGCCCAGTTTAAAAATTAATTATCTGTAGCACTCATAATCGTCAATTAAGGTTAATCAAGTGTTAAATAACTAGTATAGATTTTGACCACCTTAATGCCTGATTAGCTTTAATTGACGATCATGAGTGCTGCAGTATGTATTTGAACTGTAGCTATACATTTTTCAGTAACTTATTTTAAAACTACTCTTGAATTAGGTTCTGTTTGCAAGTTGTATTTAGTTTATCGAGTTCCAAGATGGCGGTATACAGATAACACAAAATATTTACGTAGTATCCGCTCTAGTAATCCTTTATTGATATACATGAGCACAGTAACTCATCTTGGGATGACAGACTAGGTAACACTTTGGTATGCAGATACTTTAGGTCCTGGAATTCTACAATGGATACTTATCATAATCAATAATTTTTATACGTAAAATGTAAATCCTTCATTGGCTTTAAGTTTTATTATAAGTTTTACATGTATTAGCTTTAAGGGCTGTGGATTTTGTTTGAATAAATAAATAAATAAATCAATCATCATTATCAAGTTGAAACCGCGGGCGCAGCTATTAGTAATTACAAAAATAAGCAGCAACCGCTTCGGTTGATATTATAGATATCTACGAACGAAAACAAGGTATATAAAATATGTAAAAAAGGAAAGTTCTATTGTTTTATAATGTCCTAAAAACTAAAATAAAATCGTAGGGCAAGTCGAATCGTAGCGTAACCTGAGTAATAGAAATTCGGCTGGCCCCACGATTATATTTTATTTTTTAGTTCATTATAAAAACGTTCATCATAAAAATAAGCCCTTTCATTTGATACCCATATTGAGGGGATTGAAAACTAAGAAAAGTAATCCGCTATTTTGTGGTAACGGCTATCTTGGATTTGGTATTTTTATAGTGTACTGTATTCTACTAGTTAAGCCCTTTCATTTGGTACCCATAGAGAGGGGTTTGAGAAAATTAATGAAATCCGCCATTTTGTGGCAGCGGCCATCTTGGATTTACAATGATAATGAATACTATATTGTCACCAGCATTAAAAGCGAGTACCAAATTTCAAATCAATCAGTCAACAGGATAGGGGTAAAATTTAAATTACTAGATTTTACCCAAACCTAATAGCCAGCCACTGACTTTTACAACACTGAACAATATTATAATAAACTAGTTTATATGATCAAACACAAAAATTTAATATTATTGCATAAATTAAGCAAATGTATTAAATTTGACCGAGAATCAAAACCATGAAGACTGTGTATCAAAAATGCATTTTGATCATACTCTCACACGGAGCTGAGACCTGGACATCGTATGAAAATCAGGAAAGAAGATTAAACATGCATGATGACATGATTTTGGTATTTAAGGATTATCTTGGAGGGATAAGGTGAAGATAGCTACTTGAGCTGGGCAATGTACACAGGATGAAACCTTTTCGTTTGCCCAGAAAAATTATCCTTGGAGAAATTGCACACGCACATAATAACGCGTGGATCGTCTTATGTTAAATTTCAAATACAGCTTAAAACGCGACATGTCTACGTCCAACATACACATTTTCAACTGGAAAAATCTAGCTAGCTGATGAGTGGTCCAAATGAATAATGTAGCGGATGGACTGTACAGACACGCTTAAGCATGGCTTCAAGTGCTTAAAGCGCACCAAAAGACACCAACGCGCCAAGTATTTCTCTCCACCTGGGTCCCGAGACAACTTCATAATTGACAATTATGGGCCGTAACTGCCGCTCGTATCGGCCTCATTAGTCACCTCCGCAAGTGCCGAAATGAACTAAATCGAAACACTGTTTAAACATATTTGGTAGATGTAAAAGGCCAATGATGAACCAAGAATTGAATGAATGTGCTTTAAATGGAATCCATACCAACATATATAAGTGAAACGTTGTCTGTTTGTTTGTTTGGGGAGTTTTAACGCAATACGAGTGGACGGATTTGAATAAAATTTGGAATGGAGATAGCTATTACCCTGGAATAGAACATAGGGTACTTTTTATCTCGGAAGATGGTAAGTTTTTACGGGAAGACTGAAAAATTTTGATTACTCGCTGTAAAGAACGGTTGCCATGGAAACGAAATAACAAGTCTGTCAAAAAACATCAAGATCTGTTAGTGTTCTACTTTTGCATTGGTTGTTAATATCCTAGAAGAACAAGGATGCTTTTTTTTCGTGATATACTGTAAACCGCGCGGACGAAGTCGCGGGCGGCAAAGCTAGTTTGAATAAAAAGGACGTAAAACTATCATACCAGTCAAGTCTGTTGTTTATCAATCCAACTACACCATGTGATCAAATCCAGTTATTCCAAGTTGACTAACTGCTACCACTGTACTGTTTCTTTATCCTTACCACAAACAAATAAACAAACAGTGCGCACAAACAGAGATCAAAGTTGCGGATCTCTTTGATATTGTAAAGCCAACTCAGAATTAGCTGCGGGATGATCAAATATTGTTGATATAGTCGGGTTTCTGTATTTAATTCATTAATTAGAGTTGATTAAGAAATGTAGACGTAATTATTACAAGATGTGAAGTGTGTATGGACTGTTACTTCGAATGTAGGCTTTTCGTTTTACCTCGAATATTATCGCTGGGTAAAAGTAGTCTGCTTTAGTCTATGTTGTCTCTCTTTTCTTGTGCAATATTTCTGCAAAATCGGTTAAGTCATTTGGTTGAGAAAGAAATACAAAACAACATAAAAAGTCAGTTAATGGAATAACTTCCTACAAGCGCTTAGCTTTTTTAAGAAAGAAAATTCATAAAAACTAAATATATAAACTCTTGTTAAAACTAGAAACTTAAGAGGAACTTACAAAGTGTCACTTGAAACCGGTTTCAACTGGTCAAAACTTATTCAGTCCGCCTCACAAAGTACTGTGCAACGACGTTACGAAGTTTTTGCAGTGGACGTACTGCAGATGTTGACAAGGGGTTGTGTTATTTAGGAATCAGCATCATTTAAATATATAAACCAATATGTAAAAGTGAAACGTTGTCAGTTTGTTTTTTTTGGGGAGCTTTCACGCGATAACGACTGGACGGATTTTAATAAAACTTGGAACGGAGATAGCTTATACCCTAAAATAGAACATAGAATACTTTTATCCCGTAAAATTGAAAGTTTCCACGGGAAACTGGAAAACTGGAAAAATTTGATTACTCGCTGTAAGAAATGGTTGCCATGGAAACGAAATAACAAGTATGTCAAAAAGTATCAAAAGTTGTGCTATACCTACGTTTGCATTCGTTTTTAATATTCTAGAAGAACATAGGATGCTTCTTTCACGATAAACTTTAGGCCGCGCGTACGAAGTCGCGGGCGGGAAAACTAGTGTCTAATAAAACTGAAGTCTTTGAGTACCTAAAAGAACAGCAATTGCTATAGCCCAAGTTCATCTTAGTAAGATGTTTGCGCTGGCATCTGGTGTCAGAGTTTTTCATGAGGCCCGAGGACGTCTGATATGACTTAACGTCAACTATTAATAAATACCAACTGGAACCGATAACTTAACGTGCCCACCGAAGCACGAAGCGATGAAAAACCATACATAACTTAAAAAAGTCATTGGTACGGAGCCTATGACCGAACCTGGATGGATTCTAAGATGCATTATTGAACCGGTATTAATATTTATTGATATGTAAACCTCTAACAGCTTGGTCCAGGGGTATCGCTGACTCTTGGCGCGGCGACACTTCGCTCGTGGCTCATCGGTTCTTTCCACCTCAGCTCGGCCATATTCAATATTTACACATCTGCCAGGCATCCAATGTCGTTTTTTTTGTTATGGACTAAACAATCATTAGACCTCGATTTTCCCTGATAGATAGCGATGATATAGTCACAGGTGCTACATTCTTGCCTAGTAGTTATCTATTCAGTCTAGACTTGAACACACCGGGTTATAATAATATACCGGATCCACTCCTTTGCAGTTCTGATAATAAATGAAATTTGTGCGTAGTATTTCTGCCAGTAAAGGGTGGTGCTTTGCTGATCGTCTGGTCGTACGGTGATGCAAAGGTGATGCGGGAATGAGATTGTCCATATCTTGTGCATACTCTCGTAGTGAAATCTGTAGAATATCGACAGGCTTGTGACCCTCTTTACCAGAATGTCATCAATGAACCTCATAGCACGTTTTCCAATTGAATCCAACGCCTCGAGCTTACTTTGCATAACCGTCCCAGAGGTAGCAGCAGTACTCCATACAAGATCGGACCTGTGCTTGATAAAGATTCAAAGCTGTCCCGGTGTGAAGTACCACCTGACCATAGTATTATAAAGTTCTGAGTACGTCCCATTCTCTCGCTCAGAATTTCCGAGTTATTCAAAGGAGAACATTAAGTTGCTTAATTGCAAATCTCAGAATGCTAGCGACTGTATTTATGTAGTTTAAGACGGAAGAGATCTTAGAAAGTCTTTTTACCCGACTACGGCGAATCAAGTTAAGGGTAATGAGTTTAACAGCTTATGTATATGGATGTTCCTCCATAGCGTCGCCCCTATTGGTCCAATTTTGACAAGCGAGGTGTCAATCGATTCGTCATCAGGTATAGAGTGTCATAGGCTTTTTATCCGACCACTGGGAAGAAAACTGTGTAATAACTAAAAAAAAACTGGTTTGATTCTTGTATAAAGTATAAAGTGTCATAGGCTATTTTTCTTACCCGACTAAGCAAAATAAGGATTATGTATTCAAATTTAAAACTTGGTCCGATTTTGACAAGCTAGGTTTCAATCAATTCGTTCGTCTTCATCACAAGAGTGTCATGGGTAATCTTTCACCGGACCGTAGTCGGGTTTTAGTTCTTGTATCTACGAGATTCTTAGTATTCATCGTAGAATACTAAAAATCTCGTAGATGTGCTACGTGTTATTGCTACTTCGTTTCGTAGCTGGTTCTCAGGCGCTACAGCTACAAATCTGCTACAAAGATCTACGACTATCTACGGGTTTAATAATGCTATTGAAAGGAGTTTCAACCAATAAGGTTTAAAAAAGACGGCAAATCGATAGTAAAGCACCCAAGACAGGCTGATCCACTCACGCACACACATCGTGATATGCCAATCTGCCGCTAACATCATGCCAAGATCTCGACCTTGTTAGTCGAGTTAATTGTGTCAAAAGTTCTCACGGAAAATAAAAAAATGCTGTATTTTGTGATGAAATTCTGAGGAATTATGTATCAACGACATAACACCACTAATTATCAACTCATGCACACAAAAGCAGTCGAAATTTTATGTGCTTCATTTGTGTGCTTGGCGTCATCAATACTCCGTCATTTTTAAACCTTCTTGGTTTTAACATTGTATTTTATGCCATCTATACAACTAAAGAAGATTCTACTTTTGTTAAGTTATACTCATATGCATAGGTGTCTATTCTAAGGGCAGCAATATAAACTTGAATTTGATAGTTCCAAAGTTTACGCTACGACTGGTTTTTGTTATAGAGTTGGTTTCACATACACCATTGGTTTCTGGTATACCGTTTGTTTCAGGTATACCTTTGGTTTCAAGCTATTGTTCTGAAAGGTGTGCTTTTGCTAAGTAGCCAGTTGTTAGGAGGAAAAATATTGTATTCAATTTACATTGTAAAATGATTTAAAATGCCAACAATCCGGTGCTTTTGTGATAAAAATTCAAAGGAATTGTCAATTGTGTGTTGTTTTGTATTTGTTTAATTTATTTATACTTTATCAATCAACTAGAGACTCGCCCCAGCATCACACGGGTAGCGCTCAAACCGAAGCATTTTTGTTACATTTAGCATTTTTATAGTCGACGTAAATTCTAAAAAAAACGTTAGTAAGCTTAATTCAAAATCATTGGAAGCAACGTAAAATTATTGGTTAAATTATTGCAATTTTTGGAGGGATCTCTATTTTTTTTTAAAAGAAAATGCAGCCCGAGTTACTTGCTGATAATGTAGCTTTCTATAGGTGAAAGAATTTACAAAATCAGTTCTGTATTTTTTGAGTTTATCCATGACAAACATAAAAACATACAAAAATTAAATCTTTCCGCTATAAAATATTAGTTTAGGTTAGAGTACATAAATTTAGATGTAGTTTAATCAACATGTAATATTCACTACCACAGTATTTCCTATTCTGTACTAACGTGTTCCGTCCACATTAGACGAACAATTTTCTACCTAAAATAATGTATTTTACCTTTCAGTGCCTATTTCTTTTGCTTTAATAGCACAATAACTTAACACGTCGAATAAATTTTTAGTTTTCTACTCTTCAAACCAAAATCAACCTTATATTGTATTATTTAAGATCTACCATCATTCTTATAAGAAAAAACCTAAAAAAAACAACCTGAATTCAAATTAAACCTAATTTAGTTCGTATTAGGGTCTACAATAGTATTTTTATCTTAAGATGTCGAACGCATTCTTACTACTAAACAGTTCACGCCAAAAGAGTCTCTATGCCAACACAATAAGGGTAATTGTAGCGTTTGTGGGTAGTTATCGAAGTTTTACGTGAAATGTGAGAGGGTAGCTATAATTCTTCAATTAACTGAGCCCTTAGTGGGTTGTGGTGTGGTGTCGGTGATAAGCGGGAGCGATTAGACAGATATTAGGTTTGTGAATTATTTATCAAAATGGGTTGTGCAGAGGTCGTAAATTGGTATAGATACTACTTAAGTTAAAGTTAGATATAGACAATTTAACTTTAAGTAAGATGATTTTTTGTTACCTTTATTAATAAACCACTTTCTCTGCAATTTGTAAATACATATGGTTCCGGTTCGAATCGTAACTCACAAATACTGCTTATTGACATGGGATATAATAAAAAAAACAGACCATTTGTATTAAACAATGTTCAGGCATTCGGATACATACAAAATTATATATTTGTGCAATTTTTACATTTTGCTCTGATCCAGCATCAGATGGAGATTACTCTGTAGTGACGTCTCTAACCAACCGTACATATAACCTGTGTGACGAAAAACATCTTAATGACGAACTACAATATGTCAGTTGCGTCCTCCAGGGTAATAGTTATTCAGTGCGTAACTTTCCACCTAGACACAAAACTAAACTAAACTTCTTAAGTACAAGGTCCAACGACAGCCAGCGTATTTACCCTACGCAAAAGGAGTGACAGATAAGGTCGCTAATATTCTTATTAAGTTCTCTGTCAAAACAATTTTCACTCACTTCAAGAAGCTGTCTCTGTATTTACGCTCACCAAAAGATATTTCTTCCTTAGATATTCAGGAGTTGACTACAGTTGTTGGAGCTTCTACATTAGTCAGACTAAACGGATTGTTGCATGCCGTATAAAGGAGCACCTTAGGGTAGTCAAGAACAATGACACGCTGAAGTCAGCCATCGCTTAACATCTTTTGTAGTTGGGGTCAAACCACTGGATCGAGTTACATAACCCTCAGACACCATCTACAGAACGCCACTACATACCAAGATTGGTTAGAGAAGCGATTGAAATTACCAAATTCAAAAGTGTCTGGAATCCATTGGTACGTATATGTGAAAACCGAAGAAATGTCGTCTTTAATACGTGAGGTGATACTGTTAGTGTCGTGTGTCTAGATCTAGTTACTAACGAAGGTATGAACAATGGTACTGGTGTCGCGGGTAATAAAAGAGTGAGAAAGAGGGTAGACTATATTGTCTGTCCCCAAAAACTATTCCACCCGCAGTTACTTCAGTTATCCGTGATCATGGCGCGTGCAACAGTGCCAAAATATCGGGAACTCATTACAAATAGTATCCATGGTAAATAAACATCATCATCATCATCATCATCATCATGTCAGCCTTTAGACACTTGCTCCACTGCTGAACATAGGCCTTCCCCAAAGAGCGCCATGACGAGCGATCTTGTGCCACCTCCATCCACCGACTTTCTGCGATGGCTGCAATGTCGTCGGTCCATCGTGTGGGGGTCTCCCCACACTTCGCTTGCTTGTTCGTGGTCGCCATTCGGGAACTTTTATTCCCCAACGGTTGTCGGTTGTCGGTACTGTAACGTAGTGAAACACCGAGCATAGCTCTCTCCATTGCGCGCTGCGCAACTCTGAGCTTGTGTATGAGACCAATAGTTAGCGACCACGTCTCAGTGCCGTATGCCATCACTGGCAACACGCACTGACTTTAAACTTTCGTCTTGAGGCTCTGCGGTATCTAAGACGAGAAGATGTGGCGTAATTTCCCGAACGCTGCCCATCCGAGTTGAATTCGTCGGTTGACCTCTTTGTCGAAGTTGGATCTACCCAGTTGGATCGTCTGACCCAAGTAGACAGTGATCAACAGCTTCGATAATATCGTTCCAAACATAAACCGGCATGGGTACGAATGGGTATTTGACTTGAAAAATAAACATATATGTCTATTAATATCTCTACGTGTACAAAATTTCAACTCTATTGTGTTAATTAGTGTCTGAATAAAATTTCTGTGACATACAGGTGGACTGAAATTCTTACTTAAGTAAGAAGCGTTATGCTTCTCCATTTATTATAAGAGCTGCAAAGGAGTAGAATGCCCTGCCCTTGTCAGTGTGTCAAATGTTCAAGTCAAGAGTAAATAGGTATCTACTAGGCAAGCGTGCGAAACCTTTGACTACATCATCGCTTTCCATCAAATCGATTTCGGTGAGATCGTGGTCAAACGATTGCCTAGTCCGTAATAAAAAAAACAGTTATCTAACACTTAAACTAAAATGTCAGTACCCGATAAATCTAGCGAAAGATATATGTGACTGATAATGTGTGTAACAAGCACATGTAAAAAATGAAACCTGACCCCTCCGATTAAAGCTGAGAACCATCTCAATGACAGCAGCTTTCAAACAGAAAAAACGCATCTTAATTGGTCGATTCGTTTGGGAGGTATGATGCCACAAACATATACATACACTGATACACACCCTAACTTTATAACACCCTAATTTTTTGGTTACCTAATTATTTCTGACTCCTTGGATTATTGTGAGAAGAATGTATGAGAGTGTGTTTTTTGATTTTAATATAGGTTCATTTTGACTTATTGATTTGATTTACATTACTAATACTAGCTTTCGCCCGCGACATCGTCCACGCGGATTACAGTTTATCGCGAAATAATAAATAATAGTTTAAAAAAACTAAAAAACACGCTTTATATAGAAAACCAAACTAAAAAATACAAAATAAATTTTAATAGTTTAAATAAGAAAAAAATGTTTTATTTCAAAAAAATCGTGGGTGCATGGGTCAATAGTTATAAATATTTCATTGACAGACATGAGAATCACCCCACGCTTATTTTTAAATAAAACTTTTTTTTTCTTATTTACACTATTATTATTTTTTTTGTATTTTTAGGTTGCTATTTTTTTAGCGTGTTTTTTAGTTTTTTTAACTATTATTTTTTTTCTACATTTTTTTTTCGTATTATTGCATTGTCATCTGTCTTTGACAGGTGTGCAAAATTTGAATGAAATCTGACCGTTTAAAGTGGGTCAAAATAGCGTCCAAAGGAGTCGGTTACAAACATACAAACATACAAGTGAAGCTAATATAAAGCGTATAAAAAGCATCCTATGTTCTTCTAGGATATTAAAAACAAATGCAAAAGTATAGCAGAGCTATAACGCTCTTGATGTTTTTTGACAGACTTGTTATTATTTCGTTTCCATGGCAACCGTTCCTAACAGCTAGTAATCAACATTTTCTAGTTTTCCCTTGGAATCTTACCATTTAAAAGTATTTTTATTCCAGGATATAAGCTATCTCCATTCCAAATTTCATCAAAATTCATCCAGCTGTATTGCGTGAATGCTCCTCTAGCAAATAAACAAACAGACAATATTTCACTTTTATATATTGGTGTGGATTTCTTATTTGGGTTTGACATGTTATGTTTTTTTATAATTATTTAATTGAATTATTTTATAATATAATTAATTATACTAATTGGCCAGGGCCGTGTTATTAAATGAATGAACAAGACATAAGTTCAAAAACCAAAACCCTGACTTCAGTTGTGAAAAAAATAATAGCCTATGACACTCTATACATACATGAATACAAATCCATTGACACCTCGCTTGTCAAAATCGAACCAATAAGGGCGACGCTATGGTGGAACATGCACATAACTACATATAGATGCCTGCCCTCGTCAGTGTTTCCGGTAAATTATAACCCAGGTGTGTTCAAGTCAACAGTGAATAGGTATCTACAAGGCAAGTGTGCTTCACCTTCGACCACATTATAGCTCCATCAGGTGAGATCGTGTCTAAACGATTGCCTAGACCGTAATAAAAAAAAACATAGACTTTTAAACTCATTGTCCATCCCTTGCTTTGTTGCAGTCGAGTAATAAAAAATAAATTTTGATTTTACTCTGGAAATATGCCCAGTACGGTTTACGCATAGCTGTCAAAGTACAGGAATTACCAATATAAAGCTTGAGCAGATTGAATAACAAAATAGTTAATATTATACTGTCCCTTCCACTACCCGATCCGCTTGTCCCTGCCTCCGCTCACTAACACCAAACCACACATCAGAGGAAACTCGCAAATCAGGCCCTGAGGTAACGATTTATGAGCTTCCCCCTCTTCACTTCATCCCCCAAATTGAGTCGTGTTGAGACGATTACTTGTAAACAACATCTAAAGTAACAATAGGAAGGTATGTATAGTCTGACGCAAATGTAAACCGGCATAGCTTTGAGTTTTGTACCCGGCAGTACCTGCTTGCATTGGAAGGCCTTTTCTGCTAGGGCCTCCTTCCTGATAAGATTTATACCTTAGTTAGATATTTTGCGCCAAGCACTAGTCATCATCATCATCATCATCATGCCAGCCTTTAGAAGTCCACTGCTGAACATAGGCCTCCCCCAAAGAGTGCCATGACGAGCGATCTTGTGCCACTTCCATCCACCGACTTCCTGCAATGGCTACAATGTCGTCGGTCCACCGTGTGGGAGGTCTCCGTACATTTCACTTTGTTTTTTTATGGTTGCCATTCGAGAAACTTTAAATCGCAGCGGTTGTCGGTTCTGTGAACTATATGGCCTGCCCATTGCCACTTCAACTTGCAAACTCTGAGAGCTATGTCGGTAACATTAGTTCTTTTACGGATATCCTCGTTTCGGATTCTATCACGTAGTGAAACACCGAGCATAGCTCTCTCCATTCTCTCTCCAAGCAGTAGTGTGCCAACATTACTCAGACAGACATTTTTATGCTTGGAAATATTAATATTATTATTATTCAGCCGTGGTCATCCCACTGTAGGGCTAAAGCATCCCTACCCACCGTCCACTCCTTTCGGTTGAAAGATTTCTGCGGCCAGTCCTTCCAAAAAGCGTCTAGCTCGTCTTGCCATGTCCGTCTGGGCCTTCCGCGACGTCGTCTAACGTAATGTGGGCTCCACTCAGTGGTGAGTTTGCCCACAGCTCGTCGGACATGCGGCAGACGTGACCATCATCAACAACTTATACTAGTCTCCTGCTAGACATAGGCCTCTCCTAAGGCGCGCCACTGAGCTCGATCTTCATATACTAGGCTATCTATCTATCTTGTATCTACTAGGCAAGCATACTACACCTTCGACCACATCGCTTTCCATCAGGTGAGATTGTGGTCAAACGATTGCCTGGCAAGTAATAATGAAAAAGTCATGTCGTAGTAGTGCGAAAATAAGAATATAATCGCTTAACCTTCTCAATATCACATTACATATTACTACGACATTAAGGTCACAATTTTTCGAAATAACATTGAATTTCAGTTCAGAAATTTCTAAGAAAAGTGTAAAAGCATTTCGCTTCAAGATAGACAGGATGCTCCTAAAGGGTTGAAAGAAAAGAAAATAAAGTATGTCAATCAAAAATGTTATTTCAGTAGAAAGAACTGCCTCGAGCCTGCAGTAAAACTGTGAAGATAAACTGTGACACACGGACGGACAAAATTAACACATTATTTACATTGTGTTGGCGCACAAATGTTTATTTCGTGTTTGTAGATGTTTTTTGAAATCCGGTTTATATATATGGTTTAATGTTTGTGTGGTTAACAAACGCATCATTGAGTTTATTTAATTTTGAGAACACTGTATATATCAACATCTACAGATGTGAAAATTACGAGCATACGCAGGGCGCAAAGGCGCATCCAAAAAGCACCAGATTTCTATCAAATCATCATATTTTTATACGTTGAATTGGCGGCAGTATTATATTTTTCATAGATAAGTATAATGTTGTAGAACGTAGTGTAGGGCGCCCTCCAGCTAGG
The DNA here is from genome assembly GCA_946251855.1 of Alsophila aescularia. Classification (NCBI taxonomy): domain Eukaryota; kingdom Metazoa; phylum Arthropoda; class Insecta; order Lepidoptera; family Geometridae; genus Alsophila; species Alsophila aescularia. The sequence goes on from OX276373.1 coordinate 53,558,858, forward strand.
TGAAGCGACGAGATACGCAAAATGGCCGGCACCAGTTGGAAGAGAAGAGTTGAAGATCGGGCTCAGTGACGTGCTTTGGGAGAGGCCTATGTCCAGCATTGGACTGACACAGCTGATGAATGTGCAACCTTTCCATCTGTGTGTACCCCAGATAGGGCTTCAACGACCGCGGGATTCTAAAGTCCTTTGTGTGTGTTACTGTGTATAATTTATTTAATGCTTACACGTTAACCTTTACTTGTTTATTTTAAAAAGCTTTCAACTCTTTAGAGGGAGAAGCAAATAAATATTAACAAAGGATAAAGTATTTTAAATGTGTTTGTCGTCAAAGTAAACAGTAAAAGTTGTACTTAACACAACTAACAAAGCGTGTGCTCACTTTTATAATTCAACAAACAAGATTCAACAAATTCAAAAACTAGATTCTAACATAACTAATTCATCTTCATTTATATTGTCATAGGATATTTTTACTCAACTACAGCGAAGCAAAGGTTATGTGATCAAACTAAAAACTTGGTCTGATTTTGACAAGCGAGGTATCAATCAATTCATCGCAAGAGTGTTATAGGCTATTTTATACCCAGTTTTAATTTTTGAACGTATGTCTTGAAAAATTAACTTATTTTGAGGTCTATTCCGTCTACTTACTATAGTTGTCGTGGCTTTGCGCTGACTTTACTATTTTAAAAGCTTTTATTTAATTTGCAATTTTTGTATGTATGAATGTATGTATGTATGTTTGTTTAGGTCTAATCTGGCAAGCTGAATTTGAGCCAGTTCCTCTTATTCTAATACGGAATTGTTTTTTTTACATTTCTAATGACAATGCATTTTAATGGTAAGCATGACCTGAATTGACATCCAGGATTAGCTCCAGATAAAGGAACTCTTCATCGGTCAAGAGCACAGACACGAAATTTGGTGTGCACATTTTATTATGATAGCCGGTTTTAAATTTTACATGACACGTTTGCTGAACTCAAGGTTGGGTCCCAACTCGGGAACTCCTCAACAGTTAATAGCTCAGACACGAAATATTGTATAATAGCCCGTTCTAAGTTTTACCATGACATGGCTACTGCATAAATTATTTTATTTTAATGTTTTTAACATATAACTTATTTTAGATTTTTATTTGTGCAATCTTTCTGTTACTTGCTGATTCATTATGAGTATAGATATAGTTTTTAAAAGCGTGGCGCTAAATCGAATCACTGAACAAAAACCGATCAGAAGACTAGCGCCAGGCTCAAACGTAGTTTAATAACAAGACATTGGCAGCAATTTGGTCATTTTACTCTTTAAACTAAACTAGACTAAATTTCTTCAAATGTAATTTAAACCTTGTCGACTTTGTAACAAGGTATTTTTGCCCCTGGCATCTATACTAAACGTCAATTGAGGCTGCACCGCTTAAAATAACATAATTAAAACAGGTTTTAACACGCTGTCTTACAGCGTTTCGATAAATTCAGACACGTTCTGAGACAGCGTTTGGACATTTCGGGACTCTCGCCGCGTGGAAACAAAGTTTATTTTACGCTGACAGGCTTTAGTGATAGTTTAGTGAGTGAGGTTTAGATGCCAGGGGAAAAAATAGCTTGTTACAAAGTTAACAAGGTTGAAATTAAATTTGAAGAAATTAAGTTTCGTTTAGGGGATGTCCAAATCGATACCATTAGTTCAAAAACTATAGCCCGACTAACGTTGTCGGGTAAAATAATAGCCTATGACAAATCCTGAAGACGAATCGATTGACACCTTACTTGTCAAAATAGAACCAATAGGTCGACGCCTTGGTGCAACGTCCACATACATACATACAATACACATATATACATCGATACATACATACATAGACAGTTAAACTCATTGCCCTCCCCATGCTTAGTTGTAGTTTAAAAAATAAGATAAATACCTATTGGTCCTAGGACAGCCAATTAATATTCCTCCCCAAGTTTTCGAACCAGATTTAATATTTAAACTACCAATTATTTCAGAAGGTCGTGAACCCAACATGAATACATTTCTGATAAAAAATCTTTATATTCTGATAAAAACGTTTATATTAGGGCATTAAAAAGCAATATCCATTATTTCTAGATCCATTTAAGCTAGATGGTTTTTATTAAAAATTGTTTGTAATTTCGTTTACATCAATATCATATTAAAAGTATAATCTAGCTTCACTACATGGTGGGTCGAAATAATTATTAGGATTCTAAATATAGAGAGATGGTAAGTACATCAGACGAATCTTACTTATAAATCCACACCAATAATAAAATTGAAACGTTGTCTGTTTGGGGAGCTTTCACGCCCGAACGTCTGATCCGATTTTAATGAAACTTTGTAAATAGGTACTGTACAATATAGACACCAATATAGGATACTTTTAACCCGGAAAATTGTAAGCTTCCGAGGGCAAACCGGAAAATGACGAGGACAATTTTAAGGAACGGTTGCCATGGAAACTAAATAATAACAAGTCTGTCAAAAAGCATCAGAAGCATTGTTGCTATACTTTTGCATTGGTTTTTATTTTCCAAGAAGAACAGAGGATGCTTTTTTCGCGACACATTGTAATCCGCGCGGACGAAGTCGCGGTTGCAAGTTAGATATACTAGAAAAATATATGTTATGAATTTTATCAATTGTTTAAAATTAGTTTCCCTAATCTAATTTTATTAAAATTATAATTAAATAATAACATTAATACATGTACAGGGAATATTTTAAGCAAAAAGATCAAACAGCCTTATACAACATTAGTTTTTTATTAAACATCTTGGAAAAGTTAGAGTCAGCGGCAGATTAAAATTATATTGAAGTTATTAAACGTTTATTACTAAGGAAAATATTTTAAAAGTCAAATGAGTTTTTCTCAAGATTTATTATTTCATTACAGATTCATAAAAACTTAGGTACTTAATTTAATGAGCTTAATTTGTCCGAAATGCTTGTGTACCGAAATTAATTACTTACAAGTTTTTTTTTTGTTTCAGGTACTGAGCAACCTCGAAGAATATATCAGACACACCTTCTTATATCATGCTACTAGCTGTGCCCGCGGCTTTGCACGGGTGGTCCTTATTTACATCTTGACTTAATATATTTCAACAGCCCCCCAATTAAGTTCATATAAGAACGACTTAGACAACTTATGACTAACTAAGCAAATGTTATTTAAGGTCAGTTAATTTTTTGTCCCTCTCATCCGTGATCAAGTAGAGTGGAAAAGATGATACATCTCGGGAGAAAAATTTAAGGTTTTTATATATTTTTAGGAAAACTAAAGCTTTTAATCAAAAAGTGTCTAGCCATTTTTTCAATCATAGTAAGCTCTTTCTCTTGGTATATCTTTGATATCATTTAGTGAAAGGGACCCTTTTCCAAACAATGTTCTAAGCATAAAATAGAGTTTATAACCTTTGATTTTATTTTCTATCGAGTGAATTCATCCTAATCATCGTTCTGTGTTTACAAAGTATGAGATAATATGTAAAATTTTGATGTGATACCAATTTCATAGTTGTGGGTTAATTAGAAAACAAGATACAGACGTTCAAAAATGATCAAAATTTGCTAAAAGTGCTGGGCCTTAAAAACTAAAACTCTTTTCCAAATTTCACGAAAATCGTGTCAGAACGGTTTTAAAACTATCGTCGAACAATCCTACACCCTAAGAAACTTCTGCCCATCCAAGTTGATCTGGAGACAAAAACCGACAGACCTTCAAAATCATTCTGTCTTCTTAAAGTTCTAGCTGTTTGTTTATTTGTCGTATAAGGTAGTGCTGGCCTCTGATGTCAGAGTTTGTCAGGCCACCCGAGGGCCTCTGACATGGCTTAAAGACTGCTATTAATCAATAACAGCTGGGACTGACAGTAGCACGGAGCGATGGAAAACCGCACATAACTTAGAAAAGTAATTGGTGCGGAGCCTAGGATAGAACCCGGTATCGTTGGATTCTAAGTTGCACTACAGGAACTTTAGTCTACCATCGCTCTACTTTACCCTACGTTGTTCTAGCTGTACATTCGTAGACAGGTAGCTTAGACATAGCCCACTGCCATCCTCTCTCACTCCATAATTTCTCTCCATCCAAAGGTTGACTGGAAGAGATCACTTTTAGCGATAAGTCCGCCCATTGTACTTTAGTTACAAGATTGTTTCCGTGCATTGTATTATTTTTATAAACTGGTGTTCAATAAGGAATTAACGTGCCCTCCGAAGCACGGAGCTGTCGGTCCCGGCTGTTATTGATTAATAGCAGTCGTTAAGCCATGTCAGAGGCCCTCGGGCGGCTTGACAAACTCTGACACCAGAGGCCAGCACTACCTCATATGACAAACAATAAGGTATTGAAGGTCATGAAGGTAATAGCTGAAAATCAGTGTTTGTTCCTTGAGCTATATTATTCGCTGAGCTATGACCCATTTGTTTTACTACAACACACACGTAAGTACTTTTAGTTTTTTCGTCATTTTAGTTTTTACGTGTGTGTTTTGGAAAAACACATAAATAATGTATCTATTATCTATCTAACTATAGCCCCAGATAATTATCCATGACATTCCTTAGTACACGCCAGTATAAAGAACAAAGCATAAAATGAGTACAGTCAAATGCACATAATACAGTCTACAAAGTTGCAAATACAGCCGGCTAGAGTGCCTGTATATAATGCAAGAGGCTGCCATATAGAAAATAAAAAAAAGGATAACCACTTTCGTAAGCGGGGTGTGCAGACTAAGCGAATGAGGCTGGAAGCTGTGGGATGGTTTTGTTACTAATGTTACAATCAATAAACTACTATTTTGATTCAACTGTAAAATACCATTTATTTATGTTACAAACAATAAAAAAGCAGTAACAACTATTTTCATTGAAGTACTATTTATAATGTACGATATTTAGATCGAGAATAAGTGAAGTGATGATACTCGTTGTAATTTTGTGCATGATTTTGTTATCCTTTATGAAAATGGAGAAAAGTACAGAATATATAATAGTACATAATAGCTTCTAGATAAACCCTACGTAGTTTTGCGTTGCACCAAGATCACATTTTTTTATAACTAAAATATATTATTAATCCCGAACTACTCATCAACTTAAATACAATTTATCAATGTAAAAATAATACATTTATATGTTTTTTAAAACTGTTTATTTAACTTCACTTGCATGCAAGTATGTATGTATTTCTGTCTGTCCTGGAATCTTACAATTCAAATTTCGAGTACTTCCCGATTAGCTAAAAGCTCGTTTCTCTATTTATTTTTTAAATTATTCTTATAGAAAGATTAATGAAAACTATGACCCAATTACTAACGAATATCAATTCAAGCCGTTATTGAATTAAATGACGTGTCTCAGACTATAGGCTCGGCTTTTAGTGCACTATGACACAGTTTTCAGTAAAATGGCTTTTGAAATATTGAGTGGAGGCTATGAAGTTATTATTTTTCCATTTTGTTGCTAAGGTTCTGGTAACAAATAGAAAAAGAAGATTAAAGTTTTTAAAACAATTTCTTACCAAAAAGTGCCTAAAATATATCGCGAGCCAAGTCAGGATGTGCTCGCGGTGCGCAGTACCGCGCGCTGTTTAACATGTCTGACTCGGCTCGGCTCGCGCAAGCACGCGTAGTTTTTCTGAGCCTATTGTGTTCCACGCGCCGTGTCACATAGTAGGCTCGCTTCCTTCGATGAAAGAAACAAATACTCGCGTCCAGATTAAGACATGCCGAGCCTCCACGGACGGCGCTGTGCGCCTCGGCTTGCGCTAGCACGTGTCGTTTTACTGAGCCTATTGTGTTCTTCGTGTCGTGAAACATAGTAAGCTGATGTCCAGATTTAGACGAGCCGAGCCTACAGAGAAGGCACGGCTTGGCTCGACTCAGCTCAGTTTATCAAGATGCCAGTGTAGACAAAATTAGTTTTTGGAATGAAAAATATAATACTTCGCAAGAAGTTACTACACTAATCTTTTTATCATATTACTAGATGCACGCCGTGGCTTTGCCCGCATGTACAAGTTTACGGGATAAGAAGTACGAGTATTCTATGTTGGTTTTTATAGGATACAGGAACTACATACAAATTTTTACTTAATTCGGTCCAGCCGTTATAGCGTTAAAGCGCTCCAAATATAGAAACAAACAACCAGACAACGTTCAACTAGTGATTATAGTGAAAAAAAACGGAAGTGTATCACTTCTCCAGGCTCCATTTATACATTTATACATTTTTCAATCCCCATTCCCCTCTAAATTCTGCCACCCGCTACCCGCAACAAGCACTGAAGTGCCTGCGTAATAAGGTTGAACATCGCGAGCGCTGTTTGAACACACAATAAATGTGTTCAAACAGCGCTCGCTCAGAACTAAATGACGTAAGTCTCAAAAGTTGTTTATTTTATTGGCAGGCTAATAATTCAATGAGGTGAATTTTGTTTTGACAGCGGATAATACACTATATTTTCTTGCTCCGAGAATTATTTTAAAGATAAAAATTAAGCCGTTGAGTAAAAAAATGAAAATATTGCTGAAAATAACGTAATTTTTGATAATACAATGTATAGAAAGGTATTCTGTTAATCATGTTTTTGTCTTGATCATAGAGAGATAAAGATCTCAAAAACATATTATGTTAAGTTTCACATTTATCAGGTTTGTGGTTGACCAAGCATATTAATGGAAAAAACCCTTAAAATGACCTGGTCTTAATCCTTCAGTTAACATAAAAAATGTTTTCCTGCGACAAGTTACAATTTTCCGGGATAAAAACTGTCCTATGTTGGTTTCTATATTGTACAGAACCTATTTTAAAAGTTTCATCGAAATAACATTAGCCGTTTTGATGTGAAAGCTTTCCAAACAAGCAAACAGACATCGTTTCAACTTTGATATATTGGTGTCGATTAGATGCACCCGCTGCTTCGCCCGCATGGCAAGTTCTCCAAATTTGTTTGAGGAACTACGGAGCCGCAACGTGGACGCTCACGGTTAAACTAGTCCACAAATTTAAGGTCACTCAGCGAGCTATGGAGAGAGCTATGATTAGAGTTTCTCTGAAGGACAAGATTCGTAATGAAGATATCCGACGGAGAACCGTAAATAGACGAGTTCTCGAGTGGAGACCACGTTTAGGCAAACGTGTAGGATGCCTTCTGGCCAGGTGGAGTGACGACCTGTAAAAGGCGGCTGGAAGAGAATGAATGAGTGGAGCTGAAGACCGAGCTCAGTGGCGTGCATTTAGCCTACGTCCAGCAGTGGACAGATATAAGCTGATGATGATGATGATGATATCGTGTATGGTTTCAGTCAAGAGTCACATTCTTACAGGTGTGTGGGTCTTTCGTTTCAAAAGACAAAAGCCCTTATGAAGATGCTTATATAATATTAGCAGGATTTATTTATTTCCCCACACCATCACGTAAACCGTTAAAATAATCGTTGAAACATCTAATTAAACGTCACGTCGCCAGAATAACTCTCGTACAATAATTAAATGAATTTTGTCACGTTTCAGTCTAATGTACGGGCACTTAACGTGACGCAGAGCGAGTGACGTAGTGAGAGACGTTGCTTTATTTGAAGAAATATTTTTTTTGGATATAAATATAGAGTTTGCTTTTATATTTATTATTTACTAGCAACCCGCCCCGGATTTGCACGGGTGTAATTATGAGAAAAAAATAAGTGAAAATGTAGTTCTCGCTCGCACACTCGACCTTCACTCCGCTTCGGGGGACGGCGGCTCGCTTCGCTCTCTGCCTCCCTCCTCACTACGTTCAGGTCTCGTTACAAGTATACATAAACCTTTCGTGAAAAATAATCTAACTGATGGTGGAAACAACATTAAAATCCGTTGTGTAGTGTAAAATATCTAAGGGTACAGAAGGCGGGAAGCGACTTTGTTTTATCAGTATGCATTGATTTCTCTTGATATCTTGAACATTTATCATATTAATTTCAACAAATTCACATATAACAATATCAAACTAGACGTATAAACTTTCCTTTTGAATCACTCTATCTATTAAAGAAAACCGCATTAAAATCCTTTCCGTAGTTTAAAAGATTTAAAATCTTACTTTGCGTCATTGTTTAATACTATGTATTGATTGATTGATATCTTCAATTTTTAATTCATATTTACAATAAAACTAAGTATGTACATAGCCTAAACTCAGTTCCTATTACTTAATAAAGCAATAGGAACGATATAGTCTGTCAAAGAGTCTGTACAAAGAAGATAATTAAAAAAGAAATGGTCTTGGGTACGTAAAATAAGCTACTGAACATGAATATAACAATTTAAAAATTCGTGTCTGTCTGTTTGTCTCTCTGTATGTTTGTTCGCGCATCACGTAAAAACTGCTGGACCGATTGCGATGCGGTTTTCACTGATGGATAGCTTTTGTTTTGATTTAAAAACTGAGGTACTTTTTTTCAATCCGATGAAGCCGAGCAATCCAAAAAAATATTTTTGACGGCTGAAGGAATTTTGATCAAATGTATTGATATATATTGGTATTTTAGGTCCTTGAATAGCACAAAGAGAACTTTTAACCTACAGAAATGACCGCGTGTGCGAAGCCGTGGGCATCAGCTAGTTTACAAATAAAAGACAAGTGTTTGCAGGTAAGGTGATCAAAAAAATTACGAAGTTACCAAGTTGAATAGCTACATTAATTCGTTGACCGAGGTAGGTGCCAGGCTCTTTGTTTTTGTTATTTACTTGTTGTTTATACTACATTTTAAAAGCGTCTATTTAACTTCACTTGTATGTATGTATCTATGTATGTATTCCTAGACTTTTGCTATCAATATTTCACCCCTTTCCACTGAAGCTATCGGGCTGGAGTTTCGCCCACACGTTTGGTTCTCGTGACATGACATGGCTACTGCTTATAAGTTTTTTTCTTTAATTACGTTATTATTTTATTACGTTTGTACGTCAAATGAGATTGAAGCTACTCTGGTGTAAAGGATATTCAAGTTGCCTAAGAGCCTCTGACGTGGCTTGATAACTGTATCAATTGTTAGCAACCAGGATCGACGGCACACGTACCCCCAAAGCACGGAGCCACGGCGCATCAGCACGTAACTTTTTAAAAGTCATTGGTGCAGGGCCAAGGATCGAATTCGGTGTCGCTGGATTGAAAAAGTTCACATCAATTACGCTTAGCCATCATTAACCTAAGTACTTAAATTTAAAGGCTCATATGGTTATAATGGTCAGACAAATAATAATTGAGAGTAAGAATTGTTTTCCATGGGTTGCTGTATATTTGACTCACGACAATGGTCAGCATGTAGAACAAGATGATCAGCAAAATTAATATCTAAGCCAGTTCATATAGTATCATCAGTAGCCTATATCAGTCCACTGCTAGGCGTTGACCTCTCCTAATGCACGCCACTGAGCTCGGTATTTAGCTCTCCTCATCCATTTTTTTTCAGTTACTTTTCGTAAGTCGCCCTTCACCTAGCCACAGGGCGTCCTACACTACATTTTCACTCTAAAACTCGTCTACTCCAACGGTTATAGATTCTTCGGGAAATGTGACCATTCCACTGCCACTTCAGCTTGCTTATCCTTAGAGCTATGTCGGTAACCTTGGTTCTCTGTCGAATATCTTCATTCAAATCTTGTCCTTCAGAGAAACTCCAAGCATAGCCTATTCCATACCTCATCTTATAATACCTAATTATTAAAGTTTTAGAAAGATAACAAAGAAACAGTATTGTCATTTACATGACATCTTCATTTCAATATGAACTTCTCAAAACACTTAATCCACCAACAAATACTCCTCAAGCTCAAACCAGCCTCCTCTACAAATCAAGACTTGTCCGACTTGTCTCTCTCCACTTCGTTCCACTGTGGCGGCACTCAGTCTAATATAAGAGTACTTACAGCCTCTCCAAATTAGGGTCTGCTCTATTGGCGACGTCAACGTCAAGACACTTGTAAAAAGGTCCTTAGAATGTACCTAAAGTACAGGATGCTACAAAGTTTCGAAACTTGTCTCAATTTTACTCCTTCAAACGTTCGCTCCCTGCTGAGATTGTTAGCAACCCGACCAAGCTTTGCTTTAATAATTTTCCGTCATTTATGGTAGTCGATACCATGATGATGATCTTGTCTGAAGAACAAGAGTCGTATTGAAGTTATCCGATGGAGAACCAAGTTAACCGACATAGCTCTTAGGATAAACAAGCTAAAGTAGCAGTGGACTGGTCACATTTCCAGAATAACCGATAATCGTTTGGGTAGACCACGTTCAGACAAACATAGTGTAGGATGCCCTGCGGCCAGGTAGAGTGACGACCTGCGAAAAGCGGCTGGAAGAGAATGGATGAGAGGAGCTGAAGACTAAGCTCAGTGGCGTAAATTAGGAGAGGCCTACGTGCAGCATTGGACAGATAAAGGCTGATGATGTCATGTGATGATGGTAGTCGAAAGCGCAGTGAAAAGAGTTTAAGTTTTATATCCAGCTCATTGATCACCTGATCGGACCATTACTTTGGACTCCTGGCACTGGATCGTCCAAAACCATCCTTATATTTTATCTCCACTTCGCAGTATCCTTGACTTTTATTATATTATTTTATATGATTGAGTGACGAGACATACATGTCACTTGCCTGAAGGTGAGCGTCACGCCTGCTCGTGACAGTTGCAGTACCACCCAGAACCTTGGGTGCAAAATATTGCGCGTCACTGCACTGCACTCGTCACCCTGAGACATTGGTTGTTAAGTCTCATTGCCCAGTAACTTGGGTCAAATTGTTTTGTTTGAATATATCATCTAATAAAACAATAAATACAAATTTAATTTAAATTTAATTTATATACAAATTTAAATTTAACTTCGTTGGAAACATTGCCTTTCAACCCAAAACAGAATTGTGCTTCTACACTACTGTCAGGCGGACTCTTGGCGTAAGGAGCCGTAAGAAGCATATTCGCATAGTCGTAGGCGTTTTATATCAATTTTACACAAGACATAAATTCAAAAACTAAAACCCGACTACGGGTAGTACAAATAGCCTGTGACACTTTTGCGATAAAGACGAATGGATGGATACCTCATTTATCCAAATTGGACCAATACGGGCTACGCTGTGGTGGAACATCCACATAGACTTTTAAACTCTTTACCCTTCCCTTGCTTTGCCGGAGTCGGGTAAAAACACAGAGCAGAGCCCTGTACAGAGCATCCTGTATCGAAACACACGTCAATCGAGTGATTTGGGTAGAAACCGCTTATTTCAAGTGAGTCGCTCTGAAAGGTGACGTACATTAGGCACCTTTGAGATGCAGTGACGTGTTAGGTAAGTCGCAAGTCTTTTCATGAAGGTGACACCTCTGGAAGTTTTTTCTCCATGTTGGGGATTAATAGCTGAGCTAGGAGAAAATAAAATTATACAACTTGGTGATCAAACGTGTAGATCCCTCAAAGTCAAACAAATTGTAATAATGTAAACTAGCTGCTATATATACTAGTAACTCGCCCCGGCTTCGCACGGGTAGCGCTCACACCGCGGCATTTTTCTTACTTTTAGCATTTTTATACCCGTCGTAACTTCTAAAAAAATCACGTCAGTAAGTCTAATTCAAAATCTTTGGCAGCAACGATCGTGGTGTTTTTTCGTTCAGTCGTCGGTTCAGTACATTACAAACAAGCAAAGAAACATACAAAAAACAAATCTGTCCTCTTTATAATATTATTGTAGACGTAACTAGGCTGGACCAGTCTTCACAACCAGACCCGTTGTTCGTCATATTATCATTCATGTCACAACGATAATCTGACGAACTAGCTTGCTAGCTTCAGTATAACACCTATTGCAGATAAGTTGAATCTCGCCAGCAGCGCATATATCTTGTAACAATAACAAGTTATCTTGATCTGTTTCACCACAGACTCGCTAACTTTAGGTCCGCAAGTACGCTCGTAACGGCGTACGTGCCACTACAACGCAAACTACATGATTGTAGTCTTAAATAGGGATGTATGGACAGTGATTGACCGGATTCGTGGATAATAATCCGTAAATTAATCGGGTACCTATTAATTTTTGATTGCCGTATATAGGCAAGCAACTAATGTCACATTTCAAATGTATATAGATATATAAAAACGGTGCTGCAAAACACGATTGCGGATAAAACTAAAAAGAGGCTAAAAAAATTAAGTGAGAATGGTTGCTAACCAACTTTAAATCGTTATAGATCCTAAATGGTCATTCGAAATGAAAAATTATATGAGAAACCTAAAGGAGATTTTTAATTACCTATTCAATGATATCCCCCACTTAACACTTAAAATAGTTCCTCGACTTAGTTATTTTATGGCGGTTATAGTGAATTTTGATTAATGTCATATCCTTAGTAAAACTCGTGAGTCAAATCGATTAATGTAAGGATCATCAAAATCGGTAAATGTGTTTGGTCTATATAGTGCCACAAAGGAACAAACATACATACATACATACATACATACATACATAAGGCTGATAAACACATTAGCCGACCTTTGCGTTATGCAGTCTGGTAAAAAGAGGTTTTTAATGTGCATAAAATCAAGCAAACTCAGGTCTATAAGTGTTACTTTGAAATCAAAACACATTGGTTTATAAGCAACAACAACTTCCAACAACAACAACATCTAACAACTTCCATTGAAAGTGATATTTGTTCTCAATCAGCAGGCATAGAACTTTTTTTGCCAAATAACTAGCTTAAAAGATTTAAAAAAAACACCTGCTCTGCCAAAAAAGAACTTATGCCAATAAATTATATACTGTTGGAATGTGCTTATCAAGGCCTTCAATTTGATACCCATAATATAAAATAAGTTTTTTTCGCGTTTTAAAATGGAGCCATGCTGGCGACATATCGAAATTAATCAAAAAAAATGGCTTATGTTACTCGGGGGGATGTAAGGATTCTAACGAAACCCCATACGTCGAAATCTGTTCAGGCAAAAGCTATGGTGGAATAAAGAAACTCACATACATACAAACATATATACAAACATACATACATACATACATACATACATACATACATACATACATACATACATACATACATACATACATACATACATACATACATACATACATACATACATACATACATACATACATACATACATACATACATACATACATACATACATACAAACAGACATACTAATATACATGAATGCTAAAAACATTACAATCCTTTTTTTGGGCAGTCTTGTAAAAACAACAAGCAACGTTTAGCACCACGCGCTCTCCTTGGTCAACTGTGAATCAGCAGCTCTTTATCTGACCTTCTTCTTTTTCTTCTTCTTCCTCTTCATTCTTTATGTGATGGCTTTTAACTTGATTATGGCCGAGCTGAGGCGGAAAGAGCCGACGATCCACGACACGAGCGCCACGGCGAAGCGTCGCCGATTGCCACGCCAACAGTCGGCGTTACTCTCGTACCGCGCCATTAGATGTTTACACATTTTAAAAGTCCGTATAACTAAAATATCCGGCCAATATTCACACGTAACTACTCCTCTAAAACAAAGTGAACACATCCTTCAGTTCTGCCTTGCATCGTAAGTTAACTACAGTATGTGGCTTTATTAAATTTCGCACACTTGCTGCTAAAGCTGGTTGCAGATTGTGTGTCTCGGGGGAGTTGCTCTGTTGAAATATAGTGCTAGATGCAAGGCAAGTAGAGGGGTATTGGAAGGTGTTTTATTGTTTTATTGTTGCTTTTAGTTTCCGAGATTCCGTTTTATTTGAAAGCATAGATTTAGAACCTATTGGCTTAGTACGCTGAAAAAACTAAGACGGCTTAACTTGCGGCGCTCTGTCTAACGGGTAACCCAAGCCAAGCCATAAGCCAAGTATCCCTCTGCAAGTCATAAGTTCAAAAACTAAAAAATAGCCTATGACACTCTTGCGATGGGTCTATTGATACCTCGCTTGTCAAAATCGGACCAAGTTTTTAGTTTGAACACAACACCCTTACACAGCCTTGGCGTTGTCGGGTAAAAAAAATAGCATATAATACACATGAAGAAGAATCGATTGATGCCTCGCTAGTCAAAATCGAACCAAGTTTTTAGTTTGAACACATAATCCTTACTTTGTCTTGCCGTAGTCAGGTAAAAAAATATTGACTATGACACTCTATCATCGAAGAAAAATCGATTAACACCTCGCTTGTTAAAAGGGTGCGAGGATTGCGATGGGGTGGCGCTCGGTCGAATGTTTTTTGTGAAACGTCTTCGACGCAACGTAAAAAATCGCGAGTTATACTGAACACAAAATTTTCCCAAATTTTGCCCTGTGCGGGCTGCCCCCTCCCCCTCTGTCTTTTGACAAAAAATAATTTCATCGAGCTGATTATATAAGCTAAAAAATTACAGCAAAATTAGAGCTTAAAGTTACAGAGTTATAAAAGCTAGACGATATAGATCTTTTCGTTACATTTCACTTATATGACCTATCAGGTCGTATTATCGGTGATTTTTAAAGACCTTTCACGTGAAAAGTTTTTCTACTTCTTAACTTTTCATGTATCCACATGTATCCACCCAGAGATATATGCCAACCAAAGAAATATTTTTCATTTTTTTATACAATTATTCAGCGGTTATAAATATATCTAGTTCTAAAATTCTATTTTGTAGTTTTAATAGGTTCTGAATTAAATGGCTGAGACATACATACGGACAGATGGACGGTCAGACGGACATGACGAAAGTATAAGGATTCCTGTTCACTGCTGGATGTAGGCCCTCTCTTAATAATACACATGAGCTTGGTTTTCAGCTCAAAGTATGGTGGACCTAATTTATTTATTCTTATTAAAATGCTTTTATGTTATTCTGCGTGTTTATGATTTTGAATTCATAATGCTATTAATTGTCACAGAACGCAACAACTTTTAACTTACCTTTAAAAGTTATATTTTCAAAATTAATGTTAATACACTGTATTTACTGGCCAAGTGGAGTGACGATCTGCGAAAAGCGGCTGGAAGAGAATGGATAAGGGGAGTTGAAGACCGAGCTCAGTGGCGTGCATTAGGAGAGGCTTACGTCCAGCAGTAGACGTAGGCCAGATGATGACTGTATTTACTATTAGAAGTTCGATTTATTATTATTAATGCTGTGTAGGTACTCTGTTTTGGTAAGCATTAACGAGTTGATAATTGTAATTATACTTATTTCGTTTTTGATCCAGTACTAATTTATTTAGTACCGCAAAATAGAAAATTAGTCGTTTTTTTTAAGGCCGAACTATTTGAAGACCATGTGGCATTGCTTACATGGTCTCTTTGGAATAGTTGTATGTTTCTACTCTCTATCTCATTCCTGTTATCCCGGATTTACATGTTATAACTTGAAATATTTCGTAATTTCCTTACATAATTTTCATCCCTTGATATTCCAAATTCAACCATGCTCGACATCCCCAATTACACAGTCTGCTCCATACTTTACATCCATCGTATTCTAATAAAGCAACTTTTGAGCACAACATGCATCGCGTTCAGAATTTGTGTTTATAACAACAACGTTCAACTTTGCAGACAAGCTCCTAATAAGGTAAGTGGATGAACTTAGCTGAACAAATACCAGTCTTTTAACTTGTTACGTTAAGTTAACTATGTTTGAGTCGTTTAGTGTTTTGAGGTATTTTTGTTTGGTGCGTTGGGTCCGCGGGGAGGTAAAGCATTTACATAGACGCTCGAGCGACTCAAGACCTCAAGTTAAAGCGTAGTATTTAAAAAAACTATCAGGGCCCCGATTCTGTAAGCTATTGAATCGCGATAACGCAAGTCAATCGCTTGAATTTTTTTGAGAAATTTTCTTATTTAGCACTTAAAAGTGCTAGAATTGTTTTGTTTTTTGGAAATATTCAAAAAATAAAAAAATGGAAAATATAAAAACAAAAAACAAAACAAAAAGCGAAAATTTTAGCAAAACTTTCGTTTCCAGCACATTTAAGTGGTAAATAAGAAAATTTCTCAAAAAATTTCAAGCGATCGACTTGCGTTATCACGGTTCAATAGCTTACAGAATCGGGGCCCTGGTCGCCTGCTCGATGCGAAGTGTGACACATCGAATCAGCAATGCATTTTGGCTACACCTATGCTGCCAACTGGTTATCTATCACTCTTGGGCTGCCTCTATGTCTGTAATTGCATATAAGTTTTCCGTTTCCTTTCAGTATGTTGCTTGTATTTTGTAGTAGTTACAAAAAGCACTTTTCATTAACAGGCAATAAATGAAAAAAAAAACTCGCCCTTCCTGCCAAAAAATAACTTACTCCAATAAATTATATACTGTTGGAATGTGCTCATCAAGGCCTTCAATTAGATACCCATATTGTAAAATTGGAAGTTTTTTCTTTTTCGCATTTGAAAATGGATCCATATTGCCGGCATATTGGTTTTTAAATATACCCGGGATATTCTCGAGATGATGAAAGGATTCTAACGGTATCTCATACATCTAAATCTGTTTAGGCATTTAAAAGTTATAACTCATGCAGCTTGTTTGTGGAATTTATGGTTTAGCTGCGCACCCGCGGCTTCGCACGCGTGGTAATTTCTCTAGGTTAAATTCCAAGACCTAAAACACCAATATACCAACATTTAATCAAAATTTCATTTCTTATTTTAAGTACCTTAGACTATTTTATCTACATTGACCTTTTCGTACTTATTGCTTTATTATAAATATAGATGTATATATTTATTGCTTGGAAACCACCGTCACTATTACCTCCGTTATTCCTTTCCGTGCCCGGTTGTCTGGAAGAGATTTCTCTTGGCGATAAGACCGCCCATTGTGTAATTTAATTATTATTTTTGTTTTCTAGTTGTAAGATTTTCTATTTGTGTGGTGTTCAACAAAAAATTATATATCTATCTCACTATTTATCTATTTCACATTCATACAAACATTCATTAACCCTAAAAACATTGCACTTCTTATTTGGGCACTCGTGTAATAAAATCTGTGAGGAAATCTCTTTGAAAATAATTTGCCTGGATCACTATTGACTATTATTGGCTTGTCTTTAAACTGACTGATGAGATGGGAATGTCAGAATCAAGCTTTCACGTTCTTAAGCTGAATCTTTTGCGTTGAAAGCTCACTTTTGAACCAACGAACAAAGAAGTGGGTGTTATAAGTTCAGGGTGTGTATCACTGTGTGTGTGTGTGTCTGTCTGTGGCATCGTAGATCCCAAACGAATAGACCGATTTTGATGCGTTTTTGTTTGAAAGCTGATGTAATCGAGATGGATGGACCTATTAAGATGCGGTTTTTATCTTTAAATGCTGATTTGAACGAGATGGTACATAGCTATAATGGGGGGAGCTTTTTTTTTAAAATTATGTATGCTTGTCTAAGCTATTTGTTTATTTATTCAACTTGAAACTATGTATTACGTAAAAGCTAGATCAGCAGATCCATACATGTGAGAATACAATATTATATGTTGTACAGTAATGAATACATATGACCCATATCTTAACATATGTTGTGTATTTCCGCATTCGACCACAACCTAATTGAGCCAAGGCCTTACCTAACCCTAACCCTACAGCAGCCAAGCTCGTTAGTCCAGTTCCATACATTATAGGATCGATCCGATGTGACCCGGAACGACCGGCTCGGTGCATGTGTAAGTGGCTTTATTTTTTCGCAAGCATGGAGCGGTTAAAATGCTGAACTGCTGACTTAGGTTGGAAAGGTTTTGAGAAATATGGACCGAGAATAATACTCAAAGCCTCGCTTTTTGAGGAAGTTTTATTTATTCACTAGTTTTCCCGCCCGTGACTTCGTCCGCGCGGACTATTGTTTATCGCGAAAAAAAGCATCCTGTGATCTTCTAGAATATTAAAAACCAATGCAAAAGTTGGTATAGCACCACTTGATGTTTTTTGACATACTTGTTATTTCATTTCCATGGCAACCGTTTCTTACAGCGAGTAATCAACATTTTTCTAGTTTTTCCAGTTTTTGGAATCTTAAAATTTTCCGGGATAAAATGTATCCTATGTTTAATTCCAGAGTATAAGCTATCTTCATACTAAATTTCATCAAAATCCATCCAGTCGTTATCGCGTGCATCCTCCCCAAACAAACAAACAAACAGAACAGAACACGTTTCACTTATCTATATTGGTATGGATGGAATAGTTTGGAAAATGTAGTGTAGGACGCCCTCCGGCTAGATGGAGCGACGATCTGCGCTATGTAGCTGGTAGTCATTGGAAGAGAAGAGCCGAACATCGAGCTCAGTAGTGCGCCTTAGGAGAGGCCTATGTCCAGCAGTGGACTAATTTATAGGTTGTTGATGATGATAATGGATTAGTGGCTAGACGAGCAGTCGATCCCCTAATGGTTATCGCCACACCTGCCATTAAAAAACGCGCCTGCCCTAGCTACGTAGTACTATTATATTTTATACTAGCTGTGCCCGCGGCTTTGCCCGCGTGATCATTTTATTTAAAATTAGCCCACACGTTTTATTCTAGACCAAAAGTACCTACAAAGCACAATATATTAACCTTGCTTCAAAATTCGTTTAGCCGTCAAATAGTTTTTTATCGATTACTCGGCATCTAATCATCGGATTAAGGCTAGCGCGCATAGCCTTGCGTTTTTATAACTCATATTCTGTGAAGTACGGAGTGCCGTAGTAGTGAACGTATTGCGGTGAAATAAACGCATATAATACAATATGAAATAAATCGAATAAACGGTAGAATAAACGCACCGCGTTCCACCGCAAGGCAGTGGCAAGGCCTAATCAAACCTTAATCTTCTTTGTACAGTCTTTTATGTTCTTATTGCTTTATTATAAGTACAGATACTACGCTCTCTAGTGTAGAGGTCCTACAGTAAAAATACTTACGCCCGTGTTAAGGAAGTAAAGTATACCCGATCTCAGCTCGTCCAGTGACTCTCGTTGCTCACCCTCACGCACGGCTGTGATAGTTTAGTTATAATAGTAAGCAGATTAGTTAACAATAAAAACAGCCGCAAGAGGGCGCTTTTTTATGAGGTATTGTAAATTATAAATGATAATTTATTTCTTGTTTATACACGACTTCAGGTAAAACTAACAAATTTACAAAGTGACAAAAAAAACAAAGTAAATTGACAGAATTCTTTTCTGGTGAACTGGTGTTCAATAAGGAATTAACGTGCCCTCCGAAGCACGGAGCTGTCGGTCCCGGCTGTTATTGATTAATAGCAGTCGTTAAGCCATGTCAGAGGCCCTCGGGCGGCTTGACAAACTCTGACACCAGAGGCCAGCACTACCTCATATGACAAACAATAAGGTATTGAAGGTCATGAAGGTAATAGCTGAAAATCAGTGTTTGTTCCTTGAGCTATATTATTCGCTGAGCTATGACCCATTTGTTTT
Source organism: Alsophila aescularia (assembly GCA_946251855.1). NCBI lineage: Eukaryota > Metazoa > Arthropoda > Insecta > Lepidoptera > Geometridae > Alsophila > Alsophila aescularia. Next base: position 53,578,325 of record OX276373.1, read on the forward strand.
ACTACAACACACACGTAAGTACTTTTAGTTTTTTCGTCATTTTAGTTTTTACGTGTGTGTTTTGGAAAAACACATAAATAATGTATCTATTATCTATCTAACTATAGCCCCAGATAATTATCCATGACATTCCTTAGTACACGCCAGTATAAAGAACAAAGCATAAAATGAGTACAGTCAAATGCACATAATACAGTCTACAAAGTTGCAAATACAGCCGGCTAGAGTGCCTGTATATAATGCAAGAGGCTGCCATATAGAAAATAAAAAAAAGGATAACCACTTTCGTAAGCGGGGTGTGCAGACTAAGCGAATGAGGCTGGAAGCTGTGGGATGGTTTTGTTACTAATGTTACAATCAATAAACTACTATTTTGATTCAACTGTAAAATACCATTTATTTATGTTACAAACAATAAAAAAGCAGTAACAACTATTTTCATTGAAGTACTATTTATAATGTACGATATTTAGATCGAGAATAAGTGAAGTGATGATACTCGTTGTAATTTTGTGCATGATTTTGTTATCCTTTATGAAAATGGAGAAAAGTACAGAATATATAATAGTACATAATAGCTTCTAGATAAACCCTACGTAGTTTTGCGTTGCACCAAGATCACATTTTTTTATAACTAAAATATATTATTAATCCCGAACTACTCATCAACTTAAATACAATTTATCAATGTAAAAATAATACATTTATATGTTTTTTAAAACTGTTTATTTAACTTCACTTGCATGCAAGTATGTATGTATTTCTGTCTGTCCTGGAATCTTACAATTCAAATTTCGAGTACTTCCCGATTAGCTAAAAGCTCGTTTCTCTATTTATTTTTTAAATTATTCTTATAGAAAGATTAATGAAAACTATGACCCAATTACTAACGAATATCAATTCAAGCCGTTATTGAATTAAATGACGTGTCTCAGACTATAGGCTCGGCTTTTAGTGCACTATGACACAGTTTTCAGTAAAATGGCTTTTGAAATATTGAGTGGAGGCTATGAAGTTATTATTTTTCCATTTTGTTGCTAAGGTTCTGGTAACAAATAGAAAAAGAAGATTAAAGTTTTTAAAACAATTTCTTACCAAAAAGTGCCTAAAATATATCGCGAGCCAAGTCAGGATGTGCTCGCGGTGCGCAGTACCGCGCGCTGTTTAACATGTCTGACTCGGCTCGGCTCGCGCAAGCACGCGTAGTTTTTCTGAGCCTATTGTGTTCCACGCGCCGTGTCACATAGTAGGCTCGCTTCCTTCGATGAAAGAAACAAATACTCGCGTCCAGATTAAGACATGCCGAGCCTCCACGGACGGCGCTGTGCGCCTCGGCTTGCGCTAGCACGTGTCGTTTTACTGAGCCTATTGTGTTCTTCGTGTCGTGAAACATAGTAAGCTGATGTCCAGATTTAGACGAGCCGAGCCTACAGAGAAGGCACGGCTTGGCTCGACTCAGCTCAGTTTATCAAGATGCCAGTGTAGACAAAATTAGTTTTTGGAATGAAAAATATAATACTTCGCAAGAAGTTACTACACTAATCTTTTTATCATATTACTAGATGCACGCCGTGGCTTTGCCCGCATGTACAAGTTTACGGGATAAGAAGTACGAGTATTCTATGTTGTTTTTTATAGGATACAGGAACTACATACAAATTTTTACTTAATTCGGTCCAGCCGTTATAGCGTTAAAGCGCTCCAAATATAGAAACAAACAACCAGACAACGTTCAACTAGTGATTATAGTGAAAAAAAACGGAAGTGTATCACTTCTCCAGGCTCCATTTATACATTTATACATTTTTCAATCCCCATTCCCCTCTAAATTCTGCCACCCGCTACCCGCAACAAGCACTGAAGTGCCTGCGTAATAAGGTTGAACATCGCGAGCGCTGTTTGAACACACAATAAATGTGTTCAAACAGCGCTCGCTCAGAACTAAATGACGTAAGTCTCAAAAGTTGTTTATTTTATTGGCAGGCTAATAATTCAATGAGGTGAATTTTGTTTTGACAGCGGATAATACACTATATTTTCTTGCTCCGAGAATTATTTTAAAGATAAAAATTAAGCCGTTGAGTAAAAAAATGAAAATATTGCTGAAAATAACGTAATTTTTGATAATACAATGTATAGAAAGGTATTCTGTTAATCATGTTTTTGTCTTGATCATAGAGAGATAAAGATCTCAAAAACATATTATGTTAAGTTTCACATTTATCAGGTTTGTGGTTGACCAAGCATATTAATGGAAAAAACCCTTAAAATGACCTGGTCTTAATCCTTCAGTTAACATAAAAAATGTTTTCCTGCGACAAGTTACAATTTTCCGGGATAAAAACTGTCCTATGTTGGTTTCTATATTGTACAGAACCTATTTTAAAAGTTTCATCGAAATAACATTAGCCGTTTTGATGTGAAAGCTTTCCAAACAAGCAAACAGACATCGTTTCAACTTTGATATATTGGTGTCGATTAGATGCACCCGCTGCTTCGCCCGCATGGCAAGTTCTCCAAATTTGTTTGAGGAACTACGGAGCCGCAACGTGGACGCTCACGGTTAAACTAGTCCACAAATTTAAGGTCACTCAGCGAGCTATGGAGAGAGCTATGATTAGAGTTTCTCTGAAGGACAAGATTCGTAATGAAGATATCCGACGGAGAACCGTAAATAGACGAGTTCTCGAGTGGAGACCACGTTTAGGCAAACGTGTAGGATGCCTTCTGGCCAGGTGGAGTGACGACCTGTAAAAGGCGGCTGGAAGAGAATGAATGAGTGGAGCTGAAGACCGAGCTCAGTGGCGTGCATTTAGCCTACGTCCAGCAGTGGACAGATATAAGCTGATGATGATGATGATGATATCGTGTATGGTTTCAGTCAAGAGTCACATTCTTACAGGTGTGTGGGTCTTTCGTTTCAAAAGACAAAAGCCCTTATGAAGATGCTTATATAATATTAGCAGGATTTATTTATTTCCCCACACCATCACGTAAACCGTTAAAATAATCGTTGAAACATCTAATTAAACGTCACGTCGCCAGAATAACTCTCGTACAATAATTAAATGAATTTTGTCACGTTTCAGTCTAATGTACGGGCACTTAACGTGACGCAGAGCGAGTGACGTAGTGAGAGACGTTGCTTTATTTGAAGAAATATTTTTTTTGGATATAAATATAGAGTTTGCTTTTATATTTATTATTTACTAGCAACCCGCCCCGGATTTGCACGGGTGTAATTATGAGAAAAAAATAAGTGAAAATGTAGTTCTCGCTCGCACACTCGACCTTCACTCCGCTTCGGGGGACGGCGGCTCGCTTCGCTCTCTGCCTCCCTCCTCACTACGTTCAGGTCTCGTTACAAGTATACATAAACCTTTCGTGAAAAATAATCTAACTGATGGTGGAAACAACATTAAAATCCGTTGTGTAGTGTAAAATATCTAAGGGTACAGAAGGCGGGAAGCGACTTTGTTTTATCAGTATGCATTGATTTCTCTTGATATCTTGAACATTTATCATATTAATTTCAACAAATTCACATATAACAATATCAAACTAGACGTATAAACTTTCCTTTTGAATCACTCTATCTATTAAAGAAAACCGCATTAAAATCCTTTCCGTAGTTTAAAAGATTTAAAATCTTACTTTGCGTCATTGTTTAATACTATGTATTGATTGATTGATATCTTCAATTTTTAATTCATATTTACAATAAAACTAAGTATGTACATAGCCTAAACTCAGTTCCTATTACTTAATAAAGCAATAGGAACGATATAGTCTGTCAAAGAGTCTGTACAAAGAAGATAATTAAAAAAGAAATGGTCTTGGGTACGTAAAATAAGCTACTGAACATGAATATAACAATTTAAAAATTCGTGTCTGTCTGTTTGTCTCTCTGTATGTTTGTTCGCGCATCACGTAAAAACTGCTGGACCGATTGCGATGCGGTTTTCACTGATGGATAGCTTTTGTTTTGATTTAAAAACTGAGGTACTTTTTTTCAATCCGATGAAGCCGAGCAATCCAAAAAAATATTTTTGACGGCTGAAGGAATTTTGATCAAATGTATTGATATATATTGGTATTTTAGGTCCTTGAATAGCACAAAGAGAACTTTTAACCTACAGAAATGACCGCGTGTGCGAAGCCGTGGGCATCAGCTAGTTTACAAATAAAAGACAAGTGTTTGCAGGTAAGGTGATCAAAAAAATTACGAAGTTACCAAGTTGAATAGCTACATTAATTCGTTGACCGAGGTAGGTGCCAGGCTCTTTGTTTTTGTTATTTACTTGTTGTTTATACTACATTTTAAAAGCTTCTATTTAACTTCACTTGTATGTATGTATCTATGTATGTATTCCTAGACTTTTGCTATCAATATTTCACCCCTTTCCACTGAAGCTATCGGGCTGGAGTTTCGCCCACACGTTTGGTTCTCGTGACATGACATGGCTACTGCTTATAAGTTTTTTTCTTTAATTACGTTATTATTTTATTACGTTTGTACGTCAAATGAGATTGAAGCTACTCTGGTGTAAAGGATATTCAAGTTGCCTAAGAGCCTCTGACGTGGCTTGATAACTGTATCAATTGTTAGCAACCAGGATCGACGGCACACGTACCCCCAAAGCACGGAGCCACGGCGCATCAGCACGTAACTTTTTAAAAGTCATTGGTGCAGGGCCAAGGATCGAATTCGGTGTCGCTGGATTGAAAAAGTGCACATCAATTACGCTTAGCCATCATTAACCTAAGTACTTAAATTTAAAGGCTCATATGGTTATAATGGTCAGACAAATAATAATTGAGAGTAAGAATTGTTTTCCATGGGTTGCTGTATATTTGACTCACGACAATGGTCAGCATGTAGAACAAGATGATCAGCAAAATTAATATCTAAGCCAGTTCATATAGTATCATCAGTAGCCTATATCAGTCCACTGCTAGGCGTTGACCTCTCCTAATGCACGCCACTGAGCTCGGTATTTAGCTCTCCTCATCCATTTTTTTCAGTTACTTTTCGTAAGTCGCCCTTCACCTAGCCACAGGGCGTCCTACACTACATTTTCACTCTAAAACTCGTCTACTCCAACGGTTATAGATTCTTCGGGAAATGTGACCATTTCCACTGCCACTTCAGCTTGCTTATCCTTAGAGCTATGTCGGTAACCTTGGTTCTCTGTCGAATATCTTCATTCAAATCTTGTCCTTCAGAGAAACTCCAAGCATAGCCTATTCCATACCTCATCTTATAATACCTAATTATTAAAAGTTTTAGAAAAGATAACAAAGAAACAGTATTGTCATTTACATGACATCTTCATTTCAATATGAACTTCTCAAAACACTTAATCCACCAACAAATACTCCTCAAGCTCAAACCAACCTCCTCTACAAATCAAGACTTGTCCGACTTGTCCTCTCTCCACTTCGTTCCACTGTGGCGGCACTCAGTCTAATATAAGAGTACTTACAGCCTCTCCAAATTAGGGTCTGCTCTATTGGCGACGTCAACGTCAAGACACTTGTAAAAAGGTCCTTAGAATGTACCTAAAGTACAGGATGCTACAAAGTTTCGAAACTTTGTCTCAATTTTACTCCTTCAAACGTTCGCTCCCTGCTGAGATTGTTAGCAACCCGACCAAGCTTTGCTTTAATAATTTTCCGTCATTTATGGTAGTCGATTACCATGATGATGATCTTGTCTGAAGAACAAGAGTCGTATTGAAGTTATCCGATGGAGAACCAAGTTAACCGACATAGCTCTTAGGATAAACAAGCTAAAGTAGCAGTGGACTGGTCACATTTCCAGAATAACCGATAATCGTTTGGGTAGACCACGTTTCAGGACAAAACATAGTGTAGGATGCCCTGCGGCCAGGTAGAGTGACGACCTGCGAAAAGCGGCTGGAAGAGAATGGATGAGAGGAGCTGAAGACTAAGCTCAGTGGCGTAAATTAGGAGAGGCCTACGTGCAGCATTGGACAGATAAAGGCTGATGATGTCATGTGATGATGGTAGTCGAAAGCGCAGTGAAAAGAGTTTAAGTTTTATATCCAGCTCATTGATCACCTGATCGGACCATTACTTTGGACTCCTGGCACTGGATCGTCCAAAACCATCCTTATATTTTATCTCCACTTCGCAGTATCCTTGACTTTTATTATATTATTTTTATATGATTGAGTGACGAGACATACATGTCACTTGCCTGAAGGTGAGCGTCACGCCTGCTCGTGACAGTTGCAGTACCACCCAGAACCTTGGGTGCAAAATATTGCGCGTCACTGCACTGCACTCGTCACCCTGAGACATTGGTTGTTAAGTCTCATTGCCCAGTAACTTGGGTCAAATTGTTTTGTTTGAATATATCATCTAATAAAACAATAAATACAAATTTAATTTAAATTTAATTTATATACAAATTTAAATTTAACTTCGTTGGAAACATTGCCTTTCAACCCAAAACAGAATTGTGCTTCTACACTACTGTCAGGCGGACTCTTGGCGTAAGGAGCCGTAAGAAGCATATTCGCATAGTCGTAGGCGTTTTATATCAATTTTACACAAGACATAAATTCAAAAACTAAAAACCCGACTACGGGTAGTACAAATAGCCTGTGACACCTTTTGCGATAAAGACGAATGGATGGATACCTCATTTATCCAAATTGGACCAATACGGGCTACGCTGTGGTGGAACATCCCACATAGACTTTTAAACTCTTTACCCTTCCCTTGCTTTGCCGGAGTCGGGTAAAAACACAGAGCAGAGCCCTGTTACAGAGCATCCTGTATCGAAACACACGTCAATCGAGTGATTTGGGTAGAAACCGCTTATTTCAAAGTGAGTCGCCTCTGAAAGGTGACGTACATTAGGCACCTTTGAGATGCCAGTGACGTGTTAGGTAAGTCGCAAGTCTTTTTCATGAAGGTGACACCTCTGGAAGTTTTTTTCTCCATGTTGGGGATTAATAGCTGAGCTAGGAGAAAATAAAAATTATACAACTTGGTGATCAAACGTGTAGATCCCTCAAAGTCAAACAAAATTGTAATAATGTAAACTAGCTGCTATAATACTAGATAACTCGCCCCGGCTTCGCACGGGTAGCGCTCACACCGCGGCATTTTTTTCTTTACTTTTTAGCATTTTTATACCCGTCGTAACTTCTAAAAAAATCACGTCAGTAAGTCTAATTCAAAATCTTTGGCAGCAACGATCGTGGTGTTTTTTTCGTTCAGTCCGTCGGTTCAGTACATTACAAACAAGCAAAGAAACATACAAAAAAAACAAATCTGTCCTCTTTATAATATTAATTGTAGACGTAACTAGGCTGGACCAGTCTTCACAACCAGACCCGTTGTTCGTCATATTATCATTCATGTCACAACGATAATCTGACGAACTAGCTTGCTAGCTTCAGTATAACACCTATTGCAGATAAGTTGAATCTCGCCAGCAGCGCATATATCTTGTAACAATAACAAGTTATCTTGATCTGTTTCACCACAGACTCGCTAACTTTAGGTCCGCAAGTACGCTCGTAACGGCGTACGTGCTTAAATAGGGATGTATGGACAGTGATTGACCGGATTCGTGGATAATAATCCGTAAATTAATCGGGTACCTATTAATTTTTGATTGCCGTATATAGGCAAGCAACTAATGTCACATTTCAAATGTATATAGATATATAAAAACGGTGCTGCAAAACACGATTGCGGATAAAACTAAAAAGAGGCTAAAAAAATTAAGTGAGAATGGTTGCTAACCAACTTTAAATCGTTATAGATCCTAAATGGTCATTCGAAATGAAAAATTATATGAGAAACCTAAAGGAGATTTTTAATTACCTATTCAATGATATCCCCCACTTAACACTTAAAATAGTTCCTCGACTTAGTTATTTTATGGCGGTTATAGTGAATTTTGATTAATGTCATATCCTTAGTAAAACTCGTGAGTCAAATCGATTAATGTAAGGATCATCAAAATCGGTAAATGTGTTTGGTCTATATAGTGCCACAAAGGAACAAACATACATACATACATACATACATACATACATAAGGCTGATAAACACATTAGCCGACCTTTGCGTTATGCAGTCTGGTAAAAAGAGGTTTTTAATGTGCATAAAATCAAGCAAACTCAGGTCTATAAGTGTTACTTTGAAATCAAAACACATTGGTTTATAAGCAACAACAACTTCCAACAACAACAACATCTAACAACTTCCATTGAAAGTGATATTTGTTCTCAATCAGCAGGCATAGAACTTTTTTTGCCAAATAACTAGCTTAAAAGATTTAAAAAAAACACCTGCTCTGCCAAAAAAGAACTTATGCCAATAAATTATATACTGTTGGAATGTGCTTATCAAGGCCTTCAATTTGATACCCATAATATAAAATAAGTTTTTTTCGCGTTTTAAAATGGAGCCATGCTGGCGACATATCGAAATTAATCAAAAAAAATGGCTTATGTTACTCGGGGGGATGTAAGGATTCTAACGAAACCCCATACGTCGAAATCTGTTCAGGCAAAAGCTATGGTGGAATAAAGAAACTCACATACATACAAACATATATACAAACATACATACATACATACATACATACATACATACATACATACATACATACATACATACATACATACATACATACATACATACATACATACATACATACATACATACATACATACATACATACATACATACATACAAACAGACATACTAATATACATGAATGCTAAAAACATTACAATCCTTTTTTTGGGCAGTCTTGTAAAAACAACAAGCAACGTTTAGCACCACGCGCTCTCCTTGGTCAACTGTGAATCAGCAGCTCTTTATCTGACCTTCTTCTTTTTCTTCTTCTTCCTCTTCATTCTTTATGTGATGGCTTTTAACTTGATTATGGCCGAGCTGAGGCGGAAAGAGCCGACGATCCACGACACGAGCGCCACGGCGAAGCGTCGCCGATTGCCACGCCAACAGTCGGCGTTACTCTCGTACCGCGCCATTAGATGTTTACACATTTTAAAAGTCCGTATAACTAAAATATCCGGCCAATATTCACACGTAACTACTCCTCTAAAACAAAGTGAACACATCCTTCAGTTCTGCCTTGCATCGTAAGTTAACTACAGTATGTGGCTTTATTAAATTTCGCACACTTGCTGCTAAAGCTGGTTGCAGATTGTGTGTCTCGGGGGAGTTGCTCTGTTGAAATATAGTGCTAGATGCAAGGCAAGTAGAGGGGTATTGGAAGGTGTTTTATTGTTTTATTGTTGCTTTTAGTTTCCGAGATTCCGTTTTATTTGAAAGCATAGATTTAGAACCTATTGGCTTAGTACGCTGAAAAAACTAAGACGGCTTAACTTGCGGCGCTCTGTCTAACGGGTAACCCAAGCCAAGCCATAAGCCAAGTATCCCTCTGCAAGTCATAAGTTCAAAAACTAAAAAATAGCCTATGACACTCTTGCGATGGGTCTATTGATACCTCGCTTGTCAAAATCGGACCAAGTTTTTAGTTTGAACACAACACCCTTACACAGCCTTGGCGTTGTCGGGTAAAAAAAATAGCATATAATACACATGAAGAAGAATCGATTGATGCCTCGCTAGTCAAAATCGAACCAAGTTTTTAGTTTGAACACATAATCCTTACTTTGTCTTGCCGTAGTCAGGTAAAAAAATATTGACTATGACACTCTATCATCGAAGAAAAATCGATTAACACCTCGCTTGTTAAAAGGGTGCGAGGATTGCGATGGGGTGGCGCTCGGTCGAATGTTTTTTGTGAAACGTCTTCGACGCAACGTAAAAAATCGCGAGTTATACTGAACACAAAATTTTCCCAAATTTTGCCCTGTGCGGGCTGCCCCCTCCCCCTCTGTCTTTTGACAAAAAATAATTTCATCGAGCTGATTATATAAGCTAAAAAATTACAGCAAAATTAGAGCTTAAAGTTACAGAGTTATAAAAGCTAGACGATATAGATCTTTTCGTTACATTTCACTTATATGACCTATCAGGTCGTATTATCGGTGATTTTTAAAGACCTTTCACGTGAAAAGTTTTTCTACTTCTTAACTTTTCATGTATCCACATGTATCCACCCAGAGATATATGCCAACCAAAGAAATATTTTTCATTTTTTTATACAATTATTCAGCGGTTATAAATATATCTAGTTCTAAAATTCTATTTTGTAGTTTTAATAGGTTCTGAATTAAATGGCTGAGACATACATACGGACAGATGGACGGTCAGACGGACATGACGAAAGTATAAGGATTCCTGTTCACTGCTGGATGTAGGCCCTCTCTTAATAATACACATGAGCTTGGTTTTCAGCTCAAAGTATGGTGGACCTAATTTATTTATTCTTATTAAAATGCTTTTATGTTATTCTGCGTGTTTATGATTTTGAATTCATAATGCTATTAATTGTCACAGAACGCAACAACTTTTAACTTACCTTTAAAAGTTATATTTTCAAAATTAATGTTAATACACTGTATTTACTGGCCAAGTGGAGTGACGATCTGCGAAAAGCGGCTGGAAGAGAATGGATAAGGGGAGTTGAAGACCGAGCTCAGTGGCGTGCATTAGGAGAGGCTTACGTCCAGCAGTAGACGTAGGCCAGATGATGACTGTATTTACTATTAGAAGTTCGATTTATTATTATTAATGCTGTGTAGGTACTCTGTTTTGGTAAGCATTAACGAGTTGATAATTGTAATTATACTTATTTCGTTTTTGATCCAGTACTAATTTATTTAGTACCGCAAAATAGAAAATTAGTCGTTTTTTTTAAGGCCGAACTATTTGAAGACCATGTGGCATTGCTTACATGGTCTCTTTGGAATAGTTGTATGTTTCTACTCTCTATCTCATTCCTGTTATCCCGGATTTACATGTTATAACTTGAAATATTTCGTAATTTCCTTACATAATTTTCATCCCTTGATATTCCAAATTCAACCATGCTCGACATCCCCAATTACACAGTCTGCTCCATACTTTACATCCATCGTATTCTAATAAAGCAACTTTTGAGCACAACATGCATCGCGTTCAGAATTTGTGTTTATAACAACAACGTTCAACTTTGCAGACAAGCTCCTAATAAGGTAAGTGGATGAACTTAGCTGAACAAATACCAGTCTTTTAACTTGTTACGTTAAGTTAACTATGTTTGAGTCGTTTAGTGTTTTGAGGTATTTTTGTTTGGTGCGTTGGGTCCGCGGGGAGGTAAAGCATTTACATAGACGCTCGAGCGACTCAAGACCTCAAGTTAAAGCGTAGTATTTAAAAAAACTATCAGGGCCCCGATTCTGTAAGCTATTGAATCGCGATAACGCAAGTCAATCGCTTGAATTTTTTTGAGAAATTTTCTTATTTAGCACTTAAAAGTGCTAGAATTGTTTTGTTTTTTGGAAATATTCAAAAAATAAAAAAATGGAAAATATAAAAACAAAAAACAAAACAAAAAGCGAAAATTTTAGCAAAACTTTCGTTTCCAGCACATTTAAGTGGTAAATAAGAAAATTTCTCAAAAAATTTCAAGCGATCGACTTGCGTTATCACGGTTCAATAGCTTACAGAATCGGGGCCCTGGTCGCCTGCTCGATGCGAAGTGTGACACATCGAATCAGCAATGCATTTTGGCTACACCTATGCTGCCAACTGGTTATCTATCACTCTTGGGCTGCCTCTATGTCTGTAATTGCATATAAGTTTTCCGTTTCCTTTCAGTATGTTGCTTGTATTTTGTAGTAGTTACAAAAAGCAGTTTTCATTAACAGGCAATAAATGAAAAAAAAAACTCGCCCTTCCTGCCAAAAAATAACTTACTCCAATAAATTATATACTGTTGGAATGTGCTCATCAAGGCCTTCAATTAGATACCCATATTGTAAAATTGGAAGTTTTTTCTTTTTCGCATTTGAAAATGGATCCATATTGCCGGCATATTGGTTTTTAAATATACCCGGGATATTCTCGAGATGATGAAAGGATTCTAACGGTATCTCATACATCTAAATCTGTTTAGGCATTTAAAAGTTATAACTCATGCAGCTTGTTTGTGGAATTTATGGTTTAGCTGCGCACCCGCGGCTTCGCACGCGTGGTAATTTCTCTAGGTTAAATTCCAAGACCTAAAACACCAATATACCAACATTTAATCAAAATTTCATTTCTTATTTTAAGTACCTTAGACTATTTTATCTACATTGACCTTTTCGTACTTATTGCTTTATTATAAATATAGATGTATATATTTATTGCTTGGAAACCACCGTCACTATTACCTCCGTTATTCCTTTCCGTGCCCGGTTGTCTGGAAGAGATTTCTCTTGGCGATAAGACCGCCCATTGTGTAATTTAATTATTATTTTTGTTTTCTAGTTGTAAGATTTTCTATTTGTGTGGTGTTCAACAAAAAATTATATATCTATCTCACTATTTATCTATTTCACATTCATACAAACATTCATTAACCCTAAAAACATTGCACTTCTTATTTGGGCACTCGTGTAATAAAATCTGTGAGGAAATCTCTTTGAAAATAATTTGCCTGGATCACTATTGACTATTATTGGCTTGTCTTTAAACTGACTGATGAGATGGGAATGTCAGAATCAAGCTTTCACGTTCTTAAGCTGAATCTTTTGCGTTGAAAGCTCACTTTTGAACCAACGAACAAAGAAGTGGGTGTTATAAGTTCAGGGTGTGTATCACTGTGTGTGTGTGTGTCTGTCTGTGGCATCGTAGATCCCAAACGAATAGACCGATTTTGATGCGTTTTTGTTTGAAAGCTGATGTAATCGAGATGGATGGACCTATTAAGATGCGGTTTTTATCTTTAAATGCTGATTTGAACGAGATGGTACATAGCTATAATGGGGGGAGCTTTTTTTTTTAAATTATGTATGCTTGTCTAAGCTATTTGTTTATTTATTCAACTTGAAACTATGTATTACGTAAAAGCTAGATCAGCAGATCCATATAACATACATGTGAGAATACAATATTATATGTTGTACAGTAATGAATACATATGACCCATATCTTAACATATGTTGTGTATTTCCGCAAAACATTCGACCACAACCTAATTGAGCCAAGGCCTTACCTAACCCTAACCCTACAGCAGCCAAGCTCGTTAGTCCAGTTCCATACATTATAGGATCGATCCGATGTGACCCGGAACGACCGGCTCGGTGCATGTGTAAGTGGCTTTATTTTTTCGCAAGCATGGAGCGGTTAAAATGCTGAACTGCTGACTTAGGTTGGAAAGGTTTTGAGAAATATGGACCGAGAATAATACTCAAAGCCTCGCTTTTTGAGGAAGTTTTATTTATTCACTAGTTTTCCCGCCCGTGACTTCGTCCGCGCGGACTATTGTTTATCGCGAAAAAAAGCATCCTGTGATCTTCTAGAATATTAAAAACCAATGCAAAAGTTGGTATAGCACCACTTGATGTTTTTTGACATACTTGTTATTTCATTTCCATGGCAACCGTTTCTTACAGCGAGTAATCAACATTTTTCTAGTTTTTCCAGTTTTTGGAATCTTAAAATTTTCCGGGATAAAATGTATCCTATGTTTAATTCCAGAGTATAAGCTATCTTCATACTAAATTTCATCAAAATCCATCCAGTCGTTATCGCGTGCATCCTCCCCAAACAAACAAATAAACAGAACAGAACACGTTTCACTTATCTATATTGGTATGGATGGAATAGTTTGGAAAATGTAGTGTAGGACGCCCTCCGGCTAGATGGAGCGACGATCTGCGCTATGTAGCTGGTAGTCATTGGAAGAGAAGAGCCGAACATCGAGCTCAGTAGTGCGCCTTAGGAGAGGCCTATGTCCAGCAGTGGACTAATTTATAGGTTGTTGATGATGATAATGGATTAGTGGCTAGACGAGCAGTCGATCCCCTAATGGTTATCGCCACACCTGCCATTAAAAAACGCGCCTGCCCTAGCTACGTAGTACTATTATATTTTATACTAGCTGTGCCCGCGGCTTTTCCCGCGTGATCATTTTATTTAAAATTAGCCCACACGTTTTATTCTAGACCAAAAGTACCTACAAAGCACAATATATTAACCTTGCTTCAAAATTCGTTTAGCCGTCAAATAGTTTTTTATCGATTACTCGGCATCTAATCATCGGATTAAGGCTAGCGCGCATAGCCTTGCGTTTTTATAACTCATATTCTGTGAAGTACGGAGTGCCGTAGTAGTGAACGTATTGCGGTGAAATAAACGCATATAATACAATATGAAATAAATCGAATAAACGGTAGAATAAACGCACCGCGTTCCACCGCAAGGCAGTGGCAAGGCCTAATCAAACCTTAATCTTCTTTGTACAGTCTTTTATGTTCTTATTGCTTTATTATAAGTACAGATACTACGCTCTCTAGTGTAGAGGTCCTACAGTAAAAATACTTACGCCCGTGTTAAGGAAGTAAAGTATACCCGATCTCAGCTCGTCCAGTGACTCTCGTTGCTCACCCTCACGCACGGCTGTGATAGTTTAGTTATAATAGTAAGCAGATTAGTTAACAATAAAAACAGCCGCAAGAGGGCGCTTTTTTATGAGGTATTGTAAATTATAAATGATAATTTATTTCTTGTTTATACACGACTTCAGGTAAAACTAACAAATTTACAAAGTGACAAAAAAAAACAAAGTAAATTGACAGAATTCTTTTCTGTTTTTGAGTTTTTTCTAAATTATTTGAATTGGAATAATTGTGAACTATTTTGTTGTAACGATTTGACGGTTTACTTCAGGAAATGACAAAAGCCTTAAAAATATCAGAGAAAATGTAAAAATTAAAGCATAAAATATGTAAATATTATAAGGAGCGCGTGTTGTCGATCCGCACCTCTGGGTTGGAAGGCTAACATTCTCTGACTTCGCCACAGCGCTTCATGGTGAGACGATCGAAATTATAATACCGTTTTAATGTCTTATATTTATTACATTGAAATTAACATAACTTGGAACACCTATCCCGCAGGAACCCTATATTTTTTGGGGATAAAAAGAATCTATAATTTTAATACATAATATGAACTTTAACTGTGCCAAGTTACATCAAACTACGTCCAGTAGTTTCAGCGTACAAGGTGTTCTTTCAAAATAACTTTCAACCGCTATCCTCATGTTTTTTTCGGGATAAAAAGTATTTTAAATGTTAATCCATAACATAAGCTATGAGCGTGCCAAGTTGCATCAAAATCCGTCTGGTACTTTCAGCGTGATGCGTGTTCAAAGAGACAGACAGACAGACAGACAGACAGACAAAAATTAAAAAATATCCTTTTTGCACTCCATATCGATTTTGAAGTTTATCTCAATTATAATTTTCAAAAAATATTTATTGTACAGATTTAGCCCAGTTAGTTTTATTATAGTATATAGATAGATAGATAGATAGAATAGATAGATGCCCTAGCGTTTGACCACGATCTCACCTAACGGAGAGCGACGATGTGGCCGAAGGTGTAGCACGCTTGTTAAGTAAAGTAAAGTAAAAAAGAATTTATTGCCACTAAAAAATATATTAGATGTACGTACACAATATTGATATAAAAAGCTACCTATTGACTTTTTTCTTGTGTAGTAGATATCTATTCACTCTTGACGTGAACACCCCTGGGTTATATTTTACCCTATACACCGAAGAGGGCAGAGTACTCACTCCTTTGTTTAAAAAAAATTGTTATTTATTCCGCCATTTAACCTCAACCACCCAAATCAGACTTAAATAAGAAAAAAATAACTTTATCACTTTTTATAAATTAAAGTTTTGTTTTCTTCGGTTTGTGAGCTACCCTGAAAGTTTCAGTAGGATAGCTAATCGGGGAGTGCTCGAAATTTGAATTGCAAGATTCCAGGACAGACAGAAAAACATAGATATATAGATAGATACATAGACAGATACATATAGATAGATACATACAAGTGAAGTCAAATAAAAGCTCATAAACTTTTTTTATAAGTGACGACTATATTCCGTCACTCAATTAAGACTTGGTCATTCGTCTCGGCCATACCAAAAAATAGTCTTCATTGCGTCTTGGGTCTAGGTCAGATAGAACTAAGTTATTGTTTACGCTTTCAACTTCAACTACCTAATTGGTCTAAGTCAGACCAAAAAAGTAACGTCTTTATTCCGTCACTCAACTTCGACTAACCCATATTGGTCTAGGTCAGACCAAAAAAAAAACTTTATTGAGTCAGCCAACACAGACTTCCTCATTGGCTTACATCAGACCAAAAACAACGTCCTACGTGTTTAGACCATCAGTCACCCCCTCCCGGTTTGTCTTCCTCGCTTGCCCCCCTCGAGACTTGTTAACTCAAAGTTAGAAACTAGTTATTAACTCCGCGTTTGTTAAGTGAAACTGGATTAGGTGGCAGATTTAATTAAGGATATAGAATCTGGGTCACAAACCACTGCTAGTGGATGAATTTAGGCCACTGTCACTAGGTAGTAATGTGGATAGTTTAAAGGTAGAAACTTCTTGTAGTGGAGGCCTTTAAAGTACCACACCATTGCCAGACATTCAACCGCCAACATGTGTAAACATTTCCATATTTTGGTTTGAAAGCGAATGTTTCCATTGAAATTACTGAGCAATGAGACTTAAAAACCTATTTATCAGGGTGAAGAGCGCAGTGCAGTGTCGCGAAAGATTTTGCAACCACAGTTCTGGGTGGCACTGCAACTGTTATAGATAGATAGATAGATAGATAAATTCTTTATTGCACACACCACAACCAAAATCAACAAAAAATAAAGGAACAATAGCAGAAGTGTACAATGGGCGGCCTTATCGCTAAAAGCGATCTCTTCCAGGCAACCTTTGGATGGAGAGGATTTGTTATAGTTGTGAGGGATGGGGTGCATTATGATATAAAAAATACTACTTAGTGAGAAATAGTAAATCAAATTTCTAATTATACCAAAACTATTTTATGATTAATAATAGATATTATTACAATATACATTCAAATATAAATTTCCAGTATATACATACATATATAAATAAATATATATTATATGAATACATAAATACACAAATATAAATACGAGATGATAAAAAACAAAAAAAACTGTAATACAAGCAACATGACAAACGTGATAATAAACATAATATTAGCTAGACTTCCAAGTAAAACCTCTTCACTTGACACTTAAAAACTTCCAAAGATGGCGCACGCCGTATAGAAACAGGCAATTTATTCCACAGACGAACAGCTTCTACCGTGAAAGAACGTCCGTAAAAAGTTCTGCAATGCACAGGTAGCTTGAGGGTGAGATTTTCGGATGATCTAAGATGGAAGGTGTTGGATGTGTAGAGGAAATCAAAGCGTTCTTTAAGATAGCTCGGGGTAGAAGAATTAAACAAGATATTATAAAGAAGGTTAAGGATATGAGCATTCTGGCGAAGGCGAATGGGTAGCCACTTGAGCTCTGCACGAAAGTGAGAAACATGGTCAAATTTGCGCTAGCCAAATATGAACCTTATAGCAACATTTATTATGGTATTATGGTAACATTTGTTATGGTCAGGCATGACCATATACAGGGTGGATTTTTGAGACGGGACAGAAAGGGCTGGTACCTTAACCGTTATAGTTACAAGAAAACGTTCCTAGGAGACCATCTATAACTTTTTGAGATATTCTGAACTGCATTCACAGATTTTGGAAAATATTTACAGTCAGCAAGAAAATAGTAATTTTACACTAAAACTTTTTTGATGCTTATCGATCCTGTTTCTTATAAGGATCAAAAGTCTACTGAACCGACTGAGGTTTGAGTATTAAATGACAGAACTTGCGAAAAGCTTTTCCCATACATTTTGTATGAAATTACCTTAACTTTGTGGTTACAGAAAAACGTTCTCAGAAGACTGTCCTTAATTTATGAAGATATTTTGACTTCACTTCACAGATTTTGTTCATTGATTTTGAGAAAATGGGAAATTTACACTTTTTTTTTTAATGTCAATCGATGTTGTTTCCTATCCACTACCTTGCTACGCGTGCGCACGTGCAGTATACTCTTCACCCAAATAACTAAAAGCTTTCACTTACATTTTTACACGACTGCCCAAAAAAATTAGGATTGATGTATGTTTGTATGTGAGTTTATTTATTCCACTGAACAGATTTAGACGTATGGGGTATCGTTAGAATCCTTACATCCCCCGAGTAACAAAGACATATTTTTTTTAAAGTGAGTATGGTAGTTGGTCTAGTGGCTAGAGAAATCAAACGGTCGTGGGTTCGAATCCCTCAAGGTGCAATCATTAGTGTGATGAGCAGAAATGATTGTTTCCGAGTCATGGATGTAATATTCGCATGTCTATGGATTTTTATCCGTTATCTAGTGCCCATAGTACAGGGTATCCTAATTTGGGGCTAGGTAATTGGTGTGAATAGTCCCGAATATATATATTTATTTATTTTTAAGTGCGATACATAATATATTTTTCTTAAATTTTTACAATGTGGTTGTCAAATTGTGGGCCTTGATAAGCACATTCCAATATTATGTAATTTATTGGCAAAAGTTATTTTTTGGTAGGGCAGGTTTTAGCATTTAAGCTAATTATTCCGGGATGTATTTTATGTTTATCTCTGTATTGTACATATTTTCTAAATTTCAACGTTATCCGTTAAGTCGTTTTAGATTTATCATTGAGGATTTTGCTACTTTCTGAGATTTCCGTTTTCACTTAACCGGGATATAAATGAAAATCGAATCAGCCGATTTGTCGTGAAAACGCCCCAAACAAACAAACAGACAACTTTTCACTTTTATATAGTATTGGGGGATTACGCAGTTACACTTTACTTCTGAATAGCTGTGCCCCGCGGCTGTGCCCTCGTGGTCATTTACTAGTATAAAAGTATCCTATGTGTTTATTCCAGGACCTAAACTACCAAAACATAAAAAAACATAATGTAATGACTCAAAGCCAATAAACTACGTGCCAGAATAGCAGTTGACGTGTCATCCAGTCACCCTTAACCATCAATTTAGGCAACCCATCTCATGGTCGTCTACCATCGGCCCGTCAATCAACTCGATGGTGACTCGACGGCTACTCGATACTCTCGACAGTTCGATTCCGCTTTCTCGATAGTTCCGCTTTTAACTCTAATTGACAGTTGTACGTGACCAATTGGTATAGCTTTATTAGGTTTTGCTATAAACGGCACGAGTTAAAAAATACAGTTTTGTTACGATTGGGAAATACAGTTTTTTTTACCCGTCTACGGCGTAGCTAGGGAAGGGTAGAGTTTAACATTCTATGTATGTATGTATGTGTGTATATATGTATATGTGTACGTGGATGTTCCACCATAGCGTTGCCCTTATATTGGTCTGCTTTTGATAAGCGAGATATCAATCGATTCGACTTCGTTTATAGGCTATTTTTTTACCCGACCATAGACGGGCTCTAGTTTATGTACTTAATTCTGGTTTATAGAAATGTTTTAAAACTATAGTTCACTTTTACTCAAGTAGTTTTAAATAAGGGCTTACTTTGACAATTGAGGTATCAATCGATTCGTCTTCAGGTATGTGTACAACAAGAACGAAGCGTTACGCTTTTTCATTTATTATAAGAACTGCAAAAGAGTGGAATGCCCTGCCCTCGTCAGTGTTTCCGGTAAAATGTAACCCAGTATACTTGGACCACATCATCGCTTTCCTTCAGGTGAGTTCATGGTCAAACGATTGTCTAGTCCGAAAATATAGGCTATTTTTTTACTCGACTACGGCTAAGGAAAGCAAGGTTTATTTGTCTTTACTGAAAACTTGATCCGATTTTGACAAGTAAGGTGTCAATTGATCCGTCTTCAATTATAAAGTGCCATAGGCTATTTTTTACCCGACTACGGCAAGGCAAATGAAAGGTTATGTGTTCAAACTAAAAACTTGGTCCTATTTTGAAACGCGAAGTATCATTCGATTCGACTTCATCGCAAGAGTGTCTAGGTATTTTTTAGTTTTAGTTTTTGAACTTTATATCTTGTTAATTAACATATTATCCCTCTGCCGTTCGTTTCATCTGGGTTAATTATGCTCTGTCGAGGATAGCTCGTCTCATCTTTACATAACCGTAGATCAGACAGTCCAACGAGAGTTTTTCATATGACGCCTTGGAAAAAAAAACGATTTTATATAGGCGCAAAAAACGTATTACGTATCAAAGCCCAATAACCGTTAAAGAGTCTTCAAGCTCGCACTCGACTCTCTCGAGCCCATTCTAAATATCACCTTATTCGGCGGCCACCTTAGCACATTACCGACCGTTATTTGTAATTTATAGAGCCACTTCACTGAGGAAAAATGGCGGCGGTATATATTGAGACAGTACTCTAGCTCACTGACGAGACAAGCTGGCCGTTTGCATGCCCGTTACAATTTTCGTTTCTCAGAAATATACGTTAACAGCGTTTTTCACGGATTGCACTGCGCTTGATACTTTGAGACAATGGTCTTTATATAGACGACCGGTCTAGTGGCTAGAAAACCCTACTACGAAATCAACGGTCGTGGGTTTGAATCCCGCAACATTTGCCTGATGAGCAGCAATGGTTGTTTCCGATTCATGGATGTAATGTTCGTATCTATGTATGTTTATCTGTAGTCTAGTACCCTTAGTATCAGGGTATCCTAGTTTGGGCCAGGTAATTGGTGTGACTTGTCCCGAACATATTTATTTTTATTTATTTATCTACACTATTATTATAAAGAGGAAAGATTTGATTGTTTGTAATGGCAAAACTCAAAAAATAAAGAACCAATTAAAAAAAACCACTCATATAAAGCTACATTATCAGCGAGTAACATGGGCAATTCTGGATCTCTACGAAAATTGCAATAACGTAACCCAAGGTATCAAAAATTTGCAAAACTGTAAGGAACGGAATGACATGTTGCCGTGGAAACCAAATAATAATATGCCTGTCAAGTACGTGAGTAATAATAATGTTGTCAATGGTCAAATAGAAAAACGGTCGTTGCGGCCAAACATTTTGAATTACGCTTACTGTTTTGTTTTTAAGTTACGGCGTATAGTAAAGCTGTAAGTTTAAAAAATGCAGCGGTGTATGAGTACCCGAGCAAAGCCGGGGCGAGTCACTAGTGTCACATATGCACAGTAATTTCAGTTCCTTTTAAACAACTGCTTGACTGTCGATTTGGCAACTTGGTGACACTTTACCATGCGAGTCCATAATATCAGTGCCATTTCATGAGTGATATGTTCCCTTATATAAGTCGCATTGCTAGTATGTCTTTGTGATATGTCATAATGAAGTTTATCTCAGTATCTGACACATACAAATTGTACAATCTTAATAACTGTTTTCCACTGTGGCTCTGCCTTACATTATGGCGACAAGAATACGACAAAAAATCGGACAAATCGCCACTCTGAGGGGGTAATTTTTCACTGTGATTGCTCGCCATAGATGCCATGTGATAGTGGAGTAACTCGCTCCCGATGTTTGTAGGGTTGTCTATGTATGTGTTATAAAAGTACCTACGATTGTACGTATGTACCATCAACACCAATATATAAAAATGAAACGTTGTCTGTTTATTTGTTTGTATGGGGGTTTTTTTTATCATGGAAAATTGTAAGTTTCCACCATTGACTCTACTTTCTTTAATAGGATCAATGGTTTCCACGGAAAAACTAGAAAATGTCGATGACTCGCTGTAAGGAATGGTTGCCATGGTCACGAAATAATAACAAGTCTGTTAAAAAGCATCAAGAGCCTTGGTGCCAAAGAGAATACAATACGTTGGTGCTATACTTTTGCATTGGTTTTTAATATCCTGGAAGAACATAGGATGCTTTTTTATAAACTGTAGGTAATATTAATATTTAGATATAATAATTTAGATAATGGTGAACAATAAATGATGCTGATTGGATTCCAGCTAAACATGATGCAATATATTGGATAGCACAAACATCAAGATATATTCAATTCAGATGTTCAAGCTATACAAGATTTTAGTGTAGAATTTTTAATAGATCATTCTCTAAGTGCAGCTATTGGAGCAGTTGGTTTAAGTGCACAGCGTTTATTTGAAAAATATGTGATTAATAAGTCAGTATATATATGTATAGTATGTGTCGAAGAGAATACACGTGAGACAACAAGCTCTAATAATCAAAAGGAATTAAGTGACAGACATTTGAGGAAGTAGTTATGCAACTTAAAACTGCTTTCTGAACTCTAACGCCGCTATTATACATCTTAAAGTTAATAGAAGACATTGCTTCTTGCCAAATTTCTATGAATCTAGATCAACGGGAAGTATAAATTTTGATTCCCTTGCGATTGTCAAAATATGCGGCAGAAACGGCCGTATCTTTTGATTGCGTTGATTATGAAGTTGTTTTTTTCATATCTCCATGGGATTGCTAACCTGATATTATTTCATATTAATTTCAATGAATATCAAATAATCAGGCGCCTTCCTGAGAAAATGGGTCGTGACAGATGGATAGACAACGAAGTGATTCTATAGGGTTTCTTTTTCTGTTTGAGGTACGGAACCATAAAAACACAATATATTGTCAGGATTTTGTTGTCTTAAAACTCCCAAGTGGCGACCCTATTAGTATGACCAGTATTTCTGCATGTCATGTGATCATGATAGATACTGTGCGGTCGGGGTGGCGCGTTTGTCATTTTAAAGGTAGGCTTAAGGCGGTTTGGCGTATGATGGTAACTGATGACCCGGTCGAAACTTCACTGCTTAACAGTCATGGGCTTTTCATCTTGATCGAGTTCTCTGAAATAGTACATTATGATTCTAGGGTCGTAAATAGGTTATTGAACGAGTTGATGTTTTAACATTTTACTTATGATTTAAAGCTTTGTGCTTACATGCGTGAAGGCATGGAGAAGGCATGGTGGAGGCGCGGGTTCAAATTCCATCCGTCACCCAATTAATGATAATTTTATTTCCTACTTATTCTACTTACTAAATAAGTATAATTAAAAAAATATGAATAAAATAAAAGCTTTTGCCACTATTTATGTTTTTTTTGTTTTTTCTTTATTTCTTTGTCATCGGTTTGTGAGCTACCCTGTAAGTTTCAGCCGAATAGCTAATCGGGAAGTGCTCGAAAATTGAATTGCAAGATTCCAGGACAGACAGAAATAGATACCTACAGATACATACATACAAGTGAAATTAAATAAAAGCTTTTTAAAACAACAAAACTTTAGCCGTTACTACGACAATTTTAGATTTTAGACGATGAAATTTTCAAATTGAACATAAAACACTTTGTTTACAAAACTCAACTTCAAACCTGTAAATTTGTCCAACTTTTCTAAATTTCACTTCATCAGCCTGTGTTCGTCCACTGCTGGACATGCCTCTCCCGATTAACGTCATAAAAAATCAATTACTTAAGTAATTTTTTTTAAGGTTTTTTTTTTTGTTTTTGCCATATATGCGATAAAAGTCGTGTTTGGCCCACACGTGCTAACGTATGTCCGTAAGCGTTCTGGCATGTGTCTGAACTTGTCGAGAGCTTTTTAAATCCACACCATATATAAAAGTGAAAACGTTTGTTTGTTTGTTTTGGGAATTTTAACGCGATAACGGCTGGATGGGTTTTGATGAAATTTGGAATTGTGAGAACCCTGGAATAAAATATGGGATACTTTTTATCCCGGATAATGGCAAAAGCATTGTTATATGTTATTGGTTTTTAATATCCTAGAAGAACAAAGAATAAATATCCTAGAAAAATGTTTTTTTTCACGATAAACTGTAGACTGCGCGGCGAAGTCGCGGGCGAAAGCTAGTACAAAATAAGTCGAGTTATTTTCGATTCTGGTCAAATGAACTTTACAGACGCGTGGGATTATTTGTTTATTTTTTTTTTATTTGTTTTGGCGAGACAGTTTCCAGTCACATCTCACAGTTTATTTATAATACGAATCCGGGGTATTATATTGAAGGTAGAATTCAAAATCCACACCAATATATAACAGTGAAACGTTGTCAGTTTGTTTGTTTGTTTGTTTGGGGAGTTTTAACGCGATAACGGCTGGATGGATTTTGATGAAATGTGGAATTGAGATAGCTTATACCCTGGAATAACACATAATATATTTTTTCTCGGAAAATAGTAAGTTTCCGCGGAAATATTGGAAAATGACGATTACTCGCTGTAAAGAACGGTAGCCATAGAAACGAAATAATAACAAGGCTGTCAAAGGGCATCAAGAGCGTTGGTGCCAAAGATTATATGTAAAATTAATTATTAATATTTGAATATATATAATTATAATCAGGTCAGAACTATATGCCAGGATTTAATTAAATATTTTACTATAGATAATGGCATTATGGCATTATTTTTCCACATTTTTTGTGTAAAGCTACGGTATAACAGTAAAAAAACAAGCACAAATAAGAAGCATCTCTCATCATTTGATGCGGATTTTTATGTATTTTTCATACATAAAATACGCATCAAATTCGGCCCATTCGTTTGGGAGCTACAAACCCGGCCCACACATCCCCAATATAGCTAAGAACCATCTCGATCACATCAGCTTTCAAATAGAAAAAAAACCGCATCAAATTTGGTCTATTCGTTTGGGAGCTACGATGATACATACATACACACCCTAAACTCATAACACCCCTCTATTTTCTATTTCACGGGAGTTAAAAATACATTTGAACGTAAAGCTGAAAAGTTCATAATAGTATAACATTTAAAGATAATTTCAATAAAACTAGTAGCCTAACGGTTCAATAGTGCTACTTAGAATCCATTGATACCGGGATCGATCCTTGGCCACACCAGTGACATTTTCAAAGTTTTGTGCGGTTTTCCATCACTCCATGCTTCGGAGGGCGCTTAAACTGTACGTCCCAGCTATTATCAATTAATAGCAATCGTTAAGCCATGTCAGAGGCCCTCGGGTAGCCTAACAAACTCTGACACCAGAGGTCAGAACTACCTCATACGACAATTAAACAAACAAATGATTAAAACCCAGGAAGCTCCCACAAATTTCAAACTTGTATTATGAGCGTCTACAATCTAAACAGAAAAGTAGGTCATTCCGATATGAAATCGTTCATACTCTGTAATTATCGTTCATACTTTGTAAATATCGTTCAAACTGTGTAAATGATTGTAAACTTTGTAAATGATTGTAAACAACCAATGATGACAAAATTTGCACGGAATCCAGTTGAAAACTACGGAGAGTTTGTAAATTAATTTTCATGTTTTAATTAACTGGGATTAGGGGTGTCACTTGGCATATAATGATCAAGACAGTCAGTCTAACATAAATTTAGCAATGTATCTTAAATTGGTGTTAAAATAAGTTACATTTGTTTTCTGGCATTATTAAACACACATTTATGTATAAGTACATACAATAACCAAAAATTTTATTTAAAAATTTCATTTCGTTTTGTTTTTTGACCTTCATGTTTTTTACCCGACTACGGCGAAGCATGATAATGAGTTTAACATTCTATGCATGTATTTATATATATATGTGGATGTTTTACCATATCGTCGCCCCTATTGGTCCGATTTTGACAAACGAGGTGTCGAATCGAATCTTAAGGTATAGTATCATATGCTATTTTTGTTACCCTACTACTGCAAGGCAAAGGAAGGTTTATGTTTTCAATCTAAAAACTTAGTCCGATTTTAACAAGTGAGGTAGCAATCCATTCGGTATCGCAAGAGTGTCATAGGCTATTTTTTCCCCGACCAATATTTAGATCTACTTAATGTCATGTTTAACAAATTAAACAGACAAGACCGTTATTTACTAATTGTAAGCAGTACACCCACTTAGTTTAACAATTTCACAGTGTTAGTTAGTAAGTTAGTTAGCTAGATAGCTTAGTTTTTCAGTTTTTCAAGCATTTTAGATAACATAATATTACGCAATTTTGCACCGAAACTATTAGTTATTAACTTATGATCAATAATAATTCACTATATTGCCTCTAAAACTGGAGAACGATTACCTTTGCAGACTACTGCTTGGCGATTGAATATGTGGCAACAGTGTTTATTCAGATTCAGGGTAGCTTACAACACGATGAAAAAGTAATTTAAAAAAAAACATAATCATTAACAAAACATTTTAAAAAACTCATAAAACCTGTTTTTTATATTCTTATTTTAAAGTTTCATTTGAATAAACAAAGTCGGAATTAAACTTTTGGTTTGACAGCCCTAACGGGGATTAAAATAACCGATGTGGCGATTATATTAATTTCTCGTTTGGGATTTGGTATAGATTTAGATTCGGCTTAGATGGAACGCGGAATGGAAGTTTCTACGAGTACGTTTGTTGGATTGAATTGATATAGGTTCAATTTAGTTTACCAATCCGTCTGTCTGTAGTCAGTTTATGATACAATTTTAGAGGAGTTAGTAGTTTTATTATTGCACCTAATCTATTTCATACAGATTGACACTTCTAATACTAAAATTAATTAATTACATAAATTATACATATTAAACTGCATGTACATTTGTCAAAAGAGATACATCCGTGTAGGCAGCGCTGGTGTCAGAGTTTCAAGGGCCTGACGTGATTAAACAACAGCTATCAAATCAGCACATAACTTATCAAAACTCATCGGTGGCGGCCGAGGACCGAACTCGACGTTGTTGGATTGCAAACCAAACATAGAACCACTTTTTCACCACCACCACCTATCAGTTTGATCAACTGGTGACGTCAAAGAAGAAGTTCTATAACAAGACTCAAACCATCGATCTAAATCAAATCACTCTAATAGCTCCTTAATAATCCGCTAGATGGCGCAAAAACAAACTGCAGCGGCCGTCCAATAACTTTCCAAAACAAACACATGAAACTTAGTCCAAACTACCCTAACTTAAAACATACTTGAACTTGACATTTACATAATTCTTGTGGGTGAACATAACATACTTAATGTGTATGGATTTAGTGGAAAATGAATCAATGACAATGATAAATATTGAAGGCTGGTTGGCTGAGTGGTTAGTTATCCTGACTACAAAGTCAACCAACGCTCTTGGGTTCGAATTCCATAAGGTGCAATCATTTGTGTGATGAGCAGAAATGTTTGTTTCCGAGTCATGGATGTCATATTCGTATATGTTTATCCGTTATTTAGTGCCCATAGTACAGGGTATTTTAGTTTGGGGCTAGGTAATTGGTGTAGAAATGTCCCGAATATATCGAAAATATAAAAATAATAATTGTGCAGTTCTTGTATATTTATCTGTAGTCTAGTACCCATTGTACAGGGTATCCTATTTTAGGACTAGGTAATTGGTGTGAATTGTCCTTAATATATATTTAGGTATCTGTCGTAAATAATAAACGACGCGTGTTTTAGAAAGCATGAAGAGACCACGACGTAGAACTGAACCTATCAACATGGGAATACCGTTAGTTCATTCTGTCTTTTAAGCTACTTGATATGCACACAGCGAAGATTATACAATAAATGTTATCAATAACCAACATGTATACAGCAAGGGAAGCTCTTTATTTTATTTATTTAGTATCTCGATTCAATATGCTTATCTATTCTACACACTAATATAAGAAAGAGGTTAAATTTATGGTAGGATTGCTTGTTACAGCTTGTCTCTGAAAGTAGTGATCGGATTCTGAAAACTGTCTAACTGACAGAGAGCTACACTATTCTAGATGGACAAAGGCTAATTTTCTCCCGGGAAAACGCAAAACTGCCATGAAATAACGACTAACTACGAGCAGAGCCGCAGAGCAGCGCATCTAGTCAATAACAATTTAATACTATCAGTGCCCGTGGCATTGCACGCGTTTTTCTTTCATTTAAAAGTAGCCCATACGTGTTGTAATTTCTCCAGTCATTTTACACGTATGGTCATTTCTCCAGGTTCAAAGTATGTGCTATTCCAGGACCTAAAATACCAATATACCAACATTTTTGATCAAAATTCCTTCAGCCGTCATAATTATTGTTACCTATTGCTCGGCTTCTAATCATCAGATTGAGATTCCCAGTACCCCAGTTTTTAAGTCAAACCCTAAGCTCTAACAGTGAAAACCATATCACAATCGGTCCAGTACTTTTAACGTGATGCGCGAACAAACATAAGACAAACAGACAGACACGATTTTTAATAATATTATATTCTTGTTCAGTAGCTTAATTTAAGTACCCTATTTCGTCCTTGTTGCTGTTTTATAAGTATACAAGAAGATTAAAGTTAGTTTGTTTCCCTGTTTGTTTGTTACCTTTTCACGATTAAACGGCTGAACTGATCCTGGTGAAATTTGACAAGGCATAGGCATTTTTTTACTTGATATCTCAAAAAATGTACAAGCGGGCAAATCCACGCATCTAGTACGAGTAAATTAATAATTATCTGAACGAGAAACCACTTCATCATTGACCAACAAATTTGTTTCCCGATCAAGTCTAATTGCACCACTTCCCGATACATTCCAACCAATAAATAATACAGAAATGTGTATCAGGGTCCATATTTTTCCATTCCCTATAGGAGCATCCACGTTCATAACTCATGCTCCTCTTTGGCCTAGTCCGTGTTGGGTTACATTTCACAAGTTATATATGTCGCCCTCTGCGATGGTATGGTACTGTGTACGGCAGTACACAATCTTCTAAAAGTCCTAAGCGTTTTTTTTTACTAGCTTTCACCCGTGACTTCGTCCGCGCGGACTCAGTTTATCGCGAAAAAACGCATCCTGTGTGCTTCTAGGATATTAAAAACCAATGCAAAATATAGCACCAACGCTCTTGATGCTTTTTGACTGGTTATTATTTTGTTTCCATGGCAACTGTTCCTTACAGCGACTAATCGACATTTTCCTGTTTTCCCGTGGCAGAATAGGATCAGCCGTTTTGGGGTTAAAACACCCCAAACAAACAAACAGACAACTCACCACTCTTATATATTGATATGGATTAAGCTAGAAAAATAATTGAAAATGGCACAACACCAATATATAAAAGGGAATTTTGTCTGTTTGTTTGTTTGAGAAGCTTTCATATTTTGATGAAACTTTGTAAATATATACTGTAATATACAGAGACCAACATAGGATACTTTTTATCCCGTAAAACGGTAAAGTACCACGAGAAAACCGGTAAATGTCGATTACTCGCTGTAAAGAACGGTTGCCAGTGAAACTTAGTAATAACAAGTCTGTCAAAATCCATCAAGAGCGTTGGTGCTATACTTTTGCATTGGTTTATAATATCATAGAAGAACATAGGATGCTTTTTTAGTGATAAAATGTAATTCGCGCGGCCAAAGTCGCGGGCGAATGCTAAAATAAGATAATATTAAGAATATTGCCAACTAGCCTACGTTTACCTACCGATAGTATTGTGTATAGATAGATAATTTAGTTAACACCTCCATACGTGCCGTACGCTGTTTGTGGGCACTGGCGCTTTTATTAAAAAACCACTTCATTTTTCTCCGGATAAAAATAATTATTTTCGTAAACTGTGTATACAAATTCATATTAATTGGCTTAGCCGATTTGATGTGAAAGCGAGTAAAACCAGTCTACCAACATTTTCCCGATTTCCCGTGTAAACTTAAAATTTTCCAGGATATTTTTTTCTTTTGTTGATCTCTATAATTGTACAGTACCTAGAGTGCCTACCTACCTTTTACATAATAGCCTTGAAAAAAGGCTTTTATATAATATTGAAGACTAATACCTAAATGTCCGCATGATATTAAGTTATTATATAATTAGATGTACTTACAAACCTAAAATACCTACCTATATATAAAACTAAAATTAATGACATAGTTATAACATAACATGAGAGTTATCATCTGCCTACAAACTACTTTGCAGTTTGACAGAATATTGTTTTATAATATTTGCTATGTATATAGATGAATAAATATATAATAAAACATAACTCAATTTCATCACATGTTTTCACAATTTTAAAAACCAATGCAAAAGTATAGCACCAACATCCGAAACATGCCGAAGATCAGGCCAAATGGCGTGCCTTGGGAATGACATATGTCCAACAGTGGACCAACACAGGCTGATGATGATGATGATGTGGATAGCGAAGGGAAGGAAAGTAAATCTATATCTTATAATAAAACTGTAACGGGTCCAATTCTGTACATTGAAGATATTTAGAAATATTTTTTTTGACCTTACTCTAGATTTGATACTGAAGCCAAAACTGTTTTTTTTTTCATTTTTGTCTGTCTGTCTGTCTGTCTGTCTGTCTGTATCTTGGCTAAGCATCACGCCGAAACTACTGAATGAATTTAAATGAAACTTTTTATGATTTGAGTTCATACTACGAGGTAGGACATAGGCTACTTTTCATCCCGAAAAATGAAAGGGTTCCCGCAGGATTGAGGTTAAAAGTTATTTTAAAAAAACACTTACCACTCTGAAACTACTGGACGGATTTTGATGCAACTTGGCACAGACAGTTTATATGATGGGTTAAAATTGAGGATACTTTTTATCCCGAAAAAATAAAGAGTTCCTGCGGGATAATGTCCCAAATTCTGTATATTAAAGATATATTGTAAATTTTTTTGGGGGCCGTTCTATATTCAATACTTAAGCCAAAACTGTATTTTTTTATTTTTGTCTTTCCTTCTGTCTGGCCGTCTGTCTGTCTGTACCTTGGAAGTGCATCACGCCGAAAATACTCGATGAATTCAAATGAAATTTAGTATGATTTGAGTTCATACTTTGAGGTAGGACATAGGATACTTTCCATCCCGAAAAATCAAAGGGTTCCTGCAGGATAGGCGTTGAAAGATATTTAAAAGAACACGTATCACGCTGAAATTACTTGACGGGTTTTTTTGAAACTTGGCACAGTCATAGTTTATATAATAGGTAAAAATTGAGGATACCTTATATCCCGAAATATAAAGTGTTCCTTCGGGATAATGTCCAAAATTCTGTAAATTGAAGATATTATGTAAATTTTTTTTGGAGACCATTCTATATTCAATACTAAAGCTAACACTGTATTTTTTAATTTTTGTCTGTCTGTCTGTCTGTCTGTCCGTCTCTCTGTCTTTACCTTGGCAGCGCACCACGCTGAAAATACTTAATGAATTCAAACGAAATTTGGTATGATTTGAGTTCACACTTTGAGGTAGTACATTGGATACTTTTCATCCCGAAAAAATTAAGTGTTCCTGCAGGATAGGGGTGGAAAATTATTTAAAAGAACACTTAGCATGCTGAAACTATTGGACGAATGTTGATGCAGCTTGGCACAGGCATAGTTTATAAGATAGGTGAAAATTATGGATACATTTTGTCCCGAAAAAATAAAGGGTTCCTGTGGGATATGGAGCCAAATTCTGTACATTAAAGATACAGTGTTTTTTTTTTTGGAAATTACTCTAGTTTCAATTATGAAGCCTAAACTGTATGTTTTTTCATTTTTGTCTGTATGTCTGTCAGTCTGTATCTTAGCCGCGCATCACGCCGCCGGAACTAATAGATGAATTCAAAAGAAACTTGGTATGATTTGAGTTCGTACTACGAGGTAGGACATAGAATACTTATTATTTAGGAGTTGAAACTTATTTAAAAGAACACGTACCACGCTGAAAGTAATGGACGGTTTTTGATGCAACTTGGCACTGCCTTAAGTTATATGATGGGTTAAAATTGAGGACTCGTTTTATCCCGAAAAAATAAAGGGTTACTGCGGGATATGGGTCCAAAGTTATGTTAATAATTAGGTAATAAAAATATTTTTTGGATGTTTCTCTATATTCGATACTGAACCCAAACTGTTTTACTTTTTAATTTTGTCTGTCTGTTTGTCCGTATCTTGACCGCGCGTCACACCCAAACTACTAAATGAATTCAAATGTAAAAATTGCTCTTGGGTGCTTAAAAAAGGTAGTGAACTTTTTTTTTTGTTAATCTTATATTTCTTTCTGTTTTCCTGTATGTTTGTTTGTTCACGCATCACGTAAAAACTACTGAACCGATTGCGATGCGGTTTTCATTGTTAGATAGCTTAGGGTTTGATTTAAACCTGGTGTAATTGGTATCCCAATCCGGTGAGTTAGAAGCCGAGCAATTGATAAAGAATTTTTGTTGGCTGAAAAAAATTTGTTCAAATGTTGGTATATTGGTCCTGAAATAGCACATTATGGTACTTTGAACCTAATGAAAAGAACACGCGTGCGAAGCCGTAGGTATAGCTAGTAGTATATAATATTGTTTAAGTGTTAATTTTTAAGTTGCCTATATTTATAGTTTAGAACCCCAACAACAACCATGCGCTCTTCGTTAAGGTATTGCCATAGTGCCAAAGCATTTTTTTTTGTGCGCATATTTAGCAACAATCCTCTAGCAGAAACCTGTATTTGTCCCATCCAAAGTGTCCCACCATCAGTCTTTAGAGGCTAGTCCCAGTCTAAGCTTATAGTTATGGTTAACATATTTGACCGTCACACTATAAAATGAGCCATCGCGGGACGTCTGGCAGATATGAAAACATCTAATATGGCCGGGCTGAGCCGAAAAGAGTCGATGAGTCACGAGCGTGCGGCGACCGCGCCTTGAGCTGGCGTTACCCCCGTACCGCGCCGTTAGTTGTTTATACATCAAAATGTTACAAGAAATGTGTGCAAGCTTAGAAACTGCGCCATCATATCTAGATAAT
This sequence comes from Alsophila aescularia, assembly GCA_946251855.1. Taxonomy (NCBI): domain Eukaryota; kingdom Metazoa; phylum Arthropoda; class Insecta; order Lepidoptera; family Geometridae; genus Alsophila; species Alsophila aescularia. The sequence goes on from OX276373.1 coordinate 53,611,143, forward strand.
ACTAGTCTATTTTCTCAACGATTTATCAGACTTGGTTCGACGCTGGTTGGTGCCGGACGTCTTGTTGTACAAATGAAATACATTTGTTTCGCTGATGGCGAGTAGATAAGCTGGAGAGAAGGGGGCGAGTGCTTAGTAGCTTACATGTCTTTCAGCATATATAATACAATAGCTTTAGCCCGCTACTACGTACGCGCGGACTAAAGTATATTGCGAAAAAAAAGCATCCTTTGTTCTTACGCCATATCTTCTCGTCGCAGATACCGCAGAGCCAGAGAGTGTTACCAGTGATGACATACGGCACTGAGACGTGGACGCTAACTATTGGTCTCATACAAAAGCTCAGAGTTGCGCAGCGTGCAATGGAGAAAGCTATGCTCGGTGTTTCGCTACGTGATAGAATCAGAAATGAGGAAATCCGTAGAAGAACGAAGGTTACATAGCTCTCAGAGTTTGCAAGTTGAAGTGGCAATGGGCAGGTCATATAAGTCGCAGAACCGACAACCGTTGAGGAATAAAGGTTCTCGAATGGCGACCACGAACAAGCAAGCGAAGTATGGGGAGACCACCCACACGATGGACCGACGACATTGTAGCCATCACAGGAAGTCGGTGGATGGAGGTGGCACAAGATCGCTCGACATGGCGCTCTTTGGGGGAGGCCTATGTTCAGCAGTGGAGTTCTAAAGGCTGACGTGATGATGATGATGTTCTTCTAGGATATCAAAAACCAATGCAAAAGTATAGCACCAACGCCCTTGTTTTTTTTTTGACAAACTTGTTATTATTTCGTTTCCATGGCAAACTTTCCTTACAGCGCGTAATAAACATTTTCCAGTTTCCCGTGGAAACTTATCATTTTCCGGTATAAAATTTTTATATCCTATGTTCCAAATTTTATCAAAATCCGTCCCGCCGTTATCGCATGAAAGCTCCCAAAACAAACAAAAAAAAGTATCTATTGCTGTGGATAAAGTAGCTATGGACTGACTATCATCATAGAGCAGTGGCTGCCGGTGGTGAAATTTTGTAACAAACTTTCGGTGTTAAGAGGAAAAGATTTGTTTCCCATATCCTAAAACCTTCACTGCTCTTGATTTTGATGCTCAGGGGTAATTACGCTTGCAATGTTTCGTTTAAAAAAGTCGCCCAGCCAATGGGCTATTCTTGTAGTTTCTCTAGGAACGAGGCGTTCCGACAGAGAAATAAAGTTACACAGGATTAGCATGAAGTGGCAGGGGGCTGGTCATATTACCGAAGGACCGATTCACCGTTGGGATAGACGTGTTTTTGAGTGGAGACCGGCTCCCTCCAGCTAGATTTAGCGACGATATACGCACGATGGCTGGCGCCAGCTGAAGAGGAAGAGCCCAAGATCGGATTCAGTGGCGTGTTTTGGGAGAGCCCTATGTCCAGCAGTGGACTGATGTGGGCTGATAGTATAATGATGATGTTAGAACTGTGTTTTTTTATGTTTGATTGGTTAGGGCTGTTATGTACGGCTCTTTTTCGGCGTCAGGGTTACTGTAAGACTTCGGTGATCGTCGATGCAAACCAAATAGTGATTAAGGTAGCTTAATTGGCTATATTCATAAACTGCGGAGAGGCATGGAAAGCATGAGTTCGAATCCTGCCGATACCGAAACCAATTTTATCATTTAGAGTAATTATAAGATTATGGTTTCACAAAGCAGGCGACTGCTGAAATCATACAAACATGTATACTTATCATAAAATGTTTCAGTCAAACATCTCTTCAGTCTAAAAAACTCTTGGTTGTGGGAAAAACAAACAATATGAAGCCTCCCAACGCGCCAAAAAAATCTATTACACCCTCCAACCATTAGCGCGGGATATCCGCAAAAAACTTTAGATATACAGGTTGAGTCAAAACCATGGAAACAGAGGGAGAAATCTTACTAATATTATAGGTGTAAAGTTTGTTTGTTTGTTCTTCAATCACGTTGTAATAGCTAAATGGATTTCGATGCTGTTTTGTGAATTGTTTTTTAAATTGAGTGAATAATTGAGCAGGTGTATTGCTTGGTGGTAAATTCTAAGCCAGTAATATGTGTTACCAAAAAAATTGGATTGCAAAATTTTGTACGGTATCCTCGGCCATCGTTTTATAAACAAGACATAAGTTCAAAAACTAAAACCCGACTACGGTCGGGTAAAATATAGCCTATGACATTCTTGCGATGAAGAGGAATCCATTGATACCTCGCTTGTTAAAATCGGATCAAGTTTTAAGAACATAATATAACCCTTGATTTGTCTTGCCATAGTCGGGTAAAAAAAAATAGCCTATGACACTTTATACCTGAAGACGAATCGATTGACACCTCGCTTATCATAATCGAACCAATAGGGGCGACGTTTTGGTGGAACATCCACATACCCATATACACAGATACATACATACATACATACATACATACATACATACATACATACTAACACTATTAAACCTATTACCCTTCCCTTTCCTTGCTGTAGTCGCGTAAAAATACTGTCTTTTCTTACTGTCTCTATTTACATCCATATGAACACAAGAACAAAATGCCTTCCCCACTTTATTCTCGTGTTCATACGGATTGCATATTACAATAATACTATCACTAAACTAACTGAAAGAGTTATTCTCTCGATGTCCGTATTGTCAAGGCGCTGACTAGCCTCGACAATCACACCGTGATGAAGTCTTCGTTTGTGAGCTTCGGAGAAATCTATACTAATAATAATTAATAATAATAATAAATAATTTAATAATAAAAATCTCTAGAATAATTAATAATATAAAATATAATATTATAAAGAGGTAGTTTGTGAGTTTGTGAGGTTATAGGGGGTAATCTCTGGATCTACTAAACCGATTTTGAAAATTGTTTTACCAATAGAAACCACGTTATTTGTTTGTTATTTTTTTTGTTTTGTGTTTTGTTTTTTGTCTTAAGTTTTAATAAATAAATATATATATTAAATGACCACGCGTGCGAAGCCGCAGGCTTCAGCTAGTTTTTAATAACGTTAGTAACTTTAAATCTTAGAACCTAAGCTTTTAGTACAGATTTTGTAGATTTGCCATCGCTCCGTGCTTTAGAGGGCACGTTAAACCGACAATCCCTTTTTTAAATTGGTAGCATTCTTTAAGCCGCGTCAGCCCTTGGGCGGCCTAACAAACTGGAACAACATCAGTTAGTGCTCGTTGTAACGGCTACCTTATTCAAAATAGGAACGATAATACCTCTTCTTATACCTCTAGGGTTTCCGCGATTCAACTCATCCTATATAACATATTACATGTTATATATCTTCAGGCGTTTGATGGGTGCTATCATTCCTTACTGTCAGCTCTTTCCGCGTAATACGAATGATTTATAGGCAATGTGGTTATTTTCGCGGCGGGTCCCTCTGGGATACGCAGGATGCGCGGCCTCGGTCACTGTCAGTGATTTGTCCAAGTTTTTGTGGTTCCAATACTGAGTTTTTTTAAGGTATAGGAAATGGCATTATTGCTTTGACTGATTGTGTTGAATCTAAATTCTTACTGTTTTTGGGTGACAAATAGCTGAATTGATTTTGATGACACTTGGTATAAAATCACTTTAGGTCCTGGAAAACACTTAGGTTATTTTTATCACAGCCACAAAACCTCCAGGGCCTAGCTAGTAGGGTAAACAAAACGGATCTTCAATAGGGAAAAGGTACAGGTACTTTTTAATCCACACCAATATATAAAAGTGAAACGTTATCTGTTTGTTTGTTTGTTTGGGGAGCTTTCACGCGATAACGGCGAGACGGGTTTTGATGAAATTTGGAATGGAGGCAGCTTAACTCTGTAATAAAACAGGATACTTTTTATTATTTTTTGATTATGGTAAGTTTCCACGAGAATACTGGAAAATGTTGATTACTCACTGTAAGGAACGGTTGCCACGGAAACGAAATAACAAGTCTGTAAAAAAATCTGAAGAGCGTTGGTGCTATACTTTTTCATTGGTTTTTAATATCCTAGAAGAACACAGGATACTTTTTTTAAACTTTAGTCCGAGCGAAAGAAGTCGCGGGCGAAAGCTAGTATTAAATAAAATTATCAAAACAATAATTCTGATGTCTGACTTGCTTGCTTTGCTGGCTTCTGGTGTCAGAGTTTGTCAGGCTGCCCGAGGGCCTCTGACATGGATAAGCGACTGCTCTTAATCAATAACGGCCGGGGCCGACAGTTTAACGTGCCCTCCGAAGCACGGAGCGATGGAGGTGTAAAGAGGACTTGATGACATGGAGTGACGAAATTACCACACAACATAAGCACTATTTCATACACACAAAAACACTTTCGCGCGCTAGAACCATATTTTTCAAGATCCTTGAAACGCAAGTTCCGCGAACTCCCCAAACTTTTTAACTGGTAGCTAATCTGCAAACATAAATCTGGAGTTAGCGTCTTTAATAAATAGAGAGGACAGGAGGACAGCTGTACTTTTGTGATTAATTCGACTTGTTCGTAACTTTGCGCGAGCGTAAGTGAAAAATTTAAAATGTTCGCTCCACTCCGTCGATGATAGATGCTGTGAGAGATTAGCTTTGAGATTAATTGTGCTTTTGGAGGGTTGTATTATCGTTGGGATGTTAACAAAAATTGGGAGAGATCTACTATTTCTACCGCTGTACAACCCTTTTAAAGATTATTATTACTGCAACACTACGAAAGCTTACAGTAAAATATTTCTACTTAAAACTAGCTGTGCCCGCGGTATTGACCACGTTATAATTTATCTGGGTTAAAAATATCCATGTGTCACATTTTAGGACCAAATATCATTTGATCAAAAATCGTTCAGCCGTCAAATTGATTATCTATCAATTTTTCGGCTATTCCATGACCAATATACCAACATTTGAACAACATTTCGTCAACTTTCAAAAATACTTTATCAATTGCTCGGCTTCTAACTCACCGGATTGGGATACCAATTACACCAGATTTAAATAAAACCCTAAGCTATCTAACGATGAAAACTGCATTGCAATCGGTCGCGTAGTTTTTACGTGATGCGTGAACAAACAAACATACAGACAAACAGAAAGAAAGACACGATTAACAAAAAAAAATTGTTCTTTACCTTTTTTAAGCACCCAAGAGCATTTTTTTCATTTGAATTCATTTAGTAGTTTGGGTGCGATGGGCGGTCAAGATACGGACAAACAGACATACAAAATTAAAAAGTAAAACAGTTTGTTGTGTTGTTGTTTGTTTGGCTTCAGTATCGAATATATAACCATCCAAAAAATAATTTTTATTACATAAATATCAACATAACTTTGGACCCATATCCCGCAGAAACCCTTTACTTATTCGGGATAAAACGTGTCCTCAATTTTCAATTTTAATCTATCATATAACTTAACAAAACCCGTGCATTATTTCTAACGTCTTCTTTGAAATAAGTTTCAACCCCTAAATAATAACCCATAAATTTTTCGATATGTAAAGTATCATATGTCCTACCTCGTAGTACGAACTCAAATCATACCTACCAAGTTTCTTTTGAATTCATCCAGTAGTTCCGGCGGCGTGATGCGCGGCTAAGATACAGACTGACAGTCATACAGACAAAAATGAAAATACATACAGTTTAGGCTTCATAATCGAATTTAGATTAACATAAAAAAAAAACACAATACCTTTAATTTACAGAATTTGGACCCATATCCCACAGGAACCCTTTATTTTTTCGGGACAAAATGTATCCATAATTTTCACCTATCTTATAAACTATGTCTGTGCCAAGTTGCATCAACATCCGTCAAATAGTTTCAGCGTGCTAAGTGTTCTTTTAAATAATTTTCCACCCCTATCTTGCAGGAATACTTATTTTTTTCGGGATGAAAAGTATCCAATGACCTACCTCGAAGTCTGAACTCAAATCATACCAAATTTCACTTGAATTCATTAAGTATTTCCGGCGTGGTGAGCTTACAAGGTACAGACAGACAGACGGACAGACAGACCGACAAAAATAAAAAAATACAGTGTTGGCTTTAGTATTGAACATAGAACGTCCTCCAAAAAAAATTACATAATATCTTCAATTTACAGAATTTTGGACATTGTCCCGAAGGAACACTTTATTTTTCGGGATAAAAAGTATCCTCCATTTTTACCCATTATATAAACTGTGACTGTTCCAAGTTTCAACAAAATCCTTCAAGTAGTTCCAGCGTGATACGTGTTCTTTTAAATTACTTTCAACGCCTATCCTGCAGGAACCCTTTAATTTTCCGGGATGAAAAGTATCCTATGTCCTGCCTCAAAGTATGAACTCAAATCGTACCAAATTTCATTTGAATTTATTGAGTATTTTCGGCGTGAAACACTTCCAAGGTGCAGACAGACCGATGGACAGACAGACAGAAAGACAAAAATAAAAAACATACAGTTTTTGCTTCAGTATCGAATATAGAGTAAGGTCAAAAAAAAAAAAAAAAAACTTCAATGTACAGAATTGGACCCGTTACAGTTTTATTATAAGTATAGATAATGTGTTAAAATGTTGAATACGTTATATAACCCGAAAACTGACTGTGCCAAGATCCCCGCCACGTTTCGTTCACCGCTAGGCTTACGTGCCGCTAGCTATACCTCAGACCACTTTAATTACCTTTGTTCCACAAAACCAAACTTATAAGATTTGTTAAAAGTATTACATATTTAAATAAACTTCTTAAATTTTCATATGATTATTTACATAAAATTAATCGTTTTTACATGACTGAGAAGGGGTATGTGTTTTGGTTGTCTATATCAGCTGTACCTACTAATATAATAACAACATTAAAAAAAAAAAAAAAACAATTTCTTATATTTTTTTCTTTTTTTTAATTATTTGATTAAAGAGGAACGATTTGACTTGATTTGTTTGTATTGGATGAACCCAAAAATAATGAACAGATAACAAAAATTTCGGCTGAACGGACTTTGATGAAATTTGGAATCGAGATAGCGTCTACCCACCCTGGAATAACACATATAAGACTCTTCATCATTAAACTTCACTCCCAAACGGATGAAGGATTTTGATGAAATATGGAATGGAGATAGCTTCTACCCTGCATTGATACATAGAATACTTTTCATCATCATACTTCACTCTCAAACGGCTGAACGGATTTTGTTTAAATTTGGAATGGAAATAGCTTTTACCCTGGAATAACACATAGATCATCATAATTCATTCACTTCGTCATCGTCGTCATCATCATCATAATTCACTCACAAACGGCTGAATGGATTTTGATGAAATTTGGAATGGAGATAGTTTATAACCTGGAAAACACAAAGGATACTTTTCAGCATCATCATCATCATACTTCACTCTCAAACGACTAAACGGATTTTGATGAAATTTATAATGGAGATAGCTTATACCCTGGAATAACACATAGGATTATTTTTATCTTCATCATCATCATCATAATCATCATACTTAACTCTCAAACGGCTGAACGGCTTTTAATTAAATTTGGAATGGAGATATCTTATACCCTGGAATAATACATAGGATACTTTTCATCATCATCATCATCATCATACTTCACTCGACGGGTGCAACCGCGGGGCGCAGCTAGTATGTAATGTTTGTTTGTACGTTTCTTTGGCGTATCCTACAGCGTAAACGGTTTTATTGATTTTAATATATGAGATTTCATTGGATTCGTCATAATCACGAGTGCTATAAATAGGATATACGAAGTTTCAAGAAAACTAATATGGCGGCTCACAGCTGCCATATTGTATTTCTGAAGGAACAAAAGCTGAGCAAAATCTATCAAATGAGGTGTCAAAATGAATGTCTTTAAAATACCATTCCAAAAAGAAATAATCATTTTACCAAAACATAGCAAATGTCGTTCAAGCTTCTGATTTTCCAAGTAATGTAAGTACTAGTCCAATGTTACAATTGCAACTATTAAAGTAAAGTAAAACATGTGAGTAAATAAAAAACGCTAAATTTATATTACTACTAGCTGCACCCCGTGGTTTTACCCGTGTGGATGATGATGATGATGGCGAAAAAGCCTTGGTGTTAATCCAGGATTGGTATAAGTTATCTTGGTACCAAATTTCATCCAAATCGGTTCATCTGTTTGAGCGTGAAGGAGTAACAAACATGCATACAAGCTCTCGCCTTTATAATATTAGTGTGATTATTTTTGGCGGCGGAAAAGCAGAAACCTGAGCATATGTTTGCATCTTGCGTCCCGCGCCCTACACCTGCATAGCTCTGCGAATCTACTTAGCACGTGAGTTGTTTATCTAGTGACTCACCCCGGTTTTGCACGGGTAGCACTCATACCGCGACAATTTTATTACTATTTGCATTTTTATAACCACGTAACTTCAAAAAAAAACGCCAGTAATCGTATTTCAAAATCATTTCTAGCATAGATAACTGCATTATTACGCTCGTACTTGAGAGAATTGTTATTATTTCGTTTCCACGGCAACATGTCATTCCGTTCCGTAGAGTTTTGCAAATGATGGATACCTCGGGTTTCATTATTACAATTTTCATGTAATAATGAATTAATTTCCATGTTACTCGCTGGTAACGAAGCTTTCTATAATTGAAACATTTTTTTAAATTGGTCATGTATTTATTGAGTTTATCGGATACAAACAAACAAACATACAAACAATCAAATCTTTCCTCTTTATAAAATTATGGTATAGATGTAGATTTTGTTCGCACTCGAGATTTTTGTTTATTTTTTATAATAATGTCTGACATATTTTTTGGCTTCCGTTTGGATATCTACTTTCATTTGCAGACGAACATAATTTTCCACTCACGTAATACCAGTATATATTTATTACAGCCAAAGGCATTACATCCCAATATTATACAGCTTAACATGTAGGATATTTTCGTAAAAGTAAATTCGTCTTTTCCCGCCTACGTCATTAGCGTAACGACGCGAAAATGCTCATGAAGTCACATGTGTAGAGTGGAAATCAGTGCATAATCTTCTATAGGTGATTTCTATATATGTTTTCTTCTTTGTCATGTTTCAAAGGTCGTATGACCTTAGGCTAAGTCGTCACTTGTCTCTGTACTGTGCAACTACTTTTCTGTGCGCTTCTTTTCTTTTCTTTTGGGATCTTTCTCAACTTCGCAAAATCAAAAGTACAGGTACAGCACCAATGCTCTTGAAGTGTTTAAACAAACTTGTTATTTCGTTTCCATGGCAACCGTTCCTTAGAGCGAGTAATCAACATTTTCCAGTTTTCCAGTGGAAACTAACATTTTTTTCAGGATAAAAAGTATTCTATGTTTTATTCTAAGGTATAAGCTATCTCCATTCCAAATTTCATTAAAATCCATTCAGCCGTTATTGAGTGAAAGCTCTTCAAACAAACAAACAAACAGACAACGTTCAACTTTTATATATTGATATGGATTACATTGTGTAGTCTTTGCGGTGTATCTTGTTATTTGTACACACAAATAACAAGATACACCGCAAAGACTAATTGCTTTGTGCGAACTGATGCAAAAGTTATCAAGCTAAAGTTCTGTAAATCAAGTATGTGGTCCATGGCATCATCGTCCTCCTCATTTGGGGTTTTTACGAAGATATTAGAGGGTGACATAGTTTTATGACCCACATACTTGTGTGTACTTATATGTTTGTATGGAAGTGGGAATGTCTTATATTAAAAGTTTGTGGGAAGTGCTAGGTCATTTGTGGAAAAATATGGAGGAATAATCTTTTCATATCAAGATATTTTCCACTGATAAATAAATTCTAGTACTATGGCTCCGTATAGTTTGAAGCAACGAACGGGCTGTCATAATAAAGTGCGTATTTCGTGTCTATACTGTTAACCGTTAAGAAGTTCCAATCAGGAGCCAACCCGGAGTGCAGCAACCATGTCATGGTAAAACTTCAAACCGGCTAGCATAATATAATGCATAAACAAAAAAAACGTGCCTGTACTGTTGACCGTTGAGAAGTTCCTCTATCTGGAGCTAATCCTAGATGTCGATTCCGGTCATGCTTACCATAAAAATGCATTGTCATCGGAACTGAACCAACATATAAAAATTTTACTCCGTAGGATATGAGGAAGTGGTTATAATTCAGTTTGCAAGATTTGATCTAAACAGACATGCATACAGAAATACATACTTACATACAAACATTAGTTAAAAGTTAAATAAAAGTTTTTAATAACATTTTGAGCAGTTTTGATGGAAATCATTTATTCACCAGCCATGCCACCAGGATAGTAAATCATCATATAATTTTCATAGACGTCCGGCCAATTGCGTCTCAGACATGCAATTAGGAAAACCAAACAAGTTACTTTAGAGATAAACTAGCTGTACCCTCGGCTTCGCATGCGTGTTCATTTCTCTAGGTTAAAAGTACTCTATGTGCTATTCCAGGATCTAAAGTACCTATATACCAACATTTAATCGAAATTCCTTCAGCCCTCAAGAAGTTTTTTATGGATTTCTCGGCTTCTTGACATTATTTTGAGATACCGAGTATATCAGTTTGTAAGTAAAATCCTAAGCTAAGTTAATAAGTGAAAACCGCACTACAATCAGTACAAGTAGTTTTTACGTGATGCGTGAACAAATAAACAGACACATACAATTTAAAAAAATGTTATATGTAGGTATGATACAATAAAAATAAATCAAATTTATATATGTGATGTCATTTTAATAACATTACAATACATAACTATGCATTACATACATTTCTTGAAAAATCCGATTTCCTTAATTTTTCGTTTTGTCCAGATTACAGAGGAACATACAAAGTTCAGACAAAGTTTCAGTTAAGCTTATATTAAAGTGAAATAACTGTTCTACTACTGTTTTATGATTTTCCTCGTAGAATGAGTATTATAGCTGATATTCTGCTCGAAAAGCAGCTAAAATTACAATTTTGAACTTCTCAGGAAAAATGACTAATGTTTGAAGTAATGCATCTCGAGTTTTTCAAAAATTAAAAGAGCTGCAGTTGGGCTGAAATTATAACAAACGTTGTTTTCTTTATAAGTTTAATACATAACTTATCCGTGGAAATCACTTTTTAGAAGTTATAAGCAGAAATCTAAAAAAAGACCGATAATTTCGATGTTTTACGAGCACCACGAAGACACTACTAGTATATAGCCTAACAACATCCCAAAAAACAGGACGGAACAGATTTTTGTTACCTAACCACAGAATAAGCATAACGCGATTTTTGTGACTACATCATCATCATCATCATCATCATCAGCCTATACCAGTCCTCTGCTGGACGTAGGCGTCCCACAATACGTTGTGCTTGTTAATTCCATATGATAATGTGCAAAGGCCAGCTTAAGATGAGTTCAAACGTTCCTGTACATTTCGGGTTTCAAGTTATTTGGACGTAATACTAAGGGTTGTGCTGGCTGTAATTTCTGAACTACAAAATCGATAACCTTGATATATTTACATTACTATATTTAAAGAAGGTACATTTACCTTTCAAACAAAAAAATAATAATGAAATCGGACTACGCGTTAATGAATTACAACTAAGTACACATTTTGAGTTTCATCCTCTCTCCCAAGAGAACCATGCTGAATATCGGGATAAAAAGTGTCAATATCCTACCTCATAGTATGAACTTATATCATACCTAGTTTAATTTGAATTCATTTAGTAGTTACGGCATGATAGGCGGTCAAGATACAGACAGACAGACAAAAATGAAAAATCTACAGTTTTGGCTTCAGTTTTCGAATATAAAAGAGTAGCCTCCACAAAAACATTATTTATTACTTCAAACTTCACATATCTTTGGACTCCTATCTCGCAGTAACCCTTTTTTTCGGGATAAAAAGTATAGGTATAGGTACTCAATTTTAGTCCACCATATACAATCATCCGTCAAGTAGTTTCAGCGTGATACGTGTTCTTTTAAATAAGTTTTAACTCCTATCCTGCGGGACCACTTTATTTTTTCGGGATGAACAGTATCCAATGTCAAACCTCATAATATGAACTCAATTCATACCAAGTTTCATTTGAATTCGTTCAGTAGTTTTGATGTGATGCGAGGTCAAGATATAGTCAGGCAGATGGACAGAAAGACAGACAAAATTGAAAAAAAAACAGTTTTCAAAATCGAATATAGAGTACCCTGTGTTTTTTAATTACTTCATACCTAACATAACTTTGGACCCGTATCCCGAAGGAACTCTTCATTTTTTTGGGATTAAAAGTATCCTAAATTTTAATCCATCATATAAATATGACTGTGCCAAGTTGCATCAAAATCCGTTCTGTAGTTTCAGCGTAGTAAGTGTTTTTTTAAATAACTTTTAACCCCTAACCTAACCTAACCTAACCATTTAATTCGGGATAAAAAGTAGCCTTTGTCCTACTTCGTAGTATGAACTCAAATCATACCAAGTTTCATTTAAATTCATTCAGTAGTTTCGGCGTGGTGCCTGCCAAGATACAGTCATACAGACAGACAGACAGACAGACAGACTGACCGAAAAATGAAAAAAAAAAGTTTTGGCTTCAGTATCGAATATAATATACCCTCCAAAAAACAAAATTCAAATATCTTCAATGTACAAAATTGGACCCGTTACAGTTTTATTATAACTATAGATATAACGTGACCAATCAGAAAAAAACTGTTAAAGAAACTTTGTTATATTTATTTTAAAATACCTATTTAACGAGAGCTCACTTGATGTGGTACACATTTATGTTTCATCTTCTCTTTTGATGTCCCATACAAAAAACTAGAAAATATTTCTTTTGGGTGGAAGAAATATTTTCTATTTTTTTTATATACCTTTGTCATGATTTTGTGCCAAATTTCATAAATTTTTTGGTTCACAGTGTCTGAATAAAATGGTTGTGACAAACAAACAGACGGAAGGACAGATGGACAGACTTTGAACTATACAAGGGTCTTGTTCGACTATGGAACCCTAAAAACAGCTAATAAAAACTAACTCGATCACTAACACTTTTCTCACAGATCACTTTACTAGAAGCAAAATAGGTGAAAAGTATTTAAAATTCCGACGATTTTTGGAACCGTCCACGCCCACATTATAAAGACCTAAAAAGGGACGGTCCTATTAAACCCACAACAGAGTACACCACTACTCCCTGAGTACGTGTCCCAACCCTAAGATTACGCAAGTATTACCATGAATGCTAAATAGGGATGGTAATGTTAACATATCCGTAACCGAATCTCAAGCGTCTGCAATTAGAAAATAATCGTGCCTAAGCTGAAACTAACATTTAAATGTAAGTTTCTAATATCAAACGGACCTCTTGATGATAAGTGGTCACCACTTTACATCAATGTGTGTATATGTTGTCCGTACTACCTAGTACGGACTTCTGGTGTCAGAGTTTGTTAGGCAACAGAAGGGTCTCTGACGTGGCTTAACGTCTGCCCTCCGATGCAGTAGCAATATTTAATCCGAACATAACTTATTGAAGACACTGGCCACTGTTCAAACCCAGTATTGTTGGATTACTATGTGCACATTTTCTGCTCAGCTACATTTCAATCTGCTTTCATCAAATGACACACGACAATACCCAAAGGCTTGCTTGACATTTATTTCATAATTGCCTGAAGAGCGTATCTAGTTTAATTCCTCTTATTTATTTTTAATTTATCTACACTAACATTATACATAGGAAAGATTAGATTTTTTGTATGTTTGTTTGTTTTTTATGGATATACTCAAAAAATACTAAACCGATTTTAATATAGAAAGTTACATTATCAGCAATTTACATGTGCAGAATTTTATTTTTCAAAAAAATTGATTTCTCTTTGAAAATAACAATCCCAAGGTTTCAAAAATTCGCCTATAGAACGGAAAGGAATGACAGTCATGTTGTCGTGGAAACGAAAAATAACAAACAACAATCGTTGCTCATAGTAAGCGTAATTCAACCTCATTGGCGTTGCATTGCTGCCAAACATTTTCGTTTTTTCGTAATTTACGGTCTTAACAAAAATGCTAAAAGTAAGAAAAATGCCGCAGTGCAAGCGCCCTGGCTTGCACACGCTTCGCACGGGTGCGAAGCCAGGGCGAGTCACTATTATCTAATATATTGAAAAACATATTATCTGAAATAAAACGATATTTTCCGGAAACTGTCCGATTAAAATATATTCGTAACTGAATCTACACTATAGGTAAAGTCAAGTCATCAGTGATTTCAGCGATTATTTTCCTAAAAACATACATACAGACAATGTATGTTTTTAGGAAAATAATCGCTGAAATCATTGATTGAAAATTATTTCAATCATGGAAAGCTACTATTTCATATGGATTTAGGCCACTTTTTTTCCGGGAAAATGTAAAGTTTCCGCGGGTTAACAGAAAAATAAAGACGAAGCCATCGGCCAGAGCAGGTTGAATGAAATAAAATTATTATAATATCCGTACTTATTTGAAACCTAAATCAACATGTCGTATCCTCAACCATCCTTACGCTAACACTGTGTACCGACCAATTAGGGCTGAGAGGACAAGCAAACAGACAAATAATCAGACAAAAATGTAAATGTACGCGACGAAATTACCAGACCTTAGGCGCTTAATGAGAGCCGCTTTTTTGTCCGTGGAATTTTTGCAAATGCCCCACTGGGCTTATTGAGTGACACACGGTCCTTGAGGGAGGTGAACGAGTAGGTACAATATTTTTAGTTTTATTTCAATTTCAACTAGCTTTAGTTTTATTTCTCCAGAAATTTCAACCAGGCATACGAGCATTTTTTCCGTATAATAGATATTAATATCTATTTATATTTCTTGTAAAAAACAGTCGAATTTAACAGATTAACAAGCATTTGCAAATCAAAGCCATATATAAATGGCTTCAACGAGGAGATTCGTTTGCTGGGGAAAAAGGTTATCAAGTAGAGCTTCGTGAACTTTAAATAGCTGTTATCAGTTCTACAAACTATGTGACCTGCCCATTGCCACTTCAATGTGCTAATTCTGAGAGTTATGTAGGTAGATTCCTTGTTCTAACTCGAGTAATAACTAGATTAAAACCTAAAAAAACATGCCTACCCTGCCAAAAAAGAACTTATGTCAATAAATCTTAAAATGTTGTATAGTACCAACGTGCGTTGCCATTTGGAAAATACGGCTGAAGTATGGAATCCATACATATATATATATATTGACTGCATTGAACGAATCCAACGTAGATTTTTAAAGTTCCTAAACTATCGAACAAGCTGTAGGGAGAAAGATTATTTCAAGCTGTGTGCTAAATACTTAGTAAATACTTACTTAGTTTCTTCCCTTGCAGTATCAGCGTAATATTTCTAAATTAATATTTCTTAAAAAAACTTACCTCGGCCATTGACTGCCTTTTGCGTCTGCGCTTTTAGATAAATACAATTTGTATCTCCCTAGTAGAATATTTTGTGATAGTGCCCTTCTATATGTTCCATTAGTTTCAACTAATTGTCGAAGGAATACGTTTAATCAACGAGCATGTAGATCATTCAACAATTTTGTCAAAGACAGTGATGTTGACATTGTCCTATTCTTTGATAGTATTGCAGTGGTGAGGAGACAGCTCGGTAAACGTTTTTTTATAGATTAAATTAATTTAATAATTCAAGTGATTTGCTTTTGTATAATTTCTAATTCTGCCTATAGTGTTCTTCTGCATAATTTAATGCTGTACTACACTAGTAATATTATTTTCACATATTCTCACATACGTGGTTGCTAATTTCCACCTATCGTATTATTATAGTAAAGCTTTTCATTATAAGTGGAAACTTGTACATGACTTTTTTACTACCTATTTGTGTAACTATTTGCATTTTAAGTCGTTAGTTTTCCTAATAAATAAAATAAAATATATACTAATGGAATGTGCTTATCAAGGCCTTCAATTCGTTACCCATATTGTAAAAATCACAGTTTTTTCCCATTCAAAAGTGCCATACTGCCGCCATATTGCTTTTTTTACAATAATTACCTGCTCTATGTTGTTCGGGGGATGTAAGGAATCTAACGATACCCCATACGCCTAAATCTGTTCCGGCATTTTAAAGTTATGGTGAAATAAATAAACTCACATACATACATACACGCATACATGAATACATGAATCTTAAAAACAGTAGTAGAATAGTATTATTAGAAATTTAATTTACTGTTTCCGTCTAGTATTTTTATATCATAGTGCACCCCGTCCTTCACGCTTGTAACAAATCCTCTCTGTCCAAAGAAATCGCTATTAGCGATAAGGCCGTCCATTGTAACACTGCTTCTACTATTGTTTCTTGATTTTTGTTATTTTTGTTTGTGGTGTGTACAATAAAGAATTTATCTATATATCTATCTATCACTCCTTTTTTTGGGCAGTCGTATAAAAAGTATATTATAATCGTGCTGAGTCTATGACGAATTTCCCGCTTGTGTGTCTCAAACACAAGTTTACTTCAAACATTTCATTCTGTTTTTATTTTTTCCCTTTCCCGTATTGTGTAGGTAAAGTGTATATCCATGTTACCTTCCAGGATCGGGGATAAAATGTTTTATAAAGGTGTTTCCACCGCCGGGTCATTTCTTGCAATGGAGCGTTTGTCGAGAACTGTAGGAAGTGGAGGGTAGTTCACAAACAATAATATTAGTGCCTATTTTATAATTTACTAGCTTTCCCGACCGCGACTTCGTACGCGCGGACTACTGTTTATCGCGAAAAAAAGCATTCTATGTTCTTCTAGGTTATTAAAAACTAATGCAGAAGTAGGTATGTTTTTTGATGTTTTTTGACAATCTTGTTATTTCGTTTCCTTGGCAACCATTCCTTACAGTGAGTAATCAACATTTTCCAGTTTTCCCGTAGAAAGTTACAATTACCCGAGATAAAAAGTATCTCATGTTTTATTCCATAGTATAAGCTATCTCCATTCGAAATTTCATCAAATACCAAGCCGTTATCGCGTGAAAGTTCCCCAAACAAACAAACAGATTTTTCACTTTTATATATTGGTATGGACTAGTGACACCCCCGGCTTCGCACGGGGAGCGCTCACACCGCGGCATTTTTCTTACTTTTAGCAATAAAACACGCATCGTCACTTCTAATAAAAAACGCCTGTAAGCGTATATCAAAATGTTTGGCAGGAATGAAACGCCAAGGAGGTTGAATTACGCTTACTATGAGCAACGCTCGTGGTGTTTTTTGACGGACTTGTTATTTTTCTTTTCCACGGCAACATGTCATTCCGTTTCATTTTTATAGGCAAACCTTGGATTGCATTATTGTAATTTCCGTAGGTATCTCTAATATTTTGAAATAAATAGGTACAGCCCATTTTACTCGCTGATAATTTAGCTTTCTATGCGTGAAACGATTTTAAAGTCGGTTTGGTATTTTTTGAGTTTATTCATTGCAAACAAACAAACATACAAACAAACAATCGTGACAATGCACGATTACTTAAATGTCGGCATTAAACGACCGGTTGGTCTAGTGGCAAGATATCGTCGCGGGTTCGAATCCTGCAAGGTGCAATCATTTGTGCGATGAGCAGAAATGTTTGTTTCCGAGTCATGGATGTAATATTCTTATCTATGTATGTTTATCCGTTATCTAGTGCCCATAGTACAGCGTATCCTAGTTTGGGGCTAGGTAATTGGTGTGGAAATATATTTAAATATTTGAATATATATTTTTAAACTATTTTTTTAAAACTGACTTGGTCGGATACACTATAAGTATATACATTAGAAACGGGATATTTACCATGGATACTATTTATATTGATAAATGTAAATATCCTGTTTCTAATGTTTATACTTATAGTATTTCTAATCCAATATGGCGGACGTTACAAAATTACGTTTTATCATTTCCACAGGAACCCCTATGATATGGGTATCAAATGAAAGGGCTTGATAAGCGAAATTATATGGCTACTGTATCTATGTATGTATGTATGTATGTATCTATGTATGTATTTTGTCTGTCCTGGAATATTGCAATTCAAATTTCGAGCACTACCCAATTAGCTATCTGGCTGAAACTTTCAGGTTAGCTCACAAACCGATAACAATGCAAAAAAAAATTATAATGTTTAAAGTTAAAAGCCAAAAAGAAAAAATGAAAAAAAAGAAAAAATAATAAAAGGAGAAAAAGAAAAAAAACTTAAATTCGTAAAAATTACAAAACAACAAAAAAAAATGAACCCTTAATACTTTTTTTTTTAAATTATACCTAATTTATTATCATACTTAATTTATTTACTACTAGCTGACCCGGCGCACTTCGTGCCTCCTTAGAGTCAATAAAAGTTTTTAAGTTATTATTTGTATGGAGCGGCTTTTTTGATGATATCTCGAGATTTGATTAACTGATTGCGATGAATTAAAAATGTTGGTCCCATCCTTCTCCCCTTGGCCCCATCCCCTTAAAAACCCCTACCAACAACCCTCAATCCCTTTTGTATCTCCAACTTCTTAGGTGTTTCTACTCTCCTAGTACTTAGAAATACATTTTTTTAATATAATCCCACCATTCAATTTTTTATCTCCTATTTCTTAACTGTTTTGCTCTCCTGGTACTTAGAAAGACGTTTTTTCTTTTTTTTTTTCATATATCTAAGAAAACGATAATTTTTTTTTTCCTATTTCTGAATCAAATTAAGCCTAATCCAGGATTTAAGCTATCCTGGTACCAAATTTCAGCCAAATCAGTTCAGCCGTTCTTGAGTTTTATATAGTGTAACTAACACGACTTTCTTTTATATATATAGATTACAAAAATTAATAACACCCGCAATATTTCTTTATTTTTCTTGCAAAAACTCACTGCAAAAATAAACCAACCAGTTTTCAATATAAGCAGTTTCGTTCTAGAAAGCGTCAAAGCACATCAAAGAGCTTATTCAGTAAACTGTAAAAATAATAGTAGAAGGAAACCGTCCCATTCGATTCAATTTCAGTTGAAATACGAGTATTTAACTACTTCTTCTCAATTTCAGTGGAACGATACCTACACTTGGAAACGTAGACGGAAAATAACCTTATACTAGCTTTTGTCTTAAATTATAGTCCGCGTGAACTATAATTTAAGACTAGTGGTTCTATTCACAGATATTAAATCTAAACTATAACCTTAAAGTTATCCTCCACTTAATATACACTATAACTGCACTAAATGTATCTAGTAAATATCTGTGCCCGCGGCTTTACCTGCGTGGTCATTTTTCTGGGATTTAAGGATCCTGAGATGTTCCAGAACTAAAAAGTACCAAAATCATCAAACTTCATACAGATGTCAATTGGTTTTTATCGATTTCTCGAATTCTACTCATCAGATCGAGATGCCAAGTGAGTACACCAGTTTAAGTCAAACTCTCAGCTATCCAAAGCCGCAATAGATTCAGTAGTTTTTACATGATACGTGAACAAACATACAGACAGACTAACAGACAAACACGACTTAAAAAATGGTATATTTTTTTTCATTCGATTATTATAAGTACCCAAGACCATTTATTTTTGCCATTTACTCCTTTATTATAAGTATAAAAGATGGATTTTAGCGTGACAGACAGCAGACAAACAGACATTTTGGAAATTATATTTTTGGTTTCTACTATCGTGATAATAAAAAGACTGTGATTGATTATCTTCAGACAGAAAAGCAAATCAAAAATAAACAAAAGCTACAAAAAAATATGTCCCACATCGCCCTCAATACAGTTGTTTTATATCTATACCTATAAAGCAGTACCAAGATATACTGACAGACGAACAGTTTAAAATATGTCCCGCATCGCCCTCAATACAGTTGTTTTATATCTATACCTATAAAGCAGTACCGAGATATACTGACAGACGAACAGTTTAAAATATGTCCCGCATCGCCCTCAATACAGTTGTTTTATATCTATACCTATAAAGCAGTACCGAAATATACTGACAGACGAACAGTTTATAATATGTCCCGCATCGCCCTCAATACAGTTATTTCATATCTATACCTATAAAGCAGTACCGAGATATAGATAGATAGATAGATAGATGAACTCTTTATTGAAACACCACAATACAGAAATATACAATTAATAAACTTAATCTAACAAAAAACATGTTACAATTGGCGGTCTTATCGCTTAAAGCGATCTCTTCCAGACAACCGTGCATGGAGAGGATTATAACATAAATAAATTACGAACGGTGGTTTTTCTTACAACAACAACATAACTATATCTACTTTAATAGAAATGACAAATAAATACCAAAACATAACAACCATACAGATATATACATATAAATATACACATCATACATACATTATATATATATATAATATATATAAATATACCCATTATACATACATAATCATATATACTTGTTTATGTATATTTTTATTTTATTTTTTAAATATATACAGTGTGTTAAAAGTAGCTAGTGCGGAAGGTAGTAGGCTTTTACTTGACTTTTAAAAGCATCAATAGAAGGTGCACGTTTAATTTTAACTGGCAAATCATTCCACAATCTAACTGCTTCAACCGTAAAGGAATGATCATAGAATGAGGTCCTATGTATGGGAATTTTTAGCAGTAAATTCTCTGATGACCTTAAAAAACGAGAGTTTGACATGTGAAGGAAATCAAAACGTTCGTTGAGATAATGTGGCGAAGAAGGATGAAACAAAATAGAGTAAAGTAGGGACAATATATGAGCATTCCGACGTTGACGTATGGGAAGCCACTTGAGCTTTATTCGAAATTCGGAGACATGGTCATATTTGCGTAATCCAAATATGAACCTAATACAAAAATTTTGAAGACGCTCTAGTTTATTTAGCTGGTCCTCCGTAAGGTCAAGATAGCAGACGTCACCGTAGTCAAGAATAGGGAGTAGGAGAGACAGTTAGAGGAGTAGGAATAGGAGTTCGTTGTTACTGACAGACGAACAGTTTAAAATATGTCCCACATGGCCCTCAATACAGTTGTTTTATATCTATACCTATAAAGCAGTACCGAGATATACTGACAGACGAACAGTTTAAAATATGTCCCGCATCACCCTCAATACAGTTGTTTTATATCTATACCTATAAAGCAGTACCGAGATATTCTGACAGCTGAACAGTTTAAAATATGTCCCGCATCGCCCTCAATACAGTTGTTTTATATCTATACCTATAAAGCAGTACCGAGATATACTGACAGACGAACAGTTTAAAATATATCCCGCATCGCCCTCAATACAGTTGTTTTATATCTATACCTATAAAACAGTACCGAGATATACTGACAGACGAACAGTTTAAAATATGTCCCGCATCGCCCTCAATACAGTTGTTTTATATCTATACCTATAAAGCAGTACCGAGATATACTGACAGACGAACAGTTTATAATATGTCCCGCATCGCCCTCAATACAGTTGTTTTATATCTATACCTATAAAGCAGTACCGAGATATACTGACAGACGAACAGTTTAAAATATGTCCCGCATCGCCCTCAATACAGTTGTTTTATATCTATACCTATAAAGCAGTACCAAGATATACTGACAGACGAACAGTTTAAAATATGTCCCGCCTCGCCCTCAATACAGTTGTTTTATATCTATACCTATAAAGCAGTACCGAGATATACTGACAGCCGAACAGTTTAAAATATGTCCCGCATCGCCCTCAATACAGTTGTTTTATATCTATACCTATAAAGCAGTACCGAGATATACTGACAGACGAACAGTTTAAAATATGTCCCGCATCGCCCTCAATACAGTTGTTTTATATCTATACCTATAAAGCAGTACCGAGATATACTGACAGACGAACATTTTAAAATATGTCCCGCATCACCCTCAATACAGTTGTTTTATATCTATACCTTTAAAGCAGTACCGAGATATACTGACAGACGAACAGTTTAAAATATGTCCCGCATCGCCCTCAATACAGTTGTTTTATATCTATACCTATAAAGCAGTATCGAGATATACTGACAGACGAACAGTTTAAACCGGTGGACCTAGAGATTTCAAATTTGAAGATAATATCCCTTGAGTTCCCGAAGGTTTTTTTTTTTATATTCCATCCCAAAGGGGGTGAATGGGTGGCAAAATTTGCATGTAGGCAAAGCTGCAGGGCGTAGCTAGTATATAATATATTAACTATATTTCTCAGTAACTTTTAGGGCATTTTCATAATTTCCCACTTTTTTTCCTGGTATAAAAAGTCCTGGGAGGTGACCACGCTGTCGTAGATTTTGATATCCTAGACAGAATTATGTGATCATTGAATGTTTTTATCCAGAAGGAAAACCGTAATAAAATCTAGAACATTTCAGCAAGTTAAAAACAAAAGCATCATAAAGCCGCCCGAATGAAGCCACAACAAGCAAGATTTCCGATATTTTGCCAAACGTCCGCCAAAAAGTATTATTACACGCAACATTAACATCTTTACCGCTACATAAATTTTCAGATAATTCGCGCAACTACAGTGTTAACAGTATGGGTGTTACGATCATGCTTACTTTTTTGTATTCCAAATCATCCTGCGGAATTTATATTTACCTACAGTACCATTATATTCCCCTCCTTGCATGGTTGTCTGGAAGAGACCGCTGTAAGCGATAAGACCACCCCTTGTGACACATAATGGTAAACCATATTTTTACTTATAATTATGGTGTCCAATAATCTATCATATGTTTTATTGCTATTTATTTTGTTACTGTTTTTTCCTCTCGTGACTTCGTCCGCGCGGACTACTGCTTATCGCGAAAAAAGCATCCTTTGTTCTTCTAGGATATTAAAAACCAACGCAGAAGTAGGTATAGCACCACTCTTGATGTTTTTTGACATACTTGTTATTTCGTTTGCATGGCAACCGTTTCTAACAGAGAGTATTCAAAAAAAATGCAGTTTTTCCAGTTTTCCCGTGGAAACTTTAATTTTTCCGGGATAAAAAGTATCCTATGTTTTATTCCAGGGTATAAACAAACAAACAACAAATAGACAACGTTTCACTTTTATATATATTTGTATGAATGTGACGTTTAAAAAAATACAAAAATGGCTGCCCCGTAGTTTCTTGGTCTTTTCTGAAACACCAGTAGAATCAGAAAATTGGGTTGGCATATTATATTCCTGTCAACTTTAAAACACAAAAGTATCTTCAATTCCAAATTAACCTTTAACTAAAGTGATGAAATAAAACTACATATATACTGCGAAGGGTCCATTGGACCCAAGGAAATTGGAAACTAATAAAAAATAAATAGGGGTTTATTTCAAGAATATATTTTTAATAATGAAAAGTTTGTCTTATGATTATTTATTGTTGATGCTATAATTATTTTGGTAAGAACTATAACAATAGTAATTTTGTACTATTTAGTAACACTGAACTATACATTTGTTCTAAAACAAAAACTATGAAAATAATTAACAAGTGCCATCATAAACAAAACAAAATTAGCCGTTTCTAAAACAAAACTTACATAACAGCTTCTAGAAAAAATGCACGGTTGCTCTATCATTCCTTAATACGCCCCATTATCTGTTACTTTTATCCACTTCTCCCAACTTCTCGACTTCATCTTAATTTTCTCATCTCTTTGAATTTTTGTCGTTGTAATTGGTTATAGTGTTATTTTTGAAAAGTCTAATATCTATTTTACAGAGTGGCTTGTTATTATTATTATTTATTTATTATTAAATTACTTACTGCGCTTACAGTATTCACCAAAGCGCGCAGCAAGTCAAACACAGAATTATTATGCATAACTTAAAAACTAGTAAGTACATATATTAAATTAGATAAGAAAGTGATACAATGGTTCAAGAAGTGGTTAAATTTTGTACAAAAGATATCAATTTCTGGTTCTTGCGCAATCAAATCATTGAGCAAATGTATGGCCTGGGCCATGGGAGCATATTTAGCAGTTTGCGTGCGCACCGCCAGTGCCTGAAGCAAGCGCCGCGCGCGCCGCCACTGCAGCTGGTCTGGCGCGAACAATGAGCAGCGAGCCAGAGCAGCAGGGTTATCAACTTTGTTGTTGAGCAGCAGGTAATAGTGCATCAACAATTATTGATGGTTGATAATTATTATTTTTTCTGCACCCTTATCAAATTCATCGTTTAAACATTAATTAATCATCATTGGTTGACTTATAAAACAATAGTCTCACATCTTTGTTTGGTCATGGTGGAAAACTCAAAATAAAAAATATTGTATAAAATATAAGTGAACACAGAGTTCACTAATTTTTTCACGTTACTTAAGAGCGGCCAACCCGCCATACGTTTCATACAAACGCTCGTACGTGATTATGGCGTTGTAACCCATCATTCTTTGAATTTTTTTAAGTAACAGATATCATGTACACTGTGTGTAGGTTTTTACTAAAGCAAAAAATATAAATATGGAGAAACAAATTCAGTATAAGCCTCAAAAAATCTGCTTTTCAGCACCAATTTTACCTTAACTTTGGCCGTTCATAATGTACTCATAAATTGTAAAATTAAAGAAAAAAACTTCGTAGAAACTTTTCACATGTAATGGAGATTTTAAATGAACAACATTTATTTCACAAACTTATAAGAATTACTCAAAAACGAGTATTTCCTGAAACAAGATTTTTGAAATTTCCGCACACAATTTTTCGTTCAATGTTGTTATTATTGTTATGATGCGGAAATTTCCAAATGCCAACCGAGCGTTGTCGTGTTGGCGTTGTTAACTAATGTCTATTGAACCCAAATGAACTCATAATATCGCCTTTGAAATGAGGACCCAAACAAATCCTTCCGCTAGCGCGTGTGTCGGCCATCTGCAAATAGTCTATAGGCGTATTTTTCAATTTTGCGAGGGCTACTGGACTCACTACATTAGTTATGGGTTAAACAGGTAAGTATCTATGTTAGTGGTATGATTCTTTTGCAAGCGTCCCTCTGTTGCAGTACCATTGCCAGATATTCCAACGCCAAGTAGTATTGTACATGCTTTACTGTATTCTGGTTTGAAGGTCAATGTTTTCAGCAAAATTACTGGCCATGAGACAAAAAACAAATGTCTCAGGTTGACAAGCGTAGTAAAGTACGAACAGGCGTGAAGCGTTATGAACAGGCGTGAAGCTTACCACCAGGCGAGCAACCTGCTCGACTCATTACTAAAATGAATAATAAAAACTAGGTATTGCTCCATCATATAAAATTGCAGTAAAATGCTTGTCTTTACAGTGTGAAAATAAGTTCATAAACAAAAACCCGACTACGGTTGGGTAAAAAATAGCCTAGGACACTTGCGATGAAGAAAAATCGATTGATACCTCGCTTGTCAAAATCGGACCAAGTTTTAAGATTAAACGCATAACCCTTCATTTGTCTTGCCTTCGTTGTGTGCAAACAATAGCCTATGACACTATACCTATACCTGAAGACGAATCGATGGACTCCTCGTTTGTAAAAATCGAACCAATAGGGGCGACGCTATAGTGGAACATCCACATACCCACATATATAGAAACATACATACATAGACTGTTAAACACATAACACTCCGCTCAGTCGGGTAATATAGTAGACGACGTCAAGCACGTCCGATCATTTTCACGGCTGCCCATACTGTTTATAGAGCGAAGTTGTTGCCGGTTGCTTTGGCTCTCATCGAGTATTACCAACGAAGTTTTTGTTAATGATTTAACGGCCGAGAAGCCAAACTAGTGATGGGGACATCCGGTGGTGAATGGAACGATTTATTTTGCAAAGTATTTGTTATGAGTAAGGGGTTCATAAACAAGCATAATAACCACATAATAATTCTGAACTGACCTTTTAAAATTCTGTATTTGATATGATGATGTGATCGCAATACTATATTTTTTAGTCCGTAACTATTTGGAGACCCAATCCAGTCATAAAAGTGAAACGTTGTCTGTTTGTTTGTTAGTTAGTTTGTCTGGGGAGCTTTCACGCGATAACGGCTGGACGGATTAAGATGAAATTAAGAATGGAGACAGCTTATACCCTAGAAAAAAACATGGGATAGTTTTATCCCGTAAAATTGAGAGTTTCCGCGGGTAAACTGGAAAATATTAATTACTCACTGTAAGGAACGGTTGCCATTACAGAATGGTATGTGGTTGCCATGGAAACGAAATAACAAGTCTGTCAATAAACAAAAAGAATGTTATTGCTATTGCTATACCTACTTTTGCATTGGTTTTTAATATCTTAGAAGAAAATAGGATGCATTGTTCGCGATAAACAGTAGTCCGCGCGGACGAAGGCGCGGGCGGGAAACTAGTGTTAGTATAAAAAACAGTGAGTACTCGTTAAAAAAAAAACAATGATACCAGTTTAAGTAGAAATCTACTAAAATCATATAACCCATCTATTTCGTAGTCAGCTAAAATAGATGACTTCGAAACAGAATTCGATCCCTCATCATCAGCCTATAGTTGTCCACTGCTGGGAGGTAATTCAATCCCAATTGCATGTGAATTTTAAATATTTATATTGTTATTAGCTGCGCCCGCGGCTTTGCCCAATTGGTAATGTTTCTGGGATATAAGGATCCAATGTGTTGTTCGCGACGATACGACTATATAATGTTAGATACGATAAGACCTAGAATATAAGTTAAATTAAGTAGAATAAGTTTAGTTATAGTTGTACATATATTTTATAAATTTTCCCTGAACGTAAATAAAGCCGATTTGGGACTGTTTTTGATTGGTAGGATCCTTGAGAGCGAGAAATAGGTAGGTATTAAAATAGGAACAAGGCATAGGTCATAGACTCGACAAAACACTAAAAATTAGAAAAGCTAGGTAAAACTATATAGAGAGATAGGGAACGTGCGAGCGAGAGACACCGCTTGCCACTCCCACCGCCCGCGCTGCGGCCGACCGCCGCGAGACGAAAGCGCGAATTGGCCATATAAATATAGGCATGATTTAGCCCGAAATTCCCGTAATCGAGACGACCGTCCAAGCCGAGGTTCGTACCCCCTGGGTGCGCTTGTGCCGGTCGTCAAAATTTTAACTTTGGCGTGCGCCTTCTGCGTCACGCATTGCGGCGGAGCGCTTTAGCGCCCGCAGGTGAAGCTGTAGAACCGAACAGTGATGTCCTACCTAAAAAAAAAAACCGAAATTCATTCCATCACCAGCAGCCGTCGAGTAAACATCTCTACAAGAACACGCTCTCAAGACCTCTCCAGTCAGGAACAACCCGGGGTCGGAACCCTGAACCAAGGCGACTTTTCTTCATCAACCCAGTGCCCGTTCCATAGACCAATCGAGCGCCATCCACCACGGTCGGTCACTTCCGACTTCCGCCTCAGCTACAGTTCACTAATCGACTGGTGGCTGGCCTAGCGGTGGCGCTCAGGAACATGTGTTATTCCGAACTACAAGTACCAATTACTTCAAACTTCGTCCAGCCATCATTATTATCGATTTTTCGACTTCTCTTACACATCGGATTGAGATACCAAGTACACCAGTTTTTAAATCAAACTTTAAGCTATCTAACATTGAAAACCGCATCGCAATCGTTTCAGTAGTTATTCAGTGATGCGCGAAACAAACGGACAAGTATTTATAAAACAGCTTGTTCGGTAGCTTATTTTACCATGGGTACCATTTTTTAATTATCTTCATTGTACAGACTTTTTGGTGCATACTGCTTTATTATAAGTATAGATATATATAGATAGTGATGAGAACGACAACTTGTATAATTCAAATATTTTACAAATTGATAACAAAACGTATTTGCACTACCTAAAATTGGAAATAACACCAGAACATGTAATATTACTATAAAAATGCTCGTAACATTAGACCTCTAAATACTACTGCAAAACTTTCACACTACTACTTCTGAAAGCGCAGTATTTCGGCTTTATGTAGCAGTAACATAAAATTAAATTTTTCGCTTATTAAAAATACTTTTGAGTTTACGGCGCTTTTAGCTGTGCATGTGCATGTTGCTTTCCGAGGCTCTGAAGCTGGAGGTGTACCCAAAAGAATACACTACTCTTATTTACTAGCTGTGCCCGGCTTTGCCTGCGTGGTAATTTTTCTGGGTTAAATGTAACCCTTGTATTGTTACAGTACCTAAAATACAAATACCTACAACAAACAAATTGTTTCCTCTGTATTCATCTATCTATACTTATAATAAAGCAATAAGTACGAAAAAGTATGTACAAAGAATATAATTTAAAAAATAAACAAGAATATAACATTAAAAAAACATGTCTGTTTGTTTGTTTGCTTGTTCGCGAATCACGTGAAAACTACTGAACTGATTGCGACGTGAATTTCACTGTTAGATAGCTTAGGGTCTGATTTAAAAACTGGGGTACTTGTTATCTCAATTCGATGAGTAGAAGCCGAGCAATCGATAAAAAAAAATTGACGACTGAAGGAATTTTGATCAAATGTATTTATGTTGTAATGGTATATTGGTAGTTTAGGTCTTTGAATGGTACATAGAGTACTTTTAACCTAGAGAAATGACCACGAATGCGAAGCCGCGGGTACAGCTAGTAAACAAATAAAATGTCATATATTTGAATTAGATTAAAGTTCTTTCAGCTGTCAAAAATTTGTTTAACGATTACTCGGATTCCACTCATCGGATTGCTAAATATAGTACACTAGATTTTAAGTAGTAAGTAGTACACTAAGATATCCAATAGTGAAAACCACATTTCAATCAGTCCAGTAGATTTTACATGATGTGCGAACAGACAGACAGACGCAATTTTTAAAACTGTTATAATTTCTCGTGCAGTACAAAAATAATATACAAATAGTTTATTTAGCTAAAAGAAAATTACAAATAAATAGAATTGCCACTAGGAAATGCAAACTTTGACCTTCGCACTACGTCAAAGTTTGGGTCTTATTTTAGGTAACCCGGACCATATTTATTTATATGTCCCTTGTACTTACCTTTTGTCACTTACTGCTTAATCTACACTAACATTATAAGTAGGAAAGATTTGATTTTTACACACTGGCCAAAAAAAGGAGTGCAGTGTAAATAGGATTCATGTATGTTTGTTTGTATGTACGTATTTGCGTTTGTTTGATCCACCATTACTTTTAAATGCCTGAACAGATTTAGACGTATCATTAGAATCCTTAGATCCCTCGAGTGAAACAGGGCAATTTTTTTTTTGTAAAAAACATTTATCTTTCGGCAGTAAACAGTGGCAATTTAAAAAAAATACTTTGAATTTTACAATATGGGTATCAAATTGAAGGCCTTGATAAGCACGTTCCAATAGTATATAATTCACTGGCATAAGTTATTTTTTGGCAGGGCAGGTGTGTTTTAAGCTTTTAAGCTAGTTTGTATATATGTTATTTGTAATAGATAAACTCAAAAAATGCTAAACTGATTTTAAATTTTCTGTCACCTATATAAAGGTACATTATCAGCGAGTAAAATGCGCAATTTTTATTTTCAAATAATTAGTTACTCCTTTGAAAGTCGCAATAATGTAATCCAAGGTGTTAAAAATTTGCCCACAAAAATGTTGATTACTCGCTGTAAGGAACGGAATGACATGTTGCTGTGGAAACGAAATAATAACAAGACTTGCAAAAATGAGTAATAATGCAGTTGTTTAGGGTCAAAAAGCACCACGAGCGTCGCTGCCGACGATTTTGAATTACGCTTACTCTAGCGTTTTTTGTTTAGAAGTTACTACGGCTGTAAAAATCGAATTGGTGAAGCCGGGGCAAGTCACTAGTTTAAGGTTGATATAATAGATGAAGAATCACATAAAATATATAAAAGATGAATAATCACAAAGCTTCGTTCATGTGTGTGGTATTTCTATACCACATAAGGGTAACACCTTGCCGATCATCTCGCAGTAAGGTGATGGAAAGGTGATGCGAGAATCAGATTGAGCAGGTCTTGTGTACACTCTCCAAATCAATTTACACGGATTCAAATGGTCTACCGTAGCCTCCCTCTGAAGCTGGACAATAGTGTCTTCTGTTCAGAGTTTTCTATGTGAATGTTATTTTGACAACATAATTCACTTTATTATTCGAGAATAGGATTTTAACATATGTTTTTGCTTCATCAATAATTTATATTGAGATACTATTCATGTAGAGTTACTTTTTTAACATAAAAAGCATTCCAACACTCGAGTAACGAGAGCCCGACAAAATCGTATGCAAACAAGTTTTTTATTAGAAAAGTTTCATCTGTCTCGCTCTTTAGAAGTCGTAATAAATGAGACGGCATGCAGCGTGATCACTGTGAGTTCATAACATGAGTTAATTTAGAATTCATACTATGAATAAGCTTTGAGAGAGAATTCTGTAGAGATCTCGTTACAAGTTTTATAATTGGCTTTTTAGTTTATCTCTTTTACTTTCTCGTCGTATCAGGTAGTGCTGGCCTCTCGTGACAGAATTTGTCAGGTCGAGGGCCTGTGATATGGCTTAATAACTGCTTTTAATCAATAACAGCCGGGACTGACAGCTTCGAAGCACGGAGCGCATAGAAAAGTCATTCATGCGGAGCCGAAGTATCATTGGATTTAATCAAAGAAACAAAAGAATACATTGGAATTCATTAAAAGTGACACACTTTATCCCAACTTTAGGGGATGGTTATAACATTCTGAAAATGTGGCATTAAGAGTTGGAGCACTAAATTATCCAATAATCCCTAGATTAACACCTTTCACAAGTTTTGAAGGCTTAAAACAATAATCTAAAACAAAACTTTGGACATGAAATATTATCGCAAAGTAGAGGACGCGAGGATTATTCTGTACACAAAAGGCTGAACATAAAAGGTACTCTACGTAACTACTATAATTACTTTACTCTACGAGTACCTCAAATAATTCTAAGACCAGATGATTTGAAGACGTCATCGTGTTTAAATTCATTTTAAAATATTATTTGTGTAAATTATACTCGTAATTCTCGAGGTAGACCACTACTTACTGTGAAGTACATCATTATCAGCCTCATTTTACTGCTGGGCATAGGCCTCTCCCAAAGCACGCTACTGAGCCCAATCTTTGGCTCTTCTTTTCCAACATCTTGCGTATATCGTCGCTCCACCTAGCCGGAGGGCGACCTACAATACGCTTGCCGAGTCAAAGTTTCCACTCAAGAACACGTCTTACCCAACGGTTATCAGTCCTTCGGCAAATATGACCATCCCACTGCCACTTCAGCCTGATAATCCTTGGGGCTATGTCGATAACTTTGGTTCTCTGCCGGATCACCTCGTTCCGGATTCGATCTCTCAAAGAAACTCCGAGCATAGCCCTTTCCATTGTACGCTGAGCGACTTTGAATTGGTGAACTAGTCGTACCGTGAGAGTCCACGTCTCAGCTCCGTAAGTCATAACAGGTAGGACGCACTGGTTGAAGACTTTCGTTTTTAGGTATTGGGGAATTGGTGACGAAAAGACTCGACGAAGTTAACCAAATGCTGCCGCCCAGCTGTACAGCAGCTGTGTTTTTTTACCCAATTTCAGCGTTTGCCCAAGATAAACATACTCTTGAACAACTTCAAGAGGAGATCCGTGAATAGTAGTCGGTTCCGGAAAGACATGTTTATTGAACATTATCTTGGTTTTATCCAAATTCATGCCGGAGACCGATGCGTTGAGATGACTTTTCAGCTTTTCAGCTAGGCTTTTCAGCATCTGATATAAGTCCTGCAACGGTTCTGCCATAATGACGATGTCCGCAAATACTACTGTGAAGTACGCTGGAAGTCATCAGACTCGTACATTACCGGAAAAAAGGCGTGAACGAGAGGAGGCAACTGAGTAATGGGTGGCAGGTTGATAGATAGATAATTGTATAATCACAAAGAAGTCCCGTGGAATGTGTTGGTTACGCAAATCTATTGCGTTGCAATTGTAAAATAGATGCGCGATCTGTTTTACAATTACAAGAGAGGGTTTTAAATAGTGCACAAAAAACAACATATTTTTCCATGACTGTTCTCATTTGCTCCAAAATAACAGACCAACTTCACTGAAAGCGAAACTTAGCGGGACCCCAAAAACGAATTCAACTTTGACAATTTCAAATAATTAATACTGATGAGATGACGAGGTTCTTAATTTGGTTGAATTAAAAGCACGGCGCATAGTGAGTCAATTTTTTAACCCCCGAACTCGATAAGGTTTAGCGTGTGTATCATTCTATGTTTGTAGGTATGTATCATTGTAAGTATCCGTGTGTCTGTTTGTGGCATCGTAGCTCCCAAACGAATGGACCAATTATGTTGCGATTTTTTCTGTTTGAAAGCTGATGTGATCGAGATGCTTCTTAGCTATAATTGGGGGTGGGGAGGGGATGAGGGGTCAGGGTTTTTTTTAATTTGTGCTTGTGACTAAAGATCAAGACACGTAACAAAACATAAGTTCAAAATCTAAAACCCGACTACGGTTGGGTAAAAAATATCTTATGTTACTCTTGCAATGAAGACGAATCGATTGATACGTCGCTTGTCAAAATCGAACCAAGTTTTTAGTTTGACCACATAAACCTTCCTTTGCTTCGCCGTAGTCGGGTAAAGAAATTAGCTTTTGACACACTTTAAATGAAGACAAATCGATTGACACCTCGCTTGTCAAAATCGAACCAAGTTTTTAGTTTGAGCAGATAACCCTTCCTCTGCTTCGCCGTAGTCGAGTAATAAAATAGCACATAAAACTTTATACTTGAAGACAAATAGATTACCACCTCGCTTGTTAAAATTGGACCAATAGGGACGACGCTGTGTTGGAACATCCACATACCCACATATATAGATATATACATACATACATACATAGACTATTAAACTCATTACCCTTCCCTTGCTATGCCATAGTCGGGTAAAAAAGCGGTTGCAAAAAGACTTATACAGTGACACTTCGATGCTGTTTTCCACTCTTATAAAGCTTTTGAAGCTTCAAATGAACATAGCGTAACTTGACGTCAGTGAAGCGGCTCAACAAGTCTAAGTTTCCTGAAGTTGCGACACACCGCTTCGCTGAAGATCACTTCCACCTAGTGGGTCTCAGTGCACTTAGTGGAAAATGATTATATATATATATCACTTTGCAGATAGACAATCCGCATGGACAATAATTTTCCACTAAGTGCACTGATATCCAAACCAATATATAAAACTGAAACGTTGTCTGTTTGTTTGTTTAGGGAGATTTCACGCGATACGCGACGGATTTTGATAAAATTTAGAATGAAGACAGCTTATAGCTTATTTATGCTAGAATAAAACATAGGATACTTTTTGTCCCGGAAAATTGAAAGTTTCCGCGGGAAAACTAGAAAATATTGTTTCTTACTATAAGGAATGGTTGCCATGGAAACGTAATAACAAGTCTGTCAAAAAACATCAAGAGCATAGGTGCTTACCCACTTTTGCATTGGTTTTTAATATTTTAGAAGAAAATAGGATGCTATTTTTCGCGATAAACAGTAGTCCGCGCGTACGAAGTCACGGGCGGGAAAACTATTATATAATATACATTGATAACCAAGAAATGGCATTAGTTTTATATCAGTCGTATATATGAACCATACCTGATATCTGAAAAAAAAAGTGTAATAATTTAAGTGTGGTGTGATTATAAATATGTTGACATTAAGACATTGTAATGTATTAATTATTTTATCTACACTCATATCGTAAAATCCGGATTATGAACTAAAAAATGGTGGCATAATGACATATATTACGCATGGCACGTCTCTAATAAGAAATACATTATAACACTGTTTTTTCAAATAAACAATTGTATTATATATTGTTTCCCACAAAAGCACCGGTTTGGCTTCTTACTACGAGGGTTTTCGCCATCTATTATCTATGGTGGTGCGTGTTAGACCATATGCGCGCGAATTCGCTGTGGACTGGATTTTGGCGTCTTAATTAACTTAACATTTAATTGGTACACAATTTAATGTGTGTGTGTGTGTGTGTGTGTGTGTGTGTGTGTGTGTGTGTGTGTGTGTGTGTGTACAGGTATGTGTTTTTGTTGATCAAAAGTATTATCCTGATTAAAAATGTCCGACAGCAGTGTTAGTGAGGAGAATTTGATTCCACCTTACATCACAAAAACAGCAACGAACATGACGAACGAGCTTTTAGCAGCAAAATCAAGAAAATATACTCTCGTGTTTTAATACCCCTTATTATGCAATCGTTTCATAAACTAATATTATTTTATCAAATTAAATGAAAATGGGTTCAATAATTTGTATAATATTAACTGTTTTTTTTTACAATAGTTGTTCCACTATTTTGTCGGACTTTCATACCATTTGATTTAAAATGTACATGAGCCATCTCTTCTTCTGTTGTAAGTCAGTTTTGTCTCAGTGTGCGCAGCGCCTTATTTAAACAAATTGTTTTTGCCAAATTGAAACAGTTGGAAAGATGACGTTTTAAATTGTTTTGAGAAAGATAACGCAATTAGTGCGGTCGTACCTTTGTTAGGATTGAGAAATATCTTTGTTTCCAAAATTTCCATTAAGTAATTTAATAAATTTTAGTTTAACTGACAGCTTTTTTGTTGTTTCTTCGCGAGCAACAACATTAATAACTAAATTTATAATACTTTAAACGTTTATTACATCGCGGCGTCGCGCAAGTGGAAATAGATCCTAAAAGTATTTTTCCTTTGCATATTTAACGACTATGACACAAATAAGGCCTTCTATGACCTATTTATGATGAAAACAACTTGACATAACTTCTTAAACGACGATAAAACTTGTCCGTAACAAAGGCCTACATCTTCATAGTACTAAATAACGTTCAACCTTTTTAAAACTAAGGTAATAAAAAAGAAATATTTTCTGAAAGTTGGCCTATAAAGCAAGTGTAATTGGATGACAATTTATGTAGCTTGCAACGCTTGGATAGAGATGGGATGGTGCTGTTTGGCCGGATAGTTGGATATGTTCGGACAAAACTATCCTAATATATTCGCAGCATTTATTATACTTTAAACGTTTATTACACTTGAATTTCGTAGAAAGGTAATTTTTAATGGCTTGTTTGTAAATATTTGGTTGATCATTTATATTTGGGCCATTGTATGGTTCTAATTCAATAAAAAAACAATAAATTTCAAATAAATAAACTTTAATCAAATTTTCCTCTTTTTTCACAAGCCTTAATGTAATTTTCGGTGTGCATCTGTCTGTCATTCATTTATCTCTTACAAATTATTAACTATATTAGCAAAATTATAAATTAAATTATTATTAAACAGCATTTCTAATTTAGAGAACAAAAATTTTAAATCTTTGTTCTTTTTGGGACT
The DNA here is from genome assembly GCA_946251855.1 of Alsophila aescularia. Taxonomy (NCBI): domain Eukaryota; kingdom Metazoa; phylum Arthropoda; class Insecta; order Lepidoptera; family Geometridae; genus Alsophila; species Alsophila aescularia. The sequence goes on from OX276373.1 coordinate 53,646,560, forward strand.
TTTATGTATATATATATCAGTCTTTTTTTCTTTAGTGTAGATGTTATCTAAGTGCTTTTCCATCTGATAGACTAATATTAAATACTAGCACTAATAATTATATATGCTCATTGCAATAGGATAGGTTTAAACCGTCGGATAGAGCGGCAAATACATGAACGAAGTAAGAGAAATTGACAAGAACATTAGAAGACACAAACAAAGAAACATTAGTTCAAAAACAAAAACCCTTTAGGTTTAGGGTAAAAAAATAGCCTATGTCACTCTTCCATAGCCTATGATACATCGCTTGTCAAAATTGGACCAATTTTTTAGTTTGAACACATAACTCTTCCAATGCTTAGCAGTAGTCGGGCAAAAAATGCCTATGACCTATACCTATACCTAAAGAATCGACCGAAACTTTGCTCGTCAAAATCGGTCCAAATTAACTTCATTGCCATTCTCTTTTGCCATAGTCGGTTGAAAATACAAATGAATTGATTAAAAAAACACTTTTTTATGTTGCTTGGGACACATTACATTCAAATCTGTTCAGGCATTTAAAAGATATGGTGGCATAAAGACGTACATATATACCATCCTGAAAACATTACACTCCTTTTTTGGGCAGTCGTGCAAAACAGACCGGATAAGCCGGACACACAACATCACTAAATAAGAGTTCCAAACGGGGACTTTTTGCTTTTTAGTTCGAGTAGGGCAGAAAATTTATAGGGATCGTGTTGTTTTGAAAGTTTCACGAACTTTCGCGGTTATTGCGACGAAATCGTTTGAAGAATTACTGAAAATTAGGTTAAAAAGGTAATTTGAGGCTTACACCGTTTTTATTTGTCACTTGGGGATGCCTTGGAGATTTTACTACAGTTTTGATTATGAATGTGTAAACACTGGATGTTTATGTTATGAAGGCTTGCTTTTTTAAAAGCTTTTATTTAACTTTACTTGTATCTATCTATGTATGTATGTGTCTATGTACCTTCGACCACATCTTCGCTTTCCATCAGGTGAGATCGTGGTCAAACTATTACCTAGACCGTAATTAAAAAAAAAGGTATTTTTTCTGTCCTGGAATCTTTCAATTCAAATTTCGAGACCTTCGGGGTTAGGTATCTGGCTAAATATTGTTGGAATGATTTCGTATTAAATAAAATTACTTAATATAATAATATTCTATTTATACAAAGTGATTTTATCATACAAGGCTAAAAATCCAGTTCAGCTTATTAGGCCTAATATAAATCTAGGGCTTTACTTTATTACCAAATTATGACTTTGATGGTATTACCCTAATTATTTCGGCTCGTGAACTTTCATTAGGCAATCATTTTATTCCCTTTTGATCGTACTAAGCCTTGGAGATATACATTAATATAAAAATATTTTATTATAATATTTTATTTTATTGTGATTAGCCCCAGCTTCGCACGGGTAGCGCTCATACCGTGGCATTTTTACTTTAAGCATTACTATAACGGTCGTAACTTCAAAAATAAAACGCCGGTAAGCGTAATTCAAAATCTTTGGCAGCTAACATCGTGGTGCTTTATGACCATAGACAACGGCATTATTACTTACATACTTGACAGACTTGTTATTATTTCGTTCCCACGGCAACATGTCATTCCGTTCCTTCGATTTATTGAAGTTTTTGTAAAGTTTAGATATGTTGGGTTACAATATTGTAGTTTTCGTGAAAAGCTCTAATTTATTAAAATAGTAGATTGTATTACTAGGGAGTGAAATAATATTTTGCCGCTATTTTGAACCCAGAGCGGAGTGAAGGATTCTAGAATAGAATCCTGAAAGTAGCGAGGGATTCAATATACGTCACTCGAGTGAAAATAATGTTGCGCCTGAGTGATACACTCTTCTTTTCATCCCCCTCTATGAGAAAAATAAATAAAAGGCGCTTGTAGATACTTTACAGCTCATATATTTATTTACAAGCACAAATTAAAAATGTACATCACCCCTCCCCCCCTCCAGTACTAGTTTAAGCCCCCCCGCCCCCTCCCGCATTATAGCTAAGAACCATTTCAATTACCTCAGCTTTGAAACATAAAAAACCGCATCTAAATCGGTCCATTCATTTGGAAGCTACGATCCTCACCCCCTCCCCGCGGAAAGAGCCGACGAGCCACGGAAATTCATTACTGCCCTCTCTGAAAGTCTTGAACAGAAAATACCTACTTTGCTCCCACTTTTCCAGGAACCAATCAGTGTATTTCGAAAAAATGGGATGAAAAATAAAAGTCAACCCTTGTTACTCGCTGATAATGAAGCTTTCTATGTGAAAGAATGACCTAGAAAGAATCTTCTTCGAATCTTGCAAAGTGCAATCATTAGTGTGATAAGCAGAAATGATTGTTTTCGAGTCATGGATGTAATATTTGTATCTATGTATGTTTAATAAGTTCAAAACTAAAACCCGACTACGGTCGGGTTAAAAATAGGCTAAAACGCTTTTGCGATAAAGACGAATCGATTGATACTTCGCTTGCCAAAATCAGACCAAGTTTTTAGTTTGAACACACAACCCTTCATTTGCTTCGCCGTAGTCTGATAAAAAAAATAACCTATGACACTCTTACACCTGAAGACGAATCGATTAATACCTGGCTTGTCAAAATCAGACCAATAGGTGCGACGCTACGGAACATCCTTATACACACATACATATATATATATATATATATACATACAGTCATACATACATAGACTGTTAAACTAATTACCCTTCCCTTGCTTCGTCGTACTCAGGTAAAAAAGTACATTTCAAAGAAAACCAAAGTCATTGTTCCTTATGAACTTTGACATGGATAATGGCACCGAGTCTTCCAACAAAGGCATCGCACGCTGCATGAAGGCAGGTTTTTGTGGAATTCGGTCCCATTCCCGACGAAGCGCTACTTTCAGCGTATCCACACTCTCGTTATTGTTCACCTGCAAGCGCTGGAGCTCTCAAACAATGGTTGCTTTTGATTTTCCATACAAATGTAATCACACTATTGCGTTCAACACCCTTATTGATAAACAAGCGATTTGCTCTATGTGCTAATCCAGGACCTAAAATACCAACATACCATAATTTGATCAAAATTCTCTTCTATTGCTCGGCTTCTACTCATTGGATTGAGATACTAAGTACCCCAGTTTTTAATTGAACACCTAAGCTATCCAACAGTGAATACCGCATTGCAATCGGTCCAGTAGTTTTTACGTGATGCGAACAAACATACAGACAAACAGCTCTCTGTTTGTCTGTATGTTTGTTACACGATTTAAAAAATGTTATATTCTTGTTCAATAGCTTAATGTAACTTTAAAACTTTCGCGATTCGAACACATAAAAATATATTTTAACAGTAGCTTATTTGAAGTACCATAGACCATTTTTTTTAAATTATCTTTTGTGTACAGACTATTTCGTTCCTATTGCTATAATATAAGCATAGATAGATGTGTCACGAGGCGGTCCAGGGTTTGGGCTTGCTCCACCAGCCCAAATACCAAGCCTCAGTGGTCAACACAAAAGGTCAGGAACAATTAGGAGCACAGGAACAGGAGGAGATGATCATAAACAGCAGCTTACGAAGGTATTATTATATATATTTAAAATCTCCAGTTGTAATGAACTTAATAAGGTATAACGTGTTTTGAAGTAGCGTAGTGAACCCATTATAAAACATATTATTTTGTGAAATTCGGTTTGCTAAAATCAATATCGGAATGACAGGTTATTTGAATTTAGAATTAATAATGACAAATTAACAAATGGAATGACATGGATTATGAAAGAATTAAGAGATCAAATGAGTATTATTACGTTAGAGGTTTGACCTCGTTACAGATGGATATAGATTGTCGTTTCAACTTTTTTGACAGGTTGCAAAGAAGAAAGTATTTGCGTTTCACCATATTTTGCCGCGCTGTCATGAATAGTTTAAAAGTTGTAGTAGTTTGAAGATGGTAAGGTAACACGTAACACTTCAAGCAGACCATGTATATGCATGAAAACACATGAAGTTACAGCCAAAAGCAAGGATTACGCATTAACTAGGATATATTCCGTGGTGCGGTATCGAAATTGCCGACAAATCAGATAATTCAGTATTTAGTACTAAGCCTAGATTCATGAGCAATTTATCTAAATGCCACAATTAGGCATTATGTCGGGTATGACATATAAGCAATGCTTTGTGCCCGTTTGCATCGATATACGTTCGATCCAGTATGTGACATATACGGTGGATATTCTAGCAATGTAAGACAAGACATTATCGAAATTACTAAAAAAAACGCCTGCCTCCTAACTAAAAGGAGGCAAAAATTGAAGTCTCTCACTTCAATTTTTTTTTGGTTGCTGACCAAATTTAAATTTTTATAGATCCTAAATGGTCATCTATCTATCTATATAACTATTCTTATAATAAAGCAATAAGTACGAAAAAGTATATACAAAGCAGATAATAAACAAAAATGGTCTAAAACTTAAAATAAATTACTGAACTATTATTATTTATTCAGCCTTTCTGTTTGTCTGTATGTTTGCTTATTCACGCATCACGTAAAAACTACTAAATTGATTGCGATGCGGTTTTCACTGTAGGATAGCTTAGGGTTTGAGTTAGAAACTGGGGTATTTTGTATCTCAATCCAATGAGTATAAGCCGAGTAATCAACAAACTGGTATAGCACACAGAGTACTTTTAACCTAGAGAAATGACCACGCGTGCGATACCGCGGGCATCAGCTAGTTCAAAATAAAAGAAACCGCCCCTTTCCGCAGTCTGTTAAAAAAATATATACACAAGATTCTAGTCGCTATTGTTCGGTAATTTGTTTCTGGAAACTGCATCATTATTTTCTCCACTAGTGTTTCCTTAAACTGTATAGGTATAGAAAAAATATATAAAAATCCAACTAAGCATACAATCTAAGCTGTACGTTTTTTAGCGCCGCCCTGTAATCCGCGCTGATATGTTGCACATATAATCCTTGTAATACAGCTCGTCACTTGTTCCATGAGTACGGACGTTATTACAGGGTAGAGGTGTGTAATTTCGGCAAAAGAAAAGCGGTTAAGTATAATTATTTTTATTAAACGTTTTTATTTAGCTTGACCTGTGTCTGTGTGTGTGTTGATTTTTGTTTGTTTGGGTCAAATCTAGTAATCGAAATTTTACCCCTTCCTGTTGATCGATTGATCTGAAATTTGGTACACGCCTTTAGTTTAGTTGACAATACAATTATGTATATTCAGTAACATAGTAAACTCAACATGGCCGCTGCCAAAAAATGGTGGATTACACATATTTTGTCACCCCTCAATATGGGTATCAAATGAGCTTAACTAGTAGAATACAGTACACCATTAAAAATAATGGTGGATTATATAAAAAAAACGACCCCCTCAATGTAGGTATCAAATTAAAAGGCTTGATAAGTTGAACACAGTAACATTAGAAATAACTAAATAAAAAACTATTAACTAGAAAATTATAGTTATATATTTAAACGGGACTTAATCGCGCTGAAAAGTTGTTTCAAGTTGGCTGTGTTCTGGAATCCCGTGATAACCAAGTGTTCGCGTCGCGGTTTATGTCAGAAGAAATCTGCAGATGTCGTTAGTGTCGTGTCCTGACAATTCAGAATTTTTACAAAACCAAATTTGAGTAGTTGGAGATAACGCTCGCCCTTCTCGACGCTGACACCCGCTACTTCAGTCTTCTCGTGACCACTGCAACTTGATCGAAACGTTGAGGTAAATAAATATTAAGTAAACTCATCATCATCAGCCCGTATTCGTCCACTGCTGGACATAGGCCTCTCCATGTGAACGCCACTGAGCCCGATCTTCGGCTCTCCTCATCCAGTCGCTACCGATCGCCTTTCGCAAGTCGTCACTCCACCTGGCCGGCGGGCGCCCTACACTACGTTTGCTTAAATGCGTTCTCCACTCTATAACCCGTTTACCCCAACGGTTGTCGGTTCTTCGAGTTATGTGACCAGCCCATTGCCACTTCAGCTTGCTAATTCTTTGAGCTATGTCGGTTACACTAGTTCTCCTGCGGATCTCTTCATTTCGGATTATGTCCTTTAGAGAAACTCTAAAGGACAGAATCCGCACGAATAGGCGCCCAGTCTAAACCAGTGGATGTTGTGATTTGTTTTTTTAAAGAAATATTCCTTGAATTCCCTGAGTGTTTTTTGAAATTCCATTCCTCTTCCTATTACATCTCTCTTCCACCCCAAAGGGGCGAACGGGGGTGGAAAATTTGCTCGCGGGCAATTGTTTGCCAAATACATGACATAATCAAGTAAAAACATGACAAAGGTTTTGTCATTCTAACAAAATAGTCCAGCTCACAATAAGGATAACAGGAGTAAAAAAATCTTTGCACAATCAAGCTCAGCAAAGTTTAAAGTGCATTTACTCCAATGTGAAATTTACTACACTTACCTTATTATAAAATCGCTCGCTCCTCCACTCAGCGCAAAGCGTTAAGCTTAAGCTGCTGCTACATAGGTACTTGGTAATTCTGTAGTAAGAAAAATGCTCCATAATCCGCACTCGCTAGCAACACCCGGCTTAAACGCGCAAAAACTTGAAGCTCGGAAAATATGCTGGAATTTGTTCAAATTTAAACAAAAATTCAAAATTTTAACTGAATTTGTTTGGATATTTAATCGAGCGCTAAAACAGAAGTCTTTTGTGAATCGCACGAGGTAAAGACTTGCTGGTAAACTTAATTTGCACGCTTGATTAGATATATAAAACTAAAATTGAGTTTTCGTTACGTTATTAAATCCGTTACTATATTGTAATGTCTCGACCATTATCATTCCATTAGTCACTGGCTTTCACCGACCACTTCGTCCGCGCGGAATACAGTTTATCGCGAAAAAAATACATCCAATGTTCTCCTAGCATAATAAAAACCAATGCAAAAGTATAGCACCAACGCTCTTGATGCTTTTTACACGACTGACCAAAAAATGGAGTGTAATGTTATTAGGATTCATGTATGTATGTATGTATGAATGTGAGTTTTTTTATTCCACCATAACTTATAAATGCCTGAACAGATTTAGACGTATGGGGTATGGTTAAAATCCTGACATCCCCCCGAGTAACATAGGCAATTTTTTAAGTCATATTTGCGGCTGTTCGGCTCCATTTTCAAGAGTGACAAAATATTTTTTCTTCTAATTTTACAATATGGGTATCAATTGGAAAGACTTGATAAGCACATTCAAATAGTATATAATTTATTGGCATAAGTTCTCTTTTGGCAGGGCAGGCGTGTTTTTAGCTTTTAAGCTAGTTATATAGTTATAGGAAGCGAAATAATAGCAAGTCTGTCAGACTTGCTATTATTTCGCTTCCATGGCAATTGTTCCTAACAGGATTAATCGACATTTTCTAGTTTTCCCGTGGAAACTTACCATTTTCCGGGAAGAAACTATCCCATGTAGGTACTCTGTTTTGTACAGTACCTATTCAATCAAGTTTCATCAAAATCGGATCAGCCATTTTGGCGTTAAAACTACCCAAATAAACAAACAAACAACGTTTCACTGTCATATATTGGTATGGATTAGACTAATGCTAACCCCCCATTCCTATAAAAATGAAACTAGTCGTTTTTTCAACGTCTCGTTACTTTATGACGTCTTTTGTATGGCGATTATATCAAAAGCTGACGGACAGTAAGCGAAAACGATTCGTTTTAAAATATAAGAACCGGCCTTAAGTTCCTAATATGTGGTACGGCTCAGTTTAATAAAGAACAGTGTCATTTTCTACCAGACGTAAGCTGAAACTGTTTCTATAAAACTAAGGTTTGTTACTAACAGATAGGAGGGTTACTAGCTACGTTCCCTTGGCATAATGCATAGAGATAGTACGGTACGGAAAAAAAAATACATCAAGCATCGACCCTATTAAACAAAGCTGTAATAGGATCAATGATATCAAGTGAACTGTCAAAATTATATTGATTAATTCGGGACTACGAAAACGAAAGAACTCTGTCGCTATAAAATAACTTGTAGAATGCAATGTGACGCCTCGTTATTGACCGAGCGAGCGCGAAGCGTCTCCGTTTCAGCTTGGGCAAAAATGCTTTGGTATGTCCGGCTGTTGTCCTCTACAGGTCGCGTTCTCAACCGATTATCGTAAAATTTTGTGAGCAACTTCTATAATTGTATGTGTATTTTGTGAACATTTTACAAAATTGCGGAGAAATGCGGGGGTTGAAAAAGTAAAAAAAAAACCAGCCATTTCAAAATATATTCTGAACATTTATCCAGTTTTAAGCTCTGCAAACAAAGACTCGCGAGGTCTACACTCACACAGCCACTATTACAAATGGTTGCTGTAACATTGACGTATCGTTGATTATAGAAACCGGACATAAGTGGATGAGAAGTGTCTTAGCAGTTTTTGGTTTAATATCAGAGGAGAATGCCGTAAGAGGGAGGAGGCTTGTGCCCTGCAGTAGGAGAAAAAAACTGCTGCTAATTATGATGATGACGTTCAATGCAAATGTCAATGTCATATATATAGATTCAGTAATCGTTGCCTATAACACCTGCAACACCACGGGCTCTGATGGTCCTACTTTTGAATTGAGTTTGGTTTCTCAATGTACAAACCACTTCTTAACATTTTGTATTTTCAAATAAACACCATGACCGTAAATTCGATATTTTTCTTAACAGTATGTACTCAATCCGTGCAACAGAAGGTATCAGTGGCACTAAATATAAAAAGTAAATACATAACTAATAAAAAAATAATACTAGGCATTATTAAATTAGGCAAAATTTAAACTTGTCATCCATGCAACATCACGGGAGCGGAGCGGCAGATATGGGTAGGTACAAACTTATCCCGCGCCGCAGTGGTGAAGCGTGTTTACTGAAATACACATTTCAGCTTAAGACAAATATCGAATTCAATGTCACGGTGTATAATATGACTAGCAATAACATGACTTTTTATTTACATTGATAAATAAACAAACCAGTCGTTTAGTGCATTTAGCCAGTATCAAGTTAAGAGATATTACAACTTGTATGTTTTTTTCAAAAAATTGTTAAAATTTTGAGTACCAGTTAGTCAGGTAATCAAAAGTCTAGTCAAGTCACAGACAAAGTCACGATTCAGTAAGTAAGTTTTACTGAAACTTCCTCGGGAGTTTTGGAGAGAACACAAAATGACACATTTTTTGCGGTTGTATCATTTTCCTATACTCGTGAATAAACACATAATGGTTATTACCAATAATATTACAAACAAACTTTTGAAAAAACATTAGAATGAAAGCAACAAAGTCTTAATTTAGTTTTCCGCCGAAACTCGCTTTTTTAAACTTATTCCTACTACATGACATCTATTTTTGTCCACAGAACACGCATCAGCCATAGTCGGTAACACGGCCCGCCTGCGCTGCCGGATAGATGGCGCCTCTTGTGGCGAGATGCACAGCATCAAGTGGTACAAGGCAGATCGGAGAGTATATGTGTACTCCGCGCCCAGGAATGGTATCCACGCCGTCAACAGACCTGAGGGGGAGATGTTAGACAGGTTAGTAGTTACAGAAGTGTAGTTAAAAATAAGAATAAATTGCTTAAAAATATTCAGAAGTGGGATCCATGCAGTCATCCAGCCTGAGGGGGAAGAAATTAGACATGAGATAAATGTTATTATTATTTATAAATAAGTTTTTTTTAATGATTTTAGCGGTTAATCCGGACCCTTAAGTAATTATCAGACATAATAATATAATTACATTGATTTTGCCGATACGCTCTCTACGAGAAAGATGTGCTTATTATGCTTTTGGGATAAAACTAAACATTGAGAAACACCGTTTATTGGGATTCGAAACAAACTAGTTTATTAAATTGCGTAAATATTTAATAACGTGATTCAGATAGTATGTAGATCTAATAAGTCGCAGATAGTCAGTATCTTCTCCCCCAGATCTTCAGTATTGAGACTTGAACTCAATTAGCTCGCTAGGTCAACAAGGTAACGTTCCATTGGATCCAAGCCTAGAAAAATTATGTTAAAAGACAAAACAAAGCTCTTCTAGAATATTATTTCGTTGATTTTTCAATAGCTTGCCTCTGCACCACAGTATTCACAGTTTAAATATTCGCAAAGACCTTGTTTCTCAATATTGCTTTTCTCGGTAGAGGTTCTGCTTCATATTGTTTTCTTATTGAGAGAAGAAATTAAATTCCATTGTTTATGCAAAGTCATGCAAAAGTGCTGTAGATTGTATTCCAGTCTAGTTTGGAAGAGGACGTTTTGCATTTAAATGATTAAACATGAGGTCAATGTGCAATAATTGCATAATTTTTTTAATTACTTTTAAATTAGTAGAAAATAATGATAAACATTCGTTTTTTAATATGTTTGACAAAAAATAGACTCCATTAAAAAAAAAATATGTTGTTGTTCAGTAGCTTATAATAAGTCCCCTGTTTTAAAATGTTCTTCGTTAAACAGGCTTTTTGTTACCTAATGCTTTATTATAAGTGTATAGATTGATAGACACTAATATTTTAAAGGCATATAACGTTTGTATGTATGTATGTTTGTTACTTCTTCACGCGCAAATGGCTAAACCAGTTTAGATATCGGCTATCCTGGTGGATAGCTTATATCCTGGATTAACGCATAGAATACGTGTCATAATCATTATCATCATCGTCATCATTTACTCCTTCACGCTCAAACGGCTAAACTGATTTGTATGAAATTTGGTACCAAGCTAGCTTATATCCTTGATGAACACATAGGCTAGGTACTTCATTAAAAATGCAGCTAGTTGGTTATAAAAACAGATGGATAAATGCCAAGATTTTCGTATAAATTCATGTAATAACCTAAAAATTCCTTAATCAACAGGGACGGATTGCACTCGTGCACCACTTATACCAGTAATAAATCCACACTATTCCACACAATCCAGCCGTCATGGATCTCACTGTGAATTTCATTCAGGCATCAAGCCTGTAATTATACACCGCTGTTTTCACTATCCAATTACATCCGGATACCGGAATAGATCTATACCGTTCCGTAAAGGGGGTATTTTACCTTACCGTAAATGGAGCACGGTACAAATTGTTGCCAAGAGACCGACGCTGTGTACGGTGAGATTAATTAGTAGCGTAAGTTAGGTACAATATAAAAGCGGTATGGGGTGTTGAGTGTACCGGATTTAATTTTCAGTCCTATTTTTACTGGTCTGGTTATTTAGGCTGGCTATGCTCTGTACTTGTCAAAAGCAACAGTCGTGAAATAAGATTTTTCTGACTTTTATTATATTGTTATTTCTTAGGAAAACTAAACCACGGATAGTAATTTAAAACAAGACTTAATCGAAAGTGCAAAACCCAGACTGTGAATAAACCAAAAAGATGTTTATTGTTGCTGACCAACTTTAAATCGTTATAGATCCTAAATGGTCCTACGAAATAGAAAATTATAAGAGAAACCTAAAGATGATTTTCAAATACTTATTCAATTATTAACACAAAGAATTAGTATGCTGAAGTGGCAATAGGCCGTTCACATAACTCGAAGAACCAACAACCGTTGGGATAAACGTGTTCTAGAGTGGAGACCGCGGCGCCAGCCAGGTGGAGTGACGACTTGAAAGGTGTCTGGTAGCGACTGGATGAGGAGAGCCGAAGATCGGGCTCAGTGGCGTTCACAAGGAAAAGCCTACGAGCAGCAGTGGATGAATACGGGCTGATGATGATGATGATGACGGGTAAACACAATTAATGCAGGATGATGCAGTTGGGTAGACTTCGATAGGGAAGCCAACAGAAGAATTCAGTTGGGCTGGGCGGCATTCGGAAAATTTCGTCAGGTCTTCTCGTCGTCCATTCCACAGTGCCTGAAGACGAAAGTATTTAATGCGTGCGTCCTAGCAGTTATGACATACGGAGCCGAGACATGGACACTAACAGTAGAACTTGTCCACAAATTTAAAGTCGCTTAGCGAGCTATGGAGAGAGCTATGCTCGGGTTTTCTCTGAAGAAACGAGGAATCAGAAACGAGGTAATCCGCCAGAGAACCAAAATCACCGACATAGCTCAAAGGATTAGAAAGCTGAAGTGGCAATGGGTTGGTCACATTTCTCGAAAGACGGACCCGCTGGGGTAGACGACGACGACACTCGAGGACACTCCACCTAGTACTCCACCTGGCCGGTGGAGTGACGACCTGCGAAAGGCGGCCAGCAGAAACTGGATGAGGAGAGTCGAAGATTAAGGCTCTATGGCGTTCATTGGGAGAGCCTATGTCCAGCAGTGGACGAACACAGGCTGATGATGATGATGATGATGATGATGATTCAATTACCTATAGACCACTTTTTTTTCTTTTTCACAGTATGGCGTTTGGTTGTTACCATATATAATTTTATTACTGTTATGTATTTAGCGCAAGATTACGACAAATCAATTGACGTAAGAATCACCAAAATCGGTTCCCGCGTTTGGTCTATATAGTGCCACAAAAGAACAGACATACGTTGCGCAGTCTGATAAAAATTTAAACTAGCTGGGTAGCTTTTGCTAAAATTTCGTGCGAGTTGTGCTTCTGTTTATATATCTTTTTCGTGCAGTGTGTCGCACCGATTAACTCATGTGTAAGAGATAGTGTTAGTTTAATGGGATCCATTTTAAGAATGGATTTCGATTCGATTTTCGCAGAACGAGATGAGCAGTTCCACGTTAGTAGGCAGCTGTAAAAACTACTGTAGTGGACTAAACGGATGTATTTCTGTTAACTCAAGTATACATGCTCTGTTCCCGGATTTTCCCTGTTTTCTCATAGGTGTACATAATATATTACCCCTACTCCTTCTAATAAGAGTAGGTAGTTTTTTTTTGGTCTGTGTAGAAGCTGCACCATTTCCGACAATAGCGCATTTAAATTTCTGTATTATATTGAGTTCCCATTTCGTTAAAAGCCACAGTTCAGTGTTTATTGTAAGCAAGCAACAATAATGAATAGCACTTTTACAAGTCAAAAACTGAACGACTCATAGACAACAAGGAAAAAATTCTATGAGATTGAAAATGAAGACCTGAAAGATAAATAGGAGGAAAAATCTTTCAATTTCAATATATATATAATAAACCAGTTAGTACCAAAAAAAAAACTGTACAATGAAGATAATAAAAAAAAATGGTCTTGGGTACTTAAAGTAGACTACTGAACAAGAATAATATAACATATTTTTAAATCGTGTCTGTATCTTTGTCTCTTCTTGTTCACTCATCTCGTACAAACTACTGAACCGATTACGATGTGGTTTTCACGGTTTGTATTTAAAACTGGAGTAATTGGTATCTTAATGAGATGATTAGGTGCCAAGCAATCGATAAAAAACTATTTGACGGCTGAACGAATTTTGAAGAAATGTAGTAGGTATTGTATGTTATAGGTACTTTTGGTCATGGAATAACACATATTGGCTACTTTTAAATTAAATGACCACGCGGGCAAATCCGCGGGTACAGCTAGTTATTCCATTAAAAAAACTGTCATACATAGTTATATCAACATAGTATAACCTAACTGCTTAAAACAATATCTGCCCTCCAAACTCAAATCGTCACACATGCCGCCCACAAAAATTTAAAACTGCCTCAAAAATATTTCATTTCATTTAGAATTTACAAGCGATCCGCTCGGCCCAATTAGGCCCTAGATGGCTGGATCGCCATCGAAACCCGTACCAAATTACCTTCGAAAAAGGTATGAACAGTATGGATCATTTGACTTCACCAACTGACAAAAAAAAAGTTGCCTGGAAGAGATCGCTTTTAGCAATAAGACCTTGTGATTAATAAGATAAGACATTGTCCCTATTTTCAAAATAAAATCTTGTACATTTGTTTCTCTGGTGTAATAAAGTGTTTATTTTTATTATTATTAATTTAACTGCTGCATTTGTAATTAACATTCACTTTAAAATGTTTTTAAGTTTTTACCCTCATTTTATTTATTAATTTAATATTTTGAACTACAAAGTTTTGAGCACAAACATACCGATACAAATTTTGATGCTGCCATTCTCACTTACATTTACGTAAAGTTAGAAACTGGATAACATTTTAGAAGCTTTTATGTAACTTCACTTGTATGTATGTATCTATGTATGTATTTCCTGGAATTTTAAAATCAATATTTCATCCACTTCCACTGAAGCTATCGGGCTGAAATTTAGCACACACGTTTGGTTCTCGTGACAATTCACGATAACTTAAATGCCGCCATTTTTAATCCAATATGGCTGACGTTACAAAATGGCAAAATATCATTTCCATAGTAACACCTATGATATGAGAATCAAATGAAAGGGAATTGATAAGCGAAACTCAATAAGTAAAGTGACTTCATTCTAAATCCAATATGGCGGACGTCGCAAAATGACGATTTATAATTTCCATAGTAACTCCTATGACATGGGAATCAAATGAAAGTGATTGATGATTGAAATTACATGGCTACTGAATAAAAGCTTTTTTTTATTTTACTTATTATCATTTATTTCAATCCACCATATAATATATCATATCATATCATATCATATAATATACCTTATGTACTACACTTTTAAATAAACTTCACAGAAAAAGGTTTGTTTTTTTAAAATGTATTTTTCCTATTTTTCCGTCTATTGCGGACTGATTTTGAAAATACTTTTTTTGTCATAAAAGGTTAACTCTCAAGGTTCTCCCATATAAATAATACCAAAATTGGATCAGTAGTTTTTTTTAGTTATTAAGTCGTTTTTTTGTACCATGCCATTTTGCACAACACTTTTACTTTTGTTTGCCCATGTTCATGAAGCTCAAACATTGCCGCAATATACCGCGATAACTCAATAAAGATGAAAGACATAGTTGATTGATTGTCGTATGCGGTGGTGCTGGCCTCTGGTGTCAGAGTTTGTCAGGTGGCCCGAGGGCCTCTCAATATGTTAAGGACTGCTATTGAATGAATAACAGCTGGGACTGATAGCTTTACGTGCCCTCCGAAGACGGAAAGTCGGAAGTCAGTTGTTTGCGGTTATCCACTGAAAAGTAATTGGTGAGGAGATGAGGACCGTACCCAGTATTGTTGGATTTTAACTCGCACTAGTAAACCACTAGGCATCGTTCTAAAGACATGGTAGAAATCGCTTTTCTAATGTTGACAATCTTATGATAAAACTCTTCCTACATTAGGAGAATATGTGCCTCACGTATTTTTTTGCCCATTTTTTTTGTTTTGTTGTTCATTTTGTTAGCTGATGAGGTCATGGTTGATGATATTTGAATTATATTTAATTACTGTAGGTTTAGATCCCAACAACCAACAAAGAACATTGGTGCCCTTACTGCTTATGCAATGTATTGAACTCGCAATATTATAGCATACCCAAATTTTACCGATTTTCTGTGCCGGTAAAATTCTGGTACCGGTGTAAATTGACAATTATTAAATTGAAAAGATCTTGACCCAGTTACTGAAGTGACTTCAAAATTATTATTGAGTCATTGGTTAAGGAGAGCAGTGAGAGTCGTTACGGAGTGTTAAGTAGACTCTTGAAATAATTAATTTTGTATATAAAGGTTTATAAATTCTATTTTGTAGCCAGAGTATTATTTTTTATTGAACGTGACGGACCGTCTTTAGGATTTTTGTATATTAAATAAATTCCCATGTAATGAAAAAATAGCTCAATTTAAAAACACTTATAAAAACTTTTATGCAGTAACTATGTCATGGTGAAACTTAGAACGGGCTATAATAATCAAATACAACATTAGTGCCAACTAAGTGCAGCAACCATGTCATGGTAGAACTTAAAACCGACTACCATAATAATATGCGTACACAAAATGTCGTATCTGTGCTGTTGACCGTTGAAGAGTTCCTTTATCTGGAGCTAATACTGGATGTTGATTTAGCTCATGCTTACCATCAAAATTGCAATGTCACAGGAAGTAACCCAATATGTAAAAATTCAATTCCGTAGGATATGCAGAAGCCCTCCGTTAGTTCTTATTCAGCTTGCAAGATTTGATCTAAACAAACATACAAATATTGCAAATTCATTAAAAGTTTTTTATACGACTGTCCAAAAAAGGAGTCTAATGTTTTCAGGGTTCATGTATGTTTGTATGTATGTGAGTTTTTTATTCCATTAGTTTTTATTATTTCAAATCCCTGCACAGATTTGGATGTTTAAAAATCCTTATATCATGTCGAGTAACATAGGATAAAAAATAAACGAAAAAAATCTTTATCCTGTCAGTATGGCAACATCAAATGCGAAAAAGAAATTTGTTCTTCGAATTTTAGTACATAGGTAGCATAAGGCCTTGATGAGTACAATCCTATAATGTATAACTTATTGGCATTAGATCGTTTTTGATACAAAAGCTATGTTTTTTTTAATTTTATTTATAAAAAAACTTAATAGTAGATACAAAGTTCAACAACAAACATTGTAGGTGTAATGTTTATAAACATTAGATTGGGAGACGTTATCGACACGAAGTTAATTGCAATATTAACCGTTTTCGGTTGGTCAGTTCAGAATACTGCCAATAGATGGCGTTAACATACACGTAAGACGGTCTTACAGAGACTAAAGGAGAAATTTGGATGGCGTAGTACTACTAGTCACGGTAGCCGATTTGGTAAAGGCATGTGCCACGCAGAGGCACGAAATGATGCTGGTTTAAACCCCGTCCATGATACAAATGTTTCTATAAAAAGTTATTAGGTAATAGTACAATGTTTTAATCTTATCTAACCACAATTATCAAACCACGCTCAAACTTACAGCCAAAGAACAGTTAGCCGTTCTCATTAGGGAGAAACTTCAGTTTGTCCATTAAGCGGATATCCACCTTATACCTACCTGCATTATACCTTAAAATTATCATATCCTTGAAGCACATCGCTAGCTGCTGGTGCAAAGTGCAAGATGCGGTGTGGATGTAGCGCGTGGTAGAATGGTTATAGACAAAACGATTCAATGATATCTTTAAACAGAACTACTGACTCGCCCCAGTTTCGCACGGGTAGCGCTCACACTGCGGCATTATTCTTACTTTAAGCATTTATTTAACGAGAGTAACTTATATAAAAAGCGCTAGTAAGCGTAATTCAAAATCTTTGGCAGCAACGCAACGTCAAGGAGGTTGAATTACGCTTACTATGAGCAACGCTCGTGGTTCTTTTTGACAGACTTGTTATTTATTTTTCGTTTCCACGTCAACATGTCATTCCGTTCTGTTTTTATAGGCAAATTTTTGATACCTTGCAAATTTTTGATACCTTGGGTTGTACTGAGGATCTCTAATTTTTTGATAAATTAAATACAGCCTATTTACTCGCTGATAATGTAGCTTTCTATTGGTGAAAGATTTTTTTAAATCTGATCAGAATGTTTGAGTTTATCCATTACAAACAAAAACAAACAAACGACAATACAAACATAAAAACAATTTTATTTGAAAGGTAGTTACTTTAAATTAGTCTCATAAAAAATAGGTGATGAGGGTCTTCGGCGTGATGACCAGAATAGCTCCTCAAATTGCAGTAAATTTCTCACTTTTAAGTTTCTACCAGTGGAATCAGCCCTTTACCTATTAGGTAGGGAGGGGAGCACCTTGGTTATAATGTTAGTTTTACAATAAGGTACTGTGCACCTCCAAATTGTTTGAAAAAAAATTGTACGCGCAAGGTCTACACAGCTCACAGAGCCACTAGTAATAACGGTACGTTATAATACATTTAGCAGACTTATTGCTAAAAGGTGTTTTATTTAATCTTCTCGTTTTAATACGAGTCAAATAAATAATTTAGTTGTTCTATTAATGTTTCGGAATGTGATATGTATATACTTATAATAAAGCAATAGGAACGAAAAAGTCTGTACAAAGAAGATAATTAAAAAAGAAATGGTCTAGGATACATAAAATAAGCAACTGAACAAGAAAATAACATTTTTTAAATTTGTTATTGTTTGTTTGTCTGTTTGTTTGTCTGTATGTTTGTTCGCGCATCGCGTAAAAACTACTGGACCGATTGCGATGTGGTTTTCACTGTTGGATAGCTTATGTTTTGAATTAAAAACTGGAATACTGTATATCTCAATCCGATGAGTAGAAGCCGAGCAATGGATAAAAATATTTTTGCTGGAGGAATTTTGATCAAATGTTGGTATATATTTTTATTATGATTGTGCTATACAAAGACTAGAACTTTAAACCTACAGAAGTGACCACGCATGTGAAACCGTGGGAATCGGCTAGTGTATTAATAAAAATAACAGAGACTTTAAAGAGTTTGAGTGATTAAATGATATTACGTTAAATAACTTCCATATTATTAATGCTAGTGATTAAAGGTAATAAGTAGTAGTGTATCTGATCTGGAAATTACTTTCTTACACTTTAATTCCTATTACATCTCTAGCAAGTTTATTTTTCTTTCTTGGCAATCGTTTGACCACGATCTCACCTGATGGAAAGCGATGATGCGGTCGAAGGTGTAGCACGCTTGCCTAGTAGATACCTATTCACCCTAATCAAATCTATCTAATAATTGTTGCTATGAAAGCTATTTATTTTCATAATAGTAATATTAAGATCTAAATATTAGATTAGATTACTCACCAATAACGTTTAAAATCTCCCGTATGCCCGTCCCAATGCAGTCCGTCCCAATGCAGTCCGTCCCAATGCACTCGTCAAACTGCGAAATTAGTTTCTTTCGTCTCATATTATGCCCAGTAATTTCGCCGGAAACAGTGTCCTTCAATCCAGATGAGGTACAATAATGTTTTCACACTACTGCTTTGCAGATAAATATCAGGCAAAGGTGTGTAATGGTACTTCCCAGTCAGAATCTTACAGAAGAGGCACAAAAACGATTGAACTGGTTCCAACATGCATAGTACAAACTAATTTCATTCTCTCGTCACCAGTTACCATGCACAAACAGTTGAACCCAGTTTTCATCGTACATTAGTGTGCTCATTAGCTGAGTTCAGCAGTAAAAGCCTGTAATTTTAGGTAATAACCGGTTATATCCGGTAATACCGTATTGTAAGGATGTACCGTTATAGGCTAAAGTTTTTCACCGCCGTATCCCAAAAGCAGTTTATAGTTGTGAGAATTAACTTGGTTATCTGAAACGGTGAAATATTTGTTAAGTCGATTGGAAGACTAGTTTTTTGGTTGTTGTATTTTAAGTTTTAGTTAGTTGGTCAATTGTTTACTGAGGTGTTGGTCTCTAAAGTTGGTAGCACATTCTCAATTTGACCACTGTAATGAAATGTTGTGCAAATATTGTATCTGTAATTGTAGCGCTTGTCATTAGACTCACCAACTCATTAGTTAGAAACAAAGAATTAAATTTGTTACTTACTAATAGGCGAAACCGAACTGGTGATGTGTAAAAATACAATGTATACTGTTTGTTTATATATTTTCATACTGCGTAGAACTAGTCATTTAACAAACGGCGTCGTCTTTTTATAAAACTGGGTCTGTTTGCAGACTACTATTCACACCAATATTAGTGTAAGTGAAACGTTGGCTGTTTGTTTGTTTGTTTGGGGAGTTTTAACGCAAAAACGGCTGATCCGATTTTAATATAGACTCTCCAACACAGAAAACGTTTTATCCCGAAAAATGGAAAAACTGAAAAATGACGATCACTAGCTATGTAACGGACGTTGCCATGGAGACGAAATAATAACAAGTCAACAGTCATTAGAGCGTTGCCGCGTTGGTGCTATACTTTTGCATTGGTTTTTAATTGCCTAGAAGAACATAGGGTGCTTTTCTTCGCTATAAGTTGTAGTCCGCGTGGACTAAGTTGTGGGCGAAAGCTAGTCATTATAATAATTAATATTGTTTACATTCATTAGAGGTATATTGAGATGCTAATTATTCCGAAGGAGCAAACAGACCAAATGAGCTGCTGCAGCCTATTAATTGGCTAATCATATACTAGTAATATAATCCCTGCTTCCAATTATATAGATTACTAGCTATGCCCGCGGCTTTGCCCGCGTGGTCAAAATTTATGGGTTTATTTTTTGCGCGGAACCCTTATAATTTTTTTGAAAATAAAAGTAACCTATTTTACTCCTTGTACTATTAGCTATCTTCCAGTGAATGTCCTGTAAAAAGCGGAGACGTTTCGGAGATTAGCTGGAACAAAAAAACAGACAGATGGACAAAAACTCTAAAAAAATGTGTTTTGTTAAAAGAACCGTATATACTTCCGTATGCTTTTAGTAAAAAGATGTTATTTTGACACTACAGACTTTTAAATTTTATTTATTTGTCTAGACTAAATAGACTAGTGACTCGCACCGGCTTTGCACAGGCACATAAACATATTTGAAATTTAAAAAAAAAACGCTAGTAAGCGTAATTCAAAATCATTGGCAGCAACGCAAAGCTCTTATGAAAAATTACTCTTACTATGTGAGCAATGCTCGTGGTACTTTTTGATAGACCTGTTATTTTTCGTTTCCAAGGCAACATATCATTCTTTTCTGTTTTTATAGGACAATTTTTGACACCTTGGGTTACTTTATTGTAATTTTCATTGAAAACTCAAAAGTAAAGAAAAATAAAATACAGCCCGTGTGACTCGCTGATAATGTAGCTTCCTATGGGTGAAAGATTTTTTAAAATTGTTTAAGTATTTTTTGAGTTTATCCATTACAAACAAACAAATATACAAACAATAAAATCTTTTTTCTATATAATATGAAAAAATAATATTGTAGATAGAGGGTGTGGCAAACAGGTGTAGCTTTATTTAATGGCATGAATCGATTTATCTAGTGAATGATTTTCCAGTTTAGGGTTCCGTTTTAGGGTACGAATGAAAAAACGGAGGAACCCTTATAAAGGATCTTTCGTGTGTCGGTCCATCTGTCACAGCCACTATGTTCCGAATCTACTCGACCGATTCCGTTGAAATTTGGTACACATATGAATTTCTATGACCCAAATACGGACGTGTAACGTAAATTAATAAACTTTTAATATGAGGGAAAAATTAGCGACTTATAAAAAAAGGCTTGTTGTGAGGGACTCAATTTTTTAGAGTTCAGTACCTCAAAAAAAAGGAATCACTATTAGATTACTTTGTTGTCAGTCTGTCAGTCTGTCTGTCTGTCTGTCAACACCCTTTTTTGTAGGAACGCTGGAGGTATCAATTTGAAATTAATAGCAATTACTCAAATTTGCAATCACTTGGAGCCGTGAAAAAAAACAAACTCCTAAGTCAACACAAGGAAAAGAAACGGCTGTTTATGCCGCATGTTTTGACACTAGAAGGTAGTCAATACCTATAAGATAGGTACTTTCCGTTGACATAGAGTCATGAACTTTGGCAAGAATCAATGTCTTATATCTTCGTTCGAAAAATTGTAGTTATATTACAAAAAAAAACGAACTATTTACATACCTAAAAGTTAGTACGGAACCCTTGGTGCACGAGTCCGACTCGCTCTCAGCCCTTTTTTAATATTTTTTTTGAATAAATAGTTTTAAACATAAATAAGAAATTTTACCAAAATTTACCATTATCACCGAAAGAAGTGAGCCTAAAATTTGGAAAAAAAAATCGGAAAATTGTTCTCTACTTATGGATTACAGGGAAATCTATAGGAATTCTATGGTATTAAAATAATATTAAATCTCTCATTATTGCGAGATAATATATTCATCGTACGGAATCTTCTCCGCGCGAGTTCAAATCGCACAGGTCCGGTTTTTTTTAATTTGTGGGGAACCAACACTGTTAAGCTATTGCTCAACAGTGCAATGGCTCAACAGTGTTGGTGTTCAACCGTTCCCCTGGATGGCCTGGACACTTTCGTCAGTATTGGGTACTCAATACGTGACGCACTTTACTCATCTTTACCCGAAGCAAGGAAAAGGTTATGTAATCAAACTGAAAAAAGAAAAACAGTTTTGACAAGCGAGGTACCAAACATCCTACTAACGTGACTCGTCCAAACTCATACCAAAGATAACTTTAATTTTTTCCTTGTAAAAAAAAGGATAAAATTTTGTATTGATAATAATAACGGGCTAATTGTCGATACATTTTGTAACTCAACGCCCACAGTTGCATAAGTGTGAGGTACACTGCATGCATACACAGATATATCTAGAGATTAAAGAAGATGAAGCATGAAGTACACCTCATTCATACATGTCAAACAGCAAATGCAAATGTTCATATCTAATATTAACACCTATGTAATGACATCACGTACGATATTGCGTTTTCTGTCCGTCTGTCACATGTTACAGTCTACGTTTAGACGAAGAGATAAGCCTTTTTTTATTTCTATCGTGCAAGTTAAGTGATCTTTTGAGCGACTAACGAAAGGAAGACGATGTAGATTTTTTCTCGCTAGTAATTTATCATAATTATTTTCACAGATATACTCGTTTGATTAGAAAGATGGATTTTCTTTTGTATTTATTTTTCTTTAGATACAAATGTATCTATGTAATGTGTGTATGTTTAAGAAATATTTAAGAATTTGGATGATGTGAAGTTATTAATTGATTCTTTTACTATCTTTCCTTTGTTGTGTAAATTTTTATGGACCCCTTTAACTCATCATCATCATCATCATGGTAGCTTGCTTGTTGTAAGAGGTAGTGCTGGCCTCTGGTGTCAAAGTTAGACAGGCCGCCCAGGGGCCCCTGATATAGCTTAATTACTGCTATTAATCATTAACAGCCGGGACAGCTTAACGTCACGCCCAAAGCACGGAGAGATGGAAAACCGCACATAACTTTGAAAAATCATTGATGCTGAGCCCAGGACCGAACCCGGTATTGTTGGATTATATGTCGCACTAGTAAAACACTAGGCTACCATTGTTTTTCATCATCAGTATGTATTCGTCGTGCACTGCTGGACATAGGCCTCTACCAATGAACGATTCAGAGCCCGATATTCAGCTCTTCTCATCCAGTTTCTACCCTTAAATTCACTTCACAAAAAATCTATGAAAAACACAAACACAAATCGGTCCTTTCGTTTGGGAACTACGATGTCTCAAACCGACACTATGATACGTACATACACACCCTAAACTTATAACACGCCTCTCTCTTGAGCTCGCGGGTTCAAAAGACTAGCTGTATTAGTAAAACTGGAGACCTACAGATTTCAGACTTAATTGAAATACTAATTATGTATTGACTCAACCAAAATGCTGAATAAAATAAATATTTACATTTTGGTCACGCCTAGCTTTGATAGATCTTCGAAATTACCCTCCCTGGATAAAGGGGTGGATAAAATTATCTAGGTGTCTAGCATTTACGATGTTAAATAAAATATAGAATTGGTCTAGCTTTATTATATTCTAGCAATAATTTGGAGTAAAAGCACGTATCTTCGTGTAAATATTATCGAAATCGAGTGAGACAATATTTTGTGCAATGGCAATCTAAGCTGTTGATGGAATTGAAGATTATGAATTATTTATACGACGCCTAGATAACATAATATAATCCTTTGAACAAAGCCAACTTCAAGTGGATATACTTACAAAAATAACCACTGATTCTTTTATAATAAATTTATGTTCAGATACCCTAAAATAATTATTCAATTAAAAAATGGTATCCAGACTGCTTAGGAAATTCCTGAAATTTGAGATAAATACACAAAAAAGAGTTGCAATTGGGATTTATTGTTCGTAAAAATAAATAATCAGTGTTTTTGTCAATAAAAAAAAAATAAAGTTATTAATTAATTTTAATTTGTGCAATAACAATAAGGATTTTTTTGGCACTATCCAACGGCCTATTTTCATAAAAATATATTTATAACGTACTTAATATATTAATTTAGGCTTACATTGAACATTTTATTGCATTGGCAATGCTCTCGTCACCCGCTATATTAATATATATTTACCTCAATAGCTTGGATACATAAAAGACAACAAAAACACAACAATGTCTTACAAAAACCAGAAACATATTTCACGATAAAAAGAATACGTGTTACCCGACACTTATCCTGAATTACAGGCGGCGTACATAATAACGGGAGCCTAACTCCTGAAATTTTAATAAGCAGAAAAAGGGAAAGTACTGAAAATAGGTGCCTTGCAGTGGCAATACTATGTATATAGGTACATGTGTGTGTTGTCTTAGTGGCTTGAGAAATTTTAGATGGATTTTAAAATATGATCTCTAATCGAAATTCTTTATTGACACAATAAGTACAAAGTTAACAGTATCAAAACTAATTTTACGAGTTATAGGTAAGTGGAATGCTTGGTTAGAAGATACTGGTTCACCCTAGACTTGGACTCACCTGGGTTATAATTTTACCGGAAAACCTAACGACGGCAGAGCATTCCACTTCTTTACAATTATTATAATAAATTACCCTTCGCCCGTGACTTTGTCCGCACGGACTACTGTTTATCGTAAAAATAAGCATCCTATGTTCATCTAGGATATTAAAAACCAATGCAAAAGTATACTCTTGATGCTTTTTGACAGACTTCTTATTATTACGTTTCCACGGCAACATGTCATTCCGTTCCTTACAGCGAGTAATTGACATTTTCCGGTTTTCCTGTGGAAACTTACATTTTTTGGGGTTAAAATATATTCTACTTTGGCCTTTATATTGTACAGTACCTATTCACAAAGTTTCATCACAATCGGGTCAGCCGTTTTGACGTGAAAGCTCCCCAAATAAACAAATAGACAACATTTCACTTTTATATATTGGTGTGGATGAAGAAGCGTAGCGCTTTATTATTGTGCGTGTTATTTAAGATCTAATGAATGAAGCTTTCAAATCATTCATTTCAGTATTATATTATATAATACAGGTCTAATTGCGCACTAGTAGCTGACCCAGTTTTATTGATCGCAAGTGTATTTCCCAGAAACACACGAACGCATGAGCCGAAAGCTAGTTCATAGCATGATTGTAGTAATTTTACATTCCTTTTATGCACGTACAAAAGGAAACCATATTCTACGTAATAGTAATGAATAATTAGTCTTAAGATATTGGCGGTTCTCACGAAATATATTTTAATCACCCTTTTCTTAGGGTTGTAAAAAGTATTGTTGAAGGAAGTCGGTAAAGTTATTGTTCCGGTTAAGACGAGTTGTATTACTAATCGGTATTTTAGTTGGGAAAAATGATAATTTAATTTTGTAATAAATTGTTAAAATGGCAAATGTTACACTAGGGATAATTACATCGTTGTCAATTGCGAAACATATTAAATAAGTGAAATATTTATAATAACAGTACTTCAGGAGTTTCTTTCTTCGAAGTTCAGGAGATAAGCATTTGAAAATTATAATTAAAATTTTGATCATTAAAAAGTAATTAAAACAAAATAATGTTAAATTTATAATGTATATGAAATATTATTATCAAAATATTCTTATTTTTCTATTGTTATTTATTACGTAATTATATAAACTGAATCGCACTGAAAACGTTAAATTATATATGTAGAAGCCGAGCAATCGATAGAAACTTTTTTACGGCTGAAGAAATATTTGGTGTATTGGTCTTGAAATAGTACAAAAAGTAGCAGTGGTATTTCAAGACCAATACACCAATATTTGATCAAATTTTCTTCAGCCGTAAAAAAGTTTTTATCGATTGCTTGGCTTCTACTCATCCAATTGAGATATCAAGTACACCAGTTTTTAAGTCAACCCCTAAGCTATCCAACGCTGAAACGCTGAACTGCATCACAATCGGTCCAGTAGTTGTAAAGTGATGCGCGAGCAAACATACAGACAAACAGACATGAATTTTAAAATAAATAAATAAATATAAAATATATTTGGGACAATTCCACACCAATTACCTAGCCCCAAACTAGGATACCCTGTAAAATGTTATATTCATGTTCAGTAGCTTATCTTAAGTAACCTAGATCATATATTTTTTAATTATCTTCTTTATACAGACTTTTTCGTTCTTATTGCTTTATTATACGAGTAAGTATACCTTGACGTGTCGATCAAATTGTATACATAATTGTATACATTGTCATACAACGAGAACACTGAAGTAAGTACTGAAAGAAAGTACTTAAATGTATATATAACGAGTAACGAAACCGAAATCACATTAATTTATCCTCATCGCTATATTATATACCTCAGCAGATGAATAATATACCTTACCGCAAATTAAAAAAAACATCGTATTTTGTTTCCCGGCAGCAGTGCTTCCCGGAGTTCATAGTGATGGGACGTGATACATACGCATATTATATCAATACTAGCTTTCCCGCCCGCGACTTCGTCCGCGCAGACTACTGTTTATCGCGAAAAAAAAACATCGTATATTCTTCTAGGGTATTAAAAACCTATGCAAAAGTGGGTATAGCACCAATGCTCTTGATGTTTTTTGCCATACTTGTTATTTCGTTTTCATGGCAAACGTTTCTTATAGTGAGTAATCAACATTTTCCCAGTTTTCCTGCAGAAACTTGCAATTTTCCGGGTTAAAAGTATCCCATGTTTTATTACATGGTATAAGCTATCTCCATTTTAAATTTCATCAAAATCCGTCCAGCCGTTATCGCGTGAAATTTCCTCAAACAAACAGATAACGTTTTACTTTTATATGTTGGAAGTATAATTTAAAAAATAAAGCTTTTACTCGTTTTTTTTTGGTGAAGGTCACATTTTTTTATTTCATTGTAATTTCTTACGTACTTAAATACTTTTTTTTCTATTTTGCCTTTTCGCTTTTAACGTTTATAAGTATTTTTTTTGTATAATTTTCTTTTTTATTCTTTTATTTTTATTGCTTTGTGAGCTACCCTGAAAGTTTCAGCTGTATATCTAATTGGGAAATGCTCAAATTTTTTAATTGCAAGATTCCAGGACAGACTTAATACATAGATAAATATAAGAGAAGTAAAATAAAAGCTTTTGATTAAAAGCTTTTAATAATCAATAATTCTGTTAGTTTGTAATAGAGTTTTAAATTGGTTTGGTATTAATAGAATTTGGAATGACTTGGCTTTCTAATATTTAAACAGAGTAATTTATTGATGTTAAAGTCTGAAGTTCTGTACGATAACCTAGACGTCTAGAATCGTGTCTAACTATGATGTCTAACAGAATGGTACAAAATTATATGTTCGTATTTAGCATTTGACTATTTATATAAATATACTGTCAAATTACTTAGCACTAGCTGTGCCCGCGGCTTTGTCCACGTGGTAATTTTTCTGGGATATGAGGATCCTATATGTTGTTCCATAACCAAAAATACCAAAATACCAAATTTCATAAAACTTCGTAAAGCCGTGCAATTGTTTTTACCGATTGCTCGGCTTCTACCTACTTGCTCGAACAGACAGACAGACTCAATTTAAAACACATGTTTTATTCCGGTTCATCAGTTTATTTTTAGTACCCGTTTTTTTGTTTCATGGTCTTCATTGGACAGACTTTTTTTACTTACTGCTTTGTAATAAGTATATACCATTATTCATACTTGTACTTCCTTAATTAAACAAAAATTATAAACATACATACATAATATTATATAAACATACATACATAATATTACTAACTCTAACGCGAAAAGAGAGGGGTGTTATATGTTAAGGGTATGTACTGTAATTATGGGTATGTAGAGTATGTGTGCGAGTCTGTCTGTGGCATCATTGCTCCCAAACGAATTAACCTATTTTGATACGGTTTTTATCTGTTTGAAAGCTGATGTGTTCAAGGTATAGGAGTCATATACTTTGTAATTTCTTCTAGATAAAAGCGGGTAAAAAATATCCTATGACACTCTTGCGATGAAGACGAATCAATTGAGACCTCGTTTATCAAAATCGGAGCAATTTTTTGGTTTGATTATTAACTCTTCCTACGTTTTGCCGTAAACGGCTAAACAAATAGCCTATGACACTCTATACATGAATATGAATCCATTGAACCACCACTTTTTTGTGAAATGCCCTTTTTCTTGATGACTGTTTTTGTTTCCAAAATCTGTGATGGCAGGTCAATATATCTCAAGTTAAAGAGAGTCTCGTAAGAAGGTTTACCTGTAGCAACAACGGCTAAAGTTGTTTCGTACAAAATCTATGGAAAAAGTTTTTCGCAATTTCTGACATTTCTAGTACTCAAACCTCAGTCAGCCGATAGACACTTTTAATCCTTATGTGAATGCAGTTCAAAATATCTCAAAAACTCCTAAGATCGTTTCCTAGGAACGTTTTCCTGTAACTATAACGGTTAAGGTACCTGACCTTACTGTTCCGTCTCAAAAATCCAACCTGTATTGTTGTTTCAATAAAATCTCTCTGTGCTCGGTACTTCATGACTGAAGATCGTGTTCACTAGGACTTCTTTGCTGTACTGGAGTGTACAGCTTGTCTCCAGCGGTTCCTGTTTGCGGCCATCTGCACCACATTGTAAAACGTCATTTTACCCTCTCGGAGCTGGTCAGTCCAATAACATAGTCCAGTTTTTCAATACAATAACAGATTATATTATTTTCTATTTTCCGAAAAAAAAACAGAACCCCGTGGGAGAAGTGACGTCATGAAAAATGGGAAAGCCACCCGTCAATAATTCCAATGTGACAGTAGAACAGTGCTGGGTTCTAATATGTTGGTCGTTACGGATTCATAGGTTTTAGGTCCTACCAGATTAATTCCTACTGCTTCGATCGGTTGCGGTCATTGTTAATTAATTATATAGATTATGCCGAAACTTATGCGATTGAAATAGAGGTAAGATTTACTGTGATAGGGTTCAGTAGCTAATGTCAAAACAATATATGTTTGTCTATCAGTATTTATTACTTAATGTTTAATGATTTCAGCATTAACGCCTGCTGCCTGCATTAGCGAGCACATATCTAATAATTTTCTGAATGAAAAATTTGGTTCACGGACGGGGCTCGAACCTGCTTCATTCCGTGCCTCGGCCTTAAGCCTTTAACCAATTCGCCTACCGTGGTCACTGACTCATCATCCAATTTTTTTATTTGGTCTTCAAACCCGTATTTTATGACGGTAGCGCCATCTATTGGTAGTATTAAGAACTATTGCAAAACTTCGTGCCGTAAAAATAACGCCTGCCAAATCTAATGGTTAATGATTTTAACATTAACTCCTGCTTAGCGAGAACAAACATAAAAGTGAAACGTTATCTATTTGTTTGTTTGGCGAGCTTTTACGCTATAACGGCTGAACGGATTTTGATGAAATTTAGACTGGAGACAGCTTATAGAATAAAACATAGGATACTTTTACTTTTTATCCAAGAGCATTATTGGTACTTTACTAACTTTTGCATTGGTTTTTAGTATCCTAGGAGAAAATAGGATGCTATTTTTTTCGCTATAAACATTACCGCGCGTACCAAGTCGCGGGCGGGAAAACTAGTCTAATAATTTTTTAAAGGAAAAATTTGGTTCATGGATGGATCATGGCTCGAACCCGCATCATTTCGTGCCCCCTGCGCGGCACATGCAATGCACAATCCAAATTTTTCCATAGCAAAACTATTAGAAATATTTATTACTTATTGGTAATTAATACG
Source organism: Alsophila aescularia (assembly GCA_946251855.1). Lineage (NCBI taxonomy): Eukaryota > Metazoa > Arthropoda > Insecta > Lepidoptera > Geometridae > Alsophila > Alsophila aescularia. The sequence continues at coordinate 53,676,240 of OX276373.1, forward strand.
GCTAAAATAGTATGAAAATACTACTTACAATTATCTGGTTCACTTCCTGACTATTGTATGAAAAATAAGTAGAACTTGAATGGGTTAAATACACTATTTTCACAGAAAGAAAACAATTAATTAGAGCCCAGTCTACACGACTACACTATACTTCATTTAATTCATTGTTTCGTCCACGACTCAGTCCTTTGTCCACTTTCGAGTTATTTATTGTCATTGTTCACTTTACCGCTGTATCTAAGCATAGTTCAAGTATCTAGGTAATGAAAAATGCACTCAAACCTTTGTGCAGTTACGGAGTTCGCAAATGGGTCGACTGCTATTTTTCACTTTGCAGTCACAATAATTGTAGACATATTTTTATGTTCCGTTTACTAGCTTGGAACACGCAAGGGACATTGAAGGCTGGCTGGGTGGAGGTTCCAACCCATACATATATACATACATAGGATAATCAATTAGTTACAATCATCATCATCATCATATCAGCCACTGCTGAACATAGGCCTCCCCCAAAGGGCACCATGACGAGCGATCTTGTGCCACCTCCATCCACCGACTTTCTGCGATGGCTACAATGTCGTGTGGGGGTCTCTCTACATTTCGCTTGCTTGTTCCTGCCATTCTCGCTCGCCATTCGAGAACCTTTATTCCTCAGCGGTTGTTAATTCTGCGAACTATATGGCCTGCCCATTGCCACTTTAACTTGCAAACTCTGAGAGCTATGTCGGTAGCCTTGGTTCTTCTACGCATTTCCTTACGTTACAGATTCTATCACGTAGTGAAACACCGAGCATAGCTCTCTTCATTGCACGCTAAGCGACACTGAGCTTGTGTATAAGACCAATAGTAAGTGACCACGTTTAAGTGCTGTACGTCATCACTGGCAACACGCACTGATTAGTAACAATAATTTAACTTAACGCTAACTTTGAGGACATATTAAACTACTAGACTATCTGTTTAAACGTCCAGTGTAACAGGTTTTTAAAAGTGTAGAAATAAAAACATCTTCATCAGGCAACATTACGAATTCTTTCTCTTTTATAAGCTTTTATTTAACTTGCAATATTTGTATGTGAGTATCCATATATACCAATATATAAAAGTGAAACGTTGTCTGTTTGTTTGTTTGTTTGTTTGGGGAACCTTCACGCAATAATGGCATGACGGATTTTGATAAAATTTAGAATGGAGATACCTTACACCCTGGAATAAAACATAGGATACTTTTAATCCCGGAAAATTGTATGTTTCCACGGAAAAAATGGAAAATGTAGATTAATCACTGTAAGGAACGTTTGCCAATACAGAATGGTCTGTAGTTGCCATTGAAACGAAAAAACAAGTCTGTCAAAAACATCAAGAGCATTGGTAAGGTATAATATATCTACTATTGCATTGGTTTTTAATATCCAAGAAGAAAATATGATGCTTTTTTTCGCGATAAACAGTGAACCGCGCGTACGAAGTCGCGGGCGGGAAAACTAGTAATGTATAGCTAGTTTGTTTAGGTCAAATATAGCAAGATGAATTATAGCCACTTTCTCTTCTCGGTGATTTAATAATTATTCTTCTATCGGGGTGGAGACAAATCCAAAAAATTAAAGACCATAATAATCGGTCCAGGCTTTTTTGATTTATAGATGGTGTAACTAAGTTGACTTTTTTAGATACTAGCTTTCACCCGCAACTTCGTCCACGCGGACTACAGTTTACCGCAAAAAAATACTATGTTCTGATAGGATATTAAAAACCAATGCAAAAGTAGGTATAGCATCAAAACTCTTGATGTTTTTGAAAAACTTGTTATTTCGTTTCCATGGCAATCGTTTCTTACAGCGAGTAATCAACATTTTCCAGTGGAAACTTACCATTTTTCGGGATAAAAGGTATTCTATGTTTTATTCCAGGGTATAAGCAATCTCCATTCCAAATTTTATCAAAACAAACAAACGTTTACAGTTTTATATATTGGTGTAGATTAAGATGGTAATAAGACACGAAATGTTGTATAACATTTCATGTCTATGCTGTTAACCGTTGAGGACTTGCCTAATCAAGAGCTAACCCGGAGTGTAGCAACCATATCATGGTAAAACTTCAAACCGGCTAGCATAATATAATGCGTACACAAAAATTCCTGACAGTGCTGTTGACCGTTTGTTTGTTTGTTGAGGGAGTGCTTGGCCTCTGGAAACAGAGAGCCAGAGAGCCTCTGGTTGAAGAGTTCCTTTATCTGAAGCTGATCCTGGATGTGGAATCACGTCGTGCTTACCATAAACATGCATTGTCATCGGAACTGAACCAACATGCAAAATTTCAACTCCGTTCGAAAAGACGAAGTGATTCTAATTCAGCTTGCAAGATTTGACTTTAACAAACATAAATACAGACACATACATACAGACATACATACAGAGATACATACAGACATACATACAGACATACATACAGACATACATACAGACATACATACAGACATACATACAGACATACATACAGACATACATACATACAAATATTGGAAGTAAAATAAAAGCTTTTAATTTGAAGTATAATTTATAAAATTAATTTAATGCTGTTTTTAAATATATTTTTTCCTCTGTTTTTAATTGCATAGATACATACATACATATAAGTGAAGTAAAATAAAAGCTTTTAAAAAAACAATATTGGAGCAGCTTAGATGTTCTCGTAGTAGCTATGCTAGAATTTCCTGTGTGATTAATCCAAACGCTTCTTCCCGAACCAGCATTTCAGTATCCAGTACTCGGTACTCAAGACTAGGGTTGTAACGGGTTAGGAAAATTAAAAGAATCTTACATGTTTGTTTGTTTGTTTGTCTGTCGTATGAAGTAGTGCTGGCCTCTGATGTCAGAGTTTGTCAAGCCGCCCGAAGTCCTCTGGCATCGCTTAACGACTGCTATTAATCAATAACAGCTGGGACCGACAGCTTAACGTGCCCTCCAAAGCACGCAAGAATCTTTCATAAGATTATGTTGTTACGTTGTTTATTATTACGATTTCGAAGAGAAACGAAAGGAATTTAACACGGTCTATATCATTTAATAAACTCTTTACATGCTGACGTACATTTCAAAAGAGACAAACACGCTTATATGCGACGGTTGAACACAAAATAAATAAATTATAATACTACTCTTTGAGTGGGTCTCACTCGATGTACTTGAGCGCGCTAATTTCTATACCGCCCGCGGACTTTAGACTGATATAGACTTACGCGTCAGAAAGAGAGACGCATATAAAATAATACGCATCAAGTTCGTGCGAGCTGAATTGTACTTTATTGAGAGGCGGCAAGAGTCGCTTTTTATTTAATGGTCTTAGCGGAGTGAGCCTTCTGTACGTTAGTACTATTATTTCTTCTGTAGTTGAAGGCCGCTCAAAATCCCAATTATACCCGAAATTTTCAATTCTGTTTCAGCGTAAATCGTCGCTCCAACTGGCCGGAGGGCGTTTGTCTAAAAGTGGTCTCCACTCAAGTTCTGGTCTACCCCACCGCTTATCGGTTTTTCGACTAATGTGACCGGCCCATTGCCACTTCTGTTTGCTAATTCTTTGAACTAAATCGGTGATTCGTTCTCTGCCGCATCACCTCATTTCGGATGCGATCCCTTCGAGAAATCCCGATCGTAGCCCGTTCCATAGCTCGCTGAGCGACCTTAAATTTGTGGATTTTTGAAAATGTTATTAAAACGAATCCATATAACATCCCTACTCGGTACTCTCGATATCTCCCAGTACATAAATCACTCTTAAACCGGGTATCTGAATAGAACCATTACGCTCCCGATGGCTCGACTTTGATTTGTATTGGTAGTTACCGTTTTTAGGTTAATGCTCGGCACCGCTACCTTTTATTTTTGCGTACCTTTTATTTTCCGGTAGCTTTATGCACTGAATTTTGAGTGGGATTTTTTAGCTCTTGTTTTCATTTTTTTACCGACTGTTGAAAACTCATGCACGTTGATGTTTTTTAAACTTATTTTTGTAATCTCGCAAACGTTTTTTTTTTGGTTATGTTTTGTCGGAAAATCTTGATTACATAAAATATCGCACAAAGACCACAGTAGTCAACAAACCTTTTATGATTCGTACTAATGATGAGTGATTTAATTAATGGAAAAATAGATTCAAATATGTGTTTTATATAAAACTAGCTGATGCCTGCGGTTTCGCACGCGTGGTCTTTTCTGTAGGTTAAAAGTACTATTTGTGCTATTCCAGGACATAATATACCAATATACCGACATTTGATCAAAATTTCTTAAGCCGTTATATATTTTTATCGATTACTCGACTAATTAGATTGAGATATAAAGTACCCTAGTTTTTAAGTCAAAACATAAGCTATCCAACAGTGAAAACCGCATCGCAATTGGTCCAGTAGTTTTTACTTGATGCGCGAACAAACATACAGACAAACAAACATACAAACAGATAGACACGAATTTTTAAAATGTTATATTCTTATTCAGTAGCTTATTTTATGTACCTACCCAAGACCATTTCTTTTTTATCGTCTTTGTACAGACTTTTTCGTTGCTATTGCTTTATTATATGTATAGATTTATTTGTGAAAGGCTTTCCTTTCAAATAAATTAAGAACCATGCAATCCTATTATTTAAAAAATCAGGGAATTTTAATCACAATAAATAAACAAAGATATAATTGAATTTCGTATTATTATACTCATCAATTGTTTTTCTATTCATTTTCTCACTGAAGAGCGAGGACTCAATGAATCAGTCGTTAAAACTTTTTCAGATATCATTATAACATGAAAAGTTAAAGGAAAAGTAAATTAAAATACAATTTAAATTGATCTCTCTTCATCATTAATAATTAATTAGACATAGACATAGCTTTATTTATGGCAAAAAACAAGAAGACAAATTAAAAATAATTAAGAAATAAGTTAGTACCTAAGTATAGTTAGGTTTTTTGCCATAAGCCGGCCCCAACTCAGCATAATGTTGGTTGATAACAATCAGCGCTTGTCTTCTGTTGGAAACGGAACCGGAAATCCATACCAATATATAAAAGTTAAATGTTGTCTGTTTGTTTGTTTGGGGAGCTTTCACGCGATAACGGCTGGACGGATTTTTACGAAATTTAGAATGGAGATAGCTAATGCTCAGGAATAAAACATAGGATTCCATACAGCGAGTAATCGACATTTTCAAGGTATCCCGTGGAAAAGTACCATTTCCCTGGTTAAAAAGTATCCTATGTTGGTATCTATATTTCACAATATCTATTTACAAAGTATGGTCAAACTCCGTCCATCCATTATCACGTTAAAACTCACCAAACAAACAAACAGACATCGAAAATCAAAGCCAATTATTTTAAGCTACCAACACAATTCATAGCAGGATTCACAAAGTTCATTTATTGAACTTTTCCCTCCGCTAAAAACTAATCTAAAATTCGGACCGAATGAAGCGAACGTACCTAATTGACCCCCCACAATAGACCCGGTCTGGAATGCTGGTTTAGGTATTGAAATCCGTGTGTAAATAGGGATGTATAAAAATATCGATGAATATTCTAAGAATAAAAAAAGGCTTTACATGTATTAATACTGGTAAATTCGCACTTCTACTGCTCTCTAAATTCTAAAACGTTTAAAATTCATGTTTGTGACTTTGTGCACTACAAAGTCACAAACATGAAGACCGTATAGTCGTGTTTTAGTTTATAAACTTATTTTTTATTTAAATTACTAGCTTTCCCGACCGCAACTGCGTCCGCGCGGACTACTGTTTATCGCAAAAAAAAAGCATCCTATGTTCTTCTAAGATTTAAAAAAAGTAGGTTTAGCACCAATGCTCTTGATGTTTTTTGACATACTTGTTATTTCGTTTCCAAGGAAACCGTTTCTTACAGCGAGTAATCTAAAATTTTCCAGTTTTCCCGTGGAACTTAATTTTTTCCGGGATAAAAAGTATACTATGTTTTATTCCAGGGTATAAGCTATCTTCATTCCAAATTACATCAAAATCCGCCCAGCCGTTATCGCGTGAAAGCTCCCCAAACAAACAAACAGACAACGTTTCACTTTTATATATTTTTATATGCATTTTGCTCTAGAGGGCACCATATTCAATTTAATGTAACGTCTTATATGATGTGACTAGCGGATAATGGAGACGCTTCCAACTGTATATCTTATTTGTCAAATTATAATGAGTAGTTTAGAAGTTATGAGGAAACACCTGAACATACATACTCACATACATACCGGTTAAAATTATAACCCTCCTTTTTGATTTGCCATAGTCCGGTAAAAAACGGGAGTTACTCACGTATTAGTTGAATTCTAACTTTAGTTTCAACCACATCCAGTGGTTTTACTTTTAGTGAGTGCGGAACCCTCCAAAACGTGTGTCACACAGATAAAAGGAGATACGGGGATCAGACGAGAATCTGCGAGAATCTCCGAACAACCGAATTAGAATTAATATATAATCTATGGAGACTGACATATATTTTTGTGATCTTAGTGATAGTACGTTGATAATGGTGTCGCTTCTGAGTGCACCAATTTAACCTAAAACTGAATTTGACAGCTCTAAAGTTATTGCCGTCACTTTCAAGCCTTTTGGAAATGAAAGGGACAGCAACAATTTTATAGCTGTCAAATTTAGTTTTAGTTTTAATGGGTGCACTCATAATCGACACCATTACCTTATTATATTAGTTTTTACCAAAGAGGTTTTCTTACACATAGAGTAATCGTAATAAAACCTCTTTGTTTTTAACCCACCTTACAAGGCCGAGAACGAGTTGCCCAAATAAACGTTACTCCAAAAACATTTGTAATCGAAGCAATTTTCCACCATATTATTATATTAATCGGGTTTGGATAGTACTCGTATTTTTCTAGGTTCCCAAATGTTTTTATTCTTCTAAACACTGTACTTTGGTACTTAAAACTTAATGTAAGAAAATATATTTTCATGATAAATATACAATTCACTTACATTTCGTTTTCGGTAGGCATTCTGAAACAAGACTTAAGTTCAGGTAAAAAAATAACACTTGCGATGAAGACGAATCAATCCATACCTCGCTTCTCAAAATCAGACCAAGTTTTTGAACACATAACTCTTTCATTTCCTTACCGCAGTCGGGTAAAAATAATTGCATATAACTCTTCACATGAAGACAAATCGATTGATACCTCGTTTGTTAAATTCAAACCAAGTTTTTAGTTTAAACCCTTACTTTGCTTTAACGTAGTCGGATAAAAAAATAGCCTATGACACTATACCAGAAGACACAAGAAAAATTATATACAAGAAAAATTGAACCAATAGGGGCGATGCTATGATGGAACATCCACATATCCACATACATACATACATAGACTCCATCATCAAAAGATCCATTGGTAGATCTTTTTGCATCTCAAAGTCAAGTCAATTACTTACAAATGATTTTGGAATTACATTTTTATGGACAATTCATAAAAATGTATATTGTAAATGTAAATGTAATTTTATGGCTCCTGATGCTTAAACATTTATTAAATTTGGCAAAGATAAAGTTCATAAAAGACTCATTTGATCTTAAATGTAAGTACCATATTTAGGTCAGATATTCATCCTCCAAGAAGTATGTAAGCATTACTTTGTTGCTATTTCAAGGGCACGTTTCCAGTGAAATTGATGGTATCGATACGTATTTACCGGTATTGTCGTGAACATCCCTACATCTTAATTTAGAATGTCCGGGTTAATTGCACGGACCACACCGGTATTTACTACATTTAGCTTTATTTGGCTACTAATGGGACGTGACGCTATATCGCCACATTTTGCGGTCGCATTTGATTTTGGAGCGAAATAGCTATTATTTTGTAGAGTAATGAATTGCGTGGTTATTGTCAGGCCCATTATTTGGTTCTATTTAGAACATTTCTCGGTTTGCACCAGTCCGAGCAGCGCGGCGTGCACATGACATTGTGAAAGCAGCACATGCTGTGTTTCCTTCCTTTTTCTCTTAAATATATATATTTTTACCGTGTGCTTCTTATAATAATAATTTATGATGACAATAAATACTTTTTACTTTGCGTTACTTACGAGCTGTGCACGAGTTTTTTTCTGGGATATCATGTTTTTTTGTGTTATTCCAAAACCAAAGACCCAAAAGCACAAATAAAAAAAAAAGTTCTCGATTCCATCAGCTTTCAAATATAAAAAACCGCAACAAAATGGGTTCATTCGTTTGGGAGCTACGCTCACCCCCTTCCCCCCACTACTATAGCTAAGAACCATCTCGATCACATCAGCTTTCAGAAGGAAAAAACGCATCAAAATTGGTCCATTCGGTTTGTAGCTACGATGCCACATAGACAGACACAATAATACAATGATACATTCATACTTACACAACCTAAACTTAAAACGCCCTCTCTTTTCGAGTTCGGGGGTTAAATAGTTTTTTATAGATTAATGGCTTCTACTCATCTCATTGAGATATCAAGTATACCAGTTTTTAAGTCAAGCCCTAAGCCATCCTAAAGTGAAAATCGAATCGCAACCGGTCCAGTATTTTTATGTGATGAGCGAACAGACAAACACCATTAAAAAAAATTGTTCAGTAGCTTTACACTTTTTTATTTTACTTCGAACTTTTTTTAATTATCCTCATTGAATTGAATTGTTTTACTTCTGGCTTCATACAAGCACTACATGTGATCCATTTGAAAGGTGGTTGATGCCCGCACAGATAGGCTGTAGTTCCAAACTTTCATTAAAAGCTAATTACGAGCGGTAACTCTGCTTACCGTTTCACTATACAAATCACCGGTTCTGTACGAGCGCTCGCTTTGAGCCTTTTTAAGGAGCTTAATAATATGTTTCATATTTTTCTAATTGTTTACAATAATAATATGTTCTTCTTGTTGCCTTCGTTTGTTCTCAGAAGTTTTGCAACGGAACTTTAGACCACAGATCACCAAAATAAAGAAAAGATTTTACCGGAAATTCGTACATAAGTCACTAATATACCACAATTGCAATAAAAGAAAAAATACCGTTTTACGGTAATCCGTTAAGCTAAAACCGTATTGGCAATATAATATCCTAAAACCATTCTGAGAGAGCTGTCCATTAAACTGAAACATATAGCATGCATGAGAATCGGGTACCGATATTACAGAGTACCGGAATAACCTGGTACTGTATACCGCTTTAGTAATACCGGCACTTTATAATATTTATGAGGTCATAAACGAAGCCGTAATAAAAATGGCATTTATGCAGTTTTTATGCATTAAAGTCAGGGGCTAGTTGGGGTTCTGTGGAGAAAAATGCAGAACGCAAGTGAAGTTAATAAAATTTAATGTTACTAGTTTTAGATGGTAGTCAATTATGGTATATATTTTAAGTAGGTACATAATCATGCAATTTTTTTTTTATCTAAATCTATTAAACTTTACTAAGCTTATGCCTGAAAATGGTTTATTCCATTATTATTAAACTACTAGCTTTCTTCCAAGACTTCGACCGCGCGGACTACAGCTTATCGCGAAAAAAGCATCCTTTGTTCTTCTAGGATATTAAAAATCAATGCAAAAGTAGGTATCTTAAGGTAGGCTCTTGATGTTTTTTGACAGACTTGATATTTCGTTTCCGTGGTAACCGTTTCTTACAGAGAGTAATCAACATTTTTCAGTTTTCCTGTGAAAACTTACTATTTACCGGAACAAAAAGTATCCCATGTTTTATTCCAAGCTATTTCCATTCTAAATTTCATCAAAATCCGTCCAGCCATTATCGCATTAAAACTTCCCAAACAAACGAACAAACAAACGTTTTTACTTTTATATATTGGTTGCATATACGGTGCAATTAATCTTAGAAAAATAATTATAATCCATAGTTACTCAAAGGTCTTCCCTAGTTGCGCAAATAGTATTTATACAGCATGAATAAGAAAAAAAAAAAAAAAGTCACGAGAACCAAACGTGTGTGCCAAATTTCATCCCGATAGCTTAAGTGGAAGTGGCTGAAATATTGATGGCATTTTTTTTTTTTTTTAAGAAATGCCATCAAATGCTAGCGAAGCATCTCCGTTTCAGCTTGGGCAAAAATGCTTTCGTATGTTCGACGGATGTCCGATGTCGGCTGTTCTTTTCTACAATCAATCCAGACGAAACTTGGTACAGTACGGCCGATACGAGTAAGTCGTGGCTTCGACTTCTGTACTTCGTGCAAATGACTGCGCAATGAACATTTTTAGAAATCGAATGGCGGAATGAGGCGATGTGCACGGGGCTGTGGTTTAGGCTAGAGATGCACCTCATTCCGCCATTCGGTTCCTAAAAATGTTCATTGCGCAGCCATTTGCACGAAGTACACTCTGTACTTCGTGCAAATGGTTGCGCAATGAACTTATCAGCCGTACTGTATACAGGTTAAAGGGTTTTTTCGTAGTTGTGGTTTTTTCATTTTGATTTGTACTTCCCTCAAAAAGGGTTAAAAAGGGGGCTATTGTATATCTCCGCTTTATTAGGTCCGATTTCAATAGTTATTTTTTTATTTTAAAGGTAGTACGTACTTAAAGTTGGTCTCGTAAAAAATTGGTGAAGATCTGATGAGGATTTTTGGCGTGATGAGCAGAATAGATCCTCAAATGCAGTAAATTGCTCACTTTTAGGTTTCTTCCAGTGGAATCAGCCATCAATCCCTACCTACTAGGGATTGACGGTGGCACCTTGGTTATTAATGTTAGTTTTACATTAAGGTAACTAGATGGCGCTACTGTGCACCGCTAGATTGTTTGCAAACAGTTTGTGCCCGTGAGGTCTATAGCTCACAGAGCCACGTTTTTTTATATTCATTGTTATCTAGTTGTGAGCTACCCTGAAAGTTTTATCCGAATAGCTAATCCGGAAGTGCGTGAAATATTGATTGCAAAAGCCCAGGTATACATACATACATACATACATACATACATATGTACAAGTGAAGTAAAATAAAAGCTTTTAAAATAGTACGAAATAATACAAACACTAAAAAAAAAAAACGAAAAAAATCAATCAAAAACTAATTGAATTAAGTATTGTTACACAAAATTTTACGAGAATCGGTTAACAAATGCGGTCTGTATAGGAGAACAGGCGGACATCCACCGGCCAGACACACGAAAGCATTTTTGCCCAAGCTGAAACGGAATGGCTTCGCTCGCGCTTCGCGCTCGCTCGGTCAATTACACATATCCTTCTTGTTTTCATAGGAAATGTCTTGTTAGTAACTACACCCCTGATTTTCCCATCACCTTTCCATCAGCGTACGACTAGACGTTTTTCATTTATTAAAAGAACTACAAAGAAATGGAATGTCCTGCCCTCGTCAGTGTTTCCGGTAAAATATAACCCTGATATATATTCTGTGAATGAACCAGATGTGTTCAAGTCAAGAGTGAATAGGTATCTACTAGGCAAGCGTGCTACATCTTCGACCACATTATTGCTTTCTATCAGGTGAGATCGTGGTCAAACGATTGCATAGTCCGCAAGATTTCTTATTTTTCAAGTGTGAATCTTTGGTAATCATGATATAAAGGGGTAGTTTCGCGTGTCGTAAAAATATCGGTTAGCACCGGAATTGTTTAGTGCACGGAAATATGGGCAGAACATACATATATACATATATAATTTTGGTATACAGCAATGGCTGTATACCAAATTTATATTTTGATTAGTGATTTAAGATTACCTTTAAGCTTATGAATTATCATGTACTGAAGAATAAATAAATATTAATTGAATACTGTTATTTTTGTGCAGAACTCTACACCAAATAACTCTGCCCATATTTCCGTGCACTAAACAATTCCGGTAATAACCGATATTTTTACGACACGCGAAACTACCCCCTTCATTCGGTATCAGGTGTTTCGACAATTATATCGAGTGGTGTTATGTGCATTTGTAATTGCTAGGGGTGGATTATGTTTCTGAGTCAATTAAGAAAAATATCAGCCTGTTTATTGTATAAAGGTTATTTTATAACTGTACAAGGTGTCGCAAAGTATGATGTGTATTTACTAGCTTTGCAAACTAAAGTTTATCGCTATAAAAGAATCGTATGTCCTTCCCAGGGTTCAAAATATATCCATACCAAATTTCGGTTCAGGGGTTTAGTCATCTAGGTAACAGACACACAGAGTTACCTCGCTTTTATAATATTGACATGGATGTATGCATCTTATGGTTAGATTTATTTGTATCAAAAGAGTTATTGCTGACCTCTTGTGTCAGAATACCCAAGGAAAATGAGTTTGTAGCAACCTCTTGTATCAGACTACCCAAGGCAAAAGAGTTAGAACCAACCTCTTGTGTCAGATTAACCAAGATAAAAGAGTTTGTACCAACCTTTTGTATCAGACACCCAAGGTAAAAGAGTTAGTACCAACCTCTAGTGTCAGACTACCCAAGCCAAAAGAGTTCGTATCGACCCCTTGTTTCAGATTACCCAAGGAAAAATAGTTAGTACTGATATCTTGTGTCAGACTACCCAACGTAAAATATATAATACCGACCTATTGTGTCAGACTACCCAAGGAAAAACAGTTAATACCGTCCTCTTGTGTACCCAAGACTACCTAAGGAAAAATAGTTAGTACCGACCTCTTGTGTCAGACTAATCAAGGTTAGTCCGTCCTTCTGAGTAAAACTACCCAAGGCAAAAAGAGTTCGTACCTACCTCTTGTGTCTGATTATCCAAGGGCCTCTGACGTGGCTTAACAACTGATTTCTATCAATTCTTAGCAACCAGACCAACAGTGACTAAACATATAAATCTTGATTAAATCCGTATCCGCAATTAAAACAGTCGGATATTTTAATCTGAACTAATCATCAAATATTCGGATCTGTAACTAATATTCAAGTATTTTTAAATCCGAAGTATTCAAACTTGTAAATTTATTATCCCAACATTTTAATTTAACAATGAAAATTAATTAACAACTGTAGCACTATGTAGATATTTGAGAACTTTACACTAAAAACTTTGAAGCAAATGTCACGCTCGTAAAGTAAAGTCAGCATAAATTCACATAAAAGTCGTTACTTAGATTAAGTTAGACGTATGTTTTACGAAGATTAATGTGCTTCTATAAATTACAAATTACTTTTCAGTGAACGAAGGGTAAGTTTTCTTGCGTGTTATACTGTCGACTAGTTGTGACCGCGGCTTTTCCCGCGTGGTTATTTATCTGGGTTAAATGTTACCTATTATGTTATTTCAGAACCAAAAGTAACTAGAATATACAAAATACTAAATTAAGTTCAAGCGTCAAATAGTTTTTTAGCAATTGCTCAGCTTCTACTCATTGAATTAAGATAATAAATGTGCCTACTAGCGATTACGCTTATATTCATTTATTATTTTGCTGATATTAGCAAGACATGCCTTCAAAAACTGATAAAACCCGACTGCGGTCGGTTAAAAATGAAGGCATTTTTTTTAACCATAATATAACATAAATGTGAACACTAATCTATTGACACCTTGCTTGTCAAAATCGGACCAAGTTGTAGTTTGAACATATGAGCCTTCCCTTTTTCGCCGTCGGGACACCTTGCTTGTAAACATCGGAGCAAATGGGGCGACGCTATGGTGGAACATCCACATACATACATAGACTGTTAACTTCATTACCCGTCCCTTGCTTCACCGTAATCGGGCAAAAAGCGGATTTATCATAGGCCGCTTCTGCAAGAGTCCGCCCGGGGAAATACCACACTGCCAGATATTCTACCACCTAGCAATCGTGAACAGACATTAGTGACCCGATTCATTACAGGGACGAGCAGTGCCTCGCAAGGATTTGCAACCAAAGCTTAGTTCTGGATGACACTGCATTCAATTTAGCTTGGAACTAAATGACGTAAGTCTCAAAAGTTATTTATTTTATTGGCAGGCAAATAATTTAGCTAGGCAAATTTTGGCAAATAAACTATATTTTCTTGCTGTGAGATTTATTTTAGAAATAAAACTTAAGCCGTTGAGTAGAAAAATTAAAATATTACTGAAAATAACGTAATTTTTTTATTTAAAATGTATCGTATGAAATTCTGCTAATCATGTTTTTGTCTTGATCATGGAGCGGTAAAGATCTAAAAAACATATGTAAAGTTTCACATATATCAGGTTTGTGGTTGACCCAGGATATTTACGGAAAAAACACTTAAAATAAATATTGGAGCTTGATCTTAACGATAATTCGCATCCAAGAGTATACTTTTTATGGATTGCTCGGATTCTTCTCATCGCATTAAGATGCCAACAACCAATTCCGTTTGAATGAGAAGCAAGGGAAGGCACTATGTTTTCTCCACAATTGTTATCACGTGGTCTTTGCTCTGCATGCTCGCCAGCGTATAATAAGTGACTCTTTTCAGAATGAATGAAAGAAGAAGAATGAATGTTCAGAAGGGAGGTGGTTGCGGGAGGAGGGTACGCGGGCAAAGCGGCGGGACGCAGCTAGTCTACACCACCCACTCTAACATATAAAAGGAAACGTTGTCTGTTTGTATGTTTGTTTGGGGAGCTTTAACGCGATAACGGCTGGACGGATTTTGATGAAATTTGGAATGGAGATAGCTTATATCCAGGAATAACACATTGGATACTTATCATCGTCATCATCATCATCATCATCATCATCATCATCATCATCATCATCATCATCATCATCATCATCATCATCATCATCATCTCTCACACGGGTGAAACCACGGGGCACTGCTAGTTTATAATATAATAGCCGAGTAGTTCCACGAAATGAAAACGCATGGTTTAACTAAGTGGATGAAATTGTACTAGTTTTAAAATGGAGTGCACTTAGGTATGCGTGTTTGAAAATAAAGTTATTTTGGGAATTTATGGATAAATAGGTAATCTAATTCCAAATTTATTATTCGCAATTTGAAGAACTTCAAACTCTGCATGAGCTTCAGCTTAAAACTTAGAACGCGACCGAGTTAAGATGGTACAATAACTTATTTAATAAAGAATATTTAAATATGTTTTTAGTGACAGCGATCTACACTACCAGACAATATCACTGCCACTCCGCCTACCATCCATCCATACCAATATATAAAAGTGAAACGTTGTCTGTTTGTTTGTTTGTTTGTTTGTGGAGCTTTCACGCGATAACGGTTGGACGGATTTTGATGAAATTTAGAATGAAGATAGCTTATACTCTAGAATAAAACATGGGATACTTTTTATCCCGGAAAATTATAAGTTTCCACGGTAAAACTGGAAAAATGTTGATTACTCACTGTCAGGAGTAATGAACACAGAATGGTCTGAGGTTGCCATGAAAATGAAATAACAAGTCTGTCCATAAACATCAAGAGCATTGGTGGTATACTTACTTTTGCATTGGTTTTTCATATCCTAGAAGTAAATAGGTTGTTTTAGTCCGCGCGGACGAAGTCGCGGGCGGGAAAGCTAGTAATTCATGTAGAGGACGTTCTACAAACGTGGAATTTAAAGACGGTGGAGGGAAATGACCATAAATATTGATTATGGTGCATTTCACTCTAAGGTGCAATGCGATGGTGGCCTAACGGTTCTATAGTGCAATTTAGAATCCAACGATACCGGGTTCAAAACCTAGGCTCCGCACCAAAGACTTTTATAAGTTATGTGCGGTTTTCCATCGCTCCGTGCTTCGGAGGGCACATAAGCTGTCGGTCCCAGCTGTTATTGATTAATAGCAGTCGTTAAACCATGACAGAGGCCCTCGAGCGGCTTGACAAACTCTGACATCAGAGACCAGCACTACTACCTCATACGACAAACAAATAAAAACTCTAAGAAAACATTTATTCCTTTTTGAAATTAAAGATGTTTAATACCTTACGTGCCTCAGCCGGGAATCGGACTGACAAAAATATCCCTGCAATTTTATGCCGTCTATTGACAGGGTTAATAATGACGATCAAATTGTCTGTAAGAAAAATTTATTGTGTAATTAACAAATGAAATTTACCATTTTATCAATTCAATGGGGCAGTAATATTGTTTTTGTAAAAATATTATTGCCCCATGTTACAATTAGTGCTTAGATGGTAAATCTTTTACTAGAGACGAAGTTTTTTATTTTAAAGTAATATAAAATTTCGTTTTCATTGTATAAATCAGGTCATTCAACAAACAATACACCTATATTATAAAAGATACATTAAAACCAACAGATTGTTTTACCCAAAATTAAGGTTATTCTCCCTGAAATCCGTTCAAACAATACGTGATAAAATCATTCAACGAAAAAAGCCCACAAAAACATTTCAATCCCTTGACGGGTAAATAAAATTACAACCTTTGACCCGAATTGGGTGGCAGCGGCGCGCCGAACCGGAAAATACCGGTATTAGCCAGAAATGTCCGGCTGGTGCTGGGAATGGACGCCACAGAATATACGGTAGGGCTTCATGTTGCGAATCAATGTTACTCACACACACAGTATAGGTAACCGATCTACAAAGTCCGACCAAAGTGTAGTCCACTATGCTTCGGCCCTGCTACATCAGTAAGGTCAGAGAATTAAAATAAAACGAGTTTACACACTTGTAAACTCGTTTTATTTTTTATCATTGCTCAGAAAACGGTGAAGAAAGAATCTTTAGCATGGCAAAACTGGCACAGATTTGCTTAACACAGATATGATTGGCAAAAGAGGGAGGAGGCAGAGGTTGGATTAAGTTTCAATTGTGATAATTATTGAAGTGACGAGACGAGCAGGATGATGGTTTGTTTGTCGTATGTGACAGTCCTACGACGACGTCTGGTGTCAGAGTGTGCCAGGCCGCCCGAGGGCCTCTGACATGGCTTAACTACTGCGATTAATAAATAACAGCTGAGACCGACAGCTTAACGTGCCCTCCGAAGTACGGACATGATGGTAAGCTTCCATAATATGACCCCCCCCCCCCCTCCCCTCAAGGAGAAAGCCTGTGTTGTGGTTACCTAATATAGGTATCAGTTACAGCAGGATCGGTCGAAATATCTCTCGTTCACTCACCACTCTACCAGATTCAATCTTAGTAATTAATCAGCAATGGCTGCATGCATCGGAAGGCACTTATAGCTAATAGCAGTTGTTAAACCATATCAGGGGTGTTCAGGTGGCCTCACAAACTCTGACACCAGAGGCCAGCACTACCTCATACAAAACCGCTCCTGTTAAGGCGTAGTTCACTTACCGAGACTGGGCTATATATATTCAAGTTTATCTGCTGATTATACGCTGTGGCATGTCCACTTCGCTTTATTAGAAAAGCACGTCCGTTTTGACGCTAGTGCGAGATGATTAATGCTCCGAATGATGACGCCGCTTTGTGGAGCGATGTGGTGCGATGTATCACGATGCTTCACTTTGGTACTGAATGTTCTGTATTGGTGGAAATGATGTCTATTTATTCATGCCCATGACAATTATATTCCATACTTGACATAAAAATATTGCTTGGAGCCGTTTGATTGATTTAAATAACTGACCGCCGATTCGTAATACACCTTCGTGAAGCATCGACAAGAAACTCGAAGGCAAATAATAACTGATTATGAATAACGGGATCTTTGACCTCGCCGGCTAGGTCGGTGTGAAACGACCTAGCCAGCGAGGTCGAAGATCCCATGACAATTATATTCCATACTTGACATAAAAATATTGCTTGGAGCCGTTTGATTGATTTAAATAACTGACCGCCGATTCGTAATACACCTTCGTGAAGCATCGACAAGAAACTCGAAGGCAAATAATAACTGATTATGAATAACGGGATCTTCGACCTCGCCGGCTAGGTCGGTGTAACGACCTAGCCGGCGAGGTGAGGTGTATTACGAATCGGCGGTCAGTTATTTAAATCAATCAAACGGCTCCAAGCAATGTTTTCAGGGCTACTATCACTACTACCACTAGCGATCGAGGGGTGTTTAGTTCAATGTTCCCGTAAACGTGACGACCGTCCAAGCCGAGCTTTGTACCTCCTGGGTGCCCTTGTGCCGGTCGTCAATATTTTAACTTTGGCGTGCGCCTTCTGCATCACGCATTAAGGCGGAGCGCTTCTAAGTAGAGGCCGGTAAAGGCCAACAGAGATACCAATCCTAAAAAAAAAAGTACTGATGCAATACGTATAGAGATGCATTAGGAAATCTACTAAAAGAGGTAAAAGATCATTATAAATAATCAATAATTGGCATCAACGGCCAGTTTCATTTATATTAACTGATTTGAATATTCCAACTGCTATACTAAGACCCCGATTTTCTCTTTAAAGTGATTTGTATATAGATAGCTCTTATTCTAATGCAACTTGATCCAAACGTCGAGGTTTCTTAAACTAACAAACCTGTTCTAGGGTGCTAATTCTTTAAATGAGTAGAATTACTTTAAAAACACTTATTACAGTACAAGTAACAAGACATAAGTTCAAAAATTAAAACGCGACTAAGGTCAGGCAAGAAATAGCCTATGACACTCTATACATGAAAACGAATCGATTGATACCTCGCTTATCAAAATCAAACCAATACAGGCGTAGATATGGTGGAACGCCCTCATACCCACATACCCACATACATAGATACAAACATACATACATAGAATGTTAAACTGATTACCCTTCCCTTGCTTTGCTGTAGTCTGGTAAAAAGTCCGAGCCGGTTAATAAATCCATGAGATATGAGTGAAACAAGATGTAAGTACAAAAACTAAAACCCGATTACTATCGGGGGAAGAAATAGCCTATGACACTCTTGCGATGAATACGAATCGATTGACACCTTGCTTGTCAAAATCGGAGTAATAGGGGCGACGCTATGGTGGAACATCCACATACCCACACATATTATAAACATAGACTGTTAAACTCATTACCCTTTCCTTGCTTCTCCGTAGTCGGGTAAAGAGTCTAATAATTAATATAATTATTCTAATTGGCCATACTAACTATTACTTAGAATTAAGCTAAATACTAAATAAGTTCCCCTTCACCTCTTTCTTAAATTTATATTTTATCTAGTAGGTAACAAGACATAAATTTGTTAAAATATTAAAACTCGACTACGGGCGTATAAAAAATTGCCTATGACACTCTTGAGATAACAACGGATCGATTGACAGCTCAATGGTCAAAATCGGACCAAAATTTTAGTTTGCACACTTAACCCCTACTTTGCTTCGCCGTATTCGGATAAAAGCTCATGACAGTTTAAACCTGAAGACGAATCGATTGATACTTCGTTTGTCAAAATCGGACCAATAGGGGCGACGCTATGGTGGAACATCCACATATCCACATACCTAATAAAATATATAAACATATATACGAACTACATAGACTGTTAAACTCATTACCCTTACCTGGCTTCGCCGTAGTCATGTAAAAATACAGCTATTTAGGATATTGAAACCGGCTGAAGAGTTCTTAAAACTGGAAATACATTTGCAAAGCTTTCAGAGTCATTCCAAAATTTCAGAAACTATGACTTTTTTTTTTCTTTTAGTATGGATGTTTGCTGTTGGTCTATAACTAACTTCTACAGCGTCACCGGTGGGGCGGGCGCAAAAGCGCCCCGCCGCAATGCGTGACGCAGAAGACGCACGCCAAAGATAAGTTTTGGCCACATGCTCAAGGGCACCCCAGGGGGTACGAACCTCGGCTTGGACAGTTGCCATTGATTACGGGAAGTATCGAACTAAATTACGGGGAGTATCAAACTAATAGTACGGGGAGTATCAAACTAATATTACGGGGAGTATCAAACTAATATTACGGGGAGTATCGAACTAATATTACTGGGAGTATATGATTGCAATACTACTAAGCTTCAAACCTACTAATAAAGAAGCCCTCCATTGTTCGATATTATAACAGCGACAGTCTATTGTTTACATTAATATATTGCAGTGAGTCAATAAAGATACAATGCAATATCAGGCGATATCGAAGCTCGCACAAATATGAAATGTTGACCTAAATAGCTCTACAGGGCAAACGTAAGGGTAGAACTGTTCGTGTGGAGAGAGCATAGTTTCGTTTGTCTCTGGAAATGTCCTGCTAGTTATTATACTGCAGGAAAAGAGCAGGTTGATTTCTTGATGGTAAGCGCTACGCTTGAGGATTATGGCCTATTCTCTCTCTGAGATAAGGTAAATGTCCCGGCAGGAACGATGATGTGTTGGTTATGATAAAATATATCGTGATTGTAATAAAGCCCATCACGTTTTTTTGTCTTTTTTAGGGTTCCGTACTTCAATGAAAGAAACAAATAAGGATTATTATTAGAATATTGGCAATAAAAGATTGAGTATTGAGTATTCACTAAGTTCGCCCGATTCGTATTCCACCAAAACTCCGCACAATTCAAAAACTATGAAAAAAATTCAAAAAATAGTCGCGTGATCGCATTTTGAATCATAGTAAGTATTATGTATTTGATCTTTATTCGTTTCTTTCATCGAAGGTTCCGTATTGAAACAAGGTACCCGTATATTTGTAACGAGTAGAGCAGATCGCTTGCCTGATGGTAAGCGTCACGCCAGCCCTTAACACCTTAACGCAGTGCCACCCAGAACTTTGATTGCAAAATCTTACGCGCCACTGCAATGCGCTCGTCGCCTTGAAACATTGGGTGTTAAGTCTCAATGCCCAGTAATTTCGCTGGTATTGTCAATCTGTGCGTCCGTCTGTCCATCCGCACTAACTAAAATATCACGACCATCTAGGTTTTACTAGTTAACGAGCATTATATGTATGTGTCTCTGAAATAATTCCACATTGAGAAACTAAATCCAACCTTAACAACAACTTTGTTGGCGTATAACATAAAAACTACTAGAACGATTGCAATGCGGTTTTCATGGCTGATCCTGGCTACGTAAGCCTTTGCTCAAACACGCACTTGGCCAGTTTTTATTTGCTAACTACCCCGTGTCCAATTATATTGTTCTAGATTATATATATTGTCTATATGCTTCATACATCAACTGTAGGTATTTTCGCTACATCGTAGTGCTGGGATTCCAGTCATACCGACACATATTTGTAAAGGCAGGCTGAAGCGAGTTGGAGATATGTACGAAATTGATACTTCCTACTGAATTCGGAGTACTTTCGGAACAACCCTTACATTCTACCTTTGTACTATTTCGACTATCAGAAATGTGCTTTTGAGAACTGTTCGAAATCCAAAAGTGGTATGTATATCAAGGTACTCGGAGCGATATAAAAACTGCACATAACTCATTAAAAGTTACCGTCCTTGGAGCCGAAGATTGAACCCAATGACGTTGGATTGCAAAACTCAAGTATTAACACACGGCCACTAATTTTCAAACATCAACCAGACATTATTATGTTTTAGCTTCCGGATGTATTATGAAAGTTTCAGCCATTCCAATACGTGTTTAAATTATAACATATGCTCTCTGAATATGTTATTCATATTGCTAAATTATAAACAGTAACAAGACATATTTGCAGTAACAAGACATAAGTTCAAAAAGTAAAACCCGACCACAGTCGAGTAAAAAATAGCCTATGACACTTGCGATGAATAAGAATCGAATGAGACCTCGCTTGTCAAAATCGGACCAAGTTTTTAGTTTGAACACATATCCCTTCCTTTTCATCACCGTAGTCAGGTAAAAAAATAGCCTATGACCTGAAGAAAAATCGATTGATACCTCGCTTGTCAAAATCAGATCGATAGGGGCGACGCTATGGTGGAACATCCACATACATATTTATATACATACATAAATAGTCTGTTAAACTCATTACCCTTCCCTTGCTTCGCCGTTCTCGGATAAAAATACATAAAAGCCCTTGCACAGAGAGCGTCAACCAACAAATCGGTGGCTATTCGGCGCGCGTTGACCAAACGTTTGGTTAGGGATTGCCGCCTATTGTCGCCTTCAGGGCATGCATAAATATATTCTATAGAGGTGCAAGTCACGAACTTTATACCTAATAATATATCATTACAGTAGACAAAGTCTGATACCAGAGGCCAGCACTACCTCATACTACAAAGAAACATTACAGTTTAATGTTTGTTTTGTTTTGTTTGTCGTATGAGGTAGTGCTGGCCTCTGGTATCAGAGTTTGTCAAGCCGCCCGAGGGCCTCTGACATGGCTTAACGACTGCTATTAATCAATAACAGCCGGTACCGACAGCTTAACGTGCCCTCCGAAGCACGGAGCGATGGAAAACCGCACATAACTTATAAAAGTCTTTGGTGCGGAGCCTAGGTTTTGAACCCGGTATCGTTAGATTCTAAATTGCAGTACAGAACTGTTAGGCCACCATCGCTCTACCAAACAGCTTATTATATTTAATTATGTACTATATTGTATGTAACGATAAAAAACTGCTCTAAAACAGAGTAAGAGTTAAAAGCGCGATTTATAACTATAACTATGTATTTACAGGGTTTTTTATAGCTTTTTACCATTTGTCAGAATATAAGAACACGTAAAAAACTTTTGTGCCGAATCGTGCCACTTGTCTAAACAAAAGGGTGACTGGCTTTCTCGCCCAATCAGCTGACAAATTTGCACCGTGATAGTGTACACTACAGAAACCAAAAATACCGAGGAAAACAAAATAATTGTAGGCCCTGTAATGCTTGGTACGCTTAATTTAAAAAAAAAGAAAAAGAAATAAAATATTTTTGTGTCGTTACTTTTTTATTAAATGCATTGTCTTCGATTTTTGAGCTACCCTGAAAAGGTTTAGTCGGATAGCTAATTGGGAAGAGCTCGAAATTTGAGTTGCAAGAATCCAGGACAGACAGAAATACATAGATACGAGTAGATACATACATGCTTACGAGTACATACATACGAGTGAAGTTAATTATAAGCTTTCAAAATAGTTCACCCTGGCTTAGAAAATCAAACCCTTGTGACTTACCCCACAAAAATCGAACCTAAACAAATAACGGGTAGAATATGAAGCTATATAGAGGCTGAAATACAGCCGCCTCAGGTCCTCTCGTTTTATATTGATATCGTCACCTTCACGTGCCGGCTCTTCACAAACACGTCCCGTTATACATGCCGTATGAGTTTGAGGAGTCATACGTTATAACTGTACTGCATGCATTCTTGATTAAATTGGTTGAGGTGCACTATTTTAAGCACTTATTTAACTTGCGATGTTTGTATGTATGTATGTGAGTTTCCACCATAACTTTAAAATGTCTCAACAGATCTAAGCGTGTGGGGTATCGTTAAAATCCTTACATCCTCCGAGTAACAAGGACTTTTTTTTAATTAAATGGTTTGGCTGTGGCTCCATTTTCAAATGCATTTTTTTTTTAAACTTGTAATTCTACAATATGGGTATCAAATTAATGGCTTTGATAAGTACATTATTCCGTTATTCCTTTCCGTGCACGGTTGTCTGGAAGAGATCACTCTGAGCGATAAAACCGCCCATTGTGACACTTTATTATTAATTTTGTTTTTTTTTTAGTTGTAAGATTTTTATTTGTGTGGTTCAATAAAGAGTCTTATCTATGAAATAAGAGTCTTAACTATGAAATTAATTAGGAAAACATAATAGAAAATTGGAATAAAAGATATAAACCTAGTAGATACATACAATAAAATAAAATAATAAACATACATACTTACATACTACTATAATATATATATAATATATATACCTACATACGTAATAATAACAGGATTAAGATGTAGCAGCTCAGCTAGAGTGATAATTAGAGCATATATATATATATATATATATATATATATATTATAATAACAGGATTAAGTAAGCTACATATTTTTATTTAAGAGGGAGGAGGCAGGGCGTAACCTGCAGTGGGCGGAAATGGGCTGATGATGATGATATTTTTATTTTGTTCATTTTAAGTTCCTATTGCATGAGTGTAGATGAAGTAAAGTATGAAACGGCAATAACTAGGTATTAAAACACTCAAGTGATACTATTAAACTCACTCTCGTGTTTTAATCCCCCTCATTATGCCACCATTTCATAAACTACTATTTATTACTAACATTTTTCTTCATAAGTATATATTTTTCAATAACAAGAACTTACATGCTATATTTTTTATTTTTCAAGACAGCTTAAGCGCAAAAGTTTTACCATATAAACACATCATAACTTTGTATCGATTTCATATTTCAGTATGCTATTTACGTTTTAAGTACATTCAGCCTTTCAAAATTGATAGCTTCTATCAATTTTGAAAGGCTGAATGTAATAAGTATAGTAACTGTATAATTTTTAAAACTAATGACTTGTAAAACTAATGAAATCTAGTTATCAAGCGTGTTGTTAGTTTTTTGAACAATATAATTTTTATTCATATTTAACGGGACGAGCAGGTCGATGCCTGACAGGAACCGTTACGCCCTTCCATAAAGATTACAAAGTCATCAATACTTCGAATTGCCATATCTTGCCTAGCAATGCACTGCGCTCGTCGCCTATCGTTCTTGCTTGTCTCATATAGTAATTTCGCTGAGAGCGAGGTAGCCTAGAGATACTAGTGCGATATAGAATCCAAAGATTACAGGTTCGGTACTCAGCTCCACACCCATGAATTTTCTAAGCTATGAGCGGTTCTCCGTGCTTCGGACGCACGTTAAGCTGTCGGTCCCGACTGTTATAGATTAATAGCAGCTAAGCCAAGTCAGAGACCTTTGGGCGGCCTGACAACTCTGACACCAGAGTCCAGCAATAGAAGTAGAAGAACCGGAATACACTACTACTCGGTAGTTTAATATCTGGCCATGGTTTGACTGCTGCATGCAACGTCTACCTCTACACCACAGGGGCGTGTGCTTGGCTTTATTCATGAACCACACAATATACGATTTAACTCATATTAATCTTACGCTTGCGATAT
Source organism: Alsophila aescularia (assembly GCA_946251855.1). Taxonomy (NCBI): domain Eukaryota; kingdom Metazoa; phylum Arthropoda; class Insecta; order Lepidoptera; family Geometridae; genus Alsophila; species Alsophila aescularia. The sequence goes on from OX276373.1 coordinate 53,701,201, forward strand.
TAGATATGTCCCTGGAGACACATCGTAAGCATATTAATCTTACGCTTGCGATATTAGATATGTCCCTGGAGACACATCGTAAGCATATTAATCTTACGCTTGCGATATTAGATATGTCCCTGGAGACACATCGTAAGCATATTAATCTTACGCTTGCGATATTAGATATGTCCCTGGAGACACATCGTAAGCATATTAATCTTACGCTTGCGATATTAGATATGTCCCTGGAGACACATCGTAAGCATAAATACAGAGAATGATAAGCATATTTTATTTTTAAATTATATAAAATTGGTACGTTGGGAATTAAGTCTAAAAGAATTATATAGACCTATGATATTATGTTAAAATTGAGATTAAATCTGATATTAAATCGAAAAAAAAAATATCTCTCTTTTGATAGGTTCTTATAATTTTGAACTGGTAAGTTTCCAAGACGAGAATAATGTCTTTGAGATTTCTGAATTTATTTTTCGTAACAGAGCTTTTTTTACCTTTGATTTATTGTATAATATCTTTCTTAGAATTATAATGACTATTTTTATAGCGGCATTAAAAGTTAGACCTATCCTTTAAAAGATTTTCATACTTCTTCTAATTTTATGTTTTTATATTATGTAGGTAACAAAATATGGTATTATGAAGTGCCTACTTTGAAGGGTAGTTGATTATTTTTGTACACCCGAAATAATGAATTGAACGAACCTTGCAGTGGATGGAAAGGGATGATAAGGAATATATACATGATAAATAATACTTTTACAAATCCTTAAACTTGTTATGAACAAGAAGAAAAATAAAATCCTAAAGTATATTATAAATGGAACAAAACAATTTAGTAACTAATTTACTTTGAGCGACGGTAGCTTAAGAGTTCAATAGTGCAACTTAGAATCCAACGATACCGGCTTAGTTATCTAATTTACTTTGAGTGACGGTAGCCTAAGAGTTCGATAGTGCAACTTAAAATCCAACGATACCGGCTCAGTTAACTAATTTACTTTGAGCGACGGTAGCCTAAGAGTTTGATAGTGCAACTTAGAATCCAACGATACCGGCTTAGTTATCTAATTTACTTTGAGTAACGGTAGCCTAAGAGTTCGATAGTGCAACTTAAAATCCAACGACACCGGCTCAGTTAACTAATTTACTTTGAGCGACGGTAGCCTAAGAGTTTGATAGTGCAACTTAGAATCCAACGATACCGGTTTAGTTAACTAATTTACTTTGAGCGACGGTAGCCTAAGAGTTTGATAGTGCAACTTAGAATCCAACGATACCGGTTTAGTTAACTAATTTACTTTGAGCGACGGTAGCTTAAGAGTTCGATAGTGCAACTTAGAATCCAACGATACCGGCTTGGAATTTTTATGTTTGAAAATTGATGAGATCGAGATGCTTCTTAGCTATAATGGGGATTGGGGAGTCGGGGGTTATATACACTTTTAATTTGTGCTTGTTTAGTGCTAATGATATCTCCCACAATCAACAAAACTAAAAAGAAGTGTAAAAAGCGACCTTAATTTATAATGAGTATTTTTTTTCCTGTTCACTTTGTGCAATGTTTGGTTCTGTTTTTCGTTTTCTTTTTTTTAATTGCTTTTTCATCGGTTTGTGAGCTACCCGTACATACATACAAGTCAAGCTAAATACAATAATACAATTACTGCTATAAAGAAACTAGGCTGGGCCAGCTCCCACTAGCAATGAGTATAACTGCAGTATTGGCCAGCGTGGTGTATATTATCTCATCTCTCTCTCTCTCTTTCTGAGAGAAATCCTGGGCTGATGATCATGAATATTACAGACTAGTGACTCGCCCCGGCTTCATACGCGTAGCGCTCACACCGGTGCAATTTTCTTTTTTTTAGCATTTTCATACCCGTCGCAACGTCTAAAAAATGCGCCCGTAGGCGTAAATCAAAATCATTAACAGCAGTGCTTTTTGAACATAGACAACTACACTACTTGAAAGACTTGTTGTTTTTTTTTCCATGGCAACGTCATTCCGTTCTGTATTTTTGATACCTTGGGTTACATTATTGCAATTTACGTAGTTACCTCAATTTTATTGAAAAACAAAATACTGCCCATGTTAATCGCTGATAATGTAGCTAATAATCCATAAGTGAAATAAGTTTTTAAATTAGTTCATTATTTTTTGAGTTTATCCATTCCAAACAAACAATCAAATCTTTCCACTTTATAATATTAGTTTATAAGAGCTATGGTGGCCTAACCGTTTGATAGTGCAATTTAGAATCCAACGATACCGGGTTCAAAACCTAGGCTCCGCACCAATGACTTTTCTAAGTTATGTGCGGTTTTCCATCGCTCCGTAGGGCACGTTAAGCTGTCGGTCCAGGCTGTTATTGATTAATAGCAGTCATTAAGCCATGTAAGAGGCCCTCGGGCGGCTTGACAAACTCTGATATCATAGGCCAGCACTACCTCATACATCAAACAAAACATAATATTCGTTTAGAAAGCTATGCTAGAAGTTTCTATGCAATTCCAATCTACTCAGATTACAATAAATAAAAACTGTGAAAACGTTAAGAATTCCCACAATATGCCTCATATTTTACTGGCTCGTATTCATAAGCCATCATAAGACAATTCCACAAAAGGATGAAATTCTCAGAAAATTCTCATTTTTCCTTTATCCTTTGACCTACAATACAAGTTATAGTACGGACAGTCACGTAACGTTTTTATGTAGTTCCGGTCAGGCGGCCGAACCGTAAATATGAAGACGTCTCTGTTTATGTTGACTATTTCACCTTCAATGTTGCTGATATTTGGAGAATTGACATAGATCTAACTTAAAGTGGTAAGATAAGGTACTTGGGCGTAGACTGTATGACACAACGAGTGGTCACGACCTGCGAAAAGCGGCCGGAATAAAATGGATGAGGAGAGCTGAAGACCGAGCTCAGTGGCGTGCATTAGTAGAAGCCTACGTCCAGCAGTGAACAGATATAGGCTGATGATGATGATGATGATGATGACGATGATGATGATGATGATGATGATGATGAACGTACACTTTTGATATATTTTAGACTTAGTCACAATCGGAGTGGCGTTTGTGAAGCACGTGTTAGCAGTGAGTCTCATTCGAGCTAGACTTGTGTATGTTTGTTGTTGATGAACATGACGCACGACGACGGTGGGAATGTAGTTGTGTGGGTGTATTTGCCTGTATCTAGTCCATTTTTGATGTGTAAACATCTAATGGCGCAGTACACCGTCTCACGGCACGGCGATGAGAGCGCGCGGGGACGCGTCACCGCGCGCTCGTGGCTCATCGGCTCTTTCCGCCTCAGCTCGGCCATATTCGATGTGTACACATGAGGCGTCCTGCGACGCAATATTTTTTCGTTTACGTGATATTAAAGCGTGTCGTGTCTTGTCCCTTTAACTAGATCTATGGCAATGGCTCAATTGGGAACTCTGAATTTTCAACCCTTGACATTCAACAAAGTAAAGAGAGAACTATAAGATACTAAACTCTTTATTGACATTTAAAGCCCATTATCTGATTTGATGAACTCATCACCACTTTTCATCAGGTGAGATTGTGATCAACATACTGTTGGGCAACTTAGGATTGAATTAATGATGTAATTTAATTTCAATGCGACGAGTAAAACCGAAATAAGTTTGATAGAGTTTGTTTTAGTCATGTCTTAAAATATAACAGGATACTTTTATTCTAGAAAGATTTCAACGCGGGCAAAGCTAATCCATACCAATATATAAAACTGAAACGTTGTCTGTTTGTTTGGGAAGCTTTTACGTGATAACGGCTGAATGGGTTTTGATGAAACTTGGAATGGAGATAGCTTATACCCTGGAATAAAAAATAGGGTACTTTTTATCCCGGAAAATTGTAAGTTTCCACGGGAAAACTGGAAAAACTGGAAAATTTTGATTACTCGCTGTAAGGAACGGTTGCCATGGAAACTACATAACAAGTCTGTCAAAAAAACTTCAAGAGCATTGGTGCTATATCTTCTTTTGCATTGGTTTTTAATATCCTAGAATAAAATAGGATGCCTTTTTTCGGACGAACTTGCGAGCGAAATCTAGTTCATAATATCACCGTCAAGGACAAACCAAACATTCTACAAACAATAAAATTTGAGCCAGGTCCAACAGAGAAAAGATAAATATTACACAAATACGTGACGGGCGCGGCGTCATTAATATATGTATTATGTAACCTAAATAGGAATAAACGGGTTCGATTTTCGCACAGGGAATTATGTATGATCATTCGTGACTATGATTTTGATTTGCTGATAGCTCTTGCCAACGTTTTGCTTGTCTCTTTTTACCCGACTACGGCGAAGCAAAAAAGGGTTATGTAAACATACTAAAACTGTGTCCAATTTGGACAAGCGAGTATCAATCGATTTGTCTTCATTGCAAGAGTGCCTACTATTACTTGCTGCGTCTACTATTTTGCTTAGTCTACTATTTTTACCCGACCGTAGTAGAGTTTTATCTTTTGTCTTCAAGCATAGTGGGATGGGTGATTGACTCTTGCCTAAAAGTCAACTATTTACTCTTGAATTGAAGTCTCCCAGTTAATAATTATCGAGGAACACAATGGGTACTATGTTTACATAAATCATTACCCTTTCCTTGCTTTGCTGTAGTCGGGTAAATATAACTAAAAGCAGCCAACAACTCTAAAACCTTAAACATTTAACGAGATCGATTCGACTATACTCGACACAATTGGTTTTTGACGTCCGTATTAACATGTACCGATCGCAAAATGGATTTTCAATTTTCTTGTCCAGTCGAAAGTTATCTGGTTCCGTGTTTTTACAGCAACATGACAGGCAGGTCCAATAAAATATGCAATCTCCGTTTACGATACCGAAGATTTACTTAATTACATAATACATAAGTTAAATTGTTCGAAGAAAAAAAAACCAACAAGCATAAATTTGCTTTTTACCAGACTGCGCAACGCAAACGCAGTAATGAGTATATCAGGCTATGTATATATGTATGTCTGTTCATTTAGCACTATATAGAACAAACGCGTGGACCGATTTTGATAATACTTAAATCAATCGTTTTTTCTTAATCTTGCAAGTGCTACTAAAGACATGACAGTAATCAAAATTCAATATGGCGACAACCAGACGCCATATTGTGAAAAAGATAAAAATGAAAGGCGACGAACTATGTTAAGTGGGGTGTCATTGAATAAGTATTTAAAAAACAGTTTTAGTTATGTCTTATAATTTTTAATTTTTAATGACCTTTTACGATCTGTAACTATTTAAAGTTGGTTAGCAACCACTATCACTTAAATTTTTGTCTCATTTTAGTTTTGTTCGAAGGTGCTTGATCGAGTTTTTGTGTATAGATTTGACGTTGTATTCAACGGATTATCGCGAGTGACTTATACCAATTAAACAGTACCATGACTTACTGACTGTCAGTCAAACCGCAGGGTCCAGCTAGCCACAATTTTGATTTACTCGATGTGACTTTGCCAGAGTTGTCATTTCTTTGAGTTAAATGTATCCTCTATGTATTATTCCAAGACCTAAAATACCAATATACCAAATTAGAAAATTCGTTCAGCCATGAACTAGTTTTTAGCGATTGCTGGAATTTTACTCGTTGGATTTATAGTTAGTTATGTAACAGTCAAAACCCCATTTAAATTGGTGTATTAGTGTCCCTATCACTTAAACAGACAAACATCCAAACAGATACGATTTTAAGAAATGTTATAAATTTTGTTAAGTAGCTAATTTTAAGTCCCCGAAACTATTTTTAAACAGACTTTTTATTTCTAAAATTAATTATTTTTCCTTTGAATTATCTGCCAAATAGTTTATGTTGCTGTCACTACACGAATACGTAATTGCCGAACGTCCGAACTTCTGAACTGAATCCACTTACAGGCCTTGGGCGATCCATACGACTACGATACGATCAATGAACGAATTTTTAAACATTTTAAAATTGATTTGGTGATTTTTATTCATTATTAATATCATTTACGAGCTCGTCACTTAACACCAGGTGAATAAGAGGCCAGACGCGAGCTTACTATAATGTTAATCCTTGTCAGAGGCCCTCCGCTCAGGCGGCCTGACAAACTGTCACCAGAGGCCAGCACTACCTCATTATGACAAGCACGAAGCCAATCAAGCTTCATCATTACACATTTCCTAAAATATCGTGCGCTTTAAAAACCTCCGGTCGGTAAAGGAGCTTTAGTTTTTTATTTCATCTTTCATTCGTCCGATATCGTGCTTTATGAGTCTTTTTTGTGCGACCTTTATGTCCGTATGCCTTACGTTTTACGTTCATTTAGCTTCTAGCACTCTTTGGCTGCGCTGCCTGAATGATTTTAGGAACGTAATACGAACGTAGGTTACGTAGGCACTAACGGTTTAGTTATATCTCTAGTCTTTAATTCTACAGTAGAGTGAAATCTTCTATGCAAGCGTTTTTTATTTTCTTATTTGCCACCAGAGGCCAGCATTACCTCATACGACAATATGAGGTACTGCTGGCCTCTGGTGTCAGAGTTAATCTGGCTGCTCGAAGGCCTCTGACATAGCTTAACGACTGCTATTAATCAATAGCAGCCGAGACCGACAACTTAACGTTCCTTGGACTCCTGCCGCATTGTCACTAATAGTAATCAGGAGAGATCGGAATCTAATACTTTTATATGTATAAATTGTTGTCTAAACCAAAATATACCGAGTTTTTGGATTTACAACTATACTAACCCAATTTTGATAAAAAATATATGTGTAAAAAATATAAATAATGTAATATCTTCAGACATGGAAGGTTACCAAGTCCGTAAGTTTCACATGAACTAAAAACTTGCAACGTTCACCTTAACGAAGTTCAACAAAATTCCAACTAAAAAAACATCATACTGAAAACCACGTAATTACGTGACCTGACAGCGGCTCACGTAGCTCGGACTTGCGAACTGTTATCCCGCACAAACTCCATCGAAGTCGGCTTAGCGGATGCGCCATTGTGTACGACAAGTTCGGAAAAAGTTTCGTGAGCTGATAACACCATGGTTAGAAGTGTAACAAGTTGATAACTGGAACGGTCAAAACTTGTGATGCGAATAGCCAAACGGAAAGACAAAATTAATACATTACGCGATATAGATCTTCGCAGTTCTGACACTTTCCGAAATTCGCTTGCGTTGGAAAAGAGGGCAAATAGCGAATGGTAACGAGTCTTGTAATATTCCTGAAGGAAAAATTTGGGTTTTAAACGGTACTCAAACCCGTATCGTCCTTGCCTTTGCGCGAGACATGCTCTTTGCCATTTAAGCCACCAAAAAAACCATTACATCGTTCTCCAAATTTTTTCAGCAGTTTCATTTATCATTTTTATGTGGACGGTAACGCAATCTAGCCATTTAAGCCACCGAAACCATCATACTCCAAATTTTTTCTGCAGTTTTATTTATCATTTTTATGTAGACGGTAACACAATCTATTGGTGTATTACTGAATTAACGTTATTAATTTGCTTTATAATACTAGTTATTATACTAAGCTAAAAAAAACACGGTTGCCCTGCTAAAATATAGCTTTTGCCAATAAATTATATACTGTTGGAATGTGCTTATCAAAGTCTTCAATTTGATACCCATATTGTAAAATACGAAGAAAAATATATTTTTTTCGTTTTTTTTTTGAGTATTGTATTTGTCGATATACTGCCGACAAATACAATACTTTCAAAAACAATATTTTCCTATGTTACTCGGGGGGATGTAAGGATTCTAACGATACCCCATACGTCTATATCTGTTCAGGCATTTAAAAGTTGTGGTGGAATAAAGAAACTCACATACATACAAACATACATGAATGCTAAAAACATAACACTCGTTTTTTTTTGGGCAGTCGTATAAAAATATAAGATAATATTGTTTTTGCCGAGACAGCTGGCTTACGGCTCTGTTTTATCTTTGTGTAATTACCTGACAGTGCAACGCAAAGGAGGGTATTGTGTTTATCAGTCTATGTATGCATGTCTGTTCCTTTGTGACACTATATAAACCAAACGCGTGCTCCGATTTTGATAATTCTGACGTCAATCGATTAGTTATTGTGAGTGCAACTAAAGACACTACAATAATCAAAATTCAATATGGAGACAAACAGACGCCATATTATGGAAAAGAAAAAAATGAAAGACGACGAAGGCTGCGCATTAGACCGATAATCGATTAGTGGTACAGCGAGGGGCGGGCGGGTATACGAAGCTGCGAGCGAAAGGCTAATTAGTAATTATTTAAAAAAATTGGCCTAGTACTTTTGTGAGCGAGTGTACCCATGCACAAACACACCCGTCCACATTCTTCCAGCGTTCTTTTTACATGACGCGACCTATTCTCGCTGATAATGTAGTAGCTTTCTTTAGGTGAAAGAATATTAATGTAAAATTTTTAAAATCTGTTTTGTATCTTTTTAGTTTACCCATTACAAACAAACTAACAAAAATCTAATTTTTGCTCTTCATAATATTACTAGTGGCTTTGATAGCTGTAGACCTCGCGAGCCTGTCTTTGCATAACTTAAAACTGAATAAACATTCACCGCGCACCTTAAATCAAAAACACCGCCATTATGAAAAATTTCAAAACATTGAATCGAAAAAAATAATATTATCGAACCTGCTCACAAAATTTCAAGAGAATCGTTATAGAAATGCGACCTGTAGCCATATAACAGCCGGATATATGTCGGACATACGAAAGCATTCTTGCCCAAGCTGAAACGGATCTTCACGCTCGATCAATTATAGTGTAGATGAGTCAACCTATATAAAAAAACCTAAAATCAAATTGAGAACCTCCTGAAAGTCTTTTAAAAACATTTCCAAAATTGCCAAACATTATCACATTGTCTTTTATATTGTCGCCAACACAAATGACAGCGTTGTCCACAACTAATGTGTCGCTAATGCTGCACGTGTTGACACGAGTTTGGATTGAGTCCGCAAGAGTTCTATGTGTCCTACTACTTGTTTCAATGCTACAATGCATTTGCTTGACAGTCGAGGTTGGAAAGCTTGTACTCAAGTGTGGAGAGCCACTAGCGAACCCGCGTTTGAAGAAATTCGTATGCAGTGTTAAAAAAAGGATGAAAATTTAATGGTTTGTAGTGTTTCAAGTTTATAATCAGTGTGTGTTGCCAGTGATGGAATACGGCACTGAGACGTGGTCGCTAACTATTTTTCTCATACACAAGCTCAGAGTTGCGCAGCGTGCAATGGAGAGAGCTAAGCTCGGTATTTCACTACGTGATAGAATCCGATATGAGGAAATCCGTAGAAGAACCAATGTCACCGACATAGTTCTCAGAGTTTGCAAGTTGAAATGGCAACGGGCAGGCCATATATTTCGCAGAACCAACAACCACTGGGGAATAAAGGTTCTCGAATGGCGACTACGAACAAGCAAGCTAATTGTGGGGAGACCCCCCAAACAATGGACCGACGACATTGTAGCCATCGCATGAAGTCGGTGGATGGAGGTGGCACAGAATCGCTCGTCATGGCGCTCTTTGGGGGAGGCCTTTGTTCAGCAGTGGACTTCTAAAACAAGGCTGACATGATGATGATGATGATGAAATATAATAAGAATAGAATATATGATGAATAAAATAAAATAAACGTAAGGTATCGCGGATAGCGAAAATATGTCATTCCACTTTGTTTTAAGCATACATTTCTCATGATGTGCTGTATTTGTCACTCTAAGATGTTCTAAGATAGCGTAAGGTACTGTTAGGAAGCAGTGGATGTCAATAAGAAAGTTTCTATACAAAGAAAATTATGTTGATTTTCCAAGAGTTTTGATTATGCTCGTCATGTCAAAGAACGGCGCTGATATGTGCAACACCCTTCTCAAAATATTCGTTTTAAAACTGTACAGTTTTTTTTCGTTTGTTTGTCGTATGAAGCAGTGCTGGCCTCTGATATCAAAGTTTGTCAGGACGCCTGAGGGCCTCTGACATCGCTTAACGAATGCTATTTAACAATAAAACAGGCACCGACAGCTTAACGTGCCCTTTGAAGCACAGAACAATGGAAAACCGCACATAAGTTAGAAAAGTTATTGGTGCGGAGCCTATGACCGAACCAGGTATCGTTGGATTTTAATTTGCACTACTGATCCGATAGGAAACCATTTTTCAGACTGTACAGTAGAGTAGGAAGCTATTTCTTCGCTACTTTTCACACGAAACTTGCTGAACTTCTACGATTACGATGACCCGCGAATCCTACGATTACGATGACGCGTGAATCCTACGATTACGATGACGCGCGAATCCTACGATTACGATGACGGGTGAATCCTACAATTACGATGAAGCGCGAATCCAATGATTACGATGACGCGTGAATCCTACGATTACGATGACGCGCAAAGTCGTTAATAAAACACAATTCGAGTCAGTGTCACAACAGTCCGAGTCAAAGTCGAACGAGAACCAAAAGTATAAAACACAAAACTATTTCCACCTACGGAACGCGGGTTGTACAGAAGTTTTGGTCAGAGCCAGGATTATCTCAAGCCAAATGTTGTGACATTTGTACAGTTACGTGTTGTTCTCAACTCTATCCGTTTGTTAGTTCTGTTGGTATACTTAACAAAGCATAAGTACTATGTTTGAAGATAATTCAGTTTCTTTTTGGTGTGGTACTGGCATTCTTTCGCAAGTCCGCTTGAGGAAGTCTTTCCTCCGTTTTAGCGATATTACACCACCTAGCAGTAGTGTGCATATATGTTAACGAATTTTGGTTTAAGAGGCTTTGTGGCCAGCGAAAATACTAGGTATTTAAGACTTGAAAATATATATCTGATGCCACTGATCTCTATATTTATGGATTGGCTTTTGTTTTGTGCCGATTCAAAGCACCCCCAGCGAGCGTCCATTGAACTAAAATTGAAATTGTTTCATATCCTGACGTTAGTCACATAATAAATAATAGTAAAAATACATCAGATAATGCTCTCAGCGCTAAAATGGCGATAAAAATATGCTCTTATTGTGAAGTTCGTCAAAAGTCTGCCTAGTGTACGTGAGTAAAAATGCATCAGTTGTATATGTCTGATGCTGATAAGCGGAGTGAAGTGCTTGCTGCTCAAGATTTCGTTACAAAAGTTTTGTGTGGTACCTGTGTGTGTGTGGACCTAGCGAGCACACACACACAGACTAATGAGCGTCTCTGTTTCAGCTTGGGCAAAAATGCTTTCGTATGTCAGTCCGCACGCTGTCCGGATCTCCGGATGCTTTCTTCTACAGGTCGCATTTCTCAACCGATCTAGACGAAACTTGATATACAGGTTAACCGAATCTTAGAATTTATTAGTCGTCGGGGATTTTTGATTGGGGGGAAGGGTACTTCACCAAAATGGGGCATAAAAGGGGCTACTAAATATCTCCGCCTTATTAGATCCGATTTCGATAGTTCTTTTTACATGACTGCCCAAAAAAAGGAGTGTATTGTTTTTAGCATTCATGTATGTTTGTATGTATGTATGTATGTGAGTTTCTTTATTCTACCATTACTTTTAGATGCCTGGAGTATCGTTAGGATACTTACATCCTCCCCAAGTAACACAGGCAATATATTTATTGGAAACATTCAATGTGGCGGCAGTATAACTCAAATTACAAATTCAAAAAAAAACTTCTTGTTTTACAACTAGCTGAACCCCCTGCTTTTTAGATTAAAGTACCATAATGTGCTATTCCAGGACCTAAAATACCAATATACCAACATTTGATGAAATGTATCCAATGTACTACCTCGAAGTATGAACTCAAATCATACTAAGTTTTATTTGAATTCATTAGTAGTTTCGGCATGATGCTATGCCAAGATACAGACATTTACAAACATCACACATCAGGTGAGATCGTGGTCAAACGATTGCCTAGTCTATAATAAAAAATTAAAAAAAAGACAGGCGAACAGACACACCGACAGAAAAAAAACTGTTTTGGCTTCAGTACCGAATATAAAACAGACTCCAAATAAATATTACTAAATATCTTTAATTTACAGAATTTGGACCCCTATCCCATAAGAAATCTTTATATTTTCGGCACCAAAAGTACCAATAAATTTCACTCATCATATAAACTATAACTGTTCCAAGTTGCATCAAAATCCGCCCAGTAGTTTCAGCGTGATACGTGTTCTTATAAAAATCTTTCAACCCCATTTCTTCGGGATGTAAAATATCCTATGTTCTACCCCGTAGTAAACTCAAATTATGCCAAGTTTAATTTGAACTCATTCAGTAGTTTCGGCGTGATGCCTAGCCAAAATACAGACAGACAGACAGACAGACAGACAGACAGACAGACAGACAGACAGACAAAAATGATCTGTTTTGGCAAATATAGTAGTAAATTGCTCACTCTTAGGTTTCTTACAGTGGAATCAGACTTATACTTACTAGTTAGGGATTGATTGAGCACCTTGGTTATAAATGTTAGTTATACAATAAGGTATCTAGATGGCGCTACTGTGCACCGTTAGATTGTTAGCAAAAAAGTTAGTACTAGCGAGGTATACAGCTCACAGAGCCGCTAGTTGTTATGGACAGGAATACCACTTACCATCATTCCGTCGTTTTGTTTTCCTAAAATACACCACCTCACTTCACGGTCGATTGATTCCTACCCCAAACAAACATTAACTAATAACATATTATTCATTGTTAGAGGTATGGACTAACATATACAAACAAAACTTAATTCAACTTGGTAAGTTCTGCTCAAGTTACGCATATCGATCGTGTGTGCTTTGGAAAGTTTAGAAGCATATATTACTTAAGAATAACTAGGTTCGGTGAACTGTAAATATTAACAACAACAAGACGTAAGTTCAAAAACTAAAACCAGACTACAGTCGGGTAAAAATAGCCAATGACACTCGTGCGAAAAAGACGAATCTATTAAAACCTCGCTTTTCAAAATGTACTTAAAAAAATATGTGCCGTCGCGGGACACCTGGCAGATGTATAAACAGCGAATATGGCCGATTTCAGGCGGAAAGAGCCGATGAGCTAAGAGCGGTGCGGCGAAGCGACGCCCGGCCGCTCGATCGTCACGCTGCGCTCGATCGCCACGCCAAGAGTCGGCGTTACAGCGCCATTAGATGTTTACACCTCAAAAGCCTACGAAGACGTATCGATTGATACCTCACTTGACAAAATTGGATCAAGTTTTTAGTTTTAACACATTACCCTTCTTTTGATTCGCAATAGTCTGGTAAAAATAAAATGCCTATGACATTCTATAACTGAAGACGAATCCATCGTTTCGTCTTCATCGCAAGAGTATCATTAGATTTGTCTTAAGGAGTATTTTTAATTTCACTTCATGACAAGCGTATTTTAAACTAGCTGATGCTCGCTGATTCGCGCGCGTGGTCATTTCTCTAGGTTAAAAGTACTATGTTATGTGCTATTCCAGGACCTAAAATACCAATATACCAACATTTGATCAAATTTCTTCTGCTGTCAAAGTTATTTTTATCGATTGCTCGGCTTCTACTCATCCGATTGAGATACCAAGTACCCCAGTTTTTAAATCAAACTCTAAGTTATCCAACAGTGAAAACCGCATCGCAATCTGTTCAGTAGTTTTTACTGGTAATGATCATAACATGTGAATGATTAGTGTTCAGTACTGGCCTTCCATGTATAGAAAAATAAACAAATATTTATAAAAAAATAATTTAATTTCTATTTGTTACAAAAGTGTATGTATTTGTGAATGAAAGAGTGTGCACAACTATTAAGGACTTACGCTATTTAATTTTCCCTCTATGAATTCTGATTTTGCACTATTAAACTCTTGATTGTTTATGCAGGGTGTCCACTTTCTGGAAAGTCAGGGAAGCTCAAGGTGTTCAGGGAAAATCAGTGAAAGGGGGTCACCTGGAAAGTCAGGGAAAAAATAAGATTTTACACTGTTTGCTCCACACTTAACCAGTGATTGTAAAATGTTTTCATGCTCTAGTTTCTATCAATTGTTTTTCTCAAACAATAAACTCATTGCAATAATAAAAGCACAAATAAAAAAATTACATATCCCCCGACTCCCCACCCCCCATTATAGCTAAGGAGCATCTCGATCACATCAGTTTTCCAACATAAAAATCGTTCCATCCGGTTGGGTCGTCATCCTCATCCCCCCCCCCCCCCCCCCCCATTTAAGCTAAGAACCATCTCGTTTAACTCAGCATTGAAACATGAAAAACCGCGGCTAAAGTGATCCATTCGTTTGGAATATACGATTCTCACCCCCCCCTTTTCTCAATCTGTTCAGTAGTTAGCGAACAAACATGCAGACAGACAAACAGACAAACAGATAGACACGAATTTTAAAAATGTTTTTTTTTTTTGATTATCTTGTTGGTACAGACTTTTTCGTTCTTATTGCTTTATTATAAGTATACATAGATAGATAGATAGATAGATACATAATAGGTATAGATAAAATATAATACAGTGACTTACATATTAAATGACAGAGAACGCACAAACTAAACCAGTGGACTAATAATTTTGAAATTTGAGAAAATATTCCTTGAATATGATAAAGGTGCACAACTGCAAGATTTATTAAATTACCTATTTAAGCATTACAATGCATTAATAAATGAATGAATGACTTTTATTTGTATAAAACATGTGTACCGATACGTGTAGTGTCTGAACTTAGCCTTGCAGCGTACAAATATTTATATTAAATAAACAAAATAAATATATTCGGGACAATTCCACACCCTGTTCCTAGCCCCATACTAGGATACCCTGTACTATGGGCACACGCACACTAGACAACGGATAAACATACATAGATACCAATATTACACCCATGACATGACAATGACATCGTCAATTTCTCTTTTAGTGTAATTTTAGAGACAAATAGGTATGTATGTCAGTGTAATAAGCTAAAATAGTCAAACTATAATATTATGTAATTCATTTAAATAATGTAATTTTAAAATTAATATCATCTTATATAGATAAAAGGAAAAACTAAAATTAAATGGTAATTATGTCAAGTTTATTTTAAATTTCTTATTTTGTGACACAAAAACGTTATAAGATTTGTCAATGAATCAAACAAATGACAGTTTGGCTTTGCATTTAAAAAAATCTTTAAGTGAGCAGAAGGAGAAGTGCAATAGCTATAAAGTTTGTTTTTAAATGTATGTAGAGCATATTCCTTATTTGTAACGGTACGTTATTATAGATTTTGGTTGACATACAATACGCATTCTTTTTAAAATTACTCTGCGATAGCGAGTCAGCCGTTGCACATCACCTTTCATTGTAATAAATTATAGTTAAAAAAACTAATTAAAATACCATACATTTTAATACCATTAAACCGAGCTCAAAAATAAAAAAATAATTTCAATATAAGAATAAAGTGATTAACGAGATAATTAATGTCATTGTAAAAAGAAGCGTGCGGTGCTCGACATTAATTGTTATATATTTTTACCAAGATATGTTACTATTTCTATTTCGAATTACAGAGTTAGTGTAAGAATGTCGTACAATGCACCCCACACTTTAGGACGTTTAAAGATATTATAAGATATTAATTTTCTCGTTACTCACTTTATTCTTATATTGAAATTAATTTTTTGCTTTGTTGTTCGGTTTAATGGTATAAAAAGCGTGTTTTTTAGTTTTTTAAACAATGATTTATTAACAATTTCTTTTTGGGTTTTTATTTAGAAATAGATATCTGGAAGATAATGGGACAATTTTTTTAAATTATTGTGTTGGCATCGTGCTAAGTGTACAAAATTTTGAATTAATCTAACCATTTAAAGTGCGTAAAAATCGAATGCAAAGATTCCGTTACATACAAACATACATACAGGTAAAGCTAGAAAAAGCGTTTTAAAAAAGTCCGAATATTGCTTCACAAACAAACTCATTTCATCTGTATATTGACTGAGAAGGGGCAATATATTGAGTTTTCTGTAAAAGCGCCTACATGATTCACGGTACCCTGCCATGCATAAGATACGGATACATATTTTCTGCGCCTTATAGGCTCTTTCCATGTCCACGGAATTTCCCATATCACCAATTCATATTGCAACACCGATCCAATGTATCCGTAATATGCTGAGAGGGCATTTTTAGGTGAACGGGCTGACCAAGTTTGCACGCGAGCTAAGCCGTGAGGCGCAGCTAGTTATTATATAAAAACCCAAATATAATTGTTCAGTTGATTAGTCAGACGCTGCGACGTAGGGCTTGGGTTGGCATTTCACCAACCATGTAAAATGCTTTTGAAAGAAAACATATTGTGAAACTGAAGAATTAAAGTTGTGAATGTAAGTGTATGCCGCTATTTTTAAAATATTTAATTTAACTTCATTTGTATGTATCTATGTATCGGTGTATCTATGTATTATGTCTGTCCTGGAATCATGCAAATGAATTTAAAAAAACAAATAAATATTAGAAAAAAAGAAAAGAAAAGAAATTAAAAACGTTGTTCTATGTTAACTTGATTATTGTATCATCAGTTTCATTTCTTGTGCAATAAAGAGTTATTTATCTATCTATCTAATATCCACCGTATGAAGGAATAGTATTGGAATTGCACAATTTCAACGCACAATCATCAAAATGCATCCAATAAAGAAAGAGAGATGGTAGCCTAACGGTTCAAAAGTGCAACTTAGAATCTAATGACATCGGATTCGTTCCTAGTTATGTGCGGTATTGCATCGCTCAGTGCTTCGTCACGTTAAGCTGTCGGTCACGGCTGTTGTAAATTAGTAACAGTCGTTAAGCCATGTCAGAGGCCCTTGGGCGGCCTGACAAACTCTGACACCAGAGGCCATCACTACCTGATACGACAGACAAACATCCAATAAAACACCGATATACTTTCAACTCTGGGTCAAGTCCGCTCTGAAGCCTTAGCTCGACAGTGCTTCGTATTCCAGCTTCGATAACATCATTATTGCCCGTGTAAGGCGAAGAAGGGTAATTAAATTAACAGTCTATGTATGTATGTGTATAAATAATATGATTGTGGATGTTCCATCATAGCGTGTCTCCTAATGGTCCGATTTTAACAAGCGAGGTATCAATCGATTCGATTTCATTTATAGTAGAGTCATAGGCTATTTTTTTACAGATAACATCGAAGGAAAGGAAGGGTTATGTGTTCAAACTAAAAACTTGGTCCGATTTTGACAAGCCAGGTATCAATCGATTCGTTTTCATTTATAGTAGCGTCATACGCTATTTTTTTACCGATAACATCGAAGCAAAGGAAGGGTTATGTGTTCAAACTAAAAACTTGGTCCGATTTTGATATGCGAGGTATGTATAGATTTGTCTTCATTGCAATAGTGTCAAAGGCTTTTTTTTTACTTGACTAATACTTAGTTTACCTAAACTTTTATTGATTTGATCTTTTAAGAAAATTTTAGGTATTTCTCCTTAATCATGAGATGCTAATTTTGACATGTATAAAAGTGCTATTATTATTGCCTATTTACAATAAAATACTTGACTAGGAGTTTATTTTATTCCGACATCCGCGGCATTGCCCGCGTGGCCTTTTATATGGGTTAAAACTCATCTGTGTTATTCCAGGACCAAAAGTACAAAATACCAAAAATAAAACAGCCGTCTAATAGTTTTTTTATTGATTATTCCGTTTTTAATAATTGTATTGAGAAACCAAATACACCAATTTTTAAATAAAAACCTAAGCTATCTAACATTGGAAACCGCATCTTAATTCGTTTAGCTGTTTTTAAGTGATACGCGAACAGACGGAAATAAAAGATTTTTAAAAAATACTTAGGTACCAGGTGCGAGCAAGCGTATAGCTTATTTGAAGTCTTCTATGCTTTTTTGCTATCTTCTTTGTACATACTTTTTGTAACTAACGGCTTTATTTTAGTTATAGGTATGTATATAATAGTATTACTTTAAATGGACGTTAAGTCCACAGTTCTTATAGTAAAGCTAGTAATCAAACAGTGAGTTACAAATTAAATCGTAAAAACTATGAAGGGACTGAACAAAAATATAAAAGTCTATCTGTTTTCGCATTATGTAAAACTACTGAAGCGATTGAACCGCTTGATTGTCTTTCACTGTTGGATAACTCAGGATTTGTCGAAAACTCTTGTGCGACAAGTGATAGTTGTATGAACTAGTACGAGTAGTTCTGCATACAGTCACAGAATAAATAATGGTACAGTAGATCACGCGAGCACAAACTTTTTTGGATCAATCTCGCGGTGCACAGTAACGCCATCTAGTTTTTTTGTTGTAAAACTAACATTAATTGACCGTGCGAGCGCAAAGCGCGAGCGAAGCGGGTCCGTTTCAGCTTGGACAAAAATGCTTTCGTATGTCCGGATGTCAGACCGGATCTCTGTTCTCCTCTACAGGTCGCATTTCTCAACCGATCTAGACGAATCTTGGTACACAGGTTAAACGAACTTTTAGAATCTTTGAGTCGTCGGGTATTTTTGATTAGGGGGGTTCTTCCTCCAAAAAGATCCAAATCTATGGATGTCAACATATTCGTAACAAAATTCACGGTTTTAAAAAGACTTTGACTATCTGACTTCTTAATTTATTTATTTTTTTGAATTTTATTTATGTTTTTTTCAACCACTTTTAAATTTGTAACATTTTTTATTTAATTTAATTTTTATGTAATGATTTAGTTTTAATTTTTAGTCTTAGTTAACTTGTTGTTACTCGCTCAATTTCAATTTATTTTGTTGTGTACTTGCATGTTGTCCTTATGAATGTGTTGGTGTGCACCGTGTTGGTGTTCGAATAAATAAATACATAAATAAATAAAAAGGGGGCTACTGAATATCTCCGCCATATTAGATCCGATTTCCATGGTTCTTTTTTTATTTGATGGGTAATATTTTTAAATTGGTCTCAATAAATTTGGTGAAGATCTGATGAGGATCTTCGGCGTGATGAGCTGAATAGCTCCTCAAAATGAAGTACATTTCTCACTTTTAGGTTTCTACTAGTTGAATCAGCCCTTTGCCCACTAGGTAGAGATTGATGGAGCACCTTGGTTATTAATGTTAGTTTTACATTAAGGTAATTAGATGGCGCTACTGTGCACCGCTAGATTGTTTGTTTAAAAGTTTGTACGCGCGAGGTCTACAGCTCACAGAGCCACTAGTAACTCAGGTGAAACATCAACCCCTACCTAGTAGGTAAAGGGCTGATTCCACCGGTAGAAATCGAAAAATTGAGCAATTTACTGCATTTTGAGGAGCTTTTCTGCTAATCACGCTGAAGATCTTCTGAGACTTATCTAATCTGTATGAGACTAATTTAAAGTTACTACCTTTCAACCCCCTAAATCAAAAAATCTCCAACTACTTAAAAAAAAAAACCTTTAACCTGTATACCAAGTTTCGTCCAGATCGGTTGTTAAACACGAACTGTACAGAAGTACCAACAAACTGACAGATGAAAGTAAATTGATAGTACATGAAGCAGAGACTTGAGCTCGCTTCGCTCACTCGACCAATGGAAAAAAAAGATCTTAGTAAACGAACGCGTGCTGGCTAAAATCTGATGTATTTTACAGGCGTGTAATTATGTTTGAACAAATTTTGAATTTTACATGTGGAAATATGTAGTTTACTTTATACCTTGAAATATAATGGACACTTTGATCACAGGAAACTGTCCGCGCGGTCAAACTTCACGGCGCAGCTATTGCATACTAGCTGCGCCGTGAAGTTTGACCGCGCGGACAGTTTCCTGTGATCAAAGTGTCCATTATATTTCAAGGTATAAAGTAAACTACATATTTCCACATGTAAAATTCAAAATTTGTTCAAACATAATTACACGCCTGTAAAATACATCAGATTTTAGCCAGCACGCGTTCGTTACAGTGCTCCAACCATAACAACAATTATCGTTAAATTTATGTCGTAAATTCCAAACACTTCCCGAAGTTTTAATATCAACGCCCACGTTTTTCCTCAAAGTGCTACCTTAACTGATTTAAATTAAATCTCAAGTTACTGGAACGGAAGTAACAAATTTCTGGAATTCTTCTGTGTAATAAAAAACGGTCAAGGTGGTGTTGGAAAAGTGGATCGGGGTTCCACAAAGTTGCATTTTTAATCGGTTTCCGAGAGGAAGTATTCAAAAAGATTGTCTTTTATTAAACTAACTTCAAAAAAATGGATGCTATAAAGTTGACATGTATGTAGGTAATTTTGTTGAAAATATATAGTATATATTTATTATGATATATCTATTTATCTATCTATACTTATAATAAAGCAATATGAATGAAAAAGTCTGTACAAAGAAGATAATTAAAAAAATGGTCTAGGGTACTTAAAATACGCTACTGAACAAGAATATAACATTTTTTAAATTCGAGTCTGTCAGATTGTCTGTTTGTCTGTATGTTTGTTCGCGCATCATGTGAAAATTTCTGGACCGATTGCGATGAAGTATTTTCTGTTGGATAGCTTAGGGTTAGACTTAAAAACTGGGCTACTTGGTATCTCAATCTGATGAGTAAAAGACGAGCAATCGATAAAAAATATATTGACGAATGAAGGAAATTGATCAATTGTTGGTTGGTATTTTAGTTTAGGTCTTGGAATAGCACATAGAGTGCTTTTAACCTAGAGAAATGACCACGCGTGCGAAGCCGCGGGCATCAGTTAGTTAGTCTATAATTTGGAAATATAAACAAATGTACCAACTTTGTGAATGTATATGTTTTTCACGTATTCCTCGAAAGCTACAATTTGTAATGGTTTCAGTACGTAAACCTTTCTAGTAAAGGAATTAAATTAAAAGTTTCATCAACATCGTTTTAGTTTAACAGATATTATGGAGTGCTGAATGAATGCTTAACTAAAAAATACTTTATTTTAAAATTTATAAGTACTAACTATTTGAAGTCGTTTTAATTATTGTGCAGGTGTTTTCTTAATTTATTTCTGAACCAATTTCGATAGCTTTTGATGGAATTTTTAAGCTGGTCTTAATTATTTTCTTGCAGTTCATGAGTACCTAAATGCACTACAATACTACATTAAATAAACAAGATATAATTTCAACAAACTAAAACCCGACTACAGTCAGGTAAAAAATGGCCTATGACACACTGTAAATGAAGATGCATCGATTGATACCTTGCTTGTCAAAATCGGACCAATAGGGGCAACGCTATAGTGGAACATCCACATAATATAGACTGTTACGATCATTATCCTTCCCTTGCTTCGCCGTACTCGCGTAAAAAGATAATGTTTGAAAATATCGCTAAGAGACATTATCTCATACCTGTATCCATACAAATATATAAAAATAAAGCGTTGTCTGTTTGTTTGGGGAGCTTACACTCGATAACGGCTGGATGGATTTTGATGAAATTTAGAATGGAGAGAGCTTAAACATAGGATACTTTTTATCCCAGAAAATTGAAAGTTTCTACGTGAAAACTGGACAATGTTGATTACTCGCTATTAGGAACGGTTGCCACGGAAACGAAATACATATGTAGGTGCTCTACATAATTTAGCATAAATTTTTAATATCTTAGACCAACTTAGGATGTTTTTTTTTGCGATAAACAGTAGTCCGCGCGTACGAAGTCGCGGGCGGGAAAGCTAGTAAATTAATGTAATACGTAGAGTTGTTTCTGAGACTAAAATTTATCGCATTACGGCGCATGAGCCTTAATTTCGTTATTTTTATCGAGAACACATAGCAAATAGTGAATTTTTGTGTGTTGTCATAAATAAATGTATTTTCTTTCTTATATGTAGTTTCTTTCAAATAGTGCAAAAATAAAGGACAAAATAAAAAGAAAATGTATATATATGGTATGGTGGAACATCCACATATACATAGAATAGTAAACTCTTAACCACGCTTCGCCGTACTCGTGTAAAAAGAATAAGGTTGAAAAACAGTAGGTACATAAACAGTAAAGTTAACAATACAAGCCAACGTTACAGTTCTGCAGCGAGGAACCCGAAAACTGGCCCAAAAACTTAATTAAGGCCTTATCAGTTGAATTCGGTTGTCGTGATAAGAGTACAAGTTGAAATTAAATTTTTACTACTTAAGTATTTTTGCTTCAGATGAAAATGTTCTTAAAGGAAAAATGGAGGGAGGCGTAATAAAATTATGTTTTTTGTTTGTAGCAGAAAATAAAGAAAAAGTGAGGAAGATGAGTCTGAAAATTTTGCGTTTTCAGGTAGATATGTTAAAACCAACAAATACAAAAGAAGTGGACCCTAAACATAAA
The DNA here is from genome assembly GCA_946251855.1 of Alsophila aescularia. Lineage (NCBI taxonomy): Eukaryota > Metazoa > Arthropoda > Insecta > Lepidoptera > Geometridae > Alsophila > Alsophila aescularia. The sequence continues at coordinate 53,723,595 of OX276373.1, forward strand.
GCTCAATTCCATATAGATTATTACTAGCTTTCCCGCTCGCGACTTCGTACGCGCGGACTACTGTTGAAAATAGATTTTGGGTTTTCAGGTAAATATGGTAAAACCAACAAACACAAAAGAAATGGACCCTAAACATAAATCTCAATTCCATATAGATTATTACTAGCTTTCCCGCTCGCGACTTCATACGCGCGGACTACTGATGAAAATAGATTTTGGGTTTTCAGGTAAATATGGTAAAACCAACAAACACAAAAGAAATGGACCCTAAACATAAATCTCAATTCCATATAGATTATTACTAGCTTTCCCGCTCGCGACTTCATACGCGCGGACTACTGATGAAAATAGATTTTGGGTTTTCAGGTAAATATGGTAAAACCAACAAACACAAAAGAAATGGACCCTAAACATAAATCTCAATTCCATATAGATTATTACTAGCTTTCCCGCTCGCGACTTCATACGCGCGGACTACTGATGAAAATAGATTTTGGGTTTTCAGGTAAATATGGTAAAACCAACAAACACAAAAGAAATGGACCCTAAACATAAATCTCAATTCCATATAGATTATTACTAGCTTTCCCGCTCGCGACTTCATACGCGCGGACTACTGATGAAAATAGATTTTGGGTTTTCAGGTAAATATGGTAAAACCAACAAACACAAAAGAAATGGACCCTAAACATAAATCTCAATTCCATATAGATTATTACTAGCTTTCCCGCTCGCGACTTCATACGCGCGGACTACTGATGAAAATAGATTTTGGGTTTTCAGGTAAATATGGTAAAACCAACAAACACAAAAGAAATGGACCCTAAACATAAATCTCAATTCCATATAGATTATTACTAGCTTTCCCGCTCGCGACTTCATACGCGCGGACTACTGATGAAAATAGATTTTGGGTTTTCAGGTAAATATGGTAAAACCAACAAACACAAGAGAAATGGACCCTAAACATAAATCTCAATTCCATATACATTATTACTAGCTTTCCCGCTCGCGACTTCATACGCGCGGACTACTGATGAAAATAGATTTTGGGTTTTCAGGTAAATATGGTAAAAACAACAAACACAAAAGAAATGGACCCTAAACATAAATCTCAATTCCATATAGATTATTACTAGCTTTCCCACCCGCGACCTTGTACGCGCGGTCTACTGTTTATCGCGAAAAAAAGCATCCTTTATTCTTCTAAGATTCAAAACCGAAGTAGAAGTAGGTATAGCACCAATGCTCTTGATGTTTTTTGACAGACTTGTTATTTCGTTTCCATGTCAACCGTTTCTTACAGCGAGTAATCAACATTTTTTAGTTTTCCCGTGAAAACTTACAATTTTCCGGGATAAAAAGTATCCCTTGTTTTATTCCAGGGTATAAGGTATCTCCATTCTAAATTTAATCAAAATCCGTCAAGCCGTTATCGCGTGAAAGCTCCCCAAACAAACAAACAAACAGACAACGTTTCACTTTTATATATTGCTATGGATGCATATTGTTGTCTTCGCCAGTAATTATCGTAACATTTGTCTCTATCCACTTTTGTATGTTTTTACCCGATTATGGCGAAGCAAGGGAAAGGTAATGAGTTAAATAGTCTATGTATGTATGTATGTATGTATGTATGTATGTATGTATCTAAGTGGGTATGTGGATGTTCCATCATAGCGTCACCCCCATTGGTCCGAATTTGACAAGCGAGGTATCAATCGATTCGTCTTCAGATATATTATAGAGTGCTAGAGGCACAGACTTGTAATATTCTGTGGTAAAAGGCTTTTTTTTTTACCCGACCATAGTTGGTTTTTAGTTTTTGAACGTATGTCCTGTTTACTATTATTTTGAAGGAATTATGTTAGCAGTGTTCGTGATCTTATTACCCGACTGAGGAGAATTAAATACTCGTATGTTTGTTCGTTTCTTTGGCGCGTCCTACAGCCTAAAGGGCGTGATGGATTTTGATGAATGAGGTGACATTGGTTTCTTTTTAATCACGAGAGTACCATAGAAAATTATGAAGTGTTGAAAAACTAATAAGGCGGCTTACAGCGGCCACGTTGTATTTCCGAAGGAACAAAAAATGACCAAAACCTATCGAGTGAGGTATCAAAGCGAAGGTCTTTAAAATACCAAAAATACATAAGGGAAACTAAAAAGTTTAAAATAAAACTAAATTGTTACATTAAAAAAAAACCGACTGCGAACTAAACTCAGAAGAGGCAAACAAGCTTTAGTTCTTGATTTTGAAATATAAAGTACAGTCGGAGGCATCGTGCATTTCATTTCTCCTTTGACAGGATCAGTTAACTTGGCGAGCTACTCCTCATGCCTTTGACTGTACCTTTTGTTCCAAAATCAATAATCTAAAGCTTGCCTGACTCTTTTTAGTTTTGTTCGCAGTAGAGTTTTTTTTGGGAAATGTTCGCAAGACGCAATACATGTACGCGTGCAAAGAAGCGGGCGCAGTTGAAGTGTTATAGAGACCCGATATTTGTAATCTCTGTATTTATTAACATCTCTAAATATTGTACCTTCCCCCAGCCCTCAATTACAAACCCTACCGAATCACCAATTTCCATCAGGTGCGATAACATACGAATACCAGCAAAAACGGTTATCTCCATTTATCGCATCAATATGCGAAGAATGACGTCACGAAATTACATCTACCCCCATTTAAGCAACTTTAATCGCAACCATAAAAGGAAACGTGACTCGCTAAACTAAGTTAAATCTACAATTACCACTCAATTATACACCTTAATGCTTTGAAATAAGATCTTAGAGACCGCATTAGTTAGGTTTGTATCACAATAGCAAACTTGCATAACCAGTTTATATTGAACCCTCCTCATTGGTTAATGTTTGTGTTATTGCGAACGATTGAGATGATCGTATGGAAAGGTGGCGTTCAAGATAAAATGGCCTATAGCATAGGGGTAGATTGATATGTGCGAAATATAATTAAAGTGACTTTTATTACTATTTTCGCTTATATTAGTTTTGAAACGATTACGAGCAAATGTCCGAAACTAGAACCGACGTAGATTATGAAGGCAGTGATACATATCTCTTTAAGATTATACAAACAAATACTTTAGTCAGTTTTATAAGACAAGCAGAGCTAGACGTTCGACTGGTAAGCTTCACCCCATAACTATTAGAATTATAATAAAGGTAATCTGCATATTGCTTATCAAATGAGTAACTATATCCGAGGTTCGATCCGTGTGCTGTCGAATCATAAACCGCCGTGCAATCGTTCGTCTAATACCGATTATTGTGTATATAGTAGTGGTGAATATTAAGTATTAATTCTTGAATCTTGCCCATGCTTGCATGAATATATTTGCACCCTTGTGAAGCCGGGGTGGGTCGCTAGTGTAGATAAGACTATTGACTCGCCCCGGCGTCGCACGGGTAGCTGAGGGTTTCTCTTTACGATTCTACCGGTGTTTTGGTTGACTATAATTAGGAAGGAGTTCAAGATTTGAACCAATTCACGGAAAGGTAGTCGGTTGAAACTATTGAAACTGATTCATAAAGAAGAAAAATCATGCAATACTTATTCCATAACATATATAAATGTATACATTATGCCAAAACCAATTGCGGGTATTTTAGTTTGAGGCAACGCTCGCCCTTCTCGACGCTGAAACCCGCTACTTCAGTCTTCTCGTGACCATGATCAATGCAGCTTGATCGAAACGTCAAGATAAATTAAGTTTTCAGCGCGATTAAGTCCCTTTTATATAATTAGCAATGTAAAAAAATGAAACGGGACTTAATGGCATTGAAATTTATTTTTATTTACCTCGACGTTACGATCATGTTGCATTGATCGTGGTCACGAGAAGACTGAAGTAGCGGTTGTCAGCGTCGAGAAGGGCGAGCATTGTCTCCAACTACCCGCATTTGTTTTTGTAAAAAATCAGTATTCTCAATACGAAAATTGAAATAATGTAACCGAAGGTATCAAAAATACAGAACGGAATGACGTTGCTGTGGAAATGAAATAATAATGACACGTGGCTATGGAAACGAAAAATCATAAAAAGTCTGTCAAGTAGGTACGTGAGTAATAACTCTTTCTTTAGTCAATGGTAATAATGCAGTTGTCTATGGTCAAAAGTGCTAAAAGTAAGCAAAATGCCGCGGTGTGAGCGCTACCCGTGCGAAGCCAGGGCAAGTCAATAGTATTTTATAAACTTTATGAGTACAGTTCAAGTTTTAAAGAGGACAAATAAAACTAGAAAACATCCAAAGAATATATTTTTCATTCAAATCCCTCTTTTTTATTCTCTTTGACACATCAAACTGCTCAAGATAAAAATAATAATAAAGAAGAATTCTTATCATCTGTATCTGCCGCCGCCAAGCAAAAGGTCATAATTCAAGTTTTCGCGTTTTCTCTCCCGCGCTCTAAGCGACATTGTCGGCCCTTGAATAAATTATAATATGTTCTGATTTCGCACTTTTTGAGTTTCTTTACACGATGCGATAGTCAAATTATGTAACATATTTTTTAACCCCCCGAACAAAGACACGGTGTTATAAGTTTAGGGTGTGTTTGTGTCACTGTGTGTATTTGTGTGTGCGTGTGTGTGTGTGTGTGTGTGTGTGTGTGTGTGTGTGTGTCTGTCTGTGGCACCCAAAGGAATGGACCGATTTTGATGCGGGTTTTTTGTTTGTAAGCTGATGAGATCGAAATGGTTCTGAGCTATATGGGGGAGGGGGGAGGAGTGGAGAGGTAAGAAAAGGGGGAGGAGTGGAGAGGTGAGAAAAGGGGGAGGAGTGGAGAGGTGAGAAAAGGGGGGTGAGAATCGTAGCTTTCAAACGAATGGACCGATTTAGGCTGTGGTTTTTTAAGTTTCAAAGCTGAGGTAAACGAGATGGTTCTTAGCTATAATGGGGGGAGCAGAATGGGGGTGAGGATCGTAGCTCCCAAACGAATGGACTGATTTTATAAGTCGTTTTTATGTTTGAATACTGATGCGATCAAGATAAGTCTTAGCTATAATGGGGGGGGGGGTTAACATATTTTTTTAATGTGTGCTTGTTATAAAGTATTGTGGCTTTATGGCAAACATAAAATGGAAATGAACGGGTAAGCTGACCAACAAAAACTGAAGTGCTGAATTCGTGCAAATCTGCAGGACACGATATTCCAACGAGCTTGCTACTTGCGGTTTCAACCGCGTAATAATGAACGAATGTGTTTGTTATTCCAGGTCATTAAGATCTATACCAAATCTTATCAAAATCTATTTTGCCTTATTAGCTCTAGTTGGTACAAACTTACATATTTAACACTAGCAACTCACCCCGGCTTTGCACGGGTAGCTAAGGTTTTCTCTAAATATTTATGAAAACAAAATTTCGATTCTATCAGTGTTTTGATTGACATATTTAAACAAAAAACTGTTTGCATTATCAATAATAGTTATAAATATAGCCTCGCGTACTTTTTACCCAACTACAGCGAAACAACGGAAGGGTAATGAGTTTAACAGTAATTTATGTATGTATATATGTGGATGTTCCACCATAGTGTCACCCCTATTGGTCCGGTTTTGACAACGGATGTATCAATCGGTTCGTCTTCTTGTATAGAGTATCATTGCTATTTTTAGCCGACCATAGTCGGGTTTTAGTTATTTAACTAAAATAAAATACAACCCATGATACTCGCTGATAATGTAGCATTTTATAAATTGAATAATTTTTGGAATCGGGAAAGTTTTTTTTGAGTTTATCAGTTTTTAAACAATCATACTAATAACTAGCTGAAAAGCTAAAAAAAATGTTATGTACAAAACGTTATGCCAACACGTTATGTACAAACAACTGAGCCTGCCCTGCCTAGAAATAAATTATGCCAATGAATTATATATTGTTACAATGTGCATAATAAGGCCTTCAACTTGACACCCAAATTGTTAAATTCGAAGAAAACACAACTTATTGCATTTGAAAATGGAGCCATACAGGAAATATATAGTTTTTTTTTCTAAAAAATATATTATATTTTTTACTCGTGGGAAATAAGGATTCTAACGATACCTCACGTATAAACATACATGTACATCTGTTCAGGCATTATAAGTTATGGTGGAATAAAGAAACTCACATACATAAATACATACAAACATACATGAATCCTACAAACATTACACTCTTTTTTTGGGCAGTTGTGTAAAAATGTGATCTTTTCTCTTTATTACCAGACTGCGCAATGCAACGTGTGTTAATAATTTAAGTACAGACCAAACTTTTACATTTATGATTTATCATTCATTATATCGGGTTTAGTTCTAACCTAAGTGTGAATGAGAAGTTACATAAAAACAGCTGAACTGATTTTGATAGTTTTGCGTATCACTAGCATCTGAACAAAGTCTATGGGATAAAATACCTAGTCAACCCACAGCTTATCAACAAAACCTAATGAACTCATTCAAGATATCGCGACTTGTAAACGTATCCTTATTCTCCCCCACCAATGTTATTTTTTGAATATGGATGATAAACGTCCCAAATGTGGTTGCGAGTTGTTCGCAGGTAAAATGTGTATTTTAAGATGACTGAACAAGAATAACATTCTTGTGAATTTCTGCTTTAGTTTCTTTGAAATAATACTCAGCTAAAATGGAATGTGAGAAAAAAAAGCTTAAGTTAAAATTCTTTTTATACTCCGTCATAGCTTCCTCAAGATTTTGATATTATCTCTTCAGAAGGAGCGACTCACATAACAATCAAATTTCATGCTGAACAGATTTTTAGGAGTCTTCAATTTTTTTAACTTATTTTTGGTTAGTTTTTATTGCAGTTATCTTTAGATAGAATATATTTGAGTAGATAAAATAGCTTTAGAAAAAAAAATAACAACTTAGTTAAACTGTGAAAGCTCTGTTTCATAGAGATAATAAAGAACAAAATTAGGTTATGAATTCCAGCGTGCGGTGGTGTCAAATGGTGTTGTTTCTGCCCAACATAAGAATTTGCCCTAAATAGTCATACTCCTGCACAAATTGAGAGGCACACCACTGACGACTATTTGTTCCAGTGCAATGTGTTGAAAGATCATCAATTTCGTTTTGTCAATTTAGGCCAATACGTCAGGAGAAATTTGTTGCAAGACTTGCATTGACTCCGCCATAAGGACGATATCGTCTACGAATCTCAAGTGTGAGATGGACTCGCCGTTTATGTTAATGCCCCTTCCATCCCAGTCCAATACCTTGGAAATATCCTCCATCGCGTTAGTAAACAGTTTCGGGGATATGACATCCCCCTGTCGTACTCCCCTGAGCAATTTGATGTGTTCGGTTTTGTATATATATCGCCAGTTCACTTGTCATCGCTGCAAAGAATCCAGAGCAGACTAGTTCTCAATGTATTCAAAAGCCTTTTCGTAGTCCACAAAAGCCAGGCACATCGGCCGATCATACTCTTCAAGCTTCTGTATAATTTGACGCAATTTGTGAATCTGGTCGACAATGCCTTCCACGAAACCTGGCCTGCTCGAGTAGCTGGAATTAGTCGAATCAACGTGCGAGACGATTGGTGATGACCCTTGAGAACAACTTATGGACGTAACTCAGGTCTGAGAAGGGTCTATAATTCTTGAGCATGTTTTTATGGTTTGTTCCCAGAAGTACCAATGCTTAGTACCACGGGTGGTACTAATGGGAAATTGCATTTTCAGTAGTACCCCTATAATCTGTGTGTATATGATACATCTGTGTACTTACATTTATTTTTAAGCTATAATTTCAGGTAGTTAGCGTTTTGGTTTATTACTGTAAGCTTGCTATTGTGTACTGAACAAATAAATAAATAAGCAATTTATTTAAACGGTGGTACTAGTGGGAAACGGTCTGTTCCCAGTAGTACCACTGTGAGTACCACCTATGGTACTAATGGATAATTGCAATCTCACTAGAACCCCTATGACCAAGTAATTTCATTGGTGGACCTAGTGGGAATATGTTTTAGTACCACCGGTGGTACTACTGAGTACTGAGTATTCTCGTTAGTACCCCTTTTAATTAAATAATTTGAATGGTGGGATATTCGAGATTTATATTGGTTTAGCTAGCTGCGCCCTGCGACCCGCGACTTTATCCGTAAGAACAATGATAAAAGGTATCCATATAGGTAACTATATGTCACTCCAAGACCTTAATTAAGTATGTACATGTTACAAGGTTTCGTTAATATTATGTATTTACGAGTAATTTTCTCGACAGAAAAGGGGAAGAAAAAATATAGGAAAACACACAAAACGACTTAACCAATTTCAAAGAATGTTCGTACATAGATACTATCCATACCAATATATAACAGTGAAACGTTGTCTGTTTGTTTGTTTGTTTATTTGTTTGGAGAGCTTTTACGCGATAACGACTGGACGGATTTTGTTTGAAATTTGGAATGGAGATAGCATAGAATAAAACATACTTTTTATCCCGGAAAATTTTAAGTTTCCACGGGAAAACTGGAAAAACTGGAAAATGTTGATTACTTGCTATAAGGAACGGTTGCCATGAAAAAGAAATAACAAATCTGCCAAAAAATTTCAAGAGCATTGGTCCTATACCTACGTTTGCATTGGATTTTAATATCCTAGAAGAACATGGGGTGTTTTTTTTTTGGCGATAAACAGTATTCCACGTGGATGAAGTCGCAGGCGGGAAAGCTAGTACGATATAAGGACTAAAATACAATATTGTTATCCAGGAAAAGAGAAAAAAAACCACAGAATTATCGTAAATTGTAATTGGACTAGAACTAGTATTATTAAAAAAATGCAAAAATCTATTTTTAAGTATGTTTCGTAACAGCTAAACGTATATTAACGAAACCTTGTATAATTTATATATGACATACAGGTATAGGATACCTTTTATCATTGTTCACGCAGGAAAAGCTGCGGGGCGCACAAGCTAAATGTATACAAATCTCACGTGTACCAACTTTCAAATTATATAATTAAAAGGGGTACTAATGAGAATACTCAGTACTCAGTAGTACCACCGGTGGTACTAAAAAATATTCTCACTAGGTCCACCAATGAAATTACTTGGTCATAGGAGCACTACTGAGATTGCAATTTCTTATTAGTACCACCGATGGTACTGAGCAGTGGTACTACTGGGAACAAACCGTTTTTATCCACTTTCTTGAAGATAAGTACCACCACACTTCTGTTCCACTTCTCTAGAGTTCTCCCAAAGATGATGTAAAAACACTAAGTACCTACCCGTTATTATTTTTAATTGTAGCTAATTGCTTTTGGTGCAAAATATTTGCATTAAATGTCATTTATTTTATTCGTTTGTTTAGATAAACAATACAGTTTACAACCATTGTAACTTATGTACAACAATAAAATATATATTTACTCCTATTTCACAACTTATGTTATAATAATAATCTGTAACTCAATGGATGCAAGCTACTAGGCAAGCGTGCTACACCTTCAACCACATCATTGCATTCCATCGTCATCAAACGATTGCCTCGCGTATAATAAAAAACTCGGACCAGAGCATCTAAATATTTTCACCAACACCGACGCCTCCAAAAAAATAATCACATATAGAACTGAGTCACTCAACAAAAACAGCTCTAATCCCCATTTCTCCACGAGCGAAGTCTCCGCGCGGATTACGTAAAGTCGCCGCCGTAGCGTACGTATTTGGTTAAAAAACCACGTTTAGACAAAGGGCACACGCGTAATTCTTAAAGAGATAATCCTGGGATAAAGCGTCTTATTTATTTTGTGGGGCCAAGGCGCTGGCGGAATGTTTGGGTAACCGTGTTTTTTATTTTAATCTCATTTTTATTTTTAACGGGTTGCACTTTGCCTACATTTTTCTAGTTTTGTTGCTGGTTTTCCTGGAAGTAGCCTATATATTAGTCTGTTGTATTACAATATTCCGGCGCAAAATTTAAATAAAATCGGTTCGGCCATAATGTGAAAGTGATAGCTGCACGAAAAAATACATCGATAATAAAAACATGATCATTTACTATTTTCTCCTTCTTCAGGAGATGCTCAGTATTGACTTGTGGAAGTGCATTTTTTTGCCTATTTACATTAAATACTTTGACCTTGATCACAAAATATTACGAAGCCACTCAAAACATTTGTTCCATTTTAGATAAACTTGAACTCTCTAGTTCCTGAATTTCAAGGATGTAACTACGTATATCATTTTCTCCTAAAAACTCTATATAAACAGAAACAGATGCGGAACATAAACGTAATCTATTTGACCTGCATTTCTCTAAACAACTGCACTCCAACTGTACTTACACTCATACTCAAACTTTTCCTCTGGCACCGCATATTTCTTGGCTCCACTGCTATAGGTTAATCTCCGAAACCCCGCGTGATAAGTGTCCCGTCTCCCAAACTGCGGGAAATCCTTAAAAATTGCGGCAGCGTGTCGACGCCCGCGGTTTTGTCATATTAAAGGGAGAAATGAAAATTTTTGGCGTTAGCACTCTTTGCCTGGCGCCCGGCGAGTTTTGATGAGTTGTCGTTAGGATATGACGGGTTTAAGTTTTATTTATTTCTCGTGCCTTTTCATCGAATTCGAAGTCGAGTTTTTCAAATCCTTACAGTTTACTAGTTGCACCGTCAGATTTGCCCGCGTGGTCATTTCATTTAAAAGTAGCCCACTCGTGTTATTCCAGGATCAAAAGTACCAATAAAATACAATATACCAAAATTACTTCAAAATTCGTTCAGCCATATAATAGTTTTTTATCGATTGCCCGGCAACTAATTGGATTAAGAAACTAAGTACCCCAGTTTTTAAGTCAAACCCTAAGCTATCCAACAATGAAAACCGCATCGGAATCGGTTTAGCAGTTTTTAACAAATAAACAGAAAGATAATAATAAAAAAAAAACTGTTCAATAGCTAATTTTAAGTACCATAGAACATTTTTTTTATTATCTTCTTTGAACAGTCTTTTTCGTTCTTATTGCTTTACTGTATGGAAGAGATCGGTCTTAGCGATAAGACCGCCCATCGTGCCTATGTTAATAACAAATTCTAGTATTTGTTCCATAATTAAAGTGTAATAAAGTGTTTATTATTATTATTATTATGTTGTTTCTACGGTTGGTTTCTATTGTTATTTTTATTTGTCAACCCTTTATAATGTCATCTTGACAATATTATTTTAAGTTAATAAAATAATAATAAATTGTCAATTCAATTATTTTTTAGAATAAAATACTATTGATTAACATTGATGGTTAAGCACGATGTTTTTTACGAATGTGTTTATTTAGCGTGGACGTGTTTCTTCCAAAAGATCATTTAAATACATGTTATTTTTAAATATTTTTATTACTGTTGGTCTAAGTAAAATTAATTAGTTTCAATTATTGCTGTCTACACTAATATAGTAATTAATCTCCTTATAGGAGGAAAGATTCGATTTTTTATATATTTATTTGAAATGGAAAACTCAAAAAATACAGATGGATTTTAAAAATTATTTTACTCTAGAAGGTTACAATAATGAAAAACCCTACAAAAATTGCAATGTAACCCAAGGTATCAAATATACAGAACGCAATGACATGTGGATACGAAATAATAATAAGTTTGTCAAGTACGTGAGTAATAAAGCAGTTGTCTATGGTCAAAAAACTCTCGTCGCTGCCAAAGATTTTAAATTACGCTGACTGTCGTATTTTTTTTAGAAGTTACGAAAGGTATAAAAATGCTAGAAGTAAGAAAAATGCCGCGGTGCGAGCGGTTCCCGAGCAAAGCCGGGGCGAGTCAGTAGTTGGTTATATAGGCGGTGCCAGAGCGCCTATTGTTCTTTAGCATATTTAAATTATCTGTGGTTACAAAGTTATTTGTAACAAGCTGAGCCCGCGGCTTTGCTCGCGTGGTCATTAAGTAGCCCATACGTGTTATTCCTGGACCAAAAGTACCCTTGTAGTACAATATACTACATATCTTCAAAATTTGTTCAGCCGTCAAATAGTTATTATCGATTGCGCGGCATCTAATCATCGGATTAAGATACTAAGTACCCCAGTTTTTAAGTCAATCCCTAAGCTATCCAAGTGAAAACCGCATCGCAATCGGTTCAGTAGTTTTTACGTGATCCGTGAACAAACATACAGATAAACAAACAGACAGACACGATTTTTAAATATGTTATATTCTTGTTCAGTAGGTTATTTTACGTAACCAAGACATTTTTTCTTTGTTATTTCGTTTCCACGTTTCTCACAGCGAGTAATCAACGTTTGTCCAGATTTTCCGGTTTTCCCTTCCACGGGAAAAACTGGACTAACAATTTTCCGCGATAAAAAGTATCCTATGTTTTATTCCAGGGTATAAGCTATCTCCATTCCAAGTTTTATCAAAAACCGTCCGCATCGCCAGCCGTTATCGCGTGAAAGCTCCTCAAACAAACAAACAAACACACAAAGTTTCACTTTTATATATTGGTATGGATAGATACAATATTATGGGTATGGCGCTCTTTGGGTGAGGCCTATGTTCAGCAGTGGACTTCTAAAGGCTGACACGATGATTATGATGATAGATAGATAAAATGAAATTTGTAATAAAATAGGATTTATTGTACAGCGTAAAAGAAATCATGGACTTATCTTCTAAGTTATCTTCTTTTTTATTAAGATAGATTAACAACTAAGCTAATCCACTTCCAGAAACACATATTCGAAAAACATAAGAAGAAACAATTGAAAAGTAAAATAATCTATTATTTTACTTTTAAATTGTTTCTTCTTTCAACTGATTTCATTGTTTCAATTGATTTGCTTAGTTGTTCATCTATCTTAATAAAAAAGAAGATAACTTAGAAGATAAGTCCATGATTTCTTTCACGCTGTACAATAAATCCTATTTTATTACAAATTTTATTTCACCTGCAATAAATTTAACGGAAAGGCCCGAGTTTCTCAAACTTTCTTTAATATCCGCATTTACCACAATTCAAAGCAAAAACTACGCACTTAAAACTTCTTCAGACAATTCCCGCCAACCGTTTAAAGTCCTGTAAAAGTTTTCACGTCTACCCGCAAATTATCTTAATTCTCGCCCACTTCCGGTTATTATGATTGATGACGTCACCGCCGCTTCCGTTCGCGAGGGAAAGAGGCGGAAGTTTGAATTAATTAGTTGGGTCAAGTTAATTGACGGTGTTATTGATTGATTGAATTAGTTATATCTGTTACTAGTTTTTCCGCCCGCGACTTCACCCGCGCATACTACTGTTAATCGCGAAAAAATGCATCCTATGTTCTTCTAGGATATTAAAAACCAATGCAAAAGTAAGTATAGCACCACTCTTGATGTTTTTTGACATACTTGTTATTTCGTTTCCATGGCAACCGTTTCTTACAGCGAGTAATGAAAATTATTCCAGTATTTTCAGTTTTCCCGTTGGAACTTACAATTTTCTGGGATAAAAAGTATCCTATGTTTTATTCCAGGGTATACGCTATCTCCATCCCAAGTTTCGTCAAAGTCCGTCTAGCCGTTATCGCGTGAAAGCTCCCCAAACAAACAGACAACATTTCACTTTTATATATTGGTATGGATTGTATTTTTTCTATACACGAAAACTCTTTCACGATTTCTTTGGGTCAACCTGTAACTACGAGTATGCAATAGAATCTATTGAATTGAATTTCATCCAATAACAGTTTTTTTTATTAGGAACCCTCATAGTTTCGTCATGTCTATTTATCTGTATGTCTCAGCCATTTTATTCAAAAACTATTAACGCTACAAAGTAAATATTTTTCACATGTAGGTATTGTTATTGATAACCTCAACATCCCATACTATAAACTATATAAGAAAATATTAGTTATTGTTCCACATATTTGTGGTCTCGAATTTTCTCAACGGTGAGCCATGCTTTCTGTGTACAACTGTATCGAATTTGAAAAAAACACAGTATGTATGCATATACTGCCCCAGGCCACAGTGCATATATAGTCCTTACACTATATAATGTACTGTGCCTACGCCTATATAGGTTTTATTTGAGCGCATATTGCTTCCAAAAAAATTGCTATGCGACCAAGATAAAGCATTTAATACCCACTGCACAATCTGATTCCCCCATCAGCCCTCAATCATCGTACGACAGACGATCGGTTAAGCGCCACCCATTTATGATTGAAATACCTTGCACGAGAACGAAGCGTTACGCTTCTTCATTTATTATAAGAACTGCAAAGGAGTCGAATGCCCTGCCCTCGTCAGTGTTTCTGGTAAAATATAACCCAGGTGTGTTCAAGTCAAGAGTGAATAGGTATCTACTAGGCAAGCATCATTGCTTTCCATCAGGTGAGATCGTGGTCAAACGATTGCCTAATACGAAATAAAATAACCAAATAAAATACCAAACGTAAAAAAAACTTTGTTGGCGTACAGCGTAAAAACACTGGACCGATTGCAATGCGGTTTTCATGGTAAGCTTAAGGCTCATTCCTATAAAAATGAAACCAACGTTCTTTTTTCCAACGTCTCGTTACTTTTTGATGTTTTTTGTATGGCATTTATGTCAAAAACTGACGGACAGTAAGCGAAAACGGCTCGTTTTAAGATATAGGAACCGGCCATTAGTCATCCAGCTAGTAATCTACCGAAACCTTAAGTGTATGTGAACAACTTCGCACTGGTCTAAATTCGTCTCTTACTGGGTTCACGTGATTCAAAATAAAATACCGACCGACATAAAATGCAGTACTGGTATTGATTCACCAATGAGAGCCTGAAACTTACCCGGAAACCACAAAGTAATGTTCCGTTCAAAGTATGTTTTAAGCTACGAATGAAACGCTTGGCGTCTTTCCACTAACGCCATCTAGTACCATTTGATAGTAAACATTTTGTTCTTCCGCTAACTTAGGGTTCTAACTTGGACAGTATGCGTGTCCGACAAGCACTTGGCCGGTTTGTAAACTATATTAGAATTTTTCATGTTAATACGTTTGCAGTTTACTTTCACCTGATGTTAAGCGATGTAGAGCGATGGTAACCTAACGTTTAATAGTGCAATTTAGAATCCAACGATACCGGGTTCGGTCCTAGGCTCCGAACCTCAATGTATTTTAACCCGACTACAGCGAATCAAAGAAAGGATAACGAAATTAACAGTCTATGTTATGTACGTATATATGTATGTTTGTATATATGTATGTATGTGGGTATGTGGGGGTTCCTCTATAGCGTCGATTGTTTCGATTTTGACAAGCGAGGTGTCAATCGTTTTGTCTTCATGTATAAAGTGTCATAGACTATTATTACCCGACCGTAGTCGGGTTTTAGTTTTTGAACTTAGGTTTTGTCTAAGTAATGTGCGGTATTCCATTGCTCCGTGCTGCGGATAGAATTTCTACGTGTGTTCTAATTGAAATGCTCAACACCAAAAAGTACTTACTTCTTTTCAAACGGTTTTATTTAACTTGGCTTGTTTATTTTTGTGCCCAAATTTAGTATTGAATTCGCCCCCCCCCCCCCCCCCCCCCCCCTCCTTTGAAATTTGTTACACACCTTTAGTTCTGATGATAATACAATTATGTATATTTAGTATCACTGTAAATCTAGATTATATATTTGTTTTTCAACCCCGTACCTGCAGCTTCGCACGCGTGGTCATTTATCTGGATTAAAAGTACTCATGTCCTACTCCAGGACCGAAACTACCAATATCAAAAAGGTTTTTATCAATTGCTCGGCTTTTACTCATCGGATTGAGACAACAAGTACCTCAGTTTTTAAGTCAAAACATAACCTATTCAACTTTTAAAACCGCATCGCAATCGGTCAGTCTAGTAGTTTCACGTGATGCGCGAACAAACATACAGACAAACAAACAAACAGATACGATTAAATAATAGAACTTGTTCAGTATCTTATTACCCTAGACCATTTTTTTTTAATTATCTTCTGTGTACAGACTATTTCGTTCCTATTGCTTTAAACCGCGCGTGCAGTGTGAAACGGTGACTAAGTTTCATATCCACACCGATATGTATAAGTGAAACGTTGTCTGTTTGTTTGTTTGGAGAGCTTTCGCGGCAAAACGGCTGATCCGATTGTAATGACACTTTATAAATAGGTACTGTACAATATAGAGACCAACATAGGATACTTTTTATCCCGGAAAATGACAAGTAAACATACTGGAAAATGTCTATAACTTACTATAAGTACTTGTACTGTTATTTATTCTGTGCTATAAGGAACGGAATGACGTTGCCGTGGAAACGAAATAATAACAATTCTTTTAAAAAGCATCAAGAGCGTTGGTGCTATACATTTGCATTGGTTTTTAATAGGCTAGATGAATATAGGATGTTTTTTTGCCATAAACTGTAGTCCGCTTGTACGAAGTCTCATGCGAAAGCTAATAATACGCCCGCGAGGTTTCAATTCTATATACCTAAAGGGCGAACGTTAAACTGTATAAAGGGCTAGGCAAATAAAAGGGCAACAAAGTAATGCCCAGTTTAGTGTCGGTACTAAAACGTAGGAATGTCCACTTTTAGCCCTCTCTGGCCTTGGTCCAAGCTACAATTCGGTGTATCGAAATAATTCAAAAAAAAAAAATTTTTTGTTCTTTCTTCCTTTTCGTGCATGACGTAAAATCTACTTGACTGACTGCAATGCAGTTTTCATTGTTGGATAGCTTAAGGTTTGACATAAAATTCGCTGTACTTTGTGTCACAATCCAATAAGAAGAAGCTGAGCAATCAGTAAAAACTAATTTGGCGCCTGAACCAATTTTGACGACACGTAATATAATGTACCGTGCACATGATTTTTTGTTCCTGGAATATACAGGTTACTTTTAGCCTAGAGAAACCACCAACCGGGCAAAGCCGAGGACACAGCTGGTATTCAATAAAAAATCCGTCAAAAATTCGCCATTTTCTATACATTTGAACCGCACTTTTCTTTTATTGCAAATTCAATTGCGTGCGTTCACTACGACGGTATCATTCTAACGTTCACTTCAAACGCAATATTGCGAGAAGTTTTATTGATCATTTTAATAGTGCGTCATTTCGGCGACAACAGTTTTGTAGCAGCCACAATTACTTTACCAGGTCGATAATATGTGATGAGGAGATGTATGGGAGAGATGAGATTGGCACGCTCTGCGGGAGCTTTTCTTGAAATGACGATTGTTTTTCTCATGTTTTTAGCAAATAATTTATATACATTTTCCTTATTGCCAGATTTTCTGCTGCTTTTGTGCAGACTTCTGTTCCAAAAGCATTCCAATCAAAAACACTTAGTCGTCGAATTAAAATCCAATGTAAAAACTTCTTATTTAATGTTCAATAGGTGTTTTTTAACTGGTATGTTTATTAACGCTAAAGACAACATCAGAATTTACTATAGTATTTTGATTTTAGATATTTCATTTAAAAAATACGGTATGGAGATTCTGGATGTATGAGGCAGTATGAGGCATCAACAGCATTTCAATTGCAAACCACCTCTATTTTGAGCTGGTTAAAATAAACTTTTCACTTATATGCTAGTAAAGTTCTTGTTTATGCTGGGTGTAAGCGGGCTAAAACTACATTTTATATCACTAGTGCACAAAAGTGTTTTAATTCTCCGGTTCGAGTGTAATCTTTTAAGGAGAAAGAAAAAAAAAGTGGCGGGAAAGAAGGCTCAATTCTTAGCAGTTTGATTATGAAAACTAACGCAAGTGAAATTCATATTAAAAATATGTAAATAAAATGGCTAAAAACTCACGAAATAGAAGATCATAAATACTCCGACCAGTTTCGAAGTACTTCATTTGGGAGTGTTATGCCGACAAGCCGTGACGAGCGCTACGAACGTCAGTACGCAACTCAGTAAACACACACACTCAGTAGCGTTTTATTTATATTTTTTATGCTTAACAGTATTTAATTTGATAATTTAAATTAAATACTGTAAAGTTACTGCATAATTTAATTTAATCTAGATAGATAGATAGATAACTCTTTATTGTACACCACATAGAACAAAAAATACAATAATAACTAAAACATTTACACAAAATAAATGGGACAATGGGCGGTCTTATCGCTAAAAAGCGATCTCTTCCAGACAACCTTTGGATGGAAAGGAATTAATATACGGCAAAGACGGTGGTGCATTATAATATAACAAATAAATAATAAAAACTGAATACAATGAATAAACATATATACACATATATTCCAATATACCTACACATAAATATGTAAATATATAGTACAGTATATATATATATATATATATATATATATATATATATATATATACATTTATAAATATATATCCATATACATAGTATATACATTATAATAAATTACATTTACTACATATACATTTACAAAATATATACAAACATAATAAAAATAATATACAGTGAAACCACAACAGAATAACAACAAAATAGCAAGAAGTGATATTAATTAGAGAGATAAAACTAGGTCATGAAGTAAACATTAAATAATACAAGCTCCTAACACGTTACTGGAAAGAAACGTAAAGAATGTTTTTCAGCTGGTATTATTGCCAAAAACACTCACGGTCAAACTAGTCCACAAATTAAGGTCATTTAGCGAGCTATGGAGAGAGCGATGCTTGGAGTTTCTCTAAAGGAAAAGATTTGTAATGAAGATATCCGACGGAGAACCAAGGTAACCGACATGGCTCAATGGATAAGCCCAAAGTGGCCAGTGGGCTGGTCAAATTTCCCGAAGAAGTGATAACCGTTGGGGTAGTTGAGTGGAGTCCACGTTTAGCGGTGTAGTATATAATAGGCTGATGATGACGAAAATTTCATGCAGTGGAAGCAGAAAACAAGTAAATATTGACAATCGCCTTCGGCTCGGGCGACTAAATGTCTCGGGTAAAATGGCATGTTTTACGGACGTTGTACGATCTACTTTATGAACCCAAATAGTAAAGAACTAAACAATAATTATTTCAACAAAACCCTTATTTAAGCATCCCTGAACCTTTTTGTATCCAAATTTCTCACGTATAAAAATATATCATGCCTAAGCCAAAATGCCGACTAACCGTTTATGATCTGTTAGAGGCCCTTTACGTTACATAAAACTTAGCAGCGTGTTTTGTTTTTGTCAAGGCCTTTTCGACGATTTTATGGCATGTGTAGAATCTTTATAGTGTAATAATCTCCGTATGTAGTTAGATATATATTTATATACTAGCTTTCCCGCCCGTGACTTCGTCCGCGCGGACTACTGTTTATCGCGAAAAAAAGCGTCCTATTTTCTTCTAGGATATTAAAAACCAATGCAAAAGTAGGTATAGCACCAATGCTCTTGAAGTTTTTTGACAGACTTGCTATTTCGTTTCCATGGCAACCGTTCCTTACAGCGAGTTTTCAACATTTTCCAGTTTTCCCGTGGAAACTTTAAATTTTCCGTGTCAAAAAGTATCCCATGTTTTATTATAGGGTTTGTTTTATAACTAAGCTATCTCCATTCCAAATTTCATCAAAATCCGTCCAGCTATTATTGCGTGAAAGCTCTCCAAACAAACAAAGAGACAACGTTTCACTTTTATGTTTTATATTGGTATGGATTCGCATTTAGAGGAAGTAATGTATACTTACCGCTAGGCTAGCGGTAAGTATACTAGTGCGACTTAGAATCTAACCCAGTCCCAGGCTCCGCAATTATGTGCGGTTTTCCATCGCTCCGTGCTTTGTTAGCGTTCAGCTAGCTAGTCGGTCATAGCTGTTATTGATTACAAGCAGCCGTTAGGCCACATCAGAGGCCCTCGGGCGGCTAAATAAACTCTGACACTGAGGCCAGCCGCATACGATAAGCAAGCAAGCATTATCATCAAATTAACATAGCAATTAAGCAGGGTAATGCCGCCAGCATGTTGGGTACGGGTGCCAGCTCGTAGTGGGCTAAAACATTTGGGCTACCCGTGACCCCAGAATAAATAATGTTCCGTGACTAGTCTTTGCTTGTAGTTTGTCTGTTTTATGTTGTAATAGTTATATGTATATTGTATTATTTAGATAAAAAGATACAAGCTCGTTAAAAAAAAGGTATCTATTGTTAGAGGTGTTCAGATAAGAGAGAAATATTTCGAGGGTAGTTACTACAATACCGACGCACGCTCCGAATGTATGATATTTGCTGTACACAGCTGCCGGCTCCGCCCGCCGCGCCTTCGCACGGTAGTCGTCGCTTGTACTATTATTTATTCTGTGTCGTCAGCGCGTGGCGCATGAGCAGCTATACTTCTTATCGATACCAATATATACAAGTGAAACGTTGTTTGTTTGTGTGTTTGGGGAGCTTTCACGCGGTAACAGCGGGACGGATTTTGACGAAATTTGGAATGGAGATAGCTTATACCCTGGAATAAAACATGGGATACTTTTTGACCCTGAAAATTTGAAAATTTTCACAGGAAAATGTTGATTACTTGCTGTAAGGAACGGTTGCCATGGAAACGAAATACCAAGGCTGTCAAAATACATCTGTAGTCCGCGCGGACGACGTCTCGAACGGGAAAGCTAGTAATATATAAACAAGGGTATGTTTAGGTAAAATATAATGAATTACACAAAAAAACTAAATTATTAAATTATTATTATTATTAATTTAAAGTAAATAAATTATTATAATAAACAAAACAAAACTAAAAAGCGGTAAACAAGTTTAGATTGTTGATATTGAAATATAAGAGATGCAGTCGGAGGCATCAAGTATATTTTAATTTCTCCTTTGCCGTCAAAGCTAGAACCTAGCGAGCCTTCATGCCTTTATATATATATATATATATATATATATATATATATAATATAAGATACAGTCGTATCTTATATTTTAAAATCAACAATCTAAAGCTCATGCGCCTCTAGTGTGCATGTGCAAGTATATATTTACTGTACACAATAAATTAATATATATAGAATATAAATACGATAAAATATTAGTATAGTTATTTTGATAACTTACATTTATTGTAAGTTTTCTTTATTAATTCTTTGTTTTTTGTTTATGCCTTGTATATTTTATGAGAAATATATTATATTTGATTTGATAATTTATGAAGTCAATTTATTTATTGTTTCAAATAATATCTACTTTTAAGTTTCATGTTTCTATACTAATTTTATAATAACCTACTCGCATTTACAATTAACATACAAATGAATAAAAAGCCTTGCCCTAATTTAAAACCACTATACTCAAGACCGGAACCGCCCGACTAATTTCCACCTTAGCGGATGGAAAGGTCAAGGAGTTAAACTGAGGAAACCGTTGACTCCTCAACGGCTTAGGGTCAGTTGGACCCTTACCAGCAATATCGTCATGACCCATAAAGTAAGGTCTTACGGATTTCATGATAGGGATGGAAAGTATCCATCGTATATATCGATGTTATCCCAACAATATTAAAGCGGGACTTTGTGTGTTTGTTTGTTTTTTTAATTGTTTGTTTCGGGAGCTTTCACGCGATAACGACTGAATGGATTTTGATGAAATTTGACATAAATAAAACATATTATACTTTTATCCCGGATAATGGTAAGTTCCCATGGGAAAACTGGAAAGTGTTGATTACTCGCTGTAAGGAATGGTTGGCATGGAAACGAAATAATAAGTCTGTACGAAATAACATCAAGAGCGTTGGTGCTATACCTACTTTTGCATTGGTTTTTAATACTATGCTAGAATAGCATAATATGTTTTTTTTTTCGCGATAAGCTCTAGCCAGCGTGGACGAAGCCGCGAGAGGAAGCTAGTATTATATGTCTCACAAATCTCGCATTTCGTCTTCAAAATTAACATGATTGATGTAATTTTTAGGTGCTTATTTATGGTTTTTGTATTTATTTATTGGTTGAAACCACCGTCCCTATTACCTGCGTTATTCCTTTCCATACACTGTTGTCTGGAAGAGATCGCTTTGAGCGATAAGACCGCTCATTGTGACACTTAATTTTTTTTTTTGTTGTAAGATTTTTATTTGTGTTTCAATAAAGAGTTATCTATCTATCTATCTATGATTATCAGCCTTTTAGAGATGAGTAACAGAGAGGGAGTGGGATATTGTGGGTTTGTGTGTATATGTGTGAGAGAGTGAGAGAGATATTCCACCTGAATTGATTGATGTCATTTGAAAATTGCGTTTGACTGCTATCTCGCCTAATGTTAGACATTGAACATAATGGTTGACAATGGAACATACTTGTTTAGATATATTCCCATTCACGCATTAAAGGAAGACACACCAATAGGTAACAAAGTCTTTCTAAAACTCATAAACACAGATACGACACATATTGTCACTGCCTATATCAATACCGATAGCTTCTTTGATATAATCGATACTTTCCATCATTATCTACATCTCTAATATTATCACTGTTATTTAAAATCAAGTTGTACTAGGGGCCAAGGACAAAGTAGTTTATGACTTAATAAGATACACTGAACTTTACCCTTGTTTGCAACAAACTGAACTTTAAATCAAAGAGTTTAGGGTCCAAATTTGATAACGCGGAAAAGATCTAGACCGAGATCAAGGGCTGTCTTTATGAGCCAGCTCCGAAGATAAATGAGGGGTTTTAACCATTCTTCATCCTTTATAATGTTTGCTTTTCTGAGATAACGCTAGGCTTACCTATGTAAGCGCTTATAGCTAATGAGGTCAGTACAAAAGTTCAAGAAAGTCTATAGCATGACACTGGGACTCTACTACAAGACTCGATATACATCACAATAAATGATTAAGAACAACGTATTTTTTTTTAAAAAGAATCCCATGTATACTTTCTTATGTCAACCCAAAAATGTTACATATTTTCTTAACTTAAGAATAACTTAAAAAAACATTAGTGCTTTTTAAACATTTCATTTAATAAAAAGCGTTGTTTTCGAGTTGTGGGCTACCCTGAAAGTTGCAGCCGAATAGCTAATAGGGAAGAGCTCAAAATTTGAGTTGCAAGATTCCATGGCAGATAGAAATACATAGATACATAGATAGATACATACATACATACATACATACATACAAGTGAAGTTAAATAAAAGCTTTAAAAAAGAAACCGTTTTTTTTTAAGAATAGCTTGCAACTACAAAGTAAAGGTCTTATTATTTTGCCACAGCCTTTATATCTATCTGTCTATCTATAATAATAATAAAGCAGTAAGCAACACAGAGTCTGTACAACGAATATAATTAAAAAATATGGTCTAAGAGAGATAAAATAAGCTTCTAATGAAAAACAAGAATATAATGAAAAAAAGTTGAGTAGAAGCTGAGAAATCGATATATTCTATTTGGCGGCTAGTCAAATTTTGATGATATGTAGTATATTGTACTCTTTGGTCCCGGGAAAACACATAGATTACAAAGCCAGAGAAATTACCATACGGGCAAAGCAGTGGGCACAACTGGTACCTAATATGGCCAATAATTTGATTGGCTAAAACTGGTTTCACACTAATGCGTGTCGGTCCCATCAAAGAGAGATAAGAACAATGGATCACCCTTGTTCTTATCTCTCTTTTGATCTCCAATGTATCGTACTGATAAAGCACTTTTTACACGACTAAGCGGAGGGTACCTATTGTGTTTATCAGCCTATGTATGTCTGTTCCTTTGTGGCACTATATATACCATAAGCGTGGACAGATTTTGATTATTATTACGTGGATTCGTATTTATCTTGCGAGTGTCACTAAGGACATGATATTAATCAAAATTTAATATGGCGACAACCAGACGCAATACAATGAAAAGTAGTCGACGAAGTATATTAAGTGGGGTATCATAGAATAGGTATTTGAAAATCTTAATTTATTTAGATTTTACTTATTATTTTTAAAAGTTATTAAAAGCTTTAATTTAACTTCACTTGTATGTATGTATGTATGTATTTTGTCTGTCCTGGAATCTCGCAATTCAAATTTCGAGTACTTCCCGATTAGCTATCCGGCTGAAACTTTCAGGGTAGCTCACAAACCGATGACAAAGCATTTTTTTAAAGTTTAATACGTAATAAGTGAAAATGGAATAAAAAATAATTAAAAAAAACTTAAAAGTGACAATGCACATTAAAAAAAAATGTTTTGGAGAAAAATAACATAAAAAAGTACATTAAAAGTTACATTCATTAAAAAAAACTCGTAAATGATTCTATTTTTTTTTTATATTGTACATATTTCATTTCGAATGACCATTTAGTTGCTTAGCAACCATTCTCAGTCGGATTTTCTATGTTCGTAAATTTTCTTATTCTGAAACCTAAACAAATTTAATGATATGTTGCCAACAGCACTAAAAATACATACATAAAAAACTTGATATTTTTACGATACAAAAACGCCCGTGCTTACGGGCCGAATTGAAAAATAACGTAAATTAAAATCACAGATTTTACGCTTTCATCGATTTTAACGGCACTACAATAATGAACGGCCGTTATCAGGGATCCTTACCTCCAAATAGAATGAAAAGAACCATTACGGCTGGTTGGTCTAGTGGCTAGTAGGAACGAAATCAAACGGTCGCGGATTCAAATCCTGCACCCTTGCAGGATTCGAACCCGCGATGATTTGTGTGATGAGCAGAAATGTTTGTTTCCGAGTCATGGATGTTGATAATCGTAATTAATTATGTTTATCCTTCATCTAGTGTCCATATTACAGGGTATTCTAGTTTGGGACTAGGTAATTGGTGTGGAATTGTCCTGAATACATTTAATATTTAATGTAAGAAAAAGTGAAGTGAAGTGTGGGGAGACCCCCCACACGATGGACCGACGACATTGTAGCCAACGCAGGAAGTCGGTGGATGGAGGTTGCACAAGATCGCTCGTCATGGCGCTCTTTGGGGTAGACCTATGTTCAGTAGTGGACTTCTATAGGCTGACATGTTGATGATGATGATGATGAATGTAAGAAATCACTCACGTTACGTTTGTATTTGACACCTTATTTCCTTGGAAACTTAGTTTAGCTGAAACATTATTATTAAACTATAATATTTACAAGTCTATTAAAACTGTATAGATCACTATTAAATAAACTATACTCGACTATACTCCAAATGGGAGTATAAATGGGACCCACGATAGTTATAACCCTCCACGATATTATAGGCGAATGCGGTTAATTTTATATTTATTTTTCACAATAATACATTTTATTTAGAGTATGACCA
The DNA here is from genome assembly GCA_946251855.1 of Alsophila aescularia. Lineage (NCBI taxonomy): Eukaryota > Metazoa > Arthropoda > Insecta > Lepidoptera > Geometridae > Alsophila > Alsophila aescularia. The sequence goes on from OX276373.1 coordinate 53,748,849, forward strand.
AATTTAAAGCCAAATAGTAGGTAATTATTTATTCAACCCTCAGGCAACAGTGCGTAATAGTAGATTATGGTCCAAGGCGATAAAGCAGTGTCTTACGTCACGGCCGGCATATTGGACCCGTGGCGTAACGAAGGACTCGGAGATAACTCCCGAGCGTAGCGAGAGCAATGTTGAGTCCAGAGTAAAGTGAGGGGCCCAATATGCTGTCCGTGAAGTAAGACAGGATTTATCCGCGAGGTGAATACTCTACTTTCTATACCTTCTGCAAGACAATAACAACAATAAGTGCACCTTGGCTGCTTGGCTTTCGAGTTGATGCTAAGTATTGGAAATAAACTAAATGGATTCGGATACAGCATTGACTCCTTTTGTTGTTCTCCATTGATTAAAATCTTTATAGACTTTTTAGTATTTATCTGTTGATTTTTCCGGTAGTAGATTAGTTATAATCCCAAAGCGTTTGATTTCATAAACTCTGGAGTCAAACCACCATCAATCAACGTTTCACATTCTTTACACACGCTTCTTTTTTATCAAGTTTTTACTGAGTCACTTTCATAATTGTCTGTGTGTTTGTCGTTCCGGGTGGAATCTTAAAACTCAAATTTCGAGGCCTTCCCGATTAGCTATCCGGCTGAACTTTCAGGGTAGGTCACAACTCGATGACAATGTATTCTAATGCTGGGGCTACATTATCGCGCGATAAATCGTGTAGCGTTGTCGCGATAAAAACATCGTGTACGGTTATCGGCGATGTTGCAGCGGAATGGCTTGGCCAGACTTGTCGCGATAGCACAAATCTTCGAATTATCTTGATAGTATAGCTGCAGCATAGAAGAAAAATAATAAAGTGATTTTAAGATTAGTTTTTCAAACAACATTTCCTGCTTGTTTTTTTTAGGGGTTTGCTTATGGTGGCCATTTCGATTTTAGAATAAACTCTCTTTACAATGCTAGTATCTATGCTAAGAGTCATACGAATTTTAACGTTCCGAATTTTATATTTCATTTCATATTTATTTCTGTTTCAACATGTAATTCTGGTTGGCACTACAGAATATTTGAAGAAGGTATGAAGCATTAAATATTAAAATCATAATATAAATAATAATGACAGGAGTGGCCGATAATAAGAAAAACAACATTCATATTGTATTTTTATCACCAAAGAAGTATTGTATAGAATAGTAGCATTTTGATGAGATGTTTCTTAGGTTTGTTAAAAAATATAGATTCTTTTCAATTCACATTATATCCTGTGAGTTTGCTATATTTTATATCCCTTGAGATATAATGACTTGCTTCACGTTGAGATTGCGTGATATGTAATTGGACATGAAAACATCACTATGTTATGGTTTGAAGAGCATGTTTTCAGTGAAATTTCTGGACATTGAAATCTTGGGTTGCACTGCAATTTTTAGGGGCACGCGTGGCAAAATAACTTGCTCGTCTCGTCACTCAGAAATATAATTAAAAAATGCTGCTAGTGCAGGCTTTCCTTTTTTCTCTTTATCAGAATATAGAACCCTCAGACCGCGAGTCAAACTCACACTGTTCAAGTTTTTTTATTTCACGTGCACGGCCCCCGGATGTGCTCCGGGGTGTTAAAATTATAGCGTGCGTGATTTTAGATTTATTCCATTGAAACCTGTTATTTCGTTGAAACCGTTACAGTGAAAAATATTAGTGTTGTTATTAGAAACGTGATTTCGGACTTCAATCGTTATTACATACATTATTTTTTTAGTTGGTACTTGTTGGATGAGGTACGGAGAGAGTTATGCTTGGGCAAGAAGGGTTTTTTTTTAAATTCTAAAATAGATAAAATAAAATAATTGAAATCAATTTTTACCCAATTTATATGGTCATAATAATTCAAAATTTTGCACTCTTATGGCTCAATGTCAATATGATAATTTAAAAAAAATACAAAAAAATAGAGTATATAAACTAAAAAACACGCTCTAATACCATTATACCGAATAAAAAAATAATTTTACTTTAAGAATAAAGTGATTACCGAGAAAATTAATGTAATTGTAAAAATAATCGTGGGGTGCTTTGTACGACATTCTTACATTAACTCTGTAATTTCAAAATAAAAATAGTAACATATCTTGGTAAAAAATAAATAACAATTAATATCGAGCACCCCACGCTTCTTTTTTACAAAATAATAGCTAACCAATAGCTCTTTTACAAGTGAAAATTAGCATGAACAAGGAGAAATACATAAAATATTAAAATTTGATCATTTATCAATAATATTAGGTAAACTAAGTATGCTTTGAGTTTGAAAAGGAAATTTCCCTTTCATGTGCCAACAGAGTTAAATTTCACACTGGAAAAGGAACCCTTCTGATTCTACCAGTGCTTCGAAAATACGCCCGTTAGAGAAGAGAGCACCAAGAAACTCTACGGGGATGTAACTTATTCCATATATGTTAATTCTCTATAATTTTTTAAATTTCAGTTATAATAATTATAATATATTTAAGGATTTTGTATAAAACTACATGTCATGATGTCATAGCATGCTGTAGTCATGAGACATCTCACAAAGTACTTTGAACATTTTATTCACTTAACGTAAACATAGAAGTGATCATTTATTATCATGGAGCTTGAAGACATCAGGCCATGCATTTCTGCCAATTTTTTTTTCTGTGAGTTTCATAACTTCCTTTCCATAATCTGCACCCTACACAAAAACCTACGATTGCGTCTCAATTACACCCTACCGACAAGTAAACTCAATGATCCAATCTCACATTTCTATTACGCACATTCACACTTCCACACAATGAAAGGAATCCTGAAACCCCTGAAATATCAAAACCCCTGAAATACGCATAAAGCCGTCAAAGAAAACCTCAGGCATCGATATTCGTATTTATTCGCAAACATCAGGTATGATCCCGCGGTTTATTGAAAAAGAAAATTCTAGTGTTAGGCCTGGCTTGCGGCAATTTGGTTGGATGATATTGTTGACTTTTAGGGTGATAATTTTAAAACTAAAGGGCATCTCCATTTTTAAAAGCTTTTATTTAACTTGCAATGTTTGTATGTATGTATGATAATAGTATGTTTGCTTAGCACAAAAATTGCAAGCTGAATTAGAACTTCTTATCTTACGGAGTTGAATTTTTACATGTTGGTTCAGTTTCGATGACCATGCATTTTTAAGGTAAGAATGACCAGAATCCAGGATTATCTCCAGATAAAAGAACTCTTTAACGGTCAACAGTAAAATGTTGAATACGCATTTAATTGTAATAATAAGTTAATTTAAAAACATTATAAAAAAAGATTAAACTCTAATTTAGCTTGCAACTTACTATACTTAAAAGTTCTAATTTAGCTTGCAAGATTTTACATAAACAAACATACAAACATTGAAAGTTACAAAGCTTTTAAAACCGAATGTTTTTTTTTGTTATTTAAGGCAATAAAAATAACCGTCTATTTTCTTTAACTTTTTTAATTTTGTAACTATGAAAATTGAGGTGTTTTTCGAACCGAACCGCCTCACCCCTCCCTCGTTTCCCCCTCTCTCCTGTGCAACGAAGGACCACACTCACGAGTAGCCTTCACACATGATCGTGCTTATTCAAGAATAAAGCTATGTCCTATTTCCAAAATTTCATCTCAAGGACACAATAATAATTTTGTTTCGGACCAAATCAGGTGATTTATGCTCTACTACAGGCCGCTGACGCGCGAAATTGCCCAACACGTCGGACCGATATCTCTCTCTATTTCAACGGTTCGTTTGATTATTTGTAGATGTTTCTTTTATTTAAACCTGCCTGTTTTTAGGTGAGAAATCGGGAATTATACTGGCGAGACAAGGTGACCGTGTTTTATATTTTATTTTATGATGAATATAAGGCAATCCAAGTGTAAAATAAGTTATCCATACTAATATTACTAGCTTTCTAAAGAAACCACCCGCGACTTTGTCCGCACGGACTACAGTTTATCGCGAAAAAAGCATCCTATGTTCTTCTAGGATATTAAAAACAAATGCAAAAGTAAGTATAGCACCAACGCTCTTGATGTTTATTGACAGACTTGTTATATCGTTTCCATGCCACCGTACAGCGAGTAATTAACATTTTCCAGTTTTCCCCCGGAAACTAACAATTTTCCGGGATAAAAGTATTCCATGTTTTATTTCTGGGTATAAGCTATTTCCATTCCAAATTACATCAAAATCCGTCCAGCCGTTATCGCGTGAAAGCTCCCCAAACAACAAAATAAAAAAGCAAACAAACAAAGTTTCAGAAGCCAGAGTATTGTAGCTCTGTCTTTCTATCTGTATTTAACTACCTTTTGATTTTTACGCATCCAAATCCATCACGACTATGGCTAAATCGATTATGAAGAAATTTGGTATGGAAATAGTTTGAATCTTGGGGAAGGAAATAGATAACTCTTTATTGTACACCAAAAAATTACACTTACAAATGTACTAAAACTGATGAAATATTATTGTACAATGGACTTATACTTAATACTTATAAACACGATAAGCTGTAGTCTGCGCACGCAACCCTCGGGAAAAATCAAGAAGTTGCCTGGAAGAGATTGGCGGTTGCACGTAACATAAAAAAATACTAGGCTACATAATTTTTATGATTTAAAGTTTACATCAATATAAGAGAACTTAAAAATATAATGTTAAACAATGTTTATAAAGTCACTTAGCAATAAAAATCCAAATCAACGTAATCCGTAACATATTACACCAAACCATCTATCCGAATATTATCTGAAGATAAATATACTGAGCCAAAACCTAACGAAACTACAAGAAAGCACCCACCTAGCGTAGCTACAAACTGCTCCTTCGTCTAGGAGGTCGACCGCTGTCATCAATCTCTCTGAGAGCCAGTTTGTCACCCACCACAGACGTCTTGGAGGGAATTCGGGATACTTACGTCGTATTACAGCTGATGCAGAGGTAAATTCAAGTTGAGTACAGATCGGTTATCAAAAGTTGGCACTTACTACACATTTACACAATGCGCTTGTATAGTGTCTGGTGAATAGGCGCACACTGCTAATCGGCATGACGTCATTTAACACGCATAATGGCTACGTTCGGATTGGCTTGAGGGCGTTTGAGGCAGTTTCAAGTTGTACATTTTTAACAAGCCTTTCGGTTTGACCAATTTCAACACTTTTGCGATTTTTGATATTTTCACTAACGATCATTTAGACAAGCCGAAAGGCAAACGACCCTCACGGTATAAGGTGGCATTTCCGATGTTATTTAAACTGTCATGTCATATTGTCATGCATAAGAAATAATGGTCGAAATCATTACAGAACGCAAATTTTATCCACAAAATTCCAAACCAGGAGTTTTTAGCGTGTGCCATTTATGATAAAACGAACGCCATAAAGACTTTGCTTCTTGCGCGTGGGCACGCTTATGAGCGTGACAGAGGCTGTTATTGATGTTTATTGCTAGGGATACGAAATACATCGTGCTTATTAACCGACTATGGCAAAGCAAGGGAAGGGTAATAAAGCCAACAGTCTATGTATATATACATATATATATGCATGTGGATATTCAACCATAGCGTCGCCCCTATTAGTCCGATTTTGACAAGCGAGGTATCAATTGACTCTCTTCTCTTCATCCCAAGAGTATCATAAGTTATTTTTAACCGACCGTAGTCGAGTTTTAGTTTCTGTACTTATGTCTTGTTTTTAGATCGTTCAAACCAGTCAGTTAACAACGGGCGCTAACTTAAGTAACTCGTTATTATGGTTCCGTCCGTACGTTCGAATGAAGAAAAGTAACCCTCATAAGATCACTTGTGTATCTGTCCGTCTGTCACAGCCAATTTGCTCGGAATTTACATGCCCAATTTAATTGAAATTTGCCATACATATGAATTTCTGTGACTCAAACACGAGTTTTTAATTGGGTTCACTTTTGGAAGACTAATTAAGAAAATTAAAAATAGTTTTGCGGACTGTCCTTTGTGACATATCAATTGAAAAGCTTTGTTGCGACCGTAGTCGGGTTTTAGTTTTTGAACTCAACTAGACATCTGTCTAGTTCCTTTAGAAAATGTATTAGTACTCTTTGGCCTTTCATTCCCGGTCAATGAACAAGACAGAATATTAACTTGGCCTCTGAAAATGCGGTAGAAGTTTCCAAGTCTTCCTTTAAAACTATTTCATTGCAGTCTGAAATTTCAGTCATTCACATGAGGAAGAACATATTTTTTTAAGAATAATCTATACCAATATATAAAAGTGAAACGTTGTTTGTTTGTTTGGGGAGCTGTCACGCGATAACGGCTAGTCGGATTTTTATGAAATTTAGAATGAAGATAGCTTACACCCGGGAATAAAACATAGAATACTTTTAATCCCGGAAAATTTTAAGTTTCGAAGGGAAAACTGGAAAATGTTGATTACTCACTGTAACATACGGTTGCCACCACAGAATAGTCTGTGGTTGCCATGGAAACAAAATAACAAGTCTGTCAAAGATATCAATACATTGGTGCAGTACCTACTTTTGCATCGATTTTTAATATCCTAGAAGAAAACTACTACTTACTACTTGTCTACTGTTTACAGTAGTCCGCGCGTACGAAGTCGCGGGCGGGAAAGCTAGTACTATATAAATGGTTGTACAAGAAAAATACAGTAGAAATATATTTTTTTAAACTGACATGGTCACGTACACTATAAGTATAATCATAAGAAACGGCGCATACAACAGTGCCGAAATATTGGGAACTCAATATAAATACTATATCCATGGTAAATATCCCATTCTTATGATTATACTTATAAAATACAGTAGGAAAAATTAATTAATTAAATTAAAATTCCCACTAACATAACTAATTCATAACGAAATAAAAGTTCTAACGGGCACGTTTCTATCGCTACATATTTAATAGTCCGCTCTCGAGTTTCGCGCTGCCATTAAACGAGCTGTACACATAAACTGCCGCGGTGTGGTAAAAACTACGGCCTTTATTTCTCGGTACGTAGAATGGGAGCTGGTCACACCGTAATGTAAAATTTTGTTGAATCATCACTGAACCTGGAGTGGCATTAGTAAACCGTTTGCCGTGATTCTCACATCGTCCGGCACCTGACTGCCACACTTTAAGGCGTACACAAAACTTGGCTAATTAGCGATATGCAGTAATTCTGCGATAGTTTGTTCATCTTTAATAGACAAGTTACTATATAATCTACAGATATGAAATAATTGCGGATAGATGGATAAAAAAAAGCACGCCTGCCCTGTCAAAAATAACTTATGCCATTAAATTATATACTGTTGGAATGTGCGTATCAATGCCTTTAATTTGCTATCCATATTGTAAAATTCTATATATTTTTTCGCCTTTCATAATGGAGACATACTGCCAACAAATAGATATTTTTTAAAAAAAAATATGCTCTTTTTTTCGGGCGGATGTAAGGATTATAACGATACCCCAAACGTCTAAATCTGTTCAGGCATTTAAAAGTTATTGTGGGATAAAGACTCACATATATATACATACATACATACATTAAAACATATATATAAAAATATACATACAAACATACATAAAAACATACATGAATCCTAAAAACATTACATTCTTTTGAGTTTGTTACCTTGGATAACAAAGGTTCGTTACCTGATTTTTACCCGCCCGTAGTCGGGTTTTAGTTTTTGAACTTATGTATTGTTTGAATAAAGGTAGGAATAATTATTCAACCGCTACTCCAACAGTCTTATAACCTCGCACGCCCAATTCCTAATTCACTTTACATTTCGGTGTAACCCTTGCCCATATTAAAACTTTGGCTAGAACAATAACCACGCTTGTAAAAACTCCACATTAAGCAATACGCACTCTAGATTGCCAGCAATATACGGTGAATAACTGAATAAACGTCAGCGTATACGGAATATAATCTGGATCGTTTACGGTATATAAAATATTTATAACTGACTAATTACGTTATAAATGCCAGGCGATTTATTATGTTAATTACATTATTATTTTTCCGTTAGTTGGTCCTTTGGTATTTCAAAGGGTAGTTTTTAAAATCTTGCAAAGAGTAAAGCGTACTATAGATTGCCAGTTAAATACGATAAATTACTAAATATAAGCAGCTTACGGTGTGATATGTCATTGACCGTATACGCAATTAATAACTGGCAATATATGAATATAGTAGATCCACACCCAAGATATAAAAGTGAAACGTTGTCTGTTTGTTTGTTTGAGGAGCTTTCACGCCAAAATATCTGACCCGATTTTGATTAATATTTGTAAATAAGTACTGTACAATATAGATACCAACATAGGATAAGTTTTATCCCGGAAAATAGGAAGTTGCCAAGGGAAAATGGAAAATGTCGATTACTCGCTGTAAGGAAAGAAATGACATTGGAAACCGTGCCGTGGAAACGATATAATAACAAGTCTGTCTAAAAGTATCAAGAGCTTTGGTGCTATAATTTTTCATTGGCTTTTAATATCCTAGATGAACAAAGGATGCTTTGTTCGCTATTATATGAAGGCCGCGCGGACGAAGTTGCAGGCGAAAGCTAGAGTTTTATAAACTTTATTACATTTACATAAAGGTATAGCCTCCACGGGTGTAGTTAATGAAGAGCTGACTGCAAAGCATGAGGCTGTTCAATGTCTCCAAACATTTTCTTCTATAGCAGTTCCTTTAAATATAATAAGTCAGTAGTTCAAAAACTAAAACCCGACTACGGTCGGGTAATACATTGCCTGTAACACTCTATACATGAAGACAAATCGATTGACACCTCACTTGTCAAAATCGGACCCGTAGGGGCGACGCTATGTGGTGGATATTGGTATGTTGAACATGGTGGAACATCCACATACCCACATATATACAAACATACATACATAGACTGTTAACTTGATTATCCTTCCCTTGGTCGAGCAAAAAAATAAAAATAAATGTGTTTATCAGCCAATGTATGTTTGTATGTCTGTTTCTTTTTGGCACTGTACATAAAAAACTAAACGAGTTGACCGATTTTGATGATTTTTACGTCAATCGATATGTCTTAAATCTTGCGAGTGCTACTTGTCCAGCCCTTGTTTTTTGGTGCTAAAGCTGAACCCGACTGCGAACACTAAAAAGAGGCAAAAAAATTGTGTGAATGGTTGCTATCCAACATTAAATCGTAATGGATCCTTAATGTACATTCAAAATGAAAAATGATTAAAAAGAACCTTTCATTATTTTTTTTTTCACTTTAATGTCGTCTGGTTGTCAACATATTGAATTTAGATAACTGTCATGTCTTTAGTAGCAATCGCAAGATTAAAACAAATCGATTGACGTAAGAATCATGAAAATCGGTCCACTTGTTTGAAAGGATAGACATATATACATACACCAGCTGTGCCCGCAGCTTCGCACGCGTGGTCATTTCTCTAGGTTAAAAGTACTCTAAGTACTATTCCAAGACCTAAAATACCAATATACCAACATTTGATCAAAATTCTTCAGCCGTCAAAAAGGTTTTTACGATTGCTCGGCTCCTACGCGTCGGATTGTGATACCAAGTGCACAATTGGTGAACATTCATATTGCTTCACCAGTGTGTAAATAAAATTCCTCGTGGTCACACTAGTGTGACAAAACGGTGTGACCACGAGTTCGTCGCACTTTGTTATAGGAGTATAGATATGCATACATACATAGGCTAATAATCTCAGAATCCTTTGCTCAGCCGGGTAATAAATAGCAAGTTCGCTGTTTGTGCGAGCCACATGATTTTAAAATATAAAACTCCGCATAACTCATTAAAAACTACCCTTATTGACTACGTCCTCCATAAGAGCCGCCATAAAGCTGCTCCGTTTATATTTATAAAGTTCCGCCAAGTTTTGATGTACTCCGTCCAATATGGGAAGTTTTTTACGAGTTATACCGCTTTGAGAACTCGTTATGTATGTTTATTCTTGGTTTAGAGATATATGTACCTTTATATTTATACGTTGACGTGATTAAAAGAAGATAAAACTTTTATTATTCCTAGAAAGTTTTATGTATTAAATATGATAGTATCTAGCTTAAAAGCTAATAAACACGCCTGCCCTGGCAAAATAGATTTTATGCCAATAAATTATATCCTTTTGAAATGTACTTATCAAGGTCTTCAATTTGATACCTATATTTATATGTAAAATTCACAGATAAAATATACTTTTCGCATTTAAAAATGAAGCCAGCAGGAAATTAGAATTTAAAAAAAATATAAATATAATCTATGTTACTTGGGGGGATGGATGTAAGGATTCTAACGATACCTTATACGTCTAAATCTGTTCAGGCTTTTAAAAGTTATGGTGGAATAAATAAACTCGCATACATACAAACATACGTGAATCCCAAAAACTTTACACTCCTTTTTTTGGGCAGTCGTGTAATTTTTTTATGGTATTTATGTAATATGCGAGTGATGGTAGCCAAAAGGTTCAATAGTGCAACTTAGAATCCAACGATCCGGGTTCGGGCCTAGGCTCTGCACCAATGACTTTTCAAAGCTATGTGTGGATTTCCATGCTTCGGAGGGCATGTCAAGCTATCAGTCCCGGCTGTTATTGGTTAATAGCACTCATTAAGCCATGATAGAGGTATTCGGGCGGCCGGACAAACTCTGACACCAGAGGCCAGTCCTCATACGACAAACAAAAACAAACCTTCAATGCGAGTGATTAATTTGTGACACCATCTTTAATAACAATAGTGTGTCAGACGTAAATTTAAACGAGGCATTAAAATGTTTAGTAATACCTACTTATTTCTCTATGCGGCGTTTTATTTCGCCAAATTCACTACACAAGTTCAAAAGCATCATCGCGAGATACTGCCTAGAGTCCCCATGATAATTAGAAGCCATGTCAAGCGGTTAAACCCGGTCAAACATTTGACTACGAGTACTAATGATTAGTATTAGTATCATGTACCTAATTAATGCATACAGTTCTAATTTGTAGCATTTAATTATGTACCATTATTACAACCTAAACGTAACATAATGTTTGTAATGTTCCTTATACATACGAGGGCGGTTCCAGAAAATGTTAGTAAAACCAAAAACAATAAGTTTTTTGAGAAAATTATATATATTGCCTTAAAAAATACTTCCCTACAGCTTCAAAAGATGTATTCGTTCGACTAAAACAGATCTCAAAAATAAACTAAAAACTTCTTTATGTCGAAAAACAATCACCTGAATACATTAACGGCCACATCAGAGGCCTTAAATTTTCTTCCGCTGAGATTTTTTAGTAGTGCTAAACAAAAATAAAACACGGAGCTAGAGAGGCTGTAAACTAGATAGATGGAGTAGAATAATTGGACAGCCGTAGTGAAAAAATACGCATATTAATGTGATATTTTTCTCTTTAACGGTTGTCCAACTAAACTACTTTATAAAGGCGAAAGTTTTAATGTTTCTCTGTGTCTCCTTCACGCTCAAATGGCTGAACGGATTTTGGTGAAATTTGGAATGGTAATAGCTTATATCCTGGAATACATACGATACTTTTCATTATAATCATCTCCATCATCATCATCACTCACGTGGATGAAAATGCCTTAATGACAGGTGTCAAAGTGACAGGTGCCAGCGAGTGAAAACACGAGGCGTAGCTAGTAATAAATAATATAGAAAATCATCGCATGAAATAATTTATATAGCGTGCTCAATGTCGAAATAAGTTAAAGAAAAAAAAATATGGAGCATTTTTTTTTTTTATACAGACTATGCAATCGTTTCCACTCTATTGCAGTTCTTATAATAAATGAAGAACTATAAAAGGATGGCGCTTTGCCGATCGTCTAGGCGTACGGTGATGGAAAAGTGACGGGGGAATCACATTGTGCAGTTCTTGTGCACACTCTCCCAATTACATCTGTAGAATACCGCCAGGCTTGCTGCCTCACGTCGATGCGCCAGACTTTGAAACTTACTCTTTACTAGAGTGTCATACCCAATGATCCTGATAGCAAGTCTCTCAATTATCATGTATTCATGTCATGGTGCAACTTAGAGCGGGTTATCGCAATTAAATGTGTATACCACATTCGTGTCTGTGCTGTTAACTGTTGAGGAGTTCCCTAGTCATGATCAAACCCTGAGTGTAGCAACCATGTAATGGTAAAACTTAAAACCGGCTATCATAATAAAATGCGTTTACAAAACATGAAGTGTTGATCCTGGGTGTCGATTCAGGTCACGTGATTGTCATCGGAACTAAACCAATGTGTATTATATCCGCAAGATGGGAAGTGGTTCTAATTCAGCTTGCAAGATTTGACATAAATAAACATACATACATACATACATAAATACGTAGACTCACAAACATTGCAAGTTAAATAAAAGCTTATAGAAACAATCTGTTGTAAAATCTAGGCTATTCATTTTTCTAATAATCCACCCCTTCATTTCTAAACAATGCCGTACATAATTACAAAACCGCCTGCCTGTTTTTGTTTGAAACCGTACACTAGGCAGCAAAAGTTGCGTCTATTACTAGTACTATTGTAGTGAACATAATAGCAAACTTTACTGGATGTGCGTAGTCGCTGATGTCAGGGAGAAACGGAACGGGGTTAGAACGAGCGTTCGTTTTAAAGGACACGTCAGGTTCTGAAATGATTGTCTGTCTTACTAGCTGCACCCCGCTGTAGGTAGATAGATCTATAAACTTATTTATTGTACACCAAAAATTTACACAACAAATGAACTAAAACTTATGAAATATTATTGTACAATGGTCTTATCGCAAAAAGGCGATTTCTTCCAGACAACCTTTGGATGAAGAGGAAATCAACAGACAGTGGTTTACACATAGGAATCATAGAAATACGCTAATTAAACTAAATTACATTATATAACCAATAAGAATACATACCAATACAATAAAATAAATATCTAATAATAGATATAATATATATCATACATAACTTAAAATTTGTAAATTACATATGGATCAATGATAAATACATATTAATCAATATCACATATAAAGTTAATTCAAGAAAAACAATGTCAAGAAATAACAGGGGGAAGTGAATTCAGATTTCAAGATATAATTTTCACGCTGAAAGCGGATCTACCCGTGTGGACAATGATGATGGATGATGACCTATCCACGATCTTGAAAATTGTGTCTTTTACCTCTGATTTCATTATTTGTAATCTTTGACTCCTGAAATGCTTGATATCTGTTTTTTTTAGTAGAGTCCTGTCACTTTTTAAGAAGGATAAAATAAATGTTTGATAACTTTAACAACTGTCACTTTGACACTTTTACTTTGCATCCTGTCACTTTGATATATATCACTGATAACTTTCACTTGTACTATTATTTATTCTGTGACTAACGTCAGTAGATGAAAACATGTAAATTTTAGTTCCATGGACGCTCGGTGGGGCACATCATAGATATAAGTGATCCTATTTGTTATTGCAGGACATGCTTGTTTGTCGTATGAGGTAGTGCTGGCCTCTGATGTCAGAGTTTGTCAGGCCGCCCGAGGGCCTCTGACATGGCTTAAAGTATTGCAGGACATAAAGTATATACATACCAAATTTGTATAATATAATACCATTAAAATTCGTTGAGCGTGAAGAAGCATCTTATATTTCAATATCAAGAATCTAAAGCTTGTTTGCCTCTTTAGTCTCGTCATACTACATATATAGTTTTTAGTTCGCAATCGTTTAAAATAAAATTTTTTGTTCATTTTATTTTTTAGTTTCCCCGTAAACAAATTCATGCGGCCAATGAGTTTTTGTCGTAATGTCGGATTTACTTCTCCCAAAAAGGGGCAAAAAGGGGGGCTACTGAATATCTCCGCCTTATTTGATCCGATTACGATGGTTCATTTTTAATTTGAAAGGCATTTGAACTTAAATTTGTCTTATAATTGTTCTCATAAATTGGTGAAGATAAGATGAGGATCTTCGATGTGATGAGCAGAATAGCTCCTCAAAATGCAGTAAATTGCTCACTTTTAGTTTCATACCAGTGGAATCGTACCTTTACCCGCTAGGTAGGGATTGATGCAGCACCTTGGTTATTAATGTTAGTTTTACATAAAGGTAACTAGATGGCGCTAATAAGCAGCGCTAGATTGTTTGCAATAAGTTTGTACGCGCAAGGTCTACAGCTCAGCGACTAGTAATAATTAATTGTATTTTCTCATGGTTTGCAATTAAGAGTAACTGCTGGTTTATTTTGCAGTTCAACATTTCAGTTGTTATTTTCTGGAAAAAGGGCCGCTTTTCTCATCATAAGCAAGAATAAAAACTGCAAGATAAAAAGGCGTTAAAGTTATCAACCTTTTTAAATAAATGTAAATAAAGAGCTCAAAGGTTCTTTTTTTTCATAAAAACTGCCACCTTTTCCGGAGGCAAGAGGGACTTGACGAGTTACTTTTCTTAATTTTTAGAGATCCCCAATTGTAAAACAAAATCTTTTGTTTTCATCAACTACATAATTTTTTAAGTGTAAATTTAGTTTTATCTAAAAGTAATCTGTATATTCAGGAACATTAAGTTGAATTAAAATAAAATAGAAGTACCAACACAAAATAGCATTGAACATGAGAATGAACATCCAAACTCCATGTCAGAGCGGTAACAAGATATAAGTTCAATAACTAAAACCCGACTACAGTCCAGTAAAAAATAGCCTATGACACTCTTGCGATGAAGACGAATCGATTCTCAAAATCGGACCGTTTTCAGTTTGAACACATAACCCTTCCTTTGCCTTGCCAGACGGGTAAAAAAAAGCCCATGACATAAAAACGAATCGATTGACACCTCGCTTGTCAAAATCGAAACAATAGTAGCAACTTTATAGTGGAACATCCACATACATAGATACACACGTACACACATACATGATGCATAGACTGTTAAACTCATTACCCTTCCCTTGCTTTGCTGTATTCGGTAAAAAACGAAAGCTAGAGCTCATTTACATTCGATACATTCATTTACTGTCGATAAAGTTACCGTTAAACCAGACATAATCGAAAGAGTTAAAAAACCAAACTTCGAAAAACCTTATATGAGGCATATATTAAATGAGAATGGTTGCTAACCAACTTTAAATCGTTGTAGATCCTAAATGTTCATTCGAAATGAAAAATGATAAGATTAACCAAGATGATTTTCAAATACCTATTCAATGATGCCCCACTTTAAAATAGTTCGTTAACAAATTTTTTCACTATATTGCGTCTAGTTGTCGCCATATTGAATTTTGATTACTGTCATGTCTTTAATGGCACTCGCAAGAAGACACATCGATGGACGTGAGAATCATCAAAATCAGTACACGCGTTTGGTCTATATTTGGTCCATATATTTCCAAAGGAACAGACATAATAATATTTTTTTATTTCCAAAACAACACTTATTCTATTTGGTACACATTATAAACACACAGTTAAACAATTTAGAATAAAAATACCAAGTAAATAGCGAGTCTCAAACTAGGCCGGAGCCTGTATCTTGAGGCTCTGAGAGCGATGAACCAATTTTAAATATATTAACAGAAACTCAAGAAAGTGTAAAAACAAAATAATAAAAAACTAATTCCACATTTTTAGGCTATAAAAATTAATAAATTAATAAAATTAATTAATAGGGGGAAAAAAGAAATGAAATATAATTTTGAAATAAAGTGTTTTCATATTAATATAGGAGTTTAATTATTTACTAATCTGGGGTTGAATGGGAGATTTTATGTGTGAGTGTGAGTGTTTGAGTATGTTTGTGTGTAAGAGTGAATATTTGTGTTTGAGGGTGAGTGAGGGTGTGTAAAGGTGTGTATGAATGGATGCATTCATGCCTGCAATTGAAAGCGTATGCAGATTTATAATAAATCCTCTGTCTCTTCATATGAGAGCCTTAGATGCCAATCTTTGATTGTCCGTTTGCATTCGGAAACTGAGCTGTTTTTAATATCACATACTTTGCTAACATTATTGTATGTGTTGAGATGAGAGAATGCTGGACATCTACGAGACAAGAGGGGTGAAGCTCGCGGAAGGGGGAGACGAAAGACACGTACATTAGCTCGTAATAGTCAGGTCGGTTGGGGAGAGCCTTGTGTGCCTTTATTGTGGCATTTATAATAAACCACTGCCGAACCCGTAGCACCTTGAACTCATTGTACAGATTGTCAGTCGGATACCTAAAAATTTTCCTTAAAATTACCTTGATGAGAGCCCGTTGGGCTCTTTTCAATGCAATAAAACAAGTTTTGCCGACACTGCCCCAAACGGAAACGCAATATTGCATGATGGATTGACACAGGGCTAGATAGATTTGTTGTATAACATCCAGCCAGAATGAAGATAAGTTTCCTCACTCGGCACGACAAATCAATTATGACTTTTGAAATAACGCTTAGCAAAGCTATAGGCCAGTAGTTGTCAGGGAGAGTTTTGGATCCACTTTTATGAATTGGAGATATGGCAGCAATTTTCCAGCAGTCCGGGAATAAACCTGATGTTAGGCTGAGGTTAAATATATATGTGAGAGGAACTAGTAACGAATGGAGTGATTTCTTTAACAAGCTCACTGTAAATTTGTCAGGACCAGGTGAACTATCAGTATTAAATTGGGAGATGAATTTAGAGATTTCATATGGGTCCGTTGAACTGATAAAAAGTGAGTAAGTGACTGAAGCAGATGGTCTATAGCCCGCAATGAGTGAGTCTTGGGTAACACAGAGTTGATTTAGTATGGTAGCTGACAACATTTCACCAACTGACACAAAGAGTTTATTACAAAGATGAAGCAAAGCGATGGGATCATTATTGACATGATTTAAAAGTTCACAATCGTCATTATTTTTGAATGAGGTCTGACATATGTTTTTGATAGCTTTCCAAAGCTTTTTCATGTCATTTCTATTTTCTTCTAACTGTTGACAGTTGTATTCATTTTTGAGCTTCTTTAGTTGAGTGTTACAAAAATTACGGTACCTAGTGTATACTTTACGCTTTAACTTATCATCAGGATGGAATCTAGAATCAAAGTATAATTTATCACGGTGGCGCATACATCTAAGTAACCCAGGGGTTATCCAGGGTTTCAACGTGACCCATTTACGTCCAATTTTTATCTTTCGAGTGTGTTTGGCCATAATATTTGTCAAAATTTGATTGAAGGAAATAGCCGCTGAGTTTACACAGGAGTCTTCGATTACAACAGCCCAGTCAATTTCATTGATTTCAGCTGCAGCTGCTTCTATGTCTGTTTTGTATTTAAATCGAGGCTTAGGTGCAGCTTGGGTAGTAAGACCTATTCCGGCGATTACTATATCATGGTCAGTTATTAAAGACTTGCACACTATTCCTACCGATTTAGTATTTGTTTTTATGAAAATATGGTCAAGGCAGGCTTTATCTCTTGTTGGCTTTGAAATAGCTGGAAGGAGATCGTGAGATGCTATCAGGCACAAGTAAACATTTGGCTCATTGTCAAATTGATTGCAAATAATATCTATGTTTATATCACCAGTAACAACGATAATTGGATAGCTCTTTAATGTTATCAGAGTGGAGTCAAGACAATTAATAAAAGTATGAAAAAGCGACTTAAAAGGAGATCGATAGATCCCGAGGATTGCAATCCTGTTGTTAATAGTTATAAGAAGCGAGTCAGCGTCATCTATTTTTGGATACTGGATTGCAGTAGTGCCGACTGAACTTTTAATATAAACAATAACACCTCAATTTTTGTTTTTCTGTGTCAAACTACGGTAAGTATCATATCCTGGTAAGGAGTCTATTCTGATGCCTTCAGTAAGCCAACACTCAGTTAGCACTATGGCGTCTATATCAGTATCTATACGTTTTAACGCAACCGCAAAATCATCGAAATTATGCTGAAAGCTCCGAATATTTAAAGAGAGAACTTTGAACTTATAATCTGCCTTAATCAGTATATTCTTGCACGAGTCAACAGACTCAAGTGTATGACAGTTAATGGATACGGATAATGGATTCATCAATTTCATTAGAAACACTAAGTAAAGCCATCATTATAGTAGTAAAATAGAGAGTCCAGTAAGTCATATTAATAAAAATCTTAGCAATATGAGCAAGAAAATCGTAGAAAACAGCATGAACAATAATCATTGTGTTGATGTTGAGTGTGTGGTAAAAGTGTGTGTGAGTGATTTAATATAAGTCGTTTCCCCATTTGTAGTTTCATCAAATTTAAGTACAAACAAATGACTAATGTTCGTCTGTGTTCCGGAGACTTATGTGGACGGCGGCGGTGGGCACAAATGACGTTCGAGATCTTCCATATTCCTGACGGCAATGGCAGGATTTCCTTCATGCTTGAGTACGTACACGGTACCACCTTTGACCCAGCAGAATTTGTAGTCAGCCGATCATGCTGCCGGGCCGCTCGAAATAACTGCCGATTTTCCTGCGTTAGTCGCTCGTTTATATATATGTTTCTCGCAGGTCCTTTTACTTGTATGTCCGCACATGTCAGGTTGCGTCTACTTTTACCTTCCCTCAGGAACGTTTCACGTTGATGACGTCGAAGGAAGCGAACAACCAAAGGACGAGGGGGACGAGTTGCAGAGCTTTCTTGGGTGCCTCCGGTGCTCAAATTTTTGCGGCTGCGAGGCCCGACGCGGGACACGTAATCCAAATTGTTTTCGTTAAGCCCTGCGCCAATTTTTTGCGAGATAATTTACACTAATTGCAACGAGTTTTCATCTGGAAATTCATTAATTCCTGCAATTTCAATCTCGTTCCTAAGGCTTGATTGTGCACGAGTATTTAATTCATGACGCAGTTCTACAATTGTATTACGACACGTCAAAACTTCGCATTCTCGCTCCTCAATCAGGTGTAGTCTCGAGTCTGCCTCGATTAGTTCCTTTTCGTGTTCATCAATATGGGAGAAGCATTGCTTAACGTGTTCTGTTAAAGAGATCATGTGTGTCTTCATTTCCCCTATGTCACTCCGGAGTAGCTTTATTTCCGTGGTCAAAGTCGATAAATCATTAGAATCAGCAGGGACAACAATCGGGCTCGATACAATAGAAATTTTGCTGGCACCCACATAAAGCATCAGCGCAATCACACTCTCATTAACTAAACAACTAACTTTTTATTTGCGCGTTTACTATGTGTTTTCGCGACAGGCGAGGGTATAAAGGTGAGCTCCAATATTATCATTAAACAGGAATAGCAGATTTAAACATCTATCACTAGTGGCTCTGTGAGCTTTAGACCTCACGAGCACAAACTTTAATGCAAACAACCTAGTGGTGCGCAGAAGCTCCATCTAACTAGCGCTACTGTGCATCGCTAGATTGTAAAACAAACATTAATAACCAAGGTACTCCATCAATCCGTACCTAGTAGGTAAAGGGCTGTTCCACTGGTAGCTATTCTGCTCATCACGCTGAAGATCCTCATCAAATTTTCACCAATTTTTTATGAGACCAATTTAAAGTGACTGCCTTTCAGTTAAAACAATAACCATCGGAATCGGATCTAACAATATTCAGTAGCCCCCGTTTTTACCCCTTTTTGGAGGAAGACCAAAATTAAGTGACAGGTAAAAAAATCAGATAATTCGTTAAATCTGTAGACCAAGTTTCATCTAGATCGTTTGAGAAATGCGACCGGTAGAGGAGAATAGCCGGACAGGCGGACAGCAGCACATACGAAAGCATTTTTGCCCAAGCTGAAACTGACACGATTCGCTCGCGCTTTGCGCTCGCTCGGTCATTAAGCCAGCTCTTACCGCTTACTCTCCAAGCATTAGGAAAGAAAGCAGTAAAAAGTTAGTATCAGAAGAACCCTCATCGGGTAAACCAACCTCGCACAGCTAACTTTTTAAAGTCGTGTCTTAAGTTGCAAGGTACTTGTGCAAACTTTTATCCTTTAAGTTTTACAGTCGGCAAAGAATAAGCGAAAATTAACAGAGCTCTTGGAAATTTTAAGTTAATTAATTGCTTGTTAAATGGAGTTTGTGTTGGAATAGTAATGTAAATAGAAGTTTTAGTTACAGAAGGTATTCCGTGTGTATTTTGCATAAAGCGGTATTACAGGGGATATCAAACTAAAACCAATGTGTGGTGTCGAGTACCGGCTAGTTTTGACATTGCTAATTAAAGTTCTGAGTCGGCATGGCACCAGGTGCTCTGCTTGTCTGATCCACAAATTATAAAGTATTATGTACAAGGTCTGATCACTCAATTATACTAGTGGCTCTGTGAGCTGTAGACCTCGCGTACAAACTTTTTTTCAAACAATCTAGCGGTGCACAGTAGCGCCATCTAGTTACCTTAATGTAATACTAAGATTAATAACCAAGGTGCTCCATCAATCCCTACCTAGTGGATAAAGGGATGATTCCACTGGTAGAAACCAGTAAAAGTGAGCAATTTACTGCATTTTGAGGAGCTATTCTGCTCATCACGCCGAAGATCCTCATCAAATCTTCACCAAATATTTATGAGATCAATTTCAAATTACCTACTGTCTTTTAAATAAAAATATAGCTATTGGAAGCAGATCTTAGATATTCAGTAGCCCCCTTTTCTTCCTTTTTTGGGGGAAGTACCCCTCCAATCAAAAACACCCGACGACTAAAAAATTATAAAAAATCGTTTAACCTGTACACTAACCCCCTTACTTATAAAAAGTTATGCAATGGTTATGCAATGATAAATAATTCTGCGCAGTGCAATTTTGTACTGCGCGAAATTTCTAATCATTAAATAAATAAATAAATATATTCGGGACATTTCCACACCAATTATCTAGCCCCAAACTAGGATACCCTGTGTTATGGGCACTAGATAACGGACAAACATACATAGATAAGAATATTACATCCATGACTCGGAAACAAACATTTCTGCTCATCACACAAATGATTGCACCTTGCAGTATTCGAACCCGCGACCGTACGATTTCGTACCTAGGATCTCTAGCCACGAGACCAACCAGCATAACATAAATCATTGCATAACTTTTTATGAGAAAGGGGGAATGTTTCGTCTAGATCGGTTGAGAAAGGCGACTTGTAGATGAGAACAGAGATCCGGATGGACAGACATCCGGACATACGAAAGCATTTTTGCCCAAGCTGAAACGGAGACGCTTCGCTGGGGCTTCGCGATCGCTTGGTCAACTAAAGTCTAAATTAGAAACCGTATAATTATGTCGTTTGTCTTGAGTTTCTGAATTTTTAGCACAGTTGAAGCGCTATGATCACGGAGCAAATGCGGGGGGTGATATTATTCTACGAGCAGACATAACGGCCTGTACTCTCTTGCGTGCTCGTTTTTCAGTAGTAACAATGTTAGTTATCATATATCACTTCTAACTCGATTAATATTTACTCAAAGCAAAATATGGTACGTACCCTTTAGGGTTAACCCATGTCAGTTTAAGAACTTCCAGAGGGCATCAGTTTGTTTCCGTCCTTTTGTTGCTTTTCGCTGTAAAGTCATATTTCATCCGACATATAACCGCCCCGTTGGTCTAGTGGCTAGTGACCCTACCCTAGTTACAAAATCAAACGGTCGCGAGTACAAATCTTGCAAGGTGTTAATTATTTGTGTGATGAGCAGAAATGTTTGTTTCCGATGTTTATCTGTTATCTAGTGCCCATCATCATCATTATCATCATGTAAGCCTTTAAAAGTCCACTGCTGAACATAGGCCTCCCCCAAAGAGCGCCATGACGAGCGATCTTGTGCCACCTCCATCCATCGACTTCCTGCGACGGCTACAATGTCGTCGGTCCATCGTGTAGGGGGTCTCCCTACACTTCGCTTGCTTGTTCGTGGTTGCCATTCGAGAACCTTTATTCTCCAGTGGTTGTCGATTCTGCGAACTATATGGCCTGCCCATTGCCATTTTAACTTACAAACTCTGAGAGCTATGTCAGTAACCTTGGTTCTTCTACGAATTTCCACGTTTCAGATTTTATCACGTAGTGAAACACCGAGCATAGCTCTCTCCATTGCACGCTGAGTGACTTTGACCTTGTGTTTGAGACCAATAGTGAGTGACCACATCTCAGTGCCGTATGTCATCACTGGTAACACGCACTGATTATAAACTTTCGTCTTGAGGCTCTGCGGTATCTGCGACGAGAAGATTGGCGCAATTTCCCGAACGCTGTCCATCCGAGTTGGATTCGTTGGTTATAGTGCCCATAGTACTAGATCCTAGACTAGATAGAGGCTATCCTAGTTTGACGGTTCCAGGTAATTAATGTGGTAATTAAATCCCTTTTGTGTTGTATTTTTACTTTATGGAACAGTGTGATTGGAAATTATTTTTATTAAAGTAAACAAAAATCACTCAGCAAAATCAGTGCAAATAACCAATACAATAGCTTCAAACCCATAGAGCAAAGAACAAAAACTACTCAGACACGGCACGTTGCACAAAATCCCACATCCGATAATTAAAATTGCCACTTGCCGGGAACTGCATTTGTCGTCGACAAATTAACTGGTGTCCAAAGAAAGGGCGCTCGTTTTTTTGTTAAGGCGTTCTGGTATCGAGTTATTCTTTTATTAGATTTTGCACGAGAAATATAGGGTTTTAGTTTGAATTTATGATACAAAATATAAAGTGATCATACAGATAACAAACTCCACGGATTTAATATCTTTGTATTTTTATGCTATCATTTTGTCTATGGCATTTTGTTACATATAAATTCACTCCACGTTAAAAACATCAAAACCCAATACAAAAATCACTTTTATGATTTTTTTAGCATCAAAAGTAGATAGATCAAAGGGAGATCTCTATCAATGTAAGCAGCAATATCCTTGAAATGACAATCAAACGTTACAAACTCCAAACATTAGTAACAAAATCAGCAATATCCAACCTATTTATGTGAATTATTCGTTACGTTACACTCATTCATAATATTTTTACACGACTGCCCAAAAAAAGGAGTGTTATGTTTTTAGCGTTCATGTATGTTTGTATGTATGTTAATTTTCTTTATTCCGCCATAAATTTTAAATAAATGAACAAATTAAGACATTGGGGTATCGCTAGAATTCTTACATTCTCCCGAGTAGTCAGGCATTTTTTTTTCCAAACATATTTTTCTTTAACATATACTTAGCCAAAAATATCGTTAAAACTAGCTATGTCGCGTGGTTTTATCCGCGCGGACAATGATGATGGATTATAATGATTTAAATGCCTCGTCCTGCAATATCACATATCCTAAGGTACTCGTATAGTAAATTTAATTAAAATCCGTTCAGCTGTTCCATCACTGGTACTCAGATACACACGTACACACAAATTTTCACATCTAAAATATTTATTACTATTTCACATTAAAAAACCGTAGGAAAGTAAGCGTCAATTAAACATAGTACTAAGGTCTCACCACTGAAAAACACAAAACCAACTATCCCAAGCAAATCAAAGCCCTACTTTCCACAAAACCTTAATAGGCTCGCAGTGAGTTTGCACAAACCCTCGCAATTAGGTGGCCGCTCTAATAGATTGATAGGTCTATGAATTGGGGCCGGGATTTAATTGGCTTTGGTTAAGTGTTTTCCAGATTGAGGATTCGTGTTACAGTTTTTTTGGATTTGTTTGGTTTTGGTGGATTGTTTTTTGTCGCGTATCCGGTTTGATTTCGAACTTGTTGTTATGGATAGCTCTGCAATTTTATTATAGTACTTGCACACGCTTTTTAGTTTCGAAAATTGCCATCGATCACTTATTAGTTTCGAAAATCGCTATTGATCACTTATTTTTTTGTAGCGTATCCGGTGTGATTTCAAACTTGTTGTTATGGATAGCTCAGCAATTTTATTATAGTACCTGCACACGGTTTTTAGTTTCAAAAATCGCTATAGATTACTTATTAGTTTCGAAAATCGCTATTGATCACTTATTTTTTGTAGCGTATCCGGTTTGATTTCGAACTTGTTGTTATGGATAGCTCTGCAATTTTATTATAGTACTTGCACACGCTTTTTAGTTTCGAAAATTGCCATCGATCACTTATTAGTTTCGAAAATCGCTATTGATCACTTATTTTTTTGTAGCGTATCCGGTGTGATTTCAAACTTGTTGTTATGGATAGCTCAGCAATTTTATTATAGTACCTGCACACGGTTTTTAGTTTCAAAAATCGCTATAGATTACTTATTAGTTTCGAAAATCGCTATAGATCACTTATTTTTTGTAGCGTATCCGGTTTGATTTCGAACTTGTTGTTATGGATAGCTCAGCAATTTTATTATAGTACTTGCACACGCTTTTTAGTTTCGAAAATTGCCATCGATCACTTATTAGTTTCGAAAATCGCTATTGATCACTTATTTTTTTGTAGCGTATCCGGTGTGATTTCAAACTTGTTGTTATGGATAGCTCAGCAATTTTATTATAGTACATGCACACGGTTTTTAGTTTCAAAAATCGCTATAGATTACTTATTAGTTTCGAAAATCGCTATTGATCACTTATTTTTTGTAGCGTATCCGGTTTGATTTCGAACTTGTTGTTATGGATAGCTCAGCAATTTTATTATAGTACCTGCACCCGCTTTTTAGTTTCGAAAATCGCTATAGATCACTTATTTTTGTAGCGTATCCGGTTTGATTTCGAACTTGTTGTTATGGGTAGCTCAGCAATTTTATTATAATACCTGCACACGCTTTTTAGTTTCGAAAATCGCTATTGATCACTTATTTTTGTAGCGTATCCGGTTTGATTTCGAACTTGTTGTTATGGGTAGCTCAGCAATTTTATTATAATACCTGCACACGCTTTTTAGTTTCGAAAATCGCTATTGATCACTTATTATTTTCGAAAATCGCTATAGATCACTTTTGTAGCATATCCGGTTTGATTTCGAACTTGTTGTTATGGATAGCTCAGCAATTTTATTATAGTACCTGCACACGCTTTTTAGTTTCGAAAATCGCTATAGATCACTTATTTTTTGTAGCGTATCCGGTTTGATTTCGAACTTGTTGTTATGGATAGCTCAGCAATTTTATTATAGTACTTGCACACGCTTTTTAGTTTCGAAAATTGCCATCGATCACTTATTAGTTTCGAAAATCGCTATTGATCACTTATTTTTTTGTAGCGTATCCGGTGTGATTTCAAACTTGTTGTTATGGATAGCTCAGCAATTTTATTATAGTACCTGCACACGGTTTTTAGTTTCAAAAATCGCTATAGATCACTTATTAGTTTCGAAAATCGCTATTGATCACTTATTTTTTGTAGCGTATCCGGTTTGATTTCGAACTTGTTGTTATGGATAGCTCAGCAATTTTATTATAGTACCTGCACCCGCTTTTTAGTTTCGAAAATCGCTATAGATCACTTATTTTTGTAGCGTATCCGGTTTGATTTCGAACTTGTTGTTATGGGTAGCTCAGCAATTTTATTATAATACCTGCACACGCTTTTTAGTTTCGAAAATCGCTATTGATCACTTATTTTTGTAGCGTATCCGGTTTGATTTCGAACTTGTTGTTATGGGTAGCTCAGCAATTTTATTATAATACCTGCACACGCTTTTTAGTTTCGAAAATCGCTATTGATCACTTATTTTTGTAGCGTATCCGGTTTGATTTCGAACTTGTTGTTATGGGTAGCTCAGCAATTTTATTATAATACCTGCACACGCTTTTTAGTTTCGAAAATCGCTATTGATCACTTATTATTTTCGAAAATCGCTATAGATCACTTTTGTAGCGTATCCGGTTTGATTTCGAACTTGTTGTTATGGATAGCTCAGCAATTTTATTATAGTACCTGCACCCGCTTTTTAGTTTCGAAAATCGCTATAGATCACTTATTTTTGTAGCGTATCCGGTTTGATTTCGAACTTGTTGTTATGGATAGCTCAGCAATTTTATTATAGTACCTGCACCCGCTTTTTAGTTTCGAAAATCGCTATAGATCACTTATTTTTGTAGCGTATCCGGTTTGATTTCGAACTTGTTGTTATGGATAGCTCAGCAATTTTATTATAGTACCTGCACCCGCTTTTTAGTTTCGAAAATCGCTATAGATCACTTATTTTTGTAGCGTATCCGGTTTGATTTCGAACTTGTTGTTATGGATAGCTCAGCAATTTTATTATAGTACCTGCACCCGCTTTTTAGTTTCGAAAATCGCTATAGATCACTTATTTTTGTAGCGTATCCGGTTTGATTTCGAACTTGTTGTTATGGGTAGCTCAGCAATTTTATTATAATACCTGCACACGCTTTTTAGTTTCGAAAATCGCTATTGATCACTTATTATTTTCGAAAATCGCTATAGATCACTTTTGTAGCGTATCCGGTTTGATTTCGAACTTGTTGTTATGGGTAGCTCAGCAATTTTATTATAATACCTGCACACGCTTTTTAGTTTCAAAAATCGCTATTGATCACTTATTAGTTTCTAAAATCACTATAGATCACTTATTATGTGCATATCATTTTTAAATAGGTAGGTAATAACATAGACCTTATAAAAAGTACCAGCTTGTTGCGCATGGACTGAAAAACTTTAGTCACAATTGGATCGGCGTATGTGTAGCAAGTGCTAGCAGTGACAATTATTATTCTCTCATTAAAATTTATGGTATAGTTTGCGTATGTTTATGGATCATTGTTTTTGATTCACATAAAGCACGACATTGGAAATGTAGCTGTGTACCCACACAGGTGTGTTTGTATATCAAATCAAATCAAGGTATATTACTTTTGACGATGTAGGTATGTACAATCAGAATTAAAGGCATACGCTAGTAGGTGCCTATAGTTATAGTGACCTACTTAAATGGAAAGACAAAATGTCAAGCTTATATAGAACTAGCTTTCCCGCCCGCGACTTCGTGCGCGCGGACTACAGTTTATCGCGGAATAAACATCCTATGTTCTTCTAGGATATTAAAAACCAACGCAAATGTAGGTATAGCACCAATGCTCTTGATGTTGTTTGACATACTTGTTATTTCGTTATCATGGCAACCGTTTGTTGCAGCGAGTAATCAACATTTTTCCAGTTTTCCCGTGGAAACTTAATAACTAATTTTCTGGGATAAAAAGTATCCTTTATTTCATTCCAGGGTACAAACTATCTCCATTCCAAATTACATCATAATCCGGCTAGCCGTTAACGCGTGAAAGCTCCCCAAACAAACATACAAACAAACAGACAACGTTTCACTTTTATATATTGGTATAGATACATATAAATTTGTGAATTGGTAGTGTGTGTTTTGTATCCCGCACTAAGATAAATCCTGTGTTGTGGGATAAACAGTATCCTTCGTTCTTGAATTTTGTTAAGGTCAGGTCTTTCATCCAATGGTTGCCTGGAAGAGATTGCTATTTAGCAATAAGGCCACCTATTTGACATTTTAGTTTTGAATTTTCTTATCTACTGTTTTTTCGTTGGTTGGTGTGCAATAAAGAGTTATTGTATTGTATTGTATTGTATTGTAGAACATTTAAATTTTATAGAAATAAAAGAAAAATAATAGCCAGAATTGTAAATATAGGTATCATCCATACCAATGTATAAAAAAGAGACGTTGTCAGTTGTTTCTTTGTTTAGGAAGTTTTAACGCGATAAAAACTGGTCAAATTTTGATAAAATTTGGAATCAAGATAGCTTATACCCTGGAATAAAACATAGGATACTTTTTATCACAGAAAATTGTAAGTTTCCACGGGAGATCTGGAAAATGTTGATTACTCGCTGTAAGAAACGGTTGTCATGGAAAATAAATACCAAGTCTGTCAAAAAAATCAAGAGCGTTTGTGCTACACCTACTTTTGAATTGGTTTTTGATATACTAGAAGAACATACGGGTTGGTCTCGTGGCTAGAGATCCTAGGTACGAAATCGAACGGTCGCGGGTTCGAATCCTGCAAGGTGCAATCATTTGTGTGATGAGCAGAAATGTTTGTTTCCGAGTCATGGATGTAATATTCTTATCTATGTATGTTTATCCGTTATCTAGTGCCCATAGCACAGGGTATCCTAGTTTGGGGCTAGATAATTGGTGTGGAAATGTCCCGAATATATTATTATTATTATAGGATGTTTTTTTTCCGCGATAAACTGTAGTCCGCGTGGACGAAGCCGCGGACGGGTAAGCTAGCAATTGATATAAATGGCATTATAATTAATCGGCAGGTTAGGTATTTATAACTACCTAAATATTTTTGTATTTACTTGGATCTAGTCCAATTTTTTACTGTGCCGTATGTCCTCCCTTGAACTAACTATTTAACGTATTATCTCTTGTCCCCAGGATTACCATCTCCCACTCTCCAAACGCGACCTTCGCTGAGCTGGTGATCAGTCGCGTGCAGGCTGAAGATGAGGGAGTCTACCGGTGCGAGATCACCTACCTGCAGGTCGGAGAAGACTGCAACACCGTGCAAGTCACAGACTTCCATACGTACAGTAAGTCACTATTTATACTTAATTATTGGTTACTTATTTATGACCAGCTGCACCCCGTGGTTTCACCCGTGTGGATTATGCTGATGATGAAAATTAGTCTATGTGTTTATTCAGGATATACGCAATCCTGGTACCAATTTTCATCCAAAGCTTTCAGCCGTTTTAGCGTGAAGGAGTAACAAATATATACAAACTAAAGATAGATGGCGCTAATCGTTTTTTTTTTACATTTGACGACGTTTTTTATGGATTTTCAGTTCTAATGTATGGAGTTCTGCATCGCGCATACGAAATTTACCGCCTGTTAAGGGAGTATTAATTTTTACCACGTTTTTATTAAGGTACTTTCTTATTTGTCTGTCTTTCTGTCTGTGGTTCCGGGTGGAATCTTGAAACTCAAATTTCGAGCACTTCCCGACTAGCCACCTTATTTTACATTAGCTGAAACTTTCAGGGTAGCTCACAAATCGATGGAAAGGCATTCTAAATAAAAACTTGGTTTTTAAATTATTAGCCTGTTTACGACAGTCGCTAAGCTTCTCTGATTTATAATATTAGTGTGATAAATGATCGCGGCTTCTAACGTATGTTCTCATCTAGAACGATTTAAATCGTTCTAGGTTCTTATAGAGGATGAATGGAATGATGTTTCCAAAAGACCATGACCAAAATAGGCGCAACTTTTCGTTGTTTTTTTCGCGCGGCCATCTTTGAAACTTTGAATTATCAATTCGAAACAGGGCTACAAACAAAACATAGTGCAACAAGTATACCTCTAAACTCAGTCCGAACCGAGATAATCAGGCTTACATATTTGTGGGGCAGATGGGCAGGTAAACTTGTTATAATATGTTTTGTTTGTTACACTGTATAGAATTGATAATTCCATGTTTCACTGATGGCCGCGCGAAAAAATAACTACGCCACCTGCCCTAGAAAAATTGACATTGTTTTTTGTATGAAAGAAACTTTTATAGTCAAAGGGATCCTTACATTTGACTATGTAGCCAGGCATATAACAAGTGCCTGGCTACATAGTCTCTACAATCGATAGAGACCCCAAACAAGTAAATTTTTGAAAAATGGCAATACCATTGTATCCCAAAGTGGCGTTTCTGAAATAGTGGAGCTCAAAGATAGCATAACATTAGTTTAAATAATCTTTTGTCATCCGTAAAGGTATATTGACGCATTCATAAATGAATGGATAATTAATTCGTCCTTGACACATAATTGATTGGTCATTGAACATTCATGTAAAGAAAAAAATAGTTATTGGGAATTGATGTTATAATTGATTGAACGAGCGAAGCGAGCTCAAGTCTCTGCTTCAAGTACCTACAATCACTTTTCTTTCATCTGTCAGCTTATTGGTACTCCTCTACAGGTCGTATTTAACAACCGATCTGGACGAAACTTGGTAAACAAGTTTAACTTTCTTGTTTTTGTCATCGGGGATTTTTGATTGGGGGTTGAGGGGGGGGGGGGTGGGTACTTCGTCAAAAAGAAGCAATAAGAGGTTTCTGAATATCTCCGCTTTATTACATTCGATTTCGAGGATTCTTTATTTATTCGAAAGGTTGTAAATTTGAATTGGTCTCTAAAGAACTGATGCGGATCTTCAGCATAATGAGCAGAATATACATATAGTTCCTTAAAATGCAGTAAATTTTTAGGATTCAACCAGTGGAATCAACTTTTCCCTACAGTAGGGATTGATGGAGCATATTGGTTCTTAATGTTAGTTTTTCAATAATTAAGGTCACTAGATTTCCCTACTGTGGACCGTTAGATTGTTGCAAAAAAGTCCGTGCTCGCGAGGTCTACTGTTCGCAGAACTACTAGTTTATAATAGGTCATAGATTAATCATTTTTATATTGTTGATGGTAAAAAATTTAAAAAAAAGATCCATGAAATAAATATCTTACACAATTGTTACCTAATACAATATACATATTATCGTAATTCCTCGCTAGTTTTAGCACCCATTCCTACAAAACGAAGACGTCTTCATATTACATCGATATGGAAGGAAGAAAGCTACGTCGCAAATTCTGTAGCCCCGGGGTCATACGACGCAATATCCAGTGTGAATCGGAGGATTCCTATTGCTTCTCGGATATATTTGATGATATAATATTTCTTATACTGTCATGTGTAATAGAAGATATTTGAAGACTTGTGATGATCGTTTGTTTACCTTAAGACCGTGGCGATAACCCATATATATGTATAGATGATGATATAATGTGTAGGTACTGTGCCACATAGTTATGGAATACTAGCTTTCCCGCCCGCGATTTTGTCCGCGCGGACTACTGTATATTGCGAAAAAAGTATCCTATGTTCTTTTAGGATATTAAAAACCAATGCATAATTAGGTATAGCACCAATGCTCTTGATGTTGTTTAACATACTTGTTATTTCGTTTCCATGGCAACCGTTTCTTACAACGAGTAATCAACACTTTTCCAGTGTATCCAGTTTTCCCGTGCAAACTTACAATTTTTCGGGGTAAAAAGTATTCTGTTTTATTCCAGGGTATAAGCTATCTTCATTCCAAATGTCAGCAAAATCCGTGCAGCCGTTATTTCGTGAAAGCTTCCCAAACAAACAAAGAAACAAACAAACATATAAACAAACAAACAAACAGACAACGTTTCAGTTTTATATATTGGTATGGACTAACGCTTCACGTAACTTGCGCGGAATTTATCGCGGTAATAAGTTCAAAAATTAGAACCCGACATGTGTAGTAACACATGTGTATAGCCCGACATGTGTAGTAACACATGTGTATAGCCCGACATGTGCAGTAACACATGTGTATAGCCCGACATGTGCAGTAACACATGTGTATAGCCCGACATGTGCAGTAACACATGTGTATAACCCGACATGTGCAGTAACACATGTGTATAACCCGACATGTGCAGTAACACATGTGTATAACCCGACATGTGCAGTAACACATGTGTATAGCCCGACATGTGCAGTAACACATGTGTATAGCCCGACATGTGCAGTAACACATGAGTATAGCCCGACATGTGTAGTAACACATGTGTATAGCCCGACATGTGTAGTAACACATGTGTATAGCCCGACATGTGTAGTAACACATGTGTATAGCCCGACATGTGTAGTAACACATGTGTATAGCCCGACATGTGCAGTAACACATGTGTATAGCCCGACATGTGCAGTAACACATGTGTATAACCCGACATGTGCAGTAACACATGTGTATAACCCGACATGTGCAGTAACACATGTGTATAACCCGACATGTGCAGTAACACATGTGTATAACCCGACATGTGCAGTAACACATGTGTATAACCCGACATGTGTAGTAAAACGGACGGGTAAAAAGTTGCTTAAGCAAGACACTCTTGCGATGAAAACGATTCGATTGACACCTCGCTTGTCAAAAGTAGACCAAGTTTTTAGTTTGAACCCTTCCATTGCTTCGCCGTAGTCGGGTAAAAAAATAGCATAACGATACTCTATAAATGAAGACGGTTCGATTGATATCTCGCTTGCCAAAATTGGACCAATAAGGGCGACGCTATGATTGTACTTCCACATACATACATTATAGACTAAACTCATTATCTGTCCCTTGCTTTGTCGTAGTCAGGTAAATACAAGCACTATCTACAGCTTGGTGGTGCTTAAAAGCAGATAGACAAAGTGCTCTTTTCGTTACTTTGTCATATAACAACTAACATTATGTTAAAATCGTATTCAATAAATTGGATTATTCAATTGTCAATTCATTCCAGCAACATTTTCACACCATCTCATTCAACTCAACCCCTAATTCGAAACCCTATTTAAAATCACCCTTTCACTCAAAACTACCCCAAATTGAATAAGCTTTAACAAGCCAATCAAAATCAAAGTTCGAATTAATCACCTTAAACAGCTTTACAAAATCAATCTTTATTCAATGTTGATGAAGAATTGATTGATCACTTTAAATTTACATGAAAATTTGAATTTGAAAGAGGGTAGCCATCTGTTGGAATACAGAAGAGCATAGAAAGCAGGGTTGTATGAATGTATGTGAAATGATAAACACAAAGTATTTTAGAAATTCGCGACATATATATATTTTCGACTAAGTAACTCGTGAGTGACAGTCGTAACGTATCTATATTAATGAATCACGCTCACGCTAGTTTATATACCAATATATATATTTTTAGTTCATTTACTTTCTTTAAATTCAGATTTTTGTGTATAGCAAATCCTATATTCTAAAACATGACTATTAGTTCCTAAGCTCAACCCGACTATGGTCGGGTAAAAAAATAGTCTAGGACGTAAACTCTATAAATGAAGACGAATCGATTGAAACATCGTTTGTCATAATCGGACTAAGTTATGGTTTGAACACATAACCCTTTCTTTGCTTTGCCGTAGTCGGATATAAAAAAACATTGATACTCTATAAATGAAGACAAATCAATTGACACCTCGCTTATCAAAATCTGACCAATACAGGTCTACGCTATGGTGGAACATCCACTTACCCACATGCATATATACATACTTACATACAGAGACTTTTTAACTCATTACCCTTCCCTTGCTTCACCGTAGTCGGGTATAAAGCCCAAAAACAAAAAACGCATTCATCCACATGTTTACCTCCATGCCTTTCCTCTATATAATTTATATCTATACTTGTAATAAAGCAATAGGAACGAAAAAGTCTGTATGAAAAAATAATTAAACAAAAAATGGTCTAGAGTACATAAACTAAGCTACTGAACAAGAATATCACATTTTAAAAATTCTTGTCTGTCTGTTTGTCTGTATGTATGTTTGTTCGCTCATCACGTAAACACTACTGGACCAATTGCGATGCGGTGTTCACTGTTGGATAGTTTATGTTTTGACTCAAAAACTGGGGTACTTTATATCTCAATAGTACTCAATAGTACAAGCCAAGAAATCGATAAATATATTTTTGACGGCTGAAAGGATTTTGATCAAATGTTGGGTCCTGGAATTGCACAAAGAGTACGTTTAACCTACAGAAATGACCATTCCTGCGAAGCCGCGGGCATCAGCTAGTAATTAATATTAGTGTAGAAAAGGTACATTCTTCAAAAAACCCACATGCTTAGTTCTAATCTGTAAATTAATGTTTAATTCTCTTGTTATTGCGTTAACTGCTAAAGGCTATGGGTTGGAAAAAAGCTTGAAATTATATTTAATATCCCTTTTCAAATAATACAATATAAGAGATAGGTATAATACCTATTTGTATTACGTCGGAGCGCTGGCGCGATCGCCCCACAGCCCGTCCGGTGACGCTGTAGAAGTCAGCACATAAAAGTCCTAAAAAAAAAAACATTTGAGAGCATAGTCTCGATGTTTAATTTCAGATATGTTAGTCCTTTTTTTTAAATAAGCTTATTTTTGAAATAATAAAACGTGTCAGCTTATATAATTATGTATGTCTATTCCTTTGTGGTACTATAAAGACCAAATCCGTGGACTGATTTTGAAGATTCTTACGTCAATCGATTTGCCTTAATCTTGTGAGTGCTACTAATCAAAATACTCCATATTGTTAAAAAAATAAAAGCCGATGAACTATGATGTCAAGTGGGGTATCATTGAATAGGTATTTGAAAAACATCTTTAGGTGTCTCTTATCATTTTCATATTGAATTACCATTTAGGATCTATGACTATTTAAAGTTCTATGACGATTTATATATAGTTGGTTATCAACTATGTTTTCATTTTCATATAGAATTACCATTTAGGATCTATGACGATTTAAAGTTGGTTAGCAACCATGTTCTCATTTTCATATAGAATTACCATTTAGGATCTATGACTATTTAAAGTTGGTTATCAACCATGTTCTCATTTTCATATAGAATTACCATTTAGGATCTATCACGATTTAAATTTGGTTATCAACCATGTTCTCATTTTTTTCTCTCTGTTTATTTATGTTCGCAGTTAGGTTTTAGTTTCGTTTTGTTGCCAGCTTTAATTATATGAAAACGATAAGGTCAGTTAAGATATCAAAATTTATTATGAAAGGGCTACGCAGAACAATAAATTAATTATTCGTAGTGAAAGGGCTCCTTTTACATATATATTAAAAAGGTAGACATGTAACCTTAGACGTACGAATTAATCGAAACATTTACGAATTTTACTAACTTAATAAAAATAGCTCACTTTTATAAATTTACATGAAACAGTTTTCAATTTAAATAAACACGATCTAGTTAATGGTAACTTATCTTATACATAAAAGTATCTTTGATGTCATTGTACTTGCCGTATCACTTTATTATCTGTAAACATTAATATTCTAATGTTTTCTTTTTGAAATTTCTACTTTTCCAAGTTACTTATCTGTTAGACAATAACAGTATAAACTGATGGTTTTTGTTTTTGATGTTCAATTATTGTTTTTGCGCTATTATGTTTTATATGTATTTGAATGATGTTAAATATAAATAAGATAGATAAAAAAAAATGTAGCGGGCTATCATAATTAAATGCGTATACAACATTTCGTGTCTGTGTTCGTGTGTGTGTCTGTGTTTAGGAGACTAGCCAACTCTGGGTGCAGCAACCATGCCATGGCAAAATTTAAAGCCAGCTATCATAATAAAATGGTTTCACAAAATTTCGTGTGTGCTGTTAACTATTCAGAGTTTCTTTATCTGGAGGCTAAACCTGGATGTCGAATCATGTCATGCTTAACACAAAAATGCATTGTCATCGGAACTGAACCAACATGTAAAAATTCAACAATAAAAGGAAATGGTTCTAATTTTGCTGCAAGATTTGAACTAAAACATATATACATACATACAAACAAATATTGCAAGTTAAATAAAAGCTAAGTTTTAATATTATCAGGAACAAAATCATATTACATCATTTAGAATTATTTCGCAACTCTGAAATCCGCTGTAACAATGAAATTCTTTATTTTCTCCGGGACATATAAGGATGGCCTAGCAATGCGTAACTGACATATAAGGATGGCCTAGCAATGCGTAACTGACATATAAGGATGGCCTAGCAATGCGTAACTGACATATAAGGATGGCCTAGCAATGCGTAACTGACAACAATAAAATTATATGTAAACAAAAAGCTTGTAAAAAGCCAACATTTTCATTTATCAGCGGTACTGGCAATGGTATATCAATTTAAATTCAGATACCGTAGAAACCATCGAGTACAATAGTCCAATAGAAGGGCAATTTTTATCAATTAGATACTTAGGTACTGCAATAATATTTGGGCAAATTAGCAGGAAAAAATATAATTAAAATGAAATGAAATAAATGTATTTGCATGAATACAGGCACATTTTTAGTTCTTAACATAGTTCAGGGATCTCTGTATTCGGACTATCAAAATGTTGAAATAAAATAAAAGATTGATAAATACGAATTAAAATTCAATATATTAATTTATATTTAAAATATACGTCTATTTAATTAAAATATTTGTCTCAGAGGCATTTATTCATATTATTATTAAATTCATTTCCATTTAGCTGTCTTAATAATTATTCATCTATATAAGCAGAACCTATTCATATTATTTTTATGCCAAGTCTTAAATTTACCAACGAAATTTTTTCATACCGACCTAACATTATTTTTTATCTCATTTAAAAATGAAAATTTGTATAAAAACCTTATGTGGCGACACAATCCCTACTAATAATTAATATTATTATAAAAAAACAACATTGCAATGTCTTGTAACTGAACTTAATGATCCATCAGTGTAGCTACACTAATGGATTAGCGACCCCGTATTAAGCCTCTCTTAGGTTAATTATTCGATGTCTAGACTCCAGAATGTTAAAGGAAAATACCGAAAGGTTGAACAATATTAGTTTAGGATCTTTTACAGTAACTAAATTGGGTTTAATTTAACATTATACATACACATTATATTTAAGATACGTGAAAATAAGGATTTTAACTTGTTTATTTTCGTATTCATTAACGTTGAGTTGGCTTGATAGCTTTCATTAATAAATTAGAGTAATTACATTGTAACCTTTTTATTACATACCAGCTTTCGCCTGGACTTCATCCGCGCGGACTGCTGTTTATCTCACAAAAGCATCTTATGTTCATCTAGGATATTAAAAAAAACGAATGCAAAAGTATAGCACCAACGCCCTTGATAGACTTCTTATTATTTCGTTCCTTACAGCGAGTAATCGACACTTTCCAGTCTTCCCGTAGAAACTTACCATTTTCCGAGATAAAAAGTATCCTATGTTGGTCTCTATATTCTAAAGTAGCGATTTACAAAGTTTCATCAAAATTGGATCAGCCATTTTGGCGTTAAAGGTACCCAAACAAAGAGACAGCGTTTCACTTATAGATATTGGTGTGGGTTACGTACTCGAGTTTGTAGTTAACATTGTATAGAAAAATACGGATTCCAAATCGCCAAACAAACGAGTGAAGCATAGCAAATGGTGACTGTGTGTGGATAATTTTAGTGTTTTGTAGCTGATACAATTTAATGACAAAATACTGCAATATCCAGCTGAAACTTTCAGGGTAGCTCACAAACCGATGACAAAGCTAAAATAAAAACAAATGAAAAGGCACAAAAAAAACAAAAAAATACTTGAAAACAAAAAAGTTACAAAGCAACAAAAAATATATGTAAAAAAACCTATAAAAGCTTTTATTTCAATTCAATTTTTTAAATTATGCATATCTGTTGCTTATATAGTTTAAAAACTTAATTATATGGTTTGAAAACTTAATTATATCGTTTGAAAACTTAATTATATGGTTTGAAAACTTTATTATATGGTTTGAAAACTTACTCTAGAAGACTTGTATACATTTTTTTATTTTTTTTTATATGTTAAGTGTATTTTTTAGTTGAGTTTAGTAGTTTTTTTAATATATTACTGCAGAATACCACATCTTATGCTACGTAACACTGGTTAAACATAGCGAAGTTTTAATTATAATGAATAGCAGTAACAAAATAATACCAATCTGCCAAAAGTTTCCCACCAAAAATGATGACGTCACTATTAAACGGGGTGCCAGATGATAAATATTCAGCAGCCTGTACCGGATCGCTCTAAACGCTTAAGGCCTTTATTGTTAAAAGGATTACGAGATAGGGTCCCTGGCGACCCCGTTGGTCGCAGTGGAATGCAGAGGTAAAGGTTTGGACGAAATGGAATATTGAAGTAATTACTTATTACACGACTGGCCAAAAAAGTAATGTAATATTTTTAGGATTCATATATGTTTGTATGTATGTTTTTATGTACGTTTGTATGTATGTTTGTATGTATGCATGAGTTTATTTATTCCACCATAACTTTTAAATGTTTGAACAGATTTAGACGTATGGGGTATCATTAGAATCCTTACATCCCTCCGAGTAACACGGTTTTTTTAAAAATTAAAAATGGCTGCTGTTTGGCTCCATTCTTAAATGCAAAAAAAGATCATCTTCGACTTTACAATATGGGTAACAAATTGAAAGCCTTGATAGGCACATTCCAACAGTATAATAATTTATTGGCATAAGTCCATTTTTGGCAGGGCAGGCGTGTTTTTTTAGCTTTTAAGCTAGTTATTTATTAAATTCGGTTGTTTTAAGAACAAGTAAGTCTATCGCCTGATGGTTAGCGTAACGCTTGCTTATAAT
This sequence comes from Alsophila aescularia, assembly GCA_946251855.1. Classification (NCBI taxonomy): domain Eukaryota; kingdom Metazoa; phylum Arthropoda; class Insecta; order Lepidoptera; family Geometridae; genus Alsophila; species Alsophila aescularia. The sequence goes on from OX276373.1 coordinate 53,787,100, forward strand.
AATGGTAGTGGTTAGGTTGCAAAATCTTACACGTCACTGCACTGAGCTCGTCACCCTGAGACATTGGTTGTTAAGCCTCATTTCTCAGTAATTTGTGACCAGTTGGTCTAGTGGCTAGTGACCCCAACTAAGAAATTAAACGGTTGCGGGTTCGAATCCCGCAATCATTTGTGTGATGAGCATAAATGTTTTATTTCCGGGTCATGGATGTAATATTCGTATCTAAGTTTGTTTATCCGTTATCTAGTGCCCATAGTACAGGGCATCCTAGTTTGAGGCTAGGTAATTGGTGTGAATTGTCCCCGAATATATTCAGAATTTCGCTGGAAACTATTGCCTTTCAAATCGAAACAGAAATGTTTACTTACTACTGTGAATATTTGACACAGGTGTGTTACTTCCCCAGGCGGACTCTGATCTTCACAATTTTGTTATAGTGTATTAAGCTCTACAACGGTGAAACCCGCACTTCAATTAGACAAACAGGCAGACGCCATTTTTTAATAATGTTATCCTTGACCACATATTTTTAATATAAATTGTTTTCTCTGGACTGACTTTTTGTTAATTCTGCTTTATTAAAAGTATAGATTAAGCTTGTGCACTGTCACAATAGTATACTGTGCAAGTACTTGAAGTGGAATTCTTGGACAAGGGAGGTTGAGTAATAAAATTTTTGCTATCGGTGCGTTTTGTTTATCTCAAGCGTTTATTCTGTAGTAGTTTTAGTAAATGTGAATAGAGTAGTTTTTTCCACTTCTTTTTCAGTAAATGTGAAACAAGTTATTTTTCTCGGATTGTAGAAAATGTGATTGGGGTTGGCTTTTTCCGAGTATTTGTAAATGTGATAATTGCTGCTCCCTTTCTTCTGGTGTTTTTTTTTTAAAGAATTAATTTAGTTAAACTGTAACTTATTTTGTAACTTGTCCTTTTAAGAATTTCATAGATCTAAAGTTTAGGGGTATTGATATTGACGTTATCCTAATGCAAAAGTGACTTTGTATGCTTGTTTGATTTCACGCCTTAACTACTCAACCGATCATTATGAAATTTTGCACACGCTTTACCAGGGTACAGAAATGGACCTGTACCTTACATCCCGAATTAGTTTTTTTTTTGTTAGTTTTGTATGGGATTTTCCACTTAGATGTCAAAGTGACAGGTAGTTCGAACCCTGGGCAAGAAGATAGGATGTTTTTTCCCGCGATAAACTGTAATCCGCGCGGCCGTAGTCACGCACGAAAGCTGGTGTAAATATATAACTATTACATCGACTGAGGTAGTGCCTCTGATATCAGAGTGTGTCCTGCTATCCGAGGGCTAAAAACTTCCACGTAAATCCACACCGATGTATAAAAAAGTAAAACCTTGTCTGTTTGTTTGTTTGTTTTGGGAGCTTTCATGCCAAAACAGCTAATCGGATTTGTATGAAACTTTGTAAATAGGTACTGTAATATATAGAAACCAACATAGAATAGGTTCTTTTTATCCGGGAAAATCGTATGTTGCCACGGAAAACTGGAAAATGACGAAAGCTTTTGATGGCTGAAGGAATTTTGATCAAATGTTGGTATATTGGTATTTTAGCTCCTGAAATAGCACAAAGAGTACGTTTAAACTACATAAATGACCACGCGTGCGAAGCCACGGGCATCAACTAGTTAATAAATGATTTTCAACCATTAATTAAACTAGTGTCATAATTATAAAAGAAACCAACCGTATTCAATAAAAAATTGCGTCAGTTATATACTTTATAAGAAACTAATGTCTCGCCCCGGTTTTGCACGGGTAAAGCTCACACCGTGGCATTTTTATACACAACGCACTTCTAAAAAAAAATACGTCAGTAAGCGTAATTCAAAATCTTTTGAAGCTTCGATCATGATGTTTTTTGACCATAGACAACTGCATTATTACTCAAGTTCTTGAAATACTTGTTATTATTTCATTTCCGTGGCAACATGTCATTATTATTTCGTGCCCATGGCAACATGCCATGTTTTTTTTGTTTGGCTGTATGTTTGTTGCGGTTTTAACTGTTGGACTGTTCACTCTTGGGTTTGACTTTAAAACTCGGGTACTTCGTATCTTAATCCTTATTGATTAACTGAAACTATTCAGCCGAACGAATTTTGAAGAAATGTAGTATATTCTACTTTATAGGTATTTTTGGTCCTGGAATAACACGTATGAGCTACTTTTAAATTAATTGACCATGCGAGCAAAGCCGTGGGCACAGCTAGTTAAGGAAAAAGCCTGGTATTTTACGCAATAAAACTACAATTTACTTCAATTTATTAAATTAATTGAATTTATAAGAAACGTAATTACATTTTCTTTATTTTTTTTTGTCATTTAGCTTAATTATTAATTTAAGTCTTATAAACCTGTCTAGTAAAATATAAAAAATAATACATAAAATTAATACTCGCTATTTTCAAAGGGCAAAGAAATAAATTAAAGAGCTTACAGACAGGCTATAGAAAGTCTAGAGAGGCCTACAGAGTCTATGGAGAGGACATTCACCAGGGACGTAGTTAGGATTTTTTGTAAGGGGGCTAATTGGTACAATATTCCAATAGTTTTTGTTATAATTTTCAATGTAAACATACATTGAAAATTATAACAAAACGTATTGAATTAAAAGTAAAAATTTAAAGCTAACATGGTTACAAACACTAGAACTATAATAGTATCCTGATTCCACTGTTCATATTTATAATTTTCAAATGTACCTAAATTTACTTGGTCAAAAGAATAAAAAATACATTAATTAACTTGTAGGCCACTAAACATAACTATTAAGCAATAATGTTTCACTTAGTTAAATTTAGGAATTAAATTTTATCTCAAAGCAGGAATGATTATTTCCTAATGTTTTTAAATAAATTAACACATATATTTATAAGCAATTTTGATAATTAACAACCTCATCTTTGAAATTGCGATAAAATTATTCTTATTAATATACTAATCAATCTCCTAAAAATATTTTTTTAAAGTAACAGACTTCCTGCGTCTAGAAGGAGACTATAGGGGCAAATGCCCCACCATGCCCCCACCCTTAGTGCGATCACGTCTGAAGAAGGTCTATAGAAGGGGCATTCGTATTCCGAAGCTGTAATCTGTGAAAAGACATATTCTTCGAGTAAAAAGCGGTTTTTAATCCAGCTCTCTTTGACTGAAAGTTTTTGATACCGCTGCCTTCGAGCAGAGTCACTTTTACAACAGAAGACTACCAGTTGCGTATTTTAAGCCCTTGATGTTAAAAAATAGTGTTGTTCTATGATAAATTTAAATACCATTATCGACTACATTATTAATATTTTAAAACTTACGCCCTCTTGTTCGGCTTAATAGTTAAAATATAAACATATTTATTAATCATTGTTTTTATATCTTACTTTTTAGCTCCCATAAGTAGGCCTAAGAAAATGAAGTGGGTACGTATTTCCGAAAGCTTAGTTTTTTAACTATTGGACCGATTTCGATGAAACTATTCCCTAAGTTGTAATTTATTCCCCGAAATCCCCTCGGTAAGCAGTGTCAAAAACAGAGCGTGCGAAGGTGAAGTCCATCATGTTTATATACCCGGTCTAGCCGGCAATTATTCATAAATAATTCAGCTAAAAAAACATGCCTACCCTGCTAAATATGAACAAAAAATATATGCCAATAAATAATACAGTATTGGAATGTGCTTAGAAAGGCCTTCAATTTGATACCCATATTGTGATATTCTTAATAAGTCATTGTGGAATAAAGAAACTCACATACAAAAATACATACATACATGAATCCTAAAAAAACATCACACTCCTTTTTTTGGCCAGTCGTTTAATAATTGCGAAATTTATAAAATCAACTGTACATTATTTAAAAATTATCTTAATAAAGCTGGTAACAGAAAATACCCATAAAACTACTTGTTAAAATAATAATGTACGCTTACACTTTTGAACTTATAACCTTCTATTTTTGAAGTTTTGAAAATTTTGATCGGATAGCAATCGTGTCGTATGCTTAGAATGGCATCCGAAAAGTTTTAACTGGAAAAATTGGTCTGCGCGGCGAGCAAGATTAATGGGCGTCACCCAGACTCAAAACTTTAGTATTAACTGTTAATGGGCGTCACTCAGACTCAAAACGTTAGTATTAACTGTTTTTAACCGGTTCATTTTGTTTTTGTATGAGTCGAAAAATAAGTAGTAGTTTTGTAAATCTTTTCTGTAAAATAAACTTATTTACTGAGTGTATGTAGCATCAGCCTATACTAGTCCACTGCTGGACGTAGGCCTCTCCCAATGAAAACAACTGAGTCCAATCTTCGGCTCTCCTCATCCAGTCGCTGCCAGCTGTCTTTCGCAAGTCGTCTCTCCACCAGGGCAGTGGGCGTCCCACATTACATTTGCCTAAACGTGGTCTCTACTCTGGCACTCGCTTTTCCCAACGGTTGTCAGTTCTGCGAGAGATATAACCAGCCCATTGCCGTTTCAGCTTGCTTACAATCTGGGCTATGTCGGTTACCTTGGTTCTCTGGGGATCACCTCGGATTCTGTCCTTCAGAGATACTCCGAACATAGCTCTCCACGTGTCAATCACCTCGACTTAAACACTGCTGGGCCTTTTCTCCCCCATTTTTTTCCATGCACCTCGTCAGCTATTACGTCCATCTTGTGGCACCCTTTGCGTTACAACCTCGTCTGATCTCTATAATAATAGTCGGTAGGTCGCCGAAAGGCGGAGTCCGACATAACCCTCCGCGGTATCCATGAGGATTTCCCCCTCCCAGACAAAAAAAAACCTCGTCTCATCGACCATTTGTATTCGCATCACTTGACCCACCCAATCCTATTTCAATCTGGCAGCTTTATGACCCAACCACAATACCAATGATAGAATGCAAAGTGGTGTTTCGAACTCAGTCAGTACTCCTGACCTCGACCCTGCGTTCCATCGCTTAGGCAAACCCTAAGCTTGTTTGAGACTCGTCAGCGACCACGTCTGAGCATGTCTGAGAATCATAGGTTACACTAAATTCTAGAATGTGACAAACAAATGTACCTACATAGTATAATAAGAAATTATACCAAAACACACTTCAGCATAGCATTTGATTCAATAGCATTCGCTCCTGGCGTCACATTTCAAATGAAACCAAATTAGAGGCTTACGCTTGACACTGTCATTAGTTGGCGGCGTTATCAAAGGGTCTGCTTCTCTTTGATGTTGCCGCCTCAACGAACTTACTCTATTACTTACTTGTAAGTCAAACTATATTGAATGTGAAAGTAAATATTGTATCTAATTAATTCTAACAATTTCACGTACATTCAGAAATTGCTATTTTATTAGGTCCGTCGCTCCGTGCTTCGAAGGGCATGTTAATCTGTCGGTCCCGACTAAGTGGAGGTTATTGTCTTAACCAGTCTATGTATATATTTTTGTTCCTTTGTGGCACTCTAGAGATCAAACGCGTGGACTGATTTTGATAATTCTTACGTCAATCGTTTGGATTGCTACTAAAGCAGCCTATGTCGAATTTATTGTTTTTATTGTCTTGCAGGAAGTATGAGAAGTAGTGTATTCGCCTCGGGAATAAAGCCAGTCTTATGTCTCGGGCTCCATATTGGACCTCTTGCCACGCTCGGGAGCTAACTCTGAGTCCCTCGTTACGCTCAGGGTCCAATATGCCGCCCGTGACGTAAGACACTGATTTATCTCCTTGGTGCATAATCTACTATTATATGCCACGATGCAGGGCTGAGATTCACAACCAGCTACTGCTGGATTGTAGAGCATATCTACCGAGAAATGGCCCCACTCGGCCACCACTGCTCTTACAAACAAAACAAAAACCACCATCCAAATCCCAAGTCTAGAAAATAAAAAATGTAACTACTTTATTTTTTTCTTTTTCGCAATGTGGCGTCTGGTTGTCGCCATATAGAATTTTGATTACTGTTATGTATTTCATAGCAATCGCAAGATTAAGCCAAAGATTAATCAAAATCTCTCCACGCGCTTGGTCTTTGTAGTGCCACAAAGGAATAAACATACATACATACATACATACATACATAGGCTGATGAACACATAACCCTCTGCGCAGTAGGGTAAACATAAAGCAATCTCCCACAAACAACGGAAGGAAACATACAAATCGCGCAAAAATCCCCGCACCATTACCCGCATACACTGCTTGCTGCCTTCCGTTTCGCATACACTGCTCGTTTCGTTGTACAGGAAACGTCGAGCGCGCAACCGGAGGCACAGTGGTGGTGATGGACTGCGATCCGCGCGATAGCGCTAAAGTGATGGGTGGAGTGGTGACGGGTTGATTTAGGGGCTTCATATCATGGGGGAATTAAAAACGATAATTTATAAATACATATTGTACCCGACTACATCAAAACAAGGGAAGGGTAATGAGTTTAACAGTCTATGTATGTATGTATGTATCTATGTACGTGGGTTTGTGGATTTTCCACCCAGGCGTCTCCCCTTTTGCTCGATTTTGACAAGCGAGGTATCAATCCATTTATCTTCATGTATAGAGTGTCATAGCCTATTTTTTTACCCGACTACGGCTAGGAAAAGGACGAGTTATATGTTGAAACTAAAAACTTGGTCCGATTTTGACGAGCGCGGTTTCAATCGATTCGTCTTCGTCGCAAGTGTCATAGGCTATTTTTTACCCACCGTAGTCGGGTTTTAGTTTTGATCTTATCTCTGGTTTGGTTACAGTTGCTTAAGAAAGATTTTAAATACTTCTTTACGAGGGGATAATATTAAAATATGTAAAAGAGAATGTCTGTGTCTGGACAAAACTACTGAACTGATTTTGTTGAAATGTACCTCAGGAATAATTTTATCAAGTAAAACACACGCAGGAACTCAAAATCTTTTTACTTTTTAATAGTAATACTCGAGTATTTTAATACCTACTCGTAGTTATGTGCCGTTTCATACACTATTTTATCTACACTCATGCAAAAAGCACATCAATTTAATTAAAAAAAAAGATTAGTTTCTTGATTTTTCTGGTAAAAGCTCGTCCGTCATTTACGTTGCTGTTTCCGTGATGTCAGGTGGAATCAAATTCTCCTCACTAAAACTGCTGTCGGACATTTTAAGCAGGATAAAACTTTTGATCAACGAAAGCACATTAAATTGGTTAGATAAAGTAAATTATGGCGCAAAAATCCAATCCACGACGAATTCGCGCGCATACGGTCTAGCACGCGCCGCCATTTATAGTAAATGGTCATAACTAGCTTACAAGCTAAAAAAAACACGCCTGCCCTGTCAAAAATGAATTTATACTAATAAATTGTATACTATTGGAATGTGCATAACAACGCCTTCAATTTAATACCCATATTGTAAAATTAGAAGTTTTTTTTTGCCTTTGAAAATGAAGCCATACTTCCGGTCTTCCGTTATACTATTTTTTTTTAAATAGCCTACGTTACTCGGGGGGATGTAAGGATTCCTACGATACCCCATATGACTAAATATGTGCAGGCATTTCAAAGTTATGGTGGAATAAAGAAACTCACATGCAAACATACAATCATACATGAATGCTAAAAACATAACACTCCTTTTTTTGGGCAGTCGTGTAAAAACACTCGTAGTGCGAAGCTAACCGGTGCTTGTATGATAAAAAAAACATTGTTTAATTCAAAAAACAGCGTTTTAATGTATGGTTTTTGTTATTAGAGACGTACCGTTCGTAAAGTGTCATTATGCCACCACTTTTGAGTTCATAAGCTGGATTTTACTATATGAGTGTATATAAGTTATTTTTCGTACCTACCCGTAGTTTTATTGCTATTATTATTTTTAGAGCAGCCTTGGTTCACCTGCAAGTACCTGCTGGCTTATCCACTATTTATCTTAGAGCAGCCTTGGTTCCACCTGCAAGTACCTGCTGGCTTATCCACTATTTATCTTAGAGCAGCCTTGCTTCCACCTGCAAGTACCTGCTGGGTTATCCACTATTTATCTTAGAGCAGACTTGGTTCCACTTGCAAGTACCTGCTGGGTTATCCACTATTTATCTTAGAGCAGCCTTGGTTCCACCTGCAAGAACCTGCTGGGTTATCCACTATTTATCTTAGAGCATCCTTGGTTCCACCTGCAAGTATCTGCTGGGTTATCCACTATTTATCGGACAACCTGATTGCTATCAAAAACATAAACAAATCCTTGATCCGTCTTATGGCTGATGCCCGCGACTACGCACGCGTGGTCATTTCTGTAGGTTAAAAGAACTCTTTGTGCTATTCCAGGACCTAAAATACCAAATATACCAACATTTGATCAAAATTCCTTCAGCCGTCAAAAATATTTTTATAGAATAGAATAGAATAGAATGTCACAAATCGGCCCCAACTCAGCATAGTGCTGGCTGGTCTTCCGTTGGAGCCGTTTGGTGATGTCACGTTCCACATACACACAGTACAACTGCATAAAAAATAAAGAATATAACCATAATAAGAAAAAACAAAGTACAGCCGAACCATACTTATCCGCGAAAAATTAAAAGGGAGTAAATTACACATAAATACAACTAAATTAAACAACTTGCAATAAAAAATTATACAATACAATAATAACAATTTAAGTTAAGTCAAACAATTACGCAAAATAATTGCTATTATTATAAATAACTATATCTATATCTCATCGGATTGAGATATAAAGTACCCCAGTTTTTAAGTCAAAACTTATGCTATCCAACAGTGAAAACCGCATTGCAATCGGTCCAGTAGTTATTACGCGATGCACGAACAAACAGACAAACAGACAGACACGAATTTTTAAAATGTTATATTCTTATTTAGTAGCTCATTTTATATACCCTAGACCATTTCTTTTTTATTATCATCTTTGTACAGACTTTTTCATTCCTATTGTTTTATTATAAGTATAGATTGTAAAATACAAAGATAGAAATATAGTTAAATTGTGAATATCAAAACAAAGCAAAACGAATCGCTATAATGACGTTTATTGTTCAAACAACCGGATTGGAATAACATTAACAGGTGAGCAACCTACACAGGCTGCTATTAATAATACCATTGTTGCCCTCCCCCTCTCCCCCTTCCTCCAGCTGTCTGCAATTATAGTATCGTTAGATTTTCTAATATTTTCACAAACGAAGTGTTTCGTGTGGTGCTGGTTGAGTAGTGGAAGCGATGCGATAGCTATGACATGTACTTACGTTAGAAGCAGAATAATGTTACAAAATTTATGTTGAAATGATTTTTACGCTGGAATATACGTGGAAAATACTAAAGCACTACTTTTGACATACCACTTATGTCGGATTAGATCTTACTCCGAATTCCTACGTGCACGCTTTTGACCTACCTTATAACTTTTAAGACTAAGCTAGCTTGCACAACTCCTGTTCATACCAGTGCAGTTGCTAAGCCTCTATGTATAAACCATAGGTCCTTTAACTGTTCCGCCATGAACCATAGAGACGGTACACCGCAGAGCATGTGACTCATTAGTGACTGCAAGTTAGTCGCTACAAAATTTATTAGTATCGGGAACTGCAGGGAAGTAGCTTTGGAAATCATCAAGGACGAATTACTATGTAGAGAACATAAGAGAAAGACATATATGGAAAGTAGACGGTGTCGTCCGGAATGGTGTCAATATCTAAATAACTTAGCGTGGGCGCAAAATCATACCTAGTTTTGTATGAAATTACTTTTTATTTTTTTAATTTGTTGTCGATATCGCTTGCCTGATGGTAAGCGTTACGCCTGCCTCTAACGGTTGCAGTGCCACCCAAAAGTTTGCTTGCAAAATCTTGCGCGTCACTGCAATGCGCTTGTCACCCTGAGACATTACTTGTTAATTCTCATTGCCCAGTAATTTTGCTGGAACATTGCTCTTCAAACCACAACACAGAAATGTGTGCTGAATATCTGACAAAAGTGTGGTACTTACTCAGGCGGCTTCTTGCGTAAGAGGCTACACACCTTTGTTGTATCTCCTCGCATAACATCACTTCATCAGTGGAATGCAACCCTTACTAAAAACAAAACATTTGTAATTGAAATCCGTCTTTCAATATTCAGACGGCAGGTGGCGCGCGAGTGGCGGTAATTGGACAGCCGCCTTGGACGTTTAACCATTATGTTAGCCGACTGTGATGAAGTAAGGGAATGTATGATTTGATTAGTTTGTGTAAAAGCTTAGCTTCGCAAATGTTTGATTGCCTTGCTTGACTATTAGGAGCATTCGCGTTAGATCCAGTGCTAAGATCCATAATAGACCTATCGAGATTTTATATTCTCATAAGATCTAGTCATAAATACATAGATATAAAATGGATCTATGGAGAATATTTATTCTATTGGGTCCTAGGAAAAATGACAAATAACTAAAAAAAGTGCTTTGTTATTTATCGACTTCACAAAAGCAGACGGTTATATGTTCGACTGAATGAAGTTCTTAAAAAAATACTCCTATTTCTCCGTCAATTGCAGACCGATTTTGAATATATTTTTATATTTGAAAGGATATACTCTCCAGAAGGTCGCATATAAATTGTATCAAAATTAGTTCAGTAGTTTTTCGAGAATAAATATTTTTTTAGTAAATCCATTTGATTTTGTGTTTATATTGCCCCAAATCTCTAAGATTTCTAAACCGATTTGGATGGTGAATGTTTTATTCAAAAGGGTAGGCTTTCAGTATAGTCCCATAATAAACTTCATCAAAACTGGTTCAATAGATTTTTTGAATTATTAGCTGTTAATCCATTTGAAGTTGATTTTTGTACCAATGCATTTTGCACAGCACTTGTAAAGTTGTGTACTTTTCTTTCAGAGAAATAGAAATACTTAGTGTCTATACGAGTAGCAACACACGTGAACCAGAATGAATAACTTAGGCGAGGCGTGATTTGTAGACAAGTTGCAGTAGGTATATTATGGTTGTATACAAGGTTCAAATCGTAGTTGTAAACGTAACTAGTTGACATGTTTCAATAGAAGTAGACAAGTTTCGGATTGCGATAGCAGGCGTATTTTGTAGACTAGCAGTTTCATTTTATAGTTGTAGATGTGATTTGTAGACAAGTTTTAGTGTATAATTGAAAAGGTACAAGTTTCAATTCGTAGTTGTAAGACGTAACTAGTTCACATGTTTCAATTAACATTTGTAAACAAGTTTTGGATCGCGATAGCAGGTGTATTTTGTAGACTAGCAGTTTCATTTCATAGTTGTAGATGTGATTTGTAGACAAGTTTAATTGTATGGTTGTATACAAGTGTCAATTCATAGTTACAGACGTAACTAGTTGACATGTTTCAATTTACAGTTGTAGACAAGTTTCGGATCGCATCAGCAGGCGTATTTTGTAGACTATCAGTTTCATTTTATAGTTGCAGATTTTATTTGTAGACAAGTTTCAGTGTATGGTTGTATACAAGTGTCAATTCATAGTTGTAGACGTAACTTGTTTGACATGTTTCAATTTACAGCAGTGGACAAGTTTCGGATCGCGACAGCAGGCGTATTTTGTAGACTAGCAGTTTCATTTTATAGTTGCAGATTTTATTTGTAGGCAAGTTTCAGTGTATGGTTGTATACAAGTTTCAATTCATAGTTGTAGACGTAATTTGTTTGACATGTTTCAATTTACAGCTGTGGACAAGTTTACGATCGCGATAGCAGACGTGTTTTGCAGATTAATTTTGTAGTTGTAGATGTGATTTCTAGACAAGTCTCAGTGTATGGTTGTATATAAGTTTCAATTCGTAGTTGTAAACGTACCTAGTTGACATGTTTCAATTTACAGTTGTAGACAAGTTTCGGATCGCGACAGCAGGCGTATTTTGCAGACTAGCAGTTTCATTATATAGTTATAGATCTGATTTGTACACAAGTTTCAGTTCGTGGTTGTACAGGTGATTTATAGACAAATTTAAGTCTAAACCTTCCACCAAATATGAAAGCCTCATAGCTGCAAATCAAATGTAAAACAATACAAATTATTCAAAAATTCTCACTATACTACGTAAACATAGCAAGCTGCACACTGGCGCCTACTGTCTCTGGAGTAGACATTTGTCTTATAAAATATTATTTGTGCACTGTGTGGGATGTTTGGTTTAGCAGGTACTGTGAAATCATGACTATTTTTAAATGTATTGTTTCCAATTTTAAAGAGATATGTTTTGAAGTGTACAAACAAAGCCCTTTCATACGACACCCCATTTGATCTGATTAAATCAATATGAAATTTTAAAAGCCCTGTTTTGAGATTTAGTCCCCAAAAAACAATCGGTTCGGCTAACATTGTGTTTATGTATTTACTAGCTGTGCCGCGGCTTCGCACGCGTGGTCTTTTTTTTAGGTTAAAAGTACATTATGCGCTATTCCAACACCTAAAATACCAATATACCAACATTTGATCCAAATTCCTTCAACCGTTAAAAAGTTTTTTATCGAGTGCTCGACTTTTACTTATCAGGTTGAGATACCAAGTACTCAATTTAATTCAAACACTAACCTATCAAACAATGAAAACCGTATCGCAATCGGTCCAGTAGCTTTTACGTGATGCGCGAACAAACATACAGACAAACAGATGGACACGATTTAAAAAAAAAAAATGTCTTTAGCTTATTTTAAGTATCCTAGACCTTTTTTTTTAATTATCTTCATTGTACAGTTCTTTACTATAAGTATACATAGATTTAGTTTTTAGAACACCTACACTGTAAACATTAACACTTGCAAATTATTGGTAAAAACATACCAAAGTGGATAAAAACAAATGACATAGTAATTACAGGCGAAGATAACATGATCTAAAATGAAAGAGAAAAAAATTAATAAAAAACATGCACAAAATTCAAAATTAAAATTAAAACTAGTCAAATCACAAATAATATGTATAAATTAAAAAAATACTTTTTTGTTTTAGTGAATGTCACTCTTCATGTTTTTTTTGCAGTTTTTTATTGCATTATCACTTATTTTACGTTTTAAATGTTTTTTTTTTATTATTTATTTATATATCTTTTTCACTTTTTACATATAAAATTTAAAAAAATATGTAAATTTTTAAATTTTTTTCTTTTTTGTTGCTTTGTCATCGGTTTGTGAGCTACCCTGAAAGTTTCAGCCGGATAGCTAATGGGGTGGTGCTCGAAATTTGAATTGCAAGATTCCAGGACAGACAAAATACATAGATACATACAAGTGAAGTTAAGTAATAGCTTTTAAAAATAAATGTAATGCACAGTAAAAAATTAATAACTATAAAATTAAATGAAATTAGAAAACTAAAATAAAATATAAATTAATTTAATTTAGTGTCGTCGTATTTCCACTGCTGGGCAAAGCCTTCCCCTATTCTTACATTGTTTACGAACTTGCGCGGTTTTGTGCCAGTTTTTGTCACAGGTGTCAAGCTCGTCCCGCAATCTTTGGCGTGATCTGCCACGTCGCCTTCTTTCCGTTCTGGGACTACATTTAGTTACACCTCGTGCATGAAGCAGACGTGGCTGACCCGGTCCCACTTTAGATTGGCAGCTTTTAGAGGTACATCTGTGGCCCAATTACAGAACTTGGTTACAATCGGATTATCACTTTTTTCATAGCAATTTCGACTCTATCGCAAGGCATTAGTGATATCGATACTGACAATTCGATTGAAGCCAAGTTATGTAATCGGGCTGCTGTTATACTGGTCTAGAAAGCAATTCGGTGTTTCGACCATGTTAATTATCCGAATACGGCGAAGAAAAAGGAGGGTTATGATTTTAACCGGTATGTATGTGTGTATGTGGGTGGGTATGTATGTTTAGCTGTTCCCTCATAACTTCTAAACTATTCGTCATAATTTGACAAATGAGGTATAGTTGGAAGCGTCTTCATTAACCGCTGGTTATTATAAGGCTATGTCACGTCACATTGAATTGAATATGGCGCCCTCTAGAATTCATATTTTTCTTTGATGCCGTGTTTTTCATCAAATGAAAGGGCTTAGTTAGCACATTTCAAAAATAATTTAAATAAAAATATAAGTTCGAAAACTAAAACTCGTCTACGGCCTTAGTGGACTAAAATGTCACAAACAATAATATTCAAACGTTTTAGAAATTTGAAACTTCAGGGCCGCAGGAGTGCGATGTAAATTTATCAGTATATATGTTACCAAGTAGGTAAAGCTCATTTTCCCGGCTCTACAGTTTAAAATTCTAAAACGTTTGAATATTCTTGTTTGTGACAATTAGGTCTACTATGACAGTAGTTGGGTATTACTAATATTTGAACTAATTTTTATTTAACGCCCAGAATGCCACGCTCCATTACCCGCTGGTAAACCCTGAGTTTGAACTTTTGGATGTCGGTCATAGAGAAATTACATGAAGGTCAACCTTTTTTCACCCAAATGGCGTAACAAGGGAAGGGTAATGAACTTAACAGTCTATGTATCCACACCAATATATATAAAAGAGAAACGTTGTCTATTTGTTTTGGGAGCTTTCACGAAACGGCTCATCTGATTTTGATGTAACTCTGTAAGTAGGTATTGTACAATATAGAGACCAACATAGGATACTTTTATCCCAGAAAATTGTAAGTTGTCATGGAATTACTTAGAAGGAACGGTTGCCGTGGAAACGAAATAATAACAAGTATGTTAAAAAGCATCAAGAGAATTGGTGCTAAACTTTTGAATAGGTTTTTAATATCCTAGAAGAACATAGGACACACACATAGGTATTTATATTCTAAAAATATAAATTTATTCTGTTCAGTAAATGTATACTTGCATATGCACACTATCGTTCATTAATGTTCATGTTCTCGCTTTCTAATCTAAGGTGGCCTGGAAGAGATCGCTGCTTAGTGATAAGGCCACCGATTGTACTATTTTAAGTTCATTGTTAATGTGCCATATTTTAAGTTTCTTTAGTGCAATAAAGAGTTATCTATCTATCTATCTATCTATCTATAGGATGCTTTTTTAGCGATAAAATGTAGTCCGCGCGGACGAAGTTGTGGGCGAAAGCTAGAGTATGTTTATATGTGGATGTTCACCATAGCGTCGCCCCCATTGGTTTTGTTTTTACCAGACAACGGCGAAGCAAAAGAAGGGGTACGGGGATTCGTCTTCATCGCAAGAGGGTTCTTTTTTAAACGCAACCGTATTCGGTTTTTTTTTTTAACTTATGTCTTGTTTATGTTACACCATTAATCCAGAGGAGTTTGGTGTAAGGACTCACATTCTCTTGAGCTTCGAAAGTTAACACAGAACAAGCATATAAAACATATGAATGCCTATTAGTCCAAATTGCCTAAGAGACCTTTGCTTATTTAATAACCACCAAAAGCTTTAGATAAAGAAATAACGTTGCCAACATTTCGCTGATAATGTTTCTATCCTCATAAAATGTGAAAAAAACTGTCAACCCAAACATGTTTCTGCACAACACCCTGCAAACAGTAACGCTTTGGCTCCAAGAACACAACCTCGAAATAAACTATAGTAAAACAAAAATTATGCAATTTAGATCCTATAATAATCCCGCGCTCAAAATAAATATGAACTATTAAAACACCCCTTTAGAAATCGTAGAATCATTTAGCCTTCTAGGAATAAACGTAGATACACATATAAACTGGAAAACCCATATAGAACATATTAAAACCAAGTTATTTAAATTCACATACGCTCTGTTTGAAATCAAATGCAGTACAAATACAGAAAAAGCAATATCAGCCTACTACTCATACGCGCACGGGGTAATGTTGTAGGGAAATAGTGTAAATGCAAATGCGTATTCATTATCCAGAAAAAATGTTTCAAAATTATAGCCCAAATAGATAACACCCGAAGCTGTAGGTCATATTTTATAAAACACAATATCTTAACATTAAAATCATTATACATATATACAAGACTTATGCAGATTTGTTTTCAAAAATACCAATAAATTCACCACAGTAAAAGAAACTCATAACATAAATACTCGCTATAAAAACCGACTCTAGTTACCACCCTCCAGAATAAAAATGATAAACAACAGCCCATATACATGGCGGTTAAAATCTTTAATAAATTACCTAAACATTTTAAAAATGAACAAAATTTCACGTCTTTTAACAATAAGCTTGAAAATTACCTGGCGCTAAATTTTTTGTTCTCATTAGATGAATATTTTGAATCTAACCAAAAAATATAATGCCTATGACGATCTCCATACTCTTAGATAATTATACTAGTTTTCCCGCCCGCGACTTAGTCCGCGCGGACTACAGTTTATCGCGATAAAATCCTATTTTCTTCTAGGATATTAGAAACTAATGCGAAGAAAGTATAGCACCAATACGGTTGATGTTTTTAGACAAAGAGAATATAAAGTTTTTTGACAAGAATGTTATTTCGTTTCTATGGCAACCACAGACCATTCTGTGATGACAACCGTTCTTTACAGTGAGTTATCAAAATTTTCCAGTTTACCCGTGTAAAAATTCAATTTAATGAAATAAAATGTATCCTATGTTTTATTCCAGCTATCTCCATTCTAAATTTCATCAAGATCCGTCCAGCCGTTATCGCGTGAAAGCTCCCCAAACACACAAACAAACAAACAAACAAACAGACAACGTTTCACTTTTATATATTGGTATGGATTTATTCCTTAATTTTAACGTGTTATAAATACCTAGTATTAATAGTAGATACTTTAAATAATAATAATAATAATTAGCATAGTCAATTAACATGTATAGCGCCCTAAACTTTTGCGATGCCTGAAAAGGGCTACCAAGTTGAAAGTACTAAAATAGAATAAGACCTTTTATATGTTGTACACTTAGGTTCAGTATTCAGTATTAAGTAATAAAAATACTTAATACTGAATACTGAACCTGCTGCAGGTAAATTTTCACAGTACTCTGCCATATTTCTCAGTCAAGCACATAACCGACTCAGGAACAAATAGCTGGAAGCACCGTTAATATGCACTTTTGAACTGAACTATTGTACCTTCTCGCTAGCACCACAGAATAAACAATAGTACATCTGCACTATGAACGATACGTTACGGGAGGTGCAGTTTATATTTTCTTGAAGGTGATAAAATAAACTGTAGTGAACTTGTCCCCATGGGACTTTTTAAATAAAAATCTCTCAGCGAGCTATGGAGAGAGCTATGCTCGGAGTTTCTCTAAAGGACAGAATCACAAATGATGTGATCTGACAGATAAGTTTATGATATAAAGCTGAAGTGGCATTGGGCCGGTCACATAACTCGAAAAACCAACAACCGTCGAAGAAAACGAGTCCGCGCTTAGGCAAACGTAGTGTAGGGCGTCCGCCGGCCAGGTGGAGTGACGACTTGCGAAAGGCGGCTGGTAGAGACGGGATGAGGAGAGCCGAATAAAGGCTAATGATGGGACTTTTTAAATACCTACGGAATTTTGAATTAATCATGAGGTTTATTTCCTTTTTTTTTGTTCAGTACCCAAAGGGTCCAACCAAATGGAGCCTAGTTACTAAGCGTTCGCCATCTGCTTGTCTTGGCATGGGCTATTTTTTAAAGTTAGTAGTTTTACGAGAATATATAGTTTATTTTGTAAATCCATTTGATTTCATGTTTATATTGCCTCAGAGCTCTAAGATTTCTAACCCGATTTGGATGGTTGTTGTTTTATTCAAAAGGGTAGTCCCATATAAATTTCACCAAGATTGGTTCAGTAGTTTTTATTTAGTTATTAGCTGATAATCTATTAGCAGTCGATTTTTTCTACCACGGTAAGTACCGCTCTTGTTGAACATGTCTTGTTTATTTTTACAATAGAAAGAAAGAAAGAAAGAAACATGGTCTCTTTTACGAAATATTCAGCTATAGAGTGGCATTATTGCGAGATTTGCGTGGCGCCCCCTCTAATTCCGGATCTAAACAATAAACAAAGAGGTACTTAAGTCAACACTAGCGTCGCGTGATATCTATATCTATACTTATAATAAAGCAATAACGAAAAGTCTGTACAAAGAAGATAAATAAAAATAATGGTCTAGGGTACTTAAAATAAGCTACAGATCAAGAATATAACTTTTTTTTATATCTTGTCTGTCGTTTTATCTGTTTATATATTTGTTTGTCTATATGTTTCTTCACGCATCGCGTGAAAACTGCTAAACCGATTGCAATGCGGTTTTCACTGTTGGATAGCTTAAGGTTTTACTTAAAAACAGGAGTACTTGGCATCACAATCCAATGAGTAGATCAATCGATCAATCCGAGCCGAGCAATCGATTAAGAAGTTTTTGACGTCTGAAAGAATTTTGATCAAATGTTGGTATACATTAGTCATAGATAGTTCTTAGGATAGTTTTAATCAATTTATTTTTCAGTTCTTTGCTCTAAGTACCCTAGACAATTTATTTTTAAATTATCTTCTTTGTACAGACTTTTTCGTTGTTATTGCTTTATTATAAGTATAGATATATAGATAGACAGAAGAAGATATTTAACAGACATCATTCCACAATCAACAATTAGGCCGCAATTCTCATCGAAAATCGGTTAAGAGATGCAACCAGTCTCGATCTCGATCCAGCCGGAAATCCGCCGGCCGGACGTACGAAAGTATTTTTGCCCAAGCTGAAACGGAGACGCTTCGCTCGCGCTTCGCATTCGCTCGGTCAATAAGAATGACAGGGTATGCATTTAATTAATAAAAAAATAAAAATCTATTGAATATTAGTAGTAGCCAATAAATCCAATAATGTTCAAATACCATTTCCTCGTTTGTGTTACTGGAAGCATTTTTACCCATTTCGTGCGAAATCTCCCGTCATTATAGGGAAGCATTCTGTGCGATTGTGATACTCTGTACTCGTAATGTGTGGGGAGGCGTAAGCCATGAAGGGTAGCGGGAGCTGACGAAATAACCGCTAATTCGGTTGGACAAATTGCTAGGGTTTCTATCACTGGTTCATGGGAAAAAACTATACAGAAATATTTTGTATTCTTATAATATATTCTTATTGACTTCTATCAACAATATATAAGCTCAAAAACTAAAACCCGACTAAGGTCCGGTAAAAAAAACCTATAACACTTGCGATGAAGACGGACCGATTGATATCTCACTTCTCATAATCGGGCCAAGTTTGAACACATGTCTCTTCCTTTGCTTCGCCGTAGTTAGGTAAAAAATAGCATTTGACACCAATACCTCAAGACAAATTGATTGACACCTCGCTTGTCAAAATTGGACCAATAGGTGGAACATACATAGACTTTTAAACTCATTACTCTTCCCTTGCTTCGCCATAGGCGGGTAAAAAAGAAATACAAATGCTGAAAATTTCATACTGAAGTTTTATAACAAGTACTAAAATCTCACTTAGAAATTAACACAAAATGCAGTCATAACTCAAGATTCTTGTAATCATAACTTTTGTTTTTGTTTAAAGAAGTGAAGCTAGCAGGTGCGCCGTGACTTCTTCTTAATGTATCTAGTGGTGCACAGTAGCGCCATCTAGTTGCCTTATTGTAATTTAATAACCAAGGTGCTCTA
Source organism: Alsophila aescularia (assembly GCA_946251855.1). NCBI lineage: Eukaryota > Metazoa > Arthropoda > Insecta > Lepidoptera > Geometridae > Alsophila > Alsophila aescularia. The sequence continues at coordinate 53,806,687 of OX276373.1, forward strand.
TCAATCCCTCCTAGTAGGTAAAGGGCTGATTCTACTGGTAGAAACCTAAAAGTGTGCAACTTACTGCATTTTGAGGAGCTATTCTACTGAGCAGAATCTGCTCATCAGGCCGAAGATCCTCATCAAATCTTCACCAAATTTTTATGAGACCAACTTAAAGTTACTACGAGTACCTTTTAAATAAAAAAAGATCCATTGAAATCGGATCTAATAAGGCGGAGATATTCAGTAGCCCCCTTTTTGCCCCTTTTTGGGGGAAGTACCCCTCCAATCAAAAACCCCCAACGAATAAAAATTCTAAACATTCGTTTAACCTTTATACCAAGTTTGCAAAATGCAAGCTGTTAGAGGAGAACAGCCGGACAGACATCCGCACAAACGAAAGGTTTTTTCAAAGTTGAAACGGAGACGCCGCGCTCGCGCTTCGCACTCACTCGGTCAATAAATGAATACAATAGCATATTTTTTGCAAATGCGAATTTGTTGCAATTTCGAACTAATTAGGTAGGGATATCCAGAAGCCTTCTCTTTCCCCTTTTTTGGAGGAAGTAAAAATATAAATGCTATAAGTATGAAAATAGCTGCGGTTTGAGCGCTACCCGTGCGAAACCGGGGCGATTCACTAGTTAAATTATGTATTTCTTTCTCCAATTACGAAAGACTAAAAGACCTACCTACGAACGTACCTACCTTTTCCATGTGAAAAGAAATATAAATCACATGACTACTCAATTAATTCTTAAATAAATCGCCCCCGCTCATTACTTGCGGCTGGGCCGTAAGTGATGGTACAGCCATCGTGTGGGTCAACTCGAGTAATGTCACGTGAAATGAGTGTTGGACCTTTCGATTCCATAAAGATGGGGCACGAGTTATCGATATACTATGCTAGATTCATTTACTTTTTTCCCGAGTTCGGCGAAGAAAGGGAAGGGTTATGAGGTTAACAGTCTATGTATGTATGTATGTTATGTGGGTATGTGGATGTTCCACCATATGGCCTGGATTTGACAAGCGAGGTATCAATCCGCTGCTCACGTTACATTCAGGCGTATCTCATAAAAAGTCTAAAATGAGTATGAGTGATAAATGTTTATCTTTTTATACGCTTTATATTAGCTTCACTTGTATGTTTGTATGTTTGTATGTTTGTAACCGACTCCTTTGGACGCTCCTTTATTTTGCCCCACTTTAAACGGTCAGATTTCATTCAAATTTTGCACACCTTTCAAAGACCGATGACAATGCAATAATTCGAAAAACAACAATAAAATAAAAACTATAAAGTAGAAAATAAATAATAGTTTAAAAAAATAAAAAAACACGCTTTATATAGAAAACCAAACTAAAAAATAGAAAATAAATTTTAATAGTGAAAATAAGAAAAAAAAAGTTTTATTTCTTTAAACTATTATTTATATCATTACAAAGAGGCATTTCTCTAACTTTATTTTATCTCATATTAGTCATATCTCAAAAAGCAGTGAAAAGAGTCGTGACTTATAGGCGTAACTTGAGTAACACCCATTGACGACTGTACTGTTTATAATATTTGGCGGCACAAACAGCCCTATATTAAGGAAAAAGGACCAGTCCAGCCTTTGCATTGCATTCAAGGAAGGCTCCACTGAAATGAAAGATGAGTTACGAGAGAAACATACTAGCCATATGTTAGAAAATAATACCGTTAGAAAATTTAAAGAAGAAAACAAGAAAAGAACCTTGTCAGATAACACAATAGTCTCTGTCAGATAATACAATAGTCTCTCTCAGATAACACAATAGTCTCTGCATCTTTCGATCTACACCCAGTGATATATTTGCCGCGTTATAAAGCAGGAGCTATTTTCTATAAAACTATTATTTTACTGTCTATAATATTTCTTCTCGCGACTGTTTTTGCTTCACTTGGCCAGGGAGAGTAAACTTGGCTCATCAGAATTGCCACAGCTCTAACGATTGTTTTAAATGACTGCGATGAAGCCCTTGTTGAAACTGCATATCTTTATGCTGATGGCTGCGTAGGCCAAAATAAAAACTCTATAGTGGCCTCCTTTTAGTTCATTAACAAGTGCTCAAATACCAAAACTATATCTCAGGTTCTATGCACCGAACCATGGGTAAAATGAAGGAGACTCGGCACATAGTGCAATTGCATCTGCCCTGAAAAAGGCAGGAGATTTAAAATAAATGTGTTCTTATGGTCAAACGTCATAAGTACAATAATTAAAACCCGACTACGGTCAGGTAAAAAATAGCCTATGACACTCTTGCGATGAAGACGAATCGATCGCATCGCTTATCAAAATTGAACTATAAGGGTTGGTTGGTTTGAACACATCATCGCTTTCCATCAGGTGAGATCGTGTTCAAACTATTGCCTAGTCCGTAAAAAAAAAAAAAAAAGGTGCGATGCTATGGTGGAATATCCACATAATCACATACATAGATACGTACACGAACTGTTAAACTCATTACCCTTCCCTTGCTTTGCTGTAATCGGGTAAAAACACTTTGGACCGATCGCTATGCGCTTTTCACAGTTGGGTAACTGTCGTACGTAATCAGGACCCTACCCTGATTACGTAACCCTATGCATCTATGCGTGTCCTATATGCTCTTGGCCAGTTGTTTAATAAATAATAGTCTCCGTAGACGCTAGTTTTGCGTTGGGAGACCAGCCCTCCAAATACGAACAGAATATAATAAAGTTCGGTTCGGTTATTAGTATTCGTTGTCCACAGCTTAGGCAAGTTGAAAGTTTCCAATTCGGACCAACTCACCCACACTCCATTAGGAATCATCCGGAGTTCTAGGTTTTAAAAACAACGCATAGCAGGGACGAGGGAGGATAGAAGGAAGAAACGTTTCGATAAACAGTATAGTGGAGAACAGGAAACAGAGTATGTGGATGCCTCGATGATGTATATGAGTAAGACTTGAATACGCGTGGTCGTTTCTCTGGGTTAAAAGTACTCTATGTGCTATTCAACGGACTAAAATACCAATATACCAACATTTGGTCAAAATTACTTCAGCTGTCAAAAATATTTTTATCGATTGCTCGGCTTTTACTCATCGGATTGAGATATAAAGTTCATTAAGTTAAGGTTAAGGTTTAAGTTTCTCATACATATCGTTTTATTATAAGTATAGATCATGACAAATTAAAACTATCGATACCTACAAAAGTATCGACAGCACCCATCCCTACGTAGTTAACGCGACGTGAAATTCCTCAACCGCAGAGGATGACCGCCTCACCCTCAACCCTCGGAAGGATGATTGCACACTTCAGGGCGGATTCAGCCCTTTGTGACGGCAGGTGAGGCCGAACATCTACGGTAATCCAACAAAGGCTTTCGGATAAGAGCTGTAAGGTGCTGGGAAATAATGTATATATATGCTCGAAGACAAAATATACTTAAGTTCTGCGATGACGTGTAGCTAAACGACTTAATGTAAGATACCAAAGTACCTTCAATAGTCGCTCACCTTGTTTACCATGAACAAATGTTGTTTCATTCATAAAACGATCGCTTGAGTCGACTTAAAACTTGCATGACCCAGAAAATAATAAAGTGTTTAGTGTCACGCCGGCTATTCTAAAAAAAAAACAAGTACAATACACGCATACAACTTTGGACCCCATAAAAACAGTTCAGTTCAGTCAAAATAAGAGATGGGGAGGAGCGAAGCGAACTAACATAATAATTGTTTATTTTAAGTATCGATCAAGACCACAGGACATATATATTATGTGTGCATAAAATATGTGTACTGTGTCAAGACCGTGCCGGGTTTTTTTCCCTTACAGAATTAGATAGCACAAAAACAAAAACCAAAAGTCTGAAATTTCCCCAACATTTATCTTTCAACTTCAAAATGTCACAGTATACGAGACATACCGTATATTTCGTGCATCTTAGCATAATTTCCAATGTAAATGTATCTAGTCAAGCCGTCATATTCCAACATGTGGCAAACGGTGCAGTGTAAAACGGTGACTAAGTTTCATATCCACACCAATATTATACAAGTTAAACGTGGTCTGTTTGTTTGCTTGGAGAGCTTTCACGGCAAAACATCTGAACAGTCAGTGAGACTTTGTAAATAGGTACTGTACAATATAGAGACCAACATAGAATACTTTTTATCCCGGAAAAATGTAAGTTGCCACGGGAAAACTGAAAAATGACGATTACTCGCTGTGAGGAACTGAATTATATGTTGCCGTGGAAACAAAATAATAACATGTCTATCAAACAGCATCAAGAGCGTTGGTTCTATACTCTTATATTGGTTTTTAATATACTAAATGAACATAGGATTCTTTTTTCTCTATAAACTGTAGTCCACGTGGATGAAGTTGCGGGCGAAAGCAAGAACTAATTAAAATTTACATTCATGTATATATCTATCGTGTATTTACATACATGAAGGCATCTATCTAATCTATCTAATCAGCCCGTATCCACCCACTGCTGAGTATAGGCCTCCTCTCGTTCACGCCAGTCTTTCCGGTCCTGTGCTAATCTAATCCATTGGATCCCAGCGTATGAAGGCATAGTGAAAAAAAATAGCATCTCTTACGCCAGTCATCTCAGTCTTGAGCCAATCTGTGCGAGTTCTTTCCTACAAACTTTTGCACTGGTATTCTACGGCTGCGCTTGCGCACACGTGGCCACCAATCTGTGAGAGACCTACACCACATCTTGCCAAGTGTCCTGCCCATCGCCACTTGAGTTTATTTGTACGGAATCCGATGTCTACCACCTTTGTTCTTCTTAGGCTCTCCGTATTTCAAACTTCGTCACTTAACTTGATGCCTAACATGGAACGCTCCATGGCCCATTGTGTTTAACAGAATGAAATCATTATGAGAAAATAATTTTATAATTTTTTAGGTTTCAATCCCCTCAATATGGGTATCAAATTAAAGGGCTTTACAAGTAAAACACAAAACACTTTCAAAAATAACTATATAAAAAAATGTAAATGAAATATGTAAAAAAAAAGTGAGTTACACGGTTTTATATGTACTAAAAACTAAAATAAAATCGTGGGGCGAGTCAAATCGAAGCGAAACCTGAGTAAAAGAAATTCGACTCGAACCACGATTCTTTTATTTTAATTTTTAGTACATATAAAACGGTGAAACTTAAAAACAAAATCTTTTTATTTTCTTTGATTACAAATCTTTGTACCGGTTAAAAATATAATATGAAATGTAATTATGACGAATCTGTAAGGTGGAAAACTAAGGGGGAACCTCCCCACTTGAGCGCGATCTAGTTAGTTAATACAAGGTAGCCAAAGTAGCCTCTGGATAACTTGTATTACTTTACAAACTCCAAGTCATAACAGTACAGTCATGTTAGTTCATCCAAGCCAGTTCCAGCGACGATCCGTCAAAGCACAACCTCAAGTACTGTCTACCTCAATACTGTGTACCAGAAGAGCATACTCAAACAGCCTGAATAAACCAAGATGCAAGTATGAAATGCATCTGTGGAACCAGGTACGAGTATGTACATTCTGTTAATTAAGTAGAAGATTTGGTAACTTAAGCGAGGAATATATCATAATCGGTAAGGCAAAAATACACCAACATATAAAAGTGTATATTTTTTTATATTGTATGTATGTTTGGGGAGCTTTTACGCCAAAATGGCTAATCTGATATTGATGGAACTTTGTAAATAGGTACAGTACAATATAGAGACCAACATTGGATACTTTTAATCCCACAAAAATTGTAAAATGCCTCGAGGAAAATTGAAAATAACGATTTGCTCGCTGTAAGGAACGGAATAACGGGCCGTTGCCGTGGAAATTAAATATTAACAAGTCTGTCAAAACGCATCAGGAGCATTGGTACGATACAATGTATACGTTTGCATTGGTTTTTAATATCCTAGATGAACATAGTATGCTTTTCTTTCGCGATAAACTGTCGTACGTGCGGACGAAGTCGTGGGTGAAAGCTAGTAAAGATAATAAAGACAGACATCCAAAAAACCAAAGGCTTTATTTGGTTGATGTGAAAAATATAATATCTTACGGTTTAATATGTGATTTTTATCAGTAACGCCTGCATACCAAACCAAAATTTACCAAAAAAAAAAACAGGATAAAAATGAATTGCAGTCGGGACTTGAAACCAAATCATCGTTGCCTCTGCGTGTCACGTGCTCATTGACATTTAAGCCACCGTTACCATTCTACCACACCCTCAGACAACTACATATTACTCTGTAATATACAGGCTGTTGACGAACGTCGCTATGAGTGCATTTGATTATCACCATGATAAATAGATAGAATTGGTTAGAATTGTTTATTGCACACAAGAGATAGGTACATAGGCGAACTTAATGCTAGCAAACAATATCTTCCAGTTAACTTCGGTGTATTGTGATGTTTTCATTGCGGAATAGTGCGCATTTTTATTTGTTGAGTATAATAGATTCCTAGCAATAATATCAATACTATGATATTATTATTTATTAAGCTGATAGCATTAGTTTGGCAATAGTGAGTGTCCACGGAATTAACGTATTTGTACTAATCAGTGATCGCACCCCAAATTCATACTTCAGTTTCATTACCCGTCTTAGAGGACGGTAAGTGATTAATCTATATCTATACTTATAATAAAACTGTAACGGGTCCAATTCTGTATATTGAAGATATTTTCAAATTTATTTTTCAAGGGTACTCTAGATTTAATACTTAAGCCATTAATTGAAGATTTTGATGCAACTTAACACAGTCATAGTTTATATGATGGGTTAAAATTGAGGATATTACTTTTTATCCCGAAAAAATAAAGCGTTCCTGTGGGATAGGGGTTCAAAGTTATGTTAATTTGAACGTAAAAAATATCTATACGTATAATAAAGCAATAAGTACGAAAATGACTGTACAAAGATAAAAAAAATGTTTAGGGTACTTAAAATAAGCTGCTGAACAAGAATATAACATTTAAAAAACGTGTCTGTCTGTCTGTTTGTCTGTATGTTTGTTTGTTCACGCATCACGTAAAAACTTCTGGACTGATTGCAATGCGGTTTTCTTTGTTGGATAGCTTAAGATTTTACTTAAAAATGGGGGTACTTGGTATCTCAATCCGATGAGTAAAAGCGGGGCAACCGATAAAAATATTTTTAAAGGGATGGAAGGAATTTTGATCCAATGTTGGTATAATGGTATTTTAGATAGATAGATAGATATCTTCTCTTTATTGCATACCACTTAAACGTAAATCGTACATTGTACATCATAAAACACAAAAAATAATATTATTTATTTAATCGTGTGACTAAGCGAGAGAAAAATAATAATAATAATCTAAATAAATAATACAAAATGTCAAATTGCTTAATTAAACTTAATCACAACTTAACTAAAAACAAAAATAAATTAAACTAATCATTACAAATCAATTTTCAAGTTACGGAGCCAATCGATTGTGTCAGAAGGGAGATCCATAATGTCGCTCCAAGGACCTGGGTGTGAGTGAATTGGGCAGCGCTAGATAACGTGTTCAATGGTCTGGTCTTCCTGGCCACACTCGCACATTGCAGAATCTATCCAACCCCACTTGTGCCGAAAGTAGTTGCAGCGCCCGTGTCCTGTTCTTAGCCTGTTAAGGCGACACCATAGTTTACGTGGCAGGTTGAAGCCTTTGGGCTTCGAAGTGGGGTCAATATCTTGAGCTCGAGAGCCATTAGTAGCCTCATGCCAACGCCTCTCTTTTCCAACAGTCTGTTATCTGGAACTCCTTCAGGTTTTTAGCAGCGGCGTATGGAGGGAGCCTTGATTTCAATCTATGTGGTGGTGGGTAGAAGAAATCACCATGGACAGGTAGTGCTCGCTGAGTCTCTATCTTTTCGGCTTCTCTTTTTAGCGCGTGTTGTCTGCGAAGATGTGGAGGTTCTATGTGGCTTAGTACAGGGAGCCAGTGAATAGGTGTTGATTTCACAGTACCGGAAATGCAGCGCATGGTTGCGTTCAATTTGGAGTTAACTTATGCACGTGCGCACTATTTAGCCACACTGGAGAACAGTATTCTGCAGCTGAGTAGTAAAATAATATAAATTGCGGTAACATAATCGGTGGTCTTATTGCTATTTTTTTAGGGCCTGGGATAGCACTTAGAGTACTTTTAACCTATTAAAGAAATGACCACGCGTGTGAAGCGGCGGGTACAGCTAGTCCTACTAATATTATAAACGCGAAAGTTTGTAAGTATGGATGGATAGATGGATGTTTGTTACTCTTTCACGCAAAAACTACTGAACGGATTTAGATGAAATTTGGTATGGAGGTAGCTTATGCCCTGGATAAACATGATTTTATTTTATTAAAAAAAATATTTCTGAGTACCAGGAGAACAGAAACACTTAAGATGTTGGAGACATAATATTGAAAAATAAAATTATTTAATGTGAGTATACCTCCCCATAAAAATTAAATAGTGTTGCGGCCTTTTTTGTATATATTTGTTATTTTTATTGATTTATGTTTTTTATACTGTTTGAGTAGTGTATGTGTTTTGTTTTAGTATGTCATATAGATTGTATTGAGTAAAAGTTCTTAGAGAAAAACGTGTATTTTTAACTTTAACGACAGTTTCGCTCTAAAGAGTATTTCTCCGCTTAATAAATAGTGTGATTATATTTAAAAAAAGAGTATTTCTAAGTACCAGGAGAGTAGAAACACTTAAGAAGTTGGAGATACAAAATTGGCAAATAAAGTTATTAAAAGTCATTATACCTCCCCATGAACATTAATTAAATGGTGATACCAGGAGAAAAGAAACACCTGAAGTTGTATATATATATCCTACTAATATTATAAACGGGGAAGTTTGTAAGTATGGATGGATGGATGGATGTTTGTTACTCTTTCACGCAAAAACTACTGAACGGTTTTGATGAAATTTGGTATGGAGGTAGCTAGATTAACACATAGGCTACTTCTTACCCCGAAAAAATGCAGGGGTCCTGAGGGACGCGGGTGTAACCGCGGGGCGCAGCTAGTTTTATATAAAGGCATAACGTTTACCACCCGGTGATACATCTGCTCCAAATTATCTCTGGGAGCTTATTGTAAAACTAACCTTAATGACCAAGGTGCCCCATCAATCTCTACCTAGTAGGTAAAGGGCTTATTTCATTGGTAGAAACCTAAAAGTCAGCAATTTACTGCATTTTGAGGAGCTGTTCTGCTCATAACGCCGAAGATCCTAATCAGATCTTCACCAAATTTTTATGAGAGAAACTTAAAGTTACTACCTTTCAAATAAAAGAAAAACCATCGAAATAAAATTTAATAAAGCGGACATATTTAGTAGCCCCCTTTTTACCCTTTTTTGGGGGAAGTACCCCCCAATCAAAAATCCCCGAAGAGTAAAAAAAATTAAAAATTCGCTTAACCTGTGCACCAAATTTCGTCTAGATCGGTTGAGAAATGCGACCTGTAGAGGAGGACAGAAATCCGGACTGACATCCGGACACACGAAAGCATTTTTTCCCATCCTGAAACGGAGACGCTTCGCTCGAACTTCGCGCTCGCTCTGTCAATAAAAAACGACTGCGAACGAAACTAATGAGGCAAAGTAGCTTTAATTACTACCTTTCAAATTTGTAAAGAAGCATCGAAATCGGATTTCATAAGGCGAAGATATTCAGTAGCCCCTTTTTGGGGGAAGTACCCCCCCCCCCTTCCAATCAAAAATACCCGGCGCATAAACATTCTTAAAATTTGTTTAACCTGTATACCAAGTTTCGTCTAGATCGATGGAGAAATGCAACCTGTAGAGGAGAACAGCCGGACAGACATCCGGACAGTCATCCGCACATACGAAAGAAACTTTTTCCCAAGCTGAAACAGGGACGCTTCGCTCGCGATTCGCACTCACTCGATCAATAAATGAATACAATAGCATCTTTTTTGCACATGCGAATTTGTTGCAATTTCGAACTATTTCCGCGCTGAAACGCTGAATTTCAGTTAGGACCGTATAAACATGATATCGTTTGAATAAGTAAAACGCTTTACCAGCAGATCGCTTCGAATGCTTTGCTCACTTATGTTTCTGTAAGCGTCAATACTGGAGTTTTGTTTACAAAATGGGCAATAAAGTTTGTGTAAGCCGTTATATTGGTATTCCTTTAGGCTGGTATTCTAATGTAAATAAAATTGTTACCACAGTTATATATTTTCATGATACCTAGGAGTATTGCCACCGTCTGTTGTCATATTGATTCCCTCGCCATCCAAAGGTTGTCTGAAAGAGATCGCTTTTTATCGATAAGGCCGCCAATTGTACAATAAAATTTCATAAATTTGAGTTTTAATTCATTTGTTTATGTAAACTTTTGGTAAACAAAGAGTTAACTATCTACATAAAGTGAAACTCGCTCAGTCTGTTTATGTAGCTTTAACGACAAAAAGGCTCTATTTTAAGTGATGAAATTTTGCAAGGAGATAAAGTACAATTCATAAATTACCACTTTTTGCTATTTTTATTTGGGAAAAGATCCTAAAAAGGTAGACAGGAAATCCATACCAGTATATAAAAGTGAAACGTTGTCTGTTTGTTGGTTTGGGGAGCTTTCACGCAATAACGGCTGGACGTATTTTGATGAAATTTTTAAATTGAGATAGCTTATAACCCTAGTATAAAACATGGAATACTTTTTATCCCGGAAAATTGTAAGTTTTCACGGGAAAACTATAAAATGTTGATTACTCGCTGTAAGGAACGGTTGCCATGGAAACGAAATAACAAGTCAGTCAAAAAACTTCAAGAGCATTGGTACTATACCTACTTTTGCATTGGTTTTCAATATCCTAGAAGAACATAGAATGCTTTTTTTCGCGATAAACTGTCGTCTACGTCCGCGTCTACGTCCGCGCTGGACGTAGTGGCGAAGGGAAAGCTAGTATATGTAGGAATACGCTAGAAGACAAACAATTTTACAATCAATAAGTTAATAAAAAATACATAAGAAAAAGGTTTTATTCAGTAGCCATCTTTAGTAGCAGCTTTTGTGCATGTCATGGTGAACTGGCTATCACAATTAAATGCGTACACATAATTTCGGGTCTCTGCTGTTAACCGTTGAGAAGTTCCCTAGTCAGGACCCAACCCTGAGAGCAACAATCATGTCATGGTAGAATTTAAATTCGGCTATCATAATAAAATTCCTACTCAAAATTTCATGTCTGTGCTGTTGACTGTTGAAGAGTTCCTTTATCTGGAGCTAATCTGGAAATAAATACTTGTAAAAATTCATCTTTGTATGTTATGAAGGAAGTTGTTCTAATTCAGCTTGCAAAATTTGGCCTAAACATACATACATACTAAAATTGCAAGTTAAATAAATTATTATAAAAAAATAAGGATTTCAACATTTTTACAAATCCGAAAGACCCATTTTCAAATTCTTGGCACTCAAGTTGCTCATATCCTGTACACAAGTACATTTCGATACAAAACTGTTTTCGCGAACACTTCTACTGGAAGGCCGCCAGACAACGCATCAGGAACAAATAAATGTATACATTTTATATGTATCCCGCCACAGTCCGCCACACCCACCGAAAGATATATGCGCCAATTTGAATATGCCGGATATACGGTTGAAAAATGTTTAAAGGTTATGGAAGTGTCTATACATGGTTTTGGGTTCCGTAGTCCACGAAAACCTTATAATGAAAACCTTATAATTTAATCATCCATTTTTCTTTCTGTACGTCCGAACAATTTTATTCAGACTAATAATAGTGCAAGATTGAAATTTGGCACATATATTACATGTATAAAACCGATACATAGCTGTTAAATATGTGTTTTTTTATATCTAATAAATTTCTAAACGAAAATTTGAATCACGGACGGGATTCGAACTCGCATCATTCCGTGCTTCTGCGCGGCAATTGCCTTTACCAAGTTCGGCTACCGAGACAGACACTGCATGCTACAAATTTCTCGTATAGGTTGTAAGCCCGTCTTACGGGGATGGTAACGCCATCTAAAAAAATAATAAAAAAATAGCGCCACCCTTTCATGGTTGAAATACCTCGCACAAGAACGAAGCGTTACGCTTCTTCATTTATTCTAAGAACTGCAAAGGAGTGGAATCCCTGACCTCGTCAGTGTTTCCGGTAAATTATAACCCCGGTGGGTTCAAGTCAAGAGTGAATAGGTATCTACTAGGCAAGCGTGCTACACCTTCGACCACATCATCGCTTTCCATCAGGTGAGATCGTGGTCAAACAATTGCATAGTCCGTAAAAAAATAAAAACTATTGGCAGTATTCTGAACTGACCAACCGAACACGATTCAAATTTTTTGTTTAGAAAATTATTAGATAGATATGTTGTCGCTAAGCATGCGTTAATGCTAAAATCATATAAACGTGTGTTTTTTATGTTTAAACATCTAATAGCGCGGTACGGGGGTAACGCCAAGGAAGTTCTATGTACTTGCGTTGTACGTAAGTACATATAACTTCCTTGGGTAACGCCGACTCTTGGCATGGCGATCGAGATGCGCGGCGACGCGTGGCCACGCCGCACGCGTCCTCTCCGCCGTAGCTCGGCCTTATTGAAGTTACCAGTCACATATTTTTTAATGTGCAAAATGTCAACACTCCAGTTGGGAATGTAACTCCGATACTAAAGACCAGCAGTCGAACGTTCTCCGTTGCGCCAACCAGACTTATGGTATAAGGCCAAAAGTTAGTATTGCTCTGATGAAGATTCACAGTCGACCAATGAGAGCGCGCGGTACAAAACGTTGCACAAACTACAGTTAATCGCGAAAAAAGCATCCTATGTTCTAGGATATTAAAAACTAATGCAAAAGTATAGCACCAAAGTATTGTATTCTCTTTGGCACCAAAGCTCTTGATGCTTTTTGACAGACTTGTTATTATTTCGTTTCCATGGCACGCGTTCGATACAGCGAGTAATCGAATTTTTCCAGTTTTCCCGTAGAAATATACTATTTTCGGGATAAAAACTATCCTATATGGTATTCCAGGGTATCTTCATTCCAAATTTCATCAAAATCCGCCCAGCCGTTATCCCGTTAAAACACCCCAAACAAAAAATCTTGTTTTAAGAATATTTTTGTTCATTTACTTTCCCCAAATACAGATTGTGTGTATGGAAAAACTTATAAATATTCTACATTTAAAAAATACCCCAAGTACTCCAAAAACGCATTCGTCCACAGCTTAAGAAAACAAAAACGTAAAAGCAATTCACATCTCGAAGTTTAATGTCACCGCATTCCCCTTCATTGATTATGCAACGGCGTTCGTTAAAACACGTCGTTATCCGTTAACCACCACTCGGCGAGTCGTTATTTAAGAAAATGATTTAGCACGATTCAGTTTGATCGTTACTCGTTGATCGGGATCGAGAAACTTTTACAAGGTACGATGTATAATTAAAAAAAGAGTATAAATGATTATTCTGTTTTTTTTTGTGGGATCATCACTAGGTATTTCAGGTTTTTATAACGTAAGGTGCTGACTTACTTTCTTTCTCGACAAGCCGAAGTTCAAGAAAGTATTTTAGTCTAAGGTGAAGATATTTGTTTTAAAGCAATTTGTGCTAATGTAATAAATATTCAATTCTTAATATCAAAAAGTATAAACAGTAGTTTATGAAACGGTTGAATAACGAGGGTTTTAATACTCAGTAATCTGCCATTTCAATCGCTATTTTATCTACACTCATTAAAAAGGGACTCTCTATTAATGAAAAAAAATATGACTTTATATTTTCTTGATTTTTCTGGTAAAAGATCGTTCTTCATGTTCGTTGTTGTTTCCGTGATGTCAGGTGTAGACAAATTCTCCTCAATAACACTGCTGTCGGACATTTTTAATCAGGATAAAACGTTTGATCAACAAAAACACATAGCACATTAGTTTGGTTAGTTTCAAATCAAATTTAAAGTAAATTATGGCGTTAAAATCTAGTCTACATGGAATTCGCACGCATACGGTCTAACACACGCCGTAATAGATAATTAATAGCGAAACATCTCGTTGTACGGCGCCAAACTGGTGCTTTTATGGGAAAAAATAAATATTGTAGCATTGTTTAGTTAAAAAAAACAGTGTTATAATGTTATTTTTTTCTTATTACAGGCGTGCCATGCGTAATGAATGTCACTAAGCCACCATTTTTGAGTTCATAATCCGGATTTACGATATGAGTGTAGATAAAACTAATATTAAACACTAGCTGTACCCGCGGCTTCGCACCCGTGTTTTTTTCTTTAGGTGCAAAGTACCATCATGTGCTATTCCAGGACCAATTTACCAACATTTGAACAAAATTTCTTCAGCCGTCAAAAATACTGTATTAATTGCTCGGCTTCTTACTCACCGGATTGAGATACCAATTACACCAGATTTAAATCTAAACCTAAGCTATCTAACAATGAAAACCGCATTTCAATCGGTCCAGTAGTTTTTACGCGATGCGTGAACAAACAAACATACAGACAAACAGAAAGAAAGAAACGATTAATAAAAAAAAAATTGTTCAATTCCTCTTCTAAGCACCCAAGAGCATTTTTTTCATTTGAATTTATTTAGTAGTTTGGGTGCAATGCGTGGTCAAAATACGGACAAATAGACAGACAAAATTAAAAACTAAAACAGTTTGGTTGTTTCAGTATCGAATATAGAGAACCATCCAAAAAATATTTTTTAATACTTAAATATTAACATAACTTTGGACCCATATCCCGCAGAAACCCTTTACTTTTTCGGGATAAAACGTGTCCTCAATTTTAACCCATCATATAACTTAAGACAGTGCCAAGTTGCATCAAAACCCGACACATTACTTTCAGCGTGGTACGTGTTCTTTTAAATAAGTTTCAACCCCTATGTTGCGAGAACCCATGATTTTTTCGGGATGTAAAGTATCCTATGTCCTACCTCGTAGTACGAACTCAAATCATACCAAGTTTCTTTTGAATTCATCCAGTAGTTCCGGCGCCGCAGCGGCGTAATGCGCGGCTAAGATACAGACTGTCAGACATACAGACAAAAATAAAAAACTACAGTTTAGGCTTCATAATCGAATATAGAGTAACTTCCAAAAATAAACCACTTTATCTTTAATGTACAGAATTTGGACCCATATCCCACAGGAACCCTTTATTTACTTTTTCGTGACAAAATGTAATCATAATTTTCACCTATCGTATAAACTATGTCTGTACCAAGTTGCATCAACAACAACCGTCCAATAGTTTCAGCGTGCTAAGTGTTTTTTTAAATAATTTTCCAGAGGTGGAAAATTATTTAAAAGAACACTTAAGGAACACTTAATTTTTTCGGGATGAAAAGTATCCAATGTCCTACCTCGAAATGTGAACTCAAATTATACCAAATTTCATTTGAATTCATTAAAGTATTTTCGGCGTGGTGCGCTGCCAAGGTACAGACAGACAGACGGACAGACAGACGGAAAAACATAAATTAAAATAATACTGTTTTGGCTTTACTATTGAATATAGAACAACGGCCTACAAAAAAATTACAAAATTTGTTTAATTTACAGAATTTGGGACATTATCCCGCAGGAACTCTTTATTTTTTCGGGATAAAAAGTATTCTCAATTTTAACACATCATATAAACTATGACTGTGCCAAGTTGCATCAAAATCCGTCGAGTATTTTCAGAGTGGTATGTGTTTTTTGAAATAATGTTCAACCCCAATCCTGCGGGAACCCTTTCATTTTTCGGGATGAAAAGTAGCCTATGTCCTACCTCTTAGTATGAACTCAAATCATACCAAGCTTCATTTAAATTTATTCAGTAGTTTCGGTGTGATGCCTAGCCAAGATACAGACAGACAGACAGACAGACAGACAGAAAGACAAAAATTAAAAAAAAAAACAGTTTTGGCTTCAGTATCGAATCTAGAGTAACATCCAAAAAAAAACTAATTATCTTCAATGTACATAATTGGACCCGTTACAGTTTTATTATATGTATAGATGATACAGAACAATCCATAGACATCTTCGATGAAAAAACAAATACAGATCACGCACTTAATCCATACCAATATATAGAAGTGAAATGTTGTTTGTTTGTTTGTTTGTTTGTTTGTTTGTTTGTTTGGAGAGCTTTCACGCGATAACAGCTGGACGGATTTTGATGAAATTTGGTTTGAAGATATCTTATAGCCTGGAATAAAACATAGGATATTTTTTATCCCGGAACATTGTAAGTTTTCACAGGAAAACGGCTTTTTTTAATACTCGCTGTAAGAAACAGTTGCCATGGAAACGAAATAGCAAGTATATCAAAAAACATCAAAAGCATTGGTGCTATACCAACTTTTGCATCGGTTTTTCATCCTAGAAGAACATAGGATGCTATTTTTCGCGATAAACAGTAGTCCGCGCGGACGAAGTCGCGGGCAAGAAAACTAGTACTTATTATTATTCAAAATGCGACCACGCGACTATTTGTGGTGTGCGTGTCGCGTGGTACATGTGTGTAGTCGATTAGATATGTGTGCTGCTCTCAAGCTCAAAACTATCAAAACTATGAATACTTTTTACTTTTTAACCCCCGAACAAAGAGACGGGTGTTATAAGTTTAGGGTGTGTATCAGTGTGTCACTGTGTGTGTGTGTTCGTGTGTGTGTGTGTGTGTGTGTGTGTGTGTGTGTGTTTGCGTGCGCGCGCGCGCGCGCGAGGGTGTGGGGTGTGTGTGAGAGTGTGTGTGTTTGTGTATGTGTATGTGTCTGGCTGTGGCATCGTAGCTACCTGGGGGGGAGGGGTGGTTTAGCTGCGGTTTTCTATGTTTCAAAGCTGAGGTAAACATGATAGTTCTAAGTTATAGTTGAATGGGTGAGGACCGTAGCTCCTAAACGAAGGGACTGATGCTGATGCAGTTTTTATGTTTGAAAACTGATGTGATCGAGATGGTTCTTAACTATATGGGGGGAAGGGGAAGTTGAGAGAAGGTGGGTAAGAATCGTAGCTGCAAACGAATGGATCGATTAGGCTGCAGTTTTTTATGTTTGAAAGCTGAGGTAAATGAGATGGTTCTTAGCTGTAATGACAAAACTGATGTGATCAAGATGCTTCTTAGATTTAATGGGTTGGGGGGTTGGGGTTACATAAATGTTTAATTTGTGCTTGTTATGATGATTAAGTTTAATGTGAGTGTGGAGGGTGCACAAGAACTGCACAATCTGTTTCCCTTATCACCATTACCGTACGACTAGATGATTGGCAAAGCTCCATCCTTCTATGTTTGAAATACCTCGCACAAGAACGAAGCGTTACGCTTCTTAATTTATTATAAGAACTTCTAAGGAGTGGAATGCCCTGCCCTCGTCAGTGTTTCCGGTAAAATATAACCCTGGTGTGTTCAAATCAAGAGTGAATAGGTATCTACTAGACAAGCGTGCTACACCTTCGACCACATCATCGCTTTCCATAAGGTGAGGTCATGGTCAAACGATTGCATAGAGTGTAATAAATATGTTTCCTTCTTCCCAATTAAAGAAGCCGTCTCCACTATAAACAAGCATGCGCGGAGTTTTGTTGGAATACGAATCGGGTGAACTTAGTGAATCCTTATTTGTCTCTTTCATCGAAGATAGACATTAACGACAAAATAATCTATTTTATTTTAATTTAGATGCCGACGACTTTTTAATGATCGTAAGCAAATCGTGCCGTACGCTGTAATCCCAGTTCGTTCTATAATGAGATGCCTACACTTAAGTTTTCAAAGAGACAGAAACATAATTAAGTATCCGCCGCTCCTACTTTAAATCCTCTTCGGGCAGGTCTCGAGTATTCGTAAACTTTGTCGCAAATGATAACAGACGCGGTCCTAACTTATACTGGATATAATTGGAGATACAAGGATCACAAATAGTAATTAAGATCGAGTAGATGCAGGAAGATAATTATTAAACAGTAGGCAAGTGAAATTTCTTTTATTGTATTTTTACGAAACACCATAAGGATTCATACTGCATATCACAATTCACACTACTATTAGTAATGTGAAAATGTTTGTTGGTTTCTATGTACCTCTTTCACGCAGAAACTAAAATAAAAATTGAAATGTATTTTTGCAAAGGCATATTTCAAGCACTGGAGCTTGATATATTCTCATTATATTCATATCCATCATCCACGCGTGTTAAACCACGGGGCACAGCATTTAATTTATATGCGTGTTTAAAAGAGTCTGAATGACGTGGAAATGCAATGGAAATGCGGAGATTTTACCACGCTAAAGGACACTGGACTCATTATCATACTTGACATTCTAGAAGACCAGACATTGACAGCCAGAACGTTTTTTTTTTTCTGTCTCATACAGACTTACTTCCGACTTCTACAATCATAGATACTAAGATCAGGCTCCACTTTTTAAGGTTTTTTTTCCATAAATATGCTGGGTCAACCACAAAACTGATATATGTGAAACTTAACATATATGTTTTTGAGATCTTTATATCTCCGTGATAAAGACAAAAACGTGATTATCAGAATTTCATTCAATACATATTCTTATCAAAACATACGTTAGTTATTGTCACAAATATTTCAATTTTTCTACCCAACGGCTTATGTTTTATATTTATTTTAAATCTCACAGCAAGAAAATATAGTTTATTATCCACAGTCAAGACAAAATTTTCCTTACTATATTATGCCTGCCAATAAAATAAAATAACTTTTGAGACTTTCGTTATTTAGTTCCGAGCTAAATAGTGTGTACAAACAGTACTCGCGATATTAACCTTGTTACGTAGGCATTTCAGTGCTCTTGCGGGTAGGTAGTGGCAGAGCGTAGAGGGGAGTGGGGAGTGGGAAAATGTATAAATGGAGCCTGGCCTTAATGTCAGAGCAACCGTTCATAATCAACCTACTAAAAATGAGGCGTCACATAGCGTTCCATACGTTTTTCCTGGCAGCGACTTTCCGTAGTTTGACTGAATCACGCAAAGTAACTTTAACAGTTCACTGCTATTTTTTATAGGTAGGTACATCAAAATCTATCAACTCCATGCATTATGCAAACGGGACGTAGCTGGTAACCCTCCCATCTGTTAGGAACAAACCAAAGTTGTAGGAACAGTTTCATCATAAGTCTGGTCGAAAATGTCATTATTCGTTACTAAAACAAGACGTTCCATAGATACAACAACCGAGCATTATAGGGCAACCCTGCGATGTCAACTACTGAAGAGTTAGAAAAGAAAAACGATTCTATAAGGCGGACAAACAAAACTTTCATCAACTTCCCCAAATACTTAGCGTCACTTAGTCGCAAAAATTAATATCTCATAAGTAACAGCCACAATCACATTTGGCACTGTCCCAGACGTCGGGCCCAGGAATGGCCCAGTTTCCGCCATCCTACTGCAGATAATCACAGCATTCTTTGAAATAAAATTTTGGCCAAACTATAAATCATGGCCAAGTTTTGTTATCTTGATTTTTGTTGTATTGAAGTTTGGTTCGTTGCTTGAATTTATTGTTGGACACTGGCTCAGATTTCTGCGCGGGAATTCTTTGATATTTTCTTGCTTTATTTTGCGAAATGCGCCGTTTAGTTATTTAGTTAGCCGTTAATGCTGTGATGTCTTCTTTTGGGACCGTTTGAAATTGTTATTTTAAGTCTACAAATAAGTTTTCTCCTTCTTTGCAATAAAAGTTAGGGAAATATAAGTCTTGTATTTTCGGGCTCTTTGCCCAGCATTATATTTATAACTCCAAGTATGTTTATAATTATTCTTCTTCTTCTTTTTTTATTGGATGGCTTCTGCGGAGGCACTGGCCTACTAGCAATTTCGCCAATGCCACTTGGCATATAGTTTAAAGTAATGTCACGTCACAGTCAATTATTGTCAAAGTTACGAATCAGTAAAATGGTGGACATTTACTGAAACTTCCGAGGGAGATTTGGAAAAATCACAAAATGCCATTTATTTCTGCGTTTGATTCTTTTGCCCGCACTCGTGCACGTTAACGAACACCTAATGGTTAATATTCCACCAATATTATACATTAGCACTCGAAGATACACAAGATTGAGAATAAAATCTAACTCTACATCACAACATTTTGTTTTTTTTCAAAAAAAACCCTTTATAATTATTCACTTTGCTTCAAGTATTATCAATTTGCTTTCACCTGTCAGTTTGTTGACAGTCTGTCAGGTCGTATTTTACAACCATCACGAAACTTAGTACACAGATCTAACGAATTTTTTGAACTTTTTAGTCGTCTGGGATTTTTAATTGATTTGATTCCGCTTAAAGGAGGCTACTGAATATCTCCGCCTTATTAGATCCGATTTCTATGTTTTTTTTTATTTCATTTGAAAGGTACTAGGTTGTTCTCATAAAAATTTGGTGAAGATCTGATGAGGATCTTCAGCGTGATGGGCAGAATTGCTTCTCAAAATGCTCTTAGGAATCTTTTAGGTTTCTACCAGTGGAATCGGCCCTTTACCTACTAGGTAGGGTTGATAAAAATATATAAAATAAATAAGTTCGGGACAGTTCCACACCTAGCCCCAAACTAGGATACTCTGTACTATGGGCACTAGATAACGGATAAACATACATAGATACCAATATTACATCCATGACTCGGAAACAAACATTTCTGATCATCACACAATTGATTGCACCTTGCAGGATTCGAACCCGCGATCGTTTATTACGTACCTAGGGTCTCTAGCCACTAGACCAATCGGCCGTCAAATCATCATGGATGGAGCATCTTGGTTATTAATGATAATTTTACAATAATGTCGCTAGACGGCGCTACTGTGCACCGCTAGATTGTTGCACTATAGTTTGTGCTCGCGAGGTCTACTGTTTGCAGAATTTCTAGATTAATTGAATGAAATCAATTTCATCCAGAGCTTATGAAGAATTATAATTTTAGATCCTAGTTAACGCAAGTCCCCCTTAGACGAATAACAACAGGTTCTGCTTATGTATTTATTTAAACCACTCAAACTATGAGCTATTTTTGCTCATTTTGGATTCTGGCTAGCAGAATGCTACCGATATAGCTCTCAGAATTAGTAAGTTGAAGTGGCAATGGATGGGCCACATAGTACGTAACAGTTGGTGAAGTATTAGCATATTAAGAGACGAGCTGGTCCTACAATATGGTGAGATTTGCTGGATGCAATCATCGAGAAACCGATCTTTGTGGCTTCCTGACTTTAGCAAGAAGAGTTATAAGAGAAGCCGGCGGGCTTATGTTCAGCTGCAAAATCTTCTTGCTAATTATGATTAATTAAATCCCAGATAGCAGTGAATTTATTGTCCCTCTCACCCGTGATCAAGTAGAGCGGGACAGAAGAAACATTTCGGGAGCTTAAAAAAATTGTGTCTTACCATTTTTTATTAAGAAAATCTTGGTATATCTTTGATATCATTGTGACGGGATTTCTTTTCAATCAATGTTATAAGCATGAAGTAGGGTTACTTTAGTTTTTTTTTTCTATCGTCTGAATTGATACTTATCATGATTCTGTGTACACAAAGTACGAGATAATATGTCAAATTTTGATATGATACCAATTTCATAATTCTTGGTTAATTATAAAAGAAGATTGAAGACACAAATACAAATGATTGAAAATTTCTAAAAATGCGAACCGGGCCAAAAGGTTAATTACTTTTGACTAAAATTTTCTGTACCTAAGCGATATTGAAGATAGTAAAGAGAGTTAAGTAGTGGCATGTCATCTTCTCCGCCTAGCTCAAATCTGAACAACTGGTATTATGATAGCAGCAGCAGTAAAAAGCCAGGAACAAGGGGTACTATGGTCTTACATCAGTTTAAATTCTGTACAGATTTTACCAAATTTCATGTTTATCCATTTAAAACTTTAGAGAGCAAACCACAGTATAACGGAAATGGAACAACTGGAAAAGAACTCACATAGCCAACACTCACTTAACCGAAGAAATATTTACATCTGAGTGAAAAGTTGTTGTATGTAGTTTGTATGAACAAACTACATACAACAACTTTTCACTCGCGAAATCTCCAACAACACATTAGAGTTGCCTCGACATAACGTATCGACTTATCGATGTCTCGAGTGCAATCGGGTTGGCCTAAAGCCATAATATCGATTAATGTGTAGATTGGTATAAGCAGTAGGACGGCTTGCATGAAATTTGCAAGTCATGCAAGCCGTGTCAAAATAAAAGCCTCTCCTTAAATTACAAAGCTCCTAGAAGTAATCTTAAAAAAAAAAGAGTGGTTGTTGGTCCAAATTTTTAATTATCTACCTAATGCAATAAACGCCTTTTAATGTTTCTAAAGTCCATTTCAAACTTTCTTGATTCTCAGATTTCCTCGATTCAACTCTTCCTTGTAAAGTTCTGCTTTGTGATTAAAAATTATTAGATTTATATAATGATGTCATACTGACGGCGAAAAAGCAGTGGATTTGGTTACACAATACTTAAGTAACTAGAACAAGACATAAGTTCAAAACTAAAACCCGACTACGGTCGGGTAAAAATAGCCTATGACAATCTTGCGATTAATACGAATCAATTGATACCTCGCTGGTCAAAATTGGACCAAGTTTTTAGTTTGAACACACAATCCTTCCTTTGTTTCGTCGTAGTCGGGTAAAAAGTGCCATGAATTATACATATCATTTATCTAGGATTAATCTGATGTGGGCTGATAAAGACAAAATAGATAGGAAAAAAGGCTACGCTCATTTGATATGAGTTAAATCCGGCATTTACTAACATCAGCTACCTATTATCAACATCCCATACTGAATTACTAATACTACACTACGCTATTGCCTCCCGACTAATGTGCATCGGTTGTCTGTTTATCGATATTTCGGCGCCCAATTCGATACTTGGCGCCGGGAATGGTTTCCACAATTTATGTGTCGCAATGTGCTGATATGAATTTGTAGTGTTCGGTTGCGGAGTTTAAATCAAGATGCAAGGGACGGTTTGTATTTGTAGATTAAAAGCCAGTTTTAACAATCGATCTCGTATGGATTTTATTCTTTTATAAATAGAAATCAAATCTGAGCTTGCCTTTTCATAGAAATAATGTGGTTCTATATAGTTGAATAATATTTAGAAAAGTAGTAACGAAAAAATTATTCTCCAAAAAAAAAAACTTCATATTAAAAATGATTTTGTGGACAACCACTAAAAAGAATAAAATAATTACATTTTAGGCAGAAAAATATCACTTTTTTGAAATTATCTATGTAATAACAATGCAAAATTACCCATGAAGTAATATGTAGTCTACCCCTTTGGATTAAAAAAACAATCATTTAAATTGTTTCAGAAATCTTAGAGATTTGAGGTAATATAAACACAAAATCAAGGCAATAGAAACACAATAATAATCGGATGGATTTACTAAAAAGACTATTTATTCTCGAAAAACTGCCGAACCAATTTTGATACTATTTATATGGGACCACCTGGAGAGTATACCCATTCAAACAAAAAAATAATTTTTAAAATCGGCCCGCATATCGCGGAGATATCGAACGATACACATTAAAAAATATAAGAAAAAAACCCATACATACTATCGAACATATAACCGTCTCCTTTTGTGAAGACGCTTAATAAACTAGATATTATACACATTATTTTACTAAAATTGATTGTATCCGAATAATTTGCGTTGAAAGTTCAACCTCACCGTCTTTTTCAGTTTTTTTTTTCTGTAGGAGTTTTATTGCTAGTTTGATAAAGTAGTATCTGAAAATGATCTTTGAATCTATGAAACAGTAAGTACTCAATAAATTAACGAAGCGATTGTTTTCTTTTTCCACTTCTTCTACGCAATCTCCATAAATTGTCTGGAAGTGATCCCTCATGGATACATATCTCTGTCTACATATAAACATGTTTTTATAATATAAATGACTGCCATAAGTTATTTTTTTAATAAATTTATGTAATAAGAAACTGTGTTACGACATTTTTGTTGAATTATTTTTATCCATCCACTGTTTCATCCACACCTGGAAAAATATACACACTGTTACTAATTTTCAACACTGCATCTCTCTAGATAAATATCACACTTAACCTCAACAACCGCTTCGCTGGGCGATAAAGACTGTCGATAAATTGAAATGTATCGATAAATATTTTTCGCCTCACTACGCTACCGTAGTGCTGTCATCTGCAGAACGATGCACGGGGCGATGCAATATCTTTACCTTTTCTGAGTTATGTTGTTGATAAATGGAGTGAGAAACGTAAAATAAATATGGATTATTTTTATAGAATCGCGAAATGAAAATTATAGTACAGTACTGCCACGGTTTGTAATGACTGCGGTGCTGGCAGTGATGATGATGGCCGGGAGCGTAGCTCAGCTAAGCAAATCTCCAGGCCATCATACCGTGGCCAGCATTGCAGTCATTGCGTACCAAGGCTTGTACTCGTATAGTGCTTTACTCAAACAATGCGAGTAATTTAAATAAAAGTAACGCACAGTTTATAAATGTAATAACAACACCGAAACAACAACAAAACACCAACAACAAAATACCAACAAAAAAAACAACAAATCAAGAAAACAACAACATAAAAAAAGAACAAAAACAACAAGAAAGAAAACAACAAAAAAAACAACAACAAAACACAACAACAAAGACAAAAACAACAACAACATAAACAACAACAACAAAAGCTAACAACCATCTCAGCTTTCAAACAGAAAAAAACTCATCAAAATCGGTTCAGTCTGTTGGTTCGTCGAGGTCGGCGAACTTCGGTGGTTACCAAAACCACAGAATAAATAATAGTACTACAACAATAAACGACAATAATGAATTTTCAAAGGAAATTGCTGGCCGAAAAACACGACAATAATAAAATTCCATAACAGCTTTGCTGGCGCCTATTCAAGAAGCGCGGCAAGGTCGACTTTGCCCAAAGAAGGTTGTCGAAATAATGACCACATTACAAGCTTGTTTGAGTAAAAGTATTTTGGTGCCTTTTATTTATTTATTTACTGATTAGCACACAAATATAATGTACAAGGAGGACAATATACTAAGTAGGAATTTCTACCAGTCAATCTGGACGGGCAAGAATGATTGTGTAACAAAATTTATACGCGTCTAACGAGAAAACTTTAGTGCAAGTAGATAGCTAGGATAAAATAAACTTTTGCCAGCCCAGTTTAGGCGCCGCCGGTTACAGCTAGTGCATGTGTGCATGATTCCACTTGCACTAATTAGCAAAGTCTGCACACAGGCTGACGTAAATCAGCTAATTAGGAGCTGATTTATGTTTATATGCGTGTGGGTGTAGCGTGGGATGGCTTCTACGACACTGAACTGTGCCTACGAGGTGGACCAACGACCTGAACCCTAATCTACACTAATATTACTAGTGGCTCTGTGAGCTGTAGACCTCGCGCGTACAAACTTTTTGCAAACAGTTTGTACGCGCGAGGTCGCGAGGGATTGATGGAGCACCTTGGTTATTAATGTTAGTTGTAAAATAAGGTAACTAGATGGCGCTACTGTGCACCGTTAGATTGTTTACTAGATGGCGCTACTGTACACCGCTAGATTTTTGCAAACAATCTAGCGGTGCACAGTAGCGCCATCTGGTTACCTTATTGTACAACAAACATTAATATCCAAGGTGCTCCATCAATCCCTACCTAGTAAGTAAAAGGCTGATTCCACTGGTAGAAGCCTAAAAGTGAGAAATGTACTGCATTTTGTGGAGCTATTCTGCTCAACACACCGAAGATCCTCATCAGACATTAACCAAATTTTTATGAAACTCACTTAAAAATACAACCTTTTAAATAAAAAATAACATCGAAATCGGATGTAAATAGGCGGAGATGTTCAGTAGCCCCCTTTTTGCCCCCTTTTTGGGGGAAGTACACTCCCAATGACTTAAAAATTCTAAAAATTTGTTTAACCTGTACACCAAGTTTAGTCTAGATCAGTTGATAATTCGATCTGTAGAGGAGAACAGAGATCCGGATAGACACCCGGACCTACGAAAGCATTTTTGCCCAAGCTGAAACGGAGACGCATCGTTTGTGCTTCGCACTCGCTCTTTCAATAATGAGAAAAGATTTGATTTTTAGTATGTTGGTATGCTTGTTTATAATATATTAACTCAAAAATAAAATTTAAGAAATTTACATTATGAAAAACAATTGAAAAATATAATAGTAAAAACCTACGGTTAGAGTACAAATTTATCTATCTATTAGTGCGAAACCGGGGCGGGTCGCTAGTTCTTTAATACAAATTATTCAAATTCCAGTTACGATCTATATCAATGTCATGAAAAACAACGTTAAACGTTGCTCTAAATGCGAATATTATCATAATGTCACCAAGAAGTTCAGTTAAGGTTAAGGATCCAGACTATCTTCCAACCTCCTCCAACTGATCGTCCAACTTTCGATATGTAGAAGGAGGGTGCACGTGCACGTCTGACTTTCGGTCGAGTTGGGCCAATATCGCGGCGGCGGTAAATCGATTACAAATCAAAGGAGTTTGAAAAAGATGTCGAATTCGCTCGCCTTCTTTCCACATATCACTACAGTTGGACGATCAGTAGGACGGTCATTTTTTTTCTTGTATCATGTTATTGTTATTATTTATTATGTTGTTTTTTAAGTTTAGTCTTCTGTAGGCTTCAATATAATAATTGTAGGCGCTGATCAGATATGATGGGTTGGACGACAGTCTGGAGCCACCATTGAGGATGACAACTTGTAAAATATTTACAAACCAATCTCGATTTGGTTTATTTTCATTCAATAATTGATCAGAATTCGAGCGCTGGTGCTAACGGTGTGGCTAACAGTGGAGAGCGCGTCTTCATGGAATGCAAAATTTGTAGTTGTTTTGTTTTAATTCCGATTCGTTACATTTCTGATTTTTACGCTATTGATAAAAAATAATTTAATGATAAACGTAGTTAGCATAATTTTCTATCAGTTTGATAGTAATGCTTGCTCCTCACGTAATTATGCCAGATTCAACTATTTCGCTAAATAAAATAATATATTATTACATTTTAATAAAATACTTCAATTAAATTATTCATTCAGTTTCTCAACTCTTGCAATAGTCTTTTCTAAGTCATCTCTGGACCTAAAGTAACAATAGCTTAAACTTCGGAAAAATTAGATAGCTTTTTAAGAATAACAATTATCAAAATAACCGATAACTCCATCGGGACTTTCGATCATTGATTGTTCGATTCTTTTTTCTCGAAGTTCAAAACTATTGGCAAGCAATTTTCTGAATTAACTTTTATTTCACCGTTCAAAAATTTCTATCCACTTATTTCAACTTAGCTTCAATAAATTCTGATTATAAAAAGACTCCATTCCTCAATTTCTAAGAAAGATTTTTGAACACTTTATGAAATAAGTTTACCAATTTCATTTCTAAATCATTTGACGGATTTTTTCTTTCGATTGGAGCTTTGATATTAATTTTAATATATTTTTTGTTACTGAATTTGAAGAACTAATGTATAATGTATATTATCTTCTTATAAAAGTGAATTTAGTAATGTAGCCTCCCCTCACCAATCTATCTTAAAGATTTTATAAACGTCCAGTGCTCCCTGTACATCTAGACTACATGAAGACTTCATGCAGTCTATCGAATTTGATCAAGATCGGTTCAGCCATGAAAAGGTAACAAGCAGAGAGAGACAGTGTATAGTTATAGTTGCATTTATAAAATATTAGTCTAATTATTTAATACTAGCTTTCGCCCGCGACTTCGTCCGCGCGGACTACAGTTTATCGCGAAAAAAGCATAACCACTAGGTTCTTCCAGGATTTTAAAAACCAATGCATAAATATACCACCAACGTACTGTCTGAAATGCCCTTCCGCTCACTATTAGATGCGCTCAATCGCTGAATTGCTAAAAACTTCTACCTTCCCATTGAACCTCATTGATTTTACTTTTTTCTCCATACATAAACTGATATGTACCAGGCATTATATTATAATTTAAGTATATGTATGTGTTGTTCAATAAAATATGTATTGTAGTTGTATTTATCTTATATAAGTAAGTATTGTTTATGTAGTTAATGGAATATGTAGTCATATATTTTCTTGCTTTATTATTGTATTGTTTTGCACCACAGCCCTTTTTTAATTAGTAATTTCTGTCCATCCAAAGTTCGACTGGAAGAGTTCGCTTTTAGCAATAAAACCGCCCACTGTGCTTGTTTTTAAAACAAATTTATGTATATTTTTTCCTTTAATTCTGGTACAATAAAGTGTTTATAATAATTATTATTATTGAGCACCAAAGCTCTTTTTGTCAGACTTGTTATTATTTCGATGCGACCAGCACATTGCCAGAATACCTAATCACTTTGTTCATAAACACTCCCAGGTTATACTGACAAGCTACATCCTTCCCAATACTTATTTCCCCGACGTTTCCGACCCCCAACTAGCGTGACGTCACACGTCTTAGCGGAAGCAAGCACGTCACCTACATCCGGTTTCAACTGGATGTCAAAACTTGCAGCTGGTTATTGGATCCCAAACTAAGTTCGCACCGGATTTAAGTTTACCTGGTGTGAGATAAAATCTTTTGAAATAGTTTAGAACGTAAGAAATTGTAAAATAAATGTCGTAAAAAAGCTTTTACGCAGTAGCCATGTAATGTCACAAAAACCAAAAGTGTGTGCCAAATTTCAGCCCGATAGCTTCAGTGGAGGTGGATATATATTGCAAAATTCCAGGACAAAAAGTTAAATTAAATCTGGTGAAGTTATAAAAGCTTTTAATATTTGTCGTAATTTTGGAAAGAAATAAATTATTGATTAAAAAACTAACAACACGCATTTATACCATTTTTTAAAATTTATTGTTTTTTCATCCGTCCCTGATGAGTGTGCAAAATTTGGAATTAATCTGACCATTTGAAATGGGTAAAAATCGAGTTCAAATATTCCGTTACATACATACAGGTGAAGCTAATAAAAGCGTGTTAAAAATTAAACTGACCATTTAAAGTGGGTAAAATTGAGTTCAAAGATTCCTTTACATAATTACAGGTATTATAGCTAATAAAAGCGTGTTAATAATTAAACTGACCATTTAAAGTGGGTAAAATTGAGTTCAAAGATTCCGTTACATAATTACAGGTATAGCTAATAAAAGAGCGTTAATTTAATTAAAGTGGGTAAAAATCGAGTTCAAAGATTCTGTTACATAATTACAGGTGAAGCTAATAAAAGCGTGTTTAAAACAAATCAAATGAAATACCTTACCCCCACGCGTAAAGCGATCGGTTTATGAATTGAAAACAATAAGTTTGGCGTAAACAAAACATGCGACGGGTGTTAATATTCAAAGTGGAATTCACTAAAATTGCAGTTATCTATGTATGATTTGCGGCATTCCGTTATATGAAACAGATACAGATATTAAGCTTTTATAGAGGATATGGCATATCCTCTATAAAAGCTTAATATAACCGCTCTAAAATAAATTGGACAACACCAAAATGAACCAGCAATATACGAAAATGTGTTCACAATGCTGTATTTATTAGATATACAGAATGTTCACTGGTTCGCGCAGATAACATCTCATTTGAATATGCTCCATTTACAACTACAGCACTGGATGCGTAGCGAGCGTATTTTAAAATTAATTTATAAAAAATACATTGTATCGAGCGATGGTAGACTAGTGATATACTAGTGCGAGTCCAACGATACTGGTTTCGGTCCTCAGCTCCAATGACTTTTCTAAGTTATGTACGGTTTCCATCGCTCCGTGCTTCGGAGGCACGTTAAGCTGTCGGTCCCGGCTCTGAATGGTTAGTAACAGTCGTTAGACCATGTCTAACGCCTTCGGGCGGCCTGACAAAGTCTGACACCAGAGGCCAGAACCCCAAGTCTATTATTAGCTATTAACAAAAAGCCTTGCCACTGCAATACCTCTGCGATTAGATGGTCTGTAGTGTAAAATTTGGTAGTCTGCTAAATCAAGTACACTATTGCAGTTTTATAGCACAAGCAGCGCAGTGCACGGAAGTGCTACGGCCGAAAATTCCTTGAGCGTTGCCACTGAGATACATAATATGATGTGATAAATGACATCAGTGCAAAACATCTTGCATCAGTGTCAAAACATCATTATTGTTGATTTCTAGTCAAAATCGATCGAAAGCAGCTACTGGCCCGCGATCGAGCCTAAATAGAGATACAATGGCGATTAGGAAAACTGTCAAAATCGGCGATTTTCATGCCATCGACTTGTGTTATCGTAATTTCAGTCATAAATTTGTTAAAAAATCCTCCCAAAAAGTTTGACTTCATTTCAAGTGTCTCGAAGACTTTTCTTATGATCATAAGAAATTAAGAGACCCGTATAATTACATAATACATACTTACATATTATTATGTGCGAATTTCAATAAGAAAGCCATTTGTTCGGCCAAAATTATAAATTACTAGTTTTCCCTCCCGCGAATTCGTACTCGCAGACTACTGTTTATCGCGAAAAAAAGCATCGTAGCTCGCAAACGAATAGACCGATTTTAATGCGTTTTTTTCTGTTTGAAAGCTGATGTGATCGAGATGATTTTTAGATATATGGGGAAGGGAAGGGGGGAGGGGTAAGGTGAGAAAAGGGGGTGAAATTCGTAGTTTCCAAACAAATGGACCAATTTAGCTGCGGCTTTTTATGTTTCAAAGCTGCGTTAAACAAGATTGTTCTTAGCTATAATGTGGCCCTCCCACAGGTGAGGGGGGGGGGGGGATGGGGGTGAGGATCGTAGCTCCTAAATGAATGGACCGATTTTAATGCGGTTTTTTATGTTTGAAAACTGATGTGATCGTTGAAAAAAGTGATTTTAGGGTTTAGATCGTTTATTTGCTCAACTGAATTCTGTGGTTCATGAAAATTGATTTAGGCTGTAGAAACAAGGTGTTTGAAGTACATAGGTACGAATTTATATTTTTATTTTACAAAGTTTAAATCCCTTCCCTTAGCGATCTTTGTTCTATGACCAGTAGGGTAATCGCACCAGTTGTAGCCCATGCACAGATTATGTTCAGATTATTTCGCTTTAATTAGGCCAATGCACGTTCCACGCTGGCTAATGTGTCCAAATTACCAACATTGGTGCGTTTACCCTATTGTGTCTGCGGTTACATAAAGTAGACGTGAAAGCTTGGGTTTCCAATGCTAGATTCAATTTTGAGAATACTACAATCAGCATATTAACTATGATCTAGAACCAATGAATTAATTAAATGAATTGCCAAGGAGTGGAATGGCCTGCCCTCGTCAGGGTTTCCTGTAAAGGTAAACACACAGGTATGTTCAAGTCAAGAGTGAATAGGTATCTACTAGGCAAGCGTGCTACACCTTCGGTACATTTTGTAGTGGTAGGCCTCATAAGCAAGAGGCCGCATGGGGAAGTACCACATCTTTGTCAGATATTCAACTACCAAGCAGTAGTGTGTAAACATTTCTGTGTTTCTGTGTTCGGTTTGAAGTACAATGTTTACAGCAAAATTACTGAAAGACTTAACAACCAATGTCACAAGGGTGATGAACGCAGTGCAGTGACGCGCAAGATTTGCAACCAAAATTCTGAGTGGCACTGCAACTGTTATGGGCAGCCGTGATGCTTACCATCAGGCGAGCGACCTGCCCGTCTCGTCACTCAAAGCAATAATTTTTTAAAAAAAACATCGTTTCCTAATCTGTTAACATTTTTGAGTATATTTGTTGTTTTTTTTTGAGAATTTTCTCATTTACCACTTTAAAGTGCTGGAAGCGAAAATTTTTGGTTTTTGTTTTTTTTGGATTTTATTTTGTAATTTTTATATTTTTGAAAATTTTCCAAAAAATATCGCTACTAGAAATTTAAAGTGGTAAATGAGAAAAAATCGCTACAAAAAATCTAGCGATCGACTTGCGTTATCGCGGTTCAATGTTAACAGAATCGGGGCCCAGGTGAGATCACGGTGAAACGCTTGCGCAGTCTGGCGTAATACGCAAAATGCCACGTGCGCTCTTAAATAGTGAGTTATGTGTGGATTTCGGTGCTTTCGCTCAAAAACGGTTAAGCAAAACATTGTGAAGAAACCAACATGCCTTAAAATTAAAGGACATTAACTTACATCCACAAACTAGCTCTGGACCAACATAGTAAATTATTGCTCATACAATACAATACAATACAATACAATACGATACGATACGACACGATACGATACGATAGGCTAGGCTGATGATGATGATGATGATGATGATTAAGTCAGATACTTAATAATCAATCATATATAATAAACTATAAGCTATTGGCCCCGGCTGTTATTGATTAATAGCAGTCGTTAAGCTATGTCAGAGGTCGTCGTGCGGCCTGACACAATCTGACACCAGAGGCCAGCACCTCATACGACAAACAATCATTTTGCATGCCACGTTCATAATTAACTCGAAGAACCGCCAATAGTTGGGTTAAACGAATTCTAGAGTGGAGACCGCGTTTAGGCAAACGTAGAGTAGGTTGCCTGCCAGCCAGGTGGAGTGACGACTTGCAGGCGGCAGCTGGTAGCGAATGGATGAGGAGAGCCGAAGATCGAGCTCAGTGGCGTTCAGAAGGAGAAGCCTACGTCCAGCAGAGGACGAATACAGGCTGGTGATGATTATACAAAATTATGTTACTGACTTATTTTATATATTTTTTAAAACTGACTTGGTCACAAACACTACAAGTATAAACAAGAGAAACTACCCTCTTTCTCGCTCTTTTATTACGCACGACACCAGCACCATTATTCGCACTTTCGTTAGTAACTCGACCGCGACACACAACACTAACAGTATCACCTCGCGTATTAGGGACGACATTTCTTCGGTTTTCACATAGACGTACCAATGGATTCTAGACACTCGACAGTTTAAACCCATCCTCACGATTGCAGTTTATGAATTTAGTAATTTCAACTGTAGATACTAGTAGTTTAAAGAAATAAAGAAAGAATATATTTTTATTTTTAACCAAATACATATATATTAATTTGTACAATTATAATAAAAGAGTTACATAAAAAGTTTTGTAAACAATATGTTGCATTTTGGCTACAAAATAAGGGCACAACTCAGCATTGATGTGTTATTTTACCAAAAAATAACACGTTGATTTTCAGTTGCACCCTTCGTAGCGAGCAGTTGCAGAGATTAACACGAAATTAAGCGTTAAAAATTACTTAGTAGATAGGTTTGACTAATAAATAACACAGATTTGACTACTAAAATATGATACACAAAAAAAAATAAAGTAATAGAATTTAACATAGTCACATAAATATTGCTTAGTAATGAAATTGTCAACAAGAATAATAATGTTTCTTTAGTATCTGAGGGTTATATAACTCGATCCAGTGGTTTGACCCCGACTCCAAAAGATGTTGAACGATGGCTGACTTCTGCGTGCCAATGTTCTTAACTGCCCAAAAATGCGGCATAAAACAGTCCGTTTAGCCTGGCCAATGTAGGAGCTCCCACAACTGCAGTCAACTTTGTAAGCTCCTGGACTCTCCAAGGGAAAACTATCTGTTGGTGAGCGTAAATACTGAGACAGCTTCTTGAAAGGAGTGAAAATGGTTTTGACAGATAACTTATTAACTACTTTAAATTAGACTTACTTTATGTTCAGAATTAAGACGAACACACGGTGTACCCAATAAATAATTTTGAATTTGAATACGTAATCCAAGTAAATCCGCGGGAGTTAACTAGTGCTACCCAAAGTTTATAACTAACCACGGACTAACTTTTAATTAAACTCAGTTTTAGTTTACGATAGGGTAAACAACGCCGAAATACAAGCTGGAGTATCAACATTACCAAAATTAACTAAATTTGAGGCCGCGTATCAACAGCGCGTTCACCCTATTTAAGTACTAAGATAGACATTTGTGATTTCGCAATCCAAATTCTGTGTGGTACTGCAAGTATTATGGTTTAGTGAACTTAAATAAGCTACTAAACTATAAGTTCTACTAGTGGCTCTGTGAGTGTGACTTCACGAGTCACTTTGCACAGGTTAAAACTGAGTAATTGTCCAGAATATTTTTCGAAATGGTTAAAATATGTATTTTTTACGTTTTCAACTCCCAAAACTCCACCATATTAAAACAAAAACGAAAAACTGAATCGGAAAAAAAACCTTATAATTATCGAACCTTCTCACAAAATTTCACGAGAATCGATTGAGAAATGCGACCTATAGAGAAGAACAGCTGGACATCCGCCGGACATACGAAAGCATTTTTGCCCAAGCTGAAACGGAGACGCTTAGCTCGCACTTTGCGCTCGCTCAGTCAACGAAAAGAAGACGCTTCGCGCTTGGTCAATAATTCTATAATTTTTCAAAAGGTGTCCGTACAACAAATGACAAAAAAAATTGGTCTTAAAGATGAAACTCCGTTGCATTATTCGACTTTAGATTTGCATATTTTTTTTATTAGTTAACATTGGCTTTCAGTGTGGTTCTATATAAACTTTATGAAAATTGGTGTAGTAGATTTTAAGAATATACAAATCTTTTCAGAATTCCCGGAGATGTTTAATGATTAAAATATAAAAACAGTCAAATTGATAACTTTCTCTTTTTTAAGTCAGTTAAAAATATTAATAAAACTCACGCACTCACAGCATTATAATAAAAGCCAAAAATTACCTCTATGTTAAAATAATAAAAGCCATTACTCATACACACACACACACACATACACTATAATACATTATAAAAAAAACCCAGAATTACCTCTATGTTAAAATAATAAAAGCCCATTACAGACACACACTATAATACATTATTAAAAGCACAGAATTACCTCTATGTTAAAATAATAAAAGCCTATTATACACACACGCTATAAAACATTATAATAAAAGCCCAAAATTACCTCTATGTTAATTTAAAAAAAGCCCATTACACACACACACACTATAATACATTATAATAAAAGCCACTTACACAAACACTAAGTAAATTATAATCAAAACCCAGAATTATCTCTATTCAGTACATTATAATAAAAACCCAGAATTATTTCTATGTTAAAATAAGAAAAGCCCATTACACATACACTCAGTACCATATAATAAAAGCTCATTACAAACACACTCAGTAGTACATTATAATAAAAGCTCATTAAAAACACACTCAGTACGTTATAATAAAAGCCCAGACTTACCTGTATACCTCTATGTAAAATACAAAATTTATTGAACCTCTAAGACCCTGGACGTTATTTTATTACTTACATAAAAACGTATTTCACTTGAGACCGTAAATTCAAAAACTAATTTGCCCGGAAAATTATAATGGTATCCTAAATTAGTGGGGAATAAATTCCCAGTACTCGAGGACGCTATTTTTGGCGACCTTATCTAATAACGTTTAATAAGGACGGTATTTTTAGGTAAAATTTAAATTTTAAAATATCATTAAATATGTTGTAAACTTAAGTCTTAATTACATTCGGAATCTTTTCTCTCAGAGTTCTGTAACCCAAGGGTCCAAACAGAGCCCTTTTAGTAGCCTGCGGCGTCCGACTTTCTGTCTGTCCTACCTTTAAAGGTCTGTTCTTTTAAACCATAATAGTTGTCCGACTGACATATTCATGGAATATGTTTTAATAGGGCGGTCATTCTAACAAATAATATAAACAGCCCAAAGAAAATAATAAAGAGGTCTACAAACAATAAAAAAACTTTGTTTGTTTCTTGTTTTTGCTTTATCAAAAAATTTGTCATACATCAAACTTAGTGTGATTATAATGCAAACAATATTTAAAAAAAAACAGGGAAGTTTAAGTCAGACTCGCGCTTAGGATCCCGTAAAATTAATGAAAACACATTTTTTACCCGACTACGGCAAAGCCAGGGAAGGGTCATGAGTTTAACAGTCTATGTATTTATATAATGTATGTTAATGTATGTCGCCCTTATTGGTCCGATTTTGACAAACGAGGTGAAAAGTCGATTCGTCCTGAGGTATAGTGTAATATTATAAGTTTTTTTTTTCTCCAACTATGGCGATGCAAAGGAACAGTTAAGTGTTCAAACTAAAAACATAGTCCGATTTTGACAAGTGAGATATCAATCCATTCGACTTCATCAATAGAGTGGCACAAACTATTTGTTTTTCTAACAATAGTCGGGTTTAAGTTTGTGGACTATGTCTTGTTTGCAAAATACATAAAACAACTATATTGCGTGGTGGTACAGATCCCTCGATACGCATGTCTGACTCGCACTTGGCTGGTTTATTATACAACAGTGGCGATAGGGGACGGTAGTCCGTCTGTAAGTAAGGACCACACCTGTGCATAAGTCCTTAAGAATTTTTGCAGTCAGAACTTTGCGATGCAAATACTTCTTTTTGCACTGACTTGCCTCACCTTGAGATATTGGTTTTTAAGTCAAATAAGCCCAGTAATTTTGCTGGAAATATTGCCTTTCAAACCAGAACACAGTAATGTATGCGCACTACTGCTTGGCCGTTGAATATATAGCAAAGTAACGAGATGAGCATAATCATTAGGTTCATTCAATGGTACGCCTGTCGTCTAGGTTGAGACCTAAACGACAGGCGTACCAGTGAGATGAGTCTCATCCATACAAATATATGTAGGTATAATATTTTTGCGCCGACAGATCACAATATTTTTAATTAAATTAATAAAACCCCACATGTCATGAAGGGGTTTATTTTTAAGTAATATATTTAAAGTAATTAGGTGGTTCCCGTCACGGGGGTGACGAGGGTCTCTTGTAATATGAATATATAAAGATGATTTATAATGGAGCTTTAAAAGTACTTCTGATGTGAGGTTAATATTAAATTATAATTATAAATAGCTTTCACCCGCGACTTCGTCCGCGCGTACTACAGTTTATCGCGAAAAAAAGCATCATATGTTCTTCTAAGATATTCAAAATCAATGCTAAAGTTGGTATAGCGCTCTTGATGTCTGTCAACAAACATCAAGAGCCTTGGTACTCCTGCATTGGTTTTTAATATCCTAGAAGAACATAGGATGCTTTTTTTCGTGATAAAGTATATGAATATTACGCATTTTCAACAATACTAGCTTTCGCCCGCGACATCAACCGCACATCAAATGGAAACTTACAATTTTCTTTATTCCAGGGTTTAAGCTATCTACATTCCAAATTTCATCAAAATACGTCTAGACTTTATCGCGTGAAAGCTCCCCAAACAAACATACAACGTTTCACTTTTATATATTGGTGTGTATAAAAACATATCGATCTTTTTATACACATCAACTTGATAACTAGTTTTTTTTGAAGTCGGTTAAAAATTCAACCCCAAGCGACTAGGTGGTGAAATAGCACGGCGAAGTTTGGCAACAACAGTTAATCGATACGATTTCAAAAACCACTAGTGAGATTTGCGGTGAAATTGAAGCAAATACAAGCTACCAAATTCCAATATGGCCGAAAACTGTCTTCTCTGCGGCACTAAATATCCGAGTATTCAGTTGAACACAGCCATGTAGCCTGTACCCGTATAAGAGCAGGCTTAGTGCCAACGAGGCTGTTGGTATAAATTAGCCTGCGAACACACGGTGTAAAGTTTGTCTTTACACGCCTGAGATTACGAGTACATATACCATATTTTGGGTGAAATTTAGTTTAGGCTGCGATACGATTTGCCCTATCTCCGTTTGTGTTTGAGTCGTTTGTATTTGTCGGTCTAAAAGGTGTTTTTTTTTACCAGACTGCGCAACGCAAAGGCCGGGTAATGTGTTTATCAGCCTATGTATGAATTTTCCTTTGTGGCACTTTATAGGCCAAACGCGTGCACCTATTTTGATAATTCTTACTTCAGTCGAATTGTCTTAATCTTGCGAGTGCTATTACAGACATGAGAGTAATCAAAATTCAATATGGCGATACCCAGACGCCATATTGTGAAAAATAAACAATTAAAGTCGACAAAATATGTTAAGTGGGTTATCATTGAATAGGTATTTGAAAATCATTTTTAGGTTTATCTTATCATTTTTCATTTCGAATGACCATTTAGGATATTATAACGATTTAAATTTGGTTAGCAACCATTCTCACCATTGTTCGCACTTGGGATTTTTGTGAGGATGCTTGAGCGTATTTGTTAAAAGCTTTCACTTGTTTGTATGTATGTATGTATCTATGTATCTATTTCTGTTTGTCCTGGAACCTTGCAATTCAAATTTCGAGCACTTCCCGATTAGCTTTCCTGCTGAAACTTTCACGGTAGCTCAAAAATCAATGAAAAAGGAAAAATTAGAACTAAAAATATAAAAAGTGAAAATCCAAAAAATAAAGTGAAGTTTTTTTTAATTATGTTTTGGTTCAGAGCCCGGTCTGATTTTCACTAACTTGTTACTTTCCCACTGCTGGTGCTTTGGCCTTCTCTCAGAGAAAAAGGATCTACTTGACCTTAAAACTCTATTTGAGCAAAGTAATATAACAATTCTTAATTCTCAATTTCAATAACTCTTTCACTGTTAGAAATGTACAAACATTGTTCTAGATAAAAAACGTCAATCTATGATTGAAATGTACATACATTGTTCTAGATAGAAACGTCAATCTATGATTGAAATGTACACATTGTTCTAGGTAGAAACGTCAATCTATGATTGAAATGTACATATAATATGTATGTATACATTGTTCTAGATAGAAACGTCAATCTATGATTGAAATGTACACACATTGTTCTAGATAGAAACGTCAATCTATGACTGAAATGCACATACATTGTTCTAAATACTCGTAGAAACGTCAATCTATGATTGAAATGTACTAACATTATTCTAGATAGAAACGTCAATCTATGATTGAAATGCATACATTGAATGGTTGACTGGTAGAGATCGCTCTGTTCTATAAATACTGTCCCTTGTGACATATTGCTTGTTAATCTTCGATCAAAATCGTGGCGTAAGTCCGGTCGTCGAGTTTAAGCCGCCCGAACTAATCGTCCCAACATACTGCCCTAGTTGTAAAGTTTGTCTATGCTCAGACTACACTTGGAATGTTAGTTATCACTGTAATTATTAGTGTGGTGGCGGATTAAACGTACTGATATGTATACTAATATCATAAAGAGGTACAGTTGCTTGTAAGTATCCGATTCTGAAAATTATTTCTTTTGTGGAGACCTACACTATTCCAAATGGACATAGGTTAAATTTTTCCCCAGAAAAATGAGGTTTCCCACAGGTCAAGAGCCATAGGTCAAAGTAGCTGCAAGTTAATCTGTGTTTGGAGTCGAGGGTTTTTTCCTGACAACCAAAAAATCAGAAATACCAACCGACAGTTGTTTATTGAATTTTTCTTGTATTCATTTTAAGTAAATACCCTATATATATATATATACCCTATATATATATATATATAATTATTATAAATACCAGTCTAGCCATCAATTAGGCTAATAAGCAATTTAAATTTAAGTTAAACTGTTAGATTGAATAGAATTAAAAATGTGTCCAATAACACTTTTCTTAAAGTCTCTGTTAAGGCAAAGACACTTTGTTAATTTCTTCTTTATGCGTAGCACTTGCAACACATAACACTAATACACTAACTCTAAACTAACTGGAACGGTTTTGTTCTTTTGAGTCTTCACACTATGTCCGTGTGGTCGAGGAGCTAGTTACCTCGACATTCACATCATGATGTGAATTTCATGAGCTTCTGCATATTTCTTGACTACTTTATCAACGAACTCTGCATTCACTATTTCCCTCAGTACTTTATTCTGGAAGCGTTGTATTGATAATATGTTGCTCTTTTTGGTGCAGCCCTACAGCTGTATACCATAGGTTCACACTGGCATTAGGACTAGTTTATATAATAAAAGTTTATTGTGTGTTGACAGTAAGTAGTGTCTCCCAAGGAGCCAATACATTATTTTAAGCAGTAGTTCCTATTCTTTATTTTTCTTCTTGGCATGAGCTTTCCAGCTGAGCTTAGCGTCAGGCGTCATACCGAGGTACTTTGCAGTATTCAAATAAGGGATTTGCTTATCATTAATAAAAATTGATAAATAATAATTCTTTTGTAGCTATCATCTATATGGATTGATTTATAGATTCATTCAGTTTAATTTTCCATTTTTTGTTCCAGTCATAGACTTGATTGAGAGCCATTTGGACCGACAGATGTACCTTTATAGTACATTATACCTACTAAATTTCGTTCAGCCGTCAAATAGTTTTTATCAATTTCCCGGGTTCTACTTATCGGATTGAGATATCAAGTTCCCCAGTTTTTAAGTCAAACCCTGAGCTATTCAACAGTTAAACCGCATCAAAATCGGTCCAGTAGTTTTTACGTGATGCGCGAACAGACAGAAAGATAGTTAGAAAGACACCATACTTTAAAATAATTTGTTCTTGTTTTACGTAACCTAAGCCGTTTTTTTATTATCTTCTTTGTACCAACTTTTTCATACCTATAGCTTTATTATAAAGATTGATAAATAGATAAATAATAAGCAGATTACATTCAAAATATCTATTCAGCTTAAGTTTAACACACAATTTGCTGCACTAATTACTATAATTAATCTGAACTATTGCTCGGCTTAATAATATTATTAATATTAAGCCGAGCAATCTTGAACAGCATGAGCGGAAGTTCAACTGGCTCAATGTTGCAGCAATAACATCGCAGTATGCAAGTTGCTTCTTCGTTGTAGAGGTATAGAACGAGCGAGTTGGATTTCCGCCGGCGCTTATGATATTTCTAGTAAGTTAAAATTATACGGTCATATTACTTGATTGTAAGAACGATTAACTTTCGTGCAACTACAAACGGAGTTTGTTTTGTTTGCTCGCAGTGACCGATGAGCAACATTTTTAAACAATCCGTTCAGCCACCATTCCGTATAATGTTAACACGTTAGTCATGATATTTTTTTAAATAACTAGCTACTTTGCATGCGGTTTTCCCGACCTACCGAACCCACCCCCAGTCTCCAAAAAAACCCAAAAAAAAATTCATTCAAATAGCCAATCCGTTCTCGAGATATCATCAAAAAAGACGTTCCTTAATAAATGTATGAGAAAAATAATTTTCTTCTTATTTTTTTATGTGAAACATTTAATGGTGCGGTACGGGATTGAGGCCGACTCTTGGCGTGGTGATCAATCGCCACGGCATGGCGTCGCGCTGCTCATGGCTCGTCGGCTCTTTTGCGTATTATCGATATTTGATATTCGTAGTATCGATTAGTGCAAACCAAATGAACACAAGGACAAAGTGACTTCACCTTAAATAGTGACGACAATCAGAAAAGTGTTATTGGACATATTCAATTGGAAATATTAACTCAAATGGAAAAAACCATTTGAGTTAGTTTAGTAATACGATAGTGACAATGTAGTATCGAACGATTGTAATTTTAATGAGGCACCACAATGCAGCGGTAAACATAAACATAAAAATTAAAAATTGCTGATTTAATGGCCCACCCAGAACCTCAATTTTCATCTGGACTTCAGATACATATATAAGTTTATGCAAGCCAGTCTACGATATAACTTGCAGCAGTGATATTGATATAACAATCTTGAGTCGTTTTGAAAACTTGATTGGATGTTTAATGAATTGAATTCATGAATTCGATACAAATTATTTTACAATATCATAAATTGCAAAGGACTCTGTAATTTAAATCTCCTCTTATGTACCCGCGTACGGCGAAGCAAGGGAAGGGTAATTAATGAGTTTAACAGTCTATGTGTATGTGGGTATGTGCATGTTCCACATATTGGTCCGATTTTGACAAACGAGGTAACAATCGATTCGTCTTCAGGAAGAAAGCCGTCTACGGCGAATCAATCGAAGGGTTTTGTGTTCAAACTATAGAGTGAATGAAATGAATGAAGTGAATGAGTGAGTGAACTTCATTTATAGAGTGTCATGGGCTATTTTTTAACCGACCGTAGTCGTGTTTTAGTTTTATATTCGACTACTAAATGAAACCTGGATTTAAGTTACAAAACTAACAATCATAATATTGTGCTCTCTGTCAACTTATTTTCCGTGTTTTAATTAGCAGTCTACTTTAAATACAGACGTTTTCATAACTGGTTATTAACTGCGGTACGTATTTACGCTTCTACGAGAAGTATTGTTTATTTGTAAGCATCCAGACAGAGTCAACAAGTCCACCCTTCCTCGCTCCGCAGGTGTTGTTGGGACCAGCTAAGGGCATTCAGGAAATGGGCACTACATTTCCTTGTGTATGATCAACAACTATGGTAATTTTATTTCTTGTAAATGGTAGTTATTTAACAAACTAGCTTTCCCGCCCGTGACTTCGACCGCGCGGAATACTGTTTATCGCGAAAAAAAGCATCCTATATTCTTCTAGGATACAACAAAAAAAAAACAAAAGTAGGTATAGCACCAATGCTTTTCATTGCCCTTGTTTTTTTTTGACAGACTTGTTCCATGGCATCCGTTACCAGACAGTAATGAACATTTTCCAGTTTTCCGGTGGAAACTTTCAATTTTCCGGGCTTAAAAGTATCCATTGTTTTATTCTAGGGTATAAGCTATCTCCATTCAAAATTTCATCAAAATCCGTCCTGCCGTCATCGCGTGAAAGCTCTCCAAACAAACAAACAGACAACGTTTCAGTTTCTTATTTTTTGTTTTGTATGTTTAAGGTGTGTACCTGTGTGTGTCTGTCTTTGTCATCGTAGCTCAAAAACAAATGGACCGCTTTTGATGCGATTTTTTCCTATTCTAAAGCTGATGTGATCGAGATGGTTCTTAGCTATAATGGTGGCGATCAGGGGTTCATTAAATTTTTAATCTGTGCTTGTGTTTAATATCTTCAGGCGAAACAAAAATCAACTCCTGTTAACATTAAAAGTTTTTATATAACTTGCAATATATGTATGTATGTATGTATGTATGTTTGTTCAACGGTCAAATCTTGCAAGCTGAATTAGAAGTTTAAGGTGTGCATCTATGCGTGTGTCTGTCTTTGTCATCGTAGCTCCCAAACGAATGGACAGATTTTGATGCGGTTTTTTCTTTTCGAAAGCTGATGTGTTCGAGATGGTTCTTAGCTATAATGGGGGTGATCAAGGGTTTATTACATTTTTAATCTGTGCTTGTGTTTAATATCTTCAGGCGAAACAAAAACAACGCCTGTTAACTTTAAAAGCTTTTATTTAACTTGCAATATATGTGCGAGTATGTACATATGTATGTTAGCTCTGGTCAAATCTTGCAAGCTGAATTAGAATCACTTCCTCTTACCCAACCGAAGTACATGTTGGTTCAGCTACAATGAACATTTTTATGGTAAACATGACCTGAATCAACATCCAGGAACAGCTCCAGATAAAGGAACGCTTCAATAGTCAACAGCACTGTCACGAAACATTGTGTACGCATTTTTTTATGTTAGCCGGTTTGAAATTTTACCACGATATTGCTGCAGCACTCCAGGTTGACTCCTCAGCGGTTAATAGCACAGACACGAAATTTTGTGTACGCATTATATTATGCTAGCCGGTTTGAAGTTTTACCATGACATGGTTGCTGCACTCAGGTTGGGTTCTGACTAGGGAACTCCTCAACGGTTAACAGCATAGACACGAAATGTTGTAGACGCATTTATTGTGATAGTCCGTACTGAGTTTCACCATGACATGGCTGCTGCATTAAACCATTATTTTCTTC
Organism: Alsophila aescularia; assembly: GCA_946251855.1. Classification (NCBI taxonomy): domain Eukaryota; kingdom Metazoa; phylum Arthropoda; class Insecta; order Lepidoptera; family Geometridae; genus Alsophila; species Alsophila aescularia. The sequence goes on from OX276373.1 coordinate 53,850,554, forward strand.
GTTTTTTAACTAACTTATTTATAATTATGATCCTCTTTCTCTTTAATTTCGCATCAAACAAAGAAAAACCTCGCTCACAAAGAAAAATAAATAAAAGACAACGTTTCACCACAATCGCAGGCCTTTCTGTGAATACTTTAAATAACACCTCTGACCCTTCCATGCAATACATACATACAACCAAAGATATACAGGAAAAAGATACTGTAAGTAATCTGTCACTCTCACGCGATAGTTTTGTAAGTGAAATAACGATTAGATCGTGGCAAACAAGACGGGCGATGGATGAGTGCCTGAACTAAAAGTTAATTAGACGCATTGCGCCTATTTTTTTGCGCACTATGACATTTTTTTTTTTGAAAATCGTCAAAATTTGAAGTAATATACTGTACTCGTTACGTAATTACATGTACAACCGTTATTTGGTGTAAACAAGGTCTAGAATGGAAACAGCGTGTGACGCCCGCCCAGCCGGGTGGAATGACTACTTGCTAAGGGTGGCTTCTGGCAGCGAATGGATGAGGTGAGCTGATGATTATGCTCAGTGGCTTTCCTTAGGAGAAGCCTACTCCCAGCAGTAGACAAAAAATGAGCCATGGCGGGATGCCTGGCCGATATGTAAACATAACAAAAGAAAATTCAAAAACAACGAGCAACGTTTTGCACCGCGCGCTCTCATACTGTGAATCAGCAACTGTTCATCTGATCTATACTAACTTTTTGGCCTGATACCATAAGTCCGGTTGGCGCAAGGGGAGACCGTTTGGCCGCCGGTCTGTAGTACCGGAGTTAAATTCCCAACTGGAGTGACATATTGCTCATCTTTAAAAAAAGTTATAGCTTATAACTTGAATATAGCCGAGCCACGAACATCATCACGATAATCGTTGTGAACCGTATCGCGCCATTTTGTTTACACATCAAAAATCTAGGATGTCGTTTTTTATACAATTTTACGAATATGCCACATCTATTTCATTCTACATCTGTGCAAATAACCCTTTACATACAGACAAAACCCTGTAATTAATATAGCATAATCATATCCGTTTGTAGGTTAAAGTCATCCCTTTTCAACACCCCTGCGGCACCTACCCCCTTTGTATTTGGACGTGCATTAGGATTAATATAATAATAATTTATGTTTTTGAAAATGGGTTTTGGGAAGGAAAATATAATTATTAGGTTCAATGGGATACGAATGTGATAGAGATCTGATATATGAGAGACCCTATTTTGAGTGTGAATGCTATATTGTTACCTCACTGTCTTATTCTGTACTAGCTGTGCCCGCTGTTTTGCCCATATAGTATTTTTTTCTGGGATATAAGGATCTCTTCTGCTCTAATATTATAAACACGAAAGATTTGTTTTTTGTGTTTCTATTTTTACACGACTGCCCCAAAAAGGAGTGTATTGTTTTGAGGATTCATGTACGTATGTATGTATGTATGTATGTATGTATGTATGTATGTATGTGAGTTTCTTTATTCCACCATAACTTTTAAATGCCTGAAAAGATTTATACTTGTGGGGTATCGTTGTAATCCTTACACCCCCCCGTGTAACATATATTTTTTTTAATTAAAAATTGCGGCAGTTTTGCTCCATTTACAAAAGAGAAAAAAATTGAAACTTCTAATTTTACAATATGGATATCAAATTGAAGGCCTTGATAAATACATTCCAACAGTATATAATTCATTGGCATAAGTTCTTTTTTGGCAGGGCAGGCGTGTTTTCTGTGTATTTGTTTATAATGGATAAACTAAAAAAAAAACTGAATTTAAAAATTCGTTCACCAATAGATATCTACGTTATCTGCAAGTAGCATGGGCACTATTTTATATTTCAAGAAATTAGGGATCTCTACGAACATTGTAATAATGTAACCCAAGCCATCAAAAATACAAAACGGAATGACACATTGCAATGGAAACGAAATAATAATGACGTTGCCATGGAAATGAAATAATAACAAGTCTGTCGAAATAATAACAAGTCTGTCAACTACGTGAGTAATAATTCAGTTGTCTATGGTAAAAAAACACGCTTACGCTTACTGGCATATTTTTTTAGAAGTTATGACGTGTATGACAAGAGCGATACCCATGCGAAGCCAGGGCGAGTCACTAGTGAGTTATAAAACCAAAAGCACCCATATACCAAATTTCATAAAGATTCATTCAAACTTATTAAAAGTCTTTGGTGCGGTGCCAAGGATCGGTACGGTGCCGGTGTCGTTGGTCTGCAAAACGCACATATTACCGCTTGTCATATCTCACATATGACATACCTTATAAGTAAAACCAAAAAATAAGAAACAATATTTATTCTATATTTAAGCAAATAGATGAATCTGAATCTGAATAATCTCTCCCTAAAATTAAAGTACATCTAATTCTAAAAGAGGACAAGAAAATATGGCACAAATATTTTCAAGGTGGTATGCATAAAGTACAACAATGTATGATCTGCACGCAATTTTTTTCCCCGACCAGGATTCAAACCTGGGATACTAAACTCAGCCGCCACACCTACATAAATCCCTTTGTTCCCTACAAGTTACTGAACTACAAGCAAACAACAGCTAACCACTTTACAACCACAGCGTCAACTTCACCCCAACAAAAAGGAACAAATCGCCAAGTCCATCCACGCGGCAAACTCTATAATCCACGCCAGTAACTCGTAAGTCGAGTAACTCGCCGTAACTCGGCAGTAACTTGCCCAAGTCATTGTAATCCGATGGAGCAACAATATTCTTAATAAAAGCTACCATGGCAGGATGGTGCCTGATAGGTAGATTTCGGTTCCGTCTTTAACTTTTGTAGCAAACCACAACTTTCAACAATTAAAAATAATTAATATAAAGGTGAAAATTTGTAAGCGTATGTGTATGTTTGTTACTTCACGATTAAATGGCCGAACGGATTTGGACGAAATTTGCTACGGGAGTAGCTAATATCCTGAATTAACACATAAGCTACTTTTTATCTCGGATAATGCGTAGTTCCGGAGGAACGCGGGTGAAACCGTGGAGTGCAGCTAGTATTTATATAAATGTCATATTTCTTTTTCACTTACTAATGTTACTTTACTGTAATAATTGCAATTGCAACATTAGACTGTAGTAATTACATTAACTTGAATAATCTAAAATTGAAATTTTGTAACAAGCTTAGAAGAAATGTGCTACTGTTTAGTTTTAAGAATTATATATTTTTGAAATTGTATTTTAAAGACCGGTATTTTAATACCTTAATGGCTACTTTTTATCCCGAAAAAATGTATCGTTCCTGAGGGACGCGGGTGAAACCGCGGGGCGTAGCTAGTATTTATATAAATTTAATGTTTCTTTTTTACTTACATATTTAACTTTATTATAAAAGTTGCAATTGTAACATTAGACAATAGTATTAACAAACAAACAAACAAACATACATACAACCCAAACAAATAATCTCAGTCGGGTAAAAATAATAGAATCCCGAGAATAATAGAATTTAAATCACACTTGGTTTGCTTGGCTGCAAGGAAAACAAGTGCGATGTATGACTACATGAATAAATCGTGTAATCGTTTTCTTATCAACTACATTATGGGTGCAATTATCCTATCATTAATAAGTTAATTCAAAAATATTAAAAAAAACTCATGATTTAACTTATAACGGGTTATCTCAATTAAATGCGTGTACAACATTTCAGCGTGGAACTGATCAAACGTGCAAAAATTCAAGTGCGTAGGATAAGAGGAAGTGGTTCTAATGCAGCTTGCAAGATTCCACCAAACCTAACAAACATTGCAAAATAAATAAAAGCTTTTAAACAGAAAATGTTTCTTTTAGGCTAAATACGAGCGGTAGCTCTGGTGCTCGATACACTCTACAAACAAGACAAGCTTAAAATTTAAAATTCTACTCTGAAGATTCAGCTTGCAAGATTTGACCTAAACAAACTTACATACAAACATTACAAGTTAAAATAAAGCTTTTAAAAAGATTTCTTCCCTCATCCTCATTTATAATTCAAGAGGTAGGTACCCAATGAGTACAGTGAGCTCATGGGTAATTTGCGAAATCTACCCTCCCGCAAAGCCGCCGGGCGCGGTAATCCCTTCATAACGTGCTAACTTGGGTAAAAATTCGGTCAAGAACGAAAACTAGGGATTTGTACCTGCCGCCTGAGATTATATTATTATTCTGCGGTTGGCCGGTTTGAGTGTTTAGCTTGAGTGGCTCTGAGTTGATTATGAACTGGTTCATTTGTTGGAGGAAATTGAGAATGGGGTGATTTCGGCGCTGCGTAGAGTAAGGTCTTACAGTAAATAAGATAATTCTAAATCGTTTCAAGAGAAAAGGCTCTATGCGGTAGCCATGTTATGGTGAATCTTAGAACGGGCTATCACAATTAAATGCGTACAGAACATTTTGTATCTGTGCTGTTAACCGTTGAAGAGTTCCTTTAAGAGTTTTTTTTTGGAACTTGGATGTCTATTCAGATCATGCTTACCATAAAAATGCAACACGCCGTAGAATAAGAGGATGTAGTTCTAATTCAGCTTGCAAGATGTGACCCAAAAAAAAACATACTAATACAGAAATATATAAAAACATACGTACAAACATTGCAAGTTAAATAAAAGCTTTTAAAAAAAGAAGTAAATCGAATCAGTGAAACTCTCTACTTACCAACTAATGCGAGTAGAACTACTATTTCACAAAGCTACTACTAGCTGTTTCACAAACATATCTTGTTAAAAAATGTTCTTCTTTAAAAGATCTCGTTAGATCTTTTAAAGAAGTTCTTTAAACTCAACTGCAAAGCTTTATTGGTTGGTTATAATGATCAAATCAAAGCTTCATTATTGACCGAGCGAGCGCGATGCGTATCCGTTTCAGCTTGGGCTAAAGTTCTTTCGTTTGTGTGTCCGGCTGTTCTCTTCTACAAGTCGAATTTCTAAACCGATCTAGACGAAACATGGTATACAGATTTAACGAATTTTCAGACTTAGGGGATTTTTGTGGGGGAGGGTGGGGGTGAGGGGGGGATACTTCCTCCTAAATTGGGCAAAAAGAGGGCTACTGAATATCTTCGCCTTATTAGATCCGATTTCGATGTTTTTTTTTGTTGGAACGGTTTAAGGTGGTGTCATAAAAAAATGGTGAAGATCTGATGAGAACTTCGGCGTGACGAGCAGAATTGCTCCAAATACAGTAAATTGATCACTTTTAAGTATCTTCCAGTGGAATCAGCTCTTTACCTACTACCTAGGTAAAGAGGTACCTTTCTTTATCTAGGTAGTGATTGATGGAGAACCTTGGTTATTTATGTTAGTCTTACAAAAACGTAACTTGATGGCGCTACTGTGCACCGATAGATTGTTTGCAAAAAAGTCTATGTATTTTGTCTATCCTGGAATCTTGCAATTCAAATTTCGAGCACTTCCCGATTAGCTATCCAGCTGAAAATTTCAAGGCAGCTCACAAACCGATGAAAAGCCAATAAAAAAATAGGAAAAAAATATAAAAATTAGGGATTTTTTAAATTATTTTTATTTAAATGTTACTGTGTGTGTTCTATATTAGCCATTATTAGCCATTAATTATATTTGTTTCCTTTTTAGAATCGGTTACAGAAAAGTAAAATTATTATAAAAATACAAAAAACCCGACTGCGGACAAAATAATCACACTAATACTATATAGGAGAAAAATTGTGTATATGTAAGGGTATCTCCATGTGTGTGTATGTTTGATACTTCTTCACGCTTAAAAGGCTCTACAGATTTGGATGAAATTTGGTAAAATGGTAGCTTAGAACCTGGATTAAGACATAGGCTACTTATATCCCGGAAAAAATGTATGGTTCCTGAGGGACGTGGGTGAAACCGCGGTGCGCAGCTAGTATTTATATAAATGTCATATTTCTTTTCCACTTACATATTTTACTATACTTTAATAGTTGCAATTGCAAAATTATTACTGTAGTATTTACATTAACATGAATAATCTAAAATTGTTTTTTTTTTAAGAAGCTTAAAAGAAAATTGCTAATGTTTATTTTTAAGAATTATATATATTTGAAATGGTATTTTGAAGACCTGTATTTTGATACTTCAGTCGATAGAATTGGTAATTTTTTGTTCCGTCGGAAATACAATATGGCAGCTGTAAGCCACCATATTGGTTTTCTTGACATTTCATATATCTTATAGCACTCTGGTGATCAAGACAAATCCAATGATACCTTATCAAAATTCATCAAGCCGTATAGGCTGTAGGACGCGCCTAAGAAACGTGCAAACAAACAAATATACAACCCAAACACATAACCCTCCTCAGTCGGGTAATAAAAAGTTTACCAGCACCACAAACGTAACTTATGCATTCCGTTCACACTCAACCCGCGTCTGAAAGTTAGGAAACTGTCCTCAAGTAATTATGCTAGTTAGAGGCACCCGGCGCCTCCCGGGCCAAGATTTATAGATATTCTGTAATATATGAGGTTAGAGAGAAAATATGTGATTTTATTGTAGGAACTTTTCGGTATTTAAATAAATTAAAGATAAATTAAAGAATTTAAATAAATTATAATTGATAAAACTAAAAAACACACTTTAATAACATTAAACCGAACTAAAAAGTAAAAAATTAATTTAAATGTTAGAATAAAGTGATTAACGAGAAAATTAATGTCATTGTAAAAGGAGCGTGGGGTACTCGATAGTAATTGTTGTATTTTTATTTATTTATATATTATTTATTTATGTTACTATTTCTATTTCGAATTACAGAGTAAGTGTAAGAATGTCGTACAATGCACCCCACGCATCTGTTACAATGACATTAATTTTGGCGATTTCAAATTATTTTAATTTTTTAGTTTGGTGTTATTATATTAAAGCGTGTTTTTTAGTTTATTTATATCATACATAAATATATATATATATATATTTATATATTTAGTTAATAAACTTATTTTTTTATTTGAGTTTAGCAAGTAAGTTTTTTTTTATTTATTGTTTTGTCGATGACAATGTGCAGAATTTTGAATTAACCTGACCATTTAAAGTGGGAAAAAATCGAGTTCCGTAACATACATAGAAACATACATACATACATACATACAGGTGAAGCTAATAACAGCGTGTTAAAAAAAATACCTCTCATCACTCACTCAAAAATAATAACAACAATGATATATATATATATATATAATATAAATAAAAGCGGTGCTGAATGCATTATGATGACGCACTGATATAGTGTCTCTAGACGGCCTAGCGTGGACGACAAGCATTACAAAAATATAACTTTTCAATATTCAACTTCTAGCACATCAAACTTAGTTCTAATCGGCCAAAACTGCTTTACAAGCAGAAAATTCAAGTGCATGATTAGCAATTTTGATCATATACTATTCTAGGAGGAGAATCACCCGCCTCCATTCTCCCACTCCATTTCCCCAGAAGTTTTTCCTCTGTTGTTATGATCTTAGCTACTACAATGTGAGCCTGAACGCTATGAAAGATTGTAGCCTAACGATTCAATAGTTCAACTTAGAATCCAACAATACGGAGTTCGGTCTTAGCCTCCACCAATGACTTTTCTTAGTTACGTGTAGTTTACCATCGCTCAGTGCTTCAGAGGGCACGTTATGCTGTCGGTCCTGGCTGTTATTGATTAATAGCAATCGATAAACCATGTCAAAGGCCCTCGGACGGCCTGACAAACTCGGACACCTGATGCCAGCACTACCTCATACGACAAACAAACAACAACGAATAAGTGTGACATAAATAAAATACTTCTGTACGTGTGCTTGTCACCTTTTTTCATTGTTCAATCTCCACTGTTTTGTAATGTGTACCTACTATTATTTTTGATAATAAATTATTCTTATTATTCTTATTATTACCTAACTCCTCCTAAACGGCTGCACCGATTTGGATGAAATTTCGCGTGTTTCTTTTGTATATTTCAATAGCTTCCTGGATGGTTTGAACACAATTTGACCCAGTAGGTGGCGCTGCGTTTTTTTTATATTAAAAATTTTGGTTTAATAAAAGATTACAGGTTACACGTAGACGTCATTCAACCAATATTGTGTTGCTAAGGTCAAAGCTAAGATAAGCCGAATAAACTGTTAAGCTGCTAACGTTATTTTGTCCATAACCATCACTTTGACGTTGCGTTTGTTAGAAGTGACAAAACCTATTATAATTAAAATAGTTTTATGAAAGACAAAAAAACAATTGGTTAATTTCAATACAAAAACATCTAAAAAACGCTTCGTATGTTTCACGATGCTGGCTCCAAAACTGAATTATCTTTCTTTATTCCTTCTATTCAATACAGCAAGATCTCACATCAAATAAGACAAGACTCCGACTGGACGCTTTCTCATTAATTAAAACACGGACCGCTGGCTTTCAATTAACTTTGTGCATCAGATACTTATCGTCTGCTAGGAAGGGGAAAAGGGGGAAGATGTTATCGATAGCGAGAAAATTGAGTGGAAAATAAGATTAAGAAGTTGATAATGGTGGTTGTACTGGGGTATCAGATTATATAAATGGGTATATAATGAAACAGTAGGTACAAATAAGCAGGGTTTTAATGCAGAAATATTAAGACATTGAAATTGTTAAAATTTAAGGTCATACTTTGCGCCTCGCCTTTTCAAAAGCCTTCGCCACGTCTAGGAAGACGGCTATCGCGGCTTTGGGTTTTGGTTTCCTATTGAAACCCTTTCGGATGTACTCCGTGATGCAGTGCACTTGCTGAGGGCAAGAGTGTCTTGCTCTAAAGCTGAACTGCTCATCAAGTATGAGTTTTTTGGAGTTGATTCAGAATGATTCGTTCGTAGATCTTCTCCAGAAAGCTGAGAAGACTGGTGGGGCAGTAGCTAGAGTTCCCGGATGCCTTCTTTCCTGGTTTATGAATGCCGATGACGTCAGCACTCTTCCAGGCGTCGGGGAAGGAGAAGTTGCTCATGGCTGCATTGAAGATGCTAACTAAGAGATAAACTAGCGGGACAGAAAAGTGCTTGAGGACCCTGTTGCTGACGCCGTCAGCACCAGGGGCCTTTCGCACTTTGAGGTCCTTGATGATCGACTGAACCTCTGCGGCTTTAACGGACTCGAGGGGGGGGGGGGGGGGGGTCGGACGAGGGTAAGGTCCTGGAATAACACGTAAGGGCTACTTTTAAATGAAATGACCACGCGGGCATAGCTAGTTATAAGTATAGATATATATTCCTGAAAATTTAGTTTAAAATATCTTCCCGGCTTCCAAAACTAATAAACGGGATTCATGAAAAGTATAAGGAATATTTGTCCCACAGCTGGGCAAAGTCTCTCCCATTAGTAGGATTAGATAGGATAATTCTGAGATGATTGCGCTGGCTGTAAAATCAGTTTGTATATGAGTATCGTTAAAACAGGCTCAAAAATACCTTGAAGACAATTTTGACAACGAAATTCTCAAAGAAAATATTAAATCTCCCATTAGCCCCCTTGGCACTGACTTAATAAAATAAAGATGTCACATTTTGACACGTATTACGCCGCCATGACAGTTTGGGAATTAGGCGGGAGATTTGACAGTTACGCAATATCGGCCGCCATCGCCATTGCTATTTTACTTTTTTCTCTTTTTTTCTCCGTGGGAGGCATCAGTCAGACATTTTATTCGGCCTTTGAACCAATAAAATCGAGTTACAATTAGGATCACTTGCGGTTTTTCTCACTCAATGGTATTTCGATGTATTTTTCTCGATTTGGTTTTTATTTCTATTTAGGTTCGTATTCTTTTATTATTGAGGATTATCGAAAAAACTTTTTTGGCGCTGTTCTAAAAGCCTTTTTGAATTGACTTTATAGAAGCGGTGAGACAAAGACCTTTATAGCAAATCTAATGCACTTAGCTTAAAAGCTTTACGATAGAGCTATTCAGTTCTCGAAGTTTCTTTTTACAATAAAACCTAATATGCCACTATTAGAACAAACAATGAAATAGTTTTCTTTTTATATAACTTTCTAATAATACAATACAATAAATTTGTATTGCACACCGTTAACACGCAAGGACTCAAAACTATACATATAATAACGCAGCAAGACACAAAAAGTCGGTACAACGAAGATAATTATAACCAGAAGCCAAATAACTAGCTTAAAAGCTAAAAAATACGCCTGCCCTGCCAAAAAAGAGCTTTTGCCAAAAAATAATATATTATTGGAATGGGCTTATCAAGACCTTCAATTTGATACCCATATTATAAATTTAGAAGAAAAAATATTTTGTTCTTATTTGAAAAGGGTATCATACTGCCGCCATATTAAATGTTTTCAAAAAAAAATATCCTATATTACTCGGGGGATGAAAGGATTCTAACGATACCATAAATCTAAATCTGATCAGGCATTTAAAAGTTATGGTGTAATAAAGAAACTCACATACAAACATACATGAATGCTAAAAACATAACACTTCTTTTTTTGGGCAGTCGTGTAAAAAGCTAATGAACAAAAACATAAACATTACAATAAATGGTTTCTGTCTGTCTGTCTGGGTGTATGTTGGAAAATCGCGTAACACTACTGGACTAATAGAAGTGCAGGTTTCCCAGTTAGATAGCTTAGGTTTTGCCTTAAAATCTGGTGTACTTTGTATCTCAAGTCGATAAGTAGAAGCAAAAGTTAAAAACTGCTTGCCGACTGAACTAACTTGGAAGAAATTTGGTTTAAGGATACATGCTTTTATTACAGAAACATGACCTCGTGGGCAAAGCCAAGGGGCGCTGCTAGGAATATTAGAGTACAATAAAATTGGCAGTCTTCTCACCAAAGAGCAATCTCTACAAACTATAAAATACTAGTGACTCACCCCGGCTTCGCACGGGTAGCAATCACACCGCGGCTATTTTCTTTTAGCATTTTTATACCCGATGTAACTTATAAATTAAAAAAATAACTCCAGTAAGCGTAGGTTATTCAAAATCTTTGGCAGCAACATCCTAGTGTTTTTGATTATAGACAACTGCATTATTACTCACGTACTTGACAGACTTGTTATTATTTCTTTTCCACGGCAACATGTCATTCCATTCCTTATAGAGAGTGATCGACATTTTTGCAAATTTTTGATTCCTTGGTGACATTATTGCAATTTTTGTAGCGAATACAATTTTTTTGAAAAATAAATTACTGCCATGGTTACTCGCTGATAATGTAGCTTTCTTGTAAAAGAACTCATATATCGGTTCAGTATTTTTTTGCGTTTATCCATTACAAACAAACATACAAAAATACAAACCTGCAACAACTAAAATTATTATAAAAATACACATATCCCGAACAAAATTATTGAATAGCTCGTATCCGCCCGCCCGTAAAAATAATCGCACTAATATTATAAAGACGAGAGTTTGTATGTATGTAAGGGGTAACTGTGTTTGTGTCTCCGAGTGTGTGAGGGTTTGTGTGTGGGTGTGTGGGTGTGTGGGTGTGTGTGCGTGTGTGGGTGTGTGTGCGTGTGTGCGTGTGTGTGTGTGTATAGTTGTTACTTCTTCACGCTTAAACGGCTGAACGCATTTGGATGAAATACGCAGGTAGCTTATAATCTGGTATAACACATAGGCTACTTTTTATCCCAGAAAAATCGGTGGTTCCTGAGGGACGCGGGTGAATCTGCGGGGCTCAGTTAGTATTTATATAAATTTAATGTTTATTTTTTACGAACATATTTTACCTTACTTTAATAGTTGCAATTGCAACATTAGACTATAGTATTTAAATTTAATTAAAAATTGAAAATGTTGTAAGAAACTTAAAAGAAAATTGCTACTGTTTAGTTATAAGAATTATATATATTTCAAATGGTATTTTAAAGCCGTATTGCTATTTTATTTTGATACCTCACTCAATAGGTTTTGGTTTTTTTTGTTCCGTCGTAATACAACACAAAATTGTAATACAATATAAGCTCTAAGCTGCTATATTGTATTTCCGACGATTACTAGCTGTAATGAACGACATGAGATGTTACAAATGAAAAGGAAACAATAACAAGTCTGTCAAGTACGTAAGTAATAATGCAGTTGTCTATAATCAACTACGACCTACTACACTACGATCGTTGCTGCCAAAGATTTTGAATTACCTACGCTTGACATTTTATATATCCTATAGCACTCTGGTGATCAAGACTAATCCAATGATACTTAATTTATCAAAATCTATGAAGCCGTTTAGGCTGTAGGATGCGCCTAAGAAACGTACAAATATACAAACACATACACAACCCGAACACATAACCCTCAGTCGGGTAAAAATGAAATCATTCCTCTTAATAAAATTACTATACAATTCTTTGAACCATGAACTCGACTGTGAACTAAAAAAACTTCTTAATGTGTAATTATGGTTCCGAAGAAACGGTTAGAACCTCCATTTTAAAGTCGGTTTACAAAGAATGTTTGTATTGAAAACTACAATGGATATAACCATTGTTAGTTATGTCATGGCGAAACACGTCACTTAATACTATGAGTCACTCAAAACAATAGCTCTAAGTGCTTTAATACACCTCACTCGTCCGCCATGACAGTCCATGAAATTGGCGGCAAAACTGACGTTATGTTGACAGGTGCCAGTCGCGGCCGTTTATGAGAAGTGCTATTTGTCAACGCGATGTTTAATTGTTGTTTTGGAATATGTTCGAGAGTTATTTGAAATTAGTTCCGTTGAGGGTAGTTCTGAATTTTGATTAGTGTTGACGGTAGTCAGGAGAGCTCGTGGCAATATCCGTCCCTCCGTCCGTCTTGTGAATTAATAAGTCTACCCTTTTCAAAGCTTTTATTCAACTTCACTTGTATGTTTGTCCTTGAATTTTGCAATCAATATATCACCCACTTCCACTGAAGCTATCATGCTGAAATTTGGCGCACACGTTTGGTTCTCGTGATAATGCACGATTACTTAAATGCCGCCATTTTTAATCCAATATGGCGGACGTAACAAAATAGCGATTTATCATTTCCACAGCAACCCCTGTGATATGGGTATCAAATGAAAGGGCTTGATAAGCGAAACACAATAATTAAAGTGACGTAATTCGAAATCCAACATGGCTACTACATAAATGCTTCTTTTCTTTATTTAAATGTTTTTAAATTAACTTTTTTAGGGTTCTATAGTCAAACAAGTAACTTTTATAGTTTCATCATGTCCGTCTGTCCGTCAGTCCGTCCGTTCGTCCGTCTGTATTTTAAAGTCATTTCATTCAGAAACTATTAACACTACAAAGATGACATTTGGCACATTTATAGATATTTATAATCGCTACATAAGTGTATTAAAAATACTTAAAATAATAAAAACTGGACTCCCACGCAATATGTACCTACATGTAAAGTCAAAAAAAAATTGTGCCCTATACAGTGGGGTCTCGTTGAATAGGTCTTTTAAAATTATAATATTATGTTTTTGATAGTTAATGGTTTTTTTTGATAATGAACGAGTATGTATAATAATTTAATACATTAATTTTTATATATATTATTTACTAGATTTCGCCCGCAATTTCGCCCGCGCGGACTACAGTTTATCGCGATAAATAACGTCATACTTGTATATGTTTAATGTTCTTCTAGGACATTAAAAACCAATGTAAAAGTATAGCACCAACACTCTTGATGCTTTTAACAGACTTGTAATTTAATTTCCACGAAAACCGTTCTTTATAGCGAAAAATAGATATTTTCCAGTTTTCCCATGGCAACTTACCATTTTCCGGGATAAAAAGTAACTTTTGTTTGTCTCTATATTGTACAGTACCTATTTACAAAGTGTCATCAAAATCAGATTATCCGTTTTGGCGTAAAAGCTCCCCAAACAAATAAACAAAGACAACGTATCACTTTCCTATATATATTGGTCTGGATTTATGAGATTAATTTGAATAATCTAAAAAAAACTACAATAGATTTGAGCTGTCTAATGTATAATAACGTTCACTTTTATATTCTAAAGTTAAACAGTTAATCACTCAAGTTTTGATACTGCTCGGAATATTGCGTTTTTCGATAGAATTTCAACTTTTGTCAAGTTTCGATTCGATTGAGTTATAGTGTATCGTTGCATGGCAAAACATTAAGACGTGATACTCATACAAAAGTCACTCTTACTGCATTATGGAGTTAGGGTATATTTTTGCGTGGTGTATAATATTGACGTTTCAGTGAAGTCCCAAGAGATGTGTAATCGCTACGAAAGTTTTGAAGAAACGATTTCGAAGTTGGAAGTTTGGATCTATTTGTACTTGATACTGGATTGAGATTTTTATATTAGTAAGTGTTTTGTCTATCTTAATAAGAAACGCATGAAGGTTTAAATAACTAGCTTAAAAGCTAAAAAAAAACACGCCTGCCCTGCCAAAAAATTAGTTATGCCAATAATTATATACTGTTGGAATGTTCTTATCAAGGCCAAAAAATCTCACATACAAACATACATGAAACCTAATAACATTACACTCCTTTTTTGGGTAGTCGTGTAAAAAGGCGAAGTCTACACCGCTAAACAAACGAATGATGCATAGAATTGGCAGCTGCGTATGTGTGCGTGAGTGGGTAATTTGTGGTTAATAGACAATTTCACACATAATAGTGCATTATTTTTGATTTTCCGTGAGGTCTTGACAGAATTAACAAGACTCACGAGGTCTTGCTGCGATGGTAGCCGATCGGCATAACATGGTGTAAGCGTGTTCGTGAGGCTTGTGCGTAGGAGCGGATTGTCATCTTGGGCGCTTCACCTATTAGAATCCCCCTATTTTTACCCGACTGAGCCGAGAGTATTGTGTTTATCAGCCGATGTATGTAACTATGTATGTATGTATATATGTATGTATGTATGCATGTAAGTATGTATGTATGTATGTATGTAACATGGTGTAAGTGTGTGCGTGAGGCTTGTGCGTACGGGCGGATTGGCATATTTTGTGTGCTTCACCTATTAGAATCTCCCTATTTTTACCCGACTGAGCCGAGGGTATTGTGTTTATCAGCTTATGTATGTATGTATGTATGTATGTATGTATGTATGTATGTATGTATGTATGTATGTATGTATGTATGTATGTATGTATGTATGTATGTATGTATGTATGTATGTATGTATGTATGAATGTCTGTCGGTTGGTTCCTTTGTGGCACTATATAGAACAAACGCGTGGACCGATTTTGATGATTCTTACGTTAATCGATTTGTCTTAATCTTGAGAGTGCTAATAAAGACATGTCAGTAATCAAAATTCAATATGGCGAAAACCAGATGCAAAATTGTGAATAAGAAAAATATGAATGTCGACGTGGGGTATCATTGAATAGGTATTTGCAAATCATCTTTAGGTTTCTCTTATTATTTTTCATTTCGAATGACCATTTAGGATCTATTGATTGGTCGGCAACCTTTCTCCTTGAAATTTTTGCCTATTTTTAATTAAAAGCTTTTATTTAACTTCACTTGTATTTATCTATGCATGTATTTATGTTTGTATCTATGTATGTATCTATGTATGTATGTATCTATGTATGTATTATGTCTGTCCTGGAATCTTGCAATTCAAATTTCGAGCACTTTCCGATTAGCTATCCGGCTGAAACTTTCAGGTAGCTCACAAACCGATGACAAAGCTTTTTTTAATCATAAAAAACTTAAACTTGTTAAAAGTGAAAAGCCAATAAGAAAAAATGAAAAAAAAACTTGAAAGAAAGAAGAAAAAAAACCTTAAAACAAAACTTAAAATTGTTAAAAGAGAAAAGGAACAAAAAAATTAAAAACGTAAAAGTTACAAAGCAACAAAAAAAACACATTATACCTGCTTATTTTTGTTCGCAGTTGGGTTTTTGTGAAGGTTCTTGACCGTGCTTGTTTTATCCCGTAAAAATGTCCCCGCAGGAGAAGCCGCATGGCGCAGTAGGTAAAATATAAATCTGTCCATCCCATTTCACTAAAAAGGCTCTCAACACTGGAGTTAAAATCATTGCAATCAAGTAATACAGTCCGACAGTGCTACTGATTGGAAGCGATGGTAATTGATGGATTGGAGAATGCAATAAGTATAATGGATATATTGATGAATTACGGCTTTGTACCTTTTTATTGGAAATCTGTCTGCATAGGTCTTTCAAGTTTACTTTTTATTAACAACTAAGTGACAAGCAGGTTCTTTGCCCAATGGTAAGCGCCACATCTGCCCGCAAGACATAAGTACAATAACTATCTTAAAAGCTAAAAAAAACACGCCTGCTCTGCCAAAAAAGAACTTATGCGAATAAATTATATACTGTTGGAATATGTTTAGCAAGGCCTTCAACTTGATACGCATATCACAAAATGCGGAAAAAATATTTAAAATGGAGCCATAATGCGGCCAAACAGACATTTTACGAAAACACGATACCACATAAGTCTAAATCTGTTCAGGCATTTAAAGGTTACGGTGGAATAAAGAAACTCTTATACATACATACATACATGAATTCTAAAAACATTACCTACTCCGGGCAGTCGTGTATAAACTGTAACCCGATTACAGTCGGGTAAAAAATAGACTATGACGCTCTTGCGATGAAGTCGAATTAATTGATACCTCGCTTGTCAAAATCGTTTTTTTTTTTTTTTTTTTTTTTTTTTTCTTAATTTTAACACATAACCCTTCCTTTACTTCGCCGTAGTCGGGTAAAAATGGCACTCTATGCCTGAAGACGAATTTAACCTTGACACCTCGTTTGTCAAAATCGGACCAATAGAGGTGACGCTATGGTGGAACATCCACATACCCACATACATACATAGACTGTTAAACACATTACCCTTGCTTTGCCGTACTCGGCTAAAAACTATTACATTGCCACCAAGAACCTTAATTGCAAAATTTTATCTCGTCACTCTGAGACATTTTTGTCATATGCCCAGTGACATCATCCAAAACTATTGCTCATCAAACTATAACACGCTATGGGCGACCTCAACCGCAACATGGAAATCAGCGCCACTTAGTCCAGTATTGGACAAACTACACAGACCGCTCACAGATAGCGTTGCACAAACATCAAGTTCATGCAACCCTGGATCGCACAAACGATATTCTCGCCGCTAATTAGAATATATAGAATTGCCAACGAGAAACATTCGGACGACAGTCCAATTATACCTAGTTTGGTCGGAAGTACTTCCCGTAATGATGGAGGAGCTTCAACAGTGGATACCTAGTAGGTAGGTAGGTTTACCTATCCACTCCCACACCTTTACTTCCACAAAACTCCTTTCTTCTTTTACTTTCGAGTTTGCACACTTCCGCTTGGCGTATGAATGTCCCGCAAAAGTGTGGTGTTTGCCGTGGTGGAGTCTTGCACAAGAGGCATTCCAATATACTACTACCACTTACTGATGACTGTTACAGTTATTTGATAACTTAGTGAATACGGGAAGAGATAAATATTCTATACTAGCTGTGCCTTGCGTGAAATGATATGCATGTGATGATGATATGATCAAAATTATCCTGTGTTATTCCAGTACGCTATGTATTTATGTATCACATTTCATCAAAATCCGTTTAGCCGATCCAGCATGTAACAAACTTACTCATACAGACTATCACATTAATATTTTTTTTGTGTGATTACTTTGTTTTGATACAAAATGTTATCTTTCAATGTTTTAAAACAGAACTTGTGCGTACTAAACCTATACCTAAACATCATCATCATCATGTCAGCCTTTGGAAGTCCACTGTTTAACATAGGCCTCCCTCAAAAAGCGCCATGACGAGTGACGATCTTGTGCTACCTCCATCCATCAACTTCCTGCGATGGCTACAATGTCGTCGGTCCATCGGTCTCCCTACACTTCGCTTTCTTGTTCGTGGTCGCCATTCGAGAATCTTTATTCCCCAGCGGTTGTCAGTTCTGCAAACTATATGGCATACCCATTACCATTTAGACTTGAAAACTCTGAGAGCTATGTCGATAACCTTGGTTCTTCTACGGATTTACACTTTCCAGATTCTGTCACGTAGTGAAACATCGAGCATAGATAGCTCTCCCTATTGCACGCTGCGCGACTTTATACTTAAATACTTATCGGCAAACATAAAAAAGTCAGCCATTTTTCCATATTTTATTTCAGTACCTAATGTACCGTAAAACATTTATATTTGTACACCAGAAAATTTCATGAAAAAAATATATTTTTTCTCCATTGTTATTCACAGAAAGGTTTGTACTTGACTAGAAACCAAAACAAAGTTGAAGTATTTGACCTATCTGTGTAACCGTCCCAACCGATTGTTTGAGAACTAACTTTTATCCGCGGGTTTGCTCGCACGGACTTTGTACAAATAGAATGGATGTCGGACAGCACACAGTTGCCCAATGTTTCTCTGGCGTCGTTGCTCCCAAGCGGATAGAACGATTTCTATGTTTTTTTTTGTTTGATAGCTGATTTTAGCAAGAAGGTTCTTTGTGGTGTTTGGAAAAAACTGTGCAGCCGTTCTCGAGATATTAGCTGCAATTTTTTTTAAAAGCATGAGATAAGATAAGAAACAATTTATTTTCACAAACTGTACACAGCAACACATAAATCAACAGAGAAAATTAACCAAAAACAAGCAAGTAAGCACCTGTGTACAAAGATCGCTGCCACGTACAGTGCTGCCAGAAAAGGTCTGAGCTCAGCAAAAAAGCTGTGAATGAAAATCCACAGCTCTGATTTTCAGCTCAGGCCATTGGTGACGCATGGTCTTTTTTTTAAATTAATAAATATAAAGCAAGTACACAAATATATAGAAAATAAATATAACTATACCAATATCACAATATTTCACGCACAGTATGAATAATATTAAAGTATATAAGATTTAATATATTTGTAATTATAGTTGAATTTATAATATGTAACGATTATTGAAAATTGCTGGAATTGCTGGAAGCTAAAAAAATCACACGAAATCTTTGTATTTTGCTTAGAGGGTAGGCATAACAAGAAAGAAAAGACTACAAACGTGCGGCACGGCCAAACGGCAAAATTCCTACATTAATTACAAAACAACATTACAAACTTTTGGTTTGTGCTAAGTTTTCAATATCGTTTGTATCTTTCGTAATAATATGATGGTCTCACCATTCACCAGTATATAGTATACGAGGACCAAAACTGAAGAGAACTGTAATATCAAAAAAAAATGAGATGTTTTGTAAGTGCCAGTTACAAACTGTGTTTGGAAGGCGGTATATAAATTGTATATAATCGTAATTGAAAAATAAATTATAATTGACATATTAAGGTGTCATACTTCCTAGCAGAAGTCTTAAAAAGAGCCCCAGATTTTGTAATTTTTTGTCCTACCATAAGCAAAAGACCTACGAGTTCCGTTCCTTACAATTACAATTTTATTGGAGTGAATTAATTTTGAAAAGGTGGAAAGAGAAATTTGACGAAAATAAACAAAATTTCGTGTTTTTTCATTTATGAGCAACAACTCCTAGACTATGTACTGTTTGTAGACAGCATTGTATTGATTTAAATGCAATTTTTTTTCTTTTTTAATCACACAATATTTAAATTTGGGATATAAACTTTTATTTTATTTATATCTCATTTTGATGTAATGCTATACATAAAATCAATAAATATAACTTAAAAAAAAACTGAATATCAAAATTTGCTGAAAAGAACAAATAAATAGCTAACAACATGTTACAAAGTCAGTGTCAAACTGCTACAACTTCGTAGACGTGCTGCCTTTACGTTTTAATCATAATATAAGAACATCCATACATATTTTATTACCTCATATTATGATACGTAAGGATTTTATTGTACTCGTAAATTCAAAAGTAATAAAAGCTTTGGTGTAGAACCTATCTACGAAAACTCGTAGCTTCTGCTACGCTACGTAGGCAGTCTACGTTGTGTCATTTTAAAAGCTTTTATTTAACTTGCAATGTTTGTATGTGTGTGTATAAGTATGTTTGTGTAGCTGAAAGCAAATCTTGCAAGCTGAATTAGGACCTCTTATCCTACGGAGTTGAATTTATACACGTTGGTTCAGTTCCGATGAAAATTTAATAAAGCCGCCAAAATTTTAAGTTTGGCGTACGCCTTCTGCATCACGCATTGTGGTGGCGGCGGGGCACTCTCGTAAAGGTGAGGTCAGTTATAGACCAACAGCGTAAATCGATACAAAAACACTAATTAAACACAAATTAAATAATATGTATCCCCTGACTCCGCATCCCCCATTATAACTAAGAAGCAACTCGATCACATCAGTTCTCAAAAATAAAAACCAAATGAAAATCGGTCTATTCGTTTGGGAGCTACGATTCTCAACACCCTCCCTGACCCATTCCCCATCCCCCTTGCCCCTAAACCTCCCCCCTCTCCCCTAACCTTTCCCCCTTGACAAGTTGAATTATTGCAACTATAGTTAGTAGTGTTACAGGTATAGTAGTGTGCGAGGTGAGACACATTTGCCTACGTTTTGCACTCACCTTGAGACAGGCCACTGGATGAGCTTGAAATTATAGTTGGAATTATCCAACTGATATAGTAACTCCCGTTTTTGAGTCTCAAAATGTAAAAAACACATTAGTTTTCATAATAACATTAAGCTAAATTATAGTTGGAATTATCCAACTGATATAGTAACTCCCGCTTTTGAGTCTCAAAATGTAAAAACCACATTAGTTTTCATAATAACATTAAGCTATAATTTTTGGTATTTCGACCATTATATACATAAATTTACTCAACTAGGAAAAATAAGCCTTCAAAATATGACTTCGTTTTTATTCGACTATGTCAAGCTTTCGGATTCTATCAACGTCGATTGATAACGTTCGCACGGTAGTTACCTCTCGAATAGGGCTTCAATGGATATAGTACGATTCACGCACAATCTCGGGGGGAGGTATTTTATGCGGTGCGTAGTATGAACCAGGTGAGGCTGATATGTTATTCCCTGCAAACCTTAAGAGAGTAATAAGGAGACTCCACCAACCTTTCATCCACGCCCATCGGGTAGCAGCATCCGTCGCAGCAAGCTCGGCGGCACTGCGCAGTCGGTTTCATAGTGTTATTTAAACTTTTAAACACTTCCAGCACCCTCGTGACGAACTAAGGTGGTTCTTATAGTCCACACTACGATATCCGTCACATTCGGCAGGATAAAGAGCAGCGTGCTCTTGGCACAAGTCGCATTGACAGACTGTCTCTCATCAATAAACGGATATATATTATAAAGCATTGAAGTTTGATTTCCAACTACCCTCCATCTAGCTTGCAAATATAATTAATACTACCATGCCAAGTGCAATGGCCTACTAGTGCTGATTAGAATCCAACGATACCGGGTTCGGGCCTAGGCTCCGCACCAATTACTTTTCTAAATTATGTGCGTTTTCCATCGCTCCGCGTTTCAGTGAGCATGTAAAGCTGTCGGTCCGGTTGTCACAGTCGTTAATCTGTGTCAGAGGCTCTCGGGCAGCCTAACTCTGAAATAAGAGGCCAGCATTAACCTCATAGGACAAGCAATTATTAGACAGCCTAATTAGAGCGAAACCTAACATAAATCTTTCTTTGTTCACAGTTAAGCCCAAATCAGTGGATGTGATCACTGGCGACGGCCAAACCCTCCAAAATGGCGACATTCTCGGCCCTCTACTAGAAAGAGCCAAGATTAACATCAGCTGCATCGTGAAGGAAGGCAAGCCGCAGCCCAAGGTTGTCTGGTACTTCAAAGGGAAGGAGAGATTGGATGGTAAGTGGATTATTTTAGTGCCATTTTTTGGTAACAATGGAAAAAATGATTATTTGCATAATTTGTCTGCTGATAACTTAAGACTATTAAGGGTACATATCTGAATACCTAAATTTAAAATATATACGTTTATAAATAATAAGTTCAAAATAATTAATTTTAAAATCCGTAATCGTTTAAATAAGTAAATTGAAAATGTTTAAAGTTTCTTATATATAATAGTCGAAATTCCGAAAATCAATATACATATTTTTACAATTCTTAAGTTTTAAATACTTAAAATCATAATACCTCATGGCTCAAATGAATAAATTAAATATAAATAAAGTACGGTATTTATAATGGTCGATATATGTAGATACTATACTGTGACAGTAGGTTAAGGTGAAGCGCGAATGGCTTTTGGGCCACCCCCACCCACCGCGAATATGTTTGTTTTACTTAGGTAATTGAAAATTACTTCAAATTTATTTAGATTAAATAAATGTTTGTTTTAAATAATGTATGCCTAGTAACCATTTTATATTCTGAACTTAGACTATTTAACTATTATGCCTTTTATCCATTATTAATTTCAACTGTTATGTGTTGCGGACTTTTTTTCGTATACTTCTAACAAATGAACTGATATATTTAGAATGATTCGATATTTTAAAATTATGTATTTTGAACTTATGAATTCTAAACGTTTATATTTTAAGTTTATATAAAAAGTTAAGTAATTAAAAGTTATCAGTAGCTTAAAACGTAAGAAATCAAAACTTTACTATGTATATTTTCTTTAGGTGAATTAATCGTTACTAGTTACTTAAATGCCTTAACAAATTTTGACGCAGAGATAATCAAAATTATCATTATGGTTTTAGTAGTGACGCCTGCTATCTTATTAATCTTCGTAAGGAAATATTTGGTCAACGTACGGGATTTAAACCCATGCCATATTTGCTTCTGCGCTGTGTACACTCTTAGCTAATTAAGCTACCGTAACCATTACGATGATGCACTCTAAAATATTCTTATACTGCTGCACTCAGAGAGGTCAATTAACACTACATTCCATTGAACTCTGTCAAAATCCACACAATAAAATCGAGTTTAATGCTTGATTAGGGTTAACTAAAATGTATAAGTGCGGTTTATACATTTAAAGATATATTTTTAATACATTTCGATTCTAATCAATAGAAATAACTAGTTTCACTATGTTATCACTACACTCTACAATTTCATTCGAAACGCTTCAGTTTCCACCGTTATTCTTCACAAACGGGTCATCCGCTTAAACCTACTTCACTCTGAAGGATTTCTACTATATTTTGCTGCGAATACCTACTTCTATCTTGCATTGAAAATACAACAAAAATAAATCTTATTTCACACTCGAAATTTTGGAGATTTTTAGTATCGATTCTGGGGCCCAGTTCCTTATCACAACTTAGATGTCGCGCCCAATACTTGCCGTGCACAAACAATGACTATACATCTTGTCAAAGTGCGACGCACCAGAACCAACCACATTTTACAATAAGTAATATTATTATTAAAATAAAAAACCTGCGATCAAAATGATTAAATACAAGCTGACCGCCCGCAAAAATAATCACACTAATATTATAAAGGCGAAAGTTTGTATGTATGTATGTAAGGGTGTGATTGTGTGCATGTTTGTTACTTTTTCATGCTTAGTTGGCTGAACGGATTTGCTTAAAATTTGGTACGGCAGTAGCTTATAATCTGGATTACCACATAGGCTACTTTTTATCCCGAAAAAATGTATCGTTCCTGAGGGACGCGGGTGAAACCGCGGGGCGTCGCTAGTATTTATATAAATTTAATGTATCTTTTTTACTTACATATTTAACTTTATTATAATAGTTGCAATTGTAACATTAGACAATGTTTATATTCACATAAACTTGAACAACGTAAAACAGAAAATTTTGTATGAAGCTTAAAAGAAAATTGCTACTGTTTAGTTAAAAGAATTATGTATTTTTGAAATCGTCTTATAAATTATGTATGTTGATAACCTCGCTCGAAAGGTTTTGGTCATTTATTGTTCCGTTGGAAATACAATATGACAGTTGCAAGCCGCCATATCATTTTTCTTGACACTTCATATATCCTATAGCACTCTGGTAATGAAAACGAATCCAATGATACCTCATTTATTAAAATCTATCAAGCCGTTTATGGTGTAGGACACGCCTAAAAAATGTGCAAATATACAAACATACATAATACCCAAATACATAACCCTACTCATTCGGGTAAAAATAAGAGCTTTAACACTCTCTTTCGAACATACATGAGAACAAAGTTCAATTTCAACTTCTTGTGAATCGCCATCACCACCGCTGCCTCGGTTTGGTCTATCTGAAGCTTTAAGCCTACTTCACACTCCAGTATATCCAAGATTTATAAGTCATTTACCGCGAAATACCTCCTCCTCTCTCTCAAGGAGACACATGGAATGGTCTCATTAGA
The DNA here is from genome assembly GCA_946251855.1 of Alsophila aescularia. Classification (NCBI taxonomy): domain Eukaryota; kingdom Metazoa; phylum Arthropoda; class Insecta; order Lepidoptera; family Geometridae; genus Alsophila; species Alsophila aescularia. Next base: position 53,874,879 of record OX276373.1, read on the forward strand.
ATTATATTACCCTTTTCAATTAAATGTTGAATGGCTAATAAGACAGTAACTGAGGCTGTGGTATTGGAACGAGTGTGGTTCCGGACGTTATGTTATAATAAAGTTGTTTAAATAGGTTTGTGTGTGTGTGGTGGGTTGGGCGTTGGTGACTGAACTTGAGCTTTTTATATTCCAATCAACCTGGTTTTAACCTCAGTCTTTGAATCTATTTTTTAGCGTAGATTTTTCTTTGCTCCTGGGTAAGAATAATTTAGTAGGAAGTCTGTTATTCAAAAATCACAAAAAAATGGGACTTTGTACAACTTACCTGCAAGGGCGAGTATGGCGTATTATATTCCAAAATATCTATCGTAGAAAATGGGAACTCAATAGATTAGTCTCTGATACATAGTTCTCTTACTTAGTTTCATTGTTTAGCTAGATATCTAACCAGCGAACTCCGGGCACGATTAATCTACCACAGTGTAAAAAAACAGTACAATGAGTTCGTTCCACATGGGGCTCACTGACCGCACCGAGCGACGTTTCAATTCAAACGACACTGACACAAAATCAATTTATTTCACAGTGCATTTTCACAGCAGATAGTGTATCTGATTTTTCATAGATTAAAATGTGGAAAATTTTAGTATTGTGGGGATTTGAGATGACGTTGTTTTTGTAGCGTATTGATTTATATTAACTCTTGCTTGACGTGTGAAGTAGTGCTGGTCTCTGGTGTTTGCGTTTGTCAGGCCGCCCGAGGACCTCTGATAAGGCTTGACGACTCCTATTTATCAATAGCAGCAGGGACCGACGGCTTAACGTGCCCTCCGGAGAACACAGCGATGGAAATTGGCACATAACTACGGTTTCGCAGAGACTTTTCAAATGCTTGATTGGTCAAATCCTATACAAGTCAAAAACTTAATTTGTCACATTACAAACTGGTTCAAATTCATATATCGACAAATCCTTAGCTCGTCAAATACTATGTCATAAATTAGAAAAGTATAGAGAACTGAACCCAGTATCGTTAGATTCAAACGTGCACTAGCATACCCCACGGCTGTTATAGTATTAAGTAACTGATGGATTTTGAAAATGAGAATTAGTTTAGAATATAAGATAAACAAATAATCCTCAAAAAAACGTTAATACTCGTAGGGAAGCGATTAATCGCTGTCAAATAGAAAAGTGCAAATAGCATAGTATAGTAAAGTAATGGAAAGGTATTCCAGAGTCACGGGTTTATATTGTGCTTAATAATCATATATTTCCTATGTAAAAATTCAAATGTCTATTTTTGTACACGTATTTTGTGACATATTTACAACTAGCTACTTCTATAACAAACTTTTGTTAGTTTTAGTTTCCCTAAAATTTGAATCAATAATTAATCGAATTAAATTAATTAGGCATTTGACACTAATAAGTAATAACGAACTTTAACTTCACTATTGAACATTAGCATCTATTTAGAAAAATATAGAACTAGTTTAAAAGCTAAAAAACTCAATAAAAAAAAAAACTTGTGCCAAAAAATAACTTATGACAATAAATTATATACTGCTGGAATGTGCTTATCAAAATTTGATAACCATATTGAAAATGTTAAGAAAAAAAGTGTATTTTAGCCTTTGAAAATGGAGCCATACTGCCGGCGTATTGAACTTTTTTAACGAAAATACAGCCTATGTTACTCGGGGGGATGTAAGGATTCTAATAATACCATACGTCTAAATCTGTTCAGGGATTTAAAAGTTATGGTGGAATAAAGAAACTCACATACATACATACATGAATCCTAAAAACATTACACTTCTTTTTTTGGGCAGTCGTGTAAAAATGTAAGTTAATTTTACTTTACCAATCTCATAATGATACCTCACTCAATCGTGACCGCCGTCGAAAATCGTATTTCAGAAAACCGCTAATCTAATTGCGATTTGTGCGGTTTGATCCAGTTAGGACCAGATTAGCTGTCGGTTTGCGGCGGAGCGCGTCAGGTGGACGCACGCGATTAGACTGGAGAGACTCGAAATACTAATTACTAAAGCTCCATAAGGCCTAGGATTTAAATTGCTAAATGATGGTGGTCTGCTAGTTTCATTTGTGTAAGTATTTGAACATCGAGATGATCTATGGTTACAAATTAGATCCTTCTGGGTAGATACTTTACATTTTTATGCACTATCTGTGCCCGCGGCTTTGCACGCGTGGTCATTTCTCTAGATTACAGGTACTATATGTGATATTCCAGGACCTTAAATACCAACATACCAACATTTGATTAAAACTTCTTCAGTTTTCAAAAATATTTTTTTCGATTGCTCTGCGTCTAATCATCGCATTAACATATCAAGTACCCAAGTTCTTAAGTCAAACCTTAAGCTATCTAAAAGTGGGAACCCCTTTGGTATCGGTCTAGTAGTTTTTACGTGATGCGTGAACAAACATACAGAAAAACAAACAAACAGACAGACAGTTTAAAACAATGAAATATTCTTGTTCAGTAGCTTATTTTAAGTACCATTTAAGGCCATTTTTTTTTAATTATCCTCTTTGTACAGACTTTTTCTTTAAAAAATTGTCTTCCTACTTAAAATATACTACTGAACAAGAACAAAACGCTTTTTTTGTATAAGTATAAAAAGTATAGTAAGTTAAGTATAGATAGATAAATAGATAGATACATAGATAGATAATTACCCCCAATATGCTACCCCCAATCAGTTGTTATACATTTCTTACTACGAGTATATTAGAGCTGTTAGTCTTGTCAACGATGCTGAGCTCACCGAAAAGTTGGAACCTCTGAGCTTACGCAAAGATTGTTGTACAGATACGAGGAATGTTCTGAGGAACTTTTCACCCACCGCGCTTCTCGTTTCTACCGTAGAAACCAGACAACTATTTCATCTAGTAGGTACCTAGTTTGTATTTGTATTGTAAGTAAAAACATCCAACTTTTTTTAGCCCCCGAACAAAGAGACGGGTGTTTTAGGGTGTGTATCACTGTGTATCTGTGTCACTGTGTATGTGTGTGTGTGTGTGTGTGTGTGTGTGTGTGTGTTTGTGTGTGTGTGTGTGTGTGTGTGTGTGTGTGTGTGTCTGTCTGTCTGTGGCATCCTAGCTCCCAAACGAATGGATCGATTTTGTTGCGTTTTTTTTTTGTTTGAAAGCTGATGTGATCGAGTTGGTTCTTAGCTATGTGAGCAGGGTGAGGAGGGGAGAAGGGAGGTAAGAAAATGGGGTGAGAATCGTAGCTTCCAAACAAATGGATTGATGTGATCGAGATGCTTCTTAGCTATATGGGGGGGGGGGGTGGGGGTCTGTGGGTTTTTTTTTTTTATTTGTGCTTGTAAAAACTTTTATTTAACTTGTTATGTTTGTATGTACGAGTATTTATGTATGTTTGTTTAGGTCAAATCTTGCAAGCTTAATTAGAACCACTTCTGCTTATCCTAAGGGGTTGAATTTTTGCATGTTGGTTCAGTTTCTATGACTATGCATTTTTATGGTAAGCATGACCTGAATCGACATCCAGATAAAAGAACTCTTCAACGGTCAACAGCACTATTACGAAATTTTGTGTACACATTATATTAATCTAGCCGGTTTTAAGTTTTACTATGACAAGGCGGCAGCACTCCGGGTTGCCTCCTGACATAGGAACTCCTCAACGGCATAGTTAAGAAATATTGGTTACGCATTTAATTTTGATAGCCCGTACTAAGTTTCATCATGACATGGCTACAGTTTTATTATTGCTATAGAATAACTTATTTAAAATGTCTAGTCACAATATATGTCATCGAGTCTTTAAATTGTCAGCGAACATGAGAGCAAACTGTCATAGTCAAACTCGGTCTTGCTGCAGCGTCACTTCACTGAAAGCGAGGCAGCCATCTTGTGATCGACACTGGTTGATCAGGGAGGTGCCAGCCAGTGCACCATGTCAGCGAATCGCTGTTTACCATTTTAATCACAGTGATTCAAAGCCTAATTTAATTTAATTTGGAGTTTTATAGTTTTACGGCTACTAAAGAATAGATTATAGAGCAAGTCCTAATAATTACAGAAAAAAAAATGTTTTTTTTTTGTAATCCATACCAATATATAAAATAGAATCGTTGCCTGTTTGTTTGTTTATTTGTTATTCGTTTGTTTGGGAAGCTTTCACGCGATAACGGCTAGACGGATTTTGATTAAATTTGGAATGAAGATAGCATAAACCATGGAATAAAACATAGGATGATTTATATTACGAAAAATTTAAAGCTTCTACGGGAAAACTGGAAAACTGTTTTTTTTATTAATTGCTGTAAAAAATTGTTGCCAGGTATAGCATTGGTGCTATACCTACTTTTGTATTGGTTTTTAATATCCTAGAAGAACATAGGGTGTTTTTTCGCGATAAACAGTAGCCCGCGCGGATGTAGTCGCGGGCGGGAAATCTAGTAGAAATTAATTTTGATTCCTCGCCCACATTCTCACACCGTCCAATGTGTTCTGAAGAAGGCATTATCCGGAGCCATGAAATAAATTAGAGCTAATGTTCCACAAAATAAATCCCGCCAGGGGCTGCATACTGATAGTGATTGCTTTACAACCGAAATCGGTACATACCGATGACAACTGTTAGGTTTGACAGTTATTGTCAAAAGGTATCGATTTTAATCGGTACTTGTGATCTTGATTGACGTTGATATTTGGCAGAGACTACCAAATATCGTTATAATCAAACTTTGGGACCGATTTCGGTTGTAAAGCAATCACTGTCGATGTCGAGACTGCAGGCCCTGGTAGATCTCAACAATATTTAAACCACATTTTATCTTTTCAAAGTCAGATAGCAGTTACACTGGAAGGAAATAAATTGAATCCATGTCAGTGCCATGACGTTTGGAATTGAAACGCCACCGTCATCGCGTCCGTTACCTCGACCGAAGCCATTTGGAATGGGCTATGTTTTAACCTCCAATGGAAAGTGGGGTGCTTTTGTTTGAAGCCTTCGTCTGTCTGTCTATATGTCTGTCTGTCATCGTAGCTCCAAAACGGATAGACCTTCGATTGTTTGGGGTTTGCTCTAAGACATACTTTAATGCGTTAATATTTCACTGTTGCCCAAAAAGGAGTGTAATGGTTTTAGGATTCATGTATGTTTGTATGTACCTATGTATGTATGTTTGTATGTGAGTTTCTTTATTCCACCATAACTTTTAAATGCCTGAACAGATTTAGACGTGTAGGGTATCGTTAGAATACTTACATCCCCCCGAGTAACATAGGCTATAACTACTATTACAAAGGCGAAAAAAAAGAAAGGATTTTACAATATGGGTATCAAATTGAAAGCCTTGATTTTCACATTCCAACAATATATAATTTATTGGCATAAGTTCATTTTTGGCAGGGTAGGCGTGTTTATTTAGCATTTAAGCTAGAAATTTATTTAAAAGCTTTTATTTAACTTACAATGTTTATATAGTATGTATGTATGTTTGTTTTGGTCAAATCTTGCAAGCTGAAAAATAACCACTTCGTCTATCCTACGATTTATATTTTGATATATTGCTTCAGTTCCGATGACAATGTATTTTTATGGTAAGAATAACTTGAATCAACATCCAGGATAAGATCCAGATAAAGGAACTCTTCAGCTGTCAACTGGTTGCATTTCTCAACCGATCAAGACTTGGTATACAGGTTAAACATTTTTTTTGTTTCGGTGATTTTTGATTGGTGGTACTTCCCCCAAAAAGGGGCAAAAGGGGAGCTACTAAATATCTCCGCCGCAATAGACCCGATTTCAATGGTTCTTATTTTATTTGAAAGGTAGTAACTTTAAATTGGTCTCATAAATATTTAGTGAAGATCTGATGAGGATCTTCGGCGTGATGAGCAGAATAGCTCCTCAAAATGCAGTAAATTTCTCACTCTTACGTTTCTACTAGTGGACATTATTTATTCTTTGCCTTTACCTACTAGGTAGGGATTGATGGAGCACCTTTGGTATTAATGTTAGTTGCACAATAAGGTAACTTGATGGCGCTACTGTGCACCGCTAGATTATTTGCAAAAACGAGTTTGTGAGTTTGTACGAGCGAGGTCTACAGCTCATTGTGCCACTAATGATACCTGGTTTTAAGTTTTACCATGTCATGGTTGCTGCACTCAGGGTTAGATCCTGATTAGGAAACTCCTCAGCGGCTATCAGCACAGACACGAAATTTTGTATAATTGTGATAGCCCGTTCTAAGTTTCACCATGACACTGCATTTTTTTAAACCTTATTATTTCAGAGTATGGTATTTTTGGTATGTTGTAATATTGAAATAAATCCTGGAGTTCATGACTAATTAGTTGAGGGCCATTATCTAGGATTATGGTCTCTGGAATACCATAAACCATAAAAACTAAGTTCTCAAGTATATGTTTGATTACAGAAGAGGTAGCTCGCTTCATGGGGAATATAAGACAATATTTGGAAAAACAACATGTGACTACAAAAATAAATCTATTAAGTTTACGTGTCATTGGAAGTGGACCAACAATATCAATAGATATGCATTGGAAAGGACGAGAACAGTTCTTAGGTTTACCCATCAGACCAATGGTATTTTGATTCTGATGCTTGTAAGCGAGGCATGTTTCACATTTGGAAATATGGCTGGCAATGTCTTTGTACATTCCTGGCCAGAAGTATTATATATTATAACTGAGCAACAAGGGCAAATAATCTATATCTATAAAACAGTACTGTGACATATTCATTGACTGACTGACAGACATTAATGCACAGCCTAAGCCGTTAGACATAGAGATTTGAAATTTGGAGGGTGTATTCCTTGAGTACCCTAGGGTAACACTAACGAGTTTTTTTTAAATTCCATTCCTAAATGGGGGTAAACGGGGGTGGCTTAGTTTTACACGCAGGCAAAGCTGAAGTGTGCATCTAGATAAACATTAAGAATATTACATACGACATGAAAAAAATACTCATTCATTTTACCAGAATGCGCAATGCAAAGGCCGGGTTATGTGTTTATCAGACAATGTAGATATATACCTTTGTGGCACTATATAGACCAAACGCGTGGACATATTTTGATGATTTTCACGTCAATCGATTTATCTTAATCTAGCGAATGCTATTACAGACATGACAGTAATCTAGTTCAATATATTGACAACCAGACGCCATATTGTGTTAACGAAAAAATCAATGAAGTCAATGAATTAAGTGGGGTAACATTGAATAGTCTCAGTGTTTTTTCAGCACATACCTTTCATATTGCAGATTATAATAATGAAAGTGATTTTGGTAACTAAAGCTTGTTTTGAACATGCTTTTATTAGCTTCACCTGTATCAATGTTTGTATGTAACGGAATCTTTAAACTCGACCACCTTTAAAAATTTTTACCCACTTTAAATGGTCAGATTAATTCAAAGTTTTGCACACTTATCAGGGCCCGATGACAAGACAATAATTTAAAATTTTTGTCTCATCATCCTGATCAGCATCATCAGGATTTTGTTTTCAAAAATATTTCCATAATATCTTACTATTTTTAAATTGAACTAAGTATATAAAAACACAAAAGATTATAAAACAAAAAAAAAAGTTACCATTAAGTGACCATCTGGAGCTTTCGGGTGTCAAACTCACATCAAACCTGAACTATTGGTCTTATATTGAATCCAAAGCCAAAGTAGATGCAAAAAAAAAGTCTTAAGTTAGGCGGTATTTCACACCGGGACAGCTTTTGAATCTTTATCAAGCACAGGTCCGATCTTGTATGGAGTACTGCTGCCACCTCTGGGACGGTTCTGCCAAGTATCAGCTCAAGGCTTTGGATTCAATTGAGAGACGTGCAAACTTAGGCAAGCGTATGACAAAGGAAAAAAAAATACCTTGGTAAAAAATAAATAACAATTAATATCGGCACCCCACGCTTCTTTTTAAAATGACATTAATTTTCTCATTAATCACATTCTTATACTGAAATTTAATTATTACGTTTTAGTACGGTTTTAGAGCAATGGTGGCTTAATGGTTCTATAGTGCAATTTAGAATCCAACGATACCAGGTTGAAAACCTAGGTTCCGCACCGATGATTTTTCGAAGTTATGTGCGGCTTTCCATCGCTCAGTGCTTCGGAGAGGACGTTAAGCTGTCGGTCCCAGCTGTTATTGATTAATAGCATTCGTTAAGCCATGTCAGAGGCCCTTGGTCAGCCTGACAAACTCTGACATACTACCTCATACGACAAACAAACAAACAGTACGGTTTAATGGTTTTAAACCGTGTTTTTTAGTTTTTTTAGACCATATTTTATTTTAGTTTATTTTAGTATGTCTTTAGATCTGTAATATAAATTTCAGGAAGACGAAAGACTGACAAAAATGCAGCTCCAGAATCTCCATTCTATAGGCTTGAAATTAATCTTTCCGTAGAAACCATCATTTCACCGAGGCTTTAGGTGATTTTGCATAATTTGACCTTTACAAAGCCACCAATCGCAATCACACTGTCGACACCACAAACCCTAAAAAAGACGTGCGAACTGCCCCATAAAGACACATTCACACTCGCAACTTTGTATTCAGCACGCGACGCACGCGGCCACAAAACAAACGTTTAAAACGTTAGCGTCTATCCCTGGACGTATTTATTGTTTAGAAGAGCCGCCATGAATACGGTAGGTGTATTGATTTCGGGTTTAGTAGGTCAGTGTGGATGGGCCTTAGCAAAGGACTGGATTGTCAGTGACATGATGACTATATCTACTCTTCTAATGCTGGAATTAACCTAAACTAAAACGATAGTTAAACCGCAGCTATTTATCAAACGAGACAATTTCAAGTTTACTGTTTTGATTACTGTTAAAATGACTAATTTCAGCTAAAACCCATTTTCACTAACTGCAATTTTAAATGTTTATGTTTACATTGTGGATGGACGTAACAGATAAAGTACAGGAATAGGTATGATAAACTTTACTTTGAAAGAGCGTCGGAGTAAGTACTTTCAGTATTCTACAGATTGCACTATGGAGAGTGTTCACAAGAACTGCACAGTCTGATTCCCCCATCACATTTCCATCACCATATGACTAGACGATCGGCAAAGCGCCACCATTTTATGATTGAAACACCTCGTACAAGAACGCTTCTTCATTTATTATAAGAACTTCAAAGGAGTGGAATGCCCTGCCCTCGTCAGTGTTTCCAGTAAAATATAACCCACGTGTGTTCAAGTCAAGAGTGAATAGGTATCTGTTATGCAAGATGCATAGTAAGCAATAAATAATAAACAATATTTTGGAAGTGCTTCGTCACGATGCCCGCAACTTCTAAAGAATGATATTGCAATGAACTGAATTTTGATTGCTTTTCATCGTGATGTACTTGTACGCAACTTCAGTATAACTACAAGTTGTTTTTTGAATTTTCGGCGGGTGTAAGATTTCCAGATTTCCAAACTCTCAGCAACGAGAGCCCTGAAACGTTGGAAGTTGGAAGATTTAGCAAGCCAAAGTCCTGGGAGATACTGTTATTATTATGGGCTAAAGTGGCACTTACCATCAGGCGATGGACCTGCTCTTCTAGTCACCCAGTTTTATCAAAACATACAAAAGGTTGATAGATTCAGGCGTTACTTTGCGGAAATCCATTTAAAATGAATGAATCAAAAATATGTAGCTGACTTCCGCCAAAATGTTAGTCAGACAAATGATAAATGGAAAAATAAAAATATAATATATACTGCTAACCAACCTTTACTAAAAATGAAATAATCGTAAATTAAAGACAAGAATAAAACGATATACCACACATATATATATATATATATATAAACACAATAAAAACATATACCTCAATCCAAATACCAACGTACGACAGCAATACGACACGTGTTTCGTGTTCTGCACGAGGCGTCCTCGGGAGATGTTGACTCGTCGAGAGCTGCACTGAGAGAAACATACAAAAGACAATAAAACAAAAAATAACTTATATCAAAAGCACTCACGTAATCAACCGACCCACTTTCTATAACTACCCCCTATTTGACTTCCGACACCTAAAATTCATGTACCGTTTTCGTAGTACCCATTTTCTCTGAAAAACCCGTCCGATATGAATGCATCATAGAGCACGGCACCCTGTAATATATCACCTGGGCGCAAGACCCGCATACTAAATACGGTGACACGGTTGAAAACGGTATCTAAGGTAGAATTATCCTTCTTCTTCTTCGTGTCGATAGAGTACAAACGGTTTCTAAGGTAGAATTCTCCTTCTTCTTCTTCTTCGTGTCGATAGAATACATTTTATTGCACAACTGCCCAAAAAAAGGAGTGTTATGTTTTTAGCATTCATGTATGTATGTTTGTATGTATGTGAGTTTCTTTATTCCACCATAACATTTAAATGCCTAAACAGATTTAGACATATGGGGTTTCGTTAGAATCCTTACATCCCCCCGAGTAACATAGGCTATATATTTTTTGAAAACATTGAATATGGCGGCAGTATGGCACCATTTTCAAACTCGAAAAAATGCTTCGATATTTACAATATGAGTATCAAACTGAAGGTAAGCACATTCCAACAGTATATAATTTATTGGCAAAATATCTTTTTTGGCAGGGCAGGCGTGTTTTTTTAGCGTTTAAGCTAGTTATAGTATTAGTTCCTCTTGTACCAGTAAGTTGCAACTTACCAGTACACTGATAAGTTTCTTCCAGTGTGCAGCGGTGGGGACATGAAGTACACTCCAGCAACCATGACATGGTTTGTGCTGGTGCGCCGAAGTCACACTGCATCCTTGACTGGTCAATCATGCTCCACTTGCACATGTTACTCCGGCAGCGTCCAACCTTGGTATATTTATGGCTATACTAGCCAAAGCTGATCATGACCAGGTGGTAGCCATTCCATTGGTTTTATGTAATCATCAAGTGGCCTCGTAGTGGGGCACCTTTTAAGCAATTATAAAGTATTGGTCGGGTTTGACGCATGAATTACTATACTAGTTTGCATGCCTGTTCTGACCTCTGGTATCAGGGTTTGTCAGGCAGCCAGAGAGCCTCTGACATGACTTAACGACTGTTAATCAATAAGGCAATAAACAGCTGGGATCGACAGCTTAACGTGCCCACTGAAGCACGGAGCGATGTAAATAGACAGATAGATAGAAAATGATTTATTGTAAACCAGTTCATAAAAATTATTACAAAGAATAAGTTATAAAAACTAAAGTAAAATGAGCAGACATATTGCTAAAAAAAATGTATTTCAGTCAACCTTACGATGGCGAGTAATAATACTGTTTGTTTGTCGTGAAATGTCTACACCACGAACAATTTGATCCAGCACTAAACCCTCTCGTTCAATCTGTGCTGGAGTTTAGGGTAACGTTGTGAGCTCCAGAACTTCTTATTTCAAACAATGTGCCTATTCTTTATTTTAGTGCGGAATTTCCAGGCGCTGCAGCCACTTTTGTGATTTTTAATTGTTTTTATTATTTTAAAGCGGGTTTGATTGGAAACCTTCTCAAGTTTGGTTTCATTAAAAAACAATTACTCTATTCGCATAATCCTTGAAGCTTATATAAAAAGTAAACAATGGAATCTTAAATATATATTTAGGTAGAGGTATCGCGGTTCGATCACTTTTTTTATTGTTTTTTTAAAGTATTATATGTTTTTTTTAAATTTCCAAAAAAAAACGCTTCTATCACTTTTTAGTGATAAAATAGAAAATTGCGCGATCAACATGCGTTATGGCGATTCAATAGCTAACAGAATTGGGGCCCTGCACGCCGTAATCGTGGCTGTCAAAAACCTGATCAAACTTTAACGTACCATTTCGTTTGCGCGCAACTTTGCGTACTTATTCGTCGCTATAACAGCGTGCCAGAGATAGCAGAGGGGGAGCTATTGTACTGAACAGATGTTAACCTCTACAACGGTAGCGGATATATTTTCACGTAAATATACGTCTTTAATAGTTTTGGGGGATACTTTACGTAATGGAATGATCTATATATACTTTTTCTAAAGCAGTATGTAATAATAACAAGCACGGCTAAAAGCGCCTTTACGTAAAAACCGACTGCGAACAAAACTAAGAAGAGGTAAAAGTTTAAGTGAAAATGGTTGCTTACCAACTTTATATCTTTATAAATCCTAAATGGTCAGTCAAAATTAAAAATGATATGAGAAACCTAAAGATGATTTTCAAATACTTATAATAGGTATTTGATAATCATCTTTCGTCAAGTTTATTATGGTTTATGTCAGAAGATATTTGCAGATGTCGTTAGTGTGGTGTGTCGTGACAATTCTGAATTTTTACAAAACCAAATGCGGGTAGTTGGGGACAACGCTCGCCCTTCTCGACGCTGACACCCGCTACTTCAGTCTTCTCGTGACCACGATCAATGCAACTTGATCGAAACGTCGAGGTAAATAAATATTAAGTTTTCAGCGCGATTAAGTCCCGTTTAAATATTTAACTATGTGTAATCATCTTTAGGTTTCTCATATCATTTTTGATGTTTTTTTGTGAAGGTGCTTAACCGTGCTTGTTATTGTTACACTTACATAATTCTTCGACTATAATTTATTTCTTTTTTTTTCTTCTTTTTTTTATTGGATGGCTTCTGCGGAGGCACTGGCCTACTAGCAATTTTACCAATGTCAAGTGTATTATAGTTTAAAGTAATGTCACGTCACAGTCAATTATTGTCAAAGTCACGAATCAGTAAAATGGTGGACATTTACTGAAACTTCCGAAGGAGATTTGGAAAAATCACAAAATGCCATTTATTTCTGCGTTTGATTCTTTTGCCCGCACTCGTGCACGTTAACGAACACCTAATGGTTAATATTCCACCAATATTACACATTAACACTCGAAGATACACAAGACTGAGAATAAATCTAACTCTACATCACAACATTTTGTTTTTTTTTTCAAAAAACCCCTATTTCTTTTTTACATTAAGGTTGGTTGTTGACATATTGAATTTAGATTAATGTCATGTCTTTACACTCGAGAAATTAAGAAAAATTGATTGACATAAGAATTATCAAAATGGGTACACGCGTTTGGTCTATAATAGTGCCAACATAGGAACAGACATACATACATACATAAGCTGATAAAAATAATACCCTCCTTTGAGTTGCGTATTCTGGTAAAAAGATTTATTAATAAAAAAAAATGGTCTCGGGGACTCAAAATAACCTACTGAGCAAGAAATCACTTTTTGAAAATTCGGGCATCACGCAAATGTTACTGGCCCGATTGAAATTCGGTTGTCACTGTGGGATAGCTTAGGTATCTAGTATACTTTGTTTCTCAAGCCGATGAATAGAAGCCGAGCCATCGATAATGTGATGGCTGGACTTTTTTTAATGAAATATAGCTTATTGTATTTCAAGTACTTTGGGTCAGGGAAATCACATATAGGTTACCTCGAGAGGTAATTTCTTTTTACACGACTGCCCAAAAAAAGGACAGTTCTTTTGAAAAATAGAACAATTTGGCTGCAGTATGGCATGGCTACTATTAAAAAGGCGGAAAAAATTCAATTTTACAATATGGGTAGCACAACAGTATACCTAAGAGTATATAATTTATTTGCATAAATTAGTTTTTGGCAGGGCAGGCATGTTTTTTTAGCTTTAAGCTAGTTATTATTATTTTATTGATTGGCTAGTGCATTTTGCCTGCGTCTAGGAATGATTATTATAAGTTATACGTTTTTTTCACTAAATAGTCAAAATTTCGAGTTCCAGTGAGTCAGGTAGTCAAAAGTCTAGTCAAGTCACAGTCAAAGTCACGATTTAGTAAAGGAGTGGAGCTTTACTGAAACTTCCTAGGGAGTTTCGGAGAGAACGCAAAATGCCACGTGTTTTTGCGTTTGTATCATTTGCTTACACGCTACACGCACACTACGTGCGCGTTAATTAACACCTAATGGTTAATATTCCACCAATAGACTACATTAACACTCGAAGAAACACAAGTTTGAGAAAATAATTCAAAGCAATATATAGGTACCTACTACGTCTCGATTTAGTTTTACCGCCCAAATCTATACTTACAAACGAAATAGTATGTACAAAGAAGATATTTTTAATTTTATAATTTTTAAAAAAATGGTCTAGTGTACTTAAAATAAGCTACAGAACAAGGGTTTGTTTTTTTTAAACTTTTATTTCTGTTTTTCTGTTTGTCTGTTTTTTGTTTGTTAGTTTGTCTGTATGTTTGTTCGAGTATCACGTAAAAACTACTGGACCGATGCGGTTTTCACTGTTGAATAGCTAAGGGTTTTTCTTAAAAACTGGTGTACTTGGTATCTTAATCCGAGCAGTAAAAGCCGAGCAATCGATAAAAACTTTTTGACGGCTGAAGAAATTTTGATCTAATGTTTGGCATTTTAGGTCTTGGATTAGTACATATAGTTTTTTTAACCTAGAGAAATGTCCACTCGTGTGAATCCGCAAGCATCAGCTAGTCTCATATAATTTCATAGGCTTGCATTAATAACATTATACTCCAGCCAGTTACCAAATCTTACTCAGCTCTTTTTATACCTACCAGTTATCTCTTCCGCTCTCTCATTAATAAACTACACTCTAAGTTCATCCACGTAAAGTTTATGTTGCCATGCACATGGTAATCTTTCACTAATATTCGAGAAGCGTCCCCACTCTATTTGGAATTGCCCGTATGAATATCGGAGCACAAAATCTGTCCCGTGGTATTGGAATCCATTTGAAATGTAGCAAATGTATTATCAAAGTAAAGCTGTGTACCAGAGTAGGTAAATATTTTAACTTGCAGTCACGCAATACTCACTTCCTGATACTTGAAAAACAGAGAACTCTTTGGAATAGGTAATTATCTCTGAACATTATCAAATCAAATCAAATTATTTATTTGTCGAATGCACGTGCACAATAATCCATACCAATATATAAAAGTGAAACGTTGTCTGTTTGTTTGTTTGTTGGGAAGATTTCACGCGATAACGGCTTGACGGATTTTTATGAAATTTGGAATGGAGATAGCTTATACCCTAGAATAAAATATAGAGTACTTTTTATACCGGAAATTTGTAAGTTTTTACGAGAAAACTGGAAAATGTTGATTACTCGCTGTAAGGAACGTTTGCCATGGAAACGAAATAACAAGTCTGTCAAATAACATCAAGAGCGTTGGTGTTATACCTACTTTTGCATTGGCTTTTAATAACCTAGAAGAACATAGGATGTTTTTTATTCGCGATAAACAGTAGTTCTCGTGGACGAAGTCGCGGGCGGGAAAGCTAATGTATATGGTATAATAGAAGTAATGTCACTAAGCATTCTAGCATTTACAAATGGTGTGCAAACATTAAAGTTTGTTAAACACATTAAAAGTACATAAAATAAAATGTATTAATTAATGTCAAAAAATGGGTCGAGTTAAGAAATGTCAAATTATATAATGTTAGGTGATGAAGTCAAAAGAGTGAAAAGATTATTCTAATGGTAAAATTTTAGGATTTATCGATTACATATCTAATAATTATTCAGTCTTAGCGTTCATAAATTCTTTGATAGATATGCCTTTCTTAAAAGAAAGTCTTTTAATTTTCTTTTATAAATGTAAATTGAGCTAGTGCTTTTTATATTTTGCGGTACTTTGTTATATATGTTTATACCCATAACAAAAAAATTACGAATTATTGATGGGTTATTTAAATTACTAGTTGTGCCCGCAACACAGTACACATACAGTGGACTTTATAATACACTGTGCCCACGTGGTCATTTTCCGGAATATAGGGAATATTCCGGAAAATGACCACGTGGGCACAGTATATTATAAAGTCCACTGTATGTGTACTGTGTTCTATGTGTTATTCCCAAAATAAAAGTACCAGTATACCAAATTTCATAAAACTACATGCAGACGTCAATAGTTTTTAACAGATTAAACGGCTTCTTCGTATACTTCAAGTACTAAGTCAAAATCTTAGCTAACAAACAGCGAAAACCGCATCACAATCGGTTTAGTATTTTTAAATGAAGCGCGAACTAACATACTGACAAACAGAAAAACAGACGAACAGACCCTATTTAAAAAAAACTTGTTCTATTGGTTATTTTAAGTACCTACCCTTTTGTTATAATGGTGAATAATATAAAACATTCAACAAAATAACTAGCTTAAAAGCTAAAAAAACACGCCTGTCCTGACAAAAAAGAGCTTTTGCCAAAAAAATATATATTGTTGGAAAGTGCTTATCAAGACCTTCGATTTGATACCCATATAGTAAATTACAAAGTGTTATGAAAAAATATATACTTATAGCCTTTGTTACTCGGGGGGATGTAAGGAATCTAACGATACCCCATAGGTCCAAATCTGTTCAGGCATTTAAAAGTCACATACAAACGTACATACATACATGAATGCTAAAAAAAATACACTCTTTTATATGGGCAGTCGTGTAATAAAACAGCCTCGTAAACATAATAAATTCAATCCTGTCATACAGTACAAACATCACCTGTACAGCACAGTTAAACCCTTTGACAGTGTCATGCATGACATAGTCAATTGTGCCACAGACATCACGCTGTATCCAACGGGTCGGACACGCGTAAATCAAACGAGACGTTTCCGCTGCGTCGCCGCTGCGTCAACAGACGTGTGTACACTATACTTTCGTAACAGTATCAATGCTTCATCACTGCGGCTGCTATAAGTCTTTCTGTAGAATCTGGCTATGATTGTCATGCACTTATCGGTACAAGCACAGAGCAGCCGCAATTTTTGTGGATTCTTGCATTAATGCCTGCATGTACATTTAATAAGACTAAGTGGGCTCCAAATTTGACGATTCGTCCTCATGCATATTTAAAACTAGGCCTTTGGAAACGGTTAATTGACTTTATTTTTTTATGTGTAATAAATGTTCACAAAATACATTATTCGGATGTGGTCACCGAGACACGATTAAAAAATTTGTCTCAATAGAAAAAAATCGTAAAAATTCCTAAAAAAACACCCGTTTGATGAAATGAATCAACTTCATTCATTATCCAAAGAAGATAATTTTATAAAAAAAGTTTGTAAACCCAATAGACATTCAAATACTTCTGTGAATTCAGTTTTTTGAAAAATCTTAAGATTATTAAATAAAGTAAAATAATAATGAAAATATTAACTAAAATCGGCTCCTGAAATGCATCACCTGACATGTCATGGGAGCCAAATCTATGGAGCGGCTGCGGTAAGTTTCAGTTCGATGGTTACCTTGTTTTTAGGATTCCGTACGTCAGAATGAAAAAACGGAACCTTTATCTTTTTTTTCAGACACGAGTGATCCTGTGTAGCTTATAGAATCACTCGATTTTCTGTCTGTCTGTCCGTCTGTCACAGCGAATTTGCTCCGAATCTACTGGACTGATTAGGTTGAAATTTGAACTTCTGCTACCCAAACACGTGTTACGTAAATAAATGAATTTTGAATATAGGGAGAACAGAAAGAGTTTTATAAACTGTACTGCGTGATATATCAAATGAGGGCTTGTTGTGAGAATCTCATCTTTTTATGAGATTCTCACAACAAGCCTGATGATAAATTTACAAGTATTAAATTATTTAAGAAAATGATGCAATTTTACCAATCACTCTTCTGCCCTCCGCCTACTATTGAGCCTAAAATTTTGAAATAAATACAGAAAATTGTTTACTTATAGATTACAAGAAAACCTATAACAAATGTATGGTCTTAATATAGTCATAGTAAATCTCTCAATATTGTGACATAAATATTAATCGTGACATAAAATATTACCCTTTCCACGCGACTTGTCCTGTTTCCTTTTTCTTAACCTACGTGTGAAATTGTCTCACAAATGATTTTTGCTGCTTTAGCGCACTATAGAAATTTTAAAAAGGACAAACAGTCGTATATAATAAGTTAATAAAAAACAATTAACAAAAACTTTTATGCAAAAGCCGTGTCATGGTGAATCTTAGAAAGGGCTATCACAATTAAACGCGTATACAACATTTCGTGTCTGTGCTCTTAGCCGTTGAAGAGTTCCTTTGTATGGAGCATGGAGCTAACATAGATTCAAGTCATGCTTTCCATAAATTGCATTGTCATCGGAACCGAAGAAACATGAAAAATTCCGATGGATAAGAGGAAGTGGTTCTAATTCAGCTAGCAAGATTTGACCTAAGCACATTCATACATTATACATGCATACAGACATATAAACAATGCCAGTTAAAAAAAAGTTTTAAAAATGCTGTAAGTATCAATTAAGCTCACTCAATGCTTCACTTTGAGTCGAGTTGGTATTGAGTCGTTATATGTGAGACGGCCCTTGGGCCACAAAGCCCAATCATACAACATTGTCGCAACCTTCATTACTGTCCGCGACCCTACCTAGAACGTCACGCACGGGACCGTCACGGGGCGGGACGATACGTGACGCAGGGGTAGTTTTTACACGGGGATATTTGTGGAGCCATTCGTGAGATGGGATAGTGGATGTTATATTGCGGGAGGCATAAGTTTTAAGGGCAAAAAAAGAGGAAGCATTACATACTAGCTGTGCCCGTGGCTTTGCCCGCGTGGTCATTTCATTTAAAAGTAGCCCATACCAGCTCCATAAGTACTTATAAAGTACAATATACTACATTTCTTCAGAATTCGTTCAGCTGTCAAATAGTGTTTTATCGATTGCTCAGCATCTAATCATTGGATTAAGATACTAAGTACCCTAGATTTTAGGTCAAACCCTAAGCTATCCAACAGTGAAACCGCATCGCAATTGGTCCAGTAGTTTTTACGTGATGCACGAACAAACATACAGACATACATAAAGACAGATTTAAAAAAAACTTGTTCTATAGTTTATTTTAAGTATCTTAGTTTTTTTTTTAATTATCATTCTTTGTACAGACTTTTTCGTTCTTCTTGCTTTATTATAAGTATAGATAGAAGATATGGGATTGTTTAATTTTTTCTTTAATTGATCTCGCATTCTCTCGTTTTTGGAGAGAATGCCTTTTAATGACGATAAAGATGACAGAATGAAATAAAATAAACAGACCATGAACGAGTTGTGCTTAGCGCCGAGGTTCCGTAACTTGTTACTGTACCGTAAATTAAATCAAATTTTAAGTAAACCCAAAAGTTATTCAATAGTTATAACCGTATTTCAAACAGTATAGTAGCATCTAATCTATATCTATACTTATAATAAAACTGTAACGGGTCCAATTCTGTCCATTGAAGATATTTTGAATTTTTTTTTTTGGACCTTACTCTAGATTCGATACTGAAGCTAAAATTGTATTTTTTTTTCATTTTTGTCTGTCTGTCTGTCTGTCTGTCTGTATAGCTAGGCATCACGCCGAAACTACTGAATGAATTGAAATGAAACTTGGTATGATTTGAGTTCATACTACGAGGTAGGACATAGGATACTTTTCATCCCGAAAAATTAAAGGGTTCCTGCAGGACAGGCGTTGAAAGTTATTTAAAGGAACAAGTATCACCCTGAAACTACTTGACGGATTTTGTTGAAACTTGCCACTGTCATAGTTTATATAATGGGTAAAAATTGAGGATACTTTTTATCCCGAAAAATAAAGTGCTCCTTCGGGATAATGCCCAAAATTCTGTAAATTGAAGATATTATGTAATTTTTTTGTATGCTGTTTTATATTCAATACTAAACCCTACACTGTATTTTTTTTAATTTTTGTCTGTCTGTCTGTCTGTCCATCTGTCTGTCTGTATCTTGGCAGCGCACCACGCCGAAAATACTTAATGAATTCAAATTAAATTTGGTATGATTTGAGTTCACACTTCAAGGTAGGACATTGGATACTTTTCATCCCGAAAAAAATAAGTGTTCCTGCAGGATAGGGGTGGAAAATTATTTAAAAGAACACTTAGCATGCTGAAAGTATTGGACGGATGTTGATGCAACTTGGCACAGACATAGTTTATCAGATAGGTGAGAATTATGGATACATTTTGTCCCGAAAAAATAAAGAGTTCCTGCGAGATATGGGTCCAAATTCTGTACATTAAAGATATTGTGTTTTTTTTTGGAAGTTTTTCTATATTCGATTACGAAGCCTTAACTATATATTTTTTCATTTTTGTCTGTATGTCTGTCAGTCTGTATCATAGCCGCGCATCACGCCGCCGGAACTACTGGATGAATTCAAAAGAAACTTGGTATGATTTGGGTTCCTACTACGAGGTAGGACATAGGATACTTTACATATCGAAAAAATTATGGGTTATTATTTAGGGGTTGAAACTTATTTAAAAGAACACGTACCACGCTGAAAGTAACTGACGGGTTTTGATGCAACTTGGAACTGTCTTAAGTTATATGATGGGTTAAAATTGAGGACACGTTTAATCCTGAAAAAGTAAAGGGTTTCTGCGGGATATGGGTCCAAAGTTATGTTAAGTAATAAAAAATATTTTTTTGGATGGTTCTCTATATTCAATACTGAAGCCAAACTGTTTTACTTTTTAATTTTGTCTGTCTGTTTGTCCGTATCTTGACCGCGCATCGCAACCAAACTGCTAAAAAATTCCAAAAGAAAAAAATGCTCTTGGGTGCTTAAAAAAGGTATTGAACAATTACTTTTACAATTTTTTTTTTTTTTTTGTTAATCTTGCCTTTCTTTCTGTTTGTCTGTTTGTTTGTTTGTTCACGCATTACGTAAAAACTACTGGACCGATAGCAATGCGGTTGTCATTGTTAGATAGCTTAGAGTTTGATTTAAATCTGGTGTAATTGGTATCTCAATCCGGTGAGTTAGAAGCCGAGCAATTGATAAAGTATTTTTGACGGCTGAAGAAATTTTGTTCAAATGTTATTGGTCCTGGAGTAGCACATTATGGTACTTTGAACCTAAAGAAAAGAACAAGCGTGCGAAGCCGCGGGTACAGCTAGTTGATACTAAAACACAGAAAGGCAGACACCATTAAAAAACTGGTTTGGGATCTTCAAGTCTCAAAGAGCACATTTTTACCCGACTGAGGAGGGTTATGTGTTTGAGTTGTATGTATGTTTGTAAGTTTGTTTGTTAGTGCGTTTTTTAGGCGCCTCCTATAGGCTAAACGGCTTGATCGATTTTGATAAATGAGGTATCATTAGATTCGTCTTAATCACGAGAGTGCTCTAGGATATATGAAGTTTCTAGAAAACCAATATGGCAGTTTACAGCTGCCATATTCTATTTACGACGCAACAAAAAAATAATAAAACCTATTGAGTGAGGTATCAAAATGAAAGGCTTTAAAATGGACCATTCCAAAAAAAATATAATTCTCTAACCTAAACAGTAGCAATTGTCTTTCAAGCTACTTAATTTTTTTTTTATTTTAGATTATTCAAATTATGTACGTATTAAAGCCCAATGTTGAAATTGCAGCTATTAAAGTGAAATCAAATATTTAAGTAAATAGGAAACATTAAATGTATTTACTATTACTTTTGCGGGCAGTCTGAGCTCGCATAGCATTGCGTCCGTCCGCTATCGCGGCTGAAAAGCAAAAACCCGACATAGCACGTGAGTTGTTTAAAATTGTATTCAATAGACACGCACAGTGCAGTAGGTTTTAGTATTTTAATAATAATTTTTACTTGTTTATAATTCTCATTGTAAAACTTTTTCGTTTTTTACTCCTTTATTACAAGAATAAATAGATTTGTTCATATTAAAACCAATTATAGTACAATATCCTAAGCTTGAACACCCCATAAATTACATAAAGTATTATTCCTTATAGTGAAACAAAATTGCTCCCACTGGGGCGGGCGGCACGGGAATATGCAATGAGGCGGCATATATACCATACAATTTCCTTGAAATTGCTCGTTGCGGGTTTTGCTTGTCACCTTATGCATTTATAAAAACGTTAATGTAAGTATCACCTTAGCTTAAAATAATTGGAATCACGCTTAAAGTCAATTACCGAACTAACTAAGAAGCAGCAACGAATCTTCATACCAGTATCGAATACCCATTTCCGGTGTATAAGGAACGGCTCGATTTGTAACGAACAGTGTCATTTTCTACTGGAAAAAAGCTAAAACTATTCCTAGAAAATGTATTATTATAGATAACAAATAACCCGACTGCGATCAAAACTAAAAAGAGGCAAACAAGCTTTAGATTTTTGATTTTGAAATATAAGATGCAGTCGGAGGCATCATGCATTTCCTTTCTCCTTTGATTAGCTAGAACTTGGTGAGCTAGCTATTCATGCCTCCAACTGCATCTTATACTACAAAATCCAAAATCTAAAGTTTGCCTCTTTTTAGTTTTGATCGCAGTCGGGTTTTTTGTTTTCTATAATCATTGATTTATATTTTAAACTTTTTAGTTTATATTTATAAGAATTAGTGATAATGGTTGCTGACCAACTTTAAATCGTTATAGAACCTAAATGGTCATTCGAAATGAAACAATAAGAAAAACTTAAAGATTATTTTCAAATACCCATTCAATGATATTCCACTTGACATAGTTCGTCGACTTTCATTTTTTTCTTTTATTTTTTCACATTAAGTCGTCTGATTGGAAAAATCAAGTAACAGATAAAATTAAATCCAAAAGTGGTTTTAAGCTGTTCTCTAGCAATAAACGGCAGAAAGTGCGAGTGTTTCATAAAGAATAGTGACATAAATGTTACCTACGACAATGGCGGGTAAGTATCCATAGTCCAGGTTTGTGGCGCTTGCATGTAATGGAAGCTAGGCCTTGGGCTGGAATTAGGATACTTTATAGGAGCTGACAGTATATAATCGTACTTACGAGTGACGTCATTATATTCTGATGATTATAAATTGAACGACAGAAAACGTCGTGGTAAGCTCAAAAGCAAAATTCTGGACGAGTTTGGCTTTTTCTGTAACAAATGGATCGCAAAAGCTCAAAATCATGGGGAATGAACACCCGTCAGATGCCCACTGCTTAACATGAGCCTCACTCATAATGGGGTGTTATTATGACCACCACGCTTGGCAGGCGGCTTGGTGATTGCAGTTACATTTTAGCATTTACACAGGAAAATACACTGCTGTAAATTCTCTAGCTAGTCAGCCCCCGCGGGATTAGGAGGCGTGGATTATTAAGCTAGGTTCACAAGACAGAAATATACAATATAAACTACTCCACTCCAGTTTTACCTCCCCCGCTGACGTTAACACATCAGCTACAGTATTAGCTCAGCTAAAACATAAATAAGCCTAAGTGAGCCGTCAAAGGCAATCCTGCTGGCCATTTTTCACTGTCGGCCGCGAATCTGGCCGACCGATACATACCTAGTCTGTCTGTCTGAGCTGAACATTAGCTGTTTACAGAGCCAGGTCTGCTGCGAATGTCTGGTTTTATGGAGCTTAGAGAAAGATATTTGTATATTTAGTTATCTTCAAACTAAGATTCTGTATCGCGGGTGACATGAACATCAACATACCACAAACATCAAACAAATATGTTTGCCCTGCCTGGATTTGAAAATTATACTAAATCAGTTGGCCGGTTTTTCGTTTACTCATAGTAACTTTTGTTTCCTTACAGTCATTCCAGACAAGTATTTCAGGTCGGTTAACTCCGTTGTTTCAGTGTTTTAAGATACCTATGAATACATTACTTTTTAACCCCCGAACTCCAAAAGAGAAGGGTGTTATAAGGTTAGGGTGTGTATCATTGTATGTATGTATCACTGTATATCACTGTATGTATCCGTGTGTCTGTCTGTGTCATCGTAGCTCCCAAACGAATGGACCGATTTGGTTCGTAGCTAAAAAGGGGGCGGGGGTGGGATCGTAACTCGCAAACGAATGGACATATTTTGATGCAGTTTTTTATGTTTGTAAGCTGATGTTATCAAGATGCTTCATAGCTATAATGGTGGTTTCGGGGGTTATATAAAATTTTAATTTGTGCTTGTCAGATCTATCTATGCATCTATCTATACTTATAATAAAGCAGGGTCTTTATTCTCTATGACCTTGCAGACACGTAACGTATCGTGTTACGATATTTCATGGAATTGTGCGTGAATTGTCGAAATGATATTTTCTGCAGGGAATTTCGTGTGGCATTACTAACAAGCACCCAGTAAGTAACAAAATGTCTGTATAAAGAAGATAATAAAAAAATATGCTATGATCACAAAATAAGCTACTGTACGTAATCTATCTATCTATCTATCTATCTGAACATGTTTTACTGTCACTACCGTCTACTCTTTTTCCATCTTTTTTAGTTCATCCAAAGGTTGTCTGTAAGAGATTGCTGTAAGTGATAAGACCGCCGATTGTGTTACCGCAATTTCTATTATTTTTTTGTGTTTTATGATGTAAAATGTATGATTTACTTTTAAGTGGTATGCAATAAAGAGTTATCTATCTATCTATCTATACATATAATAAGCAATAAGGTTGAAAAAGTCTGTACAAAGAAGATAATTTAAAAATATATGCTCTATATTACTTAAAATAAGCTACTGAATGAAAATATAGAATTTATAAAAATCGGGTCTGTCTGTTTGATTGTTTGTTAGTTTGTCTGTATATTTGTTCGCGCATCACGTAAAAACTACTGGTCCGATTGCGATGCAGTTTCTTTGCATCACAATCGGACTTGACTTCAAAACTGGGATTGCAGTTTGACTTAAAAACTGAGGTACTTGGTATCTCAATCCGATGAGTAGAAGCCGAGCAATCGATAAAAACTTATTGACGGCTGAAGAAATTTTGATCAAATGTTGGTAGGTATATTGGTATTTTTAGGTATTGGAATAGTACTTTTCACCTAGAGAAATGACCGCGCGTGTGAAACCGCGGGCATCAGCTAGTCTAATAAGATAAGAGAAAAAAACTATCTATTCTGTACGGTTGCGCATCACGTTAAATTTACTTTACCGATTGAAATGCGGTTTTCACAGTTGCATAGCTTAAATTTTTACTTAAAATCTGGTTATTTGTATTTCAATTCAACCCGATAAGCGATCGATTAAAAACGTTGCCGTCGTCTGCCCGAATTTTGATGAAATGTAGTATATTTTACTTTATAGGTACTTTTTGTAACACATAGGTTACTATTAACCCTTCCATTCGCTCGATATCGCACACTTACGTAATGATTACCCACCAATATGACCAAGCGGGAAAATCCGAGGACATAACTAGCCGTACGTAAACTTTGAAAGGGAATCAAATCCAGAGAAAACAGGAATCCTCTTCGCAGGCTCCATCATCGACTGCACTATCACTTTTTACACGACTGCCCAAAAAAGGAGTGTTATGTTTTTAGCATTCATGTATATTTGTATGTATGTGAGTTTCCTTATTCCACCATAACTGTTAAATGCCCGAACAGATGACGTATGGGGTATCGTTACAATCCTTACATCTCCCCGAGTAACATAGGTTATTTTTTTAAACATTTTATATGGCGGCAGGATGGCTACATATTAAAAATCTTTTTCTTTGAATTTTACAATATGGGTATCAAATTGAAAGCCTTAGCTTAGCACATTCCAATAGTATATAATTTATTTGCAAAAGCTCTTTTTTGGCAGAGCAGGCGAGTTTTTTCGCTAGTTGTCATCAAGTGATATCACGATCAAATGCTTGTCTTTACAATTTCTCTTTTAGCTGGCCTATAGCCATTGGACGTATATTTTATTGACGCCCAAAAACGCAATTTATCGGCCAACACCCCCGAACATTTACCACGACTTAAAAGATTTACAAGGGGCGGTAACTTCCTAAAGGAATTTGCAACTTTTGCTGAAGTATCCGCGGCTTCCGGACCTACTTGTTGTGGGTAAGCCACGATTTGTAGACTTTTTGTTGCTGACATCTCGGGATATAGATGTACAACTTGAAGCAGACCTCAGGCTGTTCTATTACATCTTTGTTTATCCGACTAAAAGAAGGGATATGGTTTCAGATTTAAAAAATCATTACCCTATTATGTTCGACTTTTCTCTCACAACGCCAACAAAAACTACTTAACTAATTTTAACTTTTATGATGTTGTGGTCGCCAATATATTTTTTGCCTAGGTTCCTAAAGGTACTTAAGACAAACAGCGATAAGAACTTAATATCACTATATGCATAATTTTACCAGTAAATAAGGCATTTCTAGGCTTTGCCGTCTACAAGAACGTGTACTTCTACATTGTCCACGTTCCTTTCAGTTTCGGGACTTAAAAATGACCTTCACACTACCTTTTACTCCTACCCGTTCCACCACGAGTCTGGCTCTTCGAGCTGGTTTCATTCGGGTTTCATTCAGATTTCATTGTGTGCTATTTCATTCCAAATTAATCATTTTATATGTCTTATTCCCTGATTTCCCTATTCTTTGGGGTTTCTACCCAGTGGCAGTACTTCCGTACAGCCACCCGTGCCTCTAAGAATGTTGGTTGGTTTAATATTAGTTATGGTATTAGTTTAATAGTATGGAACAGACTCACCAAATTCATCGCTGGTTCCCTGCTTGACCTTCACCACACTCGGTAGGAGTCTCACTCCCCGTAAGACTTCTATGTGGCGCCAAGGTTATTTCTCCTTGGCATCTTTGTTAGTTCCTTCACTTTCCATTGGCGGCACTTACACTGCCCATACAGACATATTTCGCTAATTTACACTTTAAATCCTTCGAGGTATACATTCTACATTCCCGGTCACAACTGCCCGCAAAACAGCGCCGCTAAACTTATTTTCTCAGGTACCTTCCATTTTTCATTCGGAAAGGTACAATGTTGTCAGCATAGAAACTGATTGCAAAATCGATTCATTAATGTTACGTTCTAAGATCGCAGTTCGCGACAGTTGTTGCTTTTGAAGGACTACATTTTTCGCATGACATTAGCTTAATGAAACGATATAGTTTCCGTGGTAAACCATAACATTAGTTTGTTTTGTTTGTCGTAGGAGTTTGTGCTTGCCTCTCTCTGGTGTCAGTTTGTCAGGCTGCGCGAAGGCCTCTTTAACTGCCACTGCAGACAGCTTAACGTGTCCTCCGAAGCACATAATAAAAACAGTCGGATTCTGTCATAATGATGTATTAAATTAACTGAAAAGACCATTTCTAAAATATTACAAATGAGGTAACAATGAATGAAGACGAAAAATTTTTTCGTACAATATTTGGGTTTTGTGTGATAAGTAGATATTTTAACTTGTTCATAATACGAGACGGATCATCATTTTTGGCTCGGCTTATTGAAAACCACGTTTCAATTTGTCTAATATTTTACATGATGCGAAAACAAATTGTAAAAACGACAAGAAAGACGCATTTTTTTTAATGTCATATTATTATGATAGTAGTAGATTATTAAAATTTGCAGTAGAGACTTCAAATTTTTATAAGCTACCCACTTGTTTTTGTACACGACTGCCCATAAAAGGAGTGTAATGTTTTTAGGATTCATGTAAGTTTGTATATATGTATGTATGTATGTAAGTTTCTTTATTTCACTATAACTTTTAAAAGTCTGAATTAATTTTTACGTATGGAGCATCGATATAATCCTTATATCCCCCTAGTAACAGAGGCTATTAATTAATTTTTAAGTGTCCATATGGGGGCAGTAAGGCTTCATTTTCAAAGGCGGAAAAACGAATTTTACAATATAGCTATCTAATTTGTAGGCCTTGATAAGCACATTCCAACAGTATTTTTTTATATTCTTCAAATTCTGGCGCTTCGACGTGAGGTTGCAAGCCTGTCGGTATTCAACAGATAGGGGAGTGTGCAAAAGAATCTGATTCCCCCATCACCTTTCTATCACCGTTCGACTAGACGATCAGCAAAGTGCCATCATTGGTTGAAATACCTCGCACAAGAACGAAGTGTTACGCTTCTTCATTTATTATAAGAACTGCAAAGGAGTGGAATGCCCTGCCCTCGTCAGTGTTTCCGGTAAATTATAACAAGTCAAGAGTGAATAGGTATCTACTAGGCAAGCGTGCTACACCTTCGACCACATCATCGCTTTCTATCAGGTGATATTGTAGGCAAACGATTGCCTAGTCCGAAATAATATATATATACATATATATATATATATATTTATTGGCATAAGTTAGCTTATAAGCTAGTTAGTTATTGAATAATCTGTATTGTTTGGCTTTTGTTACTTACGAGTACTGCATTATTATAAGTGCCTATACTATAAAAGACGATGTCACTATTGAAGTAAATAAAACCCCTTTACTTTTTGCAACGCATACCTAATGTGAATTTAACTGTAAGGAACGCAGCACTCGCTGAACTTCGACTATAGTACTTCTATGATTTAACATAAACTCCTTATATAGTCGAAAATTCTAAAATATTCAAGAACCTTTTACACGAGGCGAGATTCAAAGCCTAAGCTATCGATAAACTCTAAAAATTCTTCGTAAACGACGGCGAGAATTTTGAAGATTCGAAGTCAATGGAGTATTTCGGGGGTATTTTAGAAGGTGAGATTTAAATATTTTATCAGTCTCACTCAGATTTCAAAAAGGGTTAGCATTTAAAAATAAATAAAATCTTTTGTTTAACTTTAATTGCATGTATGTATCTTTCTGTGTCTCTTTCTGTGTATCTATGTATTTCAGTCTGTCCTGGCATCTTGCGACTCCCAATTTTGAGCACTTCCCGATTAGCTATCCTGCTGACACTGTAAAAAAAACCCTCAGCCTCGCATCAATGACTTTTTGACCGATCAAGCGCGAAGCGAGAGAGAAGCATCTCCGTTTCAGCTTGGGCAAAAATTCTTTCGTATGTATTTTTGGATGTCCGGCTGTTCTTCTCTACAGGTCGCATTTCACAACCGATCTAAACGAAACTTGGTGTATATTTTTAGATTTTTTTAGTCTACGTGGGAGTTTTATTTGGGGGGGGGGGCTACTTCTCCCAAAAAACGGCAAAATGAGGGCTACTGATTATCTCCGCCTTATTAGATCCGATTTCAATGGTTTCTCTTTCGTTGTAAATGTAGTAACTTTAAATTGGTCTCATAAAAATTTGGTGAAGATCTGATGAGGATCTTCGGCGTGATGAGCGGTTTAGCTCCTCAAAATGCAGTAAATTGCTCACATTTACGTTGCCTACTTGATCAACCCTTTACCTACTAGGTAGGGATTGATGGAGCACCTTGGCTATTAATGTTAGTGTTACAATAAGGTAACTATATGGCGCTACTGTGCACCGATAAATTGCAAAAAAGTTTGTGCTCGCGAGGTCTGCAGCTCACAGAGCCACTAGTCATAAGTTTTGTACTGATTTTACATCGGTCCGTGCTTTGGAGGACATTTCAAGCCGCGGTTCTACTTACTGACAACTGATAGCAGTCATTAAGCCAAGTCACGTGCCCTTGGGCCGCCTGACATGCTCTGACAACAGAGGTCAGCCTCATTCGTCATACACCAATACAGCATTAGCATCATCATCATTTAGCTACATGAGAATTATTTACAATTTGTACTAGACTGCACAACGCAAAGGCCCCGTAATGTGTTTATCAGCATAACCACTCGAGTAAATCAGACACAGAAAGTACCTGATTAATCTGGCTACTTGCACTGCATGTATGTATGTTTTGTGGTACTATATACTTAGTATAAACGCGTGGGCCAATTTTGATGTAAGAATCATCAAAATTGGAAAATCGTCAATCGATTTGTCTGAATCTTGCGAGTGCTACTAAAGACATGACAATAATTAAAATTTAATATGGCGACAACCAGACGCCATATTGTGAAAAAGAAAAATGAAAATCGACGAACTATGTTGGGTGGGGTATCATTGAATAGGTATTTGAAAATCATCATTAGATTTTCTTATTAATTTTCATTTCGAATGACCATTTAAGATCTATAACGATTTAAAGCTGGTTAGCAACCTCAAAAATTCTCACAATTTTTTATAAATATAAACACATTACCGAGCCTCTGCGTTGCGCAGTCTGGTAAGAAGAGGCAAACAAGCTTTAGATTTTGAAATATAAGATGCAGTCGGAGGCATGAAGAGTTAGCTTGCCAGGTTCTAGCTGATCCCGTTAAAGGAGAAATGAAATGCATGATGCTTCCGACTGCATCTAACATTTCAAAATCAACAGTCTAAAGCTTGCTTCCCTCTTTTAAGTTTTGTTCGCAGTCGTTATTTTACTATAATAATTTACCTGTGTTATTCTTGCGGAACCCTAGAAAACTAATTGAAAAGCGTCAGCATGCAAACAGTACCTGTGTTGGTATTGAAAAGATAGCCAAGCTATCTCTGCAGCGCAAGGGAAAATACACTGGAAATAGTGGCTGTCAAAGTTTTGACTATTATTTTTTTTGCGATGGAGGCGAGCAAATTCTGTATCTGTTTTGTGAAAGGTAGTTGAATCTGTTAGGGTAGTTGAAACATATAAAAAGCTGTATTTTATTACATGACTGCGCAAAAAAAGGAGTGTAATGTTTTTAGGATTCATGTATGCTTGTATACCATGTACTCGTATGTTTAAAAGCCTGAACAGATTTAGACGTATGTTCAGGCGTTTAAAAGTTATGTATTACATCCCCCCGAGTAATATAGGCTATTCTTATTTGAATAAATTCAATATGGCAGCAGTAAGGCTCCATTTTCAAATTCGAAAAAATACGCCTGCCCTGCCAAAAATGAACTTATGCCAATAAAATATATACTGTTGGAATGTGCCTTCAATTTAATACCCATATTGGCAAATTGGAAAAAATAACTTATTTTCTTATTTGAAAATGGAGCCATAATGCAGATAAAAAGTTTTTTTAAGGATTCTAACGATACCAATTACATCTCAATCTGTTTAGGCATTTAAAAGTTTTGAATCCTAATAAAAACATTACACCCCCCTTTTTTGGGCAGTCGTGTAAAAAGGCCCCTTATAAAAGTTTGACACCCACATGCCGCCCAATCAATATAGTTTCACTGCCACATGTGACCCGAACGAAACGAACGACGGACAACCGATTGGTGTTCATTTTTTTTTTAACATTTTTTCCCCTTTTTTTCGGCAGCTCTCGTGGACCGGTGATCCGATTACAATAGTTTTTAGTTAGATCATTGTTTTTTTGATGAACTGCATTTTCACACGCATATTTTCACGCATCGACAAAATTTTCGCGTCGCTTCAAAATTGGCTAATGGTTTTACAATAACATCGTTAAATAACAGTTTTTTATGGAAAACTATCTGCATCCAATTGGTTTTTCCGCGTGGATATTTTTCTGGGATAAAAGCATTTACTATATATGTGTTACTAGCTTTCTCGCCCGCGACTTCGTCCGCGTGGACTAAAGTTTATCGCGCAAAAAAATCCTATGTTCTTCAAGGATATTAAAAACCAATGCAAACGTGAAGCACTAACGCTCTTGATGTTTTTTGACTTGTTATTATTTTGTTTCCATGGCAACCGTTCCTTACAGCGAGTAATCAACATTTTCCAGTTTTCCCGTGGAAACTTTCAATTTTCCAGAATAAAAACTCTCCCATAGTTTATTCCAGGGAATAATCTCCATTCCAAATTTCATCAAAATACGTGCAGCCGTTATTGCGTTAAAACTCTCCAAACATACAAACAAACAGACAACGTTTCACTTTTATATATAGGTATAGATACCACAACCTAAAGTACCTATAAACCAATATATATCTATTCTATATTCTATATATTCTATATACTATAATAAAACTGTAACTGGGCTAAATCTGTACATTAAATATTTTTTGAAAATTTTGATTGAGATAAACTTCAAAATCGATATGGAGTGCAAAAAGGTTATGTTTTTATTTTTGTCTGTCTGTCTGTCTCTTTGAACACGCATCACGCTGAAACTACCCGATGGATTTTGATGCAACTTGGCACAATCATAGCTTATGTTATTGATTAACATTTAGGATACTTTTTATCCCGGAAAAATGAACGGTTTCCGCAGGATAGGAATAGAAAGTTATTTAAAATAACACGTATCAAGCTAAAACTACTGGACGGATTTTGATGTAACTTGGCACAGTCAAAGTTTATATAATGTGTTAAAATGTTGAATACTTTTTATCCCGAAAAATTAAAAGGTTCCTGCAGCCTATGAGTCCAAAGTGGTGTTAAATTTAAAGTGATCATACATCCGTTTAAAGACTGGTACCGAATTTCGTCATTCTGCTACGAGGCTCACTGTCCCAGTTGGACAGATGCATGGGTATGTAATTTATGGGTACGTAGAAATGTTTTGCTCCATAATTAAAAGATTTTACATTATTTATGCGATTCGTTGGTTGATTTGGTAGATTGTTTTGAATTATGTTTGTTTATTTTATTTGTAGTTAGATATTATTATTATCTATATTTTCTATATCTATATAAGGGGGAGTTTCCAGAAAAAGGAGGTGAGAATCGTACCTTTCAAACGAATCGACCAATTTAGCTGCTGTTTTTTATGTTTCAAAGCTTAGGTAAACAAGATGGTTCTGCTATAACTTGGGGGGGGGGGGAAGCGGGGAAGTGAGGATTGTAGCTCCCAAACGAATGGACTGACTTTGATGCAGTTTTTTATGTTTGAAACCTGATGTGATCGAGATGTTTCATCATGGTTCTTAGCTATATGGGAGGGAGGAGTTGAAAAAGGGGGGGGGGGTGAAAAATCGTTAAATTCGTGTCTGTCTGTTTGTTTGTTTGTCTGTATGTTTTGTTCGCGCATCACGTAAAAACGTATTAGACCGATTACGATGCAGTTTTTTTGCATCGCAATCGGTGTTTTTTCAGTGTTGGGTAGCTTAGGATTTGACCTAAAAACTGGGGCATTTAGTATCTTAATCCAATGGTTAGAAGCCGAGCAATCGATAAAAAACTATGTAACGGCGGATGGAATTTTGATCAAATGTTTATAGTAGGTCTTGGAATAGCACATAGAGTACTTTTAACCTAGAGAAATGACCACGCGAGCGAAGCCTAGAGCGAAAAATATCACTCGCGTTAGTTTTCAAAATCATATTACAAACATTATAAAACAAATAAAATATAAATTCAAAAACTAAAACCCGAGTACGGACTTTTTTGTTTATTATTCCTATTTTTAGAGCTTTTATTTAACTTCACTTGTATGTATGTATCTATCTATGTATATCTGTCTGTTCTGAAATCTTGCAACTCAAATTTTAAGCACTTCTCGATTAGCTATCTTACCAAAAGTTTCCAGATAGCTCACAACTAGTGGACTATGCATTTTTTTAAAACGGTTAGAAAGAAAACAAAAACTTTTTTTTCTGTTTCTTGTTACTATTTATATGTAGTCTAAATTACCAAGATAAATTGCCACCACTGCAACCACACACAAATCTGAACACACAGAATCTGTTATGCTTTTAAGAACCTTGAGCAAAGTCTCTGCTATTAATCAATACAGCCGGGACCGAACACCGAATGATGGACAACCACACATAACTAAGAAAAGTCAGTGGTGCGGAGCCTAGAACAGAACCCTGTATCGTTAGATTCTAAGTAGCACTAGTATACCGCTAGGCTACCATTGCAAATAAAAAGTAACAGGGCTTTAAAAAAAACAGCTCAATATCTGGCCAGGGCTATCAATACTTTTTATACTGTTAAACATTGTTAGAATTGAAACAGCTCCCGGCCAGTAACTCGTTTCTCAAACTAGTACTGTGTAAACTCAACTCGCAGTCTAGTTTGAACAAAAGGTCTCTAAAGCTGCCTGTAATTAAAATCTAGATTGAAAAGCTGATGTTTCGGACAAGCGCGGACCGACCCTTAAAATGGATCGTTTAATAATAAACCTACCATAACAACTCTACTCTTGAAATAGGGACGTTTTGATGTTTAATTTGGAAGTTCCTTTTTTACTCGACTACAGCAAAGTAAGGGTAGGGTAATGAGTTTAATAGTCTATATATGTATATATGAAAGTATGTATCTATACAACAATACAACAACACTTTATTGCACACCAAGAAGAAGGTAACATATCAGATAAACTCATGAAATGAAAGGTACAATGGGCGGCCTTATTGCTATATAGCAATCTCTTCCATGCATTCTTTGGATGGAAAATATTACTTAGATAACAAAGTCATCGGTCGGTGGTGCGTAATAAATAAGCTAAAATACAAAACATTAATAAAGAAGAAACGGTAATTAATAGGTATGTATTTTTATTTACCTACTAAATAAAAATACATACCTGCACACAAAAAATATACTATTTACACATAAATAAATATAAATATATACATATATACAAGTTCAATAATAATAAACAATAATAATAATATCTATGTGTGTGGGTATGTGGATGTCCCACCTATTGGTTCGATTTTAACTAATGCGGTGTCAATCGATTCGTCTTCCTGTATAGAGTATCATAGGCTTTTTTTACCCGACTACGTCAAGGCGAAGAAAGGGTTGTGTGTCCAAACTAAAAACTCTGACAAGCGAGGTATCAATCGATTCGTCTTTATCGCAGTCATATCGAGTGTCATAATTTTTTACCCGATCGTAGCCGGGTTTTAGTTTTTGAACGTGTGTCTTGTTATCGAGCGATGTGAGGTCTGCAAATCAACTTGGACAACTTGGCATTTGCAAGTTTTTTCTACTTTTGGACCTAGCGTTCCTTTATTAGTGTATTGCTATTTAGCTGTTGAGATAGGTATGTTCGGGACAAAAATGGCTTCTAGGCCACGTCGTATTACGAGTACGTTTCACAACTACGTTTCACGTACTCCTTCAGATAGCTACAAAACTAGGCTTCGATTTATATGATAGGTTTTTGAAAATTTGAAGTCGATTTTCTTTCTATGTATCTGCAGATAAAAAGTACGCACCTCAAAAATTAAATTCCACAATTTTCGTGGATCAACTTATACCATACTTAAACAGCGAACTTGAAAATCAGCAAACCGCTGTAGTTTCCAGTGCTTTGACTAAGTTGCTAAGTTCGCAAGTTGAAATAAGCTGAAGATAAGGGAAGCAAGCTAATTTAATAAAGAGAGGATTAGAGGCGCCTTTGAGTTGAGATAAGGTGCTGAAATATTTTAGCTGGTATATACAAATAGAGCTGAGACAACATTTAATTTTGATAGTGTTAAGTTAAGAAGAGTTTAAAATATAGATGATATAGCGGTGGGACTTTTCCATTCCTTGTTTTTTGTCCTTTATGACCATCTTCCATAATCACCAGCTGCTTTTTGACGGCGGTTATTCAATACGACTTTTCAATATATACTTTTTCAGGGTTATCTCACATCTCATCCGGGATTTCTCGGCTGTTTTAATTTGTAAAGGTAGAACTCTTAGCTTGGTCCTATCCAAATTAACCCTTAAACCCTACCCATCCTTGGAGAAACACTATTACTACCAAGGGGTTCTGAGGACCCCAATACAATATTGGTTCAACTTCGAAGCAAAACAACATTTAAGTGTTTTACCCGACTGCACGGAGGGTTATATGTTTGGGTTGTATGTTTGCTTGTTTGTTCGTTTCAT
Organism: Alsophila aescularia; assembly: GCA_946251855.1. Taxonomy (NCBI): domain Eukaryota; kingdom Metazoa; phylum Arthropoda; class Insecta; order Lepidoptera; family Geometridae; genus Alsophila; species Alsophila aescularia. Next base: position 53,910,462 of record OX276373.1, read on the forward strand.
AGGCGCGTCCTACAGCTTTAGCCGTTTAGGCTTGATGGATTTTGACAAATGAGGTATCATTGGGTTTGTCTTAAATAAAAATATAAATAAATATATTTGGGACTATTCCACATCAATTACCTAGCCCCAAACTAGGATACCCTGTAATATGGGCACTAGATAACGGATAAACATACATTAATACGAATATCACATCCATGACTCGGAAACAAACATTTCTGCTCATCACACAAATTATTGCACCTTGCTGGATTCGAACCTGCGACTGTTTGATTTCGTTCCCAGGGTCACTAGCCACTAGACCAACCGGCTGTCAAAAAAAAAACAAGATCTTATAGTATTAGTTTTCGCCATATTAGTTTGCTTGAAATGTCAAGAAAACTAATATGGCGGCTTACAGCTGCCATATTGAATACAGAGGGAACAAAAAAAAACAAAAGCTTTTGAATGAGGTATCATAATGAAGGTCTTCATAAATATATAATTATTATAACTAAACAGTACGAATTGTCTTTTAAGCTTCTTACTAAATTTTCTATTTTAGATTATTCAAGTTAATGTTAATACTATAGTCTAATGTTACAATACCAATATTAAAGTATAGTAAAATATATAAGTAAATAAGAATTTTTGGATACACTAGCTGCGCCCGCGGTTTTACCCGCGTCCTTCAGGAACTGTACATTTTTCCGGGATAATAAGTAGCCTATGTGTTAGGTAAGTAACCAAACCAAATTTTATCCAATTCCTTTCAGCCGTTTAAGCGAGTAGAAGTAACAAACACACCCTTGCATACATACAAACCTTCGGCTTCATATTAGTGTGATTATTTTTGCCATCGGTCAGCTCGTTTTCAGTAATTTTGTTGGCAGGCGAGTTTTCTATACATTTATAATTATTTTACTTGTTTATTGAAATGTCATACTTCATCGGCTTTATTGAAACAAAATCAAATTTTGTTATATAGAAACTCCTGGTAATCATTCTGGCTATGTTCTCAGCAAAGGAGGTTTCGGCATATGTCGCACAAGATCTTGGTTTTCTGATTCTTATCCCTATGACACACAATGCATTTTTTTTTATTCCCGATTACGACGAAGCAAGGGAAGGGTAATGAAATTAACAGTCTATGTATGTATGTATGTATGTATGTGAATTTTTCACCATAGCGTCACCCTTTTTGGTCCGATTTTGACAAGCGAGGTGTCAATCGATTCTTCTTCAGATATAGAGTGGCATAGGTACTTTAACCGACTACGGCAAGGCAAAGAAAGGATAATTTGTTCAAACTAAAAACTTGGTCCGATTCTCACAAGCGAGGTATCAATCGATTCGTCTTCATCGCATGAGTGTCAAAGGCTATTTTTAGCCGTTTTTCAGGACATTCCACAAGAAAACCTGCAAATTTGTGAGCAGTTTGCCATGTTAATCTATTTTCCATTTAAATGGTAATTAGGTCTAATTTTTTGTGCATATTTATCTTCCTCATCAGCCTTATGACCTGTCAACATATGCCAAACAAACACACCAATATAGTACAGTATTACTACCCTGAGGTCCCAGGGGCCCGGAAATAAATCCGCTTGCAGAGCACCTGTGCACGAGTACGTCTTACAAGTAGTAGTTGTGACGTTATATGAAATTACATGGAGCGGAGCGAGCATGCTTAGCGCAGATTCAAATCTACATATTTACGAAAATGATGTGTTCGCACCGCGCTGGATAGCATTAAGGGTTAAATAAATAAAAAATAGACATTTCCGTTTAAAGAATTGATTTCCACTAGCTGCTTCTCATGGCTTTGCCATCATAGATATTTTTCGAGATCGTATTTTATATTTTTCTAAATTTATTTTTCGAAGACTTACGTACATAAGGTAAGTTGGTAGGAGGAGAGATCTGATAGACATCGCCTTAACCTACAAGATGATGTGTTATGTATTTTCTATTTATTTGGTATATTAATTATAAAAAATTGCATTGTATTATACAATGTATCTCATTAGTTAATAATAAGCTACCCTAACTAAATTCCATTTGGCCATTCTATGAAACTTCAAACCAAAAGGACAAGGCTAGAATGCCCAAAAGGACAAGGCTAGAATGCCCAAAAGGACAAGGCCCAAAGACGAACAGTCAAATATAATTAGTTCAAGAGACCCGAATACTTGTCGAGTTGATTGGTTAACCACCACTTTGCATACAGTCCAGAACCTATTGATCACTGGTTTAGAACTTAGATTAATTGGCCCTTTTGTTTAAGTTTTGGTTAGTAGAAGATCATTAGACACAATTAATTAGAATCCTGTTTAAATTGGGCCCTGTCTTTCTTTAGACGGTTATTAAAAGCGTTTATTCAACTTCACTTCAAATTTCGATTCTTACTTCCCGGTAAGCTATTCGGCTGAAACTTTTAGAGTAGCTCACAAGGCGACGACAGTGAAATAAAAAAAAAATAAAAAAAAAAATTATATGCTAAAATAAAAAATATTACCCCTTATAAACGTAAAAAGTAAAAAAAAAAAAGAAGAGAATAAAAAGAAGTGACATTCTTATTAGGTATTTAATAATATTTATTCATTATTCTTATTAGGTATTTAATAACATAGATGTGCCTGCGGACTTGCCCGCGTGGTCATTTTTCTTGGATATAAGAATCCTACTTATTATTTCAAAACCAAAAATAATATAATAATAATATACCAAATATAGTTTCGACGTCCTTGTGATCGCCACTGAGCCCGATTTTTGGCTCTCTTCATCCAGTCACTGCCAGCCGTCTTTCGCAAGTCGTAACTACACTTGGGAGATTGTTCTGCGTTTGCCTAAACGCGGTCTCCACTACAGAACTCGTCTACCCCAAGGGTTGCCAGTTCTTCGAGAGATGTGATCAGCACATTGCCACTTCAGCTATGTTAATTTTTCGAGCTATGTGAGTTGTATTAGTTCTCTGGCGGATCACTTAGTTCCGGATGCGATCCTTTATATAAACTCTAACTATAGCTCTTTACACAGCTCGCTGAGCGCTTTATTTAATATTTATACAAAATTTTAATGTGTTAATCTTAAATTCAACACAGCAATTACAACTCATTATAAAGCTTACAGAAAACATCCCCTCCCCTAGTCCACAATTATTTAAGCAGAACGCAACTAATTAAAAATGTCCGTCCACTGGGATATAAACCGGAATTAAATAGAAAAAGCGAACGAAAGTATCTAGGACACGTTCTATTTCGGGAAGAAGCGGCACGGTGAGGAATCCAGATTAAGTACCAGTTTTTTAAATCTAATTTAATTTTAATAATGATTTAAGAAAAATAATTATATAGGCATTCCCGGCGCAAAACTTAGGAGAGCAATATTTTATTTTCAGTACGTATTTTTTAAAAGCTTTTATTTAACTTCACTTGTATCTATCGATGTATCTTTGTATTTTGTTAGTCTTGGAATCTTGCAATTCAAATTTCGAGCCCTTCCCAATTAGCTATCCGGCTGAAACTTTCAGGGTAGCTCACAAACCGATGGCAATGCAATAAATAATAATAAAAAAACTTTAAATCGTTAAAAGTGAAAAGCCAAAAAGACAAAAGGAAAAAAGGGTCAAAAAAAACTTTATATTGTAAAAAGAAAAAAGGAAAAAAAAGAAAAAAAAAGAAGTAAATGTTACAAAGCAACAAAAAAAAACCCGTAAAAGCTTCTTTTTTTACTTATTCAGTAAGAAGTGTCAAATTTTTACTATTATTTTTTCATGAACTTGGATCCTAATGATCCCAACTTTGAAATAAAAGATTTTATTTTTAAATTAAATATTAATGACAGAAAAAAGCACCATTGCTCACGAGTGTATTTCTGCGGGATCAAATCCCGGAAAAACCGGGCTCTACCCTGGTTATTTTGCTCTAGTTTCCGGAAACGGAACCCAAATTACAGAGACGCAGCGAAATATTTAAACCACATGCATCTGCTGCCAACGAAAACTAATATTACTTTCATACTAAAACGTGAAATATACGTATTTACACAGAAGAGACAAAACTTACTTGTGTTTATGTACTGCAGAAACTTTTTGCTCCATTTAACCGACTATAAAATCCTTTTTGAGGTTAATATTCGATTATATTTTTTACTAGTTGTTGCCCGCTGCTTCGCCCGCTTTGTATCGCAATAAAAAGTATCCTGTCCTTCCCCATGGTTCAAGCTTTCTCCATACCAAATTCGGAAAGAAAAGGACACAAACAGACTCGGAGACTATTATTTCAATGCTAGCTGTGAGGCTTTGCCTGCGTGATATTTTTTTCTGGGATATAAGGATCCCGTGACATTCCGGAACCAAAATTACCAAAATCATCAAACTTTGTTTAGACATCAAATGGTTTTTTATCGATTGCTCGAATTCTACTCATCAGGTTGTGACACCAAGTACACCAGTTTTTAAGTCAATCCCTACTATCCAACAGTGAAAATCGCATTGCAATCGAACTGGTAGTTTTTACGGGTTGCGCGAAGAAACATACAGAAAAACAGACAGACAGGCATGATTAAAAAATGTTATATTCTTGTTCAGTAGTTTATTGTACCCCAGACCATTTCTTTTTAAATATCTTCGTTTTACAGTTTTTTTGGTACATACTGCTTTATTATAAGTATAGATTTCAACATTTTTACATGGACTTTATTATCAACTAGCTTCTTCTTTAGGTTCAAGGTACCATAATGTGCTATTCCAGGACCAATATACCAACATTTGATCAACATTTCTTTAGCCGTCAATAATACTTTTATCAATTGCTCGTCTTCTAACTCACCAGATTGAGATACCAATTACACCAGATTTGAAATCAAACCCCAAGCTATCTAACAATGAAAACCGTGAACAAACAAAAATACAGACAAACAGACAGAACAAAACGATTCGAAAAATAATTATATTCGTATTCAATACCCTTTTTATGCACTCAAGAGCATTTTTCTATTTATCTTATTTTTACAGCCTTTTTCGTACCTATTGCTTTATTATAAGTGTAGATGTAGATGATGTTAAGTATAGACTGTGTCAATTTACATCAAAAAATTTGTCTAGTAGTTTCAGCGTGGTACGTGTTCTTTTTAATAACTTTCAACCCCTATATTGCGGAAACCCTTTAATTATTCGGGATGAAAAGTATGTCCTACCTCGTAGTATGAACTCAAATCATACCAAGTTTCATTTGAATTCATTCAGTAGTTTCTGTGCGATGCACGGTCAAGATACGAACAAAAAGACAGACAGACAGACAGAAAAAAATAATAAGTATAATAGTTTTGGCTTCAGTATCGAATATAGAGTACCCACCAAAAGAAAATTTCATAATATCTTCAATGTACAGAATTGGACCTGTTACAGTTTTATTATAAGTATAGATACTATCAACATTAAGTACATCAACCGATCGTCATCAAAATACCTAGGTAATTAAGTTCGCACTGCCCTATTTCAAAGTCTTGATTGAAAATATCTTCCAGGCCTTCCCGTGCATTTGCTCAAACTATCGTTTAATTTAAATTCCAAATAACGTATTGCATAGAAGCTCGCGACAAGGGAAATAAGGAGCAAACTTTGAGTTTAATTTAATTAAAACACTCCTAATGAAATCACAAACGGTCTGACACTTTTCTCCAACTATGTCTCGAAACGTTCCTGTTTTTGTCCCGCTCTCTCCTTTGCATTTTTAGCTTGTCATCTCAGTTCTACGACCTGTTTTTTATCTCGCTCTCTCCGGTGCATCTGAATAGGTTTGTCTTTTTCTAGGTTGTTTTGCACTTTGCAATGAATTTACTTGCATTTTAATTGCTTCAAACATGTTTCGAAGGACGTAATTTCATTGTTCTATGCACTGAAATGGAACGGAATAATATTGTATATTACAAAATGTAGTCCATATTTTCTAAAAATACAAATCAATAATAAATGTTGGACGCGTAAACAATTTTTGCATTGTTCATTGATACAATTTGATGCATTCTGAATTATTTCGAATAATAATATTATTCTCATTTGAAAAAATGATTTGAGTAACATCAAATTAATAAAACATGCTCTTTCATGTGACTTGTCAGACTAAAAAAAATAAAAAAATAACTAAAAACATATGCAACAATAATCCATACCAATATATAAAAGTGAAACGTTGTCTGTTTGTTTGTTTGTTTGTTTGTTTGGGGAGCTTTCACGCGATAACGGCTGAACGGATTTCGATGAAATTTAGACTGGAGATAGCTTATACCCTGGAATAAAACATAGGATACTTTTTATCCCGGAAAATTGTAAGTTTCCACGGGAAAACTGGAAAATGTTGATTACTCACTGTAAGGAATGGTTGCCATCACAGAATGGTCTGTGGTTGCCATGAAAGCGAAATAACAAGTCAGTCAAAAAACATCAAGAGCATTGGTGCTATCCCTACTTTTGCATTGGTTTTTAATATCCTAGAAGAACATAGGATGCCTTTTTTCGCGATAAACAGTAGTCCGCGCGTACGAAGTCGCGGGCGGGAAAACTAGTCTACGATATAAATAGAAAGATCCAGCGTACGAAGCCGCTGATAGCTCAGTTGGAATAGCGATGGAACGGCCTGCCTGTAACCGTACGTTCAAATCCTGCTTGGTCGAGTTTCTCTTTCCCGAATTAACCTCGCAAACGGAATGAAAATAAAATAAAATATTACTACTGATACCACCAACTAAGCCAATTTTATTCCAGGAAAATAGGGAAAACCTGGAAATAAAAATGTTTTTTTTTTTTTAATTTTACTCGTTCTTTTCTCGTAATATAATGATATTTTACTGATATTTTCCTGATATTTTTATGATATTTTACTCGTATTTGTCTCGTAATTTACTGTAATTTTTCTGATATTTTACTTGTTTTTTTTTTCTCGTAATATAGAAGGATCCAGCGTACGAAGCCGCTGATAGCTTAGTTGGAATAGCGATGGAACGGCCTGCCTGTGGCCGTTGTATGTATATGTTTCTAATATATTTTTGATATTTTTCTCGTATTATCTGAATTTTGAATGTTTTTTTCATCAAATAAATTATATTACCTTGTAATTAAATTGTTTCGCCCACTCTCACAAAAGTAGATCAGTCGCTTTTCTTAACGTTGTTATTTATTTTATATTGAGTTTTATATATATGTAATTATATGTTTAATATTTTCTTCTAATTAAACACTGCTTGTCATTCCAATCCAAATACCTATTTTATCAAAATTCTTGAGTTACCTTCTTCTCGCGCTACTGTTTGAACGGTCCGGGAGAACTTGCTGATGTGTGAGTGACAGCGCACACAACTAACGCAGCGTAGTCAAATACCTAATCATTGCCCATCACGTGCAACCAGAAGTAACCAAGAATCAACATTTCCTAAAACGAATCTATAAATATCATTGTAACATTCCCAAATTCAAACCAAACAGCTTGTGTTACCAGTTATTCTGTGCCCTAGCCCACCGCTCAAGTTAAATGACAAACACACGAACCCTCTCGCAGATTGGAACATTTGAGAAGCAATTCCATTAGACCAATCCTGTATTTGTCTTGAGACGGATACCTACTGTTTCGATTGCACCTGATGGGAATCTCTTGAAGTTTCATGGAATGGATTGCATTGTAACGTGAAAATCCAAGCAAATATATCTCATCCCGCAAATATTATACAGAGAGAGATGTGTCCTAATTCAAAATCAATCTAGCCATTTTTTATACTAATATATAAAAGTGAAACGTTGTCTGTTTGTTTATTTGTTTGTTTGTTTGGGGAGCTTTCACGCGATAACGGCTGGACGGATTTTGATGAAATTTGGAATGGAGGTAGCTTATACCTTGATATAAAACAAAGAATTATTTTTATCTCGGAAAATTGTAAGATTCCACGGGAACACTGTAAAATGTTGATTACTCGCTGTAAGGAACGGTTGCTATGGAAACGTATGTCAAGAAACATCAAGAGCATTGGAACTATACCTACTATTGCATTGGTTTTTAATATCCTAGAACAACATAGGATGCTTATTTTTCGTGATAAACTGTAGTCCTCGCGGACGATTTCGGGGAAAGCTAGTTAGTCATAATCTATGCTCTATATATAATAAAGCAATAATAAGAAACAAAAAGTCTGTACAATAAAGATAATTTAAAAAAATATGTTTATCTGTATGTTTGTATGTTTGTTAATGGACCAATTGCGATGCAGTTTTCGTTGTTGGATAGGTTAGGGTTTGAGTTACAAACTGGAGTACTTGATGTTATAACCCGATGATTAGAAACCGAGTAATCGATAAAGAACTATTTGACGGCTGAACGAATTTTTAAAGAAATGTAGTATATTGTACTTTATAGGTACTTTTGGTCCTGGAATAACACGAATGGGCTACTTTTAAATGAAATGACCACGCGGTCATTTCATTTAAAAGTAGCAAAAGCAAAGCCGCGGGCACAGCTAAGTTAGTCATAATTTTAATGAATTTCAATCTTTTATAATTCCGTCTAAAATGTAGTAGCAAATGAGTAATATGAGCCCTAATACTTTCTTGTCGTATGAGGTAGTGCTGGCCTCTGGTGTCAGAGTTCGTTAGGCCACCCTAAGGCCTCTGACATGTCTTAACGACTGCTATTAATCAATAATAGCCGGGACCGACAGCTTAACCTTTCCTCCAGAGCACGGAGCGATGGAAAACTGCACATAATTTAGAAAAGTCATTGCTGCGGAGCCTAGTAATGAACCCTGTATTATTGGACTCTAAGTCATACCATACCCTGTCAAGTGCGCCACAAAAAAAATACGATCGCGTCCCGTGCGGAGCTGTCCAAATTTGCGCGGGATGCCAATTTGCCGGCAGCTACCTTGTGTAAACAAACCGTTTTTATGGCCGCTTCATAGGGCTGTTTATTAAACAAAGTACTCTTCTGTGTAGTTAAAATAATATACAATAGATTTGCAGTGTTATATTAGTACATCCCTAATTAAAATATTTATAAAAACACGCTGGAAGTTGAAGAAAAGTCAAAATCTAGGATCTTGATATTTTCAATATTTTTTATTCAAGATCTTCAGCGACGACCTATGGTATTTTATCTATATTTAATACTGCTACAGATGTGCCTTTCCAACAAATAAAAAATAAAATCATCATCATATAGGTTTTTTTTTAAATAATCGACTAAAATCTAGAATAAATTTGGCCAAAAATCATGTGTGATCTTTAAAAAACATTTATGGAAAATCTGGAGCATAGAGATGAAATATAAAGATAGTAATAAAATAAAAAGCATAGAGATGAAATATAAAGATGTGTTGCTACATGTTATTCCTAGTCCATAAATTAATTACATGGCCCTACATTTGATAAAAAAACAATAAATTAAAAAATGTTTGCCTGGTAACTATTGTTGCCAGACGGCAATCGGGCTTGTAAAACGTTGGCAACAATCGGGGCTTTATTCATATAAATATTTTAATCGATAGTAGTTGAATCAACGACTAATTTAATATATAACACTTGAAATCACATAAACTAACGGGATATTTGCAGAATTTGCAAAATATTTCAACGACAGTTTTTTTTTCTCCCGAGTAGTGCGAAACAGTTTTTTTTTTTAAATTACATTTACACTATTTTTTAGATTTTTGTATTTAATCGGATTGCCACACAATTAAACTAGTACCATTAACCAAAAAAAGAGCCTTAATACCACCCAAACTTGCAATAACTCGAAAAGTTTGCAAATTTAGGTGGGTGGCTTCCATAGAAGCCACCCGCATTCGAGCTTTTTTTTGATGGTTAAACAAGGAAGCCAGTCGCACCCGCTTGGCTACCATCGCTCTTATACAATCACTTTTGACGGTTGGCTGTACATTATATTTCAAAATCATGAATCTTTTTTTTCATCACTGCCTAGGCAATCGTTTGACCACGATCTCATCTGATGGAAAGCGATGATGTGGTCGAAGGTGTAGCACAGTTGCCTAGTAGATACCTATTCACTCTTGACACCTGGGCTATATTTTACCGGAAACACTGACGAAGGCAGGGTATTTCAATGAAGAAGCGTGAATCGTAATGAATCTAAAGCTTTGTTTGCCCCTTTTTAGTTTAGATCGCGTTTTTTTTAAAAATAATAACTCATTTTTTTATTTTTTTTTGTTTTCCTTAAATATGTTTGGAATGGTCTTTTAAAGACCTTCATTTTGATACCTCACTCGATAAATTTTGTTCAATGTTTGTTACGTCGAAATACAAGATGGCAGCTGTAAGCCGCCATATTAGTTTTCTTCGTATAGCACTCTCGTGATTAAGATGAATCCAATGATATCTTATTTATTAAAATCCATCAACCCGTTTAGACTATAGGACGCGTCAAGGAAACTTACAAACAAACAAACAAACAAACATACATACAGCCCAAACACATAACCCTCCGAAGCGGGGTAAAAAAGTACGTTAAATAGGATGCAAATATCTTTCATTTTGTTCTAAACAATCTTCATATGCATAAACATCTGCCAGAAGTTGCTCTTGTAATTTAGCAGTGTGAACTTGCTTTGTGAACTTTGGGGGGCAAGTCATAAGAGGGGGCGGGAGGCATTATTGATAGTGTCATTTTAGCTTATTTCGTACTAGTGACTCGCCCCGGCTTCCACCCGTGTGGAGCCGGGGCATTTTACAAGGTTTTTGTTGAGTCACTTTCTTGTTTGTCTGTCTGTCAATCTGTCTGTCGTTCCAGGTGGAATCTTGCAACTCAAATTTTGAGCACTTCCCGATGTGGCTGAAACTTCCAGGGTAGGTCACAACTCAATGAAAAGCATTTAAAAAAAGTAGTTTTCTTTAATCTAGATTTGTTGCTTGGTTCTTACTTTTAGCTTTTTTATAAACGTAGTAAATTTAAAAAAACAGCATTAAGCGTAATTCAAAATCTTTGGCAGCAACGACCGTGGCGCTTTTTGACCATAGACAACTGCATTCTTACTCACGTACTTGACAGTCTTGTAATTATTTTGTTTCCACGGCAACGTGTCATTCCGTTCCCTACAGTAGGTAATCGATATTTTTGCAAATTTGGATTACATTATTTCAGTTTTCGTAGGGATCTCTAATTTTTTGTATAATAAAATACTGTCATATTACTTGCTTTCTACAGGTGAAAGAAGTTTTTATAAACGTTTTTATAATCCGTTCAGTTTTTTTTTGTTTAGCCTTTAAATACAAACATACAAAAATACAAACACAGAACAAAATTAGTAAATAATTCCTCTTTATAATAAATATTAGTGTAAATAGTGTAGACTAGCAGTGCCCGCGGTGCCTTTTCTTTGAAAAAGTATTTTTGTGTTATTCCAGGACAAAAATATATATACAGTACAATGTACCAAATTTCGTTCAACTGTCAAATAGTTTTTATCGATTTAACAGGTGCTATTCATCGGATTGAGATACATAGAAACCTTAGCTATCTAACAGGAAAACTGTCAATCAGTCCAGAAGTTTTTACGTGGTGCGCAAACTTATAGAGAGACACGATAAAAAAATCTTTTTTTACAGCCTTTTTGTTACTTGCTGCTTACAAACAGTAACTTGTATACTGACATGGCCAGAACACAAAAAAATACAGACGCACAAACCCTTATACAACACACACACACACACACACACACACACACACACACACACACACACACACACTCACACACACACTCACAGATACTGTATTTGTATTACAATAATTTTACTACAGTTGGATAATTATATTCTTTTGACACTGCCCAAAAATAGGAGTGTAATATTTTTAGGATTCATGTATGTTTGTATGTATGTGAGTTTATTTATTCCACCATAACTTTTAAATACCAGAACAGATTTAGACTAATGGGGTATCGCTAGAATCCTTAGGTCCCCCTCAGTAAAAATAGTTTTTATTTGAAAAAAAAGAAGTCTTCTGTATGGCTCCATTTTTAAAAGGCAAAATAAACTTCTAATTTTAGAACATGGGTATCAGATTTAAGGCCTTGATACTCACATTCCAACAGTGTATAATTTGTTGGCACAAGTTTTCATCAGGGCAGGCTTTTTTTTTTAGCTTTTAAGCTAGTTTTTAGTCTAAAAAGTTTAAGTTCCATCGTTTATACTGTAAGGCACACGACACATACGAAAACTTAGTCCGTTACTGTGGGACAGCTTTTGGACTAGCAACTCTCACAGCACTTTAGACTTCCTTAGTGATTAGTAATATTATGCTTCTAGAAATTAGATTTAGTGGAATACAGTTAGACTAGATTTTACAGATATTATTTTCTATATCTCTCTCTGTAGGTATGTTTATGTTTATGCGAGGGTGTGTGTATGTGAGAGTATGTGTGCGTAAGCATTTGCACAATTTGTTATTGTAATTTTTTAACATCTTTTATCACTTTGTATTTAAATTTGCCGAAACTTTTTGAATATTATACAGAACACAACAATATTTAAATACTTTATACTCTCTGTATGCAACAAGACATATATTCAAACACTAAACCCGACTACGGTTGGAAAAAAGAAGCCTATGACACTCTTGCGATGAAGACGAATCGATTGACATCTCGCTTATCAAAATCGAACCAATAGGAGTAACGATATGATGGAACATACACATACCAACATACATAGATAGATGGATGCATACATACATCCATATATACATAGACTGTTCAACTCATTACCCTTCCGTTGCTTTGCTGTAGTCGAGAAAAAGAGGGCTTTATCTGCCAATATACACAATACAGTTCTTTACATTTTCAAATATTTTGCCAAGAGGAAGTAGTATGTGAGCGATAAGGGTTCTAAATTCAAAACAAGATATTTAAAAATAGACCGATTGACGACCGGTTGGTCTAGTGGCTAGAGATCCTAGATACGAAATCGAACGGTCGCGGGTTCGAATCCTACAAGGTGCAATCATTTGAGTGATGAGCAGAAATGTTTGTTTCCGAGTCATGAATGTAATATTCTTATCTATGTATGTTTATCCGTTATCTAGTGCCCATAGTACAGGGTATCCTTGTTTGGGGCTAGGTAATTGGTGAGAAATGTCCCGAATATATTTATTTATTTATTTTTTATTGTAAAACTTCAGCGTGAAGTTAGATACAAACAGTAAACTAATCGTTTTCGTTTTTTATTTTTCTTTATTCAGGTAAACCAGAATTTTCTGAATGTATATTTACTTATTTGAAACAATATTCTAAATTATTTTGATCATTTCGTTTAAAATAAAACCGTTTAATAACAAGACAGTGTCAAGAGGCTAGCCCATGTATATAACCACATGAGTGTTAAAAACCGGTTATAACCGGTATTCCAGTACAAGTTACGTTGCTTTGGCGCGTGTTATGCTCAAGTGTACAAAAATAAATAGACGTTATTTTTCATACCTTGGTAATGATGAATGAGACTAGTCTTATGATGGGTGCAATCATAGTCAATGACAGTTAGCTTGTGTGCTGACATTCACGTTGCACGTTCGTATACGTGCCTAAAATAAAATTTAAATAGTTCGAAATTGATTCATGATAGAAGCGAACACGCACGTTACTAAAATTCTGAATTTAAATTTAACAACATCAGCAGTAAAAGCAATGTAAAAATATTACTTCCACCAAACTGTAAGTCAGACAATAGATAAATGGTAATACAATTAAAATAAATATATAAATACAAAAACCCCGCGGTTACCAAACCCTACCCAAATTGAACTAGAAGTAATAATAAAATGACAAGGTCAGGAGAACAGAAAAGTAAACTTATATATCATATATATATATATATCTACATCTACACTAATATTATAAACAGGAAAGATTTGATTGCTTGTTTGTTTTTTGTTTGTTTGTAATGGATAAACTCAAAAAATACAAATCCGATTTTAAAAATTCTTTCACTTTAATAAAGCTAAATTATCAGCGAGTAACACTAGCAGGATTTGATTTTTTCAAAGAATTCGATTTCCCTTCGAAAATTGCAATAATGAAACCCAATGTATTAATTTTAGCAAAAAATCTCGATTACTGTATCACAAACCAAAGAGTATATAAATACTACGTAAGATCACAAACTAAGAAGGAGATACGGTTCTTTTTAAATGGAACGTTGCCATAGAAACGAAATCACAGAACATCTAATAATCATTGATGTAGGATTCGTCGACGTAATTCAACCTCCTTGCGTTAAACAGAATAATACTATAGACGAAATGGTACGTGAGTATAAAACCTATAACAACAACATAAACATTTTGTGTAAGAAATTATTGTTGTTCTATTTGTACAAATAAAGTACCTACTAATTTTATCTTTCTGTATATCTACCCGTGCGAAGCCGGGACGGGTCGCTAGTACAAAATAAAAAGACAAATATATCTATCTAAATACCAAACGTCGGACATCAATACGCCACGTGTTTCGCCTCTGCACGAGGCATCCTCGGGAGATGTTGACTCGTCGAGTGCTGGGACCTTATTCTCTATTGCCACTTGGCCACGGAACGCGCCGCGTTAAGATATCTGCGTGGAATTGTTTGTGCATGTTCGAGAATTGCCGTACTTTTCCGAACGATTCCACAGCGAGACGCGTTACGCGTGTGACTGTTCTTAGAGAATAATGACCCTGCTGAGACCTTATTCTCTGTTGCCACTCGGCCACGTAACGCGCCGCGTTAAGATATCTGCGTGGAATTGTTTGTGTATGTTCGAGAATTGCCGTACTTTTCCGAACGATCCCACAGCGAGACGCGTTACGCGTGTGACTGTTAATAGAGAATAATGGCCCTGGACTGCACTGCTTTTTTAGTTTATATTTTAATTTTAATGATACCAATTATAAATTGTGTGACTTACAGTTTGGCGGAAGTAAGCTACATACTTTTACATGGTTCACTTTAAATATGAATTCCGCAAAGTAACACCTGAATCTAACTAACTTCAGCAGTGTTGCCGAAAAAATCCCAAAACATATAGACACCAAACTCCATAAAAAGGTACTGAATTTACTTCTCAGGCACGGTACCCTAAAAACGCTCCATCAAGTGAATACAACGCTATTTTCAATGACAATAAGTTCGGAAAACTTGCTACTTAACGTAGAAAGGAGCTCTCGAGACGTCCCGCCTGAAAAAAGGTTTGGACCGTGACTTTTGTTGAGATCGGACTGTGGATGGCTGCATGCAATACAAGAACAAGAAAGATTATATATAGATATACTAGTCACAGTGCACCAAAGGGACCACGAAACAAACATCCAAGTCTGTTCAGAAGTCTAGAAGAAATAATGTACATACACAAAAAAAAGCTTTTAAAGGTAGTTAATTTAAATTAACTACCTTTAAAAGCTTACATAAAATATTATTTTAGACACGTGTTAGTGCTGGATATCGGTAGAAAAAAAACTGGCGATAAATTATTTCCTTGAATCGTCCTTTAATAATGTGAAATACTGTGCACAAATTATGTTTATTGATTGAGCGGGCAAAGCGAGCTCAACTCTCTGCTTCAAGTATAACCAATTTGCATTCGTGTGTCAGTTTGTTGGTACTACTCTACAGGTCGTATTATACAACCGATCTTTTCGTCGCCGTCTTGCCGCAGTGATGTCATGGTCACGTGGTTGGAGTGTATTTACAATATTGTTTTTTTTTATAGCGGGGGCACTGAGTGGTTAAGAAACTTGGTAAAAATTTATAAAATTCAAACCTTCGAAAAAACATTAAACTTTTTTCTATTTTTTAGTCCTTGGAGATTTTTGATTGAGGGGGAAGTAATTCCTCCAAAAAGGGGCAAAAGGGGGGCTACAGAATATCTCCGTCTTATAAGATTTGACTTCAATGTCATTTTTATTTGAAGACCTGATGAGGACCTTCGGCGTGATGGTCATAATAGCTCCTCAAAATGCAGTAAATTGCTCACTTTTAGGTTTCTACCAGAGGAATCGGCCCTTTACCATCTAGGTAGGGATTGATGAAGCACTTTGTTTATTAATGTTAGTTTTACAATAAGGTCACTAGATGGCGCTACTGTGCTAGATTGTTTGCAAAATAGTTTGTGCTCGCGAGGACCACTTTTCGCAGAACTACTATTTTATCAGTAAACAACTTCTGCGGACATAAAAAAACATCATGAGAGCTTATGCTGTCCTGACATCATTGTGTACGGCAGTTATCCACTTGCGCAAATATTGCAATATAGATTTTCATTGTTTTGTTGTTTACCTGAAATTCCCGTATGACATATTGTAACTTTTAGTGAAATAAATAATACCTCTCTTTCTTTAGAGAAATAGTAAAAAAATACTTTAACTTTCAATTTTCCAAAAAATAATAATATAAATCCACATCAATATATAAAACTGAAACGTTGTTTGTTTGTTTGTTTGGGGAGCTTTCACGCCAAAACGTTTGATCCGATTTTGATGAAACTTTGTAAATAGGTACAACACAATATAGAGACCAACATAGAATACTTTTTCAACAGGAAAATTTCGTTTACTCCCTGTATGGAACGGAATGACGTTGCCGTGGAAACGAAATAACAACAAGTGTGTCACAAGCATCATGTGCTTTGGTGCTATACTTTTGCATTGGTTTTTAATATACTAGATGAACACAGGATGCTTCTTTCCGCGATAAACTGTAGTCCGCGCGGACGAAGTCATGGGTGAAAGCTAGTAATAAATAAATAATTAAGCGCCATTCAAGAATATATTCATAATATGTATTTAAGTATTTATGTGTTTCTGTCTGTCCTGGAATGTTGCAATTCAAATTTAGAGCACTTCACGATTAGCTATCCTGCTGAAACTTTCAGGGCAGCTCCCAAATAGATGACAAAGCAAATAAAAACTTGAAAATATAAAAGTGACAAGGCATAAAAAGAGAAAAAAAATACTTTAAATTATTTAATGTGACAATGCATAAAAAAAACTCATAAAAGTTTATTTTTATTTTATTCATATTTTTTTCTCGACTCATTCCTACACAACCTCGACCCACAAGGCGTCAGTTCCCGCGGGGTGCTCCAACGACCTGTGACGTCACTGGAAAGGATTTCGATGTCCGCCCTTCGGTTCGATGGAGAATTATTTATTTGTACTTTACTCTTTTATTGGCACTTTTAAATTGTTCAATGAAGAAAGCGTTTTCTTTCGAGATGGATTAGGGCTTAGTTTTAAATTGTTCAATGCAGAAAGCGTTTTCTTTCGAGATGGATTAGGGCTTAATTTTAAATTGTTCAATGCAGAAAGCGTTTTCTTTCGAGATGGATTAGGGCTTAATTTTAAATTGTTCAATGCAGAAAGCGTTTTCTTTCGAGATGGATTAGGGCTTAATTTTAAATTGTTCAATGCAGAAAGCGTTTTCTTTCGAGATGGATTAGGGCTTAATTTTAAATTGTTCAATGCAGAAAGCGTTTTCTTTCGAGATGGATTAGGGCTTAATTTTAAATTGTTCAATGCAGAAAGCGTTTTCTTTCGAGATGGATTAGGGCTTAATTTTAAATTGTTCAATGCAGAAAGCGTTTTCTTTCGAGATGGATTAGGGCTTAATTTTAAATTGTTCAATGCAGAAAGCGTTTTCTTTTGAGATGGATTAGGGCTTAATTTTAAGGGCAATGTTTATTTTAGACTGTTATCTGTAAGTTTATTGTCATGCTAGCTGCGTTTTGCGAATGTGTTCGCAACTTTTTCAGTTTTATTCTGGAATAAAAAGTATTGATATCACTATCCTGGTGCAAAATTTCAACAATATTGGTTTAACTGTTTGGGCATCATTATTTTATTAAGATAACAAGTATATAGCACTCTAAGTACTACAACTAAATTAAAAATTATGTACACTACACAGAAAAGATTTCATTTTAAGAAGCTTTTATTTAACTTCCAATATTTGTATGTAAGTTTAGGTCAAATCTTACCACTTATCTTACTATTTTTGCATGTAGGTTCAGTTCCGATGGCAATTCATTTTTATGGTAAGCATGACCTGAATCGACATCCAGGATCAGCTTCAGATAAATGAACTCTTCAACGGTCAACAAAATTTGTGTACGCATTTTATTATGATGGCCAGTTTAAAGTTTTACCATGACATGGTTGCTGCTCTCCGGGTTGGCGACTGACTAAAGGAACTCCTCAAAGGTTAACAGCACAGGTTAACAACTCGTTCTAAGTTTCATAATGACACATGGCTACTGCATAAAAGCTTTTATGAAATGTTTTTAAATTAACTTATTTGTATGTTTGTTTGTAATGGATAAAATCAAAAAATTCTGGAGCGATTTTAAAAACTCTTTACATTATGAGCGAGTAACATGGACTACATTTTAATTTTCATAAAATTAGACATCTCTATGAAAATTGCAACAATATAACCCAAGGTATCAAAAAATTGCCTACAAAAGTCATTAATTGACTAAAACTAGTGATGGTACATAAAATAATGTACAATTTACATGTTTAAAGTAATAATCATATCCCACAAAAAAGTTCATTAGGCTATAATTATGTCTAACTTTATAGCTAAGTTACAATTACCGTTTATGGTTCAAATTAGTCAATCAAAACACAGGTAGAATCGAAATCTATATATACTTATAATAAAACTGTAACAAGTCCAATTCAGTACATTGAAGATGTTTAGTAAATTTTTTTTGGAGGCTGTTCTATATTTGATACTGAAGCCAAAACTGTATTTTTTTTTCATTTTTGTCTGTCTGTCTGTCTGTCTGTCTGTCTGTCTGTATCTTGGCTAGGCATCACGCCGAAACTACTGAATGAATTCAAATGAAACTTGGCATAATTTGAGTTCATACTACGAGGTAGGACATAGGATACTTTTCATCCCGAAAAGTTAAAGGGTTCCCGCAGGTAAGGGGTTGAATTATTTTTTAAGAACACGTATCACGTTTAAACTACTGAACGGATTTTGATGCAACTTGGCACAGTTATAGTTTATGTGATGAAAATGATGAATACTTATTATCCCGAAAATATAAAGAGTTCTTGTGGGATAGGGATCCAAATTCTGTAAATTTAAGAAATTTAGTAAATTTTTTTGGTGTCTGTTTTGTATTCGGTACTGAAGCCAAAACTGTTTAATTTTTGTTTTTTTCTGTCGGTCTGTCTGTCCGTCTGTCTGTATCTTGGCATAGCATCACGCCGAAAATATTCAATGAATTCAAATGAAACTTGGTAAGATTTGAGTTCATATGTCGACGTAGGAAGGACATTGGATACTTCTCATCCCGAAAAATTTAAGGGTTCCCGTAGGATAGGGGCAGAATGGTATATAAGAGAACACGTATCACGCTGAAACTACTGGACGGATTTTGATGCAAGTTGACACAGTCATAGTTTATATTATGGGTGAAAATTAAAGATACTGTTTATCCTCAAAATATAAAGGGTTTCTAAGGGAAGGGGTCCAAACTCTGTACATTAAAGAAATTATGTAAAAAAAATTTGGAGTCTGTTTTATATTCGGTACTGAAGCCAAAACTGTTTTTTTTTTCTTTTTTGTCTATCTGTGTGTCCTTCTGTCTGTCTGTGCAACGTATCATGGCGAAACTCCTCAATGAATTCAAATGAAACTTGGTATGATTTCAGTTCATACTTTGAGGTAGGACATAATACTTTACATCCCAAAAAAATAATGGGTTCTCGCAGGATAGTGGTTGAAAGTTTTTTAAAAGAACACGTACCACGCTGAAACTACTGTACGGATTTTGATGCACAGTCATAGTATAAATGATGGGTTAAAATTTAGGATGCCTTTTATCCCGAAAAATTAAAGGGTTCCTGTGGGATAGGGGTCCAAAATTATGTTAATTTTGAAGTTATTAATGATACATTTTTGGAGGGTACTCTAAGCCATAAATGTTTGTTTTTTCATTTTTGTCTGTCTATCTATATCTTGACCGCGCATCACGTCGAAACTACTGAATGAATTCAAATGAAACTTGGTATGATATGAGCTCATACTACGAGGTAGGACATTGGATACTTTTCATCCCGAAAAATTTGTGTTCCCGCAGGATAGGAAAGTTATTTGTTCCTGTGGGATAGGGGTCCAAAATTATGTTAATTTTGAAGTTATTAATGATACATTTTTGGGGGTACTCTATATTCGATAGTGAAGCCATAAATGTTTGTTTTTTTCATTTTTGTCTGTCTGTATATATCTTGACCGCGCGTCACGTCGAAACTACTGAATGAATTCAAATGAAACTTGGTATGATATGAGCTCATACTACGAGGTAGGACATTGGATACTTTTCATCCCGAAAAATTAAAGTGTTCCCGCAGGATAGAAAAGTTATTTGAAAAAACACGTATCACGCTGTAACTACTGGACGGATTTTGATGCAACTTGGCGCAGTCATCTATCTATACTTATAATAAAGAAAAAGGTACGAAAAAGGCTGTACAAACAAGTCAATTTAAAAAATATGTTCAAGGGTACCCTAAAATAAACTACAGAACATAATTTTTTTTGTTTTAATTTGTGTCTTTCTGTCTGTTTTTCTGTATTTTTGTGCATCACGTAAAAGCTTCTGAACCGAATGCTATGCGGTTTTCAGTGTAGGATAGCTTAGGGTTTGACTTAAAAACTGGTGTAATTGGTATCTTAATTTGGCGATTAAAAACCGAGCAATTGATAAAAATATTTTAGACGGCTGAAGAAATTTTGATCAAATGTTGGTATATTGGTATTTTAGGTCAGCTAGTTTTATATAAATATTAAAGGACAAAGTAGAGATACAATGAGCGAACTTATTGCTAAACTGTAATATCATCAATCAAAACGAAACGTGTAAGAAATAAAAAAAAAGATAAGTAGACAGATACTTAGTGATTTTTATTTCTAGCTATTCATTCATTACTCCCTAAAATTATATCGCTCTCGCTGCAAGACTGTAAAACTAAAAATTCAATTTTAGAGCTCGGTTCATACATATTTCATGATGGTCCCTTGTAACACATGGTGAAGAATTTTCGCTCAATTGGCTTTTTGGTCAAAAGTAGACTGAGACAAATAGACGGGGAGCTAATGGGTATTTTAATTACTCAACAACTCTACCACACTCCTTACTAAGTACTCGTATGCTGTTTGAAAGATATATACTTAGAATAAAGCGTTTGGTAACAAAAAGTCTGCACAATGAAAATAATAACAAAAATGTTTCTGGGGCTTATACGAGTATTAAGCTAAAGAACAAGATTAGCACAAAAATAGTGTATGTCTGTCTGTATGTTCGCAAATCACGTAATAAATACTGTACCGATTGAAATTCGTTTTCCACTGTTTGATAACTTAGATTTTAATTTAAGAACTAGGGTACTTTGTATCTCAATCCGATAGGTAAGTAGAAGCCGAGCAGTTGATGAAAAACCTACATATTTGGAGACTGGATGAAACTTGAAGAAAAATACTACTATAGTAAAACACAAAATACTTAACTAAACTTTAATAGGTACTTTTGGTCATGTAATGAGAGAGGTTACATTTAACCCAGAGAAAGGACTAAGCGGGCTAAGCCGTGGGCCCAGCTAGTAATTTAATAATCAGAGGGAATCTGACGTATCCACACCAATATATAAAAGTGAAACGTTTGTTTGGGGAGAGTTTACGCAATAACAACTGAACGGATTTTGATGAAATTTGGATTTGAATACACATTGGATTGCACATTGGATATTTTACATCATCATCATCATACTTTACTCTCAAATGGCTAGACGGATATTGATGAAATATGAAATAGAGATAGCTTATACCATGGAATTAAGCTTATCATCTACTAGATACTTTTCATCTTATCATCATCCCTCACGTGGATGAAACCGCGCGGTGCAGCTAGTTCGATATAAAAAGGATAGAATCTGGTTACAATGATTAGTTTTCTTTTAGTTTACACTGACTACCGCACCCAGAAACATTGAATAACGGTAGTTAGCTATTAAAAATATAAAGTTGAGATGCTTAATTTCAGTTATTCATTGACGTCTCTGAGTGTAGCAGTTATTATTATTATTTTATTTATTTTTATCCATTTTTGTCCCACTGTAAAGGCCTCCCTTCCCTCCTTCCATTTCTCACGGTTGAGAGCTTTTGTGGTCCAATTGTGACAATAGGAATCAAGCTCATCCCGCCATCTCCTTTTGAGCCTGCCGCTACGTCTTCTGATATTCCGTGGCATCCACAATATTGTGGTTTTTGTCCAGAGATCGTTCGACATGCGACAGATGTGTCTGGCCCAGTTCCATTTCAGGCTGTCAGCATTCTGTCCGACGTTTGCGATTTGTGTTTTGGAGCAAAGTATTGTGTTTCTAATACGGTTCGACAGTCTGACTCCCAGAATACTGCGCTCCATGGCTCGCTGGCATACTCCGAGTTTGGACTTTTGCTGAATTGTTAGCGACCAAGTTTGTGCAGCGTAGGTGAGGATGGGGAGAACACACATGGCATGCCTTTTCTTGAGTGTTAGTGGTAACTCACCTTCCATTAGTTCTTTCATCGACCAATAGCTCTTCCAGGCGTTTTTAGTGCGTCTAGCAACTTCCATGTCTTGTCGCGCCTTTAAAGAGACTATTTGGCCGAGGTACAGGTATACGCAATCTCGACTTCTTTAATGTCGATCCTACATTCTGTGCCGTTTGACATGAGCTTGGTCTTCGACATATTCATGCTAAGTCTAATCTCAAGGCTCGCCTTCTTGAGTTGATGGATCATTAAGCTTAGCTCTTGAGCTGAGGAGGCAAAAAGGACAATGTCGTCGGCAAAGTGGAGATTGTTGATCCTCTTTTCACCAACGACAATGCCCTTGTTCTCTCAGCTAGCCGCCAGTGTTCTGAGAGCAGTTAAAGTCTTAAATTTCCCGTCGAAGCTAATGCAAGTAGCTATTAAACTCGTTACTTTTGGAAATTATTACATAATGTGTCTAGAAATATATATTTTTTACCCGACTTCAGCAAAGCAAGAGAAGGTTTATGAGTTTAACAGTCTATATATGTATGTCTATATATGTATATGGGTATGTGGATGTTCCACCATAGCGTCGCCTCTATTGGTCTGATTTTGACAAGCGAAGTGTCAATCGATTCGTCTTTAAGTATGTCTTATGCTGTTTTTTACCCGACCGTAGTTAGGTTTGAACTTATTGGTTAAAGAAAATAACGATGACATACTGATTGGAACTTATTATATTGTTTGATTAGAGCATTTAAAATCCCAGTAAGCTCCCTGCCTAAACGGCAGGGTACTGACACCTGCGCCCGCTGGACTTTCTACCTGAGGAATTATAGAATTTATGCAAAGCGAGGTATTGGCAGGTTTTGCACAGATTTTGCGAAATGCTGAGTTGTCGGGTTTTGCTTGAGTTGCTCTTATTGTTGGGGCCTCTTTTGTGTATTATTTTATATATTTTGAAGTTTATTCAATATTCAACTCTGATTTATATTTTTGATGTATTAAAGCTCGGTATGGTGTGTAAGTGTATTAAAGTGAGTGAGGTCTGGGTGTCGTTTTATTTAATTGACCAAAGGACCTTCTTGAAGAGGTGTTCATTTTCTAGGTTTTTTTTTTAAAAAGCTTTTAATTAACTGGCAATGTATATATGTGTGTAAGTGTGTGTGTATGTTTGTTAGGTCAAATCTTGCAAGCTGAATTAAAACCACTTTCTCTTATCTTACGGAGTTGAATTTTTATATTTTGGTTCAATTCCGATGACACTGCATTTTTATGGTAAACATAACCGGAATCGACATTCAGGATTAGCTCCAGATAAAGGAACTCTTTAACGGTTAACAGCATAGACACGACATTTTTGGTACTTATTTTGTTATAATAGCCGATTTTAAGTTTTACCTTGACATGGTTTCCAGATAAAGGAACTCTTCAACGGTCAACAGCACAGACACAAAATTGTTGTGTTCGCTTTTTATTATGATAAAAAAACTGCCACCCAATGTGGGTGCCTATTTCTAAAATAAATTAATGTTAATTTTTTGTCCTTAATTCTGGTGCAATAAAGTGTTTTTATTCATTCTTTAATTTTATAGCTGAATTTAAGTTTTACAATGACATGGTAGCTGCACTCAGGGGGAACTCCTCACACGAAACACGAAACGCACAGACACGAAATGTACACATTTTTAATTGTGATAGCCCATTCCAAGTTCCACCATGACACGTCTACTGCATTAAAGCTTTTTATTAAATGATGTTTAATTAACTTATTTCTTCTATGTTCAGTCTAATCAAATGCGACTAAGTATATTTTACCAAATAGTGGCAATAAAAAAAAAAAAAAAAATTGGCAATAATAAACAAAAAAAAAGTGGCAATAAAAAACAAAAAAATAAAAAGTGGCAATAAAAAACAAAAAAAAAGACATCAAATAGGCCAGTAAGTGAGAGAGAAAATGTGTCTTTGCCCTATGACAGGTGGAGTAGAAAAGCTTTTTATTTGTATTGCGAGTTAATAATACTTGAGCTTAAAAATTTGTATATTGACCATGAGGTCTTTGTGAAATAGACTATTTTTAAACTTGAGAGACCAGTGCTTTCCCGCGTTTTTAATTGACCGTCCCAAAATTTGTTTTTCTAAATAATAATTCCTCAAGTGTTGACTTTAGGACAAAAATGTAGACCTACTACTTGGTCCAACCTTTATGACCGTTCTGAAGTTGCAAGTGAGTGCCACAAGGTGAAGGAGATATGGTATATATATGCACACTCGCCTGAGTGAGAGCGGTCATAAAGATTGCACCTAGAGAGCAACTTGCTCGTCACAATACTAGTTAAAGCAAAATCAGTAACAAGACAAAATAATAAGAATATCTAATAGTATATAAGGTAAAAAACAGAACCCCGACTACGGTTGAGTAAACAATAGCCTATGACACCCTTGCGATGAAGATGAATCGATTGATACCTCGCTTGTAAAAATCGGACCAAGTTTTTAATTTGAACACATAACCCTTCCTGTGTTTCAATGTAGTCGGGCATTTTTTTATCTATTACACTATGCCAATAAACACCATAAAACTGAAACAATTCAATAACTTAAGACGGTGCCAAGTTGCATCAGAACCCGTGCATTAGTTTCAGCGATGTACGTGTTCTTTTAAATAAAGATGAATCGATATGATATGATTCATAAAACTGAAACAATTCAATAACTTAAGACGGTGCCAAGTTGCATCAGAACCATTCCATTAGTTTCAGCGTGGTACGTGTTCTTTTGAATAAAGATGAATCGATATGATATGATTCATAAAACTGAAACATTGGCTGTTTGTTTGTTTGTGTGTGTTGTTTGTTTGTTTGGGGAGTTTCACGTAATAACGGCTGGACGGATTTTGATGAAATTTGGAATGGAGATAGCTTATACCGTAGAATAAAACATAGGATACTGTTTATCCCTGAAAATTAGGTTTTCACGGGAAATCTGGAACATGTTGATTATTCGCTGTTAGGAACGGTTGCCATGGGAAAGAAATAACAAGTCTGTCAAAAAACTTCAAGAGCATTGGTGCTAAGTATACCTACTTCTGCATTGGGAATATCCTAGAAGAACATAGTATGCTTTTTTTTCGCGATAAAAAGTATCAAGCGTGGACGAAGTCGAGGGTGGGAAAGCTAGTTACACTATAAATGAACACACATCGATTGATACCTCGCTTGTCAAAATCGGAGCAATAGGGGCGACGCTATGATGCAACATCCACAGACAGTTAAGCTCATTACCTTTCCCTTGCTTCGCCGTACTTGGGTAAAAACTACACTTGACTACTAACTCGTTTAGATGCATAATAAAGTAGATATGAAGGCATGTTAGTGTTTCGTGAACCCTATACATAAGTTTAGCAGATTAGGGAGGTCTCAGTACATTTTATTTCCGTTAATTCGACGAAAATCGCTCCACCCGAATAAATTTACCCTTATAATCTTATTCGGAGGGATGACCCGTTGAAGCCTTTTGCTATTTTAAGTAGTGATAGCGTCTATACTATGTATGTGTTTATGTGGTGCTGTGATTTGTTTAGTTGAGCATAAGCCCTTTTTGGTGTATACACATCAAATAAGACCTTTTTGTATATGTTTCTAATTATAATTATATTTTTGTTTGCGAGCTTTTGGGACTACTGTAGGTCCTGAAAGGAGAATTACAACAATGGCTCTCGGACGCGTTCACTTATAGCTGTTTGAATTTTGGTTGACAAATGAACCACAGTTATTCATATTCATATTTTGTTCCTCTGCTTTCACGCATACTATTAGGTCATAAATAATAGAAATTTAGAGAATTACAACAATGGCAGCGATTTGGTAGTTCACTCCGTAAACTAAACTAGACTTAATTTCTTCAAAAGTAAATTTAAACCTTGTAAACTTCGTAACACGGTCTTTTTTTCCCTGTCATCTTTTCTAAACTTACGTCAATTTATGATGCACAGCTTAAAATATCGTAATTAAAACAGGTTTTTAACATGCTGTCTAACAGCGTTTGGATACATTCGGACACGTTCTGAGACAGCGTTTGGACAAATCGGGATTCTCGCTGCGTGGAAACAAAGTTGATTTTACGCTGACAGGCTTTAATGATAGTTTGGTGAGTGAGGCAAAAATACCTTGTTACGAAGCCAACAAGGTTTAAATTACATTTGAAGAAATTAAGTTTAGTTTAGGGAATGACAGAATCGCTATCACTGGCTCTCGGACGCGTTCACATATAGCTGTTTGAATTTTGGTCGACAAATGTACCACAGTTTTTCTTATTCATATTTTGTTTCACTACTTTCACGTTTACTATTAGGCCATAAATAATAGAAACTTAGTAACTAATTACTTGGAACCCTGGTGGGCCATATATAATAATTGTAGGAGGGTAGGAAACATTAAGTATTACAATAATAAAATTTAGGAAAGGAGGGACTGTAAAAGAAAAACATTAATGTTGCATTTTTGTCATCAAAGAACTCTTGTAGAGAATAGTAGCATTTTTTGATGAGATACGTTTCAGTTTATGAAAAAAGGTAGATTACTTTTCTATTTCTTTTAAATATTATGGTATATTATTAAATTATGTTTAATCGAAATTACACGAGTTCTTATGCTATGCATTTTTATAATAGAATTTGGAAGATTCTTTATACCTAATTATGTAAACCGACAAAATAAAACTTAAACTTACTAAAAGAATAGGTGGTGTGTCGTGGCGTTTTCTTGTCGTGAAACGGCTACGCCACGTACACATCGCAAATTATACCGAATTAAAGATCACAAAAACATCCATTATGTTGATTATGCTCTGCGCCTCCTGCTTCTTACCTCTCTGTTTTTAACACAAATTAAAAATAACATCATGATCTGACTGTTTAAGTAAAAAAAATACACCAAAATTCAAAAGTGAACCTTATAATTACAGAGTTATAACAGCTAGATGATATCGACCTTTTCGTTACAATTCACTTTGTAATAGTGTGTTTTTTTACAGACATTTAACGTCAAAATTTGAGCGCCTGATGGTTGTGGAGTATACTCACATATCTCAAGAATAAACATAGCAACTTCGCTGTACGTCTGCTAAAATGTGTAGACTCTAAAAACTAAACTAAACTAAAGATAATGTGTTTTTATTTTGGAGTTTTCCGTGTTTTCTATAATAATGGCTAAACTTTATGTTTTTTCACTTGTGTCTGTTTGTCTGTCTGTCTGTATCTTGGCCGCGCATCACGCCACCGGAACTACAAGACGAATTCAAATGAAATTTGGTATGATTTGAGTTCATATTACGAGGTAGGACATATGATACTTTACATCCCGAAAAATTAATGGGTTTTCGCAGGATAGGGGTTGAAACTTATTTAAAAGAACACGTACCACGCTGAAACTAATGGACGAGTTCTGATGCAACTTGGCACCGTTTTAAGTTATATTAAAGTTGAGATAGGTTTTATCCTAAAAAAGCGAAGGGTTTCTGCGGGATATGGGTCCAAAGTTATGTTAATATTGATGTAATAAATAATATTATTTGGATGATTCTCTATATTCAATACTGAAGCCAAAACTGTTTTACTTTTTATTTTTGTGTGTCTGTCTGTTTGTCCGTATCTTGACCGCGCATCGCACCGAAACTACTAAATGAATTCAAATGAAACTTGATATGATTTGAGTTCATACTACGAGGTAGAACATTGGATACGTTTCATCCCGAAAAAATAAAGGGTTTCCGCAAGATAGGGATTGAAAGTTATTAAAAAGAACACGTATCACGCTGAAACTAGTGGACGGATTTTTTGATGCAAATTGACACAGTCATATGTCTATACTAATAACCTTTTTTTTTTAATCGTGTCTTTCTGTCTATTTGCCTGTATGTTTGTTTGTTAACGCTTCACGTAAAAAATAATAGACCGATTGCAATGCGGTTTTCATTGTTAGATAGATTAGGGTTTGATTTAAAAACTGGCGTAATTAGTATCTCAATCTGGTGAGTTGGAAGCCGAGCAACTGATAAAAGTATTTTAGACGGCTGAAGAAATTTTGATTAAATGTTGTTATTTGTTGTTGGTCCTGGAATAGCACATTATTGAACCTAAAGAAAAGACCACGCGTGCGAAGCCGCGGGTACAGCTAGCACTTTAATATATGTCTGTACGTCTCACAAAACCCGATCATTTTTGTTAGACTGCGCTGGTAATGATTTATAGAAGCTGAACAATATGACATCTGCATAAGTTGGTTGCCTACCCGAAAACTTCTGCTCATTCTAGCTCTGGTAACCAAAGTGTTTAAGGAGGTTGACTTTGAATTATGTATGTTTGTTAAGATCAAACAGAGAGCGATTGTAGCCTAACGGTTCTATAGTGCAATTTAGGATCCAACAAAACCTAGGCCACGCACCAATGACTTTTCTGAGTTATGTTCGGTTTTCCATAGCTCCGTGCTTCGGAGGGCACGTTACACTGTCGGTCCCGGCTGTTATTGATTAATAGCAGTCGTTAAGCCATGTCAGATGCCCTCGGGCGGCTTGAAAACTCTGACACCAGAGGCCAGCACTACCTCATACGACAAACAAACAAACAAACAAACAAGATCAAATATGGCAAGCTGAATGAGAACCACTTCATGTTATCTTACGGAGTTGAATTTTACATGTTGGTTCAGTTCCGAAGACAATGCATTTTTTATGGTAAGCATGACCTGAATCGACATCCAGGATTCAGGTAAAGGAACTGTTCAATAGTTAACAGCACAGACTCAAAATTTCATGTACGCATTTAATTGTGATAGCCCGTTCTAAGTTTTACCATGACATGGATACTGCGTAAACGCTTCTTTTTTTTAAACGTTTTTTAATTAACTTATTCTTTATGGAATTTCTTTGTGTGTGCTTACTAACAGGCCAACACGCATGTGTTACCCCTCTGAAAGAGAAATTAGACCATGATCTTCCACGCTTGCCCAGCTCAGGATGTCAATGTATCAAAACTCCTAAACACAAGTTGAAAAGGTTGCACAACTCTTTCATACATAGCGGGTGCCCAACTCTTTGGCTTAAAACAAATTTAATTACTCGCGGAAGTAGTTCGGAACGAGGTTAATTGTTTTGGGAACGTAATATGAATATAAATATGATTAATTTGGAGCCCTGTATAGGTAATTTGAACGAGGGCGGTTTGCGACACGTGATTTCAGTTTCATTAGAGAACTTGGGCAGTTTATGGGCGCTTTATGATTGATATCACTGGACTAGTATGTTGTGCTCAACGGGTCGAATCAAATAATGCAAACATTAACACGGTTTTATTAAGTCACATTCTTGTATTACTGGACTAGTATGTTGTATCAATGGGTCGAATCAAATAATTCAAGCTTTTAACACGTTTTTATTAAGTCACTGTTTTGTATTACTACACTAGTGTGTTGTACTCAATGGGTCGAATCAAATAATGCAAGCTTTTAACACGTTTTTATTAAGTCACTGTTTTGTATTACTACACTAGCGTGTTGTACTCAATGGGTCGAATCAAATAATGCAAGCTTATAACACGTTTTTATTAAGTCACTGTTTTGTATTACTACACTAGTGTGTTGTACTCAATGGGTCGAATCAAATAATGCAAGCTTTTAACACGTTTTTATTAAGTCACTGTTTTGTATTACTACACTAGTGTGTTGTACTTAATGGGTCGAATCAAATAATGCAAGCTTTTAACACGTTTTTATTAAGTCGCTTTCTTGTATTTCTGGACTAGTATGTTGTGCTCAACGGGTCGAACCAAATGATACAAGCTTTTAACACGTTTTTATTGAGTCACTTTCTTGTATATCTGGACTAGTGTGTTGTGCTCAACGGGTCAAAGCAAATGATGCATGCTTTTAACACGTTTTTATTAAGTCACTGTTTTGTATTACTACACTAGTGTGTTGTACTCAATGGGTCGAATCAAATAATGCAAGCTTTTAACACGTTTTTATTAAGTCGCTTTCTTGTATTTCTGGACTAGTATGTTGTGCTCAACGGGTCGAACCAAATGATACAAGCTTTTAACACGTTTTTATTGAGTCACTTTCTTGTATATCTGGACTAGTGTGTTGTGCTCAACGGGTCAAAGCAAATGATGCATGCTTTTAACACGTTTTTATTAAGTCACTGTTTTGTATTACTACACTAGTGTGTTGTGCTCTATGGGTCGCAACAAATGATGCAAGCTATTAACACGTTTTTATTAAGTCACTTTCTTGTATTACTGGACTAGTTGGTATGTTGTGCTCAACGGGTCGAACCAAATGATGCAAGCTTTTAACACGTTTTATGTCACTTTCTTGTTTGTCGTTCCGGGTGGAATCTTGCAACTTAAATTTCAAGCACTTCCCACTTAGCTAACCGGCTGAAACTTTAGTAGCTATTTAGTAACTTTAGTAACTCACGATTCAACGACAATGCATTTAAAAAAAACGTGTTTCATAGATTAGTTTTTAATCTACATTTGCTGCTTCTTTACATATCACTAACACGCAAATTGACGTAGTATTGTAAATATTCCATTTGTAACGTAAATTTTTAGGTCTACACTAAATAATATTTTATGACAGGTTGTCAGGTTTCTCAATTACATAATTTATTAGCCTTTTGTACCATTTCTACAACAATCCATTAATTTCACTATAAAAATGAATCAAAAACTGCTAGATCAGTTTTGTGCGGCTTTGTATTACAACGACAGACCATTCTAATGGTGTAGAATACTAAATGTCGCCACTTAGATGTTTCGGCATATTCTTGTTCTGTTGCAATAATACAACATGGCGTGTTAGTGTAAATTTTTATACAACTATCTACTTGAAATCGTTTGTTTTATAGGATCAATATGAACCGTACGCTGCGGGAATTTGACTTCTCTAGACTTGGAAAACATAATATATATATATATATGTTTTTATATATATATATACGTATGGTAGTGTGGGGGATAGGGAAGACGGTCTAAACTTTGTTCAAAATAATGTGTCTGATCCACAAGATACGCAATGTTGCATTTCTGCAACATATGTTATGTTCTGAACTTTTTATTTGATGTGGGTTTCTTTAATTATTTTTTCACTTTTTTATCTGTGCACTATTTTCTATATTGATCACGAAAAAAAAACGAATTTACTTCTCTTGGGCCGTAAAGGGATTTGACATTTATTTAAGGCGCTGTGATATTATTTTACCCCTATTTTTGGAATAAAAATTTAATACTTTTAACCAAGTCACAACAATAATATTTTAATATGTGTTTTTGTAATTTTTTATCTAAATTTTCACTTGAATAAAACATGATTACAATTGTATGCTCTATATCAAAAGTTTTTTTTGAAACTTTACTATTTTTTGGTCACGAAGCGAAATATCTTAATTTTTTGTATGAACAACGTCCGAGAATTCGCTTTGTAAGATATTTTTTTATGTTTATCTAGATTTATGCTTGGCGATTTTTTGATACATCTCGTATGTCTTTCAAAATCATTAAATTTATGTAAAATCTGCTCCCGAGCTGCATGTTGCATCACCGCAGGCTAACGAGCAGCACAAAAATTTTGTTCTCATTTTTTTTAAATATCTGTACATGTGCCAAATTTCAAGCTTGTAGAGTCAATAGTTTTTGAATAAAATGATTTGGACATAAAGACAGACAGACAGACATTACTATAAGGGACTAAGGAACCTTAAAAACCACTTTTGTAGCTCTACTTTTATTAATTCCTAGGATGAGCAATACATTATTTACATATTACCATAATCAGCCTGAAGACGTCCACTGCTGGACATGGGCCTCCCAATAATCTTCAATAATCACCCCGCTTAGCAGGAGGCTTGTCGATACCTACACAGGAATAGTTATGCAGTTACCCATATACTGAATTCCTTATCATCATCATCATTAGCCTATATCAGTCCACTGCTGGACGTAGGTCTATTATCCTAATTCACGCCACTGAGCTCGGTCTTCAGCTCTCCTCATCCATTTTCTTTTATAGGAAGAAAAAATAAGAAATTCTCTATGCTTGTTCTTAAATAATTATATAGAGAGAAAATCAATAATCATCATTAAATTTTTTATACTAGAAAAAATAAGTACATATGCGAACTTTAACAGCTTCTTCCAGTTAACCATACCGACCTATGTTAGAACAAAAACGATTTTCCTACGTCCTATATATCAAGACAATACACGTACTGTAACATAACACGTACGGGCAGAATTGCTGGAGGTACTGGGGTACAAAAGGCCCGCGCTGAAACTGTACCCCGTTTCATTACCGTGCGAAATGAAAAACCGCCGCGACGCAACGGGGTTAAGTTGTTAGGGAATCGACGTAGATTTAGAGGAAAATGGAGAGGATTCTTGTTCCTACAATGAAATCTGTATATTTTTTAGGTATTTTTTTATTGTAACAATCATTTAAACATTTATTTTGAATAATACATTAATTAACATAATGGTGGTCTTGATTGTAATAAATTAATAGTTCACTGTAATCAGACCTACATGTAAACATGAAGCAGTATTTAAACTCTAAAAATCCTAGTTACATAAAGCCGAAAACTAAAATATTTCTTATACATACCTGTGTGTTTACATGAAATGTACTTAAAATTTTTTGAAAAATTTTGGGTTTGTGAACTATTTGTAATTTCAGATTAAAATTTAGGTAAAACTCAACTTAGAATTATGAAGTTTTCTAACAGTGAAAAGTTTTGGAAATTGCAGCAGTAGTTTTTAACACGAAATTTTTCAAAAATCGAACTATTTATTTATAAATTGAGAATTCATTCACCCGTTTTTTCTCGAAAACTTATAAGTATGTCAGGACTTATCAAGATGATTGTTACATGACTTTAATACACTTCCTTACCATCTATTACTATCACAAATACTTGCTTGGCCTCTGGTGTCAGAGTTTGGCCTCTGATGTGGCTTAACCACTGCTATTTATCTATAGCATCCGGGACTGACAGTTCACCTTGGCCTCCGATGCACGGAGCGATGTAAAATCGCACATAACTTAGAAAAGTCATTGGTACAGAGTTTAAGACCAAACTTGGTATTGTTGGATTCTAATTCGCACTAATATACCGCTTGAATATACCATCGCTCTCAAACTAATTGTAAATCTTTATTATACTCGTAACTTACAGTTCATAGACTTATGATAGTCTGCTCCAGTGAAATGTGTGGTCGAAATATGGACGTTCCTCCAAATTAAATTGAATATAAGTTTCCACCATTACTCTTGGCGAATTTTTACCCCTCAACTATGATTATTTTGACTGGACCGTTCGCACTAAATTCTCTGTAAGACACACTTAAAAAAATTGGAGATGGTCAATACAAAAGTAAATTTTAAGCTCGTACCTAGCTGTTTGTACAATACCTTGTCCATTTAAACCACTCCATTTTTATTAATGCCCCAATAGAACCAAACGCGAAATTGCCCACAATTTATATTCAGACCTACATACACGTTTAATTAATATATTCAACGCTCGCCGTATACTAATTAATGCGCTCTTGGCGCATCTATTGGCTATATATCTTTGTAAATGGTAGTTTTCGTGTAATGGCCGCGCGATCAATCTTGGCTGCTCTAGTTAATTGTGTAGCTATGGTTTTTGGAGTAAGATGTTGTTTACAAGCGTATTAACTAACTAGTTATTAAAATACAATACTTTTTATAAAAAAAAAACATCAGTCTAGTAGTTTTGTTTCGATTGCTCGGCTTCTTCTCGTCGGTTGGAGATACTAAGTACAACAGTTTTCAAGTCAAAACCTAGACTATGCAAAAGTGATAAGTGCATGCATTTCTATGTATCTTCCAATATTTATATATACTTTTTTTTTAATTATTATTAATTTATTAACTATTACATATTTCTTTTTTCGTGAGTGGTCCCTCTGGGCCGTGACTGAAAATCAGCGTCAAGTGTCGAAGACGCTTGGCATTATGTTGAGGCATGACCCTTTCAACACTTAAATTTATATGTTTAATTTATATTTTAATTTGCTACTTCTTTTGACAAGTGTTGAATAAACGAGTTTTCTTTCTTTCTTCCTTATTTTCCAGTAGTTTTTACGTGATGCATGAACAGACAAACACGATTTAAAAAAATGTTACGAATAAATAGCTTATTTAAAATCCAATTTAATTTTAATTGTCTTCTTTGTACAGTTTTTTGTTACTTACTGCTATATTACAAGTACTAGTGACTTGCCCCGGCTTCGCATGGGTTGCTCACACCGCAGGATTTTTCTTACTGTCAGCATTTTTATACCCGTCGTAACTCATAAAAAATACGAAATCTTTGGCAGCAACGATTGTGGTGTTTTTTGACCATAGACAACAGCACTCACGCACTTGCCAGACTTGTTATTATTTCGATTCCATGGCAACATGTTATTCTGTTCTCTATTTTTGACACCTTGGGTTACATTATTGCAGTTCTCGTATATAACTATTTTTTTTGAAAAAATATGAGTATAATACTGTCCATGTCACTCGCTGATAATGTAGCTTTCTATAGATACGAGTGAAAGTTTTTTTTTTTATTCGGTTCTGTATTATCCATTACAAACAAATAAACATAGATATATATTTTGTATGTATTTGCTGTATGTTGACTCGAAAAGATCGCTTTTAGCAATAAGCCCGCACAGTTTACTTTTTGTAAACCTGTGTACAATAAAGAATTTATATTTAATATTATTTTTATATAATATCCATGTAGGTAAAATTAACTTCAAACAAACATTCTATGAGCTGAAGCAATAATAATATAGCTTACTCCAATTTACGATTTATTGTTGAAAATACAATAAACTCAAAAACATTTTATTCTTAAACCAAACAGGCGTTCCGTAAATACAAGCTGGAGATAACGATCCCCAAACAGAATACAGCTGAACGAACAGAATACAGCTGAACGAACAGAATACAGTTTGAACGTACTGAATTGCGGAAACTTTAAACAGTTTACAGATTAATGTGTGTAAACGAACAAACGCTGATGTTGGTAATTTATACAACTGGATAAGCAGGTCGATCGACTAATGGCAAATGCCACGCCTATTCATAATAATAAATTTAAGTTATTGTTTAGAGCGATTACAGCCGAGTCTTAAACTAACGCGCGTTAGAATAATAGGTTAGGTTAATTCCTCGACTGAAAACCAATGACGTTTCTAAATTAAGAGCGGATTTCTAACGCTCCTCATTCACAGGGCAGGTTAAGCTGTCCGTCGGGGTTGTAATTGATTAATAGCTTTCGTTAAGCCATGTCAGAGGCCTTTGGGCGGATACCAGAGGCCTACCTCATACGACAAGCAAGTAAGTGTAATTTTACACTGTCAACCAAAAATCTAAAATACACTGCAAAATCTTGTATAACTCTGCTCGACGCATGTGTCATAATTATGCCCAGTAATTTCGGCGGATATAATAGGTAATAATAATAATAATAAGGTATATTTCAAACTGTATTTACCCGCCATCATTTGAATTGTAAATTAAAATTCAAGAGCCGGTTCATTCATAGCTTTCCAGCAGGAATATTCCACTTCTGAACTAGTAAATTAGTATATAAACTGAGCTTGCGAACCGCGTTTTGAACACGTTTCAAATAGATACGTTACAACAACAGTTTAGAGACGCCAAATGGTTGACATGGACCAAAACTAATTAAAAGATTTTATTAATTTCACTTATATGTATGGATGTCCTGGACATTTACAATTAATATTTCACCCACTTACACTGAAGCTATCGGGCTGAAACTTGGCATACATATTTGATTCTGTAACATTACACGGCTACTGCATTAATTATATTTTGTTATACGTATTTTATTGATTTCAATTTATAATAATTTATGTTATTTTCTTTGTCCATGAGATTTCAAGTTTTGATTGGTAAAAGTGCTTTTATTTTGCCTAAACACAATTTACAATAAATACTTTGACTTTGTGAAGAATTGAAATCAAAAAGTATCGGAAACAAGATTTAAGATGTCTGCTTTGTTGTAGAACTGTTCGCGATGCAATTAATGTTCAAACGTATCAGCCAAAACTGTGTTGCGATCGAGACATTTGTTTTACAAGACCAAATGCGGGTAGTTGGAAATAACGTCGGCTTCTCACGACGCTGACATCCGCATTCGCCAGTCTACACGTGACCACGGTCAATGCAACTTGATCAAAACGTCGGGGTCAAAATTACATTGTGACATATTTGTGCGCGAATAGATCTGTTTTAGACTTTAAATACATAGTTTTCAGGTGGTATCATTGGCTAAGCTACATATTTTAACCCCCGACGCAAAGTGGTGTTATACCCCAGGAGTGATGTTATAAGTTTATCGTGTGTATCTATGTATATGTGTGTCTGTCATCATAGCTCCCAAACGAATGGGCCGATTTTGTAGCTGTTTACATGACTGCCCAAAAAAAGGAGTGTTATGTTTTTAGCATTCATGTATGTTTGTATTTATGTGAGTTTTTTATTCCACCATAGCGTTTAAATGCCTGAACAGATTTAGACGTATGGGGTATCGTTACAATCCTTGCATCCCCCCGAGTACCATAGCCATTTTTTTTTAAATATTCATTATGGCGGCAGTATGGCACCAATTTCAAACTCGAAAAAAAAGGTACTTTGAAATTTACAATATGGGTATCAAATTGAAAGTCTTGATAAGCACATTCCAACAGTATATAATTTATTGGCATAAGCTCTTTTTTGGCAGGGCAGGCGTGTTCTTTTAGCTTTTAAGCTAGTAATTTTCAGTTTTAAAGCTGATTTATCGACCAGCTATAATTTATGTGAGCAATTACCAAAAAATACATGTCAAAACATTCAGAAATAAATTCAAATTCAAATTTTTATTACATTCTATACTGTAAAATAAGATGATATTAAACATATATTAAAATAACAGATCATTAGGTACTCTGTCAGGCACAGCAACTAGAAGAGGAGTTATATACCTACATTAATTTAGTTTTAAATAAAGTAAGATTCCTACTTTAGTTAGGTAAGATTTTAATTTTGTTTGTTATCTTTGAAGAAATCTTGCAAAGAATGTTAACATATTTTAATTTGAAAAAGTTTTAATTTAGCGACAAATACATTTTCCTTTTCAATTTATTTTATACTTTTAGGGATGTGGTTATAAAAATCGACATAACATATGTGCTTGAGCTGTGCAATTTCATTTTGGACTAAAGTAGTAGGGCAAGGAACTACAGGCAAAGCCTCTTGTAGCTGTAAATTCTGTCATAAGTAACTATTCCATCTACATCCACACCAATACATAAAAGTGAAACGTTGTCTGTTTGTTTATTTGTTTGGGGAGCTTTCACGTGATAATGGCTGGATGGATTTTAATAAAGTTTGGAAAGGAGATAGCTTATACCGTGCAATAAAACATAGGATACATTTTATTCCAGGAAAAAAAATAGTTTCTACGGGAAATCTGGAAAATGTTGATTACTCGCTGTAAGGATCGGTTGCCATGTAAACGAAATAACAAGTCTGTCAAAAACATCAATAACATTGGTGCTATACCTACTTTTGCATTGGTTTTTAATATCCTAGAAGAATTTGGGATGCTTTTTTTTGCGATAAACAGTAGTCCGCGCGGACGAAGTCGCGTACAGGAAAGCTAGTCTGTGATAAAAACAATACACTATGTTAGTGAATAAATAAACTTACTAAAGTATAAACGCAAGCCTCAACACAGTTTACATTGAATATTGTCGGCTGATTGCTCTGTCACTAGTTGTCAATAGCTCAATCTATTCCACCTGGGTATTGTATCGGTTAAACTATATATTGCTAGAATTTATTGCGAGGGGTTTTGTGGCATATTTCGTGCCATTTTGGAAAATTGAATTTTGTCTAAGTGGAAGCTATTACCTCACAAACTTGTTCATGCTTAATACATAGATTACGATGTTACTTGGAATGAATCTTTTAAAGAATAAAGTTTTCAAGAATTTTTTCTTACGATATATTTTCCCTTGTTTACAGCTCAAACCATAACACCAGACAACAGTACAGTGACGCACGTCCTACCTCTCACCGTGACTAGAGATGAGCTGGGCGGGGAGCTAAAGTGTGTGGTTTCTTCAGCCGCCCTGGATGAGTCTATAGAGAAAGGTGTCAAGCTTAATGTCAAAGGTAAGTTAACTCTGGCTATTTTAGAAAATAAATGAAAACCAATTTCACAAATTTATATGTAATCTTTTTTTTTTATAACGAATGTCACGTTGATCAAATTAATTATTAACACTAATATTCTCCCATTCGCACACGACTTTTTTTTTTTTAATAAATAATTAAATTTTTACAAAATATTTTTTCATTGGGCTCATAGGTAATGGGAAAAATAGTGAAAAAAATGCACCCGTTGTCCAACTTTTGGAAAACAAAGCGCACGTTCGTGAGGTCAAGGGTTAATTTGTCTGTACTCATGCTCATGAATTTGCAGTTTAATACATAATTTTATGAGGTATATGATATTTTGAGATCTCTTTTCTTGTAAATATTAGAAATATATATTACTATCAAGTCAAAAGACATTAACATTTTTAGAAATCAACTTTTCATTTCTTAGAATCACAGTTTGATCAGATTAACACTGCTTTTTATTTAACTAATTTTGCAACAATGATGTACAATCTTCTGTATAAATAAAAATGAATGTTGCTAAGCGCATAACTAGAGAATGGCTAGACCAATTCGGCTACTTTTTTTTTGTATGTTCCTTAAGGCCCACGAAAGGTTTTAATAATAAAAAAAAAACATATTATTTGAGAAATAAAGTTATTAAAAGTGAGTAGGTATTATTACCTCCCATGAACATATGTCAATAAAAAATAAAATTAATTAAAGTGAGTATACCTCCCCATGAACATTAAATGGGGTGATAATATTAAAATAAAACAGGGCCTGGAAAGCAGAAACACTTAAGAAATTAAAGATATATTATTACATCTATATATATATTTATAATAAAACTGTAACGGGTCCAATTCTGTACATTGAAGATATTTAGAAATATTTATTTGTTTATATGATGGGTTAAAAATGAGAATACTTTTTATCCCGAAAAAATAAAGAGTTCTTGCGGGATAATGTCCCAAATTCTGTAAATTAAAGATATTTTGTATTTTTTTTGGGGCCGTTCTGTATTCCATACTAAAGCCAAAAATGTATTTTTTAAATTTTTGTCTTTCCGTCTGTCTGTCTGTACATTGGAAGTGCATCACGCCGAAAATACTCAATGAATTCAAATGAAATTTGGTATGATTTGAGTTCATACTACGAGGTAGGACATAGGCTACTTTTCATCCCGAAAAATAAAAGGGTTCCTGCGGGATAGGCGTTGAAAATTATTTAAAAGAACACGTATCACGCTGAAACTACTAGACGGATTTTGTTGAAACTTGCCACTGTCATAGTTTATATAATGGGTAAAAATTGAGGATACTTTTTATCCCGAAAAATAAAGTGTTCCTTCGGGATAATGTCCAAAATTCTGTAAATAGAAAATATTATGTAATTTTTTGGAGGCCATTTTATATTCAATACTAAAGCCAACACTGTATTTTTTAAGTTTTGTCTTTCTGTCTGTCTGTCCGTCTGTCTGTCTTTACCTTGGCAGCGCACCACGCCGAAAATACTTAATGAATTCAAATTAAATTTGGTATGATTTGAGTTCACACTTCGAGGTAGGACATTGGATACTTTTCACTCCGAAAAAATTAAGTGTTCCTGCAGGATAGAAGTGGAAAATTATTTAAAAGAACACTTAGCACGCTGAAACTATTGGACGGATGTTGATGCAACTTGGCACAGACATAGTTTATAAGATAGGTGAAAATTATGGCTACATTTTGTCATGTTTTACATGTTGTTTTGGATGCTTAAAAAAGGTATTGTACAATTTTTTTTTGTTAGTTGTTTCTTTCTTTCTGTTTGTCTGTATGTTTGTTTGTTCACGCATAACATAAAAACTACTGGACCGATTGCAATGCAGTTTTTATTGTGAGATAGCTTAAGTTTTTATTTAAACTTGGTGTAATTGGTATATCAATCCGGTGAGTTAGAAGCCGAGCAAGCGATAAAGTATTTTTGACGGCTGAAGAAATTTTGTTCAAATGTTGGTATATTGATCCTGGAATAGCACATTATGGTACTTTGAACCTAAAGAAACGAACACGCGTGTGAAGTACATCTAGTTGATCCATGATAGTCCATGTAAAAATGTAGAAATCTATACTTATAATAAAGCAGTATGTACCAAAAAATCTGTAAAACGAAGATATTTAAAAAGAAATGGTCTGGGGTACAATAAACTACTGAACAAGAATATAACATTTCGTCTCGGCCTCATCTACATCGAGACCTGAGCAATTACCATCACCCAGAAGATTGAGAAGCAAGTCATTCAAGCAATGGCTTCAATGACTTGCTTCTTTCTTGTCTGTTGTGAAAAAACAAAGCAAAAACATTAACTTAATCATTGAAAATACTCCATAAAATTAATAATTACTTACGGCGCGTCGTAGTAGTATCTAGGTGCGCGGTCATTTTGTCGGGACGCTGACCATTGAATCCACAAAACTTAGTTTTCATTGGTCGCTTGACAAACTCACGGACGTGCAACAGCGAGCGGGTGCATAGAAACGGATTTTGCGCGGTAAATAAATTTTTTCAAACATTGATCTCACTATCATCCAGGTGCGAATGGGAAGAAAGATTTGATTTTTTGTAAGTTTGTATTTTGTTATGTTTGTATTTTTGTATGTTTGTAATGGATAAACTCAAAAAATACTGAACTGATTTTAAAAAATTACTTTCACCTATTGAAAGCTACATTATCAGCATTACAGTAACAGGGGCAGTATTTTTTTTTTTTAAATTAGATATTCATACGAAAAGTGCAATAATGTAACCCAAGATTTTAAAAATTTGCAACACTTTACGATTCCTTGCTTTAAGGAATGGAATGACATGTCAAAAAGAACCACGATCGTTGCTGCCAAAGATTTTGAATTGCGCTTATTGACACATACAATTTTTGAAAATGTATTGTTTTGTAATTTGGTTTTGTTACTTATGACACACAAAAATTTGTATGATATCATTTTTCAAAGGTAAATGTTAGTAACAAAAGAATTTAGTAAAGTTAGTAAACTTTATGGGTATCAACATTATGATTTTGTCATTCCTAACTTAATCATTTCTTAGTGATATTTTTAAAAAAACTTAAAAAATATGTATTATACTAGCTTTCCCACCCGCGACTCCAGTTTATCGCGAAAAAAAGGATTCTATGTTCTTCTAGAATATTAAAAACCAATGCAAAAGTAGGTATAATGCCAATGCTCTTGATGATTTTTGACATACTTGTTATTTCGTTTCCATGGCAACCGTATCTTACAGCGAGTATTCAACATTTTTCCTGTTTTCCCGTGGAAACTTACAGTTTTTGGAGACAAAAGTATCCTATGTTATATTCCAGGGTATAAGCTATTTCCATTCCAAATTTCATCAAAATCCATGCAGCCGTTATCGCGTGAAAGCTCCCCAAACAAACAAACAAACTGACAACGTTTCACTTTTATACATTAGTATGGATTTTCGTGATGTTGGTAACTACAAATTTACGGTTTTCGGAGTTATCCCTTTAATTATGCTATAAGACATTGCTTATTGCCAAATTTCATGATTATAAGTCAACGAAAATTATCCTGGTTTTGTTGCCATTGCGAGTGGCAAAATATGCGGAATATATGGACATACCTTTAGATTGCATTGACTTGATTGATTTTTTCACAGCTCCAAGTAATCTTACATTTGATTATTTTTCATTTATTTCCACTCGATACCTCAACGCATGCCTGAGAAAAGGGGTATTGACGACAGACAGACGGACGGACAACGAAGTGATCCTAAGAGGGTCCTTTTTTTCTTTTGAAGTTCGGAACCCTAAAAAACATATCATATCGTTTCGTGTGAGTATTTTTTTATTGCTTATTTCTAAAAAGTACACTTTAATTTTCTTCAATATTGAGCTCAGATTTTTTTCCTATGGCTTGAAGGTTAGGATTTTTCCATCATAATCGACATTATCAGCCCGCATCAGTCCACTGCTGGACATAAGACTCTCCCAACTGAGCCCGATTCTACTGCTCTTCTTTTCCAAATGCCGCCAGCCATATTGCGTATGTCGTCGCTCTACCTAGCCGACGGGCACCCTACATTACATTTGCCGTGTCGCAGTCTCTACCCAAGAACATGTCTACCCCAACGGTTATCGGTCTTTCAGCAAATATGACCAGCCCACTGCCACTTCAGCTTGCTAATCCTATGGGCTATGTTTATAACTTTGGTTCTCTGTCGGATCACTTCGTTCCAGATTGGATCTCTCAAAGAAACTCTGAACATAGCCCTTTCCATACCCCGCTAAGCTATTTTGAATTGGTGAAATTCTGTTACCGTGAGAGTCCACGTCTCAGCTCCTTAAGTTATAACAGGTAGGATGCACTGGTTG
The DNA here is from genome assembly GCA_946251855.1 of Alsophila aescularia. NCBI lineage: Eukaryota > Metazoa > Arthropoda > Insecta > Lepidoptera > Geometridae > Alsophila > Alsophila aescularia. Next base: position 53,953,633 of record OX276373.1, read on the forward strand.
AAGACTTAAGTTTTCAGGCATTGGGGGAATTGGTGCTGAAAAGACTAGACGAAATTTACCAAATGCGGTCTGCATTTGGTAAAGCTCAGCTTTCAGTGAATTTTAAAGCTATTTAGCCTACTTCTTCATCTTATGTAGCTCTTGTTGGTGGAGTAATTTCCAGCGTTCCCTATCTTCGGCCAAAGCTTTGACCTCCTCATACGACATGACAGGTAACTTCTCCATCATCTGAGCTGTAAAGTTTCTTATAGGTCTGCCTCTTTCTCTCTTCCATTATACCTTCCCTTCTATGAAGTTTCTTATCCAGTCGATCATCAGGTGGCGATATATCGCCAATGCACTCTACCGCGCTCATACTGCACGTGCGCACGCAGCAAGCATGAAAAAAAAAGCATGAAGTTGTCATGTCGTATACGGTGGCCAAACATATTTCCTCTTCTCCTTTCTATGGTTGCTATTAAGTTCCGTTTTTCTTAGACGAGACTATATATATAGATTTTATTGTAGGTAACACAAGGTGTTTCAATATCGCAGAAACGTTTCCACCACAAAGTGTCCAGTAAAAGCAATCCCCTCTAATAGTTTAATCTCGGCGGGCACTCGGCACTCTCTAAATTCTAGCTTGATTAATGATACCGTAACTTGGCTTTAATTTTTGCTGACGCTCCTCCCCACTTCCTTTAATAAAATGATGCTATAAAGGGGAAAACAAGAATTGAGTGTTGTGAAGCAGCTGTAGGAACCAAAACGTATTTAATAGCATTTTTATCCGACTTTGGGAGTTGATGTTTTTGAGCTGTATGTATGTTCCTTTGATGCATCTTACAGCCTAAACGGCTTGATGGATTTTGATAATTGAGGTATCATTAGATTCGTCTTATTTATAAAAGTGACATAGAATATATGAAGTATTCTAGATACTTCATATATTCTATTGGGAAGATCGCCAGGTTCTAGCTGAGAAATTAAATGCACTGCATATTATATTACAAAATCAAGAACTTGTTTGCTTCTTTTTAGTTATTGTATAAGCACATATATATGTACACATGGTAGCAATCAAATCATTTGTTTTTAACTTTTATTTCACTTGAAATGTATGTATGTATGTTTGCTTAGGTCAAATCTTGCAAGCTGAATTAGAACCACTTCCTCTTATCCTACGGAGTTGAATTTTTGCATGTTGGTTCATTTCCGATGACAATGCATTTTTATGGTAAGCATAACCTGAATCAACATCAAGGGACGTCTCCAGATACAGGAACTTTTTAACAGTCAATAGGACTGTCACATAATTTTGTGTACACATTCTATTAATCTAGCCGGTTTGAAGTTTCACCAAGATATGGTTGCAGCATTCCGGGTTGGCTCCTGACTTGGGAACTCTTCAACGGTTAACAGCACAGACACGAAATTGTATGTACGCATTATATTATGATAGCCGGTTTGAAGTTTTACCATGACATGGCTGCTGCACTCCGAGTTGGCTTCCAATTAGAAAACTCCTCAACGGTTAACAGCATAGACTTGAAATGTTGTAAACGCACTTAATTGTGAAAACCTGTTCTAAGTTTCACCATGACATGGATACTGCATAAAAGTTTTATTTTTAATGTTTTCAAATTAACTTATTTACATAAATTTTTGTCCAATGTATTACTACTCGTATGTTATCCCCATAACTACTAGGGTGGTGACCTCAGTCGGTTAATTAATAGTACAGATACAAAAAAAAAGAGATTTTTAATATATCATTAAGAAAATGGTACAGTGGTTAGGTCTTATCGCTGGAAGCGCGAACACGCCCCGAGCAGAAAGCTGGCATCTTGGTGGTCATTCTACCTGCGGCTATGTTAGGTAGATGGTATTTAGGAAGTGATTTGAAAATTTACAGAGATAGAGATTACAATGAATTATTTACCACTTTCTAAAAGACATTTCTTAAAAACAACAGCGAGCGAATTTAATGACAATATAAGAATAACAGGTTAATATTTGAATTTTTAAGAATACATATAGACCAACTATCGTGTGAGGTTTTATAATGTGCCTGAAAGAGTTTGACATCGCCCGCTCGCCCGCTACAACTAGCTGATGCCCGCGGCTTCGCACGCGTGGTCATTTCTCTAGGTTATCTACATATGTGCTATTCCAGGACCTAAAATACTAAGTTACCAACATTTTATCAAAACTCCATCAGCCGTCAAAAATATTGTTATCGTTTGCTCGGGTTCTACTCATCAGATTAAGATCTCAAGTACCCCAATTTTTAAGTCAACCCCTAAGCTATCCCGCAATGATACAGCATCAAAATCGTTCAAGTAGTTACTCGTATTACGTGATGTACGAACAAACAAACAGACAGACATGATTTAAAAAAACCTGTTCCTTCTTTAAAGTAACCTAGACCATTTTTTATTATCTTCTTTGTACAGACTTTTTCGTTCTTATTGCTTTATTATAAGTATAGATATTAAAATAGCCACGTAAAAACTCGAAATGAGTAATATCGATCCCAAGTTTTTTTGTTGATTTCTACAAAAATAACCTCAACAAACTAAAAATACGTCGCAGCAATCATGTAAAGATAATAAACGCGTAGGTGCCAACCCAAGCAGTGTTATAATAAGTATGAAAATGACGTAGGTTTGAAAACAGTTGGTACAAATTCATGTCCCTACCAGGAAGTATGACACCAGAAAAAGGGTTGTAAAAGAACGTAGGTGTGAACACAGAAATAGGGTTGTAAAATAACAAATATTTTAACGCTACGTTTCTACGCCTTCGTAGACAATGCTACGAGATTGCTACGGCGTAGAAGGCACACAATAGTACGGTTGAAGGCTTTTAATATAAAAAAGCTGTGCAAAAATACGTAGATACGATATACCCTAATGTTGTAAAGAGGTAAAATTTGTATTCTTGTTAGTAATGGATAAACTAAAAAAAAAACTTTTTTGATTTTAAAATATAGGATGCAGTCAGAGGCATCATGCATTTCATTTCTCCTTTAACGGGATCAGCTAGAACCTGGCGAGCTAACTCTTCATGCCTCCGAATGCATCTTATATTTCAAAATCCAAGATGTAAATCTTGTTTGCCTGTTTTTAGTTTTTTCCCCAGTTGGGTTTTTTGTGTTTTATAATAATATATATATATATATATATATATATATATATATATATAATATCCTTTTAGTTTATATTTATAAGAATTAGTGCGAATGATTGCTAACCAACTTTAAATCGTTGAAGATCCTAAATATCCATTCAAAATGAAAAAATACAAGAGAACCTAAAGATGATGAAATTATTATCATAATTGGTTCAAACATCCCGAAGATTAAAAAACGACGAATTGTTAATTGTATAATCCATACCAATATATAAATATAAATGCCTTGGCGGTCTCGGCTTAGAATAAGACCCCTCCCAATCCTCCCGTGGTTGTAGTAAGAGGCGACTGAGGGATTATACACCGGAAGATGGGCAGCAGCGTCCTTCGAGCACATTTTATTTGCTACACTGCGGTCACCAATCCGCCTGCCAAGCTTGGTGACTATGGCAAACCCCCCAATATGATAGACACACCACAAAAACGGCCCCCAGTCTCCGGCGGCTCCGTTATTCCTGGCACCGGTAGCAGCCATGGTAACGGCGGAGCAGGGGGTGCTAAGAATCCCCGGCAGAGACACAGCTACCAACCCCGACGATCTCTGGACCTGGCAACATATAACGCACGCATCTTGAGGACCGATGAGAAGTTGATAGAGCTGGAAGAAGTAGTAAGTAAGTTGCGCTGGGGTATTATAGGGTAATCAGAAGTCCGAAGAGAGAGAGAGAGGATACGATGACCCTCAATTTCGGCAACTTACTCAATTACCGGGAGGGTGACCAGCAGTCCCAACACGGTATTGGGTTTCTCGTCCACAAGTTCCTCGTCAACAACATTGTGAAGATCGAAAGCGTTTCGAGCAGAGTGGCATACCTTATTCTCACCCTTTACCGAACGGTATTCGTTGAAGGTCATACAGGTGTACGCCCCACACTCGAAACGTCTCGCTCGTAAGTTTGACGACTTTCAGCCCCCCGAACAAGCTGAATTCCGGAAAGGCTTTAGCATCGTAGACCACATCCATATGCTCCGGCAGATTATACAAAAGACCGAATAGTATAATCGGCCACTTTGTCAAGCGTTTGTGGATTACGAAAAAGCCTTTGATTCAGTCGAGACCTGGGCAGTGCTACAATCATTACAGCGGTGCCAGATTGGTTACCGGTACATCAAAGTGTTGAAGTGTTTGTACAGCAAAGCCACCATGACAGTCCGTCTTCAGGATCAGATCACGAATTCTATCCACGTGCAAAAAGGGGTGAGACAGGGAGACTTTATTTCTCCGAAACTGTTCACCTCTGCACTGGAAGATATATTCAAACTTCTGAACTGGAACGGATATGGTATTAACATCAATGGCGAATACATCACTCACCTTCGATTTTCTGATGATATAGTCATCATGGCAGAAACCCTGGAAGACCTAAGCACAATGCTCAGTAACCTAAATATTGTTTCCCAACAGGTGGGTGTTAAAATGAACATGGGCAAGACGAATATCATGTCAAATGCCCATGTCGTACCCATGCCGGTTTATGTTCGGAACGTTTTTATCGAAGCTGTTGATCACTACTCGTATGTCTACTTAGGTCAGACGATCCAACTAGGTAGATCCAATTTCGACAAAGAGGTCAACCGACGAATCCAACTCGGATGGGCAGCGTTCGGAAAATTACGCCATATATTCTCGTCGCAGATACCGTAGAGCCTCAAGACGAAAGTTTATAATCAGTGCGTGTTGCCAGTGATGACATACGGCACTGAGACGTGGTCGCTAACTATTGGTCTCATATACAAGCTTAGGGTTGCGCAGCGTGTAATGGAGAGACCTATGCTCGGTGTTTCACTACGTGATAGAATCAGAAATGAGGAAATCCGTAGAAGAACGAAGGTCACCGACAGCTCTCAGAGTTTGCAAGTTGAAGTGGCAATGGGCAGGCCATATAGTTCGCAGAACAGACAATCGCTTGGGAATAAAGGTTCTCAAATGGCAACCACGAACAAGCAAGCGAAGTGTGGGGAGACCCCCCACACGATGGACCGACGACTTGTAGCCATCGCAGGAAGTCGGTGGATGGAGGTGGCACAAGATCGCTTGTCATGGCGCTCTTTGGAGGAGGCCTATGTTCAGCAGTGGACTTCTAAAGGCTGACATGATGATGATGATATATAAAAGTGAAACGTTGTCTGTTTGTTTGTTTATTTGTTTGGGGAGCTATTACGCGATAACGGCTGGACGGATTTTGATAAAATTTAGAATAGAGATAGCTTATACCCTGGCATAAAACAAAGAATACTTTGTATCCCAGAAAATTGTGTTTCCACGGGAAAACTGGAAAATGTTGATTACTCACTGTAAAGAACGGTTGTCATCACAGAATGGTCTGTGGTTGCCATAGAAACGAAATAACAATTTAAAAAAACTTTATATTCTCTTTGTGAAAAAACATAACAATAGGATGCTTTTTATCGTGATAAACAGTAGTCCGCGCGTACGAAGTGGCGGGCGGGAAAACCAGTAGTGAATAAAAAAGTAAATTGTTTTAATCTGAATAGGGTTTTTTATATAGTTTATGTTAGTTCAATTTAGTTAAAAGTTGGTTTGCGTAGGTTTTTTATATATTTGTTTTCCATTTATTACTGGTCTGACTTACAGTTTGGTGAAGTAAGCTACATGTTTGTAAAAGCTTTTATTTATGTAAGTATGTATGTATGTTTGTTTAGATCAAATCTTGCAAGCTGAAATAGAACCACTTCCTCTTATCTTACGGAGTTGAATTTTTACACGTTGGTTCAATACCGATGACAATGCATTTTTATGGTAAGCATGATCTGAATCTGAATTCAGGATTTGCTTCAGATAAAGAAACTCTTCAAAGGTCAGCAGCACAGACACGAAATGTTGTGTACGCATTTTATTATGATAACCGGTTTTAAGTTTTATCATGACATGTTTGCTGCACTCAGGGTAGGTACCCCATGACATTACTACTGCACAAAAGCTTTTTTTGTAACCTATTTAAACTAGACATTATTGTAAAACATTAAGGCTTAACTTCACAAACTTTTATTAGACTTAATAAAGACCTAAATCCACATAAAAAAACAACTATCTATAGTAATCCTTTGATCCCCCACCCCTATTTTCACCCCCTACATCGTGACTGCAATTTTTCTTGTTTAATTTAGTAAAAGTATAAATTTCCATTAGGGGTGGCTACGTAATTAATGGTGGTAATTATACTTACACAGAGCAGAGATAACGCTATAGTGGGAAAAGTGGGCAAGTGGGAGATGCGTGGTATCACGATGGATTCCGTAGCAAATACGACGCATGATCTGGAAATCACGATCACATAGATTCTGGAAATAAGACCTTTAGTTCATGAGATAAATTTGTTCTGTACGGAAATCGGGCTCACAACCTCATGCTTTTTTTGCAGTCAAATCTTATCATTTGTCAAAATCATTTTTTTTAGGTAGACATTGCAAAAATATATGACAAAACAGAAACAAGATTTAATCGAAAGTGTTAAAAAATTCGACAGCGAACAAAACCTAAAATGAGTGAGAATGGTTGCTAGCCAACTTTATGTCATTATAGATTCTAAATGGTCATTCGAAACCTATTCAACGATATCAATACAATAACATAGTTCGTAGACTTTTATTTATTTATTTTCACTGTGGCGTCTGGTTGTCGCCATATTGATATGTGATTACTGTTACGTCTTTAGTAGCACTCGCAAGATTAGGTCAAACTGATTGAAGTATAGAATCATCAAAACCGGCGGTATTTCCGAAGCACCGGTAGAGTAGTAAGGCAAGCCAAAAGAAGTTCGAGAAGAAGTTAAGTAAGTTAGGCCAGACGGCATAAGAAAAGCAAATTTACTTTTGAAACTCATAGTCTTATTTAATACTAGCTGTACCCGCGGCTTTGCCCGCGAGGTCATTTCATTTAAAAGTTACTCATACGTGTTATTCCAGGACCAAAAGTACCTATAATATACAATAATATACTACATTTGTTCAGCCGTCGAATAGTTTTTTATCGATTGCTCGGCATCTGATCATCAGATTAAGATACTAAGTAGCCCAGTTTTTAACTCAAACCCTAAGCTATCCAATAGTGAAAATTGCATTGCAATCGATCAAGTAGTTTTTACTTTATGCGCGAACAAACTTACATACAGACCTTCAGTAGTGACCCGACATGGCCGTGATAGGTTAGAAGACGAAGGCGGGAGCTCGCTAAGCTTCGCTCTCGCCTTCGGTTTCTAACTATTCACGGCCAAGTCGGGTTGCCACTGAAGGCTGTTGGCAGAAATCTATCTGTGTTGCAATAGCAAATAAATAATTAATAAGTTGGTCTAGTGGCTAGTGACCCTGGGAACGAAATCAAACGGTCGCGGATTCGAATTCTGCAAGGTGCAATCATTTGTGTGATGAGCAAAAATGTTTGTTTCCGAGTCATGGATGTGATATTCGTATTTATGTACGTTATCTAGTGCCCATATTACAGGGTATCCTAGTTTGGGGCTAGGTAATTGGTATGGAATTGTCCCCAATATATTTATTATTATTTATTAATGTTTGTACAGCCACCAAGAAACTTTGTGGAATAGAATAGAATAGAATAGCATTATAAAAGTTTTTGAGGCTACTCGGATACGAACCTGGGAATGACGGCACGTCAGGGGCCTTACTCTTGAACACAATTCCGATCGGTCGGTATTGGAATTATGACAATTCGTACTCTTGAACACACTTGAATGCCAATCTAGCGCCAAATTGGTAGGTAAGTCTTAAGCAGTCATAATACTTCAAGTAGGTTTAGCATTTCACTTAAAGTACTCACGCTTCTGTTATAAAATAAACTTACTTGTAGTAAATCTCTGAATAAAGGAATATAAAGTCAATCAACAAGTATTTTAACAACAAGGTAGAAGTTACATTTTAGTCTTTATAAACCTCAGTCTAATAAATAGTTTTTATACAAACTTAACAGTATTGTATGAATGTTGCCCCCCGCCCCACCCCGCGGTTTCATCCGCGTGAACAATGATGAAAATTGATGATGATGATGATGAAAGTAATCTATGTCTTTTGTCTTCTAGGAACAAAACATTACAGGAGAAGTGGATAGATACGGATGGGAATTTGAAGTGGATGGAGCACAAATTATAAACTTATGAAGTATTATAAGCTCCTCTCAACGTCCATAAATCACATACAATACAAGGGTGCGATTGCAATGCGTTTGCAGCGCGTCTTGCGATAAGCGCGCGTTATCAGCGCATGAAAAAGGCATCGTGTGCATAACTCTTATTTCATTTTTAAGTAATAATAATAAATAACTGGATTAGGTTTCATGTACCTACCTATATTAGTATAATTACTTAAGACTGATGTTTTTAAAGACTATACTAGTTGTGGGCAACTTTTACCTTGTTGATTGATTTTATTTTCCTACATTCAGAGACTTATTTGTATTACACTAATTACAATTCACACTAATAAATGCAAGAGTTCGTGAGTGTGCATGTTTGTTACTACATCGCGCCCAAACGGCAGAACGGATTTTGATGCAACTTTGCACATTCATAGTTTTATAATGCGTAAAAATTAAGAATACTTTTAAACCCGAAAAATAAAGAGTTCCTGCGGGATAATGTCCCAAATTCTGTAAATTGAAGATATGGTGTATTTTTTTTGGAGGCCGTTCTATATCCAATACTAAAGCCAAAACTGTATTATTGTAATTTTTGTCTGTCTGTCTGTCCGCCTGTCGGTCTGTACCTTGGCAGTGCATCATGCCTAAAATACTCACTGAATTCAAATGAAATGTGGTATGATTTGAGTTCATACTTCGAAGTAGGGAATTGGATACTTTTCATCCCGAAAAATTAAAGAGTTCCTGCAGGAAAGGGGTGGAAAATTATTTAAAAGAACACGTAGCACGCTGAAACTATTGGACGGATGTTGATCAACTTGGCACAGACATAGCTTATAAGGTAAAAATTATGGATACTTTTTGTCTCGAAAAAATAAAGGGTTCCTGCGGGATATGGGTCCAAATTCTGTTCATTAAAAATATTGTGATATTTTTTTGTAGGTTCCTCTTCTTTCGATAATAAAGCCTAAACTGTATGTTTTTCATTTTTATCTGTCTGTATCTTGGCTGCGTATCATGCCAACGGAACTACTGGATGAATTCAAATGAAACTTGGTATGATTTGAGTTCATACTACGAGGTAGGACATAGGATACTTTACATCCCGAATAATTAATGGGTTCTCGCAGGATATGGGTTGACAATTATTTAAAAGAACACGTACCACGCTGGAACTAATGGACGAGTTTTGATGCAACTTGGCACCGTCTTAATTTATATGATGGGTTAAAATTGAGGACACGTTTTATCTAGAAAATTAAAGGGCTTCTGCGGGATATGGGTCCAAAGTTTTGTTAATATTTAAGTAATAAATAATATTTTTTGGATGGTTCTCTATATTCCATACTGTAGCCAAAACTTTTTTTCTTTTTATTTTTGTCTGTCTGTCTATTTGTCCGTATCTTGACTGCGCATCACACAGAAGCTACTGAATGAATTCAAATGAAACTTAGTGCGATTTGAGTTCATACTACGAGGTAGGACATTGGATACTTTTCATCCCGAAAATTTAAAGGGTTTCCGCGATATAGCAGTTGAAAGTTATTAAAAAGGACACGTATCACGCTGAAGCTACTAGACGGATTTTTTGATGCAAATTGACACAGTCATATATCTTTATACTTATAATAAATCCATAGGTACAAAAAAAGGCTGTAAAAAGAAGATAAATAAAGAAATGCTCTTGGGTGCTTAAAAAAGGTATTGAAAAAGAACATTTAAAAAAAAAACTTTCTGTATGTTTGTCTGTATGTTGTTTATTCACGCATCACGTAAAAACTATTGGACCAATTGCAATGCGGTTTTCATTGATAGATAGCTTAGGGTTTGATTTAAAAACTGGTGTAATTGGTATCTCAATCTGGTGAGGTAGAAGCCGAGCAAATGATAAAAGTAGTTTGGACGGCAAAATAAATTTTGATCAAATGTTGGTATATTGGTCCTGGAATAGCACATTACGCATTCGCAATGTGCTATTCCATTCGCACGAGTGGTCGTAAACAAACGACCACGCGCGCGAAGCCGCGGGTACAGCTAGTAAATACTATAAACTTTGACTGTGCCAAGGTACTTCAAAATCCATCCGGTAGTTTCAGCGTGATATGTGTTTTGTTAAATAACTTTCAACCCCTATCCTGCGGGAACCATTGTTTTTTTTCGGGATAAAAAGTATTCTAAATGGTAATCTATAACATAAGCTATGATTGTGCCAAGTTGCATCAAAATCGGTCGGGTAGTTTCATCGTTTATGCGTGTTCAAAGAGATAGACAGACAGACAGACAGACAGACAGACAAACAGACTGACAAAAAATAAAAATAAAACCTTTTTGCAATCCATATCGATTTTGAAGCTCATCTCAATTAAAAATTTAAAAAATATTTAATGTACTGATTTAGCCCAATTACAGTTTTATTATAGTATAGATAGATAGAAGATAGATAGATTTCTTCTTCATGACTCCTTAAGTTTTTGACTTGTCAAAGTATTGTATTGTTCTGCCTCTTTTAAGTACTTGAAATTTGACCACTTCCTGTATTTAAAATCTGTACTCAGACATAACTATTATTGTGTATTAACCCCTGAACTCAAAAAGAGGGGTGTTATAAGTTTAGAGTGCGTATGTATGTATCATTGTGTACATACATACGCACTGTCTGTGACATCGCTCTCCCAAACGAAGTAACAATTTTGATGCATTTTTTTCTGTTTGAAAGTTGATGTGATCGACATGGTTCTTAACTATAATAGGCAAGGAGGAGAGTGAGGATCGTAGCTCGCAATCGAATGGACCTATTTTGATGCTTTTTATTACCCTACTACGGCGAAGCAAGGGAAGGGTAATGAGTCTAACAATCTATATATGTATGTATGTATGTATGTATGTATGTATGTATCCTAGTTTGGGGCTAAGTAATTGGTGAGTAAATGTCCCCAATATATTTATATTTATTTATTTATGTATCTGTTCTATACTCATAATAAAGCAATAATTACCAAAAAAAACAGTATAAAGAAGATAATTAAAACAGTAAAAAGCTAATGAAAAAGAATATAACATTAAAAAAAATGTGTGTCTGTTTGTCTGTATATTTGTTCGGGGAACACGTAAAAACTACTGGACCGATTGCGATGCAATTTTGAGTGTTGGATAGCTTATGGTTTGACTTAAAAACTGGAGTACTTGGTATCTTACTCCGATGAGTCCTTCATCATCTTTCATCACATCCTTCAAGCTATTACTGACTGTCCAATATTAAGACTCATAATAGGTGTTATAAGTTAAATCTCAATGTAATTCTGTTATGTTGTCTGTACGTAAACTAAGGTTAAAATTCTATGTACCTACTTAACATTTTTAAATATTATTATTTTTGTGTTGTTTGCGTAAATTATTTTCTAATGTATATTATGGATCCTGAATCTGAAATAAAGATTTATTATTTTTATTATTATTATTATTATTATGAGCAACCGTTAAAAATCTTTTTGACGGCTGAAGGGATTTTGAACAAATGTTAGTATATTTGTATTTTAGGTCTTGGAATAGCTCATAGATTACTTTTAATCTAGATAAATGAACACGCGGGCAAAGCCGCGGGAACAGATAGTGTATGTATATATTGGATGTTCCACCACAGCGTCACTCCTAATGGTACGATTTTGACAAACTAGGTATCGGTCGATTTGTCGTTAGTTATAGAGTGTCATGGACAATTATTTTTTACCCGACTACGGAGAAGCAAAGGAAGGGTTATGTGTTCAAACTAAAACTTGATCCGATTTTGACAAGTAATAATTTATTTATCAATCGATAAATAAATTATTATTTTGTGCTTGTCTACTTTTTAAACAAAGTGTACGGAACCCTAACATTGTTGTTATACTAATAGCTCTCCAGATAGTAAGAGAATTAAGGATAAAATGGCCCCTGATATTTTCAGATTGTGCTTAATTACGGATAAGCATCCATCTATTTATTATGTAAATACAAGATAGCTAATTTAAAAAAAAAAAGCTTCTTCTTGACTCAGATCAATAAGCGACAATCTAGTGTAAAAAAAAACAAATAAGTAGCTTACTTCCGCCAAAGCTCAAGTCAGACAAATGATAAATAGTTAAATTAATATAATTTAATTTTACAAAAGTAAAACCCCATGCTAAACAAACCTTACCCAAATTGAACTATTGTAAAGTATAAATGAGATGAAAGCAAAGGAAAAAAAAACTTATATATTTAAATACATATAATATATATAAATATATATACACAATAAAAAAACCCCACGCCAAACAAACCCTACCCAAATACAAGTATCGTAACACTTATATATTTATATACATATAATATAAATACACAATAAAAAACATATATCTCGATCAAAATACCAAACGTCTGTATGTGTGTTAGTAGGCGTCAACCCTGCCCATCAATTGCCATTATTTGTCACTAGAAGGTATAAACGCTAAATCAAACTCTCGTTAAATTGAATTGCAACTTGCTACCAATCTTTATAACACCCTGATAAACCACCGAGTGTTATATTTAAATACTAGCAGTACCCGCTGCTTTGCACGCGTGGTCATTTCTTTAGATTAAAAGTACCATAATGTGCTATTCCAGGACCTAAAACACCAATATACCAACATTTGATCAAAATTTCTTCAGACGTCAAAAATATTTTCATCAATTGCTCGGCTCCTAATCGCTAAATTGAGATACCAATTACACCCGGTTTTAAGTCAAACCCTAAGCTATCCTACATTGAAAACCACATAGCAATCAGTCCAGTTGTTTTTACGTCATGCACAAAAATAAAGACAAACAGACAACAAATGACAAAAAATGAATTTAAAACAAAAAAATATGTTCAGCATTTTATTTTAGGGTACCTTAGAACATTTTTTAATTTGACATCTTTGTACAGCCTTTTTTGTACCTATGGCTTTATTATAAGTATAGATAGAGGACTTTGCCAAGTTGCATAAAAATCCGTCCAGCAGTTACAGCGTGATACGTGTTCATTCAAATAACTTTCAACCTCTATCCTGCGGGAACACTTTAATTTTCCGGTATGAAAGGTAGGACATACGAAAGTATCGTATGTCCTACCTCGTAGTATCAACTCAAATCATACCAAGTTTCATTTAAATTCATTCAGTAGTATCAGCAGCGTGATGCGCGGCCTAGATACAGACAGACAGACAGACAGACAAAAAAGAAAAAATAAATAGTTTTGGCTTCAGTATCAAATATAGAACAGCCCACATTTTTAACACACACAATATGTGTTCTTTTCAATACCTTTCACCCCTATACTGCGGGAACCCTTAATTTTTTCGGGATGTAAGGTATAGTATCCAATGTCCTTCCTACCTCGAAGTATAAACTCAAATCATATCAAATTTCATTTGAATTCATTGAGTAGTTTTGGCGTGATGCTATGCCAAGATACAGACAGACGGACAGACAAAAAGAAAAATAAAACAGTTTTGGCTTCAGTACCTAATATAAAACCTAACATAAAAAAATCTAAAATTTCTTTAATTTACAGAATTTGGACCCCTATCCCACAGGAACTCTTTATAATCTCGGGATAAAAAGTATTCTTAATTTTAAATCATCATATAAACTATAACTTTGCCAAATTGCATCAAAATCCGTCCAAGTAGTTTCAGCGTGATACGTGTTCTTATAAAAATCTTTCAATCCCTTTCCTGCGGTAATCCTTTAACTTTTGGGGATGAAAAGTATCCTATCTCCTACCTCGTAGTATGAACTCAAATTATGCCAAGTTTCATTTGAATTCATTCAGTAGTTTCAGCGTGATGCCTAGCCAAGATACAGACAGACAGACAGACAGACAAAAAAGAAAAAATAAATAATTTTGGCTTCAGTATCAAATATAGAACAGCCCACATTTTTTTTTACAAATATCTTCAATGTACAGAATTGGACCTGTTACAGTTTTATTATAAGTATATAGATTTAGTGTTTTATAAACGGTTTAAAGATACACGGCCTCACACGCGCTGGGTAAATGAGAAATTACGATTATAATGCAGTTGTATAAACTATTAGCTACAGCCATGGGTACTACCCGCATGGACAATGATTATAATGCAGTTGTATAAACTATTAGCTACAGCCATGGGTACTACCCGCATGGACAATGATTATAATGCAGTTGTATAAACTATTAGCTACAGCCATGGGTACTACCCGCATGGACAATGATTATAATGCAGTTGTATAAACTATTAGCTACAGCCATGGGTACTACCCGCATGGACAATGATGATGGGTGATGATGATGAAAAGTATCCTATTTAAAATGGTATATTGTAAATCTGACTTCATTATATCTAATCATTGATTCCTGTCACTTCTCAGGATGGGCAAATAAATTTAAATCAGTAGTGATTTTGACATTTTTACAGGTGTCATATTGACACATGTCACTTGGCAGCTCTCTGACACCTGTCACTTTTTTCTTCATCCTATGTTCTCCACTCTGTCAAAGTGACAACTGTCATTGCTCCCAACATTATTATAATTGCGCCCCGCGGTGATTATTATGATGATGAAAAATACATACCAAATTCTGAAATAAAAAGTAACAATCATACACACACCCACACACACGCTTTCGCAATTTATAATAGTAGTGTGATTCCTCCAAGAAGTACCGCCGACTAACTTGGCAAAGTAAGTATTTCTATTTACTCCGGATCCAAAGATACTATTGGCTAGTTGACCCAACAAACATTCAATATTCCACTTGTATTTAACTTGTGACACAAATAAACCTGACCCAATGCAATTTACGTTAGAACTTTGTATTAAATTGGTCATTTAGGTGGGACTTATATATTGACGCAGTAAGTCAACTAAGGGTAGCTGCGGGTAACTTAGGGTATTATTTCACAATACTAAAAAATTAATAATAGGTGTCAAATACGTAGGTACCTCTTAATTGTGTTTTTTAGTATTGGGATTCTATTTTTGCATTTCGAAAGTAATAACAAAATTATTTGTTGCTAGCCGCTCTGCCATACGGCTCCGCCCGTAGTTTCTCCATTATCCCACTAAAATGTAAAAAAATAACCTAAATAAAGTCCATCTGGAATAATGCAGCTTTCTATCAATGAAAGAATTATTAAAACCGGTTAAGTAATTTTTAAGTTTCTCCATTACAAACAAACACACATGCAAATAAAAAATTTCTTCTCATTAAAATATTTGTGTAGATGCTGAACTTTAGAAAATATTCTGAAACTGCATGTAAGGATGCGATGACCATTCGTCACATTAACTATTTCGTCGCTATCCCTGATAGGTCACATTCATCATACGCCATTTTGAGCATCTAGTCAGTTTCCTTTACTCGTTCATAGCTCTCTTACTGACATTACAACGACTTGTAATTTGACTATAATTCGAAACATGGGCCATAGACGGCACAGGGATCGAAATGACCCCAACAAACACAATATCGATAGAAGTTTGTGTATTAATTGTCAATTTATAGGCAATGGGGTATTATATGTTTAGGGGACAGGGGACAGGGTACAGGGTTGTGAAGTTTGGTATTTAATATTCAAGGGCGTGTTATTTAGCCCTATAAAGATGTCGTGACATTATGTAAGATTTTGTATATTGTATATAAACAACTATAAATGACAGAACGATTCATTTTCCAGATATTAAACAGGTAAGATAGTGGGCAGTCGTAATCGCCCCTTTGCGTCAGGGTATCGAGTACATTTTAGTGGCGCGCAAGACTGCTATCTAACATTCTGTGACATCATCATTATAAACCGCTTGCAATCGTCCATTGCTGGACATAGGCCTCTCCCAAAGCACTTCATTTGTCCACGCAGGCAAAGCCGCGGGACGGGATATTTAATCAATTGAAACATTGTAATATTTCTTTATTTCACATTACATAATATGTTGAACAGAAGTTACTCGAAAAAATATGTAGAAAATTAACTTAATTTCCCTTGTGGTACTTAGCGAATCAACCCGGCTTCGTAAGGGTTTCTCTTAATATTTATTTATACAAAACTTTATTCTTTCAGTGTTTTGATTGATACATTTAAACAAAAACGGTTATTGTGACTTAACTTTATTAGTTAGACATGTAGCCTTCCAGTTTATTAGTTAGACATGTAGCCTTCCAGTTTATTAGTTAGACATGTAACCTTCCAGTTTATTAGTTAGACATGTAGCCTTCCAGTTTATTAGTTAGACATGTAACCTTCCAGTTTATTAGTTAGACATGTAGCCTTCCAGTTTATTAGTTAGACATGTAGCCTTCCAGTTTATTAGTTAGACATGTAGCCTTCCAGTTTATTAGTTAGACATGTAGCCTTCCAGTTTATTAGTTAGACATGTAGCCTTCCAGTTTATTAGTTAGACATGTAGCCTTCCAGTTTATTAGTTAGACATGTAGCCTTCCAGTTTATTAGTTAGACATGTAGCCTTCCAGTTTATTAGTTAGACATGTAGCCTTCCAGTTTATTAGTTAGACATGTAGCCTTCCAGTTTATTAGTTAGACATGTAGCCTTCCAGTTTATTAGTTAGACATGTAGCCTTCCAGTTTATTAGTTAGACATGTAGCCTTCCAGTTTATTAGTTAGACATGTAGCCTTCCAGTTTTTTTTGCGGATAATGATTAGCACTACAAAAATGTAGTACATTATTTTATGTACCATTAATAATTTACGCGGCGCACGCCAAGTAATGACTTTTATAGGCAAATTTTTGATACCTTGGCATACATTAATGCAATTTACGTGTTCCATTTAAAAAAATAAATATACTGCCCATATTACTCGCTGATAATATTGCTTTCCGTAGGTGAAAAAACATGAAAAATCGGTTCAATTTTTTTTTTAGTTTATCCGTTGTCAGCAATCAAGATTGATTTATTCTATAAATCAAATCTTTTCTCCTTACAATATTAGTGTAGATGTAGATATAGTACTTTCGAGTACATACTGACCTTAGTTACGGTGTCGTCTACCCTTTGAGATAGCTGTCTATATACATTAGCAAAGAGATAACCAAGCCCACCCAATTAACGACGCTCAAAATTCCAAAATTCATCACATCCCAGACTCATTTAAAATACCCCCCACTTAATCCCCCTCTCTAGATGGGCAGAACACCCCTTACATTTTACATATAAGGGCACATTAAGCCATCACTTAAGTAAGTTCAGGGTACAGTGTCGGGCAATTTTCTGAGCCCACCCGATAAATTGCTAGACGGTGTAGCTAATAAGTGGCAAGATAGTGTAGCGTAGGGATGAGAAACACTGGAGAAATATCGACAAAGTGGAACAATTAAAGGCAACCTTAGGATGGAGAGGATGATATTTTGTGACTGCAAACTTTTATGATTTGCATCCATTATGTTGTTTTTAGGGTTTCATACGTCTGGATAAAAAAAAAGAACCCTTATAAGATCACTCGTACTGTCTGACCGTCTGTCACATCCAATTTACTCCGAATCTACAAGACCGATAAAGTTGAAATTTGTTATACGAATTTCTGTAACCCAAACACGGACGTGTAACGTAAATACATAAATTTGAAATGTGTGTATTCAGTAGCCTATTTAAGCGCCCCATAGACCAATTATTTTCTAAATAACCTCATTCTAGAGGCTATTTATTACCTCATCATCATCATCATCATCATCATATACAGCTCATTTCCGCCCACTGCAGGGCATAAGCCTCCTCCCTCTTACGCCATACATCCCGGTTTTGAGCCAATCTTGGCCAGGTCTTCCCTATCAATTGTTCGATGTCATCGACCCATCGTGCCAAAGGTCTGCCGCGGCTGCTTTGTCCTTTATGTGGCCACCACTCTGTACTCCACCTTCCGTCACCACATCTTGCCAAGTGTCCTGCCCATCGCCACTTGAGTTTAATTATACGGGATCCGACGTCTTCCACTTTGGTTCTCTTTCGGATCTCCGTTATCTACTGCGTTAGACGTATAGATTTTTGTTATTGGCAAAACACGTTTGTGTAAGTTTAATAATTAATGACAAATTATTATTCAAAATCATATTAGCTAGAATGACAGAAAATTGCAATTTAAAATTAAGAGCTTACTTATTATCGATACAAAAAAACTACATTGTCTATTCCTAAACCTAATAGAGGGACGGGAATTTTACCACCTTGCAATATCGACGCTCGATAGGGCACAGCGGGGAGTAAGAGAGCCCGACACTAGGTATACGGTGTTAAGTGTATTATGTGTCCGACAATGTATTACTTGGTTTGGTTAAGGTTTGGGAAGAAATTGATGCTAAAAAAACTGTTATTATTAGCGTTATTATAAAGTGGAGGGTGGTGGTTTAAGTTATTCAAAGTTCTGATTGAAGAATACTTCCTTTAATTATAAGATTCGAGGAAACCAGATGATTAATTACTCGACTACGTCGAAGCAAGTGAAGAGTGATAAGTTTAAAAGTCTATGTATGTATATATGTGAGTATACTAATATGTGGATGTTCCACCTTAGCGTCGTGTTGCCTGTATAGGTTCGATTTTGACAAGAGAGGAATCAATTGATTCGTCTTAATTGCAAGAATGTCACAGGCTATTTTTACACGACTGCCCAAAAAATAAGTACAGGTATTGTTTTTAGCATTCATGTATGTATGTGAGTTTCTTTACTCTCATATAGAGTTCCTTTATTCCACCATAACTTTTAAATGCCTGAACATATTTAGACGTATCAGTAGCGCCATCTAGTTACCTTATTGTATACATAACATTAATAACCAAGATGCTCTATCAATCCCTACCTATAGGGCTGATTCCATTGGTAATAAGTCAAAATTGGATCTAATAAGGCGGAGATATTCAGTAGCTCCGTTTTTTCCCGCGATTTGGAGGAAGTACCTCCCCCCAAAAGAGAACGAAAAATTTCGCTCGCAGATGAAATCAAATTGATTGTACTCGAAGTAGAGACTTGAGCTCGCGTCACTCGCACGGTCAATGAAACAATAATTGACCGTGATTTAGGAATTCGAGTGTTTTAAAAAATATTAGTAATAATTTTACTCATTTTGAGGATTCGCGAAAGATTATGGACCTAGTTACTTATACTTTTTTATGCCTGTTTGGAAGATGATCTCTTTGAAAACTTTGAGTTTTGCAATTTCTGTAGACTTCAAAGTATTATTAATCGACTTCGAAGAGGTTCTGAAGTCATTTTTTATTTGTGTGTGCGTTTATGGAAACTGCATTGCAATCGGTCCAATACTTTTTACGGGATGCGAGAATAGACATAGTTTTAAGAATGTTATGTTATTGTCCAGTAGCTTAATTTATACACCTAAGACCATGTTTTTACTATCGTTCTTGTACACACATTTTGTTACTTACTAATCCACACCAATATATAAAAGTGAAAACGTTTGTTTGTTTGGGGAGTTTTACCGCGATAACGGCTAGACGGACTTTGATGAAATTTGAAATAGAGAGATCTTATATCCTGGAATAAAACATGGAATACTTTTTATCCCGGAAAATGGTAAGCTTCCATAGGAAAATTAGAAAATGTTGTTTACTCGCTGTAAGGAACGGTTGCCATGGAAACGAAATAACAAGTCAATGCCTACTTTTACATTAATTTTTAATATCCTAGAAGAACATGGGATGCTTTTTTTCGCAATAAACTGTAGTTTTCGCAGACGAAGTCTTGGGCGAAAGCTAGATTATTGTAAAGTACAGATAGATGTTGTAGATGTAATATTTTTTTTTTTTCAAAAAAGAAATCGTACCTTGAACATATGACATCACACTAATGTATCAGAGAAGTATGGCCCCTATCGCAAACAGGCTAATCAGAGCTTAGAGTTTTAAAAATGAATACTCTCTTTTCGAGCGGATAACTTCGTATGCGTGATGCAGAACTCCATACATTAGAACTGACAGTCAATACAAAACTTC
Source organism: Alsophila aescularia (assembly GCA_946251855.1). Classification (NCBI taxonomy): domain Eukaryota; kingdom Metazoa; phylum Arthropoda; class Insecta; order Lepidoptera; family Geometridae; genus Alsophila; species Alsophila aescularia. Next base: position 53,973,904 of record OX276373.1, read on the forward strand.
ATAAAATGCGTAAAAAAACGATTAGCTCCATCTATCTTTAAAAGATCTATATTAATTGTAAATATCGTGGGTTGAACCTGGATCCGATTGGCAAAGGACCGAGGCAAGTGGTCTACTAAAAGAGAGGCCTATACCCAGCAGTGGGACGAGAAAGGCTGTCAATGATGACGATGATGATCTTTAGAAGTGTGTGTGTGTGTGCGTGCGTGTGTGTTTGGTACTCGTTCACGCTCAAACGGGTAAACAGATTTGAATGATTTTTTTAACAGGTTAGCTTATATCCTCTATTAAAACATAGATTTCATCATCATCATTATCCAATCAGGTGAAACCGCAGGGCGCGAATAGTTTCCTATGAGTTAGCGAAGGAAGAATAAAAAGTTTGTACGAGCGTAAAGATATATTTTGCAAATTAAATCAATGAAGACTCTAAAGTGGACTTTTTTGACTTTACAACTACTTATCAAACTGATTCGCACTCTCTTTTTAAAATGACAAGTGTTGCTTCAAGGAGGTGGCGCGTCGTCTACACTATGAATATCAGTCTAACAGTTTATATCTCATTATAAGCTGTTTTCTGAATAAGTTTCATCTTGACAGAGAGAACTATCCTCATAAATACTCCTGACAAGACACCTAAATTATATTGACTTTGCCGCCATCAGCGTGTCTCAAACAAATGCCGACGCGCGGCATAGGAATAAAACTTATTACTTTAAACGTACCAAGAACTTTTTGGATATCATTTTAGGTGTAGATTTAATTTTAAATTCGAATTTAGTGTTTTTTTTTTTAAATATTGTTTCTTAAATACGAGGATAAGTACCTAACAGTTTTTGTATAAATTCATCTGTACGTGTCTTCTAAAACTTTTATTGAGTCGTATTGTTTCTTTTTACACGACTACGCTGAAGCAAGGGAAGGGTTATGACATTAATAGTCTATGTATATATTTATGTATGTGGAGGTTCCACCATCACCACCCCACCCCTACCCCTAGCGTCACCCCTTTTTTTCTGATGCGATTTTGACAAACAAGGTATCAATCGAGTTATCTTCATGTATAGAGTGTCATAGGATATATTTTTACCCGACTACGATGAAACAGAGGAAAAGTTATGTGTTCGAAGTAAAAACTTCGTCCGGTTTTAACAAGCGATGTTTTTTCGATTCGTCTTAATCGCAAGTTTCATAGGGTATTGTTTAGTCGACCATAGCCGGGTTTTAGTTTTTGAATTTTTGGCTTGTTAGTCTAGAAATAAACACCTCGACTTTATATACTCCATTTTAAGATTATCATCATGTTTCCATTAAGTTCTAAGATAGATATATAGATAGATTAACTCTTTATTGGACACCACAATTACAACTAGAAATTATATCTAAAAATAAAGTATAACAATGATTGTCACAACGGGTGGTCTTATCGCTCAGAGCGATATCTTCTAGACAACCGTGCACGGAGATGAATAACGGAATAACTCTTTTTTTATTTTTTACATATAAAAAAGGGACTAACTAATAATATAAGTAATATATGTATATTAATGTTTGTTTGTTTGTTTTTTTTGTTTTTTTTTTTTAACTGGACATTTTCACCCCATTTACCTAGCCCAAAACTAGGATACCCTGTACTATGGGCACTAAATAATGGACAAACATACATAGATAAGAATATTACATCCATGACTCGAAAACTTCTACAAAATAGTTTATAAAAAAGTAAGTTATAAACTGAAACCCGACTACTGAAAAATCACGCTCAAAAAGTGTGAAACAAGAAAATATTGTCATCTGAAATTGTTATATACAAACTATTCAATATTATGTTCAGAGGATAGTCGTGGTCAAATGCCACTTTGCCCTAAAGCTTATGATCACTTACTACTGTTAGAATGTATTGTATTGTTAGTGTAGGTGGCATACGACCACGGCTATTTTCAGAACATAATATTGAATAGTTTGTACATAACAATTTCAGATCAGAAGAGGGCGTCATATTCAATTTAATGTGACGTCATATAGCCTATAACCAGCGACGATGAAGACGCTTCCAACGATATCTTATTTGTCAAATTATGATAAGTAGCTTAGAAGTTATGAGAGAACAGATCAACATACATAAATACGCACATACATACATACTGGTCAAAATCATAACCCTCCTTTTTGCTTCACCGTAGTCGGGTAACCCCAATGCAAAAATATAGCAACACGCCAGTAAGCGTAATTAAAATCTTTGGCAGCAGCGCTCGTGGTGCTTTGTGACAGACTTGTCATTATTTCGTTTCCATGGCAATATGTCATTCCATTCTTTACAGCGTGTAAGCGAAATGTTAATGTGTAACAAAGTTTTTTATTTTTTTATTGCTATATTCTGTTTTTTTTTAAATAAAGCTCAACAAAAGCTGATAATGTAGCTTTCTCTAGGTAAAGTATTTTTTAAACCGGTTTATTATTCTTTGAGTTTATCGTTTACAAACAAACACAGATACAAACATACAAAAATCAAATCTTTCTTCATCAATAATATAAGTGTGGATATGGAGACACACTTGACGTCTGAAATATATTTCTTATATAAATATATTGAAAATATTCTTTCGTTGTTTTTGAAGTCGTTTAATAATAGTTTATTAACTTGCGATACCAGCGCCTTTTTCCACGCCGTTTATAAATTGCGTCAGTCGGAACATGTCGCCATTACTAAAGCCCATTCACACAGTCCAGTAATAATCTATTAATTAGTGAGCCTTCAGCTTTCTGAAAAGGAAAATTATTTTCCCCTCTTTCTTTCATTTGGACGGTATTTGGAAATAGAAATAGCGTTTAGGGGTTCATTCGAGAGACGTTAGTTAAATGTGGGTTTCTTACCTATCAGGAACGTTAGGTACCCGCATGTTTTCGTTTTCCTTTCATTCCTTTTCTGAGCTAAATAAAATAATTAATATTTTTTAAGTTAAATGGTTTTATATGTACTAAAAGCTAAAACTAAAATAAAATCGTGTGGCTAGACGAATTTTTATTACTCAGGGTACGCTACGCCTCACAATTTTATTTTATTTTTTACCTTTTAGTACAAATAAAAACATTTCAAATAAAAAAAACAAGTTTTAGTTTTTTTATTTATTTATTTATAAAGTGTACTGTGTTCTACTTGTCAAGCCCTTTCATTTGGTATTCATATTGAGAGTATTGAAAAAGAGTAATCCGCCATTTTGTGGTGGCGGCCATCTTGGATTTGGTATTTTCATGGTGTACTGTATTCTTTTAGTTAAGCCCTTTCATTTGATTACCAATACTGAGGGGATTAAAACGAAGCGGTCATCTTGAATTTACAATGATACTGAATATACATAATTGTATTGTTATCAGAACTAAAGGCTTGTACCAAACTTCAGATCAATCGGTCAACAGGAAGGGGGTAAAATTTTGATTACTACATTTGACCCAAAAAAAAAACAATCTAATATCAACAAACAGGTCAAGCTAAATAAAACCGTTTAAAAATAGTCCAAATGATCGCTGCAGTGTTTATTTAGTTCGTGGCAATATCGTAGAAATGATAATTTCATGAAATGGTTCTATTTGATGGAATGGCCAACAAAAACTTACCATATCGTTGAAATATCTTCGTTTAACGCTAATTCAATCCATAATCAAACTTACCATATCGTTAAATATCATTAACTAGCTTTCCCGCCCACGACTACGTCCACGCGGACTACTGTTTATTGCGAAAAAAGTTTCCTATGTTCGTCTAGAATATTAAAAACCAATGCAAAAGTAGCTATAGCACCATTGCTCTTGAAGTTTTTTGACAGACTTGTTATTTCGTTTCCAAGGCAACCGTTCCTTACAGTACTTATCAACACTTTCCAGTTTTCCCGCGGAAACTTACAATTTTCTGGGATAAAAGTATTCTATGTTTTATTCTAGAGCTAAGCTATCTCCATCCCAAATTTCATCAAAATCCGTCCAGCCGTTATCGCGTGAAAGCTCCCCAAAAAACAAACAAACCGACAACGTTTTCATGACACCAAAGGTGTACAAACTGCTAGGTTTTCAAGGCTAAAAAAACACCAAGACGAAGGCGGGAGCTCGCTATGCTTCGCTCCCGCCTTTGCCTTCTAACCTATCACGGCCAAAGCGGGCTTCCGCTTAGCGCCTCTAGCGGTGGATAATGTAACTATTTTGTGCATTTAGGTGTTCATATAGTCAAAAGCTAATCATTCATTCATCTGGCCAAACCATTCCACGGTGTCACCAAAAATGTATTTTTTACGCCTTTCCACATCTCTATATGTGATGAACGCGAACTATATGCATCTCAGAGAAGTTGTAGCCAAGTAGAAGCCGAGCAATCTATAAATCTATAAGACAGCTGAACGACTTTTTATAAAATTTGGTACATATAGATAGGTACTTGATATTAAGTACACCTAAGTGCCATCAGGCTCGTCCTCTAAAAATCAATTTGAAGTCAAGCGAGAACAGACGCGGGCAAAAGTTCTATCCTAAATATCGGATACCCTTCACTAAATTACCTGCCCTCAGGGTAAAATTGCAATTCTTCATACGTAGATAGTCAAGTCAATCAGGGGTCAGTAATTGAGACGCTCACCCTATTAGCTTTAGCTGGGGGACTATAAATGGTGCTTATACCTTATATGTATGAGGAAAGAGATGACATATTATTTTTCCTCTTTGCTATTGAATAGGTAGGAGTATGTACTGTGCTATGATTCCACTAATTTAGACAGAGAGTATACGTTTGTTCCAAGATTTAATTTAACTGACCTTGTTGGGATGTATGTTTAGGTCTAATCTTGAAACGAATAATGAGCGAAATCCTCGTGACCTATCATTTTCAATTTTGAACTTTATGTTTCCAGCGAAATTACTGGGTAATGAGACATAAAAACCAATGTCTCAGGGTGACGAGCGCAGTGCAGTGACGCGCAAGGTTTTGCAACCTAAGTTCTGGGTGGCGCTGCAACTGTATTTTCAGGCCTGATGCTTACTATCAGGCGAGCGCCCTGCTCGTTTCGTCACTCAATACAATTAAAATAAAGTTAATTTAAAAAACAGAATAAAGTAGTTTCCATGCATCAGCCGTGTCGTGGTGAAACTTAGTATGGGCTATCACAATTAAATGTGTATACAACATTTCATGTCTGTGCTGTTAACCGTTGAGGAGTTCCCTAGTCAGGACCCAACTCTGAGTGCAGTAACCATGACATGGTAAAACTTAAAACTAGCTATCGTAATAAAACACAAAATTTTGGTATCTGTTCTGTTGACCGTTGAAGAGTTCCTTTATCTGAAGCTAATCCTGAATGTCGATTCAGGTCATGCTAACCATTAATAAGTATAATTTAAAAATTAAATTAAAAATAAAGAAGCTTTTACAGGTTTTTTTTTAATGAACGTCACTTTCCCTTTTTTTTGCTTTGTAATTTAAAACTTTTTTTTTCCCTTTTACTGTTTTAAAGTTTTTTTTATCTTATTTTTTATAGCATTGTCCTTATAGGTGATAGGTTATAGGTCTGTGCGCTACCCTGAAAGTTTCAGCCGGATAGCTAATCGGGAAGTGATCGAAAGGACATGACCAGTTTTTGCCTAGAACGTACTTTGACTGCAGGTAATTATTAATATTCACAAAAAATATATAGAAATTACGGCATGTGTTATGTATGTCTAAATTTCCAGGCTTTAAAGGGCTGCTATTAAAAGTAATTAAATTGTTCTATCTGAAAATCAACGACATTTTGAATGTCTTACGTTCCGTTCAACGAAATGTATGTACGATGATAAATAAACTTATAAATGAAAAATGAATCAATAATTAAAGTGAATGCACATAATGTTTAAAATAATATTGTAAATTGCAACATTTTTGACTTGATTATTTGTTTGTTATTTCATTCTTACAAATAATTCAATACGATTTTGCTTTTCACTTAGCAAAATTGGACTACGAGAAATGTCACATCACACTATGTCATGTAACTTGTGAATACTTTTTTGCATTTTGTAGTTATCAAAAAGAATATAATCACTACGTTTTAGTAGTTATCACAAGTAGTTATTCATTGACTCCGTTGCGCTTGCATTCTTGTGTATGGTACACCATATAATTCTGATCTTGTTAGTGCATTATAAAACCGACAACATTCGCTTTTCTCCCGGACTGATTTCTTCCACAAATATATTTTTACCATCGTTCGTTACTACGGACTCATTTTTGCTCACGTTTTGGATAAATATATATGCGACCGATTTGATTGAGGTGTATCTACTGCAGCATAGCCACATGATAGCCACGCAACGTTTGCGAAGGTATAATGTATCCTCACTATCAACGCATTTACTTACGATGCTCACACGATGGCTATCAATTGAGGTAAGTATGTATAAATGAATTTTGAGTGGGCTATGTAAAGATTATATCTAAAAATAGTAATTATTCAATGAAACACTCTATAATTCAAAAGATTTTCTCAAATCAAATTCAAATGGAGTACCTTAGAGCCTCTATAGCTATTTCTAAGCGTTTCAACTTGTAAAAAAGTATCTTGTCATTATCTTTAAAACTAGAAGTTCTTGAGAGATGTTACTTATTTGCAATTAGTAATAGGGTAATCTATTACTATAATAAAACTGTAACTGGGCTAAATCTGTACATTAAATATTTTTTGAAAATTTTAATTGATATGAACTTCAAAATCGATATGGAGTGCAAAAAGGTTTTTTTTTTTTTTTTTGTGTGTCTGTCTGTCTGTCTGTCTGTCTGTCTGTCTGTCTGTCTGTCTGTCTGTCTCTTTGAACACGCATCACGCAGAAACTACCCGACCGATTTTGGTGCAACTTGGCACAATCATAGATTATGTTATGGATTAACATTTTTAATACTTTTTATCCCGAAAAAAACAATGGTTCCCGCAGGATAGGGGTTGAAAGTTATTTAAAAAAAACACATATCACGCTGAAACTATCGTACGGATTTTGAAGTAACTTGGCACAGTCAAAGTTTATAGTATGTGTTAAAATGAATGATACTTTTAATCACGAATAAATACGGGATTCCTGCGGGATATGAGTCTAAAGTTATGTTAATTTGAAAGGAATAATAATTGCACATCCGTTTATAAAACGGTACCGTAAATTCGGCACCTATACCACAAGTCAGAGTGGCACAGTAGAAGCGGTGTCTGGCTCGCAACCCAGAGGCACATGGGTCGAATCCACGCGCTGCTATGAATGTTTTGCCTCAATATTTATAAGCATTTATATATTTTGTGCCTTTTTTTACATTTTCTTTGATTTTTTTAAGGCTTATTTAATTTCCTGAAGTAAACCGTCAAGTTTTGTTTGAAAACAATATATATAATGGGAGCTATCCAAACGAATGGTCCGACTTAGGTGCGGTTTTTTATGTTTGCTAGCTGAGGTAATCGAGGTGGTATAGTACGAGTTTAGTACGAGTATAGATAGCGCAATGGCATCAACAACTCGAGCGAATAAACCAAAGGCATCAAAGTTCTCCCTCCGATTTAACTAGATGGCGCTGATTGAGCTTAAAACACGCAATCATTTCATTCCTGCAACCATTAAAACTGTAACTGGGCTAATTCTCTTTTTTTTTTTTAAATTTAATTGAGATGAACTTCAAAATCGATTGTTTCTTCCATTGAGATATTATAATGTACTACCTGCGTACCTACATAATTATATAGTTATATCGGAGGTTTCTTCATAATGTCTTACTGACAAAATGGTTAGTTGTCGGTATTGAAATGTGTACATACAGAGGTAGGTACATATGTTGCTCTTCACAGAGAAAGTATAGAAAACTTTTTTTTTTAAATCAATCCTCATATCGTGTTGAAAAAGCTCAAAAAGTAGGTAGGTAATTATTAAGAGCCAGTTAAAGTGCCAGTAAGTACGTCGTTCTGTGAAACATCATAAAAAATAATTTGTACTAGGAACACAATGTTTCGTTGCATTAAAATTTGTTCGTATGGACCTCATAATAATGACCGACCCTTGAATCCCTTGATGCCCCATCCAATTTACCTCACCACCTTAATTACTCTCTAATCTGTGCCACCTTACCTTCGGAGATAATTTTCTCTACTCAATAACAAGACGTTCATGATAACAAGTTACTTCATTTAAACTAGATGGCGTTGTCTACCCTTAAAACACGCAAGCGGTTTGTTACGAAGTGGTTTGAACGTTAAATGAACTCGAACAACACGTTTTCTTCTTTTTTTTACATTATGGTTCCTAAAGGCTCTTAAAACGTATTTAGATGGTTTGTTTTTTGATAGAATAAGTCGACTTCAGTTGTAAAACGCGCAGCGAAATTAAGCGAATTATTTACAGTAAAATAGTAATTTATTAATTAAAAAAATAAATTTAACTCATTCATGTCATGAATCTTTCATTATAAAAACCAGGGTTCAAAATACTTTCAAGTGGTTTGTAAACCGAAGCCTTGAAATTAGAAAATACTTGCATAGGAAATTGATCTTCGTGTCCATATAAATAAGGAGCACAATCGTGTTTGCGAAAAAAGTACTTGGAAGCGTGGAATTGAAAGTAAAAAATACTGCATAGGAAATTGACCCGTGCGCTTATGTAAATAAAGAGCACAATTGCGTTTGCTTAAAAAAACTTCGAAGCTTTGCAAGTTTTTTGAGCGACCTATCAGCCACCTAGGTTGTTGTGACCCGGCTGGCCGAGTGCGGCCGAACTCAGCCGAACCCGCCACCGAGTATGTAGGTGCGGACGTGGCGAAAGAGCGAGTTGGTGAGTAAAATACTTTCAAAGTCTTGCAAGTATTGCGGGTCCGCACCAGGGCGGCGTACTTACAAGCCAAAACCTGGTTTAAAAACCTGGTTGCGTAAATACCCACCTTCCCTAATTCCACGCAGGTGGCGTGGAATTGGCGTGAGTGGTCATACAGAATCCAGGCCCTGCTCTCAACTCAAGCCCTTGCGACTGATTTGAAAACTGGGGTACTTGGTATCTTAGGCCTTGCACGCACTGCCTTGCAGTGGAACGCGGTGCGTTTATTCTAGCGTTTATTTCACATTGTATTACATGCGTTTATTTCATATTATATTATATGCGTTCATTTCATTGCAATACGTGCACTTCTATGAAGTGTCATGGAAGTGAAAGTGTGTTGTACGTACGGAGTGCCGTACTTCACAGAATATGCGTTATAAAAAGGCAAGGCAGTGCCTTATTCCGATGATTAGATGCCGAGTAATCGATAAAAAACCATTTGACGGCTGAACGAATTTTTAAGAAATGTAGTATAATATTGTACTTTGTAGGTTTGGTCCTGGTCCTCCTGGTCCTCTGGACCAAACCTACAACTGGTCTGGTGGTGGTTTGGCTTTTGGTCCTGGAATAAAACGTGTGGGCTACTTTTAAATGAAATGACCACGCGGGCAAAGCCGCGGGCACAGCTAGTCTTCAATACAAATAACATGAACTTTTAATAACTAGGCAGAAAGCGCTAGCAAAACGGGCCGTGTCCTTTGAATTCTAAGATACATACAAGTGAAGTTAAATAAAGCTTTTAATTAAAAATGCATTGACATCGAGACTGAACCAACATGTAAAAATTCAACGCCTTAGGATAAGTGGAAGTGGCTCTAATTCAGCTTGCAAGATTTGACCTAAACAAATATACATACCCATACATACAGCGATAGTGGCCTAGTGGTTCAATAGTGCAACTTAGAATCCAACGATACCGGGTTCAGTCCTAGGCTCCACACCAATGACTATTCTAAGTTATGTCCGGTTTTCCATCGCTCCGTGCTTCGGAGGGCACGTTAAGCTATCGGTCCCGGCTGTTATTGATTAATAGCAGTTGTTAAGCCATGTCAGAGGCCCTCGGGTGATCTGACAAATTCTTACACCAGAGGCCAGCGTAGTGCTGACCTATGGTGTAAGAATTTACGACGTACGAAATACTCATACATAAACTTTTTTTTTATTTCGTTGAATAACGAGACGGGCATGTCGCTCGCCTGATGGTATGCGTCACGCCTGCCCATAACAATTGCAATGCCTCCCAGAACTTTGGTTGCAAAATCTTGCGCTTCACTGCACTGCGCTCGTTGGTTTGTCCCAATTGTTCGTTAAGTCTCATTGCCCAGTAATTTCGCTGGAAACATTGCCCTTCAAACCGAAACACACAAATGTTTACACACTACTGTTTACATATTCACATAATTATCCCGGCAGTGTATTTTGCGTACGCTGTGTATACTATTAGAGCTATATGAAAACAATGCATCACAGATTTGTTTTCTCAAAAAATTCTACTATAAAACCCGCGTCACCACACCTGTACCTGATACAGAAAATCAAAATAAACTATTCAGTCACAAAAAACGAAGCCCCGTGCGAAGCCACGCGTATTCTATTCAATTATTTAGTTATTCTAATTAATTTAATTCCCCGTCCACTACCATTCTGAAACTATCCAAAATTCCCAGTCATCCCAAAAAGGGTTCCAACTCGATTTGTCTAAATCTCTCTACACGAATAATCCTAATAGTATCAAAAAACTTAGTCCTGCCAGTCCCTTTAGGGCCGTAGATCGAACTTACGGGCCGAAGTTCGGTCATAATGTGCCCCTACTATATGGCCCTTGAAGGGATCCTCGTAAAACACGACTGATCTCGCAGTTTTTTTTGTTCTTATGGGAATAGTCGGGATTGGTTGTCTGTTTTTGTTGATCGAATCGAGATCTGATGGATTTCGATTCGAGATTGGCTATTTTTAGGATGAGCGTAGTTTGATTACTATTCAGTTTACAGTAGAAATCTTTTGGAATAAAACGAAAAACAAAATGATTGGTTTTTGTGTATTGTTTAGACTGCAATGCATAAGGTTGATACAGCTCTATAAATATTGTCACAAATGTTTTACGACGAATTGATTTCTCAAAAGAATTTTAAATTCACTTTGATAGATGTATACTTTTTTAAGCTAGGGTTGGACAAAACGACCTACAAACACTAGCTTAAAAAAACATGTTTCTATAATTTTCCAAGAATCCCAAATTTTCGTTAAAATAGATATAGTATGTAGTTCTTATTTTATAAAATGTAAAAACGACAATGGGACGATTTAGCTCGAAACAGGATTGATACTCTACAGGACAATGCTGGCAGCATATTTTAGGTTTGTTTGTTTGTCGTATGAGGTAGTGCTGGCCTCTGACGTCAAAGTTTGTCAAGCTGCCAGAGGGCCTCTGACATGGCTTAACGACTGCTTTTAATCAATAACAGCCGGGACCGACAGCTTAACGTGCCCTCCGAAGCACGGAACGATAGAAAACCGTACATAACTTAGAAAAGTCATTGGTGCGGAGCCTAGGATTTGAACCCGGTATCGTTGGATTCTAAATTGAACTATAGAACCGTTAGGCCACCGTCGCTCATATTTTTATTTATTTTACATCGCTCGTATTTTAAGTACGCTGCCAACTGGTATCTAACTGTTTTATGTACTTGCCCATAAATCAAATGTAATATATATCTATATCTCGGTGTTGTTCCAGTGCCTCCAAATAAGACGTTCATCAAGGGCTTGGGAGACCACACATCGCAGGGGACGCTCCTAACCCTGATGTGCACCTCGTCGGGTGCTCGACCAGCTGCCACAATCGAGTGGTTCAATGGAACGTCCAAGCTGTCACCAGAAAAGCAAAACATACAGGTCAGTACAAATAAACATTCATTGTGTCAATGCGATCACTCTTCGTAAAGGACTGAGACATTTCTTGGTTTTGTTTTTTTTTGAGCATTGATCGTGGTCACGAGAAGACTGAAGTACCGGGTGTCAGCGTAGAGAAGGGCGAGCGTTGTCTCCAACTACCCTCATTTGGTTTTGTAAATATTCACAATTGTCACGACACACAAAAATAACGAGATCTGCGGAATTCTTGATATAAGCCGCGACGCGAACTTGCTTGTCACGGGATTCTATGACGCGCTTCACGTACAATCCGAACCGATCCGCCGTTGATCACAACGTAGAGGTAAGTGAAGATTAAGTTTGCAGCGCGATTAAGTCCCGTTTAACCATTAAACTAAGTGTTAATCCTATTAAAAACTATAACGGCTACAACTCACTGATAAGATAAATTCTGAAACCACTTGGCACCCGACAAAAATATAGCCTAAACTTCCTATATTTTTTCTATCACATACAACCATTTAATTACTAGTATAACAATAGTTGGAACCTTTACTTACATAAGTTACAAATAAAATTACATTACTAATTCAACACAGGGTAACGACCATTCCCACAGATAAGCAAGAGCATAGCATAAGGATACAATTCACGAACGGCCAATATCTCGCTGTGATAATAACCAGCGCCCGAGGAATGGCTCTGGGAAATTCAGAGTTTAGGAATGTGAACCAATTTAGTTACGGTTTGAATAACGGGTATATTTGGCAATCCAACTGCGAATATTGGATTCAGTAACTATAATCTACATCTACATTAATTTATTATACAGAGGAAAGATGTTTTATGCTTTTTTTATAGCAGTTAACGCCTGCTTAGTTCGTTGGTTGGTTAGTTTGAAATACTACCAATAGATGGCGTTACCATCCCCATTAGAAGGGTTCAAAGAAGATAGTGGAAAGATTTGGGTGGCGATGCATAGGTCACGGTAGCCGAATTGGTAGAGGCATGTGCCGTGCTGAGACATGGTATGCGAGTTCGAATCAACCGTGATCCAAAAAAAAACCATTAGAAAATTATTATATGTGAAAGATGTTGTATGTTTGGTTGTTTGTAATGGATAAACTCAAAAAATACTGAACCAATTTTAAAAGTTCTTTCACCTATAGAAAGCTCCATTATTAACGAGTAGTATTGGCAGTATTATATCTTTAAAAAAAAATAGATCCTTACAAAAATTGCAATAATGTAACCCAAGGTATCAAAAATACATAACGGATTGACACATTGCAATGGAAACGAAATAATAATGACGTTGCCATGGAAATGAAATAATAACAATTCTGTCGAAATAATAACAAGTCTATCAACTACGTGAGTAATAACGCAGTTGTCTATGGTCAAAAAGCACCACAAGCGTTGCTGCCAAAGACTTTGAATTACGCTCACTGGCGTATTTTTTTAGAAGTTACGACGGGTGTAAAATTGCTAAGAGTACGAAAATTGCCGTGGTGTGAGCGGCTACCTGTGCGAAAACGGGGCGAGTCAGTAGTTAATATTAAAGTTGTAATTAATAATTATAAGTATTCATATTTAGCTGTAGTTTTTAAAGAGTTTTAATATCTATTTTATGTTTATACTAGCTGATACCCCGGCTTCGCACGCGTGGTCATTTCTCTAGGTTAAAAGTACTATATTATGTGTCATATTCTCAGTCAAAGTTATTTTTATCGATTGCTCGGTTACTACTCATCGGATTGAGATACCAAGTACCTTAGTTTTTAAGTCAAACCCTAAGCTATCCAACAATGAAAACCGCATTGCAATTGGTGCAGTAGTTTTTACACAACACAAAAATAAACAGACAAACAGACAGACACCAATTTTAAAAATGTTATATACTTGTTCAGTAGCTTATTTTAAGTAGGTACCCTAGACCTTTTTTAAATTATCTTCTTTGTACAGACTATTTCGTTCATATTGCTTTATTATAAGTAAAGATGATGAAAAATATCTAAAAGAAATAATTCAATATACCTGAGCGGCCCTTCATAATTAATATTTTATTTAAACTACAACTTTAATAAAATATCAACCAAAAATTGTCTGGAAGACATCTCTGTCAGAACTATTCATTAAGAACCTATTCAACTAGTACCACCAATAAAACATAAGGTCAAAAACTATAACCCAACTACGATTGGGGTAAAAAATAGCCTATGACTCTCTTGCGATGAAGACGAATCGATTGATACCTCGCTCGTAAAAATGTGACCGAGTTTTTAGTTTGAACACAAAATCCGTCCATTGTTGTCAGAGTCGGGGGAAAAAATTGCTATTCTCTCTACATGAAGATGAATCGATTGATACATCATTTGTCAAAATCGGACCATGTTTTAAGTTTGAACACATAACCTTTCCTTTGATTCGCAGTAGTCGATTCAAAAAAGTTGCCTAGGACACTCTATACCTGAAGACGAATCGATTGACTCGCTTGTCAAAATCGGACCAATAGGGGTGAAGCTATAGTGGAACATCCACATACATAAATATATATATACCTATACACACATACATATTTACATTAACCATTAAACTCATTACCCTTCCCTTGGTTCGCCGTAGTCGGGTAAAAACGAACTAGAAGGCGTTAGTAAACAAGAGGTCGTCACTGCATAGCGGTCTTTAGGTAGGCTGATGCACCTTTTCTTATTACACGACTGCCCAAATAAAGGAGTGTAATGTTTTTAGGATTCATGTATGTTTGTATGTATGTTTGTATGTATTATTGTATGTATGTTTATATCTATGTTTGTATGTATGTGATTTTCTTTATTCCACCATAACTTTTAAATGCCTGAACTGATTTAGACGTATGGGGTATCGTTAGAATCCTTACCCCGAGTAACATAGACAATTTTTTTTAAAGAAAAATATAACAAATTTGCGGCAACATGGCACCAATGCAAAAAAAACTTTGAATTTTACAATATGGCTATCAAATTGAAGGCCTTGATAAGCAAATTCAAACGATAAGTTGATAAGTATATAATTTATTGGCATAAGTTAATTTTTGGCGGGGCAGGCGTGTTTCTTTTAGCTTTTAAGCTAGTTTTATTGAGAACAGTTTTATGTTCTACCTACGTGTTCATTATATCAAGTTGTGTAAAATAAAAGTGTGATTTCATGATTTCATTTTTGTAGTTCCCTATATCCTATATATTTTGGCTTCGCAATTATTCTTCAATTTTAGCGATAAGACTGCCAGTATTATAATTATGTGTATTTTTTATTGTGTTTCTGTTAATGTTGGTGCAAATATAATAAATTAAAATATCTAGCAGTCGTTAACTGCAAGTAAGAAGGAAAAGTCTCCCCGTGTGGCGCTTTATAAATCGATCCCTATGATTCTAACGCATTAAACCGCATCCTGGGCATTTCATCGTTTCAGTCTAGCTATCTAACCTTGTCACAACACTACAACCAAAACAGCATAACTCAGTGCACATTGGTTGTAACTTCGACGGACTGGGGGGCGAGCGCGAAAGTGCTCCGCCACAATGCGTGACGAGGAAGGCGCACGCCAAATTTTAAATTTTGGCGACCGGCTCAAGGTCACCCAATAAGTATGAACCTTGGCTTGGGTGGTCGCCTAGATTACGGGGTTCAGACTAATAAAAGAAGAAGCTGTTGTGCTCATCTGATTGCTCAAGAGTGTGCCTCACCGTTTACTCCATATCAGAAGATTTCCATTTTCGAGCAAGTTCAACCGCCAAGCAGTAGTGTGTTAGCATTTCAGTGTTTCGGTTTGAAGGACAATGTTTCCAGTGAAGTTACTGGGCAATGAGACTTAATAACCAATGTCTCAGAGTGACGAGCGCAGGGCAGTGATGCGCAAGATTTTGCAACTAAATTTTTGGGTGGCACTGCAACTGTTATGGGCAAGCGTGACGCTTACCCATAACAGACGCTTACGAACGACCAGCCCGTCTCATCACTCAAATAAATAAAAAAAAACATTAAACAAAAAGTTCACACTTCACATCTGTTTTAACATAATTTTAGGTATATCCATGCAATAATTTTTTTTAAACTTTACACTCTTTGGAGTTTTTAGATAAACTTCCTTCACTAGGCCATACCATATAGCGTATTCTTCCATCCAAAGAAGCAGCTGTGTGCATCTAAAAACCGCAAAAGACTCAATTTTCGTCACAATTTAAAAGAAAATGAATCCGTAATACACTGTCCGTAACTTTATGGACAATCGTTCCCTTCACTGCTCGGTGTACACTTCCGTGCAACGAGATGGCCTACTTGCTGTATATTTAATGAAGACGGATGAAACGTCGCCCTCCGAGGAGATTAAATATTGAACGATGATCTAACTTATTTAGTGGAATGGAGACATGAGCACCGTGAAATCGTTTTCTAAGATTTGTGACGAATATAATAAGTGCTTAATATACGACGAGGAAATTAAGTGAAATGATTTATACAATACGTCTCATAATTGAGGTGCAAACTTATATTCAATTATTTTGCGGGCTTTTCCACATTTTGACAATTAATTAATTAACAATTAATTAATTTCAATAGAGCAGACTATCTTCTGTCTACAAACTGAAAATTATAATCAAGCTAGTATAACGGTATAATAGTGGCTCTGTGAGCTGTAGACCTCGTGAGTCTGTCTTTGCATAGCTTAAAACTGAATAAATGTTCAAAACATTTTTCGAAATGGCTGAAATTGTTTTTTTAAGTTTTCAACCCCCATATATCCGCCATTTTGAAAAATTTCAAAAATTGAATCGTCAAAAAAAAAATATATCGAACCTGCCCTGCGAGCATGGATCTTATCGATCGGTAAAGATCGATAAATGTATCGATTTTATCGAAATTCAGTAGCATGGATCTTCTAGCCTCGGTAAAATTTTATTGATTCGGTAATTTTATCGAATATTTACGTCAAATTTGACATTGAAATTCGGTAAATTCGGTAAGTTTATCGTTCGATAAGATCCATGCTTGCAGGGCTGCTCTCAAAATTTCACGAGAATCGGTTCAAAAATGCTACCTGTAGAGGAGAACAGCCGGACATCCTCCGGATATACAAAATCAGTTTTGCTCAAGCTGAAACGGAGGCGCTTCGCGCTAGCTCGATCAACTAAAGCGAATTAGAAACCAACGATACAGGGTCGATCCTGGGCTCCGCACTGATGACTTTTCTGTCTAGTGTACAATTTTCCATCACTGCGTGCTTCGGAGGGCACAAAAGCAGTCGTTAACCAGACGCCAGCACTACCTCACACGACAAGCATACAAACATAAATGTATAACTTCATTCATCATCAGCCTATGCTTGTCCACTGCTGGACATAGGCCTCTCCTAATGAGCTGTTTGTGGTGTTCGTATTAGGAGGGTTTGCCCATAGTCGCCACGGCATGCGGCCACAGAATAAATAATAGTACTACATGCAGGTTGGCGATCGCAGGGAGAAGTAACAGTTCTCCAAACCGGTGACGCTGCTGCCCGTCACCGGCCTCTGTCATTTAGCTAATCTCGAGATGGCTATACTGCCATCAGCTGTCAGTCGCCAGAGCTTTGTTCGTTATCCAGTGGGAGGATCGCGTTTAGGTGAGGTTGGCTTAAAGCAGTAATTGTGTTTCTCTCCCTAATCATAAACTTATTAGCGAGTTGGTTATCCTAACAACGCAATTGGCACCTACGCCCCTCTTCCAAGAGTTAGCACTATGACATAGGTAAGGATATATAAATAAAACATAAGTTCAAGAACTAAAACCCGGCTACGGTCGGGTAACATAGCCTACATAGCGATGAAGACGAATCGAGTGATACCTCGATTATCAAAATTTGACACAGGGGCGACGCTATGGTAGCACATCCACACATATACATACGTACATACAGACATACACTGTTAACTTTACTATCCATCCTCTGCTTCGCCGTTAGTCGGGTAAAAACAAAAGCAATATGAACGAAAAAGTCTGTAAACAGAAGATAATTAAATAAAAATGTTCTTGTGTACTTGAGGGTGTAACAATGGCCAATGACCTTCACGATTCGACCTCTAATACTAGTACTGGTGCTATCTATCTGCAGATGGCAGTATAAGAGTGATTACAGTGATGGCAGTTTAAAATCAAATAAAGAGTAACAAGTATACAGAAGTGTTTCTCATAATGTTTGGTTTTTTGCCTATAAATTTTACTGACCAAAAATAGATCTCAGTAACAGTAAGTACTGGAAATATCTAGAAAGTTCTAATTTTAATTAATTATTTTATACTACATGGATTGTACCAAATGATGAACCATGAAGATTTGACGATGACCAGAAAAAACTTACTGAATATCAGCAATGGAAATAGCTAGGATGTTCCAGTTTTCACCAATTGTTTTATTTTCCACGAGTGCTAGTAATGATGAATCATGAAAGTATGGTGTCCGAAAAATGATAACTAGGTACCTATCCGATCAACACACCCAGAATTTAGTTGGTAGTTTTCATCGATTTGTCCTAAATCATATCAACGGTTCCATGATGACACTCTTTTGATGATGACCAGAAGTGATTGGATCTTAATAATGGATTTAATTTTATCAGTAACTATGTGTGATGATAATGATGATTATGATGATGAAAAGTATCTTATGTATTATTCCAGGGTATAAGCTATCAACACTACAAATTTCATCAAAATCCGTCCCGCCGTTATCGCGTTAAAACTCCCCAAACAAACAAACAAACAGACGTTTCACTGTCATATATTGGTGTGGATTTTCATATACGTAACTTCTAAAAAAAACATTGGCAGTTCCGTTCTTTATTTTTGATACCTTGGATTACATTATTGCATTTTCCGAAGGGAACACAAATTTTTGAAAAAAAAAGAAAGAAAACTGCCCCTGTTATTCGCTGATAATGTAGCTACCTACAAGAGAAATAATTTTTATAATCGGTTCTGTATGTTTTGGTTTTATCCATTACAAACAAACAAACATACAAACAATCAAATCTTTCTTCTTTATAATACTAGTGTAGACTATCCTCCACCCTCAGCTTCACCCAAGCAGCCGCAAGCGGAGGCTAGTGTTATTGTTTTTACACGACTGCCCAAAAAAAAGGAGTGTTATGTTTTTAGCATTCATGTATGTTTGTATGTTTGTAAGTTTGTATGTGAGTTTCTTTATTGAAATGCTTAAACAGATTAAGACGTATGGGGTATCGTAAGAATCCTTACATCCCCTCGAGTAACATAGGCAAAAAAATTTTTAATCAGTATGGTGGCAGTATGGCTACATTTTCAATTCCAAAAAATATATTTTTTCTTCGAATTTTACAATACGGGTATCAAATTGAAGGCGTTGATAAGCACATTCCAATCCAATGTTTGGACAGGCGTGTTTTTTTAGCATTTAAGCTAGTTATTACGTTTGTGGAGAGGACATCTGAAGTTTAACGATTAGAAGTTAGACATTTAGAGAAAAATTACAGCATTTAATATAAGGAAATTTATTAAAATCATATTTATCATATATAAAAAAACAAAACCACGAAGACAAAGGCGGTTTGTGTAAATCTTATTATGAATACCAGTTCATTTACTTCTAGCGGGGAGCAAGTGAAAACGCTTTGCGTTGATGATTTTTATTTTATTTTCAATTTATTTATTAGAAAATATACAAAGAAAATAAATACAAGTTGTTAAAAATGTCATAACATACTTAGTGTAAAAAAATTACATGTCTCCGACGAGCGGATCTATGGGAAAGTTATAATGTATTTTAAAAATAGCACACGCTTTAGGACTTTTTCTACAATGTTCGTAAATATTTATACGAATTTTAAACAATACAAATTGTTTATGGTGAACTTAAGTTTAATAAATATTTTTCATATAAGAAATGAACAAAGGGATTCATGATTGTTGCGGCCTTAAAATAAGGTACTGGACAAGAATATAACATTATTAAAAATCTTGTCTGTCTGTTTGTCTGTATGTTTGTTCGCGCATCACAGTAAAAACTACTGGACCGATTGCATTTTACTTTATCTACACTCATATCGTAAAATCCGGATAATGAAAATGGTGGCATTATGACATACATTACGCCAGGCACGTCTCTAATAAGTTTTTTAAACATTATAACACTGTTTTTTGTACTAACCAATGTAATAATATATATTTTTTCCTATAAAAGCACTGGTTTGTCTCCGCACTACGAGGGCTTTCGCCATTTATTATCTATAGCAGCGCGCGTTAGACCGTATGCGCACTAATTCACTGTGGACTGGATTTTCGCGCCATAATTTACATGAATTAGTACCTAACCAAACTAATGTGTTTTTTGATATGAACTAAAATTTTATCCTGTTTTAAAATGTGACAAAGATGTGTTAAAGATGTGAAAACAGTATTCGTGAGGAGAATTTGACTCCACCTTACATCACGGAACAGCAACGAACATGACGAACGAGCTTTTACTAGCAAAATCAAAAAAAAAGATTACGAAATTATTTTTTTCATTAAAAGTACGTTCCTATTACATGAGTAGATAAAGGAGTATGAAACGGCACATAACTAGGTATTAAAACACTCGAGTGATACTATTAAAAATCTTGCTTGGCATTCACTCTCGTGTTTTAATTCCCCTCTTTATGCAACATAAACTACTATTATAGGTACTTTTGGTCGTGGAATAACACTTATGAGCTACTTTTAAATGAAATGCAAACGCGGGCAAAGCCGCGGGTACAGCTAGTACTTATAATAAAGCAATATGGACGGTATGATATTTAACCTAAATATTGCTTTATTTCACCGAGCTATTTATTCGAAAAGACGAATAAATAGCTCGGTGAATTATCTATACATATAATAAAGCAATAAGTACGAAAAAGTCTGCACAAAGAAAATAATTTTAAAAAAAGTCTAGGGTACTTGAAATAAGCTACTAACATTTTTTTATATCGTGTCTGTCTGTTTGTCGCGCATCACGTAAAAACTACTGAGCCCATTGCAATGCGGTTTTCTTTGTTGGATAGCTCATCATTTGACTTAAAAACTGGTATGCTTGGTATCTTAATCCAATGAGTAGAAGCCGAGCAACGATAAAAAACTTATAGACGGCTGAAGAAATTTTGATCTAATGTTGTATATTGGTACTTGTATATAGCTCCTGGAATGGCACATAGAGTACTTTTAACCGAGAGAAATGAACACGCATGCGAAGCCGCGGGCACAACTAGTTTATCTATAAAACAATACAAACACAAAACGAATAAAGGAATTTGGTTTTGTGAAATCAGGTAAAATTCTTCAACATTAAAATATAATTATTTGATTTCCAATTCCGTAAAGCAGAGTTTGAACGAAAAGGCGCCAATTCCAAAATTCCTCTCTTCATTCAAAAAGTTAAGAAAAAACCTTTCTAAATCTAAAGAGCGTTAAAACCTCACGGAACTTGGACAAGTAAAACGTTCGGATTCCTAATTAATTCCTCGTCGAGTTAAATATTTGGAAAAGGGAATCGGGTTCGGTAATTAATTAGTTTTGCTAAGTCGTTAAGTAGTTCCTTCTGGTGACAAAAAGGTTTGGTTTCAGGAGGGATTCGGTTATTGAGGTAAAATTGGGAAAATTTGAGGGTGAAATCTATACCTATAAAAAAGCAATAAGTACGAAAAAGTCTGTACAAAGAAGATAATAAAAAAATGGTCTAGGGTACATAGAATAAGGTCAGAACAATTATTTTTTTAGTCATGTCTGTTTGTTTGTTGAAGTACCACGTAAAAACTACTCGACCAATTGCAATGCGGTTTTCACTATTGGTCAGCTTAAGGTGTGTCTTAAAAACTGATGTACTTGGTATCTCAATCCGATGAGGAAAAGCGATGCAATCGATAAAAACTATTTGACGTCTGAACGAATGTTGAAGAAATGTAATATATAATACTTTTTAGGTACTTTTGGTCCTGGATTAACGCGTATGGGCTACTTTTAATTGAAATCAGCACGCGTACAAATCCGCAGGCACAGGTAGTGGTAAATATTTTTGTGAAGACTTTGAGGCCCGTATATACCAGAACGAACCAACGAGTTTGATTTTCAAAGCAGGTATATCTAGTGAAGTTAATCTATAGTTCTAAATCTATATCTTACTAGTTTTCCCGCCCGCGACTTCGTCCGCGGAGACTACTGTTTATCGCGAAAAAAGTATCCTGTGTTCTTCTAGAATATTAAAAACCAATGCAAAAGTATTATATAGCACCAATGCTATTGATGTCATTTGATATAATTGTTACTTCGTTTCCATGTTAACCGTTTCTTACGGCGAGTAATCATAATTTTTCCAGTTTTTTTTCCGTTTTCCCGTGGAAACTTACAATTTTCCAGGATAAAAAGTTATTCCAGGGTATAAGCTATCTCCATTCCAAATTTCATCAAAATCCGTCCAGCTGTTATCACGTGAAAGCTCTCCAAACAAACAAACAACGTTTCACTTTTATATAGTGGTATGGATTACAATTGAAATTCAGCGAGGCAATGCCGCCAGCATGCTGGGTACGCTGCCAAGTGCTGGTGGGCTAGAATGTTGGACTACCCAATAAGCCTGTAATGGGATGTGGGCTGCCCAACTATCTCATGTAGTAATTTGCTAGTTTATTTTATGGTAGTCAGTTATCAAAGGCACTTGCTCGTTTAAAAAAACTATACTCAGTAATATTTTATCTATACTTACAATAAAGCAGTAAGTACTTAAAAGCTTGTACAATGAAAATATTATGTAATCTATACATATAATAAAGCAATAAGGACGATAAAGTGGTTTATTCCCCCAGTTTATACGATAAAGTCTGTACAAAGAAGATAAAGAAATGGTATAGGGTATTTAAAATAGGCTACTGAACAAGAATATAACATTTTTTAAATTCTTGGCTCTGTTTGTTTGTCTGTTTATCTGTTTGTCTGTATGTTTGTTCGCGCATCAAGTAAAAAATACTGAACCGATTGCGATCTGGTTTTCACTGTTGGATAGTTTAGGGTTTGACTTAAAACTGGCGTACTTGGAATCTAAATCCGATGAGTAGAAGCCGAGCATTCGATAAAATCATTTTGACGGCTGAAGGAATTTTGATCAAATGTTTTGATATTGGTATTTTATGTACTGGAATAGTACATATGAGTACTTTTAACCTAGAAAAATGACCATGTGTGCGAAGCCGCGGGTACAGCTAGTTTAAAATGAGTTCAAAAACTAAAATAAGACTACTGAAAAATCACGCTCTAAAAAGTACGAATCAAAAAAGTATTCTCATTTGAAATTTGTATAACACATAGTGATATTCAGAGGATAGCCGTGGTGGTATGCCACTATGTCCTAAAGCTTCATTCCCACATGCTGGGTGTGACTAGTTCCGGTTTGTGGCTGCCAATCATATCCTTGAAAAGCCCGACTGATGACAGCTTTTACAAAACTGAAATAGTAAAGTTTGCCATTTAAAATCTATAGCCTAAAATGAAAAATCACCATCCCCTAAATCCACCACCTTAATCAACACTTCCCCGATTCGACAACTGTCCTATTAACTAAAAGCTTGTGGGTCCGACCGTGTACACTGTAGGGTTAAACAGTAAATTAGGTTTGCTCAACAAACGGTCCTTATTTTATCAGACTACTGATAAAAAATGTGTGTTTTTGTCATTTTACTATAACTAAGCGAGTAATAGAAAATAATTTGCCCAGAAACTTTTTAATTTTCACGAAGAACATGAATCGTGAGAGATAAGCAGAATGCATTTTTTTTTAATACTTCAAATTCGCTCAAAACTTTAGTAAGTAAGTACAATATGTGGAATCATCGCTCAAAGCGATCTCTTTCAGTCACCAATCAAATTCCACTCATAATTAGCACTGCCTACTACTTCTAAAAACGAGCAACCTAAGCTACTGAAAATATATAGATGGCCTCTGAGGTCGGTCGTCTATCTACATCTATACCGCGCGATGTATATCTTCCCCTCAGTTGTAATTTCAAATAGAGTCGAACGCTACGTCTAACCGCCCCACCTGGCTTGAGTTCGGACTTGCAAGGGGTGGAGTAGATGTAAAACTTTTGAATTTCTAGTTGTTTAAGGGAAGAGTAGTGGCCAGGTTTAATTCTGACTTATTGTATGCGAATGATCGCGTACAATAAATTGGTTGGTTTAGTAATGTTGGTCTATGAAGACCAACATTGACCGATAGTTATATACAACATGTCACTGAATAGCCTGATAGGTACGCAGCAGGTTTATTTCGATCAAGCATGTAAATTCATTTACATGTGCAATAGTTGAACACATAGTATTTAAAATTTCCCAACCAAACGAAAAATTAGAAAATTGTAACAACATTAAATGTTTGTTTACTATTCTATCACGTTGTACAGAAAAATTGGTACATACATACATGCATTCCTGTACAATTTCATGCTCCATCTGCGGGTTCAGGTTGCTAGGCCTCTCCTCGGTTGCGCGCTGGTGAAAAGAGTGGACCCCCATTGAGTGGAGATTGACTATCTGAGTAAATGTGGGGCGTGCCAGCCTATTATTGTCTCTCTGCACGCACATAGTTCGAGTAAGCAGTGTTACTTATAGCTGAAGAAAATACTGAAGGTTTAGGAAACGACAATGTGATGTAACACTTTAAACTGATCACAAAAACTACACTTACTCTTCAAAACTACAAATTTTATAATAAGGTTGTTTTTTTACAGAAAATAATATAGAAAATTCCGACATATTTTCACGATGACGTAACTCTGTCATGCGACTGACTACAGTATTGCGCAGTTCAGCTTCAATGCGCGTGGTCTTTTGGCAGCACAATTCAAGGTCAAGATGATTATCAATAGTTCCCAGCTGATTACTATTATTTCTGTACTACTAGGGTTTGAAGTGCAAAGTTCATTTAGGATTTTTAAAAGTAAATTCATGAATTAAAAACATCGAAATGACAAAAGTCGTAAAACTAACGCTATTCGTCTTCCCGTGTGGATTACCCAGCCCGGTATGTAATAGGGCAATATTTTGCACTCTATATAGTATATTAGCGTTGGTCTATGAAATCCAATATTTCATTTGGAATTTCTGAAACAATTATTTAAAAAAATGTATTGTCGCGTTTAATAATACTTACAAAATCTGCATACATGCGTCGGATTATTGGATTGTCACATGTAACTTGTAATGATTATGTATTAAATTGTTTGACTTATGAGGTAGTACTGGCCGCCCGAGGGCCTCTGACAGGGCTACCGAATGCTTTTAATCAATAACAGCCCGGACACCTTAACATGCCCTTCAAAGCACGGAGCGATGGAAAACCGCACATAGCTTAGAAAAGTCGTAGGCGCGGGGCTAGGACCGAACCCTGTATCGTTGGATTCTAAGTCGCACTAGTATACCATCGTTCTACTTATAATTACACAAGACCTTGACGGAAAACAACAAATACATAAATTACGTATTACGTTAAGTTTATTTTGATACTAAAAATGGTCAGTTTTTTTTTATAATCGATAGTATTGTACTTTACCTCTATCTCACCTGATGCGATTATTGCGATAGCCCATACATAGTACGCATACCTTGAAGCAATTTATTCACTCAAGACTTGGAGAGAGAGGTTATATGTTAGTATTAGGAAACAGTCTCCAGCAAGGAGTTCTACTCATTAGCAGTTAAAGAAAAATAAATAATGACTAGATAATATGAAGAAAATAATAAATGATACGCATGATTAATTATTATAAAATCTAAAAAAGACATGTTGCACAAAAAAAAACTATCAAAAACCACTCAACAAATTTCCCTGTCCTTCATTCGAAGGTGGCCAGACCGTTCCAATAAGTCAAATTCAATAATACTAGCGAATGAAAAGTCACACTTTTGCGCGCTCAGTGAGAAAATCTCTATAGTCTCACTTTTATTAGTGGACGCCAGCCTGCTTTTCCGATTTTAAAATTACTTTTCAGAAGTTGATATTCAATACGCTAATGGAGTTTTGTTCAGTTGAAGGCGTGGTTATGGCTCACTCAGACTTCTATACTTACAAAAAAGCAATAAGAACAAATAGGGCTGTAATATAAAGATAATAAAAAAATAGTCTAGAGTACTTCAAATATGAGCTACTGAAAAATAATAAAATATTAGTGAAAATCGTGTCTGTCTTCATTTTTTTTGTTTGTTAGTTTGTTTGTCTGTTAGTTTATGCGCGCATCACGTAAAAAATACTCAACCGATTGTAATGGGGTTTTCACTGTTAAATAGCTTAGGGTTTGACTTTAAAACTGGCGTACTGGATATCTCAATCCGATAAGTAAAAGCCGCGCAATCGATAAAAATATTGTTGACGGCTGAAAGAATTTTAATCAAATGTTGGTATATTGGTATTTTATTTCCTGGAATAGCACATACAGTATTTTTAACCTGGAGAAATTACCACGCGTGTGAAGTCACGGTCATTAGCTAGTTTATTATATAAACCAAACGTAACAATCCTGCTGCATACGATTTAAATTCTCAAAAAAATATATAGGTACACCAATTTTTGTACATACAATACAATAAGTAGTTTACGGAATTCAGTATTGTATACCAATAAAAAAAAAAAAAAAAAAAACCTTCTGAAAGCTACATTATCAGGAAGTATAATGGGAAGTATTTAATTTTTCAAAAAAAACTAGATATAATGTAACCCAAGGTATCAAAAATTCAATGTCAATATTATTACTCCCTGTAAGAAATGGAATGACATGTTGCCGTGGAAACGAAATAATAACAAGTTCGTCAAGAGAACCACGAGCGTTACTGCCAAATTTTGAATAAGCTTACAGGCGTATTGTTTTGTAGAACTTACGACTTGTACTAAAATGCTAAAAGTAAGAATAATGCCACGGTATGAGCGCTACTCGTGCAAAACCGGGGCAAATCACTAATTAATAATATGATTAAAACTATGGAATTACAATGGGTGAAAGCGATATTTTCTCGGCAACCTTTGGATGGACAGTATTAGAGGAAGCTGAAGACAGGGCGGTACACGATCGACCTAATAATACAACAACAATGGCGATGGTATTGCGTAATAGCGTGTTTTGTGCTAGTGTTTCAATTGGAGTGTTGGTATGCTAGGAAAACCATGCTCGACATCAAATTACAAAACCACTTTCCATAAGCCAAAATCCGACATCGAACGTTCGAGACATTAGGAAGACATCATGGAACTTAAATGGAATTGGGCGGGACACGTGCATAGGCACGATGATGACAGGTGGAAATAGTCTTGGACTGAGTGGCGACCAAGAACTGGCAAGAGGATGGTCGGACGTCCAGCGGCGCGATGGGTCGTTGATCACGTCAGGGTGGAGGGATGAGATAAACTTACGATCGAAAGGCGTGGCAAGCACGTAGGGTAGTGGTTGTAAATGGATGATAACCCAAGGTATAAAAAAAAGAAGAAAACTGAAAGGAACGGAATGTCATGTTGGCGTAGAAACGAAAGTTATGATGGAAAAATGCTAAAAGATAGAAAAATGCCGCGGCGTGAGCGCTACCCGTGCGAAGCCGGGGCGAGTCTCATGTATAGGTATAAATAGATATATTGCGTTCCGTAGCATACATAAAATATCATATATGTATTTGTATTATGTATATTTACAAGTATCCATAGTACAGAGTATCCTAGTTAGGGGCTAGGTAATTTGTTACACATACTGAATCGGTGTTATTGTGGGTCATGTTGATGCCCGAGATCTCTATATCGCTTCTTTTTGCAACAAATGATAAAAACCTGAAGAAATATTAAATCAAAAACGACTAATTGTAACAAATCGCAGAGCCCCAAATAACGTCTTCGAAACTTTGACAAAAACTTTTTAAATAATAATTTGCCCGCCCGCCCCCGAAAACGTCGGATTGATGATAAAATAATTCGTGGCGAAAAGTCTCCGTTTTTATGTTAAACCGAGTTGACAGTGAAGAATGGATGAATTAATTCCTTTCGTCGTTTTCGTTTTTGCCAAGTAGATGAGAGTAGGTATGAAAACGTTTGGTACGTAGAAGAACGGCATGGTGGTATCTAGACTTGGTGGTTATTTTTTGGAACTTGGCAACGGTTTAACTAATGATTTGGCACCATTTCCACAATTAAGAATGTATTTATAGATATAATTGCTGTTTTTAATGCTAGCTTTGGCCAGCGACTTTTTCCGCGCGCACTACTGTTTATTTAAAAAAGCATCCTATGTTCTTTTTTTCGTTCGTTTGATGGTCAAGTGATAAATTATGTCGATGAGTATGTCTATCTGGGCCAGTTAGCATCCTTCGAAAACAGGCAAGAAAAATAAATCAGTCACCGTATCGATAACGCCTGGAAGAGCTACTGGTCTATGAAGGGGCTTATGAAGGGAGACCTTCCGATCTCTCTGAAGCGCAAACTCATCGACATGTGTATCCTGCCCATTCTAACCTACGGTGCCCAGACCTGGTCACTTACTGAAAGTCAGAAGTCCCGACTCAAGGTTTGTCAAAGGCCAATGGAACGCAGCATTCTAGGTATAAAGCGAATTGATCGAGTCAGAAATACCGTAGTACGAGTACGTTCCATGATAAGTTTTACACATGTAGGAGAAAAAACTGCAAGGCTCAAGTGGGATTGGGCGGGTCACACAAGCAGGATGCATCCCGAAAGATGGGCAAAGATCGCCACACAATGGGTACCCAATAAATAAATAAATAAATAAAAAATAAATATATTCGGGACATTTCCACATCAATTATCTAGCCCCAAACTAGGATACCCTGTGCTATGGGCACTAGATGACGGATAAACATACATAGATAAGAATATTACATCCATGACTCGGAAACAAACATTTCTGCTCATCACACAAATGATTGCACGTTGCAGGATTCGAACCCGCGACCGTACGATTTCGTACCTAGGATCTCTAGCCACGAGACCAACCAGTCGAAGACAATGACAGACGAAGGCGTCGAGGCCGTCCACGGAAGCGGTGGCATGACGATCTTGATACTTTCGAAGGAAATTGGCTTGAACTTGCACAAGATAGAGATAAATGGAAGGAATTGGGGGAGACCTTTGCCCAGCAGTGGGACAAAACAGGTTAAATTAAAAATATGAAGAAAAAAACTAGGATATTATAAACCAATGTACCACCAACGTTCTATATGTTTTTTGATAGACTAGTTATTGTTTCATTTCCATTGCAACCATTATTTACAGCGAGTAATCAACATTTTCCCGTTTGTGTGAAACTTAACATTTTCCCGGATAAAAATTATCCCATGTTTTGGAATGGAAATAGCTTATACCCATAAGCTATTTCATTCCAAAGCTGTTATCGCGTGAAAGCTCCCCAAACAAACAAACAACGTTTCACTTTTATATATTGGTTCGGACTAGCCGCACCTCGTAGCTTTGCCTGTGTGGTCATTTTTTGGGATTAAATATACTATGTGTTATTCAAAAAAAATACCTTTCAAGTACAATATAGTAAATAACTAGCTTAAAAGCTAAAAAAAAACACGCCTGCCCTGCCAAAAAAAACTTATGCCAATAAATTATATACTGTTGGAATGCGCTTATCAAGGCCTTACATTTGATACAATTATGAAAAAAATATAGCCTATGTTACTCAGGGGGATGTAAGGATTCTAACGATACCCCATACGTCTAAATCTGTTCAAGCATTTAAAATTTACGGTGGAATAAATAAACTCACATACATACAAACATAACACTCCTTTTTATGGGCAGTCCTTTAAAAAAACGTTCAGCTGGCAAATAGTTTCTTAACGATTGCTCGGCTTCTACTCATTGCTTGTATATGCAAATTACACCATAATAAGTCAAATCTTAAGCTAATAGCTATCCAACAGTGAAAACAGCATTATATATAATAGTTTTTACGTAATTTAAGAATTAGCATCCAGACGGATACCATTTAAAAAAAAAACTTTAGTAGCTGATTTTAAATCCTACGTTTTTTTTAAGTATCTTCATAGTCATTTTGTCACTTACTTATTATAGGTATTGAAATATAGATGTGAACGTCGCATCAAGAAACGACGTAGCTCAACACTTAAATAATACACTTAAGCCCGTTCAAACTAATCCTAGGAGTCACCCAAATCAGATGCCTAAATACTAAGGAGATGCAAAGGCCAAAAAACGTTTCACCAAACTTAAGGTGATAACTAGTGACGTTAGGCGTCACCTAAAGTTATTGCCCGCGCTGCGCTCGCTCACTCATTAATGTAAATTAGTGAGCGAGCAAGCTCTCAAGGGCATGATGCCCGTTTTCACTAACCACGATCAAGGTAACCTAACTAAGGAACTCCTAATATAAGCAGTCTTAAGCGTAATCTTCTGTTTCACTAATCCATTTTTAATAAGTGACTTCTAAGCTAGCGCGCTCTTACACTCACTAATTTACATTAGGCAAACCCCAATCGATGTCGTAACTTTAAGTGACGCCTAACGTCACTAGTTATCACCTAAAGTTTGGTGATACGTTTTTTGCCCTTGGCAAGTCGTAAATATTTAGGCATCTGATTTAGGCGACTCCTAGAGTGAGTGAAAACGGGCATTATTTCTACGGAATGAATTCGATTTTTCGAAGTTTGATAGATGTGTCTCGAAGGTGTTGTTTCCTTTCGATGGAGGATGGGGAGACTCTCGTAGCAAGGCTTTTGACTATCTCACAGTCAGACACAAAAAGAAAACACAAAAAAAGTTCAACAGATTTATGATTGTACAGTAACGCACAAACTTAATCCCACTTATACAAGACGCAAATCACTTTGAAACTAAAAAAACGACCGGAACGAAACTATTCATTAAAACTTTAACGTCTCAATGTTCACACAGAAGATTCTAGAACAGTTTAAAAACTAGCTGCAGAGAAATGTTGGAAAAAGTTAAAGTATGGAGAAAAGGGGCGAAGCGAGAAACGAAGCGAATCGAGAGTCGAAGCGAATAAGTGCTTTGTTGTCAGAAACTGTGATCACTGATTAATTTATGTACTAAGCTGTGATCAAATTTACTAGAGATGGGATTTAAATAAGAATGAGTGATCGGTATCGATGATACAGAATGATACAGGATTAATCGGCTTATCGGTGATACCGTTGGGCCGATTATAAGGCCTGAAAGAGATCGATAAGCCCGCCCATCTATAGGTACATAAAATAAGCTACTGAATTAGACTATAAGATTTTAGAAATGAAAGAAAAAAGTCCCGCCAAGTGCGAGTGGGGTGTGGGTTTCGTACAAACTTGTAGATATGTAAATAGTTCGTCCATCGCGGGAATCGAGACACGTAGTAGTTTAATAAACGTGCATTAACTTCTTACCTTATTTCATGATCCTAGGTCACGGGGACGAACAGATGGACGAACTTTCCATAACTTTTATTATGAACCGAGTTCAAGAGGAGGTTCTCAATTCGGCCCGTATGTTTTTTTGTATGTATGTTACGTGATATCTTTGGCAATTGTGCATCGATTTCAAAAATTATTTTATTAGTAGATAGGGTATGCTTCCGGAGTAGTTCCATTTAAATTTCATGAAAATATTCCACTTGTAAGGGTGGAAAATTAGGGCATGACTTAATTTATTAACTTTCATCCACTTTATGACGTGATATCTCCGTCAAATGTGGGTCAATTTTAAGTTTTTTTTTATAGAATAGGATATGCTTTAGGTATGGTCCCATATATATAATTTGGAGAAGATCTGATGAAGACCTTCGGAGATACAAAGCAACTCCTCAATGGATAACAGCAAGTGGGTTTATTTTGAACACCTCCAACCATACATCTTTAAGAAATCATTAAGTCAAGAAAAGCCTGTACAATGAAGATAATGGGAAAAAAATGGTCCAGGGTACATAGAATAGGCTACTGAACATAAATATATAATTTTTAAATTGTGTCTGTTTGTCTGTTCGCACATTACATAAAAACTATTAGATTTATTGCGATGCAGTTTTCACTGTTGGGTAGATTAGGTTTTGGCTTAAAAATTGGTGTACTTCGTATCTCAATCCGATGAGTAGTAGACAAGTAGTAGGCAATGGACGAAAACGATCGATCGAGAAGACATCGAAATGAAGTTTAATGATGTTTGGTATATTGGTTTTGGAATAACTCATAAGATCCTTATAGCCCAGAAAAATGTCCACGCGGGCAAAGCGGCGGGCACATTTAGTAGTTTATGTCTTGAAATATTCAAACCTCATTTTAAAGTTTTTTGATGGCACGTATCTACTCAATGTAGGTTTTCATAGCAACCACGAGAACTTCATATATTGTGAACAGACTCGAAAGTTTCTGCAATAACGCCCCTCGGTCTATTCACGGAAAGTGATCGGAGCTGAGTATTTATCTTGGGAACGGCTTCACCGCTTTCTTCCAAACAAGACTAAGAACGATGTCGTTATCTCCAGCTTTCAAACAAAACCCGCATTGTAATCGGTCTATCCATTTGGGTGCTACGGTAGACAAAAGCTTCAAACATCCTCTTA
Source organism: Alsophila aescularia (assembly GCA_946251855.1). Lineage (NCBI taxonomy): Eukaryota > Metazoa > Arthropoda > Insecta > Lepidoptera > Geometridae > Alsophila > Alsophila aescularia. The sequence continues at coordinate 54,006,257 of OX276373.1, forward strand.
TTTTGTACCCATTTTGTTTCGGGGATTAAAATACAATAAAGTAAGTACAATACGTTAATGCTTTTTATCAAACTGTACTTGTTTGTTTGTCGTTTGAGGTAGAACTGGTATCTGGAGTCAGAGCTTGTCAGGCCACCCGACGGCCTCTGACATGGCTTAACGACTGCTATTATTAATTGACGACCGGTTTAATGAATGGTTATAGTAGTTCATAGTAGTTCATAGTAGTTCATAGTAGTTCATAGTAGTTCATAGTAGTTCATAGTAGTTCATAGTAGTTCATAGTAGTTCATAGTAGTTCATAGTAGTTCATAGTCGTTCATAGTAGTTCATAGTAGTTCATAGTAGTTCATAGTAGTTCATAGTAGTTCATAGTAGTTCATAGTAGTTCATAGTAGTTCATAGTAGTTCATAGTAGTTCATAGTAGTTCATAGTAGTTCATAGTAGTTCATAGTAGTTCATAGTAGTTCATAGTAGTTCATAGTAGTTCATAGTAGTTCATAGTAGTTCATAGTAGTTCATAGTAGTTCATAGTAGTTCATAGTAGTTCATAGTAGTTCATAGTAGTTCATAGTAGTTCATAGTAGTTCATAGTAGTTCATAGTAGTTCATAGTAGTTCATAGTAGTTCATAGTAGTTCATAGTAGTTCATAGTAGTTCATAGTAGTTCATAGTAGTTCATAGTAGTTCATAGTAGTTCATAGTAGTTCATAGTAGTTCATAGTAGTTCATAGTAGTTCATAGTAGTTCATAGTAGTTCATAGTAGTTCATAGTAGTTCATAGTAGTTCATAGTAGTTCATAGTAGTTCATAGTAGTTCATAGTAGTTCATAGTAGTTCATAGTAGTTCATAGTAGCATAAATGAGCTATGAGTTCATTTATTCATAACAAGGTTACATGTCAGCATTTTACGAGAATAGAATTAAATAATTTAAATATACCTTAATATACATCACTTCAGGCTACAATGAAAAACTCTTAAAAATAATATTCGAACATTATCAAAAATATGTACTTCATTCATCAAATACAATATAAATATTTTAAAAAAACATAATCTTATACCATACATAGATAATAAAAATAATAATTAAAAAAACAACTTAATTTTTTTAGAATGTCATCTATAAATTACTATTAAAATACCTATTGGTATGGTTGCGTTGGTGGCATAGTCAACCCTTCAAACGAATAAAAAGTTTTCACGACAAGCCATGCTTTCAATCTATTTTTAAAGGATAAGACAGATTGTGCTTCCTTTATTGTATATTGCTGGAGCCATTACGTGCATGGCAAATGCGACAGAATATTCGCCAAAGGAGCAGCAGCTGCATGCAATATAGATACGGATATGTCATATATGTCCTTAGTAGTTTTGTATGCTACTCCGTTTTCACAATTTTGTATACTTCATCCGGCGTGAAGCGCTTCAGCCGAAAAGACCGGCCAGCATGCGGGCGCGCTGCTGCAAGCGCCGCTAGGGCAGCTGCAACGTCAGCAGAGGGAGCGCCGCACGTCTTAGCACATTTACAAAGTGTGCGTTGATTGCGTCGACGGCGTCCTCCTTGGTCTGAAATTTGGAGCCATCAGGCTTTTTTAGGAGCTCCAAGTAATCAAGACAACGCTTGCTCCGCTCTGTTGAGTGACCCTAACTGCGAAGTCAACCAACGGTCGCGGGTCCGAATCCCGCTAGGTGCAATCATTTGTGTGTTAAGCAGAAATGTTTGTTTCCGAGTAATGCATATTTGTATCTATGTATGTTTATCCGTAGTCTGTCCGGGTCACTTAGTACCCATAGTACAGGGTATCCTAGTTTGGGTCTAGGTAATTGGAGTGAACTGAACCGATAAAAAAAAAACAATAACAGCCGGGACCGACAGCTTAACTTAACCGAAGCCGAAACACTTAATTACTAGACACGTAATTGTACTAATTTACTATACTCATATACAAAAACTATATCCACTCTAAAATTTCCAATGTCAAAGTGTAGAAATGGGTGTACCAATGGTAACTCACTGTCTTGCCCTTTGATTATCTAACGGCACGAACCAACTGATTACACATTGTTTTGGATACCGAAAACAAATAACTGAAATTACATGTGTCAGTCAGCAATAGGGAGGTTATTTGACATTATACATCAAGACAGTATCACAACTACAAAGAAACATCGGATGTGTAATAAGAATTAGTTGAGTTGCGTCCTTTTTTTATAGTCTTATATTTTTTTTATATTTTTATTTGTATTTCATAATTTTACATGTATTTATAAGGTTATAAAATAAAAGTATTTCATTTCATTCATTTTTATTTAGAAACTATTTCTAACAAAACATTTTAAAAATTCAGTAACTTGTCTTATTGGGACAACTGTGTCGTAGGACGAGTCGCTGAACTAGTTGATCACGAAAGCTCGAAAAATAGAAGGTATACAGAGGATAGCAGTCAGTCCGTGGCATTTTATTTTTTTTGTTTTTAATCCTGACGTCACAAATAAGCCATCTCAGACATAACAAAACAAAGCTCGTATTTTGATGGTAATTTGAAAAAGTTGACGCAATGTAAACAATTAATTTAAATAATTAATCACGCCTTCCGGTTGATGCATGTCAAGCCTTTTTTTTTCTTATTATTTCATATGTAAATTCGTTAGTTTTACCTACAGTGCATGTTTTCAAATAAATTAATTATTATTTAATTTTTATTCGAAAATTCCTGAGACCTCGTACAACAATGAAGCCACAATATAAAAAGAAAGTCAAAATACCTATTTTTTGTATCACTTGTACATAGTTTCCATACTGTATAACCCTTATACTATCATAATTTACCACTAATTGTTAGTACCATTGAATTATCGCCCAATTGTAACTACGCTAGTACTAAACTACAGATTACGTTCAATCAATTGAACGCCTATTAACGTTATGTGATAGCGGGAGCTTTCAATGATATATTAATATTAGAAGTGAGTTAGAGCTTAAGGGCTTGTTCTACGTCTATGTTGTGAGGTAGTGCTGGCCTCTGGTGTCAGATTTTGTCAGGCCACCCGAAGGCCTCTGACATGGCTTAACGACTGCTAGTAATCAATTACAGCCGGGACCGACCACTTAACGTGCCCTCCGAAGCACGGAGCGATGGACAACACGTAACATAGAAAATTATTGGTGCGGTCGAGCTTAGGATCGAAGCCGGTATCGTTGGATTCTAATTTGCACTATTGAACCGTAAAGCTTCCATCGCCCTGATCCATGATCTCGATTCATTATGATCTATGGAATTCCAGAAAGAGCATGTAACATTATTATTTTAATGTTTATATGATTGAGCAATTACGCCTGCTTAGCGAGAATATCCATACCAATATATAAAAGTGAAACGTTGTCTGTTTGTTTGTTTGTTAATTTGTTTGTTTGTTTGTTTGTTTGGGGAGCTTTCACACGATAACGGCTTGACGGATTTTGATGAAGTTTGGAATGGAGATAGTTTATATCCTGGAATAAAACATAGGCTTAATGTATGTATGTGAGGTTCTTTATTCCACCATAACTTTTAAATTCCTGAACAGATTTAGACGTATGAGGTGTCGTTAGAATCCTTACATCCCCCCGAGTAACTAATGATATTTTTTTTTGTTGTAATAATTCATTATGTCTGCAGTATGGCTCCATAAATAAAGACGAAAATAAAACTTCCATGGGTATCAAAAAGGGCTTTCAACAGTATGTAATTTATTGGCATAAGTTGTTTTTTGGCAGGGCAGGCATGTTTTTTTAGCTTTTAAGCTAGTTGGAGGAAGTAATTCCCGCAATCAAAAATCCCCGATGACAAAAAATAAATAAAGAAAACATTAAACCTGTATACCAAATTTCGTCCAGATTGGTTGTAAAATACCAACAAACTGACAGATGAAAGCAAAATGAGTGTACCTACTTGAGCAGAGACTTGAGCTCGCTTCGCTCGCTCGGTCAATAACTGTCTGATAAAATTAATGTCACAGACAACTATACTAACCTGCGACATCCCATAGTTGCGCGAAAAAATAATATTAACGTGAAGTTAGACGAAAAATATTTTTACATTATAACACTGTTTTTTGAATTTAACAATGTTTTAATATATTTTTTTTCCATAAGAGCACCGGTTCGGCCCGAACAACCAGGTTTTTCACCATTTATTATCTATGGTGGCGCGTGCTAGACAGAATGTGCGCGAATTCGCGGGGGACTGGATTTTGGGCCATATTACTTTAGTACCTAACTAACTTGTGTTTTTGTTGAAAAAAAATGTTTATCCTGATTAAAAATGTCCGACGGCAGTGTTATTGAGGAGAATTTGACTCCACCTGACATCACGGAACAGCAACCAACATGACGAATGAGCTTTTACCGGCAAAATCAAGAAAATAATATTTTTTTCATTAAAAGTAAGTTCTATTGCATAAAATAGTGTATGAAACGGCACATAACTAGGTATTAAAATGCTCGAGTGATCCTATTAAAAAACGAGCCGGTAGCCCTCGTTAGGAAAGAGTTTCATAAAGTACTATTAGGAAATGGGTAGCATTTCCTTTGTACTATCACAATTCCTGCGATCACCGAGCCGCCTGCCAAGAGTGGTAATTATGGCGAACGCCCCTTAAAATAGGCTCACAGCAAGTAACCGCTCGTTTTGGGGTCCCTTATTTTCAGCTGTGAAAGTCTACCGATGTATTAACAAAACATAAGTTCAAAAACAAAAACCCGACCCGGTGAAAAATATCCTGTGATACTCTTGCGATGAAGTCGAATCGATTGATAGATACCTCGCTTGCCAAAATCGGACCAAGTTTTTAGTTTGAACATAACCGCTTCGCCGTAGCCGGGTAAAAAGTGAAATAAAATTTGTATGGGGCCACACTGATAGCCTATTTAAATATGAAAGAATCAAGATTTTCAGTTGAAATCACAAAGCAGGAAACATTTTAAATTATTGTTTTAGGATACGTTAAGGACAGTATTTGACCACCCAATGTTAATTGATGAGACTGGCTTGCTTTTTATCATGTAATGGAAAGAGGTTCGCTCAAGGACTTCCTGCGCTCCACACTTTCGGTTTCTTATAATTCCCCAATAGTAACGGTAACAGATCAGTGTAAAATAATATCAACATTATCAAACACCTAACGAATCAACGCGCAACCAAGTCTTAAACAAACCGAAAAAGTGCTGTGCAAAAATTCCCGACTTACGAGATAGATAGATAGGATAGATAGATAACTCTTTATTGCATACCACTTAAAAGTTAATTGTACATAATACAACACACAAAAAAGCGTTTCTATAATTGGCGGTCTTACCGCTTACAGCAATCTCTTACAGACAACCTTTGGATGAACTATTTTTTTTTATTGAAAATGAGTAGACTGTAATACATAATACGTTGCTCCCAGGAGACGCCAGAGCTTAAGCCATTCTTAGCGTCTGATAGACGAGTTCCCGTCTTACTTTCATTCTATCATCCCAAAAACCTGATGTGGACGTCCACAAGTGGGCTTCTCCATCAACCCACTCTAACATAATCTTTTTATCCAATAAACCTCTTGATCTCAGGCAAACAGCTACCAAACGGATTTAAACCATCCAATAAATGAGATATTGGCCTATTCGAAGGACAAAATGAAATCAGGCACTGTTTTATCACTTGTCTTGGGGGACAATTCTACTTTATTCGACATTATCTCTGAGTAAATGTTTGTCGATTTTGAATGAATTTCGCATGAAATTCCAATGTGTTTATACAACTACGGTTTTCATGCGACATAAAATGTAATAGATTTTTTCTGTAAGATAAATTATATTGTAAAACTAGCTTTTGCCCGCTATTTCATCCGCGCGGATTTATCACGAAAAAAAGCATCTTATGTTCTTCTAGGATATTAAAAACCAGTGCAAAAGTATAGAACCAACGCTCTTGATGCTTTTTGACAGAATTCAGACTTTTTATCATTTCTTTTCAATGACAAGCGTTCCTTACAGCGAGTAATCGTCATTTTCCAGTTTTCCTGTGGATTTTACCATTTTCCTGGATAAAAAGTACCCTATATATGTTGATATCTATATTGTACAGTACAGTAAGTTTTGTAGTTTGACTATTTACAAAGTTTCATCAAAATCAGATCAGCCCTTTTGTCGTTTAGACTCCCCGAACAAACAAACAAACACACAGACAACGTGTCACTTTTATATATTGGTGTGGATTGTTACACGCATCAGGAAAAATAATAATTATAAACCAGTAAGTTTAACAAAAAAATATTACAAATCGTAAATCCGAAAGGAACTATCCAAATAACTCCCAATAGGATGACCACAGACGCTACATATTCATTACAATTTAGCAACTTGATGATTATTTCACTTTATAATAACCAAAAAGCTAACCAAACAACCAAATATATACTTTGTTACAAAGTTAAATTCCACACAAAAAACTTAGCTTTAAATAATCCAATTGAAACCACATTTATTACCATTCCTAAACCTTTCCTTTCCTTTTATTGCCTAACTGGCTGATTCTCAATCTCAAGAACAACTGAGCAAAAAAATGTTAAAGATTCAACAGGTTGCCTTGCTGGCGCCATTTTACATGGCGGCTAAATGTTTACGCACGCTGATTGGCTGGTTCTTCCTAGGGTGCCTACTGCTTTGACTGAAATACCATGATAATAGAAGCTACACTTATTTCCTTTCCTTTTATTGTCTATCGGGCTCAAGAACAACTGAGCAAAAATTTTTGAAGATTCAACAGGATGCCTTCCTGGCGCCTTTTTACGTGGCAGCAAAATGCTTTATGCTGATTGGCTTGTTCTCCCAAGGGTACTGATTTGACGGAAATACCATGATATTTTTCCCTGGTATACCTACTGTTGCTTTTGACAGAAGTAGGTAACTATACGTATGATTTGACGCTCTTCCGTTTTACTCTTCGACCATATTGCACTGTGGCGCCATCTGTGTGGAAGTTCGCAATGAGTTGACAATTCATTTGGTTTGACAGTGATGTTTTACGTCTCGCTTAAGGAGTGCAGTCATCTATAAAGTTGTGTTTTAGCTAATTGTCACATATGTCACACAAGTAAGAATTGCCTCCCCTGGCCTCTGTTTTATCGCTTGTACTGGAGCACAAGCTTTTGTGTCGGATCGTTCACAGTTTTGTTGTGATGGCCGTCAGAATGGCCGTTCTCTCTTTTATTATGGTTGTTTTAAAAATTACTGCTCGCGATTTGTGCTATAGGCTGGGTGGTGATGGACGGTTTGGCTAAGGCATTCGATTCATTTCGTCTCGTTGACAAATCGTTGAAGTAAGAGTTTTATTTTTATTTTGCACCTCTAAACTTTGTCTGTTTGTTTGTTTTTCATTTGTTTTGGGAGCTTTCACGCCGTAACGTCTGATCTGATTTTGATAAAACTTTGTAAATAGGTACTTTACAATATAGAGACCAACATACAATACTTATTATTCTGGAAAATGTCGATTACTTTCTGTATAGAACGGAAGTCTGTCAAAAAGCATCAAAAGCGTTGGTGCTATATTTTTGCATTGGTTTTTAATATCATAGATAAACATAGGTAGGTTTTTTCACGATATACTGTAGTCCACGCGGATGAAGTCACGGGCGAAAGCTAGTAAGTTTAGGATTATAGTGAAATGGGAGTGAAACCAATTAAATTTTTATTTATTGTTTGTGAATTTGACACAGTACTTTATGAATCCACCGCTAAGCATAATTTCGTTTCAAGTCTAACATCTACTAGCTTGTTTTATTTTAGCAATTTTAAAATGCAAAAACCTTGTCTTGTTGTTGCAAGATTTGAGACAGGGTTTAGTCAGCAGATTTCTTTATAAAGGATATAAAAATAATCTATTAAGCTTTACCCTTTACACTGAGTATTACTAATGCATTTCCTAAAGTACCTACTATGCCAAATTTACACAGATATTTATTTTCACGATTTATTCACTTTTAATTTAATTGCTCTGAAGCTTGTAATGATATCTCATCACAATAGTGACACAATATTTTAGTAGTTAATTAATAACAATTACTATTCGCTCCAGCATGTGTGGTAACAAATAGTGCCCAACAAACCGGGTTTTCTAAGCCATAAGTGCTTCGTATTACACCAATAATATTAAATAACAACATTCAAAAGTTGACTATAGAAACCACCTTTTCTTTAAAAACCAAACTCAAAACGACCGTCACCTCCCCACATTTCTTTATTGGGGTTTGTCTCGTTTGGTTTGATGATAGGGAGTGAGGGGGAGGATACAAATAGCTTGTAATAATGTTTTTATATGCCCATAACGATATGTAGGGCGGAAGAAAGGTTAACGGTGGAGTGTTCAATCTGAGATCTTAATATGGAATTGTAGATTGCGAAGGTATAAATATGGAAAATTTATTGGTCCACTAAAGTGTGAAGGCAAACATCGTAAGAAAATCGGCATTTCCACGAACTATAAAATTAAAGGACATGTGCCTTACCAGCGTCTTAATTTTAGGACATGTGGCTTACCAGCATCTTAATCTTAGGACATGTGCCTTACCAGCGTTTTAATTTTAGGACATGTGCCTTGCCAGAGTCTTAATCCTTAGGACATGTGCCTTGCCAGCGTCTTAATCTTAGGACATGTGCCTTGCCATAGCGTCTTAATCTTAGGACATGTGCTATACCCGCGTCTTTATTTACCACCTGTTTTTTTCTATTCTGTGGTATAATACCTTTATAATAAAACTTGGGTCTATTCAAGTCAGGAAACATTCTCCATCTTCACTTACCATCTGGTGAGATTGCATCCATATTATGGATCGTTCTAGCCTAGAAGATACCTGTTCATTCTAGGTTTGCACCCATGTTTTACTTGTCGGAAAATAAAGACGCTGGTAAGGCAAATGTTCTCACATCAAGATGCCTTACCAGCGTCTTAATATTAGGACATGTGCCGTGCCAGCGTCTTTATTTCCCGACAAATACAATCTATGTGTCTTCAAGAGGAGCGAAAAAATATCTTCTAGGCAAGCATGCTCCATCATCGGTCGCATCATCACTTACCTTGTGAGTGCGGCTAAAATATGGAAACATTCAAGGCTAGCAGATACTCGTTCATTCTAGATTTTGGAAGCTACAATTCTCTCGGTGATGTAAAAACGGGGGAATCAGGTTGTGCAGTTCTTGTGCACACTCTCCATGGTGCAATCTGTAGAATACCGACAGGCTTGCGACCTCACGTCGATGTGCCAGACTTTGAAGCTTACTCTTTACTAGAGTGTCATCCCCAATGAGCCTGATAGCACGTCTCTCAATTGAATCCAAAGACTCGAGCTGATACTTGGCAGAACCGTCCCAGAGGTGGCAGCAGTACTCCATACAAGTTCGGACCTGTGCTTGATAAAGATTCAAAAGCTGTCCCGGTGTGAAGTACCGCCTAACCTTAGACAAAATACCAAGTTTTTTTGCAGCTACCGTGGCTTTGGATTCAATATAAGATCATTTTTTTTTTATGTTTATGTTCCACCATAGCGTCGCCCCTATTGGTCCGATTTTGACAAGCGAGGTATCAATCGATTCGTCTTTATCCCAAAAGTGTCATAGGCAATTTTTTACCCGACCGTTTATTAGTTTATGAGTTTGTCTTGTTTAAAATATGTATGATGTGTTGTTAAATCTTTTTAGGTGCATTAAAGTGTTACAGTTGTCTCACGAAGGTTTGGTCTTGATTATGTGTATAGATACATTGTTTCTGTGGGAGTAGCCGCTTGAGCGATTACGGTTATTACACACACAAAACCAACCCGCCTTCGTGAGATAGAACAACTGTATCTATCTATGTCCTCGAATTTTGTGGTTCTTGGACACTCTTCTTTCAAGGTTTTATTTTCGGGACATAAAGATGTCAGTAATGTTCTATTTCTGCGCTGCTTTTACATCGCGTTGCCACCGCTTCCTCTTTTCAAATACTTCACTGATAAAACTGATAATGTTTAAAGCGCGCCGCCTTATCAGGCACGTTCTGAGACATCGGCACTGAGCCCTGGGCGTCGGTGACAGGATGAAAAATTGCAGCGGCCGACCTAATTCCACCGAACATTAGTGCGCCCGGATGTTGAGTTACTAGATGTTCCGATAAAATAATGAAGTGTGGCTAAATTAGGATTCTATAATGAAGTGAAAGGCTCCAAATGAACCCTATTATTGTTGTGTTAAAACTGTCTGTCTGCCCAGTTATCGCCGGCTTGTCTACACAGTATTATAAACACGAAAGATTACATTTTTTGTATGTTTGTAATAGTTAAACTCCAAAAATATTGAATCGATTTTTAGAAATCTTTCTTTTATATAAAGCTACATCATCAGTGAGTAGCATAGGCAATATTGTATTTTTCAAATAATTAGAGATCCTTAATCGCTGTAAGGAACGGACTGACATGTTGCCATGGAAATGAAATAACTAGTGGCTCTGTGAACTGTAGACCTCGCGCATACAAACTTTTTTGCAACTAATCTAGCGGTGCACAGTAGCGCCATCTAGCTACCTTATTGTACAACTAACATTAATAACCAAGGTGCTTCATCAATCCCTACCTAGTAGGTAAAGGGCACACACACACCTACACACCACAGAAACCTACTTCAAAAAAAAAAACTTCATTTTGAGGAGCTATTCTGCTCATCACGCCGAAAATCCTCATCAGATGTTCACCAAATTTTTATAAGACTAAAGGACCTTACTGTTCAGAATTACTTTTTCGGAGGAGTGGACTGTATTACAATTTTAAATCACGTATTCACTTTTTCGGTCATAGGTCGCTGGTTTATATTCATTAACAGCAATAACTTATTCGTTGAAGGTAACTTAAGTTTCAACTAAAAAAAGATCCATCAAAATCGGATTTAATAAAGCTGAGATATTCTGTAGTTTTTACCCTTTTTTGTTGGAAGTACCCCGCCAATCTAAAATCCCCTGCGAATAAAAAAATCTAAAAATTCGCTTAACCTGCATACCAATTTTCGTCTAGCTCGGTTGAGAAATGAGACCTGTAGAGGAGAACAGCCGGACAGACATCCGGACATACGAAAGAATTTTTGCTCAAGTTGAAACAGAGACGCTTCACTCGCGCTTCACGCTCGCTCGTTAAATAAGTTTATCAAGTACGTGAGTAATAGTGCAATTGACTTTGGTCAAAAACACTATGATCGTTGCTGTCAAAGGTTTTGAATAACGCTTACAAGCGTTTTTTTAGAAGTTGTGGCGTAGGTATATAGAAATGCCAGAAGTAAAAAAGTGGCCGCGGTGTAAGCGCTACCCGTGCGAAGCCGGGGCGTATTAATAGCTATTTTTTAAAATTAAATACATTTTATATTCACAATAAATACTAAATACTGATGCATTTCGATCATCGGGCAAACAAACAACTCCATTTTAAACGAAATTTAAATTATTGTTTACCAACTATAAAAATAAGCGTGTTTGTAGTACGGAACCCTACACATGCGAGGAGTGTTTGACTAATTGTTTAGCTATTGTTCATCATCAGCCTATATCTGTCCACTGCTGGACGTAGGTCTCTCCTAATGCAAGCCACTGAGCTCGGTCTTTAGCTCTCCTCATCCATTTTCTGCCCGCCGTTTTGTAAAGCTCTGGCCACAGGGCGTACTACGCTACGTTTCCCTAAACATGGCCTCTCTACCCCAATGGTTATAGGTTCTTCGGAAAATGAGACCAGTCCACTGCAACGTTAGCTTGCTTAACCACTGAGCTATGTCGGTTACGTTGGTTCTCTGTCGAATTAGTTCATTTCGAATCTTGTCTTTCAAAGAAACTCCAAGCATAGCTCTCTCCATAGCTCACTGAGCGACCTTACTTGTATGGATTAGTCTAGCTATTTAGTACTAGTCTTTAGCTATGACTAATTAAAATCTAAACCTATTTATATATTTTCCATCAATCACGTCATCGATCTTTACCGGACTTTAAAAAGGATGAGGTTTTCAATTCGATTTGATTTTCCTTTTTTTTTGTGATCTTTTAGATATCTTAGGTATTTCAGAAACGTGTTTTTTATTTGAAATGTTGTGTTTCCATATAAATTTAATTACAATTGATTTCTATGATTTTTACAACCAGCTTGATAATATATACCATAAACAATACCAATATCTGAACGTAACATTTGTCTTTCACTACGTCAATAACCATAAAACTTATCACAACTTCCACAAACATCGTTTGCAAACAAAGTAGTTCAAAGTATAAGAAATAAGACTTGACCCTATAAATCTCATTCATTAACCAACTTCAAAGGAAGGAGGATGTTCTCAATTCGACGCAAATGTATCTTTTATACAGAGTGACACTTAGAACCATGTAACCGACATATCTCTAGAGATAAGCAAGCTGAAGTGGCGATAGGATGGTCACATATCCTGAAGATCTGATAACCGCTGGGGTAGACGGGTTCTCGAGTGGAGACCACGTCTATGCAAACGTAGTGTAGGACGCCCTGTGTCCAGGTGGAGTGACGACCTGCGAAAAGCAGCTGGCTGAAACTATCTGCGAAAAGCTTAAAACCGAGCTCACTAGGAGAGTATTACTTCCAGCAGTGGACAAGCTTAGGTTGATGATGATGTATCTTATATGCATCATATTTGAAGTCATATAAACTAAATAACCCAAGAGTGAAAACCGCATTTCATTCAGCCCAGTATTTTTTGCATGAAGCGAAATAGAGACTGATCGACACGGTTATTTGAAATCTCTTATACCCTTCTTATACCATTTGTTTTTACCCGAGTACAGCAGAGCATGGGAAGTGTAATGAGTTTAACAGTGTAAATATGTATGTGGGTATGTGGATGTTCCACTGTAGCGTCGCCCCTATTGGTTCTATTTTGACAAGAGAGGTATCAATCGATTCATCTTTAGGTATAGATATCATATATTACTATTTTGACTGCGGCGAAGTAATGGAATGGTTATGTGTTCAATCTAAAAACATGGTCCGATTTTGACGAGCAAAGTATCAATCGATTCGTCTTCATAGCAAGAGTGTTATAGGTTATTTTTACCCGACGATAGTAGGGTTTTAGTTTTTGATCTTATGTCTTGTTACACGTTGTTACTGTACAGTATGAGATCGTGGAAGAATAGTAAATCAGACGTCGAAATTAAGACCGACACGAGATTGTTTCTCTTTTTAAAACTTTTGGGTAACTTGCAATGTTCGTATGTATGTAAGTTTGTTTAGGTCAATCTTGTAGGCTGTCCTACATTCCCCTTATAGTACGGAGTTTAATTTTTACATGTTGGTTCAGTTCCGATGACAATGCATTTTTATGGTAAGCATGACCTGAATCTGAATCCAGGATTAACTTCAGATAATGGAACGAACGCTTCAACGGTCAACAGCACAGACACGAAATTTTGTGTACGCATTTTATTATTGTAGCCGGTTTAAAGTTTTACCATGACATGGTTGCTGCCATTAAGGGTTTGATCCTGACTAGGGGACTCCACAATGGTTGACAGCACATACACAAAATGTTGTATACGCATTTAATTGTGATAGCCCGTTCAACGTTTCTCCATGTTAAGGCTACTGCATAAAAGCTTAATTATTTCGTTATGTTTTTCTTTGGGTTCGGACACGTTTAAACGCAATTCCGAGGTTCATTTTGTTGGTAGGTCAGTGCGTGCTCCTCAAATAATTTACTCTGTTTTTGCCACATCCAGCAAACCAAACGTCCCTTACAGACGTTATACTTGCAAAATTGAATTTTCCTTTCTCAGGGCGGTTTAATTAAAGACTCGCAATATATGCCAGTCAGCGATTGATACCTCATATTAGGGCTTAAGGGTGAAATATAGCTATAGGGGCTGTGAGTCCCGCGCGAAGTTTTTTCATTATTCTAATATATATTTTCTGTTGCTTGAACGTTTTTAAGGTTCCGCAGCTAAATTACGAAAATGGCGTTGTAAGTAGACAAATAATACTTGATACAAGTCTCAAGGGTATATTTTCTTATAATAAAGCAATAGGAACGAAAAATTCAATATAGAGAAGATTATAAATGGTCTACCTATAATAAAATAATGGTATAATTATCTTACTTAAAATAAGCTACTGAACAAGAATGTAACATTTTTTTATATCATGTCTGTTTGTCTGTATGTTTGTTCGCGCATCACGTAAAAATTACGACTGATTGCGATGTGGTTTTACTGTTGAATAGCTTAGGGCTTGACTTAAACACTGGGGTACTTGGTATCTCAATCCTATGAGTAGAAGCCGAGCAATCGATAAAACACTTATTGACGGCTGAAGGAATTGTGATCAAATGTTGTAATATTGGTAATATAAATCATAGCACATAGAGTACTTTTAACATACAGAAATGACCACGCGTGCGAAACCGCGGTTACACCTAGTTTTATATAATTTATGTATATCTTTAGTCCTATTAGGTTTTTTCAAAAACACACTATACATTCATATTTTTTTAATATTGTTAGAAGGTAACGCCCATTTAGCGAAGATCTAAAATATTGTTAGAAGGTAACGCCCATTTAGCGAAGATCTAAAATATTGTTAGAAGGTAACGCCCATTTAGCGAAGATCTAAAATATTGTTAGAAGGTAACGCCCATTTAGCGAAGATCTAAAATATTGTTAGAAGGTAACGCCCATTTAGCAAAGATCTAAAATATTGTTAGAAGGTAACGCCCATTTAGCGAAGATCTAAAATACCTATAATAAATTACACACAACTTCTTCTTTTTTTTTTTTTTTCAAATTAAATTTATTCGTAAAAACGCAAATGTCATCGATTGCAACAATGAAACAAGGACTTACCCATTAGGTAAAAAAAACAACGAGCAAATATAACACTCCTAAGACAAAGAAATAAAAATACGTTTGAATGAAACAAAAGGAGCACAATTCTAAAGATGGCAACATTAAGCGAAATGAGCGAATAGAGCTTCGTTGTTGTATTTATTTAGGTAACAAATACGGAAGCTTATTATGTTTGTTGAAATACGTGCGGAAGAGTGTATTTTAACTTAAATACACTCTTTCGCACAATAATAAATATTTTAAGAGTTAAATGTGTCATTCTTCCCTCATGTTATTGTGTTTGGCATGCCGAAAGTTTTATTATTAATTAAGACGAAACGTGTGAAATGATATAATATAAGTACGGTTTCATTTTCAACTAACTGTATCCGCGGCTTTTTTTCATTTCATTTAAAAGTAGCCCATACGTGTTATTCCAGGACCAAAGTACCTATAAAGTATAATTAAACTACATTTCTTCAAAATTCGTTTAAACGTAATAGTTTTTTATCGATTGTTCGACTTTTACAAATCGGATTTATATGACACAAATTACCACAGTTTTTACGCCAAACCCGAAACTATCTAACAGTGAAAACTGCATCGCAATCGGTCCAGTAGATTTTACGTGACGCGTGAACAAACATACAGACAAAAAGACAGACACGATTTAAAAAATGATATATTTTTGTTCAGTAGCCTATTTAAAGTACCCTTGAACTTTTTTTTTCTTTTTTATACTGACTAGGCAATCGTTTGACCACGATCTCACCTAATGGAAAGCGATGATGTGATCGAAGGTGTAGCACGCTGGCCTAGTAGATACCTATTCACTCTTGATTTAATTATCTTCATTGTACAGATTTTTGGTACTTATTTTGGTACTTACTGCTTTATTATATGTACCTATATTTCTTACTTAGGTACTTATACTATACTTAATCGATTCTCATATTAACTGTGCTTACACGAGTTTAGTCCCCAAGACCAGTTAAGCCAACAATAATTTCAAGCTAATTCTTCAAGCCATGATACTGGGGTCCTGCTAGGATAACCAGCTGAGGTTCCGCTGATTTTGGATTTGTACATTGGATATCTTTGGATACCTACAAGACCGCCATTTTGAGTTTCTGAGATAAATCCGGTTCTAACTATTTATCTTCTTTTTTTTTTAGATTTTTTAGCCCTGATAATGTAGGGATACTGCCTTCTAAACCGTGAGACTAGAATCTGCTGATTTAGCATTTTTCTTTACTTAAATCTAGTGACTCGCCCCGGTTTCGCATGGGTAACGCTCATACCGCGCCATTTCCTTACCGTTAGCATACCCGTCGTAACTACTATAAAAAAAAAACGCCAGTAAGCGTAATTCAAAATCTTTGGCAGCAACGATCGTGGTGTTTTTGAGCATAGACTACTGCATTATTAGTCACATACTTAACAGACTTGTCATTATTTCGTTTCCACGGCAACATGTCATTCCATTCCGTAACACCAGTAATCGACATTTTTGGAAATTTTTGATACCTTGACATTATTGCAATTTTCGAACAGATCTCTACTTTTATGTAAAGTTATATACTGCCTATGCTACTCGCTGATAATGTAGCTTTATATAATTGAAAGAGTTTTAAAAATGGGTTCAGTTTTTTTTTGAGTTCAACCATTACAAACAAATATACAAAAATAGAATCATACAACGTAACGAATCATTCCTCTTTATAATATAAGTGTAAACAGTAGATAAAACAGTGTAAGTATCACGAAATCTGTACAATAAATAATAATTTACTGAGCAATTTTTTTTTAAATAGGTCTGTTTGGTTATTGCATTTAAATCGGACCAGCTATTAAAATATAACAGGTAACAATGTGAAAACAAACAAGTTGTCACAAGTTGTCAGATAGACACCATCTCAAAAAGATATTATGTTATTCTCATAAATTGTATAGAATTATATTTTTGGACATGCTTTTTGTTGCTCGCTGCTTTGTTATAAAAGTTTTTTTTATTTTTTATTGCGGACTATTTTTTAAATAAGTATTTTATATCCAAAAATAACACAGTCTATCAAGGTTTTTTTCGAATTAAGCAGCTGTAGTTAGTAAAACAATTATATATGTTTTTTTTTTTATTTCGACTAGGCAATCGTTTGACTACGATCTCACCTGATGGAAAGCGATGATGTGGTCGAAGGTGTAGCACGCTTGGCTAGTAGATACCTATTCACTCTTGACTTGAACACACCTGGGTTATAATTTACCGGAAACACTGACGAGGGCAGGGCATTCCACTCCTTTGCAGTTCTTATAATAAATGAAGAAGCGTAACGCTTCGTTCTTGTGCGAGGTATAAGTATAGATAGACTGACTGATGCCCGTGGCTTCGCACACATGGTCATTTTAATATATAGCCTATGACACTCACAAATAACGTGGCTTTCTATTGGTAAAATAATTTTCAAATTCGGTTCATTAGATCCAGAGATTAACTACTACAACCTCACAAACTTTACCTCTTTGTAATATTAAATAATATTTATAATATATAATATAGGTAATAAGCATAGATTAATTTTATTCATACACAAAGTATCAAAATTTTCAGTAAGTTTTGTAGCATTTGCGTCTGCTAAGCGAGAACAAGTTTAATAAAATGATCCGCGATCCAAAAAAAATGATAGAAAATTTATTAGGTATTCTAAAAATACAGTCAATCAATTGAAGAAAGACTGAGTAAAATGTAGATTCATGCTGCAACGGAATTGGCTCACAGACGTCACTGTGTAGGAAGTAGCCTTTCTGGGTCACTGTAAGAAAGTAAAGATTTTTGAAAGCGACATTTTAAGATGTATCGGAATTATTTATTTACTAGTTTTCCCGCCCGCGACTTCGTACGCGTGGACTTCAGATTATCGCGAAAAAGGCATCCTATGTTCATCTAGGATATTAAAAACTAATGAAAAAGTATAATATAAGTAATTGATGCTTTTTGAAACACTAGTTATTATTTCATTTCCACGCCTACATATCATTCCGTTCCTTACAGCGAGTAATCGTCATTTTCCATTTTTCCCGTGGTAACTTACCATTTTTCGAGATAAAAAGTATCCATTGTTGGTCTCTATATTGTACAGTACCTATTTACAAAGTTTCATTAAAATCGGATCAGCCGTTTTGGCGTGAAAGCTCCCCAAATAAACAGACAAAGTTTCACTTTTATAAATTGGTGTAGATACTCGTACCATACCTTTCCTTCACAGTCTCGTTTACATGACAAAAACGATTATTGGCACAAGTTGATAGCAAAATAATTGAAAATAATTACAATTTAAACAAAAATAAGATTTTACGGGTTTTTATGTTGCTTTGTAACTTTATACGTTTTTAAGTGTTTATTTCTTATAGTTTTTTTTATTACATTGTCATCGGTTTATGAGCTACCCTGCAAGTTTCAGCCGGATAGCTAAGCGGGAAGTGCTCCAAATTTAAATTGCGTGATTCCAGGACAAACAAAATACATATATACATACAAGTGAAGCTAAATAAAAGCTTTTAATTTAAAAAATACAAATGATTTGAGAACTTCTCAAAATCGTTGAATAAAATGGATTCATCTGGTAGCCTAAAGGTTCAATAGTTCAACTTAGAATCCAACGATTCCGGGTTCATTCCTAGGCGGAGCACCAATGACTTTTCTAAGTTATGTGCGGTTTTCCATCGCTCCGTGCTTCGAAAGGGCACGTTAAGCTTTCGGTCCGAGCTGGGCTGTTACTGATTATTAACAATCTTTAAACCAAGTCAGACTACCTCATACGACAAATAAACAAATAATGTTAAATATGATCGAGGCATTCAGCCAAGTTTTATGAACTTTTGTTAATGTATAAAGCTGTTAACAACGATGGGCTTTCAATTAGTTTAAGAAACATTTTCCCTACAGCTCACAGTTTTACAGGTATAAGTGAAAAATCTAAAAGTATGAACTTTTTGCCCCCCTCCACACTCCAACTCACCTCCTAGACGTCAGGACTTTTATTATGTACACTCCCTAAGCACCCTGAACAAGTTTCTGAAGGATTTGCTTAAATACCTGCTCACGCATTCTACAACTTCTTTGTTAACTGGACTATTGCGTCCGTGCACGTGAATTGCTTAAAATTTTATTGAATAGGTTTGTTCGCAGGTGGGTTTTTTCTTTTTATAATAATTTTTACTTGTTGACGTAAGTAATAAGTCTTAGTAAGGTAAATTTAGTAAGGTTCAAAACCTAGTTGCTAACTTCTTTTTTTTTAAGAGTTAGACTTGCAAATGAGTAAGTATACATAAATGGTACTATGAGAGTTTCGAGTCTCAAACACACAAACACACACACACACACACACACAAACATAAAAACACAGAGACAATCTTACTTGTTATAGCTTCGCTGAAGTTCATTTTTACCCATTATAGTTAATTTGTTTATTTTTTTGCATCCACTGCTAAATTTGACCTGAGTTTTAAATTTCTACCCATATTCTACTCAAGTATGTTTATTCTGTGACTCAAGGGAATACTCCATAGGGAAGCGAATAAAGATATAACCATCCCATAGGTAGGTTCTCATATTCATGTGTACATTTTGGGAAGTAAACAAACATAATCTCTTTTGTTTGAACATCTAAAGCACCTGCGCTATACATAATTAATCGTTTTAATTCGATGCATACACTCGCGGACGAAATAAACAGTAAACACTCAAATGCGTATTAGGGTTGCCGTTTCGTAGGAATGTTGCAGGAGCTCGGCTTCTAAACCCTAGGTTAGGAATTAATTGAGTGCTAAAGTGAACGGCTAGGGCATGTATTCTGTGTGTAACTTGCTTGATTGCTTGTCGTATGAGGAAGTGCTGGCCCTCTGATTTCAGAGTTTGTCAGGCTGCCTGACGACCTCTGACATGGCTTTGCGACTGCTATTTATCAACGATAGCTAGAGTAACGTTTGTGTAACTTTATAAATGTTTAGGTTCTTCAATTTCTATTTCTTTATTGCAAAACATGTGTACATTATTAAAATCACAGATATTATGGTGTTAGTGTTAACATACAAGACCGTAGGCAGGGGGGGGGGGTTGGGGGTTCATAGCCCCCCCCCCCCCCCGAAATGCCTTAGAATACCCACCCACCATTTTACACCGAAAAAGTGGAGCACGATTTTTACTATACCTATGTAAAATTGCAAATTTTTAATGAACGACATGGAAATTTCTATTGTTTTTGGTGATTTTATTAAGAGAGAAAGTGTAATAAAGTAGTTGCCAAATAAGCTTTACCATTAAAGCTAATGTCTATATTAATTACACCAGTCAATAAATCTATGAAACATCGCAATGTATCTACATTTTTTTAATATTATTAGGCCTATCAGCAAGAGTAGTTTATATCCAAGTTTGCAATACTAAAAACCCTGTGCAACCCGTGGTGCTTGAAATTCTTTCACTTGTTTCAGTTTTTATGGAAAAAATACTTTAGGGAAGCGTTTTTCGTGTATCATATCGCCAAAAATCAGATATTTTACTGTTTTCTGTTTCTGAGGAAACTATGAAACGTAGACAAACAATTTTAAGCTAATTAAATGAAATTGAAGGTCATTAAATTCTCTTCAAATTCCTCTCTCATTACTTTTGTATAAAAATTTGTTGAGTCAGTAAGTATCTGTTTGGTCTTGGAAATGACCAAACAGATTTTTTTTTTTTTTTTTTTGAAAATTTGTCTTTGTCTGACTATCTCCACAACCAACAGACCTAGAGAGTTTGGGTTGAGCTTAAAATTGTAGGAAATTTAGTTTCCTTTACAAAACTTTAATTCAAATGTATCCGATAATCGCTTTCTTAAGGTAGATTTTTCGGAAAATCTGAAATAAGTGCCACAATTTCGAGCACCACGGGTTTTCAGAGTTCCAAGCTCGAACATCATTATTTAAATACTGTTAATATGGAAAATGCGCAACCCTAAGGCAATTTAAAATCCACACCAATGTATAAAAGTGAAACATTGTCTGTTTGTTTGTTTGGGGAGCTTTCATGCGATAACGACTGGACGTACTTTGATTAAATTTATAACGGAGATAGCTTATACCTTGGATACATATAGGATACTTTTCATCACCATCATAATTCATCACTCACGCGAGTGAAACCGCGCAAGCGGTATATTTCTGACAAGCTGGCGCAGCTTGTCAGAAATATACCGAATTAATTAATATGACCTATATTTTGTCTAGAATAATAAAAAATATAAATCCTATCATTTGGCAACCCTAGCTCCGACTAAGAGTCAAGTGTCCATGCTCTAGTCATTTTATTAAGCACTCGAGGTGCAAATTATTTGAACATTTCAGTACTACGGTCGTTCGCAACTGTTTTTAGTATGTTTTCGGTATTTGTTTATTAATTTTGCTGACTGAGTTAGTTTAGTAACTGTTTGTGAAATGCAGTAATAAATGCTTCATTAATGCAGTAGTGGATTTATTCTGCTTAAACCATTACTTTAAAATATAAACTAGAGTGCTGATACATAAAAATACCGGCCAGTTGCAAGTCGGACGCACCGAGGTTTCCTTACAAACGTGTAGGTTTGTAAATAATACGTTTTCTTGTTATGTATCTACTACGGTTTTCGGGTTTTTCCCTTTTCATGTGCTGTGCATGTGCGAAACATTGCTTCTTGCCAAATTTCATGATTTAAGGTCAATGGGAAGTATCTTAGGTGTTGATTCTCTTGTGAGTGTCAAAATATGCGGTAGAAACGGCTGTATCTTTGAATTGCATTGATTGTTTCTAAAAAAAAAGAGATTAGTCAATGAGTTTAATCATTCGTCTTTTTGCTCACGGCTTAAACAAAATATTAATTTAAATTACACACTAGTGGCTCAGTGAGCTATAGACCTCGCGAGCACAAACTTTCGCAAACAATCTAGAGTTGCAAACTAGCGCCATCTAGTTACCTTATTGTAAAACTAACTTTAATAACCAAGGTTCTCCATCAATCCTTACCTAATAGCTAAGGGCTATTTGTGGTAGAAACCTTAAAAGTGAGCAATTTACTGCATTTTGAGAAGCTAATATGCTGCTCGTCACGCCGAAGATCTCATCAGATCTTCACCATTTTTTTATGAAACCAAAGTTTTTACCTTTCAAATGAAAAAGAACCATCGAAACCGGATCTAATAAGGCGGATATATTCAGTAGCCTCCTTTTTGCCCATTTTTGGAAGAACTACAATTTATATTTTGTGTACGCATTTTATTATGACAGCCGGTTTTAAGTTTTACCTTGACAAAGTTGCAGCACTCAGGGTTGGATCCTGACTAAGGAACTCCTCAACGGTTAACAGCACATACACGAAATGTTGTATACATATTTAATTGTGATAGCCCCCTTTTTAAGTTTCACCGTGACATAGCTACTGATTAAAATATTTTTTTATAATGATGTTGATTATATCTCGCAAACGGATTGATGATTTCGATGTTTTTTTTGTTGTTTCTCTCGGTCTCGATAAGGTTCCATGCGCATTGGAAAAGTAAGAAAAATCACCAAAAAATATATTGAGCGTGGATTGTGGGGCGGGGGGTTGTCCGTAGGGTTTGAGGAGGATCGGAGAGTGAGCTGGGAAGGGGGAGAAGAGTGGGGCGAATTTTGAACGCGTGCAAAGCCACGGGGCGCAGCTAGAACTAGAAATAAAAATAAACTTAAATTATCTGGATTTCCGTTTAAGAAAGTTTGGGATTCAAATATGAACACGCCTTAAAAAAAATTGTTATGGTTAGTTAGTTACTTTTTTATGACGGCATTGATCAATTATCAATGCATACGAGTAGGTTTCAAACTTGTGTTAAAGTAAAGCTCATAAAGGAAGCATATAACAATGTAAATGATTACCTCTATTAATGAAAAATTGCATGGCCCGATGTCTCCCAGCTCCATTAAGTAATTACTACAAATTTTATTTTATTTTTTTCTTACTGGGCATTCGTTTGACCACGATGTGTAGCACGCTTGCCTAGTCGATATCTATTCACTCTTGAATTGAACACACCGGGCTATATTTTACCGGAAACACTGACGAGGGCAGAGCATTCCACTCCTTTGCATTTCTTATAATGAATGAAGAAGCGTAACGCTTCGTTATTGTGCGAGGTATTTCAACCATAAAAGGGTGGTGCATTGTCGATCGTCTAGTCGTACGGTGATGGAAAGGTGATGGGGGAATCAGATTGTGCAGTTCTTGCGCACACTCACCAATCTGTAGAATGCCGACAGGCTTGCGACCTCACGTCGACGCGCAAGACTTTGAAGCTTACTCTTCACCAGAGTGTCATCCCCAATTAGCCGCCCCAATGAACGTCTCTCAATTGATCCAAAGCGTGATACATGGCAGAACCGTCCCAGAGGTAGTAGCAGTACTCCATACGAGATTGGACCTGTGCTCGATAAAGATTCAAAAGCTGTCCCGGTGTGAAGTACCGCCTAACGTTAGACAAAATACAAAGTTATATGTTTGTGTTAATGTTAAATGAACTGAAAGTTCAGTCAGAGTGATTTGTGAGATCATCACTTGTATGTATCTATGTATCTATGGATCTATGTATGTAATTATCTATGTATATCTGTCTGTCCTGGAATTCAATTCAAATTTCGAGCACTTCCCGCTTAGCTATCCGGCTGTAACTTTCAGGGTAGCTCACAGACTAATAACAAAGAAAAAAAAAACAATAAATAAAAAAGACGTTAAAAGTGAAAAGGAAAAAAAAACTTAGTATGTAAAATGTTACAAAGAAACAAATAATAAAAAATAAACTTTCATAACAAATAATATACTTATGTTAATAGAACTGAATGTTCAGTGAGAATACTTTGTGAGATGTACTATGACTTTTCATACAACATACTAGAAAGTAAGGGTTTAGTGAAAAAAGTTACTATGGTCATGCTCACTAAAATGTCTTGTCTTGCGGCGGCTGTGTACCGGGTGACTCCCTCCCTTATAAATGGGGTGTGGCTGGTGCACCAGTCATACTCGTGAACGGGTAGTGCTTGTGGGGACTGGTCCAGGCTGGTTTCTTATTAGTCACTTGAATTATTATTATTTTTAACACTTTGATGATTTCTCATTGAACGTCTCATTGGCACTTTTGTTCATTTACATGTGTATTATTATAATTTCTGACATTAAAAATATATATATATATAAAGAGTTGGCAAAATTACATCCCCATACAGTTTCTTGGTGCTCTCTTCTCTAACGGGCGTATTTACGAAGCACCGGAAGAGTCAGAAGAGTATTTCCTTTTCCAGTGTGAGATTAAACTTTGAGTCGGCACATTCGAAAGGGAACTTTCATTTTCAAACTCAAAGCATACTTAGTTTACCTAATAGTATTGATTTCATTCATGCAAATATATAAAAGTGAAACGTTGTCTGTTTGTATGTTTGGTGAGCTTTCACGCGATAACGGCTCTACAGATTTTGATGAAATTTAGAATGGAAATAGCTTAAACCCTGGAATAAAATATAGGATACTTTTCATCCCGGTAAATTGTAAAATTCCACAAGAAAAATGGAAAATGTTGATTACTTACTGTAAGGAACGATTGCCATCACAGAATGGTCTGTGGTTGTCATGGAAACGAAATAACAAGTCTGTCAAAAAATATTGATGCTATACCTACTATTGAATTGGTTTTTAATATCCTAGAAGAAAATACGATGCTTTTTTTCGCGATAAACAGTAGTCCGCGCGTACGAAGCCGCGGGCAGGAAAACTAGTCTATTTATATTAATTTATGTTTTTCTCTTTGTTCATGAAATGTTAAGCTCGTACTTATTAAAAGTGCCTATTTACAATAAATACTTTGACTTAACTTAACTATAATAAATCAATAGTAACAATAATACAGTACAAGGAAGAAAAAAAATGGTTTGGGTAGTTAGAATAACATACCTACTAAACAAGAATATAACATTGTGTAAATGGTTTCTGTCTGTCTGGATGTCTGTTCGCGCATCAAATAAATACTACTGGACTGATTGAAATGCAGATAAAAAACTATTTGACGACTGAAGTTTTTTTATGAAATGTGGCATTATTGTACTTTAAAGGTACTTGTAGTCCTGGAATAACACTTAAGTTACTTTTAACCTAAAGAAATGGCCACGCAAAGCTGCGCAAAGCTGCGGCACGGAATAAAATATGTTCGCCACTAGGTCCTCTTTTCATCAAGTACCCTCCTGTTAGCTTCAAGAACTCTCACTTCATCTCAAAATCTCACATATTTGAAGCTATAATGAAGCAGGTCATTTCAACGGCCTCAAGTGTAATTCGAAATACATTATTCCTTTACTTTCTTTACGTTCAAAGGCAGCGAAACCCAGGGGTGTCATATATTTTGTTTGCATTTTATTTATCATGTTTCGTGTGACAGCCCTGATATTGTGTGAGTTATGGGTGTTGCTTTGGGAATATGGTGGTAGTTTAGTGTCTAGTGGCGTCTATATATGATGGACATTAGTGGTTAATAGTCGGACGAACGAAGGGGCACCATTTTTGTGCTTCTCCTGAGGCTTTACCGCCCAACAAAATTTATAGACTGTGTCAAAGCTGTCGAAGATCTAATAGAAACTAGGTATATCTGGTTATTCTTACCCGTGACTCGTTTATGAAAGGGGATGACAACCTGGAGGCCTACCATTCAATTTTTACACAACTGCCTTAAAAAGGAGTGTAATATTTTTAAGATTCATGTATGTTTGTATGTATGTATGTATGTATTTATGTATGTATGTATGTATGTATGTATGTAAGTTTCTTTATTCCACCATAACTTTATGCCTGAACAGATTTGGATGTATAGGGTGTTGTAAGAATCCTTATATCATCCCGAGTAACTATATATGAAAAAACAATATAGGGGCAGTATGGCTACATTTCGAAATGCGAAAAAAACGTATTTTACGATATGGTTATCATATAGTTTTTCCGCCCGCAACTTCGTACGCACGGACTACTGTTTATCGCGAAAAAAGTATCCTATTTTCTTCTTGGATACTAAAAACCAATGCAAAAGTAGGTACACCCTTCGAGCATATATAGGTATACCACTGCTCTTGATATTTTTGACAGACTTGTTATTTCGTTTCCATGGCAACCACAGACCATTCTGTGATGGCAACTGTTCCTTACAGTGACTAATCAACATTTTGCAGTTTTCCCGTGCAAATTTATAATTTTCCGGGATAAAAAGTATCCTGTGCTTTATTCCAGGGTATAAGTTATCTCTATTCTAAATTTCATCATAGTCCGTCCAGCCGTTATCGCGTGATAGCTCCCCAAACAAACATATAAACAAACAAACAGACAACGTTTCTCTTCTATGTATTGGTATAGATGGATTGGCAATAACTCAAAACTTGTTACTAAATAGTATGAAATAAATATAAATAATCAGAAAAAATAAAATAACACGACTGCACTGCGAAAAACGACCTAAAAAGTATATATTTTATTATTTTGCTTCCCGCAACAAGTCTAAGGCTATCATCATCATCATGTCAGCCTTTAGAAGTCCACTGCTGAACATAGGCCTCCCCCAAAGAGCGCCATGACGAGAGATCTTGTGCCACCTCCATCCAACGACTTCCTGCGATGGCTACAATGATTCATCCATGGGGGGGGGGAGCTATAAGTAGTAATAAATAGAACAAAAGATCAGTAGTCCGTTTTTAACTGAGTAAGAGAAAGAGAGTTTCCCGCCCTTTCATCGCATGCCTTGGGAGTTCCTAGCTTGAAACTGAAGAACATCGGAGAGTAAAATAAAAATTTTAAAACCAAAGTCTAAAACCATTTGTAAAAATTAAAACAAAAAGCAAGAAATTACTAAACAATCAACAAAACTTAGGCACATTAAATATTTTAATATCTCCCTCCGTAAAGCTTCAGTCACACTTGCGCGACCAGAGCGTCTGCAGAGCGCAAGCGACTAGAGCTAGAAGCAATTTGGTTTTTGTTAAATATTGCTCTGCATAAGTATCATATGGCTGTACCTACCCAATAGTAATGCATACTCTCGTCTTTGTACTTGCAAATTTTTTATACGTTTATCCTCTGTGTAATATTTAATTACAAGAATAGCATGATATTATTAAAAGGATGCCATTTACAGGCCTTCATGAATAGAATAACATGACGACCGGTTGGTCTCGTGGCTAGTGATCCTAGGTACGTAATCAAATGGTTGCGGGTTCAAATCCTGCAAGGTGCAATCATTTGTGTGATGAGCAGAAATGTTTGTTTCCAAATCATGGATGTTATAATATTCGTATATATGTATGTTTATCCGTTATCTAGTACCCATAGTACAGGGTATCCTAGTTTGGGGCTAGTTAATTGGTGTGGAATTGTCCCGAATATATTATTATTATTATTATATTAATAATAACAGGATTCCATTTAATTAGGAGCCAAAACTTACCACGCTGGCCTTGTGGATGTTCGTTAAACATTGTTGTTTTTGTTGTAATAGATCCTATGGACAAAGTTGACTAACAAAAAATATTGATCAGTTAAGTCAGGCCTCTCCTAAACTGATATCGACAGTAAAAAAAACCTCTTGCCCCTTTTAATATATACCCAACCAACACACTAGTGGAAATTGCAGCCTATTTTGTAACTTTAAGATATATAATAGCGGCATTAGAGTACAGGAAGCAGTTTTAAGTTGCATAACTGCTTCCGCGAACGTCTGTAGGTACAAAATGTACCAACAGTGGCAGTATCGGAATCAAATACCACCCTTGTCTTTATAATAGTTTATTCTAGAACCAATTTACCACTTACACCTTTTATAGAGAGTTATGAAGAGCATTTGTCACTGAAAGTTTTATAAGGGTTCCTCTTGTTACTGTTATACGCCGCGCAACTGCATAAGAGAGTTAATTGTAGGACATATATAGCAGTTGCATAAAAGTTCGAATAACCACTCTTGTTCTACTAGAAGTTCCATATTAGGGGTAATAATATACTCTAATAAAGACTCAAGTTCCAAACAGACAATCAATGTAACTAAAAATCTACTTGAGGTCTTTAAAATGGAACAAGAGCTACATTGAGTAATACAATAGAGATTATTTGCACCGTTGTGCAGACTTAGTCAATCCGCCATTTCTCAAGAAAATTGTCTATTTACTTGCAAAATTCAGATATTACAATGATGTATTTCAGTGAAATTAATCTTTTTTTTGTCAATATACAAACGACCAATTGCAGATAATAAACTGTCGATACTTCATAAAAATACTAAATCATTTTATTTGAAAAAGTCAATACTATTAAGCAAATATTTCTTCAATTTTGATGTTGTTTCGAAAGCGCTTAAAAATTACTGGAAAACACCATAAATACACAGTAAACATGAAAGCGTTTTTATCCGCACGTGTTTAACAAAATCTTAGGGCATATATGAATTATTTACTTAACAATAATATTTTAATGATGGCCGATTACAATATTAATTACACTTTACCTTTTTGGCATACAATACATTCATTCATTTTCATTCACTCGTTCACAAAAGTAGCTTTATAAAAGCGTTAGTGTGGCATTAATCATCCGTTGCAGCTCTTGAGGCACCATTTTACTAACCTTGTGCAGTTGTAATGTAACTAAAGGCTAAATAAAATTGTGCCCAAAATGGTTCTAGAGCTGCTGCATTAGACCTCCAGAGCACACTCTAACACTTACGTCTTAGCACCTTTGGGCATAATCAGATTGACTCTAAAGCCATTATGCAACTATTTTGTGTTGTTGGGTACTAGTTACTTTCTTAAAGTCATCAGTGAACAATGATTTCTCATTAGTAGGACTTCTTGATATCTAGAGCCACGGGAGCGCATTTCAACGTACGTCCTACGCGTTTTTACAATTGTAGATTAATACATACTCCATGGTTGCATGATTATTATTACACAGCACAGCGTCGTTCGGTCGCTCAGCAGTCGCATCTTTTTCCCAGTCAGACTGTTCGCTCAGGTATTGATACGCAAAATACTCCGACAAGTTATAAGAGCGGATTACTACGGGTTCCCGTTGGTTTTACCCGCTTTTGCAGGTAACATTTGCGCTTAAGCAATTAATTGGTCGGAATTTCGCTCCGAGAAACTTTTTTATTAGTGTTGGGACATACCTAGTATGAAAATATTATGATTACGAACCTTAAACTTCAAGGGCACAACGTAATGGTCGAAAAGAAAGTATTTTTACTTAGAGAAGACCTATGCCCCAGCCGTAAATACAATAGTCTGATGATCAAAGATTATGGGGGCTTAGCAAATCAAACAAGTATATTTAGAAAATACTTAGGCATTATATTTTTAGTTAAATATTTAAACGGGACTTAATTGCGATGAAAACTTAATTTAAATTTAATTTAATTTATAGTCCCGTTTAAATATATAACTATGTGTTCGAATCGCGAAAGTTTAAAAGTTACAATTACTATATTTTTCATATCCGTACAGACTAAAAACTATCACAAAAAATAAACAACAAAAGTAAGTATTTTCGATTTTCAATTTATAAAACACAAAGTTCGTATGCTTTACTCATCTGTGGTTCTAGGCTTAATTCTGCACAATCAACTACCAATTAATTGGATAATAAAAAATAATGTCTATTAAGGAAACAAGGTTACCTATTGGACTCCAGTACAACATTTTAGAGTGATCAGTCGATAACCTCATGGAGCGGCGCCAACAATTATCTCTTTTATGCTTGCCAAGTTTTATCGATATAAATAAAAATGTTATTTAAACTTATTAAAAACCAGCCAAGTGATTTTCAGAGGCAGAGCACCTAACAACAGAATAAATAATAGTAAAAGACCTAACTAATAGTCAGATAACGTCACTGAAGTAATAGGAAGGCATTCTAATGGATTCATTCGGCGGACTGGGAAGAGTTGCATATATAATTTTATGAGAAGCTGAGGCTTAACTTGCTGATATAGATATATGTATACAATGTTGTGTATAAAGTTAGCTCCAATTCTGTATACCAGCTTAATTTCACCTTCCAGCTGTCAATGTAAAGATGTAAGATAAACATAAAGATAGATAACAACTCTGATAAAAAAGTAGGAAAGTTTTCTTATCGCTATCTTCTCTTTAATAATAATCAAATATCAAAGTCAGACTAAATATTTTATCTAATATTTGGAAAGAGATTTGAAAGATTCACAAAACGAATTAAGAATTTACTAGGTATCTATTTGAAGCTTTCCAAATCAATGCTATTAATTTTATGAGACAGATTTCCATAACATCAAGACAATATTAACCAATAACAGTAACGAAATTTGAAAATACGCTTAATCGCAGACTACGCTGGCAATTTCAATAAAATTTTATCGATAAGTGTAAATCGATATCGTCCCATCACTTACGCAATAATCAGATTACTGTAGTTAGGCTCCGTATTAAAGACGGCTTTTTCTCGACTGCTTTTTTCTGGCTTTTTTTTTCTTTTGCTTCAAATGGTTTACTGTCTGGTGAATTGAAAGTACCTTCGGTAATTTTACTTAAAAAATGTTTTTGACGTGAAATGTCTTTAAAATCACACCGATACATTCAGGTACCAGGACTACCGTAACGATAAGGTCTATATAGTCTCGCTTTTTTATGTCTGTAACTATAAGCTCCAGGGATCTTATAGTGGTGTCATTTTTTTATTCTTGCTGTAGTTTTCACGGACGAAGTCGCGGGTGGTTAACCCGCGACTTCATCCGCGCGGACTACTGTTTATCGTGAAAAAAGCATCCTATGTTCTTCTAGGATATAAAAAATCAGTGCAAAAGTAGGTATAGCACCAATGCTTTTGAAGTTTTTTGACAGACTTGCTATTTCGTTTCCATGGCAACTATTCCTTACAGCGAGTAATCAACATTTCCCAGTTTTACCGTGAAAACTTACAATTTTCCGGGATAAAAGTATCCTTTTGGCTGAATCAAATGAGAGCCTCAAAAGGCGCAAATATAGTACCCTCGACAGCGGATATTTATATTTGAGCATTTTGGGGTAGAGACACTAGGTCCACGGGGACCAGGAGCTCATCAAATATACAAAGATCTATCGGGGCGTCAGATCGAAGCAACACGTGACCAAAATGCTGGCCTTTACTTTGCCCAAAGACTAAGCATTGCCATACAACGTGGCAAAGCTGCCAGCATTTTGGGAACGTTGCCCACTGGCAGCAGATTATTAGACTAGTTTTAGTATTACTTTGTTTTAGGTTAGTATAGTAATTGTTTTTTTTAAAGTCCTTTTGTTTTTTGATTAAAACAAGAAAATCCTTTGTTTTATTCTAGGGTATAAGCTATCTCCATTCCAAATTTCATCAAAATCCGTCCGGCGTGAAAGCTCCCCAAACAAACAAACAAACAAACAGACAACGTTTAACTTTTATATATTGGTATGGATAGTCATCTCGATGATGTAATATTTATTTTATGTCAAAAGACAGAGGGTGGAGGTCGCACAGAGCAAAGTCAGTAAAACTAGAGTTTTTGTGATATCTCAGTATAACTCGCGATTTAGTACGTGGCGTGACGTTTCACGACACACACACGGCCCCACCCGTTTCTTTTTGTAATTTTTGCATATTTGGGTTTTGTAACTGTTCTAAGGGAATAACATTGTACACCTTGGATTTTTAAGCTGAATATTTCCAAAATCTCCGGTGGATTTTGGAAATAACCGGCTCAGAAATCCCGGAGATATTAGTGAAAAAACACACAGATAACTAGCTTAAAAGCTAAAAAAAAAATGCCTGCACTGCCAATAATGAACTTATGCCAATAAATTACATACTGTTGGAATGTGCTTATAAAGGCCTTCAATGTGATACCTATATTGTAAAATTCGAAGTTTTATTTTATTTTTCTCCATTTTAAATGGAGCCATATTGCAGCCACAACGGACTTTTTCTAACTATATCCCATACATCAAAATCTGTTCAGGCATTTAAAAGTTATGGTGACTTACATGAATCACATTACACTCCTTTTTTTGGCCAGTCGTGTAAAAAGAAAACACTTGTTCAAATTGACAATACATTTTAAAGGTCGATACAATATTCTAACATTATGACTTTTAATTTAATACAAAAAAAAATATAACTAAAAGTCTCATTAAATTAATATATTTTGCTTTGATTAAAATATTTAGTTGTCAATATGGTTTCTTAGAATTAATTACCTAACTTTAGTCTAAGACTAATAAACACCAGCATTGACTTAATCAAATTAGTTCGGATATGATGAGTTTATAATGAGTTCTAGTTTGGGGCTAGGTAATTGGTGTGGAATTGCCCCAATTTTTTTATTTTTTTTATCTGTAACTACATAATTTGTCCTTGTTGAGGAACTTATTACTTATTTTACTTGTTGAGTTATTTAAAAAATAACAAAGTAGTGTAGGTTACAAACTACTATTTGATCATGCTATTTATGTGTATATATATATATATATATATACATATATATATACATAAATAGTATATATATGTATATAATAGTATAAAATATATATATATATATATATATATATATATATATATATATATACCATCCACTCCATCACTGATTGCAATATTAATATTATATTCCTGGCCATCCAAAGGTTGCTTGTAAGAAATTGCTAATTGCGATAAGGCCGCCTATTCTACAACATTGGATTTTATGTATATTTACTGTTATTTTGTTTTTTATTGTGATGTGTTCAATAAAGAGTTATTGTATTGTATTGTTCGACCAGCGAAGTGAACAGTAACTTAGATTTGACCCCTATTGTAAGGATGCCCTATATCTAAGGATCCAGGATCAACGAAGACCATGGTTTCAAGATACCCAGCCAGACACTGAATCAGACCTTGTTCTTTAGATCTAGTATAAAAACTTGGAACGTAATATATTTAATAATTCCTAATTATCTTTTGTTTCATGTGCGGTCGAGCAGAGGAAGGTCATTGAAATGGTAAGTTTTTTTTTTTTTAACGTATATGTGCTATTGGTCTATAGCTGACCTCTACAGCGTCACCAAACACAGGTGGGGCGGGTGCAAAAGCGCTCCGCCACAATGCGTGACGCAGAAGGCGCACGCCAAAGTTAAGTTTTTGGCCACTTGCTCAAGGGCACCCAGGGGGTACGAACCTCGGCTTGGACAGTTGCCATTGATTACTTGGAGAGTGTCGAACTAAACACCCCTGGATCTATACTGCTAGGTAGTGATCGAGGGGGCCCTGATGAAATGGCTGGAGCCCTTTAAGTGAATTGCATAACGTACCACCGATTCGGAATACACCTTCGAGAAGAATCGGCAAGAAACTCGAAGGCGAATAAAATCGAAATTAATTACGGGACCTTCGACCTCGCATCCGGCGAGGTCGGTGTCTGTGTCTAATTGCAAACGTAAGTTATTAGACCACACTTCACTATATAAAGGTGTTGGGATGGGTCGGGTAGATAGGCAGGAGGTAATGCAGAATACACCCCAAGCGGGACATCAGTGCAGGCTTTACCCATCTATCTATTCTATCTATATCCATACTTATAATAAAAGTAAAAAGTAACGGGTCCGATTCTGTACTTACATTGAAGAAATTTTGTAGTTATTTTTTTGGGGGCTGTACTATATTGGCTGTTTAAATATAGTTTTCTTCAGTATATCTGTCTGTCCGTATCTTGGCCGCACATTACTACGAAACTATTAAATGAATTCTAAAGAAACTTGGCATGATTTGAGTTCATACTACAAGATATTGGATACTTTTCATCCCGAAAAATGAAAGGGTTCAGGATCGGTGTTGAAAGTTATTTAAAAGAACACATATCATGCTGAAACTACGGGACGGATTATGATGCAACTTGGCACAATCATAGTTTATATGATAGGTGAAAATTGAGGATACTTTTGATAACTTTTTGAAGGATGAACAAATTTTGATGAAAAGAACGTACATAATGTATTGCACTTTATAGGCAGTTTTGGTACTGAAATAAAACATAGGTTACTCATTGTCCAGTTAAATGACAACGCGGGCAAAGCTGAGGGCACAGCTAGTATCGAATAAGAATAAGAATGGTAAGTTATATATTAAAGGCTCTACGAAGGCCTAAGCATTCATAGGTCCTAGAAGCTCAAATAAGTGTATATTGCTTTCACGAAGAGTGCTTGGCCAGACTGAAAACGCGCGCGAAGCTCGGGCGGCGTTAAAAAATCAAATTTCACGTGGACTGATTTAAATTCAATAAAGTGCTTCTTTCAATCACATGAAAAACAATGTCGATACATTTATATACCTAAATTCGTTCGTGAAGACATGTATTTCCAAAATCTCACGGTAGATGCGTGAATGAGACATTGCAAGACCCCTCCCGTCTTGCCATGTCTCACTATCTCACCAAAGGGGGAGGGGCTCAAAACTTCTCCAAACACGCCTTCCAGCAAAAAAAATAACTTATACCAATAAATGATATACTGTTGGAATGTGCTTATCAAGGCCTTCAATTTAATACCCATATTGTAAAATTAGAATTACTTTTTTCCCCGTTTGAAAATGCTGCCATACTGCCGACATATTGAATTTAAAAAAAAAACTATTTTACATATAAACAAACAAACAAACATACATGAATCCTAGAAACATTACACTCCTTTTTATGGGCAGTTGTGTAATTAGATAAAGATTTTGACTTGCCTACATCTTACTCAATTCAAAAAGTTGGACCAAAATAACCTGTTCCTAAGTTATTAGGCAAGGTAACTTCTACGTAACTATAAAAAAAGAAAACCGATACAGGCATATTTTTAAAAGAAACACATTGACACTCCATTATAATCGGATAATTACCCCCAATATAAGTTTTACAAACAAAAAAATGATTTTGTTTGAATGTATTTTTGACCAGGGCAATCGATCCCACTCTCCTTAGCGCAGTACAATAACAGCCTGAACAACCACAGCGCCACTGCCGCTTTCAAAATAATGAACCGAGTCAAACATCGCCTCATCAAACAATTACCCTTGCCTACGCCTCCCATGATTATCAAGTAAAGACATTTTAAATTACACGGTACGTAAATTAGGGTGAACAGCTTAGAACTTTGTCACATTAAATTATTCACTAGTGCAAGTTGAAAGTAACGGGACGTGAGAGGTGTGTAGGACGATAAAGGTTTAGGTAGGCCTTTAAAAAAGTGTAAATACTAGTTGTTTCAAGAGTTCCTCACTTCTGGATGAAAAAAAACGGAACCCTCACTCTTGTATCATTCTGACTGTCTCTCTGTCGATTTGCTCTGAATCTACTGGTACAAAGTAACTATTTAGTAATCTGAGCTACTGGTCCGAATAAATTGAAATTAGGTACAAATATGAATTACTGCACCCAATAGGGTAGTTGACAATAAGAAAAATCCTGATAGACTTTTCTATTAAAGTTGGTCAAGGTCTAAAAATATCGGAAATAAATTTTATTTATTAATATAATTAAGACTATTAAATATTTTTGAGAAATCAATACGTAAAAAGGAAGCCATTGGTCACGTAACTTTGAAAGCCGCCAATCAGAGCGCATGACGTCACGCTGTGCAAAACATCACGTGTCATTATGTACTACTAGATTTCCCGCCCGCGACTTCGTTAGCGCGGACTACAGTTTATCGCGAAAAAGCATCTTATGTTCTTCTAGGATATTAAAAACCAATGCATAAGGAGGAATAGCACCAATGCTCTTGATGTTTTTTGACATACATGTTATTTCGTTTCCATGGCAACCGTTTCTTACAGCGAGTAATCAATATTTTTGTAGTTTTCCCTTGGAAACTTAAAATTTTCCGGGATAAAAAGTATCCAATGTTTTATTCCAGGGTGTAAGCTATCTCCATTCCAAATTTCATCGGAATCCGTCCAGCTGTTATCGCGTGAAAGCTCCCCAAAAACAAAAACACTGTCTGATGACAACGTTTGACTTGTATATATTGGTATGGATTGCGTTCGGGTATTTTATGTAAATTAATCTTTATATTTTTTTTCTGATGTAATTATTTAATTTTCTTCGTTATTACAACAAGTATTTACAATGGAAGCACGATTTACAAAAGCAAGCAGCAACAAATTACGCAAATTTGATATGGTTTTATGCTGGGAATGTTTTTTTGCAACAAACAGTAATTTCTGCTCAGCAGAATTCCGGAATATCAAAACTACAATGTAAGCACATATACAACTATGCATAGATTTTACTTAAACTTGGACCAAGTTTTCAGTTTGAACAAATAACCCTTCCTTTGCTTTGCC
The DNA here is from genome assembly GCA_946251855.1 of Alsophila aescularia. Taxonomy (NCBI): domain Eukaryota; kingdom Metazoa; phylum Arthropoda; class Insecta; order Lepidoptera; family Geometridae; genus Alsophila; species Alsophila aescularia. Next base: position 54,042,528 of record OX276373.1, read on the forward strand.
GTAGTCGGGTAAAATTAACCTATGACACTACGAGTACATACCTGCAGACAAATCGATTGATACCTCACTTGACAAAATCGGACCTATAGGTGCGACACTACGTGCGACGCTATGTTTGGAACCACACATACATACATCATACATTCATACTTTTTTTTTTACGGACTAGGCAATCGTTTGACCGTGATCTCACCTGATGGAAAGCGATGATGTGGTCGAAGGTGTAGCACGCTTGTCTTGTAAATAAATACCTGTTCACTCTTGACTTGAACACACCTGGGTTATATTTTACCGAAAACACTGACGAGGGCAGGGCATTCCACTTCTCATATATACATATATACATAGATTGTTAAACTCATTAAGTCATTACCCTTCCCTTGCTTCGCCATAGTCAGGTAAAAAGTAGTACTGACAGACCAGAGGCCAGATAGGATGATGCTGAGGCGGTTTAAGGAAAGGACTGGATGAGAATGACTAGAAGCAGATCAGAATGACATAAGGAGTATAAGGTTGATTATGCCCAGCAGTGAGCTAATACGAGCTGAATATGATTATGATGGTGAACCTCGAACATATTCTTGAGCTAACATTTGTTCTTGTTCTTGAATTGCTTAGCATTTCTTTCTAGCTTGAGCGACTTCAAAACTTTTGTATCAGGTTTATATTTGGCTTACGCAAGTATGACCATGTTTCTCAATTTCGTGTTAAGCTCAAGTGGCTCTCTATTCGCCTTAGCCGGAATACCCATATCCTTTCTCTTCTCTACAATATACTGTTTAATCCCTCTTCTCCAAGATATCTTCAGGAACGATTTGAATTTCTGCATTGCAATCCCCGCTTCCTACGGTCATCAGAAAATCTCCTCCTAAAGTTTCCTTTGCATAAAAGCTCTTACTATGATAAGTCTTTCACTGTAAAAGCAGTACGACTGTGGAACTCTTTACCGGTTCCTGTAAGAAAAGCACAATCGTTGCAAACTTTCAAACATCAGGTTAAGAATTTTTACTTGTCATCATTGTAATTTTTCACTTTTGGCTGAGTCTCTATAGTAGTATCTATACCTCCTGTATATTATTTATGTACCTACCATAAAATATTTATTATTTTATTATAATGTAATGTTCATTTTTGTTTTATTTGTTTGTAATCTTCTTTTCTTTATTTTTTTTGGGTATTATACTCAAACTTTGCACACCAACAACTGCCTCTATTATATAGCCATGTGTCTCAATATAGCCTACGGTTGCCTGGAAGAGATCGCTGCTTAGCGATAAGGCCGCCGATTGTACTATATTTTTTTTAAGGTTATTTTTGTTTGTAAATGTTTTATTTGGTGCAATAAAGTGTTATCTATCTATCTATCTCCTTAAGATTAAAACTAATTAAAAATAACTTAAAAGCTAAAGAAACACACCTGCCCAGCCAAAAATTAACTTATGCACATAAATTATACATTGTTGGATTATATTTGAATCTTCAATTCGGTATTGTAAAATTCAAAGAAAAAAATAATTATGCATTTAAAAATAGAGTCGCGAAATAGTTTTAATTTTTTTCAAAAAAATTAACTATTTTTCTCGGAAGATGTAGGGATTCTAACGATACCATTTGAGGCGAAGCCCGATGACAAAAGTAATTAGGTAGACATTTAACAGGCAAAGAACTCAAGAAATCACTTTTTTGATAAAGTGTGATATGCGAGTATAGTAAATGAAAGAAATATCTTTCATCTAAGTTTTATACTATTTGTAGTCTTTGTTTTTATTAAGTTTTCTTTTTCATTTTAGTTACGTTAAAGTAAGCCTTAGAAATTGATGTACCTACCGTTCGCTAATAAGAAAGCCTTCCTGAAACAGTTAACAGTCTCATCAACATCATAAGCCTATATCTGTCCACTTCTGGACGTAGGCCTGTCCTTATGCACGCCACTGACTTCGGTCTTCAGCTCTCCTTATCCATTCTCTTCCGGCCGCCTTTCGCAGGTCGTCAATCCACCTGGCCACAAGGCGTCATACACTACGTTTGTCTAAACTACTAGTGGTCTCCACTAGAGAACTCGTCTACCCCAATGATTATCGTTTTTTTGGGAAAAGTGACCAGCTCACTGCCACATTAGCATGATTATCCTTTGAGCCGGATATCTTCATTGCGAATCTTTTCCTTCTAGAAACTCCAAGCATAGCTCTCTGAGCGACCTTAAATTTGTGGATTAGTATGACCGTGATTGTCCACGTTTTGACTCAGTATGTCATGACTGGTAGGACGCACTAATTTTTAAGACTTTTGTCATCAGTTAGTGCGTCCTAACTGATGACATGAATACTTGATGAATCTTGCCAAATGCTGCTCAACTCAGCTGAATTCTTCTGTTGACTACCTTCTCAAAGTTGATCGTACTTAATTGCAATATTTGCCCAAGGTAAAAATATTGTTGGACAACTTCAAAAGGTACACCATTGACTACAATCGGTTCTGGATCAACAATATCGTTAAACATGATCTTGGTCTTATCTATGTTCATTCCGAGACCGATGCGTCTAGAAGCAACATCTAGATTGGTCATCATACTTTGCAAATCTTGCAGTGACTCCGCCATTAGGACGATATCATCGGTAAATCGCAAGTGTGAGATGTTCTCACCATTGATATTAATGCCCATTCCTTTCCAATCCAACGTCTTAAACATATCTTGCAAGGCATTAGTGAACAGTTTCGGGGATATCACATCCCCCTGTCTCACTCCCCTGGGCAGTTGGATATGTTTAGACTGCTGGTTTTGTACTTGGACACTCTTAGTCGCGTTGTCATACAGAAACCTAAGCACTTCGATATAGGCAGTCCACTTGACACCGCTGCGAAGTCTCACTCCTCAGACTTCTGTATAACCTGCCTCACCATGTTTATGTGATCTATGGTGCTAAATCCTCCGTGAAACCTGGCCTGTTCAGGAAGCTGGAATTCATCAAGTCTTCTTACGAGATGATTTGAGATGACCCTCGATAATAACTTTTAGACGTGGTTCAAGAGCAAAATAGATCGGTATTTCTTTAACAGGGTATATCCCCTTTTTTAAAGAAGAGTAAAACCAAAATCCTGCTCCATGCCTCTGGTGTTCTCCCATTGTTAAGAACGGTGCTAAATAACCCCTGAAGCTCTCGAAGTATGGGCTTTCCCCTTGCTTTCAAGAGCTCCGAAGTTATTCCGTCCTATCCAGGGGGCTTTTCATTCTTAAGTTGTTTGAGCGCCATATCAATTTCGCTAACAGTCTATATCTTGTAAACTACTGAACCGATTTTGACGGCACACAAACGATTCCTTACGTTAAAAGATACTACTAAAAAAAAGAATTATAGCAATCAGATTTTTAGTTTCTGAGAAATACGTGGACATATTTCTGAAACATACATAAAAATAGTTACAAAATTTGGTACATATGTTGAGATAGTCACAAATATGATATTTACTAGTGGCTCTGTGAGCAGTAGACCTCGCTATACCGTCTTTGCATAGCTTAAAACTGAATAAATGTTCACCGCGCCTCTTAAAACAAAAAGCTGAGAGATATTTGTTAATATGGGCCCCATACCACTGCTATTTTGAAAAATTTCCACAAACAAACAAAAAATAATATAAATAACGAACCTGCTCACGAAATTTTGAATCGAGAATCCATTGAAAAATACGACCTGTAAAGGAGAACAGCCGGGCATCCGCCCGAAAATATACGGATATACGAAAGTACTCGTATTTTTGCCCAAGCTGAAACGGAGAAGCTTCGCTCGCGCTTCGCGCTCGCTCAGTCAATGACTATTACGAATTTTCATCAATTTTAAATACACACACATCAACTTGATTACCTTTTTTTAAAGTCAGTTAGAATCTCAATAATTGTACACCATTCCCAAACTTTTCCTTTCCGTTTCTTAGGCCGACAAGGTACTAAAGGGGTCGGTACACACGGGAATTAGGGTAAGCCCGCTCTAGAGGCCTGTTATTTTCTATGCATAACTAATTAATAGTCATTTACATTGCAAATACTTGAGGACAAAGTTAAGGGGTGTTACCATTTCGCTGGAAGTGGTTGGTACTCGTATATAGGTTGAGTTTGAACTTCAACGTTTCGAGCGTCTAAGCGTAGTTTTCAGCTTAGTCCACATGAATATATAAAAGTGAAACTTTGTGTGTTTATTTGTTTGTTTGGGGAGTTTTAACGCGATAAGGGCTTGACGGATTCTGATAAAATTTGGAATGGAGATATCTTATGCCCTGGAATAAAATATAGAATACTTTTTATACCGGAAAATAATAAGTTTCCACGGGAAAACTGGAAAGTGACGATTTCTCGCTGTAGGGAACGGTTGCCATGGAAACGAAATAATAACAATTCTGTCAAAAAGCACCAAGAGCGTTCTTGCCAAAGAGAATAAAAAAACGTTGGTGCTATATTTTTGCAATGGTTTTTAATATTCTAGAAGAACATGGGATGCTTTTTTCGCGATTAACTGTAGTCCACGTGGACGAAGTCGCGGGCGAAAGCTAGTGCTAAATAAAGGTTGAAACAGCCCGAGGTGTATATGTGTAACAGGTCCATAGCTAAAAAAAAATATGATTAAAAATAAATACCAATGGTATTAGAATGCGATTTTCTTTTGGAATAGATAAAAAAAGGGAGCATGTAACAAAACCTACCCGAATTCTTACCACTTCCATACACTCTAGGTCTTTCACAAACTTGAGACAAAGACACTCTGACAGTTTGAGATTGTGGGGAGTGCGGGGAAGGGAAATTAAAATTTATATCCACACAAGTTTAGCTAGAACATGATATTATGGCTTTGGGGTAAGGATTTAAAGAGTTGGAAGTTTTCCAAGTAAAGAATAGGATTATTGGTTATTGATCACGATCCCGTGGCAGGGTTTTAGGACATGCTGTCAACTATCAAATAACCCAGTAATGCGTTAGACAAAATTCAATTATTTTCAAGATATTATTTATAACATTAGATTTTGTAAATTGACGGATAGGCAACCATAAAATTGATAATAATAAAACCATTGCAAGTTTTTTTTTATTGTTTATAGTTTGAAAAAACAGTAACTAAGAATTGTGTATAATAAAATAAGAATATACTGCAAACGTTTTTGAATCAGGGCTCTCAAACTAAGCAAGTCTGATGATTTGTGTAAGTTTCTTCAACAAAAAAGCAGGTCTTATTAAAAAACCACATTGAAACTTAACCTGCAGATTATTTATAAAACAATTACATATTATCGCCTGTCCAACACGTCTATATTTTGTTGTAGTTTTGACAAAGTAAGAAACTATGTATATAACTATATATGTCTAGTCCTAGACAATATGACACTGCGAATTAAAATGTATAACCACAACAGCTTCAAATTAAAAAGTGCCAAAACAACACAAAAACTAGACTAAATGTGATTAAATGGAAAAGAAACAAATAAAGAAAGAAAATCGCAGTAAAAAAAATGCTCATTTGATATTTATTATAAGCACCTACTTTCTGTGATATTTGGGGTTAAAAAAAAAAAATTACGCAACATAAACTTGTTGAACCACCTTAAATATATATGTAAAAATAATTTCACAAACAGCTAGGTACATATTGTAACCTATTAATTTTCGCAACTATGAGATGGCGTTTTTATATGTAATAACTTTATATGGAAAGCCAGGTATTGAACATTCGTAAACTATACATATCAAGGATTGTGTTAATAACCCACAAAAAAGTAGTAAATTATCAAAACTACCAGAATCTTCTAAGCACAAGAAATTTTAAAATTCCTGTGCTCAAAGTATATATATATGGTACTATTTTTCCCGCCCGTGACTTCGTACGCGCGGACTACTGTTTATCGCGAAAAAAGCATCCTATTTTCTTCTAGGATATTAAAAACTAATGCCAAAGTAGGTATAGCACCAATGCTATTGATGTTTTTTGACAGACTTGTTATTTTGTTACCATGGCATCCACAGACCAGTCTGTGGTGGCAACCATTTCTTACACCGAGTAATCAACATTTTCCAGTTTTGCCGTGGAAGCTTACAATTTTCCGGGATAAAAAGTCCTATGTTCCTATCTTATGTTTTTTATTCCAGGGTATAAGCTATCTCCATTTCAAATTTCATCAAAATCCGTCCAGCCGTGATCGCGTGAATCTTCCCCAAACAAACAAACAGACAACGTTTCACTTATATATTGGTATGCATTTGCCCATAGACCATTATACCAACATTTGATCAACATTTCTTTAGCCGTCAAAAATACATTTATCAATTGCTCGGCTTCTAACTCACCAGATTGAGATACCAATTACACCAGTTTTTAAATCAAACCCTATTCTATCTAACAATGAAAACCGCATTGGAATTGGTCCAATAGTTTTTACGTGATGCGTGAACAAACAAACAGACGGAGCGACACGATTAAAAAAACAAACGTGTTCAATACTCTTTTTAAGCACCCAAGAGCATTTATTATTTATTTTATTTTTACCGCCTTTTTCGCACCTATTTCTTCATTATAAGTATAGATATATGACTGTCAATTTGCATCGAAAAATCCGTCTACGAGGGCTGTTTGATAAGTCGTTTTAAAAAGTAAAACAATATATATTTTTTTAAACAATTTACATTTATTTCTCAACATTGTCTCCTTTGCGGGCCAAACACTTGTTCCAGAGAGTTTCCATTTTTTTTATCTCCTGCAAAAAATACGTTTTGTCGAGGTCTTCAAAATAGCCGTTTACACCTGCGATGCAGTCCTCATTAGTCAAAAAAATTTGCCCTCCAAGCCATCTTTTCAGATTTGGGAATAAGTAATAATCGCACGGAGCTAGGTCCGGCGAATACGGAGCATGCGGAACCAGCTCGAAGCCCAACTTGTGGATTTTGGCCATTGCAATAGCTGACGTGTGCACTGGGGCATTGTCTTGATGAAAGAGGACTTTCTTGGGGGACAATTTTGGTCGTTTTTCCAACAATTCGGCATTAAAACGGTCCAATAACTCTGCGTAATAACGGCCAGTGATAGTCTTTCCCTTTTCCAAGTAATCAATCATAATGACTCCTTCACCATCCCAGAAGACTGTCGCCATCACCTTCCCAGCCGACAAAACAGTCTTTGGGGCACGTTCACCAGTCACCATCCATTGTTTTGATTGCTGTTTTGATTCAGGTGTATAATGATGGACCCAAGTTTCGTCCACAGTGACAAATCAACTAAAAACATTCCGAGGATTACGCTTCATCATATCCAAACACAGTTTTGAAATTCGCTTTTGGTCGCGTTTTTGTTCGATTGTCAACAAACGTGGCACGCATCGTGCAGACCGCTTTGCCATACCCAAATCTTCATGCAGGATTTTATATACTTGCTCAGTGGAGATGCCTGTGTTCTCAGCTATTTAACGCACCTTCACTCGGCGGTCGTCAGTAGTGACTTCGATTAGGCGACCAGAGCGTGGAGCATCAGATGTGCTTGACCTACCACGTTTAAAATCATTTATCCAGTTATAAACAGTCTGCAACGTTGGTGCGTTAGTGCCATGAACAGAATCAAGTTCAGTTTTTATTGTGGCAGCAATGCAACCTTTCATAAAAAAATGTTTAATAACGGCACGAAATTCAGATTTTTCCATAGTTGTTGAAAATGTACGAGTGATCACAGTTTTTAAAAGGACTTATCAAAGAGCCCTCGTAGTAGTTTCAGCGTGATACGTGTTCTTTTTAATAACTTTCAACCCCTATATTGCGGAAACCCTTTAATTTTTCGGGATGAAAAGTATCCAATGTTCTACTTCGTAGTATGAACTCAAATCATACCAAATTTCATTTGAATATTTTTTTTAGTATTTTTAGTATTTTGTTAGTATTTTCGGCATGATGCGCTGCCAAGGTACAGACAGACAGACAGACAGACAAAAATTACAAAAATACAGTTTTGGCTTTAGTATTCAATATAGAACGAACTCCAAAAAAAAATACAAAATATGTTAAATTTACAGAATTTGAGATATTATTTTTTCGGGATAAAAATTATCCTTAATTTATACCAATTATATAAACTATGACTGTGCCAAGTTGCAACAAAATCCGTCTAGTAGTTTCAGCGCAATACGTGTTCTTTTAAATAACTTTCAACGCCTATCCTGCGGGAACCCTTTCATTTTTCGGGAATCAAAGTATCCTATGTCCTACCTCGTAGTATGAACTCAATCATACCAAGTTTCATTTCAATTCATTCAGTAGTTTTGGCGTGATGCCTAGCCAAGATACAGACAGACAGACAGACAAAAATGAAAAAAAAAAACAGTTTTGGCTTCAGTATCGAATATAGAGTACCCTCAAAAAGGAAATATCTTCAATATAGGATCAGGTATATCAGGCCTATATGTCTACATCATAATTAGATGTAATATTTTGTTAGTCGTTTGATTTTAGACTTACAAAGTTTAATTACTTTTATTCTTATGTGTTAGTCACCCATTTTGACACATTTAAAATGAATGTATAATATGGCGCCCATGAAACAGGCCTCGAGCCTAGTGTGGGATGTTATCGGAAGTTTGTATTAGGTTATTTTTACCACCACAACGTGTTTTTTTTTGTATTTTTTTTATATCCCAAATAGGTATATCGTAAAGTTTATCTAGACGATGTTTTTATACGAAACTGTGTTGCTTCCAATTTTCGCTACCGATTTACACTGAATGAAATCGACTTTATTTAACAAGAAATAAGTTTATAAACTAAACCTAGACTACGGTCGGGTAAAAAATAGCCTACGACACTCTTGGGATTAATACGAATCAATTGATACCTCGCTTGTCAAAATTGGACTTTTTTTTATTTGAACTTATATCTACCTTTAGGCCTTTTTGGCGTAGTCGGGTAAAAACTATGACACTGTACCTGAAGACGAATTGATTGACTTCTTGCTTGTCAAAATCGGACCAATAGGGGCGACGCTATAGTGGAACATCCACATAACTAACTAATAATAATAATAATAATAATAATAAAATCTTTTATTTGGGATAAAGGCAAAAGGTACATTTATGGTTCAATGGAGCACCTGGGTCCTAAACTAGATTCGAAACCCGTACGATAGGTCCCAGGCCTCTTTCATCGGAGCACAACACATAATTGCCTACTTATACACAAAAATAAGATACCTAAATTCTATGAATTTATACATAAAAAGAAATCTTTTAGATGTGTGTGTGTGAATGTATGAGAGTAGTATAATTGAGGGTAAAGGGTATACAAGCACATTAATTAATCCAAAACATTATTTCAGTGTAATAAATAAATTTTCAGTCTCATTGTAGTTTAATATATTTAGTTTGTTGAACAGTATTTTTTTAACTTCAAACGCAGTCAAATGGTATATCTTATTACATTTATTTATTTTATTATAAAGGAACGGTCCAAGAACGGTGAAATATTTGCGAGCAAAGGCAGTGTTTACTGGAATCACAACACAAACATTATGAGGAACTCTTTTTTCGGTGATATTGGGATCATATTCTATAAGTGCATGTTGAAGTAAAACCGACTGTTGGACAAAGAGTTGTCTAGCAGTTAGGATTTGGCATTCTTTATAACTAAATACATAAGTACATACATGCATACATAGACTGGTAAACTTAATTACCCTTCCCTTGCTTTGCTGTAGTTGGATCAAAATGGCGGAAGTTTAGGTATGTCAGGCTCCATACAAAAAGTATTTCATCAAGATCGGTTGAGCCGTTTATTCGTGAAAGGTAAACAAACGGATACTGGCACTTTTGCATTAAAAGTCAAAGTATTTTATTGTAAATAGGCAAAATAATAGCACATTTACAAGTAAAAATTAAAATCTCCTGAACAAATACGGAGAAATACATAAAATATTATAAATAGATAAAAACAATAATATTAGGTAAACTAAGTATGCTTTGAGTTTGAAAAGGAAATTTCCCTTTCATGTGCCAACAGAGTTAAATCTCACACTGGAAAAGGAAATATTCTTCTGACTCTACCAGTGCTTCGGAAATACGCCCGTTAGAGAAGACAACACCAAGAAACTCTACGGGGATTTATTTTTTCCTCTGTGTTAATTATTGATAAATCTTCACATGTCAGAAACTATAATAAAACATATTTAAATTACAAATATAAAAAATTAAAGTGACAATGAGATGTCCCACAATCATCAAACAAACTGGGAAAAGTAAAGATCATCGGGGATATATCTAACATTGCGCACTGCCACGCGCATACTGCGCGTGCGCGTCGTGGCAAGCAACTGACTAATTATGTTGTATAAAATAACGTGACATCATATCATGATCTCATGGCATGCTGTAGTCATGAGACATCTCACAAAGTACTTTGAACAATTTATTCACTTAATCGAAGTGATCATTTATTATTATCATGGAGCTTGGAAATATCAAGCCATGCACCTAACCATACCAATATATAAAAGTGAAACGTTGTCTGTTTGTGTGTTTGGGGAGTTTTAACGCAATAACTGTTGGACGGATTTTTAATTAATTTTGAATGGAGATAACTTATACCCGGGAATAAAACATAAGGACACTTTTTATTCCGGAAAATGTTAAGTATCCTCGGGAAAACTGGAAAATGTTGATTACTTGCTGTAAGGATCGGTTGCCATGGAAATGAAATAATAAAAAGTCTGTCAAAAACCACCAAGAGCGTTAGTGCTCTACTTTTGCATTGGTTTTTAATATCCTAGAAGAACATAGAATGTTTTTCTTCGCGATAAACTGTAGTCCGCATGGAAGAAGTTGCGGGCGGGAAAGCTAATTTATAATATTAGTAAGATAGTACACACTCGTATACGTAATTATAAAGAAGTCTAATTCCATTCGTGGTGGATTGAAGCCCATAATACTCTATATATCTCTCTCTCTTTTACTCAGAGTGCAGGCACACGCCTTCTACTTTATCTACATTCTCGTGAGATATAGGACACAGCAGTAAGATCGCATTAGGCTGATTGATTTTGATGAAGCTGCTCTAAGTTCACTCTCCTGTTTTCACCCACAGGCCGACACCACGTTCGAAACCATCTCAAACCTGACGTTCGAAGCGACCAGGTTTGAAAATGGAGTCAAGTTCCACTGCGAAGCCTCCAACGAGGTGACCGTGGAGACCAAGGATCACCCCATGCACGCCACTAAGGAGCTGGAGATCTGGTGTAAGTATACCGTAACCACAGAATATGTACCTACTAGCTGCGGCCTGCGGTTTCCTGGATTATGATGATGATGATGAAAAGTAGCCTTTGTATTAATCCAGGATATAAGCTATCCTCGAACCAAATTTCATACAAATCCGTTCAGCCGTTTGAGCAGGAAGGAGTAACAAACATACAAACACACTGGCGTTAATAGGTATTTATGCATTTTGTATCGTTTTGAATGGACTATCAGTTCTAATGAAAGAACTGACAGTCCATACAATCACATCGAGTTCTGCATCGGGTGTACGAAGTTCATTCTGTACTATCGTACAGAAGGCCTCTCTCCGCCCCGCGCTATCTGGATCCCCGCACCCCCCGGCCGCAGCTCGAGGGTCAATGTAATAAGTGCAAACGCAAAAATGTCATATCCAATACTAAAAGAACCCAAACCTAAAAGACAAACTGTTTGTATGAATCCTCTTACACTAGTCGCAGCGGATCTTTGTGGCAAGGAAGTTTTTTTTTTTTTAACTTTTGCAATCACTTTCCCTTAGTTTATAAATCTGTATTAAGAGGACATCGCGCCATCTATTGACAGTTTGCTGAACTGACCAACCGAAAACGGCTAATATTGCAATTAACTTCGTGTCGCTGTGACACCAATAGATGGCGTTACCGACCCCGTAAGACGTTCAAATCATTTCAAATTACTTCTTTCTCAATTTCAGATCCGCCGATCATACGAGTGGAGCCGAAGAACATCACAGTCGTAGAAGGAGAACAGCTTCTACTCAAATGTGAATATGAAAGCAACCCGTCGTCCTTGAATGATGTCACTTGGTAATTACACCAAAGAAATCTTCTTTAGCATATGGCCAAGCTGAGGCGAAAAGAGCCTAAAGCGCGCAGCGACACGTTGCCGTGCCAAGAGTCGGCGTACCTCCGTACCGTGCCATTAGATGTTAACACATCAAAAATGCAGTGTCGTAAATTCAATAACCCGATAGAGATGCACGTCGATAGAGTTGGCACTCTATCGACGTGCAATTGGCACTCGATAATTTATAATTGGTCTGAAAGTCGACAAACTATGTCAAGTGGGGTATCATTGAAAATGTATTTGAAAATCATCTCTCGTTTTCTCCTTAGTATGTAAGTAAATATTCTAGGTAAGTATGTATGTCTGTTCCTTTGTAACGCTATAGACAAACGCAAACGCGTGCTCCGATTTTGATGATTCTTACGTCAATCGATTTTCCTTAATCTTGCGAGTGCTAAGGTGGATTTAAGAGGAACAAGTATCCACGGATCCACCCATGTGTGTGGTGTGTGGATTAAAGAGGAGATAAAGGTGTCCACACATGTGGAGCCGAGCTGTGGATCCATGTGGACGGAGGGAATAAAGACATATCATTAATCAAAGCTAAATATAGCGACAACCAGACGCCACATTGTAAAAAAAAACTGAAATTCGACTAGCCATGTCAAATGGGGTATCATTGAATAGGTATTCGAAAATCATCTTTAGGTTTCCCTTATCATTTTTCATTTCGAATGAACATTTAGGATCTATAATGATTTAAAGTTGGTTAGCAACCATGCTCACTTAAATTTTTGCCTCCTTATTTTTGTTTACAGTCGGTTTTGTTAGCACTTTTGATTATGTCAAGTTACTCCAACACCTCGAATCATCAATCTTCAGGTACCTCAACGAAACGAAGCTCAATGTGAGCACCTCCCACTACAAGGGCGGAACCACGGACCAGCACTCCCTGATCATCCTGGATGCCAGGGGAGCAGACCTGGGGAACTACAGCTGCGAACTCACCAACGCTGTGGGGAAAGGCAGAAGCGAAGATAAGATTGATGTTAATGTGCTTTGTAAGTATGAGTTTCAGGTTTCTAGATCGTGACGTTTTTACGTACTATCTATACTTATAATATGAGTTCTGGCCACATAATTTGAATAAAAATAAATAAAGGATCTTCAATGAAATCTCGTTAGTCCTAATCAGAAAACTTGACTTCTTTTTTTAAAATATTGGATACTTGCTTTTGCCCGCGTCTTCGCGTGGTCTACAGTTTATCGCGAAAACAAGCATTCTATGTTCTTCTAGGATATTAAGAACTAAAGCAAACACCAACACCAACAATAAACAACAATATAGCACCAACGATCTTGATGTTTTATGACAGACTTGTTATTATTGCATTTCCATGGCGACCGTTCTTTACAGCGAGTAATAAACATTTTCCAGTTTTCCCGTGGCAACTTACCATTTTCCGGAATAAAAGTATCTTGTGTTTTATTCCAGGGTATAAGCTATCTCCATTCCAAATTTCATCAAAATCCGTCCTGTCGTTATCATTGTACCCAAACAAACAAACAAAGAGATAACGTTTCACTTTTATATATTCAAATCAAATAATATTTATTCATGATAGATTCAGGTACAATGAGTTTTTAAAATATGGTCAAGACCTACCAAAACTTGCCTCTAGAAAGCGTGTGAATATATAAAAAATAATTTATATAACATTATTTAAAAACGATTAGATTGCATTATTGGTGTGGATGTTCTCGCTAAGCACGTGTTAATGTTAAAATCATAAAAGTTTAGATTTGGGATTTGTTTTCTTTACGAAACGAAATTATTGCAATATTAGCCATGTTTAGGTTGGTCAATTCAGAACACTACCAAAAGATGGTGTTACCGTCCCCGTAAGACGGAATTACAAAATGTGGGAAAAATTTGTATGATGATGTACTGGTTATGGTAGCCGAACTGGTTAAAGGCATGTGCCACGCTGAGGCATGGATGATGCGCGTCTAAATACCGTAAAATTAATAGATCTGTTTTCGCTAAGCAGGCGTTATATGCTAAAATCGTTTTTATGATTTACTAGTGGCTCTAAGAGCTGTAGACCTCGCGAGCACTAACTTTTTTGCAACAGTGTGCACAGTAGCGTCATCTAGTTACCTTATTGTAAAACTAACATTAATAACCAAGGTGGTCCATCCATCCCTACCTAGTGGGTAAAGGGCTGATTCTACTGGTAGAAACCTAAAAGTGAGCAATTTATTGAGGAAGTATCCCCTTCCCCCCCCCCCCCCATTCAAAAATCCCTGACAAACAAAAAAATCTAAAAATTCGTTGAACCTGTATACCAAGTTTTGACTAGATCAGTTGAGAAATGCGACCTGTAGAGGAGAACAGCCAAACAGAAGGACAGGCGGACAGCCGGAAACACACGAAAGAATTTTTGGCCAAGCTGAAACGGAGACGCGTCACTCGCTTCGCGCTCTCTCGGTTAATTAACGCCCAAATTTTACATTGTTCCAAATATTTCTATAACAGCCAGTCTCATTATTTCTACCTATGTGGAATTTCACTGCTAGAAATAATTATTTGAAATCACTTTTGTGAAGCAATCAAATCTCCATCTCCAGCAGGCAAAATCCAGATAGACGTGTCGCTAAAACCTTGTGATACCTATCTTGAAATCTCAACACTTTGACCAATCCAAATTCCAGACAAGCCCCAAGTGAAGCTGGTGATGTCGTCACCCAGCCCGATCCTGGAGACGGAACATCGAAACGTGACGCTGACCTGCCAGACGGAGTACGGGAACCCCTCGCTCCTGGACGAAGTCATCTGGTACCTGGACGGAGAGATCCTGAAGCAACTGCCGGAGTGTAACCAGACTCATCATGCTGAAGGAGGTAATGTCAAATATAATCATAACATTTATTTAGTACTATTTGCGCCCTGAAGATTTGTACGTATACAAATTTTGCTCCCTCCCCCTATCTCCCTACTCCCCCCTCCCCACCCAGTCACTTTTAAAATCCCTACCAACAACCACCTACTCCTACACAATCCCCCCCCCCCCCCACTCATACTTCACTTCACCTATCACTTTGACACCTGTCATTTTGACATAGAAGGTCTAAAAATATAAAAGTTTTTTTTTTGCTATGTCTGGAAGTTTTTTTTCATGTTTCTTCACATTCTGTTCAATACTTTATTCACATTCAATTTTATTTTATTTATTTTTTCATTTATTTTATCTATATTTTACTATATATTTTTTCGCATGGAGGACAAACATATAATTGAAATTGTATACGAGTATAATATAATAAAACTACACAGAAGTAACGTAGCTACTACTGGCATACCGCTTTTTATACTCAAGTGGTTATACTAGTTGTTTGGAGTGCAGCCACCTCTGGGACTGTTCTGCCAAGTATCAGCTCGAGGCTTTGAATTCAATTGAGAATGAGATGCTTTTAGGCTCATTGGGGATAACACTCTAGTAAAGAGTAAGCTTCAAAGTCTGGCGCATCGACGTGAGGTAGCAAGCCTGTCGGCATTCTACAGATTGCACTATGGAGAGTGTGCCTTGTGCACAATCTGATTCCCGCATCACCTTTCTATTACCTTACGAATAGACGATCGGCAAATCGACACCCTTTTATGCCTTTTACCTCGCACAAGAACGAAGCGTTACGCTTCATCATTTATTATAAGAATTCCTTAGAAGTGGTATGCTCTGCTCTCGTTAGTATTTCCGGTAAAATATAACCCAGGTGTATTCAAGTCAGGAGTGAAAATGTATCTACTAGGCAAGCGTGTTACACCTTCGACCACATCATTCGTTTCCATCAGGAGAGATCGTGGTCAAACGAATGCCAAGAAAGAAAAAAAACTTGCTACAGATGTAATAGGAATTAAAGTGTATTTGACTTGTAGTACTATAAAAATAACATAAAAGTTTTTCCAGTGGCGAAATAGTTTTTTATCAATTGCTTGACTTCGAGACTTCTAAGTACATTGAGCTTCAAGTTTTAACTTAGGATTTCCTAAGTTTCAATAGAACAGTGCGCAAACAGATATACAGTTACATAATTTAAAAATATATGATAGTATTATTTAATAATTATATATTTGTCCCCTACGCCAATTCTTAAATGATTTTTATTTTACAGATTTTGTTACCTACTGCTTTACTTAAGTACTCGTAAATATTACATTAGAGCAGTAACTCAGTAAGTAACATAAAGTCTTGCACAATCGCAAAATAAAAGGTACTAAGGTACAATGAAGTTTGTTCTATGAGAAATAAGTCTGTCTGGCATAAAATAAGCTACTGAATAAGAATATATCTATTTTTAAATGGTATTTTTCTGTCTGTCTGTGTTCTCGCATCACTTCAATACTACTACAATGAATGAAATGCTATTTTTATTGTTGGATTAACTTAAGATTAGACTTAATATTGGTGTACTATGTATCCCAATCTGATGAGTAGGAGCCAAGCAATCGAGATTTTTCGGTTCTGGAGTAACACATAGGTTACTTGTATTGTAACCCATTTTTGCGATGACATTTAAAGTATAGTTTTGTTAATTCATTAAATATTTACTTATGTAATTTTGTACTTCTTTTAGCCAATCTCTGCGACGAGGTAGACCCATCGATGCTGCTCCTCCAGGATACGACGAAGAGCTTCCACGGCAATTACTCCTGCAAGGGCAAGAACGTCGCTGGGTGGGGGGACGAGAGTAAGAAGACCGAGCTGGTTGTCAATTGTAAGTAGACCCGTCGATGCTGTTCCTACAGGATACGAAGTTCTTCCACCGCAACTTCTCCTGCAAGAGCAAGAAAACTAAAAAATCTGTACTTTTAAAAAAAACACTTATAGAAAACGATATTACCAGCGAGTATATCAAAATCAAAAATAGAAAGCTTGATTGCCTCTTTTTAGTATGATTCACAGTCTGGTTTTTTATTTTTATAAAAACTTATTTTTATATGTTTTAATTCTTATTTGGCTAGCCTGTGCACTAGAATTAAACTATGTCTATGATACATTTCAGATCCCCCCGGTCGAGCCAAGCTGACACACTCCCCGTGGCGCGTGGTGAAGGGAAAGAGTTTGGTGCTGAGCTGCGCCATCAAAGAGAGAGGAAGGCCTGAAGCTCATAGGTGACAAACATATCTCTTGAATTTCTAGGGGTTCTGAATGTCTGAATGAAAAAAACTCTTGTGTCTGTCTATCACAGCCTCATAGCTAATTTGCTCCGAATCTATCGGACCGATTATGTTGAAATTTGGTACACCTGCGCCCTAAATACGTACGTGTAACATGGCTCTATGAACTGTAGACCTTGCGAGTGCAAACTTTTTTGGAATCAATCTAGCGGTGCACAGTAGCGCCATCTAGTTACCTTGTTGTAAAACTAACATTAATAACCAAGATGCTCCATCAATCCCTACTTAGTAGGTAAAATGGCTGATTCTACTGGTACAAACCTAAAAGTGAGCAATTAACTGCATTTTGAGGAGCTATTCTGCTCATCACGCCGAAAATCCTC
The DNA here is from genome assembly GCA_946251855.1 of Alsophila aescularia. Classification (NCBI taxonomy): domain Eukaryota; kingdom Metazoa; phylum Arthropoda; class Insecta; order Lepidoptera; family Geometridae; genus Alsophila; species Alsophila aescularia. Next base: position 54,060,135 of record OX276373.1, read on the forward strand.
ATCAGATCTTCAACCATTGAAATCAGATCTAATGAGGCGGAGATATTCAGTAGTCTCCTTTTTGCCCCTTTTTGGGGGCAATCAAAAATACCGTACAACTGAAAAAAACTTAAAGTTTGTTAAACCTGTGCACCAAGTTTAATTTAGATCGGTTGAGAAATGCGACCTGTAGAGGAAAACAGCCGGACAGACATCCGAACATACGAAAGAATTTTTGCCCAAGCTGAAACAGAGATGCTTCGCTAGAGCTTCGCGCTCACTCGGTCAATGAGTTTTGAATAAATTATGGGGTAAAATTAGAAAAAAAAAATGCTATCTGTACCGTGTAACATATCAAATGAAAGGGTTTGATGTGATAGTCTCAATTTTTGTTATGGTTAGTTTTAAATTTATTTTGAAAATAGATAAAAATTGACCATTTCCCCTCCCTTATTTCCGAAACCACTGGGTCAAAATTCATGTAAAAGTACAGAAAATAGGTATTTATTTATACTCGTAGATTACAGGAAAACCTATAAGAAATCTATGGTCACAAAATAACCTGGTAAATCTCTCAATATTGTGAGATAATATATCCGACTGCGACACTCTCCACGCGAACGCACTTGTCTGGTTTTGTCACCAGATACCGTTGGCTCCGCGGCGGCCGGCTCGTCAGCGACATCGTCTCCCAGAACTGGACAATTGACCCCGTGACACTCGACCACCGCACCAACTTCTCCTGCCAGGGGATCAACGCGGGCGGCCACGGGGATCCGGCCACTACTTCAGTAGACGTGCTAGGTAAGGTGGACTTTAGAGTTACGCGTTAGGGCTGCTTTTGGAATGACATGTGGCCGGTACTAAACTGGACCATTGACCCTGTGACACTCGACCACCGCACCAACTTCTCCTGCGGGGATCAACGCAGGTGGCCACGGGGACCCGGCCACCACTTCAGTAGACGTGCTAGGTAAGGTGGACTTTAGAGCTACGCGTTAGGGCTGCATTTGGAATTACATGTGACCGTTACAAAACTGGACAATCGACCCTGTGACACTCGACCACCGCACCAACTTCACCTGCCAGGGGATCAACGCCGGCGGCCACGGGGATCCGGCCATCACTTCAGTAGACGTGCTTGGTAAGGTGGACTTTTGAGCTACGCGTTAGGGCTGGTTTTGCAATGACATGTGACCGGTACAAAACTGGACCATCGACCATTTGACACTCGACCACCGCACCAACTTCTCCTGTCAGGGCATCAACGCGGTTGGCAACGGGGACCCAGCCACCACTTCAGTAGACGTGCTAGGTAAGGTGTACTTTAGAACTACGAGTTACGGCTGCTTTTGGAATGACATGTGAAGGGTACAAATAAACCCTACATAGTTTTGGGCTTGGATCATTATTTTTTGTTTATTTGTCGTATGAGGTAGTGCTGGCCTCTGGTGTCAGAGTTTGTCAGGACGCCCAAGGGCCGCTGAAAACTACTATTAATCAATAACAGCTGGGACCGACAGCTTAACGTGCCCTCCAAAGAACGGAGTGATTAAAAACCGCACATAACTTAGAAAAGTCATTGGCACCAATGACTTTTCTAAGTTATGTGCAGTTCAAGCCTAGAAACGAACTCGGTATCGTTAAATTCTAAATCGCACCAGTATATCATTAGGCTATCATCTGCGGCATAGTGCGCTGCTAGGACTAAATAGAGCAAGATGTTAGGGCTGCTTTTGGAATGACATGTAAGACACGTCTGAAGACCGAAGGTGAAAGTGACCAGTAAAAATAATCCCCCTCCCCCTCTACCTCTTCTCATACCCCTCTTCCTCTTCTTCTGGGTCTCCCCATCCCCATACAGAGCCATTATTCAATGTTATTTTCTTATTTTTTCAGCTCCACCAAGCTTCAAGTATGCAATGAATCACTACAGCGGAGCTCTGTACAAATCACAGGTATGTAGCCATAATTCTAGTTAAAGGGGAATACGGCTCTATTTGATATCACGTGAACATAAACTGGTCTAGATACAACTACAGGCAAACGCACCCACACAGCTACATTTCCACTATCTTGCTGCATGTGAATACAACAAAGATAAAAGAGACATACGCAGAATGAAGCGCGAGTGAGATTATAATAATTGTCACTGCTATCACGTACTACACAAACGCCACTCCGATTGCAATTAAGGTAATTGCACCTATTTTATGTCACATACGCGTCCTTATGGCATCTGTAAGCCGCCATATTAGTTTTCTTGACACTGCATATAACCATATATCACTCTGGTGATGGGATTAAGACAAATCCAATGATACCTAATTTATCAAAATCCATCAAACCGTTTAGGCTGTAAGACGAGCCAAAGGAACGTGCAAACATACCCACATACATATAGTCCAAAAACATAAGCCTTTGCAGTCGGGTAAAAACAGACAATCCCAGACTAATATCAAATAATGACAAATCAATTTCAAATTTATTTTATTTCATGAAGAACACTCAATGGTTTACAATAAAAAGTACGTACAATAGATTCACATGTGAGTGTACACAGAACCTACATTAAATTTATTTTATTTCATGAAGAACACTCAATGATTTACAATAAAAAGTACGTACAATAGATTCACATGTGAGTGTACACAGAACCTACATTAAATTTATTTTATTTCATGAAGAACACTCAATGATTTACAATAAAAAGTACGTACAATAGATTCACATGTGAGTGTACACAGAACCTACATTAAATTTATTTTATTTTATGAAGAACACTCAATGATTTACAATAAAAAGTATGTACAATAGATTCACATGTGAGTGTACACAGAACCTACATTAAATTTATTTTATTTCATGATGAACACAATGATTTACAATAAAAAGTACGTACAATAGATTCACATGTGAGTGTACACAGAACCTACATTAAATTGAGCTTGTGTTGTAGGTTTATGTATTACCTTCGAGCATATAACAAAAACTATATATAATCCATACTATTATAAAATCAAAAGTAACTCTGTCTATCTGTTTGTCATCTTTTCATGAATAAACGGATGAATCAATCTTGATGTTTGATATGGAGATAGTTTGAACCATGGGGAGGGACAGGATACTTTTAGATCGCGATAAAGTAATACCGACGAAGTCGCGAACAAAAACCAGTACTTAATAATAAAATACCTTTTCACATTAAACGGCTGAGCTGATCTTGATGAACTTTAGTATGGAGATAGTTTGAAGTCTGGGGAAGAACATAGGATACTTTTTTTTTACCGCAATTAACTGTAGCCTATATAGAAAAGCTAGTGTTATATAACTACTTTTTATTTTTCAGAACATATCCCTTTCGTGCACGGTGGAATGCGCCCCCTTGTGCAGCGTGCAGTGGCTGAAGGACGGACAGGTCATCGACCCCAGCAAGACAGACCGCTACTACGTGAAAGAGCAGGAAATAAAACCTCAAGTCAATAGGAATGACTTCGAGGCGACTGAGTCTACTCTGGTAAGTTTACGCGACTTACTTTCCACTGGTATGTGTGCTGTATGTGCAGTCTACTCTGGTAAGTTTGCTTGATTAAGTTTACACTGGTATATGTGCTGTGTGTGCAGTCTACTCTGGTAAGTTTGCGCGACTAAGCTTACACTGGTATGGGTGCTGAATGTGCAGTCTACTCTGGTAAGTTTGCGCGACTAAGCTTACACTGGTATGGGTGCTGAATGTGCAGTCTACTCTGGTAAGTTTGCTTGATTAAGTTTACACTGGTATATGTGCTGTGTGTGCAGTCTACTCTGGTAAGTTTGCGCGACTAAGCTTACACTGGTATGGGTGCTGAATGTGCAGTCTACTGTGGGTGCTGAATGTGGTAAGTTTGCTTGATTAAGTTTACACTGGTATATGTGCTGTGTGTGCAGTCTACTCTGGTAAGTTTGCTTGATTAAGTTTACACTGGTATATGTGCTGTGTGTGCAGTCTACTCTGGTAAGTTTGCGCGACTAAGCTTACACTGGTATGGGTGCTGAATGTGCAGTCTACTCTGGTAAGTTTGTGCGACTAAGCTTACACTGGTATGTGTGCTGTATGTGCAGTCTAGTCTGGTAAGTTTGCTTGATTAAGTTTACACTGGTATATGTGCTGTGTGTGCAGTCTACTCTGGTAAGTTTGCGCGACTAAGCTTACACTGGTATGGGTGCTGAATGTGCAGTCTACTCTGGTAAGTTTGCTTGATTAAGTTTACACTGGTATATGTGCTGTGTGTGCAGTCTACTCTGGTAAGTTTGCGCGACTAAGCTTACACTGGTATGGGTGCTGAATGTGCAGTCTACTCTGGTAAGTTTGTATGATTTAGTTTACACTAGTATTTGTGCTGTGTGTGCAGTCTATTCTGGTAAGTTTGCGCGACTAAGCTTACACTGGTATGAGTGCTGAATGTGCAGTCTACTCTGGTAAGTTTGTGTGACTAAGTTTACACTGGTATGTGTGCTGTGTGTGCAGTCTACTCTGGTAAGTTTGCGCGACTAAGTTTACACTGATATGTGTGCTATGTGTGCAGTCTACTCTGGTAAGTTTGCGTGACTAAGTTTACACTGGTATGTGTGCTGTGTGTGCAGTCTACTCTGGTAAATATGTCATCTCTAGTTGATAGACTCGGGTGTTACTTTGTGAAAATCCACACCAATATACAAAAGTGAAACGTTGTATGTTTGGTGAGCTTTCGCGCGATAACGGCTAGACGGATTTTGATGAACTTTGGAATGGAGATAGCTTATGCCTCGGAAAAAAATATAGAACACTTTTAGTCCCGGAAAATGGTAAGTTTTCATGAGAAAAGTGGAAAATGTTGATTACTTGCTGTAAGCAACGGCTGCCATGGAAACGAAATAATAAAAAGCTGTCAAAAAGCATCAACATCGATGGTGCTATACTTTTGCATTAGTTTTATCCTAGAAGAACATAGCATGCATTTTTTTGTGATAAACGTAGTCCGCGTGGATGAAGTTGTGGGCGAAAGCTAGTACATATTCAAAATTAACGAATAAAAATTATATAAGCTTACTATACATATTTATATATTTTATGGTGTAAATATGTATTCATTTATTTACTGAAAACCACCTACCCCTACAACCGTTATTTCTCTCCTTGCACGGTTGTCTGATAGAGATCGCTCTGAGCGAAAAGACCGCCTCTTTTGACACTCATTGTAAAACTGTATTTTTAGATATCGTTTTTCGTTGTACTTGTAGCGTCCAATAAAGAGTATACTATCTATTTTAGTTCCGCCAAATAAACAGACCCAATAAAGTTTTTTTTACTCTTTCAGAGATGGTATTTTGAATGTAAGTGTTATGAGTGTTTGATCGCGTAGGTGTCTCATAAAAAAGTAGTCATAGTTGAAGTGGCAATGGGCAGGACATATAGTTCGCAGAACCGACAACCGCTGGGGAATAAAGGTTCTCGAATGGCGACCACGAACAAGCAAGCGAAGTGTGGGGAGACCCCCACACGATGAACCGACGACATTGTAGCCATCGCAGGAAGTCGGTGGATGGAGGTGGCACAAGATCGCTCGTCATGGCGCTCTTTGGGGGAGACCTATGTTCAGCAGTGGACTTCTAAAGGCTGACATGATGATGATGATGATGATGATGATGATGATGAGGTGTCTCATTTATCTGCTTTCCCTTCCAGCACTGGAACATGTCAGCATGGCCGCACGGCGTGCTCGACCGCACAGCCGACACGGCCGCCTACACTTGTCGCTCGTCCCACAACACTGCCGGCCCACCTGTCAACAGCACGACCAAGTTTGCCGTCGAGTGTGAGTATACTGTCAAACAGGGCCCTTATTCGCTATGAACACTCTGCCACGTAACGTAATACGCCGCCCGCGTGGTATTGTCTGTAATTTGCTGAACGATTCTAAAACGTTACGTGTGTGATTGGTCATAGCGGATAACCCCACAGCACAACTAAGTCTGCCATCAAGGAGTATACTGAATTGTAGCACGGAACATGTCAGCTTAGTCAAAATCCTCCCGATTTCTTTGAGGTACGGCAACAATTCCTATACAGGGTTTTTGGTAGAGGGTTAGAAAAACGTGGTGGGAGTGTAGGTGGATCTATTAGGAAAATACAAGTACGCGTCAAAGTGTTAATTTTATTTTTACCCGACGACGGCGAAGCAAGGGAAGGGTAATGTGTTTATCAGTTTATGTATGTATGCATGTATCTATGTATGTGGATATGTGGATGTTCCACCATATCGTCGCACCTATCGGTCCGATTTTGACAAGCAGGTGTCAATCGATTCGTCTTCAGGTAGTCATAGGCTATTTTTTACACGGCTACGCAAATGATACTTAGTCGGGTAAAAAAACACATAATAACACATAACCCTTACGACTACGGCAAGGCAAAGGATGGGCTATGTGTTCATACTAAAAACTTAGTCTGATTTTGACAAACTAGGTATCAAAGTCATCAAAGTCTGGCGCATCGACGTGAGGTCGCAAGCCTGGCGGTATTCTACAGATTACACTATGGAGAGTGTGCACAAGAACTGCACCACCTGATTCCCCCATCACCTTTCCATCACAGTACGACTAGACGATCAGCAAAGCGCCACCCATTCATGGTTGAAATACCTCGCACAAGAACGAAGCGTTACGCTTCTTCATTTATTCTAAGAACTGCAAAGGAGTGGAATGCCCTGCCCTCGTCAGTGTTTCCGGTAAATTATAACCCCGGAGTGTTCAAGTCAAGAGTGAGTAGGTATCTACTAGGCAAGCGTGCTACACCTTCGACCACATCATCGCTTTCCATCAGGTGAGATCGTGGTCAAACGATTGCCTAGTCCGTAATAAAAACTAAAAAAAAACGACTCGTCTTCATGTATAAAGTCTCATAGGCTACTTTTTTACCTGACTACGGCAAGGCAAAGGAAGAGTTATGTGTTCAAACTAAAAATTTGATCCGTTTTTGACAAGCGAGGTATCAGTTAATTCGTCTTCATCGCAAGAGTGTCATAGGCTATTTTTACACGACGTAGACGGGTTTTAGTTTTCGAACTTATGTCTTGTTTAATAATTACATTAGTAGTACTATTAGTATTAGTGTTTCGTATCGTATCGTATCGTATCGTATTAGTTAATTTATAGAATCTGAAATTTTGACTTACGAAAGTTTGTTGGTCTCAGACGTATCTTTGCTTTAGTCAAGGCCCTTTAGGATCCCTACTGTACCTAAATAATTCGATCTAACCTCTTCATGCTAGGAAAATGAAAATAAAAAGCTAGTAGGAAAAACTCTAAAAAATTATGCTTTTTTCAATGAACAATGATCCACCTACGCCCACCATGTTTGGCTAACCCTCTACCAAACACCCTCTATGTACGATACCTTAAATGTTGACGTCTGTATAACAATTATCTTTTTCAGATGAACCAGAAAACATAACAGTGACTCCTAAAGTAGTTTCGGTCATCGAAAATGAGATACCAGGCAAAGTTATTTGCTCAGCCATGTAAGTCACCACCTCTCACTCTCTCACTCACCATTCTTGAGAACTGTTTTCTTTTATCGAATCACTTCAAAGATACGAGCAATGGTAGCCTAGCGAGCGATGGTTGCCTTACGGTTCTATAATGCAACTTAGAATCCAACGATACCGGGTTCGATCCTAGGCTCCGCACCATTGACTTTTCTAAGGTGTTGTTTTCCATCGCTCCGTGCTTCGGAGGGCACGTTAAGCTGTCGGTCCAGGCTGTTATTGATTAATGTCAGTCGTTGAGCCATGTCAGAGGCCCTCAGGCGGCCTGACAAACTCTGAAGATAGCACGACAAACAAACAAAACTTCAAAGAGCATCTAACATTAATTTTGTGTCGAGTCTGACATACCCAAACTTTCGCCATTTTGAAAAAAAGCTTGATTTCTTGTCCTTAAATGAAACTAAGGATATACTAGGGATCATGATAAGAAACAAAAGTGTTGCAAAATAATCGTCTAAGTGATATACTTTCTGAGATATACTTTCTGAGATATACTTTCTGAGTTATACTTTCTGAGATATACTTTCTGAGATATACTTTCTGAGATATACTTTCTGAGATATACTTTCTGAGATATACTTTCTGAGATATACTTTCTGAGATATACTTTCTGAGATATACTTTCTGAGATATACTTTCTGAGATATACTTTCTGAGATATACTTTCTGAGATATACTTTCTGAGATATACTTTCTGAGATATACTTTCTGAGATATACTTTCTGAGATATACTTTCTGAGATATACTTTCTGAGATATACTTTCTGAGATATACTTTCTGAGATATACTTTCTGAGATATACTTTCTGAGATATACTTTCTGAGATATACTTTCTGAGATATACTTTCTGAGATATACTTTCTGAGATATACTTTCTGAGATATACTTTCTGAGATATACTTTCTGAGATATACTTTCTGAGATATACTTTCTGAGATATACTTTCTGAGATATACTTTCTGAGATATACTTTCTGAGATATACTTTCTGAGATATACTTTCTGAGAGATACTTTCTGAGAGATACTTTTTGGGTTCAAAAATTATTATGTACTAGTAGTGGCTCTGTGAGCTGTAGACCTCGCGAGTCTGTAAATAATGTCATAGCTTAAAGCTGAATATGTGTTCACAGCGCACCTTAAAACAAAAAAAAACTCAAAGACACTAAATAAACATATAATTGTCGAACCTGCTCATAAAATTTCACGAGAATCGGTTGAAAAATACGTTCTGTTTTTTTTAACGTATAAGAGAGAGATAAGAGGGTTGTCTTATATAAGCCAAATTAAAAATACTAATATCTGCATCGGCAAAAAAAACATTTAATTGACGAACCTGCTCACAAAATTTCACAATAATCGGTAGGAAAATGCGACTTGTAGAGCAGAGCAGCTGGACATCCAGACATCCTCCGGTCATACGAAAGTATTTTTGTCCAAGTTGAAACGGACACGCTTCGATCGCGCTTCGCGGTCGGTCGGTCGATTAATCCATCAAAATTCACGATATATTATTTTATTAGCAGCGCCCGCGGCTTCGCACGCGAAGTCATTTCTCTAGGTCAAAAGTATTCTATTCCAAGACCTTCAACCGTCAAAAAGGTTTTTATTGATTGTCATCAAACCGTGAAAACCGTATCTCAATCGGTCCAGTAGTTTTTACGTGATGCGCGAACATACAGACAAACAAACAAATAAACAGACAGACACGATTTTTGGAATGTTCTTCAGTAGCTTATTTTAAGTACCCTAGACCATATTTTTTTATATATCTTTTTTGTACAGACTTTTTGTCTTGTGTCATATTATAGTCGGTCCATATTGCTTTATTATAAGTATAAATAGTGTAACTATGGGATGGCGTGGGTTAGAATAGTTGACTGCGACATTAATTATAACAATTATATTACGGTGATCAATACAGAAATACTAGGTAGATAGATAGATGGATAGATAAATTCATTATTGTACACACCACAAACAAAAATAACTAAAAGAAGAAACAATAGTAGAAGAAGTGTTACAATGGGCAACCTTATCGCTAAAAGCGATATCTTCCAGTAAAACTTTGGATGGAGAGGATAGCAGCATATTGTGTTCCAAATGCATGTACTCGTAAACGACGAAACAAATAATTTTCAAACCCGAACATCTCAGAAAATATACTCCATAGGAATTTTTTAAACACTTATATATTACATTATATTTTCGTATCGATTGACACTAGTTTCAGTTATGGCCATGAAATCGAACTTTTTCAAAATTACGGAAGTTTAGATAATATGCCAATAATGACAATACATGCTCGTTATAAAAAAAACTAAACATATCTAATCAAGGTATCATCTGTTGCTAAAAAGAGTTAAGTTGAATAAGCAACAAAACTGTCTAGAACCTTTCTACTACTGCAAATAAAGTTGTCATCATCAGCCTATACGTGACCATTGCTGTACGTAGGCCTCTCCTAATTCACGCCACTGAGCTCGGCCTTCAGCTCTCCGCATCCAGCGCATAAAAATGTGCTAGAAATTAATTTATTTTTTCTTACAGGGGCTTTCCAAAACCGTCTTACTCTTGGCGCCGCGATCACCCTTCGAAATCTGCGGGAAAAGACCACACCAACACCTCCCTCGTCCTGTCCTCTACCAACACTTTACTGCTGGAACCAGTCCAGAGGAAAGACGGCGGCGACTATGTCTGCGAAGCGTACAACAGACATGGATCGGTCAACACTACCATGTATTTGGACGTTATGTGTGAGTGTCAAATGTTTCAACCAGTTTGGTAATATTACATTGGATTTAAAATGTTCTAACTTTCAAATGTTTCAAGGGGGGAAAGGTCAGTGTTGGCCTCTGTGGGGTGTGTCCATGCCAGAGGATGCACTTCTATAAAATGCCGAGAATACCGACAGCGACGACTAGCAGGAATACTCCTGCTAGTCGTCGCTGTCGGTATTCTCGGCATTTAATTGGTATTCTCGGTATTCTATAAGCGCGCACTGACCACGCCCTTACTAGGATGCCGCAGCAAACTATAGTAACGGACCTGCATCTTTGTGAGTCGTCCGCTCTGGGCAATATTACATTCCAGATGGAGTTTCCCGCATTTTTTAACCTCCGGAATATAATAAGTGTGGCGGAAGCGAGTCTTCGGCGCTTAAACCAAACAACTGGATAAGGGACTCAAATCCCGAAGTAAAAATGAAGAAACCATGAAAGCAAAACTAAAAGAGATATTACCTCAGGAGGATCCCTCTCTTACCTCAAGAGCTCAGGCTGCCCCTCGTACTCTATGGGGGGGGGGGGGGGGGGCGGCACAGTTTTGCCACTAGTGGATATACACAAGAAGTTCGTCCACAAACATCAGAACCAAGAATGATTCAACAGTCCTTCCACAAGAGCATGTTCCTTGTGAGACCCCGCAGTAGCTCATTGACGGGTGCATCAATACTAGCCGAAAAAGCTCTTAACATCCAGGTCAAGTCAGAGGGACTATGCCCAAAAACAGTTGCCGTCAAATGCAATCAAAATCATCAGGCCAAGCTGGCAGATTCCAGAGCCAAATACCAACAAGCAGCAAGGATAGAAACCAAGCCTATCAGAATCTCCAACACGGGCTAGATAAAATTAAAACATGGCTCAAAAAATTGAGAATTAAAGCTAGTGCCTCGAAGTCAACCCAGATCACATTTACTCTCCGCCCTAGAGACTGTCCACCTGTACATCTAGGAAATACTACCTTGCCACACAATGGTTCAGTGAAATACCTTGGCATGCACCTAGACCGAAAGCTCACCTGGAGAAAGCACCTACAGAAGAAAAAAATAAGCAATTAAACCAGATATATCGAGGGCTACATTGGTTACTCGGTAGAAACTCAGGTTGAGCGCAGACAACAAACTCCTGATATACAAAGTGGTTCTAAAACCAATCTAGACTTACGGCATCCAACTCTAGGGTTCGGCGTACAATTCCAACATCGCAATTATACAGAGAGCTCAAGTTGCCCTGAGTTGTCAGGATGCCCTGAGAAACTTATCCAGCGCTCCGTGGTTCCCAAAAACTGTGAACTCAACGAAGAGCTAAGCTTTAACAAAGTTAGTGAAGAGATTAAGCAGTATTCAGCTCCCCCCCCCCCACCCCCCCCTTACCCCCTTGCGGCAGAGTTACTGACGATCAATCACCCAAAGAGATTTAAATGAAAGTACATCATGAAACTGGATGTAATGGATGGTCGATGGACTGCTGCTCCCACAAGACTTAGACGCCCAACACATCTGCTCTAAGTTTATGAATTGATTGCGGCCAAATAGGGAAAAAAGAAAATACTATCTCTTTTTGGAATAAAAATGAAACGTTGTTTTTTATTTTTACCCGACTGAGTTGAGGGAAAATGTGTTTATCAGCCTAAAGACCAAACGCGTGGGCCGATTTTGATGATTCTTACGTCAATCGATTTGCCTTAATCTTGCAAGTATCACTAAATTATTATATTTTAAAATATTGATGCCATATTGTGAAAAAGAAAATTCGACCAACTATGTTTTGTTAGGTTGGGTATCGTTAAATAGGTATTTGAAAATCATCTTAGGTTTCTCTTATAACTTTTGATTTCGAATGACCATTCATCTATAATGATTTAGACGCAGTTGGGTTTTTTCATAGTGCGTAAATATTCTTGTTTGTAAAATAATTCAGTTTCTTATTTTCTTTACTTCTTCAATAAGATAATTTTACAGTATATAAAAAAGTTTATTTTCAACAATATATTAAATAATTTATGTTTCTTTTCCAGACATACCCGAGTGCGGAATCAAGCAAACTGACAGAGATGGTAATCAGGTGCTCGTATGTACTGCAATTGCTAATCCTACAAAGGTGATTAACACTTTTAAGCCCTATACAGATTCAAGAAATTTTTACTTGTTAATCTGGTTGATTGATGTTAAGTGCAAATCAGGCCTCGGAGTATAACAACTATCATTCTTCACTGTTGCAAAAAGTCTTGGGCAGTACTGCAGTCACTCCAAATTTTTAAGTTTTGTATTATACAAAGATAAAGAAACACAATTGCACTTTATAACACACCATAAAAATGCACGAAAGGATACAATTATATATATATATTAAAGTGTATACTCGGTACTAAAATATTATAATAATAAAGAAGAAGTTTGTTTCTAATGGATAAACTCAAAAAATACAGAACCAATTTTAAAAATTCTTACAACTATAGAAAGCTACATTATCAGTGATTATCAAGAGCAGCATCTTATTTTTCAAAAAATTGGAGATCTTCTTACAGCGAGTCATCAATATTTTCCAGTTTTCCCGTGGAAACTTACCATTTTCCGGGATAAATCCTATGTTTTTCCAGGGTATAAGCTATCTTCATTCCAAATTTCATCAAAATCCGTCCAGCTATCGCGTGAAAGCTCCCCAAACAAACCGATAACGTTCCACTTCTATATGTTGGTGTGGATGTATTGAAGTCAATAATATATTTCAGGTAAACTTTAAATGGAAGCTCAAGAATGACAATGACAGTCTCACCACGGAGGAGATCTGGGATGAGGGTACGCAGAGCTTCCTTCAGCTCAGCACCAGCGTGGATGTGTACAGAACTTACTTGTGCTACGCTAACAACAGTGTTGGCATGTCGAGGGCTTGCGAGAGGGATGTTATGGGTAAGTTGATCTGTTTACCCTACTGCGGCGAAGCAACGGAAGAGTAATTAGTTTAATAGTATATGTGTGTATGTATCTATGTATGTCGGTATGTTGATGTTCCACCATAGCGTCGCCATCATTGGTTCTATTTTGACAATCGAGATGTCAATCGATTCGTCTTCAGGTATACAGTGTTATACTTCGATGAAAGAAACAGATAAAGATTCACTAAGTTCGCCCGATTCGTGTTCCACCAAAACTCCACACAATTTATAAACTCCGCTCATGGCCCGTTTATAGTGGAGCTTCTTTAATTGGCAAATAGGTGACTAAGCTTAATCATCATAAAAAGTAAAAAGCCGCTATTCATAGTTTTGTGCCGGGGCAGCACACATAACTAATCGACTACGCGCGCTGACACACGTTTATGTGCGTAACACGTAAATGTTTGCTTGAAGCGAACAGGCAAGCGATACGGGCTAATGCGTGTGGGAAAAGGATGTTTGTTTGGGGAGGAATATCGCTAGCAATATTTTGATGACGATCTGTGACGTACGGTTTTGTACCACGCGACACACACACCACAAATAGTCGCGTGATCGCATATTGAATCTTGATCTTTATTATTTTCTTTCATCGAAGGTGTTATAGGGTTTTAATTTTTGAACTTATGTCTTGTCTAATTTCAGTAGGACATTGCAGTTATTCTGTGGTACTTTAAATTAGAATTTATCTTTGGAATCAGAATATTGACTCTAGTATGATTCATGGACGTAAACCTAATATAATATCAAGCATTGGATAACGTTAACTTGTGTTATATCGATAACTTTTTAATCAATTTAATATGTAAATAAGTAACAGGTTTTATGTGACTTTTATGATTTGCAGCCAACTTGGAAAGTTTCAGTGAGTATATAATTCGGAAATTTTTATTTCTCTTGTACGTTTGGAATGTTTTTATTTCCCCCGATTTTCGTTAAAACGTTGTGATGAATTTAGATGATGACTTTTTTTTTCTACCTGTAACAGTGTTTTTAATGTGTAAGATTTTGTAATATAACACTACCTGTACTCAATAAAATATTTTATTTTCCACCGAACGACATCAAAAATAAAGCCACCAGCGTGAAAATAAATTGATCTCTGGATAAAAACTAATGCCACAGAACGTCCAGATAAAAATGGCGAGACAAGTTTAACTGATCCTCTGTAATAATTGGAAGAATCAACTCAAACGCGAGGAATGGAAGTAAAATAGAGAGGCCTTCACTTTTTTTTCTCATTATGACGACTAAATCTAAATCAAATAATATCAAATTTATTTTAAAAGCTTTTATTTACCTCCACTTGTATGTAACTATGTATTTTGTCTGTGCTGGAATCTTGCAATTGAAATTTTGAGCTCTTTCCGATTAGCTGCGCTTACCCGGCTGAAACTTTCAGGGTAGCTCACACACTGATTATTAACAAAAAAAAGAGAAAAAAGAACAACATAAAAAATTCATTAATAAAAAGCTCTTATAACTTTTTTATATTATTTTGTTACTATTGTTACTAAAACTAATATTGCACTGTCTGTTTGAAATTGCCTTCCAACAAAATTAAAAGAAGAATGATATACCTTGTGTTTTTTACCCGGCTGAGCGGAGGGTATTGTGTTTATCAGCCAATGTATGTATTTATATATTTATTCTTTTGTGGCCCTATATAGACCAAACGCGTGGACCAATTTTGATGATTATTACGTCAGTCTGCGAGTGTCACTAAAGATATGACATTAGTCAAAATTCAATATAGCAAAACCAGACGCCATGTCGTGAAAAAGAAAATAATGAAAATCGACGAACTATATCAATTGGAGTATAGCTAGCGGCACGTAAGACTAGCGGTGAACGAAACCTGGTGGGGATCTTGGCACAGACAGTTTTCGGGAAAAAAAGTATTAAATTTTTTAAAACATTATATAAACTTTGACTGTGCCAAGATCCTCGCCACGTTTCGTTCACCGCTAGACTTACGTGCCGCTAGATATATTATTGAATAGGTATTCAAAATTTTTCTAATCACTTTTCATTTCGAATGACTTAAATAGTCATAGCGATTTGAAGTTCTCAGTCGGGTTTTTTCATTGAGAGTAAATTTTCTTGTTAATTCCAATGAAACTGATCATTTTTCTTTACAGGTACTAAAGTCTGGTGGCGAGACCAACAGAAGCTGATTCTTATCGGAGGCATAGCCCTCGCTGTGCTGGTCATCACTGTCATCCTCTGCATCATCATCATTTGCATCTGCCGGCGAATGCGGTCCAAATCCAAGTGTAAGTGTAAGCTGAAACGTTTGAAATGTGTTAAAACATTTTTGAAATTTGGTGAAACATTTTCAGAATTGGAAACTTATTGAATTGAATTGAATTGAACTTATTGAAACAAATTGGAATATTTAATGTGACATAAACATTTCATAGTAGGGCTTAAGATTTAAATTGGTTTAAACGATTTTGCTGATTTGTTGCTTGTAAGTTTTCGTTGCAAATTAAACGTCGTAACATAAACACAAAATTTAAACGTCGTAACATAAACACAAAATTTAAGAACGCATACACAACAGTTTTGTCATCAGCTTGTATTCGTCTACTGCGGGACATAAACCTCTCCTGATATACCGGTATTCAGCTCTTCTCATCCATTTTCTGCCGGACGACTTTCAGAGGTGTCACTCCACCTGAGCTACGTTCTCTATCGGATGGCCTAGTTTTGGACCTTATCTTTCAAATAAATTCCAATCATAACTATCCCTGTTGAAAGCTGAAGCATTTTTAGCGATAAATCGATTCACCTCAAAGCTGTGCACTGCATCTATTTTGGTGTTAAAGTCGTCGTCGTCGTCGTCGTCGTCGTCGTCGTCGTCGTCGTCGTCGTCGTCGTCGTTGTCGTCGTCGTCGTCGTCGTCGTCGTCGTCGTCGTCCCCCATGACAACGTCCGAGTGTGCCGAGGTCGGTGCGTAAACCTGTTCAAACTTGAAACTATGTATTGTCTCTCGGTAAAGTTTCAATACCAGGTACGCTACCCTGGTTGAGACACGAGAGTTTTCTACAAAACTATCAGCAAGGGCCTTATTGACGAGGAATCCAACGCTCCCTGGGATTGTTTATCCCCCTCTCGGGAGTACATTAATATGTGGCCTGGTTCCAGGTTCACGGTGTCTTCTCCCTCTATTCGGACTTGGACTAACCTCAGAATCGGCCAAAAAATTATATACTGTTTATGTTTTGTCGTCGATGTTTTGTTTAATGTTGTTTTTCTGTTAATAAGCTATTTTAAGCCTTGATTTTGAATGCAATCTGAATGTAATTTTGACTAAATGTGATAATTTAAGGCTTCTAAGGAATAAAATATATTTGTTTTTTTTTAATATCAAAAATAACTTAATTAGTTTGCTTTTAGTTATGTTGCTTTTTCCATACTGTCTTTACTACCATCACAATTTTTAACTAATTTAGTTTTACGTATCTAATATGTTTTGTTTTGTCTTTTCCGGACGCTGCCTACTAAAAACTTGAACACATCAACTAACAAACGAACACACATGTAGACAATAACCCTGTTGAGTTAGAGGAGAGAGAGAAGTGAGTATTTTTTAGTTTCTTTTTTAACTTTAGATGAATGTCTAGTCTAGAAATTAATCATCAAAAAATACAGCTTGAAAGTTTCTAGATACGTTTTTAAGTTTATTTTCAGTTATTTTTTAACATATTAAGTAAAAGTAGATATTTGTAATACTTTTTCTTTTTTTTTAGTGAAATTAGTAGACAATTATTTTAGTAACTAGAAACTTTTTAGCAATTATCAACTTATACCGTTTTATAATATATTATTTTACTATATATTTATAAATTAACATCATTTTATTATTATTTTGGGTTTGTAATTGTTCCAATTTCCAAATTAATAAAAAAACATAGACAATTATATTCAACACAGGACTAAAATGGCGTAATAGAGTAGTATTAGTAAAACTAAAATGAAAATTTTCAGCAACACCGTTGGTCCGAGCCGATTCTTGGCACACATTGTCGATGCCACCCTCAAGGTCACCTCTCATAGTGCCAATGCAGAGATACTGACCTCTCAAGGTCAGGCCGAGGTCATATTCCAAGGTCAATGAGTAAAACGTATTAAGGTCAATGAGTTTGCGAGTTTTGTGCGCTTGGACCAACGGCTGTTATTTTTTTAGGAAATAATAACTCTTAGTTTTTTTTAATGGCATGTATTATGTTTTTCATTATTAACACTTTATACATAAATATATTTTGGTTTATTAGTTTTTTTTTCTATAAAATAATTAATTTTTATAATGATGCATTTATTTAATTTATGACTAACCAATTCCTTATATTTTTATAAATAATGGTGAAAGTTAATAATGAATTTCTGTATAGGTTTTTAACGGCACTAACACCAGACGTATTGAGATTGACTACAATTAATAGTTCAGGTATATTTTACTAACAAAATAATATCTTTATTATTTAGATGGAGAATGCTTTCTGTTTTTTTAGTGCAGTATTTGGCTATACCATTCTTGAAAATCATGTGTGAACTTTGTAGAATATCAAAAGTAGTTTGGCAAAATTTGGAGTGTGCATAATATTATTTTAAACTGTAATATAAGCATGATCAAAATATTTGGAAAGCATTCTTCTTGTATTGTATTTATGTATATTATATGTATGCATTTTTTATTCAGAATTTATATAAGTATTTAGCATTTATGTATTTATTGAACAACTTATAACTACTTGGTTTTGTATTTTATCATACAGTGACATTGATCTACATGTTTCTCACCGCATGTCTCTAATATCACTTTGTTTTGATTTTTTTCATTCAGTCCGGACGGTAGCTGTATAAATGAGGTGTCCATAGCCCAATCTATTATATCACAAGCTTTACCAGCCTTGTCACCGAGATTGAGTCTATCGTTTAGCCCAAAATCCTCGGATAGAACACGGCTTGTAGATTCGCAAAGTTACAATTTAGAAATGAACAAATTCCGAGAAAATACAAGCTTGCAAGCTAATTTGACTCAATTAGAAGCTACAATCAATACAAATGAAGAAACTGAAATGCAAACACCCAAATCTGAGCGTAAAAATGAAAGCAATAATGCTCAAGCTGTAACGCCCAACAAGTGGCCTTTAAAACCTGGAGTGCTCGTTCATGTTAATTCTAATCATACGCTTAGTCCCAAAAATCAAGCTCGACTGCAAACTAATGTAAATAAGGCTGATGAAAATGAAGAAGCTAATTTGGGTCTGCTTGAAAGGAACAGAAACAAAACAAATGAAGTTAGCCCTAAAACAGAATATTCAAAAAAGAATGGTAAGCCAAGAAGACATAATCAAAATGTGGTAACAGGAATAATAAGAAATCTTCGAAGGAAGAGTGATAATGATTCTGATGATGATAGTGGAAAATATAAGAAGATAAACAAATCAAATAAAAGGGCAGTTTCCTTAGTGAACTTGAATAAGACGGGCTATGCACTTCCAAAGAGTAGGCTAAGGTCGTTTTTCCAAAGTGAAACACCTAATGTCATTGTTACTGAAGGAGGTAGTTTATTTTTCATTATGCAAAGTATTCTTTATTACACGATCACGACAATGTATATGACAATAACTTTAACTTAAATTTACACACTATCAATGAAACCACTTATATACTATTGCCATTTTTACTTTAAAAAATACACATTTTTGTAAGTTAAACATAATTTTTTTCTCATACATCATCATCCGTTGGCACATTTCAATATCAATACAAACACTTTCGCTTACCTTTTTGCTGCTGCAGCGTTTGCTTTTTTATTATAATTTGCTTTGTTTTAAATAGGAGTACCTAATAAAAAACGGAATTAATATCAGTAGAATTCTGTGATACTGTTTTGAATTGGAATATTTAATTTTGTAAATGCTCAAAACACAAAATTCCCCGCAATAGTTCCGTTTTTGCTAGTTACAAATTACTGTCGTAATTTTTGCCGCATGGTTGTTTATACATTTTACTATAACAATAGCATGTTTTTAGTTGTATCGTTCAAAAGGCCTGATAGAATTGCCGCTTCAAGTGTGAAAGTTAAGCCTTTTAATGAACCACAGCCGAGAACTACTAGAAAAAGGAAAAAGCCAGGTGACAGTGAGTATAGCATGTTTTTCTTTGAGAATTATTTATTTTGCTTGAATGCGTTATTATCTTAAGCGCTTTTTATTATAATTTTTGTCTATAATAAAGTTCACGAGAGCCTACAGAGATGGGTTGAATGCACATTTTTTGAATAATAATCATCTATCATCAACAATATCTAAAACAATGTAAAATAATACTTGTCGCAAACAAGCACGCAAGTAAAATATTTATGAAATAAAAGACAACCTATCTACGCAATTGTAGATCTAGATACTACGATTTAAATATAGACTTCAAAGTCCAAAATCTTCAAGAGAATTATTTACACGAGATAACCTTTTGTGATCCACAGGCCCACCTTCGAATGGCGTAGATAATGCACCCAACGGGACCCTAGGGGACCCGGGTCTCTACGAGAACCTCCCCTTCCACGGACTACAACAACCACCCAACAAGGTAATTACGATAATAAGTTTTAATATTTACTAAATTCAGTTAGTCTAGTTCCGATGAGCATCAAATTTTCTTTTAGTTTTATCCTTCGATGAAAGAAACAAATAACGATTCACTAAGTTCGCCCGATTCGTGTTCCACCAAAACTCCGCGCAATTTAAAAACTCCGCACTTGGCTCACTTATAGTGGAGACGGCTTCTTTAATTGGCAAATAGGTAACTAAACTTGATCATCATAATAAGTAAAAAGCTCTTATCCATAGTTTTGAGCCGGGGCAGCACACATAACTAATCGACTACGCACGCTGACACACGTTTGTGTGCGTAACATGTAAATGTTGCGTGGAGCGAACAGGCAAGTGATAGGATTTAATGGGTGTGGAAAAAGGATGCCACAATATCGCTTGCGATCTTTTGATGACGAACTGTGACGAACGGTTTTGTACCATGCGACACACACATACCACTGATAGTAATGCATGATCGCAATTTGAATAATAGTAGGTATTAAGTGCTTGATGTTTATTTGTTTCTTTCATCAAAGTTTTAATCTCATTTCCACTTTTTAATGTTTAAAACAAATGAAATTTGTAACGACAATGTTATAATATTTCCCTTAACTAATATCAAAGATGTTGTTGAATGTCTGATTTGTTTCTCATCCGAAACTTTCATCATTAAACAAGCATGAAGTCATTTTAATTTCTGATTGACTGTGTGCTGTAACTGTGTAAATTAATCTGCAATTTTAACGTGAAATCTAAATTTATTTTTGTTGCTTGTCTATTAATTTGCATTTTGTCTAATTTTGTTTTGTGTTTCTATTTTTATTTGCATATGTACTAAAGCCAGTGCAAGCAATACAACCTAGAGTTGTTGAAACAAACCAAAAGATTACGAAAGACATCGAGGAACTTCAAAAGCAATTGACTACTAATCCGTCTTTTACCCCAAGAATCGTATGCCCTCCGTTTGTACAAAATGCTGTAACATATCCAATGGGAACCTCATCAAATTCTATCAACTGCGGAATCCCAATGATATCACCCATACAACAAATGTATCCAATACATCAAACGGTTCTGCTAAATCCGTATTTGCCACCGATGCAAACTTCTTTCTTGAAACAGTTTCCTACAATTGACGAAGAAATGTCTGAAACAAAAACTAAAAAGTTTTCTTCTCTAAATACGAGAGCGAGTAAGAAATTACCACAGTTTCAATCTATGAGGCTTGTGAGAAAGAGAACCATAGAAAGATTCTACCCCAATACTGAGTATGGAGAAAATTTTACTGAAATAAATAATAATAAGTATCGAAAATCAGATGGTGATAAAGAGAATACAAAAGACAATTTATATGAGAACTTTCCCTCAATGCTCCATGTTAAATCAAATATAAGTGGAGTAGAGCAATTTGAGAACTTAACAGATTCGATCCAAGTATGTGAAGAGAGTACAATAAATGATATGAATCTGTCCACTAACTCATTGAATAGACCTGTGCCTGCGCCAAGAACTATAATATCACCTTTTAACTCACCCTTAAAGACTGATCACGTGTATGTAAATCTATCAATGCCTTTGATAAACACAAAATATTCTAAATCTAACGATACGGTCGACGCACCGGTTAGAACTACTAGGTCAGCAGAAAACATAAAAACAATTTTTGATGAGGACTCAGTATACAAAATCGCTGATGAGAATGAAAGTGAACACAATCAAGAAGCTAACAAAAATAAAACTAAACATGTCAAACCAAATATAGTAGGAGCAACACCAAAAAGAAAAATTTCGGGGATGTTACCATCAACGTCTTTGGTGAAATCTGTTGTGGATCAACTAAATGATCAGGGAATAAACAAAGTGGGTTTACCACGAAAGCAAGTTATACCGCCAAATAAGACTTTACAAATACCAAAGTTGAGGGAAAAGCCTGTGCCAAAGAGATCTGTCGTGAGACGTAGCAATTCGGTACAAAGTAGTCTTGCATTGGAAAGTGAAAACGGTCAGGTATAATGCTTCTTAAGTTTTTTTTTCGTGTTTCATGTCCGCTAAATCACTTTGTGTTAACAGTTACTAACATACTAATTTCATTTTCAGAACACTAATATACTACAGCAACAATACATGCAAAAACGCAACCATTTCACTAATCTAAGCTCAAAAGGAAAGAACAAGAAAAATTTTCAAATACCGCTGCAAAAGCATCACAGCTTCTGCTACTTTCAACCAATTAGAGTAGATAAGAGAATTCCTGTAGATCAAGAGAGATGCTACAATAACACGATAGGACCTTTAATTTATCAGCCTGCAGAAGCACAATACTACACCAAAACATTAAATAGGACTAGAGAAAAGAATAGCCAGAAACTGTACCGTTTGAAAAAATCTGAAAGCTTAAGAGAAAAGCTGTCGTGTGTTGGTGTATACGATAATTATGAGAAACCAAATTACCCCGAACCCGAATACAGCGAATCAGAACGAAAGTCATACTTACAGTTACTAAAAGGGAACTACATATCAAATTCTACGAGAAATTTAAGCCCAGAGCAAAATTACAATCCGAATTTTAACACATTGGGTCCTAAAGAGGATAAACCTAAGCATAAAAAGTTAGTTTACGCAGATTTAGCTTTAGGTAATCATAATTTAAAATTTAAAAATACAGTCAATTCAAATAGACACTTGTATGATACGTATACTATAGGTTCGGATAGTGCTAACAAAGATAATACTAACAGTACTAGTAAGAATACGTCTAGTAGAAAACATCATGGACAACAGAGGAGCGACTACGCGACGCTCAAATTCAACGAAATTGATGTTTGAGAGGTGAGTTCAAATCTACTTAAATAAATAAATGTCTACAGTCATTAAAGATAAATTATTCTTCAGAAGAATGCTGAATTGGATTACAAATTTCTGATTTCACTTACATCATCATCATCATCAGCCAATACTCGTCCACTGCTGGACGTAGGCCTCTTCTAATGCACTGATCTCGTTGATCAACTCACCGTACCCAGTTTCTGCCAGCCACATTTCATAGAAATAAATCCACCTGGCTTTTACATATCTACATACACATAAATTAAAGATTTAACTAAATTGATTTTTCTGAAGATTACTGAATTGGATTGGAATTGGAAATTGTAATTATTTATGTTTCTTCCATGTCTACATTCATTAGAAATTAAACTAAAATGATACTTCAGAAGATTACTAAATTTTACTTGCTTGATGTTAGCTAAAATTATTACTATCGTCATTTACTCCAAACCAAAGAGTATATAAATACTACGACTCCAAACCATTTGTATATCATAGTGTAGTTTATACTTACATTTTATTTCTAATATAATATCTATACCATCCTTCGAGCAACCAACTTTTGTTGTTTGTTTTCTCGAAGATTCCACCCCTCATTTTGTTAATCAAGTAATACCCAACATTCAAAAATGTTTTATGTTAATATGTATTATTTTCCAAGTTTCAATGGTAATATGTGCCATAGTGAAAATATTTTTTGCTTTGTCAGCATGACTTTTGACAATTAAAAAAGCTTGCCAGTCACAAAATTATGCGAAATATTATTTCGAAAAGCATGTATCGGCAGTGTTGTGATCGTTTATTTCTATTTTCTAGGAACGCTTTACCAAGAGTGACACGTACATATTTTAAAACTAAAAGGTAACTTTCAAAATTCATTTTAAATTTTGCTTCTCGGTAGATGCTTTATGTGTTTTATTTTCTTTTTAAATTCAAGTTTAAAACGACATAAAAAAAATACTTTACTCGTACGTACAAATATTATTTATGCACTAACATGGAGTTGCACAATATTTTATACCTTAGATGTTTATTATTATTTGTATTTTCTTATATGTTTATTGTTATTATGTAATGTACCTTTATGCTCAATCATCTTTCGCAATGACTAATGACTAAAACTTTATTTTCGTATAACACATATTACCATTATGATAGTATACTTTCTAAAAAATAAATTATGATAAAAATTAATACAAAAACATCATGAAAATATTTTTCGTGACTGGTGGTTGTATACATAATGAAATCAGATGTAAACTAGTCATAAATCATTTTTAATTTATTCTGATCGTTGCCTGATTACAATAAAAACTTAAACAAATTGGCAATAATTTGACTTCTGCTTCATCTGATATCATAACCAAAGTGCTTTGGAAAATAACTTGTCTTGTCATGAACCTCCGAACAATACATGCAGTACCAAGGAGTACAACCTGTTATTATTTCTTTAATACATTTCTTCATTTTTTTCAACTGTTTCTTTCAGTTTATCTACACTAATATCATAAAGAGGAAAAATTGGATTTTTGTATGTTTGTACTTTTGTTTGGAATGGATAAACTCAAAAATACTGAACGGATTTTAAAAATCCTTTCACATGTAGAAAGCTACATTATCAGCAAGTAAAATGGGACGTGTTTTTTTTTTTTAAACTGATCTCTATGAAAGTTGCAATTATGTGACCCAAGATATCAAAAATTTACCTAGAAACGTAGATTACTCAATTAATGACATGTTGCCGTGGAAACGAAATAATAACGTGTCAGTCAAAATGCACCACGAGCGTTGATTTTGAATCACGCTTTCTATTTAATACTAAAACATGGGTAGAATCGTGTACTAATATTGAGAAACCCTAAGATATGCGGAGCCGGGGCTAGTCACTAGGTAATAGTATTTTCACAGGCTCTTCATCTTCCACAGCCCTTCAGACCCGAAGACCAGTTCATATACGCGGACGCTGATATGAAAGACTATGGGCCCATCAACTACAAGGCAGCCTCCATCTACGCCCAAATGAAGAAGGTCAAAGAACAGCAGAAAATGCAAGAGATCTATGATAAGAACCATCCTGAAGAAGACCTTCTTTGAAAAACGTTTATTTGTCAATGAATTTGAACCAGTCTTTTGCTCTGTGGTATTTATTGCCTGTAGATATTTTGCAGGAAGTCTGGATTTTCCTCGCGAAAATACTAATATTCTTCTGATTTTTTCTAAATACTACAGTCAATATCACAGGAATGGCTGGCCAAGGCTAGAAACTAATTTAAATTCTAGCTTTTATATTTATTTTTGTTACGTATATATTAAAACCTAACTATAACTATGTGTTCTAAGTTTATAAATAATACTTTAACATTAATAAACGATCGACAAATATGTTTTTTAAGAACATTGGTAAAAGTATCATCTAAGTTTAGTTGGTTATTTTGTTGTCTTGTCTTTTATCATAATTTCATTTTTATGAATTGACAAATAAACTTATTTCTAAAATGTACGTATATTTAAAACTTGGAGTATGTCAATCGCACTGAATTATACCCCAAACAATATATTTTAAAACCTAAATTTAATGTACAGTTAAATTGTTGCTGTAAAAATATTTATGTAAATAATAAATATGTGTAAATTTAGCTTAAATCCCGAAAGGTCTAAGTTAGATTTATTGCTAAATATTAAACTAAGATTTCTAAATGTGCGATGTGTAATTTAGTGGAACTAAAAAGTGGGTTTTGTATTTTATTTCTGGCTTTATATACAATGGTTGCTTATATATTTCTGCACAAAGGGTATTTCATTTCATTGTACTTACGATTAATATTATTTTAGTAAATAATTATTCAAATCTAAACGATAGTTCAAATATTGTTAATTTTTATTAACACTAAAAGTAAATGTAATGCAATGGCTTATTAATGCATTTCTCTTAACATTTATTTTAACTAATTTTTTATATTTTATGAATTGCTTTGACGTCCAGAATCACTGCAATTTAGCAAATTATGATATCCGTCCAAGCGGGAAATACACATAATTAGTTCATTTTAGCGAATTACCATGACTATATTAAATTTGCAATAAATCGTGTTAAATATACACACTTAGTCAATCGTTCTAAAATCCAAAGATTGAAAAGTAGACGATTAATAAAATAAAGCTAAATGCACAAAATATGACGTGTCATTTATTGTAATTGTGCTGTTTTAATCAAGTTTTGTAGTTGTGTTCATATTTCATTGTTAAGCCCGTAGCGTGATCGGCATTTAATATATTTTCATTTATTACAGTTTTTACTATTTTTAATTACGTTTAAGTATTTCTGTTAGGGCATAGTAAGGCATTATTATTATTAACATTGCTTATATTTAACTTAAATATGTAAAATATTGTTGTAATGAAGTGATAGTAGTTTGAAAATGGTTAAAATCTGGAAAGTAGGTATTGACTTTCCACGAAACTTTGATCACTACAAGAAAATAATTCTCTTGCTTTTGCGGAAATAATATTATGTATTTTTTCCAGATTGTTTGTATTTAATTTTATTTTGATAATGTTTTTTATATGATTTTAAAAACAAGTTTTGTTCGTTACTTTTTCATATGATTGTGAGTTTTGATGTCTTACTAATGTTCTTTTTAAGTTTGAAATATTGGGACAAATGTATTGCCAGTGTTATTATTTTGTATTGTCCTAACTTTAAAATGGAGGAGGTTCTCTATTTGACTGGGTTTTTATTTATGCTGCGGAATTTCTAAACCGGATTCGAGTAATTTTCTTTTACAAAGAGCATAGATATAACGAAATGGATGTTTACCTTAAATTTATCTTGAAAAATGCATAATAACTATAAACTCATTAGATCATGTGATTTTATTAGATTAAAAAAACAATGTAATGTTATCAACTTATCGTAGATAAATTAAATGTTTATCATACAATTGTATAATTTGAATATTAGCCTCGACTTGTCACATGTTTGATAAAACTCATCTAAATACATTTCCGATAATTAATAAGCTCTTTGTTATTATTAGAACAATTAATAAACGATAGCGATTTTGTACATAAAATAACAATTTGTTATAATATTGTCTATATAGAGTTAATAAATTAATTTATGGATTTTTAATACATAATTTGTTTCATTTATTTGCCCCTAAACAGAGGAATATATTATCTGTACTTATAATAAAGCAATAAGTAACAAAAAGCCTGGGCCCTTATTCGCTATGACCATTCACGCGCGTAACGCGCCGCGTTAAGATATCTTCGTGGAATCGTTCGCCAATTGTCGTACTGACGTCACACGTTTTCGACAAGGAATTTCGTGTGGCATAGCGAATAAGCCCCCATTACATAGAAGATAATAAAAAAGGCCTACAAATGCTTTAAAAATAGTGTATGTTTATTTGTCCTGCATCACGTAAAAACTTCTGGACTGATTGCGATGCTGTTTTCACATAAGGATAGCTTAGGTTTGACTTAGAAACTGGTGTATTTGTTATCTCAATCCGATGAGTAGAAGCCGAGCAATCGATAAAAAACTAACAGCTGAACGAAATTAGGTATATTGTAGTTTATATAGACTTTTGGTCCTGGAATAACACTTACTCAAAGAAATGACCAAGATTGCACGAGCTATTTTATAATAATAGGCCTCTTACCTAATATGTACCATTGTCAGCCTAATATGTACCCATTCTGCTGGGAGGGATGCCTTTTCTCAGAGAATGAGAGAGAGCATGGGCTGTTAACCACCACGATGGTCTACCCACCCCGCGCAGCACCTCAAAACCATTCATGCCCATAGGCTCGAGCAGATCGAAGCAATTTGCGCGGGAAAGTGGCATGCTCCTCTATTCATGTCTCTAATTCGTAAATGTTTTCGATTTAAGTAATGCTTATTACTGTAATAAAAAGCCATTGAAATAAGCTAGAAGAATATGTGTGAACGATATCATTTGAATGTTTATTTTATTTTTTTACAGCCCTTGGTTTCTAAGAAACCATGAACTTTTATTGTATAAAAAATATATTTCCTTATATTTATTTTATATCCTTAGTATCTCTACAATATCTGCTTTATAAAAATGGTGAAAAGAGTACATGCTTTCATAATAATAATTTGATATATCAGCGCCCAAACATACGGCAAGTCTCGCGGGCCCATCTGGGCCGTTTGTATGGCCTTTTGAGAACCCTCCCATATAAACAAATAACTGTGTTCTGAGAACAGATGAATAAGAAACACGTACTAGAATTTATTTTAGTCGATCCCGAGTATTAAACTTTTAATTATAAAATATTTATAAAAACGCGCGGGAAATTGAAAAAAAGACGAAATGTATGGATTTGATATATAAAAAAAAAACAATATCTTCAGCGATGGTCTATGTTTTTTTATCTTTATTAAGGCCCACTACAGATGCACCTTTCCAACACATAAAAAATAAGAACGACATAAATAAAGTTTTTTTAATAATCGACTTACATCTAAATAAATTCGCGCACAAATAAGGCGTGATCTTTAAAAAATATTTATGGAAAATCTAGAGCATAAAAGTGAAATATACAGATACTATTGCGTTGCCACATGCTATTACTAGTACCTTATGTTAAATAAAGGGCCCTACATTTTTATTTTTTATATAAATCGAAAATAAAAATTGCCTGGTAACTATAGTTCCCAGACGCAATCGGGCTTATACATTTTGGCAACAATCGGGTTATAATAATAATATATTTGGGACAATTGCACACCAATTACCTAGCCCCAAACTAGGATACCTTGTAATATGGGCACTAGATAACGGATAAACATACATAAATACGAATATCACATCCATGACTCGGAAACAAACATCTCTGCTCATCACACAAATGATTGCACCTTACAGGATTCGAACCCACAACCGTTTGATTTTGTTCCTAGGGTCACTAGCCACTAACCACACCAACCGGCTGGTTATGGTTCAAGCCCTATCGATTCATATCCAACGTTCAGAGAAAATCAACTGTAACACAATATAATACGGGTTTAATTCTGCTACCGTCCAGTGTGTCTACAGACATGCTCGGGCATCAAAGGTACTTTTTTTTATGTCTGTGGACACGCTCGGGCATTGAAGAGATAAACCGGATGAATGTGAGTTTAACTTCTTAATTATAATTAATGCAAAACGATATAATATTATGTATATTATTTTTTTTCTGTCTAGGCAATAGTTTGACCACGATATCACCTGATGGAAAGCGATGATGTGGTCGAAGGTGCAGCACGCTTGTCTAGGAGATATCTATTCACTCTTGACTTGATTTCACAATATTGAGAGATTTGCCATGTTATTTTGAGCTTTTCTCTGTTTCCTCTTGAATAATTAAGGCCAGGCTACATTAATAAATTTTCCCACGCTAGCTCCGCTTCTAGACTCTGCCACCCGCTACTGCAACAAGTACTGAGTGCCTGCGTAACAAGGTTGAATATCGCGAACACACAATGTAGCTCGGAACTAAATGACGTGTCTCAAAAGTTATTTATTTTATTGGCCGGCTAATATTTTAGTTAGGTACATTTTGTCTTGACATTAGATAATAAACTATATTTTCTTGCTGTGAGATTTATTTTAGATATAAAACTTAAGCCGTTGAGTAGAAAAATGAAAACATAACTGAAAATAACGTAATTTTTGATAAGAAAACGTATGGAATGAAATTCTGTTGATCATCTTTTTGTCTTGATCACGGAGATATGAAGATCTCAAAAACATTCATGTTAAGTTTCACATTTATCAGGTTTGTTGTTGACCCAGCATTTATGGAAAAAAAAGCCCTTAATTATTGGAGCCTGGTCAAAATTAATAATTGTAAACTTAGTAAATTAAAACATGGAACCTAGGTGGACACTACAGAATATTTATGTGAGGAATCATCATAATGTATAGGAAGCCTACTTCTTTATTTTCCTGTAATGTAAAGAACTAATTTCTTCTAACTTTTTTAATAAGTTTAACCTCCTACCTAGATGACCTTCTTAGTAGAGTTGCCGCGAATAGTTGTAATAGCGAATAGTCGAATACCGATTAATCGCCATTCACTTTGGCGAATAGTCGAATAACTCGACATTACTATTCGACATAAATAAGGCACATTAAAAATATTTCTAATTTCTTCTAAGTTTGTGAGAAAAGAAAACAATAAAGTTAAAGAAATCTTTTTCATGTTATACATATCTACATATATATGTAGTATTTTAATTTTTAAATGCTGGCAACCCTTTTCTTGTACATATTTTAAGGTGAATACCCCGTTTTGTATTACCCAGCGTTTACTATTGTAGGGGATTTCCCGCTTGTGTTTAGGGTAGGCGGCACGCATTTATAATTTGATTTTCGACATTGGTTGACGTTTTTTATTTTTTCTTTCTATACTTATTTGAAAATTGCTATTGAATGAAAGACTTGAATACTTAATTCTTCTTTTTAAGTAACTAATTAGTTAAAGTGTTACTTAAAAAGAAGAACAATCATGCCAAACCCAGGAAAAAATCTCATGTTTGGCTACATTTTGAAGAGGCAGAAAACAGTGCAAAATGTAATTTATGTGGTGTAACAATAAGTAGAGCAGCAAAAAAAGCAGGAACGACGGCTTTGCAGAATCATTTGAAATTCAAACACCCAGATGAGTATGGTAAAATTTATGGAAGCTCAAGTAGTCATGCTCAACATAATGCTCCCGCAGAATCATCTCCAAGTACTTTCCACCCAGTTACCCATTCAGCCTTTGGTGCAACCGTCACTGCAACAACTACTTGAAAAAAAAAGCTCTGGGACATCAACGATAGCCGAGCAAAAAAATATCACTACTTGATTGGTGAAATGATCGCTATTGACAACGAGCCACTTTCCATCGTCGATCTTCATGTGGGCTTTAAACGTCTTATTAATAATGCTTTGCCGCAATACACTATTCCTGGCAGGACATATTTCACCGAGAAAATAATTTAGCTTTAGCTTTTAGGTTAGCAAACTAAAAAACGAGTTAGAAAGGGCTGAAGCTATAGCATTCACTACCGATCTTTGGACTTCTTCTGTAAATAATGCTGCATTTCTGAGTTTAACAGGACACTGGATATCAGAAAACTTTAAACTGAATCATGCCGTTCTAAACATGGTTCATTTTCCTGAATCACACACATCAGAAAATATCAAAAGAGAACTGTTACAGTGTGTAACGAAATGGGACATACCCATCTCTAAAATTCAAGCGATTGTTCACGATAATGGGGCGAATATGGTTAAAGGAGTTAAGGAAACTCTACTTCCTTCAGAACGTTGCTTCATACATACTCTCCAGCTGGTGATAAATAATGCATTAGATAACAGTTTTCCAATAAAATAAATTCTTACTAGTGCCCGCCGCATAGTGACACATTTTAATCATTCAGGATATCCAAAACTTGAAAGTATTCAATCTGAGCTCGGACTTCTTAAGCATAAACTGATTCAAGATATTCAAACTCGCTGGAACTCAACATATTACCTACTGGAGCGTCTATTTGAGCAAAAAAGAGCAATTTCGGTGTATATTTCAGAATCAAGGAGCGTGAATTTTGAAAATTTGACCAGTGATCATTGGGAGGTTATAGAACATCTGTTAAAGCTCTTAAAACCTTTCGAAGAGATAACAAAAATCACGAGTTCCACATATGCACCTATATCAGATGTGATACCTAGCACTGTTTCATTAACCAGATACCTAATGAAAGATGCGCTGATTCACCAAACTGCACACGTTGATAATTTTAGAAAAGCGTTAATAGAAAATATGCAAGCCCGTTTTAACTTGGACGATCTATGCTTCAGGAAGACATTACTTGTCGACATTTTTAGACCCCCGCTACAAGGACTTTTACTTTGACGCTACCCAAGCTGAACGGGTACGTAGAGCTGCGCTCGGAGAAGGTCTTAGGCTTTTTTTAGATGACGAAAATGATGATTCGGATCCAGAAACGGCATCCAAAAGGTCAAGTTTAGACAATGAAAGTGAGCATGTCGATTCAGAAACTCATAAACTATTTTGGGCATGTTTTGAAGAATCATCTATAGAGCAGCCTACTGAAGAGCAACTCAAGAATGCCACTGCTGAAGAAATCACCCACTACATCGCATTAGCAAAGGCTGACAGAAAAATAAACCCATATGAACGGTGGGCTTTTAGTACCAATAAGAATAGATTTCCTACTTTAAGTAAGCTTGCTAAACAATACTTAATCACACCAGCAAGCTCCGTTTATTCAGAAAGACTATTTTCCGAGGCAGGTTTAGTTTATGAGGAAAAGCGAAACCGAGTTACTCCCGCACTTGCAGAAAAAATAGTTTTTTTGCACCACAATCTGCCTCTGTTGGATTTTAAATATTAATTAAAAAGCCTAACTAATTTCATTTCATTAATATGATAGGCACAGGCACATATTATTACAGATAATAATTGATACTGTGTATTGTTTTATTAAGGAAAATAATAAAAATTGATTGTTTTTAACTCATTCGTTTTTTTGTTCGTTAAAAGTCGCCAAATGCCGAATAATACTAGCTATTATTCGGTATTCGACGAATATAAAAAAAAAACGAGTAATGTCGAATACCGAATAATAGCGAGTATTCGCGGCAACTCTACTTCTTAGACTCAAGAAGTTCGATTTTTATTAATTTTACAGATTTAGGCGCAGAGTTTAGGAAAATACATAACACTTTTTTTTTAAATTCAATATTGTACAAAATATGGAATGTAACTTACAGTCAACATTGAGCCATGGTAGTAACTTTTTAGCACTAAAAAACAATGGCGAACTCCCATACATACTTTTATGTCAGTCAAATTCACGGCGACTTTAGACAAAAAATATCGCTAGTAATTCAGCATCATTTCATGAGATTGTAGGTCTAAGTTTTTTTTTGGGGTGGCCAGGTATAATTTTTAATTTATGATTTTAATTATTTTATCCGTTTAATTATGTAGGCAAGTAAGTACTTATGCGTGATAAATATAATGTGTCAAGATATTGTAGGTACCTACCTATTCAATTACCTATCTAGTGTAACAGACTAGGCTTTTGAATAAGAATTATTTTCAATCTGTTACTGCCTAGCGAGATCACAAAACAATATATTTAGATTTCTTGCTACTGTTTCACTGTGCAGAGAAACAGTTGTCCCATATCAGCACAAATATTTAGCAACAATTACTTAGACTAAATATTTTATTTACTCAAACTTTTGTTTCTTTCGTATTTATTGTTCAATACTATAACCAATACGCCCTATGTACTATTATTATTCCTTTACGACTGGATAACTGGTAGATAATGCTGTTTAGCATTAAGTCCTTCCTTGTACCTACACTATTTTGGTGCAAAAACTAACATACCCTATCTTCCTCCATAAACTATAATGCATTTCCCCGTATCTGCTTTGTAGTTTGTGGATGCATTGTATTCCCTTTGCTACTACGCTTTGCTACGAGTATAATGTTTTGAAGTTGAATTACGCTTACTGTTAAAAGATTTAACGCCAGTAAGCTTAATTCAACCTCCTTTGTTTTAAAAAACCGGGTGGCCAGAAAGCGTAATTCAACCTCCTTTGGTTTAAAAAACTGGGTGGGTAGGATAGGAGAAGAGGTGGGGGATGGGTGGAGGAAGGTGGGGGGAAAGTGGTGATGAGCGAGGGGAGTAGGGGTAAAGTGGGGAAGTAAGTGACAGGTTTGGGCGGAGAAATAGCGAGAAGAAGGAGCGGGGGGTAAGTGGCGGAAGGTGGGGAAATTAAGTAAAGGTTAGGGAAAGTGGGGGAAGGTAGGGGGGGGGTGAGGGATGCTGGTGATGAGTGGAGATGGGAGGGGGAAGGTCGGGTAATGGGGGGAGGCAAGTTGGGAGAAGTTAAGAGAAGTCTAGTAGTTTATTTACAGAAGTGATCGATATATCGTTTTGGATGACAGCTGTCAAACTTAAAAGGGAACTAAACAGAAACTATTGATTCTAGACTGGTGGTTTCTTTACAGAAATGTTAAATGGCATCGATAACTTCGTTTTGGATGACAGCTGTCAAACTTAAAAAGGCTATAACTCTGAAACTATTGATCCTAGGCTAGTAGTTTTTTTCACAGAAGTGATAGATCTCATGGATATCTTCGTTTTGGATGACAGCTGT
This sequence comes from Alsophila aescularia, assembly GCA_946251855.1. Lineage (NCBI taxonomy): Eukaryota > Metazoa > Arthropoda > Insecta > Lepidoptera > Geometridae > Alsophila > Alsophila aescularia. The sequence continues at coordinate 54,094,028 of OX276373.1, forward strand.
CAAACTTAAAAGGGCTATAACTCTGAAACTATTGATCCTAGACTTGTAGTTTCTATACAGAAGTGATACAGGTAGTTACAGAGGTGGTCTCATCGATATCTTCATTTCATATGACAGCTGTCAAATTGACAAGTGTAAGCAGCTGTCAAACTTTAAAACATCCAGTATGACAAAAATGACTGTTGATGACAAAAATGACAGGCAATGTCAAAAATTAGAATGTTTCGGATATATGAGTATTAGGATAGTTTCTGGTAAATTTGGGTATTGTCGGATAAACCATAGAGTTTCGGGTTAATCCGGTTATTCTCTGTTCAAATCATAGTTTTGGGTCATTACGGATATGGATACTGTATAACCATATGAACTATTACTTATTCTGTAATAGAGGTAAATAAATGTACAAAGGCATATAGGAAAATGTCTGTTGGGTTATGCTAGTCACCTAAATATAAATGTACAATAACTATGACACATGTGTTTTCTAACGGCCGACACAAAGAGAAACGGAAAAAAGAAAATTGGTACTAAAAATAGGTTTTATTAAAGAAAAGAAAAACTATAGGTTATTAAAAGAAATTATATAATTTGTTTTTTTTATATAATATATTTACCTATATACATCATGCATCTGACTAATGGATCTAATGATAGTTCTCATTAGATCGATACTTTTAAAATGGGATCCAACGAGAAGAAAAATTCTTAATAGATCCATCGTGGAATTATCAATGGATCTACTGAGAAAAAAGTTCTCGATAGATATGCGATAGATATATAATTTCAAAAAGAGATCTAAAGAGAAAAAAAAAGTCTCGTTAGATCTATTATGGATCTTAGCACTTTATCTAACGGGAATGATCCGGCTATAAGGCAGCCAATCACCTAGAAAAAATAATAGACTAGGGCATGATGATACTTAAAAAAAACACTGATTATCGTAATAATCGGGAATCTAATCAAAGTCGAATTAGTAGACTTAGTAAATATAAAATGCAGAAAGCGAAAATTCGAGGGCCGGAATCGCCAACGACACGATTGCGTGTCAGATTCGAGATGACGAATTCATAGATTGTCGTCTATGAAGATATATGCATGTCAGATTCTAGATGACGAATTCATAGATTGTCGATTAAGGATGAACTCCCGTCTATACATATTATTAGCGACAACTTTTCTCTGATGACTCAGTATTCAATTATTCTATATCACAAATCGCAAACCAATTAGTATGCTACATTTGTAACAAATTATGTTACCAAAACCTGGTAGTCGTTAATAGTAGACGACACTACTGGTAGTGCGGCTGGTAGTGTCTTTGCTAAAAAAATAACCAAACGAGGTCGATTGGGGAGCTTTCACGCGTTAACAGCTGGACAGATTTTGATGAAATTTAGAATGGAGATAGCTTATACTCTGAAATAAAACATAGAATACTTTTTATCCCGGAAAATTTTAAGTTTCCAAGGGAAAACTAGAAAAATGTTGATTACTCGCTGTAAGAAACGGTTGCCATGGAAACGAAATAACAAGTATGTCAAAAAACATCAAGAGGATTTATGCTAAACCTACTTTTACATTGGTTTTAAATATCCTAGAAGAACATAGGTAGTATGCTTTTTTGCGCGATAAACAGTAGTCCGCGCGGACGAAGTCGCCGACGGGAAAGCTAGTGAGATATAGAAACCAATTTCTCAGGTTGCGAGCTCAGTGCAATTTCACTCATTACTTTGCAATCCACAGTTCTATGTAAATTCATAGCTACCCCATGTTATCCGTGTTTTGGGTCACAGGTATTCATATTTGTACCAATTTCAAAAGACAACAGCAGATTTTTAAAGGGATGTGGGCTCGTGATTAAAAGACATGAGATATGGCGTTTTAAAATGAAGATAAAGCATATTTCTGATGTGGTTAAGTTTCTTCACGCTAGAAGTTGAGAATATACTAGAGATGTATTCTTGATTTCAAGAGAGGAATAACCCTACAGTCTATAAGTGAGTTCTTGAGTTATTTACGTACCTACTGGTTTATAATCATGATGCTAGGCTTTCTTAGAAACATAAAAGGAAGGAATCATTCCATGTTCGATCCGCTCCAGGACATGATTTGCGTATCTCTAATGTGAACCTCATTCGTGGCTGCTGAAGTTACAGATAAGTTTCTTCTCTTTTTTTTTTATTCGATGGCTTCTGCGGAGGCGCTGGCCTACTAGCAATTTCGCCAATGTCAAGTGTATTTTATAGTTTAAAGTAATGTCACGTCACAGTCAATTATTGTCAAAGTCACGAATTAGTAAAATGGTGGACATTTACTGAAACTTCTGAGGGAGATTTAGAAAAATCTCAATATGTCATTTATTTCTGCGTTTGATTCTTTTGCCAACACTCGTGCACGTTAACGAACACCTAATGGTTAATATTCCACCAATATTACACATTAACACTCGAAGAAACACAAAATTGAGAATAAAATCAAACTTTACATCACAACATTTTGAATTTTTTCAAAAAACCCCGATAAGTTTCTTGCACTGTACTTGAATTGAATGACATGACAACTTGACAAGTATTGTCTTTCGCTAATGGTACGGTTTAAAATGCGTACTTCTACACTTCAGCGTTCAAAAAGTAATATTAAGTTGCATCGTGTTCTTCGTGTCAGAATAATGTCATGAGTGACGTTATTTGATGTGCTATCAGCGCTAAAATAAATAAATAGAAAGGTATTGTAGCGCATACCGCATTGTCAAAATCAATTTCACAAATGCCTTGCTGTGATAACTTCTATAAAAAAATATGAACAAAATGGTCAAAGAGTTAACTCTTTACTCTTGCGTGAACAATTTGTAGATGTGTATGTGTATTATGTTAACCAATAATTTAAACAGATCGATAACAGTATATGTAATCTCAACACGATGTGTGCATTTTAAACCGTACTTTAAATAAATTCCTTATCATTGACAGCGAAATTAACAAAAGACGGATTTCAGTGTTGTCATAGTAAAATATTTTGTATGATCGATTTTTAATTATTCGAGATTTATATTTTTTGTTAGTTCATTTCATTGGTTAATTATTATTTTACTCAAACAATACTAGTAATGTGGTCTTTATTACGACAACCTTCTTTGGGCAAAGTCGACCTTGCCGCGCTGCTTGAATAGGCGCCAGCAAAGTTGTATGGAATTTCATTATTGTCGTGTTTTGCGGCCAGCAATTTCCTTTGAAAATCCATTATTGTCGTCTTTTGTCGTAGCACTATTATTTATTCCGTGGGTTCGTTAACCCCGAACGCGAAAAGAGAGGCGTTGTAGCTCCCAGACGAATGGACCGATTTTGATGTTTTTTTTTCTGTATGAAAGCTGACGTGATCGTGATTATTGTTGTTGTTTCTGTTTCTGTTTCTGTTTCTTTTTCTGTTTCTGTTTCTTTTTCTGTTTCTGTTTCTGTTTCTGTTGCTGTTTCTGTTGCTGTTGCTGTTTCTGTTTCTGTTTCTGTTTCTGTTGCTGTTTCTGTTTCTGTTACTGTTTCTGTTTCTGTTTCTGTTTCTGTTTCTGTTTCTGTTTCTGTTTCTGTTTCTGTTTCTGTTTCTGTTTCTGTTTCTGTTTCTGTTTCTGTTTCTGTTTCTGTTTCTGTTTCTGTTTCTGTTTCTGTTTCTGTTTCTGTTTCTGTTTCTGTTTCTGTTTCTGTTTCTGTTTCTGTTTCTGTTTCTGTTTCTGTTTCTGTTTCTGTTTCTGTTTCTGTTTCTGTTTCTGTTTCTGTTTCTGTTTCTGTTTCTGTTTCTGTTTCTGTATCTGTTTCTGTTTCTGTTTCTGTTTCTGTTTCTGTTTCTGTTTCTGTTTCTGTATCTGTTTCTGTTTCTGTTTCTGTATCTGTTTCTGTTTCTGTTTCTGTTTCTGTTTCTGTTTCTGTTTCTGTTTCTGTTTCTGTTTCTGTTTCTGTTTCTGTTTCTGTTTCTGTTTCTGTTTCTGTTTCTGTTTCTGTTTCTGTTTCTGTTTCTGTTTCTGTTTCTGTTTCTGTTTCTGTTTCTGTTTCTGTTTCTGTTTCTGTTTCTGTTTCTGTTTCTGTTTCTGTTTCTGTTTCTGTTTCTGTTTCTGTTTCTGTTTCTGTTTCTGTTTCTGTTTCTGTTTCTGTTTCTGTTTCTGTTTCTGTTTCTGTTTCTGTTTCTGTTTCTGTTTCTGTTTCTGTTACTGTTACTGTTTCTGTTTCTGTTTCTGTTGTTGTGGTCGTTGTTGTTGTCTTTGTTGTTGTCGTTGTTGTTTTCGTTATTGTTGCATTGTTTGAGTAAATTCTTATTATACTAAGCTGGTTTTATTTAAATTCCTCGCATTGTTTGAGTAAAGCACTATACAAGCCTTGGTCCGCAATGACTGCCCTGCTGGCCACGCTATGATGGCCTCGAGCTTTGCTTAGTTAAGTTTTCGGCCTTCAAGCTTGGCCATCGTTGCAGCCCAGCTTGGCCATCAAGGGCTGCAATGCTGACCGCGCTGTGATGGCCTCGAACTTAACTTAGCTACGCCCTCGACCATCATCAGCGCTGCCAGCAACGCAGTCATTACAGACCGCGGCAGTAATTTACTATTATTAGTAATAAATGGCCCATGACATAACACTAGTTTTCATATCAGAAGCATTAAAAGTTGTCTTAACGCCAATAAGAAGGAAAATAATATCCTTGACAAAAATCGATTACAATGATGCAAAGGTTTTTTATTAAAGTGGCAACTCGGTAGACAATGGTGGTCCAAGATTGTAGAAAATATAGCAGATTTCGTCGTTTTTTCTACTAAATCTAATTTCCAAGTGGTAACAAGGAAATAAAATGAGGAATAAAGACAAAAAAAATACGCATGTTTTTTTTAGGTATTGTAGACGCTTTTTACGCAATCCCAAAATTGCGGATCTCCTTTATCGGTCAAGGATAATGGCTCGAAGCAAATTGGCTGCGAAAGAGACAGACAAACATACAAACGATGATATTTATGCATTCGAAGAAATGCATAAAAATCATAAAAAATAAAACAAAAAGTATAGGTTATTTATTAACATGTATTTCATTGTATTTACAACTAATTCTATTAAATTTTCTTAATTATATCACAGCCTTCACTTTTAACACTGATTTATGGTCATATACATTTACTAAACAGTGCAGTTGCATTTAACACAATAATTTTCAAATGGTAAGGGACAGTCATTTACATTACCAACTCACCATAAAAAAGGGGGGAAGAAAATGGCGGAGGACGGTAAAAATTGCCGTCTTAATAATTGTAACATAAACAGAGAATTATAATAATTAGCTTAATAAGAGATGTTCTATATTCGTTTTCCTAAATCATATTATGTAAGAAAATATATTCTAACTGTAAAAGTATTTCCAAAAACCAGCCCTTTCTTTCAACCAATTTATAATTTTAAACTTAAATTATATCACAAATTAAAAATTATTATCTACAGGTTTACCTTTTTATAAATTGTCAACATGAAAATTTCTTTTTCATACCTGCATCAAAATAGTGCCACTTCTCAGTCAAACAAAAAAAAACAAAACCTATATCATAATTATTATTAACAAAGGTACATATTATTCAATAAGTAGCTAAGTAATTATTAAAGTGTTTTATGGACTGAGGGATCAAACCTTTTTTTTTAATAAAGCAGATTTACAAAGAACAAAAAAACAAATATGATAGAGAAGTTCAAAAGATTCTAAAACCCATAATAAGAAAGTTATAACATAAAAACTTGATTACAAAAACAGTTCAAACGCCTAACAGTTTTAAATCTCAGAATTTACTACATATATTTATAGTCATATATATTTACTATTTCTTTACACAATGAAATAATATTACTACAAAATTTCAGTTACTTCTTGTAGGAAAATAACAATTTTTGTTATATTATCTTTAAAAGTTTTTGAATAAAATCAACTAGGTATCTTAACATTAAATACGTGTATAAAATGTTCATACCTACAAGCTTCCAAATAAATTTAAATACGTTAAATAAGCACATAAATTAGTCAAGTAATTAAAATAATTATAAATAAAATGCATTAGTAACTGAATTTTTTTTTTTGGGATTGACTGTTAATTTTATTAAAGTAACTCATTGAGTACTTTGTCTCCTAGTGTTTCTCCTATAGCCGGTCGATCTTTGGAGTTCAGTAACAAGGTAAGGACCTGATTTAATCTTATTAATATAAAAAACTTTTCAACCTCGAAAATTAATTTTGAATAGGGACCAGGCGTCCTAATAATTCACCCAAAATATATTTTCATTTAATCTTCCTTTTGAACATAGGTAGGTGTAAAAAGTATCGAATAGCCCACCGAAGAGACTGCCCAAAAAAAGGAGTGTAATGTTTTTAGGATTCATGTATGTTTATATGTATATTTCTATGTATGTGAGTTTATTTATAGCACCATAACTTTAAAAAACATTATGGTGGCAATACAATCAAATGGAAAAAAATATCGAATTTTACGAAATGGGAAATGGACTTTGTAAGAACATTCCAATAGTTAGGCATTAGTTCATTTTTGGCAGGGCAGGCGTGATTTTTAAAGCTAGCTAGGTATTATTACTGAAATTCACTGGTCTAACATAGCTCAACTACAACTCATAGTACAAGTAGATAAGCTGTTTCACTAATCAAACGTCACTGCTAAAAACCAAATAGAAAACATAAGCGAGCTTCCAGCAGAATCAGATATATGTCTGTATTGCAGTAGCTTTGTGTGGATGTTTTCAAAATAAGCCGCGCGAAATCTAAAATTCGAAACCTACTTGTATATTCTTATTTGGTTTTAAGCCGTGAATCTAGGAGAAGTCATACAGTTCTCTCCCGAAATAGACATAGTCGGAGCACCACTTCCTGGCTTTCAGATCTGTGGAGCAGCACGAAGGGTACGCCAGTCTCGACTTCGTGAGCTTGGCACACCTTTGGCAGAGGTCTAAGAGTTCATCCTGTAACAAGAGAGAATCAAATTCAGTGCGCGAAGAAAAGAGCAGGGCCAAAATTTCTCAAAAAAATTCAAACGATTGACTTGCGTTATCGCGGTTTAATAGCTTACAGAATCGGGGCCCTAATTGTTAGACAGATGGAAACTGCAAAGCACCAGTCTCTGCGCACAACAACTGCATTCAGTACTCAGAACTTTGAACCATTTATGTGACACTCTCAGACATAAGTCTGAAATGCCCAGTTTGAAAGAATCAAGTAGGTAAGAGCGCTTCAAAGTTCTCTCATCTTCACTTTGCATCTGAACTTAGCAACAAGCTAAGTGGTTGGCGCTAAGTGGTTGGCCTTTTTCGCAAGAGTCCGCCTGGGGAAGTACCACACCTTTGTCAGATATTCAACCGCCAAGCAGTAGTGTGTAAACATTTCTATTTCGGTTTGAAGGGCAATCTTTCCAGTGAAATTACTGGGCAATGAGACTTAACAACCAATGTCTCAGGGTGACAAGTGCAGTGCAGTGACGCACAAGATTTTGCAACCAAAGTTCTGGGTGGAGCTGCAACAGGAGTGACGCCATTAGGCAAGCGACCTGCCCACCTCGTCAAACAAAGCAAAAAAAAAACGATCGGGCTCCAAGTCCGAATTGTGGCAAAACTTTCGCTTTAAGATACCTCTTTTGGTATTCTACTTCAATGGTAGTAGAAGTAGAATAAGTGGCAAAAGTGGTAAAAGCGAAAATGTAGCCACATTGTAGGGGTCTAATACGAGCCCCTAGGAAACGAAAGCTATTTTTTTGTTGAACAAAACATTGCAATCTAATCTTAAAAACGATAAATACGAAAATAATGTGACGTGCTAAAATATTTACACAAACGCAAAATAGAGGTTAAAAATATCAAAAACTAATGGGAACCTATAAATATTCAAATTGATTACCTGTCAAAGGAACATGTAACGTAGACCATAATTTAAATAATATCAAACAGGACAAAGAAACACAAACACTCAAACGATAATAAATAAATAATTTAATGGCAAAACTTCAAATGATATCTGATTTAGTATAGTTTTAAAAACACTTGAAACCATTCGAAAAGTTAAGTAAGTGTTTGCGTATCTTTCAAAGCCGTGGGAAAGGAACAACAGATTTAAGACAGGAACGCATTAAGGAGAACAAAGTAAAGTTAGCGAATAAATTTTATTTGTAAAAAAAACATAAAACCAATAATACATTAGATATTTTAAAACATAATTAATAATTACTGATTATAAAATAATCCATAATAGTTACTTTTAAATGAATGATTATATTGTTCAGAATATTAACTTATATATGTATTATGTACCTTCTAAAATAATATAATCAAAAGTACCATCATCGGGCATATCGCCAACGATAGAATTACTACCAGAAAACCTTAGAGTGAAGAAAATAATAGACTTATTATCTTTTGTATAGTATTATAATAAACTATCAAACTAACTAACTACCAAAATACTTATAAAACCAAATTAAAATAACAATACATGATATAGTAAACTCTATTTAAAATATCTCTATTATTAATTAAAAATGATGACTTAATGCGACCCAACACAAGTCAATATAAAAGGGCAAACCTGGATGACAGAGACCATAATAGGTTAGAACGCGACGCGGTCTCCATATTAAAAAAAAGAGACAAATACGAGTGATTTAAATAATTAATAATTCGCGTTTATTTACTATTAAAATAAAGTGTTAAAGTATAGTTTTTTCAACATACGTGTCCAATATGTAAAGCGAATTTAGATGCAGTGTTAAGTGAGAAAGTGGGTGAAGCCGTGCCTAAGCCTACATGCAGAAAAAATACAAAGCTAAGTAGAAAACTTGGTGTTGGTCGTTTCTCTGGATAAACTCTTATATTCTAGAATACATAACTAAGTATATACTTGGTGCTGTCGTGATTCTGAATAAAACTCTCATGTTTTAAATTACAATAACTAAGTATTAAGCTGATACTTATTTACTTAGTGCAAAGGTTTTAGATGATTTACCCTCTAAATTCAACATATAATTATAACTAGAAGATATTCATAGTTGCGATTCCTAAACAGTTTACCTTATTTAAATTATAAATAACAACTGAGTCTATGACCAATTTATATACTCAGCATATTCAGTTCTAAACTTAACTGATTTAACCTAAGTATCTAAGCTAAAGGTTATGTTACTTTGTGTATGATGATTTTCAATGAATCGCTAATTAAAATTCAATAACAACTAAGTCTATAATCGATGACTGTTTTATACTCAGGATATACAATTTTCAACCGAACTAATTTAACTAAGAGTATAAATCTTACTGTTGATGGATCTGGACATTGTACCATATTTTAAACTTCAATCGCTATTAAGTATATAAGCCATAACATTGCTTATATACTAATAGAACTAAAAACTTGTGAACTGATTTTATGTAACTATAACTAAGTAAATAATTTTCAAGTTGCTTATTTATAAGAAGAACAGATCTAAGAAGAGTTGATTATTTATTGAACGAGTGGATTCCATATGTTTTATAGAGTACGGATAACCTGAACTGATTTCGTATATTATTGAAATATAACAGTTGTGAATACTGGGAGGGGAAGTCTAGTGGAAATTGTTGATGATGTTTATATCTATTTATTGATGTGGATCTTATTATAATGTAAATGACAATTATTTACATACAGTGAAACTCTTATGTATTATAAATTGACAAAACCCTATGACATTACATGATTTGACAAAGTGGTTATTGCTGATTACTGACATTGACATATATATTATATTATGTTAAAGTATTACTTTGTTCGTCTTTGTTGTTCAGATACATTAAAGAGGAAGGTCATATACCTACCTTTAATTATAAATAAATTGATTGAAATACTATGTTCATATGAGAGACATTACGAATGCATAACCCCTTTTGTTTTGGTACAAAGATGTATAAATACACATAATTTATAATCAATTAATATGGAGGTAATTGTTATTATTTCATAATTTAATGAAGTAGCTGAGAGAAGGGAGATTGTTTCATCCTGAGACACACTAAATAGCCCATGCGAGCATTACATCATATACATATTATCGTGGAAAACACGCAACGTGGGATTTACATTAAAGATTTAAAATGCTTGAGAATTCTGAAAGATTTGGTTTTTTTATTTATGTAAGGAAGAAATTGTCTTCCTCATGGACTCTTGGCAGCCTTGTAAATATAAAGAATGATTTAACTTCACTTCTAAAAGGAATATTATACAATATGTTTTCGTGGCAGGATTTTAATTTCATACAATGATACTGCACACTTAGGGATTTCCCTAACGTGTAGGTAGCCCAATATATACCGTGAAATGGTATCACCGATGGATTCAGATTATGGTACTTACCCAGGAGTTGAGAATGAAAAAATCACCCTAAAACCACCTAAATATATTATTCCAAGACAGACATTACCGACAAAAACTTGTGAATTTCCCGAAACAAACAAAATATGTCATTATACCAAAACAAATCGTAAATAACGCTTTATTTAACCTTCAAATTTGTCTTTCATATGAATTAACATTCATATGATGGATGATTATTAACACTGCATAAAATAAAGTTACTCATTTACAAAGATTAACATTGACAAAAGGAAGTGAATTATAAACACTAATAAATATTATGACAACATATGTTTACACTCAAATACTACAAACCATATATTCATATTTCTTAAACCATTTGAAGAAGTGAAATACAAAACTATTATTTATTATATAAACAATAATCTATTTTATTAGGATAGGGAATTTATTTAGAAACCGCTCAGCAATTTTTCATATTCCAACAGAAGTCGGAGGTCTAATCCTTCACCCTGCAAGAGAGAGTTACAACGCGTAGCAAACATCGTTGAAGACAACATCCAAGTTAGTCGCTTTTCACATTTCTTACACAATTTCTATATTTTCCTGAATGTTTATTTTACATGTTTTTCTCCTTTAAAACAGCTCAACCAAAAAAAAAATAACCAAATACATAAATTTTCAGCAAACTGTTCATTTAACTTGGACGATCACATAAGCCATTTAAATATTAAACTTCTATAAGCAATTATGATTATAACATTTCAATAAACTTCAATTTTTATGAGTAATCTAGACGATCACATAAAAAACTTTACATCTATTCTTTAAATCAGCAATTTTAATAGCAGTGTTTCACGGAACTTTACTTCCGTAGTAAAATAGGCATTACCTAACAGCATTTTTAGGTTACTTAGGCTACTAGAATCTTACAACATGTAATTAGCAATCGTTAAACACATTTTTTTGTGGATTTGGAGACTATGGGCGCGTTCCGAGGTGCGCATGCGATGGCCAGACCTGGCTAGGATCGTGAGCACTGTCACGACAAAAATGAAAAGTTAAGAAAATGTTATGTAAACGGCAAAAAAATATTCTTATTCGATAACCAGTTATGGAACAGAGAAAAAAAATATTTGTAGTTAGTTATGAAAAATAGTTATGAACGAGGACAAAATTCAATAGTTTCTTTATTCCCATTTTATTCCACAATAAATTTTAAATGCCTGAACAGATTTAAATCCTTACATCCCCCCGAGTAACATAAGCAATTTTTTTTAAAGTCAATATGTCTACATTACGGCTATATTTTCAAGTGCGAAAAAAAAGCTTCGAGTTTTACAATATGGATATCAAATTTAAGGCCTTGATAAGCACATTCCAACTGTATATAATTTATTGGCATAAGTTCTCTTTTGACAGGGCAGGTGTGTTTTTTTAGCTTTTAAGCTAGTTATTATTACCAGTCAATCGGTTATATCTAGGGTGTCGTTACCGTGCCGTGCTACGGAAATAAAATTAATAAAAGCGATCCATGGCTTATTTGTATCTTCGTACAAATGTATGCATTGTGAGTGCATTCTTAAACGTTACCAGACTTTTAACATTTTGTAGGTAAATGTCTGTTCTCGTCCGCGCCCAGAGCACACTTATAGCTATGATAAATAAGTGACAGAAGGGTGAATATCCAACGCACCCATTTACATTTTAATTTAACCTTAGGTGTACCTACAGAAGATAATTAAGAGAGATAATTTTCCCTAATTAATGATCTTATGTACACACTACCTAATTAAAATTATAATTAATGGGAAAGCGCGAGATCTGCGCAGTAAAGGGCATATAATCCAAGTCACGGGGGTTTTATCTGTGTATTACAAAGTAACTAAAATATTTGACGGTCGTGAACTCAGGAACTGATTACAAAGTTATAAAGGTTAATAAACAATCTATAATTAAAGCATATCTAATTAACCATAAACGGGGTTTTGGTGACATTTTATCTATTTCGCCATGTTAAAGCAATTAAAAATGTTGTTTACAATGATTTTGAACCCATGCACTATAAGTCCAATATACAATTTTCCTTTTATTTTATCTTGATATATTCCATACCAATATATAAAAGTGAAACGTTGGCTATTTTTTTGTTTGTTTGTTTGTTTGGGGAGCTTACACGCAATAACAGCTGGACGGATTTTGATGAAATTTGGAATGGAGATAGCTTATAAAACATAGCATACTTTTTATCCCGGAAAATTGTAAGTTTCCACGGGAAAACTGGAAATGTTGATTACTTGCTGTAAGAAACGGTTGCCATGGAAATGAAATAACAAGTCCGTCAAAAAACATTAAGGGTGTTGGTGTTAGACCTACTTTTGCATTGGTTTTTAATATCCAAGACGAAAATAGTATGTTTTTTTCGCGATAAACAACTGTAGTCCGCGTGGACGAAGTCGCGGGCGGGAAAGCTAGTTATCTATACAATTCGACAATGATAATAAATTATTTCACCTCAAAAATGCCTAATTGATTGATGACACTTGACTACAATTTATAAGATATGAATTATCTCATTAATTACTATAGTTTATGTAAGTTACGCTATCTTACTTATCTTTTTTTTTTTTTTTTTTTTTTTTTTAGAAAGGATATGTGCTGTTGGTCTATAACTGACCTCTACAGCGTCACCGGACGGTGGGGCGGGTGGGGCGGGCGCAAAAGCGCTCCGCCGCAATGCGTGACGCAGAAGGCGCACGCCAAAGTTAAGTTTTTGGCCACTTGCTCAAGGGCACCCAGGGGGTACGAACCTCGGCTTGGACAGTTGCCATTGATTACTTGGGGAGTATCGAACTAAACACCCCTCGATCTCTACTGTTAGGTAGTGATCGAGGGGGCCCTCATGAAATGGCTGGAGCCCTTTAAATGAATTGCATAACTGACCACCGATTCGGAATACACCTTCGAGAAGAATCGGCAAGAAACTCGAAGGCGAATAAGTCGACATTAATTACGGGACCTTCGACCTCGCATCCGGCGAGGTCGGTGTCTGTGTCTAATTGTGTTGAAAGATGGTGAAGATGACGGAGTGGGCGAATCCATCGCTGCCTGCACTGCGGCAGCGATTTCATCGTCCGGATCGCTCAAGATGTCTCTAGGGCGTCTACGAAGGGGCCGTGCGTCTGTTGTCGCGTCTGTCGTGTAGTCAGAGGCCTGAACTACTAGAGGGTTGGGGTGATGAAGTGCCGCGTCAAAGTAGCGGCGAGAGGCATTTTTCATATATTGAACTATCGAGGGAAGCTCGAGATCACTGTGCAGGTCGATGTTCCTCTGATACCAGGGGGCATCTAATGCACCGCGAACGAATTTATTTTGTAAAATCTGAAGTTTCTCTAGGGAGATGCGGGAGGCGTGAGCAAATGCTACGGACGAGTATGTCATTGTCGGTCGGACGCAGGTTTTGTAGAGTGTCAACTTATTTCTAAGAGACATTTTACTGCGCCTGCCTAGGAGTAACGCGAGGCGGTATAGGTAGAATGCCGCCCTTTTGTGGACGGCGTGGATGTGATCATTGAAGTTGAGTCGATAGTCAAGGGTGACTCCTAAGTATTTAACTGACTTTTCCCACGGTATGGGTCGGTCATTGATCCTGACTTGTTTAATTGGGAAATAGCGTTTAACCCCGTGAGTGAAACGCATCGCTACGCTCTTCTCGGGATTAATCGTTATTCGCCACTTACGAAACCATTCATCGAGCGCTCGGAGCGTTCGTTGGATGGCTCTTTGTAGAATAGCTGGGTTCCATCCGGTGGTATAAATCGCGGTGTCGTCCGCAAAGAGAGCGATCTCTACTTTGGGGATGCGGGGGAAATCGCTTGTGTAAAGCGTGAACAAAAGTGGAGACAGCACGGAGCCCTGAGGGACTCCGGCTCTGATGGGGTGGGGGGATGATCGGTTGCCCTCGACACGATAGCGGAAGCTCCGGCTGGTGAGGTAGTCTTGTACTATGAGCACAAGACGATCTGGCAACCCGAGCTGATACAGCTTGTATATCAGCCCGGCGTGCCAGACCTTGTCAAAAGCCTTCGCCACGTCTAGGAAGACGGCCATCGTGGTTTGGGGTTTTGGTTTCCTATTGAAACCCTTTAGGATGTGTTCCGTGATGCGGTGCACTTGCTGAGGGCAAGAGTGTCTCGCTCTAAAGCCGAACTGCTCATCCGGTATGAGCTTTTTGATTTTCGCGATGGATCGGAGTCGATTCAGAAGGATTCGCTCGTAGATCTTCCCCAGAGAGCTGAGGAGACTGATAGGACGGTAGCTGGAAGGCTCGGATGCCTTTTTGCCTGGTTTGTGAATGCCGATGACGTCGGCACTCTTCCAAGCGTCGGGGAAGGAACAATTGCTCAAGGCTGCATTGAAGATGCTGACTAAGAGATAAACTAACGGGACAGAAAAGTGCTTGAGGACCCTGTTACTGACGCCGTCAGCACCGGGGGCCTTTCGCACTTTGAGGCCCTTGATGATCGACTCAACCTCTGCGGCTTTAAAGTTACTTATCTGTTTCGTGAGTACCGAAACTACAACATTAATTAAAACAATGTGCACACGAAAGGCTTAGAATTTGGCGTGCAAGGCATATCATTAGTAAATACGTGCAAAAGAGCTGGAGCTAGCACACTTCCTTGCGGAAACCTGGCAAACTTAATTAAACCAAAGATAATTAAACCTACCTTAATTATTACCTACAAGTAGAATTTTTACATGATGGTTCAGTTCCGATGACAATGCATTTTTATAGTAAGCATGACCTCAATCAACCAGCATTAGCTTGAACTCTTCAACTGTCAACAGCACAGACACGAAATGTTATGTACGCATTTTATTATGATAGCCGGTTTTAAGTTTTACCATGACATGGTCTCTGCTTTCAGGATTGAGTCCTGGCTAGGGTACTCCTCAGTGGTTAACAACATAGACATGTTGTATACGCATTTATTTGTGATAGTTCTAAGTTTCACAATGACATGGCTACTGCATAAAAGCAATTTGTTTATGTTATTTTAATTAACTTATTCGTATTACTTACGTCTGTGTGACACTCTGCTGACTCTGTAAAGACCTCGCTGCCCGCTGCTGACCATGGCGGCCGTGCGTTCGACTTGCGTACTAGCGCCGCAACACACAGCGCCAAAAGTAAGCATGCTATTGACTTTCTCTGTAGACAAAGAAAAAACTTAATTTTACAAAGTATTCCAAGGGAACATTTCTTGGTAGCTTTTTTTTGTTTGTCTACACTAAGATAATTTATTAAAAGGTTGGACTAGATGATGGGTTGGATAGGTAGTGGGTGACTATTATCAAAAAAGTAACCTTTTAAAAAAAAACTATTTGAATAATAATAATACGACTGCCAGCAGATCGTCGCACCATCTAGCCGGCGAGTGCCCTACACTACATTTGCCGATTCGCGGTCTCCACTCTAGAACTCGTCTACCCTAACAGTTATCTGTTCTACGACAAATGTGACCAGCCCATTGCCACTTCAGCTTTCTTATTCTCTGAGCTACGTCTGTTACCTTAATTCTCTGCCGAATCACCTCATTTCTGATTTGATCCTTCAGAATAACTCCGAGCATAGCTCTTTCCATAGCTCGCTGAGCTACCTTGAGCCTGTGGACCAGTCTCATCGTCAGTGTCCACGTTTCGGCTTGTATGTCATTACGGGTAAGACGCACTGGTTGAAGATATCAGGCGTTGTGGAATGGGCGACGAGAAGACTTGACAAAGTTTTCCAAAAGCTGCCCAACCCAACATACCGGATCCCTTCTCAAAATGTTTTCTATTCTAGTTTAATAATTTGTCTGAGGTAAATGTAGTACAATTAATATTAATATTATAATTATATATTATTAATATATTATTATATATTATTAATATATTATTATATATTATTAATATATTATTATATTAATATATTATTAATTATATATATCAATTATAATTAATACAATACCCTAGTACAATTTCGAGAGGCTATAGACACATAAATGACATTTTTATTTATATATCAAAATATCGACTATTCAGAGCAATATATTTTCACCTCACAAGCTCGGAAAGATTCTGTTTGCCGTTCGAAAAAAAAGAAGCTTTTACCCGCTAGCCTGGAAAGAGTTTTTTTATATTCGAACCTGTCTATTAATTAATTATCTGTACCGAATTACATTTATATTATTATTGGATTCGATTCGACTCTACTCGACTCTATTTGTCTCTGTTCGACTTTATTCGAATATATTACGATACGTATTTAGGATACGTTTATCCAAGCAAAATACTGGAATAACATAATACAGAATACGTTTATCCCAGTAAAATACTGGAATAACATAATACAGAATACGTTTATCCCAGTAAAATACTGGAATAACATATAGGTTACGTTTATCACAGCAAAAGAGCGGAGCGTAGCTAAATCAGCCTATGTATGTACGTATGTATGTATGTATGTATGTATGTAAGTATGTATGTATGTATGTATGTATGTATGTATGTATGTATGTATGTATGTATGTATGTATGTATGTATGTATGTATGTATGTATGTATGTATGTATGTCTGTATGTCTGTTCCTTTGTAGCACTATATATATCAAATGCGTGGACCGATTTCAATGATTTTACGTCAATCGATTTGTCTTAATCTTGCGAGTGCTACTAAAGACATGTCTAATCAAAATTCAATATGGCGACAACTAGACGCAATAAAGTGAAACAGAAAAAAATGAAAGTAGACGTACTATGTTAAATGGTGTGTCATTGAATAGGTATTTGAAAATCATCTATATGTATCTAATTTTTCATTTAAAGTTGGTTAGCAATTATTCTCAGTCGGGTTTTTTCATTGTGCGGAAATGTTCTTGTTCTGATTACGAGTATATTCTTGGTTTCGTTTGTGTGTGGGTGGGTTATGAGCATAAATAAAAGTAGTGGCTCTGTGAGCTGTAGACCTCGGTTATTGTGGCAATGATAAGTATAATATAACGCTGACTTATCTAATGGTATCATTTGATAGCGTGTACATTGATAATATTACTGTCGAATATAGGCCAGGATTGTTATGCGTTGGCTTTTATTGACCGAGCGAGCGCGAAGCGCGAACGAAGCGTCTCGGTTTCAGCTTCGGCAAAAATGCTTTCGTATGTCCGGATGTCAGACCGGCGGATGTAAGTCCGGATCTCTGTTCTCCTCTACAGGTCGTATTTCTCAACCGATCTAGACGAATTTTTAGAATTTTTTAGTCGTCGGTATTTTTTATCTCCGCTATATTCAATTCGATTTCAATGGTTCTTTTTTCATTTGAAAGGTAGTAACTTTAAGTTAGTCTCATAAAAAAATTTTGAAGATCTGATGAGGATCTTCGGCGTGATGAGCAGAATAGCTCCTCAAAATGCCATAAATTTCTCAGTTTTAGGTTTCTACCAATGGAATCAGCCCTTTACCTACTAGGTAGGGATTGATGGAGCACCTTGGTTATTAATGTTAGGTGTACAATAAGGTAACTAGATGGCGCTACTGTGCACCGCTAGATTGTTTGCATAAAAGTTTGTACGCGCGAGGTCTTCAGCTCACAGAGCCACTAGTTTTATTATCTACGTCCAGCAATCTTTTTGCATTCTTTTTGTTGGCCTATTAATCTTTATTTTAGTACGAACTTTCCAAACGCTGCAGACACTTTTATGATCTTTACTTTCTACCACCCCTTTTTCTTAAATTTACTTAGGGTTAAGTAGACTTTCTGTTAATAAAAAACAAAATAATGTCGGATTTTCTTAATGAAATATTTACAACAACACCCAAATCAATATGCTACCGTATCTAAATTGTGAGCTATACCGTATTATAGATCACAAAAACATCATTCTGCTGATTTAAAAAAAAAAACATAAATTTTGATCTCTGGAGCTTATATAGTTACAGAGTTATTAAAGCGAAACAATATACCCTTTGAGTGGAGTAATGTTAAAGACGTTTTACGTCAAAAAATAAAGTTACAATGACCACACATGCCCACAGCCCGCCCGCCTCTAGCCGCGTCTAAGCTATTACACTACAGAATAAACTATTAGTAAGCTCGATGAACGGGTTCATCAAAAACATCGTCATAACTAATCGTCAAAAAAAGTATGGCCTAAAATGAAAAATGTATCGTCACGTAAAGAGGAAGATTACTGTGATATTGAATTCGATAAGAATTTAATACATTAATGAATAATTAATTAATACACAAACAGGTCTATAGTTGAGTAGATAAGTTGTGATTTTAATAAACGTTTATTTTGAGCTTTCTGTAATAGCAAGAAGAACATTCCTTTCATACATCATTTTTCCATAGCGCTTACGGCATACGCAGCCTACACAAAAGACCTCTACCGCAGGCTGTTTTTTGACTTTGTTGAGAAAATTAGCCCTGCATCGACTTAATTTATACAAAATACTTATGTATTATACTTCAAACCTTCCTCTTGAATCAATTCCTATGTCTACGTGAAAATCGGTTACGTATTTTCTGAGATATTTGTGGACAGATAGACAGACAGCCAGACAGACAGACAGGCGCGTTCGGTGACATCCACATCAATATATAACAGTGACACGTTGTCTGTTTGTTTGGGGAGCTGTCACGCCAAAACGGCTAATCCGATTTTGATAGAGACCAAAATAGGATACTTTTATCCCGAAAAATGGTAAGTTGACACGCGATAAAGGGAAATGACGATTACTCGCTGTAAGGAACGGAATGACATGAACGGAATGACATGAACGGTTTCCGTGGAAACGAAATAATAGCAAGTCTGTCAAAAAGCATAAAGAGCGTTGGTGCTATAATTTTCCAATGCTTTTCTCATTATTTGAAAAAAAATTGAGTGTGTCAGGGCGTACGGCCATTTGTTTGAATCCTAGATGAACATACGATATAATTATTTATAATATGTCGTGATAGATATATTATGTGTATAATATAATTATTATAAATAGAGGTGCATAATAACTAGTAAATAAAACAGAAGGTTATCCGATATAATTTGTACCTACATGAACTTTAGACTCGCCTTTCTCGCGCTCATTAATTTCATATCAATTAATTAATTTTAATTAATGTTAAGTACGTAAAAAAGTATGTGAAAGTTTCAATTAAGTTTCAACCTGTATTCTTGGATTAAACTTCGCTGTGTTTTTTTTTAATGTAATATATTAGTTGGCTGCTCACCTCTAAAACTATTTATATTTGAAAACTGGGACCTAATCGGGGTCCTACCCTTTCAAACCAAAAAATATATATCCAAATCGGTTCGGAAATCAAAATCGTATTGTAAGTAGGCAAAATAATAGCACATCTTGTAAAAAAACAAAATTAACGTCTCATGAACAAGGAGAAATACATAAAATATTGTAAAAAGATCAAATCAATAAAATGTTGGTAAAATAAGTATGCTTTGAGTTTGAAAAGGAAATTTCGCTTGCATGTGCCAATTTCGCTTGCATGTTGCATGTGTTAAATCTCACACTGGAAAAGGTAAATACCCTTTTGACTCTACCTGTGCTTCGGATATACGCCCGTTAGAGAAGAGAATAGAAAAGTTTTAGAGATATGAGGTAATATGTCGCAAAAGTACAAAAACAAAAAAAAACAGACGACTAGAGAACCTTTATAAGTCCAGGCGTTACTTTGCGGAAATTCATATTTAAAATGAACAAAATATAAAGTCAATTAAAAATTAAGTAAATGGACAATGGCTGCAAAAGAAAAAGCTTATCAATTGGTTTATTTTTCTGTTAAAAGACATGTTAACATTTTTAACATGCATATTAAAATGCAAGGTTTCGTATTTTTAATCTGAAAATTATGAAATAAAAAAATAATTATTATTTACTCGCAAACTTACTAGGTGTGTTCATTTTACATATTCTTATATTTTTAATAAATTTTGTCTGTTTCTATAAATTATCAATTGTATTTGTTGAAAATACGCTAAACAATTTAACAAATATTGAAGAGACACAAAAAAACTATTCATTAAACTAATTTCAATTGCATAATTTTATTACAAATATGTATAAAATCAATCATTGTATATAAATGAATTAATTATTTTTAATAATTGAAAGAGAAACTTACCGTGCATAAACAAATAAATGCCATCTTCACTTCCCAAAAAAAAACACTTCCGACTGACACTTCCGGTTACATCCAAATACAAATCCGTTATATTAACCGTTACTACTTTATTTTATTTGGTATTCCTAGTGTGTTCCCTCGCACAGTTTGTATTGATATGACTGAATACGAGTTTACAGTTTAATAAATATTAAAAGATAAAATATCTTTAGGTATGTCCCGTATCAGGAACACTGCCGTCTGGCGTGCCAGACGACTACTTCCAATATCTATGTCTATGTCTGTATCTCTTTTAGAGATCGTCTGACATCTGACACCTGTAGAATGATGTAATGGGTTACTGAGTTTACTATAATTTTAAAAGCTTTTATTTAACTTCACTTGCATGTATGTATCTATATATTTTGTCTGTCCTGGAATCTTGCAGTACAAATTACGAGTAGTTCCCGAATTAATACGCAAGCTACCCTGAAAGTTTCAGCCGGATAGCTAATAGGGAAGTGCTCGAAATTTGAGTTGCACGATTTCACCCGGAACGCGGACAGTCTGACAGAAAGATGTGAAACAAATACCTTCTATGCGTTCGAGCATTTGTTCAACCGATTCAGTTAAAACTTTATAAATAAAACTGTATTCAAAAATATATTGAATGAGGCATTGTGCATGCCGGGCATTAGCTAGTATTAGGTACAATAAAAAACTAAAATTATTGTCTGCTTGCTCTCACATAACGTATATTAAATAGGTATGCTATGAAAATAAATATTCGCTTTACTCTAGAGATTTCAACAATGTACAATGCTTTACTCAAAGAATTGAAATATTATACCAAACCCTAACAACATTATCAGATATAATAGGATTATTTTTATAATCTGTCTACATCAATCACAGGTCACCTCTTTTTTAGCCTAATCTTGTTATCTCAGTTATTCAGCAATAAGTCAGACAGTCAGGGTTTTTCTTTAATAATTACTACCTACGCCCTGCGGATGCCCACGTGGTCATTTTTCTGTGATTGAAAAGTATTTACATCATCGCTTTCCATCAGGTGAGTCGTGGTCAAACGATTGCCTAGAAAGTAATAAAAAAAACCAGTTCCTAAAGTAGGTAGGTACACTTACCAAGTTTTGTCAAAATCAATTTAGCCGTTTCGCATCTGAGTGGTAACATACCTTAGAAAAGTCAATTAATCGTAATCAAGCATTAAACGCTCTTTTTGTATGGATTTTGACAGAGTTTAATGGGAATTTAGTGTTGATTGACCTTTCTCTTAGTATGGCAGTTAAACATCATCATCACCAGGATGTAAATATCCATCGGCCTCCCCCCTAAAAAAGGTGTTTGTCTATCATAGGGGTTCTCTGCCATTATCACCGCGCCTGGCAGACGTCTTAGTGATCGCCGAAGTTGGTGATCGATAATACCTTTGCCATAATCACTGCGCCTAGAAGAAGTCTTAGTGATCGTCAAAGTTGGTGATCGATAATACCTATGCCATAATCACCGCACCTGGCAGACGTCTTAGTGATCGCCGAAGTTGGTGATCGATAATACCTATGCCATAATCACCGCACCTGGCAGACCTCTTAGTGATCGCCGAAGTTGGTGATCGATAATACCTATGCCATAATCACCGCACCTGGCAGACCTCTTAGTGATCGCCAAAGTTGGTGATCGATAATACCTTTGCCATAATCACTGCGCCTGGCAGAAGTCTTAGTGATCGTCAAAGTTGGTGATCATAATACCTATGCCATAATCACCGCACCTGGCAGACGTCTTAGTGATCGCCGAAGTTGGTGATCGACAATACCTATGCCATAATCACTGCACTAGGCAGACGTCTTAGTGATCGCCGAAGCTGGTAATCGATATATTATTTTTCAGTAGGGAAATAGCTTTAAATGACCCAAAAAATATTTTATTACTTATTTTTACTTATTCATTTTTTTTTTGGAAAATTCGTAAAAGTAGTCTCAATCTCATGCCAATAGCCAACTGGCTAATGATGTTTTTTTTTAACTATCTTCATAGTACATACTTTTTATCAATTACTGCTATTATAAGTATAGATATAGCTTATTAATTAGAATTATCACAGGATTAATAATAATGGATTATCTAACACTGATAATTATCTACTACCTACTATCACACATGGGAATACATGATTCAACTCGTGATATAAGCGTGATATGCTCAACTGTGAATGGTTTTGTCATGTGGTGAAGGCGTGCATAAGTTGTGAGAACTGATATATGCGTGTGAAGAGAGGAATTTGATTTAATCTTTATTGCAATGAAAGTTACCTTGCAAGTTCTTCTTTTTTTACTCGTAGTAGAAAAAAAACGAACCGACTTTCGTCTTTGTTTTATACCCTACTTTATTGGCATGTACTTCTACGGGAGCCAGTAATATATCACAAGGGCAAAACAATAAAAATAATAAATAAACCAAATCAATAAATTGGATAAAAATACTTTGAGATTTAAAAGGTTTTATTTAACTTGCAATGTATGTATATATGTTTGATTAGGTAAAATCTTGCAAGCTGAATTAGAGCCACATCCAAGCTCCGTAGAGGCGTAGGAGAAGAATCCTACGGAGTTGAATTTTTACATGTTGGTTTAGTTCCGATGACAACGCATTTTCATGGTAAGCATGACCTGAATCGATATCCAGGATTAGCTCCAGATAAAGAAGCTCTTCAACGATTCAGCCAGCTTTTCAGCTTTTCTTCAGCCAGGCACAACATTTTGTGTACGCATTTTATTATAATAGCCGATTTTAAATTTTACCATGACATGGTCTCCAGCTAAACGGACTCTTCAACGGTCAACAGCACAGACACGAATTGTTGTATACGATATAATTGTGCTAGCTCGTTCTAAGTTTCACCATGATATAAAAGCTTATTTTTTAAAACCTTTATTAATTAATTAATTTATTTTCAAGTGCCGTTTCAGAGTTGAATCTAGCAAAGAGCTTTTTTATATTTGTTTATGTAATGAATATTTTGAAGGTTCTACCTATCGGTGCAGCTTTGGAAATAAATACACTCGAGGGAAAAGCACCAAGAAACTCTACGAGGAAGTAACTTTTTCAGTTTCTTTTATTTTATGCCACAAGATACTACACAACAAAATAAATTATTAATGCGATTTCCCACAATCATCAATCAAATTGAATCTAGAAACTAGACCTATGAATAATATGACTCTATACTACTATGAAATTTTCCACAGCAGCCAGCACGAGTATTTTTCAACATACCTGCAGCATACATTTTTCAACATACCTGCAGCATACATTTTTGACATACATGGTAAGTATAAGAACTCAATAATCTATAATTTTTCAACATACCTGCAGCATACATTTTTGACATACATGGTAAGTATAAGAACTCAATAATCTATAATTTTACTGTATATAGTCTTTGATTATACTATGTATAGATAGCTATCAACATCTGACAAGCTGGAAACGACGCAATTTTGAAGATAACACCAACCGCATTATCTAAACAATTTGCTTTATGCCAAGTTTTGTTCCTTGATATTTTCATTAATATTATGAAAAACCGAGACAAGATTACAATGGAAATTCCTATTAGTCTAATTTTCTACACGTACCAATAAATAAAAGTAAAAAGTTGTCTGTTTGATTGTTTGTTTATTTGTTTGGGGGGCTTTCACGTGATAATGGCTGGACGGATTTTGATGATACTTGGAATGGAGATAGTTTATACCCTGGAATAAAATATAGGATACATATTTAAGTTTCCACATGAAAACTGGAAAATCTAGAAAAATGTTGATTACTCGCTGTAAGAAACGGTTGCCAGGGAAACGAAATAACAAGTATGTCAAAAAGCATTAAGAGCATTGGTGCTATACAGTACTTTTCGGGAGAAACAGTAGTCCGCGCGAACGAAGTCGCGGCAGGGAAAGCTAGTACAAAATATGAAAAAAAAACAAGGAACTTGTATTTGTTTCGCGATAAGGCATCGTATTTCTGTATCCCTACGTACCTTAACCGTTTGCTTAGTTATTTGGCACAATCGATAATGAATTAATGACGTTGGCTTGAAATACTTAAGATAATAATAATTTTATCAAATAAATTTGTTTTAATTGGCATTAATCCCTTTGTTCCTTGAGGTTAAAAGAGAAATTTAAGAATACAAATAATTAATAATCACCGGATTCCATAATAATGGGTATCAAATTCAAGAATTTTCGAAGACTATTTCTATAACATTACTAGCTTTCCCGCCCGCGACTTCGTCCGCGGGGGCTATACTGTTTATCGCGAAAAAAGTATCCTTGTTCTTCTAGGATATGAAAAACCAATGCAAAAGTAAAACTCTAACAGCTCTTGATGTTTTTTGACAGACTTGTTATTTCGTTTCCATGGCAACCGTTCCTTACAGCGAGTAATCAAAATTTTCCAGTTTTCCCGTGGAAACTTACAATTTTCCGGGATAAAAAGTATCCCATGTTTTATTCCAGAGTATAACCTATCTCCATACCATGTTTAATCAAGATTCGTTAAGCCGTTATCGCGTGATAGCTCCCCAAACAAAGAAACAAACAGACGTTTCACTTTTATATATTGGTATGGATATGTAGGATATCTAACTTACGTGGCACCAAACTGTGATGTTACACAAAAACATAAGATATTCAACCGCCAAGCAGTAGTGTGTAACCTTTCACGTTTCTGATTGAAGGGCAAAATTTCCAGCGAAATCACCGGGCAATGAAACTACAACCAATATATCAGGGTGACGAGCGCAGTGCAGTGTCGTGCTACATTTAGGAACCAAAGTTCTGGGTGGGACTGCAACTGTTATGGGCAGGCGAAACGCTTACTATCAAGCGAGCAACCTGCACGTCTCGTCATTCAAAGTAATAAAAAAATAGGTACCTACCATAGTTTCACATCATAGTTTCACGATGTAGAACGCCGAAGTGAGAAAGGAGCGAAGGGCAGAGATTACCAAATTTTGTATGGAACATAGTTGTCTTCTGTAGCATATTCGAAAGTGTTGTAGAACTTAAATAGAAATATACTGTAGAAATAACTATATTTTCGACCTGGAAATAGTGGAATGAAGATTTCCGACAGAGAACCAAGGTTACCGACATAGCTCTAAGGGTAAGCAAGCTGAAGTGGTAGTGGGCTGGTCACATTTCCCGAAGAACCGATAACCGTTGGGGTAGACGAGTTCTCGAGTGGAGACCACTTTTAGGCAAACGCAGTGTAGGACGGCTAGATGGAGTGACGACCTGCGAAAAGCGGCTGGCAGAAAATGGATGAGGAGAGCTGAAGACCGAGCTCAGTGGCATCCATTAGGAGCAGCCTACGTCCAGCAGTGGACAAATATATGCTGCTGATGAACATTGGCATCCATTTTCAAGACAACTCTACAATGACGTCAGCAGCGTTTGACAGAAGGGGTCAAACGCTGATGTCGTCATTCTAGAGATGCCCGCTTCACGGCGGATCAATTGGATCGGACGGTTGGTCTAGTGGTTTGAGACCCTACTACGAAATCAAACGGTCGTGGGTTCGAATCCCGCAAGGTGCAATCATTTGTGTGATGAGCAGAAATAATTGTTTCCGAGTCATGGATAGTAATATTCGTATCTATGTATGTTTATCCGTTGTCTAGTGCCCATAGTACAGGGTATCCTAGTTTGGGGCTAGGTAACTGGTGTGAAATTACCCTTTTTTCCCTATCTCATTTTGCACAAATATATTAGTTCTCCTATTGGTCACGTTTATTACTATACTACGAGTAGCTTTCGCCCGCGTCTTCTTCCGCACGGACTACAGTTTATCGCGAAAGAAAGGATTCCATCTTCTGCTAGGATATTAAAAACCAATGCAAAAGTATAGCACCAACGCTCTTGATGTCTTTTGACCGCTCCAGTTGCGAGGTGCGATCGCGTTGTTCTATCAAGCGAACCACGAGGTTTTTTCGGTCCTTACGGTTCGATCGATCGAACTACGAGGATTTGTAAAACCTCGTAGTGCGATCATTGAAAATTAAGCGAACCACGAGGATTGTTAAGTACTGGTGGTTCGATCAGTAGAACTACGAGGATTTGCAATTCCACGTAGGTCGATGATTAAAACGATATTTACGTAGTATTACAACCTTGTTTATAGTAACAGTTACGGATATCATTAATATAATAAATATATAATCATTATATAATTGTTTATACTGTAGTTAGTACATACTGATTTTGCGAAACCTCTATAATGTTTATTAAAAACATAATTATTATTTAAAGGAATATTAATTATTCTTTATGTACTAGAAATAGGTACATAAGTTATATGTGGTGACCAATCCGAACATAATAGATTTTTATTTATTTTGAAAACGTAATCACACAACTAACTTCGCGTGACGAAAAAGTAATTATGAAATGTCCATTTATTTCCATATTCCTCGTAGTTCGCTTAAACGAACCTTGTGATCATAAAATAACAAAATCTGCACAGCTTGATCGTTCAATCGTACCCTATGGACTAAAAAATCCTCATGGTTCGCTTGATCGAACTACGCGATCGAACCTCGCGGCCGGTAGGCTTTTGATAGATTTGTTAGTATTTCGTTTCCATGGCAACCATTCCTTACAGCGAGTAATCGACAGTTTTGCCGTGGAAAACTGGAAACGTGGAAAATTTCCCATATTCCGGGATAAAAATTATTAAAAATTATTACAGACCACGTTTCACTTTTATATCTCGGTGTAGATTAACAGCTATAAACGCCATCAGTATTTTTATGAATATACATTATTATGGTATCATCATCATCATCATTTCAGCCTTTAGCAGTCCACTGCTGATCATAGGCCTCCCCCAAAGAGCACCACGACGAACGGTTTTGTGCCGGCTCCATCATGCCCATTGCCACTTCAACTTGCAAATTCTGAGAGCTACGAGTATGTCACATATGATTATGGGATATACGGATGATTTTCGAACGCGTCTTATGAACGGTTGCTTTTCGCATTGCATAAGTATGTACGAGTACCTACTAGCAGCACCCCGCGGCTTTGCCCGCGTGTACAATTTTCCATGATAAAAGTATCCTATGTTGGTCTCTGTGGTACAGCATCTACATACAAAACTTCACAAAATTCAATCCAGCCGTGATCACGTGAAAGCTCCCCAAACAAACAAACAAACCCACAAACAGACAATGTTTAAGTAAATGGGGATTCTAATTGTTCATGTCGAATTCAATACCTGCTCGTTTTTACCCGACTGAGCGAAGGGTATACCTAACCAAGATCCCCGCCACGTTTCGTTCACCGCTAGACTTAGGTGCCGCTAGCTATAATTAGTGTGAATTATTGAGACGTAGTCGCTGCGCGTCCGTCACAGCCTCTCTACTTTAAACTGGCGCTTTTTAAAAGCTTTTATTTAACTTCACTTGTATGTATGAATCTATCTATGTATGCATCTATGTATTTCTGTCCGTCCTGGAATCATGTGACTCAAACTTCGAGCACTTCCCGATTAGCTATCCTTCTGAAACTTTCAGGGTAGCTTACAAATAGATAAAAAACTTTCTTTTTTTTTATAAAAAAAATACTAAGTAACTTAAAAAGAGAAAATGATAAAAAATGAAGAAAAAAATACTTAAGGTTGTAAAAAGTGACAATGCGATAAACAAACATAAAAAAAAACATGAAAAGGGACATTCATAAAAAAAGGTTGTACAAGCTATTTTTATTATTCTTAGTCTTCGTATTAATGTGCAACAATATTTTCATTTCATGGTGATCTCGCTCATATTCACACACGAGCTCACAAAACTTGCTCGTAGTCGGGTTGTAGTTAAACTTGGACTTTTCAAAACAATACATATATTCAGAGCGCCTGCTTGATTTTTTGATATGACCAAAATACTTAATTAGTTACTACTACTTATGGTAGTTCTGAGAACAGTAGACCTCACGTGCACAAACTTTATTGCAACAATCTAGCGGTGCACAGTAGCGCCATCTAGTGACCTTATCGTAAAACTAACATTAATACCCAAGATGCTCCATCAGTCCCTACCTAGTAGGTAAAGGGCTGATTCCACTGGTACAAACGTAAAAGTGAGCAATTTACTACATTTTGAGGCGCTATTCTTCTCATCACGCCAAAGATCCTCATCAGATCTTCACCAATTTTTTATGACACCAACTTAATGTTTACCTTTCAAATAAAAGAAGAAATATCAAATTGGAATAAAAAAAAATGGAGTTATTCAGTAGCGCCCTTTTTGCCGTTTTTAGAGGAAGTACGGGGATACTTACAACCAAAAACCCCGAGGACTAAAAAATTAAAAAAAGACGTTGAATTGTATACGAAGTGTCATCCAGATCGGTTGTAAAATACGACCTGTAGAGGAGTACAAACTGACTGAAAGATGAAAGAAAATTGATTGTACATGAAGCAAAGAATTGAGCTCGCTTCGCTCACTCAGTCAACTACTTACAATGGCTCATATTAATTTCAAGTAGTACTATTCCTATTCTTATAAGTATATAAGTTAGATGATGGTAGCCAAGTGGCACACTCGCTTCGCTCGCTCAGTCAACTACTTACTACGCCTCATGTTAATTTTAAGTAGTACTATTCGTATTCTTTGTTATAAGTTAGATGATGGCAGCCAAGTGGCACACTAGTGAGCCTAAGAATCCAACAATATCGGGTTCGGTCCTCGGTTCCAAACCAATGGCTTTCTAAGTCTTGTGCTGATTTCGATCGCTCCGTGCTTCAGAGAGCACGTTGAGTTATCAGTCCAGGCTCTCGGGCGGTCCGACAACTTCTGACACTGTTCTGAAACTGCTCCCGTAGCTTAGTAGTCAAAGAATGTAGCACGCTTGATTTAGAAGGATTTTAAGATAATGTGATATTATCACCTCTAAATCAAATACTTAACAATCTAATCTTGATCGCCGTTTAGTATATTGTGATCACACTTTGGACCCATGATAATGTAATGAAAAAATGTAGGCCAGTAATATTGTAACGACCGTTACATTTGCGTTAAGCTGCCATATTAAGTACCTAAATCCTTAGATATTTGACTCTTACTATCGTTATCTACGTACATTTATAAATACTAGCCATTGCCCGCGGCTCGGCGCGTGATTCGGATTATGCCACTCCTTTTTGACGTCAAGTGAACAAACTTAACATTACTGAGGTACCTTATCTAATGCTGTAAATAATATTTTCCATTTCAATGCGTTACACAGCAAAAAAAAAAATATCTTAACACGTTAGCTGCTGTCCTTTGTTCCTTTTTCCGTCATGTCCTTTACATGAGCTCTAACTTCATGGACTTACGAGTTAGGTTGTTCTATTTATCAGGAATTGTAAACAAAAAAAAACGAAAAAACGTAAAACATGACTATCTTTCGTAAATCTAGAGGTCATTATTATAATTTCAGCCTTTAGCAGTCCACTGCTGAACATGGGCCCAAAGAGCGCCACGACGAACGGTCTTGTGCCGCCTCCATCCACCGACTCCCTGCGGTGTCTACAATGTCGTCCTTCCATCGTGTGGGGGGTCTCCCTACACTTCGCTTGCTTGTTCGTTGTCGCCATTCCAGAACCATTATTCCCCAGCGGTTGTCGGCTCTGCGAACTATATGGCCTGCCCATTGCCACTTTAACTTGCAAATTCTGAGAGCTATGTCGATAACCTTGGTTCTTCTACGGATTTCTTCGTTACGGATCTTATCACGTAGTGAAACTCCGAGCATAGCTCTCTCCATTGCCCGCTGCGTGACTTTGAGCTTATGTATGAGACCAATAGTTAGCGACCACGTCTCAGTGCCGTATGTCATCACTGGAAACACGCACTGATTATAAACTTTCGTCTTGAGGCACTACTGTGACGAGAAGACAAAGTGTTATTATGAAATAAAGTATGTTAGTATGTAAAGTAATTATAGGTGTATATTAAAAGTTCATTGTTTATGTACACAAATCAATTTTTTGTTAATTTTTCTCTTATTTACTTTTTTAACCAACCCCCGGAAAAAGAGACGGGTGTTTAGGGTGTCTATCACTGTGTGTGTGTGTGTGTGTGTGTTTGTGTGTGTCTGTCTGTGGCATCGTAGATCCCAAACGAATGGACCGATTTTGATGCTGTTTCTTCTGCTTGAAAGCTGATGTGATCGAGATGGTTCTTAGATATATGGGAGATGGTGGGGCGTAGAAAGGAGGTGACAAAAGGGGGGGGGTGATAATTGTAGGTTCCAAACGAATGGACCGATTTTTATGCGTTTTTTTCTGTTTGAAAGCTGATGTTTTCGAGATAGTTCTTAGATATATGAGGGATGGGGGGGGGGGGGGTGAGAAAAGGGGGGTGAGAATTGTAGCTTCTAAACTAATGGACCGATTTTGATTTTGTTTAGGTTTTGTAATGTAAACTGGAAACGCCTTGAAATGTCTATTATATTTATTTATGTTTGGTGATTTTATTAAGAGAGAAAGTAAAATTAAGTATTTACCAAATAATGTTTTCAATTGAAACTAATGTCTATATGAATAATACCGGTCATTAAAACCATCAAACATCGCAATGTATCAATGTAATGTATGTAGTTTTTTTATATTGTTAGGGCCCATGAGCGAGAGTAAGTAGTTTAAATCCAAGTTTTCAACTGAGTTACTACCGTGGTGCTTGAAATTCTAGCACTTGGGTTCAGTTTTTTCGAAATAACTACTTTAGGGAAGCGTTTTCGAGTACTTATCTTTACTTTTAGTTTTGAGGAAACAATGAGGCGTTTTAAAGCTAATTGAATGAAATTAAAGCTAATTAATTTCTCTACAAATACAAATCTGATGACTTTTCTTTAAAAAAGTTTTGTCTGAACATATCTTAGAAATGACCAAACCGATAATCCATACCAATATTTAAAAGTGAAACGTTGTCTGTTTGTTTGTTTGGGGAAATTTCACGCGATAACGGCTGGACGGATTTTGATGAAATTTAGAATGGAGATAGCTTATACCCTGGAATAAAACATACTTTTTATCCCGGAAAAAAAATCCACGGGGGCAGGCCTAAGACCGGGTCTGTAGTACTGTAGGACTATATATACCTTTGCATATTGCATATTGCTGACAGTGTATTGAATGGTTATTGGGAGTTCTCCCTTATGTCAGCAACAGAGTACTATGTAGTCAGCAATATAACAGAACAGAAAGACAGTAGTAGTGCGCAGTAGTAAGTGATTATATTCTATTTAGGGGTGAGGCGTATTTATCGTAACAGTTAAAAGCAACAGATATTTAAAAATACCAGATAACAATTGTTCCTTCCATGATGAAATAACTGTTACTAACAATAACAGGCGAAGCGGGCGGGCGGCAGCCCCTAGTACCTACGGCCTATTCTACGGCTCTGTTACCGGCAAAGTATCTCTTATTTTTTTTCGTCTCATTCTTTTGTACCGCTCTAAAAGAAGAGGTGCCTAGTATTTATTGAACAACTAAGTCTATCTCATTCTTTCTAGTACGACAGTTACGCGACAAAAAGAGAGTCACTTAGTATTATTACACCAAAAAATACAGTTGGTGTATTAACAATTATACTAACTACAAAATCAATGTCTCCTTCATTTAGTCACATACTCAGCACTGAGTATTTTCCTCGTTCGGATACATTAGATTTAAATACCGATCAAAATATTTAGTTTGAATAACAAACAAATATATTCTAATCTGGCAAGAGATAAAATGTAGGTACCTATATGATGAATTTTATATTAAGATAATAGAAAAGAAAGAAAAAAAACAATAGAAAATCTCTATGATTTGAATAATACGCAACGAACACTTTTTATCATCGTGCGTTTGGTAAAAAACTTTTCACGTCTACATTGTCCTCACGACGAGTGAGCCCTAAAACTGTAAGCGTATCCGAACACATTTGGCTTAGCTCTACAGGGCTGCGTTCACTTACTACGCTCGAATCATCCATGCGATTATCGCTAGATCATCCGGAGTTAGTGAACGACTTTGGACGTCCACATAGAACTGTCAACTGTCAAGTCTCAGTTTCATACTATTCCCCCCCTCCCCTACTATTTTTCGGATGATCCAGGCGAACGCCCGACGACGCCGTGAACAATTTCGAGTGATCGCGTGGGTGATCCGTGCGTCCTCGAACGTACTAAGTGAACGCGGCCCTGGATTAGCCGTAAATTACTATACGATTTACAACCATATGGTGCAACGTTTCGCTTGTGGCGCGAAATTCAATTTTTTTGGTGTTTTTGTCGTCACAGCTCTTCAACATTTCGTCAGATAGAGCAAGCTGATTTTGCGCAAGCTAGGAGACCTAACACACACGTTTTAATAGATAGTATCACAAAAATATCATAAGTGTAGCTACGTTTATTAGTAGAGCTGTGACGACAAAAAAAAAACACCTAAAATTTTTAATTTCGCGCCACTAGCGAAAAGTTCCACCTTAACGAACCTTGAATAAAGTGTATATTTTTATGATAGCTAACGACTAGTTTGTATATATTTTCATTTTCGGATATTCGTTTAATTTTATCGATTTGAAATTTCGAACTTTTAGCGAAAACTTGTTTTTTTGTGGCTTTTACGCTTGAAGTGTTTAATAAAGTTGAGTTGAGTGTTTGTGCAACTTTAGTAGTTTGTGTTAATATAATGTTGTATATTTCAATAGTCTAGTAGTATGAACGTTGAAAATAAAAGACTGTTATTTAGTAACAGGTCTTACGTAGTATTTATATACTCTTTGGTAACAGGTATTTAAAACAGATATTTTTAGATAACAATAACAGTAGTAACAGATATTCAGATTAACCTGTTGCGACCCATTCCTATTTGGTAGTGCGCACTGCGCAGTGTAACAGAACGAAAAAAAGATTACGACGACTATGAACGATGTGATTGATTGATTCCGTAGTGATTGTAATTTGTATACTTTTTGCTGCGGCCGAGCTAAGGTCTAACAATATTGGACATAAATCGTGCAAAAAAGTGCATAATCGTGTTTTAAGGATCGCCAACGCCATCTATTTTCATTTTGGGATACTAAAAACCTAATTATTTAATTTACACTGTCTTACTACGTAGTTAATACCTACATCCATACCAATAATATAAAAGTGAAACGTTATCTGTTTGTTTGTTATATTTTTGGATTCTACTACTTTAATATACTCAAATAAAAAAACTAAATTATCTTCCATGTACAGATTTCACCTTGGTTAAAGTTTTATTAGATGTATAGATATAGATAAGATGCATTCAAAGGCATCATGCATCAAAATAAGGAATTTAAAGGTTATTTGCCTGTTTTTAGTTGTGCTCGCAGTTGTTTTTTATTTTTATTTTATGCTGGCCTGTTTCTCCCGGTAGATTGAAATGAATTTAACGATGAAGTTATGTTTCAATTGAACTCGGTTCAGAAGACTAGGCGCTGTGAGTGAACACTGTAACAGACAAACATACATATGACGACCGGTTGGTCCAGTGGCTAGAGCCCTAGGTACGAAATCAAACGGTCGCGGGTTCGAATCGTGCAAAGTGCAATCATTTGTTTGACGAGCAGAAATATTTTTTTCCGAGTCATGGATGTAGTATTCGTATCTATGTATGTTTATCCGTTATCTAGTGCCCATAGTACAGGGTATCGTAGTATGGGGCTAGGTAATTGTTGTGGAATTGTCCCGAATATATTTGTTTTATTTATTTATGAATACATACGCTGCTAAAATCATCAAATCAAGCATTTCCGCCCCTACTGTGGGTACTCTCTGACCACGTGCTGGTAATTACGTAAACAAAGTAAAAAAAACTTTGAACTTGTTTTGCTGATGAAATAGCATCAAGATAATAAATTCTGTGTTATCTTCTCTATCCTACATTCACCAGCAAATAAAT
Source organism: Alsophila aescularia (assembly GCA_946251855.1). Taxonomy (NCBI): domain Eukaryota; kingdom Metazoa; phylum Arthropoda; class Insecta; order Lepidoptera; family Geometridae; genus Alsophila; species Alsophila aescularia. Next base: position 54,128,526 of record OX276373.1, read on the forward strand.
TGGGTCGAATAACGAGTCGAACTAAATCGTGCTGTCACGTTTTCTTTCTCTTTCTAACCGTAACAAGCACAAATTGATATGGAGCACTGTTAGCCTAACGGTTCTATATGCAACTTAGAATTCAACGATACCGGGTTCGATCCTAGGCTCCGAACCAATGACTTTTCTATGTTATGTGCGGTTTTCCATCGCTCCGTGCTCCGGGGCACGTAAAGCTGTCGGTCCCGGCTGTTATTGATTAATAGTCGTTAAGCCATGTCAGACGCCCTGGGGCGGCTCCGAGGGCCTCTGACAACTTTTCTTCTGAAACTTAGAATCCAACAATACCGGGTTCGGTTCTAGGCTCCGCACCAAAGAGTTTTCTAAGTTATGAGCATAAATATTTATATGAACCCTGTGCTCGAGTCAGAATTGCACTCTTTGAAATCAAATAATAACAGCAAAGTAAACAAGTAAAATTATTATATAAATATAAAAAACCTGACTGCGAACAAAATTATTGACTACGCTGGCCGCTGGCCGCCCGCAAAAATAATCACACTAATATTATAAAAACGAAAGTTTGTGAGGGTGTGTATGTGTTTGTTACTTCTTCACGCTTAAACGGCTGAACGGATTTGGATGAAATTTTGTACGTAGGCAGCTTATACTCTGGATTAATACATATAAAGTATGGTTCCTGAGGGACGCGGCTGAAACTTCGTTTTTATTACGTACATATTTACTTTACTTTAATAGTTGCAATTACAACTATAGTATTTACATACTTGAATAATCTATAATAGAAAATTTTGTAAGGAGCTTAAAAGGAAATTGCTACTGTTTAGGTATACGAGTTATATATTTTGGAGCTGATCTTTTAAAGACCTGTATGTTTATACCTCACTCGATAGGTTTTCGACATTTTTAATCCGTCGGAAATATAATATGACAGCTGTAAGCTACCATAGTAGTAAACTACATATATATGAAGCACTCTCGTGATCAAGACGAATCCAATGATACCTCTTTTATCAAAATCCATCAAGCCGTTTAGACTGTAGGACGCGCCTAAGAAACGTACAAACATACAAACAAACATACATACAATCAAACCAAACTCATAACCCTCCTCAGTCGGGTAAAAAACGGAGCTGACCCGGTTATATTGCTCGGGAATGTATTATATGGCCACAGGCCTAAACGGCACATTAGATTGTATATAATAAGGTAAATCCAGGTCAGACATAAGAACGATAATAACAACATGAGTCACATGCAGAGTGCAAAATTTCTGAAATGGGCGTGAAGACGTTCTTAAGTTCTCGGAAACTCACCTCTCCATATAGACTTAGATTCATTTTCATTAAAATTGGACAAAAACCTAACTTTGCAGATGAATTTTATTGGGCTGTCCCCTGGTACCCCTCGCTCCCGCAAAAGACGCTTAGTTTATGAGATATTTATCAAATCAAGTTTATGTTAACTTAGGCGTCAATGTTCAAACCTAACCTACCCTAGTTTTTGGGGCCATACAGCGGAAAAAACGCTTTCTACTACTTAATAAAAAAAATACGGTGATTACGTTCCAAAACACACTATACAAATAATTAAAATAGTGAAATGCTCCTGCAAATTGCGTTTCGTTTCACGAACACTAAAATAAGATTAAAAAAAACAACACGATTCAGCGGATTGGGGGGAGGGGTACTAAGGGGTAGCACTCCACATCCCCCACTCCCCGACCTCCCCCACATGATCAAATGCTCCTGCAAATAGCATTTCGGTAACTAGGTATATCGAGTAAGCGAGACAGTACTCCCCGTAATCGGATTTTTCTCTCCGCTCGCCGCATGTGCAGTCAGTCGTGGACGGTTGGCAACACGCTAATAGTGGCAATCTTTTTATCTGAACATTGCTTCCATGCTTTAGTAAAGTACTTTGTACCTAGTTTGGGTATGGTACGCGATGTACTTCATGACTAGATGTATGATCAAACAACTGAACGGATTTGGTTGAGGTTTGAAGTTGAGGTGGCTTATGCCCTGGAATGAAACCCTTTTTCATTATCATCCACTCGGGTGAAGCCGTGGGTGCGGCTAGTTATATCATTAAAAAAAACACCGGTTTAAGTAAGGCCTTTATTTCCAGCTGCAAATTTCATAGACCATTAACTATACAAACGCTAGATAAATAGAAATCTTCGAGTGAATTCTGAACCTTTAAAATGGAGCATTAATTTGAAGTTTAGATAAATATTTAACGAACTCTTTTAACTGATGAAATTTGCCACACACGGGTGAAGACGTGGGGGCGGCTAGTTATATCGTAAAATTACCATAAAAAGAATTCACCGGTTTAAGTAAGACATTTCTGTTCAACGGCAAATTTCATAGAAAATTGACTATATAAACACTAGATAAATAGAAATCTTCGAGTGATTTCTGAACCTTAAAATGGGCATTAAGTTGAAGTCTAGATAAATACTTAAGGGAACTCTTCTCTTCTTTATCAGAAAAAAACATTTTATTTTTTCCTTGTTTAACAGGTCTATTTAATACTGCCTTGAAAATATTAATATTTATAATGAAATAATAATATCTTAATATATAATTAATAAATGGGATACGTTATGCCCTCTACGGAAAATAAATATTTATTTATAGTTATAAACAAATTTTCTTTAATATATAACATATTTTATCTTGTTAAAACTGGATTGGGTTTTTCTTTTAACGGTTTAAAAGAAGGAGTGGATTTGATTCCTTGTATTCTAAGGAATTAGATTCGGAACGATACCTAGTGCTAATAAGGCGATAATCTATAGTATTAAGGTGGATTATTACTTATAAGATTTAGTCTACTTTGAAAAATTATAATAATGTTTATTTACAGCTATCTGACTTAGTAATCTTGCATATTATTTTATATCATGTCCCTTTCAGATAATTATGGTACGAGATTTCCTGATTGTATCATGTATTGGTGGAGGGATAGTAGAAAATTATAATGATGTTTATTTACAGCTACCTGACTTTTTACTATAATTAGTAATCTTGCATATTATTTTATATCATGTCCCTTTCAGTTAATGATGGTACGAGATTTCCTGATTGTATCATGTATTAGTGGAGGGATATTAAATAAATAATAAATAAATTTTTATTTCCAAAAGAACACTTATTCTATTAGGTACACATTTATAATAAATAACTGCCGAACTCGTAGGACCTTGAACTCATTGTACAGATTGTCAGTCGGATACCTAAAAGTTTTTCTTAAAATTACCTTGATAAGAGCCCGTTGGGCTCTTTCCAATGCAATAAAACAAGTTTTGCCCGCACTGCCCCAAACCGAAACGCAATATTGCATGATGGATTGACACAGGGCTAGATAGATTTGTCGTATAACATCCAAAGCAGTACAATCTCTAAGCTTTTTCATAATGTAGATAAGTTTCCTCACTCGGCACGACAAATCAATTACATGGTCTTTAAAGGACAAGTTCTCATCAATCGTAATCCCCAAGTATTTTATTGATGTAGTTCGATCAATAAGGCTGCAACTGCTTGTACAATGAGGGTATTGGCCGGTGCTGTTGTTTTGCAAACAACTATGAATTCTTAACAAAAGATCTGTGGAAGGGCTGGAGACGCAAGTTTTGGAGAATGCCATGTATTTTGTTTTTTTAGTGTTCAACGTCAAAAGGTTTTTATCCAATAATGTAACGAAATGCGTGAGACCTACTTCGGAAGATGGTACACTTGGTCCCAGCTACTACCATGGAACAAAATAACGGTGTCATCAGCATTAGTGATAATTTCTGCGTTTTTTAGAGAGCAGCTCACTATATCATTTATGTATATTCTAAACAGTGTTGGACCAAGGATACTACCCTGCGGAACGCCAAAACCAATTGGGAGATTATCGCTAGTGCAGGAACCAATTTTTACGTATTAGCTACGATCAGTCAAATAACTCCTGAACCAATTATGTGCCATTCCTCTTATTCCATGGGACTCAATTTTCTTTAGAAGCAAGCCAACCGAGACGGTGTCAAACGCCTTTGCTAGATCTAAAAACACTGCTAAACAATGCTTTCTATTTTCGACGTGTGATGAAACTAGATTGACAAGAAGTGATGTAGCGTCTTCGGTTGACCTACCTCGTCGGAAACCAAATTGCCTCTCTGACAGCAGGTGGTACTTTTCCAAGTATGCAATGAGACGACTATTAACAACTTTTTCAAGGACTTTTGAAATAACGCTTAGCAAAGCTATATGCCTGTAGTTGTCAGGGAGGGTTTTGGACCCACTTTTATAAATTGGAGATATGGCAGCAATTTTCCAGCAGTCCGGGAATAAACCTGATGTTAGGCTGAGGTTAAATATATATGTGAGAGGAACTAGTAACGAATGGAGTGATTTCTTCAACAAGCTTACTGTGAATTTGTCAGGACCAGGTGAACTATCAGTATTAAATTGGGAGATGAATTTAGAAATTTCATATGAGTCCGTTGCATTGATAAAAAGTGAGTGAGTGACTGAGGAAGATGGTCTATAGCCCGCAATGAGTGAGCCTTGGGTAACACAGAGTTTATTTAGTATGGTAGCTGACAACATTTCACCAACTGACACAAAGTGTTTATTACAAAGATGAAGCGAAGCGATGGGATCATTATTGACATGATTTAAAAGTTCACAATCGTCATTATGTTTGACTGAGGTCTGACATATGTTTTTGATAGCTTTCCAAAGCTTTTTCGTGTCATTTCTATTTTCTTCTAACTGTTGACAGTTGTATTCATTTTTGAATTTCTTTAGTCGAGTGTTACAAAAATTACGGTACCTAGTGTATACTTTACGCTTTAACATCAGGATGGGATCTAGAATCAAGGTGTATTTTATCACGGTGGCGCATACATCTGAGTAACCCAGGGGTTATCAGGGTTTCAACGTGACCCATTTACGCCCAATTTTTATCTTTCGAGTGTGTTTGGCCATAATATTTGTCAAAATTTGATTGAAAGAAATTGCCGCTGAGTTTACACAGGAGTCTTCGATAACAACAGCCCAGTCAATTTCATTCATTTCAGCTGCAGCTGCTTCTAAGTCTGTTTTGTATTTAAATCGAGGCTTAGGTGCAGCTTGGGTAGAAAGACCTATTCCCGCGATAACTATATCATGGTCAGTTATTGAAGACTTGCACACTATTCCTACCGATTTAGTATTTGATTTTATGAAAATATGGTCAAGGCAGGCTTTATCTCTTGTTGGCTTTGAGATAGCTGGAAGGAGACCGTGAGATGCCATCAGGCACAAGTAATCATTTGGCACATCGTTAGATTGATTGCAAATAATATCTATGTTTATATCACCAGTAACAACGATAAATGGATAGTTCTTTAATGTAATCAGAGTGGAGTCCAGAGAATTAATAAAAGGATCAAGAAGCGACGTAGAGGGAGATCGATAGATCCCGAGGATTGCAATCCTTTTGTTAATAGTTATAAGAAGCGAGTCAGCGTCATCTATTTTTGTATACTGGATTGCAGCATTGCCGACTGAACTTTTAATATAAACAATAACACCTCCATTTTTGTTTTTCTGTGTCAAACTACGGTAAGTATCATATCCTGGTAAGGAGTCTATTCTGAGGCTTTCAGTAAGCCAACACTCAGATAGCACTATGGCGTCTATATCAGCATCTATACGTTTTAACGCAACCACAAAATCATCGAAATTATGCTGAAAGCTCCGAATATTTAAAGAGAGAACTTTGAACTTATAATCTGCCTTAATCAGTATATTCTTGCACGAGTCAACAGACTCAAGTGTATGACAGTTAATGGATACGGTTTCATCAATTCCATTAGAAACACTAAGTAAAGCCATCATTATAGTAGTAAAATAGAGAGGATGAAAGCGTCTGAGTCCAGAAAGTCATATTAATAAAAATCTTAGCAATATGAGCAAGAAAATCGTAGGAAATAGCATGAACAATTATTGTGTTGATGTTGAGTGTGTGGTAAAAGTGTAAATGAAAGTGTGTGAGTGATTTAATATAAGTCGTTTCCCCATTTGTAGTTTCATCAAAATCAGGTACAAACAAACGAAAAAACTTATTATTAAATGACGTTCGAGCTCTTCCATATTCCTTATGGCAATGGCGGGATTTCCCTCACGCTTGCGTACATACACGGTACCGCCTTTGACCCAGCAGAATTTGTAGTCAGCCGATTTGGCTTGCTGCCGGGCGGCTCGAAATAACTGCCGATTTTCCAGCGTTAGTCGCTCGTTTATATATATGTTTCTCGCAGGTCCTTTTACTTGTATGTCCGCACATGTCAGGTTGCGTCTACTTTTACCATCCCTCAGGAACGTTTCACGTTGATGACGTCGAAGGAAGCGAACAACCAAAGAACGAGGGGGTCGAGTTGCAGAGCTTTCTTGGGTGCCTCCGGTGCTCAAATTTTCGCGGCTGCGAGGTCCGACGCGGGACACGTAATCCAAATCGTTTTCGTTAAGCGCTGCGCCAATTTTTTGCGAGATAATTTGCACTAAGTGCAACGGGCTTTCATCTGGAAATTCATTAATTCCGGCAATTTCAATCTCGTTCCTAAGGCTTGATTGGGCACGAGTATTTAATTCATGACGCAGTTCTACAATTTTATTACGACACGTCAAAACTTCGCATTCACGCTCCTCAAGCAGGCGTAGTCTTGAGTCTGCCTCGATTAGTTTCTTTTCGTGTTCATCAATACGGGAGAAGCATTGCTTAACGTGTTCTGTTAAATAAATCATGTGTGTCGTCATTTCCCCTATGTCACACCGGAGTAGCTTTATTTCCGTGGTCAAAGTAGATAAATCATTAGAATCAGCAGCGACAACAATCGGGCTCGATACAATAGAAATTTTGCTGGCACCCTCACAAAGCATCAGTGCATTCACACTCTCATTACCAGTCGAGCCGGCCGCCAACGTCACGGGTCGCACCGGCGTGTTCGAGTTGTCTTTTTTTGGCTCCTTGCTTTGACACATAGGGCATACCCAGGTTGACTTAAAATCCTCCGATAACCTATGGTCAGCAATGTTGACACACACAGGATGATAGTAAATGCTACATTTAGAGCATTTTATATGTGGCGTGCTAGTTCTAATTGTTTTAGTGCACGCTGCGCAACAGTTCACCATTTTGTAAAGTTATTATTAACAAAGTGTTATCTCCAAGCAAAACAGCGCGTAGCACGTAGCGTAGGTATCTTGTGTAGGCAGGTTTAGTCACTCACGTAGGTATACACGTAGCACACGAGGTCCAACGACGGGCGACGATCGCATGCGCCACCGCTCGGAAGCACACCGCCTAAGTGGGACGGAGACGAATTATTTGAGATCCGCAGCCCGTCCCTCTTACCCGAGGTGTAGAGGAGCCTACCTCGATGCACAGCGGAGCCGGTCAGTAGCCGGTACTTAGATTATTGTGCACTTTAAATGGAATATTTAGTGTTTTTAAACACTCAACTATGACGCTAATTACTTGCAGCTTAAGAGTGATTATGGTGTGAAATACTGAACGGGAATTTATATGTGCACGAAACGCGTCCACACCTTTTCAAAGCAAGAATCGAAATCCTAAAAGAATTAGAAAATTATAATGATGTTTATTTACAGCTACCTGACTTTTACTATAATTAATAATCTTGCATATTATTTTATATCATGTACCTTTCAGTTAATGATGCTACGAGATTTCCTGATTGTATCATGTATTGGTGGAGGGATATTAGAAAATTATAATGATGTTTATTTACAGCTACCTGACTTTTTACTATAATTAGTAATCTTGCATATTATTTTATATCATGTCCCTTTCAGTTAATGATGGTACGAGATTTCCTGATTTTATCATGTATTGGTGGAGGGATATTAGAAAATTATAATGATGTTTATTTACAGCTACCTGACTTTTTACTATAATTAGTAATCTTGCATATTATTTTATATCATGTCCCTTTTAGTTAATGATGGTATGAGATTTCCTGATTGTATCATGTATTGGTGGAGGGATAGTAGAAAATTATAATGATGTTTATTTACAGCTACCTGACTTTTTACTATAATTAGTAATCTTGCATATTATTTTATATCATGTCCCTTTCAGTTAGTGATGGTATGAGATTTCCTGTTGTATCATGAATTGATGAAGGGATATTAAGGATGATAATAATGTTTACTTACAGCTACCTGAATTTCAATGCCAGTTATTAACCTTGCACATTATATCTTATTATTATGTTCCTTTTAGATAACGGTACGAGATTTCCTGATCTTAGAATAAATTGGTGGAGGGTTTTAGAGAAATAAGTTTTAGAGATAATAAGGCGAAATCGTTTATTTAAGGATCATTCGTTTGTTAGGTCTCGGAACGGCTTTCTGTTTCTGATAGAAGCAGGATCCCCCTTTCCCCTGGTTGGCGCAGGTGAATGACCACTAAATACAACAGCGTTAGAAATAAGTATAATATACCCTTATCTTCATAGAATAATAAAATAACGGACTTTTGTTTTACATTATATACTAATTGAGCGATAGCTTATTCATTTACATACTGTATGAATTATTACCAAGAGAGAGAGATATTGTATGGGGATAGATGCGATTTTAAAGCCTCACAACCTTTACTATATACGTGATCTTTTCTATGCATTGCTGACTTGTAAATAATATCTGCTGCTATCAAAAGGACTTCACAAAGAGGAGATACTCTTAAGCACACTATACAAAGAGTAAGTGGAGTATTGTTCTGTTCGGCCAACAGATCATTGCTTACTGACTCAACCCTCAAACATAAATATCAAATACAGATAAATTATGTCTTGATTAGTAATCGGTGATAGCGGAGGTTGACTCCGATCGTTCCTCCTAACTGTCATATTCCTACCCTTCAAACCTATTTCTTTATGTAAGATTAAAGATGAATTACGCCTTAAGGGTGAATTTAATACTATTTCAGTCTAGCAGAACTGTTATATTTATGTAATCAACCACGAACTAATTAATAGGTTTCTTGGTTGAAATATATGGAAAGGATGTTAATTTTCACTTTGTTGTTTGGCACCCAGCACTGATAGAATATCTTATGTTCCGAAAAAAGATAAAGGCTATAAGCTGAACAAAGGGACCCTTATCGTGTAAATTCTGGCTCTGTCAGTGGTGATGGATTGACATGCTTACTGTTGATCGATTACGAAATCTTTAATTAAGGTACAACCTTGAATTAATAGCAATTATTATGGAAATGTACTTACAAAAGTGTAATAATTTCATAATTAATTTACTGAGGATTATTCTTGAATACTAAATAATTCACACTGGCATAGTCCAGATAAAACCTTTTAATATTATAAAAGGAAACATATTGAATATCAGAGGCTTTAGTCTCAACTACGAATTACAGCAAGGCCGATAAACTAAAATTATTTATTCCTAATGTCAACAAAACTATATACTGGTATAACCAAGACTTTATTTAAATAAAACTAAACTGACATAGTCAGTAAAAAAACAAGCTACGGCATAGACCGATTATGTTCAACTAAGTCAACCTGAACTAACTCCAGTTATGTTAGACTGAATGGTTTGCTTTGCTATACACATAAAATATACCTACGCTACTCCATCCTTTTACCGCTCCGGTAAGTAGGCTATGAAAGTTCTACTATCCTATGAGTGGTTTTATAAAACCAAACTCTAAAAATAAATTAAACATGTTATGCCTTAAAGTCTCCGATCATATTGTCGGAGAATATCAGGCAGAACAAACAAACACCTCCTCATAACAAAATAATAAGTAAACAATAAGTCTTCTGAGTTCCTGTTTTATATTTTATGATGTGCTGTATTAAACAATAAGTCTTCTGAGTTCCTGTTTTATATTTTATGATGTGCTGTATGGAGAGATGCGAACAATATGACTTCAGTAATTATTTGAATATTATAATAACACATTTATATTATCAAAGAACACGCTCTTGTTGACACTATGTTAATAACCAAATCTCAGATGCTAAGTTAACATATTTATTATAATATCTGTATTTGTACTTTCATATTAATTTACACAATTTCCCAGTACAGTCCCGCACTCTAAAAGTTCCGGGTTACTTATATTCACAACGTAGTATAGACGATCAATTGGCCAAGCGATGTATAAATTGGTGGAGGGCAAGAAATTAGTTAAAACCTACGGAGAAACGGCTCACTTTCGGTGTTTCGACTTTAATTGATCTTTCAGATGCGTTATTTTTTTATTTTTTTTGAATGACCGATTCCTGACTATTGCCTCTGTTTATTACAATTAAAAAGATCATACCTGTATCCCTTGACATCTATTCTAGACCAAATCATACAAGATGACGTTTCAAATTCGATCACGCTGCAGTCCGTTGCCTGAACTGAAGATCTCCTGGAAGGTCGTACTCTGTGCCGCGCGAGATTTCTCGCGGAAGGCGTGTGACGTCATTGCGGCAATTGCCAAATGGTTCCACGAAGATATTGTACCGTGACGTTAGGTTTCCTTGCGCTGAGTGCGTAAGCAAGTATAAACGACTTTTAAGTATTTTTTACGGGCACATTAGCGCGCGTTTAGGGCCAACCCAAACTTCAACCTTTTAACCTCTTCATTATAATATCTACCTCCTATTTAATATCATTGCCTATATCTGTTGCCAGGTAGAGATTCGGAATCTAGAACTCAGTCACAATTTTGATCTTATTTCTTACATGTTCTTATTTCACCTTATTGTTCATTTAGTATCTTCTGTGGGCCTGATTTCTTTATACCGTGTTATGGTGACTGGCTTTTGTTAATTTAAACAAGATTACGTCACAGCTGGTAGCTTAAACGTAACACTGAGTACTACTGTTTTCTAACGGTAAATTTCAATCAAGTAGGTGCCTTCAATTTTTTGGGCATAATCATAGAGTTAATATGCATCTTACCTCCAGACAGAGATCACGAATGAGATCAGAAAAAAAAGTTTTTATTTCATTAATAACCGCTGATAGAAAGACAGGTAATATAATCGGAATTTTTATTACTCGTGAGTAATTTCCTTCTGACCTGACGTCAAATAAGGAATGATGGGTTCAACTGAGATCAAAACCACTGAAATGCCTATGTGATGCACCGTATATATCATACGCACGCGCGTAGGTACGCGCGCCGACACTCGTCGTAAGGTAACGTCTCGTCAGTGGGGCGTCTTGAAATTGGGTATGTTTATGGGGCTATTTGCCGCATAATTATTGCTTGTATTGTACGTCGTTTTTTAATGCAAGCCTGAACATGCATTTTTATATGTAAGCCTCGCACTGGTAGTTGCGCAAACATTTAAACGCTCAGGTTTAAATGTTTTTCAGGCTTCAGGTTTTCCAGCTCTAAACAAAATGACATAACTAGAAATAGGAAAATAGGGGAAGGTTTTAATGAAGCAAGGAAGTTTTCTTCAACTTTTTACTCTCAACTTGTACATAAAATGGTGGGGCCGGGTGGCGATACTACATGTGTTTATATATTAATCTCTTCGGACCAGGCGCTCCTTTAATTATGATAGGGCTTCACTTACAGGTAAGTTCATTTAATCAATAATTATTTTTGTGCTTATAATTTTATTTCTTTCTATTTGTAGGTATGTTTTGTTGTGTAGTTTTCTGTGCCAATAAACTTTTTTATGCTCTATTATTTTCTATTCTTTATTAACTTAACAATAATTGTACTATATTTGGCACATTTTTAGATATTTATAACCGCTACATTGATAATGAAAAATCTTTGAAAATCAAACTTACTGACACAGAAACTATAACATTTAGATATACATAATATGTATAGTAGGGTTATTACCTATTTAAGATTAGATACCTACCTTTAATACCTACAGGGGAATACCTTTACGACCAAAATTTTACTCAATAGTTTGAATAAAATACGTGTTGAATGTAAATCTTTTGTGTAATCTTTTTTATCTTATCTTACAAATGTTCAAAAACTAAAAGCCGACTACGGTCGGGTATAAATTAGCCTATGACACTCTTGTGATGCAGACGAATCGATTGATACCTCGCTTGTCAAAATAGGAACAAGTTTTTAGTTTCAACACATAACCCCTTTGCTTCGCCGTAGTCGGGTAAAAAATAGGCTATTCTATAAACGAAGATGAATCGATTGACACCTCGCTTGTCAAAATCGGACAGTAGGGCGAACGCTATGGTGGAACATCCACATACCCACATACATATATACATACATACATACATAGACTGTTAAACTCAATATCCTTCCCTTGTTTTACCGTAGTTGGGTAAAAAACAAGAACTTAATATTTCAGAGGTGTGTCACGCGTCTGTATTTAAATATCTCTAGGTCAAACATCTCGGACTTGAAAACCAGATAACATTCATCTTATACCACCTCTTATCACTACTTATTGTAGTAAATTATTGAGCAATAGTTATTAATTAATTTGTATTAATTATTGGTCGAATTCATGCGATTATGATCACGTTGAAGATGCGTGAGAGTTCTGAAGCTGTGATGTTAAGAACGTGACATGCATAAGAATGAGTCATAGCTAAATGTGTCTGCTTAATACAAATACGGATATGAATACTAATTTTAGTCGAATGTGTGTAAATAAATATTACTGAATACAGTCCAAGTGTAATGCACACTGCACACGTGCCGTGTGGATATGGATTACGAGCGGTATGCGGCACCAAGCAGGGCGGTATTACGATTATAATAGTGTTGTATGATCTGCAGTGCTATTACGCAATGTTGATCATATCGGTTTCAAGCCGTCAAATTCATTAGTGCCTTGCGATAGAGTCGAAATTGCTATGAATAATCTGATTGAAGCCAAGTTCTGTGGTCGGGCCCCTGATCTAGTACGCACCTGCTCGCGGATTTTGACAGATAAACATCGATAGAGCGATTCTCCACTATTGGCACTGTGTATGGATTTGCTTTTCCGCAATGATGTTATGTAAAATCTCATTGCTTTTCCGTACTTTCCTTTGTGCTGATTCAAAGCGCGGGGTTGCTTAAGAAAACATTTGCACGAATTGAGGGGGGAAGGGGGAGGAGAAAAGGACCCCCTCCCCGTCCCCCTCCTTATAAAATACCTATATTCTGTGAAAAGTAGGGTTGCGCCTGTCGCTTGTTACGCGTGCGCACGCGCAGTATGCGCGTCGTCGTGCGTGTGGTAGCTTTTTCGCGCGCGAGCAAGTAGTAAGTAAAGGTAGTGGTAATTACAAATGATGAAATGGAATAGAAAATTGACTCCGGTTTGGGGTCTCCCGAGGTTTCTCGTGAGCGACGCTTCGACCACTTGACCAAAGCTCTGCAATAAAACTGATTATTTTCTTCCTATGGTCCTTAGTAACGTATGGTTACAAAGCTAAATTGTGTACAATATTTTATCGCCAAGAAAACCAGTGGAATAATATTTTTATGCTTATTTATTATCTATGAGCCATAAATTGCATTTTAATTTTACAGATTGCCGGCTTTGAAGTCAAATTATTGAGAATGCCGGATTTGAAACTCATGAAGGTGTAGAATGCCGGATTTGAAACTGATGCAAAGTGTAGATTGCCGTTTCTGATTCCAAACACCTACTTCTATATTCAGGGCTGTCATAAAAGCATACAGCTGAAATCAGTGTCTGTAAGTCGGTCATCGATCTTACGGGAAAAGCGAAAACAACGCGGGCAGAAAGCTTGTCTATACATAATAAAATTAACATAGGCGTGCCTGGCGGGCTAGTTTATTAATACAAACGCGAACGCAATGCTGGTTTGACAACCCTAGTACTATACAAACCTCAATATCTGGGCCCTATTTCTCGCCCAATTTCCCGGGTTCTCTTGAGTTTCCCTGAAGAGTTATTACTCACAATGCTGGGGCTTGACTCCATGGTGTTTTTTTCACTATATTTTGTTTAATTTCGTCAAAAAAACGCTAATTATTCATTAAAATACACAGTGTTAAATGCCAACCGTTACAGCACGCTTATGTACTCTCGCTTCTGATTGGTTGATGTCCCAAGATGGCCGTCTTCTACATCTACACTAATATTATAAAGAGGAAAGATTTGATTGTTTGTTTGTTTGTAATGGATAAACTCAAAAAATACACACCCGATTTAAAAAATCTTTCACGTAAAGAAAGCTAAATTATCAGCGAGTAACACTAGCAGGATTTTATTTTTCAAAGAAGTAGATTTCCCTTATTAAAATGCAATAATGAAACCCGAGGTATTAAAATATGCAAAAATACTCGATTATTTTGTACCACAAACACACATGAACATTTTGTGTAAGAAATTGTTGTTGATCTATTTTTTCCAAATAAAGTACCTACTAATTTTCTTTCTATACTTATATATCTACCCGTTCAAAGCCGGGTGGGTCGCTAGTTGTTATTAAAGTAATATGACAGAATGCCCGATTTGATGCCAACTTCAGATTTTGATGAGCATTTTGTATGGCAGAATGCCAGGTTTGTTACAAAATGAATAAATAATACGTTATAATTCAACATTTTCTATATTGCCATGACAATAACTCATTTAAAAAAAAACTTATTGCCGCCTTTGAAATTAATTGACTCATGTATCAGGTGGATGACGTCACGGAAAATTAAACAACATACACAACAAAATATTATAAAATTTGTGAACAGATATTAATAAATAGTTAGTGTAATGTCTACAACCTGTAGATAGGTAAACGACCAGACATCTCACAGTCCGCGCAAGTAAACAAACCCTATAGGTAATTATATTGTTGACATTAGCTCGCGGTGTGATTGATCAGAGCTTAAAAATTTCCATCCCTGGAAAGATTCACCTAGGACTAGCTGGGCCCAAGGTTTCATCCGCGTGACGGATGATGATGAAACGTATCCTCTGTGTTATTCCAGGGTTATCTCCATTCCAAATTTCATCAAAATCCGTACAGCCGTTATCACGTGAAAGCTCTCCAAATAAATAAACAGACATCGTTTCACTTTTATATATTGGTGTGGATACTTTTTGCACTGGTAAGGTTTATCTATTGTAGGCCGCACCTGTCTACGCATCAGCTCGGCTACTCCGCCAGTGGAGGGATGAGAGGGCGGAACCAGCCACCACACCACGCCAGCATCGGCTTTCATAATTACATAGGGCTCCGGTGCCACCCACGAACAATTGCCTGCGCCTCCCTTTCGTATTGTACATACTGATTAACTTATTAACTGTGGTCATTATTATACCACACCAATTTGTCGTATGAGGTAGTGTTGGCCTCTATTGTCAGACTTTGAGTTAAAGACTGCTATTAATCAATAATAGCCGGGACTGACAGCTTAACGTGCCCTCCGAAGAACGGAGTGCTAGTTTTCGTTATTTAACTCCCCCCTATGTAGGTACCAGCTCCCTTCCCTTTTTTAACTCCAAGACTTTGTAGGTAACGGTTCCCTTCCCTTTTTTAACTTTACCAGTTTGTAGGTACCGGCTCCCTTCCCTTTTTTTAACTCCACCACTTTATAGGTATCGGCTCGCTTCCCTTTTTTAACTGCACCAATTTGTAGGTACCAGCCCCTTTTAAATTGTTGAGGTAAGGTAATAGTATCAAGTGATCAAGGACTGTAAGATAAAAAAAATGAAGTATCGAAGATATGACGTCATCTCGTATGAAAGCTAATCTCACACGCACGAGAATTACCCTTGGAACTGGTACATAAGTCATGCTCGTGAAAGGATGCTGCTTGTGGAGACTGGTCCATCTTCATTGTTATTCATTTATCTTGCAATGTTTGTATGTATGTATGTATGTATGTATGTATGTAGGTCAAATCTTGCAAGCTGAATTAGAACAGTTTTTTTCTTACCCTGCGGAGTTGAATTTTTGCATGTTGGTTCAGTTCCGATGACAATGCATTTTTACGGTAAGAATGACCTGAATCGATAGGCTAACAGAAGAGACAAGAAATTTTGTGAACGCATCTTAATATAACCCGTCCTAAGTTTCACCATGACATGGCTACTGCATAAAATCTTTTATTTGACGTTTTTTAATTAACTTATTTTATAATAGTTATTATTGGTATAAGGTTTTTATTTTTATCTCAGATGTGATGATTGTGGGACTTACCTACTGTGCAATTTAAAAAAGTTAGGGTTTAATTAAAAAAAACTATAAAAATAAAAATAGCTACTTATTACGCCTTTTTTAATGAATGTCTCTTTTTATGTTTATCTGTTTGTATTGCATACTAGTGTTCCCGCCCGTGACTTCGTAAGCGCGACTACTGTTTATCGCGAAAAAAAGCATCCTAAAAATCAATGCAAAAGTTGGTATAGCACCAATGTTTTTGACTGATTTGTTATTTCGTTTCCATGGCAACCACAGACCATTCTGTGATGGCAACCGTTCCTTACAGTGAGTAATCAACATTTTCCAGTTTACCCGGTGAAACTTACAATTTTTCTGAATAAAAATTATCCTTTGTTTTATTCCAGGGTATAAGCTATCTCCATTCAAAATTTCATCAAAAACCATCCAGCCATTATCGCGTGAAAGCACCCCAAACAGACGACGTTGCACTTTTATATATTAGTATGGATACACTTTTTACGTTATTAACTCTTTTTTTATAGTATTTTCACTTTTTACGATTTCTTTAAATAAGAAGTTTTTTGCTCTTTCATCTGTTCAGACATCGTTTCACCTTTATACATCTCTTCATTGTAGAGTTCAGTTCAATGTAAAATGGAGAAACGATCCACATGAGTAGAGGAATAGACTCATATAATGATATGCAATCTAATAAGGATTACCTTATCCTTACAATCTTGTTCAAAATGGTTACAAACTAACGCTTTCATAACATAAAGATCGATTTATGGCTCGTACCTATTTAACCAAAAATTCATTTCTAGCTACTCCAAAGTCAAATAATTATTATTAGTTGGTAGGTAGGTAGCACACTTATATTATAAATCAGAGAAGTGTAGCCACGGTCTTAACCGGTCGATATTGGATGGCGATATATCGCCAAAACATGTTCTGAGTAACCGGATTATAGTGGTTACAAGCGAGGTACTAGAGTTATATGTGCAAATTAAGTAGGTATTTAGGCTCAGAAATTGTTGTTCTATTTGTCAAAATAAAGTATTTAGTGTAAGGAATTGTTCACATGTTATATTTGTGCAAATAAAAATGTTGTTTGAAATTGTAATGTTCTATTTTGTCCAACTTACTATACCAACTTACTATAAAAACTATCTTCTACTTATTTTCAGTCTTTTGTATATAAATAAATAAATAAAATATAATCAGGACAATTCACACCAATTACCTAGACCAAAACTGCCCAAACTAAATAATAATTGTATATATGTTTATTTATCCGTTGTCATTGTCACTTGACAACGGATAAACATACGACGAATATTACATCCATGACTCGGATATAAATATATCTGCTTATCACACAAATGATTGCACCTTGCGGGATTCGAACCTACGACCGTTTGATTTCGTAGTTAGGTCCACTAGCCAGCAGACCAACCGCTCGTCAAATATATGAGCAACATCTGATATCAATTATCAAGCAAGAGGATGTGCTATTACAGTACGACAGCTAGACGACTTTCTCCTGTTCTATACCTACTTATGTTTTACAAAATGAGACGCAGGAATGCGCAGTTAAAATGACCTCAGGCACCCTCAGACTCAATTTAATAAAGATGATTCACTCAAGTTCTCACCTTTTACTTTATCAGCTATTAATTACGTTCTGTATAATTACCAATCTGTTATTGTTAGCGGCAAGTAAACATCGTCTGCATAACCACAGGTCAAGTCTATTTGCATACCTGCAGATGGAAAGTTTTACTGGATATCAAAACAATTTATGCTTGGAGATATGGATCAAATCCGGAACGAAGTGATCCGGCAGAGAACTAAGGTTACCGACAGGGTTGCCAGCTGGCGAATTCTTTTTCTCGTACCAGGGCAGCCAAATATCTCTTACTTTCAATACATAATTTCGTACATATAAAGTTTTAAAATGTCATATAGTCCTTACATAAATAAATAAATAACATATTCGGGACAAATCAAACCAATTACCTAGCCCCAAACTAGAATACCCTATACTACGGTACTAGACAACGGATAAACAAACATATACATACGAATGTTACATCCATGATTCGGAAACAAACATTTATGCTCATCGCACTAATGATTGCACCTTGCAGGATTCGAACTCGTTGGTAGACTTCGTACCTAGTTACGGTCACTAACCTTTCGGCCAACTGGTCGTCATATCCTTTCCTATTGAATTTTAAACATGACACAGGCAGTCAGTGAACATTTTTAAAATCTCGTAATTCAGTGTACGAGATTTTCATTTACCTCGTATCTCGTAATAAAACTGCTAAATCTCGTAAGGGAACGAGAGTTCTCGTACGTTTGACAACGCTGGTTACCGACATAGCTCTGAGAATTAGCAAGCTGAAGTTGCAGTGGGCTGGCCATATTAGCCGCAGAACTCAAGCCATTGGGGTAAACGTATTCTCGAGTGGAGACGTAGTGTAGAACGCCCACCCTCTAGATGGAGCGATGATCTGCGCAAGGTTGCTGGCAGCTAATGGATGCGAAGAGTCGATGGCATTAATCGACGATGATGTCCAGCAGACGACGAACACCGATGATAAATTATAACAAGAGGGTTCTGGATTACCTATACGAAAGAAACTTTTTTTTAATTATAGCGTGATGTTGTGTTTGCGGTGGCTTAATTGAATAAAATATTTTCACAAAACAAATTAAATCGACTTCATAATCAAAATGATATTTTGTAAACAACCACTAACAAGAATGAAATAATTTACAATTGAGCCAGAACAGTATCACTTTTTCGAAATTACCAACGTAATAATAATGCATAAATACAACATAAGATAAGAAAGAGTTTTTTGAAGGCGGTGCCAAGCCGAGCCTTAATTATTAATATGGTTGAGCTTATTCAAAAAGACAATGTCTTAAACGGCTTGATGTGCTATATAAAACAATAAGCTTTTAAAGTATCTACAAAAACTTTATCATTTACTAGAGTGCTGTATTCGTGTCAATCGGTTTGTGAACGTGTGAAAGTGAAAATCTGCTCGTGTGAGTTTTGTCTCTTCTGTGTTTCGTGTTTTTTATGAGGATGCGTCATAGACAACTGCATATTACTTCGTACGTAGATAGGTATGCATTAATTTTGTAAAGATATTAGAATTTAATGATGCCTGGGTTTGGCACCGCCTTCAAAAAACTCTTTCTTATCTTATGTTGTATTTATGCATTATTATTACGTTGTTATTATTATATATTATTTATTTCGAAAAAGTGATACTGTTCTGGCTCAATTGTAAATTATTTCATTCCTTCTTAGTGGTTGTTTACAAAATATCAAGTCGTTTTTTTTGGGTATTTTTTTATTTTATTTTTTTAGTGGCGTAAGAAAACATTGGAAAGAATATATGCCAAAGAAAACAGTAGACACTCACTCACTTTAGTGAATAAAACCTACATATACTATAACAACTGTATTTGTTTTGTCCATTTCCCATCATTTTGTTGTTGCGTTCCTTTTACTACCTTCCGGCTCCATACCCTAGACCCTAGACCCTAGACCCTGAATACCGCATAACACCAGAGAACTCATCAAGGCAAACCAAATGAGCCCAAACTCGAAGGGGTTCCATCATTTTGTTGTTGAGTTCCTGTGACTACCTTCCAGCTCCATCATCCCTGGATACTACATAAAACCAGAGAACTCACCAAGACAAACCAAATGAGCACAAATTCGAAAGGGTTCCATCATTTTGTTATTGAGTTCTTGTGTTTACCTTCCGGCTCCATCATCAGACCCTGGATACCATATAACACCAAATAACTCATCACGACATACCGAATGAGCCCAAACTCGAAAGGGTTCCATCATTTTGCTGTTGAGTACCTGGGACTATCTTCCGGCTCCATCATCAGACCCTGAATACCACAGAACACCTGAGAACTCACCAAGACAAACCAAATGAGCCCAAACTCGAAGGGCTTCCATCATTTTGTTGTTGAGTTCCTGTGGCTACCATCCGGCTCCATCATCAGACCCTTGATATCACATGAAACCAGACTTGATCTCATCAAGACAAACCAAATGAGCCTAAACTCGAAGGGATTCAATCATCCGATTGTGTAGTTATTTTATATACTACTACTACTACTGCTGCTGCTGCTGCTGCTGCTGCTGCTGCTGCTGCTGCTGCTGCTGCTGCTGCTGCTGCTACTACTCCTACTGTAGTTTTTAATATTTTTAATTGTCATCAGAACTACACCCAGGTACAAAACTTTAGCATCTTTGGACGTCCTTAAATTATTCAAAATTGACTTGCAATCCAGTCCTAAACATTATTACACAGAGAATTAAATTAAAGCTTGTTTTAAGCTATTAAACCAATTTTGATGAAATTTATACAGTACCACACTAGAGGTCTTCTTACTCAAGTAAAAACAATCATCTAATTCAGTTCAGAAATCCCAAGATATTAGAGAACATTTTTGCACCAATTAACAACCAATTTTGATGAAATTTGTATGGGACTACACAGAAAGTTTACTCTTTCGAATAAAAAAACAACCATCAAAATCAGTTGAGAAATCTCAGAGGTAAACACAAAATAAAGGCAATATAAACACAAAATCGAATGGATTTACTCAACAAAACTATTTATTCTCGAAAAAGTGATGAACCAATTTTGATACAATTTATATGGGACCATTTGGAAAGTATACCCTCCTTTCAAACAAAAAAAGAATATTTAAAATCGGTCCACAATTGACGGAGATATCAACCGACATTAATAAAAAAAAAAAAAAACATACAGCCGAACATATAACCGTCTCCTTTTGTGAAGTCGATTAAAAAGAGCTTGTGCCACGCCGAGGCATGGATGATGCGGGTTCAAGTCCCGTCCGTAATCCAAATTATCCCTTTACGAAAATATATGTGATGTTTTCGCTGTGCAGGTAAAATAGGTATAGAATTGGGTGCGCGGTTTATAAGTTTTTTTTTTGTTTGAATTCATACGATTTTACTTTCAATAAGATAATGTACAAAAAAAAAGAATAAAAATTGTGTGGCTAGTCGAATTTCTATTACCTAGGTTACGCTACGACCAGGGTTTATTTTTTTGCTTTTAGTACAGTGTTTTCTTTACAATAAAATAGTTCAACTTATATATTTTTTTTCCATTTTTAATGTTCATCTGCCTTATTTATAAAAAGTTAAGCAATGATTAGCAATACTGCGCACTACAATATTGTACTACTAATTGACGCGGTACTAATTGACGTTTATTAACTTTTTATAAGTAAGGCCGCATGTTTTTAGTTTTTAATTTAATTATATCTTAAGTTTAGGATCGGGATAGATGCCGCAGTGGGTTAGGTGCCTCGTTTTCAAAAACCTATCTTTCCAAAATCGCAACAAAGATAAGGACCGCAGGCGCACACACCTCATCGCCCGAAAGGTTGTAGTTCGGAACAGACGCAACTCGCTTATGCATGAAACATCTCCGCGGAGAACAGAATGAAAGCTTCATTTTCTAACTTTACTAGTGGCTCTGTGAGCAGGAGACCTCGCGAATACAAACTTTTTTGAAATCAATCTAGCGGTGCACAGTAGCGCCATCTAGTTACCTTATTGTAAAACTAGCATTAATAACCAAGCTGCTCCATCAATACCTAGTAGGTAAAGGGAAGATTCCACTAGTAGAAACCTAAAAGTGTGCAATTTACTGCATTTTGAGGAGCTATTCTGATCAGCACGCCGAAGATTATCATCAGATCTTCACCAAATATTTTGAGACCAACTTAAAGTTACTACCTTTCGAATAAAAAAAGAACCATCGAAATCGGGTCCGGAAATTGGGCTGATATCGAATCCCTGCAGCGATTCCAAGTGGACTGGTGATATATCGAGGTGATGAGTTGCTTGTATAACAATGTCCGTTCACGTCCAGAACAGGCAGACTAAACTTATTTAGCTGACTATTATTTTAACTTATTTTACTTATTTACATTTTTTTTTTTTTTTTAGGGTAGTATCATATCCCCAAAACTATTCACTAACGCCTTGGAAGATATGTTTAAGAATCTGGACTGGAGAGGTACGGGCATTAATATAAATGGCGAGTACATCTCGCACATCCGTTTCGCCGATGATATAGTCCTTATGGCGGAATCGCTACGGAGCCGAAACGTGGACACACACAGTGAGGCTGGTCCACAAATTTTAAGACGCTCAGTGATCTATGGAGAGAGCTATACTCGGAGTTTCTCTAAAGGGCAGAATCCGAAGCCGCGGGTACAGCTAGTATTTCTATAAGCCAGTAATAGTTAGGCGCCGTCCTCTTCGTGTCGCCCTCTTTATCGAAATAAAGCCAAGCGCTTGCATGCACTGCTCTCCAAAGCCAAGCCGCCACGTTGACGTTTCCCCTTCCCGCCATGCCAAGTCTGCCGCCATCTTGGGGCCGTGCCAATAAAAGCCATAGCCAGCCATTTTTTGCGTCCTATATGCTTACTGATTATACAAGTGAACGAAACTCAATGCTGATAGTATTTCGCCCCGTTTTAATTACTCTAAAAATAAAAAGATTTGATTTATTGAAATACGCTCTAGGCGTAACAGACGCCCTTACGTGGCTGACACGACTAAGTACCTACTTGATTCCTTTTTATGACTTTTCTAAGTTATCTGCGGTTTTCCATCGCTCCGTGCTTCGGAGGACACGATAAACTGTCGGTCCCGCCCAGCTGTTTGCCATGTCAGAGGCCCGCGAGCAGCATTAGAAACTCTGACACCAGAGGCCAGCACTGCCTCATACGACAAACAAACAAAGTAGCTACTTCGTATATCGTTCAATAAGATTTTCTAGCACAGAATAAATATAACTAAATTATTATAAAAACAAAAAATCTGAGTGAATCAACCTAAAAAGAGGCAAACAAGCTTAAGATTTTTGATTTTGAATCTTATATTATAGGGCTGCCAGATGTACGATTCAAATCGTACCCCTACGACTTTTTGGCTTTTTTAATTATTGTATATTATTATATGTTTAAAAGCCCTTAAAAAATAGAAGAATGGAATGCATGGATTTAAGACAGGCACCTTTATTCATCAAGTGCCTATTAGGATATAATCATAATCAACCAACGACAGATAATACGTAGTTAGGAATCTCACTAAACTTATCGGCGTTCTGAAAACGGGATGGTAAAAATGAGATACTAGATCTAAAGATAAGAATGTCATTGTATGTAATAGAACTATCATAATTTATAGTAATAAGTAATAACATAATACATTATTAGTTATTTATTCTGCTACAATATCTAACTAAGTCATATCATATCACAGAATAATTAATAGTACAAGAACCTAGTCATATCTTAATACAACCCTACCGAGCGAAAAAGGGACAGAGCGATTCAGGGCCTGGATTCTGTATGACCACTCACGCAAGGCCGTAGGCAGGGGGGGGGGGGTTTGGGGGTTCAAAGCCCCCCGAAATTCCCCACCGTTCATACACGGAAAGACTGAAAGCTTATTTTAGTTATAATTAATATAGGTAAAAGTGCAGTTAAAATAACTTTTTTTAAGTAAACTTGGAACGACATGAAAATTATATTATATTTATGTTTGGTGATTTTATTAAAAGTGAAAGTAAAATTAAGTATTTACCAAATAATGTTTTCAATTAAAAGTAATGTCTATATGAATAACACCAGTCATTAAAACCCTCAAACATCGCAATGTATCAATGTAATGTATGTAGTTTTTATATTGTTAGGACCCAGGAGCGAGAGTAGTTTATATACTAGATTGCAACACTCAGTTACTACCGTGGTGCTTGAAATTCTGGCACTTGATTCAGTTTTTTTCGAAAATACTACTTTAGGGAAGCGTTTTCGGGTATAGCTAGCGGCACTTTAGTCTAGCGGTGAACGAAACGTGGCGGGGATCTTGGCACAGTCAGTTTTCGGGATAAAAAGTATTCAACATTTTAACACATTATATAAACTTTGACTGTGCCAAGATCCCCGCCACGTTTCGTTCACCGCTAGACTTACGTGCCACTAGGTATACTTATCTTTAGTTTCAGTTTTTGAGGAAACTATGAGACGTTTTAAAGCTAATTGCATGAAATGAAGGAAGGAATTTCTCTGCAAATTCCACTCTCATGACTTTTCTATAAAAAAAGTTTTGCCAGTACTTATCTTGGAAATGACCAAACCGATACATATTTTTTGAAAAAAACTGAAACTAGTTCCGTAATTTTGAGTACCACGCGGCCGCGGGAGTAGCACAAGATTTTCAGTGTTCCAATATTGGGTACCTACCTATAAACACTCACAGGGGTCCTAATAACATAATAATAGTAATAAATAGTAATGTGTTCATTATTATTTTATAAAAACCTTTTTGGTGTCAATAGAGATCTACGGCCTTGCACTCACGCCAATTCCGAGCGAATTCCACGTAGATTCCACGCAGGCGGCGTCATAAAATTAGAGAATTAGGCCCCTGATACGGTTAGAGCAATGGAAGCTCTCGCACGTAGTGATACGATACATTCTAGCCTGCACGCAATGGGTGAGCGGCTTCTAGGTAAATATAATTGAAAGCTCGCAGCGCTGTGCGAGTTAAATTGCACTTTATTGCGTTGTAGCGAGGGTCGCTATGTATTTATATAACTTCACTCAGATATCCTTCTGTAATTCTACTATTATTTATTCTGTGACTGAAGTAACCAGTGTCACAGATTCACTTTAACTTTAGATATTTCAAACGTGCATTAAAAAAACATTAAAATAAGCTATAGTTCATACCTCACTGGTAATGGTCATAAATTTACCATTAAATATAACCTCATGTGTTCATAAACATAAATAATATCATTTTAAAAATCATACGAAAACTGGGAACTTTGGAAAATTTCATAGGAATGTTTCCAAAGTTTCCGGAAGTATTGGAAAGTTTCGGGAATTTTTATTTCTAGCTCACGGCGAGACAGCGGCACCCACTGATTGGGAGTCGCTGTCGGTATTCAAGGTTGGAGATAAGCATCCGTGTTAACTTCACAGTGAGTCGGGCGCGGGCCTGACATAGCGGACGATTGACGGACGACCTCATATTAAGGGTATTGTGTGACGTAAAAAAAATTACTCAAAAGTAGTTTAGTCTTATTTATTGTAATCATCAAGATTCTTTATAATAATGCGGTGCTATGTCCAGCAGCCACTCCTTCTTGATGGTCATCATTGCCCTCATATATGTCTTGTCGCCGGTGGCCTGCACGCTGGCGAATACCACCCTGGAACAAACATATCATCAAATATATATTTGAAAAAATTTGGATCACGGGATTCGACCCGTAGCTCCGAAACGAATTAACCGATCTTGATGCGGTTGTTCATGTTTAAAAGCTGATTTGATCGATATGCTTCTCAGCTATAATGGAGGGGGAGGGGGGGTTATAAACTTTTAATATCTGCTTTACTTGTGTCTGCACTCAGTCAACGTGAGTAAACGTGAGGCAACGTGAGGACATGCTCCGTCATTGTGTGACATGATCCGTCTATTATACAAATGCCGTTCAAAATTCCATGGTATACAAAATACTTCAAATAGAAAAAGAAGATAAAAGTAATTTTATTTAACATTTAGAACACTGACATAAAAAATATACCTTAATACTAAAATACGTCTAAATGTCACTATTTGCAAAACTATTGGCGCCTGTCTAATACTTACCTACTAATTTTAAAAAAACTACTTATCCAATTGTAATACAATTTATATGGGTCTACTATTGCAAATAAAAAAAGAATTTTCGGAAAAATCGATTAACATAGATAAAAAATACATGCAGCCGAACAATGAACCTCCACCTAATGTGAAGTCGTTTTTTTTTTTTTTACCTCTTTGTATATATTCGAACGAGTGAGTTTGAACCGAATACTATGTTTATCAGTACATGTACTAGTGACTCGCCCCGGCTTCGCACGGGTAGCGCTCACACCGCGGCATTGTTCTAAGTTTATCATTTTTATACCCGTCGTAACTACTAAAAAAAACGCCAGTAAGCGTAATTCAAAATCTTTAGCAGCAACGATCGTGGTGTTTTTTGACCATAGACAACGAATGATTACTCACGTACTTGACAGCCTTGTTATTATTTCGTACATGTCATTCCGATATGTATTTTTGATACTTTGGGTTACATTATTACAATTTTCGTAGGGATTTCTAATTTCTTGACCAAAGTACCTACCTATAAAGTACAAAATACCAAATTTCACATCGTACCTCATCTCGTAATTTCATTTCGATTAACATAAGTAACAGCATATTGTTTTGCTGGACCATATTTATGGCTTTGAAAATATAACCTTCAGATCAGATTGGCTGCGTTATGGGTTCTGATAGATGTTACCATAATAATGCTATAGTTTATCTGTCACACGGTGTTAAAGTAAATATTTTTAAAACGAGATAATGATGTTTTGCAATGTATAGTGCAAAACATCGTCGTTGTTTACCCCATTCGTTACCAGGGGTGTACTCAGCATTTTTTTAGGGGTGGGGCTGATTTAAATAAATTCGATATTTAAAAATGATTTGTATTGCCCTTACGTACACTTATAATAAAGTAATAACAACGAAAAAGTCAGTACAAGAGAAGATAATCAAAAAATATACAGGCTAGAACAGTACTTAAAAGAAGCTACTGAACAAGAATATAACATTTTTAAAATTCGTGTTTGTCTGTTAGTTTGTCTGCACTCGTATGTTTGTTCGCGCATCACGTAAACTACTGCACCGATTGCGATGCTGTTCTTACTGTTGGATAGTTTAGGGTTTGACTTAAAAAGTGGTACTTAGTATCTTAATCCGATGATTAGATGGCGAGCAAACGATAAAAAACTATTTGACGGCTGAAAGAATTTTGAATAAATGTACAATTATTATTATTATGTATAATTGTACTTTATAGGAACTTTTGATCCTGGAATAACACGAGTTTTAATTAAAATGACCACGCAGGCAAAGCCGCGGGCACAGTCTACACTACACTAGTCTAATATAAATTCTAAGATACCTACGAGTCCAATGGATGAATGTTTCAGCCACGCACACCGCCCGCGCCCGCCTTCTTATGTTAAACTGAGATAGCAGTATTTAGGTAGCTTTTTGCACTGGCTTCGAATCGTAGTTGCCTGTCGCCTCCGCCGAGTTCTTAATCACGTCAACTATTATTTATTCTGTGATCACCTCGCCGTCGCCTTTCGGCACAAAATAAATAAGACCGCCCATTGTACCTATAATCTAAGTGTTTTCCTGTCTGTATCGTTTTATTTTCTTGGTGTCAATAAAGAGTTAATCTATCTATCTATCTATCTAAGAGTACAACTTAGTCTTATAATCATGAATTAAATTCACGAGAGATTAAAAACTTTCTGTGTTTAAATAGACGCAGTTGTTGCTATCTATGTGTAGATATGCCGCTTGTGGCAACAAATTGGACATTTTCATGATTTGCTTTACAATGAGGCCGTTCGTTTTGAAGCATTTCGCGAAAATAACTGTTAAGAACGCTAAAATATGACCACATTTGGCGTTCACGTTCGACATTTGTGGGCGAAATTAGCAATCTGAAATGTTTTCAATCACCGTTCGTTATGCATGTTTAGATAAAATTACAGTTAAATTTGACATAAGAAAAGTGACTGTTATGGTATACGGTCGTATTTTATTCGGTTTGGGAAGGATCTTTAGTGTCAAAAGTTGCAAAAATGGCAAAGAGTTGAAAATGTTCAAACTTATGCTTGTTAAAAATGTACATTTAGAAACTGCCCATTTGCGAACATTTTGGCAAAAGACGACTATTTCTGCCGCTTATTCTAAAGCTAAAAGAACCGACTCTTTATAAAGTTCCGTAGGAGCGAAGCGAGCAAAAATAATTTAGGTTTCACTCGCTGAGGAATCATAATTCAATAAAGCTTACCATTTCGGTTGCTGCGTCCTTTACAGTTAGCTGTTAGGGTCTGCAGGATGACAGATCTGATGCCGCTTGTGGATAAAGTGCTGATAGGACGCATTTCACGACAAGCTCGCATAGCATGAGCGAAGCGAGCAAAACTGGCAAAAGACGGATGCCTTCACTAAAACAATACTATTTCTGCTGCTTTATTTAAAGCTAAAATAACTGACTCTACCACTTTCCGTATGAGCAAACCTAGCAAAAATATTTTAGTTTTCGCTCGATTAAAAAACATAATTCAAGAATGCTTACCACTTCGGTTGCTGCGTCCTGAACAGACAGCTGTCGGGGCTGATCTGCAAGACGGCTGACCTGATGCCGCGGTAACTGCCGTCGATGTGCAGGTAAGCCGCTTGTGGGAACAATCCTGACAACACGCATTTCATGACGCGCTCGCATTTTGCTGAAACATTAACATTAGAATATTTAGACCTAAAACAAGACATAAGTTCAAAAACTAAAACCCGACTACGGTCGGATAAAAAATAGCCTATGACACTTGCGATGAAGAAGAATTAACTGACACCTCGCTTGTCAGAAACGGACCAATAGGGGCGAAGCTATGGTGGAACATCCACATACGTACATACATACATACATACATAGACTGTTAACTTAATTATCCTTCCCTTGCTGCGCCGTAATCGGGTAATAAGATGCTGACCAAAGATATAACATTTTTTAAATCGTGTCTGTTTGCGCATCGTGTAAATACTACATTACCGATTGCGATGCAGTTTTCACTGATGTATAGCTTAAGACTTGACTTAAAATCTGGGGTATCTAGAAGAAGCCAAGCAACACAATTTTTAAATAAACTTCTATAGACTTTTTTTACTTACTGCTTTATTATTAGTATAGATGAGGTAGCGCTGGACTCTGTTGTTAGAGTTTGTCAGGCCGCCCGAGGGCCTCTGACATGGCTTAGCTACTACTATCAATTAATAACGACCGGGACTGACGGCTTAACGTGCCCTCCGAAGCACGGAGCAATGGAAATCAGAAGTCATTGGTGCGGCAGATCTAATTCGTTGATTCGACAAATAGTTTTTTATGGATGATTCTGTCTGTCGTATTGAGATACTTATTACATCAGTATTTTTTTAATAGATAGACAGTCATCAACTTTTTCAATGTTACATTCATGTTTAGTAGCATATTTTAAGTCCCCTTGTTTTTTTTTAATTATCTTCGTTTTACAGACTTTTTGTCGCTGACTACTTTATTATAGATAGACACCTAAGTATACATATAATTGATCTATTGATTGGCGTTTTTACTAACCCTTAACAGGCTTATCAGTTCAGCAGAGATTTTTGATAATCAGTTATCGGCAGACAGGCTTCTTTAAACTACTTGGCTGATTTTGATAAGGTACAATTTTAGGAATGTTTCGTAACGCTTTATAACAATTCTGAGATATCAAGCGAAGTCATTTATGAAATGTTAGAACAATCTATACTTATATCTATATAAAAAAACAAACAAACATCAAGGGACTAAAAATAAGCTACTGAACAAGAAAACATTACAAAATGGTGTCTGTATTTTTTTTTTCTCGCATCATGTAAAAACTAGAACGATTGAGATGCGGTTGTCAGTAATAGATAGTTTAGGGTATGACTTCAAAATCTGAATGCGACGAGTAGAAGACGAGCAATTGATAATAAAATAAATGATTATAAATAACTAGCTCAAAAGCTAAAAAAAACGTGCCTGCCCTTCCAAAAATGAACTTATGCCAATAAATTATATACTTTTTTGATTTTTTATAACACTTAACGCCTGCTTAGCGTAAATATATATAATAATTTTCTAATGGAAAAATTTGATCACGGTTGAGATTCGAATCCGCATATTGTGCCTATTGGTAATATTACGAACCATCTTATATTTCAAAATATAAGATGCAGTCGGAGGCATCATGCATTTCATTTCTCCTTTGACGGGATCAGTTAGAACCTGGCGAGCTACTCCCCATGCCTCCGACTGCATCTTATATTTCAAAATATAAGATGCAGTCGGAGGCATCATGCATTTCATTTCTCCTTTGACGGGATCAGTTAGAACCTGGCGAGCTACTCCCCATGCCTCCGACTGCATCTTATATTTCAAAATATAAGATGCAGTCGGAGGCATCATGCATTTCATTTCTCCTTTGACGGGATCAGTTAGAACCTGGCGAGCTACTCCTCATGCCTCCGACTGCATTTTATATTTCAAAATATAAAGCTTGTCTGCCTCTTTTTAGTTTTGTTCGCAGTCGGGTTTTTGTTTTTTATTATAATTTATTTTAGTTTATAAGAATTAGTGCGAATGGTTGCTAACCAACTTTAATCGTTATAAATACTAAATGGTTATTCGAAATGAAAAATGATAAGACAAATCTACAGATATTTTCAAATACCTATTCAATGATACCCAACTTGAGATAGTTCGTCGACTTAAATTATTTCTTTTTCAATATAATGGCGTCTGATTGTCGCCATATTGAATTTTGATTAATTTCATGTCTTCAGTAACACTCGCAAGATTAAGTAAAACGATTGACGTATGAATCATCAAAATCAATCCACGCGTTTTGTGTATATAGTGCCCCAAAGAAACAAACATACATAATTAATAGGCTGATAAACACATTACCGGGCCTTTGCGTTGCGTAGTCAAGGGCGGATCCAGCCTTCGAGTCAGGGGGGGGGGGCGGGGCGGTCACGCACTAATATCCAGCCTGGATGGGTTCCAAAATCATACAATACTTGATGTTCCCCGCGGTTTCAATCGCGCAGGGCGAGTGAAACCGCGCCCTAGGGCGGATCCATTAATTTATAGAGATATTTATATCATAAAATTTCAGGACAAAATAAGCGCAAGAGTAGTGAGCGGGAAAAGTTATTTATGTCCGTGTGGTTATTAAAACGAAACTCCGATTCGTACAAAGTATGCATTTAGTGTAATATCAAAAGCGCGAGCGCAGCGAGCGCAAATTATTTGAATTATCAATGAATAACACTAATAATTCAAATAATAAGAGCGATAGTGGCCTAACGGTTCTATAGTGCAATTTAGAATCCAACGTTACCGGGTTCAAAACCTAGGCACCGCACCAATGACTTTTCTGAGTTATGTGCGGTTTTCCATAGCTCCGTGATTCGGAGGGCACGTTAAGCTGTCGGTCCCGGCTGTTATTGATTAATAGCAGTCGTTAAGCCATGTCAGAGGCCCTCGGGCGGCTTGACAAGCTCTGACATCAGAGGCCAGCACTACCTTACACGACAAACAAACAACAAACAATTCAAATAATGCGGTTTGGCGGACATGATTTTAACTTTCGAGAGTAGAGATTGTTAGAATATTCAGCTAAATCTAACAATGAATTAGAATTAGAATATTCAGCTATAACTAATCTATATAAACGAAAAAAAAACAAATCAAACAAACATTTTGTAAAAAGCTAAAATAAGAGCAAACGAAGCAAGCACGGAAATTTTGAGCTATTTCGTGTAGAAGCTTGTACTATTATTTATTCTGTGGTAGACGTAAAATAACATTTCCAAATCATAAAAACAAACATTGTAATAAACAAAAAGCGCCAGCGAAGCGAGCGCAATAAATAGCGAGCGAAGTAAGAGCAAATGAACACTTCTGCCTGTTAAATAGTGCTAAAAACATAACTCCAAATAACATTTAATTATGCAATGATAAGATCAACCCACGCAAACGCAGCGTGCGTACTATTGCGCTATTTCTTTCAGTATAGAAATGGAATAATTGTAAATCATACGAAATTACATACCTGGTATAGATTCAAAGAAGCGCGAGCGAAGCGAGCGCGAACATTTTATTTTTTCAAAATAATATGAAAATAACGAATACGTTATGATTACGATAACGTTACGTTATAACTGCATTTTTTTCAAATAAGCGAGACCGAAGCGTGGGCTAAAATTGTAAGGTTTAGAAGAAACTTTAAAACAGTTAAAGGTGGAAGCCCCTGGGCAAGGTTATGAGTGCGACGGAAGCGAGCCCGAAAATTTTTAGTTATTTCCATCACTGTACAAAATAAAAATAATAACAAAACATATGAAAATAACAAAGGGATTGGATCCGCGCTTGTGCGTAGTCTGGTAAAAACGATTTGACGGCTGTACGAATTTTGATCTAATTTGGTAAGTATATTGGTATTTTTGATCCTTTAATAACACAGCTAGGAAACTTAACCATTAGAAATGACCAAGCAGGCAAAGCCGCGGGTAGAGCTAATTGACGACCGGTTGGCTGAGTGGTTAGTGACCCTGACTGTTTAAACTATTTATCATGATTTGACAAATGAGATATCGTTATAGAGACGTGACCTAAATATAATTTTCTGTGATGCCGTGTTTGCAACTGAAAGGGCTTAAATTGAACATTTTGAATATAAATATACCCCCAAAATAAATGAAACAAAAACATAAATTCAAAAACTAAAATCCGTCTTACCCCCTATTGCTATAAAAATGAAACGAGTCGTTTTTGCAACGTCTTGTTACTTTTTGACGTTTTTTGTATGGCGTATATGTCAAAAGCTGACGGACAGTAAGCAAAAACGGTTTGTTTTAAGATATAGGAGCCGGCCATAAGTGGACTAAAAATTCAAAAAAAACAAGAATATTTAAACATTTTATAAATTTAAAACTTTAGAGCCGTAGGAGTTCGATATAAATTTATCAGTATTTAACTAAATAGGTAAAGCCCACGGAGCCCCGGCTCTGATGTTTTAAATTTCTAAAACGTTTGAATATTCTTGTTTGTGACTATTTAGTCCACTAAGACCGTAGTCGGGATTTAGTTTTTGAACTTATATTTTTATTTAAGTCTTATTTATAATTATAATACCTGTGCCCAAATCTGGTCCTTCGTAGGTTTTGTTTTCCATTTGGAATTTCCCTTTAATTAGTTTTTCTAAGCTCCTTCTTATTTCACACGCCTGAAATAGATAAATAACATATAAATAAATAACTATATATACTAGTGGCTCTGTGAGCTGTAGAACTCGCGCGCTCAAACTTTTTTGCAATAAATCTAGCGGTGCACAGTAGCGCCATCTAGTTACCTTATTGTAAAACTAACATTATTAACCATTATTATTATGCTCCATCAATCCCTGCCTAGTAAGTAAAGGGCTGATTACACTGGTAGAAACCTAAAAGTGAGAAAACTGCATTTTGAGGAGCTATTCTGCTCATCACGCCGAAGATCCTCATCAGATCTTTACCAAATTTTTTAAGACCAATTTAAAGTACTACCTTTGAAATAAAAAAAACATCGAAATCGGATCAAATAAGGCGGACATATTAAGTAACTTTTTGCCCCTTTTTGGGGAAAGTACCCCCAAACAAAAATCCCGACGCCTAAAAAATTTTAGGAATTCGTTTAACCTGTATACCAAGTTTCGTCTCGATCGGTTGAGAAATGCGACCTGTAGAGGAGAACAGAGATCCGGACAGACGGACATCCGGACATAATAAAGCATTTTTGTTTGCCCAAGCTTAAACGGAGACGCTTCGTTCGCGCTTCACGCTCGCTCGTTCAATAACTAGTGAATCGCCCCGGTTACCCACGGGTAGCGCTTAAATCACGGCATTTTTCTTAATTATGCAATTTTAAACACGTCGTAACTTCTAAATAAAAACGCCTGTAAGCGTAATTCAAAATCTTTGAAGCAATGCTCGAGGTGGTTTTTCACCGACTTGTTATTATTTCGATTCCACGGCAACATGTGTTTCCTTACAGCGAGGAATATACCTTGGGTTATTTTCGAAATGATCTATTTATTTTTTTAAATAAAATTCACCCCATTTTACCATTTTACTCGCTGATAATGTAGCTTTCTAAAGATGAAATAATTTTTAAAAACGATTTCATATTTTTTTTAAACGGTTTATTAATTTATATTTCTAGGGAACCCTATTGGCTTTTTGTTTTTAGTTATTTGCAAAAGTATCCGATGTGATATTTATCACATACCTAGCTTCCGCTCGTGACTTAATATAGGAATTTTGCCGTTTGGCCGTGCCGCACGTATGTAGTCTTTTCTTTCTTGTTATGCCTACCCTCTAAGCAAAATACAAGGATTTCGTGTGATCTTTTAGCTTCCAATAATACGTACGTATTACAAATACAATTATAATTACAAATACATTAAATCTTATATACTTTAATATTATTTATACTATTTATTTTCTTATACTATACTATATATATTTGTGTACTTATTTTATATTTATTAATTTAAAAAGAAAGTCCGTGCGTCACCAATGGCTTGAGCTGAAAATCAGCGCTGTGGATTTTCATTCACAGCTTTTTTGCTGAGCTCAGACCTTTTCTGGCAGCACTGTACATGGCAGCGATCTTTGTACACAGGTGCTTACTTGCTTGTTTATGGTTAAGTTTCTCTGTTGATTTATGTGTTGCTGTGTACAGTGTGTGAGAATAAATTGTTTTTTATCTTATCTTACTTCGTCCGCGCGGACTACAGTTTATCGCGAAAAAAACATCCTATGTTCTTCTAGGATATTAAAAACCAATTCAAAAGTATATTACCAACGCTCTTGATGCTTTTTGACAGACTTGTTAGTGGGTGTTTCGTTTCCATGGTAACATGTCATTCCATTCCTTACAGCGAGTAATCGTCATTTTCCAGTTTTTCCGTATATTGTACAGTACCTACTCATTTACAAAGTTTAATCGAAATCTAATCAGCCGTTTTGGCGTTAAATCTCCCCAAACCAACAAAGAGACAACTTTTCACTTTTATACATTGGTGTGGATTCAACTGCCAAGCAGTAGTGTGCAAATGTACGTGTGTTTTTCCAGTGAAATTACTGGGCAATGAAACTTAAAATCCAATGTCTCAGGGTGACGAGCGCAGTGCAGTGACGCGCAACATTTTGTTATTCCAGGGTTTAAGCTATCTCCATTCCAAATTTCATCAAAATCTCTTCAGCCGTTTGAGAGTAAAATATGATGATGATGATGATGATGATGAAAAGTATTATAATATGTTATTCCAGGGTATAAGCTATCTCCATTCCAAATTTTATCAAAATCCGTCCAGCCGTTGTTGCGTTATAACTCCCCAAACAAACATACGTTTCACTTTTATATATTAGTGGTGGTGTGGACTGCTTTACTAAAATATAATTATAAATTAATAGTAGTTTATGAAACGGTTGCATAATGAGACTCAACTCACTCGAGTGTCACCTCGTTTTTTAAACACACTCTCGTGTTTTATTATGCAACCGTTTCATGAACTACTATTATAACATTGGTTAGTTCAATTCAAAAAACAGTGTTATAATGTTTTTTTTTATTTTCTTATTACGGCATAGCTATAGACGTGCCGTGCGTTATGTATGTCATTATTACTCATTAGGCCATCCTTTTTGAGTTCATATTCCGGATTTAACGATATGAGATATGAAGTGAAGTGAGTGAGTGTAGATAAAAAAACTAATAAAAAAAGTACATATGATATTGATTTCAGACTTCAGCCATATGCTTATTTTGCTTTGCTTCGCGGTCCGTCCGCCATTAGGCGAACGTAGCGATTATAAAAATATCATCATCAGCCGTTTCTAAATAGAAACTCGAACTTCGCGCCAATCGAATTCAAACTTCAAACCACTGCGGAACAAAACGCTTGCGTGTTTTAAACGTGAACAACGCCATCTAGTTAACATTTTGGGAAACAAGAGCTGGTTAGAACTTACGAGTACCTAACTTTTTATATTGGGAGGGGTTTAGAAGTTTACCTAGAATGGTTATGAGTATGAGTATAAATAATGATAATAATACAAGGGCTGATGTGAAGGATCGCTTTTGAGCGATAAGACCGCCCATTGTACAATAACATTTCATAAGCTTTAGTACGTTTGTTTATGTAAATTTTTGGTGTACAATAAAAGTTATCCTATCTATCTCACTTATACTATAAACTAGCTCTGCCCGCGGCTTTGCCCGCATGAACATTTTCCTGGGATAAAAGTGCCTATAAAGTACAAAATAACAAAATTCATCAAAATTAGTTCAAATAGTTATCGAACGATTGCTCGGCTTCAATGTATTTTTTGCTATATTTTGGCTATACGGCTTCAATTTATTTTATGAAGACTGCACTTCTATGCTGTAATGCGCGGACGAACATCCAAACAGATAGACAGACACTATTTAAAAAATACACTGATCAGTAGCTTATTTTAAATCTTTTTCCTTTTTTTTGTTACCTTTTGCTTTGTTATATTTTGTTACCTTTTGCTTTGTTATATTTTGTTACCTTTTGCTTTGTTATATTTTGTTACCTTTTGCTTCGTTATATTTTGTTACCTTTTGCTTTGTCATATTTTGTTACCTTTTGCTTTGTTATATTTTGGTTATAAATTATTTTTCTATTTTTATTTCTATGTAAGAATAGATGTGAAAGTTTGTAAATGAGCGTGTATGTTTGTTAAATATTTACGGCTGAACGGATTTTGATGAAAGACCTTCTAACTTTTGTGGCATAGCTTCAAGTGAAATAACCGAAATTCACTGTCACTGATCATACCTTAATAAATCGATAGAACACTGGTATCCTGACGTGTAACGTTTTTGAAATATTGGAGCTCAAATAGAGTGTTTAAGTCATTATAAGTCTCTTTTTTTTTTCGTTTTGATGTCCTCTATCTGTTTATTATGGTTTGGTAGCCGCAATTTTTCGGTGATTTAACTTGTAGGTATGTCAGGTTCCGTGTGAAAATGCCACAAACAAACAAACAGTCAGACAACTTTCACTTTTAGATATTAGTGGTAATAAGTTAAAGAAGTATAACTTAAAAAAATAAATTAAAAAGTAAGCTTTTATGACTTACGTTTTTGTTATGTCACTTTATATATATATATACAAAAAAAGAAAAAACAAATAAGAACACTTAAAAACGTAAAAAGTGAAAAAGAAAAAAAATAAATTTCTGTTTTTTATTTTTTTTGTTGCTACATAGAAATAAAAAAGCGATATATATATATACTTTTTTATTTTTTTATTTTATATATATGTAATATAATGCTACATATTTATAAAAAAGAGATATATATATATATATATATATATCTCTTTTTTATTTATATGTAGCAACAAAAAAAAGAAAAAACAGTTTTTTTTTTTATTTTCTTTTTCACGTTTTACGTTTTTAAGTGTTCTTATTTGTTTTTTGTTTTTTTGTTGCTACGTATAAAAAAGACAAAATATTTAGATACATGCAAGTGAAGTTAAATAAAAGCTTTTAAAAAATTAAAAAATATTCCATTGGAAATTCTCACGGTGAGTCAGGGCCCAAAAAAAATACAAATATTGATATTAGCGCCATCTAGTGAAACCTATGTCGTGGACCACCTTTGCCTTTAGGTTGTTTGCTCGAAAAGTCTATCCAACAGGTTACCCAACAGGTACCCGAAAATTTTAACTAGATGGCGTTGATCACCACGCAAGCGAATTGTCTTTCTAAGATCTTTCAAGCTTAGATGCTACCCTTTTATTTAGAGCAGTTTAAAAGAAGACACAACAAACAATAAGACAGCAATAAAATGCTACCAGAATGAATTAAACAAAATAATTATGTATTATGTAAATCTGTTTTAATTGGGCACATGTTAAAGCATTGAATTGAAATTTCAAAAAGTGAAATACGCTTTTCTTTGTAAGATTTTTCGAAAAAAACTGAAACAAGTAGCAGAATTTCGAGCACCACGGGAGTAGCAAAGGGTTTTCAGTGTTGCAAGCTTGGGTATAAACTACTTTCGTGGGACCTAACAATGACAAAAATCGTAGATATGTGCGCGTTTGCGATTTGTTTAATGGTTTTATTGACTGGCGCAAATAAAAAAGACACCATGACATCTCACTGACGTCATTTTTATCTTGACCACATGACATAGCTCAAAAACTAAAGCCCAACTATAGTCGGGTAAAAAATAGCGACACTCTTGCAATGAAGACGAATCGATTGATACCTCGCTTGTCAAAATCGGACCATGTTTTTAGTTTGAACACATAACCCTACCCTACCTTTAGCTTTGCTTCGCCGTAGTCGGGTATAAATAGCAGGATGTGAGCACAAATGTTACGGATACGGAGACGTCATTATCGTCATAGGTCACGTGACTAGTCTAATTTGCGGAACTAACTTGCTTACGCATAAGTTAGTTCCGCAAATTATACTAGATGTCGTGTCTCTCCGAGTAGCGGAATCCTGAATCGCGGTGACAAGATTGTACGGCAAATAGTGACCGTTCGCGCGGGACGACCAAACGGCAAGACCTTACTTCATAGGATCATTTCTATAGTAAATTCTTCCCAAGACTGACACAATATGTGAGTCGACCCTAACCGCGTTGATGAGACGTGGCGCGGTGCCCTGAGCGTGAGGCGGGCAGCGGTAGTCTACCGCCAGCCCTCGATGATCGTTCACTCCCCTCACGGGGGAGAGTGGGGCGCTGTCGCTTTCTGAGTGGTTAGGAACTTTTTAAAATCATTTAAAAAAAACACGGATCTTTCTTTATTCTATAGATTTTCAAGTTTGATTTCGTCTGTTGCGCGCCATACTATTAGCTCGTCTAATTACTCGCCTGGACAAAAGGCGTTCATGCAGTGGCGGTGCGTCCCCCCACTAACTTAACTGTATAATAGTACTTGGCGTGTTCTTTTGTATTTTCCCTTTTTATATGTACTATTCGTGTCTTGTAACCATAATAATTATCTTTACTCGCGTGTGTGATTCACCTTTCAACCCTTGAGAGAGAGACTAGCCAGTCGGGCAAACATCAAACTGGCGCCCAACTAGATATAATCAATAT
This sequence comes from Alsophila aescularia, assembly GCA_946251855.1. Classification (NCBI taxonomy): domain Eukaryota; kingdom Metazoa; phylum Arthropoda; class Insecta; order Lepidoptera; family Geometridae; genus Alsophila; species Alsophila aescularia. The sequence goes on from OX276373.1 coordinate 54,167,587, forward strand.
TATAATTTTCGTCCTAATTTTGTGCACCTAAATGATGTTTTACAAAAGATGTGTAGTTTGTGATATCAGGTCCGTCTGCAACAATGAAAGACGGCTTTTATGGCTAAATTTCCTATAAATGTAGAAAGGTAAGTACCTAGTTTGGCCCTTTGAAATAACGATTACCTATTCAATATATTCATTTTATATTATGAGGAATAATAACAGTGCTGCCTGTATTTTATTATCGATATTGTTTTTTTTTTACAAGACAGCCCAAAAAAGAGAGTGTTTTTAAGGTTCATGTATGTATGCATTTATGCGAGTTTGTTCTACCATAACTTCTAAATGCCTGAACAGATTTGGTATCGTTAGAATCCTTACGCAAAAAAATATATTATTCAACTTAGACAAAAAAAAAGTTCTATTTTTGCAGAGTATTTTTTCCTGGACTTTGATGATCTACTTGTTTTTTTCTTGGACTTTGATGATCTACTTGTTTTTCGATTTGATATGACTTGGCAAAAAGATGAACATACATAATCTAATCTAATAAATATTATTAATGCGAAAGTTTGTGTGTATGAATGTATATTTCTTAATATTCAGCGAATTTCCAAATTAAAAAAACGCTCAATCGGAAAACGACCAAGTATAGAAACATCCAACTATGAAAATGACCAAGTATAGAAACATCCAACTAGAAACATGACCATATCTAGAAAAGGCCATGTAAAAAAATGTTCAGGAATAGAAAAGCCCAACCGGTGCCAACATAATCCATACCAATATATAAAAGTGAAACGTTGTCTGTTTGTTTGTTTGTTTGGGGAGCTTTCACGCGATAGTGGCTGGACGGATTTTGATGAAATTTGGAATGGAATAAAACATAGGATACTTTTTATCCCAGAAAATAATAAGTTTCCACGGGAAAACTACAAAAATATTGATTACTCGCTGTAAGAAACGGTTGCCATGGAAACGAAATAACATGTATGTCAAAAAACATCAAGAGCATTGGTGCTATACCTACTTTTGCATTGGTTTTTAATATCCTAGAAGAACATAAGATGCTTTTTTCGCAATAAACAGAAGTCAAACGATTGCCTAGAACGTAATATAAAATAAAATAAAATAGTATGTAATATTGATAATATTTTATAGTAGAAATAAAGGTCAATTTTAAGCCCCGAACATAGAGACGGCTGTTATAAGTTAAGGGTGTGTATCAATCTGTGGGTGTGTGTGTGTTTGTGTGTGTGTGTGTGTGTGTGTGTGTGTGTGTGTGTCTGTGTGTGTGTGTCTGTGGCTTCGTAGCTCCCAAACTAATAGACCGATTTTGACGCGTTTTTTTCTGTTTGTAAGCAAGCTGATGTGATCGAAATGGTTCTTAGCTATAATGAGGGGAAGGAGCGAAGGGGGACCCCCCCCCCCCCTCTCGGAGGATAGAATCGAAGCTTCCAAGCCAAGGAACCGATTTTGAAGCGGTTTTTTTATGTTGGAATGCTGAGGTAAACGAGATGGTTCTTAGCTATATAAGGGTGGAGGGAGGGACTTGAGAAAAGGGGGTTGCGAATCATAGCTTGGGTAAATATTTTATACCTAAACTATATTATTCAAAGCTGAGGGGGTACATTTTTTTTTATTTGTGCTTGTTAATTTAAATTCAGTTGTGTCATGGTAATGAGTAAGTCTACGGTAATTTTAATGTATGTACCAAATCAGCTATTGAGAATTGTATGGTCACGGTCACGGGGGAGCGAAAATTCCAATAGCACTGGTAGTGCCAAGCAGTAGTGTCAGGAGAATAAACGAAAAAAATAACAATCGTTTATAAAGGAATTGAATAGAAGTCTCACCTTTTCCATAACTTTATAGTTTAAATACATCTTCTGGCACCAGTCTTTGCCCGCTCTCCGAGAACGTTTCTCGTCGCTCGCCGCCGACTTCACTTTGATATACGTATCTAGTATGTTGAGATACATTATTATATCGCCTTCTGCGACCTGCAAATATACAAGACACATATTCGTTACCATAAAGACACGTTTTAAGAAGAACGCCTTTTTACTAGTTAAAACTAGATTTTATAGGACGCATTCGTTAAAACTATTTTACTGATTCTCATGTCAGTCAAAACTGGTTTTTACTAGTCAAACACGTTTTAACTAAATTCAGAGTAATTTTGTCGAAGCAAAAGCAAGTAGGGTTAATTAAATCATTTATATCAACCTGTTTGTTTGTTTGTCGTATGAGGTAGTGCTGGCCTCTGTTGTCAGAGTCAGACAAGACGTTTGAGTTTGTCAGGCCGCCCGAGGGCCTCTGACATGGCATAACAACTGCTATTAAATCAATAACAGCCGGGACCGACAGCATAACGTGCCCTCCGAAGCACAGAGCGATGAAAAACACACAACTTTAAAAAGTCATTGGTGCGGAGCCTAGGACCGAACCCGGTATCGTAATAATATAACCTAATTAACCTACTGATTTTTATGGGCGCAAGAAGTGTACTTACTCGTCACCAAACATTTTTTAACCAAACAAAGAGATGGGTGTTATAAGTTTAGGGTGTTGTATGTGTGTGTGTCTGTCTATGGCAACGTAGCTGCCAAACGAATGGACTGAGTTTGATGCGGTTTTTTATGTTTGAAAACTGATGTGATCGAGATGCTTCTTAGCTACAATTTGGGGGTGTCAGGGGTTAATTTTTTTATCAAAATCCGTTCAGCCGTTTGAGCGTGAAGGAGTAACAAACATACAAATTTTCTCCCTTATAATATTAGTGTGATTTACCTCAAAGTGATTCCTTCTGGAAACTTTGGCCGCTATACTGTCCTTCCCACTGGACTTGCCGAAGATACTGTCCACTTGCAACATGGCGGCTATAGACAGCGCTTCCTCTATGCAACCGAACTCACCTGGAAAGTACATTGAATTTGTGTCATTTCTTGTTCATGTGAGCTATAGACCTCGCGTGCACAAACTTTTTTGCAAACATTCTAGCGGTGCACAGTAGCGCAATCTAGTTACCTTATTGTACAACTAACATTAATAACCAAGGTACCTTAATCCCTACCTAGTAGGTAAAGGGCTGATTCCACTGGTAGAAACTTAACAGAGCGCAATTTACTGCATTTTGAGAAGCTATTCTGACCATCACACCGAAGATTCTCATCAGATCTTCACCATATTTTTATGAGACCAACTTAAGTTACTACCTTTCAAATAAAAAAAGAACCATTGAAATCGGCGTAGATATTTAGTAGCCCCCTTTTGCCCCTTTTTGCAGGAAGTAGCAAATCAAAAATCCCCGACGACTAAAAAATTCTAAACATTCGTCAAATTAGTATACCAACTTTTGTCTAGATCGGTTAAGAAATGCGACCTATAGAGGAGAACAGCCGGACAGACATAAGAAAGAAGGACAGAAGAAGAATTTTTGGCCAAGCTATAAACGGATAAGCTTCGCTCGCTCAGTCAGAAACAGGTTTTAATTTAGTTTAGAGATGCATAAAAGCCAGTCTGTTTTTCTCCGTTAGCGTCCCCGTAAGACGGAATTAGAGACAAGGAATTTGGATGGTGGTGTATTTGAAACGGTAGCCGAATTGGTTAAAGGCGTGTGCCGCGCAGCCACGGATAGTGTAGGTTCGAGTCCCATCCGTGATTAAAATTTTTGCTTTAATCCAATATTAGATGTATTCCGGTTTGGTACTTCACCTAAATATAATATATTGCTTTATCTACTCTACCTTGTTTGCGCGCGGAAAAGCTACGCGCGAGTGCGCACGCATAACAACCGACTGGTTATGTAGGTAATCGAAAATATTTTTTTGTGAATTCTGTCTCTCTTTCTATACTTAAAAAAAGCAATAAGAACGTAAAAGTCTGTACAATGAAAATAATTTAAATAAAACGTATAGCTAAGCTACTGAACAAGAATATAACATTTTTTAAATCAAGTCTGTCTGTTTGTTAGTTTGTCTATCTATGTGTTTGTTCACGCATACGACATACGACACAAAAATATTGAGTTCAGCTTTATTCGGACAGGAATCACATACAAAAAGTACGCATTTTGAAAAAATTGCTCGAAGCCTAATCATCATCATCAGCCTATACTTGTCCACTGCTGGACGTAGGCCTCTCCTAATGCACGCTACTGAGCTAGGTCTTCAGCCCTCCTCACCCATTTTCTGCCTGCCACTTTTCGTAGGTCATCACTCCACCTGGCCACAGGACGTCCTACACTACGTTTGTCTAAGCGTGGCTCCACTCGAGAACTCGAATACCCCAACGGTTATCGGTTCTTCGGAAAATGTGACCAGTTCACTGCCACTTTAGCTTGCTTATACTTTGAACTATGTCGGTTACCTTGGTTCTCTGTCGGATATCTTTCTTACGAGTCTTGTCCAAAGTCAAAGTATTTTATTGTAAATTTACAAAATAATAGCACTTAACATAAGTCAATAAGTCAAAATTAACACCTCATGAAGAAAGAGAAATACATAAAATATTATTAAAAGATCAAATCAATAAAATTTAGGTAAACTAAGTATGCTTTGAGTTTGAAAAGGAAAGTTCCCTTTCATGTGCCAACAGTGAAATCTCGCACAGGAAAAGGAAATAACTTTCCGACTCTACCGGTGCTTCGGAAATACGCCCGTTAGAGAAGAGAGCAACAACAAACTCTACGGGGATGTCCTACAGAGAAACTCTAAGCAAGCTCTCTCCATAGCTCGCTGAGCGACCTTAAATTGGTGGACTAGTTTGACCGTGAGTGTCACGTTTCAGCTCCGAAGGTCATGACGGGTAGGACGCACTGATTGAAGACTTTTGTCTTCAGGCACTGTGGTATAGACGACGAGAAGACTTGACGAAGCTTGCCGAATTCTGGGCCTTAATTTGCGATATTTGAGAAAACTCACCACTGTTGCACAGCATCTTAGCGATCATCGGCTTCAAAGGCAGTTCCGCCATATGTTCCCCGCAGTCTTCAGTCAAGTTACCATTTCCGTCTATAGCTTTAAGAGCGTACAGCGTTTCTAGTCCCGCCAGCAGACTCTTGGCGGGCGGCGGCGTGGGGAATGTAAACCTGGAAAATATCAATAGACAATTTTGACTTTTTCGCAAACATTTCGGTAATATTAAGTACTAGTTTTCGCCCGCGACTTCGTCCGCGAGGACTACAGATTATCGCGAAAAACAACATCCCATGTCCTTCTAGGATATTAAAACCCAATGCAAGAGTATAGCACCATCTTATTATATTCTCTTTGGCACCAACGCTCTTGATGCTTTTCGACAGACTTTATTATTTCGTTTCCATGGCAATCGTTCATCGACATTTTCCACTTTTTCCGAGGAAACGTATAATTTTCCGGGATAATAAGTATCCTTTGTTTTATTCCAGGGTATAAGCTATCGCTATTCCAAATTTCATCAATAACCGTCAACTCCCCAAACAAACAAACAAACACAGAGACAACATTTCATTTTATATATTGGTGAGGACGAGAGCTTCCGGCGTGGATGTCATAAATTAGGTGCATCGTACATAATTGGCCTTAGTCGCAATCGGAGTAGCGTTTGCGTAGCACAAATTAGCAGTGACAATAGGGTACTTGAAAATCGGACTAAAATAATTGTTTATTGCATTGAATATTTCAAGAACCTTGGTGATTCTGCAATTATTTTACATTAGTAAAAAAACAATAACACAAACATTTCCAAGCATGCTAGAGTACTATTACTGAGTAGCACAAACCTGAGTACATTGCGTATGCTGAGAGCTTTCAGCTGCAGCAGCATGGAAGAGAGGTCGCTCCTGCACATCTCGGGAGGGACGCTGGCCGGAAGCTTGTCGTACTCCGCCTCCGTGTATAGTAATAGTACTGAGTAGCACAAACCTGAGTACATTGCGTATGCCGAGAGCTTTCAGCTGCAGCAGCATGGAAGAGAGGTCGCTCCTGCACATCTCGGGAGGGACGCTGGCCGGAAGCTTGTCGTACTCCACCTCCGTGAATAGTAATAGTACTGAGTAGCACAAACTTGAGTACATTGTGTATGCCGAGAGCTTTCAGCTGCAGCAGCATGGAAGAGAGGTCGCTCCTGCACATCTCGGGAGGGACGCTGGCCTGAAGCTTGTCGTACTCCACCTCCGTGAATAGTAATAGTACTGAGTAGCACAAACTTGAGTACATTGTGTATGCCGAGAGCTTTCAGCTGCAGCAGCATGGAAGAGAGGTCGCTCTTGCACATCTCGGGAGGGACGCTGGCCGGAAGCTTGTCGTACTCCACCTCCGTGAATAGTAATAGTACTGAGTAGCACAAACTTGAGTACATTGTGTATGCCGAGAGCTTTCAGCTGCAGCAGCATGGAAGAGAGGTCGCTCCTGCACATCTCGGGAGGGACGCTGGCCTGAAGCTTGTCGTACTCCACCTCCGTGAATAGTAATAGTACTGAGTAGCACAAACTTGAGTACATTGTGTATGCCGAGAGCTTTCAGCTGCAACAGCATGGAAGAGAGGTCGCTCCTGCACATCTCGGGAGGGACGCTGGCCTGAAGCTTGTCGTACTCCACCTCCGTGAATAGTAATAGTACTGAGTAGCACAAACTTGAGTACATTGTGTATGCCGAGAGCTTTCAGCTGCAACAGCATGGAAGAGAGGTCGCTCCTGCACATCTCGGAAGGGACGCTGGCCGAAAGCTTGTCGTACTCCGCCTCAGTGTATAGTAATAGCACTCTGTAGCACAAACCTGAGTACGTTGTGTATGCCGAGAGCTTTCAGCTGCAGCAGCATGGAAGAGAGGTCGCTCCTGCACATGTCGGGAGGGACGCTGGCCGGAAGCTTGTCGTACTCCGCCTCCGTGTATAGTACTAGTACAGAGTAGCACAAACCTGAGTACGTTGTGTATGCCGAGAGCTTTCAACTGCAGCAGCATGGAAGAGAGGTCTCTCCTGCATATCTCAGGAGGGACGCTGGCCGGAAACTTGTCGTACTCCGCCTCCGTGTATAGTAATAGCACTGTGTAGCACAAACCTGAGTACGTTGTGTATGCCGAGAGCTTTCAGCTGCAGCAGCATGGAAGAGAGGTCACTCCTGCACATCTCGGGAGGGACGCTGGCCGGAAGCTTGTCGTACTCCGCCTCTGTGTATAGCCTGAAAGTTATTGGACAACGGCTGTCAGGAAACAGTTTGTAGAGGTGTAGCAGAGAGAGAGAGAGAGATACTGGTTCATCCCACTCTTTTTTTTTCTTTTCTTTCTTTTGAATATGTAGCGAAACAGTTTCTTTTTCAGAAAAACATAGCCTATGTTACTCAAGGATTCTAACGATACCCCATACGTTAAAAAATCTGTTCAAGCATTTAAAAGTTATAGTGAAATAAAAAAACTCACATACATACAAACATTAATGAATCCTAAAAACATTACACTCCTTTATTTGGACAGTCGTGTCAAAAGTGGACCATAACGAAAATATCTATATGGTCTCGCCTTTATAACTTAACTTTATACTTTATAAAAATAAGCTCAAGAGATCTAATTTTGGTGTCATTTTTTAGCTTATATAGTCAGCACGATTATGCTATATTTAATTTTTGGCAAAATACTTAGAGGGAGGGGGCAGGACGCATCGAGCAAAATGTATTTGCGATCTTTAATTCTGTATAACTCGAGATTTAGACAGGGTAGCGTATTGATTCGGGTGAAGTTTTATTTTAAAGATCTCGTTGATAAAATTAGATTCAATATGAAAAAGTTTAGAAATATTCTACTTAAGACCAAGTAAATTAAAAAAAGACGTGGTGGACAATAAGTAAAAATCACAAGGCAACACCCGTAAAGTCCGTGCTCAAATAAAAATAAGGCACATTGTTGAAAAGAAGAAGTTCTGGGCCCCACAACGGTGCCCTAAACTTTAGCACAGAGCGAACGAGAGGATTCCAGGACCGGATCAAATTGTACGTGGCGTAGACGTTTCACGATAACCAAACGGCCGTGCGCAGCGACACAGCCCCACCCGGTTTTTTATTTATATAGATACTACTCAACATCCCGATCTGAGTTTAATCAATGCGTCGGGAGTACATTTAGGGGTGATTACATGATAAGTTTGATTACTATACCCGAGCTCAGTCAGGTTCTCAATCTTGAGTATCGGTGGAATGTATGTCAGTGTTGTTATATTGACTAGCGGCTCTGTAAGGTGTAGACCAAACGAGCACAAACTTTTTTGCAAAAAAACTGGCGGTGCATAGTAGCGCCAACTTATTTTAAAACTAACATTAATAACCAAGGTGCTCCATCAATCCCTACCTAGTGGGTAAAGCGCCGATTCCACTAGAAGAAACTTAAAAGTGGGCCCTTTTTAGTAGCCCCCTTTTTGGACCCCCCCCCCCCTTTTGAAAAACCCCACGCCTAAAGAATTTCAAAAATTCGATAATCCTGTCTACCAAGTTTTGTCTAGATCGGTTGAGAATAGAGCATTACGAAAGGATTTTTACCCAAGCTGAAACACAGACGCAACGCTAGATAAAAATTTCGTGAAACTTGTTGTAGAACTTATGAAACTTGTTTCGTAAAATAAAGGTGTCGTGAAACCTTCAGTATCACAGTGACCATGGCACCATCGGCATCGAAGCTTGTTTCTGCAATGCATTATGTTGGTAAAGACATGATTATGTACAATTCGTCGCGTATACACGTATGAAAAAAGATGCATGATATTAGTTTTAGCAAAAAATGCACGCTTCATTTTTATGTTATAAAACATGCACAAATAAAAATGCATATAACCCCCGACCCCATTATAGCTATGAAGCATCTCGACCACATAAGTTTTCAAACATAAAACCGCATCAAAACCGGTCCATTCGTTTGGGAGCTACAATTGTCACCCCTATTATAGCTAAGAACTATCTCGTTTACCTCAGCTTTCAAACATAAAAAACCGCAGTTAATCCACACCACCCATGAAACATACCTATAGCATTTCCCTCTACTAGTCCGCCCGGCGCGGCCCGCGCGCTGCGTCGCGTTGTTCTTAGATATGGGAGTGACGGTGAGACTCTCCACCCCTACTGACGGATCGAAGTACGGCAGCTTGTGGAAACCGCAGTCTATCACTGGAAAATATAAAAAGAATCATCTAAATCGGTTTAGAAACCCCGGAGATGTGAGGTAACGGTAAAGTAAAATCATCGTCATTATTTTAAAGCTTCATCTATTCTTCATATATATTTCATTCATGTTTATCACTATCACTCCATTATCACTACTTTTATAACGTCACCTTTATTACATTTAATTATATTTACTAAGTTATTATGTGTATTAGCTTATTTTATTCAATATATACATTTTTGTATGTTTTATTTTTATTAATATTTAGCAATTATTATTAACTTATTTTTTATTTTTTGCACGCCGACACCCTCTCTCTCATTGCATTGTTTGGTTGGCTGATAGATAATGCTTTTAGTATTAAGTCCGCTATGTCGACTCTTTTTAATTGTACAATAAAGTAAAAATAAATAAATAAAATACTTAGAAAAAAACTTATAATATATCTAATATCTTATAATATACTACTTATAACAGTAAGTACATCAACACATGTTTGAGAAGGAAGCCAACAGAAGAACTCAGCCAGGTTGAGCAGCATTCGGCAAGCTTCGTCAAGTCTTGTCGTCGTCCATACCACAGTGCCTGAAGTCTTCAATCAGTGCGTCCTACCAGTCATAACCTACGGAGCCGAAACGTGGACACTCACGGCCAAACTAGTCCACAAATGTAAGGTCGCTCAGCGAGCTATGGAAAGAGCTATTCTTGGAGTTTCTCTGAAGGATAAGATTCGTAATGAAGATATCCGAGAACCAAAGGTGACCGACATAGCTTTTAGGATAAGCAAGCTGAAATGGCAGTGGGCTGGCTGGTCACAGTTCTAGAAGAACCGATAACCGCTGGGGTAGACGAGTTCTCGAGTAGAGACCACGTTTAGGCAAACGTAGCGTAGGACGCCCTGTGGCCAGGTGGTGTGACGACCAGCGAAAAGCGGTTGGAAGAGAATGGATGAGGAGAGCTGAAGACCAAGCTCAGTGGCGTGCATTATTCGTCCACAGCTGAGCGTACTTGGCCAGGCGGGCGCCCTACATAACATTTGCCTAAACGCGGTCTCCACTATAGAACTCGGTTGTCGGTTCTTCGAGTTATGTGACCGGTCCATTGCCACTTCGGATTGCTAATTATTTGAGCTATGTCAGTTACCTTGGTAAGATTAAGAAAATATAGAAATATAGCAAACTAGACTCACGTGGGCGTACGATGTCCAAATAATAGAAGACCGCTAACTTTTCAAATCAAACTGTAATTCTTGATTATTAACCGAGCGAGCGCGAAGCATCTACGTTTCAGCTTGGGCAAAAATTCTTTCGTATGTCCGACGCATGTCCAGCTATTCGGCTGTTCTTCTCGACAGGTCACATTTCTCAACCGATCTAGACGAAACTTGGTATACAGGTTTAAAGATTTTATCGTTTTTTTAGTCGTCGGGTATTTTTGACTTCGGGGGTACTTCCTCCAAAAAGGGGGGCTACTGAATATCTCCGCTATTATTATTCTCCGATCCAATTTCGATGGTTATTTTTTTATTTCAAAGGTTGAGTTGGTCTCATAAAATTTTGTGAAGATCTGATGAGGATCTTCGTCGTGATGAGCAGAATAGCTCCTCAAAATGCAGTAAATTTCTCACTTTTAGGTTTCTACCAGTGGAATCAGCCCTTTACCTATTAGGTAGGGATTGGATGGAACACCTTGGCTATTGATGTTAGTTGTACAATAAGGTCACTAGATGTCGCTACTGTGCACCGCTAGATTGTTTGCAAAAAAGTTTATGCTCGCGAGGTCTACAGCTCACAAATACACTAGTTAACTATTGTACAACCGAATCACAATGTCTATAGCTATGCACGTCTATACGGATCGCAAGACAGTTTCTAGACGCGTTCTCTGGTCGACCGACGCTGACAATGTGAGGTTACCCAGCCGACCGTCACACCATAGACTGCGTCGGGTACTGCTAGATGACACTAGCGTTCCGATTAATCGACTAATCAACTCGGGTGATGACTCGATTCCGACATATACAAAGAAAATATATAATGACTAGTTGTGTCCGCGGCTTTGCCCGCATGGTAATTTCATTTAAAAGTAGACCATACGTGTTATTCCTGGACCAAATGAACCTATAAAGTACAATATACTACATTTCTTCAAAATTTATTTAGCCGTTATTTTTTTATCGATAGCTCGGCATCTAATCATAGGATTAAGATACCAGGAACCCTAGTTTTTAAGTCTAACCCTAAGCTATTCAACAGTGATAACCGCATCGCAATCAGTCCAGTAGTTTTTACGTGATGCGCGAATAAACATACACACGATTTTAAAAATGATATATTTTTGTTCAGCAGCTTATTTGATGTACCCTAGACCATTTTTTATAAATAATCTTCTTTGTACAGATATTTTCGTTCTTATTGCTTTAATAAAATAATGATAGCTCTAAATGTTACGTACTACGGGCGCAGGTTCCCTTACCATATACAACTCCTGGTATTGTGATACTTGTTTCGGCTATGTTCGTCGCAAGCACCACCTTCCGTACGTTTTTGTCTGCCGTCTGGAATACTCTGGAATTTCATCATTATCATAATTAGACATAGATCTAGTTATAGATACCTCGCTTGTCAAAATCGGACCAAGTTTTTTAGTTTGAACATATAACCTATCCTATGATTCGACGTAGTCGGGTAAAAAGAAAATAGCCTATGACACTCTGTACCTGAAGACGAATTGATTGACACCTCGTTTGTCAAAATCGGACCAATAGGCGCGACGCTATGATGGAACATTCACATAACCACATGCATAGATAGATACATACATACATACATACATACATACGAGTAGACTGTTAAACTCATTACCCTTCCCTTGCTTTGCTGTAACTGGGTGAAAAAGTAGCATATGACAGTAGTTTTTTTTATCACTAACAAGTTTCCTTTGTATCTAACACAAGTTGCGTTAGCAACTCTTAACTAAACGTTATTTACACATTTAACACATCTTCCTATTCCTTTTTCATGTACTTCAGTACATGAAAAAGGAATTTGACATTAAAACTATTTTTCTCACGTGGCATCGTAAAACAGTATTACGCAGCATATTTGGCGAATAAGGTTAAATAACAACGCGAAACTTTACGAAAGTAATAACAATTAACAATAATATAAAGATAGAAAAAAATTACGAAACCAACAACTAAAACGTTTGTACTAGACTGCGCTCAAGAGAGAGATAGCGACAGTGTTGTCAGTGGCCGATAGTCAAAAGTAACGCGAGACAGCTCAAAAAGTAACATTTTCACGAGAAAAGTAACATTATCTTATTTTTTGTAGAAAACGACTCTAATACTGTAATATAGCACTTTATTCACCAAGCGATCGCAAAGCTTTTCCGTTACAGTTGGGCAAAAATGCTTTCGTATGTCCAGCTGCCCGCGCGCCGTCCGCCTGTCCAGCTGTTCTCCTCTGCAGGTCGCCAAATTTTTATGACCCCAACTTAATGTTCAATAATAATTACTACCTTTCACATAAAAAAATAACCATTGAATATTCACTATTCCCTCTTTTTGGAGGAAGTACCACCCAAAAAAAGTAACAATTGTGTAGTAGTTATCAATTGTATTATATATTTTTTTCAATTAAGGATTGCAAATAATTATTATTAACTACAAATAGAATATTGGTATTCATTTTATTAGAACATTATTTCGTTAAATATCTTAATAACACTTAAATCAATTAATTCTCAATGAAAATAATCGATTACACTATTTGGTTGATTAAAGGATTACGCTAGGTGCGTCTCTAGGGTAGACCAGAACCCCGCACGTCGCCTCATTCCTCCATTCAGTTCGAAATGATCATTGCGCAGCCTATTGCACGAAGTTCAGAGTGTCCACGACTTATCGGCCGTACTTAATTTTTAGGGTTCCGTACTCAAAAGGTTCCATTTGGAGCCCTATTAAGACTACGCCTTCCGTCTGTATGGCCTATTTTTAAATAGTTGTATATTTTGTTGTTGTTTAATCTATACGAACTTTATACTACCTGACACTATGCACTCTATTGAGATTTTAGATCGAAGAGTTGACATTGCCGCGCTTTTAGAGCTGTCAAAGTCGGATTAGGCGGGAAGAGCGGATGAAAAGATGGTCGAAATGATGAACTGAAAAAAACAAGAATGTGGTGCGAATGCTTGAAGGTTTTCATCAAGAATGTTGATTTAGGCCTGATAGGCCAGTCAGAAGTTTCTTTGTTTTTTATTTATAAAGGTGTATGAGATCTTTACGAAAAATATGAATTTTCCACCTCGAGGGTCAGGTGCGTAAGCCGCCATCTTGAATTGAACGAAGCAATTTTTTTTTTTTTTTTAATAATTCTTCAATTGTTGACTTTATGACAAAAAGGTGATAATATTTATATCATTGTTTGTATGCATATTAATTCTGCAGGTTTTATAGATACACAGATACAAGCAGCGGAAAAATACATCGGAGTTTCGAAATTTTAGAGTTGAATTTAATGTTGTTGACTGACCATTTCATATACCCAAGATTTATGTGCTTGTCTGTTCTCGCAACACGTTAAAACTACTTAATCGCCTGAAATGCCGTTTTTCACTGTTAAGAAGAAGAAAGCTTAGTTTTTGTCTTATATCTGATGGTTTTTACATACGCTTAATTCAACCTCCTTGCTGTTAGGATCACAACCCGATAATCGCGATTATTTCAAAATGGCGGACTTTTAGGTATGCCACAAAGGTTAAAAGCCCTTTATATCGAACAGACAAACAGACAGACATAAAAACGTGGCAAAGAATATTCTTACTTGATCTGACTATAATGCGGCAAGCTCCCGAACATCGGCAGGACAACACTGTCCGCACATTGGATGCCGCTCGAGAAGTTCCTTCGCATATTGTTCCGTTCGTTGTTTTTGGAAGCGTACTCCTTTAGTGTCTCTAGTGCTTGGTAGAAGCCCTTTACACCGAACATAAAAACGTGGCAAAGTATATTCTTACTTGATCTGACTATAATGCGGCAAGCTCCCGAACATCGGCTGGACAACGATGTCCGCACATTGGATGCCGCTCGAGAAGTTCCTTCGCATTTTGTTACGTTCGTTGTTTTTGGAAGCGTACTCCTTTAGTGTCTCTAGTGCTTGGTAGAATCCCTTTACACCGAACATAAAAACGTGGCAAAGTATATTCTTACTTGATCTGACTATAATGCGGCAAGCTCCCGAACATCGGCTGGACAACGATGTCCGCACATTGGATGCCGCTCGAGAAGTTCCTTCGCATTTTGTTCCGTTCGTTGTTTTTGGAAGCGTACTCCTTTAGTGTCTCTAGTGCTTGGTAGAAGCCCTTTACACCGAACATAAAAACGTGGCAAAGTATATTCTTACTTGATCTGACTATAATGCGGCAAGCTCCCGAACATCGGCTAGACAACGATGTCCGCACATTGGATGCCGCTCGAGAAGTTCCTTCGCATATTGTTCCGTTCGTTGTTTTTGGAAGCGTACTCCTTTAGTGTCTCTAGTGCTTGGTAGAAGCCCTTTACACCGAACAGACATAAAAACGTGGCAAAGTATATTCTTACTTGATCTGACTATAATGCGGCAAGCTCCCGAACATCGGCAGGACAACACTGTCCGCACATTGGATGCCACTCGAGAAGTTCCTTCGCATTTTGTTCCGTTTGTTGTTTTTGAAAGCGTACTCCTTTAGTGTCTCTAGTGCTTGGTAGAAGCCCTTTACACCGAACAGACAAACAGACAGACATAAAAACGTGGCAAAGTATATTCTTACTTGATCTGACTATAATGCGGCAAGCTCCCGAACATCGGCAGGACAACGATGTCCGCACATTGGATGCCGCTCGAGAAGTTCCTTCGCATTTTGTTCTGTTCGTTGTTTTTGGACGCGTACTCCTGGAGTGTCTCTAGTGCTTGGTAGATTTCTTCCTGGAATTATTTATTTCAAAAAGTTCAAAATATGTAATCAAGCCTATGTATAAAATGGTTCAGGGGTTGGTGGCACCAGCCAACGTAAGTCATACTCGTGAACAGGTGCTGCTTGTGGGGACTGGTCTAGCCTAGTTTATTATTATTTATTTGTCTTTTTATTTTTATCTGTTTGATGATTGTGGGACGTCTCATAGGCACTTTTACCTTTAGTATTTGTCATTTACATAATTTGTGACATAAAATAAATAAAAAATTAAAAATTGATGAAAATTGAGAATATGACATCCCCGTAGATGATAGTCTCTAACGGGTTTTTCCTTTTTCTGTGAGATTCAACTCTGAGTCGGCACATGAAGGGGAAATTTCCTTTTCAAACTCGAAGCTTACTTATTTAAATATATATATATATATACGAATAAGAATAAGAATAAATTTTATTGAATAAACTGTGTAAATAAAGGTCTTAAAATTATTTAGGAACAGCAGTTTAAATCAATTTTACCTAATTTAATTGATTTGATCTATTTGTAATAATTTATGATTTTCTCCTTGTTCATGAGATGTTAAGATTTGACATGTAAAAGTGCTATTATTTTTGTCTATACTGGAAGATATCGCTTTTAGCGATAAGACCGCCCGTTGTACCTTAGTTATAAGATTGTTTCTATTTGTTGTAAATTTTTGAAAACTAGTGTACAATAAAGTATTATCTATATAAATACTTTGAGTTTGACCTAGTAAACATAGAAAGGTTTGGATTATTAACTAGCTGCTTTCCCCTCCGGCTTCACCCGTAGTATTCCCGTTATCTAATGGAAACTTCGCATTATCCCGGAGAAAAAAGTAGTCTATTATTTATTCGTAGCCTATATTAGACCTTTTCATAAGGTGCTATGCGCAAGCGTGAACCACGCGGTGAACGCTATGTTGAATTCAACTGTTTCGGGCAGTGTAGGTGTTTCTCATAGTAACTAGTACATTTACAAACTGTTAATCTATTTAATGTAATCACTGATATGCAATATTTTTTGTAGTAATTAGATAGATAAACTATTAATTTAACGTATTACCTTGGGCCCCTAGTTTCAAACGTGGGGGCTGATAGCAATAAGTGTATGCCACCACGCGAGGGGGCGATAACCAGCCGTATTTCCGAAGCCCAGGTAGAGTCACAAGGGTATTTCCTTTTCCAGTGTGAGATTTAACTCTGTTAGCACATGAAAGGGAAATTTCCTTTTCAAACTCAAAGCATACTTAGTTTACCTAATATTATTAATTTGATCTATTTATAATATTTTATGTACTTCTCCTTGTTCATGAGATGTTAATTTTGACTTGTAAAAGTGCAATTATTTTGACTATTTACAATAAATACTTTGACTTTGAACATAGGTGTATTATACGTGGGAGCGATAACCATAAGTGTCATCTGCCACCATTTCTCATACGTGGGGGCCGATAGCCATAAGTGTTACCTTCTGCCTCATGCGGTCGCTGCTCGTGGAGGCTGACGGCGATAAATTTATTTCAGAATATTCCTACTTACTTGTGAAGTGAGAAAGGCGAGCACATCTCCAAAAGGTTCATTTTCGTGTATCTTTATAATTGTGTCTATTGTCGCCTTCACATAATCCGGTACTGGCTCTGGAAATATTAAAAAAAAAAAATGAAATATACAAGCACAAATTAAATATGTATCAGTATACAGTACCACTGCAGGAATATTTTTAAATATGTATCAGTATACAGTACCACTGCAGGAATATTTTTAAATATGTATCAGTATACAGTACCACTGCAGGAATATTTTTAAATATGTATCAGTATACAGTACCACTGCAGGAATATTTTTAAATATGTATCAGTATACAGTACCACTCCAGGAATATTTTTTCAACTAAATATAATCATCTAATTAGGTTCAAAAACCCTGAAGATACGAAAGATCATAAACACTAAAACAAATAGATTTTCTAATAAAACTACTGAAACGATTTTGATACAGTTTATACGGGACTACACTGAAAGCTTACCCTTTTGAATAGAATAATAATCATCCAAAATCTGTTTAGAAATCCTAGAGATTTGGGGCAATAAACTCAAAACCAAAATGCATTACCTACATCAAAAACAAGTATTTTGAACAACTACTGAACCAATTTTAATAAATAAGGCGACCTAATAGGGTAGGGGTCCTACACTTTCTAGTAAAAAATATATATCCAAATTGGTTCAGTAGTTTTCGAGATATGAGGAAACAAACATACAAAAAAACAGAGTACTTACTTGAGAACCTCGTCCTTTTAATAGGCAAAAGTTTGTATGCGTGTGTGTATGTATGTTAATACTTTACACTCAAACGGCTGAACAAAATTTGATGAAATTTGGAATGGATACAGCTTATACCCTGGAATTACACATACCTCTCACATGGCTTAACAACTGCTATTAAGCAATAACAGCCGGGACCGACACCTTGCCCTCCGAAGCACGGAGCGATAGAAAATCACACATTACTTAGAAAAGTAACTGGTGCGGAGCCGAGGACCGAACTCGGTGTCGTTGGATTCTAAGTCGCACTACCGGCTACCACCACTCTATTTTAACCGACTTTAAAAAGGAGTTCATCAAGTTCACACGTATGTATGTAATATTGTTGGAAATGTGTAATGTTTATGTTAGTCTCTATCTAAACATATGCACCAAATTTCAGTTTCGGTATCTTTCAACTTAAGAAAGAAATAATACATATATTTGAGGTATATGCAAAGCTGCGAAAACTAACAGTACTTACCTAGCACTGATCTTAAATATATATATCACTAGCTTTCGCCCGCGACTTAGTCCATGCAGACTACAGTTTATCGCAAAAAAAACCTATGTTTTTTAAAAACCAATGCAAATGTACCTTTAGCACCAACGCTCTTGATGTTTTACGACAGACTAGTTATTATTTCGTTTCCATGGCAACCGTTCCTTACAGAGAGTAATCAACATTTTCCAGATTTCCTGTGGAAACTTACCATTTTCCGGGATAAAATGTATCCTATGTTTTATTCCAGCTATCTCCATTCCAAATTTCATCAAAATGCGTCCAGCCATTATCGCGTGAAAGCTCCCCAAAGAAACAAACAGACAACATTTCACTTTTATACATTGGTGTGGATTTTTTCTTTTGAATTTTTACCATGGTCGGTTTGATTTATGATGTGTAGTATCTTTCCGCTCGCTTTTCTGTAATCTATGGGAGTAATTTCGAGAAATTTGTTAGATAATGTGTAACCGGAAGTGTGTAAACGGAAGTGTAATAGGAATCCCGAAGCGCGCGTTATTTGATTTGACCAATAAGCGCGCGCAGTGCAAACAAGCTAGTAGCCATCACATAATTTTTTTAATGTGCAAAATATACACTTCAGTCGGGAATAAAACTAAGGTACCTCAGACTATCGGCGGAACGATTTCCGGCTGAGCAAGACATACGATATTCTGACGAAAACTAAGATCAGATAGATAAGATGATTCACAGCTGATCAATGAGCGCGCGCGGTGCTAGAGTATGTTAATGTTGCTTAATACCAAGGTGAGATGTCAGATGCTTTGATGAAAGAAACAAATAAAGATCAAGCACTTAATACTTACTATTATTCAAAATGCGACCACGCGACTATTTCTGGTGTGCCGTTCCTCATCAAAAGATCGCAAGAGATATTGTGCCATCATTTTTCCACACGCATTAACCCGTATCGCTTGCCTGTTTCCTGTTTTCAAACATTTACGTGTTACGCACACAAGCGTGTGTCAGCGCGCGTAGTCGATTAGTTATGTGTGCTGCCCCGGCTCAAAACTATAGATAACAGCTTATTACTTTCTATGATGATTAAGTTTAGTAACCTATTTGCCAATTAAAGAAGCCTTCTCCACTATTTGAGTTTTGATGGACCACGAATAGGGCGAACTTTTATTTGTTTCTTTCATCGAAGGTCAGATGTTACACATAATATGCTCAACTATAAAGCCCGCTGTTTTTTTCCAGCTATTTTGAATAGTGACATACCTTCAGCATAAAACACATCAATGGGGTGCGTCCTCCCCTGCATGGACATAATGACAGAAGTGCTGGGTTTGTTCTGGTGCCTCTTATCGGCGAGGTTGAAGAAATCCTTCAGGAACTCTGCGTCCATCGTCGCCGATGATATCACGAGCTTCAGGTTTTTGCGTTTCTAGAGAAACAACACGGTTTTACATAGATGTAAAAAGTAAATTAGCAAGGTAAGGGAAAATAAGTTCATTAAAAACATTTCCAAAAAAAGCTTTTTCATCCCATCTATTCGAAAAACGACGATTGGTTCCTCGAAAAGTAAGTAAAAGTAGGAAGTAGGTTCAAGACTTTCAGAGAGGGCAGTAATGAGTTTTTAATTTGGAAGGGAATTTTGCTAAGACATTAAATACGTACAATGGAAATTTGTTCAATGGGTCGCATGGCGCGCTGTCTGTATTTGAAAAAAAGAATAAAGTGAATGTACGGCATAGACAACAGAGCCTATGATGTACGGAGAGGAGGACAAAATGAAATGCGCGCGAATTACGATATCATCGTCAAGGAGACAAGGAATATTGACAGTGCAAAAACTAAATAATTTCACGAAAATGCAAGTGTAGCGAAAGTATTATACTTAAAACTTACACCTGAAAATAATACGCAATAAATGTGATACAGAATCTATTACCAACTAAATCCCGAGAAAAATATTTGAAGGCTTATAACAATTTTATAGAGTGGGAAAAAGCAAAAGAAGACGAAGTCTTTTTCGGAAAACTGTGCATTGTTTCAAGAATTACCCAAATGTAAAAACTACACTTTGGAGGTCAATACCATTCAAAATAATGACATTCAAATCGAGACCTAAACAAAATTTAGAACACAATATGTAAACCAAACAAAAAAAAGTGAAAATAAATTTTTAGTTGACTATAAGTACCTAGTTTATTTTAAGTTGTTTATTTTTAGTCTATTTAATACCCTTTTAAATAAATAATATGAGTTGTAAAGTAATAGCGCCTTTTATTTATTTTTCTTATAGAGGGGATGAAAAGTACACACACAAAACACTCACTCGAACGCAAAATTATTTTTCCTCGGGCGACGTATATTGAATCCCTCGCTACGTTCAGGATTTTACTCTAGAATCCTTCACTCCGCTCTGGATTCAAAATAGTGCCCTCACCGTCATAACATTATTTTGCTCCCTCGTCATACAATCTACTATTAGGCACAGTAGCCATGACATGGTTAGACTTAGAACAGGCAGTCATGATAAAATAGGTACAAAAAAATTCCTGTCGGTGCTGTTGACAGTTGAAGAGTTCCTTTATCTGAAGCTAATCCTGGATGTCGATTCAGGTCATGCTTACCATAAACATGCATTGTCATCGGAACTGAACCTAGATGTAAAATTCTACACCGTAGAATAAGAGGAAGTTCTAATTCAACTTGCTAGATTTGACCTAAGTAAACATACATACATTGCAAGTTACGCTTTTTTTTTCTATCAGAGGACGTAATATTCAATTCATGTGACGTCACATATATCCATCGCACGATAAAGACTCTTCCAACGATACCTTATTTGTCAAATTATGATGAGTAGTTTAGAAGTTAGAACAGATGAACATACATACATACCGGCCAAAATCATAAGCCTCCTTTTTGCTTCGCCGCTGTTGGGTAAAAATAGACTAAAATATAATAAATAATCTTACTTTTGCTATTTTTTTCAGGAGTCCCATCAAGACATCAGTCATTTGCGTTCTTTCGTGCACCTGAAATTATAATTAAACAAATGGTTTATACGATTTTAGCATTAACGCCTGCTTAGCGAGGAAATATCTAATAATTTTCTAAGAAAAAATAGTATTACGGATCATTCCGTGCCTCTACGCGGCACATGCCTTTACCAATTCGGCTACCGTGGCAAGTACAACAACATCCAAATTTTCCGCTTAGTTTGTAAATCGCTCTTATGGAGACGGTAACGCCATCTCTTGGCTGTATTCTGAACTGACCAACCGAACACGGCTAATATTGCAATTAACTTCGCGTCGTAAAGAAAACGCCTCTCTAAACGATAAATTTGGATCACGGACGGGTCTCTAACAAGCATCATTCCGTGCTTCTGCGCGGCTCATGCCTTTACCTGGTTTAGTAAGGCATGTACCGTGCAGAGGCACGGAATGATGCTTGTTCGAGACCCGTCCGTGATCAAAATTTTTATATTTAATAGGTCTACCCCTGCTCAACCCGCGGGAGCTGTGAGAACCAGCAAGCAATCTAGTCTAGTCTATCTAGACAAATAAATAAATTGAATTGTATGTTTGTAATGCCAAAATAACACCATTTTACTAAATGCATATGAAAGTATATACGGTACTAATAACAAAAACACGTTTTTTTTAGTTTTTGTCTGTCTGTCTGTTCCCGCTAATCTCTGAATCGGCTGGACCGATTTTGATGGGACTTTCACTGGAAGATAGCTGATGTTATAAGGAGTAACAAAGGCTACTAGTCATAGGCTTTTATTTCTGAAAAAGTATTATGGTTCCGCCCAAAAAATAAAACCCATGAATTTTGACCACGCGGGCAAAGACGCGGGCACAGCTAGTGCAGTAGGTTTAGGTCAAATCTTGCAAGCTGAATTAGAACCACTTCTTCTTCCTACGGAACTGAATTTTTACATGTTGGTTCAGTTCCAATGACAATGCAATTTCATGGTAAGTATGACCTGAAGCGACATCCAGGATTAGCTCCAGATAAAGGAACTCTTCAACGGCCAACAGCACAGACACCAAATTTTGTGTACGCATTTTGTGTAAGTTTTTACATAAATATGCTGGGTCAACCACAAACCTGATAAATGTGAACCTTAACATATATGTTTTTGAGATCTTTATCTCTCTATGATTAAGACAAACACATGATTAACAGAATTTCATGGGATGCATTATACATCTCATCAAAAATTAAGTTATTTTCAGTAATATTTTTATTTTTCTTGTGAACGGCTTAAAATAAATCTCACAGCAAGAAAATATAGTTCATTATCTACTGTTAAGACAAAATTTACCTAAAGAGCTAAATTGTGTGTTCAACAAGCGCGCGCGATATTCAACCTTGTTACGCAGGCACTTCAGTGCTTATTGCGGGTAGCGGGTGGCAGAATGTAGGGGAGGTGGCAGGGGAGTGGGGAGTGGGAAAATGTAACCTTAGAGCCTGGCCTTGATTATCTTATTTAAATGTCATACCCTTGTTCAGTAGCATTATTAGTGGCTTGACGCGATCTTCGCAAGTAGGTATTTAGTAAATGTATTGCTATCTCCTTTCCTCTCCCTGTTCCCCTATAAGAACGATAGAGTTGCTGGTTGTGAGTTTTAGTAGTACAGTTCTTGATAGAATTGGTGTTTTAGGGAAAGCACTTTCCACCCACTAAATTTAAGTATTTTTTTTTTCTTTGAATAGAATATAATTTATGCTTATATATATTTTTTGAAATCTTTATAGTTTCAAGCACCTTCAAAAGCAGACAATATGCGTAGTTAATTAAAGAAACAAAACAAAAGTACAAAAAAATGGGATAGATAAGAGTTCTTTTCTTTTTGTATGTACAAGGGTGGTATACTCTTTCTTAAGAGTACCCTAGTCCATATATTTTATTATCTTCTTTTTACAGACATTTGTGACTTATTGCTTTATTTAAGTATAGATGAAGAAGCTTAACGCTTCGTTCTTTGCGTGATAATTTATAAAAAAAATAATTATTCACCTCATCAAGTACAATACAGGAGTACTGCATCAAAAGCGGCGAAGCGAACATCTCTCTTAGAAGAACACCTTCTGTCATGAACTGAAAGTAAAATACGAAACACATTAGGTCATATTATAAAGAGATAGATAAACAAGCATAAATGGCTTTCAAACGTAAAAAAAACCGCATCAAAATCGGTCCATTCGTTTGGGAGCTATGATGCCGAACCCCGCCCCACCCCTCTTTCCCCATTCACATCAGCTTTCAAACAAAAGTACGGCATCGAAATCGGTCCATTCGTTTGGGAGCTACGATGCCACAGACAGACACACGGATACAGTGATACATACAGTGATACACACCCTAAACTTATAACCACCCCTCTCTTAGATTTTGGGGGTTAACAAACAAATTTAACAATAAGTGTCAACATGGGTGGTCTTATAGCTCAGGGCGAACTCTTCTTGACAACCTTGCACGGAGAAGAATAACAGTTAGTAAAAATACATACATACATACTTACATTACACCCAAGAAAGTTTAAGATAAAACAGCACGCATACTTAGGGTTCTGTAGCCAGAATAATAAGCTACCTAACTGTGAAAACCGCATTGCAATCGGTCAAACACTTTTTACATGATGCGCGAACGCAGACTGACCGAAACAATTTTTTAAAATGTTATATTCTTGTTCAGTAGCCTAGACCATATTTTTTTATTACCTTGTTTGTACAGACTTTTTCGTACTTATTGCTTTATTATAAGTATAGATAGATTATTTATTGTACGGATTGTCACAAGTCATGTTAGTTATGGCAACATTCATCTAACATTGATCTAATCAAAAATGTCAAGGATTTGAAACAATGCCCGAGTAAAACAAAAAGGAAATTGAATTCAGTGAAGTGTGCAGAGGATTTCCATAACCTTTTGTTATTTTTCCATTGTTTTATAATAGTTGAGTTCCTTTTTGTAGGGTTATTAAAAGCTTTCAATGTTTGTTTAGGTCAAATCTTGCAAGCTGAATTAGAACCACTTTCTCTTATACTACGGTGTTGAGTTTTCGCAAGTAGGTCCATTTCCGATGGCAAAGCATTTTTATAGTAAGCATCTCCTGAATCGACATCCAGGATTAGCTCCAGATAAAGGAACTCTTCAACGGTCAACAGCACAGACATGAAATTTTGTGTTGGCATTAACTATATTTATTATGAAAGCCGGTTTTAAGTTTTACCATGACTTGGTTGCTGCACTCCGGGTTGGCTCCTGACTAGGGAACTCCTCAACGGTTAAAGCATAGACACGTAATGTTTTATACGCATTTAATTGTGATAGTCTGAACAGGCTATCACAATTTCTTAGTTTCACCATGACATGGCTACTGCATTAAAGCATTTTTTAATGTTTTTAAATTAACTTATTAATAAACAGAGTTTGTGTTTTTGTCATCTTTAACCGCTGCTAATGTTTTTTTTTATTATGGTCTATATTCAGTGTGGTTCCATATACATTTTAAGCTTAACAAATTTAGATGAAATTCAAATGAAATTAGTGACTCACCCCGGCTTCGCACGGGTAGCGCTCACGCCGCGTAATTTTTCTTACTTTATGTATTTTTATACCCGTCGTAACTTCTAAAAGAAAAATACGCCAGTAAGCCGTAATTCAAAATCTTTGGTAGCAACGCAAGGCCAAGAAGGTTGAATCACGCTCACTATGAGCAACGCTCGTGGTCGTGGTGCTTCTTGACAGACTTGCTATTTTTCGTTTCCACGGCAAAAGTTCCGTTTTTATAGGAAAATATGAGCGATGGTGGCCTAACGGTTCTATAGTGCAATTCAGAATCCAACGATACCGGGTTCAAAACCAAGGCTCCGCACCAATGACTTTTCTAAGTTATGTGCGGTTTTCCATCGCTCCGTGCTTCGGAGGGCACGTTAAGCTGTCGGTCCCGGCTGTTATTGATTAATAGCAGTCGTTATGCCATGTTAGAGGCCCTCGGGCGCCTTTGCAAACTCTGACATCAGAGGCCAGCACTACCTCATACGACAAACAAACAAACATAGGTTTTGTTTTGATACCTTTGGTTACATAATTATAGTTTTCGTAGGGATCACAAATTTTTGAGAAATATATATAGCACATGCACATGTTACTCGCTGATAATATAGCTTTCTATGGAAGAAAGCATTTATAAAATCGGTTCATAATTTTTTGGGTATATCCATTCAAACAAAGAAACATACAAACAATCAAATCTTTCCTCTTTATTACACGACTGCCCAAAAAAAGGAGTGTTATGTTTTTAGCATTTATGTATGTTTTTATGTATGTGAGTTTCTTTATTCCACCATAACTTTTAAATGCCTTAACAGATTTAGACGTATGGGGGATCGTTAGAATCTTTAATTCCCTCTGAGTAACATAGGCTAAATTTTATTTTGAAAATATACAATATGGCTGCATATAAAATGACAAAAAAACTTCCAATTTTACAATATGGGTATCAAATTATAAGTTCTTTTTTGGCAGGGCAGGCTGTTTTTTTTTTAGCTTTTAAGCTAGTTATAATATTAGTCTAGACTACAAGGAAGTCTACATTTATAAATAAAAAAAACCGTTTAGGAATCCTGGAGGTATGAGGTAAAGAATCCTTTCCTTGAGGAAGTCAGTTAAGAAAGACGCCATCTATATTCGAAAGAATCGAACTAAACCAAGAAATTTTAACTGCATCTGTCGGTTCATATCCCATGACCACCAAATAGCACCACCAGTAGTTTACAAGGAATTCACAATTCCCTATACACCACCGCCTATATGAACGAGAATATTTGTGCGAGTTAGAATCAATCAATGACTTTTTTAAGTTATGTGCGGTTTTCCATCGCTCCGTGCTTTGGAGAGCACGTTAAGCTGTCGGTCCCGGCTGTTATTGATTAATAGCAGTCGTTAAGTCATGTTAGAGGCCTTCAGCAAACTCTGAAACCAGACACCAGCACTACCGCGTACGACAAGCAAGCAAATCGCCTATTCAAATGAAAGGGCTTGCTGAGCGAAACACAATAAGTAAAGTGACGTCATTCTAAATACAATGTGGCGAACGTCACAAAATGGCGATTTATAATGACCATAGTAACCCCTATGATATGGGCATCAAATGAAAGCGCTTGATGAGCGAAACACAATAAGTAAAGTGACGTCATTCTAAATCTAATATGGCGAACGTCACTAAATGGCGATTATAATTACCATAGTAACCCCTATAATATGGGTATCAAATGAAAGGCCTTGATGGTTACTGCATAAAACCTTTTTTATGCATATATTTAAATTATACTTATTTATACGTATTTCTCTATTTTTTATCTAAATTTTCACCTGAAGAAAACACGATTACACGATAAATTCTAGAACAAAAGTTTTTGAAACTTTGCTCTTTTTCGGTCTTAAAGCGAAATATCATAAAAACTTTTATGAATATTGAAATTGAATTGTCTTTGTAAGATAGTTTTTAAGTTGATCTAGATTATTACCTAGCGATTGTCTCGTAGTTCGTTCAAAATCAATGAATTTATCTAAAATTTGCTCCCGAGCTACATCACCTCTTCGGACGTAAATTTGAGAGCGTACAGCGCCTTAACCAAAACGTTTTAAAGTGTAGACACTCACCACAATGCCAGTGTCAGGCGCCCTAGCCGCCGTCATCCCCGCGGCGTACCCAACTTGTTCACCAACAAGCGCGCCGCGCTCCTCCGCCACGCGGCTCGCGAGCGTCACCGCTGCCGCCACCCGTGGCTGCGTCACGCACACTTTGTGCCCGATCTCATACAGGTACTGGAAGTAAAACAATTCAACTTGAAAAAAAGGCTTGGGTATTACATTAAGTATTTGGGTCAAAGACCACCTAACGTTTTTGTATGGAGCGTGAAGATTGGCATAGATACCTAACTGAACTTTCGGCATTTTGAAAAGCTTGATTTCTTGGCCATAAGTGAAACTAACCACCATGTCTGTACAACAAAAAAAAAAAAAAAAAAAAAAAAAAAACACAGCTGGGTTGGGCAGCATTCGGCAAGCTTCGACAAGTCTTCTAGTCGTCCACACCACAGTGCGTCATATAGTCATGACTTACAGAGCTGAAACGTGGACACTGACGGTCAAACTAGTCCATAAATTTAAGATCGCTCAGCGAGCTATGGAGAGAGCTTTGCTTGGAGTTTCTCTGCAGGACAGTATTCGTAATGAAGATATCAGACGGAGAACCACTGTGACCGACATAGCTCTAAGCAAGCTAAATGGATAAATATAGGCTGATGATGATGATGGAGTGAAACTTTTAAGAAGCACAAAGTGTTTCCTAACCTTCACACTGACATGTGACATTTCACTTGCTTTACGAACAGAACGAAGGTTAGGATTTTTTCTTCCTAACCGTCACACCAGTGTGAAGGTTAGTCGGTCCGAAAATTAGCGGGTTACAAGAATACCATAGAAGTTGAAAGATTCATGACAAAAAAAAAGTGTTCTCTCCCAATGTTTCTAGCTCCAACAGCGCCCGAGATCTGTCTACACAGAATGATCAAGCTCTAATCTGAATATCTCGCGAACGGCTGCACCCATTTCTTCCGAGCAAAGCTTAGAGCCATCTCACCAACTCCAGCTTTCAAATAAAAATAACCACATTGAAATCGGTCTATATCTATTTGGGAGCTACGATGCCACAGACAGATAAAGGCTTCACATTTACAACACTCTCTTTTTGAATCGGGGGAGGAGAAGGAGGGGGGGGGGGGGGGGGGATAGCCGACACGTCGACCGAATGACGTTACTGCCACAAAATTGAATATTATGTGTCAGTGCTGTGCAAAGGTGTCTAGAACAAAACAACCACGAATCAGTAAGCAGTGACGTCACGCGCATCGCGCAATGTTTTTAGTCCAATTGCAAAAAGCTTCGATCACAGTTTTTTTTCTGATCGAAGGCAAAAAGGTAGTATTCTGATTTTAGTTATATAAAAACAAAATGTTTTTTGAACGAGCGAGCGCGAAGCGCGAGCGAAAAGTCTCTGTTTCAGCTTGGGCACAGTATAAATAATAGTACAATTGGGAAAAAAACTTTCTTATGTATTTCCGGATGTCCGGTCTATTTTACTACACAGGTCATTTAACCAAAAAATACAATAAAGGGGCTACTGAATATCTCCGCCTTATTAGATCCGATTTTGATGATTCTTTTTTTTTATTTGGAAGGTACCTAGTAACTTTAAGTTGGTCTCAAAAATTGGTGAAGATCTTTGGCGTGATGAGCAGAAAAGCTCATCACTCCAAAAAAAATTGGTTTACGAGTATATAGGTTTCTACCAGTGGAATCAGCCATTTCCCTATTAGGTAGGGATTGATGGAGCACCTTGGTTATTAATATTAGTTTTACAATAAGGTAACTAGATGGCGCTACTGTGCACCGCTATAATGATTGCAAAAAAAAAATGCTCGCGAGGTCTGCACCTCACAGAGCCACTAGTTTATTCTGTGTCAATACTGACGCAAATACTCCATAATACACAGCCATGAGCGGGTGCCCAATGAGATTGGACACCGCACCGTACCGCAGTATAGGCGCCGATTCAGCAGAACATTTCGCGTTCCGCCTTTAAAACTGTACCGAAACATGCCAAGTAAACAAACTTGCAGACTGAGATCCAGACGTTCCGCATTAAGCCTATTGACAAGAAGCATAAATCAGTCAGTTCTTCAAATAATAGAAGCACGATGATCTAGGCGCCCGAAATATACCTACAGTTGTACATTGTTTCATGTATTCGTTGCTATCACAGATAAAGACGGTATCACTGAGTTCCTAATATTGTAAGCCGAGCGTTACACATAATTAGTCATCATCATCATGTTAGTCTTTAGAAATCCACTGCTGAACATAGGCTTCAACAAAAAAATATAAGGCAAAATATAGTCCAAGAAAATATATATTCCAAATTAGTCATTGATTTAATTAAAAGTGGGGAGATTAGGTATCAGCTCCTCGGGCGTTGACCACATAAATTAGGTGCAACGCACACAATTGATATTTGGTCTCACAGTTCACTATGGTATTGGCGTATGTGTAACACGTGTTCGCTTCAGTCTGCGTGTCTCTCGATCTTTGGTGTTGATGCACATGAAGCACGACGGTGGGAATGAAACTGTGTGGCTGTAGTGTGCTGTATCTAGTCTAGTTTTTGTTTACGTCATATTCAAGCGTGGCGTGCCTTCCCCTCTTTGACTAGGTCAATGCTCATTTTAGAATATTATCCTTCTATTACGTCACGCGCGAGAGCCGTGTTGTGTGCGTTGTTTATAAGCCTATATAATTATGTATGTCTGTTCCTTTATGGTGCTCTATAGACCAAATGCGTAGGTCGATTTTGATGATTCTTACGTCAATATCTTGCGAGTGAGTCTTAAGACATGGCAGCTATCAAAATTTAATATGGCGACAACCAGAAGCCAACATGTAAAAAAGTAAAAAAAAAGTCTAAGAACTATGTCAAGTGAGGTAATCACTGAATACGAATTTGAAAATCATCTGTTTCTCTTAAACTTTTTCTGTTCGAATGATCATTTAGGATCTATAACGATTTAAAGTTCAAAGTTGCCTTTTTTTTTATTGTGGGTAAATTTTCTTGCTTGCTTACTTACAATAAATGGGTATTTTGAACTTTAAACAAGCATGTTTGACAAGCACAATCCTTGACCTAGAAGGTGTGCTAAAATTTCTGGCACGCAATGACAATCATCTTGCATTATGCAGCGCGCATTGAAATCACCGGTTTTTCTTAACTCGTAAACACCGATGCCATCCGATGCTGAGAATCTAAATCAGTGGTTTCTATAAATCACAATAAACCGTCTGGGAACATAGTTTTCGAAAATAGGAACGACGCGGGGAGTCGCGAACTAAAATGTTACATGGATGTTTTACGCTTGAGGTCCAGTATTTTTGTTAGTAACCCCATATCTCTAAAAATAGTGCACCGACTTGAATAAAATCATATTATTTAATCAAAATTATTCCTGTTGTTATCAATTACATATTTTTTCTTTAAGTAAGTCGTCGCTCCATCTAACCGGTGGTCGCCCTGCACTACGTTTGCCTTCACGCGGTCTCCACTCAAGAACTTGACTACCCCTTCAGCTATACACGTGACCAGCCTAATACCTCTTCAGTTGGCTAACTCTTTGATCTATTTCGGTGACTCTCTTCTCTCTTCTCTGCAGTATCACCTCGTTTCGTATGCGATCCCTCAGAGCATAGCCCGTTCTATATCTCGCTGAGCGACTTTAAATTGTAGACCAGCCTCACAGTCAGTTTCCACGTTTCGGCTCCGTGTGTCATAAAGCGTTAAGACTGGTTTTAAGACTTTTATCTTTAGACATCGTGGGATGCTGCAATCGAATCCGCCTATCGGTTTCCCTCCCAAAGTTGTTTCTGCCCAACATTATGGAAGGCTCGACGAGAAAACTTGATGACATTTCCATAACGGTGCCAATTGTCTTCATTTTAAAAGCTTTTATTTAACTTCACTTATATGTATCTATGTATATATATCTATCTATGTTCTGTCTGTCCTGGAATCTTGCAATTCAATTTTTGATTAATTTCCGATTAGCTATAATGATAAAGATAAAAAAAAGTGACAAAGCATTATTTTGTAAATAAATTCTTGTATTAGTTCTTTATATGGTGTAATAATTTTTTATTATTAAAATTATTATAAAAAACAACTTAAAAATATATAAAGTGACAATGCATTAAAATATATAATAAAATTAAACTTAGATATATAAAAGTGAAAAAGCATTTTATTTTTTTCTTTTAAATTATTCTTTTTAAAAAAAATTGTGTGATAGATTATGTATTATGTAAGGTTGCAGTATCCACACTCCCACGCCGTTTCATTATATGTACTTACAGCCGATAGGCACTTCAGCTTCAGTTTTTTTGCACATAGAAGATGCTTGGCACGATTCCAACTTTACAAGTGGATTCTTTGAAGGCGATGAAAAAACTACCAAAGTCGGTCAAGTGTACCGGCCTTCAGCTTAACGGTTATGACTTTATTGTCTAATGGTCTATTCTGCTGTAGACTTTTTGTCGTGTGGAAAATGGAAGTGCCTCCAAGTTTTTCTATAGTAAGGTCAACTAAATTGAATGACGTTAAAGAAAACAGGTTATGCACGTTGGTCCGACTTGCAAAGTAAAGTTACTAGTTTAGGGTTTTTTCTTTTCTGTTTTCTGTATTGTAGCATTTGTAACTAGCTGTGCCCTCGGCTTTCCCGCGTTGTCATTTCTCTATGTTAAAATTAATTTAAACAAGTATAAATTGCAATGAAATACATTTTCCTCAAAAATCGTTCTGCCGTCAAACGGGTTTTTTTATCGATTGTTCGGCTTTTATTCATCGGATTGAGATACCAAGTGCATCAGTTGTTAAGTCAACAAGTAAAATTATTATAAAAATACAAAAACCAAACTGCGTACAAAATTATTGACTACGATCTGACCGCCCGCAAAATTAATCTCACTAGTATTGTAAACGCGAAAGTTTGTATGTATGTGCATGTTTGATACTTCTTCACGCTTAAACGGCTGTACGGATTTGGACGAAATTTGATATGGAGGTAGCTTATACCCTGGATTAACACATAGGCTACTACTTATTCAGGAAAATGCACGGTTCCTGAGGGACGCGGGTGAAACCGCGGGGCGCAGTTATTATTTATATAAATTTAATGTTTTTTTTACTTACTTTTAGTTGAATAGTTGCAATTGCAACATTATATTAAAGTGTTTACATTAACTTAAATAATATATTATTATTTTTTATGAATTTTGTTAGAAAATTCCTACTCCTACGATTTCAAAAATATATAATTCTTATAACTAAACGTTATAAGAATTTTATATTTTTGAAATCGTCTTTTAAAGACCTGTATTTTGATACCTCACTCGTTAGGTTTTGGTAATTTTCTGTTTCATCGGAAATACAATATGGCAGCTATCAGCAGCCATTTTAGTTTTCTTGATACTTCATATATCCTATAGCACTAACGATACCTCATTTATTAAAATCCATCAAGCCATTTAGGTTGTAGAACGCGCCTAGGAAACGTACAAACATACATACATTCAACCCAAACACATAACCCTCCTCAGTCAGATAAAAACTATCAGTAAAAACTGCATCTCAATCGGTCCAGTAGTTTTAATAGCTGATAGCTTAGGTTTCGTCTTAAACACATGTCACTTTAACACCTGTCACTTTGACACCTGTCACTTTGACACCTGCCACTTTCACACCTGTCACTTTGACACCTGTCACTTTGACACTTGTCACTTTAAAATGTCTTACTACCTAATTATAAATATACATGTTGTTTTCTTCTTAAGTGTCGATTATTTTTTTATTAGTTTCCAACTCTAGTGCAGTGGGTGGAGGGGTAAATGCGAATTACCCGTGCACACACTAGTGGGTGAAGCCAGTGGGTGGACGGGTCATTGACGGATCATTGGTTATTGGTCATTTACTTCATGTCATTTGATGAGTAGAAGCCGAGCAATCATTAAAATTATATTTGACAGCTGAAGGGATTTGGATCTCATATGGTATTAGTATCTTTAGGTACTGGAATACTAAATAGAATATTTTTAACCTAGAGAATTGACGACGCTCGCAAACTTGCGCGTACAGCTAGTTGTTTGAATTTTTGATCTGTCTGCATTCAAAACTGTGCATTTTTCAGCTTGGGTTTACAACAGCTACATAAACAATCACGAATACAAAGTCCTTATCCTTATGAGGTCAGCCGTTATTGTTAGATGTCAATAACCTGACGCTTATCAGAAAACAGCTCACATTCAAGTATACTGATTGTTTAGCTTTTAAGCCAATGGTGTCAATTCTCTTGTTCAACTCTCTAAACTAAAATAGTTTTTATTTGAGTTTAGAGATGCATAAAAGCTATTCTGTTGTTCATTCTATTCTAACTAAAATTACTTTAGAGATTCATAGAAGGTATGTGATCATTTCAACTAAATGAAACCATTATTGCGACGAATAAGGGACTTGAGGGAAATGTGTTGTGTTGTGCACGGCAAGGGGAGCGGGAGGGCGTGAGGTGTAGGTGGGGAGGCAAGGTGAAGGGTATGCAGGGAAGGGGGAGGTGCGGGGGCAGGGAGGAGAATTACAAACTGAAATTCGGTCTGAAGGGACTGAACTTTTTAGTGCGAGAGCTACATTTTGTCTAGTTTCGCTAAGTTTGTAACAAGAGAATCGGACTGACAGATATAAACTTAAATTTAAAGGTAAAGCTAAATATTGTCTAATTTATCTAGTTTGTAACCAGAGAATCAGTCTGACAGGACTAAACTTAAATTTAGTTGGCAACAAGAGGACCACTTCTAGCACCTCTTAATGGCTACAATCATGTGTGTGTACACTATAGTACTTAGTCATTGTGAATGTGTTCAATTCTTGCTATACTGCTGAACGAGGGAAGAATATTCTCACATCGACAAGGTAGCTTCGAACATTATCGAAAATGTTGATTTTTAGACCATTCGACTAAATTAAATATTTTCGAGATTGGACCGTATCACAACACATTTTCTAAAAGAGTTTTTACCGAACAATCACGCTTTAATTTTTCTTACTGTGTAAGGGTTCTATATTGCTTAATTGTAACTCCACCCCATACGTCCCTTTTTAAGTTGAAAGGTTGAAGTGTTTACTAGGGGGCAAACAAAAACAAGCCTAGATCATTAATTTAACATGTCCTTTGTCAAAGTATTGAATATAGTGCCTGCTTTATAATTATACTGTGAGAAAACAATGAATTAACCGTCAGAAATACACACCAAATATACAAGTGAAACGTATGTTTGTTTGTATGGGGACTTGGGGAGCTTTCACGCGATAACGGCTGGATAGATTTTGATGAAATGTGGAATTGAGATAGCTTATACCCTGGTATAACACGTTTAATACTTTTCATCATCATCATCATCTTTCTCGCTAAAATGACTGTACGAAATTTGATGAAATTTGGATTGGAGATAGCTTATACCCTGGAGTAACACATAGGATACTTTTCACCATAATCATCATCATCATCATACTTCACTCTCAAACAGCTCAACGCATTTTGATGAAATTTGGAATGGCGATATGAATAATAATAATAATCGTAGGAATGGAGATAGCTTATACCCTGGAATAATAAATAGGATACTTTTCATCATCATCACCATCCCTCACGCGGGTGAAACCGCGGGGTGCAGCTAGTAGTAGTACTCAATATACATTAGAGGTACTAGGTACTCATAAACAGGCTGCACCATGTGCGCAGTAAGTGATATAAAGGGTGTCGAAAAAAATAGAGCACCAACCTTTTCCTTTGTATTTAGAAAGCTTTGGTTCTTTTGAAACATCGTGTCTATTTTGAAGAATAAAAACTAAACTATAACCCGACTAGACAAATCGATTGATACCTCGCTTTTCGAAATCGGACCAAGTTTTTAGTTTGAACTCATAACCGTTCCGTAAATTCCGCGTAGCCGGGTAAAAAAAAATGCCTATCATACTCTATAAATGAAAACGAATAGATTGACAACTCGCTTGTCGGAATCGGACCAAGTTTTTAGTTTGAACACAAAACCCTTCCTTTGCTTCGCCGTAGTCTGGTAAAAAAATGCCTTTGACACTCTGATCCTAAAGACTGGACCGATTTAATGCGGTTTTTATTGAATTGAAAGCTGACTTGATCGAGATGGTTCTTAGCTAAAATGGGGGAGAGTCGGGATCGTATAGCTCCCAAACCAATGGTCAGATTTTGATGCCGGTTTATCTGTTTGAAAGCTGATGTGAACATCTATAGCTATAGTGTGGGGAGGAGGGGGGGGCGTTGGGATCGTCATAGGCTCCCGAACAAATGGCCGATTTTGATGCAGTTTTTTATGTTTGAAAGATGATA
Organism: Alsophila aescularia; assembly: GCA_946251855.1. Taxonomy (NCBI): domain Eukaryota; kingdom Metazoa; phylum Arthropoda; class Insecta; order Lepidoptera; family Geometridae; genus Alsophila; species Alsophila aescularia. The sequence goes on from OX276373.1 coordinate 54,202,494, forward strand.
GAATCGAGATGGTTCTTAGCTATAATGGGGTTCGGGGGTTATATTAATGTTTAATTTATGCTTGATATCATTATCACCATCTACTGTGATCACCAACGGCATTTCCTCGTGGCCTAACTAGTTTGCCTAACTGATTAGGCCACGAGGAATTATTTTTGCTCGTGTCCTCAACCTATTGACTCATACTGTATAAAGTACTGTCATGGGTTAAGTAAAAATCAATCCGCCTCCTGCTAACCTTGAAAATTGTGACAAAGACCCTCCTATTATAGGGGGGAGGGGGGGGGGGGTAGGGGTGGCTTTTGATCTCGAATAAGTGTCAGAGTTAGACAGGCCGCCCGAGGGTCTCTGACGTGGCTTAACGAGAACTATAATGTTAAATACCGGAATGACGGCTTAACTTTCTAACCGAAGCACGGAGCGATGGCAATTCCGCACATATCTCATGGTGCGAAGCCGAGGATCGACCCCAATTTTGTTGGATTCCAAAGCGCGCATAATATTAACGCCCGGTATTTGGCTAAAATTACATAGCCTATTATTTTTAAGAAACCTACCTTTTTTTTAACTACGGTTCTCATTCTATAACTAGGTATGCTCGCGGCTTTGCTCGCGTGGGCATTATTTATTCTCGGATAAAACTACCTTTAGAGTACGAAATACTAAATTTCAACAAAAAACAAAAGAGCCGTTATATCGGTCATTTATCAATTACCTACTCGGCTTCGATTCATCGGGTACCAGTTTAGTACACCGGCGAAGCAAAGGAAGGGGTATGTTGTGTTAAGAGGGTATGGTGTGTTTACCCGTTAGTTTTAGTTTTTTAACTTATGTCTTCTACATATTATCTACACTAATATTATAAAAAAGAAAAGATTTGTTTGTTTGTTTGTTAGAATGGATAAACTAAAAAAATTATGAACTGATTTCAAAAAATCTTTCACTTATAGAAAGCTACATTATCAGCGAGTAACATGGGCAGTATTTTTTTTTTTTTTAAATATTAGAGTTCCCTACGAATTTTGCAATAATATAACATGAGGTATCGAAAATTTGAAAAAATTACGAATACTTTGTATGAGGATCGCTGCCATGGAAACAAAATAATAACGAGTCTGTCAAGTGTGTGAGTAATAATGCAGTTGTCTATGATCAAAAGCACTGCTGCCAATGATTTTGAATTACGCTTACTGGCGGGTTTTTTTAGAAGTTACGAAGGGTATAAAATGCTAAAAGTAAGATAATTGCCGCGGTGTGAGCGCTACCGATAAACTCAATCAACACAAAAAAAAACGATTTTGAAAATTCTAGACGTGGCGTAGACATTTCACGAGAAACAAAAGGCCGTGCGCCCCGACACAGCCCCATCCGCGTTTTTTAAATCAATTGAGGTAGAATTACGCTTACTTCCCACCAGGTTTTTTAAACGAAAAGAGGTTGAATTACCCTTAATGGCGTTAAACCTTAACAGTAAGCGTAATTCAACCGCCTTGCGTTAAACAGAAAAATACTACATTACAAAATGGTACGTCAATACAAAACCTAGAAATAAAACATTATAGCTAGCAATGAGAATAAATACAATGCATTAAAGTTTATGGAGGAAGGAAGTGTAACGAATTATTGTTAACAATATGTTTGTTAAGTAAATAAAGTATTTAGTGTGAGGAATTGTTGTTATGATAAATTTGTGTAAATTAAGTATTTAATGTGAGGAATTGTTGTTATGATAAATTTGTGTAAATAAAGTATTTAGGGTCAGAAATTGTTGTTTCCTATGTTCTATTTGCCCAAATAAAGTACCTAACTACTAATTTTATCTTTCTATATATCAAACCGTGCGAAGCCGCGGCGGGTCTCTAGTAGGTAAATATAGTGTACCTACTACACTGATATTGAGAGGAAAGATTTGATTATTTGTGTTTGTTTGTTTGTAATGGACAAACTCAAAAAATACTGAACCGATTTTAAAAATTCTTTCAGCTACAGAAAGCTACGAGTAATATGGGCTTTATTATTCAAAATAGTAGGGATCCCTTCCAAAATTGCAATAATGTAACCCAAAGTCTTAAAAATACACAATGGAATGACATGTTGCCATGGAAACGAAATTATTACAAGTCTGTCAAAAACGTGACTGAAGTTGTCTAAATGCAATGCTGCCAATGATTTAGGATTACGCTTACTGCCGTATTTTTTTTAAGACTTCACGACGGGTATAAAAAATCAAATAAGTAAGAAAATTGCCGCGGTGTGAGCGCTACCCGTGCGAAGCCGGGGCTAGTGACTAGTGTTTTATAAATAGATCCTGTCATGTAGTAAGCCAAATTGTTTGAACTTAAAATAGAAGTGACACAGACACGTAATTAGTAATGTAACAGTTGATAAAAATAATAAATCATTTTTCTAATCATTCATTTACTTTGATGTTTATACTTCAGCTGCAATTTTTTATGTTTATTATTGATTTAATGATATGATAAGAAAATATATTAGATCATTCGCTCCAAATCCTTATATCTAATATAGATATTGAATTTCGGAAAAAAATACTTAGTTAACGATAAGCTGATAGATAAGATAACTCATCTATGACGGTTTTCTGATCAATTTTGCATCCTGTTGTCGATATAGATAGGTATACCTATTTATCTAGATTGCTACTAAGCCGTCGATTGAATTATGTTTGCGCATCACGAAAAAACTACTGGATCGATTGAAACACTGTTGGATAGCTTAGTGTTACAGTTACAAACTGGGGTACTTGGTATCTCAATCCGATGAGTGGACGCCGAGCAATCAATAAAAAGCTTTGAGACGGCAGAAGAAATTTTGATCAAATATTGGTATTAAAGGTCTTGGAATAGCACATATATTACTTTTTATCTAGAGAAATGACCGCGCGTGCGAAGCCGCGGGTACAACTAGTACCTAATATAATGCGTTAACATTATTAGTTATAGTTTAGGAAATTAATTTTCCAAAGTCTCGTTACTTTTTTTTCTATTTTTGTCGCTTTTTTGGTTTGTGAGCTGCCCTGAAAGTTTCAGCCGGATAGCTAATCGGCAAGTGATCGAAATTTGAATTGCATAGATACATACATACATAGATAGATACAAGTGAAGTTAAATAAAAGCTTTTAAAATATAGTCTGTGGTTGAAAAGTCCTCAGCTGATTGAAAGGTACGGCCTAACGTTACGAAAAGAAAAGAAAAAAGAAAATAAACATTAAAGATACAAAGGAACAATAAAAGGAACAAAAAAAAGAACCCGTAAAAGCTTTTTTATAAATTTAACTTATTTTATGTAATTTATTTTTTGTAACTATTAGTTCACGAAGTTTCAGCTTTCTTAGCATTACTTTCCTCATCGCATTTTTCGCGTGTTTGGGCGAGAAGCTGACATACATTGCCCCACCGTCAGGTCAGCTGACTATTTTTTCCCATTTATTTACGTCATAATAAATTAACTAACAAACGGTCAGCTTTCTTAAAATGTGTTTTTTATTTTTAAATTGTACGAGCGTGGGAGTCTGTCGCGGATACACCCATCGCAAATGCGCAAGCTGAGGGTCACTTCATTTAATAGCAGCACTAAATGAACAAGAGCACAAATTCTTAGCTTTCTTTATATAATGCACTCAAAGTGGCAGCACTATATAAAGAAAGCTAAGACTATTACTACTATATATACTATTATACTAGTCAGCGTAAAAAGACATAAGTTCAAAAACTAAAACGCGACTACAGTTTGGTAATAAATAGCTTATGACACTCTTGCGATGAAGACGAATCGATTGATATCTCGCTTGTCAAAATCGGGCCAAATTGTTAGTTAGAACACCCTTCATTTGCTTCGCCGTAGACGGGAAAAAAACTTGTGAAACCCTAAGTGCAGGGTTGCCAATGCCAATTTATTATAGTTCCCCAATAATTTAAGTCAAATTCCCCAAATTGAAAGAGAGGACAGGAGAGGAGAAAAATCTGCTGATTCCCCAAAAATTCTCCTTAAAAATATTTTAAGAAATTAAAGCTATTTAAATATTATTTTTTTATCTCTCACTATTATTCATCCATATTTGCACAAAATCGTATCGTTACTTCGTGACAGTATACAAAATCAACATAACGAACGCAAAGCTGGCGTACTACAAGTGTATTTAGTAGGTATCTTTCTTAGAACTTTTATTGAAGGGCAATCCCTTAATCATAGACAACCGACAAACTACGAGTAGGACTGTGGTATACTTAATATTTCTAAAAACTTACGATATACTTACCTACCTACCTAGTTTATCAACGGTATACTTCAAATAATTTGAATCACTAAATTAGCCATGAAACTATCGAAGTTTGAACTGTCAATATAAATTAACGGTGAGTTGTCAAAATCCCCGCATTTTCCCCGCATTATGCCAACTAACTTACTTCAACTTGAGATTCCCCGCAGTTTGGGGAATTCCCGGCAAATTGGCAACGCTGCCTAAGTGACACCTCGTTATTAGTAAGTTGATTACGAATGATTGCTGTGACAAATGACGGATTTTTGATTATAGAAAACATATGTAGTTTTAGTGTGAAAGCCTCATAAAACAAATAATGCTTATCATTTATGTTTATACTTTTTTATGAGTGGGGATTGGTATGGAAGTATAGAGATTATGTATCATCGACACAGCTTAAGATAGCGGTTTTTTTAGTACTACTGATTCTATAATTGAGTCATCTGAGTGACAATGGCCGAGTATGTGCGCTTTGCCGTCCATCGGGCTTCATTACATCGAGCCTTGTTCTATCCTCAGTCGGTGATTTGTAGAATTGAATCATTTACTGTCTTTGATTGAACATACATTGCTTTTTCAAAAATCAATGGTACAATCTAGACTCGTCGGAACAACATGTTTCAAATCTTAATATCTCTAATTTAACACTTCTTGTATAATAAGCGATAAGCGTAGCCCTTTGGCAGTGTCCGGTCCCATATTGACATGTTTCAAATTGTCATAACAAATTAAATTATACCAATTCGTATTAAGGCGCTATGGGAGCTAACATTTTTGTCCTGATCTTCAAGGTGCAGGTTAAGCAGGAAGGGTCAGGAGCCGATTTTAGAATGTTTTCAAAGTATTGTTACTTTAATAATAAGTTACGATTTTTCAAAAAACTGATTTCGCAGAAGTATTTGAATGTTTATTGAGATTACACATATATTTTTTTGTAAAATTATCTTCTATAGGTACTGAATGAAGTTAATTCATTCCATCCATGGAAACGTCAAAACAAAAACTTTGTTAGGAAACTTATGTTTTTTACTATAGAGCCAAATTTATTTAATCGTGCTTAGGTGATCACATTATGGTAAAATATTTTATTACACACTAGTTTTCCCGCCCGCGACTTCGTCCGCGCGGACTACTGTATATCGCGAAAAAAAGCATCCTTTATTCTTCTAGAATATTAATAACCAATCCTTTAAGTTGGTGCTATATGTAGGTATAGCACCAATGCTCTTGAAGTTTTTTGACAGACTTGTTATTTCGTTTCCATGGCAACCGTTGCTTACAGCGAGTAATCAACATTTTCCACTTTTCCCGTGGAAACTTACAATATTCCGGGATAAAGAAGTATCCTATGTTTTATTCTAGGATATAAGCTAACTCCATTCCAAAATTCATCAAAATCCGTCCAGCCGTTATCGCGTGAAAGCTCCCCAAACAAACAGACAACGTTTCACTTTTATATATTGGTACGGATAACATTGATTAGTACGAAAAAACAGTGTTATATTTTTTTTTTCTTATTAGAGACGTAGCGTGCGTAAAGTATGTCATTGTGCCACAATTTTTGAATTCGTAATCCGGATTTTACCATATGAGTGTAGATAAAAGTACAAAATCGACTCGAACTGGGCTTACAACAATGCACTACATTGTACTACAGTGGGACGACAACGGCTGTGGATGACTAACACTGCTATCAGCATTCGTGTTTCCTCACGGCAAATAATCCATCTATACCTATAATAAAGTCTGTACAAAGAAGATAACTGAAAAAAAAGGTCAAGGCTACTTAAAGTGACGGCCGGTTGGCCGAATGGTTAGTGACCCTGATTACGAAGTCAACCAACGTTCGGGAGTTCGAATCCCGCTAGATGCAATCAATTTGTGTGACGAGCAGAAATGTCTGTTTCCGCGTCATGGATGTAGTATATATACTTATAACAAAAAAGTCTGTACAAAGAAGAGAATTAAAAAAAATAGGTTACATAAGACTGAACTAGAATATAACAATTCGTGTCTGTCTGTCTGTTTGTTTGTCTGTATATCAGTTCGCGCATCGCGTAAAAACTACTGGACCGATTGCGATGCGGGTTTCACTGTTGGATAGCTTAAGGTTTGACTTAAAAACTGGGGTACTTGGTATCTTAATCCGGCACAGCTAGTAAAAATAAAATATGTTTCAGCAATGCCATCACGAATCACGTCTTAAAGTCAATAAAAAGTTATTTGGCTTGTAACTATTACATATTCCGTGTGATGTCATGCAAAAAAAAATGCATTGTATAAATACCTTGATACCTAAAGGTCAATTCAAGATACTTACAAGGTTTTTTAATCCACACCAATATATAAAAGTGAAACTGTGTCTGTTTGTTTGGGCAGCTTTCACGCCAAAACGGCTGATCCAACTTTGATGAAACTTTGTAAATAGGTACTGTGCAATATAGATACCAACATTGGATACTTTTTATACCGGTAAATTGTAAGTTACCACGGGTAAACGGGAAAATGTCGATTACTCGCTGTATGGAACGGAATGACATGTTGCCGTGGAAGCGAAATAATGACAAGTCTGTCAAAAGCATCAAGAGCGTTGGTGCTATACTTTTGCGTTGGTTTTTACACGACTGCCCAAAAAAGGAGTGTAATATTTTTAGGATTCATGTATGTTTGTATGTACGTGAGTTTCTTTATTTCACCATAACTTTTAGATGCCTGAACAGATAGATATAGACGTATGGTGTATTGTTAGAATCCTTAGTCCCTCCGAGTAACATATGCTATTTTTTTATGGCGGCAGTATGGCTCCATTATCAATGCGAAAAAAAATAATCTTTTAATTTTATAATATGGATATCAAATTAAAGACCTTGATAAGTACATTCCAACAGTATATCATTTATTGGCATACGTTCTTTTTTGGCAGGGCAGGCGTGTATTTTAGCTTTTAAGCTAGTTATTTTAAAATACCTATACCTATATCGCTAGTCCCTACATGAGATCTTTTTTTTTATGAATGTAGCGGTTATAATTAGTGTTAGTAGTTTCTGATTAACTGTTTGTCTGTGACGTACATACAAACGGACATGGCGAAACTATGTATGTGTCTGAAGTTCTGTTAGAATGATGTTGTGTTTGTTTGTATTCTTTTTTGGCATTATTTTAAATTAAACCTGTTTATTTATAAAAAGAACATTTTTAATTATTATTATTCATGACTATAATTGTAATTGGTGTTAGAATTATTTTGACATGTTTCTTTTTTCCTTTCGATTATAATCCCACCTTTTCATATTAATGATACTTTAATTAATGTAAGTAATTGGTGTTAGCTGTATTAATAAAATAAATATATTTGGGACAATACACACCAATTACCTAGTCCCAAACTAGGATAACCTGTACTATGGGCACGAGACAACAGATAAACATGAAACAAACATTTCTGCTCATCACACAAATGATTGCAGCGGGATTCGAACCCATGACTGTTTGATTTCGTACCTAGGGTCTCTAACCACTAGACTAACTGATCGTCAAATAAATATGAGAAAAAAATATGGTTTCCTTGTTTGACTGCGGGACCCTAAAAAGTTAATTGCAGTTTCCGCTTCAACGATTGCATTAACGTTAACCGCGTAGCGAAACCACTCGAGCGGTATACTAGTGCACGTTATGATCCAACGATTACGGGTTCGGTCCTCGGTTCCGCACCAATGACTTTGTTATGTTCTGATTTCCATCGCTCCATGCTTTGGAGGGCACGTTAATCTGTCGTTCCCAGCTGTTATCAAGTAACTAGCTTTCGCCCGCGACTTCGTCCGCGCGGATTACAGTTTAACTTCAAAATAAGCATCCTTCATCTAGGATATTAAAAACCAATGCAAAAGTATAGCACCAACGCTCTTGATGCTTTTTGACAGGCTTATTTTTATTTCGTTTCCACGTCAATATGCCATTCCGTTTCCTCACAGCGAGTAATCGAAATTTTCCCGTTTTCCCGTGGCAACTTACCATTTTCCGGGATAAAAGTATCCTATGTTGGTCTCTATATTGTACAGTACCTATTTATAAAGTTTCATCATAATCGGGTCAGCCGTTTTGGCGGCGTGAAAGCTCTCCAAACAAACAGACCGTTCACTTTTATTACCAGACTGCTCAACGCAAAGGCCCGGTAATGTGTTCATCGAACTATGTATGTATGCCTGTTCATTTGTAGAACTATATGGAACAAACGCGTGGACCAGTTTTTATGATTCTTACGTCTGGTTGTCGCCATATTGTGAAAAACTAGCTTAAAAGCAAAAAAAACACGCCTGCCCTGCCAAAAAAGAGCTTTTGAATTATTATGCTGTTGGAATGTGCTTACCAAGGCCTTCAATTTGATACCCATGTTGTAAAATTCGAAGCCTTAGAGAAAGTTTTCAAAAAAAAATGTTACTTGGGATCCCCCCAACACTGCCGCCATATTAAATAATAAAAAAATTTAGCATAATGTTACTCGGAGGGACTAAGGATTCTAACGATACCCCATACGTCTAAATCTGTTCAAGCATTTAAAAGTTATGGTGGAATAAAGAAACTCACATACAAACATACATACATACATGAATGCTAAAAATAATAAACTTATTTTTTTAGGCAGTCGTGTAATAAGAAAAAACTGAAAGTCGACGAACTGTGTCAACTGGGCTATCATTTAAAGGTATTTGAAAAAACTGAAAGTCGACGAACTGTGTCAACTGGGCTATCATTTAAAGGTATTTGAAAAACTGAAAGTCGACGAACTGTGTCAACTGGGCTATCATTTAAAGGTATTTGAAAAAACTGAAAGTCGACGAACTGTGTCAACTGGGCTATCATTTAAAGGTATTTGAAAAAACTGAAAGTCGACGAACTGTGTCAACTGGGCTATCATTTAAAGGTATTTGAAAAACATCTATAAGTTTCTCATATTATTTTTCATTTTGAATGACCATTTAGTATCTACTAACTTTCCCGCCCGCGATTTCGTCCGCGCGGACTCTTTTCCTGTTTTTCTAGGATATTAAACACCAATGAAAAAGTAGATACTGCACATGTTTTTACATACTTGTTACTTCGTTTCCGTGGCAACCATTTAATCAAGCGAGTAATCAACATTTTTCCAGTATTTCCAGTTTTCACGTGAAAACATACAATTTTCCGGCATACAAAGTAGTGTTTTATTCCTGGGTATAAGATATTCATCGAAATCTCACGGGAAATTGTTCAGAAACGCGTAATGGTTTCTGTGGTGTATGGTGGTATTATATAAACAAAAGGGAAAAAAAAAGTTTGACTGTAATCTATACTTATAATGAAGCAATATATACGAAAAAGTCTGTACAAAACATAATTAAAAATAAATGGGGCTTCGTGGGACTACTGGCAATGTGTAAACATAAAAAAAACTATAACAACGAGCCACGTTTTGCACCGCGCGCTCTCATTGATCAACTGTGAATCAGCAACCTGATCTATACTTATTTTTCGGCCTAATACCATAAGTCTGGTTGGTGCAACGGGAGACCGTCTGCAAATTTGTAGTACCGGAGTTCAATTCCCAACTGGAGTATTTACATTTTGCACATTAAAAAAATTATGAGATGGCTTGAAACTTGAATATGGCCGAGATGAGGCGGAAAGTGCCGACGAGCCAGAGCGAAGCGAAGCCAGGACACTCGATAGCCAGGCCAAGAGTCGGAGTCACCCCGTATCGCGCTATTAAATATTTACACGTCAAAAATGTCTATAATACTTAAAATAAGCTAATGAACAAGAATATAACATTTTTGAAGTGAAACTTCATAGGCGACTTCCAACAAGGTTGCGTTAAACGTTTAACGCTACCATGGAGGCCTTCCTATTTTCATTTCCTCATTTCCACATTACGAAATTTCACTTCTTCCGCGCGGAGGGACTCCACGATAGTTTTTTTTTAAATCATGTATACCTTTTTGTCTATAATAATAATAATAATAATAATATATTCGGGACAATTCCACACCAATTACCTAGCCCCAAACTAGGATATCCTGTAATTTGGGCACTAGATAACGGATAAACATACATAAATACGAATATCAACATCCATGACTTGGAAGCAAACATTTCTGCTCATCACACAAATGATTGCACCTTGCAGGATTCGAACCTATGTTTGTTTGTTCGCGCATCACGTAAAAACTACTGAATCAGTTGCGATGCGGTTTTCACTGTTGTATAGCCTAGGGTTTTACTTAAAAACTGGGGTACATTGTATCTCAATCCGATAAGTAGAAGCCGAGCAATCGATAAAAAAAATTAACGACTAAAGGAATTTTGTTCATATGTTGGTATATTGGTTGGTTTGTGGTCATAGCACATAGAGTAGGTAGTTTTAACCTAGAAATATGACCACGCGTGCGAAGCCGCTCGCACAGTTAGTAAGGTATATTCTTATGAAAGAATGTCGTTTGTAGCTTTTATAAATAGTAATAAACGTGGTGAATGGAAGAATTACAATGTGAACACCAAACTCGGATTCCATAAACCTCAAACGCTTGACGTCAAACTAATTTGCCGGCACCTTGTCGAATCGGTCAATTGGTTGGTCAGGATGTCAGACGGGTCGAGTGGGTGTTGTGAATGCGATTGCTATAATTAGACGACTGTACTGCTATTGGAGAGCGATAAGAACAATGAGTCAACCCCACTCGGGACTTTTTATGTCACTTGGTGAGTACTTTAATAGGGCACGTTCGAATAGACACAGAGTTCGAAAAACGGAGACGGAAGTCATCGGGCTTCGTATAAATAAACTCAAGTAGCGACAGGCAGGACACTTGGCAAGATGTGGTGATGGCAGGTGGAGTAGGTCTCTCACAGATTGGTGGCCACGTGTGGGAAAGCGCAGCCGTGGAAGACCAGTAACATCGATGGGTCGATGATTTCAGTAAGTTTATAGGAAAGACCTGTCACAGATTGGCTCAAGACAGATATGACTGAGCTGAAAATGATGATGATGATGACGTCCGAATGAAAAAAAGTTCAAATACTAAATCCCGACTACTACGGTCGGGTAAAAATAGCCTATGACACTCTTGCGGTGAAGACGAATCGATTGACACCTCGCTTGTCAAAATCGGACCAAGTGTTTAGTTTGAACCATAACCCTTACTTTGCTTCGACGTAGTACTGGTAAAAAAAAAAATGACACCTACCATGCCTATTACACTTTATACATGAAGACGTATCGATTGATACCTCGTTTGTGTATCGGATTAATAGGGGCGACGCTATGGTGGGACATCCACATACCCACATATATACATACATACATACATAGACTGCTAAACTCATTACAATTGCCTTGCTTCGCCGTACTCGGGTAAAAAGGAAGCCGGAAGACTGTCGACTTTTACACCGAAAACGATGAACTGACATCAATTTTAGTGCTGTAAAATCTTTTATTTACCGTAAATTAATATATTTTGTTTTCGTCCTAAATTATTTGTGAAGTTTAGCTTTCTCCTCTATTGACTGATTCACAATATAAATCAGCTAATGTTAAATAAGCATAATTTAAAAAAGGGGAAATTTATTTACAAGATAAAACGTACAAAAAACAAAGTTCATTTTAAAATATAAATAAAAAAAAAACTACTTACACAAAACTATCTAAAAGTCCTTCGGAGGAAGGGAAAGTGCCCAGAATGCTGGCTGCATTGCCACGCTGTAGTGCAATACTAATTTTTTGGCCTAAATAGGAGCCAGCATTCTGGTCACATGTCCCATATTTGCGCCGCTTGAGGTTTTCTGCTTTGGTTGCAGCGCCGCCAGCCTGAATTGTTGTCTCTGGAAGATGAGACGGCGTCAAGGTATCGACACAAGTTGCATCCCAAACTAAAGGCCGTCCCATCTTCCAAGGAATTTAAGTCATACCGTCGTCCCGCATCAGGCCGTTTGGTTCTAAGATTGACGGAACGCCGGCACTGACAAAGGCCCGACAGATGACTTCATTCAAACTGGCGTGTCGAGGAATCCTCCCTGCGCTTCTGTAGCAAGATAGTCCGTGATGGCCAAGCCGATCCACCATATCGCCGCATAGGCAACGATGTGGGACTTGGCAAAAAACGCCCCGACGCAGAGAAACGGCTAATTGGAATATCTGGTTGTCTAGTAAATTGCCAATGTTTTTTGATGGAAGTGCTTGCAACCAAAAGCCTGATTCCCAACGTGAAACAGCGAGGAGGCGAGCACGCTCTGCAGAACAAACAGATGTATCAAGAAGATTTTTCCGTTCAATTTCGCAGAGCGGCCCGTCCCAATGCTTCTGGGAAGGAGGCGCTTTGGGCAATGACTGATTTGGACAGGCTATTTTCCAAGCATCCCTAGCCTCAGTCAACAAACTTATTTCATAATTTGCAATACAGGATATAAAATAGCTCCGATTAATTTTTGTGTACTATAAATTGAGGATAGGAAAGCTGGTAGAGATACACTAGAAATTTTACGTATGCCAAGACCACCGCACCTTATTGGTAGTGAGGCCTGGCACCAAGAGCGATCATCGAAAGGTACATTGAGGATGGCGGAAACGCGTATCTTTTAAAATGCTGTCAAACTGTTGTATAAGTAAGGTATGATTCCAAAGTTGACAACATCTTAAGAAATACATAAATTTTGGGACAAAAAGGCAGTAACGAATTATAAAATATGTCATATGTGTATTAATTTTATGTGTGTCAGCAATAAATCGAAAATTTTGTATTTTTTCTTCAACGAAATCTGGTAATGATTCATCGAGAATCGGGGAAAAAGACGAAGTGAACTGTTTTGCAAAATTTTAATATTAGGAGCAATTTTTCTAAAAATATCTATAGTGTCGTTTTTTGAAATGATTGGATTTAAAAAATAAATTAAAAAGACCTTTTACGGGTTTTTTTTAATGAACGTATTTTTTTTGGCGCTTTGTATTTTTTTACGTTTTTTATTTTGTTTTTTTTTCTTTGCATGTGTTTACATGTTATGTAGATTGGCTTAAGTTCTTTTTAGGCAGGGCACGATGTTTTTTAGCTTTTAAGCTAGTTATTTAATGTACATTCGCTGCTTGTTTTTTTTTAATTTCCGATACATCTGTTCTATGTTCCGGTATGAAGTGTCAATAAAACGAATAAGGCGGCTTACAGCTGCCATATTGTATTTCCGACGGAACAAAAAATGACAAAAACCTACCGAGTAAGTTATCAAAATAAAGGTCTTTAAAAGGCCATTTCAAAAATATATAATTCTTTTATCTAAACAGTAGCAATTTTCTTTTAAACGTCTTACAAAATTTTCAATTTTAGAGTATTCAAGTAAATGTTAATACGAGTACTATAGTCTAATGTTGCAATTGCAACTATTAAAGGAAAGTAAAATAATATGTAAGTAAAAAAGAAACATTAAATTTATATAAATACTAGCTGTGCCCCGCGGTTTCACCCGCGTCCCTCAGGAACCGTGCATTTTCCGGAACTAATAGTAGGCTATGTGTTAATCCAGGGTATAAGCTACCTCCGTACCAAATTTCATCCAAATCCGTTCAGCCGTTTAAGCATGAAGAAGTATCAAACAGCTCGTAGTCAATAATTAAGTACGCAATCGGGTTTTTTGTATTTTTACAAAAATAATGAAATGTTGCCTTTAAAAATGTATCAAAATCACGTTATTTTTCACAACAATATAGGTACTTATTTATTTATATTGGTGTTCCCACTGCTGGTCTAGAGAGTGAGAGAGGATACGCCATAAAACCAGGCTCTGTTTTATAAGGTTTTTTCCATAAATATGCTGGGTCAACCACAAACCTGATAAATATGAAACTTAATATATATGTTTTTGAGATCTTTATCTCTCTAAAACTCTCTAAAAACATGATTAACAGAATTTCATTCGATACATTTTCTTATCAAAAATTACGTTGTTTTCGGTAATATTTTCATTTTTCTACTTAACGGCTTAAGTTTTATCTCTATAATAAATCTCACAGCAAGAAAATGTAGTTTATTATCTAATGCTTAGACAAAATTTACCTAACTAAATTATTAGCCTGCCAATAAAATAAATAACTTTTGAGACATACGTCATTTAGTTCAGGCACTTCAGTGCTTATTGCGGGTAGCGGGTGGCAGAGGTAGGAGAGGTAGCAGGGGAGTGGGAAGTGGGAAAAAGTAACCTTGGAGCCTGGCCATAATCCACATTGGACCAATTCAGGGTAGGTTGATGAATGTTACGTTAGTCCATGTGTGTTATTCCCACGATGTTTCCTTCATACTTTTTAACCGACTTCAAAAGAAAGAAGTCCAAGTTCAAGTTGATGTGTATGTATGTAATATTGTCGTTTATGTCTATGTGGAACAAACGAAGTATTTCTCAGACGCTACAAGTCTGTTTGCAAACGATATTTGTGTAATAGTATCAGTATCTTTCAAAATAGTTCAAGTTTCATCAAAATTGGTTCAGTAGTTTAAATATATGGACTAACCTCAAAAAAATTGAATTATTTCTGTCTGTAAGTTTTATACGACATGAAGTCTTTTTTTAAAGATTTTAAGTAACTTCCCTTGTATGTATCTATGTATCTATCTATGTATTTCTGCCTGTCGTAGAATCTTGCAATTCAAATTTCGAGCACTTCCCAATTAGCTATCCGGCTGAAACTTTCAGAGTAGCTCACAAATCAAGGACCAAAAATCCAAAATATGGTTTTGTAGAGCAGTGGCGTCGTCATTTGTACCATGTACCATATCGACATAAAGCACAAGTGATACCGTTCATACACATTAGATCACAACCGAAATAACAGCCACATTTGTGTGTGGAGACTATAAAAAATCGTGACTGTCGAGTAAACAGAAATTCAGCGTGCACCGCCTCGCGTGGCGTGAGTGCGGGTAATTCGAGTTTATGTACGCAAACGTATTGTGCAAATAAATCTTGTGGACAGAAATAGGGCACGGATTGCTGGCGGTACAATTTCATTCGGTTTTTTAAAGGTTTTACTTAGCTTGCAATGTTTGTATGTATGTTTGTTTGGGTCAAATCTTGTAAGCTAATTAGAACCACTTCCTCTTATCTTAGAGATTTGAACTTTTACATGTTGGTTATGGTGAAACGTTTTGCTCAGCGCGCCAAATTCAAATTTTGTTGCATTTTTTGTCAATTACAGCTAAATAATAAAATTGGCACAGTGACCGTGGGTTCATGAAAACTAACTGAGAGAGTCAATGAAAACTAACTAATGAGTACTGCCTTTTTCCAAATTAAAAATGCATAGTTCTGGACCAAATGTTATGTCAGCAAAAATATATAATAAAATACCCGACGAAATAAAAGACGAAGTTTTTTTTTTTAAATAAATTAAAAATGCTTTTAGTTAAAAATGTTATTATAATTTAAATGATTTTATGAATGACTAAATTAGTCTAACACATTATCCAACTTAGTTTTTAAATGGTTTATATAATAAAATACCCGACGAAATAAAAGACGAAGAAAAATATTTTTTTTATATATAAATTAAAAATGCTTTTAGTAAAAAAAACGTTATTATTTTTTAAATGATTTTATGAATTACTAAATTAGTCTAACACATTATCCAACTTAGTTTTTAAATGGTTCGGTCCGCTCCTACTTTACATTGCTACACCCTGAGGGTAATATGTCATTCTACCTATTAATTATTAATATCTTTTGTAAACATATTATGACAATAAATGATTGAGTATTGAGTATTGTAAACTAGTTGTACCCGCGCTTTGCCCGCGTGGTCCTTCTGTTTAAAAGAAGCCCATACGTGTTATTCCAGGACCTAACGTACCTATAATATACTACATTTCTTCAAAATTCGTTGAGCCGTCACATAGTTTTTTATCGATTGCTCGGCATCTAATCAACGTATTAAGATACTCAGTTTTTAAATCAAACCCTGTCCAACATATTTTTCTTTACTTTTTTACTTGACATTAGGTACATGAATAATCTAAAATTTAAAATTTTGTAAGTAGTTTATAAGACAATTGCTACTATTTGGGAATTATATATTTTTGAAATGATCTTTTAAAGACCTTCATTTTGATATCTCACTCGAATCTCACAATTGAAAAGGAAATACCTTCCTGACCCTGCCGGTGCTTCGGAAATAGGACCGTAAGAGAAGAGAGCACCGAGGAAAAAGGAAAAAAAAGAAGTAAATGAGCAAATAGTTCTTTAGTGCTCTAAATTAGTAACAAACGAACTAAGTAGTGAAGCTTTTACAGAGATCTCATTCAGTTCAATAATCCACACCAATATATAAAAGTGAAACGTTGTCTGTTTGTTTGTTTGGGGAGCTTTCACGCCAAAACCCCAGAATAAAGAAGCCAAAACGGCAGAACCAATATACAAGATTTTAAAAGAAATAAAAAACCTGGGTTATAAATATAACCCAGGTGTGTTCAAGTCAAGAGTGAATAGGTATCTACTAGGCAAGCGTGCTACACCTTCGACCGCGTCATCGCTTCACAGATTAGATTGTGGTCAAACCATTGCTTGTACTATTATTTATTCTGTGCTAGTGGGTAACAAAAAAAAACTTTGTAAATAGGTACTGTACAATATAGAGACCAACATTGGATAAAAGTTGATTACTCGCTGTAAGGAACGGTTGCCATGGAAACGAAGTAATCTGTAGAAAAGCATCAAGAGCATTGGCGCTGTACATTTGCGTTGGTTTTTAATATCCTAGAAGAACATAGGATGCTTTTTTTTCGCGATAAACAGTAGTCCACGCGGACGAAGTCGCGGGCGAAAGCTAATTCTTAATAATCAATGCTCAAATGAAATCAGGAATAGAAATAGAAAAGTAATGACTTAGCTACGACGGCTGGCAGCCTTCATTTTGGAAAGCCCATCAAATTTAATAAAGGTTACTTAAATGCCATCGGGCATCATAATTCCATTTTTCATTAGACAGGTACCGAGCGGCCGGCTAAGTGCTTTTATAGTACAGCTAGCTGTGCCCGCGGCTTTGCCTGCTTGGCCATTTCTCTGGTTAAAATAATCTGTGTAATTTCAGAACCAAAAGTAAACATACCAAATTTCGTTCATCATCATCGGATTAACATACCAAGTACCCCAGTTTTTAGGTCAAAACCTAAGCTATTTAACAGTAAAAACAAAATTGAATTTTTACAAAACCAAATGCGGGTAGTTGGAGACAACGCTCGCCCTTCTCGACGCTGACACCCGCTACTTCAGTCTTCTCGTGACCACGATCACTGCAACTTGATCGAAACGTCGAGGTAAATAAAAAATAGGTTTTCAGCGCGATTAAGTCCCGTTTAAATATTTACTAAACAAGAGCTTTACAAAATACCACGGTACAAAAAAATCGACATCAAATGTATTAAGTAATTACTAAAATACACTATACTAAACCAATTTATATTTATATGGATACAATTTATATATACCTAGAGAGTCACACTTTTCTTCTTTTTTATTTTTCAATATCTATCTTCTTTTGAAGGTGAAATAGGAGAAAGTAATAAAAACATACATTCGAACATAGAATCTCCTCCTTCGTGAAGTCGATTAACAACTGATCAGCCCCCGTAGTGAAATGGTTAGGTCAAGGCATCAATTTCTTTAGATACATTCGTATTCTTATTCTTTTCTCTAGTCTTGTAATGTCACGAGTACGGTGTGTACCAAATTTCAGCCCGATAGCTGAAAGTGAGGTGAAATATGAGTTGCAAAATTTCTTCTTATTTTTAATGCGTTGTGATCGAGTTGTGACCTATCCTGAAAAGTGGGTGAAATAATCATCGCAAAATTCCAGGAGTACATACACACATAGATACATACATACAAGTGAAATTAAATAATAATACAAAATGTAAATAATATTTTAAAAATGTCAACGTGGGCAAAGCCCGAACAGCTACTCGGTAACTTATTAATGCATGCTGTTTGAAGTCCCACTTCGTGGAACCTATGACTGGTTTTCCTGCACAAGCACTTGAGGATGGAGGGGATTACCCTGTTGGATAATGTCGTACAATTGCGTCATTATCAAGCTGGTTAAAAATAAAAGTTTAAAACCAATTCATGACTTTAGAGGTCGACGGAGGGTAAAGTATGCATACAAACATAATACAGCGAATTTCAATTTGCATATATGCAATTAGCAAGTAAGTAGTTTTTCTTTTAGAGTCTATCGACATCAGTCCTTCACTTTTTATATCTGCGTCTAGGACTTGTCTTGTCTTTGTCTTGTTTATACAACTGAGTCACGAAACGATGGTAAGCGCCATGCCCCTGCGCATAGCAGTTGCAGTGCCACCCAGAACTTTGCATTGCAAAATCTTGCGCGCCACTGCACTGCGCTCGTCAACATGAGACATCGACTTTTAAGCCGAGTAATTTCTCTAAATACGAGTCCTTTAAAACCTGAACATAGGAATATTTGCGCACTACTGCTTGGCTAATATCTGTTAAATGATAGCAAAAATACCGATGTGAACATCAGAGAAGCCAAACAATAACATTTCGGAAACCTTCAAAGTTCACGGTCACTGATCTTAATCCATTTGCAAGAATCGATGTAGATTGGAATCTGGAACTCTGGAGCGTCTCATGGCTTCACGATATGATTGTGCGTTTGTGCGTGGTGCGTGCGAGTTCTCTGAATGATTGATAGCAGTC
Source organism: Alsophila aescularia (assembly GCA_946251855.1). Taxonomy (NCBI): domain Eukaryota; kingdom Metazoa; phylum Arthropoda; class Insecta; order Lepidoptera; family Geometridae; genus Alsophila; species Alsophila aescularia. The sequence continues at coordinate 54,221,503 of OX276373.1, forward strand.
GTTGGTTCATACTCATAATCCCACCAGACAATTTCAACTGGTGGGGATATTCAAAGGTGTGTCAATTTTAAATTAAATTTAAAAAAAAAACTTTTATGACCTTTTTTTTAATGAATGTCACATTTTATGTAAAAAAATCTATTTTTTTTTCAAAATGTATAGTATTTTTTAATTGCTTTTTCACTTTTTTTTTTTAATTTGCATTTTCTCTATCTACTTAATAAACTAAAAAAAAACTTTATTTTTTTAATGCTTTTTCATCGGTTTGTGACACATTTGAGGTTTGTGAGCTACCCTGAAAGTTCCCGCCAGATAGCTAATAGGGAAGTGCTCGAAATTTGAATTGCAAGATTCCAGGACAAAGTACATGATACATCGATACATACAGGTGAAGTTAAATAAAAGCTATTAAGAAACCATTTAAAAATAAACCTCTCGTTATCTTCACCAACGTTTTCAAAGTAGTTTGGTGGAGATCATGACACTTATTATTCACATTTTCTTCTTCATGAGCTTCTTATGTTGATGTATATTATGTAATATTGTTGAAAATGCTTAATATTCATAAATCGTCAGTTGCAGGTTCAATTGAGGTAACTGACAAAACACGTAAAATAAGTTGAATTTACAGTTTTTCTTAGAATTTTCTGCTCTTTCGAATGATATATAAGAAAATATTCTAGCGTTGAAAAAAATACAGTTACACCACACATTTTAGCTGTGCATTTTTCAGATTTTGTTCGTAATAATGATGTAACTTATGATTTTATGCATTTGCACAAGTCGAATTGGTGTATTTGTATGGCCGAACAAAAGTTACGAGTTGGTGTCTTGCCAAATAAACATTGCACTTACAATAGTTTATATTTTAAATAACTAGCTTAAATCTAAAAAAAACAATAATAATATCAATTCTATAGCAAACCCGATCTTTTTTGTGTTTACCAGGGGGTAGCCCTCCACCTTCCACTCCCCCCCCTCCCCTCACTAACTTCTGCTATAGCCAACCCACTTTCCTTACTAATAATCTGTTAAAGTGGCTTTATTGAATCAACAAAACTTTTTCTGTAGGTCATGATTGCTACGTAGCACTTATTGAAGACTTTTGTCTTCAGACACTGGAATGGACGAAAAGACTTGACGAAGCTTGCTGAATGTTCGCCACCCCAGCTGAATTCTGCTGTAGGCCTTCTTCTCAAAATTGTTCTTACCCAATTGGAATATTTGCCCAAGGTTTGTTGGACAAATTCAACAGGTAGGTACACCATTGACTGAAATCGATTACGGGTCAATAAGATCGTTAAACATGATCCTGATCTTATCTATGTTCATTACGAGACCGTTGCGTCGAAAAGCATCAACTAGGTTGGTCAGCATACTTTGCAAGTCTTGCAGCGACTCTGCGACTAGGATGATGTGATCGGCAAATGAGATAGTCTGGTCAAAAAAGCCAAAGGCCAAAGGCAGAGTCAAAGGCCTTCTCATAGTCCACAAAAGCAAGACACAGGAGCTGCTTATTTATATACTTCAGACTTTTGTATAACCTGCCTCACTGTGCCTGTGTATGTGTATGTTGTCTATGGTGCTAAATCTGACGCGAAACCCAGCTTGTTCAAGAGGCTGGAATTCGTCAAGTCTACTTGCGACACGATTTGAGATGACCCTCGAGAACAACTTATGGACGCGTCTCAAAAGTGAAATAGGTCGGTACATGGTTCTTTAAAAGGATTGAATCCCCTTTTTTAAGAATATTAAATACTAAACTCCTGCACCACGCCTCTGGAGTTCTCCCACTGTTAAGAACGGTGCAAATAGCTTTTGAAGTAAGGGCTTTCCCCCTGCTTTCAAGAGCTTCGAAGTTATTCCATCCTCTCCAGGGACCTTTCCATTCTTAAGTTGTTTGAGCGCCATCTCAATCTCGTCTAGGCTGACGTCGAACAGTTCGTCAGTGTAGTGGCGGGTCAGTATTGCGCGGGAATCTTCTGTGCTGGGTTCGGGTCTAGAAGCATGCGAGTCGTACAATCGGCCATAGAATTCTTCGATCTCAGAAAGGATCTCCAGCTTAGAGACGACGGTTGTGCCATTATTGTTCTAGAGCTTCGTCAGATGGGATCTACTCAAGCAAGCACGACGCACCAGCTGTCCTTTTTTTTGTTTTTTTAATGAGTTTTTCTGACTGTGTGGCTTGCTGTTGTTCAAGTCGTTTGTTCATAAGCTGAAGAGCCTTATCCGAGATTTTAGACTTCATGCTCTTACGCTACAGATGATATAATTTTGTTTCTTCTTCCCTAAGGATTTCCACTTTTTTATTTATCCCATACAAATAAATACAGTGAAATTAGTGTAAACGACACTAAATGAACCTTAACTTAAAGTAACATCCACAAACATAGTACACACCGCCCCTAACATCAAAATGAATTGCCAATAAATTTTGTTAACAAGCTATTTATCATTTTGCCCTGAAATATTTCAAGAAATGTTGAGGTCAAATTGGAGTATCGCAAGTATGAAAAAATTTTGATGTAACAGAACTGTATTACCGAAAATGGAGCTCACAGAAACAAAATTTATATTTAGACTGAAAATTCGGTAAAATTTAAGCATTTCACATACAAAAAAGGTATGTTCAATTTATTACGAAAAATAACTTTAAATGCTTCTAATGAATAGTCGTGTTTTGTTAGTTACCCCAATTGAACCTGCAACTGACGTTATGTTAGTCTATATGGGTTTCTTATGTACCAAATTTCGTGTATGTACAAGTATGTGAGTAATATTGTCAAAAATGCTTAATATATTAAGTAATAGCGACCCGCCCCGGCTTCGCAAGGGTAGATATATAGAAAGATAAAATTAGTAGGTACTTTATTTGAACAAATAGAACAACAACAATTTCTTACACAATTTTTTTATGTTTTAGGTTTTACACTCACGTACCATTTCGTCTATAGTATATTCTGTTTAACGCAAGGAGGTTGAATTACGGTTACTATTTCGTGTATTATTAGCATAGAGCATTTCCTACGTCATTGATTATTAGATGTTCTGTGATTTCGTTTCCATGGCAACGTTCGATATACAAAGACCGGTATCTCCTTCTTTGTGATCTAACATAGTATTTATATGCTCTTTGGTTTGTGATACAAAGTATTCGAGATTTTTTGGAAAATTTAATGGCTCAGGTTTCATTATTGCAATTTTCGAAGGGAACTCTAATACAGACAGACATACACACAAAAATGAAAAAAGCATTCAGTTTTTTAGGCTTCATTATAGAACATAGAAAGAACTCCAATATTTTTTTTTACTATATATATTCTTTAATGTACAGAATTTAGACCCATATCCCGCGGGAACCCTTTATTTTTTCGGGACATAAAGTATCCATAATTTTCACCCATCTTATAAACTATGTCTGTGCCAAGTTGCATCAACATTCGTCCAATAGTTTCAGCGTGCTACGTGTTATTTTAAATAATTTTCCACCCCTATCCTGCAGAATTTAGACCCATATCCCGCGGGAACTCTTTCATTTTTCGGGATGAAAAGTATCCAGTGTCCTACCTCAAAGTCTAAACTCAAATCATTCCAAATTTCATTTGAATTCAGTGAGTATTTTCGGCATGATGTGCTGCCAAGGTACAGACAGACAGACAGACAGACAGACAACAATTACAAAGATACGGTTTTGGCTTTAGTATTGAATATAGAACGGCCTTCAAAAAAATATACAAAATATCTTCAATTTACAAAATTTGGGACTTTATCCCGCAGGAACTGTTTATTTTTTCGGAATCAAAAGTATCCTTAATTTTTACCCATTATATAATAATATAAACTATGACTGTGCCAAGTTGCAACAAAATCCGTCCAGTAGTTTCGGCGTGATACGTGTTCTTTTAAATAACTTTCAACGCCTATCCTGCGGGAAACCTTTAATTTTTCGGGATTAAAGTATTCTATAACCTACCTCGTAGTATGAACTCAAATCATACCAAGTTTTATTTAAATTCATTCAGTAGTTTCAGCGTGATGCCTAGCCAAGATACAGACAGACAGACAAAAATGAAAAAAAAACATTTTTGGCTTCAGTATCGAATATAGAGTATCCTCCAAAAGAAAATTTCAAAATATCTTCAATGTACAGAATTGGACCCGTTACAGTTTTATTAAAAGTATATAGAATAGATATATATGGTGGTTCATATGAACATATAAATATTTATACACAATTTCGCAGTTTGTATGTAAGTTAGTCCACGTATTTCTCGGAAAATACAAATCTGATTGCAATAATTTATTTGTAATAGTTTCAGTATCTTTCAACTTAGGGGATAATTTCATCAAAATCGGTTCAGTAGTTTTAAAGATATACACTGTTCTAGACCTGTTTCTAATATGGCTTTAATCTTAGCGATCAGAATAAGTACTACATTTTCTTAGGCCTACTTTAACGAAACTAAAAAGTAGAAAATATAAACTTATTTAAAAAAACGACTTTTAGTCGTATAAAACTTAAGAGAATAAAAAGATTCATTTTTTTTAGGTTTGTGCCTGGTCAGTGCCTACTTACTTACTTAAGTCGGTTTGGGCGTAGACCAGACCTCAAAACTCTGAATTATTTATTTCTTTTAAGTTTTATACGATTTGAAGTAGTTTTTTTTTATATTTTTTTGTTTAAGACGGTGCGTTTACGCTCCTCTTCAAGTCAATCATCATCATCGTTATCATCATCATGTTAGCCCTTAGAAGTACACTGGCTGAACATAAGCCGCCCCCAAAGAGCGCCATGACGAGCGATCTTGTGCCACCTCCATCCAACGACTTCCAGCGATGGCTACAATGTCGTCGGTCGATCGTGTGGGAGGTTTCCCTACAATTAGCTTGCTTGTTCGTGGTCGCCATTCGAGAACCTTTATTCAAATTCAAGTCAATAAAATCCTTAAATTTTTAACATGTCATGTATTTCAAATGTTTCGAACACCACACCTTCCAACAAAATACATCAAAGTAATTTTTTTACTAAAAATATGTTGGCATAACATCTGTCGCAAATACAATTTTTAATTTATTTACGCTATTACATTTAAGTAACACTTTCAGACATAAAACAAAACGCTTTTTCTTTTTTTTGGAATTTCAGATGTAATTTACAAGAAAGTTTGAATTACGTACCCGTCATTACAATTAAATACATTAAATCACAGATAATTAAACTATTTTAACATTTAATCATATACATTTTATAACTAACATAAATAATAGTGTGGAAGAAAGGGGGGGGGGGGGAGCGTGACATAAATCCACACGAAACTATTGAAAAATAGCTTTTCGTATAACTAGGTTTATACTAAACTACCAACAATAACTAGTATCCTTTGTTTTAATTTTCTACACAAAATCAGTCGTAAATCTAGCAATACTCTCAAAAAATAATTTCGTACTGGGTTGAACTTTAATATAATTAGGTTAGCGCGTCACACCCTGACGCAAAATGTCGGTTACGCTCGAAACCTAGGTCGTCATTTTGACCCTAAAACCGGAGTCCTAGCCTTATCTATACTTATAACAAAGCACTATGAAGGAAAAGTCTGTACAGAGAAGGTAATTAAAAAAATGGTCAAGGGTACTTAAAATATGCTACTGAAAATGAATAGATCATTTTTAAAATAGTGTATGTCTGTTTGTTTGTTTGTTAGTTTGTTTGTATGTATATTTGTTCGTGCATCACGTAAAAACTAGTGAACCGATTACGATGCGGTTTTCATTGTTGAATAGCTTAGGGAGTTGATATAGCAAGCGCCCTGGGGGCGCGGACTGGCCATAATGTATGGCGTCTTGACACAGATTAGGAAATAGTTACTATGGGCAAACGTCAGCGCGCGCGCCCGGAGCGCTTGCTATATCAACTCCCTTAGGGTTTGACTTATAAACTGGGGTACTTGGTAACTCAATCCGGTGAGTAGAAGCCGAGCAATCGATAAAAATTGTTGACGGCTGAAGGAATTTTGGTGGAACATTGGTATATTGGTATTTTAGGTCCTGGAATACCACATAGAGTACATTTAACCTCGAGAAATAACCACGTGTGTGAGGCCGCGGGCATTAGCTAGTATCATAATAAGTCACGAACATTTTAACACTAAAAAATACTGGAATTATTTATTGTGATACAACAATAATCTGTTTAGGGTCTTAAAATACCTAGATGAAACAAACACACTGGCCTTCAAGACAGTACTATACTTTTAATGTCTGTCGGCTCATCACGTTAAAACTGAACCGATTGCGATGCTACTTTCAGTATTGGATAGCTTAGGTTTGGACTTAAAACCTGGTGTACTTGGCATCTCAATCCGACGAATATAAGCCAAGCAATTTAATAAAAACTATTACTTTTAAAATTGTGGTACTAAGTTGTGAAGGCCAGTGTACATGAATCATCGTAACACAGAGTAGTCTCAAAAAATCTAAGAATAAAAAAACAAATGGATTTACCAAAAAACTACTGAACTAATTTTGATCGGCCACACTAGAGGACTGCTCTTTCAGAAATATAAACTTGGATTCGGTTCAGAAATGAGCAAACACAAAAAAACTTACAGTCGGATTGATAATCTGCTCCTTAGAAGATTAAAACAAAAAAATTACAAGCTTTCAATATCAACAAGACATCAAAATGTTTGTAAACTTTCCTACAAATACGCACAATTTCAAATAATTTAATGGCAACCCAGTACTTTCTAAATTGCTATAGCATTGGCACAACGACATCAATAAATATCACATCTTTTTTTTTAACCACCAGTTTATAGGACTTTATTTTGACTCTTTATAACTCTCTTGTCATCAATAGGAATATTTAGAAGACGGGACTCATCAAATACTTCCTCGGCTTATCCAAAAAACGAAGTATATAGGTATCCCATGTCAAGGTACAAGAATGTATAAGAACGATTACACGGCTATGCTATTCAGAAATCATACAACTTACAGTAATATTAAACAACGTAATTAAAGCACTTTTAAAGTATAATATACAAGTACATTTCAATAAGAATGTGTGTACCATTCAACAAAATCAAATCTCATGTGGAAGATAGTATAAGCATTAGAGGAGTTCAGGCGCAAAAAGTTATATTAGCAAAACGTCCTAATCCATTTTCGCAAAAAGTTCACTACATATCATATTCGCATAATGTTCAATTCTCAAACGGTCCAATTCTCAAAATGTCCAATTCGCATTAGGTCCAACTAGCGACACACCCCGGCTTTGCACGGGTAGCTAATTCTCTTTATTTGTACATAACGTTACATTGAACACATACGCCCAGCAGCCTTCCCGCGACCGCGAATCCTCTGCGCTATTACACCACAGAATAAACTAATAGTAGGTAAGAGAAAATAGTCGCGCTGAATAAAATTTAAATATACTCATCGAAAACATCGTCTTAACTCTTAGACTACTCGACAAAAAAAGCACGGTGTGAAAGGCAAAATGTATCTACATTAAATTAGAAAGATTACTGTGATGTTGAATTTGATAACAGTTAATAAAGTTTAGCACAAAGAGCTCTAGAAAGTTAGGTCAAAATATTATGTTTTATTGCTACTAAAAAACGTTTATTTTGAGCTTTCTGTAAGAGGTACACATGTGGTGTCGCGAACTTTCTTAGAAGAACAATCTTTTCATACATTATTTTCACAAAGCACTTTATATAGTATACGCAGCGTACGCAAAAGACCACTACCGGGACGGCTGTTTTTTTTCAACTTTGTGGATAAAATTTGCCCCACGTCGCCTAAATTTATACAAAATACTTATGAATCAACCTACGCCTGGGTGAAAATCTAGACAAAATCAGAAAAGTATTTCTGAGGTATTTGTGGACAGACACAGACAGACAAGTTCGGTGACTTTCTTTTATAATATGTAGTGATTCGCATAATGACCAAATTCCACTATTATTTTTTACCCTACAGTACATACTTTTTTTTTAATAAATCCGTTTTAACCCTTATTTTTTTATGTTGTCTAACAAAACAATATTTTTCATTGATTTATCATACCTATTTTGTGAAATAAAAAACCCAGTGTAATAAAAATAAATAGATACGCCTAATAGCGTAGTACTATTATTTATTCTGTGCTAGTAGGTACGGAGGTACCCATTAACAGTCAAGAGTTGGACCTTTTGCGAATAGGACCTTTTGCAAATATTTCAATATGCGTCACGATAATGCTTTGCCAACAAGCGCCTGAACCTTGTACTATTATTTATTCTGTTGCTGAACCATTTGTAGCACATTTAGCACTTTTACAAGCGACGTATTTCGAATCTTTTACTTATTTTGTCTGCAACACCCCAAACAATCTATTGGCAAAAAACGGACTAGAACAGACACATTGATATTTAAAAATATCCAAATGCATAAAATATTTTCGTGAATAATACTTTTCACACGTAGTATTAAATTATATTTCAATTTGTCATCTTTTATCCTTAATCCAAATAAGTCAATTAAAAAACCTTTTATTCAGTAGCCATGTCATGGTGGAACTTAGAACGGGCGTTGTGGAGTTCCCTAGTCAGGACCCAACCCGGATTGCAGCATCAATGTCATGGTAAAACTTAAAACCGGGTATCATAATGCAATGCGTACACAAAATTCCGTGTCTGTGCCGTTGAACTTTGAAGAGAACGTTTATCGATTCACGTCATCCTTACCATCAAATCTCATCGCCATCGGAACTGAACCAACATATAAATAAGCAACAAATATAGATTAAAAAACTAATCTAAAAATCACAAATCTTTTTTGAATTACTCATTGTCATCGGGTTATGAGCTACCCTGAAAGTTTCAGCCGGATGTTTTAGCCCACCGGGAAGTGCTCGAAATTTGATTTGCAATATACCACCCGGAACGACAGACAAACAAGAAAGAATTCAACTCCATAGGATAAGAGGAAGTGGATTTAATACAGCTTGCAAGATTTGACATAAACAAACAAACATACATATAGACAAACATTGCAAGTTAAATAAAAGCTTTTATCTACACATAATAACCAAAAATCGAAAGCAATCGATAAACACCATAATAACCTCACACAAGGTTTACATTTAAAGAAAATCTTGTGACCTTGATAAGTTTAGAATCCATACCAATATATAAAAGTGAAACGTTGTCTGTTTCTTTGGGGAGCTTTCACGCGATATTTAACGGCTAGACGGATTTTGATGAAACTTGGAATGGAGATAGCTTATACCCTGGAATAAAATATAGTATACTTTTAATCCCGGAAAATTGTGTATTCTACAGGAAAACTGAAAGAACTGTTTTTTTTTTTAAATGCTGTAATAAACGGTTGCCATGGAAACAAAATAACAAGTATGGCAAAAAACATCAAGAGCATTCGTGCTGTACCTACTTTTGCATTGGTTTTTAATATCCTAGAAGAACATGGGATGTATTTATCGCGATAAACAGTAGTCCCCGAAGACGAAGCCGCGAGGGAAAGCTAGTTATATATATCACAAAAAAAACGTTACATAAATGCATTAACAAGTTGTAATTACTACTACAATATTTGATTATAAATGCAAACATATTTACTTCAATTTTATCAGTATAAATAAAAACTAGAGGTTAAGTTGAAAAACTTTCAAAATTAAAGTAAAAACTTTGAACTTTAAAACTGCATTTGTTTTTTTTTAACTGACATAACATTTGTTCACAAAAAAACAACTAAATTCTTATGGCTGAATAGAGGCTGAATGCTTGCAATCTTTGTTTAGGTCAAATCTTGCAAGCTGAATTAAAACCACTTCCTCACCACCCAACGGAGTTGCATTTTTGCATGTTGGTTCAGTTCCGATGACAATGCATTTTTATGGTAAGCATGACCTAAAGCGACATCCAGGAACAGCTTCAGATAAAGGAACTTTTCAACGGTTAATAGCATAGACACGAAATTTTGTGTACGCATTATATTATGATAGCCGGTTTGAAGTTTCACATTTCACACACAAAATGCTGAGTTTGGAAGAGTTAAAAAGGAAGGAAGTAGAAAAAAGAGGTGACTCTGTGATCACATTACAAACCAGAAAGGTTTTAATGTCTGTTCTATTGAACAGTTTAGGAAAAAAAATTGTTCTATGGAACAAATAAGTAAGAAATATTCTCATATTGTCCGATGACGTCAAGTTCCATGGAACAAATGGGAAGCACCCAACTTTCGTAAAAAACATTTTTTTCAATTTCTGCCTTTGTTTATCATCTCGCCTGGTGGTAAACGACGATGTGGCCGAGGGTGTAGCACGCACATATAGGATATACCTACCTAAACACTCTAGCTTTGAAGATAGACTTGTAGTATAGTGTAGAAACGAGGAACTAGAAAGACGAGATATAATATTGTTAAATTTATGTGACAGGTGTTATTGTTATCAAGCTTACTATACGTAGTAAAATCGATAATCATGTATTTTGACGTATTGACATAAATGAGAGATTAGGCTTTTATTATCCTCAAAATTTCGTACATTTGAATAGCTTCGAAAATTACGCACGTTTGTTTAAGTTTCATTCGAACTTTTTTGCAGGTTGTTTTTGGTACTTTAGGAATTCCTGTTTTTGATTATATTGAAAATGTACCGTATCCACAGACTATCTTGATACTTTTTATCATCATCATCATCATCCACACGGATGAAATCGCAGGGCGCAGCCAGTTTTGATATAATTATTTTTTGAAACGTGTATTTTTAAATGGAATTTCCCATAATCATCCTATATTAACATCACAGATTAATTACTATAAATATTTATTTCAGAAACATTCAAAATTCCTAACGAGAATACGGCAAAAATGCAGACAATGCGAGCTTGACGTTTGCCTGGTAGTCCACTACTGTACTGCCAAGCATAAAATTTTACGATCATATGACTTGCGAGAATCAGTTTCTTTTTTATTATTATTTTTATGAATGATATATGCTGTTGGTCTATACTATAACCGACCATCTACATCGTCACCGGATGGAAGGGCGGGCGCGAAAAGGCAACGCTGCAAAAAAAAATTTTGGACACTTGCTCAAGGGCACTCAGGGGGAACGAACTTCGGCTTGGACTGTTACCATTGATTACGGGGGTCAGACTAAACACCCCTGGATCGCTAGTTTTAGTAGTGATCGAGGGGGCCCTGATGAAATGGCTGGAGCCCTTTTAATTATTTGGATAACTGACCACCGATTCAGAATATACCTTCGAGAAGAATCAGCAAGACACTCGAAGGCGAATAAAATTGACTTTAATTACGGGACCTTCGACCTCGCCGGCGAAGTCGGTGTCTGCGTCTAAGTTTGTTGACAGATGGTGAGGAAAGGAACGAATAGTTTCCTATCCAAGCGAACAATAATAAAAAATAAATTATTTTTATTCAACAACTAGCTGAACACCACGGTTTCACCGCGTGGATTATGATGATGGATGATGATGATGAAAAGTAGCCTTGTTAATCCAGGGTATAAGGTATCCTGGTACCAAATTTAATCCAAATCCATTGAGCCGTTTGAGTGTGAAGGAGTAACAAACATACACAATATTAACATTTTATGACGTTTGACACGGTATACTTAGTAGTTTTATTACGACGAGTTCCCCACGTGTAATGTTACTCCTGACTGCATTAGATCAAAGTGTCAAAATATTGCATTATCATCAGGTTTCTTGTGAACAAAATGTCAAATTGACATGTCAAAACAAAATGAAATCATCCATTATTAGTTTGCAAGATATGGGACGCAACAAGAAAATTTATGCACATAGAAAAAAACCTACTGAGATTGGTTGCTAACCAACTTTAAATCGTTTTAGATCCTAAGCGAAATATGATAAGAAAAAAAAGATGATTTTGAAATACCTATTGAATGATACTTAACATAATTCGTCGACTTTAAATTTTTTCTTTTGCACAGTATGGCGTCTGGTTGTCGCCATATTGAATTTTGATTAATGTCTTTAGCGACGCTCGCAAGATTATGACAAATCGATTGACGTAAGAATCAACAAAATTGGACCAAGCATTGGTCTTTAAAGTGTCAGAGAAAGAAACATACAAAGGCTGATAAACACACAACGTCCTCAGAAACACAGAAACATTTTGTCTCGGTAAACTATTCAAGAACAGTAAAAATATCTTTTGTTCATTATTTCTCCAACATTGGAAACCTTAAAAGGAGGCACCAACCGAGGAGAATGCTCTCAGCATTGAGACCAGATGTTGTGTATGCATACATACCTACATGTAGATAGGTGTATGTATGGGTGAGTGTAATTCGAGGAATTACGTCGTTTATTATTCAATTAGTTTGGTTAATTTCGTGATAATTGAAACTGTATTTAAATTGATTTATGATTGTGGTTTAATGAAATACACATAAAAACGAAGTAAATTAACAGATGACAGAGTTAAATTTATAAACTCACTAGCTTTCGCCCGTGACTTCGTCCGCGTGGACTACAGTTTATCGCGATAAAAAGCATCCTATGTTCTTCTAGGATATTAAAAACCAATGCATAAGTATAGCACCAACGCTCTTGATGCTTTTTGACAAACTTGTTATTATTTCGTTTCCATGGCAACCGTCCCTTACGGCGATTAATCGTCATTTTCCAGTTTTTCGGTGGAAACTTTCTATTTTCCGGGATAAAAAGTATCCTATGTTTTATTCCAGGGACTCCATTTCAAATTTCATCAAAATCCGTCGAGCCGTTATCGCGTTAAAACTCCCCAAACAGACAATGTTCCACTTTTATGTATTGGTGTGGATAAACGAGAATTTGCTGTACGTTAACATACATTTTGTAATCAGATTCTCAAACACAATTCTCACGACTTTGATTGAAACAACGAAGTTGGGATTCTAGCCTGTCAGGGTTATCTTGATTGTAGAAAGGGGCGTTAAGCGAATAAGTTACTTAAAATCATTTAAAATAAGCTTTTATGCAGTAGCCATGTCATGTCTCGAGAACCAAACGTGTAAGCCAAAGTCCAGCCCGATAGCTTCAGTGGAAGTGGGTCGAATATTGATTGCAAAATTCCAGGACATACATACAAGTGAAGTTGAATAAGTTAATTTAAAAAATAAATAAAAAAAAAGCTTTTATGCAGTCACCATGTCATGATGAAACTTAGATCGAGCTATCACAATTAAATGCGTAAACAATATTTCGTGTTTATGCTATTAACCGTTGAGGAGTTCCCTAATCAGGAGCCAACCTAGAGAGCAGTAACCATGTTATGGTAAAACTTCAAAAGGGCTATCATGACATAATGACAAAAATTTCGTGACTGTGCTGCTGACCGTTGAAGAGTTCCTTTATCTGGAGCTGTTCCTGGGTGTCGATTCAGGTCATGATTACCATAGACATGCATTGTCATCGGGACTGAACCAACATGGAAAAATTCTAATCCGTAGGATAAGAGGAAGTGGTTCTAATTCTGCTTTCAAGGTTTGAGCTCAACAAACATACATACATTGCAAGTTAAATAAAAGCTTTTAATTTTTAAATAGTCTTTAGAGCAGTAGTTAACAGAATAAGTCTAGCGAATAGATAATGTTACGATTATTGTTATTGTAATATTACATAATGGATTAGTGATTTATGAAACTGCTGACGTTATACGTTTTCTTTTTATGGGCTTTTATTTAACTTCACTTATATGTAGGTTTCTGTGTATTTCTGTCTGTCCTGGAGTCTTTTAATACAAATTTCGTGCAGTTCCCGATTAGCTATCCGGCTGAAACATTCAGGGAAGCTCACAAACCGACAACAAAAATATTTAAAAAAATGAAATAATTAAGCTTACGCTCCCATTACGAGTACAGACCTATAAATAGCGCAGAGAATAATGATAATGACAATGACATTTTTGTCTTTTTTTTAATACCCCAACGTCTCCTACCCTGTTTCAGGTAAGTACTAATAATACTAACAGCAGAGTACTAATAGTCACTAAAAATTGTAATCAAATTACTTCCAAAAATATTAGAGACTAGCTTACCCGCCCGTGACTTCGTCCGCGCGGACGAAAAAAGCAATAAAAGTAAGTATTTATCGCGAAAAAAACATGCTACTTACGTTCTTCTAGGATAATAAAAACCAATGCAAAAGTAGACTTAGACTTCTTGGTTATTGCCTCCGTGGCTTGTTGACTTAGTCTGTGGCACCAACGCTCTTGATGATTTTTAACGGACTTGTTATTTCGTTTCCATGGCAACCGTTCCTTACAGCGAGTATTCAACTTGTTCTAGTTTTCCCGTGGAAACTTCCACAGAATTCGTGGAATTTTCCGGGATAAAAAGTATCCTATGTTTTATTCTAGGGTAAAAGCTATCTCCATTCCAAATTTCATCGAAATCCGTCCAGCGGTTATCGCGTGAAAGCTCCCCAAACAAACAAACAGACAACGTTTCACTTTTATATATTGGTATGGATTTTGTATTAACTAGCTTAGTAGCTAAAAAACAATTTAAATTTTAAACAATTAAATTTTTGGCAAGGCAAGCTGCCTTGCCAAAAATGAACTTATGCCAATAAATTATTTATTTTTGGAATGTGCTTATCAGGGCCTTCAATTTGATACCCATATTGTAAAATTGGAAGAAAAATTGTTGTCGAAACATACAGCCGCTTCATTGTTTTTTTTTAAATAGTAGTCTATCTTACTCGGAGGAGGGGTGTAAGAATTCTAACGATACCCCATACGTCTAATCTGTTCAGACATTTAAAAGTTGTGGTGGAATAAAGAAACTCACATACATACAAACATACATAAATGCTAAAAACATTGCACTCCTTATTTGAGCAGTCGTGTAACAAGGCAAACTAATATAGGACTTTTACAAGTCAAAAATTAATATCTCATGAACAAGGAGAAAAAATATATTCTTATAATATTATAAATAGACCAAATCAGTAAAGTCTGTAAACTTTATTTGTTTCAACTCAAGTTTATGATTCATTCACATCATATGACTCACTAACAAACACTGAATATGAAAAGGGAACGGAAATATATAAACTAGAAACAAATACAATATGTACGTTCAATATTCAGTTGGTGACATAAAACCTAACGATAAACATGAAATTGGTTTGGTTTAACATTAAGTACTAAAAACTGAAGAGTAGGCAATTTTGTAGTTTAGGAATCTACACTAATATTATACGAGATTTGATTTTTTGTATGTTTGTTTGTAATGGATAAACTCAAAAAATACTGAACCGATTTTAAAAATTATTTCACCTGTAGTAAGCTACATTATCAGCGAGTAACATGGGTAGTATTTAATTTCAAAAAAAATTGATCCGTGCATAAATTGCAATAATACATTATTGCAATTTATGCACGGATCAATTTTTTTGTATACCATGGGTTACAACCCATGGTATCAAAAATGACGGCTGTAAGGAACGCATGACATGTTGGAAACGAAATAATAACAAGCCTGTCAAGTACGTGAGTACTAATGCAGTTGTCTATGGTTAAAAAGCACCACGGTCGTTGCTTTCAAAGATTTTGAGTTAAGCTTAAATGGCGTATTGTTTCGGTAACTCTTCGTCGAATTTTAATTTCAATCCAGATCTTTTTGGATCATGTCAGGCCATTTGGTCTGAAGCGTTGGAAGACGATACGGCACGGTTCAAGTAACAACTTAAATTGCAGTCTTAAGATGTTTTTAATATTCGTCTTTATTCTGAAGGAATAGAGTAACATTTACAGAAAGGTTGTACAGCGCAGTTTTCAAATTAATCATCAATGACACATAGAATTTGATTTTTATAGGTCAACTGGGCTCAGGGGAACCTGACCCCTCTCGTTAGTCATAGCAATTCTGCCAACCTCGATTTCGTGCAGATGTGGATTTCTGCCAAATTGGTTACGGCTTATTTTTATTTAGGCTACGTTTTTTTATTTTAGTACAAATATTTTCTGTCATATTTAGTTGAGAATATTTTCGACGGTAAAACGATAATATTTTTTTCTACAAAGATTGCATCATTATTCATTAGTTTACTTGGATTTATATATCGTAAGAAAAAAAGATGACTCAGTTATTAAAAAGTTCGTCATACAATTTGGAAAGGAAAGTGACAAATTGAAAGCAGATTTGTACGATAAATACAGAACTTTCGAAAAATAATAGTTTTGAACCCTATGTAGCTGAAGACGCTTGTTTTGGCATCTAAATATAGCAGGTCCGATCTTCTGTCTAGGATATCGAACACACGATCGAAGCAACACCCCACCGTCACGGACTAAGATCTTGCTTGAAACCCGTTTCAGCGAAATGCCTTTTATGAGAAACCAGGACACCAAACTGGTTTTCACCGAGGAGTGCAAGCTTTTCAATAACAATGAATAGAAAACGGGTACGAAATCTTTACAAAACATTACAGTACGCGAGTCCCAAATATGGCACAACTAGAATCATCGACCATCTATCCCGTTTAATACGAAACTGCGCGTGTAATCAACTAAATATTCCGACGATCCGAAAACGATTACCAAAAATATATAACCGATGTAATGCACTGCCTTCAGAAAAGGCCAGGTTTTATCACAGAACACGGCTAGAGACAGCAGATGCAAATAGCTGTGGGGATTCACAATCCTCCAAAGACCGGTGGCAAAGAAAAATGTGTCAGACTTGAACATAGTTTCTCGCCGGTACACATCGTATTCTGCACAGTTTTCCAACAGCTCTTGATAAATATCGATGTATCTGTTCCAAGCTAGAGATGACAATAACATCTGTCCAGAGAATAGTCCAACAACTTGGACTATTCTCTGGAAAGTGACTTTAGTTTTGTATGAGATACCTATTTCAGCCGTGAGTTCCTTTTCTATGTCTTCGCTTGAATTGATTTCCTTCAATTGATGATAAGGTAGAGTGCTTACTGGAGTGCCTTTGTAGCCCCGTCGTGGGGGGTTATTTTTAAGATAAAACAAAATGCCGATGACCATAGCAATTACGCCTATTAAGTCGCAGATGCCGTCTACCCAATAACCTAGGGTCCCTACTTCGGACCTCTCGCCTTTTATATGCTTTCTTTCTCTCGCAACATGTCCGTCAAGGTCATCCAGGAACATTCTAACTTGGAATAGTACTACTCCCAGCCGTCTGGCGGCTAGATTCTGACAGGTCAAGAGCTTGGCTCCTACGAAGGCCACGAACACGTGAAAGAAAGAAATCATATTGGGCGAAATGATTAACCATTTTTCGGAGATCCCTAAGCCTATATCCAAAATAGAACATAACGGTCCGTATATGTAGTGGTTTATGTGGTCTACCATTAAAGCTTTGACTGTCGGATGACATAATGGATTTATATTACACGGTATCCAAGTTACGTCCTCGTAATTCGGCCCGATTTTCGACTTATACGTTGAAGACTCGGTGACGTTTCTACTTTCGACGTCATCAAATATATCAATCTTAAACACTTGTATCCTTAAAAATAAAAAAGTGTCCATACAAATGCAGAATATAACTATGACTAGTAACATCACTGTCAGTATCTTACTGGCTTGCGAAGAAGGCCACATCATTTTGAAAATAATTCAAACACTAACAATGTATCCAAGTCTGGAATATATAAATTGAATTACTGTTACAATATACCTTTTTTATACAGAACGATCTGTTATAAAAGCCTAGACGGTTTCTATAAATATAGAACATGGGTTCTTATAATAGATGCCTATAGTAAAATTGAACAATATAACACTTATAAATCTAAAAGGCATATAATTCGTACTGCATCTTCTCGTCATACTCCCGTGTCGAAAAACAGGTGCATGTTTTCAACTCCTTCACGTCTTTTGCCTTCTATACATTCCTCGTTCGCTTATAAATGTTTCGAAAACATCAACATCACTGTATTAATTCTTCGAACAGTTTGTTTGCAAAATCGATGCCCCGTTAGCGGATGCGTTATCATAAACACCATGTAATTTTAATCGCTGACTAACACTGACACTGTACACTCATTTTGTCGTCACTGACAACTTTTTTCACTGATCACCGTTTTGTTGTGAACATTATCGATGTAGTGTAGTCTGCGGGTGTGTGAATTTGTTTCGAATTTTGCAGATGCGTGCGCATTCGTCTGGCTCGCGGGACGGTGTGGCTCCGGCGGGCGTAGCTCGGCTAGCTCGCAACTTCGCAGGCGAGCGAAAGGTTGGGACGTGACTTGTCGATTGTTTTGTTGTAAAGCTTCGATGAACGTGGACTTATCTTATCGATATGAAGTTTTGTCGGCTCGGAAGCTCGTGTATAATAAGTGCTGACTTTAGCTTTAAATGTAAATTGTTGTTGTAAAACAAATGGTAATTCAACATTATTTTTTTCATCATCATTTACTTTCAGTTGCCTAGTTCTTCTGCTTATGTACTTATTTAAACAATTTACTGAACACATTATCAGTTTCTTACCGATTTGTAATTAACCTAAAATTTCCAACTTTACGAAAGTAAAAACGATAAGAACTAAGAAAGTGTATTTATTTAAGTACAGAGGATAGCCGTAACTTCCATTTATGTTGTCTTGCTCCGAGTAATATTAAACAATTTATTTTAATTTTAAAATTGAATGTATGAGGCAGCAGAAAACTTATTTTGAATAATTAATCTACAAACTAATATTATAATGTGGAAATATTGTTGGTTGTAACGGATAAACTAAAAAAAAACTGAACCGATTTTAAAAATTATTTCAGCTACAGAAAGCTACATTATCAGCGAGTAACATGGGCAGACATTTATTTTTCGAAAAATTAGTTCCCTACGTAAATTGCAATAATTTTGCAAAAATTACGATTACTTTGTATAAGGAACGTTGCCATGGAAACGAAATAATAACAAGTATGTCAAGTAATGGTAATAATGCAGTTAACTATGGTCAAAAAGCACTGATGCCAATGATTTTGAATTACGCTTACTGGCGTCTTTTTTTGGAAGTTACGACGGTTATAATAATGCTAAACGTAAAAAATTGCGGTGGTGTGAGCGCTACCGATAAACTCAAAAAAGTCGTAAACGTTTCACGACAATCAAACGCCGTGCGCCCCGACACAGTCCCACCCGTTTTTTTAAACCAAAGGAGGTTGAATTACGCTAACTGGCGTTAAACCTTAACTTATTATAAAGAGAAAAGATTTGACTTTTGTATGTGTGTTTATTTGCAGTAATAGGACGTATAGACCAAAATCAGCCAAATTGATGTTTTTGCGTGATCTTTAATTCGGTATAACTCGCGACTTGTACGTGGCTTAGACGTTTCCCGACAAACAAATGGCCGTGCGCCCCGACACAGCCCTGTCCGGGTTTTTAAATCATACGAGGTTGAATTACAATTACTTCCCACCCGGTTTTTTAAACCAAAGGAGGTTGAATTATGCTTACTGGCGTTAAACCTTAACAGTAAGCGTGATTCAATCTCCTTGCGTTAAACAGAATAATACTATAATCTTCCTATAAATCTACCCATGCGAAGTCGAGGCGGTAGCTAGTAATTAATAAATCCTTCAAGTAGAATATCGGTGCGTATGTCCGATAATATCAATTTGCAAATGAGTAATTATGCGTATAGTGACTCCGAACGAAACGTGCCTGTATCTGCGATAGTATCAATTTAAAAATGAGTAATAATGCGTATAGTGACTCCGTGCAAAACGTCACTATTCCAATACCGAGCCAATTCCAATCATGTTCAAGAGTGACCCTGCTGGTCTATGACTTAATCACTTAAGTCAAGGTTCACCAAAAAAGCTAAGGAGCGCAAGATTGCACGAGTGAATAATTAGCTTAAAAGCTAAAAAACAAATACCTGTATAAATTATATACTGTTGGAAAGTGCTTAAAAAGGCCCCCGATTTGATACCCAAATCGTGCCTGTCTGTCTGTATAATTGTTCGCGCATCACGTAAAAAATGCTGAACCGATTGCGATGCGGTTTTCACTGTTGGTTAGTGACCAGTTTCTCCAAGTCAAAATTTATACTAAACAGAAATTATGTGACTCTGCGAAATGACCTCAATATTGCGGCGCCCCCCTCCACTCCGCGCATTGCGGCACAATCCTCACTTAACATTATATATTCTTTGAAACTTTAGCAATCGAGTGGTGTAATTAAATTTTGGATGTCGATGACAACATCAGATTTCATTATCATCAGTTTTTTTGGATTGCCTTCCTATGGAAGCAAATTTATAGATGTGTTGACGTCAAAATCTGATATTTGGATCGAACAACTGCGCTAAGCTCCAGGGGCAACAAGGCTGATAAGCTGGGACTGGGTAGGTCACTTTGGCCTAATCATCCCCATCAGTGGCCAAAAATCACAAATAGATGGCTGAAGATGGACGAAGCCTCAAAGGCAACGCGTAGTCATTTGGTGTCAATTGGAGTTGGAGAAAACGTTACTTTTCCTGGATATCCGAGTGTCGGTGAGACCTAATAGCTTATCTCATTCTGTTCATAGGAAGCAAACACATTGACATAAACCTTAACGCCTTGTCACATCACCACCCGCGTCATTTACAATTCAGTAGACAGATCTCTCTTAGAGCTTATGCCCTCTGTGACCCTAAACATTTGGATGCCGAAGTGTCGCATGTTCAGGAGGTCCCCAAGCTTAACGGATATGAATGAACAGACGTTGGAAACTATACTTTTTTAAACCTACTTGGAAAATAGGTATAATATTTAAGTAGATGTCCAGTACAGAAACCCGACTGCGATTTTTTTTATTGAATACGAGCTGACCGCCCGTAAAAATAATCACACTATATTATATTTATTCTGTGCTAATATTCTAAAGACGAAAATTTGTATGTATGAGAGGGTGAGTGTGTGTGTATGTTTGTTGCTTCTTCACGCTTAAACAGCTGAACGGATTTGGATGAAATTTGGTATGCACGTAGCTTATACCCTGGATTAACACATAGGTTACATAGGCTACTTTTTAACCCGGAAAAATGCACGGTTCCTTAGGGACGCGGGTAAAACCAAACCAAACCAAAAAAATGCACGGTTCCTTAGGGACGCGCGTAAAACCAAACCAAACCAAAAAAATGCACGGTTCCTTAGGGACGCGGGTAAAACCAAACCAAACCAAAAAAATGTACGGTTCCTTAGGGACGCGGGTAAAACCAAACCAAAAAACTAGACTTTATTGTCCGAGCGAACGCGAAGTTGGAGCGAAGCGTCTCTGTTTCAGCTTCGGCAAAAATATTTCTTATGTCCGGATTTCTAATAATCTAACGACGAAACTTGCTCAAGCGATTTTTTAGAATTTTTTAGTCGTCGGGGATTTTTGATTGGGGGTGTACTTCTCCCAAAAAAGGGTAAAAGGGGGCTACAAAATATCTCCGCCATATTAAATCCGATTTCCATGGTTCTTTTTTTATTCGAATAGTGCAACTTTTAATACAAAGATACCGGGTTCGGTCCTAGGCTTCGCTCTAATGACTTTTCTAAGTTTTGTGCTGTTTTATATCGCTCCGTGCTTCGGTGGGTACGTTAAGCTGTCGGTTCTGGCTGTTATTGATTAATAGCAGTTATTAATCCATGTCAGAGGCCCCGAGCGAGCTGACAAATTCCAGCACAGCAGATGCCAGCACTACCTCATACGACAAACAAACAGCACTTTTTTAATATTTCCTCGCTTGTCGGTTTTAAAATTGTCTCACGGTCAAAGTTGTCTTCATGGTAATCTTCTCTATCATAGAGATACGCCAATACAGACGCTATAGGAAGACGTCTTTTCTTAATGTGGTTCTGAAGGCTTTGTGCCAGATTTTTGCTGATGTCACAGTTTTGGTTATCTAAAGACTTTAACATGAAGTTTAGGGCTATATCAGCCGTCATCAAACCGGCCGTCATTAAATCAGCTTCTCTCTTACAAAGCGACTCTACTGTTATATTAACGACACGAAGGCTTTCGTGTAAATCCTTCGCGCCTCAAGCCGTGAGATATTTTTTTTCTTTTCAATATCGAAATTCCGGTTTTAATCACACCAATTCCGAAATTACAAACGATACTGAAATATTTCGGAATTCCGGAATTTTGTTAATACCGGAATTCTAGAGCTCGAGCCCTAATTGAGCTACTGAACTAGATGAGAAAGATACCTGAAAAAGCAATATGTAGTTAATGTACTAGGACAAAATGGAAATCATATTAAAAAGTAGCTTTGCTCGCGTGGTTTTTTTCTGTGGGTTAAAGTAACCTATGTGTTATTCCAGGACGAAAAAGTACAATATACCAAATTTCGTTCAGCCGTGAAATAGTATTTAATCGACTGCTCGGCTTCTTCTCATCGAATTGAGATACCAAATACACAAGTTTTTAAGTCCAACCCTAAGCTAACAGCAAAAACCGCCTGGCAATCGGTCCAGTAGTTTTTACATGATATGCGAACAAACAAACAGACAGACATACACAAATTATAAATTGTTATATTTTTGATCAGCAGTTTATTTTAAGTCAAATACTAGAGAAAATTTATATTACTAGATTTGACCCAAACAAACCGGTCAATCTAAATAAAATATTTTACTCAAACAATACTAGTAATGTGGTCATTATTTCGACAACCTTCTTTGGGCAAAGTCGACCTTGCCGCGCTTCTTGAATAGGCGCCAGCAAAGTTGTATGGAATTTCATTACTGTCGTGTTTTGCGGCCAGCAATTTCCTTTGAAAATCCATTATTGTCGTGTTTTTTTAGTACTATTATTTATTCTGTGGTTTTGTTAACCACCGAACGCGAAAAGAGAGGCGTCGTAGTTCCCAAACGTATGGACCGATATTTATGTTTTTTTTCTGTTTGAAAGCTGATGTGATCGAGATGGTTCTTAGCTATTATTGTTTTTGTTTGTTATTGTTATGTTGTAGTATGTTTTTTTGTTTTTGTTTTTTATTATTGTTTTTTTTTTGTTATTGTTGTTGTTGCTCTTGTTGTTTTTGTTATTTTTCTTGTTGTTTTAGTTGTTCCTGTTGTTTTCGATGTTCTTGTTGTTTTTCTTGTTGTTTTTCTTGTTCTTGTTGTTTTTATTGTTGTTCTTGTTGTTTTAGTTGTTCTTGTTGTTTTTCCTTTTGTTGTTGTTTTTGTTGTACATGTTCTTGTTGTTTTTTGTTGTTATTCTTTTTGTTGTTGTTGTTCTTTTTAATTGTTCTTGTTGTTTTGTTGTTGTTGTTGTTTTAGTGGGTTATATAATTTTTTCATCAGTTTGCTAGTTTTATTTAAATTCCTCGCATAGTTTGAGTAAAGCACTATACAAGCCTTGGTCCGCAATGACTGCCCTGCTGGCCACGCTATGATGGCCTCGAGCTTTGCTTAGTTAAGTTATCGGCCTTCAAGCTTGGCCATCATTGCAGCTCTTGCTGACCGCGCTGTGATGGATTCGAACTTAACTTAGCTACGCTCTCGGCCATCATCATCGCTGCCAGCAACGCAGTCATTACAAACCGCGGCAGTAATGTACTATTATTTAAAAAAATGGCAGTCAACGAACTATGTCAAGCGGAGTATCATTGAACAGGTATTTGAAAATCATCTTTAGGTCTCTCTTATTATTTTTCATTTCGAATAATCATTTGGACATATAACTATTTAAAGTTGGTTAGCAAACATTCTCGCTGAAATTTTTGCTCCTTTTTACACGACTGCCCAAAAAAAAGGAGTGTATTATTTTTATTTTTAGGATTCATGTATATATGTGTATATACATACACATATATATATATGAGTTATATGTATATGTATGTGAGTTTCTTTATTCTACTATAACTTTTAAATGCATGAACAGATTTAGACGTATGGAGTATCGTTAGATTCCTTACATCCCCCGAGTAACATAGGCTATATTGTTCTTAGTGTTAAAGTTTTCGTGAACCTGATACATAAAATTTTACATACAGATACATATTATCTTGTTCTTTCAAAAAAATCAATATGGCGTCAGTATGGCTCCATTTTCAGAGGCGTTTTTTTTTCTTCGTATTTTACGATATGGGTATTAAGGAGTGGCGCGCTCACTCACTCACTAATTTACATGAGTGAGTAGGCGCGCTCGCTCTCTCACTAATTTACATGAGTGAGTAGGCGCGCTCGCTCGCTCACTAATTTACAGGAGTGAGTAGGCGCGCTCGCTCGCTCACTAATTTACATGAGTGAGTAGGCGCGCTCGCTCGCTCACTAATTTACATGAGTGAGTAGGCGCGCTCGCTAATTTGAAAACCTCATTGAATATGAATAGATTGAGAATAAAAACGTTTATTAGCACGAAACACTATAAAACAATAATAATAAAAAAAAACAAAAAAGTTCGTACTAAAAATTATATTAAGTACATGAATGAATTTATAGCTTGTACCAAAGTGGCCTGCACTCAGCAAAAATGTCCACAGGACGCTGATTTTCAGACAAACTCCGCATTGCAATCGGTCCAGTAGTTTTTACGCGATGCGCGAACAAACAGACAGACAGACAAATAGACAGACACGAATTTTAAAAATGTTATGTTCTTGTTCAGTAGCTTATTTTGAGTACACCAGACCTTTCTTTTTTAATTATCTTCTTTGTGCCGACTTTTTCGTTCTTATTGCTTTATTAAGTATAGATTATAAGCATAGAAGATAGATAGATGAGGTAGTGCTGACCTCTGTTGTTAGTTTGTCAGGTCGCCCTAAAGCTCCATACAGTAGTCGCAGCGGAAGTATGTGTCTCGGAAGTTGTCTGCTAGTCGCTGCTCAAACTACTATTTTTCAGGCGCAATCCCAATGTTGAAGGTGAAGACAGCATTGTATAACTGCCTCGCACTCGCTTACGTGTTTCGCATATTCTATCTCGCTCTTACTTTATGCTGTTTTATCCCCACAGCAGTACCTGCGCAATCGTTCACAGAGCCTAACTTCACAAACATATAAATTAGCTGCGACTACTGTACGTGGTTTAAAAACTGCTTTCAATTATTAAATATAATAATATTACACATCCCCCAATGCTTATCTCTACATAGATAAAACAAACTAGCTTTCCGTCTGTCTATCTATCTGTCTGTCTGTCTGTATATGCGCTAACTCCTCCTAAAACCACGCTAAGTATTTGGAGGTGGTTTTCACCATCAGTTAGATATTTTCCGCGGAAGGATTATATCCACGCCAATATATAAAACTGAAACGTTGTCCGTTTGTTTGTTTATGAATGCTTTCACGCCAAAACGGCTGATCCGATTTTGATGAAAATTTGTAAATACTCTGGGTAATAAAGTGGTGTTACTATAATAAGAATGTTTATTCTACTACATACCTGAGGAACTTGCGTAGACTTCCCGCACCCCGTCTCTCCCACCAGCACGAGGGTCTGATGGCGCTCCAGCAGGAACAGCACGTGACTCCTGTACTGGAACACCGGGAGCCTCTGCCGCTGCGTCTCCAGCGGTAAGTGGTGGTACCGATTGTAGGTGAAGTTGGTTTTGGAATCACTGTCCACAGTTAGGGCAGTGTCGGAGTTAGGGTCTATAAGGGTCTCTATCTGGCCGTCTTTGTTTCTTGTTGGGTAGAGAGATTCGTCTCCTGTTGACAATATTAATAATTATTATTAGGGGAAACAAAAAAGAAACAAGCGAGCCTTACAGTAGTCGCATATGATGTGTAACATCTGAAGTCTCATTTTGGTGATAAGCAACATTAGCATACTCTTGCACCGCGCGTAAGGTGTCAATCGATTCGTCACAGGGTTTTTTTTACCAGACTATGGCAAGGCAAAGTAAGGGTTATGTGTTCAAACTAAAAACTTGATCCGATTTTGACTAGCAAGGTATTAATCGATTTGTCTTATTGCAAGAGTGACATATGTATTTTTTACCCGACCAGTCGGGTATTTGTTTTTGAACTTATGTCTTGTTTAGCTTATACATATAATCAGCTCGGCAATGTAATATTTAATTTTTGGCAAAAGACAGAGGACAAAGAGAGGAGGTGGAGGGAGGAGGCAGGACGCACAGAACAAAATCGGAAAATTGATGTTTTTGTGATCTTTAGTTCGGTATAACTCGCAATTTAGATAAGGAAGCATATTATTAAGATTACGTTGAGAACATTCAATTCAATTTGAAAAGGTTTACAATATCTCTAGACTAAAATTGAAAAACATGGATGTAATAAAAACCCAAAAGTGCAGCAAAGAGCGAATGAGAGAATTCCAGGACTAGATCAAATTGTACGTGGCGTAAACATTTTATAACTAACAAACAGCTGTGCGCCCCAACATAGACCCATCCATTTTTTTACTAACCATCCATATCCATAGACCCATCCATTTTTTTACTAACATAGACCCATCCATTTTCAAATTGTATGTGGCGTAAACGTTTTATGACTAACAAACAGCAGTGCGCCCCAACATAGACCCATCCATTTTTTTACTAACATAGTCATCCATTTTTAAATTGTACGTGGGGTAAACGTTTTATGACTAACAAACAGCAGTGCGCCCCAACATAGACCCATCCATTTTTTAAAAGCTTTTATTTAATGTTTATATAATGTATGTATGTTTGTTTATCCAAAGGGGCTCAAATGACAACATATCATGGAACTTGATGTTCAATGAAAAGGAGGAGAGATAAATGGACTGCTCCTCCTCAAAACCATACAAAGCTAACAAACCTGCTCATGGTCAAGGATTGATAGCAGATAAAATAAGAAAAAAAAAAGTATGTTTGTTTAGGTCAAATCTTGCAAGCTGAATTAGAACCACTTCCTCTTATCCTACGGAGTTGAATTTTTGCATGTTGGTTCAGTTCCGATGACAATGCATTTTTATGGTAAGCTTGACCTGAATTGACTTCGAGGAACAGCTCCAGATAAAGGAACTCTGAAACTCAGTCTCTTCTGCTGCCATTACTCGACTACGCCGACGCCTGCTATTTGGACTTAACCGAAGAACAGCTAAATAAGCTAGAGCGCTTACAAAACTTTTACATTCGGTTTGTTTTTGGCTTACGCAAGTATGACCATGTATCTGATTTTCGCACAAAGCTCAAATGGTTACCAATCCGACGTCGCCGGGATACTCATGCCCTCTCTCTTCTGTACAGTGTCCTATTTAATTCATTGACCCCTCCCTATCTCAAAGAGCGATTTGAGTTCCTTGATCTTTCCCATTCCCGTATTCTTCGTTCCACCAATACTCTGCAGTTGAAAGTGCCTGACCAATCTATGTGTTATCACAACTCTTTTACTAAACGGGCTGTAAGACTGTGGAATGCTTTGCCCATCAACATTAGAAAAGCTAAGTCGATAGCTGTCTTCAAAGACATTGTGAAGAAGCACTACCTGTCATAAAGCTGGATTCATAATTATTCATAGATAATTTATACACTATTCCTTTCCTTTGTGAACATGCTATTTATTTATGTATATTATATTACAAATTTGCCAATATATATATGTTATATTATTTAATTATAGTATATATATTTATGTGTTTAACAAAATTTTATGATAATGCATTATGTAAGTATGTATACAAATATTAAGTTATATAGTTGTATATAGTTATATAGTTTATATAGTTGTTATTTGTCTATTAACTTTATTGTTCCAAAGTAAGTCTCCATCACTGACCGCAATGTATATTTTATATTCCTGTCCATCCAAAGGTTGCCTGTAAGAAATTGCAAATAGCGATAAGGCTGCCTATTGTACAACATTAGATTTTATATATAATTACTGTTATGTTGTTTTTTATTGTAATGTGTTCAATAAAGAGTTATTGTATTGTATTGTATCTTCAACGGTCAACAGCACTGTCACTAAATTTTGTGTACACATTCTATTATGATAGCTGGTTTGAAGTTTCACCATGACATGGCTGCAACACTTAGGGTGGGCTCCTGACTTGGGAAATCCTCAGCGGTTAACATCACAGACAAGAAATGTTGTGTAGGCATTATATTATGATAGCCGGTTTGAAGTTTTACCATGACATAGCTGCTGCACTCCGGGTTGGCACCTGACTAGGGAACTCTTTAACGGTTAACAGCACAGACACTAAATTTTGAGTATACATTATATTATTCTAGCCCGTTTGAATTTTTACTATGATATGGTTGCTGTTTTCCGAGTTGGCTTCTGATCAGGGAACTCCTCAACATTTAACAGCATAGACACAAGATAATGTTTTATGTAATTAATTGTGATAGCCCTTTCTAAGTTTCATCATGACATGGCTACTGCATACCAGTTTTTTTTTAAATGTTTCTTGTTTTCAAATCAAGAAAGATCGACAAACAAGAAACAAGTGTAATAACTAAAACCCGACTACAGTTGTCCGTCACTCTTGCCACAAAGATGAATCGATTGATACCTCGCTTGTTAAAATCAGACCAAGTTTTTACTTTAAACACATAACCCATCCCTAGCTTCGCCGTAGTCGGGTAAAAAAATGCCTATGATGCTATACCACAGATTAGAGAGTAGGTACTATGTTCTCTATGCAAACAAATCTAGTGATACCTCGCTTGTCAAGGTGTGACCATTATGGGCAAAGTTATGTGATACCTCGCTTGTCAAGGTGTGACCATTATGGGCAAAGTTATAGGAAACATCCACATACATACATATACTGTTATACTCATTAATAGAAGTAAGTGCAACACAAAATGTATATCAAGAGCTCAAGAAGAGTACCTAATAATATGTTTGGAACTGATGTATTAATTCAATAGCATTGAATGAAGTTAATAACTTAAATTGTATTGGCACAACACTTTGTAAACAAGAATATAACCTAAAAATGTTTTATGGAATGGAATATATAAATAATTTTACTTACCCGGCATAATAAACTTCGGTCTTTGGCTAATCATTTCACAAAACAATATACACGGCCTTTTCACTACTTTGGATAACTTCCAGCTAACTTGAAAAATAAAATAAATTAATCAGAAACGTAAACCAAAACAAAGGTTTTTTTTTTACTGTCGATTCAATCGTTGGACGTGGATTGATTACATTACAATACAATCCCTGCATTCGAGATGATGCAGTGGCGTTTTCTGTGCTAGTGTCCTTTTCAAACCGAATGAAAAACGACCCTAAAGCTCTACGCCCTAAACTAAAGCATAAAATAAAGTCGCTTTTCCGATGTCAAATTTAACTGTCATGTCCAAAGGGAACGCTGATCGAAACATATTTATGCTGTTATTTTCGATCATTTAGCATCAAAACGAATGGCCCCAATACCAAAGACTACAGTATACTACAGTATATATTAGGGAATAGACAGCACTCTCAGCCGTATTTTGATAATTATTTACGTAAGCGTCATCTATCCGTGATGTTGGCGTACTAAAATCAATATATATACATAAATAGCTATAGCTAGGGTGCGTCCTACGAATAAGTAATAAGTCAGGAAACGTTACAGCGTTAATAAAATGACCCAACAAAAGTCGTGCCCAAGTAGGTGGGGCTTAAAAGTCGTGTCCAGCGCGTCATCAGTCGTACATTTTTCATGCAAGCGAGCACACGTCATATCTTCGCGTACGTTTAAGTTTTATCATTGTGAACTACAGCTGTGAATCATCATGCCAGCATGTGTTGTGAAGAGGTGCAGGATCCATACAAGATTAAAATGTCCAGGGATCACTTTTCACTAGAAGTAGTTGCAAAATTATAATTATATTCAAAGACGTTCAAATACATTATCAAACCGCGATGGTCAATACTATGCAAAATGAAGTCAGTCAATTTTTGCACTAAAGTTTTTTTTCTACTCGATGAAATTTTGAAATTAAGCTGTTGTTTTTTCACGCAGATGTTCATACCGAAGAAACGTCAACATAATTAGGAGAATACTAAACAAAATGAGAAAATAAACAATAATGAACGATTACAGTTGGTATGTAATATAGGTTCGGCTTTTTCGACTCATGGGAATAACAATAGCATTAAAAAATAGTTCATAGTTTGATCGAATTAAACGTGCTTTACGTTTAATTTTTCAGGCTAATGAAAATTCACCTTCTGAAAATTTTGAAGTGTTTGATTTACCTGAGTTGCTCAAAAAAACAAATAATGCAAACCCTCAAGCGCATAAGGCACAAAAACTTGTAAGATTTCACTATTATTTTTTGCTCTTAAGATTTAGGTTCGATAGGAATTTTTATTTTAGCTGTATATGTGTATCTATTTCAATTAGAGACAGTCTTTCATAGATTTGAAACTGATCTTCAATAAGGTTATTTTCAGGAGAATAATATCAACACTGAATGTAATGACGGCGTTGAAGAAGAACCAAGAAAAACAAAATTAATAAATAATCTTATTTCAACCGAAGTCTTTAGTTTTGAAGAAAGAGGATCATGCGTTACGCCGATAAATATACCATCGTCAGATATTGAATCTGCTCTGAATACTCCTAAAACACACATTTTAAAGCAAAAACTAAGAAAAATACTATTTTGGCAGTGAAACGACTATCACAGATCAGAAATCTACAACGCCCAAATAAAAGATTAACTATGAAGAATATTTCACTTAATATATTTTATCCCAATTGAAGAAAAATGGATTTGGCGATACTACAGAAAATACTGCATTGAATGATTTTTCGGACGATATAGTTTTAGCCCTTAAAAGGAAAAAGTCAAAAGTTACTTTGATCTTTGATGGCTGTGAATCTAACATCGCTACGGCTAAGATGTTGGGTTGCAATTTTGAAGACACAAACAATTCAAAATCGTTTTTGGACCACCCATCTACCGGAGACCCAGTAGTTGTAATATTAGATCCATTTCATATGGTGAAACTTGTGCGTAACACATTAGAGGAAAAAGACACTGGTAGATAAAAACAAGAAAAAAATTGAGTGGGCACATTTGCAGAAACTGAAAAATGTTCAAGATATCGTTGGATTGCATTTTGGGAATAAATTGTCAAATCGGCATATAGACTTCCGAAATAATATCATGAACGTGAAACTAGCGCTTCAAACCTTAATTCAAAGTGTAGCTGATGCGATTAAGTTTGGTTCGCAACAGTTAAACATGCCAGATTTTCAAGAAACAGATGCAACTGTTAGCTTTTTAGAAACGTTTAACAAACTTTTCGACATACTAAATTCAAGACCGACCGATACGGGTTTAAACACCCTTTTTCAGTGGTAGAAAAAGAAAAACTACATGACGTTTGGGATCAAAGCGAAAAATATATTAAAGGTCTCTAAATCAATGTGCAGTCAAAAAAAACTCGGTAAATGGACAAAGAGTAACAGTATATACTAACTCCTTGAAACCAGTGACCAAAACTCAGTCCAAAACTGGACTTCTAGGACTCCTCATATGTATTTCAAGTTTTAAATTACTTTTTGCACGGCTAGTAGAGTTACAAATATAGAAATTTATTTAACCATATTAAGCCAAGATCATATTGAGTTGTTTTTGGAGTGATCCGCAACCATGGCCGTTGCAACAATAACCCAAACGCCTGACAGTTTATGGAAATATATAAAAATAATTTACTGAACTTGAACCTCAGCTCTAAATTCACAGGTAACCGCATACCATTGGAGGACATTCCGTTTTAAGTTTCTCAGAATCCGTCTTCACTACATTGCGAAGAAAGATTCTCTTTTAATGTCTTCTGGACAAAAACTTAATAAATTAATTATATTTCGTGGGACAAAGAATTTAATGAATTGTAAAAAGTGAGCCAAAAAATGTAATTGTACAATAATATTGTTTTATTACTGACTTGGTCCGGTCCACTTATTGCATAACATCGTCCACGCCACTATGACTCAGCTGTCATAGCAGACATTGCAGCACGCGCGTGAACCAATCCCTGCTTTCGTTCTGAATTTAAACCAATCACCAAGCATGTCTATTTGTAACCTCGGAAGTGATTCGTACTTTGAATCTTACGTCGTTTTGGTTTGAAGTAGGGGCACTTTTAATGTGGCATTTGTTCTGAATTAGGGGTGCGTTTAAGTAAGTCGGTGAAATTTTCACCGGATAAAAATTAACTAGCGAGGGTTCGCTGAACGGAGTCATAGGTTTATCTGTCAAATTCTATTGTCGACTTGTCAAATGTATGTGCAGTAGCTTAATTTATGTCAATTTTTATATTATATTCATTGTACCAGAATTTATGTTACTGCATTATTATAAATATATATAGTAATTACGAATAAAACAATCACCAAATTGAATCTAACCACGAATCGAATGAGAAACAGCTGTCATTTTGACAGCAGACTAAAATTTAGCGACCTCAAAAGCTCGCTAAAATTTATCCTAGCCAGGCGAAAACTTATACCAGCGGACGCCCGTGAACGGGGCAGATTAAATTTTAGTCATGTTAATTTTTCGCCTCGCGGTGTGCTTGAACGGGGTGTTTGACGTTTAGTCAGTTTAAATTTTAAGCTGGATAATTGACTTAAACGCACCCTAGAGTTCCTGACTTATTATTTATTCGTAGGGTGCGTCTATGCAAGGCGGCGAAATTTTCACCGGATAGAATTAAACCAGCGAGGGTTTCGCTGAACGGAGTCATAGGTTTATCTGTCAAATTCAATTGTCGACTTGTCCAATTTATGTTCAGTTAATTTATTGAAGTCCCTTATAAATATAGATAGTATTTACGAATAAAACAATCAACAAATTGAATCAACCACGAATCTAATGACATGCAGCTGTCATTCTGACAGCAGACTAAAATTTGGCGACCTCAAAAGCTCGCTAAAATTTATCCTAGCCAGGCGAAAACTTATACCAGCGCCCGTGAACGGGGCAGATTAAATTTTAGTCTGGTTAATTTTTCGCCTCGCGGTGTACTTGAACGGGGTGTTTGACGTTTAGTCAGTTTAGATTTTATACTGGATAATTGACTTAAACGCACCCAATCAATCAATTCAATTGTCGACTTGTCAAATGTATGTGCATTATATATGAGTTTTGAACTAACTGTGATATTGTATTTACAGATGAGGGCAAATTACCACCAGAAAGCAAATCAAAGCCCTCCGCGCCTCCGGCTTTTTAAAAACACTCTAGTATAGGGCAGACAAGACCACGTGGAGTCGGGGTTGGCCGATTCGGTTCTGTGACAGTTTTTTCCATCTTGACACTCGCCTACACAAACGAGGCATCAAGGAGTGATTCTAGCTTTGTCTATGGTTGTCTTCGTATTATTGGCCGTGTAATATTGGTCGTACAAAATCGGCACGGGCTGATATTCCGTATCCAGTTGTACACGTAATATTGGTCGCGTAATACTGGCCGTGCATTATCAACCCGGACCGATTTTGTACGGGCAATAATACACGGCCAGTATTAGCCGTCCAAATATTACGTATCCATGTACACGTAATATCTGGCCGTGTAATATTGGCTGTACAATACTGGTCGTACATTATTTTGGTCGTGTATTATCGTCTCCCAGCTGTTCGACTCCGTGAATGAAAGCTTTAGCAAAATACAAAATGGGAAAATGTATAGAAACAGCCGGAACACGTACGTCGGCTCATCACATACTATGGATGGATAGTCTGCCAATCCTCAAGACAATTAAGTTTATTGGAAATAGAAAAAAATGTACCAAATGTATGTGAAAAATGGACAAATGTACCGTCACTCTCCTGCGGGGTCAAACAATTGAAGGGTTTCGATTAATATGTAAACACATGAACATTATCAACCCGGACCGATTTTGTACGGGCAATAATACACGGCCAGTATTAGCCGTCCAAATATTACGTATCCATGTACACGTAATATCTGGCCGTGTAATATTGGCTGTACAATACTGGTCGTACATTATTTTGGTCGTGTATTATCGTCTCCCAGCTGTTCGACTCCGTGAATGAAAGCTTTAGCAAAATACAAAATGGGAAAATGTATAGAAACAGCCGGAACACGTACGTCGGCTCATCACATACTATGGATGGATAGTCTGCCAATCCTCAAGACAATTAAGTTTATTGGAAATAGAAAAAAATGTACCAAATGTATGTGAAAAATGGACAAATGTACCGTCACTCTCCTGCGGGGTCAAACAATTGAAGGGTTTCGATTAATATGTAAACACATGAACAAGTAAGGCGGGAATTCATTTTTATTGCATCACTTTAGGGGGTGGAGGATGTGTATTGCGTTTATCATACTGGCTACTTCAGTGCAGACCTACAGATATTCTTATTTGTAATTATTGACTAATAACTAAAAACAAACAGTCCAATCGTATGGAAATTCTTATTTTTAATATCAAACACATAACATAATCACTCAATTACGATTACAAATCGTTTAGGCAAGTCGTCAACCCTTAAGGCCACTTGCACATCAAATTCCTAAGTCAGTTACATATTATAATGAAATCAGTGATTCCTTGGTGTCGGCGATGAGTTCCAAATTCAAGGTTTTCCACATTATAATTACTCAGATTTCTTTGTTATCTTATTCCTTCCATACGATTTGGATTTTTTCGATTTTTAGTGTTACGGTGCAACTTTTAGCGTGTGGCGCATAATTCATTTTTTTGTGTTTTTTGTCGTCGCAGCTCTTCAACACTTCTTCAGATTGCGCAAGTTGATTAGTTTCTAGTTTGCGCATAATTAGCTTGAGCTATCTGATGAAGTGTTGAAGAGCTGTGACGACAAACATACACCAACAAATTTGAATTTTGCGCTACAAGCCAAACGTTCCACCTTAATTCAAAATCATTACAAGCCTGCATTTTTTACTAATATAGTATTGTACCTGATCTAGTATACAAGTAAATAATATTAGAAGGTTAAACATTACTGTCATGTTTTATGCAACAGCTTAAATTCAATAAAAGTGTTACCATTTATTAAACTGTTTCATTCTCATTTCTTATAATAAATCGGTAGGTATGAAAATAAATTGAAATAAGAATTAACCGTGTTATGTCATTGAATCCATAGTATTACGTATTTTTCTGTAAAACTAGGTAACCTATATATGTTTTACAAACAAATACGTGGTAAGGAGAATGACAAAAAACAGATAGAATAGCAGGGGTGCGTTTAAGTCAATTATCCAGTATAAAATTTAAACTGACTAAACGTCAAACACCCCGTTCAAGCACACCGCGAGGCGAAAAATCAACCCGACTAAAATTTAATCTGCCCCGTTCATGGGCGCCCGCTGGTATAAGTTTTCGCCTGGCTAGGATAAATTTTAGCGAGCTTTTGAGGTCGCTAAATTTTAGTCTGCTGTCAGAATGACAGCTGTGTGTCATTCGATTCGTGGTTAGATTCAATTGGTTGATTGTTTTATTCGTAAATACTTTATATATTTATAATAATGCAGTAACATAAATTCTGTGCAACGAATATAATATAAAAATGATTCAATGATCAAATTCAAATTTATGTTCAGTAGCCTATTTTATGCATGCCCCCTAAGGGCATAAAATAGGCTACTGAACATAAATTTGACAAGTAGACAGTTGAATTTGACAGATAAAACCAAGATAAACCTATGACTCCGTTCAGCGAACCCTCACTAGTTAATTTTTATCCGGTGAAAATTTCGCCGACTTACTTAAACGCACCCCAGTATTGCTAAAATATACTAGTCAGGGGTGCGTTTAAGTCAATTATCCAGTATAAAATCTAAACTGACTAAACGTCAAACACCCCGTTCAAGTACACCGCGAGGCGAAAAATTAACCAGACTAAAATTTAATCTGCCCCGTTCACGGGCGCTGGTATAAGTTTTTGCCTGGCTAGGATAAATTTTAGCGAGCTTTTGAGGTCGCCAAATTTTAGTCTGCTGTCAGAATGACAGCTGTATGTCATTAGATTCGTGATTAGATTCAATTTGTTGATTGTTTTATTCGTAAATACTATCTATATTTATAAGGGACTTCAATAAATTAACTGAACATAAATTGGACAAGTCGACAATTGAATTTGACAGATAAACCTATGACTCCGTTCAGCGAAACCCTCGCTGGTTTAATTCTATCCGGTGAAAATTTCGCCGCCTTGCATAGACGCACCCTACGAATAAATAATAAGTCAGGAACTCTAGGGTGCGTTTAAGTCAATTATCCAGCTTAAAATTTAAACTGACTAAACGTCAAACACCCCGTTCAAGCACACCGCGAGGCGAAAAATTAACATGACTAAAATTTAATCTGTCCCGTTCACGGGCGTCCGCTGGTATAAGTTTTCGCCTGGCTAGGATAAATTTTAGCGAGCTTTTGAGGTCGCTAAATTTTAGTCTGCTGTCAAAATGACAGCTGTTTCTCATTCGATTCGTGGTTAGATTCAATTTGGTGATTGTTTTATTCGTAATTACTATATATATTTATAACTCTTGACTTGAACACACCTTGGTTATATTTTACCGAAAACACTGACGAGGGCAGAGCATTCCACTCCTTTGCAGTTCTTATAATAAATGAAGAACGGTAACGCTGCGTTCTTGAGAGAGATTTTTCAACCATAAAACGGTGTTGCTTTGCCGATCGTCTACTCATACGGTGATATATCAGATTGTGCAGTTCTAGCGCACACTCTGTAGTGCAATCTGTAGAATACCGACAGGCTTGGGACCAAACGTCGATGCGCCAAACATTGAAGCTTACTTTTTACCGTACAATGAGCCTCATAGCACGTCTCTCAATTGAATCCAAAGCCTCGAGCTGATACTTGGCAGAACCGTCCCAGAGCAGTACTCCATACAAAAAAAAAACAAAAGCTGTCCCGGTGTGAAGTACCGCCTAACCTTAAACAAAATAACAAATTAATTTGTAGCTACAAATTAATTTGGATAAAAGAAAAACAAAAAGTGAATTCCAAAAAATCTATGTAGCAATCAAGTGGAACCAACTACTATTATAGAATGATGCGATGTTGGCCTAATGGTTCTATAGTGCAATTTAGAATCTAACAATATCGGGTCCAAAACCTAGGCTCCGCACCAATGACTTTTCAAAGTTAAGTGCGGTTTTCCATCGCTCCGTGCTTCGGAGGGCATGTTAAGCTGTCGTTCCCTGCTGTTATTGATTAATAGCAGTCAGTTAAGCCATGTCAGAGGCCCTCGGGCGGCGTAACAAACTCTGACATCAGAAGCCAGCACTAACTCATATAAAAAACAAACAAACAAACAAACTATTATAGAAGGCAGAAAAGGACAAGCCAAAGGACAAAAAACTAATCAAGTGCAAGAGGATATTTAAGAAGAAAAGAGGTTTAAACGATGAACTTTTGCAATATAAAGCAAGATTAGTTGCAAAAAGATTTACTCAAAAGTTTGGTATCGATTACCAACAAACATTTTCACTAGTTATGAGATATTCAACGATTCGAATGCTGCTGGCTTTAGCTGCTGAATATGATATGGAAATAGATCATATGGATGTCAAAACTGCATTCTTAAATGGAGAGTTGAAAGATTAATTTTATATGGAAATCTCTTAAGGATTAGAAATGAAGCAAGGCAAAAACAAAGTGTATCGTTTACAAAAAGCTGTTTATGGATTAAAACAAGCGCCTAAATCTTGGAACGAAGAAATCAACTCTGTTTTGACCGAGAAACTTAAATTTAATAGACTGACGTCAGTACCATGCATCTACATACGGTCAAGAGGGAGAAAGATGGTATTCATAGCCCTTTATGTAGATGATATAATGCGATTCACCAATTTAAATATTGAAAAGAGGAAGATTAAAGAAGAAATCATGAAAGAGTTTGTGATGAAGGACCTTGGTCCTGTTTGTCACATCTTAGGTATGCGAGTCGAGAAACATGGAAACAAGATTGTTTTGGATCAATCTAGTTACTTGAAAAAGGTACTTACTTGGGCGGTTTAAATGGCAGAATGTAAGACAGCTCCTACACCCATGGAAGTTGGACTAAAGCTAACTAAGAATGAACAGAAGAATGAGCAACTAGAGACAGGAGTCTCATAGGATGCTTAATGTATTTAGATGTGTGTACTCGCCCTGATATTGCTCATGCTGTTGGAGTATTGAGTCAATTTAACAATTGTTATTCAGAGGAACACTGGAAGGCTGCGATAAGAGTCTTGAGATATTTGAAAGGCACTATGGGAGTACCAAATTACTTACGAAAAGACAGGAATAGATGTCACTGGGTATGCGGATGCAGATTTTTCTGGGTGCATTATTGACAGGAGGTCATATACCGCATATATTTTCAAGATTGGTTCTTACCAATATTGAAAGCAAGTTAAAAGCAAGCAAGTTTGAAGTTTACTTGGTTTCATGGGAAAGTCGTAAACAACGCACTGTTGCGTTATCCAGTGCAGAAGCTGAATATATGGCTATCTCAGATGCCGCGAAGGAAGCTTTGTTTATAAAGAATTTCTTGGAAGAATACTTAGGACAATTGAGTGTGATCACGTTATACAACGATAATCAATCTGCAAAGAAAATATCAGAGAATACAATGTACCTATTCTGGACGCACTAAGCACGTTTGATGTTAGACATCAGTTTATACGAGAAATTGTAAACAGTGGTACACTTAAGATTAGGTATCTTCCTACGACTGAGATGTTAGCCGATATACTTACCAAGCCTTTAAGTAAGGATGTGTTTAATAAGTTTGTTTTAGGCTTGATTTGTAAGTAGTAACTACTTCCTGTTTATGGGGGTATGTTGGAATGTAAACTTGTTGCTAGGTTACGAAAAAATAACAAGGAGTCAATAAAACTAAAATTAAGAACTAAGACGCAAATAATTTATTATTTTTATATTAGTTTGTGATGAAAGGGTCGGGTGAGTGGGGGAATTTGTGTAAAAGTAAGCAGAGGGTTAACATCAGCAGTCAATAGTGTATGTTTTGACATCATTTTTGACCTTATTAAAGTACCTTGATTTTTAACGTATTTTGACTAAGCGTTCATTTACACGAGCGGCACGTTGCCAACGGCAGAAGCAACTGCAGCCGTCGACACCCGTGCCGTGGCAGCAGCTGTCGACG
Organism: Alsophila aescularia; assembly: GCA_946251855.1. Taxonomy (NCBI): domain Eukaryota; kingdom Metazoa; phylum Arthropoda; class Insecta; order Lepidoptera; family Geometridae; genus Alsophila; species Alsophila aescularia. The sequence goes on from OX276373.1 coordinate 54,260,576, forward strand.
CTTTGGTGGCAGCCGTCGACATATGGCGACGCCTAAAGTTGTAGCGTGCCGCGTTCACCATTTTGTTAGTAGACTGAAAATAGTTCAGGAGCACCGTTAGCTCATCAAAAGAAGAACCTTTAATATTTCTTGAACCCACAATGAACCTGTTTTTCTTTTTCGTTATTGTTTTTGTCGACGTCGGCGGAATAATAGGTACAGTGTTTCTCCTTCGGAAAACATTTTGCAACTGGCTACTGTACAAAATGAGCCGGCGACGGCTGCCGCAGAGCTTCGAAGTTGACATGTCAACGGCTGCCGTTGATTCTTTGACGGCTGCCACCAACGGGTGTCGACAGCTTCAGTTGCCTCTGCCGTTGGCAACGTGCCGCTCGTGTAAATGAACGTCGTGAAAAAAGTAGTTAAAAATAATAAATAGGAATAAATAATAGCTAATCATCATAGCTAGCAGCATATATAGTCTCAATTAACCCACTGATTCAGAGACGTTTTTATATAAAAAAATATGGGGTAAATAATCTCATCTCTGGTAACACCGCGTAATCAATGTACTTTATTTCTATCCTTTACCGGTGTACGTCTATGTCTGCTCTATGTTAGATACTTGCTCTTATGAAAATACGGACTTATTGATAGGGGCCATTCATTTGTTATTTTTATTCCATGGAAATGTAAACGTGAAACTGCCCAAACCGCCGAAATGCGTATTCAAACGTAGCATAGATCTCTATTCTCTTTAATCTGTGAGATTTGTTGTTATAGGGGCCGTTCGTTTTGTAGCAAATGGCGAAATTAACTGTTAAAACGCTAAATATGTTCACATTTGCCGGTCCCATTGGAGATTTGTAGGCGAAATTAGCGTTGAACTGTTTTCGATCACCGTTCCTTTTGGTTGTATAGATGACATGTTGACATAAGAAAATCGACTTTATTTGTTTGAAAATAAGGTCGTTTGTTATTCGGTTTGGATAGGATCGGTAGTGTCAAAAGTTGCAAAAAGGGCAAAAGTGTTGAAAATTTTCAAAGAGATCGGCTTTTGTTGTAGTTTTTGTATGTAATGAAATGAATTTGTATGAAATTAGCTGATTTCCTGATATTATTAGAAAAAGTTTGTTGTGTGCTACAATAGCGAAAATTTGTCTGTTTTTAATATTTAAGTACTAACGCTACCGTTGATGAGGTGATTGTGTCAAACAAACAATGAACAACTTTCAGACTCGACCAGTGAAGCTCTATATACAAGATATTTACCGCGCCAAGCGAACTGAAGAAAACAAGTACATTTACGAACTTTTTGGGTTCACATTTAAAAATATCATGATCCACGGAGTTGTAACTTCAATGTATAACACCACAGAAAAAACCACAAACTTAGAAATCAGTGATCCTACAGGAACTATTCAAGTTTATTACGATTCTTCGAAAAGTAATTCCACGATTAAACCTGACATGCTAAAAAACCTAAACCATCACTTTACTGCTGCATCTAAATTTGGAGATATAAACATCGGGATCATTGCAACACTGATGGATAAAATCAAGAAAAATAAATTGGACTTTTCGGAAGGAGACTACCTAAACATAATTGGAGATGTTTTTGTGGATGATCGAGGTCTAAGAATGATTTCTGCTTATGACTGCAGTATAACCTCAATAGAAAGAGATGTTGTTTGGCTGGAAGAACTAAGATACTTGTATGAGAAGTTCTACATTAAGTGAAGAAAAATAAATAAGCAAACTGCAATAAATTATTTATTATAAGTACTTTCTTATGTAAAACTTTTTTGCAGAGAATTCTCTCGACCTGTTAAAACATAATTTTACGAACAAAACCTTTAAACAAAAACTTTAGGACAGTGTTAAATCGCACAAAATCTGTGCGTCACCTGCACCTTTGGTTCTAAGAGAATTGCCACACAGTTTGCTATACTCAGCCGTTGGAGGAGGTTATGCGATAGTTAGTGTGTAAGTAGTATGTTTATTACTGCTCAGTGTTGAAATGGCTGAATGGATTTTGATGTTATATAGATACTGTAGGTCCTGGAAAACATGGGATATTTTTTTTTTTTATAATGATGACAAGCCATAAGTACCGCATGTTAATATTCTACTTCTGAATCATCAGATACATTAACTCATTCACTGCTGAAAAATACTAACGTTCTACACACAATGTGTTTTAAGATGTAATTTTAGCCCAGCACGTAATTTCAGCACTCCGAGGAAGAAGTATTTTTGAAGGATCAGCAGTTATGTTTTAAAAGATGTACAGTATCTATACAGAAATTGGGACACAGAATGGCCGAGAAACGGAGTGTGGAGTGGAGTGCTTGTGTGTGTGGGAAAAAATCCAGCACTCACTCACTCTTGGAGGTTATGCAGCCTGCAACCCATTGTAAGCTAACCTAACCTAATGCCTGACCTAACCTACCCTAGTTTTTGGGGCCATACGTAACAACCCGCCCAAGGCGACCAAATAAGCATAACACAGTTATTTCAAAATCGTCGTATTTTGAAGTTTTTTACTTTTGTCAAAGGAGTGCTGGGATCTGATTCCATACATTTAAAGTGCGGTTTGGTTAATGCCACTTGGACCAATCATTGCCATCGATCACTCATTTCGAATTCACTAAGCTCAGTGAGTATGTGATATTACGTCATCAAGGCGATGAGCACTCAACCGCATGGAAACTGTCATTTTATCTGGAAATACATAAGCGGTAATTCAAAATCCGAATCCACAAGGAATTCAGTGGCAATGAGTTTTCGTCGACCGAAGAGCACTTGAGTGATTTCATCACAACTACTATACAGCAGTGTTTGTTTAGTGGAGATCTTTGATAATGCAGTTACATTGAACCAAATAGTTACTCCTAGGTACACTTTGTTTCATGTTTTATTGTGCCATTATATTGCATTGTTTTTGTGAAAGGTAGGTATCTTGTATGAATGAATGAATGAATGTTGTTTATTTGCTGTAAATATGTGTACAGTTTAAGGTGTTAGGTATAGTAAAGTTTCAACATATTTTACCATTGCTGGTGTGCAAATATTGCTACAAATCTATACATTTCGGTTAATTAAATATTATGTCAATGTTAAATGATTAGTAAAGATGTCACACAAAGTAAAATAATTTAAGATGTTGTTATACCTAACTATGATACATTTTTCAAAATTGATCACGTTTTTTTATGTGTTCATGTTAAAAAACTCATTAACGGAATAAAAATTATATGATAATAACCATTTATGGATTATTGTTTTAAACTTATTCAAATGTAAATCCATAATTGCCATCGGTAATTTGTTAAATATCTTTACAGCCATTACATAAGTGTTTTTTCGGTACAGTGCCAGTATGCAATTTGGTAAATGGATTTTATTTGCGTGAACTGTTCTATGTTCTCTCGAGCTAGTCATTGCTAGTGTACTAAAGAATTCTGGATTTTGTTTCACAAATATAGCTATTTGTAGAAGCACTATATGACAAGTATGTATGAGGTATTTCATAACCTACGTATCTATTTCATAGCTAGAATAGGATTTTAACCCTAAATGGAAAATTACCTAGGTACTGGTTTTAAAATGTTGTAGTTTTCTTATCTATAGCCTAATTAGGTGAAGTTCTACTAACAATGAGGAATCAATGCAGGTATAAGTAAAACGAAATCATGTGTAAGTATTAAATATGTTGTAATAATGTTATAATTTTCACATAAATCGAAGTTTGCCTTATTTAAAGAGCTCAGAGAGTGGAGATCTATATATTCTTATGAACTGCAATTCTGTGCACATCCACCCCACCTGAAACAAAATGTATCATACTAAAAAGTATAATCAAGTAGTTTCACTGTAGTCTTTGGTTGGTAGTTTCAACATTTAATACAGCTAAGTACTTTTCTATCAAGTCCTAGGGCGCGTTCACTTACTACGTTCGAGGACGCACGGATCATCCGCGCGATCACTCTAAATCGTTCACGGCGTCGTCGGGCGTTCGCCTGGGTCACCCGAAAAATAGTAGGAGAGGGGAGAAACAGTCTGAAACTGACAGTTGTCAGGGGCCCGCAGTGCGATTACGTAATGTTGATCATGACGGTTTCAAGCCGTCAAATTCAATAACGCTTTGCGATAGAGTCGATTTTGCTATGAAAAAAGTGACAATCTGATTGAAGCCAAGTTCTGTGGTCGGTGGCCCAATTACAGAACTTGGCTACAATCGGATTGTCACTTTTTTCATAGCAAAATCGACTCTATCGCAAAGCATTATTGAATTTGACGGCTTGAAACTCAAATGACCATTTGAGCTTTTACTGCATACCTTGCCATATATGGGAAATTACAGTTTTTAATTATATTTCGAAAAGTATAAGTATTTCAGAAAAGTGTCCGAAGTAACATTAACATATGTGCCATGGACTATTGCATATATTTTTTCCAAAATAAAATAAAATCCCATGCGGTAAGGGGCTCATTACCAGTTATGTTTAAAAAGCCCCATTTTGAATTTTTGTTTAAAAACAAGGGATTCTTCATTATTAAATATCATAATAAAGCAGCTTAGCAATTTGTAACGTTTTGGAAGGTAATACTTTATTATCATCATGTCAGCCTTTAGAAGTCCACTGCTGAACACAGGCCTCCCCCAAAGAACGCCATGATGAGCGATCTTGTGCCGCCTCCATCCACCGACTTCCTGTGATGGCTACAATGTCGTCGGTCCATCGTGTGGGGGATCTCCCCACACTTCGCTTGCTTGTTCGTGGCCACCATTCGAGAACCTTTATTCCCCAGCGGTTGTCGGTTCTGCGTACTATATGGCCTACCCATTGCCACTTCAACTTGCAAACTCTGAGAGCTATGTTGGTAACCTTGGTTCTTCTACGGATTTTCTCATTTCGGATTCTATCACGTACTGAAACACCGAGCATAGCTTATAGCCTTTGCACGCTGCGCAACTCTGAGCTTGTGTATGAGACCAATAGTTAGCGACGTTTGAGACCAATAGTTAGCGAGTTAGTTAGCGAGCCGTATGTCATCACTGGCAACACGCACTGATTATAAACTTTCGTCTTCAGGCTCTGCGGTATCTGCGACGAGAAAATATGGTGTAATTTCCCGAACGCTGCCCATCCGAGTTGGATTCGTCGGTTGACCTCTTTGTCGAATTTGGATCTACCCACTTGGATCATCTAACGTAACTAGACATAGTGATCAACAGCTTCGATAATATAATTCTCAACATAAACCAGCATGAGTAAGACATGGGCATTTGACATGATGTTCGTCTCACCCATGTTCAACCGTTCTACTTTATTAATAACTAGCTGTGCCCGCGGCTTTGCCCGCGCAGTCGTTTCATTTAAAAGTAGCCACGTGTTATTCCAGGACCAAAAGTACCTACAAAGTACAATATTATACTAAGTACATTTCTTCAAAATTCGTTCAGCCGTTAAGTAGTTTTTTATCGATTGCTCGGCATCTAATCATCGGTATAAACCTAGCGCGCACTGCCTTGCGTTTTTATAACGCATATTCTGTGAAGTACGCAGTGTCATAGAAGTGCAGGTATTGCGGTGAAATAAGCGCATATAATACAATATGAAAAAACGGTAGAATAAACGCACCGCGTTCCACCGCAAGGCAGTGCGCACCAGGCCCTAAGATACCAAGTTACCCAGTTTTTAAATCAAACCTTAATTATCTTCTTTGTACAGACTTTTATGTTCATAATGCTTTATTATAAGTTCAGATACTACGCTCTCCAATGTAGAGGTCATACAATAAAAATACTTACACCCGTGTTAAGGAAGTAGGATACTCCATTGTGCTATAATCGAACTCTAATATATACCCGTTTTAGATTCATTATGCGTGATGCCTTGAGAATCTATCTGTGTTGCATTGTAGTATTGTATTGTGTTTGCAAATAACGCAAATATATTTTTCAAATTACGCCTCGCTAAATCTTAAATTCGAGAGTATACCCGAACTCAACTCGTCCAGTGACTCACATTGCTCGCCCTCACGCACGGCTGTGACAGTTCTGTTAGTACACAAGCACAAATAAAATATATATATTAAGCCCGACTATTGTAGCGTTGACAAAACGCTACTTAAATAAAAAAACAATAAACCTATAACTAGCAATACAAAACAACAATTCGACAAGTAAAAGTAGGAATAAACAAGACAGCACTGCCGGCCGGCAATTCATCACTTGTTTGTTAGGGTAAATACTTAATTTTGACAGTTCTGTATCGAACCTAGTTATAACAGGGTAATCTTAGATCTTAGTACTTCTTAGCTGCTGAGTTGGATCTGCAGGCAAGGGTTCTTTAGACTTTAAGCAAACAGGCAAAGTTAAACCAAAAATAGTAAATATTGTATTGGTGAATTTAAATTGCATGTTTTGTCTTCCACTATTACATGCTAGCTTGAATGGCCGTCCAATGTACCTACGGCACGGTTCCTTAGATTTTAAGTAAGTAGGCAAAGTTAAACCAAGAGTAATAAAGATTGTATTGGTGAATTTGAGTTGTATGTTTTATCTTCCACTATTATATCCACTAGCTAGTACATTACCGAACGGTCTTGATCCAATCGTTCTTGAAGCTCGTTCCGGTCTAAGTTTATCCAGGTAATTTTATTAATTTCAAAGTAGTAACGAGTATTTTAAGTTTTGAGTGATTCCGAAGAAAGATATAGCGTCCTCGCGTTTAAAGCGACCGGATGGGGTAAGAATCCCGACTCACCCCACTCTTGGTCTGACTCGCCCCATTTAATTTTTTTTACCTTTATTCTCAAAATTACTTTTCATTGATTTGAGCGAATACCCTATCGGCGTTAGACACCGGGCCAACTATCTCGGGGGATGTGGTGAGTTTGGCCTAGAAAACCAATCCATCACATTTTCATCTCATTTTACTTTTTTTTTCGTTACATTGTGGCGCCCGAACAAATTTGTACTAACTAGTGGTTTTTAAAGAGAAAAAATTATATATGTGGAGATAAACAAATAAATTTGTGATACAACATAACAATTACACTTGTTGAATATAAAAACTATAGTGTACTTTGGTATTATTTAAGCAAAATAAAATTGTAAAAAATGTCAATTTTAGTAATATCAGTTTGGAACTGATCCAGCATTAAAGTTTATATAAATTTAATAACACACAACAACAACAACAACTTGCTGTTGTGTGTTTACTGTTCGTAATACAAACAATAATACTTACATATTCTATAAGACAATATTGTAAACAATAGAATGAGCTGTTAATACTCATTATTCTTAGATGCATTATTAGTTCAGAAGCTTACATCGATAGTTTTTTACAAATTAAGCTGATTCAAAATGTCGGTTCATGCGTATACAGCAAATATTTAAATTGTTTAATATCGACGTTTTTTTTTTGAATACAAACTGAAGGGAAGAATTCATCATTTTGCAAAACTAATGGTTTTGGTTTTCAATCACCTCTTTTTTCTTCTCTTCGTAGTAAATCTTGTTCGAAAGTCCAGTTAATATAGCCACTGGATACGCTCTTTAATTTTTTGCTACAGAACGGAATGTTATTACTGGAGGCACATACCTTTCAATTATGAGGAATGTACCATTGCCAGGAAGTAACATCACGATTAGGGATAGGATTATGGAAGCTTCGGCGTTGACTGTACTAATTGCTACTGTTTATTGGTAAATTTTTGATTGGAGGTGGTTTTCTTTGATTTTCTTTATAATTTCTAGGAAGGATAGTTTCATCGAGTGCAGTTTATTTTCAGAATAGTAGTTAATTTGAAAGGGATGTATGAACTTAAGTATGAAAGGGGCAAACGATGAGGTAAGATAGGGAGATTATGTAACTGTGTGAGACAAACTAGTCCACCCAATGACAAGTATACGGAGTCAGAAAATCACCAGTACATTCAGAAACCTTTATTTGTTTTTTTTTTTTTACGCTGAACAAACTCTTGTGGGTGTTTTATGGTACGGTTGTTTCAGCTAACTTAGTCGTGCAACCTTTTTTTGATTGGATTTGGTAGTACGGTTGTCACGGCTAACTATTGGTTAACGTAGTATTCTAGTCAACCAACCTCTTTGCACGGTTGTGTTGATAATTTTTTTTTCCGTTACCTGCTATGATTCGGTTAACTGCGTTAACCTCTTTTTCCGACAAAGGGGGTATTGTAGTGTTGACAAAACGCTACTTAAATAAAAAAACAATAAACCTATAACTAGCAATACAAAACAACAATTCGACAAGTAAAAGTAGGAATAAACAAGACAGCACTGCCGGCCGGCAATTCATCACTTGTTTTGTTAGGGTAAATACTTAATTTTGTCAGTTCTATATCGACCCTAGTTATAACAGGGTAATCTTAGATCTTAGTACTTCTTAGCTGCTGAGTTGGATCTGCAGGCAAGGGTTCTTTAGACTTTAAGCAAACAGGCAAAGTTAAACCAAAAATAGTAAATATTGTATTGGTGAATTTAAATTGCATGTTTTGTCTTCCACTATTACATGCTAGCTTGAATGGCCGTCCAACGTACCTACGGCACGGTTCCTTAGATTTTAAGTAAGTAGGCAAAGTTAAACCAAGAATAATAAAGATTGTATTGGTGAATTTGAGTTGTATGTTTTATCTTCCACTATTGTATCCACTAGCTAGTACATTACCGAACGGTCTTGATCCAATAGTTCTTGAAGCTCGTTCCGGTCTAAGTTTTTCCAGGTAATTTTATTAATTTCAAAGTAGTAACGAGTATTTTAAGTTTTGAGTGATTCCGAAGAAAGATATAGCATCCTCGCGTTTAAAGCGACCGGATGGGGTAAGAATCCCGACTCACCCCACTCTTGGTCTGACTCGCCCCATTTATTTTTTTATTACCTTTATTCTCAAAATTACTTTTCATTGATTTGAGCGAATACCCTATCGGCGTTAGACACCGGACCAACTATCTCGGGGGATGTGGTGAGTTTGGCCTAGAACACCAATCCATCACATTTTCATCTCATTTTTCTTTTTTTTTCGTTACACTATAGCTAAGAAGCATCTCGATCACATCAGTTTTCAAACTAAGGAGCTACGACCCTCACCCCTTCCCCCTATTCCACCATTATAGCTAAGATCCATCTTGTTTACCCCAGCTTTCAAACATAAAAAACCCCAGCTAAATCAGTCCATTCGTTTGGAAGCTACGATTCTCACCCCCCTTTTCACACCTGCCCCCTCTTTTCTCACCTCCACCCCATCCCCTATATATCTATGAACCCTCTCGGTCACATCAGCTTTCAAACATAAAAAACCGCAGCTAAATCGGTCCATACGTTTAGAAGCTATGATTCTCACCCCTCCTTTCTCACCTCCCACTATTCCTCCCATTCCCCATATATTTAAGAACCATCTCGACCACATCAGCTTTCAAACAAAAAAAAGCATCGGAATCGGTCCATTCGTTTGGGAGCTACGATGCCACAAACACACACACACACACACACTACACCCATCTCTTTGTTCGGGGGTTAAAAATGTGAAACAGTAAGCAGTTTGGTTACCAATAAAAACAGCCGCAAGAGGGCGCTTTTTTATGAGGGATTGTAATTTTTTTATTATTTTTTTTTAGTCATAAACTTCAGGTAAAGCTAACAAATTTACATAGTAAATAAATAAACTGAGTAATGTGAGCTGAATTCGAAAAGTTTACAGATATGAATTTAGCGGTACGCTTGGTTCAATCATCGCCATGTATTTAAATTGGAGGCAGAACTTTGATTTGTTTGGTTTATGCGCTGGAGTTGTTGACCATCTCAATCACATTAGCTTTCAACCAAAAAAAAATAATGAAAACACACACACACACTCACACACATACAGTGATACTCACCTTAAACTTATAACACCCGCCTCTTTGGTCAGGGGTTAAAAAATGTAAAAATAACGCATAAGATATGTAAATGCTTTTAATTATGGAGCAAAAAATTTCTAGAAGCGCGTGGTGTCGATCCACAGACGTCTCGATTATAAATCTACGTATGTTACCGCTTGGCCACTTGTTACGTGAAGCACACAACGAAATTTGGTACCGATGTTTATATATTGAAACGGATGATTATTACCTTAATTTAACATAAACTTTGGACCCTTATCCCTTAAAAATCCTTAATTTTTTCGGGAGTAAAAGTATTCTAAATTTTAGCAGATAATATAAACTTTGACTGTGCCCAGTTACATCAAAATCCGTCCAGTAGTTTCAGCGTGATACGTCCTCTTTTAAATAACTTTCAACCCTTATCCTGCGGGAACCCTTTATTTTTTCGGGATAAAAAGTATTCTAAATGTTAATCCATAACATCAGCTATGATTGTGCCAAGTTGTATCAAAATCCGTCTGGTAGTTTCAGCATGATGCGTGTTCAAAAAGACAGACAGACAGACAGACAAAAAATAAAAAATAACCTTTTTGCACTCCATAACGATTTTGAAATTTATCTCAAAAATTTTCAAAAAATATTTAATGTACAGATTTAGCCCAGTTACAGTTTTATTATAGTATATATAGAAGATAGATAGATAATTAATTCATAAACAAGCACAAATTAAGAATGTATATAACCCCCAACTTCCCATCCCCATTATAGCTAGGAAGCATCTCGATCACATCAGTTTCCAAACATAAAAATCGTTCCATCCGTTAGATAGCTACGTTCATCACCCCCAAAAATCATGGGGGTCATGACAAAAATCATACATAGTAAATCGTTGAGCTGACTATAAGCCAAAAAATGACACCAAAATTAGTTATCTGGAGTTTATAAGTAGTTTTTTTTTTTATCACTGTGTAGGCAATCATTTGACCACGATCGCATCTGATGGAACGCGATGATGTGGTCGAAGGGGTAGCACGTTTGCCTAGTCAATACCTATTCACTCTTGACTTGAACACACTAGGGTTATATTTTAACACAACTTACGAAGAAAATATAAATATGGGAAACTTAGAAGTTCTTATAATAAATGAAGAAGCGTAACGCTTCGTTCTTGTGCGAGGTATTTCAACCATAAAAGGATGGTGCTTTGCCGATCGTCTAGTCGTACGGTAATGGAAAGGTGATGGGGTAATCAGATTTTGCAGTTCTTGTGCACACTCTCCATATAGCAATCTGTAGAATAACTGACAGCACAGACTAGGTAGAGATACTTGACTGACAGGCTTGCGACCTCACGTCGATGCGCCAGACTTTGAAGCTTACTCCTTACTCTTTACCAGTGTCAAAAAAAGGTTACAGAGGTATAAAAGCGAGACGGTTTTTTGCAAAAATTCAAAATGTTGTGTTGTAGAGTTTGATTTTATTCTCAATCTTGTGTTTCTTCGAGTATTGATGTGTAATATTGGTGGAATATTAACCATTATGTGTTCGTTAACGTGCACGAGTGTAGGCAAAATAATCAAACGCAGATATAAATGGCATTTTGTGATTTTTCAAAATCTCCCTCGGAAGTTTTAGTAAATGTCCACCATTTTACTGATTCGTGACTTTGACTTGACAATTAACTACCTCCGGCAGTGCGATTACGTAATAAATTCAATAATGACTTGCGATAGAGTCGATTTAGCTATGAAAAAAGTGACAATCTGATTGAAGCCAAGTTCTGTGGTCGGGCCCCGGTGGCCCAATTCCATAACTTGGCTACAATCGGATTATCACTTTTTTTCATAGCAAATTCGACTCTATCGCAAGGCATTAGTGGTTGCGAGACTGAGAATTCGATTGAAGCCAAGTTATGGAATCGGGCTGCAGATGATCGAACGATAATCGCACGGATGATTCATGCGTAGTTACGTGAACGCAGCCCTGTGTTCTGTGTGTCAAACTGTCAATGTCAATGCATTCGACCCCGTATCTCCCTCCTTCATATTTTGTGCATTCGGCCGTTATGTATTTGTACACACTCAACTCAACATTTTAGAAAAGTCGTCGTCGTCGACGAATTAAGACGCAACTAATTATAATATTACGTTACGGCATTTTTCTGTTATGTGAGTTTGCTTGATAAATTCTATTCTATTACTTATAAACACAATACCCTCAGTTCCAAGATTCTATGCCTAAATCCTTGGCAACATTTTGATTTGAAGTTCAGTGTTAAAGATTTATTTCCTAAATAATAGTATTTCGGTTGCAGTACAATGGCTGGAGAAGGAATTTCACCCCAGGAAGTCGAGGCTTTATGCCAGACTCCCACTGCAGCTACTAAGGTATGTAAACAAGGCAATTTATTCAGACTGGCGAAGTTATGTCCGTAAGGAATGATCGTATGGTAGGCGCTGATGTTGAGATAAATAATTTCATATATAGGTACAACAAGTAAATCACTACCAGTGTTAACAACTCTCAATTCCTCGAAACCCACAGGTTTGCGATGCGATAAGTACGCCAGTTTTTAAGTCAAAAGATCCTAAGCTATCCAACAGTGAAAACTGCATCGCAATCGGCCCAGTAGTTTTTAAGTAATGTGTGAACACACATACAGATAAACATACAAACAAACAGACAAACACGATTTAAAAAAATGTTATATTCTTGTTCAGTAGCTTGTTTTAAGTACCATAGACCATATTTTATCTTCTTTGTACAGACTTTTTCGTTCTTATTGCTTTACTAGCTGTACCCGCGCCTTCGCACGCGTTTTCTTTAGGTTCAAAGTACCATAATGTGCTATTCCAGGACCAATATACCAACATTTGATCAAAATTTCTTCAGCCGTCATAAATACTTTTATCAATTGCTCGGCTTCTAACTCACCAAATTGAGATACCAATTACACCAGTACCACCAACCCTAAGCTATCTAACAATGAAAACCGCATTGCAATCGGTCCAGTAGTTTTTACATGATGCATGCATAAACAAACATACAGACAAACAGACAGAAAGACACAATTAAAAAAATGTTATATTCGTGTTCAATCAAGCCCCAAGAGCATTTTTTTATTTATCAACTTTTTACAGCCCTATTTTTTTATGGAACACTTTTCGTTTCTTATATTTTTCCCTATGGACTGACACTACTTATTAGTTTTAGTAATGGCTAGGGCCCCGATTCTGTAAGCTATTGAGAAGCGATAATGCAAGTTGATCGTTTTTTTTTTTTGAGAAATTTTCTTATTTACCACTTAAAAGTGCTGGAAGCGAAAATTTTGCTAAAATTTTCGCATTTTGTTTTTTTTTTGTTTTATTATTTTTCAGTTTTTTAAGTTTTTGTATACATCCAAAAAAAAACACTTCTAGCACTTTTAAGTTGTATATAAGAAAATTTCTCAAAAATTTCAAGTGATCTACTTGCGTTATTGCGGTTCAATAGCTTACAGAATCGGGGCCCTGATATAGAGCATTTTTTCAAAATGGCAGATGTCTAGTTATGCCAATAAGGTCACAAAATTTTTACCTGAGTACGGTGAAGCAAGGGAAGGGCAATGAACTTAACAGTCTATGTATGTATGTGGATGTTCCACCATAGCGTCGCCCTAATGGTCCGATTTTGACAAGCAAGGTGTCAATTGATTTGTCTTCAGGTATATGCAATTTTTTGTGCCCCACTACAGAGAAGCAAAGGAAGGGTTATGCGTTCAAACTAAAGACATGTGAGGTATCAATTGATTCGTCTTTGTTGCAAGAGTGTTGATGGCTATTTATTACCTGACTGTAGTCGGGTTTTAGTTTTTGAACTTATGTCTTATTTAGGGAACACTTTTTGTTTCTCACATATTTTTTCTATCAATTGACACTAGTTTTAGTTATGTCCAAGAAATAGAGTTTTATTACGTGACTACGGCGAAGCAAGGGCAGAGTAATGAGTTTACAGTCTATGTATGTATGTATATATGTATGTGGCTATGTGGATATTCCACCATAGCGTCGCCCCTATTGTTCCGATTTTGACTAGAGAGGTATCAATCGATTCGTCTTCATCGAAAGAGTGTCATAGGCTACTATTTACCGACCGTAGTCGGGTTTTAGTTTTTGGAACACTTTATGTTTCATATATTTTTTTCCTATCTATTGACATTAGTTTCAGTTATGGGCAAGAAATTGAGCTTATTTCAAAATGGCGGAAGTTTGGGTACGCCAATAAGGTCACATGATTTTTAGATAACAACATCGAGAAGTGACATATAACAAATGAAATACAATGAATCAGCAATATTGCGCAAATAAGAGCGATAAATTCTTAACAAATTTTGTTATCGTTATCATTATGAAACACGTCATTGAATCGATTGCTTCAATGAAATAAATATTACTAAGTAGGTTACATGATAAGTCATTAGGTGTGGCGTGACTAGGCAATAGGTATGCTTAATGCTTATCAAAATCGCCTTCTTATCATTAGATATGAAGATATGAGTATTACAAGTCATTTGGTGTATGTTTTACAAAAAAAACATTAAGGGGTTTCCTACTGAGATACTCCAGTCCAAGGGCGTCGCCAGCCCATAGTCTACCTGTTTGGGGGGTTCTACCTGATATTGTATGGAGGGCGGAAGAAGTTTGAATTGTAGGTAGTCAAGATACTTTACACATACACATGATACTTTACAGTAACTTAGCGTGAGTTTTTGCACGTAGTATATTTTTACCCAACTACGGCGAAGTAAGGGAATGGTAATAAGTTAAACTGTATGTATGTATGTATGTATGTATATAGGGTGGATTTTTGAGATAGACCAGTAAGGGCACTTACCTTAACCGTCATTACAGGAAAACGTTCCAAGGAGACCATCCATAACTTTTTGAGATATTCTAAACTGCATTCACAAATTTTGGGAAAAATGTACAGTCAGCAAGAAAATAGTAAGTAATTGTATAAACTTTTTTTGATGCCATTCGATCCTGTTTCTTATAAAGATCAAAGTCTTTACAGGACTGACTGAGGTTAGTGTCAGAAATTGCGAAAAACTTTTCCTATACATTTTGTAGTAAATTACCTTAACCGTTGTAGCTACGAGTACAGGAAGATATCTATAACTAGTCGGGGATCGGGTGGCGATAGATCGCCAATACGCCTCCTGGATCAAAAGACTACTGGATCAACTGAGGTTAGATTAAGTACTAGAGTACTTAGAGTACTAGAAAAGTCAGAAATTGCAAAACACATAAACATACTTTTTGTACGAAATAAATAGAATAAAACTAGTGGGTCTGTGAGCTGTA
Organism: Alsophila aescularia; assembly: GCA_946251855.1. Taxonomy (NCBI): domain Eukaryota; kingdom Metazoa; phylum Arthropoda; class Insecta; order Lepidoptera; family Geometridae; genus Alsophila; species Alsophila aescularia. Next base: position 54,275,795 of record OX276373.1, read on the forward strand.
GATATCGCGCGTACAAACTTTTTTGCAAACAATCTAGCGGTGCACAGTAGCGCCATCTAGTTAACTTATTGTAACACTGACATTAATAACCAAGGTGCACCATCAATCCCTACCTAGTAAAGGGCTGATTCCACTGGTAGAAACCTAAAAGTGAGAAATTTACTGCATTTTGAGGAGCTATTCTGCTCATCACGCCGGAGACCCTCATCAGATCTTCACCAAATTCTTCTTAAAGACTAGCTTAAAGTTAATACCTTTCAAATAATAAAAACACCCATCCAAATCGGATTTAATACGGCGGAGATATTCAGTAGCCCCCATTTTACCATTTTTAGGGGGAAGTACCCCTCCCACCCCATACGAAAATCCCCGAAGACTAAAAAATTCTAAAAATAAGCTTAACCTGTATACCAAGTTACCAAGCTGTATACCAAGTCTAGATCGGTTGAGAAATGCGACCTGTAGAGGAGAACAGCCGGACAGACATCCGGACACACAAAATAATTTTTGCTCAAGTTGAAACAGTAATAGCAATAAGTTCAAAAACTAAAAGCCAACTACGGTCGGGTAAAAAATAGCCTATGACACTCTAGCGATGAAGACTTATCGATTGATACCTCGCTTGTCAAAATCGCACCAAGTTTTTAGTTTAAACACATAATCCTACCATTGCCTTGCAGTATGCGGGTAAAAAAAATAGCCTATGACACTATACATGAAGACGAATCGATTGTTACCTCGCTTGTAAAAATCGGACTAAGTTTTTAGTTTGAACACATAACCCATACTTTGCCTTGCCATAGTCGGGTAAAAAAAAACTATGACACTCTGTACCTGAATCGATTGACACCCCGCTTGTCAAATTGAAACAATAGGAGCGACACTGAGTTGGAACATCCACATACCACCCACGCACATAGATACATACATAGACTGTTAAACTCATTACCCTGCCCTTGCTTTGCTGTTGTCGGCTTACAAAAAAAATCCTTACAAAAAAATCTGACGTCATATAAAATTTTAGGTGAGTTAGACGTCCATCTTTAAAAAAACTCATTATAATTTAAATATACCTATTCAACGAGACCCTATTCAATGGGGTTCAATCATTCCATTAATAAATGGGAAAAAAAAATATTTTTTTACTCCTTACTTAGTGGCAGTGGTAATAAATGTATATACACATGATCAGGGCCCCGATTCTGCAAGCTATTGAACCGCGATAACGCAAGTGATCGCAAAATTTTCTCATTTACTACATAAAAGTGCTAAAAGCAAAAAATTTGAAAAAAAAAACAAAAAAAAAAAACAAAAATAGCGATCGATTGCGTTATCGCGGTTCAATAGCTAACAGAATCGGGGCCCAGTTTATGTGCCAAAGACCATCTAATATTTTTGTATGGAGCCTAGAGCATACTTGCGCCATTTTGAAATTAACTCGATTTATTGGCCATAAATGAAACTGTTGTTAAACTTAAAGAATACTTAGGTTATTGACATAATTGTATTGATTTAGTCTATCCATAATATGTTATGTTTTTCTCCATGTTCATGAGATGTTAAGTTTTTACTTTTTGAATTATTTTGCCTATCACACTAATATTATAAATCAGATAAGTGTAGCCACTGACCTAAACAGACCAAACAGAGCTTAGAGTTTTAAAAATGAATACTCTTATCGAGCGGAAAACTTCGTATTCGCGATGCAGAACTCCATACCATACAAAACGTCGAAAAAAGCCTATAAACATAAAAACCGATTAGCGCCATCAATATTTTATCTTAGTGTGTATGTTTGTTACACCTTCATGCTCAAACGGCTGAACGGATTTGGGTGAAATTTGGTACCAGGATAGCTCATATCCTGGATTAACACATAAGCTACTTTTCATTACTTCATATTCCATGCGGGTGAAACCGCGCTGCACAACTTGTTTAAAGTAATTGCATTTGACTTTCAAATGATAGTGTGATTTTGTGCTATAGTGTAAACAAAAAAAAAAAAACAGGTTGTGTTGTACATGCCTAGGAACCTGACAGACTGATAATAATTAGATTGATCTTAACCAAACTTATTTGTTCTAGGACTTCCTCTTCCAACAAACCATGTACCGCATAAAGGACCCCCGGAAGTCCATTCCGTTCTACACGGGGGTCCTCGGAATGAGTCTCCTGCAACAGCTACACTTCCCCGAGATGAAGTTCTCTTTGTTCTTCATGGGGTATGAGAATCCTGCAGATGTGCCCAAGGATGAAGCTGCGAGGAAACAATGGGCTTTGACTAGGAAAGCAACCCTGGAGCTGACCTAGTAAGTAAAATATGGAAAAATATGCTAATATTATTACTTATCATCACTATACGTCTTCACTGACTATCATTATCACTGTCTATCTTCATCACTGACTATCATCATCACTGACTATCATTATCACTAACAAACATCATTACCATTATTTTATCATTATCATTACCCGGGGTACTGAGCATCAGTCTTCTACAATAGCTACACATTTCTGCAATGAAGTTCTCTTTGTTCTTCATGGGATATGAGAGCGAATTCGGCAGATGTGCCTAAGGATGTAGCTGCGCGGAAACACTGGACGCTGACTAGGAAAGCAACCCTGGAGCTGACCTAGTAAGTGAAACATAGAAAAATATTGCTATAATTATTACTTATCATCATTATGCGTCTTCATCCACTATCATCATCACTGTCTATCTTCATCACTGACTATCATCATCACTGACTATCATTATCACTAACGAACATCATCACCATTAATTTATCATCATCATTACCCGGGGTACTGGGAATCAGTCTTCTGCAACAGCTACACTTCTCCGGGACGAAGTTCTCTTTGTTCTCATGGGGTATGAGAATCCGGCAGATTTGTCTAAGGATGAAGCTGTGATGAAACACTGGGCGCTGACTAGGAAAGCAACCCTGGAGCTGATATGGAAAAATATTGCTATAATTGTTACTTATCATCACTATCTATACGTCTTCACCGACTATCATCATCACTGACTATCATTATCAATAACGAACATCATTACAATATCATCATCATTACCCGGGGTCCTGGGCATCAGTCTTCTGCAGCAGCTGCACTTCCTTGAGTTGTTTGTTTGTTTGTCATATGGTGGCCTCTGGTATCAGAGTTTGTCAGGCCGCCCGAGGGCCTCTGACATGGCTTAACGACTGCCTTTTATCAATAACAGCTGGGACCGACAGCTTAACCCGCCCTCCGAAGCACGGAGTGATAGAAAATCACATTATTTTTAAAAGTTATTGGTGCGGAGCCTAGGTCCTCATCAGGTATTATTGGGTTCTAAGTTGCACTATTGAACCGTTGAGCTTCCATCGCACCTTCCTTGTGATAAAGTTCTCATGGGGAATGAAAATCTGGGTCTGAGGATGAAGCTACGAGGGAAAACTGGGCGCTGAGGAAAGCAACCCTGGAGCTGACCTAGTGAGAGGAAACATGGGAAAAATGCTATCATTACTGCTTATCATCATCATTACGTCATCACCGACTATGGTCCCCCATTAGATACGAGTAGATAATCTATTTAACTATATTAGTTTAATAGTTGGTTAGTTTAGTTCCTCTGAAAAACTCCCACAATGTTCAAAACACTTGAATTCAACATGGCTGTCAAGCATTCGCTGCGCGTTTCAGTAATGAAAAGGTCTATTGCCTAAAATTTATTTATTGCATGGTGATCATATTTTTTTTCGTGTCACATAGGCCGTTTCTCTCATTCCAGCAACTGGGGCACAGAGAGCGACGATTCCAGCTACCACAACGGTAACTCTGACCCTCGGGGATTCGGACACATCGGCGTCTGGGTACCCAACGTAGATGAGGCTTGTGCAAGGTAAACAACAAGACAATTCACGAAAAAAAAATACATGAAATAACTAGTGGCTCTGTGAGCTGTAGACCTCGCGAGTACAAACTTTTTTGCAAACAATCTAGCGGTGCACAGTAGCGCCATCTAGTTACCTTGTTGTAAAACTAACATTAATAACCAAGGTGCTCCTTACCTGGTAGGTAAAGGGCTGAATCCACTGGTAGAAACTTAAAAGTGAGCAATTTACTGCATTTTGAGGAGCTATTCTGGTCATCACGCCAAAGATCCTCATCAGATCTGCACCAAATTTTTATGAGACCAATTTAAAGTTACTTCCTTTCAAATAAAAAGAAGTACTATCGAAATCGGATCTAATAAGGTGGAGATATTCAGTAACCCCCTTTTTGCCCCTTATTGTGGGAATCTTTTTGCCCCAATAAAAATCCTTGACTAATAAAAAAAAACGTTTTTACCTGTATACTAAGTTTCGTCTGAATCGGTTGAGAAATGCGACCTGTAGAGGAGAACAGAGATCCGGACATACGAAAGCATTTTTGCCCAAGCTGAAACGGAGACGCTTCGCGCTCGCTCGGCCAATAAAATGATATTGATACAGCTAATACAATTCTTAATTATATTAATAAGTATAATTTAAATGCATTCTCTTATTTTTTTAATTGCATTGTCATCGATTAGTGAGCTACCCTGAAAGTTACAGCCGGATAGCTAATGAGAAGTGCTCAAAATTTGAATTGCAAGATTCCAGGACAGACAGAAATACATAGATAGATACATACAGTTTATTGATTGAACAATATTGTCGGTCAGAATACAAATTGAAATAAAACACGCACGCGTGCGCACGCGCAGTGTGCGCGTGGTAGCTTTTTTCGCGCGCGAGCACGGTACTATATAACTACTAGAAACAACAAACAAAAAACTTCAAACTCCAAAATGTTGTTACTTATACGGGAAAAGAACTTCACAATACTTAATACCTCATTTAATTAGCAGCTTACCAAAGGACATTCGAAATAAAATATCCCGAAAAAATCTAAAACGTCTTTTTAAACAACAATTCTTCTGTACGCCTATTAGCACATTAGGAAAACGGCAAAAGTTTTCGTGAGCTCGCTAAACTAACAGTTTTGGTTGTAATCGGTAGTATGAGTTCATGTTTTCAAATAAAGTTTACACGATAAAAATCTTCGAGTAGCTCGATTGAACGAGCTTCACACTATATATTTTTATCTCTCTTGACGTTTTTGACATTTTGACTTTCGTATGTCGTTTTTATCTGTAGTTTTATTGGGAAAAATAAAACCACAAAATAAAATGATTATCGATTTACTTTTAATTGAGAACGTATTTTTCTGGTTCTCCTGGTACCGTTGGTCTTTAATCTCGTTCATTATTTACTAAGTTACGTACCAAAGTAATCTAACAAAACCTAGGTGGGTATTTTATGTCAATTTATGCTTATGTACGACATCTAGCTTCGATGTAATGCTTGTTTTTTGATAATTACCAGCCGTAAATCCTGGACAGTCTTTGTTTTAGTAATTGAGTCGGATTTGGCGAAATAGAAATCGATGTGACTTCATTATGACATTGAAATTGTAAAGCAGGTAGATTCGTAGTGTTTCGCACTACAATTCATGTTTTCTTTTTTAAGTATTGTTGTACTTATGTGCTACAAAAAATACAAAATACAAGTTCAAAATAAGATAATATATCTACTTACCTATTAACTTACCTACCTACCTTGGTCTTTATAGAGATTCTTTGAGAGTTCCTGAGACAAAACCTTTAGTGAGCCGATAACGTTGCACAAAGAGTGTCAGAGATGCGGCTGGGTGTAAATAATCTCCGTCTACGTACAAGCTCCTGTCGCTCCCCTTCACGACGGTCAGCTTACAGCCTCCGAGGCTAACCTCCAAGCAAGATAGTGTCTCATAAACGACTTTTCTTTCATTAACATAATATAATGAAAAAATCGCAAGCTCTCATGTTTTTTTTCTAACGGTTAACAATACTTTGAAAGTGATCGAATATGTCCAAGTTTACCTTCGCTTGTCAAAGTGGCAACTCGTACTGCCAAAATGCAAAGAATACTCGAAAACTTTTATCGAATTCGAATACTACAATTTGCTACCCGTCAAACCCGTCCTACCGATTTTAGTTCCTGCAAGTTTACGCTAGAGGTGCTGCCAGTAAATGTATGGAACTAAACGAAACTACATTTCGTTTTCAAAAACTATAAAAGTTCGTACTAAGGGTACTGTTCATTGACACAATAATTATGCATCCTTTATAGGCAGTCGAGCGAGCGCTGCACTGGGAGCTTGCTGTGCGTAGGTACCTATGCTACCTATGCTACGTATAATACTGGTCTTGTGATACCTACGAACTTCGCGTCGTAGGTACCTTCCCGAGTGCTCGTGAGCCGCGCTCGTTCATACTTATGTTTGTCTATCATAGTTAAGGCTATGCTCCAAGATTACATTTTCCCACTCCCCTGCCACCTCCCCTGCACTCTGCCACTCGCTACCCACAATAAGCACTGAAGTGCCTGCGTAACAAGGTTGAATATCGCGAGCGCTGTCGATTTTATTGGCAGGCTAATAATTTAGTAAGGTAAATTTTGTCTTAACATTAGATGATAAACTATATTTTCTTGCAGTAAGATTTATTTTAGAGATAAAACTTAAGCCGTTGAGTAGAAAAAAGAAAATATTACTGAAAATAACGCATTATTTATAAGCAAATGTATCGAATGAAATTTTGTTAATTATGTTTTTGTCTTAGTCTTAGAGAGATAGAGATCTCAACAACATGTATGTTAAGTTTCACATTTATCAGGTTTGTGGTTGACCCCCCATGGAAAAAACCCTTAAAAAGCAGAACCTGGTGTTAACCTACTATTTATATTTTGTTGGTTGTAAGAGAACCCTAGTGCCAAGACAAACATTTCTAGGTTTACCTGTTCTAGTAAGCAAATCGTAGACATTTTCTTGTAATGAAATAAATAAATATTAATACATACAAGTGAAGTGAAATAAAAGCTTCTAAAATAATAATTATTAACATTCCAGATTCGAACAGCAAGGTGTGAAGTTCATTAAGCGACCCAACGACGGGAAGATGAAAGGACTGGCCTTCATTCAAGACCCGGACGGCTACTGGATCGAAATTTTCACCACCAATGTTGTTTAGACTAACGTGCTACTACTAGCTGTGCCCGCGGCTTCGCACGCGTGGTCTTTTACTATGTACTATTCTAAGACCTAAAATACCAATATACCAACATTTGATCAAAATTCCTTCAGCCGTCAAAAATATTTTTATCGATTGCTCGGCTTCTACTCATCGGATTGAGATACCAATTACACCAGATTATAAGTCAAACCCTGAGCTATCCAATAGTGTTAACTGCATCGCAATCGCTCAAGTAGTTTTTACGTGATGTGCGAACAAACAAACATACAGACAAACAGATACTATGTATTAAAATGTTATATTTTTGTTCAGTAGCTTATTTTAAGTACCCTAAACTATTTTTTGTAATTATCTTCTCTGTCTTTTTCGTACTTATTGCTTTATAAGTATAGATCACTACCATAAATAATAATTTTCTAAAGGAAAATTTTGGATTCCGGGTGGAATTCGAATCCGCATCATTCCGTGCCTCTGCACGGAAAATACCTTTAACCTATTCAGCTACCGTGACCATCATCCAATTTTTTCCCTCAGTGTCTAAATCCGTCTTACGGCGATGGTAACGCCATCTATTGGCAGTTATGTATGGTTATCACTACCTTACAATATTTTGTATATTATGTTCGTCTAGTTGCGCCCCTTGGCTTTACCCGCGTGTATATCTCTGGGATAACAATATCCTGTGTTTTTCCAGGACCAAAATTACCTACACAAATACCAAATTTCGTTCAGCCGTCAAATAGTTTATTGTTTATTTTGTTTATTTGTTTATTTTGTAACAACAAGAAATTATGCCACATACATAATCAATCGATCAGTTACATCATTAATTACTTATTTATATCATGCAATTACTTAATCATGCAATAATTTAAACATGTTATTCAATGTCAATGTCAAATAGTTGTTTATCAATTGCTCGTCGGATTGACGATACAAACTACAGTAGTCGCAGCCAATTTATATGTTTGTGAAGTTAGGCTCTGTGAACGATTGCGCAGGTACTGCTGTGGGGATAAAACGCATAAAGTAAGAGCGAGATAGAATATGCGAAAAACGTAAGCGAGTGAGCGAGGCAGTTATACAATGTCACGTCAATGTTCAATCTTCACGTTCAACACCAAGATTGCGCACGAAAAATAGCAGTTTGCGCAGCGACTAGCAGACAACTTGCGAGACACATACTTCCGCTGCGACTATTGTACACTTCATTTTAAGTTAAAACCTAAGTTATCCAACAGTGAAAATCGCATTCGTTACTTTTGACTCAATATCTAATGTACTTCGTATCTCAATACGATAAGTAGAAATTGAGTCGTTAAAAATATTTATGACGGCTGAAAGAGTTTTGATCTATGTTGGTATATTGGTATTTAGGTCTTGGAATAACACGTAGAGTACTTTTAACCTAGAGAAATGAACGAGCGGGAAAATCCGCGGGCATCAGCTAACTTTGTCTGTCTGCGTGTTACCTTCTCATGACTGAACCGAACTTCATCAAATTTTATATGGAGATAGCTGGAACCCTGGGGAAGGATATGAGACACTTTTTATCGCGATAAACTAGTCCACGCGGATAAAGTCACGGGTAAAAGCTAGTATTTTAATAATGTTTTAAACAAACTCTGTATGGTATTCTAGCGGCAATTATACTTTTAAGTCATAATTGCAATTGAAGTTTATTTTTTCTCAAATGTTGACTTTATCTCCATCTGTTGAAACCTAGCTCTTAGCCTAAACGTCCTTTTTATTTCTGCTACATGCATGAATGACCGCAAATTTTTAGAAGTGTAGGCGTTATTTTGGTGTAATATAAATTATATATAAGGTAGTTAAATAGTTTATCTAAATACTACAAAAAATATTGGAAATCAGCGATTAGCTTAAACAGATTTATATTTCGTAAATGTACTAGTTTCTTTGAAAAACGTCCACATTGTTCGAAATAGTTGAATTCAACATGGCGGTCACGCGGTAACTAATCGGAATTGGAAAGGATTAACTACAACATTTCTGTCATTGTATTGTTGTGTAATGACAGAAATGTTGAAGAAGAAAAGTTTTTTTTGTAAGAATATTTTTATATTTGAAGCTATAATGTGATTTCAATTATAATTAATTTCTTAATTAACTAACTTCAGAAAGGATAAGTTCCTCAATTCGGGTTACGACTGTACTTTTTATGAGAAAGTCGACTTTCAGGGATGCCCCTTATAAATTTCATGAAAATTGGTTTAGTACTCTTGGTTTGTATGATCTAAATGTGCAATTACCTTGTAACGTAAAATCCATTTGAGGACTTTTTTTGTTAAAGAATTATTGGAAACTTATAAATACGTTTCACCTTTGTTATGATCTAAATGTGCAATTATCGTGTAACGTAAAATCCATTTGAGGACTTTTTTGTTAAAGAATTATTGGAAACTTATACATACGTTTCACTTTTGTTATGATCTAAATGTGCAATTATCGTGTAACGTAAAATCCATTTGAGGTCGTTTTTTTGTTAACGAATTATTGGTAACATATTTATATGTTTATCTTTGTTATATCTACATGTGCAATTAAATCTTGTAATATTATTAGTAATTTATTAATAAGCCATAATAAATTTTAAAACTATTTTTGATATGGATATTTTTCCTTCACAATATTATCAATATTCACATTTATTTCCTGTCTTGCTTGCCAGTACATTATGTCTAACCCCGCGCGCTAAAGTGGCGTAAATAATTTATCAATCATAAGGTCCGACCGAGATCTCAGTCTCGGTCTAAGCGGCCGAGATTCTCGGCAAAAAAACAGCCGATATTCTCGGTCTCGTTCTCAGTTAAAAAGAACCGAGAATCTCGGCCATTCCGAGACAATGCGTGGCATCGTTATGAGTGGAATCATCGTAGGCGCATACGGGTTGCTCTCGCTCGAAAACGCTCAGACGCGGATGCAGGTTTATATTATTAGTATCCACAAGTTTCGACCTGTGGATTGTGTTTTTTTTGTTTTCAATATGCTAATTTAAGGCCAGGCTCCAAGTTTACATTTTCAAACGTCCCCTGCCACCTCCCCTACACTCTGCCACCAGCTACCCGCAATATGCACCGAAGTGCCTGCGTAACAAGGTTGAATATCGTGAGCGCTGTTTGAACACGATTTAGCTCGGAACTAAATGACGTAAATCTCAAAACTTATTTATTTTATTGGCAGGCTAATAATTTAGTTAGGTAAATTTTGTCTAAGTATTCGATAATAAACTATATTTTCTTGCTGTGAGATTTATTTTAGAGATAAAACTTAAGTAAGCCGATGAGTAGAAACATGTAAATATTACCGAAAACAACGTAATTTTTGATAAGAAAATGTATCGAATGAAATTCTGTTAATCATGTTTTTGTCTTAGTTTTAGAGAGATAAAGATCTCAAAACATGTATGTTACGTTTCACATTTATCAGGTTTGTGGTTGACCCAGCATGTTTATAGAAAAAAAACCTTAACAAGCAGAGCCTGGTGTTAATGTAATCAGTTGACTTTGCTTCTTCGTTATTTTGATGTGTAAGTTCAGACACATTTGTCAGTCATTTGCGTTGAAATTTTTGTATTATCTTACATAAAAAAAAACAACTCCTTAGCATCAAAATCATAACAAATTGCTATAAAGTTATGGTTTTATGTCTTCGGTAGTAATAATGTACTTAATGTCATGCATTAGGTAGTAGTTTGTTTTGTTTGAGATAATAATGATTGTGTATAGGAAACACTACACAATACATGTAAGTTTTGCTTTAGGGCTCGTCTCAACTTTACGAAAACTTTGTTGGAGTGTTAGGATTGCGTTTTTTAATAAATTCTTTACAATATAATTATGAGAACTAAATAAACTGTACATCTATTTCTAGTCTCAATAATCCAAATAAATAGAAGATTTGAATTTGTACTTCACTACTAACTACAGATAGTATAATTTAGTTTTTGTTGCGGGGTAGAGTAGGGAATCTAATCGAACTTTCGAGTTTTGTTACTGACTATCAATTCGTAGCTGACAACTATTTTTATATATGTAAGATTTTAAATCATGTGCGAGTCTTTATTTTTGCATTATGCTAATCAATTGCAAAAAGCTCAGATTCAATTAGTTTTCATGTTGATAACAGTTTACAGTATACTGTTATTGATATTTGGTTTTCTTTTTATTCAACTTTTCTATTATTTTTACCTATTCTCGGTCCCGGCCGAGAGTGGTTTTTATTCTAGTACTCGGTTCGGTCTCGGCCGATAAAGAGAAAGCTGATTCGGTCGCACCTTAGTAAATCATCATAGCTCCCAAACGTATAGACTTCTCAAATAAGGAGTGTAATGTTTTTTGGATTCATGTATGTATGGTATGTATGTACTTACTACTTATATGAGTTTCATTATTCCACCATAAATTTTAAATGCAGGAATAGATTGGATGTATCGTCAGAATCCTTACCTACATCATCTTGTAGGTCATCTTTAATCTCTTTATCTTGAGTAACATAAGTGCTTTTTTCTCTTACGAAATACTTGTTTTGTAAGTTGGATTTGGAATGATGGTAGTCTAGCGGTACTAGTGCGAGTTAGAATCCAACGATACCGAGTTCGATCCTCGGCTGAGCTCGGGTTTCTAAGTTATGTATCCATCGCTCCGTGCTTCAGAGGGCACGGTCACACGGAGCGCTTTTCATGAGAAGTTCACAGTCGATTGATGGGACTTTCCCTAATTCGACACTTTGGTTCGTTCTCTACTTTCCCTTTTCGACACTTTCTTGAATTCGGTACATTTCCTTGGTAAGGTAAAGACCCCAATTATGGACAGTATAAGGACAAAATTTTGTCTTTATGACCGTTTCTGACAATGTAATGAAGTTTATGACGAATAGTACGAAATAGGTGAAGGTCGTATGTTTATTTCATATGAATATGACTCAAAAATGATGTTAATTCAATAAAATAATTAGATATTGACAAATCAAAAACGTAATTTTTTGATCCAGTAATGTACAAAGAAAATCTAGTGATGGACAACCGTTTATGGACAGTCCCCAATGTTGGACACCTAATAATGGACAGTCTCCAATGTTAGACGCCTAATAATGGACATAGAAATCTAACAATTTAAATAATGAAAACATTGGTGTCGATTCTGAGTGCACCAATTAAAACTAAAACTAAATTTGATAGCTCTAAATTTTAGAACTGTCAAATTTAGTTTTAGGTTTAATTGGTGCACCAAGAATCGACACCAATGTAGATTTATTTTTAGTCTTTATTAATCTATATGTTCCATACATATTATCTACTAAAAATTATAAGACAATAGTGAAAGAAATGGAGAGGTATACTCGTAGTTCTATTTTATCACACACATTTTAATCTTAAACATTGTCATGTATGTAATTTTAGTATATATATTATTATCAAAAATAAGTAGAAACTTTATGACGTAGATATATTGTCATTAATATCATAAATAAGATGTACCTACCTACCTTTACTCGTATATTTATAAATTATAATAAAGCCACCTTTATGAATTTTACGTAAAAAAACATGGTACATATTTCATAGGACTCTTTAGCTACATTTCGATCACGCCTGGAAAATTTTCCTTCTCATATGTTATAATTACTAAAACTCTCTTTGAAAGCTTGTCAGTTAATGGTAATTTTCTTAGAGGTTAATTCTCGGATTCAGTGCTGGAAGTGGAATCATGCCTAAGTTGAGGGTACCTGATATTAGCCAAATAAGTCTCGTCTGAATAATCGCTCTCAGCATATTGAATTTCAGTATAAGTCTGTTCTGAAGAAGTACCATCAGGCTCTTTCCTTGTACTTTTACCTTTCTTTGCTTTAGTTTTTTTTTAGAGTCTCCTCTATTATTTTTTTATCTGCCCTATTTTGCTCTTCTCTCCTTCTATTCTAATTGTAGCTTTCTTTTTTGTTTTCATGGTACTTAATCCACGACTAACTCATTACAACTGAAGGTAATTTTTATCTTAGTTTGGGTTTCTTCCCATTTTGTATTTCGTCTTCTTCTGGCTAAAATGAATATCTTTTAAATTAAGATGGTATGATCATTTTCACAGAGATTTCTTGCAACGAGTCAATTGTGATATTAGTGTTTTTCAATGCTTCTATACTTGGAGGGTTTGATTCTAGTTCTTTGCGAGGCGTTATTTCCACAATAGGTATTATAATTATGTCGTCTATCTTGCCATGTGAAGTCCCCGGTGTACTTATATTAATGGTTTCAGGCTACTTCAGCGTTGGAGCAGGAGCTTCATCATCAGCGGCTGCAATTTCTTCAAGCAATGCAATATCATCAATTTCGAAGTCCATAACAGGAGGTGCAATTTTTTCAAGCAATTAAATTTCAGCCATTTCAGAGTTATCACAGATGTGTTGTTGGTTTCGTTTTACGCAGCAACATAATTTTTCATATAAGTCCATAGTACGTACAGAAATGTGTCCTCTGCTGGTAAGGGATCAAACAATTCGTTTAAGTTTTTGTAATAAAGCTGCTTGAACAGATCTAGCTTTTCGTGCCGAAACAGCCGAACAGGCAATTACTTTGGGAACTCTCTAAAGTTTTAGGATGTCGTGAACGGTGAAATTTGATGTTTGTTAAATCAACGTAGCTTGGCCCAAAAGGACATAAACCAGCGCCACGGAACCCATTTCTAATTGTATCTTCTGTCAGTGTTTCAAGAGCAGTTTTCAAAACCGGATCATAATGACCCTTTTTGAAATTTTGTGCAAGGTTACGCATCTTCCAATTTGTTACTGCCTTTTTCCACGGAGCTTTTAAAGATCTGAAACCGGCAAGGTCCATTGGCTGCATCATTACTATTGGGGTTCAAATTGACTTCTATTCCATGTTTTACACATAAATTGGACAAATGCAATGAAAAAAAGATTTGTGGTGCCAGTTGGCCCGCTGCATTGCCTGTTATCATTACAGTAAGATTGTCTTTTTCATTGCCTGAAGAACTATAAACATGCTTTTCTCGTTTTTGAGCCAATACCCTCCCTAGCTTTGGCAATAAAAAGAACGCACTTTCGTCGGTATTAACTACCCGTTCAAGTTCTTCTAAAACGGATAAAAATTCTTTATCTCGTATATCTTCAACTTCCTTGAACCACCTTTCTATATCTTCTTCCGAGACATTGTCACGAGCCGTAGTAAAATTCTACACTGTTATTTCCGAGATGGAAGGATTTTGTTTTAAGAATAAATTGTACCACTTCTTGCCGCGCCTGTTGTTGAAACGAGATTCTTGTTTTTTATCTGTAATTATGCGTTGTACACTTTCCAGTAGTTCGTCTTTTGTTATTGGAATGTGCTTATTATTAATGTCAATTATCAATTTTTCAAGAATTTTTTCATCTTCCTTTTTTAGATAGGTTGATGGGCCCATGGAGCAGACAACAGGACTTATCTCTGTTATTTTATTAAGCATTGTTACACGTGGCACCCCAAATTTAAAGGCAGCTATTGCCACTTTTTCCCCTTTCTGGTCCACATCCACTGCATTCTTCATTTGTTCTGGGGTGTATTTTTTGAAGCCATTTCTGCAGTTAAACAATATTTAATTTTAATCAAGAAATTATAGAGTCCATAATTGGATTGTATGAAATACCCAGTAATGGACACCTTATCCATTACTGGTACGAAATCTTTTAATAGAAAATAATAATTATATTTCTAAAAGGGGGGATAGCACATTAATAAAATTAAGTTGAACAATAGTGTGAAAAATAATATAAATTTCGACATTTGTCCATTATTAGAGAATGACAAATTTAAAATCCAGTAATGAACATCTTACGCGCACATGTAAAATTTAAACAGATACATTAATCTAATAACACATCTCGTAAATTCACCTACAATACCCCGAAATAATGTATTATTTCATTTGAGCAAAGCAAATACTAGCAAATTCAAATATTTGGTACTCACTGTCTAAGCGATGGCTACAGTAAAATGGGATTTTTATTGATGGCGCCGCCCAAGCTCACATTCCTCTTTGTTATTTGCAAACAATATGGCCGAATGCAATGAAATGTCATATTAAGGAAGCTAGATAGTTGTAGTCTATGGGCAAGTATCGGAAGTGCGCGAAATTTAAATTTTTGACCTTATTAATGTAATTTGTTTTATTTTTTGTCCATCACTGGGGTTTTGTCCAACACTAGGTTCTTTATCTTACCAAAGCACAGAAGTTGACTCGCTTGGTACAACAACTCAAAAGAAAATATAACGGATTCGTAAATGGATCGACCACAGACAAGAGTTTGTGGCTACTTATTCACTACTATACTATACAATACTATTGGAAATGGAATTGTCTAGAAGAATCAACAGATTACAGAATTATTCTACGCACATCGCTGCAATTGCAGTGAGAAGCGAGAATAATTCAACTCGCAGAGGTTTCAATGGCGTCGCTGCGAGTACCTGGGCTGTCACATCACAGAACACTTACTCCTAGTGTTACATACGCAAGCGCTTAGTAATTTCTGACAATGTAGAAAACAAATCGTGATGTCTAATCATTGGAAATAAATTAACAAAAAACTATAATCTTACAGTGATCTCTATAATTTTGAACATAAAAATAAAAATAATACAATCTTCGATCGGTCTGGGACACACCATTGGCACCATCTATATATATATATATATATATATATATATATATACATATATATATCTATACCTACTTATAATAAAAGTGTAACGGGTCCATTTCTGTACATTGAAGATATTTTGAAATTTTCTTCTGTACTCTATATTCGATCTGAAGCCAGCTAGGCATCACGCCGAAACTACTGAATGAATTTAAATGAATCTTGGTATGATTTGAGTTCATACTACGAGGTAGGACTTAGGATACTTTTAATCCCATAAAATTAAAGGGTTCCCGCAGGATAGGCGTTAAAAGTTATTGAAAAGAACACGAATCACGATGAAACTACTCGGCGGATTTTGTTGCAACTTGGTACAGTCATAGTTTATTATAATGGGTAAAAATTGAAGATACTTTTTATCCCCAAAAAATAAAGAGTTCCTGCGGGATAATGTCCCAAATTCTGTTAATTGAAGATATTTTGTTTTGATCGCATCACGCCGAAAATACTCACTGAATTCAAATGAAATTTCGTATGACTTGAGTTCATACTTCGAGGTAGGACACTGGATACTTTTCATCCCGAAAATTCTGCACATTAAAGATATTGTGAATATTTTTTTGGACGTTACTCTATATTTGATAATGAAGCCTAAACTGTATGTTTGATAATGAAGCCTAAACTGTATATTTTTTCATTTGTCTGTATGTCTGTCTGTCTGTATCTTGGCCGCGCATCACGCCGCCGAAACTACTCGATAAATTCAAATGAAACTTGGTATGATTTGAGTTCATACTACGAGGTAGGACATAGGATACTTTACATCCCGAAAAATTAATGGGTTCTTGGAGGATAGAGCGGTTGAAAATTATTTAAAAGAACACGTACCACCCTGAAACTAATGAACGGGTTTTGAAGCAACTTGGCACCGTCTTAAAATAGATGATGGGTTAAAATTGAGGACAGGGGTGGAAAATTATTCAAAAGAACACGGAGCATGCTGAAACTATTGGACGGATGATGATGCAACTTGGCACAGACATAGCTTATAAGATGGGTGAAAATTATGGATACTTTTTATCCCGAAAAAATAAAGGGTTCCTGCGGGATATGGGTCCAAATTCTGTACAATAAAGATATTGTGTTTTTTTTTTTTTGAGTTTTCTCTATGTTCGATAAGGAAGCCTACACTGTATGTTTTTTCATTTTTGTCTGTATGTCTGTCTGTCTGTCTGTATCTTGCACGCACATCACGCCACCGGAACTACTGGATGAATTAAAATGAAACTTGGTATGATTTGAGTTCATACTACGAGGTAGGACGATACTTTACAACCCGAAAAATTAATGGTTTCACGCAGGATAGGGGTTGAAACTTATTTAAAAGAACACGTACTACGCTGAAACTAATGGACGGGTTTGTATGCAACTTGGCACCGTCTTAATTTATATGATGGGTTCAAATTGAGAATACGTTTTATCCTTAAAAATTAAAGGGCTTCTGCAGGATATGGGTCCAAAGTTATGTTAATATTTAAGTAATAAATAATATTTTTTGGATGGTTCTCTATATTCGATACTGAAGCCAAAACTGTTTTACTTTTTATTTTTGTCTGTCTGTTTGTCCGTATCTTGACCGCACATCGCACAGAAACTACTGAATGAATTCAAATGAAACTTGGTATGATTTGAGTTCATACTACGAGGTAGGACATTGGATACTTTCATCTCGAAAAAGTAAAGGGTTTCTGCAATATAGGGGTTGGAAGTTATTAAAAAGACCACGTATCACGCTGAAACTACTAGACGGTTTTTTAATGCAAATTGACACAGTCATATAGGTATCTGTACTTATAATAAAGCAATAGGTGCGAAAAAGGCTGTAAAAAGTAGATAAATAAAAAAATGCTCTTGGGTGCTTAAAAAAGGGTATTGAACACGAATATAAATATATTTTTAATCATCGTGTCGCTCTGTCTGTTTGTCTGTATGTTTGTTTGTTCACGCATCACGTAAAAACTATTGGACCAATTGCAATGCGGTTTTCATTGTTAGATAGCTTAGGGTTTGATTTAAAACTGGTGTAATGGGTATCTCAATCGGGTAGCCGTTTACGACCCTTCAAAGTTGTATAAAAACAGGCGATTTTGTTTCAATCAAAAGGCTCCTAGACATTTTTCAGGGCCCCTTCAATCACTACTAACACTAGTGATCGAGGGGTGTTCGATATTCCCGTAAAAGAGACGATCGTCCAAGCTTCGTATCTCCTGAGTGCCCTGGTGCCGGTCGTTATAAATTAAACTTTGGCTTGCGCCTTCTGCGCAATGCATTGAGGCGGAGCGCACTAGCAAGTTTCAAGCTGTAGAGGCCGGTAAAAACAGCAAAAATCATTACTAAAAAAATACCTCTAATTTTTGCAGTATCTGACCTACCACCATAGGAACAACGCTAAGGAATTAAGAATACTACTGAACAGCAAGCTTTATTCTTCACGCAAGATTAGGTACTCCCTGTCTTCCAGGCGTTAGCCCGGTCACACAGTAAGACTTTTTTTTTTCAAATTTTAAGCAAAGAACCTGTTTTTCGGCTATCCTGTACTTTTAATGTGCTTATTACTGGTTATTTGTTTGATTACCATGGTTATTTTCATTGTATTATTGTTACTAAAAGAAGCCTGACAGCGCACTACTTGCTGGTCTGTGCGCTGTCAGGCCTCCTTCGGCTAGTCTTCTTCTAACCGTCCACCGAGTGACTTCCACTTCTCGAACTTCCTGGAGCTGCTGCCCGAGTTGAACGTTCTTCATAAATTGTAAAAAAACGATAGATAACAATTCTACGGATACTAATTCGTAAGATTGTAAACAAACGAAAAATCACGGGCTATAATTCGTTGGAGTATGGACCAATCAGTGCGCAGTTTTCCAATTTTACGAAATTTTAACGATACTGTCGCCTGTTATATTAATGTAATGTATGTAAAAAAAACCTGATTTGCCGGTCTAGGTTTGTCGCCATAGAGCTCCATATGAAATAAAAGCTCACGAAACGGAATTGGAACAGCCCGACCCCCACGTGATCCGAACTTGCCCTACAATTACAAAATTACAAAACGCGAAGCCAGAAGCTCGCAAGTAGTTCCTGAGCTAAATACACCCGAGAGCATAGAAATCGCATACTACCTACATTTTCACTTTGAGCCAACATATTTTAAATTAAATGTTGGTTGCAAATATAACTTAAATTTAATTAAAGTACACACTATTAACTTTCTAAAAACACATAATTCCTAGTCATGACTTTCAAAATCATTACAGTAGCAACAAAACAATAGAATGACCCAAAATCGCTCGTTTCAGGTAGCGCGGTTTGCATGACTATTAGCAGGTATAAAAGGTTAGAGGATGATTGAAATGAGACCACCGTTTGGTCAGGACGCGCATTAGCGAGCTGCGCGCACAGCGTTGGGAAGACTTATTATCCGAAATCACACTGACCCACCAGGCCTACTGGGGGTTGGCGAGGAAGCTTAAATCCGACACCATCACCGTAATGCCAAGATCTCAATAGAATCGATCTCCCGCCAGCATTCGAAGACGAGAAGAAGGCCGAATGCTTGGCGGAGAGCCTCGCAGCCAAGTGCACCCCCGCTAACGATCACGTTGATCAGTTGCCAGATCGTCTTGTGCTCATAGTACAAGACCACCTCACCAGCCGGAGCTTCCGCTATCGTATCGAGGGCAACCGATCATCCCCCCACCCCATCAGAGCCGGAGTCCCTCAGGGCTCCGTGCTGTCTCCACTTCTGTTCACGCTTTACACAAGCGATTTCCCCCGCATCCCCAAAGTAGAGATCGCTCTCTTTGCGGACGACACCGCGATTTATACCACCGGATCTCTACCGTTAGGTAGTGATCGAGGGGGCCCTCATGAAATGGCTGGAGCCCTTTAAATGAATTGCATAACTGACCACCGATTCGGAATACACCTTCGAGAAGAATCGGCAAGAAACTCGAAGGCGAATAAAGTCGACATTAATTACGGGACCTTCGACCTCGCATCCGGCGAGGTCGGTGTCTGTATCTAATTGTGTTGAAAGAAGGTGAAGATGACGGAGTGGGCGAATCAATCGCAGCCATGACTAGGAATTATGTGTTTTTAGAAAGTTAATAGTGTGTACTTTAATTAAATTAAAGTTATACAATGTGTCTGGTCACCGGTGTCGGAGACTTAAGGGGGGTTAAATATGGGGATTTTTATCGACAAATCACTATCTCGATTTTCTCTTGGCCTTTCCATACTAAAATGGCAGCCATTTTGTTTTTTTTTACTTCGCAGCTCAGACGCCTACACTGATTTAATCATTGCTATCGATGTAGACGTCTTAGGAAGACGAAAGACGTATCATTTGAAAGCTAACAATGAAGACAATCTATTTATGATACATTTTATTCAATATCTTTTTCACAAAATAACATAACAATATTAACAAAATAAAAATCGTATTTATTTATTGCATTTTTTTTAGTTTTTAAATTTTTTTATGAAAACTAACCTGTCAAGCTATTTTTTGTAATTGTATTATCATAGTACAAGATATTTCCATTAAAATAAATCTTACATCAAGGTCCTAAGTTAAATATTTTCGAATCTATGATGGTTTAAATATGACCCTTAAAAACTCTATTAATAGCACACGTCAAAGCTATGATGATTGGGATGGGAAAAGGCAAGAAAAGAACAAAGTAAAACCATTAATTATCATTTATTAATTTAATACCATCTAAACTAGGTACTACAGCCACGATTCAAAATGTCCTCCGTTTTGTTGTAGACAAGCAGTTGCCCTAATTGACACATGTTGTGTAGCTCTTTTTATAATGGCTTTGTCCGCCCTCATTACATCCCCGACTTGTAATATTTTTTCAATTAGTTCTTCTCTTGTGTTGGGAACGTTAACGTACACTTTCTGCTTTATTGTGCCCCATAAAAAATAATCTAGGGGTGTCAAATCCGGGGAACGCGGCGGCCAAGCAATCGTCCCACCTCGTCCAATCCATGTTGGATATGTGTTGTTTAAGTAATTTCTCACATTTACCGCAAAGTGTGCCGGAGCTCCATCTAATTGGAGTATCATTCTTGCCCTATACGTCAATGGCAATTCGCTTAATGCGTCTTGATAGTCATTCTGCAGGAATTCCAAAAATCTTGGGCCATTTAATGTAGCGGGCAAAATAAGAGGCCCAATAAGGATATCGTCTATCATTCCAGCCCAAACATTTACCGAAAACTTGTGCTGAAAGCTACTGGGTCTCACTGCATGCGGGTTTTCTTGGAGCCACAGGTGCTCGTTCCGATGATTTGTGTATCCAGATCTTGTAAAAGTTGCTTCATCGGTCCACATAATCCTCTTTAAAAAATTGGGATTGGATCGCGCTTCTCGTAGAAAAAACTGAAGAAAAAACTGTCCTTCGGGCGACGTCAGGTCCAATTAAATCCTGGACTCTTCTAAAATGGAATGGATGCAATCCTTGCCGTTTTAAAATCTGCCAAACTGTCCATTTCGATAGACCGAGTCTAATCGCAATGCGACGGACACTCAGTTGTGGGTCTTGCGTTATTAAATCCAACACCTCTTCTTCCTCTCGCGGAGACACCAAACGAGTACGTTCGTTAGCGGGTCTTCTTATTCCATATTCGGAGAGATTCGAGTGCAATCTGATGAACGTGCGAGCATTCGGCGTAGGTCTATCAGGGAATCTTCTCGCATACTCTCTTACAGCAGCATTCGCGTTCCCGTCGCAAAATCCATACACAAAATGGATGTTGGCCACGTCGCGGCTTGAAAAACGACGCTCTTCCATTTCAGTTAACGAAAGTTAACTAAAATAACAAAACGAGTCCAAAACACAAAGCAGAGGTTAGAAAATAGCAACGCACAGTACTTCGGCAGATAAGAATGTAATCACAACGCTAGGCGAGGGACGACTACCTGTAATTGTATCCTGACCTGAGTAGAGCCGCAGTTTTGTCTCATTCACACCCTATACATGTCTCTTTCTAACATGTTGTCAAAGAACAGCTGCCTGTCTTACGACACGCCAATTGAATGTGGGGTCTTGAGTCTATTGTTTGACGTGTGCTATTAATAGAGTTTTTAAGGGTCATATTTAAACCATCATAGCTTCGAAAATATTTAACTTAGGACCTTGATGTAAGATTTATTTTAATGGAAATATCTTGTACTATGATAATACAATTAAAAAAAAATAGCTTGACAGGTTAGTTTTCATAAAAAAATTAAAAAATTAAAAAAAATGCAATAAATAAATACGATTTTTATTTTGTTAATATTGTTATGTTATTTTATGAAAAAGATATTGAATAAAATGTATCATAAATTGATTGTCTTCATTGTTAGCTTTCAAATGATACCTCTTTCGTCTTCCTAAGACGTCTACATCGATAGCAATGATTAAATCAGTGTAGGCGTCTGAGCTGCGAAGTAAAAAAACAAAATGCCTGCCATTTTAGTATGGAGAGGCCAAGAGAAAATCGAGATAGTGATTTATCGATAAAAATCCCCATATTTAACCCCCCTTAAGTCTCCGACACCGGTGACCAGACACATTGTATTTGCAACGAACATTTAATTTAAAAAATATTTTGGCTCAAAGTGAAAATGTAGGTAGTATGCGATTTCTATGCTCTCGGGTGTATTTAGCTCAGGAACTACTTGCGAGCTTCTGGCTTCGCGTTTTGTAATTTTGTAATTGTAGGGCAAGGTCGGATCACGTGGGGGTCGGGCTGTTCCAATTCCGTTTCGTGAGCTTTTATTTCATATGGAGCTCTATGGCGACAAACCTAGACCGGCCAATCAGTTTGTTTTTACATACATTACATTAATATAACAGGCGACAGTATCGTTAAAATTTCGTAAAATTGAAAAACTGCGCACTGATTGGTCCATACTCCAGCGAATTATAGCCCGTGATTTTTCGTTTGTTTACAATCTTACGAATTAGTATCCGTAGAATTGTAATCTATCGTTTTTTTACAATTTATGAAGAACATAATCATGATTTTAACTGGACTTCCAGTGGTGTACTGTGTGTACTTGTTGAACCTTTTGAGGCTTTTAAAAATGAGTCAAATTTTAATAAATTTCCCCCACTTCATCCAAGGTGACCATCTCGTATACCTTTCCCACACATCATCCAGGGAGACCATCTCGTACACCTTTCCCCCATATCATCCAGGGGGACCATCTCGTTCACCTTTCCTCCACATCATCCAGGGGGACCATCTCGTACACCTTTCCCCCACTTCATCCAAGGTGACCATCTCGTACACCTTTCCCACACATCATCCAGGGGGACCAACTCGTACACCTTTCCCCCATATCATCCAGGGGGACCATCTCGTACTCCTTTCCCCCACGTCATCCAAGGGGACCATCTCGTACATGTTTCCTACACATCATCCAGGGGGACCATCTCGTACACCTTTCCCCCACATCATCCAGGGAGACCATCTCGTACAACTTTCCCCCACATCATCTAGGGGACCATCTCGTACACCTTTCCCCCACATCATCCAGGGGGACCATCTCTTACACCTTTTCCCCACATCATCCATGGATCGATCTATGGCCATTTAAAAGTATAGCACAAACGCTCTTGACATAGCGTTACAGCGAGTAATTGTATTTTTCCAATTTTCCCGTAGCAACTTCCTATTTTCCGGGATAAAAAGTATCCTATGTATATATTCTATATCTATATTGTACAGTACCTATCAACAAAGTTTCATCAAAATCGGATCAGGCATTATGGCGTGACAGCTCCCTATACAAACAAACACACAACGTTTCACTTTTATATATTGGTGTGGATACATACTTACATTACAATATATATGTAGCGTTCTCCTATTCAATTCTAGCTTAGAGTTCAAATAAATATCAACCTGGTTTATAATTTATCACGCTTACGTATAACACGCATTTTAATAAAATAAATTGGATACAGATGTGTGTATAAAAATGTATTATTTTGTCGATTTTTACCATTTACTATAACATGTGCGCCGAGAAGCTATTTTGCTTCGGTACTGTTTTGCTATTATCAATTTATATTTCAGTAAGTTATATCATTTCATCATCATCATCATCAGCCTGTATTTGTCCACTGTTGGACATAGGCCTGTCCCAATGAGCGGCACAGAGTCCGATCTTCGACACTTCTCATCCAGTTTCTGCAAGCCGTCTTTTGCAGGTCGTAACTCCAACTGGCCGGTGGATGTACTACTTACACTACGTTTTCCAAGCCGTGGTCTCATTGTCCTTTCTTCGGCAATTGTGACCAGCCCTCTGCCACTTCAGCTTGCTAATCCTCTAAGCTATGTTGGTGACTTTACCTCGTTTCAGATATTATCCTTCAGATAAACTCCAAGCATAGCTCTCTTAATAGCTCGCTAAGCAATCTTAAATTTGTAGACTAGTCCCACCGTGAGTGTCCACATCTCGTCTCTATATGTCAGCATTGGTAGGATGCACGCGTTGAAGTATTTCGTATTCAGGCACTGTGGAATGGACGACGAGAAGACCTGACGTTTACCGAACGCTGCCCAGCCTAGCTGAATACTTCTGTTGGCGTCCTCTCTCGAAGTTTTTTCTACCCAACTGCAAAGTCTGCCCGAGATAGACATATTTTTTAACAACTTCGTGGGGTTAGTGAGACAAATAAATAGATTACTAATATTATTATTATTAAATAAGTATGATTATTATAGAGTTTGTTTAAGTTAATTTTATTGTCATTATTAAAAAAAAAAAAAAAAAAAAAACTGTTAAATTATTTATTTTTCTAAGTGAGGCGGCAAGTGTGGCCCAACAGCGTTACCCGTCTACTCAATTGGTGTTTTTGGGGGATTTTAAAGCCCATCACAAGGAGTGGCTTGTCCCATACCAAAAAACCGACCACGCTGGTAGAGAGACGCGGAAGCTTGCTCTGGCGTTAGATCTCTCTCAGCTTGTGCAGGAGCCGACACGTGTACCTGACCGTGACGGTGACACTGCCAACTTTCTCGACCTGTCGATGACGACTAAACCATACCGATACTCCGTATCAGTATCCCCACCTCTTGGTAGCTCTGATCACTGCCTGGTTAAGTCCGTCTCAGTGTATTCCCCACCTGATCCTAGCCTTAAGGGAAATAGGCGCGTGTGGAGATACAACTCTGCAGATTGGGATGAGATGCGGCAATTCCTTGCATCTAAGACCTGCAATAAGATACTTAGGAAGGCCCATTTTGATCACGTAAGTCGAATTGGGGCCAAACTGGCTTCATACCCCGCGGGTAGCAAAGCTTTTTGGTCCCTGGCCAAGTCGGTCGAAGTAAACTTCTGCCGCCCCTCACTGCCACCATTGCTGAAACCTGATGGATCACTAGCTCACACTGCTGGAGACAAAGCGAATTTATTTGCTTCTCTTTTTGCAGAAGCCTCGCATCTAGATGCTTCTGGCAAGACACCTTCCTGCCTTCCTCATTGCGGGGTTTTTATGCCCGAAATTCGCATTCGCCAGAAGGAGGTTCTCAGAACGCTTCGAGCTCTAGATGTGAACAAGACCAGTGGTCCTGATGGTATTCCAGCGATTGTGTTGAAAAACTGTGCGCCCGAATTGTCTCCCATCTTAACGCGTTTGTACCGCCTCTTTTTTCACTCAGGTAAAGTTCCGAAGAGCTGGAAGCTTGCCAATGTACAACCAGTACCAAAGAAGGGTAGTCGTGCTGATCCGGCCAATTATCGTCCCATCTCGATTACCTCCTTACTCTGTAAGTGTATGGAGCGTGTCATAAACATTAGGCTCTTGGCATACCTTGAAGACAATGATCTTCTCAGTGACCGACAATACAGATTTCGCCGAAACCTGTCTACTGGGGATCTTCTCGCGTATGCCACTCACGTACTGAGCGAAGCCATAGAGATGCATGGTGAGGCGCTTGCCGTCTCCCTTGACATATCGAAGGCATTTGATCGGGTCTGGCACGATGGCCTTTTAAACAAGCTTCCCTCATATGGTTTACCTGTTGGCTTATGCAATTGGATAGTTGATTTCTTGAGGGAACGATCTATTCGAGTAGTCTTAGAGGGCTGCTCGTCTGATCAAATGGCTATGAATGCCGGTGTACCTCAGGGATCGGTTCTCTCGGCTACACTGTTTTTACTGCACATTAATGACCTCCTGATGCCCGGTACCTGATACCGATACCGGGTATGCTGATGATAGTACTGTAATTGAGAGATACACTTCCAATGCTCAAGCCAGCTGTGACGCTGTCTAGTTTCAGAGAGAGGCTATGGTAGACCGTTTAAATTTAGCCTTAGAAGCCGTGTCCAATTGGGGCGATGCTAACCTGGTTAAGTTTAATGCTACTATAACGCAAGCGTGTTTGTTTTCTGCTAAAAAGAGTCCTCTACACCGATCTCCGTCTTTCCAAAGTGTAACATTACCAATAGGCGACCATTTGGAGGTTTTGGGTGTCGAACTCACATCAAACCTGAATTTTGGGTCTTATATTGAATCCAAAGCCAAGGTAGCTGCAAAAAAACTTGGTATTTTGTCTAAGGTTAGGCGGTACTTCACACTGGGACAGCTTTTGAATCTTTATCAAGCACAGGTCCGATCTTGTATGGAGTACTGCTGCCACCTCTGGGACGGTTCTGCCAAGTATCAGCTCGAGTCTTTGGATTCAATTGAGAGACGTGCCATCAGGCTCATTGGGGATGACACTCTGGTAAAGAGTAAGCTTCAAAGTCTGGCGCATCGACGTGAGGTAGCAAGCCTGGCGGTATTCTACAGATTGCACTATGGAGAGTGTGCACAAGAACTGCACAACCTGATTCCCCCATCACCTTTCCATCACCGTACGACTAGACTATCAGCAAAGCCACCCTTTCATGGTTAAAATACCTCGCACAAGAACGAAGCGTTACGCTTCTTCATTTATTATAAGAACTGCAAAGGAGTGGAATGCCCTGCCCTCGTCAGTGTTTCCGGTAAATTATAACCCCGGTGTGTTCAAGTCAAGAGTGAATAGGCAAGCGTGCTACACCTTCGACCACATCATCGCTTTCCATCAGGTGAGATCGTGGTCAAACGATTGCCTAGAGAGTAATAAAAAAAAAAAACTTTTAACAATAATAGACAACAAAAAGCTTGAACGAGCGCGGCGTACGAGCACCAGACAAGGTACCTACGACGCGAAGTTCGTAGGTATCACAAGACCTGTATTATTCGTAGCATAGGTACCTACGCGCACAGCAAGCATACAAAAAAAAAACTAAACCGATTGCGATGCAGTTTTCACTGTTGGATAGCTTAAGGTTTCACCTAAAAACTGGTTTGGTATCTCAATCTGATGAGTGAAATTGAATTCGAACAATCGATAAAACCCCATTTGACGCCTGAACGAAGTTTGATGAATGTTGGTACTTTTTGTTCTGGAATATCACAGGATCCTAGAAAAATTACCAAAATCGGTCAAAGCCGCGGGCACAGCTATTAATAAATAAATTCTCCCTCGATCCCCCGACTCACGTAATCGAGGATTGACTCTGTTGCGATCGACTTGAATTGATTCAGTTACCTATCGAATTATTTCAAGAAGTTTACTAAAGTGCCCACAGAACGATTACTTAATTGAACGAGCGAGCGCGAAGCGCGAGCGAAGCAAACATGCCAATGTTAAGTCCGGCGGATGTCCGGCTGCTCTCCGCTACACGTCGCCTTTTCGTTGCGCAGTCTGGAAAAACACTTGGCCGTAAAAGATAATGTATTCAGTACAAAATTCATGAAATATGATGGTTGGAATGACAAAAAAACAACAGTTAATAAACAAGGAACCATCTGTCTGTCTGTATGTCACAGCCATTTTGTTCAGATTACTAATTGTAAAATACCTCTAGATCCCAATTGATAGGGGTTTTTTTTGTTATTATTTTTTACACACCTATGTAGCGGTTATAAATATGTATACGTGTGTTCAACTTTGTAGTGTTAATAGTTTCTGAATAAAATAGTTATGACGTACGGACGGACGGACAGACGGGCATGACGAAACTATAAGGTATCATTGTTTTAAAAAAAAAATCTAGGGGACTTAAGCTACTGAACAAGAATATATAATTTTATAAATGGTGTCTTTCTGAACTCGCATCGCTTAAGAGTACTGGATCCGACGACTGAGACCGACTGAAATGCGGTTTTCACAGTTGAATTAGGTAACTACAAAATCAACCGAGCGCACCGGAGACTGAGCCAAATTGTCCCTCGTTCCTCTGTCCCCCGAAAGGCCAGTCGCGCTCCGCAAGAAGTACAAATATTATACCTAAACTTTGCGACCGTAATATTGCGGTTAATTCAGTAGTGACAAGCGTGCGCTCGATAAGTCGCGCGCCGTGTGCTTAAAATAAAGTACCTACTTACGTAAAGTTTTTGTCAAATTTTATTATTTTCTTAATTATGAGTACCAAGAAGAAACCTAGAATGTACTGCATAGCATTCGGTCTGCCAAGTCTCGTAAAATACCTATATACTGTCATTTTATTACGTAGGTAGCCATTTCTTTTTCATTCATTATTATGCATGGAATTCAGACAGGCACCTTTTATTCATCAAAGTGCACTACCTATTAAGTTTTAATCAAATAATGAGGTACTAGGTCTATTCTGATAAGAATGTCATTATATGTAGTTAGTAGAACTATCATCATTTATAATAATAATAAGTAAAAAATATACATTATTACATAGTTACAATATCTAAGTCATATCATATCACAGAATAATTACTAGGACAAGTACCTAGTTATATCTTGATACAACCCTGCCGAGCGAAAAAGTGACAGAGCGATTCTGAAACGGTTAGAGCAATGGAAGCTCTCGCGCGTTGTGATAGGTACATTCTAGCCTGCACGCAATGGGTGAGCGCCTTCTAGGTACTCGTAAATATAATTGAAAGATCGCAGCGAGTGCGAGTTAAATTGCACTTTATTGCGTTGTAGCGAGAGTTGCTAAGTATTTAAATGACTTTACTCAGTTATCTTTCTGTACTTGTACTAAGTATTATATATTCTGTGCCCCCGATCCTCTTCAAGTCACCCGTCATCAAAGTGAACTTTAGTGCATTGAAGTGCAATTTAGAATCCAACGATACCGGGTTCAAAACCTAGGCTCCGCACCAATGACTTTTCCGAGTTATGTGTGGTTTTCCATCGCTCCGTGCTTCGGAGGGCACGTTAAGCTGTCGGTCCCGGCTGTTATTGATGAATAGCAGTAGTTAAGCCATGTCAGAGGTCCTCGGGCGGCTTGACAAACTCTGACACCAGAGGTCAGCACTACCTCATACGACAAACTAACAAACAAACAAAGTTAACTTCGTTCAGTCGGTCTATTTCTTCCATGACAGCCTCCAATCAGAGCACCGCTGCAACTTCAAACCGGATACCACGACACTCAGTGTTGCTAAAACGGCCTTGCTGCACTGTGCATCTCCCTCCTCAGACACAAACAAGAGATGCCTAAAACCCGCGTCGAATTTGCACTGCTAAAGTCACACAATAGGTTGCGCAAAAACAACCGTCCGCTCGGCCCATCGGGATTCCATGATACGTCAATAAACAGGTCTACTTGGAGGTTTTTATCATTTCTATTTCTTTAGGCGCAGGAACTTTTACTACTCTGCAACTAGAACTTCCTAGACCTACTACTTACTGTAACTTTTAGGATTTGTAGGTAGAAGTTTATTTATATATTTTTTATTCTATTTATTTTATTTTATTTTCAAAGGAAAACTTACGGCTATGTAGGTACAATAATAATAAATAATAAATAAGTTTAAAGAAGGCAAACCATTCCATACAGCGAATAATCAACATTTTCCATTTTTCCCGTGGAAACTTACTATTTTCCGGGATAAAATTCTAGGTTATCAGCTATCTCCATTCCAAATTTCATCAAAATCTGTCCAGCCGTTATCGCGTGAAAGCTCCCCAAACAAACAGACAACGTTTCACTTTAATATATTGGTGTGGAGTATATTTATTTACATTGATAAACGGACGAAAACATAATAAATAATATAAACAAACAAAATAATAGATAGTAGATATAATATAAACAAACTTAATTATAAAATGTAACATTAGGCAAAGTATATTTAGTACTTGTAAGTGTACTTATGCATCGTAATAAAAGCACTCTGCGTCTTTCATTCAACATTACTAGAATTTGCGCAGTCAGTTGTAGTATTGTTCAAATCGGTTTCAAATCGGTGCCTATAATTGTGACGCGTATTGTAGGCGGTTAAAACAGTTTATAGCTATAAACGATATTGATGAACGTCATGCACGTCACACGTTGTTTACGTTACTCATCTCGGAACTTCATGTTACGAGCTAATGTGTGATTTATGTGCACCCGACTTGCCCGAGACTAAATCTTTTGCAGCATCTCGAACCGCAGAGATCAGAAATCGCAGAACGATATCTGTTTCGGCAACGAAAGTAAGCAGCGGTGTAGTCTCTGAACGAGCATCTCCAGAGTTTGAAGCATTTAGGTAAAACTTGTAACTTCGGGGCCTCATTGAAGGTTAATCTGAGGGATCAATTCGTTTCGGGGCTCTTTCATGAGGATATGAGCTCCAGGCTTTTTGCTGAACGTGAAGTTGATTACAAGCGAGCTATTGAGCTCGCGTTGGCTTGGCATGCAGCGACGGCGTCGAGCGGCAACCGGAGTACTGGCGGGCCGGGCGCCATCTTGTGGCAGCAGCGCCACGCGGGCCACGCTGCGCTCTCGCACCATCACCGGGGGGACAGGGCGCTCCCGTGGAGGATGGGGCTTCGCGCCACCCGTGCCCGTGGTTCGGCAAGAACGGGCACGCAGCTGCGCAGTGCCGTTTCATACAGTGGTAGTAGTAGTTCGTAGGCATACAGTTGTGATCGTTGTGGTGAAAAAGGTAATTTAACATTTATATGAATAAAAAAATATTAATATGTAAATAAAAAAGAAAAAAAAATATATAGTTTTCTTTTTCAAACGTTACCTTATTATGCACCCGATTAGCACCCGGTCGCACTGCATTCTCGTATCGTTGTAACGTGGCGGAATTGGTGTTGAGAGTTTTGAAAGTAAAAATTGGATTTAATAAAAAAGTTGATTTAAATGTTTAAATTAGAGATTCAAATATGGCGCTTCTCGCGTCCTGGAGTGATGGGGTAGGTGGCCTGTGGGACAGAGGAGCAACTTTTGGGCCCAGGCGTGGCATATGGTAAATTTGATTTTATTTGATGGAGAACGACGTGAGAACGCACTATGCTGATTTCGAGCTATTTAAAAGATATATATAGAATACACGTTACTAAGTAAAAGATTTTAAAAGTTTACCAGGACAGGTTCATGGACCGTGTTTTCGTAGCTAGCTGTTAGGTCCAAGGCTGGAAATAAATGAAACAACTATGTTTTTAACTTCCACTTTATTACTGGAGTATGCTCTTAAAATTAAACGAGCCCTGTGATCAGTTTCGGTATTACATTCACTATAATATTATGAGCAGCAGCCCACGGTCTCCTAATACTGGGCTCGTGGCTTCTGGTTACAAAATACAATCTAACTTCCTCTATTCGCTGCTCGATGACGACATAAATCCTCCAACTAAAGACAGGCTGGCAGTGTTTTGAGTACCAGTACCGTGAAGCGAAGCGGCTTTACAATAATATGAAATTATTTTATTAGCGTCTCCAGGAAAAAATATCAAAAAATATATAAAAAAATGGAGTCATCCAAAGCATCGACGATGGCGTGGGTTAATAACGCTAAAAAAAAGAAAACTTAATGAAAACATCAACGTACTTTACACAGTACTCGGGAAGACAAAAAAGAAGGAAAAAAAAAGACATTCGTGAAAAATATTGCTTACATACTTTAGTACTCTGCAAAGGACATAGAAATAAAGAAGGTGACATGACAAATATTTGAATTTTTGTGAAAATAATATGTTACGCCATTAGTTTGAACTACCATTCCGTTGTTTTACACAAAACAAGATAAAATCACGCAAACAATTTACTGATGAATATAGACCGCTCGTGGGATCACCTTCCAACGCCATTTTAAAAAAGAATGACGGATGATATTTGACGTTTCCTTTTATTTTGACGTAACACTAGATGTCTCTAGTACTATACTACTATAATTTATACTATACATTTATTAAATACTTTTACTATATTTTTATTTTTGGTGTGCCCTTCTCTGTTTCTACGAACCTATACTGCAACCAAACGCTTACCACGCATTAGGTCAAAAAGATGAGAAATCAAGCGAATTGTCCACTTTTTTGTACTATTGCGCGATGGATAAACCGAAAGCATCCGATCAGCGAGATCGACGCCTCCCATATTTTCAATACACTTTTTATTAATGTACCGTGGACTTCCCAGCAGGACTCTGCACCTGGTTACAAGGCACGAACTAGCCAAGCCTGGCTTGAAACCAACGTTCCAGACTTTATAAGAGCTGAAGACTGGCTAGCCCAGACCTCAACCCTTTGGTCAAATTATGGTCAGTTTTAGAGGACATGGTGTGCTGTAAACGACACGGCGATTTTAAGTCTGTTAAAAAATCTCTGGAGCAAGCAGTGGAGAAATTCTCCATGGAAACTGCGTAAATCCATAGATTTGTGGCCAGATAGATTAAAGGCCTGTATAAAAGCCAAAGTTGGCCATTTCGAAAAGAATTTATATTTTATTTTTTGCTGAGATTTTAATAAATATGTACATATAAGTTTTAGTAAGTAATATTACATCACTTCATAAAAAAAAATGCATTTTCATTTGTAACAGATCATATGGCCGGACTAGGTATACGACGGCCTTATTTATAAAAAGTTAATAAACGTCAATTAGTACTGCGCAGTACAATATTGTAGTGCGCAGTATTACTAATCATTGCTTTTATGATGTCTATGCCAAAGTATCAAAAATTTGCAAAAATTACGATTACTTTGGGTGCATTCCGAGACGCGCAAATATCGATAAAATCGATATTATCGCGCTAAAACGCGTACCGAGTCATCGTGAGCGCCACAACGATATCCCTTGTGACGTCACGGATTACGTCATTACATCCGCCATTTTGCGATTACACCGACCATGCCCCAAACCGCTATCACCGTGAGCGCTACTGTCAAAGTGACAGACTGACGGTTGTTTACAAAGAAAACTGTTGTTTGAATTCAGTTGTGTGTGATTTTCTTAAAGTTTTCCAAATATTACTACAGACAATTGACCAATTTTTAGACAGACTACTTTGCACACGAGTAATACTTTGTATTTTGAGCAAATTTTGAGGTTATGTTGTTGTGATCTTGTAATCACGCTCACGAGCGTTCCGAATCAACTGCAGCACTCAACTGCCATGAGCGCGATATCTGAATCGGTACGCAAATTAGCACTGTGATCGCTCACAGCCATATTATCGTGAATCGGAATGCACCCTTTATGGAACGGTCACGTTGACACGTTGCCGTGGAAATGAAATAATAGTTGTCTATGGTCAATAATGCTAAAAGTAAGAAAATTGCCGCGGTTTGAGCGCAATTTTTGCGAAGCCGGGGCGAGTCACTAGTTTTTTAATATTATTATAAATATTACTGTAATTATATCACTGTAATATTAAGTTTTTGAAGTGTGTATACCTATTTGACTTGGCTAATAAATAATTCTATTCTATTCTATACCAAAACAATGTATTATATGCTGGTGCGCATACTTACCCATTAGATTTATCATAAATTGAACATTGTCAAAACTAAGTTAAGCGTGTGATTTAATTCAGGATACACATTTTTCAGCTGCTATACGCATTTTAATATAATCAAAACGTGTACTAAATGACGAAGTTAATACAATATATTCAAAATCGATTGTTTGTTAACCTAATCACTCAACTGAGTTCCTCTCACGCGCTTGCAATTTCACGGACACTAATTCTACAACACAGTTTAAATTACTTGAAACTTGCGGCGGCAGTAATTTTGCTGATGTAGCGGCAATATGAGGTTAGGGTTACTCGTTATTTGTATAGTTTTTCCTTGGATTTCGGCTAAATCGGTAAGTTTCTAATGTTTTTTAGAAGCCTTTATTTAACTTCACTTGTATCTATCTATGTATCTATCTATGTATGTATTTTGTCTGTTCTGGAATCTTGCAATAGCTATCTGGCTGAAACTTGCAGGGCAGCTCACAAAACGATGACAACGAAATAAAATATAAAAAAAACTTATAAATGTTAAAAGTGAAAAGCCAAAACGAAAAAATGTAAAAAATAAAATAAAAATTGTTAAAACAGATAAGGGAAAAAAAGGAAATATTTGAAAAAAGCCTAATCTACTTGATGAATTTTGATAAATGAAGTATCATTGGATTCGTCTTAATCATGAGAATGACATATGATATATGAAGTGTCTAGGTGCTTACAGCTGCCATATTGTATTTCCGACGGAACAAAACTAACAAAATCTATCGAGTGAGGTATCAAAATTAACCCTTAACTGTAGTGGTGAAAACTTTTCATACTTCTATAGCCGTGGGTCCGCAACACCCACCTACTTTTGATTTAAAATTAAATATAAACAAATCTAAATATATCTTTTACTTATATATTTCTTACTTTTTTAACCTAAGAATCTTTAATTCTTATCTATACTGGGACTCATTTTACTTGCTAATAACATGCTTTCGAAAAAAACATGAAAAACATCTTAGCAAAAACTAATTGTAACTTTTTTCATAAACAAATAAAGCTAAGCTTCTTTAAAAGAAACAAAACAAAAACTAAAAAAACGTCTTCCAAAAATACTGTTTACATGACCCAAGTTGAAATTATGACACCAATACTAACCATTTTTATTATGTACTTAGGAGCGGGAGGCGCTGGGGCACACGCCCTGTTTTTTACACACGTTCAAAGATTGAACATGGGCCCACTGGACCTACCGCTACAGTTAAGGGTTAAAAAACCATTCCAAAAATATATAATTCTTTTACCCAATCATTAAACTAAAATTATAATTTACATATACCTACCTCCCAATACGTAGCAATGCCTTTCATTGTTGTAGGAGTGGATTTGCCATCGCTCTGTGCTTCAGAGGACCGTCGCACTGTGACTTGTCTCCATACAAGAGCTTGGACATAGGGTAATGAATAATTCAAAGTTGTAATTTCACAAAACTAAATACACTATTCGATTATTATAAAAAAGTAACAAACATGACCGGAACGTCTTTTGTGATTGCACTTCTAGTTTAGGAGTCAATAGAATAAAACTGTTTTTATTGTTTGGGAAGCGACATATGAATATGAATATCTCGAGATTTTTGTCGGTTTTCGTTTTGGTATTTTTATGCCAGTATTTGGTCATTATTTGCCTCATTTTATAATGACACATGCCCCTTTTCTGCACTTTTTGTGACATGATGAAAAGTAATAATGTATGAAAAATTGGGTCTAGGTGCATATTTGTAGATTTCATTTTAGCTGTCTAAGGTTTAAATTTATAATTATAAAAAAATCAAACATCATAATAACATTTACAAATTTTACGTTTACTTGATCCTTTAATATAATATAACTTTATAATAATAACTTTAAATCTTACTCAGTCAACTTAAAATGCAAGTAATCTTTACTTACAATAGACACAGGCATGAAACACGTGCATCTACGAGTACTTAATTACTCACTTAGTGATCAGGTACAAAGCCGCCTATTGTACCTTTTATTTCATAAGTTTATGCTATACTAGCGACCCGCCCCGGCTTCGCACGGGTAGATATATAGAAAGATAAAATTAGTAGGTACTTTATTTGGACAAATAGAACAACAACAATTTCTTACACTGTTATGTTTTAGGTTTTATACTCGCGTATCATTTCGTCTATATTATTATACTGTTTAACGCAAGGAGGTTGAATTACGGTTATTATTTCCTGTATTATTAGCATAGAGAATTTCCTACGTCAATGATTATTAGATGTTCTGTAATTTCGTTTCCATAGCAACGTTCCATATACAAAGACCCGTATCTCCTTCTTAGTTTGTGATCTAACGTAGTATTTATATACTCTTTGGTTTGTGATACAAAGTGCAAAATTTAATACCTCGGGTTTCATTAATGCAATTTTCGAAGGGAACTCTAATTTTTTGAAAAATAATATCCTACTTGTGTTACTTGCTGATAATTTAGCTTCAATTATGTAAAAAAAAAATTTAAATTGGGTCTGTATTTTTTGAGTTTATCCATTACAAAGAAACAATCAAATCTTTTCTCTTTATAATATTAGTGTAGATGTAGATTATCCTTTAAATTACTTACTTCTTCATGTACAATAAAGAGTTGTTGTATATTATTGTATTGTACCTACCTGTTGAGTTATTTTTCCGAAATGAAATGCTAAGTATTTATTAACGGGTTATCTTTCTTTATAACAATAGGTTTGTATTGGATTATAATGCTGCACTTTTGATTCCTGCTC
Organism: Alsophila aescularia; assembly: GCA_946251855.1. NCBI lineage: Eukaryota > Metazoa > Arthropoda > Insecta > Lepidoptera > Geometridae > Alsophila > Alsophila aescularia. Next base: position 54,312,123 of record OX276373.1, read on the forward strand.
TTTATCCCGGAAAATTGTAAGTTTCCACGGGAAATCTGGAAAATGTTGATTACTCGCTGTAAGGAACGGTTGCCATGGAAACGAAATAACAAGTCTGTCAAAAAACATCCAGAGCCTTGGTGCTATACCTACTTTTGTATTGGTTTTTAATATCCTAGAAGAACATAGGATGCTTTTTTTCGCGATAAACAAAAGTCCGCGAATTCTGAAATGGTCTTTTAAAGACCTGTATTTTCATACCTCACTTGATAGGTTTTGGTCCGTGGGAAATACAATATCGCAGCTGTAAGCCGCCATATTGGTTTTCTTGACACTTTATATCCTATTGCCCTCTCGTGATCAAGACGAATTATCAAAATCAATCAAGCCGTTTAGGCTGTAGGTTGCGCCTGAGAAACGTACAAACATATAAACATACAAACTTACATACAACCCAAACCTCCTCAGTCGAGTAAAAATAACTGAAAATACTTCGTTTTACAAATCATCTGATAGCGGTTGTAAAATTTGTCAAATTTGTCCAAAAATACTTAAACCGGTCACCAAAACTACAATGGGCAACAGTTTTTTACACGACTGCCCTAAAAGGGAGTGTATTGTTTTTGGGATTCATGTATATATGTTTATATGTGAGTTTCTTTATTCTACCCTAACTTTCAAATGCCTGAACATATTTAGACGTATAGGGTATCGTTAGTGTCTTAATCCCCAAGTAACATAGTTTTTTTTAAACGATTTTGGTTTAGTATGGCTCCATTATCAAATTCGAAAAAACTTTAAATTTTACAATATGGGTATCAAACGGAAGGCAAATTCCTACAGTATATAATTTATTGGTATAACTTCTTTTTTGGCAGGGCAGGCGTGTTTTTTTAGCTTTTAAGCTAACTAGTTATTTAAACTTCCCTCCAACCAAAGTAATACCTATTTAAAGCCAAATAGTACCATAATGCCACATTTCATACGTACAAAAAAAACTCTCGCTCTCTCTCTGAGAGAAGGCCTATTTACCAGCACGGAAGCACGTAGGTAAGTCTAGCGGTGAACGAAACGTGGCGGGGATTTTGGCACAGTCAAAGTTTATATAATGTGTTAAAATGTTGAATACTTTTCATCCCGAAAACTGACTGTGCCAAGATCCCCGCCACGTTTCGTTCACCGCTAGACTTAGGTACGTGCCGCTAGCTATAGTTGGCCACTGTTCGCCTAATGCCTTTTCTAATGCAGGGCACTGAGCTCGGACTTCAGTTCTCCGCATCCAGTTTCTGCCAACCGCTTTTTGGACCTGGCCACAGGGCATCCTACGCTACATTTGCCTAAACTTGTTCCCCACTCGAGAACTTAGCTACCTCATGGCTATGGGTTCTTCAGGAAATGTGACCAGCCCACTTCCACTTCAGCTACGAATGTAATAGTATGATTTATTTCACAGGACAATGAAAGAATTCAGACAAAAATTGAAGATACGACGGGAATTGAATTTAAAGATGAGACTAGAAGAGAAGATGGTCACATATTGGTAAATATCATCTCTTTTTTATGGCAACACACACATCATAATATATAATTATCAAAGCGAGAAGCTGCGCCACGCGGTTCCGCCCATTTGGATAATGATAATGGTGATGATGAAAAGAATATTTTTTGAGGACCTCAACTACATATTTATACTATCGACTCGCGCCGGCTTTCCACGGGTAGCTAAGGGTTTCGATAAATATTTATTTCCAATAGTTCGAGGGACTAATTAAGTTACTTTCAGCCGAGGTAAATACTGTGGTTTTCATTACGAATACAAGGAAAGTAAAAATAAAAACATGAATATGCTAAAGAAAAACTGAGTGAATTTTATTTTACATAATCAACAACTTTGGCGAGATATTTATTTAAAACGAAAATAAAACTTTTACGAAAATGTGTGAACCGTAGGTGTACTCGTACCTAGCGGCACGTAAGTCTAGCGGTGAACAAACGTGGCGGGGATCTTGGCACAGTCAAAGTTTATATAATGTGTTAAAATGTTGAATACTTTTTATCCCGAAAACGGACTGTGCCCAAGATCCCCGCCACGTTTCGTTCACCGCTAGACTTACGTGCCGCTAGCCGCTAGCTATCTAGCGGCACGTAAGTCTAATCTAGCGGCACGCAAGTCTAGCGGTGAACGAAACGTGGCGGGGATCTTGGCACAGTCAAAGTTTATATGATGTGTTAAAATGTCGAATACTTTTTATCCCGAAAACTGTCTGTGCCAAGATCCCCGCCACGTTTCGTTCACCGCTAGACTTACGTGCCACTAGCTACATGTTGTTTCATGTGCTTGTTATAAACCCTGGTCATGTCACATGTCAAACAACAACAAGATAACGTTTTTATACATAAAATAGCTGATGCGCTGATGATGCGGCTTCGCACGCGTGGTCATTTCTATAGTTAAAAGTACTCTTTGTGCTATTCCAGGACCTAAAATACCAATGTACCAACATTTGATCAAAATTCCTTCAGCTGTATTTTTTTTTATCGATTGCGAGAAGAAGGCGTTCTTCTCATCGGATTTACTCTTTGTGCTATTCCAGGACCTAAAATACCAATATACCAACATTTGATCAAAATTACTTCAGCTGTAATTTTTTTTTATCGATTGCGAGAAGAAGGCGTTCTTCTCATCGGATTGAGATATAAAGTACCTCAGTTTTTAAGTCAAAACATAAGCTATCCAACAGTGAAAACCGCATCGCAATCGGTCCAGTTGTTTCTACGTAATGCGTCAAAAAACATACAGACAGACAAATAGACAAACAGACAGACACGAATTTTTAAATGTAATTATTTTAAATAAAATAAGCTACTGTAGCTTATTTTATATGCCCTAGACCATTTCTTTTTTAGTTATCTTCTTTGTACAGACTTTTTCGTTCCTATTGCTGCTGCTATTGCTTTATTATACTTAAGTATAGATTAAAAATACTTTTAATAAAAAATGCTATAATAATTTAAATGCCTATATGAATGACTCATTACATTAGGTCTAATACATTATTCTAGAAGAATGAGTTTTTAATAATAATAATTAATTTACGTTTTGAAGTTCTTATTTTTTTCTCGTATTTCTTTCTTTATTTAGCATTTTCACTTTTAAAATTTTAAGTTTTAATCCTTTTTTTTATTTTCTTTATTTTTTTATTGCTTTGTCTACGGCTTGTGAGCTACCCTGAAAGTTTCAGCCGGATAGTTAATCGGGAATCGCTCGATGTTTGAATTGCAAGAATCCAGGACAGACAAAATACATAGATACATAAAAAATGCTATTAATTAAAATAGTTCGGTCCGCTCGTCTATACATTGGTAGACCCTATGAGGGTCATATGTAATTCTACCTATTAATTAAGATCTCCTATGTAATCATATGATTGCAATATATGATTCAGTATTGAGTATGACCAATTATAATTGTCACTGGCAGCAAATAATATGGAAGAGTGGGCGCAGAGGCATGCTAAGAGAGAGGCTTATGTCCAGCAGTGGACTGATACGGGCTGATAATGATGACGATGGCACCAAATTTAAACTAGTGGCTCTGTGAGCTGTAGGCCTTGCGAGTTTTTTCCTTGCATAGCTTAAAACTGAATAAATGTGCTGAGAGACATTTGTTAATATGGGCCCGAAAGCTACGCTTTTTTTTTAAACTGTATCGGCTAAAAAAAATATAAAAAAAACATATTATTGAACCTGCTCACAAAATTTCACGAGAATACATTGAAAAATGCGACATGTAGAAGAGAACAGCCGGTCATCCACCGGACATACGGAAGCATTTTTGCTTTCGTATGTTCGAAAGCATTTTTGCCCAAGCTGAAACGGAGACGCTTCGCGCTCGATTAATTATCTCTTAATTAATCTATTAATACTTATAATAAATCAATAGGAACGAAAAAGTCTGTACAAAGAAAATAATTAAAAAGTAAATGGTCTATAGGGTACATAAAATAAGCTACTGAACATGAATATAACATTTAAAAAAATCGTGTCTGTCTGTTTGTCTGTCTGTATGTTTGTTCGCGCATCACGTAAAGACTACTGGACCGATTGCGATGCGGAAAGTTTATGTTTTGACTTAAAAACTAGGATACTTTATATCTCAATCCGATGAGTAGAAGCCGAGCAATCGATAAAAATATTTTAGACAGCTGAATGAATTTTGATCAAATGTTGGTGTATTGGTATTTTAGGTCCTGCAATAGCACAAAGAGTACTTTTAACCTACAGAAATGACAACGCGTGCGAAGCCGCGGGCATCATCTAGTTAGACTTAAAAATGTTGACCCGAAGATTAGAAGTAACAGGTGTTGCTAATAAAACAGATCATATTTTATTAGTTATGTTTTCTAGGTAGATAATAATTTAGAAACCTCCTCGCTGGCTTCCAAAGAAAATATAATCGTCAAAAAGGAAAATGAAGCTGATGAAAACACAAGTGTGCAAATCATTGATCAAGTAAGTGATTAATATTCAAACCATGATACTGTACAGTGTACATCATCAACCATCATTCCATACCCAAGAGCGATGGTGGCCTAACGGTTCTGTAGTGCAATTTAGAATCCAACGATACCGGGTTCAAAACCTAGGCTACGCACCAATGACTTTTCTAAGTTATGTGCGGTCTGTAGGTACCTACAAAATTAATTTGATTCATTCCTCTATAACAGTCATAATCTCAGTATTCACTCCCTTTTTACCCAACTGCGTGGAGGGTATTGTGTTTATCAGCTTATGTATGTATGTATGTTTCTTGCTTTGTGGCGCTCTAGAGACAAAACGCATCCGCCGATTTTGATTATTCTTACGTCAATAGATTTTTCTTGATCTTGCGAGTGCCACTAAATATGACAGTAATCAAAAATTCAATATGGCGACAACCAGACGCCATTAGAGAAAAATAAGAAAATAAAGTTCACAAACTATGTTAAGTTGGGTATCATTGAATAGGTATATGAAAATCATCTTTAGATTTCTCTTATCGTTATTAATTTCGATTGACCATTTAGGATATATAACGACTGGTTAGCAACAATCTCACTTCAATTTTAGACTTCTTTTAGTTTTGTTCGTAAAAAAATAACATTTTCGATACAGAACACCTAACTTCAATTATGACATTTTAGAATTATAAAAATCGATGTACTTAAACGCTTGTGGGTTGTTGTTATTTGTTTGTCGTATGAGGTAGTTTTGGCCAGTGGTGTCAGAGTTTATCAGGCCGCCCGAGGGCCTTTGACATGGCTTGACGACTGCTATTAATCAATAACAGCCGGGACAGACAGTTTAACTTGCCCTCCGAAGCACGGAGCGATGGAAAACCGCACATCACTTGTCTGTTTGGTAAGCTCTTATTACTCATGTAATTTCCTACACAATCGATCAACACTTTTTTACCCGATAACAGCAAAGCAAGGTGGGTAATGAGTATAACAGTCTATGTATGTATTTATGTATCTATGTATGTGGTTATGTGTTCCACCATAGAGTCGCTCCTATTGGTCCGATTTTGACAAGCGAGGTTTCAATCGATTCGTCTTCAAGTAGAGAGTGTCATAGACTATTTTTTACACAACCGTAGTCTGTTTTTTTTTGAACTTTTATCTTGTTGGTATCTGTCTAACATACTGAAAATAATTATTTCGTTTAATGTTACTGTTTTCTTAACAATTTTTATTTTTGCGCAGAGTATCACACCTGAACAAATTGAAAGCAAGTCTTGTAAAGATTCAGAATTTCTTATTACAATTCTGACTACAATGTTAAATTTGCTAAAAAGAGATGTACCGGAAAACATGAAAACTAGCTACCTGCTTCAAATCCTTAAAGTGTTACTAAAAGCCACCCCAGAAGCAGCCGAAGACCACGAGATTATGTATAAAATTAATGATTTACTGCTAGCGTTAGAGAAATATCATGTAAAAGGTCTCAAAGATAATAAGTTTCCATTAAGAACTTTGCACACAGATTCAGATAGTCTGACAGGAGTAAAATCAAAGAATTTTTTTAAATATGAATTTCCACATTTCAAAAATCCAAATTGTACTTCAACACTACTCACGATTATTAAAGTAGTGCAAGATATCATCTTACGACTAGTTAGTAACCCTTTATGCAAATCTGATATCTTAAAATCAGAAATAAATATCATCGATCATTCAATTAAACCTGACTTATCATATTTGCCTGGCCTTAATAAATATCCGTCAGAAGGAATCCCTAATAGTAATGATGTAAATATTTACCCAGAACTTTCTACTGACCCATATGAAAATAGTCCATTAATCGAAGATGGACCTAACGAGTCTGGTTATGTTCAATTTAATCCAGGCCCTGGATCAAAATTTCCCAAAGGATGGCCAGAAGAAAAGCAAACTATTCCAAATGTGACTTATTCAAAATATTATTATCCACCTACATCATCAGATAATTCTCCTCTCTCGCCATTTAATGTTAATGGTTCCGGAGGTAGGGGACAAATTTCATTAAATGGCAATAAAAATTACTTTCCATCAAATGTACCTTCGCACAGACCGACTTATCATGATTTAATACCATTAAATAGACCTTTCCAAAGACCTCATCATGATTACTATCTTTTAAATCACCCTTATCTTCCAGAACACTTACTAACGAATAGGCCTTTGCAGGGTCCGACTCATCGTGATTACTTACCATCAGATAGGCCTTTTCACAGACCTCATCAGAATGATTATGTTTTAAATCATCCTTATCTTCCAGAATACTTACTAACGAATAGGCCTTCGCAGGGTCCGACTCATCGTGATAACTTATCATCAAACTACCTATCTCATAATCATAGACATGATTTATCACCTGATTATCTTATACCGCTAGACTTTTATGGGTCTGGTGATTCCAGTATTGTTCAAATCGGGAAAGATACACATATAAATCTGCCAAATTATTATTTACCAAGTGTGAGACCATATGATTCATTACAATTTGACGAAACAAGCTCATATGGTTCTGGTTATAACAAGAAACTATTTACTCAAATATCCCCGAAAGATGATTCAGAAATTCTAGAATATTCCCCGAATAAACCATCAAATTATCCCAGTTCGCTCGATTATTACGGCGAAGAAGGTTCAGCCGATATCCCTATAGACGAATATTCTATAATTCAAAATAATAACCCTTATGTAATAAACACCTCGCAAGTAACAGAGATACCTGGTTCAGTTAAGACTAAGAATCAAAATGTTCCTGTCGATGTCGACTTCAATATACAAACTACTTCAGATTCACCTCCTAATGACGGTGGCTCCAGCTACATTGCAGGTTCATTAATAAAAAAGCCCACTCATTCACATTTTGATATAAGTAGAGAAGGTTCAGAAGAGGTTCATGTTGATAAAAACCGACCATACCCCAAATTACTCCCTCTCAGCAAAGATACAATGAATCCAAAGAATCGTGATATTTATTCGCTTTACTCGCCAAAATCTGGAAGCAAATTTTCATTCATTTTTCCCGACAAGTATTACTTGCCAAGCCAAAAAAGAAATATTGAACTGAACTCTCAACAACCAGGTTATTTAGAGAATATTGATAGTCCTCCGGAAACAAAAAAATATAATATACCAAATACAAATGGTAAAACTGAAATGAAAAATCATCCAAGAAAATACGAGTTTGAATTATCGCCCGAAGAATTGACATCTATGTATCCTGATTTCCTAAGCTCAGTTGACTCTTTACCTATTTCTGATAATTCCAAAGAAGAGCAACTGTTACCTGTGGTTCCTGAAAATCTTGGGCAAAAATATTTATCTGATGTTACTTTAGATTCTGATAAATTGATACCCGAAGGTTCAGATATTTCTATAACGGGTCAACTTATTCAATTGAATAATGCAAGTCCTCATGATATTCTCAATAACTATTCACCCAAACAAGAAAATACATTGTCTCCTAACAAAAAGATTCTGATAATAATAAAAGATAATATTAGCGTGATAGAAAGAATAGTTCCAAAAATATATTTTAATGTAATTATTCGCAAAAACATTAAAAGAATCAAGGAATTGCTGGCCTCTAAACGTATAACAGTTGAAAAATACGTTAATATAGTAAATCAATACGAAACTTTGATTAAATACATCAAAAAACTGGACATTGCTAATGAAATATTGAAAGAATTACTTGTTAGTATGACGAATGGAGGTAAATTAGAATCACAGAGTGGAAAATCAAAGATGATTGAGTTAACGTATTTAGTCAAGCGACCTACACCTTTGGTTTACCAACCATATTATTATATAAAATACCAATTACCCTATATGTCTTTTTGGGAGCGAATGCAAAAATTTATGGTGGGAAATCAAGATTTAGGCAAGAACCCATCACAACTATACAAGGCACTGATACCAATGTTAAAAGTAGCTGAAACTTCTCGAGATTTAGAGCGCTATGACAAAGAAGACATACCTAAAATTACTTTCAATAATGGCACATTTGTTGGAGCCAAAGTAATTACAGAAAAATATTTAGATATGTACGCCACACTTCAAAGGTTAAAAGAAATTAATTCTGACTTTACAATAGAAGACCTCTTTCAGCTTATCACAGACTTAGATGAAAAACTTAAGAATACTACTGAAGATAATATTATGATTTATGCAAATATAACTAAACCTTCAAAAAATTCAAGGAACTCTGATAAATTCAAGTTAAAAGTCAACTTTGATCCCACAAATGATGATAAAAGTAATCGTGAAGATATTGTTCCAATTGATAAGAAACCCATGACGGCTAATATAGTACCAGCAGTTTCATCAAAAATGGTTACATCTGACAACATAATTGAAAATATTGTTGAGCAAGTTAATAATTTAAGATCAAATAACAGTGCATATAAAATAACAGAGAGAAATAATTTATCATTTGAGAGCAATGATGGTAAAAATATTGATACTAAACCTCTCTCAATGAGATCTCAAGACGCTTATCTTGTAAATCGATTGATTAATTTTGTCAAAACCTTTAAATTAACAAACGCTTCAGAGTCAAACGAATCAATTAAGGATAATTCCGAAAAATATCATATAAATCCTTATAAAAATGCTCAAAAAATGGGCGAAAAATCTTATGATAATATGCCAATGTATGACATCTCTACTAAACCCCTCAATTTTTATGTTGCAAAGAATGACAATGATAACAATATGAAACGTACATCTATTATAAAAAAACCTGATTCATTTATAGACGGCAAGCTCTTAGATGCAACTATGAACGCTCATCAACAACGTGAAAAAAAAACAATGACACAACAATTTAATTTAGGCTCTATTCCACAGAAATATGGCGAAAATATGATGTATACTCACGATGCTAATGTTTTGAAATCTAATTGGGAAGCGCCTAAATACTTAAATCAACACGACGCAACTCTGGGCGCAAAATTATTAGCCACTACTATAAAAGCTCATAATTTTAAAGACGCAAATAATTTGACACAACAATTTAATTTAGGCTCTATTCCACAGAAATATGGCGAAAATATGATGTATACTCACGATGCTAATGTTTTGAAATCTAATTGGGAAGCATCTAAATACTTAAATCAACACGACGCAACTCTGGGCGCAAAATTATTAGCCACTACTATAAAAGCTCATAATTTTAAAGACGCAAATAATTTGAATCAACACGATACAACCCTGCGCTCAAAATTATTAGCCACTACTATAAAAGCTCATAATTTTGTAGACGCAAATAATTTGAATCAACACGATGCAACTCTGGGCTCAAAATTATTAGCCACTACTATAAAAACTCATAATTTAAAAGACGCAAATAACTTGAATCGACACAATGCAACTCTTGGCTCTAAATTATTAGCCACTACTATAAAAACTCATAATTTAAAAGACGCAAATAACTTGAATCGACACGATGCAACTCTGGGCTCAAAATTATTAGCCACGACTATAAAAACTCATAATTTAAAAGACGCAAATAACTTGAATCAACACGATGCAACTCTCGGCTCAAAATTATTAGCCGCTACTATAAAAGCTCATAATTTAAAAAAAGCAAATAACTTAAAAACTCAACAAATGTATATTGAATCCTTACTTTTCTCATCTCAAAATAAATCTGATAGTGCTAAATTTAAGAGTCCAAATGCTAATTTAGTACAACATTCAACATTTCACATTAGCGATTATCCAAACATTGTCAGTTCTAAATTAGTACATAATTCTCAAACTTATTCTATTGATAATAGGAATACACCTGTACAGCATTTTGAAACTTATAACAGTCAAAATACTGATAATTCCAATATCGCGAAGTTTTATCGAACATATTCTATTAAAGACCTAAATAATGTATATTTAAATAACATTGAAAATAATACAAATGAATTACAAAACAACTTTACAAAAGCAAATGGAAATGCATAATTTTGACATTGCCAATCCGAAGAATTTACAGAAGTAAATTTATAACTTTGACAGTCCAAATAATTTACAATCCCAATTTCAAACTTACAATGTTAAAAATCCAAACAATTTACTAAAACAAAACAATAATAAATTTTACTATTTGAACCAGGATCAAGGCACTTTTATCGTTAAAAAACAAAATTTACTTCAAAATTATTTGGCTAATAATAGGTATTGATACATTTTAAACTAAAGAAGTCCTCTGCTTTCCCAACAAATGAGACAAGGTTTGCCATCTTAGCCAGTATCCTTAGTATCCAGATTTTGTCAATCTAGTTTGTTTACAAAAAGCACAACATAAAATATAATGTGGACTCTATACTGCAACAAAAGACTATCTTAACAAAGAGATTTCGGCTTAACATTGAAAATATCAAACAGTGGCAGTTGGTCTGAAAGTGTAAAATTACATTTACTGTTGAATCTGCCCGACTCAAAACTTTGACTGCGATCGCGTTGTTGTCATCGAGGCTTTATGACAAAAAAAACAAGTGATCCATAATTATTTAATTTAAAAAAAAACGTATAAGTTTTCAGCTTTGTAAATTAACATTGTTTAACGCTCGCCACTTTTATAATGATTATGCCATAAGATTTTAGAAAAGAAAAATTAGGCCACGGATTTGAAAAATGCCGTTGTAACTTAAAACTACGAAACACTCAGGAAAAGGACATCAGATATCTTAAATCTCATCGTAGTGATCTTGACATTGTATTCATTGCCACTGTCTAATAATCAGAGTATATACGAGCAGTCGTAATAATAAGTCGTATTGCCTATTCAAAATTATAATTCAGTTCATCGTGGTCAACTTTTTCATTTACATTTACTTTTAAATAGCTTACTTACGGAGACTTTGTTTCTTTCATCGAAAACGGAGACTTTATTATGGTACCACTTAGTTTCAGCTATCAAAATCTGAGTGGATAATCGAAATCATTGCTATCCTTTAAACATACCCACAGAAACTAGATAAACGGTGTACCTAGACCTAAAAATTGCATCATGTCGAGTTTGCTCTTTCGATTTTATTTAAGTTTAGGGATTTTTCTTATAAGTATTTATATGAATAAATGTATTCTATCCAGGATATTATACTTAATATGTAAATGTTTTATTTATCCTTGCCTTCTTAGTCGATCGAGGATTGACTGGCCTACCCTACATTGAGATATCCTAACCTAATTTCTACGGCATATTAATCCATATCACCAACATTTTGTCAAGCTCTTTGACAGTAAGTTATTCCATTTTTGTGTCTTATGCTATTTGAAACAGACAATAAGCATGTTTTTAAAGCCGTGTAAATTGCATATCATAGAAACAATACATATTTTCCCACTTTTCTAATGTGAACCAAGGGCGAAGTCAGCCAGGGGGTCACACACTTATACCCAGCCTGGAAGAGTTGAGAAAATAATTCAATTTTCAATTGCGTATCCTATGCCACTCGGGTAAATAGCCTCCACGGCTTTGATATGCACTTTTTTGAGGTTTTCCTTGACAGATTTTATTAATGTGTCTGAATTTTGTTTACACTTTAATCCAGTAGGTACTATGAGTCTAAATTCCAAGATATCGATACGGACAACATGTGGTTTCAACAAGGCTGTGCTACATGCTAGACAGCTCGAGAATTTAATTAGATACTGCATGAGTTTCCTGGACACATTTTGGCGGTTAAAGTTAACCAGATCATGCGCTTTATCGTCTTGCACATATTTCTTTGGGTTTTTGAATTCTATAGTTTATGCCAACAAGTCCACGCCCACGTCTAGAAGGAGGAAATTGAGCGCTGTATAAAGAAATTCAGCCATTTATGCAAAACAGTCATAGAAAATTTCAACAAATATGTGTCAGTTAAGACGTGGAGGCTATTTATCCGATACTAGCTTACCCGCTCGTGACTTCGTCCGCGCGGACTACTGTTTATCGCGAAAAAAGCAACCTATGTTCTTCTAGGATATTAAAAACTAATGCAAAAGTAGGTATAGCACCAATGCTCTTGAAGTTTTTTTGACTTGTTATTTCGTTTCCATGGCAACCGTTCCCTACAGCGAGTAATCAACATTTTCCAGTTTCACATTTTCTATTTTTTCATTTTCCATGTTTCAATGTTTTATTCTAGGGTATAAGCTATCTCCTTTCCAAATTTCATCAAAATCCGTCAAGCCGTTATCGCGTGAAAGCTCCCCAAACAAACAAACAAATAAACAAACAAACAAACTTTTCACTTTTATATATTGGTATGGATGCTATTCCATACATAATCTAAAAACAAGTACCACAACACAAGTACATCATCAATGAAAGAGAAAAAACATGACTGCCTGTCAAAAACTAATTAAAAAGGTTTTATGCCAATAAATTATAAATTGTTGGAATATGCTCATCAAGAAGGCCTTCAATTTGATACCCATATTGTAAAATTCAAAGTTATTGTTTCGCATTTGAAAATGGAGCCATACTGCAGCAACATAGTATTTACAAAAAAAAAAACCTTTGTTACTCGGGATGACTTAAGGATTCTAACGATTCAACATAATTTATTCATGTACTAGCTGTACCCGTGGCTTTGCATGTGTGGTCATTTCTATAGGTCAAATTAGGAAAGAATTATAGGTATAGGATTGACTATGTATAATCCCGTAATCCCGGGATTAGAAATAGGGGCCGGGATCGAATTTTTAATCACCAGTCCACTTGACAACGCTGCAAAGACTCCAGAACCACCCAGGTTTCAACCTAGTCAAAGGCCTTCTCATAGTCCACAAAAGCAAGACAAGGGCTGATTATACTCTTCAGATTTCTGTATAACCTGGATTACTGTGTGTATGTGGTCTATGGCGCTAAATCCTCCGCGAAACCCAGCATGCTCAGGAGGCTGGAAATTGTCAAGTCTTCTTGCGAGTCTATTTAAGATGACTCTCGAAAATCACTAATAAACGTGGCTCCAGAGTGAAATAGGTCGGTAGTTCTTTAAAAAGGATTTATACTCTTTTTTAAAGAAGAGTACTACCATACTCCTGCTCCACGCCTCTGGAGTTTTCCCACTGTTAAGAACGGCTAAATAACCCCTGAAGCTCCCGAAACTCCCTGAACTCCCTGAAGCTCCCGCAGAGAGGGAACCCAGTATGGGTTCCTTCCCTGATTTCAAGAACTCTAAAGTTATACCATCCTCACCAGGGGTCTTTCAATTTTTAAGTTGTTTGAGCGCCATCTCACTCTCGCCTATGCTGATATCGGTCAATTCATCAGTATAGAAGCGGGTCAGGATTGCGCGAAAATCCTCTGTGCTGGGTTCGGGTCTTGAAGCATGCGATTCGTACAATCAGCCATAGAAGTCTTCGACTCAGACAGAATCTCCAGTTTAGATTCGATGGTTGTGCCATTTGGTCTTGAGCTTCGTCAGATGGGATCTACTCAATTGCTGGGCGAAGACTTTTGACCCCCGATTTTGCTCAATTGCGTTTTCTATTCGGCATGTATTTGAGCATCAGAGGTAACGTCACACCAGCTTACTGATATTTTTATTGAGCTCCCTTTTATCTGACGGTGTGGCTTGCTGTTGCTCCCGTCGCTCGTACATAAGCCGAAGAGCCTCATCTAAGATTTTGGACTTCGTGCCCGTACGCTGCAGCTGACACAATCTAGTGCCTTCCTCCCTGAGGATTCCACAACTTTATAGAGTTCCTTGTCCATGAAATTTGTGGTTTCCAAGGCAACGAATCGATTTTCAAACTAGAGTTGGAACTGTTCTGATCCAACAGCAGCCTGGAGCAGGTTGGGTCGAAGCGTAGACTTCACCAGACAGCATCATTCAAGCTTGTGGTCGATATTCAAAGAGCCTCGGACAAGTCGGTAATCACCACAGGTATTGAACGTGCTGATTAATGAGACATCCCTGAATATGTGCTTATTGTCCGTCATGATGAAGTCAATATCATTTTTAGTCACAGTGTCGGGGCTTTACCAACCCGGAATTCCGGGATTATTCCGGTATTGAAAGAAAAACAAATCATATTTTTTTAGCTTTTAATTTAGTTATTTTATTATTTTGATCCGCACGACTAGTGCATTTAGCAAGCTTGTAAAGAGATATTAAAAGTTATATGTTTTTTCTCTAAATAGTCACAATATGTCGAGTCCCAGACATTCAGGTGTTCAAGTCTAGTCAAGTCACAGTGAAGCCACAGTCAATCCACGATTCAATAAATTAGAGGTGCTTTACTGAAACATCCTATGGTGTTACTGAGAGAACACAAAATAACACGTGTTTTTTGCGTTTTTATTAAGTCACTTTCTTGTTTGTCTGAATTTTGCAACTCAAATATCAAGCACTTTCCGATTAGCTATCCGGTTGAAACTTTCAGTGTAGCTCACAAATCAAGGACAATAAAAAAAAATGTTTCTTAGATTAGTTTTTTTATCTACATTTGCTACTTGTTATCATTTGCCCACACTCTTTCACGTTAACGGACACCTATAATCCATACCCATATATAAAAGTGAAACGTTGTCTGTTTGTTTGGAGAGCTTTCACGCGATAACGGCTGGACGGATTCTGATGAAATTTGGAATGGAGATAGCTTACCCTGGAATAAAACATAGGATACTTTTAATCCCGGAAAATTGTAAGTTTCGAAACGAAATAACAAGTCTGTCAATAAACATTAAGAGCGTTGGCCCTATACCTACTTTTGTGTTGGTTTTTAATATCCTAAAAGGATGCATGCATTTTTTCGCGCAGATAAACAGTAGTCCGCGCGGACATAGTCGCGGGCGGGAAAACTAGTGGTTAATATTCCTCCAATCTATCTACACTAATATTATAAAGAGGAAAGATTGATTTGGTTGTTTGTATATTTGTTTGTAATGGATAAAATAGAAAAGAGTGAACCAATTTAAAAAAATCTTTCACACATAGGAAGCTACAATATCAGCGAGTAACATAGGCTATATTTTATTCCTCAAAAAATTACAGATCACTTCGAAAATTAAAATAATGTAATCAAAGGTATCAAAATATTTACCTTTAAAAGCTGAACGGAATGACGTGTACCGAATACCGTAACGTACTGACGTACCGAATGATGTTGCCGTGGAAACGAAATATAACAAGTCTGTCAAAAAACACCACGGGCGTTGCCCATAGTAAGCGTAATTCTAACCGTCTTAGCCTTGCGTTGCTGCCAAAGATTTAAATTTACGCTTATTGGCGTTTTTATTTTTAGAATTTATGACAGTTATAAACATGCAAAAAGTAAGAAAAATGCTGCGGTTTGAGCGCTACCCGCGTGAAGCTGGGACGAGTTACTATTCAAATATGAATACTGCTATAGTCATATTATTACTCGAAGAAACATAAGTTTTAGAAAATAATTCAAAGCAAAAACATTTCGATTTCGTCTTCCCGCACAAAGACCAAATCGATTCTTATTTCCTGTGAAATTACATATTAGTGACGCAACACGACAATCCGACAACAATCCGGCATAACGACAATCGATTTGACGCCATCGATTCAATCGAATCTTAATTGCAGCGGAACAAAACAACTTGGCTTGTATTCGATAGATAAAGAGAACAATGAAGACGTTCGCCAAAGCAGTCGATTCGGATGCGTTGTGCGATGAAAGGCGAGCTAGTAATGTGTTTTGTCGATATCGATAATTTTTATAGGGTGTAATTTAGTTGAATCTAAGTGTAGTAGATATAGTTGGTATGGATGGGGAACAAAACGAGGTATATTTACATCTCATTAAGGCATAACTGTACCGATATCCATACCAATATATCTAGAAGTGAAAAGTTGTGTGTTTGTTTGTTTGTTTGTTTGTTTGTTGTGGGGCTTTCACGCGATAACGGCTAGATGGATTGTGATCAAATTTTGAATGGAGATAGCTTATACCCTGGAATAAAACATAGGATACTTTTTATCCCGGAAAATTGTAAGTATCCACGGGAAAACTGGAAAATCTGGATAAATGTTGATTACTCGCTGTAAGAAACGGTTGCCATGGAAACGAAATAACAAGTATTCCTAAAAACAAATACAGAATTGGTGCTATACCTACTTTTGCGTTGGTTTTTAATATCCTAGAAGAACATAGGATGCTTTTTGTCGCGATAAACACTACTTAGTCCGTGCGGACGAAGTCGCGGGCAGGAAAGCTTATACTCGTACATAACCTTGCATATGATTTAAATCTATTGTAGAAGGTACATCCGACTTATACCAAACAAAGGTGAAAATTGTTTAACTAAAATTCTACAGCTAATTAATAACTAGATATACAAAATCATTCAATAATTTATTTACATTAACATAGTACAAATGACATTATAGGTATTTACCATTAAGCCAGCCATTATCTAGCCAGCTGGCACCATTGCTCTACTAAATTGCAATGCTGATTACTTAGACAAGTACCTACTTATTCATCATCATCATCATCATCATCATCATGTCAGCCTCTAGAAGTCCACTGTTTAACATAGGCCTTCCCCAAATAGCGGCATGACGAGCGATCTTGTGTCACCTCCATCCACCGATTTCCTGCGATAAATAATAATTATAACCTAATAATTTAACTATAATAATTATTCAACGAGGTACTCGTCGGATACAGTGGCGTATTCGTAATATAAAAGTAAAAAAAAAAAACTGAAATGTGTAAGACCTAACAGATACTATATTTGTTTGCTCGCTGTATGAGTTTGGCCTCTGGCTGGTGTCTGAGTTTGTCAGGCCGCCCGAGGGTCTTTGTGGTTATACTGAGAGGGCTCGAAGACAGTTAAATTAATTTTATTGATTGGAATCTTGACCGTGCGAGTATAAAGATACAAAGTCAATTCATCATACATAATTCTGAAAATGATTAAAATGATTAAATGATTAATGATTTGGCTCAAAATTGAGTCATTTCAACTCTAATGAGTTGAAATGACTCCTCTCGTGAGAATAATTCTTTCAAAATTTAATCAGTACTTACGCTTTTTTAGTTTTAAATCTGCAATCGATGTTTTATCGATAGTTCCATTTCCCCTCGTTAGTGTAGAGACTCCAGCAGCACTCGACAAATAACCGAGGGCAGACGGCGGTAGTTTGCATAATTGCCGGGTTTGCCAAGATCCGGCCCAATGGGGGTCAGTAAAAATAGAAAGTGTTTATAACTAAGGGGTTTTATTAACGCTGAAGTTTTATACAAACGTAGTAGGTGTATGTTCTAATTTAAAAGCTAGTTCATATCAACACATCATCAGGCAACACTAGGCCACACCAGTTATGTAATCCGAAGAAGTTTTTGTCAATTGAATAATTATGTGGAATTCCATGAACATATCTATAATGATATCTTGGAGGTCTTGTTTACTTTATGCAATGGCCGGAGTTTCTCTAAAGGATCCAGAGGTGTATTTGCCCTAGGGCCAAAAGGGCCATGGCCCGGGGAGGCAGGCTGCAAGGCTCACGTTCATCTTTAGACACCTTTCATCATGCTAATTCGTAAGCTATCGTTATTTTATTGCGTTTTGACTTAACTTAACAGAAAGTTACTAAAATAAATATCTAAAATGTTTGCACTCGCTTCTCTCGCGTTTATTTACTTGGAGTCATATATACATATGATCCGAAATCATGTTAAATGTTTACAATAATACAAATACCTCAAAATTTTCGCGATCTCTACGCTACGCTTTTTGATCTATCCTTTTGACATAATTTTGTATTACGTTTTAGTTTTACACTCATACAAATAGCTTAACAAATGCGCTCGCACTTTACTATGATCTATCCTATTTACATGATTTGGAACGAATATGTTTTCATTTTGCAGTGATAGAATAGTATATAAATTTCACGCTCGCTTCATAGTGTCATTCGTCAAACAATTGGTGCATTACAAAAACAGGTCTTTATTCTTTTGTATGGCCTATTTTCATTATTAAAAGTATTTCTCTTTTTAGAGTTTCTTAATTCCGAATGAAAAAACACGGAACCCTTTATAGAATCACTCGTGTGTCTGTCCGTCTGTCACAGCCAATAGGCTTCGAATCTATTGGATCGATTTCTTTAACCAAACCAAGGTGTAACTCCACACGAATTCATCTCGAACTTGTCCGGTTTTTGCTTTAATTTATAGGCCGGCAAACCTCCTGGGCCCGGGGCGCCAAATCTTAAAATACGCCCCTGAAAGGATCGAATCCGAAACGAGATGATTCGGCAGAGAACTAAGGACTAAGAATAAGCATGCTGAAGTGGCAATGGGCCGGTCACAATTGTCGTAGAACCGATATAACCGTGGGGTAGACGAGTTCGTGATTGGAGACCGTGAATAGGCGAACGTAGTGTAGTATGTCCTGTGGCCAGATGGAGTGACCACCTGCAGCTGGCACAAACGGTGCAGAGAGCTGAAGACCGAGCTCATTGGCGTGCATTAGGTGAGGCCTACGTCCAGCTGGTACGTCTAACTGGAGGGCGTTTTCTAACCGTTAGATGGATCGTCAATTTGCGCACAATTAGCTTGAAGGCATTGGAAGAGAAGAGCCGAAGCTCAATCCTCAGTGGCGAGCTTTGGGAGAGGTCTATATCCATCAGTGGACTAATTAATATAGGTTGTTTATGAACTGTCGGAAGCTAAGTGAGGCCTTTGGAAATAATCCACTTCAATGGCCCCTGCAACAAAATCTGGAACAAAATGACAAATCAGTACTTAAAAAAATAATACTAGCCATTCCTAACCAGAGCTTCTCATTAGGAATGCAATTAAAAGCCTTACGGAAAAGGCCAAGAACCGTATTCTTCCATATAATTCCTACAAAGAGCACTTTTAAAGTCAAATGAGTTTAATGAATTGACTTAACCTGGACGTTCTTGCTAATTGTAGTAATTTAAAATGCAAGGAGAGTGCATAACTAATTACCTAATTATATACACACAAGATGTAATATTATTTAATTAATCACACTATCACATTGATATAATAAATCAGAGAAGTCTACCCACTGTCGTAAACAGGCCAATCAGAGCTTAGAGTTTTAAAAATGAATACTCTCTCATCGAGTGGAAAACTTCGTATGCGCGATGCAGAACTCCATACATTAACTGACAGTCCATACAAAACATAAAATCATAAAATGCATAAAACCGATCAGCGCCATCTATCTTTTATCTTTGGAAGTGTGTGTGTGTGTGTGTGTGTAGTCATGTGTCTCAATATAGCGTACGGTTGCCTGGAAGAGATCGCTGCTTAGCGATAAGGTCGATTGTAGGTTTTTAAGTTTAGTTTTTTGTAAGTGTTTCATTTGGTGCAATAAATTTTTGTCTATCTATCTATCTATGTTTGTTTCTCCTTCATGTTCAAATGGCTGAACAGATTGATATGAAATTTGGTACCAGGACAGGTAGGTGCGTGGCTTAATGATAAGACCACCCCTCATCACCGCGTGGGCTGGAGAACCAGCAAGAAAATACATGCAGCGTTTTTTGTGTATTACCTATCAGTAATCACCAACTACCTTGATCACCAAGACATCTGCCAATCGTGGTGATTATAGTAAACACTATAATAGGCAAACAGTGAACAACCGCTCGTTGGGGTATTCTCGCAGCGTCGAGTCTCTCTGCGTCGACTTTATGAGTTTTGTTGTGCTAATTTTATTTTGTTTGTGTAGTTCTGTGGGAGTGGCATAATTATGTTCAACAGTGGACTTTTACAGGCTGATGATTTTGATAAAAATATTGTAAGTACCTGTAAAGTTATAGTACACAAAAACAGTGAATAATCCATACCAATATATAAAAGTGAAACGTTGTCTGTTTGTTTGTTTGTTTGGGGAGCTATCACGATAGAGGCTGGACGGATTTTGATGAAATTTGGAATGGAGATACTATATACTTAGGAATACAACAACGTATACTTTATATCCCGCAAAATTGTTAGTTTCCAGGGAAATACTGGAAATTGTTGATTACTCGCTGTAAGGAACGGTTGCCATGGAAACGAAATAACAAGTCTGTAAAAAAACATCAGAAGCGTTGGTGCTATACCTACTTTTGCATTGGTTTTTAATATCCTAGAAGAACAGAGGATGCTTTTTTCGCGATAAACTGTAGTCCGCTTGGACGAAGTCACGGGCGGTAAAGCTAGTTGAATATAAACCTAAATCGAAGTACGGTAAAAATACTTCCATTGTTTAGTATCAGTTGACAAAACTAATCTCTCTCTTTCTCTCCTTTCTGATAGAAGATCTGTGTCTCAGCAGGGGGAACGAAAGGTGTAGCAGGAATCATAATCATAGAAGAATTATATATTATACTACTCGTATGCAATAATGCTACATTTCTTTATTTCTTGAAGTCTTTATTGGCAATTTTGGTGGTTAGGCCACGCAACTGTCCGTGAAAACAAATACCACTGTAGACAGATGTTCTTCATCATCATCATCACCAAAAGCCTGCATGTTCACTGCTACCAGCCACTGAAACCGATCTTCGGCTCTTCCCATGTAATTGCTGTCGGCTACTTGGAGCAAGTCGTTGCTCCATCTGGCCTGTTGACGCTCTTTACACTAGGTTTGCCTATACGTGGTCTCCCAACTCAAGAACTCTCCTACCCCATCCGATGACAGAACAGATGACAGAACAGATGACAGAACAGATGACAGAACAGATGACAGAACAGATGACAGATGTTGCTCGAGCCCAAATTTCTGACACTACTAAGGCTCTGTGTTGCATTGCAGTTTTGGATGAAGGGACATCGTTTGATGCCATACGCAAGATGTTTTGTTTGTCGTATGACGTAGTGCTGGCCTCTGGTGTCAGAGTTTGTCATGCCGCCCGAGGGCTTACTTTAATGAATAAAAGCCAGGAACGACAGCTTGACGTGCCCTACGAAGCACGGAGCGATGTAAAACCGCACATAACTTAGAAAAATCATTGGTGCGTAGCCTAGGACCGAACCCGGTATATTGAACCATCGCTATATAAACAAGATGACGCAGATACAGCACAGACTATCATATTATATCGGTGCTGCAGCGGCTTTTGTATTCTCGCAATCTGACGCAAAGCCCATTTCGATTTTTACTCATTTTAAACAGGTCATTTAACTTCGGTGTTCAAATGATAGCCAATTCCAATTAAAGTAGCCAAAATAAATAAGTTACTTATCTATACTAATATTGTAACGAGAAAAGATTTGATTTTTTTGATGTTTGTTTGTTTGTGTGTACATTTTTCATCAAAAATATAGTACTCGTAATGGATAAACTCAAAAAAATATTAACGGATTTTAAAAATTCATTCACGCATAAATATCTGCATTATCAGCGAGTACAGCTCGCGAGGCGTAAGCTGAGCTTTGCATTTGTGTGAGTGTACATAGATAGTGTAGGTGTGATAACCGGGCTGAGGCGCGGTGCATCCTTTGCTTGGTTTAAACCGGTTTAAACTGTTTTTTGGCAACCGGCCTGAGGCGCGGTGCGTCCCTCGCGCAACGTAAGTACTGGTAGCAGCGTGACGTGTTTCACTCTTAATATTTTGTTTTTGTGTTTGATATATTAGTAAAATGGCTACCAACACAAATAAACGAAGAATACGAAAACCTTTAAATAGCCAATTCAAAGAAATTTTGTATAATTTAAATAGTTATTTTAAAGACATGAACGATAAAGACATCTCAAGTGTCACTACATCAGCCCAATTGGTAGCGACATCGACAGGAATTCCGCTGTCCACTGCTAAAAGAGTTTTATTGAAAAGAAAACGTGTTATGGAAGATGAAAGCAAATTTAAATCTCCGAAAAAGACCAGACGCAGGAAAAATATCATTATCACTGATGATTTTGATAAAGCAGTAATCCGAAGAACTATTCACAACTTTCACATTACCGATAAAGAGGGCCAACTATGAAGCGAATACATGAAAAGTTGAACACAAACATAAACTATGCAGATTCAATTTGGTCATTGCGTAAAGAAGTGTCTCTTTTTGGATTTAAATGGAAAAGGACAGAAAGTAAAAGGAAAATTCTAATGGAAAAACATGAGATACGTCATCTACGTATAACTTTTTTATTAAAATTTCCGAAAATCGCATTCAGGGCCGGCCAGTCGTTTATACCGACGAAACATATATAGACACGACTCACAATTCTTTGAAATCTTATTCAGATGGCAGCACTTGGTTTGAAGAAACCTATTTCTAATGGAAATCGTTTACTAATAGTTCATGCCAGCGGAGAGGACGGTTTCATACCAAATGCACTGCAGATGTTCAAAGCAAATCAAAAAAGTGGTGATTACCATAACAATATGAATGCAGAAAACTACACGAAATGGTTACAAACGCAATTAATTCCAAATTTGAAGCCCAGTAGCGTTATTGTGGTAGACAATGCATCTTACCACAATTCGTTAAAAAATCCCGCTCCCAACCCAAATAGTCGTAAACAAGATATGATTGACGGCTCAAGTATCGCAATATCGATCACTCTATATCGATGCTTAAACCACAACTCTATAAATTGATACTGCAAAACAAACAAAGATTTATTGAATATAAAATTGACACTTTACTTAGAGAACATGGTTACAGCGTCCTTCGTCTACCACCCTACCACCCAGATTTCAATCCAATTGAAAATATATGGGCAATGATAAAAAGATACGTGGCGAAAAAAAACGTGTCAATGAATATGGATACAATAATGAGGTTAGCAAAAGAAAAAGTTAGTTTCAATTTTTTCTTTTGCTAACCTGTACAAGAATGGAAAATGTATGTGACCACGCAATAAAAGAAGAAAATAAGATAATATAACGGAACGATTCATTATTAACACAAACGACACATCAGATGAGAGTGAAAATGAAAATGAGAGTGATAAGGAAAATGATGACGTTGCAATGTCCGGTGTAGAAGCATTGTAATATTTTTTTTATATTTGAATTTTAATTATTGAACTCTGAATTCTCAGTCAGACTTACATATGTTCACATACTCATCAGTCATACATATAGCTGGCCTTTATTTTAACAATTTAGTTTGATTTTATTTTAATACTAGAATACCTGTCCCACTTATGTAATGTACCTACCTAAAACATAATAAAATTTATTTTTAAGAGTTTATTGTCTGACTCTATTTTGGTGATCACTCACACAAATGCAAAGCTCAGCTTAGGCCTCGCGGCCTGTAACATAGCCTACATTTTAGTTTAAAAAAAATTAGAGTTCCCTTCGTAAAGTACAATAATGTAATCAGTAGTATCAAACAATGTGCTGCGAAAACTATTGATGTTACATAAATGTACTTTAATGTGTTTATAGTACTCATCATTACCCACAAAAAAGTCTACAGGGCTTTATGCCTAACTATTATAGTTAAGTCACAATAACCGTTTTTAGTTAATCAAAACACGGGTAGAATCGTGTACAAATAAAGAGAAACCCGTACGAAGCCGGGGCAAATCGCAAGGAAAAAATAGACATCAGAAGATTTTGATAGCCCGAGAAACATTTCTAAGCTTTTTAAAGGATGAAGTCACGAGAAAAACCTAGCATCACTTAATTTAGTCGCTTACAAAACTGTTTATCTATGTAAGTACATAGAAATAATATTTAATTAGTAGGCAATACGCCGTTGCCAGTAAAACGGAACAGAGTAAACTTTTCCCACATTTTATCCATTTTCAAAATGGTGAAACAAGATGTCGACGATGATAACAATACCTTGTCTGCATAACGTCGGAGTCGTTAGTAGAATTAATTGTAGTGGTTGTACTCGGTTTTGCCTTATTTTCTCGGCAAATTGAAAAAGTTTTCATTTTAATGCATTAAGCCAAATTGGCATTCACCGCAAATTTTCTTAAGGACGTGTTGTCGTGAAGGTTGGTATTATGTTTCGTTTTACCCCACTACGGCAAAGCAAGGGAAGGATAATGAGTTGAAAAGTGTATGTTTGTATGTATGTATATATATGGATGTTCCACCATAGCGTCGCTCCTATTGGTCCGATTTTGACATGCGAGGTATCAACCGTTTTGTCTTCATTTACATAGTCATAGTCATAGTCTCATAGGCTATTTTTTTTACCCGACTGCGTCGATGCATTTGGAGGGTTATGCGTTCAAACTAAAAAACAAGGGTATCAATCGATTCGTCTTCATCGCAAGAGTGTCATAGGCTATTTTTACTTGACCATTTTTATCCGGGTTATAGTTTTCGAACTGTCTTGTTTCAGTTTCACCTTACGATACGATACGAAATTCTTTATTGTATAACAACAAACAAAAAATAACAACAATGTGTTAAAACAACAATGACAATAATGTAATACATAGGGCGGTCAAGGGCGCGCTTAAAGCGATCTCTTCCTTAAAATCTTTGGGTGTATGGATGGTATATATATGTGTATATCAGGGGAACAAGAAATACAGTTCAGAATCATTATTAACTATTTTCTTAAGTTACACACATTAATTATTATAATTATGATAAATTGATACACAAAAACAACATTATTAGATACGTCATCGGTTTAATTTAGTTTATCAACAGACACAATAGTCTATCTATCTACGAGTATAGGTACTTATAATAAAACTATAACAGGTCCAATTCTGTACATTGAAAATATTTAGTAAATTTTTTTGCTGTTCTATATTTGATACTGAAGCCAAAACAGTATTTTTTTATTTTTGTCTTTCTGTCGGTCTGTCTGTCTGTCTATATCTTCGTTAGACATCACGCCGAAACTACTGAATGAATTTAAATGAAACTTGGTATGATTTGAGTTCATACTACGAAGTAGGACATAGGATGCTTTTTATTCCGAAAAATTAAACGGTTCCCGCAGGATAGGAGTTGAAAGTTATTTAAAAAAACACTTACCACTGAAACTACAGAACGGATTTTGATGCTCCTTGGCACAGTCATTGTTTATATAATGGGTGAAAATTGAGGATATTTTTTATCCCGAAAAAATAAATGGTTTCTGCGGGATAGTGGTCCAAATTCTGTACATTGAAGATATTTTGTAAATTTTTTTGGAGGCTTTTTATTTTCGATATTGAAGCAAAAACTGTTTTTTTTTCATATTTGTCTGTCGTCTGTCTGTCTGTCTGTACCTTGGCCGCGCATCTCACCGAAACTACTGAATGAATTCAAATGAAACTTGGCTTGATTTGAGTTCATACTACGAGGTAAGACATAAGATACTTTTCATCCCGAAAACTTAAAGAGTTCCCGCAGGATAGGAATTGAAAGTTACTTAAACGAACACGTGTCACGCTGTAATTGTAAGATGGATTTTGATGCAACTTGGCACAGTCATAGTTTATATAATGGGGGAAAGTTGAGAATCCTTTCTACCCTGAAAAAATAACGTGTTCCTGAGGGATAGGGGTCCAAATTCTGTACATTAAAGATACTTCGTTTTTTTAGGCTTTTCTATGTTTGATACTGAAGACAAAACTGTTTTGTTTTGTCTGCCTGTCTGGTCTGTCTGTATCTTGACCGCACATCACGCCGAACCTACTGAATGAATTCAACTGAAACTTGGTATGATTTGAGTTCTTACTACGAGGTAGGATATTGGATACCTTTCATCACGAAAAATCAAAGGGTTCCTGCAGGATATAGGTTGAAAGTTATTTAAAAGAACACGTATCACGCTGAAACTACTAGACGGATTTTGATGCAACTTGACACAGTCATAGTTTATATGATGGGTTAAAATTAAGGATCCATTTTATCCCGAACAAAATAAAGGGTTCCTGCAGGGTAGGGGTCCAAAATTATGTTAATATTGAAGTGATAAAATCTACGACCTAACATACAAAAACCGATTTGTGCAAGTTAATTTGGTTAAATAATACCTTGAATAAATAATTTATTAATCAAATTCACATATAGGAGACGGTTATACGTTCGACTGTACTTAAGTTTTTTTTGTGTGTGCAAGGTGCACATACAAAAAAAACTTTTCTCCGTCGATAGCAGACTAATTTTGAAAATTATTTCTTTGTTTGTATGTATGGGTATACTGTCCAGGTGATCCTATATAAATTGAATGAAAATTGGATCAGTAGTTTTTGTTTTATTCTGTTTGATTTTGTGTTTAAATTGCCTTAAATCTCTATGATTTCTAAACCGATTTGGATGGTTGATGTTTTATCCAAGAGGGTAGTAGATTTTTAGTATAGTCCCATATAAGCTTTATCAAAATTGGTTCCGTAGTTTTTTTTTAGTTATTAGCTGTTTATACATTTGAAGTCGATTTTTTGTACCATGGTATTTCGTATACAGAACTTGTATTTCCATGGAGCCCGCCACCAGTACAGCATACAACATAGGGATAGTTTAAATTACCCCGTGTCATTTTGTGTACCTATATCCATACATTCAGGATCTAAAGTAAATAAACCCGAATCGCCGGCTGGTTCGCGTCCCGTAACACAAATACTGACTGTCCGACAAAGGGGCTTGTTTGTACCGTGGCCCCCAGCTTCAGTGATGTCTATGACAGCGGTGGACGAAGGACATTTTTGTATAACCCTTGTTTTAGATCCATTTATCTTAGTACATGAGGATTACATACAATTTATCGAAACGTAAACAGGCTTTAATGAAAACGGCCCTAACAATTTTAATGGAATCGTGGAATAACTTCAGAATTTCAACATATACTACACGATGTATAAAATAACACGATTTTATACCAAACACATTTGACACCACGTTTTTATGGCCACGGATGGGGTTCTTCGGCTTATGAGCAACGGGAGCAACAACTAGCCACACCGTCAGAGAAAAGGGAGCTTAATCAAAAAATCAGTAAGCTGGCTGATGTGACCTCCGATGCTTGAGCATACACGCCGAATAGAAAAAGCAATTTAGCAAAATCGGGGGTCAAAAGTCCAAGCAATTGAGTAGATCCCATCTGACGAAACACAAGACTAACTATGGCACAACCGTCGACTTTTAAGCTGGAGATCCATTCTGACTTCTATGGCTGATTGCACGACTCGCATGCTTCAAGACCCAAACCCAGCACAGGATTCCCGTACAATACTGACCCGCCACTACACTGATGATTTGTTTGTTTATCGTATGAGGTAGTGCTGGCCACTGGTGTCAGAGTTTGTCAGGCCACCCGAGGGCCTCTGACATGGCTTAACGACTGTTATTAATCAATAACAGCCGGGACCGACAGGTTAACGTGCCTTCCGAAGCACGGAGCTATGGAAAACCGCACATAACTTCTAAAGGTCATTGGTAGGCCTAGGTTTTTGAACCCGGTATCGTTGGATTCTAAATTGCACTATAGAACCGTTAGGCCGCCATCGCTCTACATACACTGATAAACAGCCCGACGTCATCCTAGACGAAATTGAGATGGCGTTTAAACAACTTAAGAATGGAAAGGCCCCGGCGAGGATGGTATAACTTCAGAGCTCTTGAAAGTAGGGTGGAAACCTGTACTTCGGGAGCTTTAGGAGTTATTTAGCACCGTTCTTAACAGTGGGAGAACTCCAGTGGCGTGGATCAGGAGTTGGTAGAACTCTTATTTTTAAGAAAAGGGATTAAACCCTTTTAAAGACTACCGACCTATTTCACTCTAGAGCCACGTCTATAAGTTGTTTTCGAGGGTGATCTCAAATCGTCTCGCAAGAAGTCGACGTATTCCAACCTCCTGAACAGGCTGGGTTTCGCGGAGGATTTAGCACCATAGACCACTTCACAAAGTAAGGCAGGTTATACAGAAGTCTGAAGAGTATAAACAGCTCCTGTGTCTTTTTTTTGTGGACTGTGAGAAGGCCTTTGAAACCTGGGCGATTCTGGAGTCTTTGCAGCGTTTTCAAGTGAACTGGAGATACATCGAAGTGCTAAGCTTTCTGTACGACGCCGCGACTATGAGTGTCCAAGTACAAAACCAGCAGTCTAAACATTTAATTATATCCCCGAAACTGTTCACTAATGCCCTGGAAGATATGTTTAAGACGCTGGATTGGAAAGAAATGGGCATTAATATCTAAAAAGACATGCAAAGTATGATGATCAACCTAGGTGGTGCTTCTCGACGCACCGGTTTCGTAGTGAACATAGAACGATAAGACCAAGATCATGTTTAATGATATTATTGACCTGGAGCCAATTGCAGTGAATGGTAGAATTCAGCTGGGATGGGCAACATTTGGCAAGCTTCGTCAAGTCTTCTCCTCGTCATAAGTTTGACACTTACTGAATCAGTGACCAAGTCAACCAGTCACGACCTAAGGAGCTGAAACGTGGATACTCACGATTAAATTAGTATAGCTCTCTATAGCTCACTGAGCGACCTGAAATTTGTGGTCTTAATGCTTAATGCTTGGAGTTTCTCTAAAGGACAAGATTCGTAATGAATATCCGACGGAGAACCAAGGTGACCGAGATATCTCTTAGATCTTATTCTCATATAAAGCTGAAGTGGCTAGGCTGGTCACATTTCCAGAAAAACCGTTAAGATAGATGAGTTCTCGAGTGGAGACCTCGATTAGGCAAACATAGCGTAGGGCGCCCTGTGGCCAGGTGGAGGGACGACCTGCGAAAAGCGGTTGGAAGAGAATGGATGAGGGGAGCTGAAGACCGAGCTCAGTGGCGTGTATTAGGAGAGGCCTACGTCCAGCAGTGGCCAGATATAGGATGATGATGATCAAGTTCTGAGCTATGTTTGAAGTCTTTAGCTCATTGGAAAGTTAGTTTAAAATCAATTGCAAAATGTTTACCAAATGAATAATCAGATTAGAAAGCAGAAGTTAAAAAACGTGATTAAAAAATGTTCTCTTAGCGATAAGACCGCCCATTGTACTTATTTTAAGAAATGTGTTATTTGTTTAATGTCTTTTTAGGTGCATTAAAGTGTTATTTAACTATCTATCTATAACTCAGGATAACCTGTGGAAAAATATCGACAGCCATCGACCAATATCGATGTATCGGGACAACAGTTTTTCAAAGGCAAAGTTAAGTTTGTACAGAACCCTCGGTGCACAAGTTCAACTCACACTTGGACGGTTTTTTTAGTTAACTGTGGTTTTTAACTACATATTTTTAAAATGCTGTAGTTGTCCCTGTAGTTAAAGTTGAACTATGGAAGCCAAGTTAAAAACCAAATTAAACACACACAAACATTAAAACTCTTGTGTACCTAAATATAATAAAAAGGGAACATTAAAGTTAGGAACATGTTGAAAACGGCATTGTCCGAATTAAATTACTATAATTTCAGCTTACTCGTATACCTAACAACACTTGTGGACTATTTGAGTACCATGAAACCACGCACGCGGAGATGAGTTATCCTTATTTGGTGTGGAGAAGGCATATTAGCTCGACTGATTGAAGGTATTGTGTTTCTAAGCTTATGTATGTATGTATGTCCCTTTGTGGAATTCTATAGACAAAACGCGTGGACCGATTTTGATGATACTTACGTCAATCGATTTGTCTTGCAAGTGCTACTAAAGACATGATAGTAATCAAAATTCAATGTGGCGACAACCAGTCGCCATATTTGTGAAAGAAAAAAAAAAGTCTACATACTATGTTAAATGGGGTTTCATTGAATAGGTATTTGAAAACCATCTTTATGTTTCTCATTTAATTTTTCATTTCGAATGACCATTTAGGATCTATAACGATTTAAAGTTGGTTAGCAACCATTCTCAGTCGGGTTTTTTCTATGTGCGTAATTTTTTTTTGTTTTGGTTTTTGTATAACTGGACCGATTTGGAATATTTTTTTCTATTTTAAGGGGAAAATCTCTATGCAGTCCTACATAAATTATATGCTAAGTGGTATAGTATGTACTCTTAGTTTTCGTAAATACATTTAAAGTTGTTTTGTTTTATCCAACTACGGCGAAGCAAAAGCAGGGTTATGAGTTTAACAGTGTATGTATGTATGTATCTATATGTACATACATATAGATACATACATACATACACTGTTAATATGGACTGGTCACTGGGTCTATGGATGTTCCACCATATCGCCGCGCCACCCCTTTTAGTCCGATTTTGACAAGCAAGGTGTCAATCGATTCGTCTTCAAATTGTGTCATTTTAGTCATTCCCTAGTTCCTAGTCCTAGTTACGAAGGGTTATGTGTTCTAGGAACGAAGGGTTATGTGTTCAAATTAAAACTTGGTCCAATTTTTACAAGCGAAGTGTCAATCGATTTGTCTTCCTTTATAGTATCATAGGCTTTTTATACCCGACTACGGCGAAGCAAAGCAAGGCTTATATGTTCAAACTAAAAACTTGGTTCGTCGATTCGTCTTCATATTTTTTGTTGCTTCATGATATATTAAAACTTTCAACATTATGCCTTGTACATCGTACACTCCATGAATGACCTTTTTGTCCCAAATGTACCTGCTTTACAATAGAGCTACGTCAAAGGAATACCTACTTAAGTTTCAAGCCGTAATCGCCTTGTCGTAATAAATTCTACCTTTGTCTGAATCCACGCTTCAGCAAATTGTATTTAAGTCGGAAAGTTAGAAGCACTATTAAATAATTAAGGACACTGTTTTGTTCAGGTAAGTTGTGTTTTATCCCGAAAGTAAACTGTAAAGACATGATCCACAGCATTGCAATTTAGCGGGACAATGCCGCCAGCATGTTGGGTATGCTGCCAACTGCCAACTGGTAGTGGGCTAGGAATTTTGGGCTATCTGTGAGCCATTAATGTTGTTGTTATGTTATAAGACGCGTCGCGGGACGCATGTCAGATGTACAACATCGAATATCGCCAAGATTAGGCGAAAAGAGCCGACGAGCCACGTGCCACGTGGCGATCGATCGCCACACCAATAGTCGGCATTACTCCCGTACCGTGCCATTAGATGTTTCACATATGTGCTATAACTTTAGGATGTATATACATGTATCATTGTATTATTGTGTATGTCTGTGGCATCGTTGCTCTCAAACGAATGGACCGATTTTTATGTTTTAAAGCTAATGTGATTGAAATGGTTCTTAGCTATTATTGGGGTGGGGACGGGTTTTTTCAATGTGTGCCTGTTTATCTCCATTTGTATAACATAACTAACATAATATAGTTATCCAGACAAAAATCCCAACATCAACTTGGACTACATATAAGGCAAAAAATGCGTTAAATATGTAGTCCAAAAAAGTTGTCTAACTACTTCATGCTTTACTGGACGTTGTTAAACGGTTCAAAATTTACTTCCAAACTTGTACCACGCATAGTGAATAAGTAAAAGCTTGTGAAAAGCTAATAAACCTATTTTGATGATGTTTATACAGTACCACTCTAAAGGTCTATTCCTTAAAGTATAATCATCTAATTCGGTTCAAAAATCCCGAAGATATGACAGAACGTGAAAACTAAAACAAATAGGTTTTCTAATAAAAATTCTGAACCAATTTTGATAAGGTTTGTATGAGACTACACTGAAAGCTTAATTAACATTAGAAAATGTCAAACTAAAGGAAATTTTAAACGGTTGTCACGAGGCGGTCCCAGGGTTTGGGCTTGCTCCACCAGCCCAGGGACCAAGCCTCAGTGGACAACACAGAATTACAGGAACAGGAACAATAGGGAGCAATTGGAGAATATCGTGGTGATACAATACGGATGAAAATAACCTCTTATGTAGGTATTATCATATATATATATTTAAAAGAGTAATTCAAGTTGTTATAAACTTAGTTATGAATTTAATAATATTATTTCGGTTTTTCCAAAAATCAATATTCGAATGACAGGTTATTTTAATATCGAATTAAAAATGACAAACCATCAAATGGAATGAAATGGATTATGAAAGAATTAAGAGATCAAATGAGTATTATTATGAAAGAGGTTTTGACCTCGTCACATGGTTAACTCGAGAGCATTTAAAAATACTTTTCTAATAACACCAGCTGCTTAATTTTATAATATATATATGTATTTTATGATATTATATTATATTATATTATATTATATTGTATTTATAAATATATATATTATAATAATTATATTCACAAAGTTTTATATTTATGAATTCATTTCCATTAATTTCTCATCATTTCCATTTTACTGTCCATATCTTGGGTGCACGCCTATACACAACTTTCTTGCACAACCAGGATGACTGGCAGAAAATGCTGTCATAGCAGTAAGTGCTCCTCTGTACACTGTTTTTGTGCATAAAGTATTAAATAAATAATGAATAAATAAAGCTTACCCTTTTGAATAGAATAAGAATCAACCAAAATCTGTACAGAAATCCTAGATATTGAACGCAATATAAAAAAAAAAAAGTACTGAACCAATTTTGATTAAAAGTAATGGGACCTACCGTTTCTAATAAAATAAAAAAGGATCGGCTATTTTAGAGATATGAGGTAACAATAATACAAAAAAACAAACAGTTGACTTGAGAACCTCCTCCTATTAAGAAGTCAATTAAAAAAAACGGGACCATAACGAAAAGCTGGCGTATTAAATTGTCTAGAAACGAGGTGAGCCGGCGCGACAGTCACAGACATAACTCAAAGAATTAGAAAACTGAAGTGGCAATGGACCGGCCATATATTACGTCGAAGAATCGATAACCGAAGGGGTAGGAGAATTCTGGAGACCAAGTGTAGGCTAACTTAGTGTAGGACGCCCTCCGGCCTGATGGAGTGAAGTCTTGCGTAAAGTAATTGGCACCAAATGCAGGAGAACAGCCGGAGATCGGGATTGGTGGCGCGCATTAGCAGTCCCTATGTCCCGCTGTGGATGATTATGATGATGACCATGATGATATAATAATAATCTTCCACTGCAGTCATCTTTATTTGTGTGTCTACTGCAGTACAGAAGTAGTCGTCCAGCAACACTGGTCTTCAAAACATACCACACTTTCAAAATGAATAGTTTTTATTAAAATTGCTTGGCTCCTACTCATCGGATTGAGATACCAAGTACACCACTTTTTAGGTCAAAACAGTGAAAATTGCATCGCTATTGGTCCAGTATTTTTGAGGTGATGCGCGTACAGACAGACATTAAAAGTGAGGTACTGAGTTTTGAAGGACATTGTAGTCTGTTGAAGAAGTCTTCTAAGGTATAGTCCTAATCAAATACAAATAACTAGCTTAAAAGCTAAAATAACACGCCTGCCCTGCCAAAGAAGAACTTTTGACAATAAATTATATACTGTTGTAATGTGCTTATCAAGGCTTTCAATTTGATACCCATATTGTAAAAATGGTAGAAATGTTATTTCTTCGTCTTTTTAAATGGATCCATACTGCTGAAACATTGGATTTAAAAAAAAAATGCCTAAGTTACTTGGGGGGATGTAAGGATTCTAACGATACTCCATACATCTAAATCTGTTCAGGCATTTAAAAGTCATGGTGGAATAAAAAAACTCACATACATACAAACATACATGAATGCTGAAAACGTAACACTTCATTTTGGGCAGTCGTGTAATGAGCGCCAGTTTGCTGACAGGGCTGTGCACAGTGCTTTCTATTTCGCTGCGAGCCCTAGAAAACTGCAAGTCTTTAGGCTAGGAGCTGGCAACACATAAGAGCTTGGTATTTGTGGTCGAATGAGGTAACTGTCGGTCCACCCAACAGCCTTTAAATACATTTTTACTAACCGGGATCCAAGACGGCTTAACGAGCCGTGGTAAACATGAAGCTTTTTTAGTTAGATACGTTGTAAATATACTCTTCAGAGGTCATAAAACAACACAAATTGTTTAATTATTTTTACCCGTCTACGGTGAAGCAAGAGAAGGGTAATGAGTTTATAGTGTGTGTATATTATGTGGATGTTCCACCATTGCGTTAGGGGCACCCCTATTGGTCCGATTTTGACAAGCGAGGTATCAATCGATTCTTCTTAATTTGTAGAGTGTCATAGGTCATGACATATTGGTGAGGATCGCAGCTTCCAAATTCGCGAAAAAAATGTAACTATTTGTTATTTTTTAAAAGCAGATGTGATCGAGATGCTTCTTAGCTATATTGGGGGGAGGGTGGGAGTGGGTGGGGAGGGGTCGGTTTATCTTGACTGATTGCGATGCGATTTTCTTTTGGGCTTTTTTTTTCAGCTGTTGGGGTTGACTTAAAAACTGGGGTACTTGGTTTCTTAATCCGATGATTAGATGCCGATCAATCGATAAATAACTAATTGAAGGCCGAACGAATTTTGAAGAAATGTAGTATATTGTACTTTTGGTCCTGGTATAGCACGTGTGGGTTACTTTTAAATGAAATGACCACACAGGCAAAGCTGCGGGTACAGCTAGTTACTTATAATTATTCTAATGAAAGGAAGAAAGCATGCCGTATATTTACCCCTTTAACCAGAGTTATGCGATTCATCCTTATTATTTTTGGTGAAAGCTACAAACTATATCTATTCTGTATTGTTAAGCACTGCAAAGGGATTACCTAATTCGACAACAAATTCTTCTTCATCTTTTGTCTATTTTATTTCTATTCTTTTGTCACGGAAGACGGGAGACTAATATTCCGGGGAGAGTGAAATGAAACTTTTAATGATTGTGAAATTTATCTACGAAAGGAATAGATGCTACGAATTTTTTGTAAGGACCGTTTTTACGTTGAATTTTGAAAAGTTTTAAACATTGTTTTGGATTGTGGTCAATGCAATGGAGCGTTTTATTTTCATTATCATTTTTATGCAACTAAACAAGGGGTGCAAGCATTGCTTTATTCGATATTATCGCGCTAACACGCGTACCGAGTCACCGTGAGCGCGACAACGTTATCCCTTGGGACGTCACGGATTACGTCATTACATCGGCCATTTTGTGATTACACCGACCATGCCCCAAACCGATATCAAAGTCAAAGTCAAAGTATTTTATTGTAAATAGGCAAAATAATAGCACTTTTACAAGTCAAAATTACTCGTAACATCTCATGAATAAGGAGAAATACATAAAATACTAGCTGTGCCCGCGGCTTTGCCCGCGTGGTCGTTTCATTTAAAAGTAGCCCACACGTGTTATTCCAGGACCAAAAGTATCTACAAAGTACAATATCATACTAAGTACATTTCTTCAAAATTCGTTCAGCCGTTAAGTAGTTTTTTATCGATTGCTCGACATCTAATCATCGGCATAAGGCTAGCGCGCGTGAGATTTATAAACATATGTATAATAATTATACGTACTGTAAGGTTATCAAAACCTAAGTTTTGTAATGTTAGCCTTCAGTTGGTAAGGTTTGTCGAGTAGGAGATAAAACTTATCTGCGCCAACTATAGTACCTAGTAGCTACAGCTACAGAATAAATAACTTAAGGAGTATTTTAATGAAAACAAGGAAATGGGTTTGCAATTCTTTATATTGTTTACTTGTTTGAACATCGGATTCAGAATACACCACTTTTCAAGTAAACCGGCAAGACACTACGTGGTGAACATGTTTTTTAATATTATTAAACTAATAACTATTTAGGTACATAGTTATTAATAATTTAAATGTGATAATTGGTCACAGACAAACATTTATATTTGCCTTAGTTACACCAGGCATATTAACTTCTAAAACAGTATTTAAACACAATCAAATTGATGATAATCCCGTTAACTATAATTTTATAGATCACTTCATCACCCCACAATGAAGTGATACACAGTAACAAATACACAGTATAATTACATAGTTATAAACAAGCAGCATAACAGAGTAAAAGAAAAGCACTTAACTTGCCAAGGTCCTCTCGGTGCGGCGGCCACAAGAACATTAAACATTGCCAAGTCGAGAGAGCCTTTATATAACATTTTCGAACATCCGACGCTGTCAGAAGTCATCCGAAACGAAGACTACCGACATCGTCCGAGCTATTTGAGTCGTTTGAAAACAGATCAACGAATATCTACCATTTACTTTATTAATTACATTAGTAATGTCTGATAGTTGTATTGGAATACATTATAATAATTATGGCATAATAATACAGATGTTTCACAGTGATGGATGACATACATCGTAAGTTTACACGTGGTACTTTACTTTTCTTTAAAATAGTCAATACTTTGTTTCAGAACGAATACTTCGTTCTGAAAGCTGGATACATAACATTTACGTGTACCAAGTATTATTTTTATACATTTCTATATTTACATTAAGTAGTAATCTCACACGTTTTTATAACGCATATTCTGTGAAGTATGGAGTGTCATAGAAGTGCACGTATTGCGGTGATATAAACACATATAATACAATATGGAATAAACGGTAGAATAAACGCACCGCGTTCCACCGCAAGGCAGTGCGCGCCAGGCCCTAAGATACCAAGTTACCCAGTTTTTAAATCAAACCTTAATTATCTTCTTTGTACAGACTTCTTTGTTCATTATGCTTTATTTTAAGTACAGATACTACGCTCTCTAGTGTAGAGATCCTACAATAAAAATACTTACACCCGTGTTAAGGAAGTAGGATACTCCATTGTGCTATAATCGAACTCTAATATATACCCGTTTTAGATTCATTATGCGTGATGCCTTGAGAATCTATCTGTGTTGCATTGTAGTATTGTATTGTGTTTGCAAATAACGCAAATATATTTTTCAAATTACGCCTCGCTAAATCTTAAATTCGAGAGTATACCCGAAATCAACTCGTCCAGTGACTCACGTTGCTCGCCCTCACGCACGGCTGTGACAGTTCAGTTAGTACACAAGCACAAATAAAAAAAATATATTAAGCCCGACTATAGCTGAGAAGCATCTCGATCACATCAGTTTTCAAACTAAGGAGCTACGATCCTTACCCCTTCCCCCCCATTCCACCATTATAGCTAAGATCCATCTTGTTTACCCCAGCTTTCAAACATAAAAAACCCTAGCTAAATCGGTCCATTGGTTTGGAAGCTACGATTTTCACCCCCCTTTTCTCAACTCCACCCCATCTCCTATATATCTAAGAACCCTCTCGATCACATCAGCTTTCAAACATAAAAATCCGCAGCTAAATCGGTCCATTCGTTTAGAAGCTACGATTCTCACCCCTCTTTTCTCACCTTCCCCTATCCCTCCCATCCCCCATATCTCTAAGAACCATCTCGACCACATCAGCTTTCAAACAAAAAAAAAGCATCGAAATCGGTCCATTAATTTGGGAGCTACGATGCCACAGACACACACACACACACACACTAAGTGATAAATACCCTAAACTTATAACACCCATCGCTTTGTACGGGGGTTAAAAATGTGAAACAGTAAGCAGTTTGATTACCAAAAAAAACAGCCGCAAGAGGGCGCTTTTTTATGAGGGATTGTAATTTATAAACGATAATTTATTTCTTTTTTAAACATGCACTTCAGGTGCAACTAACAAAACAAAGTAAAAAAAATATAAAAAAATGTGAGAATTCGAAAAGTTTGCAGATTTGGATTTAAAGGTATGCTTGGTTGCAGTGAATGAAATGCTTGCGTGTTTTAAAGTCAATCAGCGCCATCTAGTTAAATTGGAGGCAGAACTTTGATTTGTTTGGTTTATGCGCTGGAGTAGTTGACCATCTCAATCACATTAGCTTTCAAAGAAACATAACGAAAACACACACACACACACACTCTCGTACACAAACAGTGATACACACCCTAAACTTATAACACCCGCCTCTTTGTTCGGGGGTTAAAAAATGTAAAAATAACGCATAAGATATGTAAATGCTTTTAATTAAGGAGCAAAAAAAAAAAACTAGAAGCGCGTGGTTTCGATCCACAGACGTCTGGATCCACGTATGTTACCGCTTGGCCACTTGTTACGTGAAACATACAACGAAATTTGGTACCGTTTTTTAAACGGATGTTTATTACTTTAATTTAACATAAGCTTTGGACCCTTATCCCTTAAAAACCCTTTATTTTTTTGGGAGTAGAGTATTCTAAATTTTAACTAAAATAATATAAACGTTGACTATGCCCAGTTACATCAAAATCCGTCCAGTAGTTTCAGCGTGATACGTGTTCTTTTAAATAACTTTCAACCCTTATCCTGCGGGAACCCTTTATTTTTTCGGGATAAAAAGTATTCTAAATGTTAATCCATAACATCAGCTATGATTGTGCCAAGTTGTATCAAAATCCATCTTGTAGTTTCAGCGTGATGCGTGTTCAAAGAGACAGACAGACAGACAAAAAATAAAAAAATAACCTTTTTGCACTCCATAATGATTTTGAAGTTTATCTCAATTAAAATTTTCAAAAAATATTTAATGTTCTGTACATTTCTTTAGCCCAGTTACAGTTTTATTATAGTATAGATAGATAGATTATGAAAAGATCAAATCAATAAAAAATTATGTAAACTAAGTATTCTTTGAGTTTGAAAAGGAAATTTCTCTTCTATGTGCCAACAGAGTTAACACTTACACTGATAAAAGAAATACCCTTCTGACTCTACTGGTGCTTTGGAAATACGCCCGTAAGAGAAGAGAACACCAAGAAACTCTACGGGATGTATTTTTTTCATATTTGTTCTTTATATTTTTTTCAATTGTCACTTTTTATAACAAAACTTACGTAAATTACATATCGCACATCCACTAAAAAACTGTCATAACACAAAAAAAAACGAGTTTTGAGTTGAGTATGCCATAAGATTCAGATTTTAATTTACTATTAGTCTAGAAAACCGCCATAACTGTAGTGTGAAAAATACTCACTATATGGCACAGATGTCAGTACGGAAGGAGAATACTCGGATTCCGTTCCACAACAGTGTCGCATCAGTGTTTGTGTCTTGTGTTCATGTATACTGTTTTATGGTCTTCATTTAGGTAAGTAATTTTGCAAAAAATTGTGACAGAAGGAGTAAAAAACTGTTGTAAATCATTATACTGCCGTTTTATAGGACCATTACATGTAGTTAATTAATTTTTTGATCTACAAAGAAGTCATATCACATATGTTTTTCATTTTTGCTTGTTGTTCTCTATCTTCTTATTTGATTAGAAGTAGAGTTATATTATTATGGAAGATCTTTTATTTATCTACCTGCCTTAAGGGGTAACCGGAGGGTGAATTGGCAATAAATTATTTTTATTCTTCTTTATTCTTTATTTGTAATTGGAGCATATTTCCACAGTGTTATTGTACGAGTATTATTCGGATTAGGATAGTGTTTTTCTAGGTTCCCAAATGAAGAAGATTTAATATATTTTGTTCTGGTTCAGATAGTAATTACTTAACCTACGAAGCTAGCTCTTGGTGTGTACTGAGAGCTCCGTCGAAGATAAGGCTCTGCGGTCTATGGGCGGGCGGGCGGCGGTTATTGCCAACGATTCTTGTAGTGATGGGGAATGGTGATAATATCGGTAATATTCATTGATCCATAACAATATATAAAAGTGAAACGTTGTCTGTTTGTTTGTTTGTTTTTTTGTTTGGGGAGTTTAAATGTGATAACGGCTGGAATTTGATAAAATTTGGAATGGAGATAGCTTATACAATGGAATAAAACATGGAATACTTTTTATCCCGGAAAATTGTAAGTTTCCACGGGAAAACTGGAAAATTTTGATTACTCGCTGTAAGAAATGGTTGGTTAAGCAATCAAACGCAAAAGTAGGTAAAGCATTGGTGTTTAACCTAATTTTGCGTTGGTTTTTAACATAGGATGCTTTTTTCGCGATAAACAGTATTCCACGCGGACGAAGTCGCGGGCGGGAAAGCTATCTTCTAATAATGGAAAAATTTGGATCACGGACGGGATTCCAACACACATATATCCATGCCTCTGCGCTACACATGCCTCTAACCAATTCGGCTCACGTGACCACTGCATTATTATCCAAATTTACAATTTTTTCCTTACTTTAACTTACTCGTTTAACTGCTAAAATCATAGACTACGACGACGATTTTGTAATTTGACTTGATGCAATGTATGATGGGGATATTGGTAATAATTATATTCATATTCATACTCAGGCATACCGCTAAAGAAACACGGTTAAGCTTACCGCTGATAATGTCATACAACATGTCTTGGAGATCTTCCAGGGTCTCGGAAAGTATGGCAAGTCTTTTGCGAATCTCATATGCGACAAGTAGACAAGAATTATGTTTATGCCTGTGGTTTTCCATGCAAGTGTTTTCATCACGTCTTCCAGAACCACACTGAAGAGCTTGGATGATAAAGTGTCCCCTGGTCGCACCCTTTGAACGCAATTGGTTTTGTCAAAGCATGCATTCAAACATCATTAACAGCTTATCTGTCCACTGCTGGACGTAGGCCTCTCCTGATGCACGCCACTGAGCTCTGTCTTCAGCTCCCTTCATCCATTCTCTTCCGGCTGTCATTCGCAGGTCGTCACTCCACCTGGCCACAGGGCGTCCTACACTACGTTTGCCTAAACGTGGTCTCCACTCAAACAAACGTCTACCCCACCGGTTATCGGTTCTTCGGAAAATTTGACCAGCCCACTGCTACCTTAGCTTGCTTATCCTTTATAGCTCAAAGGATAAACAAGCTATCGGTTACCTTGGTTCTCCGTCGGATATCTTCATTACGAATCTTGTCCTTCAGAGAAACTCCAAGCATAGAAAAAAAATACTATTTAGTTTATTATCATTTGACGTTGGACGTGTTTTTTTTGCAAAGCTTTCTCGAAAATTAGAGATTAGGCGTCCTAAAATATTATTTTTTGTATATTGTTATATATTATTGTCATGACAAATAAACAAATATTCAGAACCATTCACTCCCATTACTTAGTTCCAAACTACGTTACCTTGTACTATTGGTACTACATAACGGATTAAAATACATAAGTACCAAATAAACCCGTGGCACATATCACCGTGGTATATATCACACAAATGTTTGCACCTTGCAGGATTCAAACCCGCGATCGTTGACTTTGCAGTCTGGGTCACTAGCCATTCGGCTCACCAGTCATCACGGACAGACAGACGTATGGCCCCGACGAAAATTATTGTAGATGCCTGTTTGACTACAAAACCTTTAGAGGGATAGGCACGTAGCCTTTTTTAGTAATTGTGGGGAACAACAACAATAATTTTTATCGGGAACAACAACAATATTTTTTATCTTATCGAATCAATAGGCCAGCACTTCGCTACTTTAACTTCCTCACAACTCCTACCACTCATCTACCCACTCGATACTATCGATATCGTCTATTTTGTCCCATCACTTGGCCAATAGTGCAGAGCTCACGTGTTCCATGTTGGCCGGATGCCAAAGATGCGCTAGACATACATACATACATGCCATCCATATGGATGTGGTTGAAAAAATAAGTGCAGTCGGCGGTTCTAGTGGTAACTACAAAATTGTACAAAGGTACCATAATTATCTAGCTGCTTTTTAGGATTATGAACCTAAATAATCAGCAAATGTAGATTATAAAACAAATCTGCAAACCTCGTTTTTTTTTTAGAATGCATTGTTATCGTGTTGTGAGCTACCCTGAAAGTTTCAGCTGGAACGGGAAGTGCTAGAAATATGAGCTGCAAAATTCCACCCGGAACGACAGACAGACAGACAGACAAACAAGAAAATGACGTAATAAAAACGTGGTAAAGAGACCTCTTACTTGTCTTTCTGTCGATACATCTAGGTCTCTATTTATTTGATGGGCTCCAGGCCTCACGGTCTTATAGCTTCTCAATCTTAGAAGGCTCAAATATGTATAACCGCTAAGGTAAAAACGTCCAGCGGGAAGTTTTCAAGTTCTCATTTAAATAAAAAAAAAACAAAATGTTAGTTAATTATTTATTTCCTTGAAATGGAGATTAAAAGTGCGAATTTTAGTTTTTATAAACAACTAGTTTCCTGCTCGCGACTACGTCCGCGCGGACTACTGTTTATCGCGAAAAAAAGCATTCTATTTTCCTCTAAGATATTAAAAACCAATGCAAAAGTAGGTATAGCACCACTCTTGATGTTTTTTGACAGACTTGTTATCTCGTTTCCATGGCAAACAC
Source organism: Alsophila aescularia (assembly GCA_946251855.1). Taxonomy (NCBI): domain Eukaryota; kingdom Metazoa; phylum Arthropoda; class Insecta; order Lepidoptera; family Geometridae; genus Alsophila; species Alsophila aescularia. The sequence continues at coordinate 54,354,643 of OX276373.1, forward strand.
AGACCATTCTGTGGTGGCAACCGTTTTTTACAACACAAACAAATAAACAAACAAACAAACAGACAACGTTTCACATTTATATATTGGTGTAGATCTATATATGTTTATCCATTTACAGGGTATCCGGTACTATGGGTACTAGGAAAAGTTTGGGGCTAGGCAATTGGTATGAATATATTTATTTATTAAGCAGGTACTTATTTTAAAGCGAATAATAGGTAGGTACTTCCATATTTTTAATTTACAGCCACCACCTATAAATTCCACTTTACTTTAGTCTTAAATATACTTTTTTTATTTTTTTTATCTTCTGCCTCAAGAAACCATAACTGAAACACAAGAGATGATTTTCAATGAAACTGCAACTATCCCAAGTTTTAATCAGAACCTGCCCGTAGGTACTTCCTATTTCAGGTACCGACAGACTAGAAACTACACAAAGCTGTTACTAAGGAACTAAACAATTATATTTAGTAACCGAACTCCTTTCACAGGGAACTTGAAACTTTCTGAACATTTCAACAAGTTTCCAGTTACTTACTGGCAATAATTGGCAGATATCTTGTATCTGTAGACACAGAACATTAGTTAAAGATGGCTAACATGTTTTTTGCCGAATTATTGGTCACAAGATCGGTCGTTCTTATGCTTTATTATATGTATAGATTTCATAAGTTGCAGATTTCGCAGTCACCGCTCAAAACCGGTATGTTCAGTCCAATGACGTAAATAATAATAATAAATCTTATATAAATTAAAACGTGACATCTAACCTATCACTGGGCCTCTCTCTCTCTCTCTCTCTCTCTCTCTAACTGAGACGCCTGTAGTGTAGCAGTGGAAAATTAATAGGCTGAATGATTATGATGATGATTATTATTATTGCACAAAGAGTGTACAAAATATTTGTAGTATTCAGTAAAGTATTTCAAACCGCAACTGTTTAAGAAACTGTTGCTGGACAAAACGTGTCCGGTCAAAATGCTAAACCAGCCGGACACTCACTTCTATTAGAAACCTAACCCTCTCGAGTTCAGGGACCTTGTAAGGTTCGTAATTTTAAAATAGCCTTAGAGTTAACAAGTGGAGTACATAACAAGTTGGTTAACGATGTTATACTTGGTTATCAAAGTTGAAGCGAGCAAGAGCCTTAGGTAATTTTGCTTTGGACACACGGAAAGAACGAACACTGAATGAAGAGAGCAGGTCGTTCATCTGGTGGTAAACGCCACGTCTGCAGACAACAATCACAGCGTCACTTGGAACTTCAGCAGTGCGATTACGTAATGTTGATCATGACAGTTTCAAGCAGTCAAATTCAATAATGCTTTGCGATAGAGTCGATTTTGCTATGAAAAAAGTGACAATCCGATTGTAGCCGAGTTCTGTAATTGGGCTACAGAGTGCAGTGTTGCGCGGATTGCCAAGCGTTCGATTTCCTGAAACTGTTTTTAAAGCCGGCTGAGACCTGAGGAGTGTAATAAAGCCATTTACAAGCGGTTGGCTCATTGGCTGGTGATCCTGACTGCGAAGTAAACCAACGGTCGCGGTTTCAAATCCCGCAAAGTGCAAACATTTTGTGTTATGAGCAGAAATGTTTGTTTCCGAGCCATGGATGCAATATTCGTATCTATGTATTTGTCCGTACCCATAATACAGGGCATCCTAGGGTATTTTGGCTTTAGGTCTAGGTAATTGGTGTTAATTGTCCCGAAAATATTTTCGTATATTTTATTTATTTATTTAGTACGCAGCGCAAAGTATGTCGCGTAGTTTAAGTTACATTCAGTTTCAAACAACTCTATTTTCTCTATTTTACGCGACTCACTTTGCAAGGCGTAAATTACCCTTGACTATGGTCTTTTGGTCTATACCTTGTATTCAAATCAGAACCCAGAAGATACTGTTTACGATCTACAACATATTTTGTCTGCCAATTGAATATCTATCACAACGGTTAATCGGCGATACTTCCCCAAAAGGACTCTTGCAGAGAAGTCTGAGTCTCTCTTATTTTAAGTTTTACAATACATATTTCAAGGTTTAGTTTTGCCAGACTGGCCAACGCAAACGAGGTTATTGGGCTTATCAGAATATGTATGTATGTAATATGTATGTCTGTTCCTTTGTGGTACTATGTATAAAGACCAAACGCGTGGACCGATTTTAACGATTTTTACGTCAATCGATTGGTCTTATTAATCTCACGAGTGTCTTGAAAGACATGACATTGATCAAAATGGCGAAAACCAGACGCCACATTGTGAAAAATAGATAAGTGAAATTCAACGAACTATGACAAGTGGGGTATTATTGAATAGGTGTTTGAAAATCATCTTTAGGTTTGTCTTATAATTTTTAATTTTGTATGACCATTTAGGATCTGTAACGATTTAAAATTGGTTAGCAACCATTCTCCCGTTCCCCCATTCCCACTTAAATGTTTGCCTCGTTTTAGTTTTGATCGCAGTCGGTTTTTTTGATCCTATTTTTATTACAGGCAAGGCAATCGTTTGACCACAATCTCACGCATGGTGGAAAGCGACTACAGCAAAGCAAGAGAAGGGTGAGTTTAACAGTCTGTGTATGTATGTATGTATGTATGTGGTTATGTGGATGTTCCACCATAGCGTCGCCCCTATTAGTTCGATTTTGAGAAGCGAAGTGTCAAGCTATTTCGTTTACCCGACAAAGGAAAGGTTATGTGTTCAAAAAACTTGGTCCGACTTTGACAAGCGAGGTATCAATCGATTCGTCTTCATCGCAAGAGTGTCATAGGCTAATTTTTACCCGACCGTAGTCAGTATTTTTTTGAACTTGTCCTGTGGCGAAGATGCTTGACCCTGCTTGTTCATTGCTTATCATCTCTGGCTGCCCCATCCACCACTTGAATGATAAGATTAATTAACAGAAGAAAGTGAACATAAAATGAACTAGTGGCTCTGTGAGCTGTAGATCTCGCGAGTACAAACTTTTTTGCAAACAGTCTAGCGGTGCACAGAAACGCCATCTAGTTACCTTATTGTAAAAGTAACATTAATTACCAAGGTGCTCCATCAATCCCTACCTAGTAGGTAAAGGGCTGATTCCACCGGTAGAAACCTAAAAGTGAGAAATTTACTGCATTTTGAGGAGCTATTCTGACCATCACGCAAGATTCTCATCAGATCTTCACCTTTTTAAAAGGCCAATTTATAGTTACTAACTTTCAAATAAAAAAATAACCATCGATATCGGATCTAATAAGGCGGAGATATTCAGTAGCCCCTTTTTTTTTGACGACCGGTTGGTCTAGTGGCTAGAGATCCTAGGTACGAAATCGAACGGTCGCGGGTTCGAATCCTGCAAGGTGCAATCATTTTTGTGATGAGAAGAAATGTTTGTTTCCGAGTCATGGATGTATTATTCTTATATATGTATGTTTATCCGTTATCTAGTGCCCATAGTACAGGGTATCCTAGTTTGGGGCTAGGTAATTGGTGTGGAATTTGTTTTACAAAAAAATCTATAAATTTGTTTAACATGTGCACCAACTTTCATCTAGATCGGTTGAGAAATGCGACCTGTAGAGGATAACACAGATCCGGACATACGAAAGCATTTTTGCCCAAGCTGAAATGGAGACGCTTCGCTCGCATTCGTGCTCGCTCGGTCAATAATAATGTACGCTTGCATCAGTGAAGCGAGGTAGCTATTTATTACTGCACTATTTGTTCACCCGTGTGTCTCACGCCAGAACTTCACCTATTAGGCATATGGTATGCCCAAGAGCATGCGAAACTTCTACATTCAACTTTGACAGCCAGTGCTTGTGAGATCGAGAGCAAATTTTAGATTTTTTCTTATTTTTTAGCTTAGCATTATTTTTACCCGAGTACGGCGAAGCATGGGAAGGGTTATGAGTTTAACAGTCTATGTATGTATGTATACAGGGTTACAGGGAAAGTCGACCTAGATATTGGACGTTACTATTTGGGTCGTTTCCGATAGATTTGAACCTAGAACCCACTATCCTAAAAATAACTGTTGTCAATATATTTGTATTATAACACTCTTTTTTTTCTGTTTTGTGTTAGTACATATGTACTTAAAACTAAAACATAAAATTAAATCGTGGGACGAGTCGAATCATAGCGTAACCTGAGTCATAGAAAGCCTTGTCAAGCCTTTTCATTTGATACCCATATTGAGGGATTGAAAACTAAAAAAAGTACATATTGAGGGGTTTGCTTTTTTTTCATCATGGATTTAGAATGTTCATTGTGTACTGTATTCTACTAGTTAAGCCCTTTCATTTGATACCCATATTAAGGGGTTTGGAAAAAATATGTAATACGCCATTTGTGGCGGTGGCCATCTTGGATTTACAATGATATTCAATATACATAATTGTATTGTTAGTAGAGCTAAAGGCGTTTACCAAATTTCAAATCAATCGGTCAACAGAAAGAGTGTAAAATTTCAATTACTAGATTTGACACAAAAAACAAAACCAGTTCTTTCTCCATCCATCTTTGTTTTCAGACTCTAAGTTCCACCAAAAACTCTAGTTATTGATATACTGTACACAAGACAAGCTCAAAATCTAAAACCTGACTACGGTCCGGTAAAAAATAGCCTGTTACCATAGAAGAACTACCCATAGAAGGTGGGTTTCCAAACAACGCCTTCTCAAAACGTAAGCTACAAATTCGCTATGTGTGCTGTATTTACTTGCCTCGTCACGCACATAGACGCAAAAATAGTGTGGCCAGTTAAATACGCCCATACCGTATTAAGAGCATATTTTAATCGTACTTATTAAAAAAACTAGCGGTATTTATAAAATCTTATTCAAAAGTCGTTTACTTCTGTACGAAAGGTTCGGATACGCTGTGAGAAGCAGGTAGCGTCAAAAATCGTGGTTTAACCGTCATTAGATACAATTGACAACAAAGCATGCGGTCAGATAACGAACGGTTTCGCATATGATTGTGTGGAATAAAGAAACTCACCCACATAAAACATACGTATTTTATAACTAGCTGTTCCAGCGGCTTTGCCCGCGTGGTCACTTCATTTAAAAGTAGCCCATAGATGTTATTCCAGGACCAAATGTACCTATAAAGTACAACATACTACATTTCTTCATATTCGTTCAGCCGTTAAATAGTTTTTATCGATTGCTTGGCATCTTATTTATATGGTTTTAAGTCAAACTTTAAGCTATTCAACAGTTAAAACCACATCGCAATCAATCCAGTAGTTTCTACGCGATGCTTGAAAAAAGTATTCATGTCCAGTAGCTTATTTTAAGTAGGTACCCTAGACCATTTTTTAATCACCATTTTTAGAGACTTTTTTGTTCTTATTGCTTTATTATAAGTACTTTCTGTGCCCACGGCTTTGCCCGCGTGGTCATTTCATTTAAAAGTAGCCCACACGTGTTATTCCAGGACCAAAAGTAACTATAATGTACAATATACTACATTTCTTCTAAATTCTTTCAGCCGTCAAATAGTTTTGTACGTGTTCTTTTAATTAAATATCAACCCCTATACTGCGGGACTCCTTTAATTTTTCGGGATATAAAGCAACCAATGTCCTACCTCGTAGTACGAACTCCAATCATGCCAAGGTTTCATTTGAATTCATTAAGTAGTTTCGGCCTGATGCGCGGCCAAGATACAGACAGACAAAAGTAAAAAAATAAGTTTTGGCTTCAGTATCGAATTAAGAACAGCCTTCAATATTTTTTTACTATATATTTTCATTATACAGAATTGGACCTGTTACAGTTTTATTAAAGTATTCATGAGCCCTGAAAACATAATACTCTTTTTTGTACAGAAGTTTAGTAAAAAAAATATCAATATCATACCTAAGCAATGTACAAATAAAACTGGTATCAAGCTGGCAACACTCTGCGCAAACTAAGAGGGAGTAATTTGTTTTCACAATTTTTGGTATTTTAGACGATTTATGCAAGTAAATTAATGGCTTACTTGTGGAATGTCACACCAAAACTCATAATTGCTATTCTGTTTTGTTGTGGCACGATTTCAACGCGAAAATTGACATTTTAAATTTAAAAAATGGGAGCTTTTATATCCATTCCCTGACTCAGAGCACTGGCCGCGCGAGCGTCGTACTGTGGCCATATATGGCACCAATTGAACGGCTTATTTTTTGCGATTGTACTTTGTTTCTATGGGTAGTTCTTCTATGCCTGTTAAACTCTGTAAATGAAGACGAATTAATTGATACATCGCTTGTCAAAATGGGACTAAGTTTTTAGTTTGAACACTTAACCCAACCTTTGCTTCGCAGTAATCGGGTTTTTTTTTGCATAAATGACACAATACATGAAGACAAATCAATTAATACCTCACTTGCCAAATAGGACCAAATTTTTTGTTTGAATACATAACCCTTCTTTTGCTTCACCATATTCGAGTTAAAATAAATAGCCTATGACACTATGTACCTGAAGAAGAATCAATTCATAGCTCGCTTGTGAAAATCGGACCAATAGGGGCGACGCTATGGTGAAATATCTACATATGTACACACATACATAGACTATTAAACTCATTACCCTTTCCTTGCTTCGCCATATTCTGGTTAAAACCGAGTCTGCACGATCGCTCACTTTGAGCCTCTAGTTTCTAGTCATATCAAAATGAATTATGCTTACTGAATATAGCAAAAAGGTTGATTAACGCGGATATAGATATTTCTAACGTCGCATCTTTGTTTACTCATTGACTTCCCGTTTAGCTTTAGTTGCAAGTTTCTAAACTAGATGGCGTTCGTATCAAGTTAGCTCGCGAAATCATTTCATTCACGCGTTTGAAATATATTCATTCTATATTTAAATCACGACCGTCTTGAATTTTCTTAACTTCTGAACTTTTTGTAAAAGGCATTTTATTCATCGCAAATATCAGCGATGATGCCATTGTTTGGTTTGGTGACAGCGGGCGACATAGACAACTGCACATTACCTAGATCAGTGGCGGGCAAAGGCTATACAAATCGTAGAGGGAGCACAAAGAAGAGGGTACCCTGAAACAAAGGTTGCTTTACTAAAGCCAAGAAAGTTCTATGTACTTACTTGTCATAGAGTAAAGAATTTTCCATAGAGTAAGGAATTTTCTTATTTCCTTCGCCATTGTTACGTGTACGAATGGTACAAACAAACAGTATATAAATACTACGTAAGGGTACATATACAACGCCAGGTATTGCATTCCGAGACACAAGGTCACGTGGGTGACACGGGCTACGTCATCTCCGCTATGGATGGTTCTCAAACTTTATACTTTAAGGAAAATAGATCTAGTGTAACTAATATAGCGTAGGTACTAAAATTTTTGTGTAGTTATGCCCCACAGTTTCACCATCTACCACAAAGGAACTTTGCATCTTTTCGGGATGTAATGTAGTTAAGTACTGAATTCCAGTTCTATTCCATTATCCAAACTGGATGGATTGTCATTTAATGTACAAATACTATCATATGTCTACTGAAGCTATCACAGTATCATTCATTTAATCCGTCTATTCGTAAGAAAATACATGCAAAATTGACAGACCCACTTTTGCATTTTTAATACCTACGAACAATTTTAGTCATAGTTTTAGGTCCACAATAGCGAAACCATTCTTGGGCTACACATTCTTTTGTGGGAAATAAACCTTTATCTACACTCATATAGTAAAATCCGGATTATGAACTCAAAAATGGTGGCATAATAATATACTTTACGCACGGCACGAAACTAATATGAAAAAAAAAAACATTACAATAACTCAATGACAACTGACCTTATCAATGTTATAATTATTTTTTCCATAAAAACACCGGTTTTGCTCCGGACTAACGAGGGTTTTCGCCATTAACTATCTATGGCAACGCTTGCTAGACCATTCGCTGTGGACAGGATTTCGGTGTCTTAATTTACTTTACATTAGTACCAGTCTGGAAGTCCATCAACCGACAGCGGAACTAGGTCGGTCGTTGTAGACAAAGTATGTGCAAAAGAGGCTATCGTAACCCCACTGAAACTCAATGTGACTGCGGGGACCCAATCCAAACGATGTCCCATTTTCTCACCTTTCCCTTGTGCCCTACCACCTGCACAAGTGAAAACCTCATTGACACCACGGACGATGGGGTGAAGATAATAATATTCATTTTGAGTTGTTGTGTCACTGACATGTAAGAAGAAGTACCTAATCAATTTAATGTGTTTTTGTTGATCAAAATTTACATCCTGATTAAAAATGAAGAAGGAGGAGGAGAGTTTTACTCCACCTGACATCACGGTAACAGCAACGAATATGACGAACGAGCTTTTACCAGCAACATCAGGAAACAATTATGACTTCTTTTTCATTAAATGTATGTTCCTATTGCATAAGTGTAGATAAACTAACGGCACATAACTAGGTATAAAACAATCGCCTACGGCTCGTTTTTTAAATTCACTCTCGTGTTATAATAACCTTGTTATGCAACTGTTTTATAGACTACTATTTTTCACCGCCTTTTACACTTCTACTTTTACAGTTCCGAATAGAACAACCGACCATTTTATTGATAATGGTTACACGTCCATAAAAGTTTGCGAATCACTGTAGACAAGCACTTGAGACGTAGTATTTGTATACTCTTTGCACTTGGGTAGGAAATGTTTGGTAGCGGAATACGTAATTTTTAAACATTAGATAGAGATGACAATACATGTCAAAATGACGGAGCCTAAACGAGACAGCTCTGTTTCCGGTGTTACCAGTAACATGAAATCATAACTCCCGACCTCCCTTATATTGCCTGTCTGAATCCGTTAAAACAATGAGGTTTTGATAAAAGAAATACGTCATTTACGAGTTCAACTTGAATCGCTTCGCTTGATCGGACGAACAAAATGACAATGGAACTAATTTATTCATTTTATTTAATAAAGTACCTAATAGCAGTTTATTTTCAAATCATCTGTGTTTTGTTGCATTAAAGTGGCAACCGGATAGTGACGTAGCCTTGACGTAGCACGGTGACTCTGCCCGAGTGCGCGACCTATGTAAGTACATACAGCTTCCTTGACTATAGCTCATCTTTTCATTCCAATGACTTTTCAGTTTGACAGAAAAAGACAGACGTAGGATTTTCAACAATCCATTTTGAAAGTTTGTAACCAATGGCGAAGGAAATGTCTAAAAGACAGTACTTGTCTTTTAGACATACATACATATTTTATCTTTTATGTTTTCTTTGTTTTAAATATTTTTCATATGCTAGTTTTTGTACCAAATTTAAATCATTTACATTTAATTTGGAGTGATTTCCACTCAATATTCGATTTATAGTGCGGCACCAATGAAACACTTGGATTTTTGCCCCAAGAAATATAAATCTACTTGTTATTTCATCGTGATGTACTACGCAACCTAACCAGTCCAAACTTTATTTACAAAATTCTGGCAATTTTTTAATAATAGTGGAAATCTTTATTCAAAATTACGTTTGTTAGTCAACAAGCTCAGAAAAAGATACAATAAATCTTGTACTAGGGTACATTACATTTTTGCCTTTGAGGTGTTTTCGCTCTCTGTGTATTATGAGGTCATGGACACTGAGATGCTGGTCATCATTATGTAAAAATGTTTTTTTACAATTTTTACATTTATGTAGACATAATTTTGTAACTAAATAGTCTGAAGTATAGCTTCTAGCATTGATACTAATTTTTTCTTCAATTACAGAGTATGAGGAGACCATATTTGCTGATAAGTTTAATTCAGATGAACAATCAATGCTCAAACTATCATTATCAGAGACTGGTTGTGCATCTGAAGTAAATTCCTCGTTTAGTAATGTTTTTATATTGAAAATGGTCTTCCCATATCATCTTCACAATTGAAATTCCGGGTTCCATCACGTCTCTGAGAAAAAGTTGCAGTATATTCCATAGTAGCAGCTACACGTTTTCGTTGAACACTTGAGTGCAGTTCTTTACTTTCTTTTTGGTGTGGAAATGTCCCGAATATATTATATATTATTATTATTATTATATTTATTATTTTTTCGTGGATTACATGTTCATCGGTTAATTTTGGGAGCATTCTTATATTTTCCAATTTGCAATCATAATTGTAAACGTCAATAATCTCTTCCCATTTACATAATTTTCCATTGAAAATTAAATTCTTATTAAGCATATTATTTCGCAGCCCTTTCATGAGGTGTGGGGGATCATAAATTACGCTTAAGCTACATTCGCCAATTAAAATACTGCCATCAATTTATTATTATTTTGGAGACAGTGTTGCCTTGTGTCGTCCTCTAAATCTTTTAATTCACGCTGTGATGTTGCTCCCTGATCACAAATGAAAGCCAGAGGCTTCAATCCAGCTTCCAAAACTGCACCTACCATTTCTATTAAAAAAGTTTTCAAAGTAGCTGCTGGAGTTGTGCCTTGGCAGAAATAATAAGCCACTGGTTGTCTCCACAATGCACATGCGCCTCGAAGCATTATAACTAGTGCATGACTCTGCAAATTTTGGGAGCCCATCTGTTTTAATAAAGCCCAGACAGCGCAATATGCAATAAAACACAAAAATGAGTACATTTTGCGAGCCAACATCAATTTGTTGTTAAAAAAACGGTCTCAGCTGTCATACTTGGCACAAGCGTCACAGCGAAGGAGGTTGGTGGAGCCACCTTGTGTCGTTTCTAGGTCGCCCTCCTAACTCATAGAAAAGTAAAAAAATGTTCTAGCTGTCATTGCCGTGATTAAGATGTGGTTAAACAAAAAGTTAATCTTGTGATAAGTGAAGCTTTTTTCGAGTTGTAAATACTTACAACCAAACCTAGAAAAGGGGGGTATTTTTTCTAGGCCAAAAAGGGAACTGGCTTTCAAGAACTGCTGCCAGAACACCCCAGCCCACATCATTATAGAAATATCTTTACACAAGTTTAGAGAAGGAACTTTTTCCCATTGTCCAATTGTGGGCCGAACTTCGAAACTACTGGAAATGGTAGGGGCAGCGTGAATACACAGTGCTGCAATCTTATTGTGCAGTCTCACAAATTGAATGGTATGGTATTTGTATGAAAGTTCGACAACTAGGTTACTGATACGTGGGAAAATACTTCATTCAGTCATCTTCTATTGAATAATGACATTCCATGTATGTGGGATAAGTTATGACTAGTGGCTCTGTGAGCTGTAGACCTCGCGCGCGTTTTTTGCAATCTAGCGGTGCACAGTAGCGCCATCAAGTTAACTTATTGTACAATTAACATTACTTACCAAGGTACTCCATCAATCCCTACCTAGTAGGTAAAGGGCTGATTCCACTGGTAGAAACCTAAGAGTGAGAAATTTACTACATTTTGAAGAGCTATTCTGCTCATCACGCTGAAGATCCCTATCAGGTCTTCACCAAATTTTTATGAGCAAAATTTAAAATTACTACATTACAAATAAAAAAGATCCATCAAAATCGGATCTTATAAGGCGGAGATATTTAGTAGCCCCCTTTTTGCCCCTTTTTGGGGGAAGTATCTCCCCAATCGAAAATCTCCGAAGACATAAAAATATAAAGTTCGTTTAACCTGTATACTCTGTTTCGTTTAGATTGGTTGAGAAATGCGATCTGCAGAGGGGAACAGCCGGAGATCCGGACATACGAAAGCATTTTTGCCCAAGCTGAAACGAAGAAAGCTTTGCACGCCCTTCGCGCTCGCTTGGTGAATAAATCAGAGAAGTGTAGCCACTATCCTATACACCCATCAGCGCTCTAACTTTAAAAAATGAATAATCTCTTATCGATCGGACAACTTCGTATGCGCGATGCAGAACTCCATACTTTAGAACTGACAGTCCATACAAACCGTCATAAAATGCAAAAAAAACGATTAGCGCCATCTATCTTCTATCATTATATGTTTGTTACTTCTTCACGCTAAAACGGCTGAACGGATTTGGATAAAATTTGGTATCAGGATAGCTTGTGTCCTAGATTAACACAGTCTACTTTGCATCATCATCATCTTTTATCATAATGCACGCCAGCGAAACCGCGAGGAGAAGCTAGTATTTTATAATGATTCAAAATCTGTTGGTTGGATTTTGATACACTTTACCATCCATATGACCAAAGCTCAATGACAAAACTAAACTGAGTTATTGAAAGTGTTGTTTTTATAACAAAGTCTTTTATTATCTACAAAATAAAATAAATTATGTACAGACTACGACTTACTTTAAATTACACAATCTTAGTTAAAATTAATATACTTATTAATCCTACTAATGAAATCATCACTCAAAACTGGCTTAGTAACTAGACTTACTTTATTTTTTAAACTAGCAATTGTTGACATTAAGTAACTTCTAGGGGTAGAAGCGACTATAACTTTCGGGGTTGAATAACTTACAGGGGTAACATTATAATTTAGTGGTGGACCATATTTGATGTTGGTATATAAATTTGGATTTTTACCCCCTATATTTACAATGCGTTCAGTCGTTCCATCAAAAGATGTAGGGGTCGTAGAAGGAACATTAATTTCTACAGGGTCATAATTTTGTTGAGTGTTATACAAGCTTTTAGTCACAAATAAGTTTTTTAACTCTTCATAAGTTGGCTTAACAGTAGATGCTGTAGCCTTGTTTGTTATGTCAACATTCTTGTTATCAATAAAATTGAATTTGCTTCTGTGAGGTTCATAGTTGCTGTTATATTCTGATGAATAATCATTGTAATATTCTTTGGAAATATCTGGATATTGATAATAATCTTTTTCTCCTTTATCATTAGCTAGTTTTAATTCTTTCTTGTCTGTTATAGCGTCCACATAATCATGTTTGTTGTTTCTGTCAGTATAATCGACATGTCTGTTAGAATAATCAGTCTGTTGATTAAGAATATAATTCTTATGTTGATTTGGTATCACATAATTGTGTTGTTTTGGTGCTACATAACTATGTTGTTTTGGTGTTACATAATTATAATTCTGTATAGGCGTTGTGTACTTATATTTAGGTGGTTCATAATCGCTATGTTGGTTATGAGCATCATAATTATTATGTTGATTATATCGGACATAATCATTATGTTGGTTATAGCCGTCGTCTATAGCGTTGCCAGCTGTTTTGTCTTCGTCGTATCTGACGTCGGCTTTGTAACCGTTCTCGTCGGCTGTGTAGGAGACAATTTGCATCCGTCCGTCCGGGAGTCGAACCCGGTACTCTCCATTCGTGGCTGAACCGCTGCTGTGCTGTGAGTGGGAGAAGTCATCACCAGTTTTGTGGTCTTTTACCGTATAGGAAAAAGCGTAGTTTTGATTCTGTAAGAAATTGTTTATCTTCAATTAGAACAAAATATAATCACCGAAATCATCAGTTATGTCCAGATCGATGACAAACAGAGAAAAATAGATCTATATAGGGTAACATGAAAATTCGACAGTAGGTATATAAGTGTAGGACACTACCGGGACCATACATTCCCCACAAATGCCAGGTAAAACCTTATTAGGACTTTATTTACACAAACCTTTGTTGGTTATAATTTGTTTAATTGACTCAAAAACGTCTGTACTTTTAGTATATCTATGTGATTTTTAAACTGATTTGGATGATACATTTTTAAAATGCAAGTAGTTCCAATGGAGTTCTTTGTTCACATGAAAATTGGTTCAGTGTTCTTCAAGTAAACCCATTCGATGTGATGTAAATGATTGAAGAATTGTTTCACATAAAGGTGAAAATAGAGCTAGCAACATGTGTTTTTTTTTAACTTTTTATATTGCATGTAAACACTTTGATACTTTGTAGGGATAAGAACTGACCTGGTCGTATTCCGAGTCGTTCTCTTCATTTATATCGTTGTTTTGATGCTGACGAGGATGCGCTGGAGGTTTTGTCTGAAAATTACACAAATAAGGTAAAGTCGGTATTTTTAGTCAGCAAAAGGAAATAAAAGTTAGACTTTCTGAAAAATTTACGAACTCATTATTGTAAAATCAATGGCACAGTATTTAGATGCCGGTAATGATGTTTTTTATGATGATACTTATGGATAAATATAAGATTCCACTTCAAATTTGGATAACACAGTTACCTACACGGAGAGGAACGAAAGTTTATAATCAGTGCGTGACGCCAGTGATGACATACCGCACTAAGAAGTGGTCGCTAACTATTGGTCTCATACACAAGCAAAAAGTCGCGCAGCGTGCAATGAATAGAGCTATGCTCGGTGTTTCATTAGTTAGAATCCGAAACGAGGATATCCGTAGAAGAACCAAGATTACCGATAAAGCTCTCAGAGTTTGCAAGTTGAAGTGGCAATGGGCAGGTCATATAGTTGCAGAACCGACAACCGCTGGGGAATAAAGGTTCTCGAATGGCGACCATGAACAAGCAAGCGAAGTGAGGGGAGACCCCTTACAAGATAGACCGACGACATCGTAGCCATCGCAGGAAATCGTTGGAAGGAGGTGGCACAAGATCGCTCATCATGGCGCTGTTTGGCCTATGTTCAGCAGTGGACCTCTAAACATGATGATGATGAGAGGACCAGGACACATACAAACTCACACATACACACTGACTGAGAGATAAAGCACAGCCTAAACCGAGTGGACCTACACGCAAGCAAAGCCGCGTGACATGGCTAGTTAAGGGCATACATCCATTTATTATATTACCATGCGATTCACGCGTATCGCTATTCTTTCTGATGCAATATATACATTGTCCAAATATTAATAAGAATAATAAGAAGTGCTAGGTCTATTACGCAAAAGGACGCCTGTTGAAGTACCACACCTTTGTCAGATATTCAACCGCCAAGCAGTATTGTGTAAAAATTTCTGTGCTTCGGTTTTAAGGGCAATGTTTCCAGCGAAATTACTGGGCAATGAGACTTAACAACCAATAATCAGGGTGACGCGCAAGATTTTGCAACCATTTTTCTGGGTGGCACTGCATCTGTTATGGGCAGGTGTGACGCTTACCATCAGGCAAGCGAACTGCTCGTCTCGTCACTAAATGAGAATAATAAAAAAAACAAAGAAGTAAAAATCCACGCAATCCAATCAAACCAAGTCCTCGCGGGTCGACTCTATTATAATTGAACTAATTGGAAAAGTTCGCAGAATACAATTGAACGAACTATATTACGTTCCATAACTGGAAAAAGTTCACATAGTCTGAACCATGGATGTAGAATCAGAATAGACCCCGGTGGTATAGCTCCACCGACTATTCATTCGCCGCGTGTCCAGTTTTGACAACATCGAGTCCACAACATTGCAGTCCGAGTGCTTACAAAGTTAAATTCTACTGAAATATCTTTGCTGAGACTACACATTCTAGCAAAATAGTGAAACTATTTATGTACCATCGTAGTGCAAGGATTCGTCAGTCAGCACCTGGGTGCCGACTGTCCAGGGTGGGCCGTGTGTTTTCGCAATCAAGTTGTTCGATCATAAAATAAAAAGATGCCCGACTTAATCTGTGGACCACAAGGCATAAACCACCTGACGATTTCATAACACCAATGGAGGGGTTACCACCTGGTTATGAACAACCTTGGTCAGTGTGGAAAACCTTAAACAGACTCCGTACACAGGTTGGACGCTGCAGGAGCAACCTATGCAGGTGGGGCATGATTGGCCAGTCAAGAATGCAGTGCGACTGCGGTGCACCCGTGCAAACCATGCCACACTTGCTGGAGTGTCCTTCATGTCCCTACCACTGCACACTGCAGGAACTTTGTCAGTGTACTGGTAATGCCATAGATTTCGCTGCTTACTGGACCAAGTGGATATAAAAAAAAATAAAAAAAAATGTACTGTCGACACGAAGAAGAAGAAGAAGTGAAACTATGTCGTGTTGTGCTGTGTTTTGTCCAACAAAACAGCAAAAGGTGTAGTAATAGATCCGGGAATATCATTTCACAGGTATGTTTTTACTAGCTATTATTATCTTAAATATCAAAAGTTTCAAAGTAAAAATTATTAACGCTATAAAATAAACTCATGGTGATAATTAAAAAAAAACATCAGTTGATTTTTTTTTCATAGAAATTACATCAGCCGATTATCAGCAGATAATGGTTTTGTTTCTGTTATAGGTGATAATGGTTTTGTTTCTGTTATAGGTGATAATGGTTTTGTTTCTGTTATACCTGATAATGGTTTTGTTTCTGTTATAGGTGATAATGGTTTTGTTTCTGTTATACCTGATAATGGTTTTGTTTCTGTTATACCTGATAATGGTTTTGTTTCTGTTATACCTGATAATGGTTTTGTTTCTGTTATAGGTGATAATGGTTTTGTTTCTGTTATACCTGATAATGGTTTTGTTTCTGTTATAGGTGATAATGGTTTTGTTTCTGTTATACCTGATAATGGTTTTGTTTCTGTTATACCTGATAATGGTTTTGTTTCTGTTATACCTGATAATGGTTTTGTTTCTGTTATAGGTGATAATGGTTTTGTTTCTGTTATACCTGATAATGGTTTTGTTTCTGTTATAGGTGATAATGGTTTTGTTTCTGTTATACCTGATAATGGTTTTGTTTCTGTTATACCTGATAATGGTTTTGTTTCTGTTGCTGTATCTTCAATACTTTCTCGTTCGCGTGATCCGACAACGCTTTGTAAATAGGAGGTAAAGTTGTTTGCTCCTGAAACAAAACAAATGTTTTATAATTATTTGAAAATTACTTTCTAATGGACTTGAGGATTCCTGAACTAAATTTCAATTAATGTTTATGGTGCACCGTTTCGCTCAGCGCCAAAATCAAATTTTCTTGGGTTTTTTGTCAATTACAGATCTACGAGTATTACTGAATATGTCCGCCTTATTAGATCCGATTTCAATGTTTCTTTTTCTATTTGAAAGGTAGTTAGTAACTTTAATTTAGTCTCAAAATTTGGTGAATTTTTGATGGGTGATCTTCGGCTTGTTAAACAGAATATCTCCTCAAAATGCAGTAAATTTCTCACTTTTATAGGTTTCTACCAGTGGAATCAGCTCTTTATCCACTAGGTAGGGATTGATGGAGCACCTTGGATATTAATGTTAGTTTTACAATAAGGTAACTAGATGGCACTACTGTGCACTGCTAGATTATTTGCAATAAAGTTTGTACGCGCGAGGTCTACAGCTCACAGAGCCACTAGTTTATTTTTGTATTAGCTGTGGCCGCGGATTTGCCTGCGTGGTTTTTTTTAAAGTTGTTAGTAGTCGAGGACCAAAAATACCGAAATATTTTTTGTTCCTCCGTCAGATAGTTTTTATCGATTGCTCAGCTTCTTCTCATCGGATTAAGATAAAAAATACACCAGATTCTAAGTAAGCTTAGGCTATTCCACAGAAACCACATCGCAATCGGTCCAACAGTTTTTACGTTATACGTGAATAGACAGACAGTCATTTCTTGTTCAGTAGTTTATTTTAAGTACCATAGGGCTTCTTTATTTAAATTTATCGTTTATATACAGGCTTTTTGTTACTTACTGCTATATTATAAGTAGCTTAGATTATATGTTTCATCTGTGGTGTTTTAAAATAAATGGAGCCTCTTTTGGTCTCTGTAGCGCAAAACTGGTACACTACCTATGTGCGAAGTTTTAACAAAACTAGTTAAGGCCGGGTGTCAGTGAATTGTATGTCCCTCTCATCCATGATAAAGTAGAGCGGGAAAGATGATACGTCTCGGGAGTAAAATTTAAGGTTTTTATTTATTTGTAGGAAAACTAAAGCTTTGAATTAAAAAGTGTCTAGCCATTTTCTCAATAATAATAAGTTTTTGTTATATCTTTGATATCAGTTAGTGACGGGGTCTCTTTCCAACCAATGTTCTAAACATAAAGTAGTGTTAACTTTGATATTATTTTCTATCGATTCATGCTAATCTTGTTTCTGTGTTCATAAAGAAACGAGATAATATGTCAAATAATGTTGTGATACCAATTTCATAGTTCTGGGTTAATTATAAAACAAGATACAGACGTTCAAAAATGATTGAAAATTACTAAAAGTGCTAGAACCGGGCCTTAAGCCATTTGGGCGTAAGAGCCACACAAACAAACAACTAAACAGACAACTTTTCACTTGTTTTATTAGTAGGGAAATCAGGTCGTCGTTGGTATTATTTTTGATTCCCAGAGGGATGAAAGTAGATCTCGGGAAAAAAATGCGTTCACTGCCGAAGCTAATATTATCATCTGAATCTTATGTAGAGCAAGTAGAGTAACTACGATGGGTACTTTCATGTAGAGATGCAGTGGTCCCGCTACATTCGCCACAACAATGACAGATGCAAACGCACCGTATTTAGGTCATCTCGCGTATTGTGCCGGTTCTTTTCAAACGGTGACTTGTGATCAAGCTACTACTTTGTGCCCACTACATTAGAGAGTAATCGGCTCAATTAGAAAATAATGAAACTGAATTGGCCACGTATCGGCAAACTTAGTGAAGGACGATGGAGTGATGATCTACGCCAATTAGCTCATAGGAATTACACGAGAAGAGCCGAAGGTCAGACTTGAGGTCTCACAACATACCATGAGATCATGAGATCATGACATGATGTCACGTTGTTTTATACAACATATCTAATTAGAATTATAACTTTATTTTTCCCAGTTTGATTGTTTAATGATTGTGGGAAATTTCATTGTCACTTTTATATTTGTAGTTTACATATTTTGTAATAATTTGTGTCATATGTAAAAAATATGAAGAATTAGCAAATATGAAAAAAAAACCCAAGAGTTTCTTGGTGTTCTCTTCTCTAACGGGCGTGTTTCCGAAGCACCAGTAGAGTCAGAAGGGTATTTCTTTTTCCAGTGTGAGATTTATCTCTGTTGGCACATGAAAGGGAAATTTCATTTTCAAACTCAAAGAATACTTAGTTAACCTAAATTTTTATTGATTTGATCTTTTTATAATATTTTATGTATTTCTCCTTGTTCATAAGATATTAATTTAGATTTGAAAACGTGCTATTATTTTATTTACAATAAAATACTATGACTTTGACTCAGCGTCGCGCTTTTTATGAGAGATCTATGTCCAGCAGTAGACTAACACAGGCTGTTGATGAAACTGAATAGACCAGATTACAGAAGAAAGTACTTCAATACAGAGTAGTGAGAGTAAATCTGAGTAGACCATAGAAGATGATAATAGAAATGAGTTCATTGTTCTAGAGAAAATTTAATAGAAAGGAGTATAATAGCACAAAGAACTAACGCAGATGGTTAGTGTAGATTACTAGTGACCAAGATTTCGCCGTGGGCAGTATTACACTTTTGCAGATTTTCTGACCCCTGCACAGTAACTGTGCAGACATTATCGTCTCCTAGCTTGATTGACAATGTTTATAACTGAATTACTAGGCTTAGTAGTTTATGAAACGGTTGCATAATGAAGGGAATTAAAACACGAGAATGAGTTAATAGTATCACTCGAGACCGTTTCATAAACTACTAAACTAGAGACTAGTAGTAGTAGTAGTAGTAGTAGTAGGCTAGTTATTTGCCGTTTCATACACTACTTTATCTATACTCATGCAATAGGAACTTACTTTTAATGAACAAAATAAAGTCGTAATAGTTTCATGATTTTACTGGTAAAAGCTCGTTCGTCATGTTCGTTGCTATTCCGTGATATCAGGTGGAGTCAATTTCTCCTCAAGAACACTTTTTTCACATGTTTACACATCTTTGTCACATTTTTAATCAGGATAAAACATTTGATCATCATAATAAATCACATAAAATTGGTTAGGTACTAATGTAAAGTTAATTATGGCGCCAAAATTCTGTCCAATAAATAGCCTATGACACTCTTGCGATGAAGACGAATCGATCGATATCTCGCTTGTCAAAATTGGACCAAGTTTTTAGTTTGAACGTAACCCTTCCTTTGCTTCGCCTAAACCGAGAAAAAAAAGCCTATGACACTCAAGACGAATCGATTGATACCTCTTTTGTCAAAATCGGACCAATAGGGGCAAACGCTATGGTGGAACATCCACATACATACATAGACTGTTAAACTCAGTACCCTTCCCTTGCTTCGCCGTAGTCGGGTAACAACTAAGTACATAAACCGAACTCAAGAGCGATGGTCGTCCAGCGGTTTAATAGTGCGACGAATCCAACTATGCCGGGTTCGGTCCTAGGCTCCGCGTCCAATGACTTTTCTAAGTTATGTGCGGTTTTCCATCGCTCCGAGGGCACGTTAAGCTGTCGGTCCCGGCTTTTATTGATTAATAGCAATCGTTAAACCAGCGGCCCTCAGGCGGCCTGACAAGCTCTGACACCAGAGGCCAGCACTACCTCATACAATAAGCAAGCACGGAACTAAAAACTCTCATCGCTGTTTCTCTAGCCCAGTGCTCTACCAAATATCCTGTATTATTTTTCCCATTGAACTCCCCTGGCAAGATTGATCACGTACGATTGTAGCTGTGGCAACGAACAGGTGTTCAACTTGCTCTCTGATGAGTTATGGTGGATAATTTCGGATTGCAAGAAAGGTCAAAGGTTTATTGTGGGAACAAGGTAAGAAATTAACTTCAGGCGAATTAATGTCCAGGGTATATGGTATCAAATGTTTTAAACTCCCGAACTAGAAAAGAGAGGGTTGTAATATATTTATGGTGTGTATGTTTGTCTGTAGTCGGGTGAAAAGATGAGGTCCTAATGTCTAAACACCATATGGGTCAAATATGTTAGTGGTTACATATTTGAGCCATTTGGTGTTTAGACAAAACGAAGCTATACTTTCGCAGCTTCATCTGCTGCGAAGTAGCTGCATATCCAGGCTTTGTCTTACTATACTGAGTTGTAAGACGAGCAGGTCATTCACCTGTTAGTAAGCGCCCTCGTGACCACAGCAATAATTGCTGATTCACTCAAAACTTGGCATTACATAGTTTTGTGGGCACTGACGTCATTGTAATGATAGTCGTGCAAGGGACGTCTCCCTATAATTTTTTTAAAGCTTTTATTTAACTTGCAATATTTGTATGTATGTATGTATATATATTTGTGTAGGTAAAATCTTGCAAGCTGAATTAGAACCATTTCCTCTTATCCTACGGAGTTGAGTTTTTACATGTTGGTACATTTCCGAAGACAATGCATGTTTATGATAAACATGACCTGAATCGTCTTCCAGGATTAGCTCCAGATAAAGGAACTCTTCAGCGGTTAACAGCACAGACATAAAATGTTGTGTCCGAATTTTATTATGATAGACAGTTTTTAATTTTTCCCATGATATGGTCTCCAGATAATGGAATTCTTCAATGGTAAACAGCTCAGACAAGAAATGTTGTATACGCATTTAATTGTTATAGTCCGTTCTAAGATTTACCATGAAATGGCAACTGCATATAACCTTTTTAGTTAAACGGTTTAATTGACTTATTTAATGTCGTATTTCCACTACGTGGTGAGACATTTCTGGTTCAGGTTATATATTACAATTTTCAGTAAACAGTACAGATTATAAATCACATAGAATCACAATTCACTGAAATAACATGAAAATTTACTTTCAATATACGAAAAGCATTTAAATTCAAATGGATTTATTCCCAATTTCCGGAATTTTCATGCCATTAACGCAAATCGATGGTATTTACATAACGCAAGGAGAAATAATTAAATCGATGGTATTTACATAACGCAAGGAGAAATAATTAAGTCAATAGTATTTACATAACGCAAGGAGAAATAATTAAATCGATGGTATTTAAATGCCTACAGTACCAAGTGATTGTAATTTATGAGTATGAACATACCCATCACACTAATATTATAAATCAGAGAAGTGTAGTCACTGTCGTAAACAGGCCAATCAGAGCTGAGTGTTTTAAAGATAAATACTCTCTTATCGAGCGGAAAACTTCGTATGCTCGATGCAGAACTCCATACTGACAGTCCACACTAAACGTCATAAATTGCTCTACCTTTAATTTTTAGAAGTGTGTCTCTGTGTGTGTGTGTATGTTTATTGCGCCTTCACGCTCAAACGGCTGAACGGGTTTGGGTGAAAGAACAATGGCGAACTCCCAGACATATTTTTATGTCAGTAAAATTCACGGCGTCTTTAGAAAAAAAATATCGCTTGTAATTCAACATCATTTCCTGACATTGTTTGTATAAGAATTTTCCAGGAATAATTGTTATTCGGCTTACACTTCCTTACACTAAATACTTTATTTAAACAAAGCTTTGTTTTTTTTGTATTTATTGTTCAATACTTTAAGCCACACGCCCTATGTACTAATTTATTTTCACGACCTGGATGACTGGTAGATAGTGCTGTTTAGCATTAAGTCGTTCCTTGTACAATTTTTTTGTGCAAAACAATTAAGTAAATAAACATAACCTAACAACAATTCCTTAAGCCGGGTCTACTGCGACATGTCACTAACAAAATGCTGTTAGCTTA
This sequence comes from Alsophila aescularia, assembly GCA_946251855.1. Classification (NCBI taxonomy): domain Eukaryota; kingdom Metazoa; phylum Arthropoda; class Insecta; order Lepidoptera; family Geometridae; genus Alsophila; species Alsophila aescularia. The sequence goes on from OX276373.1 coordinate 54,377,127, forward strand.
CCATGTTATATAACATGTTCGTAACCACAGCCCGTCCACTGCGACTTGACAGCGATATGTTTTTATTAGCAAATATAATTCTCTCAAAAAATCTTTGACGAGGAAGACGTGTTAGCTTAAGTTTTCTTGATTCCAATTCAATTGATTCTGACTCAATAAAAGCTACACAGTCTCTGTATAATACACAATTACAAGTATTGTATGCTACAAAGGGAGGTTATGATTTTAATATATCCAGCAGAGATGTTGACGGCACGAATACTAACACAAAATTAACTACAAACCCCCCCACAGGCGAACGTGGGTGATGGATAACGTTTTAGCTTGCTATCCTGTTAGCTAATACCAAAGCCACGCCCACTTTTCGTGTTAGTAACATGTTAGTGTGTTAGTTAATACGAAAACATGCCGCAGCTGACCCGGCTTTACACTTCCTCCATAAACTATAATGCATTGTATTCTCTTTGCTATAATGTTTTGTTTATAGGTTTTATATTGACGTACCATTTTGTCTATAGCATCTATAGTATTATTCTGTCCATAGCAAGGAGGTTGAATTACGCTTACTTTTAATATGTTTAACGCCAGTACTCGTAATTCAACCTCCTTTGGTTTAAAAAACCGGGTGAGAAGTATTCTGTGTTGACGATTTTGACGTCCGAGCCGGAAACGTCACTGTATTATATATATTTTTTTTCACTCGTTGGGCAGGCAAAAAGGCTAGTAAAATATTGTAGGAAGGAAATTAAGTTTCAATTTCATGATTTTTTAAATTAATTTGCTAACCAGACTTTTGGGGGTTTTTTGAAAAAAAACAAAATGTTGTGATGTAGAGTTAGATTTTATTCTCAATCTTGTGTATCTTCGAGTGTTAATGTGTAATATTGGTGGAATATTAACCATTAGGTGTTCGTTAACGTGCACGAGTGAGTAAACGCAGAAATAAATGGCATTTTGTGATTTTTCCAAATCTACTTCGGAAGTTTCAGTAAATGTTCACCATTTTACTCTGACAATAATTGACTGTGACGTAACATTACTTTAAAATATAATACACTTGACATTGGCGAAATTGCTAGTAGGCCAGTGCCTCCGCAGAAGCCATCCAAAAAAAAGAAGAAGAGAACCAGACTTTGCCTAGCTTACATGCTTTGTTGAAAAAACGTAGAAAAATAATTACTTCAGTTATGTAGAAATTATATTTCAAGACGCTGCAAAATTTATTGAATAACTTATATCCTGGTTTAACACAGGCTACTTTTCATCATCATCCACGAGGGTGACCGCGGGCGTAGCTAGTAAATTTAAAAGATTATTTCTTTTAAATTCTTCTTCTTCTTTTCTTCTTCTTCTTTCGACTCGATGTTTTATTTACGACGGGTTTAAAAATAAACTAAATTAATCATTCCAAGATTTAGAAGCATTATCAGTTGCCTTAAATAGGTTACTAGTTTTATCCCGCGACTTCGTCCGCGCGTGCTACAGTTTATCGAGATAAAAAGTATCCTATTTCCTTCTCCAGGGTTTAAATTATCTCATTACCAAATTCATCAATATCGGTTCAACCGTTTGTATTTGAAAATATAACAGACTTTTGCTTTTATAATATGGATGAATGGTATGGGTTGAGGTGCAGATTTGGAGTACTTTATTTTAAAACTAGCTTACCCGCCCGCGACTTCGACTTTCACAGTTTATCGCGTAAAAAGCATCCTATGTGTTTCTAGGATATTAAAAACCAATGCAAAGGTAGGTATAACACCAACGCTCTTGATGTTTTTTTAACAGGCTTGCTATTTCGTTTCCATGGCAACCGTTCCTTTCAGCGATTAATCAACTTTTTCCAGTTTTCCCGAGGAAACTTGCCATTTTCCGGGATAAAAAGTATCCCATATTTTATTCCAGGGTAGAACCTATCTCCAATCCAAATTTCATCAAAATCCGTCCAACTGTTATCGCGTGAAAGATCTCCAAACAAACAAACAGACATCGCTTCACTTTTATATATTGGTATGGATAGTGATTCAATTCGACAATGTTTGTGAGTTCACTTAAATCACTGACCGGCCGTAAAGCTTTTTTTTCCTGCTAGCAATTTAAGGATCGAAGGTTTATGACGAGCTACACCTCCGTGGGTGAATATCTAGGAAATTGGTGGTACTTCCCCTGGCTGAGCTTTGTAGTACTGTCCTGCTCTATATTACCTCGTAATCATTATATCTGTTGTCACTCTCGAGGTGGCCAAGTCTGGTCTTCTTCACGACGTCTGCGTACGGGACTCGAGTGGGCACGAACTGGTAGTCAAAGGTCGGAGACGGGATGTAAGGCCTGAAACATTACATTAATTCCACATCATCAGGGAGTGAGTTTTGGGCTGGTTGAAGAGTAAATAAGAGGCAGGAATCGGGTATCAAGACTCATTAGAACAAGGCTGTATTCGCTATGACCATACGGCGACGTAAGTCACCGCATTAAGATATCTGCGTGGAATCTTTCCAATACTTGTGTGAATTGAATGGTCATAGCTAATAAGGACCCTGGCTTCCTCAGTAATCACCATACCGTCAATGGATGAATCGAATGTTAACCTCATCTTCCAAGCACTCCACTTTCAATTTTCTGCTTGTCTAGTACTAAGCCTCGTAAAAATCTTAAAATTTCAAAGTCTTAAAGAGCTCGGAAGGTTAAATGCCTATTTTGAGCTGATTTCTCCTTCCCCACTATTGATCGCTTTATGATAGACAGTCGTGAACAAACTGGATGACCAGCTATGTTGATTGACAACATAAACTTAGATCTTAGCACAGAAGACTTATGTCGAATTCCATATTTTTGCCAAAAACGGTTACCAAACAGCAGAAAGTGTTTTCTGGTACCAAATATGATAGACATCCTATAGATTTCTGCTTGCTTAGTACCTTGTGTAAATTTAGATTTCGATCCACACCACAAGACAGGATTTGGATCCACCATTTATTGGAAGTCAGGTCTAGATCTGTCTGGCTACCCTAGATCCAGGCTCAGCTAGTTGAATCCATAAATTGTATAACTGTAACAGTAGTTACCTGTAGTCCTTAACCCTTGCCAAGATAACTGTTACAGTAAACATCAGTAGTCCTTAACCCTTGCCAAGATAACTGTAACAGTAGTTACCTGTAGTCCTTAACCATTGCCAAGATAACTGTTACATTAGTTACCTGTAATCCTTAACCCTTGCCAAGATAACTGTGACAGTAGTTACCGGTAGTCCTTAACCCTTGCCAAGATAACTGTTACAGTAATTACCTGTAGTCCTTATCCCTTGCCAAGATAACTATTACAGTAGTTACCTGTAGTCCTTAACCCTTGCCAGGAAGGGTAAAAATGACACCCTGGACTGCGACTGCGAAGTATCAGTGTTGTTCAGGTTGTTCTCAGCTAGCTCACTTCTGGCGATGGACTCCAGCAGCGGCCGGGAGGTGACGATAAGAGGAGGGCGTGGAGGTGGAGGGGAGTCGTTCGGGAAGAGAACTGGGCCTTGTCTGAAAGAGAAAAACAAATTTTAGTAGTGCGGGCTTTTCTGCATGGCTCCTGCCTTGAGAAGTTTTGGCTCTTTGTCAAATACTCAACAGACCAACAGTAGTGTGCAAACATGCATTGTTTTCAATCCTCTACAAAGTAATATTACAATTGTTCACTTAAACCGTAAGCAGAAAGCACCTTATTTATGCTCAACATAAACAAGATGCTTGCTCTTGCTTACGCTCTTGGCTTGGTCGGCTCTTCCCGCCTAAGCTCGGCCATATTCGATGTTTCACATCTGCCAGGCGTCCCGTGACGCCTCATTTTTTTTAACAGCAGCAGTCTAACTGTCTGATAATCAAGACACTCAGTTGTATATTAACAACTTAGGTGACGAAACCGACATCTCCAAGAAACTCGAATTTCAAAGATAAAAATAAAACGTTGTCTATTTGTTTGTTTGTTTGGGGAGCTTTCACGCGACAGAGGCTGGAAGGATTTTGATGAAATTTGGAATGGAGACAGCTTTTACCCTGGAATAAAACATGGAATACATTTTATCCCGGAAAATTTTAAGTTTCCATTGGAAAACTAGAAAATGTTGATTACTCGCTGTAAGGAATTGTTGCCATGGAAACCAAATTACAAGTTTGTCAAAAAACATCAAGAGCATTGGTGCTATACCTACTTTTGCATTAATTTTTAATAACATAGGATGCTTTTTTCGCGATAAACAGTAGTCCGCGTGGACGAAGTCGCGGGCGGGAAAGCTAGTGTTATATAAAAACCCGCAGGTCTACCACAAGGGTCAAAAACCGTCCTGTTTTCTCCATTAAAAGCTTGGACTGGCCAATGGTTTCAAAGTTAGCACTAAGAAACTCAAAAAGACTGTACAATGAAGATAATTCAAAACAAATATCTAAGGTACTGAACAAGACTAAAACGACTTTAGATAAAATCTATCTGTCTGTTCGCGCATCACGTAAAAACTAGTGGACTGATTGCGATACAGTTTTCACTGTTTGATAGCTTAGGATTTAAGTACTGGAAAACTTTTCTCACAATCCGATGAGTAGAAGCCGAGCAATCGATAAAACACTAATTAAAGGAGGAACAAAGTTGTGTACATTGTAGGTTCTTTTAGTTCCAGAATAGCACACAGCGACCACGCGGGAAAAGTCCTGGTCACAGCTAGAACTATACAAATAAATGAAATTGATGTGTCTGTTTGTAATGTCAAAGTAACTTTTTACTAAATGCATATGAAAGTGTACACGGTACTCATAACAAAAAAGCCATTTTAATATTTTTTGTCTGTCTGTCTGTCTGTCTGTCTGTTTGTTTCCGCTAATCTCCAAAACGGCTAGACCGATTTTGACGGGGCTTTGACTGGAAGATAGTTGATGTTAAAAGAAGTAACATAGGCTACTTTTATTTTCGAAAAACAATTAGCGACCCGCGCAAACAGATACTCAGAACAGATACACAGTGCCACGAACTTATCTGTACAGTCAGTCTTTCCTTATATTTATACTTTCCACATAAACCGTTTCGAAAACTAGCTGCAATAAATAACCAGTGTGCTAAGAACAATTTCTAGGAACCAAGTTCTAAGGATTCTTTAAAAGTATTTATATATAAGGATGTAACTGGTCCAGGATAGGCTGGATGGCCGAAGCTGAGCCAAGGCTGGACTGTAGCAGGCCTCGCGTGGATGGTGAGATGAATTTGATAAAAGTAATGTTAATAAAATGATGATAAAGTATCCTGTGCCTTGTTCCTGGACCTAGTATCTATTAACCAAGTTTCATCAAAATCCGTGCTATTGAGTTTAAAACAAGAAGGTTTAAAAAACGGAGCCTACACTGACAAGCAAACTAGTGAAGCATAGGAAATAGTGGCTGCGTATGTGTATAATTTGTGGTTGATACTTTCGATTACAAAAATAAATAAGGATTTTTCACTATGTTCGCCCGATTCGTGCTCCACCAAAACTCCGCGCAATTTAAAAACTCCGCGTATCTCCCGCTTATAGTGGAGACGGTTTCTTTAATATATTTTTTTCGTTACAACTTTAAAAGCAAGTTTCTCAGAGTACGTCTTTTAAAATAATAGAGTATAGTCGTAAAGTCATTTCTCCACCCTGTTTATTTTGTTTGTTCCACTATTCAACCAAGGGGGTTTTATTATTTTAAAATTTAGGCATTAATTCGAAATGCAACAATTAAGTCAACAAAATACCGGAACTTCTAAACAATGTTTTAATTTGTATATTATGTATATACATTTTTATTACAGTTTTTGTTCTTCGATCACCTCATTGCGACCTGAAAACCTCTTCCTACCTACAAGGTAGGTAATGAGTAAAGTTTCATTGTTAATTTATTTTCTTATAATTCCCAAGATCTCCCGAGAGGCGAGAACAATGGATTAAAGCTTTACTTTTTACACGAGGTCCCGATTGGAGATCATCAATACATTTCTTTATTTGTTCTCAACATTTTCATGAATCGGATTATTACAAAATAAACTATGCATTCTATACCAAGACATTCTAATGGTATCTGCAATAAAAAACATAATTGGCAATTAAGTAACTAAACTTAATTATCATAAAAAGTAAAAAGCCTCTATCCACGGTTTTGAGCCGGGGCAACACACATAACCAATCGACTACGCGCGCTGACACACACTTGTGTGCGTAACACGTAAATGTGTATGTGAAGCTTGTGCGTGCGATCAGATTGGAATATCTTGGGTGCTTCACTTTCAATATGGCGGTCTTTTTATTTTCCGTTTGGAATGGAAGTGGCCGGTTTTTAGCACGTCATTAAAAATAACTATTTCCCATCAAATAGGGGAAAACAGTTACTCGCGGTATTTTGAAGTTAAAGTTGAATTATTAGTTCTTCACTTCTACAGTAAGAAAGCGATTGGTTCTCAAACTTTGAAAAGATGATTGCGTTTCGTGCTCTTAAGAAAATATTTTATTTCATGGTACTTTTTTACATTTTAGTATTAGCAACGGAACATCAAACATGCGTGCTTCTTCTATTGGCACCCCGGTTCAAACCTTGGACCTGCACCAACTAAGTTATTTTAGGGTTCATATAGTGTGTAACTAAGTATGTGAGTTTCTTTGTTCCACAATAACTTTTAAATGCCTGAACAGATTTGGATATGTCATTAGAATCCTTGTATCATCCCGAAACACATAGTATATTATTAGTTTTTTTTTTGTTTTGTTTTTTCTCGTAACTTGATGATTTGATAGGTTAAGCAGATTTCGATGCTATCGCTGAAAGACAGCGAAGGAAAACATATCGTAAGAATACAGGGCCTACAGTCTCGACATATCAATAGTGATTGCTTTACAACATACCGATGACAACTGTTAGGTTTGACAGTTATTGTCAAAAGGTATCGATTTTCAACGCTATTTGTACTGGTACTGGCATTGATCATGATTAACATCGGACTTAGCGACCGATTTTGGTTGTAAAGCAATCGCTGTCGATGTCGAGACTGCAGAAACAAAAAAAAGGAAAAAAAATATGTTATATGAGGTCCACCAACCCACACCTAGCCCACTTTTATTTCTACCAACAGAATACTTATGTCGCAGTTATGGGAATGAATTCAAATTTACGGCTATATTTATTAAGAAAATAATATTAATTAATTAAGTGACTAATTTTATACCTGACTAGTGACTCGCCCCGGCTTTGCACGGGTAGCGCTCTCACCGCGAAATTTTTCTTACATTTAGCATTTTTATAACCATCGTAACTTCTACAAAAAATTAAGCCAATAAGCGTAATTCATAATCTTATGGCAGCAACGCCAGGCCAAGGAGGTAGAATTACGCTTACTATGAGCAACGCTCGTGGACTTGTGCTTTTTAATAAACTTGTTATTTTTCGTTTCCACGGCAACGGTTTTTATAGGCAAATTTTTGATACCTTGGGTTACATTATTGTAATTTTCGTAGAGATCTCATTTTAATTGAGAAATTAATTTATGCCCTTGTTACTCACTCATAATGTAGTCTAGACACATTTTTTTAAATCAGTTTTATTATTTATCATTTACAAACAAAACATGCAATCAAATCTTTCCTATTTACAATATGAGTTTATATCAAGTTTATGATCAATATTTGTACGCTGCAAGATAGAGCATATTAGAACTAATTTTAAACTGCTACCATCTTACCTGTGTGTACACACACATGTCTATACAAATAACAAGTATTATAAAAAAAGCTCACGAGTTTTTTTAAATTGCATTTTCACTTTTTACGGCTTAAATTAAAACAAAATAAACGTTTTTTATTTTTTATGTTTTTGTTGCATGTGTCATCGGTTTGCAAGCTACCCTGAAAGTTTCAGCCGGATAGTTAATCGGGAAGTGCTCAAAATTTGAATTGCAAGATTCCAGTACCGACAGAAATACATAGATACATTAATACATATATACATACAAGTGAAGTTAAATAAAACCTTTTAAAAAATACATTCATTCATTTAGAAATAACCTATATGCTAATTATGGAGATTATCTAACTATCAGGAAATTCGCAAGCTTGTATTTTTGTATTCATTGGATTGGGGCGATGCGTAAAATTAAAAGGTAGCGATTTGGACATCCCCTAAACTAAACTTAATTTCTTCAAATGTAATTTTAACCTTGTTGGCTTCGTAACAAGATATTTTTTCCTCTGGCATCTGACCCTCACTCACTAAACGATCACTAAAGCCTGTCAGCGTAAAATCAGCTTTGTTTCCACGCTGCGAGAGTCCCAATTTGTCCAATGTGTCTCAGAACGTGCCCGAATTTATCCAAACGCTGTTAGACAGCATGTTAAAAACCTGTTTTAATTACGTTATTTTAAGCGGTCTTAAATTGATGTATGTTTAGAATAGATGCCAGGGGCAAAAATACCTTGTTACAAAGTCGAGTCAAAGGTTTAAATTACATTTGAAGAAATTTAGTCTAGTTTAATTTAAAGAGTAAAACGACCAAATTGCTGCCAACGTCTACATAATTGCATTGTGCTGTTTACATTTAATTGTATTAAAAGTTGGACTTCCGCCCTATGGTTACCCAGAACTTACCCGCCATCTGGCAATTCTGAGTAATCAAGTAGATGGACATTTGAATTCCGGAAGAGCTTACATTTTGGGGCAATAGTTTCGCACTTTGAGAGCCACAGAACAAAGCCACTGGTTAGGTACCTACTCGTATCTACTGATCTCTGAGCGACTGGCCGTTATTGATTTCGCATTAGCACTAGTATAATTATCAGGATATGCCACAGTTTAGAAACAGTAGGGAAATTAAAAAAAAACAGACAAGTGCGGGTTGAACTCGCGCGGAGAGGGTTCCGTTACGATGAATATATTGTCTCACATATTGAGATATTTATAAACTTCTTATAGATTTTCCTGTAATCAAATAACTGCCTACTGTATTTTTTCAAAATTTTAGGCTCAGTCTTATTCTCATTATTATTAGTAGATACTTAGTAGAATTTGACGAAGTTTGCCGACTGCCACCTGACCCAGCGGAATTCTTCTATTGGCTTCCATCTCAAAGTTGTGCCTCCCCAATTGCAATATTTGCCCAAGGTATATATTTTTTTGGACAAAAATATTGGGGAAGGGAGGCATTCCAGACTTGCTCCAGAGGCCAGCACTACCTCATACAACAAGCAAGCAATGTCGAAGTTCCAGTCAAGTTGCACCAATCATGAAGAAGACTGAGCTCTAAAGTAGAACTTACTTGGTAGGTTCAGCCGGCTGCAACTCCTTCATGTAGCTGTGATGGTTGTAGTTCCTCGGTTTCAGCTGGCTGGAGGGGGTCGCCTCTTCCTGTGCCTTCAACCGCCAGGCTAGGAGGAGTAGGAGGTAGATCTTCATTGTGGAAGTAGTCATCTGTGGGAGCAATGGAGATTATTGTTAAGTTTTTTTTTATAGACTAACTGATTATGGATGTTCTCTCTTAATCTTTGTTTTTTCAAACGTTTTGCCCAGCCCTTTACGACTAACTAGAATAACTGTTCTTGTTTTTTTTTCGTAGTCTGTCTATCTATACTTATAATGAAGGAATAAGTACCAACAAGTCTGTACAAAGAAGATAATAAAAATACAATTGGTCTATGGTACTTAAAATACGAGTAACAGCAGACAGTTGCTATAAAAAATGGGTTCCTTTTGGAAAATATGGAATTGGAACCCTAATAAATATATATCTGTCCGCATAACAAAGCGCACCATCATGAACTAGATTCAAACCTTTCCATCAGATAAGACAACCATCAAACCCACCACCTTACAAAATCTCAGAGTTGCTCAACACTGTTCACACAAAGTAAGCCCTACAATTATAAATGTCAGCTATTTTTATGAACACACAGTTGCGCAGTTCATTCATTCAATGAATTAAGATCATAATTGATAAAAATCTTTGTATAATTTTATGAGGAGATGGATGGACTAGACTTAAATATGATTAAGTTTGATTTTATACATGTTAACTCTAATTATGATAAAATATTGACCCCGCCAAGATGTGAAAGCAAACGCTTATACATCGCCACCCTCACAAGACGCTAATACATTACCACCCCTCACCAGATATTAATACATCACCACCCTCACGAGACACTAATACATCACAACCCTCACGAGACACTAATACATTACCACCCCTCACGAAATACTAATCCATCACCATCCTCACGAGACATTAATACATAACCAACCTCCGAGACACTAATACATCACCACCCTCATTAGACAGGCTTTGTGGGGACCACCCGTAATTCCTTTTAGTGTACTTTATTATGCAAAAAATATTATAATTACGTTTATTATACACTAGCTGTACCCGCGGCTTCGCACGTGTGGTCTTTTCTTTAGGTTCAAAGTACCTTATTGTGCTATTCCAGGACCAATATAACATATGACCAACATTTCTTCAGCCATCACTTTTATCAATTGCTCGGCTTCTAACTCACCGGATTGAGATACCAATTCCAGTAGTGTTTACGTGATGCGTGAACAAACAAACAAACAGATAAACAGACAGAGAGACACGTATTGAACAAGAATATATCATAAAAATAATGATATATTCTTGTTCAATACCTTTTTTAACCACCCAAGAGCATTTTTTATTTATATTCTTTGTACAGCCTTTTTCGTACCTATTGCTTTATTATAAGTATAGATATAATATAAATATATTGCATATGGCATATTATGCCTGTGTCAATTTGCATCAAAAAATCCATCCATTAGCTTAAGTGTTTTTTTTAATATTTTTCAACCCCTATCTTGCGGAAACCCTTTAATTTTTCGATCCAATGTCCTACTAGTATGAACTCAAATCATACCAAGTTTTATTTGAATTTATTCAGTAGTTTCACTGTGATGCGCGGTCATACGGAAAAACAGTCAGACAGACAGACAAAAATAAAAAGTGATACAGTTTTGGCTTCAGTATCGAATATAGAGAACCACACAATAATATATTATTTATTACTTCAATATTAACATTATAAACCCATAATTATATTTATTTTCTTTTTTGTCTGTCTGTATGTCTGTCTGTATCTTGGCTAGGCATCACGCTGAAACTACTGAATGAATTCAAATGAAACTTGGCATAATTTGAGTTCATACTACGAGGTAGGACATAGGATACTTTTCATCCCCAAAAGTTAAAGGATTCCCGCAGGAAAGGGATTGAAAGATTTTTATAAGAACACGTATCACGCTGAAACTACTGGACGGATTTTGATGCAACTTGGCAAAGTTATAGTTTATATGATGCTTGAAAATTAGGAATACTTTTTATCCCGAGATTATAAAGAGTTCCTGTGGGATAGGGGTCCAAATTCTGTAAATTAAAGAAATTTAGTATTTTTTGGAGTCTGTTTTGTATTAGGTACTGAAGCCAAAACTGTTTTATTTTTCTTTTTGTTTGTCCGTCTGTCTGTACCTTGGCATAGCATCACGCCGAAACTATTCAATGAATTCAAATGAAACTTGATATGATTTGAGTTCATACTTCGAGGTAGGAAGGACATTGGATACTATACTTTTCATCCCAAAAAAATTAAGGGTTCTCGCAGTATCGGGGTGAAAGGTATTGAAAAGAACACATATTACGCTGAAACTACCGGACGGATTTAAATGCAAGTTAGTACAGTCATAGTTTATATGATGGGTGAAAATTAAAGATACTTTTTATCCCGAAAATATAAAGGGCTCTTGCGGGATAGGGGTCCAAATTCTGTACATTGAAGATATTATGTAACTTTTTTTGGAGTCTGTTTTATCTTCGGTATTGAAGCCAAAACTGTTTTTTTTTTCATTTTTAACTGTCTGTCTGTATGTCCGTCTGTCTGACTGTATCTTGGCAGCGCATCATGCCGAAATTATTCAATGAATTCAAATGAAACTTGGTATGATTTGAGTTCATACTTTGAGGTAGGAAATTGTATACTTTTTATCCCGAAAAATAAAGAGTTCCCGCAGGATAGGGGTTATAAGTTATTTAAAAGAACACGTATCACGGTGAAACTACTAAGCGGATTTTGATGAAACTTGGCACAGACATAGTTTATATGACGGGTGAAAATTAAAGATACAATTTATTACGAAAAAAATTGGGGTTCCTTCGGGATATGGTTTCAAGTTCTGTACATAGAATACTTTTTTTGTATGTTTCTCTGTATTGTATATTAAAGCCAAAACTGTTTTTTTTTCATCTTTGTCTTTCTGTCTGTATCCGCGCATCACGCTGCTGAAACTACTGAATGAATTTAAATGAAACTTGGTATGATTTGAGTTGATACTACGGTATTTTCTTAAATTATAACTAGCTTCCCTTAGCATCTTTGCCCGCGTAGACATTTGATTAAATTACCCCGATTTCTTTTATAGCCAAAAGTACCTTTAATAATAACTATAATTCATTTACTATTTTTACATCAAATTGGATAAAATAACCCTTAGGATTAAATAATAATTTAGATAAAATTCCATTCCAGATGCTAACCCTGGACGTTTAAATCAAACATTTTTTTTTATTAATCGACCAGGTTTTTTTAAAAAGAAAAAACCTCCGTTATTCCTTTCCATGCACGGTTGTCTGGAAGAGATCGCTCTGAGCGATAAGACTTTGTGGCTATTTATTAATAATTTTGTTTTTTAGTTGTAACATTTTCATTTGTGTGTTTCAATAAAGAGTTATCTATCTATCTATCTATCTATCTACCTTTAAAAAGTATGATATACCAAAATTCATAAAAAGTCGTTCAGCCACTACATAGCTTTAAATCGATTGAGCATGATGCGCGAACATAAAGACAGTCAGTGAGACAAACCCTATAAAAAAAAAAAAACTTGTCCAGTTCAAATAGTCGCTAGAACGGATAGGGTTCGAATCCCGAAAGGTGCAATCATTTGTGTGATAAGCAGAAATGTTTGTATCCGAGTCATGGATGTAATATTCGTATCTATGTATGTTTATCCGTTATCTAGTACCCATAGTACACGGTATCCTATTTTGGGGCTAGGTCATTGGTGTGAATTTGACCGAATTTTTAACTCCATCTTCTTTCAGACTTTTTTTTACTAGTATATTATACTAGTTATTATAAGTATAGATAAGTACGCACTTCCAGGCTTAAAGGTATGTACTTCAAGTGTTCTAACCCTCTACCAGAACAGCGTACCAAGCATGGTGGTGACATTGCACTGTCAGATAAAATATTTCCCTCTACCAGAACAGCGTACCAAGCATGGTGGTGACATTGCACCGTCAGATAAAATATTTTTGACTATTTCTCAATGGAGACATTTCATAGGTACCTCGTGTAGAAAAAGTGAGGCCAATGACCAAAGAAGAATAGGTGATTGTTAGGTAATCTCACATACCTACCTAGACCAGAACACATCGTGAGAACTCTGCTTGTTTACGAAAACATTTGGTAAACGAACATACCTAAGTGATAGTGTACTTTTCCTTTTATCTCATAACGAATCCAAGTTTATTTGAAGTTTTGTTAATATTACCTTTATGTTTTTTATATATTTGGGCCCTTAATAGGTACTTAGTGAACTGACTTTTACCACCGTATTCAGAATATAACCGTTAATGTATTCGGCTGATGGATATGGCACCCATAAAAACATATATAGTCAAATATATACCGCCATCATTGATTAATCTTCTCCTAACATTTTTGAAAAGCACAAATTAAAAATGTACATATCCCCCAACCTAGTTATAGCTAAGAACCATTCCAATCACATCAGCTTTCATACAGAAAAAACCGCATCAAAATCGGTCTATATTCGTTTAGGAGCTACGATGCCACAGACAGACACACGGATACATACACACCCTAAACTTATAACAACCCTCTCTTTCGTCGAGAGTTAAAAATACTCTTAGTAGGCATGATGCAAGCACCTTAACAAAAACTCTAAATAAATATCAGTGGGATATTGAGAGATATTCATGGATCTATGTAATTATTTGTAAACTTGGGAAAAATCGTACCTACCCACACAGTTCACAGTTATGGGTTTTTATTTTTCAATGTTAAGTTTGAGCATCTGTGGTGTAAAAAAAAAAATGAGGCCCTGGGTGGCCAACTATTTTAAACACATGTCTACTTCAAGAGGATTCTAAACTGGTACCCTCAGTTTACATATAACATCATTGTGGTTTGTTTTTGTATATTTTTTCTTACTTTCCTTGCCCCCCTCTGCAAGCAGCATTATCCACTCATTACCGGACATCCTGTATACATACATACATAGACTGTTAAACTCATTACCCTTCCCTTACTTCACTGTAGTCAGGTAATAAGATCCGCAATGAGCAAATCCAGAGAAGAACTAAAGTTACTGACACAGCTCTTCCTGGACAAACAGCCAGCAACCTTTCGTTGTGATATCCTGTGGAGGAGTTTTAGACAAAGACATTATGTATGCTAATGTTCAGCAGGGACGTCTTCCGAACTTCCAACTGATGAATATTGTCACAAAAACCAAGCCCCACAATTGAAAAACAATACTTTTCCGTCCAATCCAATCGGTACCTAAAACAATCACTTTCCGCCAATCAAGCTGCGTATAAAAAGTAACGCACACATGCAGAGTTCACATTGTTTATATCGTGATTGCGACATTGTTCGCATGTGAACGCACTGTCACAGATATACGTTCGGCAGGGGTGTCATGGTGCGGAATTTTAATTTGATTACATTTTGAGTTAGGTATTTTTTTTATTCTAGAACTGCGCAATTGAGTCGGATCATTATGTCTCGGGTTAGTAGTCACAGTATCCTTTCATAACTTAAAAAGGTCACGTCAATAACGTGAAACGTGTTTAAAATTGCTTGCATATAGGGTACCATGACGAAAGTTTCAAAAGAAACGGATATGGTTGTGACAATGAGACGGATGTGACGTTTCAGGATAAACAAACGCCCCGACAAAGCCCCACCCGCTTTTTTCATGCTGCTGTGGCAGACTGGTCTGTCTCTTTATAGGTGGATGGACTGGATGAGCTTAAAGTTCCTTGTAAGGGATAATAACAAAAACAGTAATATACTCAGCTCCTGAAGTTAAGACGCTGTTACAGACTGGGTGGGACAGAACGACCGACAAACAGACATCTGGACACGCGTTGGCCCGCATGGGACAAAGAAAACACTTCACAGCAAATTTTAATTTATTTTATATATTTATTTTTTATTTCTTTTACTTGTAAAGTTCTTAATTATGCTGATGAAGTCGACATAAAACTGAATTTTATGATAGAAATGTTTTCCTTCACTAGGCTAATGTTTCGTGTAGAAAGTGTCGAAATAAAATGTGGTGGCCTAGAAGACCTCGTTTTTTAGCAGTATTAAATTGTTTGGTTATTGAAAATATAATTGTTTAATTTCCTCGCAATCAAAGTGAAAAGCAGAAGTTTTATAACTTAGTGATAAAACAAGACAATAGATCCTAAATGGTCATTGGAAATGAAAAATGATAACGGAAACCTAAAGATGATTTTTAAATACCAATTCAATGAAATTTGACGTAGTTCGTCATTTCGTCGTATTTTTTTTTCAAAATTTGGTGAATTTAAATCGATTGACGTAAGTATCATCAAAATTGATCCACGCGTTTCATCTATACAGTGCCACAAAGTACATAAATAAAAAAAAACACTGATAAACACATTACCCGGCCTTTGCACTGCGCAGTCTTGTAGAAAGGCCCAAAAACTTTAACAAAGCATTCGTTCTGTCTGATAGAGTAGGCATTTTCTTGTTGTAGTCCCACAGAATCCTATAATTGTACAGTGTAATGGCACAGTACTTACACTATATTAATGGTAAGTTTTCACTTAAAGTAAATCAGTTGAGATTAATGCGCAATATTAATTACCTGATAATTATTTATAGTACTGAGCAGTGAAGTATCTTTCCAATAATTAGTCATTTGCAAAATGTTCAAAAATTGCGCATGCGTTGCACCGCGTGAACGCCATCTGTTTTTTTTTTCGAACAGTATCGTACCTAGGTGTTTTTTCATAGACACTTGAACATTTTCGAACTGGAAATCTAAGGTACTTGATTTGCATATTTTTTGTAGTAACTGTTTAACTAGGTACATAATTATCATAATTATATGAAATTTGCTGTTAACGGAACTGCTCTCGAAGTTGTTCAGGAGTATATTTATCTTGGGCAACCAACAACAAGAGAAACTTAACTTCAAGAGAGGGACCCGCAGAAGAATACAGCTGGGCTGGGCAGCATTTGCGAAACTTCGTCGAGTCTTCTCGTCAACAATACCACTTCACTCACTGCCACTTCAGCTTACTAATCCTAATCTATGTCGACAACCTTGGTTCTCTGCCGGATCACTTTGTTTCGGATTCGATCCCTTTGAAAAACTCCAAACATAGATCTCTCCATAGCCCGCTGAGAGACTTCAAGTTTGTGGACAAGCCGTACCGTTAGTGTCCACTTCTCAGCTCCGTAAGTCATTACCGGTAGGAAGCACTGATTGAATACCTATGTCATTAGGCACTTCCTGATTGCTGCAAAGCCCAGCTGAATTCTTCTTTTGGCTTCTTTCTCGAAATTGTTCCGGCCCAGTTGTAAGATTTGCCCTAAGTGTGTGTGCCTAAGGTTGAACAATCTCGAGAGCAGTGCCGTTAACTGTAATCGGTAAAGAAGGAAAGTGCTCGTTCAGTATGATCTTGGTTTTATCCAAGTTCATTCCGTGACCGATTTTCTTGGAAGCTTCAGCTAGGATATCCAGCATCCACTGCAAATCCTTCAACGATTCTGACATTATGACGATGTCGTCTGCAAATCTCAAGTGTGAGATGTACTCGCCGTTTATGTTGACACTGTGCCTTCACAGTCTAATGTCTTAAACATGTCTTCCAATGCGTTGGTGTACAATTTGGGGATATCATACCTCACTCCTCGACGCAGGCTGACATGTTTAGTCTGTTTGTCCTGGATTTGAACAGTCATAGTAGCCGCGTCATACAAGCATCTCAGCACTTGGATATATCGCCAGCCTACTTGGCAACGTTGCAGAGATTCTAGGACAGCCCAGGTTTCGATTGAGTGAAACAAAAGCTTTCTTATAGTCCACAAACGCCAAATACAGGGGCCGATTATACTCTTCTGACTTCTGTATAATCTGTCTGATTGTGTGAATGTGGTTTATGGTGCCATATCCTCTACGAAACCCAGCCCGTTAACGCTGTGTTTAAATACTTTATTTATCTAATTACTACAAAAATTTTGCAAATCAGTGATTACTTCATACTAATTTCCGGTTCGTAAATATACTAGTTTATTTAATAACACCCACACTGATACATTTGAATTCAGAATGGCAGTCATGCCAAATCTGAAATGAAAACGCCAAAACTTTATCACCCTGAGCCATTGATTTTAAGTTTCATGTCCTGAAATTTCACTGGAAACATTGTCCTTCAAATTATTGCACACTACTGCTTAAAAACCTCGTTTTATTCCCGTTTCTATAGGAGAGTACTCATAGTGCTAGCGTAGAGTCTACAAATGCACGTGGTTGAGTCCAAGACGGGCCATTACAGGTGGCAACTGGCCATACACGGCGCAAGCAAAATACAAGCTTCTTGAACGACAAAATGTATGTTATTTTGGCGACGGGCTCGTGGTCACAACGTTTTGTCATACTATTGTGACCACGAGGAATTTTATTTACTCGTGTGTGACCACGAGTAATAACTATTCCTCGTGGTCACACCATTTTCTAGGCTAAGTTAGCCTTAGATTGAACTCGGAGGTGTTAACGTTAACATCTTGTTAATCCTCAATTAGTATTTTTACCCGAATGAGGAGGGTTTTGTGATTGTGTTGTATGTTTGTTTGTTTGTACGTATTTTATGCGCGTCCTACAGCCTAAACGGCTTAATGTATTTTGATAAATGAGGTATCATTGGATTGCACGAGTGTATAGATATATGAAGTGTCAAGAAAACTAATCTGGCGGCATACAGCTGCCATCTAATGAGATATAAAACTGAAGGGCTCTTTAAAAGACCATTCCAAAAATACATTATTCATTAACCTAAACATAAGCAATTGTTTTTCAAGCTTTTTACAATATATTACAATTTATGTAATTATGATTTCCATTTTTTTTCTTTTTTTTTCTAAAGTTGCTATTGCAACTATTAAAGTAAAGTAAAATATGTAAGTAAATAGGAAACATTAAATTTATTTACCGTTACTTTCATTGCGTCCGTCCTCTATAGCGACTGAAAAGCAAAACCCGACATAGCACGTGAGTTGTTTAAAATTTTACTAAATAGACACACACTAGGTTTTTGTATTTGTATATTAATTTTTAGTTATTAATTAATAGTTTTTAAAAACTATCTTCGTCTCGAAGGTTAACTACCTTTTGAAGTAAAACACAACAAGAGAATCAACAGCCCTAAAATTCCCTACTGCCATATTGCCGTTGTCATGGCAACGTATTGTTTTTGAGTGCGTGCGAAAACAAGGGTTTTTGCATTTACCGCCTTTTGTTCTTAGGCCGTCGATTTACGTACTTGACGCGTTTTTGTAATTAGTTTAATTAATTATCGAATGAGCGAAGCGAGGTCTCCATGTCAACTTAGACGAATCGACGTTTCTACTAAATTTATTTGTTACCTCATGACGTGAAAAGTACTGAACTGGTTTCAATTATGACGTTTTCATTGATGGATAATATGCACAAATTAAAAATGTATATAACCCGCGAAACCCCCCACCCCCCCATAATAGCTAAAAAGCATCTCGATCACATCAGCTTAGAAACATAAAAAACCGCATCAAATCGGCCCATTCGTTTGGGAGCTATGAAAGAGAAAACATTGATTTTGTATTGTTTGTTTGTTTGGGGACCTTTCATGCCAAAACGGCTGATCCGATTTTGATGAAACTTTGTAAATAGGTACTGTACAATATAGAGACCAACATAGGATACTTTTACCCCGGAAAATACTAAGTTGCCACGGAAAACTGGAAAATTACGATTGCTCGCTGTAAGGAACGGTTGCCGTGGACGTTGGTGTTCTACTTTGGCATTGGTTTTTAATATCTTACATTGGAAGTTTTTTCGCAATAATCTGTAGTCCACGCGGACGCAGTCGCGGTCGAAAGCTAGTTCATAATAATTATATATGACCAGTACACAATTTTTAAGAGAAAGAATTTAGAAGGCAGTTTATTTTTATTTTTGAAAGCTTTTATTTAACTTCACTTGTATGTATGTATGTCTGTATCTATGAATTTTGTCATGGAATCTTGCAATTCAAATTTCGAGCACTTCCCGATTATCTATCCGGCTGAAACTTTCAGGGTAGCTCACAAACCTATGACAAAGCAATAAAAAACAAATGAAAAAAACAGAGAAAAACCAAATAAAAAATAAGAGAAAATGAAACAAAAAAAATGTAAAAATGTGAAAAGAGAAAATGAAAAAATATATATTATTTAGTTTTTTATATTATACATATTGTTACGAGCTGGGGTTCGGATAAAATTAATGTACGCTAATTACACCAAAAATAAACACCTTTATTCGAAAAACTACAAAAAGAAATTAATCCAACAAATAATGCTCAAACACTCTTTAACTTGACTGTACACTCTTATCAATTATCACTGAATACTCGCTTCGAATCACTTTGATCGTTTCGTTTCGTCAGCCAAATCAGTACTGTTCCAGGCAGTCGATGCGCGCCCTATTTATACCGCGACGTAAGTTTCCAGAATGTACTCATAACTACTCGTATGTACTAGTGGTAGTCGGTAGGTCTTTGAACTTTCAAGGTCGGCGGCGCCTTTGAGTTGCCGTGCCGCGCCGAGCCTGTAGGTACTTAAGGCCGGCGGCACCTTTGATGTCGCCGCGCCCGTAGTTATATACCTACCGCGCGCTCTGGAAACCTCTGTAGGTACCTACGCTCTACTAGTGTGTTCCAGAATGTTCCTTTTAATGTAGGTATTGCGTCATTTTAGTACCTACTGTTTTTCTAAGAATAGACCGGCGTAACACTATTCTTTCTTAGTTCCATAATAATATGACCTGTTCAAAATATTATCAAACAGAGCTTACTCGTCCGTATTGTAATCCTAAAGGCATCATTCAAACACCGATACCTAAGCCCCGGGGAATCCATTTATTTCATTAACCCAGTTAATTGGAGGTATTTGGGTTAACTAAGATTAATTTCGCGAGAAGGCTTCGACCCACTGGGCAAACATGGCCCATTTTCACTAGAATGTTTATAGGAAAGAAACATGTGTAAAGTAAAAACGTAAAAAGTGACATGAAATAAAAACTTAAAGATGTTAAAAGTGAAAACACAATGAGTCATATTTTTTTAAAATTTTCTTTTGAGTTTTTTTTTGAGCTAACATCGTCTCAAAATTATTTTCTACAGTCAACATTTATTGTCCCCCATGACATGGTTATGGTACTGAGACATGGATCTCATTGGACACTCACGTGTGAGGCTGTGATACATTAAAATAGCACTGAGAGACAAAATCAAACTACAAGATGGAGTGCACAATAAAAATTTGACATTTTTTTATTATTTTTTTTAATTTGACGAATAACTGGTTCAGGATGTTGGAACCAAAATTACGGTCTACAAGTGCTAAATAAAATAACATGGTACAAAAAATCGACTTCAAATGGACTAACAGCTAACAACTAAAAAAACTAAACTAATTTTGATGAAGTTTATATGGAACTACACTGAAAGTCTATCCTTTTAAATAAAACAACAACCATCCAAAACGGTTTAGAAATCTCAGAGATTTGAGGCAATATAAACACAAAATCAAACGGATATACTAAAAAAAGAAACAAGAAATTACTGAACCAATTTTGATTCAATTTATATGGGTCCTCCTGGAGAGTGTACCATATAAACAAAAATATAACTTTAGACGCCATTGACAGAGAAATCAGTGTACCTACATACATTAAAAAATAACATACATACAGTCGAACATACTCGTATTTCGAACCGTATCGCACGTACCGTATTTTGTGAAGTCGATTAAAAATGAGGTTAGACCGGATAAAAAGCCCGGCGAAATGATAGCAGGTGGTGTAGGGCCACTTAGTACTAGTATATGTATTCTTTATTCTGTGGTCTGGCGGTGACTGAATGGTGGTAGAGACAGGAAGCTCGTCCAGCACCAAGATATTTTCGTCCAGGTTTACCAAATAGCACACCGTGCGATTTGTTTTGTTTATCGTGGTGGGTCGAACCTGGATCCGAGTGCCACTGGACCTTAGCGAAGGCTAGAGATAGGCCACTGCAGTGGGACGAGAAAGGCTTCGCAGGATTAATGGTGATACTCGTAAGTGGTAGTAAAATATTTATAGGCGATGCCTTCTTCCGATATATGGTGGCCTGATACTTAATTCGGCTTTAAGGCACTACTAGAAATATCAATGAATGGTATCGAAATCCTACAAATTTATGATTCTCTGGTACATTTAGACCAAAATAAGCATGATTTTAATGAATATTGAATGTTTTTATGTCCGCAAATTAGCATAATAATTAAAATAGGCCTCATAAAGTCGATGCAGAGAGACTCGACACTGCGAGAATAAACCACCCTACCCTATCAGGATATAACCCTATATTTAATTTTTAATAATAGCCATTTAAAATAATCTTAGCAGCCTTTTCTTTCAGATTACCTTTAAATTAACCAATGACTTACTTACCAGTAAAAACTAAAATCAAATCACAAAAATGTAACACTAATCTTTTAATCAGAACATCACAATCACTACAACACTTCACAAAGATAAAAAGAAAGATAAAAATAAAAATAATAAAACTTAAAACTTTTTTTAACGAAATCTTAGTTAAATATTATTTTTTTCAACAAGAAAATTGTGTTATTTTCAACAAGCTCAGTTGAAAGTTCTACGAGGTAATGAGGTAACTGACAAGGTACACTGTTATTTATTACAATGGGTCTCTTTTCATGCATAGACTAGGAGATAGATGTTGAGAGATTAACACTACCTTTGGAAAGAAAAATAAATGATTTTGCTTGCATGGGTATATTAAAGTGGTTCTGTTTCTGTCTTGTTTTAAATGTCACTCTTTTAAACTTTTTGTCTCTTGTCTTGTATAGAATTGCTGTCGCGGTTTGAAACTTACAGGAAGCCAATGTGTAACATTTGGCATTGTATTTGTAACATCAGGCGACGTTGCCAAACATCGCACGTCATTCCATTCGGTTTGTTCTGTCACATGCAATGTCATTCGTTGTTGCAGAACATCAGTGCGCGACAATAACTAGCAATCATGATCTTTATCAAGCCCGTATCAGTCCACTGCTGGACGTGGCAATCTTTGACCTTTTCAACAGCCGCCAGCCATATTGCGTTTGCTGAGTTTTGGTCTCCACTCAAGAACGCGGCTTTTCCAACTGTGTTCAGTCCAAATGTGACCAACCCACTGCCACTTCAGCTTGATAATCCTATTTATGGTTAGTAATATTGTTCTCAAATGTTGATACGAACTTCATTAAAATTTTGGTGTTCAGCAATATGGTATTTTTTTATTTACGTACTTTCCGTAGTAGGAAATATAAACAAAAATATACAACAGAAGGATTATTATAATTTTTTTCTCTGATTTTCAATACTTATTACAGACAAATAATAACCCTATCGCCTATCGCATCGCATAACCCTATCGCATTTAAAACAAAACATAAATTCAAAAATTATAATCCGACCACGGTCGGGTAAAAAATAGCCTATGATACATGAAGACGCATCGAATGATGCCTCGCTTGTCAAAATTGGATCAAGTTTTTAGTTTGAGTACATAACCCTTACTTTGCCTTGCCGTAGTCGGGTAAAAAATTGTCTAAGATACCCTATACATGAAGACTAATCGGTTGATGCCTCGTTTGTCAAAATAGAACCCATATATATAACCATACCCATAACCCATATATTATGTCTGTTAACTTCAATTCCCTTAATTCGCCGTAGTCGGGTAATGAGCACTGTAGTTAATATAATTAATAAGTTTAGCGTAAAAAGCTTTACACCTAGCTCCTAGCCTACAGAAAGTAAGTTTCTTATTATAAGTTTTAGAACCCTATCGCGCTGGAGTAGCGCGGCATTGTTCCAACTTTACTTTGCGGTCACGACTTCGTAACTTTGACAAGGTACCAGCTTGTTGTTTCTTCATTTACTCTAGGGTTTACGTTAGGTTTATAGACTTTTGTAATATTTCCTAGATGTTTTCATTTCATTTTATGTTGTCGAATATTATGTTACTGTTTGTTTCATACGATTGAAAGCGAAGAGATTTAAATATATGTCATTGAAACTAGGATCTCCTTAAATTTTATAGGTATCTATAAAATTTAAGGAGAATATTTTTTATTTATATTTGTTTAATCTTATTATAGTATGTATGTATTTATATGTTTATACTTTACATAAATATATATAACTAGATTTCCCGCACGCGACTACGTCCGCCCGGACTACAGTTTATCGCGAAAAAAGCATGCTATGTTCATCTAGGATATTAACATTCAATACAAAAGTAGGGACAGCACCAACGCTCTGGATGTTTATTGACAGACTTGTTATTTCGTTTCCATAGAAAACATTCCTTACAGCGAGTAATCAACATTTCCCAGTTTTCCCGTGGAATTTTTTTAATTTTCCGGGATAAACAGTATTCTATGTTTTTATTTCAGGGTATAAGTTATCTCCATTCCAAATTTCATCAAAATCCGTCCGGACGTTATCGCGTGAAAGCTCCCCAAACAAACAAACAGACAACGTTTCACTTTTATGTATTGGTATATATTGGT
Source organism: Alsophila aescularia (assembly GCA_946251855.1). Lineage (NCBI taxonomy): Eukaryota > Metazoa > Arthropoda > Insecta > Lepidoptera > Geometridae > Alsophila > Alsophila aescularia. Next base: position 54,401,089 of record OX276373.1, read on the forward strand.
TTTAATTGTTTACACCGTTATCCTCTCTCACTCTAACTTAATTATTCACTTATTTCTTTCCATCCAAAGATTGACTGAAAGAGAACGCTTTTAGCAATAAGTCCGCCCGTTGTACTTTATAAGATTCTATTATTTTATTTCTATCTATATTTTCTAGATATAATTATCTAATCTACCAATATTTTAAGAATCTATCAGGGTGTTGCTTGATCCTTGTCCTCATAGCTCCAGATAATCTAGTTAGTGTTATTATTACACTCTGCGGACACCAGGGTCCGCAAAGTTTTTGTTACATTTTGTGTCTTATTTATAAGGTTTGAAAACTTACTCTAGAAGAAGAAAAAGTTATTATGCAAGCATAACAACTTTTTTTTTCATGTATTTCTACGTAATACCACATCTAGTTAGTGATTAGATATATTGAGGTGCAGCATCGTGATCTGAGGGTCTAACATAGATCTAAATTTAGGATCTATCTAAGATATTATATTATTATTAAGTTTAGGTATTATTCTTAGGTTGTTTTTTTTATTAATGTAGTATTGTCACGAAGACTGAATTAGTAAAAAACCGGAAAAGTACGAGTTGAAATCGCGTGGAGAGCACTCTCTCCACGCGATTTCAACTCGTACTTTCGTGATTTAGTAATATGGAGAGATTTACCATGTTATTTTATGATCATATACCTACTTTGTATATTCAAATTATAAAAAAATTTGAACCTCACAACAAGCCCTTTCATTTGATATGTGACACGAGAGTATGGAGTAGAGAGTTTGCATATATTTTTTCTCATTTGTTCCCAAAAGTGACCTACAAATAAAAAACAAATAGATGTTCTTATGTGTACCAAATTTCAACTTAATCGGAACATTAAATTCGGAGCAAATTCACTGTGACAGAAGGACGCACAGACAGAGAGACTGACAGACACACAAAAACACGAGTGATCCTATAAGAGTTCCGTATATTTTTTATTCGGACGTACTGAAGATTAAAAAGGAAGTAGGTAGTAAAAATTAAAGTACCTAATACAATACAATGGTACAAAAACTCGACTTCAAATGGATTATTTATTAACAGCAAATAACTACAAGAAAACTACTGAACTAATTTTTATGAAGTTTATATAGATTACACTGAAAGTCTACCCTTTTGAATAAAACAACAACCATCGAAATCGGTTTAGAAATCATAGAGATTTGAGGCAATATAAACACAAAATCGTATGGATTTACTAAAAAAGCTATTTATTCTCGAAAATCTACTAAACCAATTTTGATCCAATTTATATGGGACCACCTGGAAAGAAAAAAATAAACTAATGAATTTTCAAAATCGGTCCGCAATTGACGGAGAAATCAGTGTACATACATAAACAAAAAAAACATACATACAGTCGAACATATAACCGTCTCCTTTTGTGAAGTTGATAAAAAATACATACAGTCGAACATATAACCGTCTCCTTTTGTGAAGTTGATAAAACATACATACAGTCGAACATATAACCGTCTCCTTTGTGAAGTTGATAAAAAATACATACAGTCGAACATATAACCGTCTCCTTTTGTGAAGTTGATAAAACATACATACAGTCGAACATATAACCGTCTCCTTTTGTGAAGTTGATAAAACATACATACAGTCGAACATATAACCGTCTCCTTTTGTGAAGTTGATAAAACATACATACAGTCGAACATAAAACCGTCTCCTTTTGTGAAGTTGATAAAAAATAAGTACATTTCACGTCTGCCACCGCACTTGCTACAGCCTTTTTATAACCATACCTATAATCCCAGCTGTGGGAACGCCTGATGGTAGCAACATCTTTTCCCATACATTTTGATAACAGATAAGTTCAGAAAGTGGCCTTATCTTATCAGACATCTCCACATCAAAAAGTAAACAGCAGCTTTCCCAGAAAAGGCCAATTCACATAATTATGATAATTTTAATTTAGAACTTTCCTAACTGCGTAATGGCGGAACCTTTTACTAATTATCAAATTGAAATTAGATGGAAATTAGCACGTAAGATTAAGATAAAGTTTAAACGGAAATAAATATTTTATTTTGCTGTTCATTTTAAAGTAGCGTAAATGGCGAAAATGCACTGGAATCTTAGAAAGTTTTTTGTATATCTAGAGGTCATCATTATGATTTTCCCTATTAATATTACAATCTAGCCTTGAATAAGACCGATAAGTAATTTATAAAATGTCTCAATTATAAAAGTGTCCGAAAACAATTTTATTATTGCCTCTATTAAAATGAAGACACTGTTCATGCGTTCTTTATCGGTAGCACATCCGTTAGCACTACATTACACTAAAATTACTGTCAATAAACACTACACTAACTTGAACGGTGTCTTCTCATTATGTCCGTGTGGTCGAGGAGCTGGATCGCATCGACATTCACATGATGGTGAAGTCTATGTTCATGAGCTTCTGCATATTTTTGAATGACTTTGTCGACAAACTCTTCATTGAGGTCCCGATGGAGATCGTCGTTTCTTATGTACCAAGGAGCATTTACAATTACCCGCAGTACCTTATTCTGGAATCCTTGTATAATTAATGTATTGCGATGGTGGCCTAACGGTTCTATAGTGCAAATTAGAATCCAACGATACCGGGTTCAAAACCTAGGCCCCGCACCAATGACTTTTCTAAGTTATGTGCGGTTTTCCATCGCTCCGTGCTTCGGAGGGCACGTTAAGCTGTCGGTCCCGGCTGTTATTGATTAATAGCAGTCGTTAAGCCATGTCAGAGGCCCTCGGGCGGCTTGACAAACTCTGACATCAGAGGCCAGCACTACCCCATACGACAAACAAACAAACATTGCTCTGTTTGGTGCAGCCCCACAGCTGTAAACCTTAAGTACAAACTGGCACTAGGACTTGCTTATATAACAACAGTTTGTTGTGAATTGTCAGCTCAGAGTGTCTTCTAAGCAGAAAATACATTTTATATATTATTTCTAGTTTTTTTTCCTTGACGTGAGCTTTCCAGCGTAGCTTTGCATCAAGCGTCATACCGAGATACTTAGCTGTATTCTTTGGACTCATTTAGTTTAATCTTGCATTTTTTATCCAGTCATGGAGTTGATTGACATTCACTTGAACCTTCTCCGTTGCTTCTGCATGTGAACTTCCTACAGTCATTATGGCTGTGTCGTCCGCAAAGGTTCATTTGGTGTTGTTTCCTAAATCGGTAATATCACAGGTGTATAGTAGGTACAAGACCGGACCCAAAACACTTCCTTGTGGTACTCCAGCTTTTATTTCCTTTAAATCTGAGTGGGCATCTTCTGTTCTTATTCTAAATACTCTGTTGATATATACGCATAATGTCTTGAATATCCGCATATTGTCTTGGTAGCATATTTCTCAGTTTATATTCGTATATAAGACCTTCATGCCATACGTTGTCAAATGCTTGCGGTACATATAAAAGAACCCGTAGAACACACTCTTTTATCTTCAAGAGCTTTCTCGATGTTATGTGTGATTCTGTGCAACGGAATTTGACAATGGTCATTTTCATCAGCTGCATTGCGCATGTGCGAACCGTGATTTGGTAAGGTATATTACAGTTATTTTAGTGTAATTTAAATAATTTAAGGTAGTTTAATATTGTATCAATCTAATCAATACAAAAAATATTGCAAATTACACAGATTTCCGGTTTGTAAATGAACTAGTTACATTGAAAACCACACTTGTTCGAAACTTTTGAATTCAGAATGACGGTAAACCGAAACCAAATTGGAAATGAAAAGCTCTAATGAAGTCGGTTCAAAGTCAAGCTAGTGTTTCTTTATGTCGCTATTATAACTGAAAGGCTAAACCGATTTTGAAATGAAATTTTAGCAAAATCCGTTGCTGTTGGTTTCGATGTATTATTGATCGAAACAAACATAGGCTACTATTATTTTGAGATCACACCTGGAAGACGTGAAAAATGCAGACGCTGCCGGATGGCAGAACTAGTGTCATAAATCTATACTTATAATCTATACTTACAATAAAGCAATAAGAATGTAAAAGTCTGTACAAAGAAGATGATAAAATTGTGTAGGGTACTTAAAATAAGCCATCAAACAAGAATATAATCGTGCCTTTATGTTTGATCGCGCATCAAATGAAAGCTACTGGACCGATTGCGATGCCGTTTTCACTGTTGAATAGCTTAGGGTTTGACTTAAACACTGGGGTACTTTTTATCTCAATCCGATGAGAAAAGGTCGAGCAACCGATAAAAAACTATTTGATGGCTGAATAAATTTTGATCAAATTTTGGTATATTGGTATTTTAGGTCTTGGAATACGAGTAGCACTTAGAGTACTATATACCTAGAGAAATGACCACGCGTGCGAAGCCGCGGACACAGCTAGTAGTAATCTATTTTGCAATGTCAAGGAATTATAGATCCCAAACATGATTGTTAACAAACAGGTTAATTATATAACAATTATCTGGCGACATCCGAAACACAACAAAGACAACCATCAAACAACATTCTAGAACCTTATCATAGAAAATATCCTAAAATGTTCTTCAATATCTCACAAGGCGTCCATATTCCTTGCCGCGACAAAGGCATTAAGTACTTACAAATTATTTGTCTTAACGCTTTAGTCCTCTCTCTTCCTTAAAATATTCTAACACTGCCTATAATTACATCAAGCAACGAAATTTTTTATTATTGCGAAACAGTCCTCAAATATAAACAATGTATTTGTCCATTTTATAATATACCATGATTTTTTAGTTCCTTATCACAATAAGATCTTTAAAATTTCCATTTTGGTCTCAGGAATTGAAAATAATTTTAACTGTGACAGAGTTGTAAACTAATGTCAAGAGTTCATTTGTCGTGACAGAACCATGTCGTGATCAGACCGGTCCAGTTTTGATTCCGGTTTGATTGACATAACGATGGTTATTGATGACACTAGCTTTCGCTTGCAGTTTTATCTGTGATTGCAAATGCAATAGAATTGCAATATGAGATTATGGTAGATGCTGTATGTATTTTTGGACGCAACTTACATTTTATACGGCGGCTGGAATTTTTTGTCAAGATATGCCACAAATTAGCAACTTTGATAGATTTTAAAAAATTCTTGTTTTGATTGACAATTGGATCGATTAAAAGTGTCCGCCCTGTCTTACTTTCTGTGAAATCAGCTAATATAATGATTATGACCCTTACTGGATGTAATAAAATAAGTAAATTGAAAATCATTTAAAGAAAAGCTTTTTCGCAGTAACGAAAAGAAGAAGAAAGAAAGTTTTGTGTCTGTCCTGTTGACCATTGAAGAGTTCCTTTATCTGGAGACCAGGTCGTGGTAAAACTTAAAATCGACTATTATAATAAAATACATACACAAAATTTCGTAAGTATGTCTTGTTGACCGTTGATGAGTTCCTTTATCTGGAGACCATGTCATGGTAAAACTTAAAATATGCTATCATTATAAAATACGTACACAAAATTTTGTCTTGTTGACCGTTGAAGAGTTCCTTTATCTGGAGACCATGTCATGGTAAAACAAAAAAAACATCCTGTGTCGTATGCCAAATTTTATCCATTTTTTTAACCGTTTCAGAGCTGAGAGTTAACTAACATAAGTACAAACTTTCGCATTTATAATAATTATAGGATATTGGTAGCATTCCAGAACCTTTAAATCGTCATCAGCCTGTATCTGTCTACTGCTGGACGTAGGCCTCTCCTAATGCACGCCACTGAGCTCGGTCTTCAGCTCCTCTCACCCATTCTGTTCCGGCCGGCTTTCGCAGGTCATCACTCCACCTGGCTACAGGTCGTTCTACACTACGTTTGCCTAAACGTGATCTCCACTCGAGAACTCGTCTACCCCAACGGTTATCGGTTCTTCGGGAAATGTGACTGCCACTTTAGCTTGCTTATCCTACGAGCTATGTCGGTCACCTTGGTTCTCTGTCGGATATCTTCATTACGAATCTTGTCCTTCAGAGAAACTCCAAGCATAGCTCTATCCATAGCTCGCTAAGTGACCTTTTTGTGGACTAGTTTATCCGTGAGTTAAACTAGTCCACAAATTGACAAGTGATCCACAAGTTGAACCGTTTCCTACCTTTAAAAACCAAACATTAAATTCTCTTTTCAATTCAACCCTCTTCATCCCCAAAAACGACAAACACGTAATTTCCGGGATAATAGGAAGTCACGAAACAACGCTCAGCATCGGCTATTGATCTCTTTTTGTCGTGATTACCGACTCTTGAAATGTTGCCGACGATTTTGAAATACAATTCGATACAGTGATTTTGAAGAATAATCCATATCAATATATAAAAGTGAAACGTTGTCTGTTTGTTTGTTTGTTTGTTTGGGGAGCTTTCACGCCAAAACGGCTGATCCAATTAAGATTACTGTACACTATAGATAACAACTGATTTTTTTATCCCGGAAAATGGTAAGTTGCCACAGCAAAACTTTAAAATGTCGATTACTCGCTGTAAGGAACGGTTGCCGTGGAAACGAAATAACAACAAGTCTGTCAAAAAACATCAGGAGCGTTGATGCTATACTTTTGCATTAGTTTTTATTATCCCAGATGAAACAAGAAACGGAATATTTACCATGGATACTAACCCTCAGATACATAGCACTACATACCAAGATTGGTTAGAGAAGCGATTGAAATTACCAAATTCTAAAACTTCAATCGCGAGGATGGGTTCAAACTGTCGAGTGTCTGTGGTACGTCTATGTGAAAATAATATAAGAAATGTCGTCCCTAATACGCGAGGTGATACTGTTAGTGTTGTATGTCGCGTTCTAGTTACTAACGAAGGTGTGAACAATGGTACTGGTATCGCGCGTAATAAAAAGGGTAGACCATTTTGTCTGCCCTTAAAAACTATTCCACCCGCAGTTTACTTCAGTTATCCGTGATCATGGCGCTTGCAACAGTGCCGAAATATCGGGAACTCAATACAAATAGTATCCATGGTAAATATCCCGTTTCTACTTATTATACTTATAGTGTACGTGACCATGCCAGTTTAAAAAAATATATATTTATTTATATATTTTTGTTCATTTTCACTTTTAATCTCACACTTGAGATTTGCGGATGACATAGTCATTACGGCAGAATCGTTGCAAGAGTTACATGAGATGCTGAATAGCCTAGCTGATTCATCTCATCTCATCGGTCTCCGGATGAATTTGGATGAAACAAAGATTAGCTATGTTCAATGAACATGTCTTTCCGGCACCGATTGATGTTCATGGATCTCTTCTTGAAGTTGTTAAAGAGTACCTTGTTTACCTTGGGCAAATGCTGAAGTTGGGCTGAACAACTTTGAGAGAGAGAGGCCTGTAGAAGAATACAGCTGGGCTGGGCAGCATTTGGTAAACTTCGTAGAGTTTTTTCGTCATCAATTCCCCAGTGCCTGAAAACTAAAGTATTCAATCAATGCGTCCTACTTATGAGTTACGGAGCTGAGACGTGGACTCTAGTTCACCAATTCAAAGTCGCTCAGCGTGCTATGGAAAGGGCTAAGCTCCGAGTTTCTTTGAGAGATCATATCTGCAACGATGTGATCCGACAGAGAACCAAAGTTATCCACACAGACATAGCATAGCATAGGATTAGCAGGCTGAAGTGGCAGTGGGCTGGTCATATTTGTCGAAGGACTGATAACCGTTGGGGTAGACGTGTTATTGAGTGGAGCCCGTGACTCGGCAAACGTAATGTAGGACGCCCTCTAGCTAGGTGGAGCGACGACATACGCAAGATGGCTGGCGGCAGTTGGAAAAGAAGAGCCGAAAATCGGGCTCAATGGCCTGCTTTGTGAGAAGCCTATATCCAGCAGTGGACTGATGCGGGCTGATAATGATGAAATTTTTATTTTTATATTGTTTGTTATATTTTTTTACTTCGTCATCGGTTTGTGAGCTACCCTGAAAGTTTCAGCCGGATAGCTAAACGAGAAGTGCTCGAAATTTGAATTGCAAGATTCCAGTACAGACAAAATACATATATATATATATATGTATTATATATATATATATATATATATATATATATATATATATATATATTATAGTATTTATGCAAAGAGTCCAGAATGTGTGTGCTCATTTTTGCTTCGAAATGCCCCCATTTTTGAACAAACACTTACTTTTGAAAATGAAGCACCGCCGTAAGCTTCACTTGGCTTGTCTTCTGTTCGGTGTTATTAAGTACAAAGAGCCGACCTAAAGGTTGTCTGGAAGAGATCGCTTTTCAGCGATAAGACCGCCCATTGTCCCATATATTTTGTATAAATGTTTTAGTTATTATTGTATTTTTGTTCTATGTGGTGTACAATAAAGAGTTATCTATCTATCTATCTATCTATCTATCTATCTGTACAATAAGTTGTATTGGAAGGCTACTCGCAAGTCCCTTGAGTCCCGCCAATGCTCGACGCAGCTCGTGACAGAGCGGCACAGTTTAGCCGCCTTCAGAGGAAGTTGCCGTTATGCTGTGCAAGTTATCCTTTTTTTTCTTTTTTTCTTTTTATTAGAAAGGATATGTGCTGTTGGTCTATAGCTAACCTCTACAGCGTCACCGGACGGTGGGGTGGGCCCAAAAGCACTCCGCCACAATGCGTGACGCAGAAGGCGTAAGCCAAAGTTAAGTTTTGGCCACTTGCTCAAGGGCACCCAGGGGGTACGAACCTCGGCTTGGACAGTTGCCATTGATTACTTCGGGAGTATCGAACTAAACACCCCTGGATCTTTACTGTTAGGTAGTGATCGAGGGGGCCCTGATGAAATGGCTGGAGCCCTTTAAATGAATTGCATAACTGACCACCAATTCGGAATACACCTTCGAGAAGAATCGGCAAGAAACTCGAAGGCGAATAAAATCGTCATTAATTACGGGACCTTCGACCTCGCCGGCGAGGTCGGTGTCTGTGTCTAATTATGTTAAAAGATGGTGAAGATGACGGATTGGGCGTATATCTTTATTTTTTTTAATGCGAAACAAACGGTGTTCATAAACATTTCGGAATGCCAATTTCACCCACACAGTTCTAAATCGAACTTTAGGTCACTCACTGCCATTTATAATCGTGAGTGTGTGGGGCTGGGTTACATTATTAATATTTTCGAAGGGATTGATAATTTTTTGTGAAATAAAATATATAGACACCCATGTTACTCGCTGATAATGTAGCTTTATAAAAGTGACAGAATGTTTAAAATCGGTTCGGTTAGTATTTTGCCCATTATATTTTTGTTTCTATAATAGTATTGTACTTTATTTAAACTGATTAGAGTTTGTTTTTCATAAACATTCAAACAAATAAAAAACCAAATGTGTTTACTCTAAAATGGAAAACACAATTGCTTGCTCGATGAAGGCTCTTACAACGCCATCTAGCTGGATTTGGGTGAACCAAAATGACAATGCATTTGCTGGCCGCTGTTTTTTCTCTGTCTTTTTCATATATTTAGAAACAGACAAATGCTAAGAAGGCGCCAGCATGACGGATTAATATCTACAGTCCCTCACGTATTGTCTATTTCTTTTCAGGTAGAGTTAGCCAAACTCCTAATAGAGCTAAAGATTTATAGTGACAAACTGTTCCGCTAGTTGCGCTGCGCTGGATTTCATACTATACTCGATAGCGAGTACAGATTTGAGCGTTTGATTGAACTCATAAAAGATGTACAGAATATAGCACCTCAAACGCAGTAAATTGCTCTTTTAGGTTTCTACCAGTGAAATCAGCCCTTTACCTACAGGTAGGGATTGATGAAGCATCTTGGTTTTAATGTTAGTTTTACAATAAGTTCACAAGATGGCGCACCGCTAGATTGTTTGCAAAAAAGTTTGTGCTTGCGAAGTCTACTTACTGTTCGCAGAAATACTAGTTTAAACAGAGAGCTTGTTAACAAACTCTTTTCAATTGCCTCATAGCTTCGGAATCAAGATGCAGAGGCCATCTTTAGAACACCACTGCATGTCTTCAAAAAAGACCTTGGACTTTGCTTTCTTTTATAAATTGTGGTACCTATAATTTTAGTTACTGTAGCCATAGATCTACTTGGGAAGATACGGCACGCTTTAATATCACGGAAACAAAATCTGGACTAGATACTACTACAGGCACTAAACCCAAACAGTTACATTCTCACCGTCATGCTTCATGTGCATCAATCATAAAGATAGAGAGACATACGCAGACTGCATTGCAATGAGAGTCACTGATAACACGTGCTACACGAACGCCATTCCGATTGTAATTAAGATCAAAGTAGGCCAACTATGTGTGACATAAGCAGATTGTAGCGTGAATGAGATAAGAATAATTGGCACTGCTAATACGTTATAAAATAAATAAAGGGGAAACAAAGAAATGGGAATAAAGGTTCTCGAGTGGCGACCACGAACAAGCAAGCGAAGTTTGGGGAGACCCCCACACGTTGGACCGACGACATTGTAGCCATCGCAGGAAGTCGGTGGATGGAGGTGGCACAAGATCGCTCATCATGGCGCTCTTTGGGGGAGGCCTATGTTCAGCAGTGGACTTCTAAAGGCTGACATGATGATGATGATGATGATACGTTCTAAACAAACGCCACTCCGATTGTGTCTAAAGCCAAGCAATGCAAGTCCAAGCATTGCACCTAATTAATATGCGGTCCACGCCCAAGGAGCTAGTGCCTTATCTTCCCACTTTTAGTATATCTATGACTTCAGCAAGTTTCCTGTTTACATTCACGAATGGGCATACCCAAAACAAACAAACATCTGATGTCCAGGGGCCCGAGACTGCTAATTTAAAAACGCTTCCATGGAATCTCGCTGGCATGTCGATGGCCTAGTTTTACACATTTGGTATTCTGCTAGCTAAATAAGATAAGTACATGATTGTAAAATGATTTTCCATCGAATCGCATTGGTCCTTATTTGGTATTCGGCTATACCATGGACAATCAGTGATCTCTCGATAGTTGTATAAATGGTAGTCTGATCGTTATTTGTCGTAGACGCGAGTATGTTGGTATACTCTTTCTAAGTTATTTGTCGTTACTTTGACATTTGTTTCAATGCTTTTTTTCATCAAACTACAATTGAGTATACATAGAACAAAAGTTACTTTTATGTCATTTCTTTGATACGCGAACTTGTAATTTGTACTAGCTTACCCGCCCGCGATTTCGTCCGTGCGAACTACTGTTCATCGCGAAAAAAAGCATCCTATGTTCTTCTAGGATATTAAAAACCAATGCAAAAGTACGTATAGCACCAATGCTCTTGAAGTTTTTTGACAGACTTGTTATTTCGTTTCCATGGCAACAGTTCCTTACAGCGAGTAATCATCATTTTCCAGTTTTCCCATGGAAACTTACTTTTTTGTTATTTTTTTTTTATTACGGACTAGGCAATCGTTTGACCACGATCTCACCTGATGGAATGCGATGATGTGGTCGAAGGTGTAGCACGTTTGCCTAGTAGATACCTATTCACTCTTGACTTGAACACACCGGGGTTATAATTTACCAGAAATACTGACGAGTTCCAGTCCTTTGCAGTTCTTATAATAAATGAAGCAGCGTAACGCTTCCTGAATATTTGAAATACCTGGTTTGGTGTGTGGGTGGTTTGGTTACATTTGCCCTAGAATAAATTCCAAATTTCATCAAAAGCCGTCGCGTGAGAGCTCCCCAACAAACAAACAAACAGACAACCTTTCACTTTTATATATTGGTATGGATTTTTATAGTACTTCTGGGGGTTCTAGTACGACTTTTATAGTTTTCGAAAATGAAATGTAGTTAGTTCCATTTAGTTCCATACATTTACTGGCAGCGCCTCTAGCGGAAACTTGCAGAAACTGAAGTAAATGTATGGAACTAAACGAAACTAAGTACATTTCGTTTTCGAAAACTATAAAAACTCGTGCTAGGGGTACTGTACAACAATACTTGCAAAAAATACATGATTATTATATTGCGAAACACTACCAATCTACCTAGGTACTTTACAATAACAACGTCGTGATTAGGTACGTCATATCGATTTATTTTATGACTCAATTGATAAAACAAACACCTAATCCAGGATTTGCAGCTAGTAATTATCAAAAAACAAGCGTTTAATCGAAGCTAGATGTCGTACTTGAGGCATGAAACCGATATACTACCTGTACGGTGTTGTCGGATTACTTTGGTCCATAATTTAGTACTGGACGAAATTAATGACCAAAGGTACCTGCAGAATCAAAAAAATACGTTCTTTCCATTTATCACCTCAAATCAACGTAAATCAATAATCATTTTTTCCCAATATTTTTTAAGAAATGTAGTATATTGTACTTTAGTACTCTTGGCCCTGGAATAACCAGTATAGGCTTATTTTAAATGAAATGAACACGCCGGCAAAGCTACGGGCACTGCTAGACAATTAACAAAAGACGGTAAAGACATCAGATGGAGCGATAGAAATTCGCACATAACTTAAAAAAAAAACATTGGTAGCAGAGCATAGAACCCGGTATCTAGTATACGGATTAGTTACCATCGCTTCCAAAATGTAGCTTATATCGAAGCAGTATAAAAATGTATATTTTTTTACAAACAATTTATGTTTTTGAATATTCACCTGACTGAAACACTGAAATGGAGTGCGTGACGCCACGATAATTATTGTCTTTGGTTTAGTTACGTCACAAAATATTATAGTGGTTAAATGAAGTATTATTTGGTTGAGTATCTGTTGATGAAGCGAAATCATTACTGTACATCGTTAGGTATCCACTTATTTTTCTAAAGCGTTATACCTAAGACATTCAGAAATTCTAAGACAAATTCACTAAAAGACTTTTTATCTGTTAACTTTTTTCCTTGCAAATGGCAACTTAGTAGAAACAATAATATTTTCTGGGAGTATTATGTTGGAGAAAATGGCAATACTAAAAGTAATGTTATTTCTGACACAACTGAATCTAAGGGAAGATATCGCGCAGAGATACAAAAACCTATTTATCAATTCCCTTTTTGTTAGTTTAAAATTATTTTTAAGACTCCGACTGAAGGACTTGATTCCATGGTCACGAATAAAGTTAAAAAAAAAGTTATTTCTGAGACGCCTGACTTTAACTTATTGTTATTTCAGATTTTCTGGTTATGGTTTGTTTAGACTGGGAGACTTTAGACCCAGTGTAAACCTAAACCTACACGAAGGGTTTCGTGAAAACTGAACACACAATCAATTAAACCTACAAGGAAGTAAAAAAAAAAACAACTACACGAATGTTATATAGTGGAAAAAAACTGTATTTTTTTGTATGTTTGTATGTCTGTTTGTTTGTAATGGATAAACTCAAAAAATACCAAACCGATTTTAAAAATTCTTTCGCTTAGAGAAAGCTACATTATCAGTGAGTAACATGGGCTGTATTTGTTTTTCAAAATATTTTATATCCCTACGAAAATTGCAATAATGTCGATCACACGTTGTCGTGAACGGAATGGCATGTTGCCATGGAAACGAAACAATAACAAGTATGTCAACTACGTGAGTAATAATGCAGTTGTATATGGTCAAAAAGAGTACGATCTTTGATGCCAAAGATTTTGAATTGTGAGCGCTACCCGTGCAAAGCCGGGGCGAGTCACTAGTACTCAATAAACAGAAATAACCACACGGGCACAGTCGTGGGCTATAGCTAATCTCCAATAGATAGGATCACAAATTAATGCACTGTACAATTTTCATGACTAAAAACTATTTTTTAATTCGGTTAAAATTCGCAACTTTCAATATCTCCGTGTGGAAGTTCCCGCCCTATGATCTTCTTACGGTAAGCCTAATAGAAATGCTTACTAGACCGTCGCTGCAACGCGCAGTTTGCTAATCCGTTATTTTAAAGTTAAATTTTAGAAAGGCAAAAATAAATATAAAGTAGGATTTGTAGGAGAACACCATGGCATCGCTCTAGCCTTCGATAAAAAAATGGGTTATTCCCCAGTCGGTATCCCAGCACGGCACACTAAAATAATACCAACATAAAATAAACATAATAAGACAAACTTTAATAGTTTCTTCAACGTATTTTTTTTCATCAAATGGTAAAAACAATGTTTAAGAAAAAGTAGCATCCAGGAAGGTCAAAAAAGTAGGTCCAGGTCTATGTAGTGACAGCCACGTCAAACTCACAACGAATGAAGACCGTAGACTAGATGGGCCGCAAAATCTAATCTTAAAGAAGACAAACTACTGAAAATTTTAACGAATAATAGTTAATAATATTTATTAAATCTCCAATGAAAAGGACATTACAAAAAAGGTACAAAAATGTAACTTCTTTTGCCAGGTGACATCTTTTGTCTATAATTCAGTTATCTAATTATGGCATGAATTTATCGGCGGAAACAATTTTTAAAGCTGCGTCCTAGTGTGCGTCCTTCAAGGAGGGGTTTTCTGACAGCTGGTGGAACCTAGTTCTGAAACTATCGATAGATGGCGCTGGCGGGACATGGTTCTTATTTTTTCCCATTTAATCAATGAAAATGCAAAGTTTACTCTTATATACCTACTAATATGTGTTGTGTTGTGAAAAAACAAAAATACTTTGTTTGATATCAAACAATAGCCACAAAAACTAAAGAGAATATAAAACGTAATAACAAAAACAAGCAAGACAGATACGCTAGTCTATGTTAGTAAGAAAGATTTTTTTATCGGCCTTGCTTCGTGTGGTTTTATAAAATCTCTAGATCCACGTCTCGTCAGCGCCATCTATCACATTTATATGAACAATTTTATTTTTTTAATTACCTTAAGGAATAGTTCCCATTGCGATGTTGCGGGAAATTTATTTATCAAAAAAAAAGGTTCACACTTATAGGTACTTCCAAACATTGACAGGATTTTACAGGCAAATTTTCTCATTTCTTGTTATTGAACAGGAAATTACTTAAAAAAAATCTAAGGTATCAACACCATATTTTTTTCGGATTCGGGCCACAGGAAAATGATCAGTGGGCCGCATGCGGCCCGCGGGCTGCATGTTTGACATGACATGAAGAATTGATAATTTCATTGATGTGGTCGATAATTTCATAAAACGGTTCTATTTCATGAAATGTCTAGCAAAAACTGTCCGTATTGTTGAAACATCAATGTTTAATGACATTTCAATCCACTTTTGGCCATATCATTACAATTCACTTACCTTCAGATACCAATAATAGAAATTTTATTTTGAGCCCAATCAACTTTACGCAAGTTATAAATATTTTTAGACAAATGAACTCCTTATTTATTAATAAAGCTTAAATTTGAACTTGCTACTCCTTTGATGAATATTATTAATGATTGTTTTATAAATGGTTACTTTCCTAATAATATAAAAGTTGCAAAAGTTGTTCCGATATTCAAAAAAAGGTAACACCGCATCATGTGATAACTACCGTCCAGTACCAGTCCAGTGTCCAGTGTCCAGTCTTGCCTAGACTAAGTAATTTTTGAAATGTATATAACGTATGAAATTGTTAGCTACATGACATCTAATAATTTATTTAATAGTAGACAATTCGGTTTTCAGAAAGGCAAATCTACGAAACACGCGACTGATTCAAGACGTCTTCTTTGGCTTGGAGGGTTCACAAAAAACTTATGGAGTGTTTTGTGATCTCTCAAAAGAGTTTGATTGTGTTTTCCATGATATTTTAATAAAAACGCTGGATTATTATGGTATCAGAGATACAGAACTTAGTATCTTTGAATTCATATCTAAGTGACAGATCGCAAGTGACAGAGGTGAATGTTTGTAGGTCTCTCCAAAACAAAATATCACTATGGGAGTTCCACAGGGGTCAATCCTGGGACCGCTATTATTTTTAATTTATATAAATGACATTTCTATCGTATGCAATAATGTTGACATAGTTTTATTTGCTAACGATACGTGTTTAGTTACTAAAGACTGACAACGGTATTAGTGATCTTGATTTAATTCCCAAAATTGAACAATGGTTTTCCATCAATAATTTACTTCTAAATGTAGAAAAACGCATACTATTCAATTTGTTCTGGGATTACGCTCAAACAACTTGCCTGAATGTATACAGGACTTATTTAATGACCTATCTCTAAGTTTTACTGACCATGTTAAGTTTCTGGGGCTGTGGATTGACCGCAAATTAACATGGGCAATACACATAAATGAACTATCAAAAAACTTATGTTCAGTAACATACGCCATAAAAAAATAAAAGAACTGGGAGGTAAAGCAGCTGCCAGGGATACATATTTTGCATACTTTCATTCGTTGATGACTTATGGAATAATATTCTGGGGGTGGCAGCTGATGCTGGAAAAAAATTGATACTCCAAAAACGTGCTATTAGGATTAAAATGGAGAGACTCTGGCAGAGAAAAGTTTAGGGACCTTAACATTATGACGATGGTAGGGGAATTTATATACCATAACCTTTTATATGCAAGAGAAAATGTATCTAATATGACCCTTCTTAAGGATATACATCATCACAATACAAGACATAAAAATAATTTTGTATTGCCGCAAACTAGACTTGCAAAAATATGTTAAAGCTATTTATGTATATCAGATAAATTATAAAATATAATATATAAAATATATTATATAATTATAAGTTTAGGGACCTTAACATTATGACGATGGTAGGGGAATTTATATACCAGAACCTTTTATATGTAAGAGAAAATGTATCTAATATGACCCTTCTTAAGGATATACATCATCACAATACAAGACATAAAAATAATTTAGTATTGCCGCAAACTAGACTTGCAAAAATATGTAAAAACTATTTATGTATATCAGATAAATTATAAAATATAATATATAAAATATATCATAAAATTATAAGTTTAGGGACCTTAACATTATGACGATGGTAGGGGAATTTATATAACAGAACCTTTTATATGTAAGAGAAAATGTATCTAATATGACCCTTCTTAAGGATATACATCATCACAATACAAGACATAAAAATAATTTTGTATTGCCGCAAACTAGACTTGCAAAAATATGTAAAAGCTATTTATGTATATCAGATAAATTATAAAACATAATATATAAAATATATTATATAATTATAAGTTTAGGGACCTTAACATTATGACGATGGTAGGGGAATTTATATACCAGAACCTTTTATATGTAAGAGAAAATGTATCTAATATGATCCTTCTTATGGATATACATCATCACAATACAAGACAAAAATAATTTTGTATTGCCGCAAACTAGACTTGCAAAAATATGTTAAAGCTATTTATGTATATCAGATAAATTATACAATGAATTCCATTAGAAATAAGAAATAAAATTGAATTTTTTACTTCTATTAAGAATCATTTAATAGCCAAGAGCTATTACAAACTTGACGAAGCTTTTGCTGATAGAAATATCTTTGATATATAGTGACTTTTTTGTGTTGTGTACTTATAATATGCAATATTTTGTGTTGACGTTGCTTGTGCAGAAAACTTTATTTGAATCTTAGAATAAATTTGCATATTTTTTACCCAATTTATATTTTGTGATACAATGTTCTGTAAGTGACTTGTCTAAGTACATGTAATATGTCAAAAGATGAACAATATTTTGTGATGACGTTGCTTTTGCAGAAAACTTTATTTGAATCTTAGAGTAAATTTGAATATTTTTTACCCAATTTATATTTTGTGATACAATGTTCTATAAGTGACTTGTCTAAGTACATATAATATGTCAAAAGATGAATAAATGAATTGAATTGAATTCATAAATGTAGGGTGTTCATGATACCAAAGGTGATCAAACAGACAGGCTTTCAAGGCTAAAAAACAACACGACGACGAAAGCGGGAGTTCGCTACGCTTTACTCCCGCCTTCGCCTTCTAACCTATTACGTCCAAGTCAGGCTTCTCTCTCTTTCTCTTTTACGATATGATCACTAATATTTGACCATATCATGAAATAGCCGTGCGCTTAGCTATTCCTATTGTCAAAAGCTGATAATTCTTTATTCTGGCCAAACTATTTCATGATGTCACCAATAATTTCATGAAATAAAACTTTTTCATTTCATGAAATTATCAATTCTATTATATAACCACGACATATAAACCTACACTATTCCGGAGCAAAGTTTAAACGAAATCCGTGCAACCATTTGGGCGTAAAAGCTACACAAACAGACAATATTTTGACTGCTGAATAAAGTTAGTAGTTTAAGGTACTGCCGCTTTCTGGTGTCAGAATTTACTTACCAACTGTTATCGATTGTAAGGAACCGGGATGCACGGCTTAGCGTGGGTACTTCCCATGTGCACTCAAAAGCACCGAGCGAGTTCACACATAGTTTTTGAAGAGGGCCGAACGAGCCAGCTGCCATTGATGAGGAAAGTTTATGTAAAAAAACTAAATACATGTATTTTTATATCCACCGTCGCTATTTGTTATCTATTTCACTTTAATATTCTAGTACGGAAGGAATTAAAAAGGGGTTGTTTACCCCTTTTTCTCACTCATTTTATGAACACGGAAAAAAAAACTAAATAAATATATGAATTTATAGTAAAAATGATCTTTTGTAAACAACCATTATAAAGAATAAAATAATTAGAAATGAGCCAGAAAATTTCACTTTTTCAAAATAACCAATGTAATAATAATGCAAAAATACAACATAAGATATGAGAGTTTTTTAAAGGCTATGCCAAACCGAGCCATCATGTATACTTATAATAAAACTGTAACGGGTCCAATTCTCGACATTAAAGATATTTTGAAATTTTTTTTGGACCGTACTCTAGTTTCGATACTGAAGTCAAAACTTTTTTTTTGTCTGTCTGTCTGTCTGTATGTCTGTATCTTGGCTAGGCATCACGCCGAAACTACTGAATGAATTTAAATGAAACTTGGTATGATTTGAGTTCATACTACGAGGTAGGACATAGGCTACTTTTCATCCCGAAAAATAAAAGGGTTCCCGCAGGATAGGGGTTGAAAGTTATTTAAAAAAAAACACTTACCACTCTTAAACTACTGGACGGATTTTGATGCAACTTGCGCACAGTCATAGTTTATATGATGGTTTAAAATTGAGGATATCTTTTATCCTGCAAAAAATAGAGAGTTCCTCCGGGATAATGTCCCAAATTCTGTAAATTAATGTTATTTTGTAAAATAAATTGGGGTCTGTTCTATGTTCAATACTAAAGCCAAAACAGTTTATTTTTTATTTTTGTCTGTCTGTATGACTGTCCGTCTGTCTGTCTGTACCTTGGAAGTGCATCACGCCGAAAATACTCAATGAATTTAAATGAAATTTGGTATGATTTGAGTTCATACTTCGAAGTAGGACATTGAATACTTTTCATCCCGAAAAATTAAAGAGTTGCTGCAGGATAGGCGTTGAAAGTTATTTAAAAGAACACGTATCACGCTGAAACTACTAGATGGATTTTGTCAAAACTTGGCACAGTCATACTTTATATAATGGATAAAATGTGAGGATACTTTTTATCCCGAAAAATAAAGTGTTCCTGCGGGATAATGTCCAAAATTCTGTAAATTGAAGATATTATGGTTTTTTTTTGGAGGCCGTACAATACTAAAGCCAACATTGTATTTTTAAATTTTTTGTCTGTCTGTATGTCTGTCCGTCTGTCTGTCTATACCTTGGCAGCGCACCACGCCGAAAATAATCAATGAATTCGAATCAAATTTGGTATGATTTGAGTTCATAACTTCGAGGTAAGACATTGGATACTTTTCATCCCGAAAAAATTAAGTGTTCCTGCAGGCCTTTCCTGCAGAAACACTTAAGTGGAAAATTATTTAAAAGAACACGTAGCACGCTGAAACTATTGGACAGATGTTGATGCAACTTGGCACAGACATAGTTTAAGATGTTGTTGGCACAGAGATAGTTTTCAAGATGGGTGAAAATTATGGATACAATATGTACCGAAAAAATAAATGGTTCCTGTGGGATATGGGTCCAAATTCTGTACATTAAAGATATAGTATTTTTTTTGGAAGTTACTCTATATTCAATGATGAAGCCTACACTGTATGTTTTTTCATTTTTGTCTGTATGTCTGTCAGTCTGTATCTTAGCCGCGCATCACGCCGCCGGTACTACTGGATGAATTCATATAAAACTTGGTATGATTTGAGTTTATACTCCGAGGTAGGACATAGGATACTTTACATCTCGAAAAATTTATGGGTGAAGAATAGGGGTTGAAACTTATTTAAAAGAACACATACCACGCTGAAACTAATGGACGGGTTTTGATACAACTTGTCTGTCTTAAGTTATATGATGGGCTAAAATTGATGACAGGTTTTATCCCGAAAAAGTAAAGGGTTTCTGCGGGATATGGGTCCAAAGTTATGTTAATATTTAAGTAATAAAAAATATATTTTGGATGGTTCTCTATATTCGATACTGAAGCCAAACTTTTTTACATTTTAATTTTGTCTGTCTGTTTGTCCGTATCTTGACCGCGAATCGTACCAAAACTACTAAATGAATTCAAATGAAAAACATGCTCTTGGGTGCTTAAAAAAGGTATTTAATAACTTTTTTTTGTTTTCGTGGCTTTCTTTCTGCTTGTCTGTATGTTTGTTTGTTCAAGCATCACGTAAAAACTACTGAACCGATTGCAATGCGGTTTTAATTGTTAGATAGCTTAGGGTTTGATTTAAATCTGGTGTAATTGGTATCTCAATCCGGTGAGTTAGAAGCCGAGCAATTGATAAAAGTATTTTTGACGGCTGAAGAAATTTTATTTTCATTTGAGGACCAATATACCAACATATGTTTGCATATTGTTCCTTGAATAGCACATTATGGTACTTTGAACCTAAAGAAAAGACCACGCGTGCGATACCGCGGGTACAGCTAGTACAACATGATAAAAAAACTCTTTCTTATCTTATGTTGTATTTATGTATTATTATTACGTTGGTAATTTTAAATAAGTGATACTGTTCTGGCTCAATTTTAATTATTTTATTATTTTTAGTGGTTGTTTACAAAGTAACATTTTTATCATGAAGTCGATTTAATTTTTTTTGGAAAAATATTTTATTTTTTGATTTTTAGTGGCCTAAGCAAACATCGGAAAGAATATATGCCAAAGAAAAAAGTAGACACTCACTCAGTTTAGACACAAAGCGTTGGTAAATTAAAACCAAGGATTAATAAAACCTACATATATAACAACTGAATTAGTTTTGACCATTTTCCATCATTTTGTTGTTGTGTTCCTGTGACTACCTTCCATCATCAGACCCTGAAAACCACATAACATCAGAGAACTCATCAAGACCAACCAAATGAGCCCAAACTCGAAGGGGTCCATCATTTTGTAGTTGAGTACCATCCAGCTCCAACATCCCTGGATACCACATAAAACCAGAGAACTCACCACTACAAACCAAATGAGCACAAACTCGAAGGAGTTCCATCATTTTGGTGTTGAGTTTCTGCGACTACCTTCCAGCTCCATCATCAGACCCCGAATACCACATAACACCAGAGAATTCATCAAGACAAACCAAATGAGCACAAACACGAAGGGGGTTCTATCATTTTGTTATTGATTTCCTGTGAATTCCTTCCGGCTCCATCATCAGACCCTGGATACCACATAAAACCAGAGAACTCACCAAGACAAACCAAATGAGCCAAAACTCGAAGGGGTACCATCATTTTGTTGTTGAGTTCCTGTGACTACCTTCCGGCTCCATCATCAGACCCTTAATACCACATAAAACCAGACATGATCTCATCAAGACAAACCAAATGAGCCCAAACTAGAAGAGATTCCATCATCCGATTGTGTAGTTCCGTTGACTACTACTACTACTATTACTACTACTGTAGTTTTTAATTGTCATAGTTCTGACGCCCATGTGCAGCATCTTTGGACGTCGTTAAATTGTTCAAAATTGACTTGCAATCCAGTCCTAAACATTATAACACAGTGAATTAAATTAAAGCTTGTTTGAAGCTACTAAACCAATTTTGATGAAATTTATACAGCACCACACAAGAGATCTTCTTACTCAAGTAAAAACAATCGTCTAATTCGTTTCAGAAATCCCAAGATATTAGAGAACATAAACTATAAAACAAATTGATTTTCTAATAAAACTACGGAACCAATTTTGATGAAATTTATATGGAACTACACGGAAAGTTTACCCTTTTGAATAAAAAAACAACCATCTAAATCGGTTTAGAAATCTTAGAGATAAACACAAAATAAAGGCAATATAAACACAAAATCGAATGGATTTACTCAACAAAACTATTTATTCTCGAAAAACTGCTAAACCAATTTTGATACAATTTATATGGGACCACCTGGAAAGTATATTCTTACAAACAAAAAAATATTTTTTTAAATCAGTCCGCAATTGACGGAGATATAGACCGACATAAATAAAAAAAAAGTACATATAGCCGAACATATGACCGTCTCCTTTTGTGAAGTCGATTAAATAGTGTTTTACTTGATCAATTTATCACAGCTCACTGGAACAAATCAGTCTCCAAGGAGGATGTAATACTATGTAATAACAATCTCTGTTTGTCTGTTTGTCTGTAGAGATATAATACCAAGTAGTCTTCATTTTGCTGTCTACACTATGTCATTGTTTGTCATTAGTTTTCATCTGTATCTCCTACCTAGTTTGTGGTTTTTATTCGCTTTGTTTACTGCATTCTGGACACGATTCACAGAGTATTTTTTAATACAGGATACTATTTCAAACTACTATGTCTGTTTTTTGCTTAACTATGGACTCCGACAACTATTCAACACCAGATGACTCCGGTACGCATATTATGTACACCGAAACTTCCCAAACTATAGACCTTCGCTCGAACATGGACTCTGAATTACTTTTGCTAATGGACACCGTCGAGACTATTTCTATCGAAACTGTGCAACAGAAACACTTTTAAATTGCGGCACTCATGTCTCGCAAAGAAGGCGACACAGGCTTGTCCAAGCGAAGATCACAGCTGTTTTACTCCTGAAATAAAGCAGAAAGTCTTTTTCCTATAGAGCCTCTAAGGGTACACTATGACCCAATATTTTGTAATTACGTTCCTTACTGTACTAGCTATTCAACCTAAATCATATTTAATATGTAAAACATTGTTCAGTTGCTGGCATAATCTTCTATGGAAGTGGACATAGTCCTTTGTCATACATGATCATGCACAGTCGCTGGAATTGTATTTTGATGACATTTAAATTAAAATTAGCAGACTCGGGCCCCAGATAACCGTTGAGCCCAGAATTAGATAATTCGCACGAAAACAAACAAACTGATTGAAATATACTATCAATCGTTCACCCAAGTTAACCTAGTGCGTGATAATTGATACTCAAGTGACGTATTGCTACAATAATTCAAGATAAACTATAAAAGCGTGAAAAAAACCTCATTAGCGGCACAAGTACTTGAAGAGCGACGCCTACATATCGTTGTCGATATCCTCGGTATATCATGTAAGTATTAAACATCTATGTTTTTTGAAATACTTTTACAAACCAGGCAAGTGCAATTTGGACTCGCTTGAAGAGGGTTCTGTACAATGCATATAATATTATCACACAATATTGGGAAATTACGCCATATCTTCTCGTCGCAGATACCTCAGAGCCTCAAGACGAAAGTTTATAATTAGTGCGTGTTGCCAGTGATGTCATACGGCACTGAGACGTGGTCGCTAACTATTGATCTCATACACAAGCTCAAAGTCGCGTAGCGTGCAATAGAGAGAGCTATGCTCGGTGTTTCACTACGTGATAAAATCCGCAACGAGGAAATCCGTAGAAGAATCAAGGTTTCAGAGTTTGCAATTCGAAGTGGCAATGGGCAGGCCATATAGTTCGCAGAACCGACAACCGTTGGGGAATAAAGATTCTTGAATAGCGACCACGAACAAGCAAGCGAAGTGTGGGGAGACCACCCACACGATGGACAACGACATTGTGGCCATCGCAGGAAGTCGCTGGATGGAGGTGGCACAGGATCGCTCGTCATGGCGCTCTTTGGGGGAGGTCTATGTTCAGCAGTGGACTTCTCTAAAGGCTGACATGATGATGATGACACAATATTGAGAGATTTATTGTGTTATTTTGTTATTTATTGTGTTATTACCATAGACTTCTTATAGGTTTTCTTGTAATATATGTAATGAACTATTATATTATATCTGTATATATCTTTTTTTAATTTTAGGTTCATTAAATTTGGAGATATGAGGCATAAATGATAAATTATCATCTAATTCCCTTGATAATTATTTATTTGAATGTTATAAAAAACAAGCACTCTCATTGGATTTGTCACACGATACAGTTGACAAACTTTTTTTTTAATGTTCCTATTTGCCCCCTAAGAGTGACCCCCAATTTGAACATGTATTTATTTACATCACACGTCCGTGTATGGGTTATAGAAATTCATACGTGCACCAAATTTTTACTTTACTCGTCCAACAGATTTGGAGCAAATTTGTAGACGGACAAATAGACAGACACTCGAGTGATCAAGGTATTTTTTTTCATTATGACGTATGGAATTCTAAAAACAAATATTTGATTAAACAACATTTTAACGGATTACATTACTTGAATTAAGCGAAATTAAACAAAAACCATGCATATAGATAAAAATATATAGAACTCCCCCCTTATCCCCATTATAGCTAGAAGCATCATCAAAGCTGGACCATTCGTTTGAGACTTGCGATCCTAACCACCCACACCTATCAGTTTTCAAATATCAAAAAAACCCATCAAAATCGTTCAATTCATTACGGTGCTGCCTCCGATCCACCCCCCTATTAAAGCTAAAAACTAGAAGTGAGGCGTATTTATCGTCACAGGTAGAAGTCACTGTTAATTAAATGTCACAGACCGTCACAGCGACAAAATATCACACATACCAGCGACTGTGACTCGACTTTGCAATCTGCAATGATTTGCCTGTGACTCTGTGACTGCTCTGTATGAAAAAAATATTATACTATCTTTTAGCTTCCATCTCTTTTACACTTATTAGAAGTAAGGTGTCAGAAAGAGATTAACCTAGTGTTTCATAACTACGCTCTGAACTGTGACTGTGACTTGGCTACCTATGTACTCGTACATATGAACAAAGTGTAATATTAAGCGGCCTTTTAATATTACCTAACATGGACGGATAATAAAGGCGCGCATGCGTCGTGCGTCGCGCATGCGTCGTCGAGCCAGTCCATTCAAACTCAAAGAAGTAAATGAAATATATAACCTATTTACACTACGTTAAGAATTATAATGCTTTGTGTAGGTTACGCAACTTATTTATTTTGGATTTGAAACCTAACAAAAACAAACAGGACGGTTTATTTTCTCAGTTTGAAAAATTTCATATGATTTGCTAAGTTTAGATATATTTTGTTTAAAAAACATTGAATCGTGAAATAAACTTGTAAAAATGGTTAACAGAAAAATGAGTGTCGTATGGGACCATTTTGCAGACGTAGGTAGTGCATTCGTAACTTGCAATATTTGCAAAGTAAAATCTTTCTAATCTAAAAAAAACATTTGGAACGGAAATATCCTACTGTACAAATAGTATCAAGAATGTCTATGCAACCACAGCAAAATAACGTATCTACAGCAACCTCAACAAATACAATACAAACTCAAGCAGGTTCATCTTCTGCGCCTGATCTTACACTTGCTACTATTGAGGCTGCTGTCGCTCATCAAATCCAACCAACACAGACTGCGCCTGCAAGAATTGCGAGGCAAGCCGGTTTGAAGTTTTACCATGACATAATTGCTGCACTCCGGGTTGGCTCCTGACTAGGGAACTCC
Source organism: Alsophila aescularia (assembly GCA_946251855.1). Taxonomy (NCBI): domain Eukaryota; kingdom Metazoa; phylum Arthropoda; class Insecta; order Lepidoptera; family Geometridae; genus Alsophila; species Alsophila aescularia. The sequence continues at coordinate 54,427,036 of OX276373.1, forward strand.
TCAGCGGTTAAGGCACAGCTAATATTAAAACAAAACTGCACATTATTTGGTTACCTGAGACATTTATTTTTTAACCCCCGAACAATGAGACGTTGGGTGTTATAAGTTTAGGGTGTGTATCACTGTTTGTGCGTGTGTGTGTGTGTGTGTGTGTGTGTGTGGGTGTGTGGGTGTGTGCGTGTGGGTGTAAATATGAGTGTGTGTATATGTATGTGTGTGTGTGTGTGTGTGTGTGTGTGTGTGTGTGTGTGTGTGTGTGTGTATGTGGCATCGTAGCTCCCAAACGATTGGACCCATTTTGATGCGTTGTTTTCTTATTGAAAGTTGATGTGATCGAGATAGTTCTTAGATAATGGGGGATGGGGGGAGAGGTGGGAGATGAGAAAAGGGGGGTGAGAATCGTAGCTTCCAAACGAATGGACCGATTTAGCTGTATTTTTTTGTTAGAAAGCAATGGTAAACAAATGAATGGACCGATTTTGATGCGGTTTTTATGCGTGATCGAGATGCTTCTGGGCTGGTGAGCCGGGGATTACATATTTTTTTAGTTTGTGCTTGTTTCCAGTTTATCCCGGTTTGCAGCAGCAGTGAACCTCAGAACTCATGACGACTGGAACTTCAGCGATGCCTTGGAAAGGCATAATATGCATGGCATTGCTACTTCCTTTAATTTCTGCAAGATGTTGCAGACGGACAGATATCTACTTTAGCTATAAAAACCATTTGGAATATGATTGCTATCATTTTGAAAATGCCGTAACACCGACATTTTCCTCGCCTTATGACTGCGTTGCGAGTGTATGCGGTGACGGGGAAATCGCACCCGGATCTTACTGCGGCAAGGGTCCTTGCAACATCTTCGGTTGCAATTGTGACGGGGGGTGTTTTGAAGGAGACCCAGTAGAGAATTTCAAACGAAAATATTCTAAAGAAGTCTATGCTGCTGTGTTAAAATAGGAAGCATGCTAATAAACTATACAAAAAAAAAACAATCAAATAAATCTTTCCTTATAATAAAATTGGCATTATTTACACGGAGATAGGTAATTTTCTTCATCACAGTGCCTATTCGGTTGAATATGTTCTGTGATTTATGTGTTTTTTTAAAAGTGATTGTTTAGATTAATAACCGTGATTTTATAAATAAAATATACATTTATCTATATATATATATATATATATGTATGTATATATATATATATATCTACATTTTAGAAAATTCAATATTTATAAGTACATTCAATATTTATAAGTAGTCTCATTGTCACTTTTACCTTTTATATTTGTAGTTTACATGTTTTGTTATAATTGTGACATTTGAAAAAATATAAAGAATGAACAAATATGGAAAAAATACATCCCCGTAGAGTTTCTTGGTGCTCTCTTCTCTAACGGGCGTATTTCCGAAGCACCGGTAGAGTCAGAAGGGTATTTCCTTTTCCAGTGTGAGATTTAACTCTGTTGGCACATGAAAGGGAAATTTCCTTTTCAAACTCAAAGATTACTTATTTTATCTAAATTTGGATTGATTTGATCTTTTTATAATATTTGTATATCTCTTTGTTCAGGAGATGTTAATTTTGACTTGTAAAAGTGCTATTATTTTTGCCTATTTACAATAAAATACTTTGACTTTGACATTATTAATGTTTTTTCTTATCTATACTTATTATAAAGCAGTAAGTATCAAAAAATGTGTACAATGAAGATCATTCTAAAATAAATGGTCTAGGATAGGTACTTAAAATAGGCTACTGAACTCTTGTTCAGTACATATAACTTTTTAAAAAATCGCGTCTAGCTATTTGTCTGTACCTATGTTTGTTCGCGCATCACGTAAAAAACTACTTGACCCACTGCGATTCGGTTTTCCTTGTTGGATAGCTAAGCGGTTGATTTAAAAGCTGAGGAACTTGTGATCTTAATCCGATGATTAGAAGCCGAGCAATCGATAAAAACTTTTTGACAGCTGAAGGAATATTGATCAAATGTTGGTATATTGGTATTTTAGGTCTAGTACATAGAGTACTTTTAATTCAGAGAACTGACCACGCGTCGCGAAGTACAGCTAGTAAATAATTAATAGAATATTGTGAGAATTTAAACCATTTTTTGTTTCAATCAGTAAATCTTATAAGACTCGCTGTACCCGCGGCTTCACACGCGTGGTCATTTCTCTAGGTTATAAGTACTTTATGTACTACTCGTTTCAGCTGGAACGGGAAGTGCTAGAAATATGATCTGCAAGAACCCACCCGAAAAAAAAAACATATTTTTTTTTATATAAAACATTTATTTCTTATTTACACTATTAAAATTTATTTTCTATTTTTAGTTTGGTTTTCTATATAAAGCGTGTTTTTTGTTTTTTTTAAACTATTATTTATTTTCTACTTTTTTTTTTCGAATTATTGCATTGTCATCGGTCTTTAACAGGTGTGCAAAATTTGAATGAAATATGACCGTTTAAAGTGGGTCAAAATAGCGTCAAAAGGAGTCGGTTACAAACATACAAGTGAAGCTAATATAAATCGTATAAAAAGCATCCCATTTTCTTCTAGGATATTAAAAATAAATGCAAAAGTAGGTAAAGCACCCAATGCTTATGATGTTTTTGACAGACTTGTGAATTCTTTTCTATGGCAACCACATACTGTGTTGGCAACCGTTACTTTCAGAGAGTAATCAACATTTTCCAGTTAACTCATGGAAACTTACAATTTTCCAAGATAAAAAGTATCCTATGTTTGATTCCAGGGTAAAAGCTGTCTCCATTCCAAGTTTCATTAAAATCCGTCCAGTCCTTATCGCGTGAAAGCTTCCCAAACAAACAAACAAACAAACAAACAAACAAACAGACAACGTTTCTTTTTTATATATTGGTATGGATCATCATCATCATCATGTCAGCCTTTAGAAGTCCACTGCTGAACATAGGCCTCCCCCAAAGAGCGCCATGACAAGCGATCCTGTGCCACCTCCATCCACCGACTTCCTGCGATGGATACAATGTCGTCGGTCCATCGGGTGGGTGGTCTCCCCACACTTCGCTTGCTTGTTCGTGGTCGAATGGCCTGCCCATTGCCACTTCAACCCGCAAACTCTGAGAGCTATGTCGGTAACCTTCGTTCTTCTACGGATTTCCTCATTTCTGATTCTATCACGTAGTGAAACACCGAGCATAGCTCTCTCCATTGCATGCTGCGCAACTCTGAGCTTTTGTATGAGACCAATAGTTATCGACCACGTCTCAGTGCCGTGTGTCATCACTGGCAACACGCACTGATTATAAACTTTCGTCTTGAGGCTCTGCGGTATCTGCGACGAGAAGGTATGGCGTAATTTCCCGAACGCTGCCCATCCGAGTTGGATTCGTCAGTTGACCTCTTTGTCGAAGTTGGATCTACCCAGTTGGATCGTCTGACCTAAGTAGACATAGTGATCAACAGCTTCGATAATATCGTTCCCAACATAAACCGGCATGGGTACGACATGGGCATTTGACATGATGTTCGTCTTGCCCATGTTCATTTTAAGACCCACCTGTTGGGAAACAATATTGAGGTCACTGAGCATTGTCCTTAGGTCTTCCAGGGTTTCAGCCATGATGACTATATCATCAGCAAATCGAAGGTGAGTGATGTATTCGCCATTGATGTTAACACCAAATCCGTTCCAGTTCAGAAGCTTGAATATAGGTAGGTGCAGAGGTGAACAGTTTCGGAGAAATAACGTCTCCCTGTCTCACCCCTTTTTGCAGCTGGATAGAATTCGTGCATGGCTTGCCATAGTCACCACGCTTAGCAGGTGGATTGGTGACCGCAGTGTAGCAAATGTGCTCGGAGGACGCTGCTGCCCATCTTCCGGTGTATAATCCCTTAGTCGCCTCTTACGACATTCACGGGCGGATTGGGAGGGGTCTTATTCTAAGCCGAGAACTCCAAAATCGCTTCCAAATCTTTATCGAATGCGAGACAGTGGCCGAACTAAACCACGGGCTGGTGGAAATTGTAGACGCGGTTGGGCCAGAGTTGCTTAAGACCCACCGCAAAAAAAGAAAACAAACTCTCTGAGCATACAGTCAAACTTATGACAGAACGAGGTGAAATGAGGCTGCTGTCAAATGTCAAGCTACAGCTTGCTTAACAAACAGATCTCGAAGTCGATGTGACACATTTTGCGATGAATACAAAATGTATTATGAACGCAATGTAGCGGAATAAGAGCTCCAAAGTGTTCGCAAGAGATCTGTATATTGGGCAAAAATTGTTGACGAAGCTGAAGACCGACAGTGGCATCATTGTTTCGTGAATGCCAGAGATTCGCAGTGAGCTCGAGAAGCTCTTTAGGCAATTATACACCTCATCGCATAGTCCTCCTAGCACGACTAGCGATGCAAGAGACCGTTTGACCCGACATTATACCGAAGATATCCCGGATATGGAATATATCAGAATGGCTCTCAAACAGCTTAAGAGCTTAAGTCACCACGGGAGGATGGAAACTGGTACTTAAAGTCCTTCAGAGGCTGTTTAGCTCGGTCATCCTCGAGGGTACTACGCTAGAGGCATGGCACAGGAGCGTAGTGGTGTTGTTCTTCAAGAAACTTGATAACACCCTCTTGAAGAATTAAAGGCCCAGTTTGCTGCTGAGCCACGTCTATAAGCTGTTTTCGAGAGAAGTTACAAACAGTCTCGCTCATAGGTTTGACGACTTTCAACCTCCCGAACAAGCTGGATTCCGGAAGGACTTTAGCACCGTAGACTACATCCATACGCTCCGGCAGATTATACAGAAGACAGAAAAGTTTAATCGGCCACTATGTGGACTACTAGAAAGCCTTTGATTCAGTCGAGACCTGGGCAGTGTTACAGTCATTACATCGGTGCCAGATTGACTACTGGTACATCGAAGTGTTAAAGTGTTTGTACATGACTGTCCGTCTCTAAGATCAAAGCACGAAAGGGTGAGACAGGGGGACGTTATTTCTCCGAAACTGTTCACCTCTGCACTGGAATATATATTCAAGCTTCTGAACTGGAACGGATATGGTGTTAACATCAATGGTGAATGCATCACTCACCTTCAATTTGCTGATGAAATAGTCATCATGGCAGAAACCCTGGAAGACCTAAGCACAATTTTCAGTGACTTCAATATTGTTTCCCAATAGGTGAGTCTTAAAATGAATATGGGTAAGACGAAAATTATGTCAAATGTCCATGTCGCACCCATGGCGGTCTATGCTGGGAACGATATTATCGAAGTTGTTGATTACTACGTCTACTTGGGTCAGACTATCCAACTAGGTAGAGCGAACTTCGACAAACAGGTCAACCGAGGAATCCAACTCGGATGGACAGAGTTCGGATTTTTTATAGGCGAAAATTACGCCATACCTTCTCACCACAGATACCACAGTGCCTCAGTACGAAAGTTTATAATTAGTTCGTGTTGCCAGTGAGCACATACGGCACTGAGACGTGGTCTCTAACTATTGGTCTCATACTCAAGCTTAAAGTCGCGCAGCGTGCAATGGAGAGAGCTATGCTCGGAGTTTCACTACGTGATAAGATAATCCGTTACGAGGAAATCCGTAGAAGAACCAATCAACATAGCTCTCAGAATTTGCAATTTGAAGTGGCAATGGGCAGGCCATATAGTTCGCAGAGCCAACAACTGCTGGGGAATAAAGGTTCTCAAGTGGCGACCACGAACAAGCAAGCGAAGTGTAGGGAGAACCCCTACACGTTGGATGGAAGACACTGTAGCCATCGCAGGGAGTCGGTGGATGGAGGCGGCACAAGACCATTCGTCGCGTGGTGGTCTTTGGTGGAGGCCTATGTTCAGCATTGGACTTCCAAAGGCTGAAATATTTTTTCTTTTGTTTTTTTTTTCACTGTCTGGGCAATCGTTTGACCACGATCTCACCTGATGGAAAGCGATGATGTGGTCGAAGGTGTAGCACGTTTGCCTAGTAGATACCTATTTACTCTTGACTTGAACACACCAGAGTTATATTTTACCGGAAACACTGACGAGGGCAGGGCATTTCACTACTTAGAAGTTCTTATAATAAATGAAGAAGCGTAACGCTTCGTTCTTGTGCGATGTATTTCAACCATAAAAGGATGGCGCTTTGCCGATCGTCTAGTCATACGGTAATGGAAAGATGATGGGGGAAGCAGATGGTGCAGTTCTTGTGCACACTCTCTATAGTGCAATCTGTAGAATACCGATAGGCATGCGACCTCACGTCGATGCGCCAGACTGAAAAATCTAGAAATCGTCATGACGATGATGATGATGACGATTTCTAGTTTGTACAGAAGGTTTGTAGAGACAGGTTTTTACAAATGAAGACGTGGTACCGAAAGATCTCCAATACATACATGTTTTTACAAAAGGAGACGTGGTACTGGCAGAACTTGAATAACCACCCATCGTGATGACCAAATTATTGTTTCACCTTCCTTGCGAAATCATTTCCTTACGTCAGTTAACATCAAAACAGTGCTGAATGAAGTGCGTGGAGTAAATGTGTGCGCACGAACAATAAGAAAGAGGCTAAAGGAAGAGGCTTCACCTCTTTTAGAACAGCTAAGTGTCCAAAGTTGTCTGCAGCTCACAGACAAGCTCGCTTAAGATTTGCGCGTGAACACCTAAATTGGTCTGAAGAGCCAAGGGTTATGTATTATTTACCGACGAGTGTAGGAAATGTTTGTATGGTACAGATGGTCGCAGAAGAGTCAAGCGTCACGTGGACGTGGAGAGAGAGATATGCTCAAAATTGCATTGAGGAACGTGTTTTTTATAGAGGCGGTTCGTGTAAGGTCTGGGGGTGGCATATCGATGAACGGGCGAATAGAACTTGTGTCGATTGACATGGTTCGTCAAAACGGTAACAGAGGAGGTTTAACGGCTTATTTCAATATAACAGAGATTTTAAAAGGTCGCGTGGTATCTTACGTAGGATCATAGGCGAAAATTTTACTCCAATGCAATACAATCACCGGTCACACGCCGCTGTACAAGTTCGACAATATTGCGAAGAGGTTAGGATTAGAGGCGGTTAATATAGTAAATAGCTCTTAATATAACAGATTTATAAATAACTATAGTCGTTATAAAATAGAATTAATTAATCTGCTAATGTTATAACCACATTTTTTTACTTACATCTCAAATCTTTATCATTATACAACAATAAGTCCACGATTCCGCGAATCAACAACACAAAAAAAAAACCCGGCGTCAAGAGGAACTAACGTTTATTCGTAAATCTAGGGAGTCACGTCGCATCGTATTGCATAATCATAAATGACAAGCTAGTACATTAAAACAACTATCATTATCATCAGCCTATATCTGTCCAAAGCTGGACGTAGGCCTCTCCTAATGCACACCACTGAGCTGGGTCTTCGACTCTCCAGTTCCATTTTCTGCCAGCCGCTTTTCACAGGTCGTCACTCCACCTGGCCACAGGGCGTCCTACACTACGTTTGCCTAAACGTGGTCTCCACTCGAGAACTCGTCTACCCCAACGGTTATCGGTTCTTCAGGAAATGTGACCAGCCCATTGCCACTTCAGCTTGCTTATCCTTTGAGCTATGTCGGTTATCATGGTTCTCCGTCGGATATCTTCATTACGAATCTTTTCCTTCAGAGAAACTCCGCGTGTATAATTCTATCTCATTTCTCGCACAGAAAATTGCTATTATTATTCAATGCGGAAACGCAGCTAGCGTTTTTGGACCATGCCTCATGGACACCAACTATGTTTATATTTTTAATATAGTTATTTATTCTGTTTAGGTTTAATTTTTTCTTTTAGTTTAGGTTCTAAGTTTATTTTTACTGCAAATGTACATTTCTATTCAATAAAATAGATGTTCTGAATATTTCAAAACAAGCTTTTTTGAAAAAGTAGAAGCTTTTATGCTGTAATTATGTCATGATGAAACTTAGAACGGGCTATCACAATTAAATGCGTATACTTACAACATTTCGTATCTATTCTGTTAACCGTTGAGGAGTTCTCTAATCAGTAGCCAACCCAGAGAGAAGAACCATGACATGGTAAAACTCCAAACCGGCAAGAACTATATAATGCGTACACAAAATTTTGTGTTTGTGCCGTTAACCGAAGCGCAGTTCCCAAGTCAAGAGCCAACCCAGAGTGCTGCAGACATGACTTGGTGAAACTTTAAATCGGCTATCATAATAATATGTGCACACAAATTTTTGTGACGGTGCTGTTGACCGTTGAAGAGTTCCTTTATCTGGAGCTGTTCCTGGATGTCGATTCAGGTCATGCTTGCCATGAAAATGCATTGTTATCGGAACTGAACCATCATGCAAAAATATAATTCTGTAGGAAAAGAGTAAGAGGTTCTAATTCAGCTCGCAAGATTTGACATAAACAAACATACATAGAAATATACATTATACATATATTATATTATACATATATTATATATTATACATTATATATATACATAACATACAAATATACATTATACAAACATTGCAAATTAAATGAAACCTTTTAAAACCAACGCTTTCTCAAAGCAGAGCAGTCGGGGTCTAAAAAAATGCTACATTTTGCCTTAGATGTTATTCCAGCCTGTATCCACTAACCACGCCTGGAGAACCACATCCACCAGCCCAACCTCTTCGCCAACACGGATCGTATAAACAATAAATTAAATATTATCTCTGTTTACACGTTTCCTGGTAGCGGCCCGACCTGCTGTCGCGCGAGTCGATCATTGCTATCGCGACTTCTGAACTTCAGTATTCAGTTTAAAGTTAGTAAGAGCCGATAACAAAATGAGTAAAGCCGGGTCTATTGCGGCATATTTTTGTGTTACCCACATACTAACATGTTACTAACACGAAATTCGTGTTAGCTAACAGGATAACACGTTATTCGTCGCGGATGGAAAACATCACCCGCGTTCGCCAGCGAGGGTAGTTCATTTTGTGTTAGTATTCGTGCCGTCAACATCTTTGCTGGATATTTGAAAATCATAACCTCCCTTTGTAGCATACAATACTTGTAATTGTATTATACAGATACTGTGTAGCATTTTGTGAGTCGGAATAAATGGATTGGAATCAAAAAAACATTTTAACTTTACTGAGCTCATTTTAGAGCGTGATAATTGCCAACAAAAACATTATTCGCTGTTAAGTTGCAGTAGACGGGCTGTTGTTACTAACATGTTATATAACACGGTTAGCTAACAACATTTTGTTAGTAACATCTCGCAGTAGACCCGCCTTAAATACAGCCGAGATAACCAGCATTGTCCAAAGACTAAAAGGAGCAAGCTGAAGTGGAAATGGGGCGATCATATCTCTCGCAGAAACGACAACAGTTGGGAAAACCAACTTGTGGGAGGCCCGCCGGCCAGGTGGAGTGATGACTTGCGAAAGGTAGGGTAGGGTAGTGAATAGATGACGTGATGACCCCACAGAGGTGTCGCCGGAGGTCCTCCCGACCTCGAGGGTCGGTCACCGGCTCAAGGGGTCTTACTAGCAGCGGGCAATAATCAGGAACAAGCCGAATCAGATCGGATTTCTTGACAATTTGGATATACAATATTAGCACTGGAGATGAGGCTGGTAATTTAAGTCGTTTATTTACATTGAAGACCACTTATTAAACAATTGAACTGATTGAATTTCGAACTGTTTGTTTTAGTTACAAAACTAGTATTAAGATGATGTTATAAGAAGCCCTCGGAGGAACTTTACTTCGGAGAATAAGCTTAGGTAGATAATTTACAAACTAATTAGGAGGTCTTGTCTGAACCAGCCGCTTGAATCAAATGTATGAATGACAGAGAAAACGAGAGTGATAGGATTATATTAAATTTTAGAATGGAAGTAGAAATATGTGTGTGGACAGTACACAGTGATATATTGTGGATAAGGTTGTAATGTTGATGAAAAACGATGACATCGTCACAGTGGGTCTTGGCCTCCACCAACAAAAGACGCCATTGCTCTCTGTTTTGCGCGGCCTCCTGCTCTTCACGCAGATCCTTCTCCACCTCATCTGACCAGCAGTACCTGGAACGTCCAGCCGGGCATCGTCCTGTCGGTAACGTCCCAGTTACGCTCCCTTCTCAGCACGATCGTCTTCCATCCGCGCGATTTGTGCACCATCGAAGCTTGTGTACCTTTTCTCGCTCGATGATGTTTGGCTCGGCGAACAGCTCCTCCACTTCCATTTCTTCCGCTCTCTCCAACTGCAGTCATCTTTACGTATTTGTTTTGTAGTTTTTTAAACTTATTTTTAAATAATTTATGCTTCTAGTACATTTAAGTTCCATTTAAATTTTAAATGATTTTTAGTAAATCCATTTGAAATCTTATTTTTAATTTAAATATATATTTCAGTTCAGTTTCTCTCAGGTGTGCGATCAGCTTCAGGCCTCATACACAAATTTTACTTTCTGAAACAAATTTTACCTGCTCAATTCCAGGAGTATTTCCATTATGAACTTACATGGAATTAGGTGTTTTTTTTTTTTTTAAAGTTTAAAATCTAAAACCCGACTATGCTCGCCTAATGGATAAAAAATTTGGAAACAAGAACATTAAAACGATTCAGAAATTTAAAACATTAGAGCCGGGGGAGTGCGCTAAGCGCTTTACTAATTTGGTTAAATACTGATGAATTTATATCGCACTCCTACGGCCCTAAAGTTTTAAATTTGTAAAACGTTTGATTATTCTTGTTTGTAATCCACTAACACCGTAGTCGGGTTTTAGTTATTGAACTTATACTTTCATATAACTTTTTTTAGAGTTATAAACACATATATTTTCGAAATGTGCTAATTAAACCTTTTCATTTGATACCAAACAAGGCATCATAGAAAAAAAAAAGTTTTAATATTTAGTTCTAGACTTTATGTCCTCTAGAGGGCGCCATATTAAATTTAATGTGTCGTCTCATAGCCTATAACTAGCGGATGTTAAAGGCGCTTCCAACGCTACCTCATTTGTTATATTATTATGATAAGTAGTTTAGATGTTACGAGGGAACAGCTGAACATACATACATACTGGTTAAAATCATTTTAAGCTCCTTTTTGCTTCGCCGTAATCGGGTAAAAAGGCCCGCCCATTGTTTCCAAGGTTGGCAACCGTCATCTAGACGAACTATTTGGTGTAAGACAGTATGCGTAGAGGAGACATAAATAGAATACCTACATACCAATTAATAGCTACTGCTTCAAACCTTCGATGGTAGAAACAAATAAGGATTCATTAAATTCGCCCGAATCGTGTTCCACCAAAACACCTCGCAATTTAAAATTTCCGCGCATGGACCACTTATAGTGGAGGCGGCTTCTTTAATTGGCAATATGTATCTAAACTTAATCATCATATAAAGTAAAAAGCAACTATCCATAGTTTTGAGCCGGGGCAGCACACAACTAATCGACTACGCGCACTGACACACGCTTGTGTAAGTAACACGTAAATGCTTGCGTGGAGCGAACAGGCAAGTGATACGGGTTAAAGCATGTGGAAAAAGGATGAAACAATACCACTTGCCATCTGTTGATGACGAACTGTGACGAACGTTTTTCATACTCGGTAATTGTAGCTGGGAGTAGGCGATATAAAATTCATTTTATTCTCTTAAAAGTGTTTCACTCTATGGCCTCCGATCCGAGCTTAATGTTTCATGCAGTGTCGAAAGGGAAGCTCTTGTTTTTTCTTAGCATTATAAGCTACGACAAGACATTTAAGGAAAATATAAGACAACGTTTAATTTCCTCAAAATAAAAGTGCTCTCACTGCGATTTTGAGTGCAGAGTGAATAAAACGTTTGTAAAAGAAGTCATTTTATCCCCGACTTCAATATCTGCCCTTGCCTTCGGTTCGAGCGGATACATGTCTCGGATAAATAACTTGTGTCATGCACTTGTACAATCTACTATTCTATTCCCAACGTCTTGTATAGTGTGCGTAATTAGTGAGGAGAAGTAAAACATCTTTATATAGAAGAAATCTTGAGTCGTAGGTCTCTGTTGAATAAGGTCCAGTCCCCTCTATACACTAACAAGCCCTCAGGTTTCCGGACTGCGTCGATGTGCATAGATCTCTATTACCAGTTTGGCCTGCACCCAAACACTAACTTACATAAGCTCTTGCTACAACCTAGGTAAGTAGCTATAGCCTAAACATACATTAGTTGACCTAGCCAAAACGTAGTTTCTCCTTTTCCTTCTAGGAACTAAAATTAGGTATTAGACTAAAATAAGGCGTATTTTTACCAGACTACGGCGAAGCAAGGGAAGGGTAATGAGTATAACAGTCTGTATGTATAAATGTGTATTTATGTACGTATATGTCGTGGCGATATTGTAAAATTGATAATTTCAAGAAATGTTGGCTACATCATCAAACATTTTTGATAGGTATGTAAACATCTAATGGCACGGTACGGGGGTAATGCCATCTCTGCCATCTTTCCGCCTCGGAGTATATAGCTCGGCCATATTCAATGTTTACACATCAGCCAGGCGTCCCGCGATGGCATTTTTTTATTCTATGAAGTTATGAATGAATCAATTCAACGAATTAATGATTAGCGTTTGACAATAGAAACAGCTAAACGCACGACTACTTCATGACATGGTGCAAAATTAGTGATCATATTGTCAAACAGTAACATTATCCACCGCTACGAGGCGCTCGCTACGCTTCGCTCCCGCTGTCTCGCCTTCGTGTTTTATTTAGTCTTAAATATCTGTTTGAACACTTTTTTTTATCATGAAATCCCTACATTAATGATATTTGATGATTTGGCTAAACGTGGATTGAAATATCATTAAACTTTGATGTTTCAACGATATGGTCAGTTTTTACCCGACTGAGGAGGGTTATGTGTTTGGGTACAACCCAATATGTGCGTGTTTGTTTGTACGTTCTAAAATTCTCATTGCTGCTTTTTCTATATCAGGAACAAAGACATAATTCCTACGATTTAAAAAATCCATAGTTGCAAAACGTCTCATCATATAATGTCACGTTCTCAAAATGTTAATGTCGTAGAAAGTCACATTCTCAAGATATCAGCAATGCTTCTACCACCAAAGATATCAGCAATGCATCTACCACCAAAGATATCAGCAATGCTTCTACCACCAAAGATATCAGCAATGCTTCTACCACCAAAGATATCAGCAATACTTCTGCCACCAAAGATATCAGCAATGCTTCTACCACCAAAGATATCAGCAATACTTCTGCCACCATTATAATATTTGTAGAAGGTAAAAAAAAAACTTACTAGCTACAGTAATTACTGCTTTTTTGTAGTTGAACAAAAAATAAACAATCAGCTAATCCACACCAATATATAAAAGTGAAATGTTGTCTGTTTGTTTGTTTGTTTGGGGAGCTTTCACGCGATAACGGCTGAACGAATTTTGGTGAAATTTGAAATGGAAATAGATTATACCCGGGAATAAAACATGGGATCCCGAAAAGGGATCTTTTTATCCGAAAAATGCTAAGTTTCCACGGGAAAACTGGAAAATGTTGATAACTCGCTGTAAGGAACGGTTGCTACGGAAACGAAATAATAACGAGTCTGTCAAAATACATGAAAAGCGTTGGTGCTATACTTTTGCATTGGTTTTTAATATCCTAGAAGAACATAGGATGCTATTTATTCGCGATAAACTGTAGTCCACGTGGACGAAGTTGCGCGCGGGAAAGCTAGTTTATCATAAAGACCTCATTCATATGCAATACAAATCAAAACTTTTCTGTAGGTACCAGCTTCTGTAGCGCAAACTACTTTTTTCCCAGTGACTGGATATAAACGATAATATTATTTATCGACCTAATTTAATCAGAGAGATTGTATACAAACACTTTTCAATGGCCTCGGAATCAATCAACGATTTGAGAGATTTGTTATTTCCTGTTTTTTACTACAGTTGGGTAAATTTAGACTATGGCACGCTTTGGATGAAGACGAATTGATGCATACTTCGCTTGTCAAAACCAGACCAAGTTTTTAGTTTGAATACATAACCCTTGTTTGGTTCACCATCATCGAGAAGAAAAATAATAGCCTATGACACTCGATTAATGTAGACGAATCGGTTGATATACATCGCTTGTGAAAATCGGACCAAGTTATTACCAAAATTAAAAGACCGAAATTAAAATAATTAAAAGATCTATGTAATAACTTGGTTTTGAGTTTTTTTGAGTTTCAACACATCACCATTCCTTTGCTTCACCGTAGTCGGGTAAAAAAGTAGCCTATGACACTCTGAAGACGTATCGATCGAAACCACGCTTGTCAAAATCGGACTAATATGGGAACATCCACATATATACATACATACAGAAACTGTTAAACTCATTACCCTTCCCTTGCTTTGCCATAGTCGAGTAATAACATTTCAACCGAAATATGCAGATGCCTACCATGCAGAAGGCTCCAGTTTTATTGAGGTCAGGCGCTGCATGGACCTCCTCAGGAACACCACTGCTAGTCTTTAACAAAGATTTTGGACTTTGCGTTCTATTATCAATTGTGGTAGCTAGAATTGTAGTTATTGTAGCCATATATCTAGTTAGGGGAAGATATGGCAATGTGTTCAATCAAGAAAAAAAAGGAAAAAAAGGTTAAGAAAAATTGTAATGTGTTCAATAAAGAGTTATTGTATTGTATTGTATTGTATTGTAAAACATGCCCGATGCGCTGCAAAATCTTGGTTTCTTCATAAGGATGCGTTAAATGCGTTATTATATTGCACCCTTACGCAATTATGCTTTTCTAGTGTACCTTGTCCAAAGCTGACATGTATATAAACTTATATATGTTATATTATTTAATTATAGTATATATATTTATGTGTTTAACAAATTTATGATAACACATTATGTAAGTATGTATACAAATATTAAGTTATATAGTTGTATAGTTTATATAGTTGTTATTTATCTATTAACTTTTTTGTTCCAAAGTAAGTCTTCATCACTGACCGCAATGTTTATTTTATATTCCGGTCCATTCAAAGGTTGCCTGTAAGAAATTGCAAACAGCGATAACGCCGCCTATTGTACAACATTAGATTTTATATATAATTACTGTTATGTTGTTTTTTTTTATTGTAAAGTGTTCAATAAAGAGTTATTGTATTGTATTGTACAATAAGCCTTAAACAAGGTATGTTTTACCTAGTGAGTACATTTGGCAAGCTCCTTCTTTCCCGCTCCATATCCATGTCATCCGCCAAATCTTCGGTCATAATGTGACCGAGATACTTGAACTGTCCCACAACCATTATTAGCGAACCCAACAAACAGACATCGGGCACCCTCTCCAAAATGCTGTTTAGCATATTGTTCGCATATTGCCAATAGTTTCCTAA
Organism: Alsophila aescularia; assembly: GCA_946251855.1. NCBI lineage: Eukaryota > Metazoa > Arthropoda > Insecta > Lepidoptera > Geometridae > Alsophila > Alsophila aescularia. The sequence continues at coordinate 54,442,461 of OX276373.1, forward strand.
GTCTATTAATCGAGGGGCTGAGAAGCACCATATCATCAGCATAGCTGAAGTTATTAACACAAACTTCACCAATATGGCATCCGATTCTGGTGCTTCTCAGCTCTTTGATCAAATTATTTACATAAACATTAAACAGGTCCGGAGAAGTAAGTCCCCCCTGGCGTACCCCGCAGTCCAGTCTGTAATCACTGGATGTCGTGTCACCCCATCTCACTGCATTTGTTTGGTTTCCGTATCAGTACTTAAACACGTTCACCTCTTTATCCCGGACATGAGTCTGGGACAGTTTGTTCCAAAGAATATCATAATTCACCAAATCAAACACCGACTCAAGTCCAGAAAACAGGCATAAACTGATGTTTCACGTGTAAGATATTAGTTTACTGTGTGTTTTAGACTAAAGATAGCAGTGTCCGTTAAAAGTCTGGGACGGAAACCAAACTGATCATCGTCGATACGTATATTGTTCACCAATATGGGCTATAAAAGCCGTTAAAATATCTTACCTATTACGGTCCCCAAAGAGATACGAGTAAGTCTGTAATTAGCTGCACTACTCAAATTACCGGTCTTATTTTTAACAATAGGTACAACAATAGTTTTCATCAAATTATCCGGCAAGAAAGAGTACATTAGACATAAGTTAAACAAATTACAAAATTTATTATAAATTAAATCCCCAGCGCAAAGAATGTGTTCGAGACTTAACCCGTCGTGTCCTGGTGACTTACCACGCTTCATATTACGGACAGCTTTCATCACAACTTTCGTGCTAAATGTGAGTTTAGATTTCAAGACACAAGTTGGGGACGTTCGCACTCTCTTGGAAATCTGATTGAACCCTGAATTTGTTTGAAAATAGGTCTGCAATCTCTTTAGGGTCCTGCAAGCCATCAACCGTCACCGGGAGAGCCTTTTTATAATTAAGTGTTGCGTTCCAAAATTTTATGAAATTCTTGTTGTGTCTATGAGTCGCCAATATGTCCATTTTGATTCTCTCTTCGTTGGCTTGACATCACTTTAACTTATTTTTAAATATCTTACGTGATAAAGACATATTAGTATAAATATCGCCAGCGCAAAAGTGACAGATCACTTTTCCGCTCGGCACGGTTGTATCAAGATGTAACTAGATACTTGCACTAGTAATTATGCTGTGATATGATATGACTTAGATATTGTAACAGAATAATATTTTATTTTTTTTTACTTATTAATATAAATGTTGATAGTTCTATTAACTATATATAATGTCATTCTTATCAGAATAGACCTAGTACCTCATTATTTGACTATAACATAATAGGTATTGCACTTTGATGAAAAGGTGCCTGTCTGAATTCCATGCTTAATAATGAATGAAAAAGAAATGGCTACCTACGTAATAAAATGTCAGTATGTAGGTATTTTACGAGACTTGTCAGATCGAATGCTATGGATTACATTTTAGGTTTCTTCTTGGTACTCATAATTAAGAAAATAATAAAATTTGTTAAAAACTTTACGTAAGTAGGTACTTTATCGTAAGCACACGGCGCGCGACTCATCGAGCGCACGTTTGACACTACCGAATGAACCGCAATATTGCGGCCGCAAAGTGTAGGTATAATATTTGTACTTGTTCCGGAGTGCGACTGGCCTGACAACAACAAAGTTTATGCATTGACAGTTAAGCAATTTGCTTCCTATTAATTTGCGTTATATGTATGATTGCAGCAGTGACATCTATAATTTCTAAGTCATAAGCGAACTCAAACAACTACATTCTCACCGTCGTGCTTCATGAGCATAAACACCAAATATACGAGTAGAGAGACATACGCAAACTGTAATGCAATGACTCTGCTAGCATGTGCTACATAAACTCCAATTCGATAGTGATTAAAGCCAAAGAAGGCCAATTGTGTGCGTTGCACCTAATTTATGCGATCGTCGTCTGAGGAGCTAGTACCGTATCTTCCCACTTTTAATAACATCTATGACTGTAGCAAGTTTCCTGTTTGCATTCACGAAAGGGCATACCCATAACAAACAAATATCAAAGGTCCAGATACACGTTGACCTCAGAATTAGATAATTCGTACGAAAACATACAAACTGATTAAAGCATACTATCATTAGTTCACACGAGCCCGCCACGTGCGTCGATACCCTGTGACGTATTGCTACAATACTTCAAGATTCACTATAAAAGCGCGAAAAAACCTCGCTAGCGCTATAAGTACTTGAAGAGCGACGAGTAACATATCGTTGTTGATATCCTCGGCGTGTCATGTAAGTATTGAAAATCTTTGCTTTTTTTAAACACTTTTTCAATATGAAAACTGGACAAGTGCGATTTGAACTCGCTTGGAGAGGGTTCCGTACGATGAATATATTATCGCATAATATTGAGAGACAAGCTTTACCGCCCGCGACTTCTTCCGCGCGGACTATTGTTTATAGCGAAAAAAAAAACATCCTATGTACTTCTAGGATATTAAAAATCAATGCAAAAGTAGCTATAGTACCGCGTATCTTAAAACACGCGTGTAACACACGTGTGTGCGCGTATCGCGTGGTATCCGCGCTCTTGATGTTTTTTGATAGACTTGTTATTTCGTTTCCATGGCAACCGTTCCTTACAGCGATCAATCAACTGTTAGATAGTTTAGGCTTCGATTTAAAAACTGGTGTTCTTGGTATCTCAATCCGATGAGTAGAAGCCGAGCAATCGATATAAATCTATTTGACGGCTGAACGAAATTTGGTATTTTGTACTTTTGGTCCTGGAATAACACAAAGGTAACTATTAACCCAGATAAGTGACCACGCGGGCACAGCTACTATTAAAATAAAACTGCATATGATTTGGTTACCAGACACATTTTTTTTTCCAGTTTATTCCGGCTTGCTGCAGCAGTGAACCGAGAACTCATGACGACTGGAACTTCAGTGATGCCGATGAAAAGCATAATATGCATGGCATTACTACTCGTTCATGTCTCTCTAATTTCTGCAAGATGTTGCTACCGGACAGATGTCTACTTTAGCTATACAAACCATTTGAAGTTTAATTGCCGTCATTTTGAAAAGGCCATAAAACCGACATTTTACACGCCATATGACTGCATAGCGAGTGTATGTGGTGACGGGGAAATCGCCTCCGGATCTTTTTGCGGCAAGGGACCTTGCAACATCTTCGGTTGCAATTGCGACGGGGGGTGTTTTGAAGGAGACCCAGTAGAGAACTTTAAACGAAAATATTCTGAAGAAGTCTACGCTGCTGTGTTAAAATAGGAAGCATGCTAATAAACTATACAAAAAAAAACAATCAAATAAATTATTCAAAATTATAACCTTGGCATCATTTACACGGAGATTTTTTTTTTGATAACAGTGCTGTGCTACTCGGTATAAATATAGATCATTTTTACACTTCAATACTGTTTATTTAGATATTGTTTAAAGTACCGAGCAAGCGTGTGCGTTTTCGGAAGTCCGGCTGTTCTTCTTTACATGTCGCATTTCTCAACCGATCTAGACGAAACTTGGTATACAGGTTTAATTCATTTTTAGAACTTTTTTAACGTCGGGGATTTTTGATTGGGTAATTTTAGCTTGTTATTATGTTTTTGTTAAACTATCCATTAAGTTCACAACTTTACAGAACGTAGAAATGTTTTTGTTTGACAAGTAAAAGAGTTATTAATAACTAGCTCATGCCCGCGGCTTCGCATGCGTGGTCATTTCTGCAGGTTAAAGTTACTCTTTGTGCTATTCCAGGACCTAAAATACCAATATACCAAAATTTGATCAAAATTCCTTCAGCCGCCAAAAATATTTTGAAAAAATATTTGAACTGGGGTCATCATGGATGACCCCAGTTCTTTAAGCTGTCAACTATTTGACAGCTTAAAGAATTTTGATGAAATCTTGTATATTGTACTTTATAAGTACTTTTGGTCCTGGAATAACACTTAATTTTAAATAAAATTACCACGCCGGCAAAGCTGCAGGCACAGCTAGTTTTTAAATAATTACTTTAATAGCCAATCGTATTTTAAATTAGCACATTAAGCCGTTTAAAACATCATATGTTTAAAAAAGCTTAACCATGTTAAAAAAGTTGGCTCGGTTTGGCACCTACTTCAAAAAACTCTTTCTTATATTGTTTTTTCTTATGGTGATGCTGATGTTTGCAACAACCCTGTATAGACCAGGGTCCTACTCCTCTACTACTCCTCCACACACTACTTTCCGGTAACTTTTTGGCTAAATAAGGACAAACTTGTTTAGAACGATAAACAGCGCGCGTGCGGGCGCACCTAGCATTGTAATTTGTGGTGTGATAATGATGCCACCATTGAAAAGTGAAATATGGACATATTTCCAATTAGTTGACCAAGAAACCGCAAATGTAACATATGTGAAAATAGTTACTCACGCAAAGGACGCTCAAATACCTCACTTGAAAAGGACTTGAGGAGCTATCTTGAAGATTATAATACGTATTTAACAAGCACAAATTAAACATTTATATAATCCCCAACTTCCCATGCCCCATTATAGCTAAGAAGCTTCTCGATCAGTTTTTAAACATAAAAAACCGCATCAAAATCGTTCTACTCGTTTGGAAGCTACGATCCTCACCCTCCCCCCCTCCCATTATAGTTAAAAACCGTACTGTTTACTTCATTCAGCTTTCAAACATTAAAAAAACCGCATCAAAATCGGTCCACTCGTTTGGAAGCTACGATTCTCACCCTCCCCCTCTTCCTCTTTCCCTCCACTGTAGCTAAGAAACATCTCGATCACATCAGCTTTCAAACTGAAAAAATCGCATCATAATCCTTTCTGTTCTTTTACAGTAGCTTATCTAAAGTCACCTAGTTTTGTTTAAATTATTTTCATTGTATAGTATTTTTGGTACTGCATTATCATAATAAATATAGCATAGAGAAGAAGATAACGCTATGAATCGTCTGTATGTAATAGTTTTTCCAGTATTATTGCTATAAACAGCCGTTTCCCGGGCGCCAGGCATGTATATTAAATAGGTTTGGGTTTGACGATTGATCACTGTATAACCTGATGTTTTAAGTGTAGTGATGATGTTGTGTACGGTGATACAACTTACCAAGAATTACTAACCTGTTCACTCAAGATTAGCAGACTCCCAGGGTATACCCATCGGGAAACAGTATATGCGTAAGGAGTCTTCTTAGCGGTAACGCATGATAAATGTGGAAGCAAAACGCTCGTGCGTGTAGAGTACCTATCAACCATACAACGGTAGCGAATCGCCGCCGCCGCCGTATCTCACTTTTTAACCATAGAATTGACTTGGGAGTAAAATTATGTAACTATAACGTACCCTTTTTGAAATGAAGCCGATACAACGACCTTTTCAGGTATCTAATAATGTTCCAAATGAAAAATTTGGACAACGAACGGGACTTGAACCCGCATCGTCCGCGCCTCTGCCACATGCCACATGCCACATGCCTTTAACCAATTCGACAACCGTGACCAATACACTGCCATTCAAATTTCTCCTTTAGTCAAATAAATAATAAAATATTGATTAAATTTAAAACATTTTTTATTTAATCAGCAAATCTTATACGAAATGTCAAAATGCTCGTTTCTGTACGGTTTTGTACCCAAAGGGTCCAATCCAGACGAAGCTTATTAGGTATCAAGCCTACGTCATCCTTAAAATATAACAATCTTACTCATACTTATCTCATTTTTGCAACAATCTAGCGTTGTACAGTAACATCATCTAGTGACCTTATTGAAAAATAACATTAACAACCAAGGTGCTCCATCAATCCCTACCTAGTAGTAAAAGGGCTGATTCCACTGGAAGAAACCCAAAAGTGAGCAATTTATACTTCATTTTGAGGAGATGTTCTGCTCATCATGCTAATGATGAGCAGAATTCGGCGTATTTCCGAAGCACCGGTAGAGTCAGAATGCGGTATCCACTGTTGGATAGTTTAGGTTTTGACTTAAAATCTGGTGTACTTTGTATCTCAAAAGCCGAGCAATCGTTAAAAAACTATTTGACGGCTGAACAAAATTTGCTATTTTTTACTTTGTAGGTAGGTACTTTGGCAAAATCGGGGTACAGCTAGTTCTGGAATAATTATTAACGGTATAACTAACACATAACTACTCTCACAGACTCTGAGCATTCTCACAAATCTATAAGGGCCTACATCTCTCAGTTATTCTTAAGCCCTGGTAGCTTTGCCTACAGAAGTCCTTACATTACCAATTGACCGACTGCGCTAGATTGTGCAACCTGTTATTACAGAGGCGGTGCATGCATCACATTGGATAACCCCTTAAACTGTTACATCCGTTTCTGTATGATGTGACTGTGGATCTCACCACCTCGCATGTTCTGCTATCCTGGTAGAATTGCTACGAGAAACCCTACAGTAATGGTGCCCAGCAGCAAGAATGTAAACAGCAGATCATGTAGCAGAAATTAGCTTAATTATTACTTCGGATTAGAAGGGCAAGACGTTATTAATTTTATCATCAATATTACATAGGGATTCTGGATTCTCAGCGGTTCTAATTTCTCCTATTCTTATATAGTATGGAACTTACTACTAATCTGTGGCACCTTGCTGGTTCATTGTCATACCGCTTTGTGACTTCTGTAGTCCTAGTATCAGCAGATACTACATTCGTTACAACGTTGCCAAGCACTTGGTGAATTGCGATGAATTTTCCACAACAACTGAGTCGTCACAGATTGATGTGATGTTACTTTATCTATGACTAGCTGTACCCGCATGCTTGGTAATTTCTCTAGGTTAATGGTACTCTTTGTACTATTCCAAGAACTAAAATACCAATATACCAACATTTTATCAAAATTCCTACAGCCGTCATAAAGTTTTTAGCGATTACTCGGCTTCTACTCTAATCTACTACTACTACTTCTAATATCCAATTGAGATACCAAGTACACAAGTTTTTAAGTCAAACCCTAAGCTATCCAACAGTGAAAACCATATTGCAATCAGTCTAGTAGTTTTTACGTGATGCGCGAACAAACATACAGGTAAACAGATAAACAGACAAACAAACAAACAGACACGAATTTAAAGAAATGTTATATTCTTGTTAAGTTATATAAAGTAACTTAGACCTTTTTTTTTTAAATTATCCTCATTTTACAGACTTTTTGTTCTTATTGCTTTATTATAAGTATATTTTTTTTTTAGTAAGTTCTAACTGAGAATTAACTACTTAGTTGGAGATCGCAAGTAGAAAATTGATGGAATGAAATTGAAAAAGCGCATGATCATAATATTACATATTATTTACATAAATATTTTCTACCAAAAATATTTTTTAAAGCTTCGTGAATTTAAATCATGATTAAAAAGCAAATCGGATCATTAATAAATTGGCAAAACTCCACGTTCAATCAAGTTTCATTGACCACGGTCACGAGAAGACTGATGCTTTGCGCAAGTATACCAGCTATTTTGTTGAAGTTATTATTGTACCAATTACTCTACTGGTTATTCTTAGTACTGTGGAGCTGGTATCACAGCTCATTTGATAGACCCTATCAATATGATGATTGCCTTTATGGCCCGTTGTTGGAACGCGTCGTTAATCCATAGAGTTAAACTACTAAAACATATTCTTGAACACTACAACTTAAATGAGGTTATGAAAAAAAATATCCTTTTTTTTCAATGCTCATTAAAAGGAAAAACTTGCATTGCAAATGGTTATTAAAATAAACTACGAACTTTTACAAGCCTATACCGCATTTCGTCGGCTTTGACGTCCTACATAAATATGAAGATGATATTTAGTACTTTTGTGAAATGTTACCACTTCTGTGCTTAACTGCTCACCTATAAGCTGTAGTGTGTGCTTTTGTGATTGAGTGGTGATTCGATAAAACCCGGCGATGAGTGCCACTTATGAGTTTCTAAATTTTATTTATCTAGCTGTGCCTACGGCTTCGCTCGCGTGGTCATTTCTCTAGGTTAAAAGTACTCTATGTGCTATTTCAAGACCTACAATAAACATTTGATCAAAATTCCTTCAGCCGTTTAAAAGTTTTTTATCGATTGCTCGGCATCTGATCATTGGATTACGATACCAAGTACCCCAGGTCTTGGTCAAACCCTAAGCTATCCAACACTGAAAACTGCATCGCAATCGGTCTAATAGTTTTTACGTGATGCGCGAACAAACATACAGACAAACAAACAGACAGACACGAATTTTAAAAATGTTTTATTCTTGTTCAGTAGCTCAGACCAATTTTTTTAAATTATGCTGTGCCCGCAGCGTTGCTCGCGTGGTAGTTTTTCTGGGATATAATGATCCTATGAATTATTCCAGTACCAAAAGTACCAATATAGGTACCTACCTACCTGTGTTAATAACCTTCAGTGGCGATCCGACATGGTCGTGATAGGTTAGAAGACGAAGGCGGGAGCGAAGCGTAGCGAGCATAAAGCCCCATTATAGCTAAGAACCATCTTGAAATTGGTCGATTCATTTGAAAGGTACGATTCTCACCCCCTTTTTTTCGAAACTCCTCCCTTTTCTTCGCCCCATATAGTGAAGAACCATCTCGATCACTTCAGTTTCAAACATAAAAAACCGCATCAAAATCGGTTCATTTGTTGGAGATCAATGATCCTAACCCCCATCCCCATCCCCCCATCCTCCCTCCCATTATAGCTAAGAACCATCTCGTTTACCTCAGCTTTCAGATATAAAAAACTCGCAGCTAAATCGGACCATTCGTTTGGACGCTACAATCTCACCCCCCTTTTCTCGCTCCCCTTTTCTCGCCCCTTTTCTCTCCCCCCCCCTCTCCCCTCCCCCACCCCATATAGCTAAGCTAAGAACCATCTCGATCACATTAGCTTTCAAACAAAAAAACTGCATCAAAACCGGTCCATTCGTTTGGGAGCTAATTTATAAGGATGCCACAAACAGACACACACACACACACACACACACACACACACACTCCCTCTCACACAGTGATACACACCATAAACTTATAACACCCGTCTCTTTGTTCGGGGGTTAAAAATGTAAAACAGTAAGCAGTTTATTTAAGAATTAAAACAGCCGCAAGAGGTCGCTTTTTTATGAGGGAATGTAAATTATGTATGATAATTTATTTCTTTTTTAAACATACACTTCAGGTAAAACTAACAAATTTACAAAGTAAAAAAAAACAAAATAAATTGACAGAATTCTTTTCTGTTTTTGAGTTTTTTCTAAATTATCTGAATTTGAATTATTGTGACCTATTTTGTTGTAACAATTTGACGGTTTAATTCAGGAAAAAAAAACATTCAAATTGTAAAAATAACGCATAAAATATGTAAATGCATAAAAATATGGAATAAAACATTTCATATTGACAGCGCCATGTGGCAGAAAGTGGAAATAAATTTAAATGTGAAAATAAATGTAAATGAATAGCATGTACTTAAAAGTGATCGATCCAAATTATTTGCCTAGCTGTTTGAATGAATGGCTCAATATCACTAGGCCGTTAGATGAATGGCACCATTCATTCAAAAGGCTAGGCAGTTAATTAAACAGTGGATTAAGCTATCTGCCTACGACATATAAACGATCTCAGATGTGATTGTTTTTAGTACACAAGTAACGGAAAGAACAAAACTTAACTGAAATAATGATTATGGATTATTAATCTACACAATCACTTTTTACAAAGCAGCACAGTATATAATTTATTTTAACTTCGATTACTATAATTCTATAGAACAGATTTAACGTGGACCACTTTATTTAACGTTGACCACTTTTTTTAACGTGGAGCATTTTATTTAACATGACCCACTTTATTTAACGCGGAGCACTTTATTTAAAGTGGCCCAATTTATTTAACGTAGAGCACTATATTTAACTTGGAGCACTTTATTTAACGTGGACCATTTTGTGTAACGTGGACCACTTTATTTAACGTGGACCACATTAAAAAACGAGGAGCACTTTATTTTTTAAAAACTTTACTAATTTTTGCACCACATTTACTTGTATATACATTGTTGTGGTCTTCAAATTTGTCCAAAAAAAAGCCATAATGCTTAACTAAAACATATGGTACCTGTATAATTGACCATTATTAAAATTATAAGAGTATACATATGAATAAGCAGTATTGAAGAGATAATTGAAAAATAAAGATCAATAAAAATAAAAATAATAAACGGAATCGAGATAATCACGGCGCTACTCGATAGTAATACAGATCATCTTATGGTCATTATTCTTCTTAAACTATTGTCTATCCTGGAATCTTGCAATTCCAATTTCGTGCACTTCTCGTTTAGCTATCCAGCTGAAACTTTCAGGGTAGCTCAAAAATCGAAGACCAAGCAAAAAAAAAAGTTAGAAACGTAACAAGTGAAAAAGCAATAAAAAATGTCTAAAAGTGACAGTAATTTAAAAAAAAACCTTATAGTTTTTTATTATTAATAAGAAAGATTTATTTGATTGTTTTTTTATCGTTGTGTTTCATATTATGTGTTGTATAACTGAACATCGTAGACTTGGTCTGAATATTTTCGTTTAAAATAGTCAACTGGGTCTCCCTCTATACACCTCCAGCCGCAGTTGCAACCGAAAATGTTGCAAGAACCCTTGCCGCAATAATGTTTTTTCGGGAATTTACCGTTATTGCATACAGTCGCAAGGCAGTGATACGACGAGCTTAATTCCGCTTTTTCAGATTTTTCAAAATAATTGCAAGTATATGTCACATGATCACGATAGCGAAAGTACATTTTAATTCTAGGGCAACAATCTGCAGAAAAAAACGAGTAATAATGCCATGCATAGCATGCTTCTCAGCAGCATCACTAAAGTTCCAGTCGTCATGAGTGCTGCAATTCACTGCTGCCGCAAACCAGGATAAACTTTAATAAGTAAAATATTAAAAATTAAATAAAAAAGAAATGCTTTGACGTGTTTTTTAAATTAATGTAATTTTTTTCTCTTTTTTATCCCAATATCACTTTTTACGTTCTTGAGTTTTTTTGTTGCCTTTTCACTTTGAGCATTTTTAAGTTTTGTATATATTTTTTCCTTTTTCATCGGTTTGTGAGCTACCCTGAAAGTTTCAGCCGGATAGCTAATCGGGAAGTGCTCAAAAATTTGAATTGAAAGATTCCAGGACAGACAGAAATACATACATACAAGTGAAGTTAAAAAAAAACTTTCTGAAAAAAATAATGTCTGAGGTAACCAAATCATATGAAGTTTTATTTTAATGTAGCAGTGCCCGCGTGTTCACTGAAAAAAAAGTTACCTATATGCGTGGTCAAAAGTTACCTATATGTTGTTCCAGGACCAAAAGCACATACAAAGTACAACATACCAAATTTCGTCATATAGTGTTTTATCGAATGCTCTGCTTCTACCGATCGGATTGAGATACCATGTACACCAATTTCCAACTGTTGTTCCAATGTCTGTCTGTCCGTCTATCACAGCCAATTTGCTCCGAATCTATTGGACCAATTAAGATGACATTTGGTACACATATTAATCTCTATGACCCAAACACGGACATGTAACGTAAATAAATGAATTATGAATATGGGGTCACATTTGGCAGATATATGAAAATGATTGAAAAATGGTTTGGCAATTGCATCGTGTGATATATCAAAAGTTTTTTTTAAGTAGTTTAAGAAAATACATGTATTTTTATCAACCCCGTCTTATCCTCGAAAATACTGTGCATAAAATTAAAAAAAATAAAACAGAAAATGTTCTTTACATATAGATTACAGGAAATCCTATAAGAGATCTAAGAAACTTAAATAAAATGGAAAATCTTTCAATATTGTGAGATAGTATATTCATGGTACAGAATTCACTCCACGCAAATTCAGCTCGCACGTGTCCGGTTTTATAACAATTAAAGTGTTAAAAAATAACATTGATGTAACATTGATGTGTATTGTGTGTTACTTAAATGATACGCCGAGGATATGAATGATGATATATTAGCCGTCGCACCTCAAGTAGATGTGCCGCTAGCAAGGTTTTTTCTCGCTTTTATACCTAATTTATCTTAAAGTATTGTAGCAATACGTCACAGGAGTATCAATTATCAAGCACGAGGTTAACTCGGGTGGATGAATGATAGTGTTAGCAGTTTATCTAATTCTTAGGTCAACGGATATCTGGACATTGTTTGTTTTGACTTTGGTTTTTGGGTATTTCCATTCGTGGATGTAAACAGGAAAATTGCTACAGTCATAGATGTAATAAAATTGGGTGGATAAGGTACTAGGTTCTCGGGCGTGGACCGCATAAATTAGATGCAATGCATATTATTGGCTTTAGACACAATCGGAGTGGCGTTTGTGTAGCATGTTTTAGCAATGGCAATTATTGAAAGTTTTTATTTAACTTGCAATGTCTGTATGTATGTATTTATTTATTTATTTATTTAAGAAACACCAACAGTATACATATTAAATATTATAAAGAGTAACACTTTCATAAGACTATAACAGGTGCCATAGCATAATCAAATTCCGATATGCATACTTTTTAAAGATGTTTACAACATTCAACATTAACGGAGTGAAACGGAAAAAATAAAATAAATTATAAAAATGCTAGCAAGTGAAAACTAAGCTAGGTAGGTGCAAAACTTAACTATGAATATAGTTACACAAGCGTAACTGAATAATTCATAAAGTTTAGGAATAGGTGCAGTGCGTACTATATCCAGCAAACAAATTCACCATAAACACTTATATATGTACCTACATAATACTAGAAATATAAAAATAATACTATAGAAACTTACATTATTAAAATTACTATACAGCTATGATACAATGATCACTACAATAATAAAAAACAAAATAAAATCATTTTTGCAAAAAATGTATGTATGACTGTGTGTGTATGTTTGTTTGTTTAGGTCACATCATTCAAGCTGAATTAGAACCCTTTCTGCTTATCCTTAAGAGTTGAATTGCATGTTGGTTCAGTTCTGATCACAATGCAATTTTATGATAAGTATGATCTGAATCGACATCCAGGAACAGCTCCAGATAAAGGAACTATTCAACGGTTAACAGCACTGTAACGAAATTTCGTGTACGCATTTGATTATGATAGCCAGTTTTATTTATTATCATGACATGGTTGCACTCTCAGGGTTGAGTCCTGACTAGGGAACACCTCAACGATTAACAGCAAAGACCCGAAATGTTGTATACGCATTTAATTGTGATAGCCCGTTCTAAGTTTCATCTTGTCATGGCTACTGCATAAAATATTTTTTTATAAGGTTTTTTTATATATTATTATCTCATTCTCGCTACAGTCTGCGTATGTTACACATACTTGTAGTTGGCCACTGTAGCACTTGTAAGCAGTGACTCTCATTGCATTACAGTCTGCTTATGTCTCTCTATCTTTGTTGTTGATGCACATGATGCATGACGGTGGGAATGTAGCTGTGTGGGTGTGTTTGCCTGTAGTTGCATCTAGTCCAGTTTAAGATTACGTTATTTTAAAGCGTGCCGTATCTTTCCCTATCTAGGCTACAGGAACAAACATTCTCGCTACCGCTATTGATAATAAAAATCAGAATCCAGGTGTTTGTTGAAGACAAGTAGTGGTGTTCCAAAGGAGGTCCTCTGTTGCGCCGACCTTAATAAAAGTGGAGCCTTCTGCATTTGGCAGGTAGGCATCTGCATATTTTGGTTGAAAAAAGGTACAAAAGAAGTTATGAGAGTCAATTTTACCATAATTGAATAAAATTAGGTTTGAAGACTCATGGTATCTCCTTGAGACCTCATACTAAATAAAATTCATGATTATAGGTTTATACTTGTTACGCTTGGTTATAAGTCAGAAATATTTGGATATTTTCTTGAAATAAAATCTGTACAATGTATGTATGTAAGTACTTACTACTAATGTATGTATGTAACGTATGTACAATGTATGACCTACGGAAAAATTATGTATGTCAATCAAAAAGTGATGAATGTCAGCAAAAAAACTAAGAGTACATTATTAAAATTTGTTTTATTAATCATCATCTTCAGTGATATTATTTATTTGTATTAGGTAAAGCAAGAAGATATGTTTTTGCCCTCTGTGAGCAGAATTTTGCCAAGTCTAAGCAGTGATTATATTTGGCTGCAGATATTGGTAACATTGAATCATATAATGTTCGAGGATGTGCGAATTCATTTGCTTGTAGTATTGGACCATTGGTGATAACATTGGATACCAATGCACCTTTGTATGCCTCTCTGCGAAAAATTTATGGCTACAGTAAAGAAAATTCACGCAGTGCGTTCTGTTATCAAATTGTGGTAGCGAGAATTTTCACCGTTTTTTTTAGTTTGAACACATAACCCTTCAATTGCTTCGCCGTAGTTGGGTAAAAATGCCTATGACGGGCATCCCTCACAACTTCTTTTCCCCAACGGTTGTCGGTTCTACGAGATATATGATCTACCCATTTACACTTCAACTCGCTTCTTTTAATCTTTAGACTATGCTGGTTACCTTAGTTTTACTTATTTTCTTATCGGTTCTTACTTACTTTAAACTTAATACTGAAGTTCAGAAGTCGCGACGGCGATGATTGACTCACGCGACAGCAGGCAGGGCCACTTACAATAAACGTGTAAAGAGAGATAATATTTAAATTATTGTTTATAAGATCCGTGTTGGCCAAGAGGTTGGGCTGATGGATGTGGTTCTTCAGGCTTAGTTAGTGGCCAAGTCAGACCTTAGACTTCAATATGTTATCCTAAGTTATAAGAAAAAATATATTTTATTTGTTATAAAATATTTTATGTTGTTATAAATAAATTTCAGGACAGACTATTGAACTTGGCACCCATTTAGATCTCACTTTTGTTGTCGTTGAAGTCAACAACTAAGGCATATATTGAACTTGGCTTTTATTTCAAATTTATGTTTTTATTGAGATTATTAATCTACACAATCACTTTTTACAAAGCAGCACTGTATATAATTTATTTCAACCTCGATTACTATATTTCTATAGAACAGATTTAACGTTGACCACTTTATTTATCGTGGATCACTTTATTAAACGTGGACCACTTTATTTAACGTAGAGCACTTTATTTAACGTGGACCACTTTATTTAACTTGGACCTCTTTATTTAACCTGGAGCACTTTATATAACGTGGAACACTTTATTTATTAAAACCTTACGAATTTCTGCACCATATTTATGAACTTTGTTGTGGTCAGAAAATTTGACCGGAAAAAAGCCTGCTTGACTAAAACATATGGAACCTACATAACTAAAATTTAGTTTGACCATTATTAAAATTATAAGAGTATAAGAATAAGCAGCATTGAAGTGTAAAAATTATCTTTATATAAAACCAGTAAAAATAATAAAATATAGAATCACAGTGCTACTCGACAGAAATATAGATCATCATATGGTCATATGGTGGGTGTCATGCCCAATTTATTATTAGGTTGAATGTTTTTTTTGTGATTCATTTTATGTGTTGTATAACTCAACATCATAGACTTTGTCAGAATATTTTCGTTTGAAATTCTCTACTGGATTTCCCTCCACACAACCACCGTCGCAGTTGCAACCGAAGATGTTGCACGAACCCTTGCCGCAATAATGCCTGGACGGGAATTCACCGTCATGGCATACAATCGCGAGGCAGTGATACCACGCACTTATTTTCGCTTTTTCGGCTTTTTCAAAACTATTGCAAGTATATGTCACATGATCACGATAGCGAAAGTAGACACCAATCTTAGGGCAACATTCTGCAGAAATTAAATTAACTAGCAATGACAAGAATAGTATGCTTTTGAACAGCATCACTGAAGTGTCAGTTATCATGAGTGCTGCGATTCACTGCTGCTGCAAACCGGGATAAACTGAAAAAATAAGAAATGTGTCAGGTAACCAAGTCATATTATGCAGTTTTATTTTAATAACTGTGTTTTGATTTTAGTAGCTGTGCCCGCGTGGTCACTTATCCGGGTTAAAAGTTACCTATGTGTTATTCGAGGACCACATAAAGTACAAAATACCAAATTTAGTTCAGCCGTCAAATATTGTTTTATCGATTACTCGGCTTCTACTCATCGGATTGAGATACCATGTAGACCAGTTTCCAAAAAGCTATCCAACCGTCAAAACCACATCGCAATTGGTCTAGTAGTTTTTACGAGACAGAAAGACAGGATATAAAAAAAAAGTTTGTTCAGTAGCTTATTTTATGTAAACTCACTCACTGACTGATGGAATACGATCTTATAAAGAAGAAAAGATGGGGTAAAACGATTTTAGATAAAGAAAATGTGGAGGGCAGGTTTCAAAACCAACGGGAAAATCCGAAATCACCAGATTGTGATACCCTCGATCGGGGTTCTCCTTCGAGCGTGAGGGGACAGTCAGACAGACAGACAAATGTGGTTCTATAAAGGATAAAGGAACCATTATAGGATCTCTCGTGTGTCTGTCTGTCTGACCGTCCGTCACAGCCAATTTGATCAATACTGGACCAATTAAGATGACATTTGGAACACATGAATTTCTATGACCCAAACACGGACAAGTAAATAAATTAATTTTGAATATAGGGGTCACTTTCAGCGATAAATCAGAGGAAAAAAGTTTGCCAATGGCCTCGTGTGATATACAAAAAAAGAGCATGTTTTTTTTTTATAATTTATCATACATAGCTATAAAGTTATTTAAGAAAATAAATGAAAAATTATCTACTCCGTCTTAATTCCGAAATTAACGAGCTTATAATATTAATGCTCGTTAATAGTTATTTTCTTATAGATTGCAGGAAAACCTAAAATAAGTCTATGGTATTTAAATAAAATGGTAAATCTCTCAGTATTGTTAGATAGTATATTCATCGTATGGAAAAAAAACAGGGGACAAGTTCAACTCGTACTTGTCCCCGTTTTTTTTAAACATATGTATTCAATACTTACATGATACGCCGAGGATATCAACAACGATATACCTACTCCTATTAGCCGTCGCTCCTCAAGTACTTGTGCCGCTAGCAAAGTTTTTTGTACGCTTAAATAGTTTATCTTAAAGTATTGTACCAATACGTCACAGGAGTATCAATTATGAAGCACGAGGTTAGCTCGTGTGACGAATGTTATATATTAGCAGTTTGTTTTCGTACGTTGTTTTAATTCTGAGGTCAACTGATAACTGGACAATGTTTTGGCTTTTGATTTTGGGTATTTCCATTCGTGGATGTAAATAGGAAACTTGCTACAGTCATAGATGTAATTTAAAGTGGGTAGATAAGCTACTAGATCCTCGGGCGTGGACCGCATAAACTAAGTGCAATGAATATAATTGGCTTTAGACACAATCGGCGTTTGTGTATAACGTTTTAGCAGGGTCAATTATTCTTATCTCATTCACGCTACAGTTTGCGTAAGTCACAGTTGGTCTTCTTCGGTCTTAATCAAAGTCAAAGTATTTTATTGTAAATAGGTAAAATAATAGCATGTTTATATGTCAAAATTAACATCTCATGAACAAGGAGAAATATAAATTATTATCAATAGATCAGGTTAATAAAATTTAGGTAAACTAATGCTTTGATATTGAAAAGGAAATTTCCCTTTCATGTGCCAACAGAGTTAAATCTCACACTGGAAAAGGAAATACCCTTCTGATTCTACCGGTGCTTCGAAAATACGCCCGTTAGAGAAGAGAGCACCAAGAAACTCTACGGGGATGTAGTTGTTTCCATATTTGTTAATAGTCACAATCAGAGTGGCGTTTGTGTAGCACGTGTTCGCAGTTATTCTCATTGCATTACAGTCTGCGGTTTGTCTCTTTATCTTTGTTGTTGATGCACATGAATCACGAGGATGAGAATGTAACTGCTTGGGTTTGGTGCCTGTAGTTGTATCTAGACTAGTTTTTGTTTCCGTGATATTAAAGCGTGCCGTATCTTCCCTTACTAGATCTATCGCTACAGAAACGAAAATTTTCGCTACCACAATTTGATAATAGTTCCAGATCTTTGTTAAGCAGTGGTTTCAAATGTGGTCCAAGCAGCGCCCGACCTCATTAAAACTGACACCTTTTGCATTTGAAAGGTAGGTAGGTAGGTTTCGATTGAAATGGAATTTGATTCCGAAGCTATGGGGCGAATTGAAAGTGTTTGTAAATAATCTCTCTGTTTAAATTAGATCGATAAATTATATTACCATTTCTAAATACAGCCACAGGCGAAAAAAATGTGGCTTTGCCCTACAACAGGTGGAGCAGAAATGTTTTTGAATTGTATTGCTTAAGTATGAGTCTTTATGAAAAATCCGGATTTTTGACCTCGAGAGCCCAGTGCGTTAGACGCCATCTTGAATTGAAAGTAGCATTTTTTAAATCATAATTATGTAAGCACTTGTAAAATTGCGCATTTGGGCCCAATCTGCGACAGATTGGCTAACATTTCATGACATTGTTATGAGGTAATTAGTCAATGGTACTATTAATAATTAATAAAATATAATAAAAATCACAAAAATACATAAAAAAGAAACATTGTCTGTTTGTTTGGGGAGCTCTCACGCCAATACGGCTGATCCAATTTTGACTCTGGAAATAGGTTCTGTACAATATAGAGACCAAGATAGGATACTTTTTATCCCGGATAATGGTAAGTTGCCACGGGAAAACTGGAAAATGAAGATTACTCGCTGTAAAGAACGGAATGACGTTGCCGTAATAATAAAGAGAAACCGTGCGAAGGAAGTTGCTAGTGTTTGTTATTTGCGTAAAACCCGACACCGCAAGATCGACAAAAAAAACAAAAATATTTATCCAAAAAAAATGAAATGGACTTCATATTAAAAAAGTTATTTTGTAAACAACCACTAAAAAAAAAAAAATATTACAATTGAGCCAGAACAGTATCGAAACACACTGTTTCGAAATTACCAACGTAATAATAATGCATAAATACAACATAAGATAAAAAATAGTTTTTTGAAGGCGGTGCGAATTTAGTATAACGCGAAAAAAAACATCCTATGTTCTTCTAGGTACCTATAGCACCAACGCTCTTGATTTTTTTGACAGACTTGTTATTTCGTTTCCATGGCAACCGTTCCTTACAGCGAGTAATCAACATTTTCCAGTTTTCCCGTGGTAACTTACATTTTTCCGGGATAAAAAGTATCCTATGTTTTATTTCAGGGTATAAGCTATCTCCATTCCAAATTTCGTCAAAATCCGTGCAGCCGTCATCGCGTTAAAACTCCCCAAGCAAACAAACAGACAACGTATCACTTTTATATATTGTATTGTTCTAAGTTCTTACTTAGGTACTTTAAACTTAATACTGAAGTTCAGAAGTCGCGACGGCGATGATCGACTCGCGCGACAGCAGGTCGGGCCGCTTCCAGTAAACGTGTAAACAGAGATAATATTTAAATGATTGTTTATACGATCCGTGTTGGCGAAGAGGTTGGGCTGATGGATGTGGTTCTCCAGGCGTGGTTAGTGGAAACAGGCTAGAACAACATCTAAAACAAATATGCAGAGGCCATATGGCAACCAAGAATTAGAGAAAGAGAGAATTCGTTGAGTCGCCTGACATGGCAACTACTATTAATCATTAACAGCCGCGACCAACAGCTTCATGCCCTTCGTAGCACATTTCCACAGAATAAATTATAACTACATTCCGATGGAAAACCGAGGGTAGACAAGTTCTCGAGTGGAGACCACGTTTAGGCGATCTTAGTGTAGGACGCGCTGTGGTCAGGTGGAGTGACGACCAGTGAAAATCGTCTGGAAGAGAATGGATGAGGAGAGCTGAAGACCGGGCTTAGTGGCGTGCATTAGGCGAGGTGTACATCAGTAGACAGATATCGGTTGATGATGATGATGATGGAAATTCGCATATAACTTTGAATTGTCATTTGAAAATCTGAGTAACGGACCCAAAATTCTTCTGAAATTCATTGTTGACATCTATCTTACGGAAACTATGGAATAAAAAATAGCCTACATGTATACAATAAGAATATGTAGTATTCTAAATATTTTTTGATTCAAGCAAGGAACTACTGGAAGTAGGTACCTCCTGATGACAAGCTCTAAAATGATAACTTGTAATACAGCTTGTATTTTTTGGTGGATTGTGTCACGTTTTCGAAGTCCTGTTTTTACTATTCCAAATTTCAGCGTCCTAGGTGTACTGGAAGTTCATAATCTTTTGACTTGGGTACCTACATGCTTAATTCAATCTCTGTATTTGAATAACTTTCATATAGAAAAGATGGCAACTGGAAATTTGTCTTGTATTAAAGTTTTAGATTTCTAGTCTTTCTAGTTTTCTTTGTTCATATTTTTTGTGACTTTTAAACTTTTGCGAAGAACATATGGTTATGTATTTAAACGGGACTTAACCGCGCTGAAGAATAGTGATTTGGACGTGATTCATATCATAAATTCATGCAAATGTTCAGCAACAGCAGATTTATTTATCTGTGCTTCTTTACAGCTGCAATGTGTTCTTTAACTCGTTTATCCATCGCTTATAGCGATATTAAGTTGCAATTTTTGGTAGAACGCACTGATTGTATACACATGATCTGCGGAGCGGAAACGTGGACGCTCACGGTCAGATTAGTCCACAAATTTAAGGTCAGCGAGCATAAATTACAGATTAAATTATAAAGGTACAGCGAGCTATGGAGAGAGCTATGCTTGGTGTTTCTCTGAAGGCAAGATTTGTAATGAAGTGATCAGTGAGTGGCAGTGGGCTAGTCACATTTACCGAAGAACTGATAACGTTGGGGTAGACGAGTTCTCGAGTGGAGACCACGTTTTGGCAAACGTAGTGTAGGACGCCCTGTGGCCAAGGCAAAGTGACGACCTGCGAAAAGCGTCTGGAAGAAAATTGATGAGGAGGGCTGAATACCGAGCTCAGTGGCGTGCATTAGGTCCAGCAATGGACAAATATAGGCTAGATGATGCAGTTCCATTTAAATAAATCACTGTGTTTTTTTTATGGCTGAAGCCTACCTAGCCTAGCTATCACTCAGACAGAGTGGCAAACCCTCAAAAGCCATTCCTATCAAATTAAAAGTGGGCAGATCAGGTACTAGATCCTCAGGCGTGGACCGCATAAAATTAGATGCAATGCACACAATTGGCCTTCTTTGGCCATAGCCACAAAAGCGTTTGTTTAGCACGTATTAGAAGTCTAGTAATTTGCGCTACAGTATGCGTATGCCTTTCTATCTTTGTTGTTGACTCACATGAAGCACGACAACGCGGACCGTGGGAAAGGTGTAGCTGGGTGTATTTGCATATAGTTGTATCTAGTTCGGTGTCCGTTTCACTATTTGCCCGTAGTATGGTTCAGTTGTCCGGTCAACTGGACTACGGAAAAAAAAAAAACATGGTTATACAACCAAAAAATTATTGACCAGTGTTACTGTTTGAAAAATTAATATTTTACATAGTCTGGTTGTATATTTTTAAATTGTTTGAAACTAAAAGGATACTCAAAATTACAGTTTTTTTTTCTAAAGAATAAATTATAAACCCGAGATACTCAATAAATGATTATTAAATTTTTGCCACAGTTATTCCAAAGTACAGTACATATATTAGTCTTTCCAGACAGTAGTGTATCGAAGCGTTGTTTTCTAGTTTGATGTCTATAATGCCACGGTGTGAGCGCTACCCGTACGAAACCGGGCCAGTATGTAACATTGTAAAAAATTGGTACTTATTAGTAGTATTTATATTATGTTAGTCTAAATGGGTAGGTAATAGGTATCTTAGGTAGAGAAGCCCGTCAATCGATGAAATAATATTTGACGACTGAACGAAATTTGGTAATTTGTACTTTTGGTTCTGGAATACATAGGCTACATTTTCTCCAGAAAAATGTCCACGCGGGCAAAGCCGCGGAGGATAATATAAAACTACTACCTATATACCTATATTATTCTAGTTTATTCGTATCTTACGTTTTTTTTAGCCAGATGAAGATATACATACATTAAGATATACATTATATATATATGTATATATATATATATATATATATATATATATGTATGTATATAAAACCTTCATCTATATATATATTCATATTTATAAACGATATATTTTGTGAGTTTTTAGAGTTATTCAAACATTTTTCTTTCCGTTGAAAATAAAATATGGCAGTTGTAAGCCGCTTGATATTTCATATTTCCAATAGCACTCTCGCGGTTAAGGCGAATCCAATGATACTCATTTAACAAAGTCCATTTAGCCGTTTAGTCTGTAGGACGTGCCAAAGAAACGTAAAAATAAACAAACATACATACATACAGCCCAACACTTAACCCTCCGCAATCGGGTAATAAATGAACTTATTTATTTTTCGGATCCCAATAGTGGTTCGAAAAGATTGAGCTAAAGAGTCCAATCTTGATAAATACTTATATTACTATACTCTTTGGTTCAATCTATTTGTGGTACTGGCATCCTACTCGCAGAAAACAATCAGTCTTTCTCGTATTTTTACGTGAAGATACTTCATGCGCGAAACTCGCTCGTAGCGTTCTTTTCAAAACCACGCTGAGACCCCTGCCTCCCGGCCCCCGCAACGCGTGCGTCAAATCGGCCGTTTACTCCTAGTTACACTACTGTCTGTAAATACTGAACTAAAATTAGTAAATGTACTGTGTCCAAAGCATGAACTAAAATTAGCCTAAAAAAACAAGTGAATGCCGGAAAAAGAAATGTATAACGAAAAAACAAACTTATAACATTATCAAACTTGTAAGTACTAATCCATACCAATACACATACCATATACACATACCATACATGTATATAAAATTGAAACGTTGTCTGTTTGTTTGTTTGTTTGGGGAGCTTTCACGTGATAACGGCTGGACGAATTTTGATGAAATTTGGAATGGATATAGAATAAAATATGGGATACTTTTTAACCCGGAAAATTGAAGTTTCCACGGGAAAACTGGAAAATGTTGATTACTTGCTGTAAGGAACGGTTGCCATGGAAACGAAATAACAAGTCTGTCAAAAAACTTCAAGAGCATTGGTGCTAACCTACTTTTGCATTAGTTTTATATATCCTAGAAGAATATAGGATGCTTTTTTTCGCGATAAACAGAAATCCGTCGCGGACGAGAAAGCTAGTTAATAATATTTTCTGGATGACAGATAGATAGATAACTCTTTATTGTACAACAAAAAATTACATAATCAAATGGACTAAATCTAAAACTTAGTGATGATAGTTACCTGACAATTAGTTGAACAAAAAAGACCCACCAACAAAAATTTTAAACTATATCATCCTTGGTCCGGTCAACCGGACTACGAAAAAAAATATTATTCCGTAGTCGAGTCAATTGTACTATGGAAAATATATTTTGATTGTATGGAAAAAAAAAACCGTAGTCCGGTTGCCCGGACAACTGAACCGTACTACGGGCAAAGAGTGGTTCGTTTACGGGAACTGCCACATCTAGTAATTCTCTAACTCCTTTCCATATTGTTATGCATAAGCACGTATACCCTCTAAACTGGTTATTATCTCTTACGGAGCTTTCGCACGAGTATTTTTATGCAATTTTATGGACGAAACACGCGTTGCCCTGTGTACATAATGTTACTGAGTTTGTTCTGGGGCGAACAGTAAAGGTCAAAGGTTTCGGTGCTTTTCGATGGCTCTTAACGTGGAGGCGTGAATGTTTTTGATGAAGTGAGAGAATGTTGTTGAACATTTGGTTACTTGCTCGTCGTAATGTCGTTTTAATATCACGTAAACAAAAACTGGACTATAGGTACGACTACAGGCAAACACACCCACACACCTACATTCCCACTGTCGAGCTTCATGTACACCAACAACATAGATAGAGAGCCATAAGCAGACTGTAGCACGAATGAGTGTAACTGCTAACACGTGCTACACAAACGTCACTCCAATTGTGACTGGATTACATCAAATCTTACTTCAAAATATTTTCAAAACCAATTTCTTGAATTCCATCTTTCTTAATTTAAATTAGTATACATAGTAGTTATTATTATTTAAAAGTTTGAACATAAACTTATAATAATTCAACATAAAGCACTGGATAACATAAACAAGACATATGTTTAAAAACTAAAACCCGACTACAGTCGGGTAATAAAGAATGAAGACGACTCGTTGCTTGTCAAAATCGGACCAATGGGGGCGATGCTATGGTGGAACATCCACATATATCAACATAATCTTGTTGAGTAAGGCGAGATCTCAAGCAAAAGAAAACAACTTCCAGTAAATTTGGGTCAAACATTGCAAGATAACCAGAAAGTCGGACACTTCACCTGTATTTTTTTATGAAGAGCGAGAAAGATCTTTTAAAAATAATGTAGGTTCCTCGCTTAAAATAATTTATCAACTACTTATTACAAAACCTGATGGTTTGAGAGTTACACAAAAAAATCCATTCGATTACCTCATCGTGACTTGAGATTCGTTGAAGTCATCCCTATATTAATGCACGTAAGTATGCATATGTTTATCTAGCCTGCGTAAAATTGCGCATGCGACGCAATACTGGCCTTACTAGTTTGTTATCTCACATACCTACGAGTCATGCGGCTGGTTAAATTCGCAGGAATGTTCTTACCTATTTCTCACACTTACGTGTTCCTTATTCATAATGTAATGAAACGCTGGTTTCTGATATTTTTTTCGTATCACGTTTTTTGGGAAGTAAAATACTATAACTAATTCAGTTTTTACGTTTCGAATAGCTCTTAATCTTACTGTAGTTGTACTGATATTTATAAATTTAAATGGTTTAATTAGTAACCGTATTTTATAGTATCCCTTTAGTTATGTGCTACAAAATGTTAAAAATGGCTTCCAATAATTTAAAAACATACTACCAAAATACTTGAAGGCTGCGCACTAAAACACATCGTTAATGCTTAATTCCTTTAAAATTATTTCTTTGAGTGAGACTTGGGTGCTCGATTCGATTAATTTTAGTTAATTATTCGATGATAGATGAAATGTTTGGCGAAGGGATAGAAATTATGCGACTACTCGAGAGAGGTATGGCGGTGAAGTGCTCTTAGCTGTACATCGCGAGTTGGCAGCGGTAGATCGACCAATGGTGTTCTTCGGCCGAAGATTTATGGGTTACTATTACTCTAAAGAACAAAAATAGTTACTTAACCAAGATACATATATACACTGTTTATCTCTGTTGCAAAACTTAGGGCATTCTTTTAATTCTCAACTTAGTAATTTTACCGAAAATTTATTACAAATAGTTAATTCGTGTCCAGAGGATTTTGACGGATCCATGGCGATTTTAATTTAGGTAACATACTTTGGACGTCCGAATGTGATGCGTTAACAGTACGTATTTGATTTTAAAAACTAACGCGAGTGAAATTCATATTAAATATAAATAAAACGGCTAAAAAATCACGAAAAAGAAGATCGGAAATACTCCGACCAGTAATGTTAGTACTCGGGTGTTACAGGTGATATCTGTCTGAATGTAACTTAACCCAATTTAATTTTTGACACAACTTCAACAACTGAATCTTACATTTAGTATTATGTAATATTAACTTACAAGTATATGATCCTTTAGTACCCAAAGATGCTCATCATATATTGTTAATTTTTTTGACTTCTGAGCCGTTAAAGGTAAATATTTTTTCGAATCAGGTGATTTTGACAGTATACATTAATCTCTGAGGGAGATTGATTGGGGCGACTGCTTGATTAAAGTTCCATTAGAGTAGGCTGTAAATTACTTTTACAATTGCAATTATGATGTCATAGACAAATATATACTCTAAAAAATATTTCTCCTAATACATTTCCTCCATGGTATAATACAAATTTAAAAAAACTACAAAAAAATATTAAAATATTTTCAAAAATATTGTACGGCAATATAAACCAAAGCACATGATGATTGCCAGTGAATCTTCTTCTTTTTTTAATACTAGTAATTAGGTTTAAATACATACTTTTACGTAGTAGTGCTTAGATTGGAGAGATAGTAATTATTTACCATATTTTTAAATATACGTAATGTATTAGCTCGTCTGATATCCAGCGGAAGTGCATTCCACAGTTTCACAGCTTTTACTGTGAATGACTTTTCATAGAACTGAGTAGTGTGGGGAGGTGTCTTGAGTTGAAGAAGTTCTAAGTTTGTTTATGTGGATGTTAGACGATAGCGTTGCCCTTATTGGTACGATTTTGCCATGCGAGGTGTCAATCGATTCGACTTCTTCGCAAGCCTGTCTTAAGCAATGTTAACCCGACCGTAGTCAGGTTTTAGTTTTTGAAGTTATGCTTTGTTTGAGGACTAGTGCTTAAAGCAGTCATTTTAAAGGTCCTGGCCAAATATCTTCTTTGATCTTAGTTATATGATCTTTTAGGTTCCACTGATGCAACCAATCAAAAACTGCATTAGATAAGTTTCTTCCGTTCCTGCGCTAAGAAACCTGACAAATTTTCGTAGAAGTAGTTTTTATTTCGTGTAGAAGTATTTATTTAAAAGCACTGATATATTGAGTTATGGTATTTATAGGTCTTCATTTTCTCATAATCTTATATATACACTTTATTTTCTAGAAGCAAATATCAATGAAACTCTTCTACTTTACTTTTAACAATGAACAAAAATTTCAATGATTTTCAATCAAAACTCAAATATGAACACTACTTGAGCCCCCTTGAGCCCCCTCTTGCACAGCAGCTAGCTAGCAAAAATTTTACAAGAATAATACTGTCAATAGGTGTAACAAATACTGGGGTGAATCAAGCAAAACTAAAATTGGGGTCTGAAGTATAATGAATTCTAATTTGCCTTTTGTACCGAATTCAAGGGCAAAATTCCTGTTCCTGTTGTAAGATATACTCCTAAGTAAGACGACAACCATTAAGTATAACTAATGGTCTTAAAAACCGACTGGTATACCAGTCTGTTTCATAAACTATCTTAAGTAGACTTAACGATGCTTCCTTTCGATGCGGTGTACTCACAGTGACGTCATCCTGTGGAACAACACAGAATAAATAAAAAAAAAACATATTTTACTTTTCAAATCATTTGGCACTACTATCTTCCATTGTTATTCTTATACAAACGCATTCATTTCACAGTCACCTATCTTCTAATCTATACTTATACTAAAGCAATATGTACGAAAAAGTATGTACAAAGAAGATAATATTAAGAAAATGGTCTTGGGCCTAGGGTATAAAAAAACAATATATTACATTTCTTCAAAATTTGTTCAGACGTCTTTAGTTTTTTTATTGATTGCTCAGCTTCTACTCATTGGATTGACACCAAGTACCTACACCCGTTTTTAAGTTAAACTTGTACTATTATTTATTCTGTGGTTAAACCTTATGCTATCCAACAGTGACAACCGCATCACAATCGGTCCGGAAGTTTTTACGTGATGCGCGTACAAACAAACAGACAAAAAGACCGACACCATTTAAAAAAGTGTTATATTCTTTTTCAATAGCTTATTTTAAGTCCCCTAGACCGGTTCTTGTTAAATATCTTTAAGGATGGATTGAGTATCCTACGTCATAGAATATCCTACGAAAAAGAAAAAAAACTGCTAAAAGAAGGTTATTTAACAAAACTGGACAGGTGCGAGAAGAACTCGCATGGATTAAATTCATGAAGAAGAAGAAGAAATAAGTTTATTTGCTGCAATTAAAAACAGAAATCATTACAAAGGTCATAAGAAAAAAAGAAGCCTAACCGATAATTGCAGTAAAAAGGTAACAACTCAGCATAATGCTGGTTATAAAACAACCAGTGCTGGTCTTCCGTTGGGGCCTTACGTTGATATCACGGCACGGACACACTCAGCAAAATAATAATAAATATAAAGAGTCGAGACCTGCATCGCGCACTGCCGGGACTCGTAAGGCCTTTGACTCGACATCCATGACAGTTTTTCGTAAAGATAAGCAGGTGCTTGATGTTTGAGGACTCCAAAGAGCAGACAAGACAAATTAAGCTTTCTGCGATGTTTCATTTTCATAATCGAGATTTTATTTAAAAATGGCCTCACATGGGCCTTTAACGGAAAGTCGAAACAGAAGAGGGCACAAGTTTTTCTGGTTTTGCTAATAGCTGGGGACCAAAAACTGCGTCCATTTAATTTAACTTAGACAAAACTAGTGACTCCAAAACAAGGAAACGCAACATCTCCTTTAAAAAATGGCCTAATTTTGTACGCAACATTCAATTTATATTAGCAATTTTTACTGAATTGGCAATATGTTTTTCAAAACTTAGGTCACAGTCCACCTGTAAACTAAGATTGCGTGCTTCATATACCCGTTCAAAAGGTTCATCAATGAGCATAACCCTCTCCGAATGATTCAATTTAGTTAATGTATGCTTACTACCGAAGATTAAGTATTTTGTCTTGGTTGGTTGTTGATTAAGCAACAAGCAATTATTTGCAGACCAAGCTGCTATACTCGACAGATCCTCATTAAACTTGGCTGTCGCATTATTAAAATCAGCTGGTTTGCAGCAAATATACAATTGTATATCTTCTGCATAGGTGTGGAATTTACAATGCCCTAATATGATTTTGAATATCAGCCGAGTATAAAATAAAGAGAACTGGTCCCAAAATAGATCCCTGAGGAACTTCCTTATTACAAGCTACTTGTTGTGTTTTACAATACCATTTGGTAACAGCCACCGACATAGAGCCACTAGTCATACTTATGTATACATAATAATAAATAGTGTCTCTGTGAGCTGTAAACCTCGCGCGTACAATTTTTTTTTTGCAAAAAATCTAGTGGTGCACAGTAGCGCCATCTAGTTACCTTATTGTACAACTAACATTAATAACTTAGGTGCTCCATCAATCCCTACCTAGTATTCCTAAAAGTGAGAAATATACTGCATTTTGAGAAGCTATTCTCATCACGCCGAAGGCCCTCATCAGATCTTCACCAAATTTTTATGAGACTAATTTAATGTACTACCTTTCAAATAGAAAAAAAACATCGTAATCGGATTTAATAAAGCGGCGATATTCAGTAGCCTTTTTTTGGGGGATTTACCCCACTAATCAAAAATCCCCGACGAATAAAAAAACTAAAAATTCGCTTAACCTGTAAACCAAGTTTCGTCTAGATAAGTTGAAAAATGCGACCTGTAGAGGAGAATAGCCAGTTAGACATCCGGACATACGAAAGAATTTGTGCCCAAGCTGAAACACAGACGCTTCATGCGCACTTCGCGCTCGCTCGGTCAATAAATAGCGAAGTACATAGATCTTTCAATAGAACAAGAAGAAGATATCACAAGAACAATCCTTATCATTCTATCAACCACAGGTGTCATATCCAACACCCTAACCTTGAAACACTACAAATACAGCCTTCAGCATATTAACTGCTTCAAAAAGCAGTCATACTAAATACCTGTAGGATAGAGAAATTGTTAAATTTAACGTACCACTTGACTATGGCCCGTGCTTTTAAAATACCTCCAAAACCGGAGAGAAAACTACAAATAACAATAATAATACAAAAATAACATAAAAGTACTTAAATTTTATTTGAAACACAAACAAATTTTATATTCCACCACAGCATGCCCTATTGGTCCGATCTAAAATAACACATATTTAATCGTCTTTAGTGCAGCAGCATCCATGGAACTTTTTCAGTAGGATAAATAATTTATCCCTTTTATTATTTATGTTTCCATTATCTAAGTTGTCACAAATAGTCACTACGGTTTTCCCAGCGGAACGCTGACATCCAATGTTAAAGGTTATCGTACATTGATTATAATTTCCAAATGAGTAAATGTTAAGGAAAAAAATACTATCACCCTGAATTTGTGTACGTAATTTGGAACGCAGGTGCTACTGATGTATAATGAATTTACGTGAATTTTGTAGCGATTTCACGCTTAAAATTCTTAAAAGGGGTGTGTGTCCTTTACGTAAGACGAAAATCATTAGGTATATCAATCGGTTTTACAAACACTAGGTTTTTGGTGGAGATAAGATACTTGATACTTGGTGGTCGGGCTTCTTTTCTGCAACTAGTCTGATTACCAGCCCCTTTTACGTGATACGGGTGGCAACAGTTAGTTCAGCCACCCGATGTCCCTCAGGAAGGCCAGCAGCTCGCGAATTCCGGCGCAGGCTTCCCTCAGGGTAGAAGTTGTTCCCAGGAACTGTTCCCTTTGTGGTGCCATGCTTTCGCACTCGAGGAGCACATGCGTGGGCGTTTCTTCTGCCCCATGCATCATTTGCACAAAGTACTGTCTGTGACACCTATTCTGTGAAGGTGCTTGTTAAGAGGACAATGACAAGCTTCCCTTGACTGCCTTCAATCTTTACTTTCTTTTTCTTTTTTTCCCATAGTTCTTGATGTAGTTTCTGTGTCTTTTCACGGATCCAGGCTCGCATTTGGCTGAAAGGCAATGGAATCATTAGCTCTGGCCCTACAGGGCACATGCGGCCTAACAAACTCTGACACAGAATCCAGCACTACTTCATACGATAAACAAACAAACCTCTTCCAATAAAGGTAAAACAAGCACAAATTAAAAATGTATACAACCCCCACTCCCCATTATAGCTAAGAACCACGATGATCACATCAGCTTTCCAACAACAAAAAAACGTATCAGAATAGGTCCATTCTTTTGAGAGCTACGATGCCACAGACAGACACTTAAATACATGATATACACCCTAAACTTATTACACCCTCTCTTATCGAGTTAGGGGGTTAATAAGCAGTATTCAACAATTTTGATTTGTACATTTGTATACGTGACTACTTAAAGGTGGAAGAATACCTGAAAAACCTGTTCATTTCCCTTTCATATATATATATATATATATATATATACGCGCATGAGTAACCGTAAATGTTACGAACAGTAGTACAGTGTTTAGTATCTATTACTATGTAGCTTCATTGAAAAACGCTCGGTTTTTCGATTAAATGAATTGTCATCGGAACTGAACCAACATGTAAAAATTCAACTTCGTAGGTTTCGAGGAAGTGGTTCTAATTCAGCTTGACAGGAAACATACATACATACATACATACGAAAAACATACATACAAAAATATGGTCTCGTGGACTTAAAATGAGCTACTGAATAATAATCTATATCTATCTATCTTCTATCTATACTTATAATAAAGCAGTATGTACTAAAAGTTTGTAAATGGAAGCTAATAAAAAAATAGGATACTTATAACATGCTACAGAACAAGAATATAACATTTTTTTAAATCGTGTCTGTCTATTTGTCTGTTTGTTCGCGCATCACCTAAAAACTACAGCGAAATTTGGTATATTGTACCTTATACTTATGGCCCTGGAATAACATATAGGATATTTTTATCCTACAGAAATGACCACGCGGGCAAAGCCGCGGGCACATCTAGTATAACATATTTTTAATCGTGTTCTTAATATTTGTTGCGCATAACGTATTAAAATGCGGTTTTCACTATTTTGCCCTGGTAACGAAAAAGGGCACATCTAACATTATTTTCAAAATTGAGTTTCATACATATTCGGAAAGAAATAAGAGCATATAGTCGACAAAGCCTATAAAAATCTAGGATTTATGCTCCGTGTCACTAAACATTTTACCAGTATAACTTGTCTGATAGTACTATATTTTGCTTATGTTCGCAGCGTACTCGAGTACTGTAGCCCAGTATGGAATCCACAGTATGTAATATATGAGCATGCATTAGAATCCATCCAACGGAAATTTGTTAAATATTTGGAATACCGAAATAAATCAAAGTATGACAATTATGAAACCTCTTGTAGTAAATATGGTCTATTGTCACTGCGCAACCGTTCGTATCGTAAATGATATGTCCTTGTCACACGATATTTGCTCAGGAGCAGTTCAATGTTGGTTTCTAAGGTGATAGCCTTGCGAGCTCCAACATCAAGAACAAGACATACGCAACTCTTTTATGTGCCTACTCATAGTACAAAATACTCGGCGAATTGTATCACCAGTAGAATGCGCAGAACGTATAATAAACAGTTTAGCGAAATCGATCCTTTTATTTTAACCAAAAATGGGTTTAAATTGAGAATTTTTAAATTTATGACTGGATAAAGTACTAAGCACCTTCTTTTTCATCTTTATAATCTTATTAACCATGGCATGGCAAAATATATTTCAAAAAATAATTATATATAAATATAGTATGAAATACTTCATCTACGCTCCATGTAATCAATGTAAACGATATACCAAGCTAAGCCACGCACGTCACTGCATGCCTAGTCTGTACTGTATGTGTACGGTATCCTTGTTGCCGAATCGAATCAAGATATTTTGCCTCCTCCTCCTTCATACACAAACACTTTCACACATACACACCCTCACATACTCACCTCATACACCTAACATGTGTGTGTTATACCTATACTAGCAATGCCCCGCGGCTTTGTCTGCGTATAAAATTTTCTGGTATGGGAATTATCCTATTGTTGGTCTTTATTGTATACAGCATCTACATACAGAATTTCATTGAATTCGGTCCAGCCGTATCACGTAAACAAACGACCAAACAAACAGACGTTTAATTTTTATAAATTACTGGGGCTATTAATATAATTATTTAATTCAAAAATGTATTGTAAATATTTACATTTTGATCACTTTGACATGATTTGGTCACTTGACAAATCACAAGTTTATTGATTCTGTCTTGAAAGTTTTGTTTTCTTCTTTTAGCCACATAATTATGTAGGATACCTACATACTTTAGTAATTACTTAACTACCTATTTTTGTGACTACCGTCAAACAAATAAAATATTTTTCCAAAAAAATTAAATCGACTTCACAATAAAAAAAAAATTTTGTAAACTACCACTAAAAAGAATGAAATAATTACAATTGAGCCAGAACAGTATCACTTTTTCGAAATTACCAACGTAATAATAATGCATAAATACAACATAAGATAAGGAAAGAGTTTTTTGAAGGCGGTGCCAAACCGAGGCATCATTTACTAAGATTGCTGTATTCGTGTCAATCGGTTTGTGAACGTGTGAAAGTCAAAATCTGCTCGTGTGAGTCTCTTGTTTTGTCTCTTCTGCGTTTCGTGTTTTGTATGAGGGTGCGTCATAGACAACTGCATATTACTTCGTACGTAGATAGGTATGTATTAATTTTGTAAACATATTATATTAATTTTGCATTGTCATCGGCTTGTGTTCTACCCTGAAAGTTTCAGCCAGATATCTAACCGGGAAGTGCTCGAAATTTGAATTGCAAGATTTAAATAAAGTTAAATAAAAGCTTTTAAAAAACGCGAAACGAGTCTATGACTTTGAGGATTTTAGCAAAGCCGTGTCCGATACAGGTCAAGATACCACAGTAAAATTGTTGACTGTGCAAGACTTTTATGACTTTGAAGACTGTTCATCCATAATTATCTAGCCTCTAAAATTCCAGCCCACAAGGAAGCTTATGCTTACTTACTTGAACAGCTGGAATATATCATGCGTAAAGCGTAACGTGAAGCTGTTTCTCGGAGAGGATTTACATCATAATGTCAGCCTTTACAAGTCCACTGCTGAATATAGGCCTCCCCCGAGCGATCTTGTGCCACCTCCATCCACCGACTTCTTGCGATGGCTACAATGTCGTCGGAACTTCGTGTGGGGGGTCTCCCTACACATCGTTTGCTTGTTTTTTTACATCACTTGTATAAAATCTATCACAGCACAGACGAACAAATCACGTTTTAATTTAAGAGTATGAAAAATAGCTTTCCACCTCCACGGCAAAAGCTTGTTGAGAGAGGCGTGACATCAATAAGGAAGTCTGCTATTTTGACAAAGCTTGACCCGTTTATGCCTTCCAATAGAAGAGTGTTTTGGGAGACTTTAATAGTTAACGATAATGCTACTGTCCTCACTCAAACCTATGAAGATTAAGTTCTCCGAGTTAAAAATTACACAAAGTTAATTTCGAATCTCTCTCTATTTTGTTGTAGTCGTTTTATTAAATGTGTTATTTAAGTTTAGTAAAGTTCCTACAATTTTAAGTTATAAATGTACCAAAAAAGAAGATATAAGCATTAAGTTTTTTTAATGAAGGGGCCAAAAGTTCTGTTTTCTAATATAAAAAAATTAAGGTAAACTTGTTGCTTATTAATAATAAATTGTCAAAACTTTATGTTTGTGAGTTTATAATATTTTATTCTTCATTCTGTAGTTTTCGTTTAGACCTGAAAAAACACCTGTTTGGTACTTGAATCTTTACCATTATATAAAAGTGAAACGTTGTCTGTTTGTTTGTTTGTTTGTTTGTTTGGGAAGCTTTCACGCGATAATGGTTGGACGGATTTTGATAGAATTTAGAATGAAGATAGCTTATACCCTGGAATAAAACATAGGATACTTTTTAAGTTTCTACGGGAAAACGGGAAAATGTTGATTACTCACTATAAGGAACGGTTGCCATCACAGAATGGTCTGTGGTTGGAAGACTGTCAATAAACATTAGTCGTGGCGGTCTCGGCTAAGAATAAGACCCCTCCCAATCCTCCCGTGGATGTCGTAAGAGGCGACTAAGTGAATGCGGGAAAGGGAACCGGAAGATCCTCCGAGTAACTATTTGTATTTGTGATGACTATGGCAAATCCCCCTTTTTTGGTGGAGGCCTATGTTCAGCAGTGGACTACTTAAGGCTGATATGATGATAATTGGTCTTAGAAATTATAAATTATTTAATTTTATGGCATTGGTGATATACCTACTTTTGCATTAGTTTTTAATATCCTAGAAGAAAATAGGATGCTTTTTTCCGCGATAAACAATAAGTCCGCGCGTACGAAGTCGCGGGCGGAAAAGCTAGTTACCTTATATTTAGTGTATTTGTACCTCTCATATGTTACACAATATCCAAAATAACTTCAATAATATTACATAAGAAGGACACAATTAAGCAGAATGTGCCCATTCATCTTACTATTTAAAACAGTATCAAAATTATTTAATTTTATGGCATTGGTGACATACCTACTTTTGCATTAGTTTTTAATATCCTAGAAGATAATAGGATGCTTTTTTCCGCGATAAACAATAAGTCCGCGCGTACGAAGTCGCGGGCGGAAAAACTAGTTACCTTATATTTAGTGTATTTGTACCTCTCATATGTTACACAATATCCAAAATAACTTCAATAATATTACATAAGAAGGACACAATTAAGCAGAATGTGCCCATTCATCTTACTATTTAAAACAGTATCAAAATTAAAAGTCACATGTATTTAGTTGTGACTTTTGAATGTAAAATTTGTATTTTTTTGTTCAGTTTAATGGGAAAATCATAATTTCACTAACAACGGGAATAAATACAAAATAAAAAAAAAAAACGCAATTGCATTCATAAATATTTTAGTAATTCAATTGGTCTCTTTTTGCCGATAAACATCTGAAAACTTGTAACTCGTTTATCTCGAGTTACACAATTTGTTAGTTGTGCCCCTTTTCGTTATGAAGGCAGTATTACTTTACCTTTAGATTTGACTAAAAATCTAATAATAGGTACTTTGCATAATGATGCAGTAAGAAGAAGCCTATCAAACGGTCACAACTATTACATCATTGAAAGTCTATAGGATACCTTTAGCTTAGAAAAATGTCCACGCAGGCAAAGCTGCGGGCACAGCTAGTTAACAATAAAATACTCATTTTTATTTATTTTTTTAAATCTGGAATTTAAAGTAAAATTATTCCAGTAAAAGTATTTTAAATTTAAGTTTCATTAAAATATTCTCACAAAATAACAAAATAACTCAATGTCTTAAAACTCTTTCATTATACGCCCACGAAAAAGTATTACGCCACAGTTCTAAGTACACTACAACTTTCAAACTACTTAGAACTTTTTCTTTGTAAATCCTTCGCGAACTTTCTTAGGTAATATTTGACAAAAGCCCGGGGAAAAATCCCAGCGAAAAAAGCCCGGGCAATAAACACAAGAGGTTAGGCAAAGCCGGGCTCACCTATGAGTCTGTAATAACTTTAAGCCAGGTAAATCCTGTAGTCTATGGCTTATTCTGGACGCGGGAAGCTGTGGCGGGACTGAATCGGGTTTTGATTGAAGTTGCATCGTTGCCAGATGGTTAACTAGCATTTTGATGTATTGTGCTTTAAGAATTATTTTTCACTAGCTGCGCCCACTGCTTTACCCGGGTGGATATTTCAAAATATCTTATGCTGTGTTATTCCGGGAACTTAATTCAAACCTCTGAGATTCATAAAAATTGGTTTAGCCGGTAAATCATTTTTTTATTAATTGCTTGGCTACTTCTTATCGCATTGAGGTGTAAAGTACATTACCTACAATTATAAAATCAAATCCAGAGTTATCCAACATAGCAAATGAAATTTTAATCGATTCAGTATTTTTTACATGATCTAAAAATTCTAAAACATAAAGGTCTGTTTATCTGTTTTTAAAACCACATATTCTTGTTCTGTACCTAACTTAGTCCGTTAGTCATTTTTTATTGTTAATTGTACAGACTTTTTGTTACCTATTGCAGCGGATTTGTCACGGCTCTTTTCTTCGGACGACAAGTTAAGCCAATGATTCCGGTTAACAACAACAGATAGCAGTTGCTAAGCCACAGCAGAGATCTTTTGGGAGCCTAACATAGATTGACACCAGAGGTCAGCAGCTGCACTACCTCATTCGATGTACCTACATACCTAATTGTTATTGCTATTATCTCTACCAACAATTTTAATCCTTAATAGCTTTTATTATTTATAAAAGAAAAACGAGCTATCCTTACAGTAGTCGCATATGATGTATAACATCTGTTAACACCTTGTTCAAACTATTACACATTTCACGTAATAACTGCAGGAAAGCGAGCGGAAATATATTTTAATTAAATAGGAAAAACGAGCCAGCCTTACAGTAGTCGCATATGATGTGTAACATCTCCTAACACTTTGTTCAAACTGTTACACATTTCACGTAATCACTCCCACAGATTGCAGGAAAGCGAGCGGAAATATATTTTATTTAAAAAGGACAAAAACGAGCCATCCTTACAGTAGTTGCATATGATGTGTAACATCTCCTAACACTTTGTTCAAACTGTTACACATTTCACGTAATCACTCCCACTGATTGCAGAAAAGCGAGCGGAAATATATTACACATCAAAACATTGTACCTTAAACTAAAAGGCAGAAAGCTAACTTTAAATATAAAACTTAAACACAGAAACTTCAAAACTCAGTTAAGGCGCTTACGTTCCACCTTACAGAATAAACCCTCTTACGAAAACCAGCCGTGCATACAAACCATACTGTACAAGTTTAATATATGCACTTTGCGCCTGACCCCGCTCGCATATATGACTTTTACATACACGTGTACATACAAATTTATGTATATTTATGCAAGGCTGTGAAATAGGGAAAGCTGTTGTGTTTTTGAAGGATTTTTAGGTGGAAATTGCCTTTTTGAAGATTAGTTTTGGACTACGGAGTTGGATTTTTCTCGAATGATTTGTAGTAGGTTTTTTGAAGTACCTTCCACACCTTTGTCAGATATTCAACCACCAAGCAGCAGTGTGTAAGCGGTTCTGTTTGAAGAGCAATGTTTCCAGCAAAATTACTGGGCAATGAGACTTAAAAACCAATGTTTCAGGGTGACGAACGCATTGCAGTGCTGCGCAAGATTTTGCAACCAAAGTTCTGGGTGGCAATGCATCTGTTACGGGAGGCTTGACGCTTACCATCAGGCGAGCGATCTGCTCGTCTCATCACTCAATCAAATAAAAAAAGTATAAAGTACATTCCTAACACAGTAGTAGAATAGTTTAAAATGGACAGGTCTATTTTAAAGTATTCTGAAGTAATTTTAGACAATTAATCATGATGTAAAAAGTCAATGGTGCTCGCCCAAGGACCAAACCTACACTTATACTGCTGCAGTGCAATTCCCTTAGCCGATGCGATTTGTTGCAATCAGATTTTTAAAGCAATATCGACTCTAACGCGTCGTATTAAGTGCACGTGATAATGAAAATCTGATTATATCAAGTTATGGGATTGCCCCGCTGGGTGCTGTCGTTGTTTTTTTTTAAATATAATACATTTACTACATTTCTAGAGGGTAAAATAATCGCCCGCGCCGATAAAAAATACTTGTGTTTTTGTTCTTGTAATTTACGCAAATGAAGTCGCATTTGGCCAAAATAAAAACAAATAATTCGTTGCACCCTAAGTTCCCGACTGTTCCTAGTACCTTTCTTATGTATTTACTCTGTGGCTTTAAATACTCTATTAGCAGTTAATAATACCCGAATTCATCCAAAAGTCCCCTAAATTCACCCATTTATCATTACAAAAATGATTACCCGCCCAACCAAGATGACGAATTTATCACCACAAAAATGATTACCCGCCCAAGCGAGATGACGAATTAGAGATAATCCCATACATTTGTATATTCCACTTAATTCTATCGCGTGAAATGACGCGCGGACGTAATGAAGGGATTTTGGTGAAAAATGATGATGGCTGACGCTTGTGTGGGCTGTCGCATTTTAGAAGCAGCATAGATGAATTAACGTTGTATGTTATTAACTGTGGAATGGGGTAAACCAGTTTTTGTGTCTACATGACAGCTATGGTTTAACCTTACACATTCCACGGGTTCTATCATCTGTAGGTTGTCTGGTAGAAATTGATCTTAACCATAAGACCGCCCCATGTACTGTTTTTATTTAATTTCTGTGCTTATTTCAGTTCTTTTGCTGTACCATTTTTGACTCCCTCAGCTGTCTTGGAAAGGAATATGCCATAAAATACTAAACTCATTTTGATGCTATGCTCTAAGTTTCTCTGTAGGACATTTACACGCCAAGGATAAGCAAGCTAAAGTGGCAGTGGGCTGGTCTCATTTCTCGAAGATCCGATAACGGTTGGGTTAGACGAGTTCTCCGATTAGGCAAACGTAGAGTAGGACGCCAGTATGTTACCAGGGGGAATGACGACCATCGAAAGCGGATGGCAGAAACTGGATGCAGAGAGCTGAATACCGGGTTCAGTCCAGCAGTGGACAAGTGTACGCTGGTGATGATGATGATGACTGTTGGACTCATTCAGTCACATTACTTTGTAAAGTCCTTAACCCATCTTCAAGTCGGTCCCAAGAACTAAATTTTAAATCAGTATACCTCCCATCATTAATTACTAACTATCAGTACTTAGCTAGAAACAACTACGAAAAGCAGTTATACTAAAACTTCCTAAATCTCGGGCTGCATTGAAGTTTGGATTAATTTTACGGGTCGCAGTATAAACCAAGGGGAAGAGAAATTAAATGTTAGTATTTATGATCGTACAAACCCTCTTGTTAATGAATATAGGTCTTATTAATAAACGAGATAAGTTCAAAAACTAAAACCCGATTATAATCGGGTAAAAATAGCTTAGACAAATTTGGGAATACGAATCGATTGGCACATCGCTTGTCAAAATGGAACCAAATTTTTAGTTTGAACATATAACCTTTCCTATGCTTCCACGTAGTCGGGTAAAAAATAACTTAATGACATTCTATACCTGAAGACAAATCGATTGACACTTTGTTTGTCAAAGTTGGACCAATAGGGGCGATGCTAAGGTGGAACATCCACATAATCACAAACATTATAATTATGCATACATACATACATACATAAACTGTAAAATTCATTACCCTTCCCTTGCTTCGCCGTAGTCGGGTAAAAAAAGGAGTGATAAGTTGCTTGGATTTATTAGTGAAAAGAAAGAAAGAAAGAAAGAAAATACATTTATTCAACACACACAAAAATAAAAGATACAAATATTTAGAAAAATTAAGTAGGAACAATAGAAAAGGAAAACAAAGAAAAGGTAAAAGTAGATAATTAAAGTGGTGATGAATGGGCCTTAACTCAGCATTAGGCTGTTTGCCGAAGGCACGCAGCGCTGGTTTTCAGCTAAAGCCCAGAGGGAGCGGAAAAAATAAACATATGAGTATAAAAAATGAAATTAAATAATTTGTAGTGACAAATGAAGGAAATGGGCAGGACCACTAGGGGCGATGCTATGGTGGAACATCCACATAACCACAAACATTATAATTATACATACATACATAGACTGTAAAACTCATAACCCTTCCCTGGCTTTGCTGTAGTTGGGTTAAAAAAGGAGTGATAAGCAGCTTGGATTTATTAGTGACAAATAAAGGAAATGGGCAGCAGAATTTTCTGTGCATTATCACAAATAGTAATATGTCCTGTGTATTATCAACAATAGTAATATTTCCTGTGTATTATCGCCAAAACTAATATTTCCTGTGTATTATCACCAATATCTGTGATTACTGATTACCAAAGCGCTGTCAAACATGGTGGTCTGGCAAAACGCCCCGAAAGGCAAACATCGAGAAGGGCAAACTGTTCATTGTGGAGTTATATGGGTGAAACCTATGTTCAACAGTAGACCCTTACAGGCTAATTATGATAATGATGATGATGATGTTTATTGGTGCACTTCGGCCAAAACTTTGAAGTTTATCTCCGCTCATATATGTATAATAGTGAAATTTTTGAGAGTGAAGGATGATGATGATAGTGAAAAGTAATAATAATAATAATTTATTTCATTTCCAGGCAATAATAGGTACACTAGATAATTAAAATTAATACTTATTGAGCTATTACCAATTAATCTTAATAATAATTATATCTTAAGTTTGCTACGGGCCCCAAACTAGGCTATGCCTGTATCTTGGGTACCCATTCTCTAATTAGTATACCTTGTGTTATTGCAGGTTTCGTTCCAAATTTCAGCGATATCCGTCCAGTAGTTATCGCATGAAAGCTCTCCAAATAAATAAATAGTCAACGTTTCACTTTTATATATTAGTGTGGATTTTTAAATGGTAGCGTAGGTATCTAATACTTTGCTTTTGCATTCACTCTATTCGTACAATATATCTAATGCATGTCTAGGATTCCATACCAGTGACGCGTATTCTAACACACTTCTTTCTTGTACATTTTGTTGTTTTTACCGTAACTATCTCCATTCTAAATTTCATCATAATCAGTTCAGCCGTTTGAGCGTGAAGGAGTAACAAACATATATACAAACTTTCGCCTTGGAACTGGAACTTTATTAGTTTGATATAACAATTTCTCACAAAGGGAATATAAACACTACCTACGTTATTTATTTTTTAACAAACCTCTTTACTTTTAAATTGGTGTCAGTAAAATTATAATTCAAATTTCCAATGACCCTCACGTGCACAATCCCTGAACCAGAGTAGTAATAAGTCTAACATTGCAGCAAAACACCTTGACTTGCTTAATGAAAATCCGAAACTTAACACTAAGTTAACTGCGACTTACCCCGGCCCGGGTAATTCGAATTCAAGTTGGAGTTAAGTTTTGGATAGCGGCCCTTCATTAGTCGGAGTTTGGAGTAATTGGTTCTCACTATTTGTAAATGGGAATGGCTGGTTAAATAAAGTTTAAAGATGGCTATCATCCGTCTATTTTGTTGACAATTCTTATTAATTGCTTCTATTTTGAGAAGATGAACAGTACTTTTACCCGACTACGGCGAAGCAAGGTAAGGTTAATGTAGTAAACAGTCTATATATGTATGTACGAGTATATATG
Organism: Alsophila aescularia; assembly: GCA_946251855.1. Classification (NCBI taxonomy): domain Eukaryota; kingdom Metazoa; phylum Arthropoda; class Insecta; order Lepidoptera; family Geometridae; genus Alsophila; species Alsophila aescularia. The sequence continues at coordinate 54,484,299 of OX276373.1, forward strand.
TGGATGTTCCACCATGGCGTCGCCCCTATTGGCTGATTTTGACAAGGGAGATATCAATCGATTCGTCTTCATTAGAGCATATAGGCTATTTTTATTACCCGACTACGGCGAAGCAACGGAAGAGTTATATGTTCAAACTAAAAATTTGGTCCGATTTTGACAACCGAGGTATCAATCGATTAGTTTTCATCGTAAGAGTGTCAAAGGTAATTTTTTACCCGACCGTAGTCGTGTTTTAGTGTTCTGAACTTATGTACTGTTGTATTCACAACGTTTGAAAGACAACAAATCTATTTACAAGAATGTGCTTACCAATATAAAAAAGTTAAACGTTGTCTCTTTGTTTGTTTAGAGAGCGTTCACACGATAACGGCGGAACGGATTTTGATAAAATTTGGACTGGAGATAGCTTATAACCTGGAATAAAACATAGAATAGTTTTTATTCCGGAAAATTGCAAGTCTCCACGGGAAATCTGGAAAAATATTGATTATTCACTGTAAGAAACGGTTGCCATGGAAACGAAATAACAAGTATGCCAAATAACATCAAGAGCATTGGTGTTATACCTACTTTTGCATTGGTTTTTAATATCCTAGAAGAACATAGGATGTTTTTTTTCGCGATAAACAGTAGTCCGCGCGGAAGAAGTCGCGGGCGGGAAAGCTAGTAGGTAATAAAAGTAGCTTAAAAACTAAAAAAACACGCCTGCCCTGCCATTAATAAATTTATGCCAATAAATTGTATACTATTGTAATGTGCATAAGAACGCCTTCAATTTGATAGCCATATTGTAAAATACAAGAAAAATATTATTTTTTGCAATTGAAAATGGCGCCATACTGCTGCCACATTGTTTTTTTTTCAAAAAAAAAAAATAGCCTATGGCATTCGAGGGGATGTAAGGATTCTAACACAGATTCTGCACAGATTTACCCCATACGTCTAAATCTGTGCCGGCATTTCAAAGTTATGGGGGAATAAAGAAACTCACATACAAACATACATGAATGCTAATAACATAACGCTCCTTTTTTTGGGCAGTCGTGTAATAAAATAGCAACTCATTCCTGCATACAGAATTGCCACTAGTTAGGTACTGATCGTTAATTAAATGCTTTGTAATCCAGTGACTTTAGCGGCCGGTTGGTCTAGTGGCTAGTGACCCTAGGAACGAAATCAAACGGTCGCGGGTTCGAATTTTGCAAGGAGTCATGGATGTGATATTCGTATTTATGTATGTTTATTCGTTATCTAGTGCCCATATTACACGGTATCTTAGTTTGGGGCTAGGTAATTAGTGTGGAATTGTCCCGAATATATTTATATTTATTAATATTATTTTCTAAGTTATGTCCGATTTTCAATTGCTTTGGAAGGCAAGTTATGCTGTCAGGCCGGTTGTTATTGAACGAGCAGTCGATAAGCTATGTCAAACACCCTCGAGCGGCCTGACAAAAGTCTGACACCAAAGTCAGCACTCATACGACAAGGATGCAGTCCACACCAATACATAAACGTGAAACGTTGCTTGTTTGTTTTTAGAGCTTTCACGCCTAAAAGGCTGATCTGATTTTGATAAACATTATTAATATGTACTGTACAATATAGAGAGCAACACAGAATACTTTTTATCTCGAAAAATAGTAAGTTTCAACTGAAAACTGGAAATTGTCGATTACTCGCTGTAAGCAACGGTTGCCATGGAAACGAAATAATAACAAGTCTGTCAAACAGCATCAAGAGCGTTGGTGTTATACTTTTGCATTGATTTTTAATATCCTAGAAGAACATAGGATGCTTTTTTTCGCGAAAAACTAGTCCGCGGGCAAAAGCTAGTTATTTATATCAAGAAGTACAGAAAAATTGTATAGCATACTATGATTCTGAAACAATACTGAAAACTAAAGCCTCATCATACAGCGCTGCGGTCAAGCGTAACAACCACACATAGATAGCACACGCGCTGTATAGCTGCGGTTTGAGCCGTCACCGCACGCCAACCCTTTGAGTTACAACGGTGCAGTAGGCTTTTAGGCTTTTAAGTTTTACATTAGCGCTTGTTTATGTATTACTTTACTAGCTGCGCCTCGCTGTTTAACACGCGTGGATGATGATGTTGATGATGATGAAAGGTAGCCTATGTGTTAATCCAGGATAATTATAAGCTATACTGGTACCAAATTTCATCCAAATCGGTTCAGCCGTTTGTGTGTGAAGGAGTAAATGATGATGGTGATAATGCTGAAAAGTATCATTTGTGTTAATTCTGGTAGTAAAATTAATCCAAATCGGTTCTGCCGATTGAGCGTGAAGGAGTTACAAACATACATACAAACTTTGGCCTCTATTGACCGAGCCAGCGAAGCGAGCTCAAGTCTATGTTTCAGGTTCAATAAATTTGCTTTCGTGTGTCAGTTTTTACAACCGATCTAGACGATACTTGCCGAATTTTTGTATTTTTTGGTCTTCTGAGATTCACGACGACGAGGAGTAGGTACTTCAAGGGCTATTTTTTGTAATTTTTCATTTACTGATTGAAATAGAAATAGGTGTAAATTCTGACAATACATATTTTATTATTTATTTATTTATTAACACAGTATCATTGACCGAGCGAGCGCGAAGCGTCTCCGTTTCAGCTTGGCCAAAAATGCTTTCGTATGTCCGGATCTCTGTTCTCCTCTACAGGTCGCATTTCTTATCTGATGTAGCGGAAACTTCAGAATTTTTTAGTCGTCGGGAATTTTTGATTGGGGGGTTACTTCTTAATAAAAATTTGGTGCAGGTGTGATGAGTATCTTCGCCGTGATGAGCAGAATAGCTCCTCAATATACAGTTAATTGCTCACATTTACGTTTCTATCAGTGGAATCAGCCCTTTACCTACTAGGTAGGGATTGATGGAGCACCTTGGTTATTAATGTTAGTTTTACAATAAGGTCACTAGATGGCGCTACTGTGCACCGCTAGATTGTAGCAAAATAGTTTGTGCTCGCGAGCTTTACTGTTCGCAGAACTACTAGTATAGATGCAAAAGTTGAACTTCAAAGAAGTCCTTACATTTTAATAGGGAATACCTCCCTTAGATACAACTGCCTTTTTGAAAAAATAGGAAATACTTGCATACGTGTGCCACAAAGGACAAAAATTAAACATTTTTAGGCTTTTAAATATTTTGAACGTTCCAAAAATCATTCACTATCTTCAACAAAGAGGCCTTACCCTAAAACCTAAAGTGAAATAAGGATGAATATGAGATGGACCTTATAAGATAGCTAGTTACAGATACGTATCCACACCAAAATATAAAAGTGAAACGTTGTCTATTTTTTGTTTTGTTTGGGGAGCTTTCACGCGGCTGATCTGATTTTGATGATACTTTGTAAATAGGTACTGTACAATAAAGAGACCAACAAAGGACACTTATTATCCCGGAAAATGGTAAGTTGCCGCGGACAAACTGGAAAATGACAATTACACGCTATAGGAAACGGAATGACGTTGCCATGGAAACGAAATAATAACATGTTTTTAGTAAAATAACACATCAATGCTGAGTTGTGTCCTTATTTTGTAGCCAGATTGCAACATATTGTTTACAATACTTTTTATGTAACTCTTTTATTATAATTGTACAAAATAATATGTATGTATTTGGTTAAAAAAAAAAAAAAAACTTTCTTTCTTTCTTTTTTATGTCTGTCATGTATGTTATACTTTTGCATTGGTTTTTTAATATCCTAGATGGACATAGGATGCTTTTTTTACGATTAACTGTTGTCCGCGCGGACGAAGTCACGGGCGAAAGCTAGTATCTTACAATTATTATCGTGAGAGCACTACGTTCAACGTTCCATCAAAATTACGGCAGGTGGTCACAACCACAATATATTATAGATGGCGCGAGAGTGCTAAATTAATGTGGTTTACGGGCTGCGGTTACAAAATGTGGCGCTGTTGACATTTTGAATTAGAATAAACGTTTTACGCTAATTGAGTATAACTAATATTAGTAAAAGAAGTCGCATTTAAAACTTTCTGTGTACCAGAGGAGTGGCATTATCTCACATGCAACGTAACTGCTACATCGGCATACAAGGCCCACACCACGCCACTCTTAAAGTGATGCCTAGAAGCCCACAACAAGTCACATTCCAAAGTGACGCTAACCGAACGACCAGGGATTTAAGGCTGCTCCTTGCATCGCTAGTGAGGGGGCGCTGTCGATTTATGTACTTAGGTACTTACTTTTATGAATAGGATTTCAATATGACAAGTTTTTGTGAAAGAAAAATGAGTGCAGTCTCAGAGAAGTCGTTCCTGATGTGATCGAGATGGTTCTTAGATATATGAGGAGGGGGACGGGGGCAGGTGAGAAAAGGGGGTGAAAATCGTAGCTTCCAAACAAATGGATCGATTTAGCTGTGGTTTTTTATGTTTGAAAGCTGAGGTAAATGAGATGTTCAAGCTATAATGGATTGGGGGGGGGGGGAGGGACGGTATAAATTGTAGCTTTTGAACGAATGGACTAAGTTAGTTGCGGTTTTTTATGTTTCAAAACTGATGTGATCGAGATGGTTCTTAGCGTTATGGGGGGGGAGAGGGGGGGGGGGAGAGGGGGGGGGCGGAGCAGTTGAGAAAAGGGGGGTGGGAATCGTATTTTCCAAATGAATGGACCATTTTAGCTGCGGGTTTTCATGTTTCATAGCTGATGTGATCGAGATGCTTCTTAGCTATAATGGGGGATGGGAAGTCGGGGATTAATGAAGCATGAGTTGTATGGACTACTAAATATTTTTGGCATTACCTCGATGTATTTTTTTTGTCCTTCCTTGTTACTATTATTACTACAAAATAGCACTTGTTTTGTAGATATGAGATGAGCCAGTTCAGGAGCTTTTGGATTCTAATTTGTTCTGTGTCACATAGTTATGTTAATAAATTATTTTGTATTTGTAAATGTGCAAGGAAATGCTGAAAATAACATGAAAAAAGAATTTTAAAAAACTAGTCATTTTTCCGGGACAAAAGTCATTTAAAGTTCGAAATACAAAATTCAACAACATTTATTCAGCTTTCAAATAGTTTTTTTATTGATTACTTATCGGATCGAGATACAAAGTACCTATACCAGATTTTAATTCAAGACCTAAGCTATCGAAAAGTGAAATTTGCATCGCCCAACGGTCTAGTAGTTCTTACGTGATGCTCGAACTTACAGACAGATATACAGACACCATTTAAAAAAATGATATATTATTGATCAGTTCTTATATCAAGTCTCCTAGAGCATTTTTTAATTTTCATGTTTGTGCAGATATTTTGTTATATACGGTTTTATTATATGTATAGATATATCTACATCATAAGAAACTGTTAAAAAATGTATGTACTTAAGTGACAATATTTATTGACCATGACTTGAATAGAGAATAAACATTGTTATTATTATAGTCAATAAGTTAATTTGAATTTGTATCGATAACTCAGTATCTCCATTGCAGCTCACATCACTAAATCGTTTTCTCGGCGCACCGCATTTTGCGGAGTCGTCTTCGGGTCCGAAATTAGATTCGCCCTCTGTGCTGTAATACTGATTAAAACCGTTTCCTGATGCCGGCGAGTTGCCGACATTTTATAACTTCTGATGGGTGCTGAGTTTGGTTTGGCTATAGGAATATAGGCGCAAATGGCGCAAATAGATCAAGTTGTGCTAAAAAGGTGCACATGGCTATCTGTACAATTTTCTTTTCTATAGTGAGCGATGATACGAGTCTGGTCGATCTGTAATAGGTACTTTGCAATCCAAGAAAACCGAGTTCAATCCTCAGACCCGCACCATTGAATCGTAATTAGATGTGTGGATTTTCCTTCTCTCCTTACCTCACAGGGCACGGCCTTGTCGGTCAAAGATCCGGAATTACAATTACTGGCGTTCCCAGTTGTTAAGCCACTTCAGAGGCCCTTAGGTGGCCTGTCATACTCTGTATTTTTTTTCGCCTTTGAGTATAGAATATATAGCCAAACTGCCACCATATTGAATTTATTCAAAAAAGAAATTTAGCCTCTGTTATTTAAGTGGATGTAAGTATTCTAACGATACCCGATAGGTCTAAATTTCACACGAAGGACCGATATAAACAAATTTGGCTATCAGATAAAAGCTTGCGTAAAATCTAAAAAAAACTCAAGTAAACACGATAAACCATAATACCTTAACATTCGCCGAAGAATCGGGCTTGGTTATTTTAGTAAGTTTATTTAAGTCTTTATTCGTCTCAAATTGTAAGTAAAAGATTTTTGTATAAAACACTTTACATAATTGTAGCGCCGCATACCAAACTATTACGCCGTTATTACTCCGTTATTATTAAAAAAACATTCTTAAAGGGAAGCTTCAAGAATGAAATTTCAAAAAAACACTCGTTATTGCACTCCTTGGGCTGCAATAAATATACGTATCATGATTTACCAAAATTTGGTTGGGCCATCGAGTCATTGAGCCTGGATGAGTTTTAGATTGCCCTGAAACAACTAAAAAATGGAAAGGCCCCTGCTGAAGATGGAATTACCTTTGAGCTGTTAAAGGCAGGAGATACTCCTGTCTTTGGACAGCTGCAGACACTTTTCAATGCCGTTGTTCATAGTGGGCCAGAGGCACCCCTCAGGACTGAACAAGAGTGTGTTGGTATTATTCTTCAAGAAAGGGGATAAATCCTTGCTAAAGAATTATAGGGCCATATCACACCTAAACCACGTCTATAAGTTGTTCTCAAGGGTCATCACCAATCGTCTTGCGCATAGACTTGATGAATTCCAGCCCTCCGAGCAGGCTAGATTTCGAGGAGGCTATGGTACTGTAGACTACATACACACAGTGTCCCAGATTATACAGAAGTCGGAGGAGTCTAATCGGCCACTTTTTCTAGCTTTTGTGGACTACGAGAAGACCTTTGTATCCATCGGGACCTGGTCTATTCTAGACTCTTTGCAGCGCTGTCAAGTAGACTGGAAATAGATCCAAGTGCTGAGATGTCTGTACGACGCTGCTACTATGTCCGTTCAAGCCCAGGACTGGCAAACAAAACCATTCCAATTGCTTAGGGGTGTAAAACAGGGGGATATAATATCCCCAAAACTGTTTACAAATGTTTATATGATTTAAGCATTAACGCATGCTTAGCGAGAACATATCAAATAATTTTCTAAACGAAAAATTTGAATCATGGACGGTGTTCGAACCCTCATCATTCCGTGCCTCTGCGTGGTACTTGCCTTTACTAAGTTCGGCTACCGTGACAGGTATTCCATGCTTCAAATTTATCGTATAGGTTGTAAGCCCGTCTACCGTAAAGCATGGAGTACCTGTCACGGTAGCCGAAATTGGTAAAGGCGTTAAGAATATTATTAGATCTGTTTACAAATGCAGTGGAGCATACGTTCAAGACGCTAGACTGGAAAAAATGGGCATCAATATAAACGGCGAGTACATCTCGCACTTGAGATTTGCTGATCATATCGTCTTAATGGCGGGGTCGCTGCAAGACCTTCAACAGATGCTGACCAGCTTAGCTGATGCCTCCCGACGCATTGGTCGCCACGTAGACATTGATAAAACAAAATTGATGATCAGTCAAAACATTGCACCGGAACCAATAGTCGTCAGTGGCATGCCTCTTGAAATTGTTCAGGAGTACGTCTACCTTGGACAAACTCTTCAGTTTCGGCTTCGGCTGGGCTGGGCGGCATTTGGGAAACTTCGTCAGGTCTTCTCGTCACCCATCCCACAATGCCTGAAGACAAAAGTCTTCAACCAGTGCGTCCTACCCGTGATGGCATACGGAGCCGAAACTTGGACACTGACTGTAAGGCTGGTCCACAAATTCAAAGTCGCTCAGCGGATCATGGAACGAGTTGAGCTCGGGGTTTCTCTAAGGGATCGTATCCGAAATGAGATGATCCGGCAGAAAGTTACCGACATAGCTCAAAGTGTTAGCAGGTAGAAGTGGCAATGGGCTGGTCACATTAATTGTCGAAGAACCGATAACCGATGGGGTAGACGAGTTCTTGAGTAGAGATTACGTTTAGGCAAACGTAGTGTAGGACGCCCTGTGGCTAGTTGGAGTGACTCGCCGCCCTCCGCCTAGATGGAGCGATGACCTACGTAAAGTAGCTGGCAGCAATTACATGAGAAGAGCCGAAGATCGGGCTCAGTGGCGCGCATTAGGAGAGGCCTATGTCCAGCAGTGGACGAGTACAGGCTGATGATGATGATGATCTATTCATTACAATACAACACAAGCACAAATAATACATATATAACTCAGGGGTTATATATGTAAAATATGTAAAAAAAAAGTTGGTGGTGTGGTCAGGACCATCTCGATCACATCAGCTTTCAAATATAACAACCGCATCAAAATCGGTCCATTCGTTTAAAGGTTCGATGCCTTAGACTTACTCTATGATACATACATACACACTCTAAACTTATTAAACCCCTTTCTTCTAAGTTCGGGGTTAATACAAGTTACACTTTATTGCCTCCAATAATACACGCGAAGATAAAAATTAAACATAGTAAAATACAATTCGCGGTCTTATTGCTAAAGGAAGATCTCTCCGAGACGACCTCCGAATAAAGGAGTGGTGGAGATTGGTGGCGCAGTAATTATATACATACTAAATACATTATTGACGACCGGTTGGTCTCGTGGCTAGTGATCCTAGGTACGTAATCAAACGGTCGCAGGTTCGAATCCTGCAAGGTGTAATCATTTGTGTGATGAGCAGAAATGTTTGTTTCCGAGTCATGGATGTTATAATATTCGTATCTAAGTATGTTTATCCGTTATCTAGAACCCTTATTACAGGGTATACTAGTTTGGGGCTAGGTAATTGGTGTGGAATTGTCCCGAATATATTTATTTTTATTTTTATTTATTATTATTATTATCATTAGCCATATTCGTCCCACTCCAGGGAAAAGGCCTCCTTTCCCTACATCCATTCCTCACGATTTTGTGGTCCAATTGTGACACTATGAGTCAAGCCCATCCCGCCACTCCATTTGGACCTGTTTGAACAAAATACATAAGGTTTAATTTATTTTTTGTTTGAACCGCCACTGGCCCTGCATGACCTTGTTTGTATCTTTCGGGTGCGTAAAATTTTAATTACTATTCAGAGAATTCAGCAAAAGTGTGCCTTGTATAATTAATATAAAACAATATTCACACGTTTGTAAACGTGCCGCCACACACATAAGTAAACTTTAAGGATGAAATTAGTAATTTTAGCAATAGTAAGTACCTAAAGTTAATTAAAGCAGGGAATACACAGAACAAAACATAAGTTAATAAGTAAAACCCGACTATAGTCGGGTAAAAAAATAGCCAATGACACTCTATATCTGAAGACCAATCGACTGCTACCTCTTTTGTCAAAATGTGACCAAATAGGGCGATTCTATAGTGGAACTTTCACATTCCCACATACATAGATACATACATACATAGACTGTTAAACTCATTACTATTCCCGTAGTCGGGTAAAAAAATAAGACTGACTTCAAACCGTACAAAACTTAAAAGAAAGAAATAATTCATATATTTTTGAGGTCTGTGCTACGCCCAAACCGACTTAAGTAAGTAAGGGTACTTACCTGGCACAGGTTTAAAAAAAAATTGAATTATTTCTCTCTTTTATGTTTTGTACGGTTTAATGTCGGTAATTCTTTATTTATTAGTGTTTATTTCTTACGTAGCCCTTATAAAATGAAGTACTTAATTCCATTCGCAAAGAAGAAAGCCATACTGGAAACATTTAACAATCCATTAGTACTACTGAACCGATATTGATGAAACTTGAACTATTCCCTAAGTTGAAAGATACTGAAACTATTACATTAATTATTGCTATCAGACTTTTCGAGAAAAATGTGGAAAAAATCGTACTGCCTATCATCACCCAACTCCACCTATCACTACACATCCCTACCAATCCCCAACCATCTCTATCCATCCCCATACATCCAAAATCTAAAACCCAACCTCACCCCACTATATCAGTACTATGAAAACGTCAACTTTTCTACCTTTGAAGTTAGACTCGGTAGGTATCCGAGGTCAATTCACTTTTTTAGATTGAACTGACCAATTTTCACTATTTAGTGTCCAAAGTCAGATTCGGTAAGTATCCGTGGTCTGATCGCTTTGTTAGATTGATCCCACTGGTTTCAATTTAATTTCAATATAATTCCTATATAAAATACTACGATAACATAACTCGCTCCTCCAAAATGATATTTCATTAAATGACTAAATATAGATACATGTACCATTTATACATATAGTATTAGTCGAATTCGAACCCCCAAAAAACATCCCAGCCATAGATCTAGTTAAAAGGGAGTAGATACTGCACACATTTGTATTATGTAAACAAAAACTGACCTAGATTCAACTACATGCAAACATTGCTACATTCTCACTGTCATGCTTCATGTGCATTAACAACAAAAATTGAGAGACATACGCAGATTGTAGCGTGAATGAGTAACTGCTAATACTTGCTACACAAACACCACTCCAATTCTGACTAAAGACATCTTACTTGCACGACCAGGATGACTAGCAGAAAATGCTGTCATATATGTATTAAATAAATAAACAAATAAAGACAAAGAAGGCCAATTGCGTGCCTTGCACCTAATTTTAGCGGTCCACGCCCGAGAAACTGGTACCTTATCTCCCCACTGTTAATTAGATCTATGCTTCCAGCTGTTCAACTCACACTCTATCAGCGCCATAAATTCTCTATTTTCCACAATCCAAACACAATTACAGATAAATCCATTCATTTAGGGGTCCGCATAATTTATTCAGTCATCGAAAGCCACGGAACCCTAGACGCGCAGATTTACGAGGCCACAGCGAGAGTTAGCCGATTCCGTGGAACTTTAAATCAAGATAATATGTAATAATTCTTGCTGTAACACGGAGGATTTGAATATTTATCCTGGGGGTGCTTTTTTCGGGGTAATTTGAAGTCTGGTCTCCTAAACGATTGTAAAATGCTTTCGGGTTTGTCTCATTCGCAGTTGTTTTCACATAAAATGGCCCAGCACTGCGTTAAAAGTCATATACTTGTAAGTAGTGTTTTGTGAAATGTTTTTACGGAAAATTTACTGCCACTACAAAATAAATTGGATGCGTCATTGATGTGCTTGTTTCGTCAAATAATAAAATAAATAATTCGATCCATGTCGTATAATATAATTTTCTGCAAACATGATGTTCACAAAATTATGTTCGCATTATTTTCATCATGTTCAAAGAAAATAAAATAAAATATCATAATCTTAAAATACCATATGAGTTGAGAGTATACATGCACTATGTGGCATCGCTCTGCACATGTGGAACAGGTTGACATTGCCCTAATTGAGACCTTCAGGGTCACTACTGGCTGTCTAAAATCCACTCCTATTAACAAGCTCTATCCATTAGCAGGTGTGGCCTACCCTCCGTGAGAAGAAAGGTAACCTGCGGCTGGGACACATACAGACTAGGGACAGACAGCAGGGGTACCTGCTGTCTGTCCCTAGTCTGCTATACGGACATGCTCCACCAAGAAGTCGTCTTAAAAGTAGCAGCAGTTTTATAAAAACTACTGAACCCAACTCTGGAGATGCTGGAGGGGCAAGGCTCGAATTGTGGCGAGAGCGTCTTGCTCCACCCAGTGACTTTGTTGCTCCTGCAGAAAACCTGTCCATGAACTCCCATGGCTGATGATGGATGATCAAAAGAATCTACCTGAAGTGAAGTTCAATCTTTATTATCATGCCTATACATTCCCGTATACGTACACTGCTGGGCTTGTCTCTTTTTGAACTCCACAGAGCCATTTGGCTTTCCTCATTCAGTCACTGCCAGCCGCCTTTCGCAAGTCTTCACTCTTTTAACTGAGTGAAGAACTTGGCGGGCGCCACCCCACACTACGCTTGCCTAAACATTGTCTCTACTCCAGGGGGCCGATTCCGCTAATTTTAAATAAAATGCCATCAAAATGTCATTCCAGTGACTGTTCATTATCATGTATGACAAATTTGGTATTCTGCTAAAACTTTAGTGGCTTCAATGGCTGTTCACTTGCCTGTCGATTCAATGGATTGAACAAACTTCACACTACATATTTCTATCTCTCTTCCCCACAAGCAAAAAAATGAGACAAATATATTCCACCGTGTTTGACGTGTTCTTTCGTATGTCGTTTTTATCTGTGGTCTTATTTGGAAAATAAAATTATCGATTTACGTTGAATTGATGTAATAAATGGAAAGAACGTATTTTTCTAATTCTGTAAGTACCTTTGGTCATTAATTTCGTTCAGTAGGTACTAACGAAGTTACGGACCAAAGTAATCCGACAACACCTAGGTATTTTAGATCGTTTTTATGCCTCAGTATCTAGCTTCAATGTAATGCTTGTTTTTTAACCTCCGAACAAAGAGACGGGTGTTATAAGTTTAGGGTGTGTATCACTGTTTGTGTGGGTGTGTGTATGCTGTGGCATCGTAGCTCCCAAACGAATGGACCGATTTTGATGCGGTTTTTTCTGTTTGAAAGTTCATGTGATCGAGATGGTTCTTATATATATATATATATATGGGGAATGCGGGGGGGAGAGGGGGGAGGTGAGAATAGGGGGTAAGAATCGTAGCTTCCTAGCGAATGGACCTATTTAGCTGCGGTTTTTAATGTTTGAAAACTGGTGTAAACGAGATGAGTCTTAGCTATGATGGGGAAGGAGGGAAGGGGAGGGTGAGAATCGTAGCTCCCAAACGAATGGTCTGATTTTGATGCGGTTTTTTTCTGTTTGAAAGCTGATGTGATTGAGATGGTTTTTAGATATATAGGGGTTGGTGGTGGTGGGGGGGGGGGGGGGGGGGTGAGAATCATAGCTTGCCATTGAAACAAATGTCAAAGTACCGATTAAAAACTAACGAGAGGTCACTGATTATCCATGGAATAGCCGAATACCACATAAGCACCATTGCAATTCGATGGAAAATCACTGAACGATCATGTATATTATTTAGCTAGCAGACTATTTAGCTAGCAGACTACCAAATGTGTTAAACTAGGCCATCGACAAGCCAGCGAGATGCCATGGAAGCGTTCTTATATTAACAGACTTGTGCCCCTGAACTCGTTTATCCCAACGTTTCTTCAAGTTATGTGACCGGGCCCATTGCCTCTTTAGCTTGCTTATTCTTTGAGCTATGTCGGTCACCTTGTTTTTTTGGCGGATCACCTCATTACGGATTCTGTCCTATAGCTCTCTCCATAGGTCGCTGAGCGATTTTAAATTTGTGGACCAGCCTCACTGTGAGCGTCCACGTTTCTGCTCCGTAGGTCATAACAGGTAAGACGCACGCGTTGAAGACTTTTGTTTTTAGGCACTGTGGTATGGACGACGAGAAGACCTGACGTTACCAAATAATGTTCATCCTGGCAGATTCCTTCTACCGGCTTCCCTTTCGAAGTTGTTCCTGCCTATTAATTGCATAATCTGCCCGAGGTATACATATTCTAGAACAAATTTAAATTGTTTGTTGTATGAGGTAGTGCTGGCCTCTGGTGTCAGAGTTCGTCAGACCGCCCGACGGCCACTGACATGGCTTAACACTGCTATTAGTCAATAACAGACGGGACCGACAGATTAACGTGCCCTCCGCAGCACGGAGCGATGGAAAAGCGCACATAACTTAGAAAAGTCATTAGTGCGGAGCCTAGAATCGAACCCGGTATCGTTGAATTCTATGTTGCACTATTGAACCGTTAGGCTACCATCGCTTTTACAAATTTGAGTAACCGTTAACAAATTTGAGTAAAAGTATACCTATTATTTGTGAAAATAATGTGAGACCACTTTATTAATGAAAACACAAAATGAAAATGTAAACAATACATGCGACGGGCTAAGTGCTGCAAAGCCTCAATCGCATGTGTGCGTGTAAAGACTAAACTATGAAAACTAAATGTCAGGAGAAAGACCATAATTGAAATCAAGAAATCTGTCTAATTTTGTTTGGAGTTGGAGGGCGGGACGATTATTTTCTTATTACATGACTGCCCAAAAAAGGAGTGTAATGTTTTTTTAGGATTCATGTATGTTTGTATGAATGTAAGTATGAATGTATGTTTGTGAGTTTCTCTATTTCACGATAATTTTAAATGCCTGAACAGATTAAGACGTATGGAGTATCGTTAGAATCCTTACTTCCCCCCGAGTAACATAGTTTATATTTTTATACGCTTTATATTAGCTTCACGTGTATGTTTGTATGTTTGTAACTGACTCCTTTGGACGCTATTTTGACCCACTTTAAACGGTCAGATTTCATTCAAATTTTGCACACCTGTCAAAGACCAACGACAATGGAATAACTCGAAAAAAAAAAAAATATATAACAAGTCAATATGGTGGCAGTCAATAGGTAAAAAATAAATTATTTTCGTTGTTGTTATGGGTATCAAATTGTAGGCCTTAAGCATATTCCAATTGTATATAATTTACTGGCATAAGCTCTTTTTTGGAAGGGCGGTTTTTTATAGGTTTTAAGCTAGTTAGTTTTATGATCTATTGTGTAGAGGACTTCAAAAAATTAACAAAAATTAAGGATAACACACTCATACAACTACAATCCGAGCTCAAGCTACCCAAAAACTTAGAGTATTTAGCCCGAAACTTGAAGTTTGAAGCGGCGTTGCTTAAGCAAAACATTCCGTTTCACTGTTTGCTGAAATTCGCAGTTTCAGAACTTGAATGTAAGTTCAACACACTTATCCGCAGGATAAGGGCGGGCGGTTGAAACAGAAGCGTGCGGAGCGTTCAGCGTGATTCACGATTCAGGAACATGCGAAATTGATCAACCTGCACTGGGTGTGCGAATATGGCCGCTCAGATAAGGCTTATTTATTATTTATTTATTTATTACTAGTTGCTTATGTACTACTAGCTGCGCTGCTGCATGGATTAGATGGTGATGATCTATGAAAAGTAGCCTCTATGTTAATCCAGGGCCCCAATTTTGTTAGCTATTGAACCGCAATAACACAAGTCTATTGCATTTTCGCCAAAAAAAGCGGTCGGTCGCGGTTCAATTGCGGTTCAATAGAACCGCGATAACGCAAGCCAACACCCGAACTAACTTCTGTTAACTATTGTTAACAGAATCGGGGCCTGGGTTATAAGTTATCGTAGTACCAAAAATCCAAATCCGGTTAGCTGTTGGAGCGTGAAAGAGTAACAAGCTTCCACAGATAAAAGATAGATGGCTGTTTACGATGGGTATGGGGCCTTGTCCCGCCTCATGTGCCCCTTGTGACAGACAAGGAGATTTTTTAGTGGTCTTGTCCCCCGTGGGGGAGACAAGGAGATTCTGCTTAGTGATAATAATAATATTTATTGACAGTATAAAAAGATTACAAAATAATAGTTTTAAAAAACTAAAAAACACGCTTTATATAGAAAACCAAACTAAATAATATAAAATAAATTTTAATAGTGTAAATAAGAAAAAATGTTTTATTTCAAAAAAATCGTGGGGTGCATGGGTCAATAGTTATAAATATTTCGTTGACAGATATGAGAAGCACCCCACGCTTTTTATTTAAATAAAACATTTATTTCTTATTTACACTATTAAAATTTATTTTATATTTTTTAGTTTGGTTTTCTATATAAAGCTTGTTTTTTAGTTTTTTTAAACTATTGTTTATTTTCTACTTTTTAGTTTTTTTTTGAATTATTGCATTGTCATCAAAACTGTCCGATTAAAGTGGGTCAAAATAGCGTCCAAAGGAGTCGGTTACAAACATACAAATATACAAACATACAAGTGAAGCTAATATAAAGCGTATAAAAATACATTTGATCAATAGGCTCCCCACTAGGATTCCCTGTTTTAGGGGGTCTATTTCTCTTCCAAACGTTCCAAGAATATAATAAAAATAATCTTAATGAATAGAAGTAATAATCTTAATTATATTTGTGTGCGTGTGTGAGTGTGTGAGTATATGTTTATTATGTATCTGAGGGTGCATCTTGTGTAAATGTTGTGCGAGAGTGAGGGTGAGAAAAAATCACAATGTTTATTATTTATGCAGACCTTTATATAAAACAGACTAGAAGTTTCTCTGTCTCCCTATAATTTTTATTTTGTAACCAGTTACAGAGTTTATTCTTGCATTCATATCTGGAAAGGAATGGAATCTGTGTGTAAAGTGTGTGCGTGTTCTTTTGGTTTTCTATCTCAGTCTACGTTTTCCCTGACCAAAAGCAGATTTATTTGCGATTCCATGAAATCGTAATATGGTAGCATGTATAAAAATGTGTCTTACTCGTAAGACTTTTGATTCTTCATATAGTAGTTTTTTACGCGACTTTAAATATTGCTCTCTGCGCACGTTCCAATGTTAACATATGCGTTTTATGTGCCGCACCTCATGCCGTGATCCCATAACTCAGAATACTTCGACATAATGCGGTATATACAAGTTCCAAAATTTCTTTACTCGCAATTTGTCGTAATCTTTTAAATATAAGCATAAGTTTCCTGACTTTTTTACTAAGACTTTTGATTTGAGGTTCCCAGGAAAGACGATCATTAATTTGAATACAAAGATATTTGATCGTGTTGTGCTTGAAATCTTGACACCCCCAATTAAGGGATTAGTCCAAACTGTTTTACTATAAATAAATAAATATATTCGGGACATTTCCACACCAATTATCTAGCCCCAAACTAGGATACCCTGTGATATGGGCACTAGATAACGGATAAACATACATAGATACGAATATTACATCCATGACTCGGAAACAAACATTTCTGCTCATCACACAAATGATTACTATTTGTTCTACAATAGAACAGATTGGACAAAATAAATCCAATCTGTTCTACTAAGCAATATGACAAATTGGATCCGAAAAAATCGTGTAATTGCCGTCCATGCTGTTCTACGATAGAAAGGATTGACAACAAATAAATCATTTGTTCTACTGAGTAGGTAATAAGAAATTTTAAAGTGACAGGTGTCGTAAAAGTGACAGGTGTCAAAGTGACAGCTGTCTAACTTAAAATATGTATTACTCGGAAACTCTTTGATTAGTACTCTATTTACAGAAGTGATAGACCTCATCGATATCTTAGTTTTGGATGACAGCTGTCAAACTTAAAAGGGCTATAACTGAAACTGTTGATCCTAGACTAGTAGTTTATTTACAGAAATTATTGATCTCAACAATATCTGCGTGTTGTATGACAGCTGTCAAATTTGAAAGGGTTATAACTCTGAAACTATTGATACTAAACTAGTAGATTCTTTACAGAAGTGACAGATCTCATACATATCTTCATTTTCGATGACACTTGTTAAACTTAAAAGGGCTATAACTCTGAAACTGTTGATCCTAGACTAGTAGTTTATTTACGTACATGAGGGGAGACAAGGCCCCGTAGCCGTTCAAACAGACAGTCGACGTGTCACACTCTAGCCTGTCTACCACTTGCTGCGTCGAGGAAACATTAAGCACGGTTCTCCAAGCTGGAGACAGAGTGCACCCACGGTCGCTCCGTGAGAACGCTCCGAAACACTTTTGGTTGCTGCGGCAGCCAGTTTTTGATTTAAATTTAAGTTCGCGTTATTTACCCGTTCTGAGTATTTGTCACGTGGTCGGGCGCCGTGTATACTCAGACTTTGACATAAGATTCAAAATACTTTAACCGGCTAAATTGGATGATAAAACAGCGCTCTAACATACACAAACTTTTTCATTGAAAAGTGTGATATGCCACTGCCATCACAACACCTTTTTTTAGGAAAGAAATTTTTCAAAATCCCTCATTGTTGCACTCCTAGGATTGACACCTGTTACTTTGACAAAAGTAGCCTAGTATCCTTTGTGTTATTCCAGGATATAAGCTACCCTGCTACCAAATTTCATCCCAACCCTTTCAGCAGTTGAAAAGTGAAAGAGTAACAAACATAAACACATTCAAACTTTCGCCTTTCTAATATTAGTGTGATTCAATTTTAGACAGTGAATAAATTTGTTTAGTTTCATATCTCGATTTGGGGCCAGATCCTACAGTGTGGAGGCAAAATATCTGCATACTATCTGGCGCAGGCGTACCTAGTAACTATACGCTGCAAGCAATCATAGAACGCTCCGCTCTCACGCGCCCTTACCCGAGCATGTGTTGAATATTTCATGAATTCTCTTGCAAAATTGTACGGAACCTTTTCAATTATTTGCCACGATGGAAGTGCAAAGTCTTGTATAAAAGTTTGTATCGTTAACTAATAAATCTCTCACGGAAAAACTTATAATAGTTATGACTAGGAGAGAAAAGAAATAGAAATACATAACTGAGATACGCAACATAAATGAAAATCACGCACGTCACCACGAGAGTTAACAGAACAGTATCACTTTTTCGGAATTACCAACGTAATAATAATGCATAAATACAACATAAGATAAGAAAGAGTTGTTTGAAGGCGGTGCCAAACCCAGGCATCATTTTTAGACATTATCTGTTTGAATCAGCTCAACCATATTAATAATTATGGCTCTGCTTGGCACCGCCTTCAAAAACCTCTTTCTTATCTTATGTTGTATTTATGCATTATTATTACGTTGCTAATTACGAAAAAGTGATACTGTTCTGGCTCAATTGTAATTATTTCATTCTTTTTAGTGGTTGTTTACAAAATAACATTTATATTATGAAGCTGATTTAATTTTTTTGGAAAAATATTTTATTTTTAGATTTTTAGTGGCCTAAGAAAACATCGGAAAGAATATATGCCGAAGAAAATAGTAGACACTCACTCACTTTAGAGAATAAAACCTACATATATAACAACTGAATTAGTTTTAACCATTTTCACCGCTAGACTGTTTCAAAAAAGTTTGTGCTCGCGAGGTCTACTCGTACTGTTCGCAGGACTACTTATAATAAAGCATTACGTAACAAAAAAATTGTAAAGCCACGAGAACAGTAGACCATGACCAGAACCAGACCATTAACAGAACGTGAATAAATGTGCCATCAAAAATGAATATGAATATTATATTATCAAAACTGCCTCAATAGAAACTGCCTTATAGAAATAATATAGTAACAAAATAATAACTAAAAAATAGCCTATGACACTATTGCGATGAAAACGAATCGATTGATACCTCGCTTGTCAAAATCGGACTAAGTGTATAGTTTGAACATATAACCTATAATTAGCCTTCAAGTCGGGAAATAAAATTAGCCTTGGCACTTTATATCTGAAGACAAATCGCTTAACACCTCCCTTGTCAAAATCGAAGCAATAGGGGCGAAGCTATGGTGGAACATCCACATACCCACATACATAGATACGTACATACAAACATACATAGACTGTAAAACTCATTACCCTTCCCATGATTTGATGTAGTCGGGTAAAAACAGGGCATTTACCAAGTATAATTATAATATTATTTCATTCGAGTTTCCGATATTTCAGCATTACAAACGCCATGATCATGGATTACTTAAAGATCTTGCAATAGAGTCTACTTCACTATTTTTTTAGTTTCATTCACTCAGTAGCCGGATGCCGTATATAAAATCGGCAATAAAGTCGGTGTCGAAAACAGGATAAATCGCCGGAGCAATAAGGGGCAGTAATACTCGCGAATCCTACGGGAATCAAGAAAAAACACATTTTGCAGATACAAATCACCTGCTTTTTGTGAAGTTAGAGATAGGAAGGTTTAGTAGTGAATTTGTCGATACAAGCAAGATCGGGATTATATATTTATTCGGGATTGAAATAAAAAATATATGAAATTAAATACTTTTATTTTATAACCTTAAACTACATGTGAAATTAAGAACTAACTATAAAATATCAAAATTATAAGGCTATAAAAAAGGACGCAACTCAACATAATTGTGTTGTTCGCAAGCAAACAACACGCTGATTTTCAGTTACGACCTTTTCCGCAGCGATTAGTTGCAGCTGTTTTTAATAGTAGTATACAATTTGAAATTAAAATTAAAATAATAAATAGGTAAACAACCCAAAACAATACAAAGTCAGTGTGTATGTGACAATGCCATATAAACAAATAGAAAATGTAACAAACTTACGTCTGGGAGAGTTTCCACTATCAGGTTAACATTTGTTTAGAGAGTAACATTAATTTAAGTTTTAATCGAAACGTAGCTTTTGACATTGGTTCCCGTAACGGTGGAGGTATATTGTTCCAGCATTTAGTTGTCTGATAGTGGAAACTTTCTCGAAATACAGTGCATGAAAGTGCAGTCTTATGATCTTTTATTATTAAAAGATACCTGGAGGCTCTAGTTTTGTAAACGTGTTGAGAGGATAACCACACCAGTTTCTTATACAAATAACCTGGGCGCTTAAACTTTAACAGATCATAGACAAGAGTTGCCAAATGAAGCTCTCTGCGTGCGGACATATTTAACGAACCAGCCTTTAAGAAATGGAGTTACATGGGATTGAACATTTAGTCCGAATTCAAGTTCCCGTGGCACCTATTGATCCGGAATGTACCTATTGATGGTAATAGATATAATGTCTTGTACACTGATGGTTTATTCCTTGGTTATATTTTAACGAGAATTACCCTTATTTGATAAGAAAAGAAAGAGTCCAAATAAGGAGTGTAATGTTTTTAGGGTTCATGTATGTATGTAAGTATGTATGTTTATTAGATGTAGTGAAAAAGTCACTAACACTAACTGTGCCCGCAGCTATGCCCGCGTGGTAATTTCTCAGGGTTAAAAGTATGTGTTATTCCAAAAGTACCTGCAAAATGCAATATACTAGTGGCTCTGTGAGCTGTAGACCTCGCGAGTCTGTCTTTGCACAGCTGAAAGTGAATAAATGTTCAGAACATTTTTCAAAATGGCTTAAATATGTTTTTTTTTGTTTTCAACCACCATAACTCAGAATTTTGAAAAATTGAATTTACTAAAAAACATACAATTATCGAACCTGTTTACAAAATTTCAAGAGAATCGATTGAGAAATGCGACCTTTAGAGGAGAGCAGCTGAACATCCGTCAGACGCCACCCAAGCTGAAACGGAGACACTTCGCTCACTCTTTGCATTCGCTCGATCAACTACATTTTATGAAAATTTGTTCAGCCGCCAAACTGTTTTTTTCCATTGCTCGGAATCTACTCAGCGGATTGAGATACAATATTTACCAAATTTCAAGTCAAAACCTAAACTATCTATAATTAAAAACCGCATTTCAATCGTTCAATAGTTTTCACGTGATACAAGAACATACAGAAAAAATCGATAAAAATAATGATCTTTTCAGTAGCTTGGTCCCTAGACCATATTTTTTTATTATCTTCATCGTACAGACTTTTTGTTACTTATTTAATCTTGTCCTAAATGTTGTATTTTTTGTATAGTGTAACGGTTATCAGAGTACCGATCTTTTCTTTGCCTTTGTTTGTATTGTAATAAATCACGCCAAATTCCACATTGTCCATGACCTATGGTGCCAAGACATGGACGCTCACACATGAGGCTGTGCACAGATCAAAGTAGCACAGGGAGCCATGAAAAGATCCATGCTTAGCATCAAACTCCAAGATAAAGTCCGTAATGTAGAAATCCGGCAAAGAACTAAAGTTCGGGACGTCGAAAGTATTATTTTGACGATGTGATCCTTTTTATTAATGATTAAATCCTAATTTTCATAGTTTATCACAGTTTGTCTATATTTATTCTTAAAATTCTAATATTTTTTATCTCTAAGTCTCTAAGTCAAAAATTGTTAGATTTGACAGCTCAATATTAAATAGAACAAACTACACTTTCTATGGACTTTTCAATCTATCGACAACCAACCCGTCCCGTCCCTACCAGGTGCGCTAGCTGACGTGGCTCGGATCTCCAAATTGCCGACAATTTATTACCGCCACTCATTCGGGTCGTGTGTACGACGCCTTATACCGTGCTGTGTGTAGCCAGCTTTATTTGTTCCATGGATTGCATACTGATAGAGTATAATGTAAACGAAGTGTTTAAATTCTAAATTTAGTAAATAGACTTAAAAATTAAGTGAAGGTTGAATCCATCCACACTTCTAGTCATCCACTACTGCCAAATACTGCGCAACAAGGTCAATAATCCGACTGTGCTCGGTACTGTTGGTTTATTTCATTTCCCAAACAACTTAATTTGCGCCGGGAGCCATCGCCGTCATCAGCTGTTCTCATGTCCTGCTGTGCGAACTGCGCACGCACGCAATGCGCCTACGCATAGACTATTGTCAATTTTAAAGTTTTTGCGCACTAGTTCCAAGATGTCGATATTTGTCGATATGTCGACAATTTGAGATCAATTGTAAACAATTTGAATTTATTTTTAACGAATTACTTTAGATAGTTAGCGTGTTGGTCAATACTGTAAGCTTAATAATTTCAACTTGATGAATAAATAAATAAATACCACTATATGAAAGTGAAACGTTGTCTGTTTGTTTGTTTGTTTGTTTGTTTGTTTGGGGAGCTTTCACGCGATAAGGGCTGGACGGATATTGATGAAACTTGGAATGGAGATAGCTATAGGGTATAGGGTATAAGTATAAAAAATAGAATATTTTTTATCCCGGAATATTATAAATTTCTACGGAAAAGATGGAAAAACTGGAAAATTGTTAATTACTCTCTGTAAGAAACGGTTGCCATGGAAACGAAATGACATATATGTCAAAAACAAACAAAAAATATCGGGAGTGGTGATATACCTACTTTTGCAATTGTTTTTAATATCCTAGAAGAACATAGTGTAACTAACTTCTTCGCCCCTCTAAAGAAATTCTGTCGCTTGGCCAAATTATTGTCTACAATACGTTGTGAATATAAGTAACCCGGAACTTTTAGAGTGCGTGACTGTACTGGGAAGGAATGAAAAGTAATATGAAAGTACAAATATAGATATTATAATTAAATATGTTAAGTTAGGCATCTGAGATTTGGTTATTAACATAGTGTCAACAAGAGCGTGTTCCTTGATAATATATAATGTGTTATTATAATATTCAAATAATTACTGAAATCATATTGTTCCAGCATATCATAAAATATAAAACAGGAACTCAGAAGACTTATTGTTTACTTATTATTTTGTTTTTAGGAAGTGTTTGTTTGTTCTGCCTGTTATTCTCCGACAATATGATCGGAGACTTTAAGGCATAACATGTTTATTCTCTTTTTTTTAGAGTTTGGTTATGTAAAACCACTCATAGGATAGTAGAACTTTCATCGCTTACTAACCGGAGCGGTATAAGGATGGAGTAGCGTAGGTATATTTTATCAGCCTTACTAATAAAGTTTTATTCACTGTGTATACATATTGTATAACACAAAAGCTGACCAATAAAAATAATTGTGGCTTAAAAATTGTATACAGTTGGTTTACAGATGTTACAATATCAACTGAGGCTATCCATTTTATACACAGCCAGGGAACCTTGTCTAGAGGGTGTATACGGGGTAAAGGTGGCGGACTTCACTATTGTCAGCTGATCGGAGTCTTGTATAAACGCAGTAACTATTATTAAATCTGTCTTATTCTGTGAAAAAAGTTTTGTAGTATTCCATATTTTTGTTAAATTGTGTGTTTCTCGATTTAAATGGATAACATAAATTATTTTGACATATTTGACCAATGGGACATAGAGGAAGAAAATCAAAAAATCGAAAACATTTTAAAGAACGTGCAGAACAATTTCTTTTGAATGATACAGATTTTAAATATATAACAAGGTTTACGAATAGTTATGAAAAAAAAAATGACAATTTAATCAAAGATGATATAATTCAGGATATAAGAGGAGAAATTCGGAGAATATGTGGTTTTCGAAACACCATCGGCGCAATAGATTTTATAATAAACATCACTGATGAAACTGTGTTTTTTTTTATTGATTACAAACATACGTTTCAGGTTAGGCTAAGAACTCGTCTCGTCTGCCATTGGCAGACGCCAATTTGGTAAGATGACAGATTGTTCTGTTCTGAAATTTGTTTTAGTCTCTCATTCTAACCGAAAAAATATATATTTTCAATTAGATCAACGTATTTAGGACAGGAATTTAAAAAAAACTACATAGTTTGATTAATATTGCATTCCTAAGACGAAATTGTATGAGTAATATTAATAGTTACTGAGCTTCATTTAAACATAATTTACGGTAAATATTTTGGACGAAAACAGTTTCCAAACGAATTGACCAAAAGTTGCCAGACGAAAAATAAAAAAGTGTTAAACATCTGTGTAAGGGCCCACGGCCTATTCAACGTTTATTAGTCAAACAATGGATTGACACGTGTATAGCGCTATTCACTTGCTATTCATTGTGAAACTGTACAATGGTTTAACAGATGTGTAAGCAAATTTTTATTAGTAAGGCTGTACGTGTTTAGCAAAGCAAACCATTCAGTCTAACATAACTGGAGTTAGTTAGTTCAGGTCGACTTAGTTGGACATAATTGGTCTATGCTGTCTTTTTTCTGACTATGTCAGTTTAGTTAAATAAAGTCTGGGTTATAACAGTATATAGTTAAAGTTGTCCTTAGGAATAAATGCTTTTAGTATAATGGTCTTACCGTAATACGTAGTTGAGACTAAAGTCTCTGATATTCAATGTTTTTCCTTTTATAATATTTAAGGTTATTATCTGGACTATACCAGTGTGTATTATTTAGTATTCAGGAATAATCCTCAGTAAATTAATTATGAAATTAGTACACCTTTGTAAGTACATTTCCATACTAATTGCTATTAATTCAAGGTTGTACCTTAATTAAAGGTTTTGTAAGCGATCAACAGAATGCATGTGAATTCATCACTAGTGTCCAACAGAGCCAGAATTTACACGATAGGGACCCATCCCTTTGTTCAGCTTTTAGTTTTTTTATAAGATATTCTATCAGTGCTGGGTGCCAAACAACTAAGTGAAAAATTAACATCCTTTCCATATATTTCAACCAAGAAACGTAGTGTGGGACGCCTGCCGGCCAGGTGGAGAGATGACTTGCGAAAGACAGCTGACAGCGACTGGATGAGAAGAGCCGAAGATCGGGCTCAGTGGCTTTCATTAGGAGAGGCTTACGTCCATCAGTGGACTGGTATAGGCCACTGATGATGATGATGTAGTCACAATAATCGCGTTCGGCTGATTCTGTGGTTAAATCGCAAAAATCTGTACCTTCCTGTTTTTTGGGATGTTGTTAAGATATATACCAGTAGTGTGAAACAAAATTTGCAGCTTCGAAAGACCTGAGCTAACTTCGTGGTGCTCGAAAACATCGAAATTTTCGGTCTTCAGATTTTGGCTTGTAACTTCTAAAAGAGCTTCCCACGGAAAAGTTATCTGCAACACTTTTAAAGAAAACAAAATCTTCTATAATTTGAGCCCAACCGCAGAACTGTTATTTTGTTAGAAACCCTGAGATGCAGAGTGAATATTATAGCAGAATATAATAATAATATATTATATTTGGGACAATTCCACACCAATTACCTAGCCCCAAACTAGGATACCCTGTGCTATGGGCACTAGATAACGGATAAGCATACATAAATACGAATATCAACATCCATGACTCGGAAACAAACATTTCTGCTCATCACACAAATGATTGCACCTTGCAGATTCGAACCCGCGACCGTTTGATTTTGTTCCTAGGGTTACTAGCCACTAGAGCAACCGGCTGTCAAATATCCGGTTTGATATTGGCTATAATACTCACTCTTTGAAGAAATTCATGGGAAAAAGTTGTAAAACAGTTACTTAAATTTAATGTAAGCACAAGTGAAACGTTGTAGGACCAAAAGTTCCCCTTAATCTGGACAAAACAAAAAATTAAGGAAATCGGTTTTTCAAGATATGTAAATTGTGATGATCTATATACAAAATACACGTTCAACAGAATCTAGATATATTAATAAACTACCAAGTATATACATAATGCACTGTAGGAGACGATACATAAATAGTTCGAATTATAAAACCAATAAAACTCATAAGTACATTACATCAATAAATTACATATTTTTTTAAAACGGCTAATAAAATCTAAAGACATAAAAATTCTGGCTCGTTAAAGTATATAGATGATTTATTAAAGTATATAGGTGATTTATTCGCTTACATCTGAATCTAGCGCAGAGTCTGGTTCTAAACCAGAAACATTGCAAAATTCAAAATCTTCCATATGCAGTTTAAGCAGGTCCAGTTTCTTCGAAAAATGCTTGCTTCTTTTTGCAATCCATTTTTGGTGTTGCTGCCGAAATAAAAGAATCTGATGAGACAATTAGCATACTCAGGATATCTTCGTTAGACCTTGTCCTGGAGCGCCCTCTCACCGAGCTTCCAAGGAACTAAAACTTACATTATTTCATTTCAGCTGAATTCTTCTGTTGGCTTCCTTCCCAAAGTTGTTCTTACCTAATTGCAATATTTGACTAAAGTAAACATATTTTGGACAACTTAAATAGGTTGATTAACTGGTTACTTAATTGACTGCAATTGGTTCCGGGTCAATAAAATCGTAAAACATGATCTTGGTCATAACTATGTTAATTCCGAGACTGATGCATCGAGAAGTATCAACTTGGTTGGTCAGCATACTTTGCAAGTCGTGCTGCGACTCCGCCATTAGGATTATGTCATCGGCAAATCGTAAGTGTGAGATGTTCTCGCCATTGATATTAATGCCCATTCTTTTCCAATCCAGCGTCTTAAACATAATATCTTCCAAGGCTGAACAGTTTCGGGTGTATAACATCCCCCTGTCTCACTCCCCTGCGCAGTTGGATATGTTTAGACTGCTGGTTTTGTACTTGGACACTCACAGTCGCAGCGTCATACAGGAACCTCAGCACTTTGATGTATCGCCAGTCCACTTGACAACGCTGCAAAGACTCCAGAACCGCCCAGGTTTCAACGGAGTCAAAGGCCTTCTCATAATCCACAAAAGCAAGACACAAGAGCTGGTTTTACTCTTCAGACTTCTGTATAATCTGCCTAACTGTGTGTGTTCTATGGTCCTAAATCCTCCGCGAAACCCAGCCTGCTCAGGAGGCTGGAATTCGTCAAGTTTTCTTGCGAGACGATTTAAGATGACCCTCTAAAACAACTTATAGACGTGAGTCAAGAGTGAAATAGGTTGGTAGTTATTTAAAAGGATGATATCCCCTTTTTTAAAGAAAATCAACACTAAACTCCTGCTCCATGCCATTGGCGTTCTTCCACTGTTAAGAAGGGTGCTAAATAGCCCCCAAAACTCCCGAAGTACGGGTTTCCCCCTGCTTTCAAGAGCTCCGAAGTTATACCATCCTCACCGGGGGCCTTCCCATTCATAAGTTGTTTGAGCGCCATCTCAATCTCGTCTAGGCTGCCGTCGAGCAGTTTGTTATTGAAGTGGCGAGTCAGTATTTCACGGGAATCTTCTGTGCTAGGTTCGGGTCTAGAAGCATGCGAGACGTACAATCGGCCATAGAAGTCTTCGATCTCTGAAAGGACTTAGAGACGACGGTTCTGCCATTATTGGTCGTGAGCTTCGTCAGATGGGATCTACTCCACTGCTGTGCGAAGACTCAGAAAAAAACAGATCTCAGAAATCACCAATTTTTTTTACGGCATCCCATGTTATGTCATGTACAAGAAAACTGGCACTTGCAGGGTACCTCACTGGGCTCATTTATTTATGGTTTCACTATGTTTTTCTTATAAACGTAACTTCATCCGCTATTTTTATTCAATTTTCGTAAAGTTTTCTTCCATTTCTCTGAACA
Organism: Alsophila aescularia; assembly: GCA_946251855.1. Classification (NCBI taxonomy): domain Eukaryota; kingdom Metazoa; phylum Arthropoda; class Insecta; order Lepidoptera; family Geometridae; genus Alsophila; species Alsophila aescularia. The sequence goes on from OX276373.1 coordinate 54,512,215, forward strand.
TTAGAAACACTTTTTTTTCAAAGAACTTCACGCTGACTCGACTAATCCGTCGGCCATTTTGCCAATACTGATCAAATGCAACTATTTGGCATTTACAACGCTTTGACCTGCAGTTTCATAATATCGTCACTAGATGGACGTATTAAAGCACGTATTCCATTGTGTTGCACAACGTAAATCTCATATGGCACTTACAACGTTATGGTTGGGCACCCCTCTTACCTATACATATAAATGTCGATGTATGATCAGATTGATCAGATGGCGTTTTCATGGATGGTTACGCGTTCAATCATATTACCATGCAACGCTGAGTCTGAACACAGGGCGGGATGCCTCGCAAATTTAATAACCTAACCTTACTTAAGTACAAAGTATAATGTAGGTATAGATAAACCAAGATAATACGACTCGCTACAACTAATCAAATGACCTTAGAATAAGGAGAATTATTATTTTGTAATAGATTTGCCCGTTGCTGTGTCCGCGTTGTTTAAAGTAACCTATATGTTATTTCAGGACCAAAAGCACCTACAAAGCACGAGTACATCATATTTTACTTTTACGCTGACATAAATATTTAGTTTAAATTTGCACTCCCCTGAAAAATAATCCTGCCTGTGGTGATCATTGACATAGAGAATACAAATAGGTACTATCTTTTTGGCAATAAATAAAAAAAAAAGAACCACTGACGTCTATTGTACGCATACTAGTTGAAACAAAGGGGTCGAATAACGCTAGAGTAATACAATCTCTTTGAGTATTAGACGTCAGTGTACCGAAAAATTTGCAAGCTGTCAATAATGGACACAAAGTTATTGCCAAACACTTAGAGAAATCGAAGTAGCTCGTTAAGATACCGATAAAAATCGATATCATTGACAGTGGCTGCAGTCTCGACACAGATAGCGATGCCAACGCAAGCTACCGATCGCTAAATGATAACGAATAATATAGAAAAACAACAGTACCGTAGTAGGTACTGATGACAATTGTTAGCTTTCTACAGATAATGACAGATGCTATCGATGTCATCGGTGTCTGTAATGTAGAGACTACATCAATTATTATCGTTATACTCGTAATCGGATCGACAAGACTTTGGAGCAATTTCGGTTGTAAAGTAATCGCTATATGTGTTGGAACTGCAGACCTTGAAAGAGATTGCTATTTAGCAGTAAGGCCACCCATTGGACGTTTTAGTTTGTATATTAATAAGTTCCTTTATTTTACCTTGTTCTTGGTGTGCAATATAGAGATGTAATGTTAATTGAATTGAATTGATTCCAGGACTGACAAAATACATAGATACAGAGATATATACAAGTGAAGTTAAATAAAAACTTTTAAAAAATACGCAAATTACGTTCACTTGATCTCAAAAAACTCCACACATCAAAACTGACCCACAAATCAGTCACGTAATAATATTAAAATTCCCGTTGCGCTAACGAACCAGCCATTAGCGGCAATTATAAAGAGGAAGTATGCAATTAGAGAGGGGTGGAGGATCCTTTCTAACTCCAAAGAGAGCGGGCTCTCTTTGTGTGGCTGGTGAATGGTGTTGGTTTATTCAATGGATGGTTTACGATATTTACGTCACAATAATGAAATGATAAATAAATATTTTTATAGTAAATCCATTAGTTTTTGTGTTTAGTCTTCCTCATATCTCAATTAATTGTGAACTGGAAATAGTAGTCTGTATCACAAGGGATCAAAATAATATTTTTACGGCGAGGGCGCTATTTTGAATCTAGAGCGGAGTGAAGGATTCTAGAGTAGAATCCCAAGCGCAGTGAGAGAAGAAGATCCTAAGCGTAGCGAAGACGTACTTCACCCAAAGAAAAATATTTTTGCATCCGAGTACCTACTTTTCTCTACTTTTCATCCCCTTATGAGAAAAAGAAATATAATTCTTCTTCTTCTTGAGGTGCCATCTCCTACCAGAGGTCGGCTACCATTAGGGCTATCTTTATTTTAGATACTGCTGCTCGGAACAGGGATCTGGTGCTCAGATTGAACCACGTTTTGAGATTTCTGAGCCACGAGGTGCGTCTTCTTCCTGGTTTTCTGCTTCCTTGGATTTTTCCTTGCATAATTAGTTCGTATTTGTTATTCAGCGCACCCCCCGACCTACTTTTCGAGGATCCAATCATCGTTTTTCGAATAGATGGGATGAAAAGAATAATTAGTGTAGTCCTATATGAATACCACGTTTTTATTAAGACACATTCTTGTTTGTCTGTCTGTCGTTCCGGGTGGAATCTTGCAATTCAAATTTCGAGCACTTCCCGATTAGCTATGCGGCTGAAACTTTCTGGGTAGCTACAACTCGATGACAACGCATTCTAGAAAACTTAAAAATAAAAAAAAAAAAAAAACCTTATCAAATCAATTGGTTTTTGTGTCAAGTTCCCCATTATTTCGTTTATTTTTCCTGATCAGCTTTCCATTATTTTTAGTAAGTAGTTAACGTAGTTTTGCCAACTTTACCCCTAATTTCAAAAAACCTTCATTAACACACCTATATAATAATATATATACAATACTCAAGAAATATTTTTTCCTAATTTCAAATCTCTAGGCCCACTGGCTTAGACTGTCTGTTAAAAGATAAGATATATAAATAGATAATTTACCTTCAGCGTAGTCCCAAAAAAAAAAAATGTTGAAAATAAGTAATTAAGTAGTTTTTTTTAAGTCTATTTGAATTTGATTCGAAGAGTTATAATTATTTTTCTAATATCCAGTGATCGCTCATCGCCGTGTCTACTGTCATTGCTGCTGTCAATGCGTTGATACAATTATACCTTTATTACCCGAATGAATTCTGTTTATCAGCTTATGTATGTATGTATGTATGTATGTATGTATGTATGTATGTATGTATGTATGTGGATATGGTTTATTACGTGTAATATTTGTTTTTGTATGTCTGTTCCTTTGTGGCACTATATAGAACAAACGCGTAGACCTATTTACATCAATCAATTTGTCTGAATCTTACGAATGCTACTTAAGACATTACTTTAATCCAAAATTCAATATGGCGACAACCAGACGTCTTCAAAGTGAAAAAATATGAAAAAAAGTCGACGAACTATGTTAAGTGTGGTATCATTGAACAGGTATTTGAAAATAATTTTTTGGTTTTTCTTATCATTTTCATTTGGAATTACCGTTTAAGTTCTATAACGATCTAAATTTGGTTAGCTATCACTCACAGTCAGGTTTTTTCTATGTGCGTAAATCTTCTTGTTTCTCTCATTCATGTTTACCCGCACAAAAACAACATAAAAGTAGAATTTGCGAGTCAAATCCTTTTGTTTTTCAATCGTTACACATCAACATATTCGATGTCGTACTTAATTTATGGCGAGGATAAAAGCGAGAACTTATTATGCAGAACAGGGCCAGATCTAGGAGTCGTAAAAATGGGCGAGTGCAGTTTAACTCAAGTCACCTTATGCAAGTGCAAACAATAAAAACAGCTGTACAAAGTTTCAATGCAATTGGTTGAACGATGCGCGAACGCTTAGAAGACAAACAAATTAATAAACAAACAAACATTCCTTCCTTTATAACTTGATTATATTAAGAGCGATGGTAGCCTAACAGTTAAATAGTGCAACTTAGAATCCAACGATACTGGGTTCAAACCAATGGCTTTTTAAACGGTTTTACTTACCTTGACCTGTTTGTTGATTTTTGTTTGTTTTTAATTTATGTACAGTTTTCCATCGCTCCGTGCTTCGGAGCGCACGTTAAGTGGACTGTTCCTGCTGTTATTGATTAAAAACAGTCGTTAAGCCAAGTCAAAGGCCTTCAACGGTCTGACAAACTCTTACACCAGAGGTCAGCACTACCTCATACGACAAACAAACAAAACCTACTCGTAGATTATAATTTTGATCACAACGGCTCTTTAGTAATTCATAGTTCATTCATAGATTTTGAAAGTAGACACCAATTTTCTTTGCCAGACGTAATGCATTAATGTCACATGTCATATTAAAATAATTAATATTAATACTATAATTGAAAATAATAAATAATTAATAGTCAGCGCCGCCATCACCGCACCGCCTCAAAACTTCCCTATAATTGGTTTTAGTTGGGCTGGGTTTACTTAGAGGAACCCCTCTCTGTGTTTGAGTACGTCCCGGTCACAACCCAAAAAGCAATATTGTTATCAAAACAGAGCACATCAGCGTGTTGTCAGCAGGAAAACAATTTTAATCTCCCTAATGTCTGACGAAGGATTTATACGACACGACTTTTTGTCGTCTTTAATATAAATCGATTTCGGGTGTCGAACTCACATCGTACCTGAACTATATCGGGTCTTACATTGAATCCAAATCCAAGGCAATTAAACTTGGTATTTTGTCTAAAGTAAGGTGTTACATTTTTTTATAACACTGCGTGACAAGACGAGCTGGTCACTCGCCTGATGGTAAGCCTGCTCATAACAGTTGCAGTGCAACCTAGAAGTTTGGGTGAAAAATCTTGCATGTCACTGCACTGCGCGTTTCACCATGAGACATAAGTTTTTAGAACTCACTGCCCAGTCATTACGCTGGAAACATTAACGCAAAATAATACAATAACACACTACTGCTTTGAGGTTGATTATTTTACAAAGGTGTGGTACTTCCCCAGGCGGATACTTGTGTAAGAGGCTTACCACTACAAAACACACCGGGACAGCTTTTGAATCTTTATCAAGCACAGGTCCGATCTGCAGACAGTTTTGGGACAGTTCTGCTAAGTATCAGCTCGAGGCTTTGGATTCAATTGAGAGACGTGATATTAGGCTCACTGGGGATGACACTCTGATAAAGAGTAGCCTTCAAAGTTTGGTGCATCGACGTGAGGTAGCAAGCCTGTGGATATTCACAGATTTCATATGGAGAGTGTGCACAAGAACTGCACAATCTGATTCCCTATCACATTTCCATAACCGCGTGCAAAGTGCAACCCTTTTATGGTTGGAATACGATGCACAGCAACGAAGTGTTACGCTTCTTTATTTATTTTAAGAGCTGTTAAAGAGTGGAATGCTCTACCCTTGTCAGTGTTTCCGGAAAATTATAACCCAGGTGTGTTCAAGTCAAGAGTGAATAGGAATCTACTAGGCAACCTTCGGCCAGATCTTCCACATCAGGGAAAATCGAGGTTAACCGATTGCCTATGATGATGGTCATACACACTTGATTAAATCGAAATCTTGTACAAACAGCAAATTAATTCTAATAAAAACAACAACAACATTTACGCACATAGAAAATACCCGACTGAGAATGGTTGGTAACCAACTTCAATTAAATTGTTATAGATCCTAAATGGTCACTTGAAATGAAAAATGAAGAGACAAACCTAATCATGATATTCAAATACCTAATTATTCATACCTCACTTAACATAGTACGTTGACTTTTCGTTTTTTTCCTTTTTACAATTTGGCGTCTGGTTGTTGCCATATTGAACATTAATTAATGTCACGTCTTTGGTAGCACTCGCAAGATTACCGTAACCGATTGATTGTTTGTGAAGTTAGGCTCTGTGAACGATTGCGCAGATTGATTGCAGATTTGATTTTACTGCTGTGGGGATTAAACGCATAAAGTAAGAATGAGATAAAATATGCGAAAAACTTAAACGAGTGAGCGAGGCAGTTATACAAAGCTGTTTTTGCACAGCGACTAGCAGATAACTTCTGAGTCACATATTTCCGCTACGACTACTGTAGACTTATAAACATAATACCCGTCCTTTGCGTTGCGCAGTCTGGTAAAAATAGGCACATACATTACTAGCCTTTAATATAGATATCTAAAAGGAAAATTGTGTCGTATGTCGTACGATATAAGACTCCCCATCATTCCTCATTCACGTGTGTCTTGCCGCGAACCGATGATATACGCCGCCCTTTATTTGTATGAAATTGGATGAATTCTCATACCTTTGTTTGTACCTATAACCATATTGTTTTTGGTTGGCGGTAGGCTTTATTTGAGTAGGTTTCTTCACTCAAATTCTTCACTTAAAACCCAACGCAAAAAGAGGTTTCGGCGGAAACCGAGTTGTTCTGTTTTTTCTCAAGCTTGTGTTTCTTCGACTGTTAATGTGTAATATTGGTGGAATATAAACCACTAGGTGTTAATTAACGTGCACGAATGTAGGCAAATTACACAAACGCAAACGCGCCTCGTGTTTTCCTCAAAACTCAAAGTTGTTTCAGTAAAACTAGGGTCTTAGGGTACTTAAAATAAGCTACGGAACAAGATAAGAATATTTTAAAAAATCGTGTCTGTCTGTTTATTTATTAGTTTGTCTGTATGTTTGTTCGCGCATCACGTAAAAACTACTGAGCCGATTGTATTAGTATCTCAATCTGATGTGTAGAAGCCGAGAACTCGATAAAAATATTTTTGCGTGCGAAGCCGCGAGCATCAGCTTGTGTAATAAATAAGAGGGATTTAATCACAGAACACCTAATATTACTCGTAATAAGATTGAAGTCTTTATCAGTAAAGGATGGACCGATTTCGATTCGACTTTTTTTATCTATTTGATTGCTGGAGTTCTTCTGGAAGATATTCTTAGTGTGGTTTCATAACGGATGGACCGATTTCGTTTCGACTTTTTTTATCTATTTGATAGCTGGAGTTCTTTTGGAAGATATCGGTGGAGCCTTTCACAGGATACCAGCTCTGATCACTTTCTGTGAAGGTATCTCGGGCACTATATTACTGCTAGATACTGAGTTTGTGCTCAATGTTCAGTTATGATGGCATATATATGTTAATGTCAAAGCCCGAACTACGGTAAATCTTAAGATATTCCTCCATCCATACCAATATATTAAAAACAAGCGTTGTCTGTTTGTTTGTTTGTTTGGGGAGCCTTCACGCAATAACGTCTGGACGGATTTTGATGAAATTTAGAATGGAGATAGCTTAAACCCTGGAATAAAACAAAGAATACTTTTTATCCCGGAAAATTGTAAGTTTCTATGGGAACACTGGAAAATGTTCATTAATCACTGTAAGCAACGGTTGCCATCACAAAATGGTCAGTGGTTACTATGGAAACGAACAACAAGAACAAAACAAGTCAACAACAAGTCTGAATAACAAGTCTGTCAAAAAACATCAAGATCTATACCTACTTTTGCATTGGTTTATAATATCCTAGAAGAAAATAGGATGCTTTTTTTCGCGATTATAAGTGGTCCGCGCGTACGAAGTCGCGGGTGGGGAAACTAGTAACATAATATTTACCAGCTCTACTCGGTAAAAGTCCGAACAATTCTGTGATCATTCTTAATTTCGAACTTTTATCACTATACACTGGTAAATCTTAGGCTTTACGACAAAGGCACGCTAAATGTTGAAAAAGACTAACATGCTTTCCCGCGATATCTATAATCTATACGCATCCGTTGCAAAAAACCAAACCTAACGAAAACAACATTTAACTGCTGACGCTGATAAAACCTAGAATTTACCTAAATTAATCGTAAAAGCCCGAAAAAAGCGTTTTACAAACTACAATAATGTCTGTGAATCCTGACAAATGTACGGACTTTTACAGTGACATCATAGCATCGATCGCTCTTATTGGTCCGATTTTGACAAGCGAGTTGTGAATCGATTTTGCTTCAGGTATAGCGTCATAATCTATTTAAATTTACACGGTATTTCTACGGTAAAGCAAAGGAAGGGTTATGTATTCAAGCTATAAACTTGGTCCGATTTTGACAAGCAAGGTATCAATCGATTCGTCTTCATCGCAAGAGTGTCTTAGAATATTTTTTACCGTAGTCGGGTTTTACTTTTCGAACTTATGTCTTGTTGACTGAGAATCTACGTACCTACTAAGTGATTAAGGAAGTCAATTAAATCAATTCATTTCATTAATAATAAGAATAATAATAAAAAAAAAGAATAGCTTCATTAAAAATAAATTTGCTTTTTTGTATCACTTTCGCTAAAAATAAAAAAAATATTGCCTTGTCTTTGGTTTGTGAGCTACCCTGAAAGTGTCAGCCGGATAGCTAATCGGGAAGTGCTCGAAATTTGATTTGAAAGATTCCAGGACAGACAAAATACATAGAGACAGAGATACATACAAGTGAAGTTAAATAATAGTACATTACTGCCGCGGTCTGTAATGACTGCGTTGCTGGTAGCGATGATGATGGTCGAGAGTGTAGCTAAGTTAAGTTCGAGGCCATCACAGCGCTGTCAGCATTGCAGCCCTTGACGGCCAAGCTGGAATGAAGGCCGAGACCGAAGGTCGAGGCCTTTATAGCGCGGACAGCAAGGGCTCCAATGATGGCCAAGCTTGAAGGCCGAGAACTTAACTAAGCAAAGCTCGAAGCCATCATAACGTGGCCAGCAGGCCAGTCATTGCGGACCAAGGCTTGTATAGTGCTTTAGTCAAACAAAGCAAGGAATTTAATTAAAACCAGCTTAGTATAATAAGAATTTACTCAAACAATGCAACAACAACAAAAACAACAAAGACAACAACAACGACCTCAACAACAGAAACAGAAACAATAACAGAAACAGAAACAGAAACAGAAACAGAAACAGAAACAGAAACAGAAACAGAAACAGAAACAGAAACAGAAACAGAAACAGAAAAGAAACAGGAGCAGGAGCAGGAGCAGGAGCAGGAGCAGAAACAGAAACAGAAACAGAAACAGAAACAGAAACAGAAACAGAAACAGAAACAGAAACAGAAACAGGAACAGAAACAGAAACAGAAACAGAAACAGAAACAGAAACAGAAACAGAAACAGAAACAGAAACAGAAACAGAAACAGAAACAGAAACAAAAACCGCAACAGCAACAGCTACAGCAACCGCAGCAGAAGCAGAAGCAGAAGCAGAAGCAGAAGCAGAAGCAGAAACAGAAACAACAATCACGATCACATCAGCTTTCAAACAGAAAAAAAACATCAAAATCGCTCCATTCGTCTGGGAGCTACAACGCCTCTCTTTTCGCGTTCGGGGTTAACGAACCCACGGAATAAATAATAGTGCTACGACAAAAGTCGACAATAATGGATTTTCAAAGGAAATTGCTGGCCGCAAAACACGACAATAATGAAATTCCATACAACTTTGCTGGCGCCTATTCAAGCAGCGCGGCAAGGTCGACTTTGCCCAAAGAATGTTGTCGAAATAATGACCACATTACTAGTATTGTTTGAGTAAAAGCATTTAAAAATACGCAAATTACGTTCACTCGATCTCAATCCAACTCGGTCAGTATTGATGTGTGGACTCAAACTCCACACATCAAAACTGACCCACAAATCAGTCACGTAATAATATGAAAATTCCCGTTGCGCTAACGAACCAGCCATTAGCGGGAATTATAAAGAGGAAGTATGCAATTAGGGAGGGATAGAGGATCCTTCCTCACTCCCTCTCTTTGTGTGGCTGTTGAATGGTGTCGATTTATTCAATGGACGGTTTACGTTATTAACGTCACAATAATGAAATGATAAATAAGAAAGAAATTAAAAGAAGGAAAGAAAAATCGTTAATTCAACACTTATAAATAACGTAGTAAATTAACATATAAATCTATATCTATACTTATAATAAAACTGTAACGGGTCCAATTCTGTACATTGAAAATATTTAGATATTTTTTTGCAGGGTAATCTATATTCGATCATCATCATCATCAAGTCAGCCTTTAGAAGTCCACTGCTGAACATAGGCCTCCCCGAAAGAGCGCCATGACGAGCGATCTTGTGCCACCTCCATCCACCGACTTCCTGCGATGGCTACAATGTCGTCGGTCCATCATGTGGAAGGTCTTCCCACACTTCGCTTGCTTGTTCGTGCTCGCCATTCGAGAACCTTTATTCCCCAGTGGTTGTCGGTTCTGCGAACTATATGGCCTGCCCATTGCCACTTCAACTTGCAAACTCTGAGAGCTATGTCAGTAACCTTCGTTCTTCTACGGATTTCCTCATTTCTGATTCTATCACGTAGTGAAACATTGAGCATAGCTCTCTCCATTGCACGCTGCGCTACTCTGAGCTTTTGTATGAGACCAATAGTTAGCGTCCACGTCTCAGTGCCGTATGTCATCACTGGCAACACGCATTGATTATAAACTTTCGTCTTGAGGCTCTGCGGTATCTGCGACGAGAAGATATGGCGTAATTTCCCGAACGCTGCTCATCCGAGTTGGATTCGTCGGTTGACCTCTTTGTCAAAGTTGGATCTACCCAATTGGACCGTCTGACCCAAGTAGACATAGTGATCAACGAACTTCGATAATATCGTTACCAACATAAACCGGCATGGGTACGACATGGGCATTTGACATGATGTTCGTCTTGCCCATGTTCATTTTAAGACCCACCTGTTGGGAAACAATATTGAGGTCACTGAGCATTGTGCTTAGGTCTTCCAGGGTTTCAGCCATGATGACTATATCATCAGCAAATCGAAGGTGAGTGATGTATTCGCCATTGATGTTAACACCAAATCCGTTCCAGTTCAGAAGCTTGAATATATCTTCCAGCGCAGAGGTGAACAGTTTCGGAGACATTGGATACTTTTCATCCCGAGAAGTTTATGGGTTCCTACAGGAAAGGGGTGAAAAATTATATAAAAGAATACGTAGCACGCTGAAACTATTGGAAGGATGTTGATGCAACTTGATACAGACATATTTTATAAGATGAAGAATGGAGGTGAAAATTATGGATACTTTTTGTCCCGAAAAAATAAAGGGTTCCTGAGGGATGTGGGTCCAAATGAATGTTAATATTGAAGTTATAAATAATATTTTATGGATGGTTCTCTATATTCGATACTGAAGCCAAAACTGTTTTACTTTTTATTTTTGTCTGTCTGTCTGCCTGTTTGTCCATATCTTGACAGCGCATCGCACTGAAACTACTGAATGAATTCAAATGAAACTTGGTATGATTTGAGTTCATATCACGAGGTAGGACATTGATTACTTTTCATCTCGAAAAATTAAAGGGTTTACGCAAGATAGGGGTTGAAAGTTATTAAAATGAACACGTATCACGCTGAAACTATTGGATGGTTTTTTTGATGCAAATTGACCAGTCATATATCTATACTTATAATAAAGCAATAGGTAGGAAAAAGGCTGTACAAAGAAGATAAATAAAAAATGCTCTTGGGTGCTTAAAAAGCTATTGAACAAGAATATAATTTTTTTTTTAAACGTGTCTTTCTATCTGTTTGTCTGTATGTATGTTTGTTCACGCATCACGTAAAAACTACTGGACAGATTGCAATGCGATGATTTTCATTGTTAGATAGCTTAGGGTTTGATTTAAAAACTGATGTAATTGGTATCTCAACCCGGTGAGTTAGAAGCCGAGCAATGGGACATTATGGTACTTTAAACCTAAAGAAAAGACCACGCGTGTGAAGCCGCGGGTACAGCTAGTTAAACATATAAATCTAAGTGTTGAAAGGGTCTTGTCTCAGCATAATGCCAAGCGTATTCGACACTTGACGCTGATTTTCTGCTGTACCATTCGATTGATCTAATTTTCCATCCTTGTCGTATGAAGTAGCGCTGGCCTCTGGTTTCAGTGTGTCCGGCTTTCTGCTATAATTTATCTTCTATCATAAACATATAATAAAGCAATAGGAACAAAACAGTCTGTACAAAGATAATTAAAAAAATTAAATAGTCTACTTAAAATAAGCTACTGAACAAGAATATACCATTTTTTAAATCGTGTCATTTGCGTTCGCGCGTCACGTAAAAACTACTGGACCGATTGTGATGCGGTTTTCACTATTGAATAGCTTAGGGTTTGACTTATAATTGAAGTACTTGGTATCTTAAACAGATGATAAGAAGCCGACTTTTTGACGGCTGAAGGAATTTTGATCAAATGTTGGTAGGTATTTTAGGTCCTGGAATAGCATAATATAGTACTTTTAACCTATAGAAATGACCACGCATGTGGTGCCGCGGGTACTGCTGGTTCATATATATAAAACAACCATATTAGGAAATGCGTATTCTTATCAAAAACCTCATAAACCTATTCCAGAAAGGCTGAGCTACACTTAATGCATAGAAAATACCTACGTTTTACATTTAAAACGTTCCGACCGTTACCTTCATTATTTGATATTATAATACCTTCTTTTTTGATAATGTACTCCCTCTTTGAGTCATTGCACTGATACCGAATTAAGACTTAAGGCCGTGTTATAGCATGAAGTACAAGCATAGATCTGACTAGCTGTACCAGCGGCTACGCAGCCAGCAGCCGTGGTCAATTCTCTAGGTTAAAAATACTTTACGTTCTTTTCCAGGAACTAAAATACCAAGATACCAACATTTGATCAAAATTCCTTCAGCTGACAAAAAGTTGTTATCAATTGCTCGGCTTCTACGCAGCGAATAGAGATACCAAGTACACCAGTTTTTAAGTGAAGATGATGATGATGACGATGATAAGTATCCTATGTGTCATTCCAGGATATAAGCTATCTCCATTCCAAAGAACGATTTCCAATTTTTATGGGCGCTTGCCCCGCCAAGGAATTGAAATGTCCAGAAGCGTTATATAGCCCATTTTTAGCCTTAGGAGACCTAGATTTCGATTGCCTATTTTTTTTCAAAATAATGAAGCGAAAAGTAGATATTTTGCAATTCTTTTACAGCGAAAGTTCCTACTATTTCTGCACTTATATTGTCGGAGGTTATTTGCTAAATTATTCTTGTCAGGCACTTATCATTTTATCTAGTCATTGATTGTTCCAGGATTCAAGAATTATACACTTGTTGTGTTTGCCTGCTTTTATTAATCTTATTAGTGTACTAGCTGTACCTGCGGCTTTGCCCGCGTGGTCATTTAATTTAAAAGTATAGCCCATACGTGTTATTCCAGGATCAAATGTAAACTACACTAACTGATGCCCGCGGCTTTGCACGAGTGGTCATTGCTCTAGGTTAAGAGTAGTCTATGTGCTATTCCAGAACCTAAAATACCAATATATCAACATGTGATCAAAAAAATAATATTCAAATTTTAAATTCCTTCTGCCGCCAAAAATATTTTTATCGGTTGCTCGGCTTCTACTTATCGGATTGAGATATTAAGTACACCAGTTTTTAAGTCAATCCTAAGCTATCCAACAGTGAAAACCGCATCGCAATCGGTAGTAGTTTTTACGTGATGCGTGAATAAAAAGACAAACAGACAGACACGAATTTTAAAAATGTTATATTCTTGTTTAACTTTTTTTATTATATGTATAGATTTCTTCAAAATTCGTTCAGACAACCAATCGTGATGCGCAAACAAACACACAAACTTACAAACAGTCACGAATTTTAAAAACGATATGTTATATAGCACTTTTGGTCCTGGAATAACACGTATGGGATACTTTTAAATGAAATTACCATGCGGGCAAAGCCGTGGGCACAGCTAGTCATAATATAATAATGTACGTATGGCAAATCCTGTAGTATGCTTTAACTAAATAGAGACTAGTGAGGTGACAATTTATTGAATTAAAACAACTAATAGACAACAAGCAGTTTATCTAACATGTTAATCATCAATTTCAATAAAGATATTATCTAAAAATGCAGCTCGTGCTTCCACATGATCCTGATGTCTGGTCCATCCCAAATACCAAACTATTGTCATCACGTTGCAGCAACCCCCAACTGTTCTGTTTCCAACCAAACAATAATATCCAGGCGTGGCATATCACAGCGTCAACCGGAAACTGAAAATAGCATGAAACTTATTATAACTGATCTGATAACTGTTCAGGAGACTTTTCCAATTGTGATTAACACAGTAACAAAAAGCCCCAACAGCATGCCGCAGATATTGCGACAAATATAGCTGAGTACACAAACAACGTAAATACACAATATACTATATATTTTTCTTCTATATATTATATATATTTTAGTGTTTGCGAAATGTTTATTTAGCATGCTATAATAGCAACGAGTAAATAGCTGTGTAGGTACACAAACAAGGTAAATACACAATATACCTAGGTAGTTACTATTTTTCTTGCTGTTTGCGAAATGTTTATTTAGCATGCTATAATAGCAACGATTAAATAGCTGTGTAGGTACACAAACAACGTAAATACACAATATACCTAGGTAGTTACTATTTTTCTTGCTGTTTGGGAAATGTTTATTTAGCATGCTATAATAGCAACGAGTAAATAGCTGTGTAGGTACACAAACAAGGTAAATACACAATATACCTAGGTAGTTACTATTTTTCTTGCTGTTTGGGAAATGTTTATTTAGCATGCTATAATAGCAACGAGTAAATAGCTGTGTAGGTACTCAAACAACGTAAATACACAATATACCTAGTTATATGTACCACAAACCCACCGTTGTTTACCGAAGTCCAATTGCGACATATTTAATCATACAAGTAGGTACTTCCTTTGATTGTGAAAATACCAAGTAAGCACTTTTTGTACAATGGTTTCTATGAATAATACGCAGTAGAGGTACTCTACATGTTGACTTGATTTTATTGCGCATAGCTGAATAAGCATTTATGTACTTAGATGTTTTTCTCGATATTGTAACTACATAGTTGTTTATTACAATGAAGAATGTACTAGAAATTGCCTACGCATTTATAAAAGTTATATAAGGAAGTAATTAAATAGAAATTGTCATTATTTTATCTGCGCTTGAATTGTACGGTCAAAAGTAAGACCAATAAAATTAACTTCAAATTTAATTAGTAGTTTATTTTATTAAAATCTCAGCTCCGTCCAATTTGTCTACCTAGATAGGTACTATTTTTCTTGCTGTTTGCGAAATGTTTATTTAGCATGCTATAATAGCAACGAGTAAATAGCTGTGTAGGTACAAAAACAACGTAAATACACAATATACCTAGGTATATGTGTATTATATGTACCACAAACCCACTGCTGTTTACCAAAGTCCAATTGCGACATATTTAATCATAGAAGTAGGTACTTCCTTTGATTGTGAAAGTACCAAGTAAGCACTTTTTGTACGATGATTTCTATGAATAATGCGCAGTAGAGGTACTCTACATGTTGACTTGATTTAATTACGCATAGCTGAATAAGCATTTATGTACTTAGATGTTTTTCTCGATATTGTATGAGAAAAGTAACTACTTAGTTGTTATTGCAAATGAAGTATGTTCTAGAATCGCTTACGCATTTAATGAAGTTATATAAGGAAGTTATTAAGTAGAAATTGTAATAACTAAAATAACTTCAAAATTAATTTGTTGATTATTTTATTAAAATATTTGTAACGACAATTCCCCCGCAGTATGTCTCTGAATACGTTGCACACATAAACTACAGTCTATGCACCGCAACATGAACTAATTCACCAATAAAAACCGTATGCTTATCGTAGTCCGTTAGAGAAGCTCGAGTCGTTAAGAAAATATCAAAAGTAATTTAATTGCAATAAAACAAAGATCGCACAATTCACAAATAGTGAAATCGATCATTTTTGACAGCCAAAACGATGTCATCTGCCTGAAACACGTATCCTTGCAAGCCGCGCGGACTTATATTTCATGGAGACGCCATTGAAACCCAGAAATGCAGTTTTACGATTTTTTATATTACAATTATAATCCGCGTCTTTGATGCATTCAAAACTATCACAATAAATCCTAGTTTTATAAACGAAGTATAACTAAAAATAAGATTTTGCTGTTCATGTCAATCACAGGTGGAGCAGGAATGGTCATCGTTCTTTCACCAAAATCCGTTCAGCCGTTTGAGAGTGAAGTATAATGATGATGGTGATGATGAAACTATCCCATGGTTTATTCCAGGGAATAAACTATATCAATTCTAAATTTAATCAATATCTGTTCAGCTGATTGAGAGTGAAGTATAATGATGATGGTGATGATGAAAATTATCATTTGTTTAATTCCAGGGTATAAGCTATCTCCATTCTAAATTTCATCAAAATCCCCCCAGCCGTTAATGCGTTAAAACTCCCCAAACAAACAAACAGACAACGTTTCACTTTTATATATTGTTGTGGATTTTCATACACCCGTCGTAAAGTCTAAAAAAACGACAGTAAGCGTAATTCAAAATAATTGGCAGCACTGTTTCTTTACCATAGACAACTGCATTATTACTGACCTACTTGACAGACTTGTTATTATTTCGTTTCCATGGCAACGTAATTTCCGTTCTTTATTTTTGGTACCTTGGATTACATTATTGCAATTTTCGGAGGAATTACTTTTTTTGAAAAATAAAAATGATCCCTCCGAAATATAGGCGAAAGAATTTTTAAAATCGATTCATTGTTTTTTGAGTTAATCCATTACAAACAAACAATCTAATCTTTCCTCTTTATAATATTAATATATTATTATATATTATACGTCGCCTAAGTGATTTTTTGTTCCATCTACCAAATTTTTCGAAAAGTATTCTTAAATGCAGCATTGTTAAGACTTAAATTTCACTCCTGTTGGTTAAGGAAGATTTAAAACTTTTGTCTTTTAAAACAACAAAAACCCATTTAAATTTTATTAGTGACACAACATCGTATTTAAAATTTTGTGCTTATTTGTACAATGTCCATTTTTTGTTCTATAATTATCCTACATCGTAAAAGATGTTGAGTGCTTGAGTGACCTATGTCTACAAAATCAACCAATCACAGCCCTCGACGTCATGTTATATGGAACATAGAACAAATAAGCACACAATAACTAGCTTAAAAGCGAAAAAAACACGCCTGCCCTGCCAAGAAAGAGCTTTTGCCAATAAATTATATACTGTTGGAATGTGCTTATCAAGGCATTCAATTTGAAACCTATATTGTAAAATATGAAGTATTTTTTTTTTATTTGGAAATGAAGCCATATGAAGCCATACTGCCGCCATATTGAATGAAAAAAAAATAACCGATGTTACTCGGAGGGATGTCAGGATTCTAACGATACCCCATACGTCCAATCTGTTCAGGCATTTAAAAGTTATGGATGAATAAAGAAACTCACATACATACAAACATACATGAATGCTAAAAACAATACACTCCCTTTTTTGGGCAGTCGTGTATAAATGAAACAGTCAATTCGTCCTATGTCCAATGAGGTAATGTTCTACGTAAGTCTACATTCGTAATTTTATTTATGCATCTTTGTTCTATCTTCACATTAAAACCTGTGAAATATACCTGTCAATTCATAGGTAACTTGTGTATTATGAAATACCTTCATGTCTAGACAAGTTTTTTTTTTAAAAGAGCAAAAATCTCTTCGACTGTAGTAAATTTAACCAATGGTGGAAGACAAATAAGCAATGGGGCGACGATTAGTGTAGATAGAAGTGTGTATGTAGACATACATACTTACATAGACTGTTAACTTCATTACCCTTCCCATGCTTCGCCGTAATGGGGTAAAAAAAAGGAGTCCACACCGCCAAACACACGAGTGAAGCATAGCACATGGCAGCTGCGTAAGTGTGCGTGAGTGGATAATTTGTGATGTTGGGCACAAATTCACCACAACATTCTGCATTGTTTTTGATTTTCCGTGAGAACTTGACAGAATTAGCACGACTAACAAGTTCGAGATCTTGCTGCTCTGTGGCGGCCGATCGGCATAACATGGTGTAGGTATGTGCGTGAGGCTTGTGCCGTAGTACCATTATTGACCACGCGAGCGAAGCGTCTCCGTTTCAGCTTGGGCGAAAATTCTTTCGTATGTCCGGATGTCCGGATCTCATTTCTCATCTACAGGTCGCATTTCTCAACCGATCTGGACGAAACTTGGTAGGTATACAGGTTTTTTGAAATTATTCTCGTCGATGATTTTTGATTGGGACCCCCCAAAAAGGGGCAAAACTAAATATATCCGCCTTATTAGATTCAATTTCGATGGTTCTTTTTTTATTTGAAAGGTAGTAACAATAAATTGGTCTCATAAAAAATGGTAAAGATCTGATGAGTATCTTCGGCGTGATGAGCAGAATAGCTCCTCAAAATGCAGTAAATTGCTCACTTTTTTCTTCTAGTGGAACTAGCCCTTCACCCACCATGTAGGGATTGATGGAACACCTTGGTTATTAATGTAAGTTTTACAATAAGGTAACTAGATGGCGCTACTGTGCACCGCTAGATTGTTTGTAAGAAAGTTTGTGCTCGCGAGGTCTACAGCTCACAGATTCACTAGTTTATTCTGTGTTTGTGGGAACGAGCGGATCAGCATATATTGGGTGGTTCACTTTTGATTTGACTGTATGGAAGGTCGGTCAAATAAAAAAAAAAAAAATATTTTTTAACCCTTTTGGCCCTTATATTATTCCTAAGCTTTCATAATGTCTAAAGCTGCAACTACTCCTTGTAAACCTAACCTGATAGCTTCAACTGATGCAAATATAATATTCACAAACATAGCAATATCAAATATTGGATGAAACCATAGACCTTGTTAAAGGAGGAAAGATACGGCACGCTTTAATTTCACGTAAATAAAAACTGGACTTGATACAATTATATGCAAACACACCCACACAGCTACATTCCCACCGTCGTGCTTCATGTGCATCAACAGTAATTATTGATAGACATACGCAGACTGTAGCGCGAATGAGAGTCACTAACACTTGCTAACAAACGTCACTCCGATTGTGACATAGGCCAAAGAAGACCAATTGAGTTGCGTTGCACCTCGTTTATGCAGTCCACGTCTGAGGAGCTCCAAGTTTCGTCAAGTCTTCTCGTCATCCATACCACATTGCCTGAAGACAAAAATCTTCAATCATTGCGTCCTACCAGTCATGACCTACGGAGCCGAAACGTGGACACTCACGGTCAAACTAGTGCAGACATTTAAGGTCGCTCAGTGAGCTAAAGAAAGCGCTGTGCTTGAAGTTTCTCTGAAAGAAAAGATTCGTGATAAAGATATCCCACAGAGAACCAAGGTAGCCGACATAGCTCTAAGGATAAGCAAGCTAACGTGGTAGTGTGCTAGTCACATTTCCCGAAGAACTGATAACCATTGGGGAAGTCGAGTTCTCGAATGGAGACCACGTTTAGGCGAACGTAATGTAGGACGCCCTGCGGCCAGGTAGAGCGATGACATGCGAAAAGCAGCTGGAAGAAAAAGGATGTAGATCGAGCTAAGTGACGTGCATTAGTAGAGGCCTACGTCCAGCAGTCGACAAATATAGGCTGGTGCCTAATCTTCTCACTTTTAATTAGATCTTTGGATGCAACACAAATTACGAATTCAACGTCTGTATTACGAAAACCAATCATAACTTCGTGCGCGGTCAGTAGGGGTCGGGGGGATTCAGTGTAGTTAGAGGATGCTCGTTGTATGATCAAGTGAGTAGGATTGGAATTACTGTCGCTAGTTCTTCCAGTGCTTGGAAATGTGGTTACATTATATGGTCACGGATAACCGAAGTCACCAGATCAGTTATTACGGGCAGACAAAATGGTCTACCCTCTTTCTCACTTGTTTATTACACCAATACCGTTGCTCATACTTTCATCTTAACACTAACAGTATCACCTCGGGTATTTGGGACGATATTTCTTCGGTTTTCACATAGACGTACCAATGGATTCCAGACAGTGGACAGTTTAAACCCATCCTCACGATTGAAGTTTTGAATTTGGTAATTTCATTCGCTTCTCTAAGTAATCTTCGCACGTAGTGGCGTTCTGTTGATAGTATTTGAGGATTATGTAAGTAGTTAACAGTGACTACTATAGTATCTATGGTAAAAAACCTTTCTAATATTTATAATTCTTGTGGTTATATTAATAGACATGACCGTTGTCACTACCAATCAAATGATATGTCCGTACACGGACCTTTAGAAGATCGCAAAAGACGTTTTCATTCCAAAAGTACAAGTCTGATCAAAATCATTTAAAAAAATATTATAAGCTTTTATTTAACTTCACTTGTATGTATGTATCTATGTATCTATATATTTTGGTCTGTCCTAGAATATTGCAATTCAAATTTCGAGCACTTCCGGATTATCCGGCTGAAACTTTCAGGGTAGCTCACAGACCGATGACAAAGCAATAAAAAAATATTGAGTAATTAAATTTATAATAGTAAAAACTGACAAAGCAATAAAAAAAAATTGAGCAATAAAATTTATCACAGTAAAAACTGACAAAGCAATAAAAAAAAATTGAGTAAAAAAATTTATAACAGTAAAAACTGACAAAGCAATAAAAAAAAATTGAGTAATAAAATTTATAATAGTAAAAACTGACAAAGCAATAAAAAAGTATTGAGTAATAAAAATTATAATAGAAAAAACTGACACAGCAATAAAAAAAATTGAGTAATAAAATTTATAATAGTAAAAACTGATAAAGCAATAAAAAAAATGACATTCATCAAAAAGAAAACTAATTTAATATCAATTAAAATAATTTAAAACATACTTTTACAAAATTAGTAAAAGTTTTTTTTTTTTTTTATTTTTTTTTTTTATTACGGTCTAGGCAATCGTTTGACCACGATCTCACCTGATGGAAAGAGATGATGTGGTCGAAGGTGTAGCACGCTTGCCTAGTAGATACCTATTCACTCTTGACTTGAACACACCGGGGTTGTAATTTACCGGAAACACTGACGAGGGCAGGGCATTCCACTCCATTGCAGTTCTTATAATAAATGAAGAAGCGTAACGCTTCGTTCTTGTGTGAGGTATTTCAACCATGAAAGGGTGGCGCTTTGCTGATCGTCTAGTCGTACGGTGATGGAAAGGTGATGGGGGAATCAGGTTGTGCTTAATATGCTTTTTCGTAGCTTATTATAAGCTCCCTAGACCTTTTTTTTCCTTTGTACATTCCTATTTCGTTCATATTGCTTTATTATCAATATAGAAGATATAGATAGATAGATTTGCCTCGTTATTTCGTTGCCTAAAGCGCCATCAACTGAAACACAAATCAACTAACGTGTCAAACAATATACAGAAAAATATATTCCCGATAAAGCCCAACTGCCAAATTCACTCAAATAAAATAACTTTATTGCCAATAAACACCCAAGTAATCCTAAATAAAAGAAAGTTCCATACGAGAGAGAACCAATCAACAAGAATTAGAAGTGTGTAACGCGTTTAGCTTACTGAGTTAGTATTGTAGAAACTTCTCCTTCGGGGTGAGATGGTACTTGCTATACTTTTATTTTTGGTAAACATTATCTATTAAATTACTATTTTATTTATGAATAATTAAAAAAGAATGGGAGTAAGTACATAGAGTAACAAAGGAGGTAATTAGTAACACTTACATAAGTATATTACCGGACCACAAGCGGGGAATTTCGTGGAGGCCTACGATAATCCATACCAATATATAAGAGTGAAACGTTGTCTGTTTGTTTGTTTGTTTGTTTGGGGAGAGTTCAGTGATAATTGATAAGAGTGTACAGTAAAGTTAAAGAGTGTTTGAGCGTTATTTGTTGGATTAATTTCTTTTTGTGGTTTTTCGAATAAAGGTGATAATTTATCCGAACCCCAGCCCGTAACAGTACTTTAGAGAGCAAAAAGAACGAGCCGTTTACATATTAGTACGCGCCATAACAATCATTATAGTACAAACTGCGCCCCATGGCTTTACTCACGTAGTGTTATAAGAAGTATCCTATGTGTTATTCCAGGGCCTATCGTATCTTTAAAGCAAGTTTCACCTAAATACGTTCAGTTGATATGGAGCTGAGTCACAACAAACATAGGTAGGTACGTAACTACACGCACAGACTTTCGCTTTTAATTTAAAAAGTATTGGGGAAGCGAGATGAGCTGTAACATGTACTTGCGATCCAACTACAGCGGGTTCGATCCTCGACCAATGACTTATAATAATTTATGTGCCGTGGCCATTCTTGCTTCGGAGAGCTCGATAAGCCGTCGGTCCCGGTCGCTATCAGTTGTTATGTAATAAGAGATTCTGATAATAGATGTGACATTACCGCATTTGACATACATCTATCTACTTATATCTACTCGTATATCTATACTTATAATAAAGCAATATGAACGAAAAAGTTTGAACAAAGAAAATAATAAAAAAAAATATGGTCTAGGGTACTTAAAATGAGCTACTGAAAAAAATACATTTAAAAAAAAAGTGTCTGTCTGTTTGTTTGTTTGTCTGTATGTTTGTTCGCGCATCACGTAAAAACTACTCAAACTATTTTTATGCGGTTTACACTGTTCGATAGATTAGGGTTTGATTTAAAAACTGGTGTACTGGTATCTAAATCCGTTAAGTAGATACCGAGAAATTGATAAAAAACTATTTGACGAAAAAAAAATTTGTAGAAATTTAGTTTTTGGTCCTGGAATAACGCGTATGGGCTACTTTTAAATGAAATGACCACGCAGGCAAAGTTGCGGGCACAGCTAGTTAAGAGATAAGAGATTCTGATGCTAGACGTGCATTTAACATACATCCATACCAATATATAAAAGTGAAACGTTGTCTGTTTGTTTGTTTGTTTGGGGAGCTTTCACGCGATAACGGCAAGACGGATTTTGATGAAATTTAGAATATAATAAGCTTATACCCTAGAATATAACAAAGGATACTTTTTATCCCGGAAAATTGAAAGTTTCCGCGGGAAAACTGGAAAATAATAATTACTCACTATAAGGAACGGTTGTCATCACAGAATGGTCTGTGGTTGCCATGGAAACGAAATAACTAGTTTGTCAAAAAACATCAAGAGCATTGGTGCTATACCTACTTTTGTATTGGTTTTTAATATCCTAGAAGAAAATAGGATGCTTTTTTCGCGATAAACTGTAGACCGCGCGGACGAAGTCGCGGGCGGGAAAACTA
The DNA here is from genome assembly GCA_946251855.1 of Alsophila aescularia. Classification (NCBI taxonomy): domain Eukaryota; kingdom Metazoa; phylum Arthropoda; class Insecta; order Lepidoptera; family Geometridae; genus Alsophila; species Alsophila aescularia. Next base: position 54,535,120 of record OX276373.1, read on the forward strand.
GTCATAAATCTAGTTAAAGTAGCGAAGATACAGCACACTTTAATATCACGTAAAAAAAACTGATTTATAGATACAGCTACAGGCAAACACACACACATTCCTGCCATCGTGCTTCATGTGCATCAATAACAAAGATAGAGAGAAAAACGCAGACTGCAGTGCAAATGATAGTCACTGCTAACATGTGCTACACAAATGCCACTCCGATTATGACTACTGGCAAAGGTCAATTACGTGCGTTGCACCTAATTTGTGCGGTCCACGCCCAAGGAGTTGGTACCTAATCTTCCCACTTTTATGTAGATCTATGATATCTATATACTTATAGTAAAGCAATAGGAATGAAAAAGTCTGTACATAGAAGATAATTAAAAAAGAAATGGTCTAATGTACATAAATTAAGCTACTGAACAAGAATATAACATATTAAAAATTCGTGTCTGTCTGTTTGTCTGTCTGTATTTTTGTTCACGCATCACGTAAAAACTACTGGACCGATTGCGATGCGGTTAGATATCTCATGTTTTGACTTAAAAATTCTGGTACTTTATATCTCAACCCGGCGAGTAGAAGCCGAGCAATCGAAAAAAATATTTTTGACGGCTGAAGGAATTTTGATCAAATGTTGGTATATTGGTATTTTAGGTCCTAGAATAGCACAAACTTTTAACCTACAGAAATGACCACGCGTGTGAAGCCACGGGCACCAGCTAGTACATAAATACATTAGGACGGCGCAATAGTACGCAGCGCTATCAACGGACATACATAGTTACAATACCTTTATCTCGAAATCGCACTAACCGTAAAATAACAATGCGCTACGGAGTTCATTTTAATTCCACTCCATGCCAAAACCTAGCCAAACTCTTATTAACATGAAAACCATATTATAAAACAATTTGCATACAAACAAAACGACCGGTGCAGTGTACGACAGTACCTTAATTCTGATTTGTGCTATCCAATTCAAAATACTGCATTATATTAAAACAACTGTTATGGTAAAGTTACTAGCTGCGCTTGCTTTGGTCGGGTGTTATTTTTTGTGTGGAAAAAGTGTCCTTTGTGATATTCCATAAAAATACCTATAAATAGTACAATAGGCATACAAAATTCGTATATACTAGAAAACTACTGAACCAATTTTCATGAAATGTATGTGTGACCACCCCGAAAATCTTCAAAAACAACAACATCTTAATCTGCTTATGTCCGGTTTCCATAATCAACGATACGTCAATATCACAGCAACCATTCGTAACCAACATACTAATAACGTTACAAAGCATTCCTCGATATTTTTTACGGCGACGTGTACGTCAGCTTTCAATGTCACGTTCTCAAAATGTCATAATATCGAAAAAATGTGTTACCTAAGTATGACCGAATCTCACCTATAAACAAGCCCAAATTCAAAATGTATATAACCCCCGACTCCCCCCCCCCCCCCATTATACAGCTCAGTTTTCAAACATAAAAAATCGCATCAAAATCGGTCGATTAGTTTGGGAGCTACGATCCTCACCCCAATTCCTCGCCCCCCTCATTATACAGCTCAGTTTTCGTTTGAAAGATACGATTCTCACCCTCCTTTTCTCAACTCCAACTGATCTTTAGGTATTTTAATGCGTTTTTTTCTGTTTGAAAGACGATGTAATTTTTTTTTTAATTTGTTCTTGTATGGGAATAGTTTCAACTTACGTCTGGTAGAAAATGACACTGTTCGTTACTGAAACGAGTCGTTCCATAGATATAGAAACAGTGGGCATAAGATATCTTGTAGAAATCGATTCACATCACAGAGCAGCAATTTCTTTTTACATTCATTAAAGATTAGCATCGAATTGAGAACTTTCTTTTTTAAGGTCAGTTAAAATTACAATCTTATGTACTCCTAAGATGATTCTAGCGTCCAACGGAACCCAAACTATAGAATTATCATATCAAAGCGAAGGGGCCAACTTAACTACATATGAGACTCGTCCTTTGTCCAAACGTACGTACCACTAAAGTAGTTTAGTACTACGTGAATGATGCTATCTATATTATAACAATTATAGAATTTTGAAGTATTAAAAAATAGATTTTGAAATATAAAAAAATGATTTTGAAGTATCAAAAAAATAGATTTTAAAACATGAAAAATAGAACTTGATGTATTAAAAAAAACTGTGTATAAAAAATAGATTTAGAAGCAATAAAATAAATAAATTGAAATTATTTTTCCAAAAGAAATAAAATGGAATTTTACTGAAACTTCGTTAAATGGTTCAAAATTGACTTGCAAACTAGTCCCGAGCATAATAACACAGTGAAATAAATTAAAGCTTGTTAAGAGCTAATTAACCAATATTGATGAAATTTATACAGTACCACACCAGAGGTCTTCTTTCTCAAGTAAAAAAAAATCATCTAATTCGGTTCAGAAATCCCAAGATATTAGAGAACGTAAACTATAAAACAAATAGATTTTCTAATAAAACTACTAAACCAATTTTGTGGAAGTTTATACTGGACTAAACTGAAAATCTATCTTATTGAATAAAAAACAACCACTTGAATCGGTCTAGAAATCTTAGAGATTTGAAGCGATATAAACACAAAATCATGGCAATATAAACACAAAATCATGGCAATATAAACACAAAATAGCATGGATTTACTAAAAAAAACTATTTATTCTCGAAAAACTGCTAAACCAACTTTGATACAGTGTATATGGGACCACCTCGAGAGTATACTTTTTCAAACAAAAAAAGAATTTTCAAAATCGGTTTGCAATTGACAGAGAAATTGACCAGAAAAAAGATATAAAAAAAAGAATCATACATACATACGAACATACATACAATCGAACATACATACGAGTATAACCTTCTCCTTTCGTGAAGTCGCCTATAAAATAGTTCTAATTAAAAACGGGCGGATAAGGTACCAGCTCCTCGGACGTGGACCGTATAAATTAGGTGCAATGCACACAAATTGCCTTCTTTGACCTTAATCACAATCGGAGTGGAGTTTGTGTTGTTGGCAGTAACTCATATTCGCACTACAGTCCTTCTATATTTGTTGTTGATGCATATGAAGCACGATTATGGGAAAATTCCCATAATCGTGCTTCATGTGCTTGCCTGTTGTTGTATCTAGTCCAGTTTTGGATTACGTGACATTAAAGCGTACCGTATCTATTCCCCTTTAACTAGATCTTTTTTACAAGCCTATGGTAATGTCCATTTTCATAAATCATTTTCATGAGTGAAATCGTTTTACCCCTTACCTATTCCTTCTGTACTAAAATATAAAAAAGAAACAGATACGATAACGATAGATCTAAAAATATAGAATTTTTTTCACGACTGCCTACAAAAAGGAGCGTAATGATTTTAGGATGCATGTATGTTTGTTTACTTGTATGTATGTATGTATGTATGTGAGTTTCTTTATTCTACCATAATTTTTAAATGATTTAACAGATTTAGACGTGTGGGGTAACGTTCGAGTCCTTACATCCCCCAAGTAACATAGGCTATATATTTATATGTTTTTAATTCAATATGTCAGCGGTAAGGCTCCATTTCCAAATGCGAAAAAAGCCTTAGTATTTTACAATATGATTGTAATGATATGGTCAAAAGTGGATTGAAATATCATTTAACGTTGATGTTTCAACAATATGGCCAGTCTTAGCTGCACATTTCATAATATATAACTATTTCATGAAATCATCACCCACTTCAATAAAAGTTGTTAATTTTACGATATGACCACGACACATACACTACAGAGACTGGCTAACTGGTCGCTACATTTTTCAAAAAGACATTGTTTTTCTCAGCCTAATTTTCTTTTGATGAAAAAAAAAACATGAAATGACGACATAAAATACTAAAGTTTATGTCGTACTAGTTTTCCCGCCCGCAACTTCGTCCGCGCGGACTACTGTTTATCTCGATAAAAAGTATCCTTTTTTTCTTCTAGGATTTTAAAAACCAATGCAAAAGTAGGCCAAAAGTATAGGGGACCAATAAATACTTTTGATGTTTTTTGACAGATTTGATATTTCGTTATCAAAATTTTCTAGTTTTCCCGTGGAAATTTTCCGGAATACAAAGTATCCTGTTTTATTCCAGGGTATCCGTCCAGTCGTTATCGCGTGAAAGCTCCCCAAACAAACAAACAAACAGAAAACTTTTCACTTTTATATATTGGTATGGATTATGTTTATTTTAGTTATATATATAGGACATAGCCAGGTGAACTAAGGTGGACCATGGAAAGAAATAAAAACCCCTGGTACACCCAGAAATTTTGAGGTGGACCACGGGAAGAAAAAATTGCCCCTGGTACAACCAGGTGATCTATGTAGGTGGACTACGGGCAGGGCGCGTTGGGAAGTATACCGAATGGGGAATAAACCATTTTTATCGTAGGGTCACAGTACATAATTATATAGTCTTTACAGAACTATATATGTACTGTGGTAGGGTAGAGCGACGGCATAGTTTTCTTCTCCGAATCCTGCTTTAAATTTGTTTTTGCCTTTGTAAAGTTTAACCTATAAAATAACGGATTAGCTAACTGTGCGTTACTGTACCGTTACCAACGGTCTAGCAAGCATTTCTATTAGGCTTACCGTAACAAGATCATAGGGCGGGAACTTCCACGCGGAGATAAATGAGCAATTTAGAACATGAAAATTGTACAATGCATTGATTTGTGGCCCTACCTGTTGGAGATTAGGTATAACCCGCGACTGTGCCCGTGTGGTAATTTCTTTTTATTGAGCACTAGTGTCTCGCCCGGCCCCTACCCGTAAGGTAGGCGCTCACAGCGCAGCATTTTTTTTACTTTTAACATTTTTATATACACCGTAACTTCTAAAAAAAACGCCAGTAAGCGTAATTCATACTCTATGGCATCAACGATCGTAGTGCTTTTTGACCATAGACAACTGCATTATTACTCATAATGTAGTTTTGCATAAGTGAAATAATTTTTTAAGTTGATTCGGAATTTTTTGAGTTTATCCATTACAAACAAACAGACATACAAACATATACAATTTTCCAAATTTTCCATTTTATAATATTAGTGTAGTATTTTTTCTCCCTTGTAGGTTTCATTAATTGCGTGTACTCAGTTTTTTTTAAACCCCTCCTTAAAGGTTTAGGTTTACATTTTATTGAGAGTCAGTTCAAAAGTCTCCCAGTCTAAACAAACCATAACCAGAAAATCTGAAATAAAAATAATTTACAAGTGAAGCGTCTCAGACGTAACATTACATTTAGTGTTGCCATTTTCTCCAACATTATAGCCCCAGAAAATGTTTTTGTTTGTACTAAGTTGTCATTTGCAAGGAAAAAAGGTGACAGACAAAAAGTCTTCTAGTGAAGTTTTGAATGCCTGTATTATGTTTAGAAAATTAAGTAGATTGCTAACAATGTTCATAAGTTAAGGAATTTGCTTCAACAAAGGCTGTTGAACAAAACGCTACTTAAAAAAAAAACAATAAACCTATAACTAGCAATACAAAACAACAATTCGACAAGTACAAGTAGGAATAAACAAGACAGCATATAAACAACTAATAGAAACGCATCTTTTTAAAAGTAAAACTAGAATTATAATTGCATATTGTTCAATATACTCACATATTAGAATGTATCTTCGTTTTTGGAGTAAGTAAACAACAGAGATATAGCCACAACACAACACGAAAACAATCGCCGGTTATTTTGTTCGCCGCGCGTATTCATAACAAAAACAAAGGTTATTTAATCGTCATTTATAGTGAATCTTATTTTAATAACTAAATATTTAAATCAGAATAGTATTTGCAAATATACAATAATTTGGTAAACAAACCAAACGGGTCACTGACTTGACAGAGTGGGAAGGATCGAAAATAAAGAAATAGCTTCCATAAAACAAGAAGTGAAGTAGAAATAGCTTGTTCGATTTGCACTCCGCGTACCGTATGCCCCGAAGGTGTGTCGTTTTACATTCACATTAACGTTTATTATAGTAAGCTGTTAATTAAAAGCTCAAATGATCACATAGCTTTTAATTAACAACATGAGCAGCTCGAATGACACAAGCACGATCTAATTTATGTAAAACAAACCGCGATAAATAAATAATAGTAAATGTTGGATTCGTTGGTTTGAGATGTCGGAGCAGGTTTGCTTTGCCATAAGTTTCAACTTGAACGTATTCTCTCGTCGGAATGACCGAGACTGAACAAGCGTTGGCTTTCTAGGTTTTGTCTATGGTGAACCGAATGATTAGATCTTTTTCATCTTTCTGTACGTGGCAGTACGAGGGCCATTTTTGGTTATTCGCCATGATGTCAAGGAAGGAGAAAGAAACGTCGTCGTGGCCCAAACTGGAGGCGGTCGACAGATACGAGATACAGTTCCCAGGATACAGGAAATCCCTAAAAAAGGTATGTATTTCCTTGCGTTTGTTTCCGTCCAGATTGATTACGTGATGATCGATTCGATCGCGTAAAAGAATGTCACGTAGCCATGAGGAAACATGGACGACGCAGTATTTCGCAAGTCTTGACTGTTTCTTCTCTGAATTTTTCAGAGGGTTTCGCCGTAAGTAAATACCGGCCCCCTTGACCCCTGACTGACGACAACGGGCAGGCAGTTATCTGGAGCGGACATTACGGCGCGTCGTACTTCGTATTCGGCGTATCGGCCATTTTCTAGTGCAGCTGGACATAAAGGCGAGTTCGTCGTCCACGCGCGGGCATCGCCGGTATACCCCATACCATACACGGTATCGTAAAACCTTGTTGCTTAACTTTGTCGAACGCAACATATTTCGTTCTTTTGTGTTTCGTTTTTTTCGCCCGTCTGGCATACCTTGTTTGGAAACACTGAGTGATCTCCCATTGGATTTATTTTGCGCTGTGGAAAAGCTGAATGTAGACTATTGGATTGCAACTGCAAGTTGTTATTATATCGGATATACTTATAAACAATACAGATATCGTGGTACCGATGTTCGGTCCTTACATTAAATTATTTTAAACAACGCTGTTACTCGCTAGTTTTAACCAGTGTTTAGTTTTTAAGATCGTGTTAAACATTTCGTGTAAACTTGTGTACATACCGCCAGGTCAAAATAAACTGGTAATATAATTATTTTGTCTTATTTATTTCCAATATTGAACCCAATAGTTGATTACAATCTGACGGTACTTGAAATAAATGTTCATTGTTCAGCCGTTGGTCTATCTTGGTAAATATTTAAATAGTAACGTGTTTATATTACAAAAGGTTTAGAATCGGTGTGGAGGGTTCTCGTAGTGATTCCAATAAGATAAAATCGATTTCTGGAATTTACCCATTTTACCCATCAAGTTCCAAAAGTTGCTCCTGCCTCTCAGGACACCTTACCCATCACCCCCACACGCGAAAACCCCATATTTCGTGATTTAAATAATAAATTCACTTTTGAATTATTTTTAATGCTTAATTTTTTTCACGTTACAGTACTTAACAAAATAACATTTCACATAACCACTATAAATATTTTGTGACGTAGCTAAACCAAAGACAAAACTTATTGTGATGCAACACACTATTCAGTGTTTAATTTAGGTGAATAATCAAAAATCTTAATTGTAAATAAAAAAATATACATTTTTATACTGCTTCGTATTCCTGGCGCACTTTGGAGGAGGCCTATGTTCAGCAATGGACTTCTAAAGGCTGACATGATGATGATGATGATGATGATGATGATACTGCATCGTTAAAAGCTACCTTTCGGAAGCGATGGTAACCAAGCGGTATATTAGCGCGAGATAATCCAACGATACCGGCTACCAATGAATTTTTATGTTATGTGCGAATGTCTATAACCTTTTTAAATTAATCCTCGCTTTAGTCAACAACCTAATCAACCTTAAAACTAGTGGCTCTGTGAGCTGTAGACCACGCGCGTTCAATCTTTTTTGCCTTGCACAAACACTCTTACTTCCTATTTTTAACTTTGCTGACGTTTGCTATCTTGACCTCAGGGAGGACCAGCTACATAGACTTGAGCGTCTTCAAAATTTCTGTATAAGATTTATTTTCGGTCTACGTAAAAAAAAACTTATCCATGTCTCACAATTTCGCACTCAGCTCAAGTGGGTTCCCATACGTCTTCGCCGGAATTATAACATACTATCTCTACTTTACAATATATTATTCAATCTCACCACTCCACAGTCATATATTTTAACACATCACATCTCAAAGATCGCTTTGAATTTCTCCATTGCTCCCATTCCCGTTCTCTTAGGTCATCAGAAAATCTCACACTAAAAACTCCTGTGGACCGTATTTTTACGACGGTTCTTTCACAGTGCAAGCTGTACGACTTTGGAATGCCCTTCTACTTCCAATAAGACGAGCACAGTCTCTGACAACTTTCAAGCTGTTGGTTAAAAACTTGTACTTATCTGAAGACGTGCCTTGTTGATTAGAACTTATTGTGTGTGTAGTGTAGCTGGTATTATAGTTATGTGTTTATTATTATTGTACTTGTATATATATATGTATATATTTATTTATGTGTAAATAGTATATTTCTTGTGTGTAGGTATGTATTTTTATTTAGTAGGTATAATTTCTTGTTTATTAATGTTTTGTATTTTATTTTATTTATTACGACCGATGACTTTGATATCTAAGTATTCCTTTCCATCCAAAGGTTGCCTGGAAGAGATTGCTATATAGCAATAAGGCCGCCCATTGTACCTTTCATTTCATGAGTTTATCCTATATATTACCTTCTTCTTGGTGTGCAATAAAGTGTTGTTGTATTGTATTGTAAAGAATACAAATAACAATATATATACTTTTTATCCCGGAAAATTGAAAGTTTCCGCGGGAAAACTGGAAAATGTTAATTACTCACTGTAAAGAACGTTTGCCATCACAGAATGGTCTGTGGTTGCCATGGAAACGAAATAACAAGTATGTCAAAAAACATCAAGAGCATTGGTACTATACCTACTTTTGAATTTGTTTTTTAATATCCTAGAAGAAAATAAGAAGCTTATTTTCGCTATAAACATTAGTACGCGCGTACGAAGTCGCGGGCGGGAAAACTAGTAACCAATAAAACTAACAAGACATACTTGTAACTTCGGAAACTTAACCCCGACTACGGTCGTATAACAAATAGCCTATGGCACTCTTGCAATTATGATGTACACGCGAATATACTCGATGTACATCATACGAAGACCTACTGACGAATCGATTGACACCTCGCTTGTCAAAATCGGACCAATAGGGGCGACGATATGATGAAACATCCACATGCATACATCATAGACTGTTAAACTCATTACCCTTCTCTTGCTTGGCCGTAGTCGGGTAAAAATAGGCCACCCGGTGATCTACTGGATATTTAGATCACAAAACTAAAATATAATATCTAGGTATTTTATAATATAAATACAAATACAATATAAAAAAATAAAAAGTAGTCATTAGCTATGAACGATGGTAGCCTAGCAGTCTAGTAGCTCGACTTAGAATCTAACGATTATGAAATCCGGGTTCAGTTCTGGGCTCCGTAGTCTCCAATGACTTCTCTAAGTTATGTGCGGTTTCCCTCGCTCCGTGCTTCGGAGGGCACGTTAAGCGGTCGGTCCCGGCTGCTATTTATTAATAGCAGTCATTAAGCAGTCTCAGAGGCCCTTGAATAGCCTTGAAAACTCTGACACCAGAGCCCAGCACTATCACAAACGCAAGCTAGTATTAGCCTGACAAACTATTTGGCGGAATACAACCTGGTCACATTTTGACAAGCGAGGTGTCAATCGATTCGTCTTCATCGCAAGAGTGTCATAGGCTATTATTACACGACTACAGCAAAGCAAGAGAAGGATAATGAGTTTTACAGTTTTTGTATGTATGTATCTATGTATGTGGTTATGTAGATGTTCCACCATAGCGTCGCTTCTTTTTGACAAACGGTGTCAATCGATTTGTCTTAGGGTACAGAGTGTCTAAGCTTTTCTTATCCGACTACGGCGAAGCAAAGGAAGAGTTATATGTATAAAAATAAAAATGTAGTCCGATTTTTCCGATTAGTTAATCGATTCCTTTTCATTTATAATTCTTAATTTTTTTTCCCTTGTCATAGGCTATTTTTTTTGCCGTAGTAGGTGATGTTTTGCACTAATTTTGTGAAAACAGGTATTGTACTTTTTTTAATTCTATTGTTTTGTTTATTACTTAAACCAAGGGAATGATATGTGCTCAAAATAAAAAGTTGGTCTGATTTTGACAAGCGAGGTGTCAATCGAATCGTCTTCATTGCAAGAGTGTCATAGGCTATTTTATACCCAACCGTAGTCGGGTTTTAGTTTATGAACGTATGTCTAGTTTACAATAAAAAGTGCATCTGGTTTGAGGATGGTACAACTAGGTGTGTCCCGCGGCTTTGCCTGCGTATTCAATGAAAAAAAGTATATGTTACTCCAATATAATTGATGTGAAAGCGTGTACGACCAATTTACCAAAATAATAATTTATGTAATTTTGCACACCTAATGGTTGGAATATGGCGTTCTGTTTAATTTTAATAAGAAACATCTTGTATACCCTATTTAAGCAAATAAAAGTAATTTGAATTTGTAATTTAAATATGCTTTCTCTTACCTTTTTCGTGATATATAATTATATTATAGGTTTATCTGTGTATTGTACGTAAAGTATCTATACATGTATGTTCAAAACGTCATCAAACTATCAAAAAAAACCTGATTTCTTGTTTGAACTTACTATATTCCGGGATAATTATATCCTAGAAATTTATCTTTATTGTACGGTACCTAGAATACCTACCAATATTTAAACTTCATCATAGCTGTTTTGGTGTGAAAGCGAATAATCGGCAGTTTCCTTTTCCTGCTAGAACCTTGTGTATATTGGTCTCTATTGAACCAATCTATTAAGTATTTAAATAATAAATTTTCATTAAAATCCGTTATGGCGTTAAAATGCCCCAAAAAACAGACAAACTTTAAATTTTAGATATTAGTGGCGATTTATGTATTAACTGTATATGTATTATTTTCATCATAATTATCATCAGCCTATATCTGTCCACTGCTGGAAGTAGGCTTCTCCTAATGCACTCCACTGAGCTCGGCCTTCAGCTCTCCTCATCCATTTTTTTCCGGACACTTTTTTGCAGTTCGTCACTCCAACAAAAAAGCGGGGTTTTTTTTTACTTTGGTTTAAAATACACACTTTTCCATTGCTAGTAAGTAGGTGAGCAGTAAGTGTGAAATATCTCACAACTGTGCGAGATGCGGAGTGAGCCACTTACACTCGCACAAAGGAGGATTTGATTCTTTCCCTGCATTCAGGTATCCGCTAATGTTGGTCACGAAAGTATGGAAGATGCTCTTTTTTAATCCCATGGGACTAAAAATCAGGCACGCTGCTTCTTTAGTCCTTTTGTTACAAGCACATTCTGGAATTTAAAGGAAGGCTTTTATTTTTTGTCTTAACGCTGGAAAATCTGAACACACGATAGGTATTTGGAATCTATACTTATAATAAAGCAAAAAATACGAAAAAGTCTGTAGTTTTTTTTTTTTTTTAATATCTTACTCGATAGGTTTCGGTAAATTTTTCTTCCGTCCGAAATACAATATGGCAGCTGTAAGCCGCCATATTAGTTTTCTTGGCACTTCTTTATATCGTATGTCACTCTCGTGATTAAGACGAATCCAATGATAGTACAGCCTAAAAACATAATTCTCCGAAGTCGAGTAAAAAAAAAATTATGCATTCGAATTAAGATTGTTAAATATGATCTTAGTCTAATCTATGTTCATTTCGAGAACGATGTCTTGAGAAGCACCAACCAGATGACAGGTCAGCATACTTTGCTTGTCTTAAAATAATCCCTACTCCACTCATACCTACACTTTTTAAAATGACGCTCGTACGTAGCTCTGTTGGGGCTCTACGCCGTAGCACCGCATTATTAAAACGCTCGGAGCTCGTAGCTACGTAGCACCTAACGCCCGTTTGATTGTGCGATTTGTCCTACAAATGTACGTTTTAATATATATGGGTAAGATATATGGTGGGGCGGGCGGGAGGTAATATGGTTTTACCGCTAATGGTTGAGGAAGTTGTTTGGTTAGAATGAAGCAGAAAATAATTGACATAAGAGGTTTTTCAAACGTTTGTTTTGTGCAAAGATTTTTGTGCGTGTTTTAATGTACATACATTGTTTTGGATTTTGAATTCTTGCATGACACTGCACGGTGCTCGTCACGACATTCACGGTTTTAAGTTGCAGATATTTTTCTGGCTGCTAAAACATCATATATCATCATCATCTTCACCAGGCGCACCACTGAGCTCTTCGGCACGATCTTCGGCTCTTCTCATTCAATGACTGCCTCCTACCTCATGCAGATAGTCACTCCATCTAGCTGGAAGGCGTCCTACACTACGCTTGCTGATTCCCAGTCTAAACTCAAGAACTCTCCAACCCCATCTGTTATGGATATGTTATGTTGGACTGGAGTCCATCCACACCAATATATAACAGTGAAAATTGTATGTTTGTTTGTTGGGGAGCTTTCATGCGATAACGGCTGGATGGGTTTTTATGAAATTTGGATTTGAGATAGCTTATACCCTGGAATAAAACATAGAATTCCGGAAAATGGTAAGTTTTCACGGGGAAAACTGGAAAATGTTGATTACTCGCTGTAAGGAACGGTTGGCAAATAAAAAGTCTGTCAAAAACATCAAGAGCGTTGGTGCTATACTTTTGCATTGGTTTTCAATATCTTAGAAGAACATAGGATGTTTTTTTCGTGAGAAACTGTAGTCCGCCCTGAAGAAGATGCGGGCGAAAACTAGTTTACAACATAAAATATTGACAAAAATATAAAGTTTTTTTCGAATAAGACAGCAGTTGCCACTGTTTCACCTGATATTAAGTGACAACGTGGTGGAGCATATTCTTACTCTCGACTTGACTTAACTTTCAATTATAGCCGAACGGAACAGATGATTTTACTTCTCACTAGCAAACGAGCGACGGAAAATATTCACATAATTTCTTAAATATCAATGGTCGAGGATCAGACCCAGTATCGTTGAATTGTAAACAGCACACCATAACGCTCGGCCACCATCGCACGTTTTAGTAATAAGTAAGGATTAACAATAAAAAAGTAAAGAAACAACCTGTAATTAAGCAAAATTAGAGGTTAGTACGAATTCTCATTAAGAAATCAGGCGTTCAATCCTACAATTAAGTCTGTATATTCAAGATGCAGATTATGCGCCTTTTTTTAACAGTGAGCCATTACATCAGATACAATAGGAGTTTCCTTGATGAGCTGCAAGGGGTAGGAAAAAATGGAGGTGGCATGTTTTGAAAGCTTTTTTAGTTAGGTAAACTAATATTTCATATTTTTATTGACAGAAAGAAATGTCTACGGTATCTATAGAATTCGATGATTCTTATTTCTGATCCCGGGATTTCAGGATTTTAGTAAGTTAATCCCGGGATCCCGAGATTATCCCGGGATTATTCCGGTGTTGAGGGAAAAAAATATTAGAAAAATCTTACAAAAATTAGTTCTCGCTTTTTTTTTAATTATTATATTTTACGGTATATTTAGCTAATCTTATCAGACTTAGAATCAGACTAACTGGACTTAAAATCCCTGGGTCTATGATAAAGTTATTCTTCTTTAAAAATTAGTGAGATCTCTTTAATCTTACGTTAACTGAGAAAACCTTTATGTAAACAAGTAAAGATGTTACAAAAATACAAAAAACCCGACTGTGAACACAATTATTAGATACGAGAATAATCACACTAATATTATAAAGGCGAAACTTAGTATGTATGCGAGGGTGTGTCACTTATATGTTTGTATATTATGGGTGTATATAATATGTTTGTAAATTCTTTACGCTTGAACGGTTGATCGGATTTGGATGAAATTTGGCACGGGGATAGCTTATACCCTGGATTAACACATAGGTTACTTTTTATCCCGGAAAATGCAATGTTACTGAGGGACGCGGGTGAAACCGCGGGGCGCAGCTAGTATTGATATAAAGTTGTGAAGAATCTTTATATTTAATCCTTAATTGAATCACACTAATTAGAAGTACAGATAGGGGGTATTTTTTACCAAAGGATTAATTGATACAGGTAGTCAGGATATGTGTATTTGAGAAGAATTCTATGAAGAATTATTAAATAACTTCAGGTAAATTAAAAGAGGTGCCCATACCAGTTTTACAAGTTCAGGGAGCAGTCGGAAAAAAAAAGTCACAAGATTGATAAAATGTGTTTAATTACCATACAAATCGAGGGGATTGGGTTAGATACGACATGCTTAATTATTAAAAAAAATAACACGACCTTTGATTTTAGGAATGGACTGGCTGGAACGAGTTAAAGAGCAAATAGATTGTTCTGGGGAAAGAATTTTACGAATACAGCATTTAGATCGCGAATTGAAAATTCAAATGGGATTAAAATTGGTAAACAAGAATCCCATATTGGAATGTAGTACTCATCTTATTGGAATCGAACAAAAACAAGAATGTGATACCAATAAAAATCAGAGATTCAATAAAAATCAAAAAACTAGTAAAGGTCAGGGAGGGGAGATTAATATACCATGTAAAAAACGAATAAAAGTCAGGGAGGGGAGATTAATATACCATGTATAAATATAAGTAATTTTATAAACATCAACCTTACTTCGGTAGACATATGTTATGCAACTGAAAGTAAGATAACCAATTTTATCAAAAGCCAAAACAAGCCCTTTGAATTTAAGAAGGCTATATTACCGGTTTTATTAAGAAATAAAAATGCGTTTACTGAAAAAACCAGGTAGAACGGATAAGTATTATCATGAAATAAAAATGCAAGATCCAAAACCATTTGTGAAAAGGTCGTATCCCATACCTTTTGCATATAGAGACAAAGAAGAGCAGAAAATACAAGATTTTGAAAAGCTAGATATAGTCAAACGGGAAAGCAGCTCTTTTAGCAACCCACTAACTTAGAGACATTAAAACGGGATAGGTCAGTTAGAATTCTATTAGATGCCAGGGAATTAAAATAGTCAAATGCTGAAAGATGTCGAAATACCACCGTTAACAATGAAATTTTACAGTCGTTTCATGAGGTGAAAAGGATGTCTGTTTAGATTTAAATGACGCATATTTTCAAATTCAGATACATGAAAATTCAAGAAAGTACACGGGATTTACATTTCAGGGTAAATCGTATACGTATAATGTTTTACCACAGGGACTGTAAACGTCTGTAGGTAGTTTTCGCGTGCTATTGATCTCATCTTAGGGTCTGAAATAAAAGAGTTTTGTGTAGCCTATATATATATACAATTTTAAGCGTTGAGGAATGCGACCGGGGCTTCAGTGTTAAAAAGTATGAAAGCGTATAATAAAAAAATACCAATTAGTCATGTAACTACAGATTCAGGGTCACAATTCGTTTCAAAGGTATGGGAAAATGGGTTAAGGGAAATGAAAATAAAATTTTCACATATGACAATAAGGAACCCACGTCCTAACTGCGTCGAACGGGTAAATAGAGAATTAGGGAGGTTTTTTCGCACATATTGTTCTCAAAATCATAAGAGATGGGTAGATATAGTTGAGGATATAGAAAATTGTTATAACGACACTGTTCATGAAAGTACAGGCTATACTCCTAATCAAAACATTTCGGGAAAAATACAGTATTGAGTTTAGATAAAGAGTTAACAAAATGTAACGTAGTATTGGAAAGTGTAGGCGATTTAAATGTAATTCATGACAGAGTGAGAGAAAATTTAAAAGATGCCGCCACGAAAAGGGGTTTAGCTTACATTAAAACACATTCAGTTTAATTTTATCAAATAGGTGATTGGGTTAAATTACGTAAATTAAATAAATCTGATGCCAAACAGAAAATTACAAAGAAATTTAGTCTTTTGTTTTCAGGACCTTATAGAGTTGGTGCCATACCATATAATAATGTTTATAGTTTAGTTTGTCCAAAAACGGTGAAAATAGTTGGAAATTACAATACAATTCATTTAGCACGTTACTATATAAATGAAGTTGTGGAATAATAATACAAAACTTTAGATGACTCTCTTGCGTAGTTAATTTAGTAATTAAGCTTATATATTATATGATAGATATATAAAAATAAAATATGTAATAAGATAAAAAAATATTAAAAAAAGGTATTTAGAGGTATAACAAAAAGAAATACATTTAGTTAGAATACATAAAACATATATTTAAGTGACATGATTATAGATGATAGACGTAAATAATAATTAAGAACCAGATTGTAAGAATTGGAGAATATTATAAATTCATTTTAATTAAACAAAGAGAGAAAAAAAACTGGTGATTAGAATTCTTTAACCATATATTTAAGTGACATGTTTAGAGATAATAAAAGTAAAATAAATAATTAAGAATCAGATTGTAAAATAATATTGCATTATAATTTAGTTTCAATAAAAAGATACATAAAAACAAAATATATTTTAATTTATTAATAAAATAATAATAATGAACATGAATGAAAATGCTTCGCATTTTCACACATTTTCAGAGAGGGGGATGTAAGGGATCTAATACGAGCCCCTAGGAAACGAAAGCTATTTTTTTTGTTGAACCAAAACATTGCAATCTAATCTGAAAAACGATAAATACGAAAATAATGTGACGTGCTAAAATATTTACACAAACACAAAATAGAGGTTAAAAAAGAGTCAAAAACTAATGGGAACCTATAAATATTCAAATTGATTACCTGTCAAAGAAACATGTAACATAGACCATAATTTAACATGGTATCAAACAGGAAAAAGAAACACAAACACTCAAACGATAATAAATAAATAGTTTAATGGCAGAACTTCAAATGATATCTGATTTAGTATAGTTTTAAAAACACTTGAAACCATTCAAAAGTTAAGTGAGTTTTTGCATATCTTCAATACCGTGTGAAAGTAACGACAGATTTGGAACAGGAGCGCATTAAGGGGAGCAAAGTAAATAGCGAATGAATGTTATTTGTAAAAAGAAACATAAAACCAATAATACATTAGATATTTTAAAACATTATTAGTAATTATTGATTATAAAATAATCCATAATGGTTGCTCTTAAATGAATAATTGTATTGTTCAGAATATTGACTTATATATATATTATGTACTTTCTAAAATAATATGGTCAAAAGTACCATCATCGGACTTATCACCAATGATAGAATTACTACCAGGAAACCTTAGAGTGGAGAAGATAATAGACTAATTATCTTTTGTATAGTATTATAATAAATTATCAAACTAATTAACTGCCAAGGTACCTATAAAACCAAATTAAAATAACAATACATGTTATAGTAAACTCTATTTAAAATATAATTTTATTTCTTGAAAATAATCCTTAATGCGACCCTGTATTCCAGAGCAGACGCCGATATAAAAGGACTTTGGAAAATTTTGGGGCTACTATTCGAACAGGTTCGGACGCGACGTGGTGTCCTTATTTAAAAGGAGAACACAACAAATACGAGTGATTTAAATAATTAATAATTCGCGTTTATTTACTATTCAAATAAAGTGTTAAAGTATAGTTTTTTTTTCAACATACGTGTCCAATATGTAAAGCGAATTTAGTGCTGTGTTTGAGTGCTGTATATTGTTTATTGGTGCCTACATGCAGAAATTAAGCTAAGTATAGAAAACTTAGTGTTGATCGATTTTCTAGATAAACACATACACATACACACCATACATACATAACTAAGTAGTAAACCTAGTGATAGTTGCTTTACTGAATAAACTGTCATTTATTTTAAATCAAATAACTAAGTAGAAAACTTGGTGTTGATCGATTTTCTTCTATATAAACTCTCATATATTTTAAATTACGTAACTATGTTTAAAACTTGATGTTAGCGACTTTCTGAGTAAACTCAACATGGAAATTGTTGATGATGTTTATATCTATTTATTGATGTGGATCTTATTATAATGTAAATGACGAGTTATTTACATACAGTGAAACTCTATCTCTATATATATATGTATTATAAATTGACAAAACCTTATATACTACAAGTTTATATGAAGTGATTATTTGCGTATTTACGGACGATGACACATATTATATTATATTATACAAAAGTATACAGATAAATTCTTATGTATTATAAATTGACAAAACCTTATGACATTACATGATTTGACAAAGTGGTTATTGCTGATTACTGACAATGACATATATATTATATTATGTTAAGGTATTACTTTGTTTGTCTTTGTTTGTTCAGATACATTAAAGAGAAGGTTATATACCTACCTTTTATGACAAATAAATTGATTGAAATACTATGTTCACATGAGAGACATTACGAATGCATAACCCTTTTGTTTTGGTACAAAGATGTATAAATACACATATTTTATAATCAATTACTATGAAGGTAATTTGTTATTATTGCAAAATTTAATGAAATAGCTGAGAAAAGGGAGATTGTTTCATCCTGAGACACACTAAATAGCCCATGCAAGCATTACATTATATATATATTATCGTGGAAAACACGCAACGTGGGATTTACATTAAAGCAACATTTAAAATGCTTGAGAATTCTGAAAGATTTGGTTCTTATTTATGTTAGGAAGAAATTATCTTCCTTATGGACTCTTGGCAGCCTTGTACATATAAATAATTTTTAAACTAGGAAGAAATTATCTTCCTTTATAGACTCTTGGAAACCCGATAAATATAAATAATGATTTAACTTCACTCTGAGGAATTACATCAAAGTACGTCCAGCCGGCAGGCTTTGGACTAGACAGTGATACCGAATATTCAGTTTACTGGATATTAAAGTAGCCTAGTTTAGCCGTCAAGTGGCTGCACCGTTTGGAATTAAGTCTAGTTCTTACTTGTTGGGTTGAGAATGGTTCATGAATCTAACCGGAACTGGACATACAGTTCCAAGACAGACATTACCGACAAAATCTTGTGAATTTCCCGAAACAGACAAGATATGTCATTACACCAAAACAAATCATAAATAACGCTTTATTTAACCTTCAAGTTTGTCTTTCATATGAATGTTAAATACATAAAATAAAGTTACTCATTTACAAAAGATTAACATTGACCAAGGAAGTGAATTAAAACACTAATAAATATTATGACAACATGTTTTATACTCAAATACTACAAACCATATATTCATATTTCTTAAACCATCTGAAGAAGATAAATACAAGACTACCTTTTATAAACAACAATCTATTTTATTAGGACAGGGAATTTATTTAGAAACCGCTCAGCAATTTTTTTATATTCCAACAGAAGTCGGAGGTCTAATTCTTCACCCTGCAAGAGAGAGAGTTACAACGCATCGTGTGAAAACAACACCCAAGTTAGTCGCTTTTCACATTTTCTTACACAATATCTATATTTTCCTAAATGTTTATTTTACATGTTTTCTCCTTTAAAACAGCTCAACCAAAAATATAACAGAACACCTTTAACCAAATACGTTAATTTTCAGCGAACTGTACATTTAACTTAGACGATCATATAAGCCATTTAAATATTAAACTTCTATAAGCAATTATGATTATTCCATTTCAATAAACTACAATTTTATTAGTAATCTAGACGATCACATAAAAACTGTACATCTATTCTTTAAATCAGCAATTTTAAAAGCAGCTTTTCACGGAACTTTACTTCCGTAGTAAAATAGGAATTATTCAATAGCATTTTATACTTAGGCTAGGATCGGGAACCTTACACTACCTCGGAGTACGAATACAAATCATGCCAAGTTTCATTTAAATTCATTCAGTTGTTTCAGTGTGCTGCGTGGCCATGATACAAGCAGACAGGAAGACAGACAAAAAAACAGGTTTGGCTTCAGTATTGAATAAAGAACAGTCAGTAGTTTCAGCGTGATAGATGTTCGTTGAAATAACCTTCAATCTCTATCCTGCGTCTGTCCTACCTCAATGTATGAACTCAAATCATGCCAAGTTTCATTTGAATTCATTCAGTGGTGTCGGCGTGATGCGCGTCCAAAGTACAGACAGACAGACAAAAAAGAAAAAAAAACTGTTTTGGCTTCAGTATGGAATAATGAAAAACCACCAAAAAAAACTCACAAAATGTCTGCAATGTACAGAATTGGACCTATTACAGATTTTATTATAAGTATTGATTTATAAAAACTCTGATCAAAATGGTTCGAATCTCAGAGCAGAAAAATATTTCATTTTTGTTCAAATGTTGTTCTCGAACAAATACACACCAAGTCCAAGCCTATTGAGAACTCTTCTCGTTTCTTACTAATTTGTGTTCGTAACCGTTGTGTTGTTACACCATAAAATTATTTTTAAAAGACCGACACATACCAATTGTAAACTACTACTGAAAACAAGGCAGCGTTCGGGAAATTACGCCACATCTTCTCGTCACAGATACCGCAGTGCTTCGAGACCAAAGTTTATAATCAGTGCGTGTTGCCAGTTATGACATATGGCACTGAGACGTGGTCGCTGACTGTTGGTCTCATACATAAGCTCAAAGTCACGCAGCGTGCAATGGAGAGCGCTATGCTTGGAGTTTCACTACGTGATAAGATCCGTAACGAGGAAATCCGTAGAATAACCAAGGTTATCGACATAGCTCTCAGAATTTGCAAGTTGAAGTGGCAATGGGCAGGCCATATAGTTCGCAGAGCCGACAACCGCTGGGGAATAAAGGTTCTGGAATGGCGACCACGAACAAGCAAGCGAAGTGTAGGGAGACCCCCCACACGATGGACGGACGACATTGTAGCCATCACAGGGAGTCGGTGCATGGAGGCGGTACTAGACCGTTCGTCGTGGCGCTCTTTGGGGGAGGCCTATGTTCAGCAGTGGATTGCTAAAGACTGAAATGATGAGTGATTGAAAGCAATATAAATATTCAAATATAGGTGAGTGAGTTCCAACCTGTTTTCAGTCACAGAAAGCTAACAGAGGTTCAAAGCGTGGCGCTGAGTGCATTATGAAAGAGGCTTACTCAGTTACTCACTGCCATTCAGACAAAAATATACTAAACTATTATGTATACAACCAATGCAACTGGTGTTAGCTTACAATGTATGAGGATCATCATCTATCTGTCGACTGCTGGATGTAGGCCTCTCCTAATGCATGCCACTGAGCTTGGTATTCATATCGTTCTCATTCTATTTCATTCTCTTACAGCCGCTTTTCACAGGTTGTCCTACACTATTTATTTATCTAATTGTTTGAGTTGCTAGCTTAAAGTTATCTTTGGTGCTGATGCTTTTTATATTTAAAGGTAGTTTATTCCAGAGGCGAACTGCCATCGAAGAAAATGATTTGGATAGGAAGGATGTTTTGTGTTTGGGAGTGGCCAAAGCCAGGGTATTAGATGATCTAAGTTCCCGCTTATGTGTGTCGGCAAGAAATTGAAAATTTTGCTTTAGATAGTTCGAAGAATTCGGGTCATTTAACACTGAAAAAATGACTACATTTGACTAAACGTGGTCTCCACTTGAGAACTCTACCCCAACGGTTATCGGTTCTATGTATGAGGATAAAGGGATACAATCCTACTTCCATATTATAAATGCAACAGTATGTGTGTTCCACCACTCACTCATCTCCGTAACGGCTTTGATTTAATGTGTTAAAGTTAAAGGTATTTTTTAGAACTTTTTATCATGTTCATGTCATCTTGAGAAAATTTTACAAAAAACTAAATCATATATACGATATTGACATTACGAGTTCTAGTACACACGTCCTACATGTGGAGTGAAACGTCTGTTACGTTTAAATCCAAGGATTCTTTATCCAATGCTCCCTTCGTCCATCCCTGTATAAAGCTATTCATTAACTCGGGAACAGTTTAATTCTCGTCAGGAGAAGTAAACGACTCGTCGTAGGGCGCGCAGTTTTTAATTTTATGCCTTCATTTGCCCGCCTGGAATTTACCTAAGCTTTTGTTCATTTTGCCCGCGACTGCGCGCTGCTTTGCCCGCTTTGGCCATTTGGAGCAAGATCATAATTATAATGATTGCCATATCATTGCGAGATTATTAAGTTTCTACTTGCGCCTTTTCTAAAGTGGATGCTTATGCTTTTAGTAGTAGTTAGTGTGAAAGCATTACCGTTTTAATATGAAAGGCAGTGTTTCCAGGGAAATTACTTGAAGTTGGAGAGGCGATGACCGAGCAGTAGTATTTGCAATCTAAAGACACCGGGTATGATCCTCGGCTAAGCACCAATTACTTTTAATAAGTTGTGCGGATTTGTCATCACTGCGTGCTTTGTGGGGCAGTAAAGTTGTCAATCCCAACTGACAGCTGTTAATACCCAACTGATAACTGTTTAATTATAAAAAATATTGAGTTTTGAATGGTATTATAAACACCTCCATTTTGATACCTCACTCGACAGGTTTGGGTAAGTTTTCGTTCCGTCGGAAATACAATATGGCAGCTGCAAGCCGCCATATTAGTTTTTCTCTCTCGTGATCAAGACGAATCAAATGATACCTCATTTTTTTAAATCCATCAAGCCGTTTAGGTTGTAAGGCGCGCCTAAGAAACGCACAAACAAACACATATACAACCCAAACACATAACCCTCCTCATTCTGGTAAAAACACACTGCACAGGTACTCAAATCAGCATTAAATATTCTTCGTTTCTCCACATTTGTGTAGAATTGTACACGTGTTGCGCATTATCTTTTACTGTACGATTGATTATTAAGGCGTGTGCTTACACATGGTGAATTAAATTAGTGGAGCCATTGACCTTAAGGCTTCTGGGGTCTACGTAATACGCGACAGTGTAATACTAAGTTACTCCGCATAGAAAGAGAATCATTTTGAAACAAATTCAAAAATAAACAGGCTCTTTATACCCGACTACGGTGAAGTAAGGGAAGGGTAAAGAGTTACTGTCTACATATATACATACATACATAGACAGTTAAACTAATTAATTAGTAGTCGGGTAAAAAGAGACTGTTTATTTTTCCTGTTTTTTTTCTTTTGTATAAATGTATATATGTATATAATGTAAATGCTCCACCATAGCGTCGCCCATAGAACAAACGAGGAACTCGATTCGTCTTTAGGTATAGAGTGTCATAAGTTTTTACCCGATTCTAGCAAAGCACAGGAAGGGTTATGTGTTCAAACTCAAAACTTGGTCCGATTTTGACAAACGAGGTATCAATCGATTCATCTTCATCGCAAGAGTGTCATAGGCTATTTGTTACCCGTATTTTAGTTTTTGAACTTTAGTCTGTGGTTTTGTAGTCAACCTAGTAACCCTTAAAGTTGCGTCATATCCGTCTGTCCATCTGTATTTCAGAGCCATTTTATTCATACACTATTAACACTTCAAGGTGATAAGTCTAGCTTAGAACCCTAAATCTATACAACTCTAATCCCTGGGATAATTTGCTGGCGGGCAAAGCCACGGGGTGCAGCTTGTTTAAAATATAAAAAGTCATAAAGAGTAATAAAAAAAAAGTTGTCTGGTAGAGATCGCTTTTTAGCGATAAGACCGCCCATTGTACAATAATATTTCTTAAGTTTTAGTTCATTTGTATTTGTAAATATTTGGTGTACAATTAAGATATATCTAGCTATCTATCTATCTATCTATCAAATTAAAAATCATTTACTTAATTCAATTATAGGAATAATAATTTAATAAATAAATAATTAATAATTTCATGAATTAAACGATTAATTATTCAATTAATTACAACTAATAATTTGATTAATTATAACTAATTACTTAATTAATTATAGGATAAGGTAAGCTCAAAGTCAGGCACTGTGGTATGCGTGGTTAGGAGGGCACGTTAAGCTGTCGTTCCCTGCTTCTATTGATTAATAGCAGTCATTAAGCCATGTTAGACGCCCCCGGGCGGCCTGACAAACTTTGACAGCAGGGGCCAGCACTACCTCATACGATAAACAAACAATCTGCGGTATGTGTGTGTCATCTTATTGAATATAATATGGATCTGGTATAATTGTTAATTACCTCTTGCTCTAATATTTTATTAACAGCTGGTGAACAGTAATGAGGATCCTAATTTGGTTGGTTCCGAAACTTAATTCTCCCTTGGAAGATTTGATTGTTGAATATAAATAGATCATATCGATATTTATTTCAAACTAGTTAAGCCCGCGCTTTGATTGCGTCGTCATTTCTCTGGGTTAAAAGTTACTATGTGTTATTCCGCGACAAAAAGTACATTTAAATAAGTTAATTAAATAACGTTAGAAAAAAACTTGTAAGAAAACATGTTGAAACTTACGAGCTATCACAATTAAAGGCGTATACAACATTTCGTGTCTATGCTGTTAACTGTTGCGGACTTCCATAGTCAGGACACAACCCTGAGTGCAGAAACCATGTCATGGTAAAACTTAGAACCAGCTATCATAACAAAATGCGTAGTAAAAATTTCGTGTCTTTGCTGTTGACCGTTGAAAAGTTCCTTTATCTGGAGCTAATCCTGCAACTGAACCAACATGTAAACATTATATTTCGCAGGATAAGAAGCAATGGTTCTAATTCAGCTCGCAAGCTTTCACCATAATACATTGCATGTTTTAGTAAAAGCGATGATTGCTCAATTGGTTTTGTAGGCAGATGCAACGCCGTAGGTCATGGGTTCAATTATAATCATCTGTAAGAAAATTTGTAAGAGCGTGCGATGAAGAAAAACAACATAGATCTAGTTAAAGAAGGAAAGATATGGTACGCTTACATATCGTGTAAACAAAAACTGGACTGGACCGCTGTCGTGCTTTGTGCATCAATAGCAGAGATAGTGAGACATAGCATACTGTAGCGCGAATAGACTACATCTGTCACTGCTAACACGCGCTACACGAATCATACTCCAATTGTGGCTATTAATAGATAGATAGATAACTCTTTATTGCACTAAAAATCTTAAATTAAAGCACGTTAACATTGACTTTAAAATAGTACAATCGACGGCCTTATCACTAAGCAGCGATCTCTTTTAGGCATCTATGTGCATTGCACCTAATTTGTAATAGTCCACGCAAGTGAAGCTAGTACCCAATCGTGACTAATAACCTTGGTTGAAGGGTTCTAGTGTTTGAAATGAGAGTGCAATATTCTGAAGTAAAAAAAACTCCACAAGCCAACAAGCCACTCAAGCTACTAAATAATAGCGGTTCAACCACTTCTCACAAAGAAAAATCATCACAAACTAACAGATGTTGAATCCCTTTTTAGACTACCAAACTATCCCGGAACCTCTTGTATACGAATCAAAATGCGGATCCACTGATATAGTTAGATTAGATGCCAAGTTATTATAATCGTATGAAACCAAACGTGCTTATTTTGTACTTTGATTACGTCACAAAATGGGTTTGAGATAAAAACTTCGATTAACCATTTTTAACCAATGTTTAAAGTAAGGACAATTTATTGTTGTATTTTGAGGTACACATAATTAGGCTCCTGGCCTAATATAAGTATGCGCATCGAAATGTCCAAAACTGATATTTCGCAACAGATCACAATTCTCAGCTAATGCTGACGGTTGTGATCTGTTGATTATTTGCTAGTATATATAAACTATATATAAACTAGCAGTTCTGTGAACAGTAGACCTCGCGAGCACAAACTTTTTGCAACAATCTAGTGGTGTACAGTAGCGCCATCTAGTGACCTTATTGTAAAATGAATAGTTAAAGGATTGATTCCAACGGTAGAAACCTAAAAATTAACAATTTAATGCATTTCTAGGAGCTATTTTGCTTGCTCATCACGCCAAAAATCGTCATCAAATCTTCACCAAATTTTTATAACCCCAATTTTAAGTTACTACGTTTCAAATAAAAAGATTCATTAAATCGGACCTAATAAGACGGAGAAATTCATAAGTCTCCTTTTTGCCCCTTTTTAGAGAAATTACCCTTCCAATCAAAAATCATCGTAAAGTAAAAAAATCTAAAAATTCGTTTTACCTGTATACCAAGATTGGTCGAGATCGGTTGTAAAATACCACCTGTAGAGAAGTACTAACAAACTGACACACGAAAGCAAATTGACTGTACTTGAAGCACAGACTTGTGCTCATTCTATTAATAAAGAAAAAGGATTGTATTTGCAGTTTTTCCAGTTTTCCCGTGGTAACTTACAATTTTTCGGGATAAAAGGTATTTTATATTTTATTACAGGGTATAAGCTATCTTCACTCTAAATTTCATCACAATCCATTTAGCCGTTATTGCGCGAAAACAAACAAACAAACAGACAACTTTTTTATTTTTATTTCTTTTCTTATGGATATCCCAAGATATAATAAACGCGCAGTCGCATGTATGTTTATCTGCTTATTTTCAAATAAAATTGGAAGTTCCACTTCAGAAAATTACAGCCTTAAAAATGTCAAGGAAAACGTAAAAGTAACGCATAAAATATGTAATTGCTTTTACTTATGGAGCAAAATATTTCTTGAAGCGCGTGGTTTCGATCTACGGAATCAATTTAAAAAATATATATTTTTTCGGGATTAAAAGTACTCTAAATGTTAATACATAACATCAGCTGAGATTGTGCCAAGTTGCATCAAAACCCGTCCGGTAGTTTCAGCGTGAAGCATGTTCAAATAGACAGACAGACAGACAGACAAAAAGTAAAAAAAAACGTTTTAAATTACATATCAATTTTGAAGTTTGTCCCAATTATAATTTTCAAATATATTTAAGATATAGACTTAGCCTAGTTACAGTTTTATCATAGAGTAGATGATCATAATAAGATAAAAATTAAAAGGACACGCGTCAAGTAAGCGCAATGCTATATAGGATATGCTAACTTCATATTATTTCCATATTATTTCTTTCTTTTTATTTAATTTTCTCTTGTCTCTTTGATGACTTTACTTCTAGGTTTTGTGTTGGAATAGTGTTGCCAATTTATGTTTCTTTGTTTGTTTTAGTGACTTTTCACTTAACATTGTATTTTTGTACGTAATGTGTAATTTTTATTCTCGTTTAATTTTTCTTATTTAATGTGATATTTTCATGTGTGACGTCACCTGCCGTTTCCAACGGAAGACCAGCGCTGGTTGTTATCAACCAGCATTATGTTGAGTTGGGGCTGGCTTGTGGCAAAACATAATTACGTAGGTAGTACTTACTTAGGTAATTATTTATTTAATGTTTTTATTTTTTTGTGAAACTGTTTTTGTCCATGTCAATGCATTTACTTAGCTCAAATTTTCGGCACGCATTGCCAATCAACTTGCGGTATCTGTTCGCTGCATATCTGAGAACGAAACACTCCGCCATCCACCGCGTCAAAGGGATTTACATTGTATATTTTAATTTGTCATTCACTGTATAAATGGAAGAAAAGTGGAGTGGAAATGAAAAACATTGTTTAGCCGACAACGGCTGAGCTTATTTGTAACTAGCTGTATCCGCGGAAGATAAAACTTATTTTAAATAGAGAATTGTATAAAAAAATACTTGGTACATGTAAATGTTATGTATCCAGCTTTCAGAACGAAGTATTCGTTCTGAAACGAAGTATTGGCTACTTTAAAGAAAAGTAAAGTACCACGTGTAAACTTACGATCTATGTCATCCATCACTATGAAACATCTGTATTATTATGCTATAATTATTAGAATGATGTTAAAATGTATTCCAATAATTAAATACAACTATCAGAAATGTCTAATGTAATTAATAAAGTAAATGGTAGATATTCGTTGATCTGTTTTCAAACGACTCGAATAGCTCGGACGATGTCAGTAGTCTTCGACTCGGATGACTTCTGACAGCGTCGGATGTTCGAAAATGCTATCTAGAGGCTTTCTCGACTTAGCAATGTTTATTGTTCTTGTGACCGCCACACCGAGAGGACCTTGGCAATTTAAGTGTTTTTTATATTTCTCTGTTATGCTGCTGATTTGTAACCGTGTAATTATTACTGTGTATCTGTTATTGTGTATCACTTCATTGTGGGGTGATGAAGTGATCTACAAGATTATAGTTAACAGGATTATCATCAATTTAGTTGTGTTTAAATACTGTTTTAGAAGTTAATATGCCTAGTGTAACTAAGGCAAATATAAATGTTTATTTGTGATCAATAATCACATTTAAAGTGTTAATAACTATGTATCTAAATAGTTATTGGTTTAATAATATTACAAAACATATTCGCCACATAGTGTCTTGCCAGTTTCTTTCTATAGTGGTGTATTCCAAATCCGGTGTTCAAATAATTAAACAATATACAGAATTGCAAACCTATGTCCTTGTTTTTATTAAATATTCCTTAGGTTATTTATTCTGTAGCTGTAGCTACTAGGTACTATAGATACCAACTATAGGATAAAGGAACTTGATTTTATTACTAGGTGCAGATAAGTTTTATTTCCTACTCGACAATTCGACCAACCGAAGGCTAACATTACAAAACTTAGGTTTTGATAATCTTACAGTACGTATAATTATTATACATATGTTTATAAATCTCACACACGCGTGGTCATTCCTATAGGTCAAAAGTACTATATGTGCTATTCTAGGACCTAAAATACTACTATACCAACATTTGATCAAAATGTCTTTAGCTGACAAATATATTTTAATTGAGTGGTCACGCCTCGTCAGTGTTCCAGTAAATTATAACCCAGGTGTGTTCAAGTCAAGAGTTAATAGGTATCTACTAGGCAAGAGTGCTCACCTTCGACCACATCATCGCTTTCCAACAGGTGAGATCGTGGTCAAACGATTGCCAAGACGCTAAAAAAAAAGAAAAAAGATTGCTCGACTCATCAGATTGAGATACAAATTACAACAGTTTTTAAGTCAAACCCTAAGCTATCCAACTAAGAAAACCAGACCAGTAGTTATTACGTGATACACGAACAAACATACACACAAACTAA
Organism: Alsophila aescularia; assembly: GCA_946251855.1. Lineage (NCBI taxonomy): Eukaryota > Metazoa > Arthropoda > Insecta > Lepidoptera > Geometridae > Alsophila > Alsophila aescularia. The sequence continues at coordinate 54,564,203 of OX276373.1, forward strand.
CAAACAAACAGAAACATTAAAAAAAAAACTTTTTCAGTTGCTTATTTTAAGTACCTACCCTAGACTTTTTTTTTATTATCTTTATTGCACAGACTTTTTCGTTCATATTGCTTTATTATAAGTGTAGAAAATAGATAGATAGATTAGATTGATAGATACTAATCAAAATCTCACAATTATCTTGTTATAGTACTATAGGAGATTTTTCTTTCGAGCGTCTCGGTACGTAGGGCAAAACAGGTTCCAGGTCTCGATGCAGGTGTCAGGGCGGTGAAGCGACGGTACAGTCCGGTGAGAAAATCCAGGTGAGATGCGTGGCAGGTGTCGGTCGGGTCAGTTATGAAAAATACGGTATTTTTAGTGTAGCTGGTATTTATTCGACTTTCGTTAAAAAAAAACGACAGTGCTGATGTACGAGGGGGGGGGGAGTAACTCGGAGACAACCGGATGATAGAACGGGCAAACAGACCACTTCCAGTCGCAATAGCTTGAGTTGAGAGCTGGAAACAGTACTGATTGTAGCTAGTCGCTAACTCCAGTGTGTCCAGGAATAACGTTACAAAGTTTAAATCAGGCGGCCTTATCTTACTCCATGAATGAAACACTTGCGTGTGGTAGGGGTAGACAGCGCCATCTAGTTAAAATTGGTGCAAACTCTCCAGTACTCAATGCACGTTCGCGATGTTTGAACCATATGGTTGCGTTCTGTTTATTTGTTATTAATGTTTTGTTACAGTACAATTATAACGTTTGGGAAATATATAGAAACGAGGAGCAGGCTTTGGGGGGAAGGTGGAGGATGGGTGGGGGAGTGTATCTGGTACCCCCCTCCCCCCCTCCCCGTGGCGACGCTAAGTTTATGAGACATTTGAGTTTTAAGTTTATTAAAAAACAGCCGAAATCCGATTTAGGCTCTTTATTTGAAACTGTCGGAACAGATAATTAAAAATCAGCTGCCGTAAGTTAACTTCGGGTAAACTATGTGTAGTCATGTTCAAACCTAACCTACCCTGGTTTATGGGGCCATACTGCGAAAAAAAAACACATTCTACCACATAACAATTTTATTTACGGTTTGTAAACAAACTACACTATTTAGGGTAGCCCTCCACCTCCCTAACCCCCACCCCAACCCCAACTCCCATTTCCTGCCCCTCAATTCTATAGCCAACCCTAACGTTTTTATGATTTTAGCATTAACGCCTGCTTAGTGATCACGATAGCCGAATTGGTTAAAGGCATGAGCCGCGCAGAGGCTTGGATGATGCGGGTTTGAATCCCGTCCATGATCCAAATTTATCCTATAGAAAATGATTAGTTATAGTACAATTTACCTGACTGCACGGAGGGTTATGTGTTTGGGTTGTATGTATATTTGTTTGTATGTTTGTTTGTACGTTTCTTAGGCACATCTTACAGCCTAAACGGCTGGATGGATGTTGAAAAATAAGGTATCATTGCATTCTTCTTGTTTACGAGAGTGCTATAGGATATATGAAGTGTCAAGAAAACTAATATGGCGGATTACAGCTGCCATATTGTATTTCCGACGGAACAAAAAATTACCAAAACCTATCGAATGAGGTATCAAAACAAAATGATGGTCTTTAAAAGACCAGTTCAAAAATATGTAATTCTTATAGCTAAACAGTAGCTTTGAAGTCTTTTGAACTACTTACAAAATTAGGCTATTCAAGTTAATGTAAATACTTTAGTCTAATATTGTAATTGCAACTATTAAAGTAAATTAAAATATGTAAGTAAAAAATAAACATAAAATTTATATAAATACTAGCTTCGCCCCGCTGTTTCACCCGCGTCTCTCAGGAGCCGTGCATTTTTTGGAATAAATATTAGCTCCAGGGCCCAGGGTATAATCTACCTCCATACGACATCTAAATCCGTTCAGTTGTTTAAGCGTGAAGAAGTATCATACATATCTTTCGCCTTTATAATATTAGTGTGATTATATTTGATGACCTCGTAGCCAATAATTTTTTACGCAGTCGGGTTCTTGTTTAGTATAGAAATTGGAAGGTAATGGATGGTAGTATTGACTTCTGTTGTCAGAGATTGTCAGGTTAAAGGACCTCTGACGGTGCTCAATGACTGCCATAAACTGATAGCGAGACCGACGGCTTAACTTGTCCTCTTAGCACGGAGCGATGTCAGAACCGCATATTAAAAGTCATTGTTGCGGCCGAGGATCAAACCCAGTGGAATATTTCCAGTCAGCCACCGTTCTTTTAAAAGAATGAGAAATGGAGAGTAAAAATTAGAGCAATACGGAACAACCATTATAGACCAATCTTATTCCTGAAAGTTTTTTCTTCCAGATATCCTTTGGTTGGACAGTATTGAAAGCAGCAATAGCAGGAGTATACAAAAATTGGAAGGCTTAAAAACCCCATATATAATTTCACAGTACGAAAATTACATTCTGCGATAATTTCATATAAAAATGGCTATATCCAGTAAAAGCTAGGAAATCCTATTAGCGTCTGCAGCGCTATACCCAGTAATGTCAGTGCATAGATTGCAGTGGAAACTGCAAACCGTGGCCTGAGTTTTGGTGAAGTTCGGCGGAAGAACTAATCTATACTTATAATAAAGCAATAAGAACGAAAAAAAACTGTACAATAAGGATAGTTTGAAAAAAAATGGTGTAGTGTACTTAAAGTAAGCTTGTTAGTTAGTTTGTCTGTATGTTTGTTCGCGTATGACGTAAACACTACTGGACCGATTGCAATGCAATTTTTATTGTTAGGTAGCTTAGGGTTTGACTTAAATATTGGTGAATTGGTATCTTAATCCGATGAGTAGATGCGGAGAAATCGATTAATATATTATTTGTTGGCTGAAGAATTTTTGATCAAATGTTGGTATATTGGTATTTTAGGTCCTGGAATATAGTGCGTGATATAGTACTTTTAACCTAGGGAAATGACCATGCGTGCGAAGCCGCGGGTACAGCTAGTGAGAAATAAAGTCTTACTTGACGGTAGAACTTGTCAATCGAACTACTGGGAATAAACCCTTCTATACAATGTTTCCATGATTATTACTAATAACTTGAATCGTGCGCAGAACACATTTCAGGAGCAAACATTCAAAATGTGATTTCTCACTGAGACCAGATAGTTGAGAATCTATTAAATAAATTATATTAAAAAAAAACCCGAATTGTTGTCTCTGGAAGATGAGACGGCGCCAAGGTATCGACACAAGTTGCATCCCAAACTAAAGGCCGTCCCATCTTCCAAGGAATTAAAGTCATACCATCAGGCCTTTTACCGTCGTCCCGCATCAGGCCGTTTGGTTCTAAGATTGACGGAACGCCGGCACTGACTAAGGCCCGACGGATGATTAATGTTAATTTAATGTATTTAAATGATATGTTATTAGAAAAAAAAATATTTTTGGACATATCACATTATGTATGAAAAATGTGGAAAAAACACATTTCACTTGAATGTTCAAAAGAGATTTCATATTTTGCATGAAACTATTGAGGTATTTTAATCAGTACAATAAGCTCTACATGTTACTAAATGACAACGACAACAGACAACTTGATAATGTCACGCGAAATAGAGCAAATAAGGATTTGTCCACCAAAAAATGGCAGGCGATGGGACAAAACATTGGTTGCATGATTATTAGCAATGGCACAGAAGAATTAATAGTACTATGTACAGAAGACTTACTCCGCTAAGACGATTAAATAAAAAGCGACTCTTGCCGCCACCCAATAAAGTGCAAATCAGCTCGCACGACGTTGATGCGTATCATTTTATATGCGTCTCTCTTTCTAACGTGTAAGTCAATCTCAGTCTATCTCGCGGCAGGCCACGGATAGAGTAACGCGGGCATCACAGAAATTAGCGCGCGCAAGTACATCGAGTCAGACAGGCCTGGCAATAGACAAAACCTTGTTTGCTCAAACATGTCAAATTCTGTTGTTTTTTTGTTGAGATAAAACATGATTTGCAGATTAAGTAACAGGCAGGAAACAATTAATAATAATAAGTTTATTAACCAAATAAAATGGTTGTACATTGATAGGCAGCGGCCCCACACTAGGCTCTAGGCCCGTGTCGTGGAAGCCTGCTCTGCTCTCCATTAAATTCAATTCCATACCACAATTGAATTTAATGGAGGCATCCCTTCCTGGCAAAAAAACATTACTAACCTAATCTATTATGATGAAATAACAAAATATAAAGATTTTAACTTATGTATTAACGTAGGGGAAAAAGTGTGTAAGGGTATAAGGGGGTGAGTATGTGTATGCCTGTTTGTTTGTTTGTTTGTTTGTTTGTTTGTCGTATGAGGTAGTGCTGACCTCTGGTGTCAGAGTTTGTCAAGCCGCCCGAGGGCCTCTGACATGGCTTAACGACTGCTATTAATCAATAACAGCCGGGACCGACAGCTTAACGTGCCCTCCGAAGCACGGAGCGATGGAAAACCGCACATAACTCAGAAAAGTCATTGGTGCGGAGCCTAGGTTTTGAACCCGGTATCGTTGGATTCTAAATTGCACTAAAGAACCATATGTTTATGAAAGGGAAAGTGTGTGTGTGTGTGTGTGTGTGTGTGTGTGTGTGTGTGTGTGTGTGTGTGTGTATGTGTGCGTGGGTGTGTGTCACTGTGTGTGTATGTGTGTCTGTTTGTGGTATCGTAGCTCCCAAACGAATGGACCTATTTTGATGCGGTTTTTTCTGTTTGTAAGCTGATGAGATCAAGATGGTTCTTAATTATAAGGGGGTGGGGAGAGGGGGGGGTTTGGTGTTGAGAAAGGGGGGGGGGGGTTGGTGTTGAGAAAAGGGGGGTGAGAATTGTAGCTTCCAAATGAATGGACCGATTAAGATGCGGTTTTTTATGTTTTGAAGCTGAGGTAATCAAGATATTCTTATAATGACGGGAAGGAGGGAAGAGGAGGGGTGGGGGAATAGTAGCTTCCAAACGAATGGACCGATTTAACTACGGCTTTTTATGTTTCAAATCTGATGTAAAGGAGATGGTTCTTAGCTATATGAGGGGGAGGTGGAGTTGAGAAAAGGGGGGGGGTCTGAATCATAGCTTCCAAACGAATGGACCAATTACCGACCTAATTACTATTTATTGACCGATCTGTTTATTGTTGTAATATGATTTGTGCCAATAAATGTTTTTCTTATTACTTTCTGAAGACCGAGAACAGTGGCGAATATTAATAGAGACCTACGTCTAGCAATGGACAAGCATAGGCTGATGAAGAAGCAGTAAACGCCACTGAGCCCGGATTTTAGCTCTTCACACCCCGTTTTCAACGCGCTGTCTAATGTTCAAAGTTCGACTACTCAGTGTGCAGTCTATGGCGGTAGTTCGTCGGTTAGTCCGCTCGCAGTGGGGCGCCCAAATTGCATCTAAGCCGTGCCTGAATTTATCAGATCTAATCCACAAGAAAAATGTGCAGTTTAAATAATAAGTAAATAAGTTTGTAATGTGTTTCCAGAACTTATGGTATCTTTTCTACTAATAGTAGGTAAGTATTGACGACCGGTTGGTCTCCAGAACTTATGGTATCTTTACTACTAATAATATGTAGGTATTGACGACCGGTTGGTCTCCAGAACTTATGGTATCTTTACTACTAATAGTAGGTAGGTATTGACTACCGGTTGGTCTCCAGAATTTATGGTATCTTTACTACTAATAGTAGGTAGGTATTGACGACCGGTTGGTCTCCAGAACTTATGGTATATTTACTAGTAATAGTAGGTAGATATTGACGACTGGTTGGTCTCCAGAACTTATGGTATCTTTACTACTAATAGTAGGTAGGTATTGACGACCGGTTGGTCTCCAGAACTTATGGTATCTTTACTCCTAATAGTAGGTAGGTATTGACGACCGGTTGGTCTCCAGAACTTATGGTATCTTTACTACTAATAGGAGGTAGGTATTGACGACCGGTTGGTCTCCACAACTTATGGTATCTTTACTACTAATAATATGTAGGTATTGACGACCGGTTGGTCTCCAGAACTTATGGTATCTTTTCCACTAATAGTAGGTAGGTATTGACGACCGGTTGGTCTCCAGAACTTATGGTATCTTTACTACTAATAATATGTAGGTATTGACGACCAGTTGGTCTCCAGAACTTATGGTATCTTTACTACTAATAGTAGGTAGGTATTGACGACCGGTTGGTCTCCAGAACTTATGGTATCTTTACTACTAATAGTAGGTAGGTATTGACGACCGGTTGGTCTCCAGAACTTATGGTATCTTTACTACTAATAGTAGATAGGTATTGACGATCGGTTGGTCTCCAGAACTTATGGTATCTTTACTACTAATAGTAGGTAGGTATTGACGACCGGTTGGTCTCCAGAACTTATGGTATCTTTACTAGTAATAGTAGGTAGATATTGACGACTGGTTGGTCTCCAGAACTTATGGTATCTTTACTACTAATAGTAGGTAGGTATTGACGACCGGTTGGTCTCCAGAACTTATGGTATCTTTACTCCTAATAGTAGGTAGGTATTGACGATCGGTTGGTCTCCAGAACTTATGGTATCTTTACTACTAATAGTAGGTAGGTATTGACGACCGGTTGGTCTCCAGAACTTATGGTATCTTTACTACTAATAATATGTAGGTATTGACGACCGGTTGGTCTCCAGAACTTATGGTATCTTTACTACTAATAGTAGGTAGGTATTGACGACTGGTTGGTCTTGTGGCTAGTGACCCTAAAAGAACGAAATCAAACGGTCGTGGGTTCCAATCCTGCAGGGTGCAATCATTTGTGTGATGAACAGAAATGTATGCGTATTTTTGTATGGTTATTCGTATCTAGTGCCTATATTACAGGGTATTCTAGTTTGAGGCTCGGTAATTGGTGTGGAATGGTACCGTTATTTTATAGCACAAATACTCTTGATGTTTTTTGATAGTCTTGTTATTTGGATTCCATGGAAACCGTTTTTTCAACATTTTCCAGTTCTCCCGTGGTAACTAAAATTTTTCCGGGAAAAAACATAGGGTATCCTATGTTTTATTTCAGGGTATAATCTGTCTCCATTCCAAATTTCATCATAATCTGTCCTGCCGTAATCACGTGAATGCTCCCAAAACAAACAAACAATACAAACAAACAAACATACAACGGTTCACTTTTTATATTGGTATGGATTCATCAAAATTTGTTCAGTAGTTAAGTAGTATGATGACAAGCATACTTAGGTATAAACAGACTTTAGAATATATATTTTAATTAGCACTAACTGCGCACTGGTTTCACCCGCGTGAGGGATGGTGATAATGATGAAGATGATGAAAGGTATTCTATGTATTATTCCAGGGTATAAGCTTTCTCAGGGTATAGAGCGATGGTAGCCTAATGGTTCAATAGTGCAATAGTGCAACTTAGAATCCAACGATACCGGGTTCGATCCTAGGCTCCGCACCAATGCCTTTTTCGAAGTTATGGCAGTTTTCCATCGCTCCGTGCTTCTGGGGGCACTTTAATTTGTTGGTCCCGTCTGTTATAGATTAATAGAAGTAGTTAAGCCATGTAAGAGGCCCTTGGGCGGCCTGACAAACTCTGACACGAGAGGCCAGCACTACCTCATACGACAAATAAGCAGCTATCTCCATTCCAAATTTCATCAAAATCCGTTCAGCCGTTTGAGAGTGAAGTATGATGATAATGATGATAATGAAGTATCCTATGCGTTATTCTAGGGTAGAACCTATCTCCAATCCAAATTTCATAAAAATTCGTTCAGCTGTTTGATGACGAATACAATGATGCTGAAAAGTATCCTTGTGTTATTACAGGGTATAGGCTATCTACATTCCAAAGTATCCTTGTGTTATTACAGGGTATAGGCTATCTACATTCCAAAGTATCCTTGTGTTATTACAGGGTATAGGCTATCTACATTCCAAAGTATCCTTGTGTTATTACAGGGTATAGACTATCTACATTCCAAAGTATCCTTGTGTTATTACAGGGTATAGGCTATCTACATTCCAAAGTATCCTTGTGTTATTACAGGGTATAGGCTATCTACATTCCAAAGTATCCTTGTGTTATTACAGGGTATAGGCTATCTACATTCCAAAGTATCCTTGTGTTATTACAGGGTATAGGCTATCTACATTCCAAAGTATCCTTGTGTTATTACAGGGTATAGGCTATCTACATTCCAAAGTATCCTTGTGTTATTACAGGGTATAGGCTATCTACATTCCAAATTTCTACAAAATCCTTTTAAAAAAGAAAAAAAAATATGATAAAATTATCGCGTGAAAGCTCTCCAAACAAACAAATAGACAACGTTCCACTTTTATATATTGGTGTGGATTGACATTATTCTACACATTTTGATATTTAATTTAATGTTTGTTATATTTACCTAGATAAATAAGAATTTCACAACATTTGGATAAATTTTTACCCTCTATTTTATTATTTAATACTCGCTGAAGCTCATAGCTTGCAACATTAATAAACGTAAGTGGTGCGGTTTCGGCCTCTCCAAATTGCAATATTAATATCAAAAGCGGTCAAGTATTTTAACGTTATTAATTAATTAATATTGTGTTGATTCTACGTAATAGTAGGCGGAAATGAGAGACTTGAGTGATTGATTGATGGTTACCGTACTCTGTGTGATTTTTTAGTTTGGACCTCACTCTGTTTTTTTACCCGAGTACGGCGATGCAAGAAAAGGATAATGAGTTTAACAGTCTATGTATGTATGTATGTATGTATGTATGTATGTATGTATGTATGTATGTGAGTATGTGAGTGGATGTTCGACCATAGCGTCGCCAATATTGTTCCAATTTTGACAAGCGAGATATTGATCGATTCGTCTCTAGGTATAAAAAAAAGACTACGGTGAAGCAAAGGAAGGGTTATGTGTTCAAACTAAAAACTTAGACCGATTTTGGCAAGCAAGATATCAATCGATGATTCGCAAGAGTGTCATAGGCTATTTTTTACTCGACCGTAGTCGGGTTTTAGTTTTTGAACTCTTGTCATATAACTCTTACCCACAGCCTACCGCCCGCCCTAGTCGGTTTGGATGCGCTAAATTTTCTTCTAAATTATTCCAACCGAAAACAAAACGAATCAAAACCTCATCAGCCCTTAATAACTACCCCGATTAAAATTAGGATCCCCTAATTAACACTTCGAAAAAGATAAAATCCGACAACCCTAATCGCAAAGAACCCAGAACCTTTTCATCCCTATTATTTTATATTACAAAATAAATAAGCTATTACCACGGCTGGAGGGCAATTCTGGCCTTGAGCGACATTATCTCCATGACAGAGATTTATCTTAGTTGCATTAGAGACCTTTTACTCTTACTTTTAGTATGATAATAATCGTCGTAACTTAAAAAAAACGCCTGTTAGCGTAATTCAAAATCTTCGGCAGCAACGCGTGTGGTGCTTTTTGACAGACTTGTTATTTTTCGTTCCCACGGCAACATGTCATTCCGTTCCGTTTTATAGCCAAAGTTTTGATATCTTGGGTAACGTTTTGTAATTTTCGTAGAGATCTCTATTTTTTTTTGAAAAATTAAGTATAGCCCATGTTACTCGCTGATGATGTAGCTAAGTGCAAGATTTTGTAAGATTGGTTCAGTATTTTTTGAGTTTATCCATTATCCATTACAAAAAAAAACCTACAAAAAATCAAGTAAACTGATAATGTTGAACAATTAGATTATCACTGACAACCGTGCTAGGTCGAACCTGAGTGACGGCTGCCAATGTCCTACCAGAGACAGGAGAACCAAAAACATTATATTACGACAAATTCCAAATAGCCATACAAATATGAAAGAAAAAAAACTAACAAATTAGATTAGATACAAACAACTAGCTTAAAAGCTAAAAACACGCCTGCCCTGCCAAAAAATAACTTTTTTTTTTTTTCAATTATATACTGTTGGAATGTGATTATCAAGGCCTTCAATTTGATATCCATATTGTAATATGTAAAAATTGAAAAAGGTAGCTAAACAAAATGCTGATGCTACTCGGGGGGATGTAAGGATTCTAACGATACCCCAAACGTCTAAATCTATTCAGGCATTTAAAAGTTATGGTGGACTAAAGAAACTCACATACAACCAGACATACATACAAACATACATGAATCCTAAAAAAAATACTCCTTTTTTTGGGCAGTCATGTAAAAAGTGTCTTGCTAATAGTGATGGAGCAAAATTTGTGGAGTGATTATAAATTGTAGTTTTAGTATTAGGTACCGGAATCTGCGAAGAGATGAATGTGAAAATATGATTTGTGAGTATGTGCGAGTGATTGTGCGAGGTGCGTGAGCACGTGTTAATTGTAGTAGTGATTAACAACTCTCATAAAAATATCCCCATAAGACGACTTCAAAGAAGCTAATAATAATAATAATATATAATATATTCGGGACATTTCCACACCAATTATCTAGCCCCAAACTAGGATACCCTGTGCTATGGGCACTAGATAACGGATAAACATACATAGATAAGAATATTACATCCATGACTCGGAAACAAACATTTCTGCTCATCACACAAATGATTGCACCTTGCAGGATTCGAACCCGCAAGATTCGGATTCGGATTCGGATTTCGGATTTTTAATGGAAAGATTTGGATGACAACGCATAGGTCTCGGTAGCCGAACTGGTAAAGGCATGTGCCACGCTGAGGCACAGTATGCGTTACTGTTGGTAAGCTTAACTGAAGGTAGCTTAAATTCCAGATATGAAGTCTATAATTGACAAATGCCTAGATATAATGTCGAGTAAAGAAGAATTACCCCCTGCAAGAAAGCCATTTTTTCCGCCGTCAAGATAGATTGATGACGTCACTTCCGCGATTATGTCCACTTTTGCAAATTAAAAAAGTTACTTGAATTTCGCATCCGGTCAGGGGTGACGAACTTTTTTGTGGTGCTTGGATTTTGTGTAAAGATAGGGGAAGTTTTGTATAAGACCGCTATAAATTCCTCTGAGTTAAGAAGGGTATTTTTGTTTAGTTGTCAGAACTTTTATTATTGTAAAAGAACTATCTTTAGTATAAACTAGATTTTGTCCTCACCTGAGATACCTAGATAGAAAGAGATAATTCTGTTGACATATTCTACTAGTCCTATTGTTCCGACTCCAGAAGAAAACCTGAAGCAAATTCAATGATTTTACTTTCTATTATCGCAGTTCGTGACAAATATAATGTACTAGCTGTGCCAGAGGCATCGCATGCATGGCCATTTCTCGAGGTTAAAAGTACTCTATGTGCTATTCCAAGACCTAAAATATAATATACCAACATTTGATCAAAATTCATTCAGCCGTCACAAAGATTTTTATCGATTTCTCGGCTACTACTCATTGGATTGAGACAACAAGTACCCCAGTTTTTAAGTAAAACCCTAAGCTATCCAACAGTGAAAATAACATTGCAATCGCTCCAGTAGTTTTTACGTGATGCGCGAACAAAAATCCAGACACACTAACAAATAAACCGACACACATGATTTAAAAAATATGTATATTGTTGTTCATTAGCTTATTTTAAGTACCCTTTTTTATTATCTTCTTTGTACAGACTTTTTTGTTCTTATTGCTTTAATATAACTATAGATTACGTAAGATACGTATAACCCGCGTAGTTCAAAAATGTGATTATATTATTATTATTTTTCTGGGATTTTATTATTTTCTATTTATTATTTTGATTTAATTTTTTATTAGTGTTTTTTTATTATTTTATGTTATCCCGCTCAGAATTTTCAGAAATGATGATTTTGTGACCTTTTATTCGGTATAACTCGCAATTTTTATACGTGGCGTAGACGTTTCACGACAAACAAACGGCCGTGCGACTTTGCTACGAGCTTAACCGTTTTTTTAGGAGTTGCTGACGGTGAAGCCTTCTTGTACAATACGTATTAAAAACCTATTAAACCTACCTATTAAATGTGAGTCGTGAAAAGGCAACAAACAGACAGAAAGAGTTACTTTTGCTTTTATAATATTTGTATGGGTCTCTTTTAGATCGCGGTTGCACCGCACAATCAGTTTGCGGTAGACCGTCGGCTGGCTAACTCTGAGCTGCAAATCAGATGCAAGCCCTAACCAAGCAGTGCGTCGTCGAGTGAGTGACATATTTTGCGCAAACCAGCCACCTCTAAAACAGACGTAGATAAAGAAAATATAATAATGATTCGTCTGCACCTTATCGATTAGTTTACGAAAATTTGTCAACCCTTTAAGCCTCTTTGTACTCTTTTAATCTGTACTTTCGTACTGCTGTAAAAACTTATGTTTTTTTTATATAAATAAATAAACTAGTGGCTCTGTGAGCTGTAGACCTCGCGCGTACACACTTTTTGGCAAACAATCTTGTTGTAACACTAACATGAATAACCATTATCCCTACCTAGTAGGTAAAGGGCTGATTCCACTGGTAGAAACATAACAGTGAGAAATTTACTGTATTTTGAGGAGCCTTTCTGCTCATCACGCCGAAGGTCCTCATCAGATCTTCACCAATTTTTATGAGACTAACTTTAAGTTACTACCTTTCAAATTAAAAAAAGAACCATCGAAGACTGATGTGAATTTAATATGGCGGAGATATTCAGTAGCCCCCTTTTACCCTTTTTTTTTGGGGTAAGTCCCCGCTAATCAAAAATCCCCGACGGCTAAAAATTCTAAAAATTCGCTTAACCTGTATACCAAGTTTCTTCTAGATTGCTTGAGAAATGCGACCTGTATAAGAGAACAGCAGATAATCTGGACAGACATCCAGACCTACGAAAGAATTTTTGCCGAAGCTAAACCAGAGACGCTTCGCTCGCGCTTTGCGCTCGCTCGGTCAATAAAATAAATAAACAAATGTTTACAGCCACACCCTAAAATCTTCTAGAGATATAGATCTACAAGGACTATCCACACGACACAACGGCAGGAAATTTATTTTTTGTGTCGTAATTTCCGGCTGTTAATTCTGCCGGGCCTGTTTCAGGAAATCTGATGTCTAAATGAAGTGGATTTATTTTTAGACCGAGAGCTGTAGTCAAAAATAAATATCAGTATTATTTTGTACTAGTTTTCAATGCAAAAGTAGGTATAGCACCAATGCTCTTAATGTTTTTTTGACAGACTTGTTATTTCGTTTCCATGGCAACCACAAACCATTCTGTGATGGCAACCGTCCCTTACAGTAAGTAGTCAACATTTTCCAGTTTTCCCGTGGAATTTTCCGGGATAAAAAGTATTCTTTGTTTTATTCCTGGGTATAAGCTATGACCATTCAAAATTTCATCAAAATCCGTCCGGCCGTTATTGCGTGAAAGCTCCCAAAAACAAACTTACAGACAACGTTTCACTTTTATATATTGGTATGGATTTACTTCCTGAAGGAGGAGGTACTCAATTTAACTGGTTTTCCTGAATATTTAGTAATATATCTGGGATATCTGAAAACGAGTCATTTAATGTGTGAATCGTTTTTTTAATTTAAAAGACCTTCATACATCGTGTCACTCATAACATTTGGATTGGTTATATATATATTTTTTTAGTAAATCTGTTTGAGCTATTTAGACAAAAAAATGTTTTGAATAGTTATTTAGCTGAATTAAATACCTAAACTAAAGCAGAAGTCTTTCTCTTTTTCTCCTTATAACCTTTAACCTTATAGAGAGAAATTCTAAAGATGCGCAAGAAGATCTGTAGTGTTCTGCGAAAAATCACAATTCAATTATTACTAATAAAAGTATAGTCTAAACCAAACATAATTTTCCTACTAAACAGACAAAAACCGAGGCAATTTAATCTAAAAATAAGTACTAAAAAAATAAGGTTTTACTGGTTATTTTTTTGTTGCTTTCTAAGTTTTACGTTTTTAAGTTTTTTTTTTGTTCTTTATTTTCCTTGTAAACTTTAACATTATTTTTTTAGAGCATTTTTTCCCTTTTAACACTCTTATAACGGTTTGTGGGCTACCCTGAAAGTTTCAGCCAGATAGCTAATCGGAAAGTACTCGAAATTTGAATTCCAAGATTCCAGGACAGATAGATACAAGTGAAGTTAAATAAAAACTTTTAACTTTTAAAAATTATTTAATTACGTATTTTTCCAAGCAGCAGCTAGCTCTCGGGTTATTATATCTGACGTTTCATCAGGGAAAATGTTATCAGCATATGAATATTTTGGAGGGTGTTTCTTGTTTACTGCACGATTTTGATAACAACCACTGATAAAGGAAACAACTACAATCTTTGTATTAAATCAACAAACATGAAATTGAAGGACGAAGGTCTCGAGTAGGTCAATTGTTTTTAATTTGGCCATGTTTTGTTTGTGTGTTTGTTTTTATATACAACTAGTGGCTCGCCCCGGCTTCGCATGTGTAGCGCTCACACCGCTGAAATTTACTTACTTTTAGCATTTTGATACCCGTCGTAACTTCTAAAAAAAATAACATTCAACAAATTCGTTGAATAACAGAACTGTAGAGGAGAACAGTCGGACATACGAAATAAGTTTTGCCCAAGCTGCAACAAATAGCTTCGCTCGCACTTCGCACTCACTTGGACAGTCATATCGATGTGTATTAACAATGCACATAAGTAAAATCAAACACTTTTCGCTAGACACAAATATAGGTAAAAGTAGAATATTAGATGAAAGTGTAGATACACTGTTTGCACATAACCGCACATAACTTAGAAAATTCATTGAAGCTTAGGACCGATTCCAGTATCGTTAGATTCTAAATTGCACTATTGAACCGTTAAACTACCATCGCTCTCTATACTAGAAGCACTGTTTTGTTACTAACGGACCACTCAAACCATCTACTTGGTAGGTAAGGAAACTTTGATCTTAACCAATCACCTAGACGACCGAAGTCTATTTAGAATTACTAACCTTCTACCTAAATATACTGTGTTATGCACTGTAATATCAGTTTTTCTTCAAAAAAATACTGATCCAGTCACAACCATATGCAGGGAAAATAGTAACAGACACACGTGTCGCCTACTGTCAAACACGTGCATCGACGTGACAACAACAGTATCGTTATCTCGCTGGGGCGTGGCTTCACGCGATGAGACGTGGCACCACAGTGTAAATAAGTAAGTGCATCTACTTTCAGGCAAGCAGTGTAGAACAGTATTGTTACGGGAGCGGGTACGGTGAGGGTTGGAAGGAAAGAACTTGTATGGATGGAGAGACAATTTATTGAGTTCCCACAGTACAAGTATCCCGTCACAACGCGCACTTAGTTCAGTACTGTAACTGTCCACTGTTTACTGTTCCACTGTTCACTTTTTCTTACACAACAGGGCTCACTTCCAACTATACTGCCGCTAGGCGCATTCCAGACCGATTAAAAGGAACAAACACGTCGGGTACATAAACTACACTTTATCTGAACTAAACTTTAAACATTAGAAAGAATATTTCTCACGATCTCAAATTATTATTTTCCAAAATCACCACAGTCCTTTTTTTGACGTCTCTCGTTCTCTATTCCCATTCCTTTTTTTTTATGTCATATCAAACTTGCACATAAAGAGGTTTGCCTTTATTTGAAAATAGGCCAGTATTGACGTCACGTACAGTCGAGGGTCGCCACACCATCCCCTCTCAAGACATGCTCGTCTCGAGCATTATTAGAGCCGTGGTACTGAGCCAATCTATCCACATGAACCACCTTTGCAGGACTTCTTGGTGTCTTCCGTATCCTATAGGTAACATCATTGATCCTTGTAACCACTTCATAAGGACCTTCCCAGCTTGGCTGTAACTTCGGGGACTTCCCTTTCCGTCGCACAGGATTGTGAAGCCATACCAAAGATCCATTATTGAAATTTCTGGAATTAGCACTCCTATCGTAACGCGTTTTCATTCGCTCACTAGCCCGAAGATTTTCCTCCCTCATATGTCCATGAACCTCATCCATTTTCTTTCTTAATTCTTCAGCGTACTCCGCAACACAGCTTGGTGTATCAGGAGGGCATCCTGCAAGAAGGTCCGCTGGAAGTCGTAGTTCTCTACCAAAGTTTGCACGTGCTGGGGTCGTGGAAGTACTTTCATGAACAGCTGTCCTATATGATAGGAGAAACAACGGAATGAACTCGTCCCAATTCCTTTGATGGCTCTCTACTACTTTTGCCAGATGCCGCTCCAAAGTTTGGTTGAAACGCTCCACCATCCCATCAGATTGCGGGTGATACGGTGTAGTTCGGGTTTTATGTATTCCCATAATTTTGCAAATTTCGTGAAATACTTGGGATTCAAAATTCCGCCCTTGATCACTATGAATCTCCAATGGTAATCCAAATCGACAAAATACTTCATTCACCAACTTATTGGCCACTGTAATTGCTTCCTGGTTTGGAAGAGCGAAAGCTTCTGGCCATTTTGAGAAATAATCCATTACTACGAGGATATAGCGGTTTCCATTGTCTGATAAAGGAAATGGCCCGGCCACGTCTAGAGCTATTCGTTCCCAAGGAGCTCCTACATTGTATATTTTCAAGGTGCCTCGACTCCGTGTCTGTGGCCCCTTAACAGAAGAACATCTCGAACATTTTTTACACCAATCCTCAACGTCGTCCTTACAGTGCAACCAGTAAAATCGTTGACGAATCTTTACTAAAGTTCTCTTCACACCAAGATGTCCACCCGACGTTCCGTCATGGTATGCCCGCAGTATTTCAGGAATCTTTAGCTTAGGCACAACCATTTGGAGGTGAATGTCTTTTCCGGATACACTCTCCCATTTTCGACATAATAGTCCATCGTGCATAAGCAAACTATTCCACTGTGCCCAATAACTTTTAGTTGTTGTGCTCATGCCGGCAATTTCACTCCACCCAGGTCGTGGAGAACCATTTTTTATCCAGTCTAGTATAGGTTTCAAATCTTCATCTTCGTCTTGTGATTTTCGCAAGGCATCATTACTCCATTCTTCACTAATGGTATCCGTTCTGAGGACTCTGATTGTATCTTTTTCCTTCTCTTCATGTCTCACACAATGCTTACAATCTTCAGAATATGGTCGTCTCGACAAGGCATCAGCATTTCCATTAGATTTTCCACTACGATGTT
Source organism: Alsophila aescularia (assembly GCA_946251855.1). Taxonomy (NCBI): domain Eukaryota; kingdom Metazoa; phylum Arthropoda; class Insecta; order Lepidoptera; family Geometridae; genus Alsophila; species Alsophila aescularia. The sequence goes on from OX276373.1 coordinate 54,581,352, forward strand.
CTATATCTACATCAAACTCTTGCAACTGCTCGATCCAGCGTGCAACTTGTCCTTCTGAATTTTTGAACTGCAATAGCCATGTTAACGCCGCGTGATCAGTTCTGACCCGAAATTTCCATCCCAGCAAATATTTCTTGAAGTGCTGCAGGGTTTTGACCACGGCTAGAAGTTCCCGCCTTGTAACGCAATAATTCCTTTCTGGCTTCGATAAAGACTTACTAAAGTAAGCTATAACAACTTCTTGATTTTCCTTCATCTGAGAAAGTGTTCCACCAATGCCTGTATTACTTGCGTCTGTGTCAATTATGAACTCGCTGTTTTCATCCGGATACCCCAGAATCGGTGTTTCGCATAAATGTTTCTTGAGCTCGTCAAAAGCTGCTTGACATTATTTATCCCAAGTGAATGGTCGCTTCTCTTCCGTGAGTCTATGCAATGGTTTTGCAATATCCGAAAACCCTTTCACAAAACGTCGATAATAAGAGCAGAGTCCCATAAATGCTCGTACTTCTGTCTTATCAGTGGGTGCAGGCCAGTCCCAGACTGCGGAGATCTTATTTGGATCTGTTTCTATACCATTTTCAGAAATAACATGCCCCAAATAGTTGACTTGCCGCTTAAAGAAGGAACATTTCTTAAGATTTAACTTCAAATGTGCATTTCTTAGATTTTTGAACACGCTTCCCAACTTTGTTAGATGGTCGTCAAAATTTCGACCTATTATGATTATGTCATCAAGGTAAACTAGGCAAGTTTCACCCAATAGCCCCGCGAGAACACATTCCATCAATCTCTCAAAAGTGGCCGGGGCGTTGCATAATCCAAACGGCATCACCTTAAATTGCCTGTAGAGAACGCAGTTTTCTCCTTATCTCCTGGGTCCAGCTCCACTTGCCAATAACCACTTTTGAGATCTAACGTGGAGAACCATTTCATGTCATTTAAAGTGTTCAATGTGTCGTCTATCCTTGGCAATGGATAACTGTCCTCTTTCGTAACGTCGTTCAAACGGCGATAATCAATGCAGAATCTAGTTGTTCCGTCCTTCTTTTTCACCAGGACCACCGGCGAACACCATGGACTAGACGACGGTTCTATTACCCCATTTCCTTCCATGTCTTGAATCATGTCATCCACTTCCTTTTCCTTGGCGAATGGGATTCGGCGAGGTCGCTGACGAATTGGTTGTTCATTTCCAGTATTGATTCTGTGTTGAACTAATCCTGTCCTTCCAATATCGCCATCATCCTTCGAGAAGATGTCAGAATAATGCAGTAACAAGTTCCTTGCCTTCATCAGTTCCACATTCGTAAGGTCACTTTTGCAGTCCTCTAGAATACTGCTAAAGTCGACCGAAGTTTTATCTTTCTTCCTAATTTCTTGGCAATTTCTCAACCAGACAATTTCCTCACTCACTCCTATTACGGTGCCTTTCTTCAATAACTGCTCCTCGTCGCTTAAATTCAAGACAGACACCATTGTTTTCGATGATGAACTGAAAATTGTTCGGGCGGGCAACCATGAAGATTCATTATTAATTTTCCCCAATATAGTACAACGTTGTTGTTCTGAAATCACGTCTCCCGGCAATTTTACTGGAACTAACGTTTGCGATCTTGGTGTAAGCTTACAATCCCTGAGGCAATAGACTTTGCCTATACAACCTCCCTTCATGGGAATTTCAAACTCTCCACACTTAAGGACGCCGTTCTGTAAGTCAATTTTGCACTGGTAATATTTCAGGAAGTCCAGTCCAATTATGCAATCATCCACAATGTCGGCTATTACCGCTCGTTGCCAGTAAAGCTTATCACCAATCTTGATAGCCACTTTTTGTTCGCCCTTTACTGGTATGCTCTGGCCGGTAGCCGTTGTTAATTGAAATATATTTATCTGGGTATTCACTTTCCCATTGCATCTCATAAGCTGCGTCCCAATAACCGTTCTCGTTGCTCCAGTATCCAGGGTCAATTGACAACCAATTCCATTGACTGCTCCATCAACAGTTAAGCTGTTCCCATCCGTGCTCTGATAGATCATAATTTTCGGGGCTTCTTGTCTACCGGCCAGCGCCCTCCCCACAGCTCTAGCCGGAATTAGTTTCCCTGGTCTTCTGACGCTTGTACACCAGCGTCAGTTCCTCGCCTGCCTGCAAATAGCTTCGGGCAGCTACTTCTAAGATGTCCCCGCTCTCCACAATTGTAACATCTGGTGACATAAGCTCTTCGACCACTCCCTTGATCAGCCTCAGTTGCAGTAATCTCCCTTACGCGCCCATTTCTTGGGTCTCGTCGAACGGCTTCTACTTCAAGAGCATGAGCTACAGCCTCTTTGATATTACTATGGTGACCCAATCGTACAGCTACTCTTACTTCTGCGTCATAAATTCCATCGACGAATGTTTGTAGGAGCATGCTATCGACAAGTGCTGGTGGAGACGTTTGATATGCCTTTCTCACCAATTTCTCGACCTCCAATGACCATTGTTGCAGATTTTCGTTTGCACGTTGACAGCGGTCGCGAAGTTGAGCTCGGAATACATGCTTCAAGTGTAAGTCTCCATAACGCGATTCCAGAGATTCTAACAGTTCTTCCTGACGGCGTATTTGCTCCTCCTGCAGGGTGCTCAGTTGTTTATCCAGCCGCCGTGCTTGTTCTTCCTGCAGGGCGCGCAGCTGATCTTCCTGGCGACTTGCTTGCTCCTCTTGCAAGGCACGTAGCTGTTCCTCCTGGCGGCGGGTTTGTTCCTCCTGCATAGCGCGCAGCTGCTGGAACAATGCGCCAAAGTCAGCAACGGGCATTTGCGCCGCAATAACAGCACTGCCAGCGGTTCCCTCGCCTGAGCCGCCTTGACATACAGAAGCTTCCACGTCAGGGGTTCCCGCGTTAGGGCCGCCCTGTTGCTGCGCGGTCGTCCTGCCACGAGTATTTACGCCTTCCCGCGGCATCACAGGCATTTTATCTTCCAATCCCACTTCTGACACCAAATGTTACGGGAGCGGGTACGGTGAGGGTTGGAAGGAAAGAACTTGTATGGATGGAGAGACAATTTATTGAGTTCCCACAGTACAAGTATCCCGTCACAACGCGCACTTAGTTCAGTACTGTAACTGTCCACTGTTTACTGTTCCACTGTTCACTTTTTCTTACACAACAGGGCTCACTTCCAACTATACTGCCGCTAGGCGCATTCCAGACCGATTAAAAGGAACAAACACGTCGGGTACATAAACTACACTTTATCTGAACTAAACTTTAAACATTAGAAAGAATATTTCTCACGATCTCAAATTATTATTTTCCAAAATCACCACAGTCCTTTTTTAGACGTCTCTCGTTCTCTATTCCTATTCCTTTTTTTTTATGTCATATCAAACTTGCACATAAAGAGGTTTGCCTTTATTTGAAAATAGGCCAGTATTGACGTCACGTACAGTCGAGGGTCGCCACAGTATAAAGCAAGACGTACATTTTAAGAAAGTTTTTATCAGAAAAGATATTTCGTTACTACCAATTTAGGTGTTACTAGCAGAGAATAAGTCTTTAATTCTAGTATCCAAAGTAAATTCCTTGTGAGATCGGTCCGGCAAAATTCTTATGCGTTGCATGGGTACAAAATGTATGCGCGTTTGAACTTTTCTGACAGACACTTTCTTAAAATGTGCGGCCGGAGCTTACACGTTAACTTCACTTCCAAAAGAAGGTTCTCCATTTTGACTGTATTTTGTTTTTGTGTGTACTCATCTCCAGGATGTCTGAAACAATTCGGATAATTAGTTTAATAGTAGTTTATGAAACAGTTGCATAATGAGAGATATTAAAACACGAGAGCGAATTTAAAAACCGAGCCGTAGACGAGTTTTTTAATAGTAACACTCGAGTGTTTTAATACCTAGATATGTGCCGTTTCATACACTACTTTATCTATACTCATGCAATAGAAACATACATTTAATGAACAAAATAACGTCTAAATATTTTCTTGATTTTGCTGGTAAAATTCGTCATGTTCGTTGCTGTTTTCGTGATGTGAGGTGTAGTCAAATTCTCCTCACTAACACTGCTGTCGGACATTTTTAATCTGGATAAAACTTTTGATCAACAAAAACACATAGCACATTAAATTAGTTAGATACTAAATAATTTACTTTCAAAAAAATAGTGTTATAATGGTTTTTTTTCTTAATGAGACGTGCCGTGCGTAAAAAATGACATTATATCACCATTTTCGAGCTCATAATCCGGATTTTACGATAGGAGTGCAGATAAAAGTTTTTATTTAACTTGCAATTTGTGTTTGTATGTAAGGTGTGTTCAAGTCAAGAGTGAATAGGTATCTACTAGGCAAGCGTGTCACACCTTCGACCACATCATCGCTTTCCATCAGGTGAGATCGTGGTCAAACGATTGCTTTGTTTTTAATAATAAAAATGTATGTATGTATGTTTGTTTATAAGCATGATCTGAATCGACATCCAGAATTTGCTCCGGATGATGGAACTCTTCAATGTTTAACAGCATAGAAACGAAATATAGTGAATGCATTTTATTATGATAGCCGAATTAAAATTTTACCATGACAGATAAGATAAGAAACAATTTATTCTCACATACTGTACACACTAACACATAAATCAACAGAGAAACTTAACCATAAACAAACAACTAAGCACCTGTGTACAAAGATCGCTGCCATGTACAGTGCTGCCAGAAAAGGTCTGAGCTCAGCAAAAAAAGCTGTAAAGAAAATCCACAGCGCTGATTTTCAGCTCAGGCCATTGGTGACGCACGGACTTTTTTTATTAATAAACTAGCTAATGCCCGCGGCTTCGCGTGCGTTGTTATTTCTGTAGGTGAAAAGTACTCTTTGTGCTATTCCAGGACCTAAAATACCAATATACCAACATTTGTTCTAAATTCCTTCAGCCGTCAAAATTATTTTTTTGATCGAGATGCGATTTTCATTGTTAGATAGCTTACGCTTTGACTTAAAAACTGGGGTACTTTATATCTCAATCCGATGAGTAGAAGCCGATCAATCGATAAAAACATTTTTGACCACTGAAGGAATTTTGATCAAATGTTGGTATATTGGTTTTAGGAATAGTACAAGTAGTTTTATCCTAAAGAAATGACCATGCGTGTGAAGCCGCGGGTACAGCTAGTTTATAATAAAATAGTTTAATAGAAGATATTTGAGCAACGAACAGATTTTTGAATTAGTAAAAGGTGATTTTTATATTTCAATCTGAAATTACTTTTACATTGAAGCTTACGCTACGGAGGAGGCAGTGAATTCCAGCACTTCGTGGCACAGAATCAGAAAATACCACGAAAAGCAGCAGTGCCATGTCGCGGGGTACACAATAAATATAAGGACGCTCGAGTTACATATTGATTATGGTCTCCAGCCTAAACAAACTTGGAAGAAAGATAGGACGGCTTTTGATTATTGATAATCCCAAACATCAGAGTTGCGAGGGGTAAATCTCTTCTGTTTTTAATTTTCAATATTGTTGTGTTGATTGAGAAAGGGAGTAATATGACTACGCGGTGGTACATGGAAACAAAAGCGAGCACACGCATTCTGAACTCTTTGAATACGGCGAGATGTTTTGACATGGTCTTCAAATTAAGGAACTCTTCAACTGTCAACAGTACAGGCTAGAAATTTTGTGTACACATTTTATTATGATGGTTGGTTTTCAGTTTTAAAATGATATGGTTGCTGCACTTAGCGTTGGCTTCTGACCAGGGAATTCCTCAAAGGTTAACAGTACAGGCACGAAATGTTGTATACGCATTTAATTGAAAAAGTCCGTTCTATGTTTTACCATGACATGACTACTGCATAAAATCTTTTTATTTAAACGTTTTTTAATTAAATTATTTGTATTTGTAAAGATATACTTGGTGGTCCTATATAAATTATTCATACAATACTTTATGCACAAATATTTGTGCTATTATAGTATTAATACTATAATAGCATTTTCTGCCAGTCATAGTCGTGCAAGAAAGTTGTATATATATACGTGAACGTTTGGCAATAACATAGAACGTATAAACGAAAAAAACTAAGTCAATGTACTTGTAAGTTAGTAAATGTAGGTATATGAAGTCGATTTTTTTATTTTGTAATGATTTTAGTACTAGAAAGGCCCCTATTATGATACGTAAAACAATAGTAGATTACTGCATCGAGCGGAAAGTGACATTACTACACCGACTGTTAGATTGAAGCGTGAGCTTTAGCGAGGGCTCTAAAAACTCGAGTACACAAGCCACTTGAGCGAGTGTCAGTAATCTGCTTTTCTTTCCACTACAAAGTATTATCATTACTAATATTATTACTCTGTAGTAAGCAGTACAATTTTCAGTCACATTGACTTTTAAATGCGCGCCAATTCCGTCGCGCTTGCTATATTAATTACTAATTTAGACATATATTTGTAGTTTTGACAACTAGACGTATATTATTTTGAGGTTACTTGTAAACAACAATAACTGCAAATATCAGGACACTTTCAAAACGAAATGTTCGTTTTAAAAATGGTAATTTGTATGTGTTCTGAACCTGCCTTGTGGCAAAATATTTTTAAGATTATTAAGAAAATTATGGACTACTGTAGTAGGTAAATTAATTTAAGGATTACTGGAACGATAAAATTACTCGTGATTTTTAATTCAAACTAAGTAGTTTTGTTTAATCGTCCGACCACCCCTGGCAACCTGCCAGGGGTTATCAACACACTCAGACACAGACACCGACCTCGCTGGCGAGGTCGAAGGTCCCATAACACATAGTCAGCTATTATTCGCCTTCGAGTTTCTTGCCGATTCTTCTCGAAGGTGTATTACGAATCGGCGGTCAGTTATAAAATTCAATCAAAGAGCTCCTAGCCATTGTTCAGGGCTCCCTCGATCACTACCTATCGGTAGCAGGGGTGTTTAGTTCGATATCCTCGTAATCAGACGACCGTCCAAGCCGAGGGCCCCTGGGTACCCTCGTGCGGGTCGTCCAAATTTAACTTTGGCGTGCGCCTTCTGCGTCACGCTTTGTGGCGGAGTGCTTGTTAGCGCCCGCTCCCAAGCCAGGTTCAAGCTGTAGAGCCCGGTAAGGCAACAGCATTAAAAATTCATAAAAATAAAAAAAGCGACGGCCACTTCTTGTTGACAGCGGAGTGGAACGGAGCTCTGCCAACCGTAGTAAACCAGGGCTAATTATTAAGATTTGGTATGAACGTGGACAAACCAAACGTATAATTGGTCACTGACGATAGGTAATGATATTTGTACTACGTAGTCAAACCAAATGTAAAATTGGTCACTGAAACACGTGATGCAGATTTTAACCAGCCTAAGGCACTACGTTGTCAAAAAATAAGGCCTGTATTACGTTTGTCAAACCAAATATATAATTGGTCACTGAAACACGTGTTACAACTTTAAACTAGCCTGTGGTACTACGCTGTCGAAACAATAAAAAGAATTGTACTGTTAGTCTAACTTACTGTAAAGTCAAGGAGCCGACCAAGTTTTCAAATTGTCTGCCTGATAACCTAAAGTTAAGTATTAATTTTATTAATCGTGTCTACATATAAAATCTTTCCTACGGTTTATCAACGTCACTATAATATATGTTCCATATACAGGTTGTAGTTTTGCATCCCCGCCATATTTGCAGAGATAGGTTTACTCCACTGACAGAACACGAATCATTAATAAAAGAAGTACAAAAAAAATGAATTAAAAATAAGTAAAAAAGTTTATAAAAAGCGATATGTGTACGCGATCCTAATTTGAAATCACCCAGTGTGGCAAGAGATTGCGTCCACACACACTAATGAAGCCTTGTCGCGTGTATTGCCTCGTTCACGCACACTACGTGCCGGCCGTGGCGTGCGGCGCGTCGGCGCCCCAAGGCTGGCGCGGGTCATTGCCCCTTGACCGGACACTCAGCTGTTCGATCACTCACAGTCGGCAGCGGCACATGCTCGCCACAATACGCTCGATGCTAAAATGGAGCAATTTTCTAATGTCGAAGTTATGGAGATGGTTCATTTGTTTTTTTTTGCCCACGCCCACGCGACGTGTTGCTGGGTGCCACACAGAGCAATTCCAGGAGTTAAAACAATGTGAACGTGTTAAAAAAATTACACAAAACATTAAGACACCGTGCTCAATTGAGCATTAAAAATGAAGGAGGATACTGAAGAGTATCAAGGAAACGTAAATTATAAACTTGTTCATAATTTTTTTCATTCCAATCGAACTATAAATAAGCTGATTCCAATTTTTTTACCACGCCGGAAATTCCTAACTAATGTCAACTTTGATGATACATTCTCACTTGCATTAAGTTTATTTATAACTACTTTCTTTTAAGGTTCGCTATTTATTCTGTGGTGCGGGCAGCGGGGATGCGCGGCGCGTCTATAGGAGCGCGCACACATACCTACCATACATGTGTGTGTGTGTCGTGGGGTTCTACTCCAAAATAAAGTTGGGCCCTACTACGATTTATCAATAAAATATTTTATTAAAAATTCCACCTCCAGTTAAATGTAGTAATTAAATAGTATTGTTCGTTGATTAAGGTATACCTATTATAATCGACTCTATGAATATGGCGGGGATGGAAAACTACAACCTGTATATTATTTCAAGAATAAAGTATTATTTTTATATTAATTATATTCTTATACAATACTATTCCTATAGTTTATTGATATTGATGCGTGTGTGCGCGCGCGATGTGTGTGTGCGCGCGCGATGTGTGTGTGTGTGTGTGTGTGTGTGAACTGTGTGTGTGAGAAATTACAATCTGAAGACTCCAATCTAAGAGTGTCCTGTTATAATTGTGTACTGCATCTAAAGTCATGTGTTTATCACGAATAAATGTATCTTATTCTTTCTTTTCCCTACGCTTTTCAAATTCCTCCGAGATGTAGTTCGGTTCTAAATTATACTGTGTCGCAGAGCGAGACTAACAAGCGACATCACTTCGAGTGCAGAGAGGTTGTATTCTGGATGCATTCGAGTTTGTGTAGCGATCTATTCACCAAGGTTTAACTAGTGGCTCTGTAGACCTCGCGCGTACAAACTTTATTGCAAACAATCTAGCGGTGCACAGTAGCGCTTTCTAGTAACCTTATTGTAACCAAGGTGTTCGATCATTCCCTACCTAGTGGGTGAAGGGCTGATACCACTGGTAGAAACCTAAGAATGAGGAATTTACAGCTTTTTGAGGAGCTATTCTGCTCATCACGCCGATATGACACTAACTTAAAGTTACTACCTTTCATCATCGAAATCGGATATAATATGGCGGAGATATTCAGTAGCCCCCTTTTTACCCATGGGGGAAATACCCCTTAATCAAAAAATCCCCGACGAACTTTATTGATTGGGTTGGGGGGTCAGTCAAAAAAACCCGAAAAATAAAAATCTCTAAAATTTTTTGTAACCCGTATACCAAGTTTCGTCTACATCGCTTGAGAAATGCGACTTGTAGCGGAGAACTGAGATCCAACCGGACAGACAGACATCCGGACAGATGGACATCCAGACATACGAAAGCATTTTTGCCCAAGCTGAAACGGAGACGCTTCGCTCACGCTTCGCTCATTCTTCGCGCTCGCTAGGTCGATAATTATCATCGGTTCACTTATGTTTATAATGTATTATGGCAAAAACTTATGTCAAGATCGAAGGCACCAATTTGTTGAAATTTCATGGTTATCAACATAAAAATGCCGATATCGATATCGAACCAGTAAAAGTCATTTAAAATTCAAGTAGAAATATCAACTAACACTTGGAAAAACATATATTTCAAATTATTTTAACTAGCAAGTAAATTATTACAAAAATACAAAATAGCGACTAACGTGCAGACGTGGGGCGCTGAACGCACAAAACAAACATATGCTCGGGTTTTTGAGCTTTACAGCCGCGATAGCGGACGGACGCTACGCCCGCAAAAATAATAGTAATATAAAATATACATAAATATATTCGGCACAATTCCACACCAATTACCTAGCCCCAAACTAGGATACCCTGTGCTATGGGCACTAGATAACGGATAAACATACATAAATGCGAATATCACATCCATGACTCGGAAACAAACATTTCTGCTCATCACACAAATGATTGCACCTTACAGGATTCGAACCCGCGACAGTTTGATTTCGTTTCTAGGGTCACTAGCCACTAGACCTACCGGCCGTCAAAAAATATAATTGTAACGTTTCATATTTACTTCATATTTTACTTTATTTTAATATTTGCAATTGCAACATTGGACTATAATAGTACTTACATAAATTGAATAATGTATTTTTTTTTTGTATTATGATAGATAATTGCTACTTTTTGATTAGGTAAAAGAACTAAATATTTTTGGAATGGTCTTTTAAAGACCTTCATTTTTATACCTCGCTCGATAGGTTTTGATCATTTTTTGTTTAGTCGGAAATACAATATGGCAGCTGTAAGCCGCCATGTTAGTCTTCCTGATACTTCATATATCCTATATTAGTCTCCTGATTAATACAAATCCAATGTCTAGAGCCCATAGTACAGGGTACCTTAGTTTGGGGCTAGGTGATTGGTGTGCAATTGTCCCCAATATATTTATACACCTGATTTATCAAAATCCATAAAGCCGTTTAGGCTGTACGAAGCGCCTAAGAAACGTACATACAAACAAACAAACATACCTACAACCCAAACACATAACCCTCCTCAGTCGGGTAATAAAAAACGGTACATTGCCATCGAATCTGGGAATTTGACTGTAACAGCCCACGTTTCATTAATTCATACCAATATATAAAAGTGAAACATTGTCTGTTTGTTTGTTTGTTTGTATGTTTGTTTGTTTGGGGAGCTTTCACTCAATAACGGCTGGACAGATTTTGATGAAATTTGGAAAGGAGATAGCTTATTCCCTAGAATAAAACATGGAATACTTTTTATCCCGGAAAATTGTAAGTTTTCACGAGAAAACTGGAAAATGTTGATTACTAGCTGTTTGTTTATTAAGCCAAGTCAGAGGCCCTCGGGCGGCTTGACAAACTCTGACATCAGAGACCAGCACTACCTCATAGACAAATAAACAAACATTACTAGCTGTAAGGAACAGTTGCTATGGAAACGAAATAACAAGCCTTTAAATAAACTTCAAGAGCATTGGTTATATACTACGGTTCTATACTTACTCTTTTGCATTGGTTTTTAATATCCTAGAGGAACATAGGGTGTTTTTTTCGCAATAAACAGTAGTCCGTGCGGACGAAGTCGCGTGCGGGAAAGCTATCCTACTTCCTACTAATATTATTAACGCGAATTTTTGTAAGTATGGATGGATGGATGGATGGATGGATGGATGTTTGTTACACTTTCACGCAAAAACTACTGAACGGATTTGGATGAAATTTGGTATGGAGGTAGCTTATACCCTGGATTAACACATACTTCTTACCCCGAAAAAAGGCAGGGGTCCTGAGGGACGTGGGTGAAACCGCGGGGCGCAGCTAGTTATTTAATAAAATAACCAGAGAGAAACGAACGTCATTATTTCTACCTTCCACATCTCTCTCGCCCTCGAAAAATCAAAATTCCACACTGAAGTATGTTCCATTGTAGTCGTCAACTCGACATGGAATACCGTAGTTTTATTGGTCCCGTAATAAGTCCACAGTACATTATGCTGAACCGAGAGATTGGCCATTGGTACAATATTGATGGTAACTACGTATTATCAATGTTTGAGAGCTCTCGGTCGACCCGGAGCTAAAATAATTGGACGTAGTATTAGTAATATTACTTTTTTGCTAGATGGATCTTTACCTATGTATTAGTTAGTCAACTTTGTCAACTTTGACAACTTGTGGCATTCGGTAACTGAGCTACAAACTGCTCGAGCACTTCTGGCGACAACCATAATATTTTAGCATTAGCGTTAGCATTAACATTATCTTTTCGAAATCAAGAATATAATAATTTATGGGAAAGAGTTCGCCATCAAATATCCCATCGTTTCAACAACTAAATCAACTTCATTCAAAAAATTTAACTTTACTATTAACTGTAGTTTTAATAAAAATCTAAAATTACTTTGTTGCAATTTAATTTCGTTAATTTCAATAAATATAGCTAATATATTTACTAATGGAGTAAATGCAAGTAGTAGAAGATTAGTAAAATTAGTAGGACGGGGAATTTCAGGAGGCAGGTAACCTATCATATTAAGAATACTGTATTCTGGATGTATTCCTAATTTCCCTCACTTTCTACCCTACCTAAAGTCGTAGTTAAAAATAATGAAACTAAGATGTTACTCAGGTTACCACATTTATTGAAACAAATGAAGTTAAATTTAAATTAATATTGAAGTTAAATTACGACAACAAATAATGAAGTTAACTCTCAATCAAATGCGAAAAGTAAACGAAAAAGTAAGATCGGTTTTAGGGTAATTTTGGGTCGTAGATTTCAAAAATCTATAAAAAAGGGGGTAAATGTGGGGGAAGTGACCTATTTTTGGTGCGAAATGTAGCTCCCGTTATCTGTAATGTTTAACCTTTCAAATAAAAAAAGAACCGTCGAAATCGGAGTTAATATGGCGGAGATATTCAGTAGCCCCCTTTTTACCCTTTTTTGGGGAAGTACCCCCCTCACCTGAATCGTATAGGTGGGAACTATTGCTCCCATTGTCTTGTATTACACTGATATATTTTTTTACTAGCTATTTGCCCTGTCTTTACTTGTGACAAGGTTTTTACTCAAATTTGTAAATAAATAAAACAACTTTTTAGGAAAGTAGTTTTTTTTATTCTTTAATTACCTACTTAGTGGCATTACTACAAAATCAGACAATCAGACAATAATATTAATCGACCTAAGATGAGGCTACCTAGCTACACAAATCATTCTGTGTAAACTTTCTGGTCCAAACAACCAAAATATAGTCTTCTTTCCATTTTTGCGACTCAAATCTACGTACCTATTTTTTTTCCAGCAATACGCAAAAAGAAATCGTAAACACCAGCTTGTGTGCAAAAAACATCACCACTAACTTTTAACATTGAATGACGATGACAATTGACATTTCTTGGAAGAGTGTTGCCATTAAAAAAAAACTTTTTTCATATGTCTACGTTATTCTTTTTTTTATCACTGTTTAAGCTATCGTTTGACCACGATCTCACCTGATGGAAACCGATGATGTGGTCAAAGGTGTAGCAGGTTGGCCTAGTAGATACCTATTCACTCTTGACTTGAACCCACCAGGGTTATATTTTACCGGAAACACTGACGAGGGCAGGGCATTCCACTCCTTAGAAGTTCTTAGAATAAATGAAGAAACGTAACGCTTCGTTCTTGTGCGAGGTATTTCAGCCATAAAAGGATGGCGCTTTGCCGATCGTCTAATCGTACGGTAATGGAAAGGTGAAATTCAAACGGTCCACCATAGCATCTCTCTGAAGCTGATTAATTTGATGTTACCGTATTAAGAAAAACAATGATTTATGTGGTGGGAAGCATAGCTCCCAATGTTTTATTAAGAGTTAACTAAAAAAATAAAACAAATGACTCTAATAACTCAGAAAGAGGGCACATAATATTTATAAGGTCGTGGTTCGACCTGTGAAGTTCGCTATTGTTTCCACTTCCGTAGCGCAGTACTCCCATTGTGACGTAAGTCCGGCCGAAGGTGACAGGCAGGCCTCAGAAATACGGAGCAGCGTTCAGCATATACGGGAGATGGTCGACCTCGTTGCTAAGTTGCACAGCGAGGGTGATATACGGGATACCCGTGTATAAAGGAAATCCTTGTATTGGAATTCAACTCGAGGAACTCCAATTTAATCGGAGTGTGCAGATTATTCCGAGTGATGCACCTAAAATCGACAAACCAAATAATTACGACTTGGCCCATCTATGCCTCCGTTAAAAGGGCCCACCACGGCGGGCATCCTGAAGAAAACAAGGGTAGGTACATACGTAGTAGTTTTGCGGTGGTGATACCTACTATCAGAACGGAATTCACATTTTAAAAGTGAGAAGGGCTGAAGGCCAAGTTATACTAAAGAAAACATCGTAATCCACTTGGAAATGTAAGAGATAATGAAGAATTCAGTAGTTTACTGTGAAATCCTCCAACTCAGGTGAGATCGTGGTCAAACGATTAAAAAAAAATACTTTGCACTGTTTAGGGCGTTGTCAAAAAAATACGGGGTATTGAGCTGCATGTGACTTAAGGTTTTATAATTTAACCGTTTTATAATTTAACCGTTTTATAATTTAACCATTTTAGAATCACATTAATTTAACCGTTTTATAATTTAACCGTTTTAGAATCACATTAATTTAACCGTTTTATAATTTAACCGTTTTAGAATCACATTAACTGGTCAAAAATTTAGATTTTTGCTAACTACGCAAATACTCTAAAAACAAATAAAAAAAAGGCATGTCATGAAAATTGTTAATAATATTGCACAGTTATCTATTGTAATGTTATTAAAATGTCATCACTTTTATATATTTGATTTATTTTTAGTGTATCATACCGACATAAACCATTTTTTTAAATCGTGTGTGTCTGTTTGTCCTTTTAACTGCGTCTGTTTGTTTTTTCGCGCATCACGTAAAAACTACTGCACTGATTGTGAAGCGTTATTCACAAATGGATAGCTTAGGGTTAGACTTGAAAACTGGTGTACTTGGTATCTTAAAATATTGTGTAGAAGCCGAGCAATCGATATTTAACTTTTTCGGCTGAAGGAATTTTTGTTAAATGTTGGTATATTGGTATTTTAGGTCCTGGTATAGCACACAGAGTACTTTTAACCTTAAGAAATGAACACGTGTGCGAAGCCGTGGGCATCAGCTAGTTCATTTTAAAATACTTTGAGTTTGACATCTGTTCGTGGTACGCGGTATTGCTTCGCTGCTGGTCACGATCCCGGTCAATCTATCGGTTCTTCGGAAAATGTGACCAGCCCAGCTCAGCCGATAACCATTGGGGTAAACGAGTAGGCAAACGTAGTGTAGGATGCCCTGTGGCCAGGTGGAGTGATGACCTGTGACAAGCGGTAGGAAGAAAATTGATGTACTCATCCATTTTCTTCCGGCCGCTGAAGACCTAGGTCAGTGGCGTGCATTAGGAGAGGCCTACGTCTAGCAGTGGACAGATAATTATAGGCTGATGATGATGATGATGATGATGGGTCACGATCATGCAAGTCCATTGACAAGCCGAGCGTGGTCAGGCCTGATATGTAATTGGTAGGGTCGTGAAGCCCTAGCAGAGCGCCAAGCGCAGTTAAGCTCCGAGCATGCACTTGACAATATCAAAATACTTGATGATTCTAAAACTGCTTTAAAAATGTATCGTTTTCATGACGATTTTCATCATGCGAATTACTTGCTAGTCACTTAGTCCAAAAACGCTATTTCTTAATTTATTCCCTTCAGGACAGTAAGCAAGTAACATTTGTCTCACTCAAATACTCTTTCAAAAACACGCCCCATCAATTCTAACTTAGGTACTTAGTGTCCAAAATATTAATCCTAACTTAACCCTGTCCCAGAAACTGTGTAAAAACAACACTTGAGTGTCGGATGACCATCATTTAACATGATATTGAAAGTGCTAAAAAAGCAGACTGCGAACAAAACAAAAATGAGACAAAAAAAGGTAAGAATAGTTGCTTTTCTTCGCGATAAACGACGAAGTCGCGGGTGAAACCTTGTTATAAATAAGTTACATAAATGTCCCACAACATGAGCGAATGTGGTCACTCTAACCAGCTGCTAGTTTTTACATGTTCTGCGTGGAATTTTAAGAGGCCATTAGGTCTACGCGTTGTTCTTGTTGCAATAGTAGGAACCTACCTATCTATGAATTTGTCGCTAAAAATTCGTCAGAAATAGTCTAGTTATCTATTTCAACATAGATTGTTTAGAATTGGACAGATACAAAGAGTTCATAAATATATCTCACAATATTCACGCATGCGGTCACTCTACCTCCACTCAATAGTTTTCCCACGTTCCGCGCGAATGTCAAGAGGCCGTTAGCTCGACGTCGACGAAATAACTCGACGTTTGTAGTTTTTGTGGTTTTTGCTTGTAAGTGCCAAGATTTCGGTGGTCGACGGGACAGGTTGATATAATTATTATTATTATTATTATTATTTAACCTATTTTGTCCCACTGCTGGGCAAAGGTCTCCCCCATTTCCTTCCAGACATCCCGATCCCCTGATAATATGGCTTGATATTTTAAAAAAGGTTTTTAGGTAAGTGTAACTAGGTAGAACATTAAATAAAGTCTTTTTGACAGACTCCGACATTACTTTACAAGGGATCAAAGAAAAAGCTGGAAAAGAAGTCTGTATTGGATCCTTTTTTCATACAGTCTCTCGAGCAGAAGATTAAATTATTTTTATTGTATTGTACGCGCTGAACTTTTGTACTGAAGGTAGAAATGCCCGATTTTTTAAATATTAGTTGAAAAGGTGGGTTTTTTTATGAATTTACCAGTTAACATATATATAACAAGTGGCTCTGTGAGCTGTACGCGTACAAACTTTTTTGCAGACAATCTAGCGGTGCACAGTAGCGCCATCCAGTTACCTTATTGTAAAACTTACATTAATAACCAAGGTGCTCCGTCAATCCCTACCTAGTGGGCAAAGGGCTGATTCCACTGGTAGAAACCTAATAGTGAGAAAGTTACTGCATTTTGAGGAGCTATTCTGCTCATCATGCCGAAGATCCTGATCAGATCTTCATCAAATTTTTATGAGACCAATTTAAAGTTACTACCTTTCAAATAAAAATAGCCCCCTTTTTGTCCCTTTTTGGGACACGAAGTTAATCAATATTAGCCGTGTTTGGTTGGTTAGCTCGAAATACTACTAATAGATGGCGTTACCGTCCCCATAAGACGGGTTCAAGAAGCTAGTGGAAGAATTTGGATGGCGATGCATAGGTCACGGTAGCCGAATTGGTAGAGGCACGTGCCACGCAGAGGCACAGAATGCGAGTTCGAATCTCGTCAGTGATCCAAGAGTTTTCATTAGAAAATTATTATATAGATGAGTTAGGATGTTTAGGTGTACCAGGTATTTATATAATTCCCTGCGATTGCAGTAAATGTCACGTCGGTGGAACGAAAAGAAAAGTTTGCACTAGGCTCACGGAACACGTGCGCTCTATGAAGAATCTGGACGTGAATGGTTCATTCGTGAATGGAACTTTCTGCTTTCTGATACGCGGCATAATATTCATTTTGATAAAACTCGGGTTTTGGCGCGTGAAAAGTTTTTAGTGCCTCGTAAGATATCGAAGTTAGTTGGCGTCAGAACTTTAACAATGTCGGTGGATGGTTTCTTCCATGTGCTTGGAGACCATGTCTTCGTGGAGCATATGATATTGTGAGTATGTGACTGGTGGAGATAAAGTGAATTGAACTGTGTGTTTGAGTGTTCCTCAAGGTTATTCGTGCGATGAAGAAGATTCACTCCAGGGCGCGCCGACGCAGCAGACAACCCCTCGCCCCCGCACCAGTTGCTGTAAACGCGCACGCTGACGACACGTTCGCCAGCGTACCGTACTCACCTTGCAAAAGACCACTGGAAGTGGTTGAAACTACAGTTGGAATAATTCATCTAATATATGTGAGCAACTCCCGTTTTTACCCGACTACGGTGAAGCATAAGAAGGGTTGTGTTTAAACTAAAAACTTGGTCCTATTTTGACAAGAGGGGTCTCAATCGATTCGTCTTCATCGCAAGAGTGTCATTGGCTATTTTTGCCCGACCGTAGTCAGATTTTAGTTTTTGAACTAATATCTTGTTGCCTTTTAAAACGTTAGCCACGTTTGTATTTAACTACATAATTATAATTCAGTCATTGCCTTTATTCATAAAACTGCCAGCAGGCGTGTCTGTCCTTACCCTCACTTAATCACGATTTCTACTTCATAACTCACTTGCTTTCACCCGTCACTTCGTCCGCGCGCACTTAAGTTTATCGCGGAAAAAGCATCCTATGTTCATATAGGACATTAAAAAACAATGCAAAAGTATAGCACCAACGCTCTTGATGGTTTTTGACAGACTTGTTATAATTTCATTTCCACGGTATCGTCATTCCGTTCCTTATAGGGAGCAATCAACATTTTCCTGGGGCAACTTACCATTTTCCGTGATAAAAATATATCCTATGTTAGTCTCTATATTGTACAGTACCTATTTACAAAGTTTCATCAAAATTAGATAGGCCATTTTGAAAGATCCCCAAACAAACAAACAGACAACGTTTCACTTTTATATATTGGTGTGGATTTGACCCCGTTGCATTATCATTTAATTCTACAGCAAACTCCTCAAAAGTGTCCCTCTTTCACTAAGAAAAATAAATACAACAGGCTCACTTTTACTCCTCCAGAGTTAGGCCAAATGTTTGAGAAAAGGACACATCTTATCATCAGCCCAACGAAAGGAGGCGGATGTTCAGCAGTGGCTGAACATCCGTCTCCCTCGTATTAGGGAGGTTTTTCCCTTAACCACCATGCTTGGCAGGCAGCACAGGAAATCGTTGCTGCATATTTCCTGGATTCCTATTGCTGATTCTTCAGCATCCGCATGGACCCGAACCGGGTTTGTCTCAAACGGAGAAAAGTACAGTATCAATAAAAACTTAACTCATTGACTTAACCCTATAGTAAAAAGCTTTTTACCCGACTGCGTCTTAGCAAGGGAAGGTTAATGAGTTTAACAGTCTATGTACATACATTGGTTCAATCTTTGTCTTCAGGTATAGTGTCATAGGCTATATACTCTGACACTAGAGGCCAGCACTACCTCATACGACAAAAAAACTACATAAGCTATATTATTATGTGTGTCGGTCTCTGCGCAACCTCAATGCACTCCTTGACGCTAACCCTGATGTTGATATATTCATTGGCAACTGGAAAACTATTTTTTGTCCATTTGTTTGACATATTGTGAAAGTATTTAATTTGACATTGTATTTTGATTTTTAGGATTGTTTCTGTGTATTATTTTATTGTAGATTATGCTGTACCCGCGGCTTCACATGCGTGGTCATTTCTCCAGGTTAAAAGTATTATTTGTACTATTTTAAAGCCTATATAAAACACCAATATACTAACATTTGATCAAAATTCCTTCAGCCGTCAAATTTTTTTTATCGATTGCTCGGCTTCTACTCATCAGTTTGAGATACCAAGTCCACCAGTTTTAAGTCAAACCCCAAGCTATCCAACACTGAAAACCGCACCGTAAATGGTCTAGTAGTCACGTGATGTGCGATCAAACATACAGTAAAACAGATAACCAGGCAAACAAACAGACAGACACGAATTATGAAAATGTTTTATCGTTCAAAAAGATAATAAAAAAACTACTAAACTTTATAGAAGTACCTTAGTTTTTTTTTATCTTTTTGTACAGTTTTTTTCGTTCCTAGTGATTTATTAAGTTTATAGATTATTATGTTTTGACTCTTCATATGTGTAATTTAATTGTCATTTTTAGTTAATTAATTGTAATTTTTTATGTGTGTAATAATGTATTATGTGTGTAATAATTTATTAAGTGTGTAATAATGTATTATGTGTGTAATAATGTATAATGTGTGTAAATAGTAAGTAATTGGTGCTTTTAATACCGTTTTTTATTACAATAAATGAAATTTGAATTTGAAAATATATTTTACGCGACTACGGCGAAGCAAAGGAAGGATTATGTGCTCAAACCAAAAACTTGTTCTGGTTTTGATAAGCGAGGTATCAATCGAAACGTCTCCATCGCAAGATTGTCACAGGCTATTTTAGGCCGACCGTAGTCGGGTTTTAGATTTTAACTGTTTGTCTTGTTTAATAAATGTCGGTTACATAGATTCTTCCCAACGGATCGTAACATCGAATTCACTCGGCATTCTCATTCGATCTTAGGATCAGTTAGTTGACTTCGCAGTCTGGGTCACTAACCACTCAGATACTTATTAATTTGATCCATGTATTATTAAGATGGGAGAACCATAGTCACTCTACCCTAAACTTCCGGCGGGGCATCAATCAATCGGTAATGACATCACAGGTTGAGAAAAACAGTCCCGCCGTCCGCGGCAAACAGTTATTTTTTACATCCCTCCCTTCCACTTCTGACACTTTTGGACAAGTTTAATGATGTTGTCCGGATATACAGACAGATACTGTATAGTTTCAAGGACGGTGGTTGAGCTTAGGGATACATAAAGTTGTTTTTACAAGCTTCTATTTGATTTTATATTGTCTTTATGAGTAGATATTTGTGAATGAATATGTTGGTTGGTTTTTTTTTGTCTGTCGTATTAGGTAGTGCTGGCCTCTGGTATAAGATATGTCAGGCCGCCCGAGGATCTTTGATGCAACTTAACGACTGCTATTAATCAATTACAGCCAGGACCGACAGCTTAAGGCACCCTCCGAAGCACGGGGCAATGGAAAACCGCACATAACTTAGAAAAGTCATTGGTGCCGACTGAACGTGGTATCGTTGGATTCTAAGTTGCACTATTGAACCGTTAGGCTGCCATTATATATAAGTATTTCAAATATTCAATTTAATTTGTATAACGTTAATTTTGGAGCATCCTTTATTCTACTTAAGACGGAAAAGGTAACGTCCCGAGGAAAAGCTGATAACCAAAATTGATTCATTTGTGTCGCGCTGCATTCAATGAATGTATGCAGTCTAGAATTTATAATACCACGTTTGATTGGCCACCTAACCAACAAAAATGTAACGAAAGCCGCTGTGCGCTCTTACATTTTTGTCCTACTCGTCCAGGTCCAGAATGAGGTGGACAGGATGTAACTAATTTATCTCCTTCCAAATAAATACATCTCTTGGCCAATTGATCGTCTATACTACGTTGTGAATATAAGTAACCCGGAACTTTTAGAGTCCGTGACTGTACTGGGAAGGAATGAAAATTAATATGAAAGTACAAATACAGATATTATAATAAATATGTTAACTTAGCATCTGAGATTTGGTTATTAACATAGTGTTAACAAGAGCGTGTTCCTTGATAAAATATAATGTGTTATTATTATTCAAATAATTACTGAAATCATGTTGTTCGCATCTCTCCATACAGCACATCATAAAATATAAAACAGGAAATCAGAAGACTTATTGTATACTTATTACTTTGTTTTTAGGAAGTGTTTGTTTGTTCTGCCTGTTATTCTCCGACAATATGATCGGAGACTTTTAAGGCATAACATGTTTATTCTCTTTTTATTTTAGAGTTTGGTTATATAAAACCACTCATAGGATAGAATTTTCATCGCCTTCTAACCGGAGCGGTAATAACTGGTAATAATTCGTACAGTATGTAAATGAATAAGCTATGGCTCAATTAGTATATAATATAACACAAAAGTCTGTTATTTTATTATTGTTGAATTTATGAAGATAAGGATAAATTATACTTATTTCTAACATGGTTGTAGCAAGAAGAAGGGGACTTCTGCTTCTATTAGAAACAGAAAGTCGTTCCGAAACCTAACAAACGAATGATCCTCAAATAAACGATTTCGCCTTAATATCTCTAAATCTTATTTCTCTAAACCCTCCACCCATTTATTCTCAGATCAGGCAATCTCGTATCGTGATCTAAAAGGAACATAATAATAAGATATAATGTGCAAGGTTAATAACTGGCATTGAATTCAGGTAGCTGTAAATAAACATTATTATCATCCCTAATAACACTTTTCCAATACATGATACAATCAGTATTGATCAATTTATCAATATGCAAGATTACTAATTATAGTAAAAGTCAGGTAGCTGTAAATAAACATTATTATAATTTTTCAAATAAACTAAATCTCATAAGTAATAATCCACCTTATTAGCATTAGGTATTAATCTGAAACTAGTCCTTTAAAGTACAAAAGAATCGAAACAACTCCTTCCTCAAAAGCTGTTAAAAAGGAAACTCAGTCCTGTTTCATTAAGATAAAACAAGAAAGTTATTAATGAAAATTTACTTATAAATATATATAAATATTTACTGTAGGAAGCATAAAATAACCCATTTATTATACTATATAAGATTTTAAGGCTGAAAATAAAACGCATAGATCTGTTTAAATAAAGGGAACAAAGTAATTTATTTGCTGGAAAATAATACATTCATAAACAAAGGATAATATCATGCTAAATACCAAATCAGAAATGTAAGTCAAACAATTTGTCTCCTGCTGAAATACTTTATTGATATATTAGCTAAATTGACATCAAATTTAAAGGTGACATAATAAAATATTTGTCTTAGAGTTAAGATGACTCTAAATCAAGCAAAACGACCACAAACCTTTGCCGTCTTCTTTTTTCTTAGGATTGTCGTGTTAATATCTTGCACAGTAATACGGTACCAATAGCAGTCACCTTATAAAAATAATAGCAATAAAATAAAACTCTGAGAGAAAAAAATATTTCAAGGGCCAAAAAAATACAAAACGGCTCAAAAACAAAACACTGTCTGAAGTAAAAGAGTCTTTAGAAATTATTGCCTTTCATCTGCCAATAATTTGCACCCTTTTAAAAAGTTAACCTGTATTATTTGAGAAAAACCCTGTATATATAAAAGTGAACCTTGATCTCAAAATTGTTCTTTAATTTCGATTAAACACGAAATACATCAAACTAGATACCTTTAGTCCATATTTAAGTAAATACCGGCTAGAGATGAGTTATATAATCGGCAAATTTGAGACTAGGTCCACCTGTTCCTAGTACGTTCAGACACTTGTTCAAAATATTTGTTCCGTCCAGTCCACCTGGTAATTCAAGATATAAGCTATCCTAGTACCAAGCTTCATCCAAATCGGTTCAGCCGTTTGAGTGTGGAGTTACGAATGATGATGACGATGAAAAGTATTATATGTGCTAATCCAGCATATAAGCTATCCTAGTATCTGATTTCATTCAAATCAGTTCAGCCGTTTGAGCGTAAAAGAGTAAGAACTGCGATGACGAAAAGTATTATATGTGCTAATCCAACATATAAGCTATCCTAGTATCCGATTTCATCCAAATCAGTTCAGCCGTTTGAGCGTAAAGGAGTAAGAACTGCGATGATGTTGAAAAGTATTATATGTACTAATCCAGCATATAAGCTTTCCTAATAGGTACCTAATTTCATCCAAATCAGTTCAGCCGTTTGAGCGTAAAGGAGTAAGAACTGCGATGATGTTGAAAAGTATTATATGTACTAATCCAGCATATAAGCTTTCCTAATAGGTACCTAATTTCATCCAAATCAGTTCAGCCGTTTGAGCGTAAAGGAGTAAGAACTGCGATGATGTTGAAAAGTATTATATGTACTAATCCAGCATATAAGCTTTCCTAATAGGTACCTAATTTCATCCAAATCTGTTCAGCTGTTTGAGCGTAAAGGAGTAAAAAAAATGGTGATAATGATGATGATGAAAATCATCCGATATGCTAATCTAGTATATAGCTATCCCAGTACTTAATTTCATAGCAAATCAGTTCAGCCGTTTGAACGTAAAGGAGTAAAAAATATACCTACATACTTCCACCTTTACAATGTTAAACAGTGTAATCACTCAAAAATCACCAGCATTCTTCAATACACAAACCCCGCTAGTGACAACCATCATCTGATAAAAGAGTTCCCTAATTTATTTATCTAAACTTCAACTTAATGCCCATTTTAAGGTTCAGAAATCACTCGAAGATTTCTATTTATTTCGTGTTTATATAGTCAATTTTCTATAAAATTTGCAGCTGAAAATAAAGGCCTCTTAAACCGGTGAATTATTTTTTATGATATAACTACCCGCACCACGGCTTCACCCGAGTGGATGATGATGAAAGTCTTTCATTCCATGGCACAACCCACCTCAACTCCAAACCTCAACCAAATCCGTTCAGTTGTTTGATCATACATCTAGTCATGAAGTAAATCGCGTACCATACCCAAACTAGGTACACAGTACCTACTTTACTAAAGCATGGGAGCAACGGTGAGCGGAGCGAAGGATCCGATTACGGGGACTCGATATACCTAGTTACCGCGCTACAATCTCGCGATTTATGATTTCATGTGGACTTGATACCTAAGACTAGGTGCCGTCCACTACTAAAGTATACGTGATCTCCGCACCTGTTCCAGTATCCTCCACTCGATGCGCGAACAAACATACAGACAGACAGATAAGATTCCCAAACGTTATATTTCCGTTCAGCAGCCATTCCAAGCACCACAGACCAATCCATCCCAAACTACATTGTACAGAGACGAAAATAGGAGTAGCAGCACGAAAAATACAGGGTTTTTGCGGGATAGGGGTCCAAAGTTATGTTAATTTGGAAGTAATACATATCTGTACTTATAATAAAGCAATAGGTACAAAAATTCGGTACAAAAAAGATGATAAAAGTGGTCTAGGGTACCTAAAATAAGCTACTGAATAAGAATATAACATTTATTTAAAATATGTCTGTCTGTATGTTTGTTTGTTAACACATCACGTCAAAATTACTAGGCCGATTGCAATGCACTTTTCATTGTTGGATAGTTTAAGGTTTAACTTAAAAACTGGTATAATTGGTATCTCAATCCAATGACTAGAAGCTAAACAATATAAAACAACTTGACAGCTCAAAAAATTTGATCAATTGTTAGTATATTGGTATTTTAGGTCTTGGAATAGCACATAGAGTACCTTGGAGTAGAGCAACTTGGAGAAATGAATAAGCATGTAAAGCCGAGGGGACAACTAGTAAATAATATGCAGAAAATAATAATCATAAAAATAAGGAGAAGAAAATTCGATATATTTTTCAGAGAGCGGCGAGCGTATGTTACTCTATTTCGTTTTGTCCGAACGAACACAGTTAGGGGTAGTCGTTAGGGATGTCACACTTTTAAATAAGTTTTATTTAATTATATTAACTATCTAGATTTTATTCAAAATATTATATCTTATCTACATCTACACTAATATTTTAAAGAGGAAAGATTTGATTGTTCGTTCGTTTGTTTGTACCAAAAAATGCTGAACCGATTTATAAAATTATTTCACCTATAAAAAGCTACATTGTCAGAGAGTAGCATGAGCAGAAATTCATTTTTCAAAAAGAAAAGCAATAATTTAGTTAATGTATCAAATACACAGAACGGAATGGCATGTTGCCATGGAAACCAAATAATAACAAGTCTGTCAAGTACGTGATTAATAATGCAATTTTCTATGGTTAAAAAACACCACGATCGTTGCTGGCAAAGATTTTGAATTACGATTACTGGCGTTTTTTTAGAAGTTATGGCGGGTATAATAAATTGCTAAAAGGGAGAAAAATGACACGGTGTGAGCGATAACAGTGTGAAGCTGGGGCGAGTTACTAGTCTCCAGTAAATCGAACATTGGCACCAAGCGTAGGTGTGTGAGAGGTTATTATTGTTACGCCAGTCGATTCTAAGACGCCTACCGAATATACAAAGCCATCTACCGGAAAGTAACATAACTTTTATATAGGAGTTAGTAGACACTCTATACTAAATGGTGCTACTACTATTGTTACGCCGGTTGAATCTTACTAAGTCACTGGAAGGTTCTATAGAGGAATCAAACTAGAATTTTCGAGCAGCTACAGATTGTTTTGGGACGTGGTGGAAGGTTCTGGTTCTGGTTCCGTCTAAAGTTGGTACACGAATGTTGTAGAAGCCGTGGCTGGATGACGTTATGTGCAAGTACACTAACTTTCCAGAAAGCACGGAACGTGCGCGACCAGCGACTCGGGGTATAAATAAGACGCGCGTCGGCTGAGCAAGTCTAATTTCAGCTAAGATACGAGTGCTATAGTAGTGCTTTAGTTGAGTTCAGTGATAAGTGATTAGTTTGTATTCGTTTGTCAAGTTGAAAAGTTATTTAAGTAGTGTTAGATGTAGGTTAATTTTATTATTGTGGTTTTTGTGAAATATAAGTGTTAATTTTCGTTTAATTGGCATATAAAAAAACATCCAAACTCGTATCCAGCTTGTAGCATAAAATAAAATGTTTTTTTAAATATATATTAGACAACTCACTCATAAGACAAGCAATTTCTATCAACGCCTGATGGAAAATGATTATCTCATTCTTTGTATAAGTTTGATTCAAGTTTTAACATCAATTAATGTTGTATTTCAGACAAATAAAAAAAAAGTCTACTTTCTTGCTCGCATAAGGTTATATTCCAAAGTGTAAGAATTATCCACACACTACTTCTAGACTAATAAGTACTACAGTGTACTAGTGGCAGTGGATGGGAGTTAACTTTCATGACAATGATGACTCAATTATATGGCCGACTTACCTTAACCCACCAGTAGCGACGTGAATTTGACCTACATCTTTTGTTAGGCCGTTTCTACCGACTGCTCTTGGAAACCTCATGTGGATTCAGTTTGCAAGAAAATAAACAAGTTTGTATTTGCTCTAAAACGGATACGAAAGATAGTCTCTTTGAAGGCTGCCCTCTCGGCATATCATGGGTATATTGGGTCGGTACTAAGATACGGATTGGTCATTTGAGGAAACTCTGTAAAAATGGAAAGAGCTTTTGAGGCTCAGAAAAAATGTATTCGCGCCCTGTGTACAGTGGGATACCGTGATACATGTAGGCCTCTCTTTAAGGAATTAAAAATATTACCTCTTCCTTCTCTTTACATAGATGAAATGACGATATTTGCTAATCAATATCCTCATTTTTTTAACGTGAAAGGCGATGTACAGCGTTCGACTCGCTATAGAAAAAAACTTGTTATGCCAAAAGCTAACCTCAAACTATACAAAAATAATGCGTTCTGTATGGCTATAAAATTATATAACCAAATACCCCTTGAAATTAGAGACATGCCTATCATCAGTAAACTGCGAAGCTGGCTCCTACATTTTTCTTTTTACTCCCTTGAAGATTTTTTTAAATGGAAACCTAGTATTTATTGACCGTTATTATTATGACTTTTGTGTGTCCTATGTAAATTTTAAAATATATTGTTTGTATGTTTTATATTATGACATTTTTGAAATATACAATTATAATTTGACCATTTATTAATTACTTAAAATACTGTTTTTTTTGTTGTTATACTTATTTTATGTTTACTTAACTTAATTTATTACCTTAATAAAATGTATGATTAATTAATCATTATCGTCCAAAAATGTTAAAATTTTATTATATAGTTATTTTGAATATTTGTACGCCGCAAGGCAGAGCATGCTGGAAACTATATGTAAGCCTAAGATCTGTATCTGTACCCGTGCTTATGGCAAATAAACGACTCATTTTATTTCTCATTTCATTTCATTTCAGTTTACATTAAATCAAGCTTTCTAGTTTTTGTAACTTTTAAACTTTCGCGATTCGAAGTTATATATTTAAACGGGACTTACTTTTCTTTCTAGTTTTTTTTTAATTTGTATAATTCTCCAAAACAGCCGCGTGCCAACCCTACTCACATATGTTGACTCAACACAACGCCTGACACCGCCCTACCCGCTCCGTTTTGCTAAGCGTGAATATACTGTCAAACTGTTTGTTTCGAATATTCGCTCTTTTACAAATAAACATTTAACTCTGACTCAAATGCCAGACAGCGCTTGTTTGAAAAGTTGTGTATAGTTTTATGTTAAAATATATTGTCAGAAACGTTAGCATATATTCAAATTGACTTGGCGTCATAATATAAAAATGTTCAACTAAATAATGTTTTTTAAACATTCTCGGTTCAATAGTGGTCAAAATTAAAATGAGAAAAAATTTGCCTACCTTGTACAAAGTCGAATATGGTATTTGAAATTAAGAAAAATAAATTGTAATAACGAGATAAATACAATTCACATCGAATAAAATGTATAGAAAATGTTTTATTGAGATTATTTAAAATTTTGATTTTTAGAGTTGATTGAGACAAAACTTGTTTATTTAGATTTACTTCGAATCTCGTAATACGTGCATGCGCGTGCGCATAAACCGGTTTTGGTACTGAGTTTTGGATGTATTGACAACCGCGTGCGGTGGTTTTTAGAAGCCTTTAGAAGTCACTAGAGGACTGATTTCGGATATTCTTTTTTTTGGTCCCCTATAAATTGTATCAAAATTGGAACAATGACATTGTAAAAAAGCGTGAGGTGCTTTGTACGTCATTCTTACACTAACTCTGTAATTCGTAATAGAAATAGTAACATATCTTGGTAAAAATATATAACAATTAATATCGAGCACCGCACGCTTCTTTTTACAATTCTATTAATTTTCTCGTTAATCACTTTATTCTTATGCTGTTTTTTTTTCTTTTGTATTTTTGGTTTAATGGTATTAAAGCGTGTTTTTAAGTTTTTTTAAATCTATAATTTATTTATTTTTAGACATCTGCCAGGCGTGTCGCGACGGCTATTTTTTTTCCACCACCATGTTTGGCAGGCAGCTTGGTGATCTCAGTAGATGTTGATACTTACACAGACAAGATGCTGCTGCCTATTTCCTGAATTCCCTATGCTGATTCTCACAGCACCCGCAGAGTAAGAAGGGGTGGACCTATTTATTAAGGCCAAGTTCCAAGGTTACATTTTCCCTTTCCCCACTCCCCTGTCACCTCCCCTGCACTCTGCCACCCGCTACCCGCAATAAGCACTGAAGTTCCTGCGTAACATGGTTGAATATCGTGAGCAATGTTTGATCACACAATTTAGCTCGGAATTAAATGACGTATGTCTCAAAAGTTTTTTATATTATTGGCAGGCTAATAATTTAGTTAGGTAAATTTTGTCTAAACATTAGATGATAGACTATATTTTTTTTCTGGGAGATTAATTTTAGACATAAAACTTAAGCTGTTGAGAAGAAAAGTGAAAATATTACTGAAAATAACGTAATTTTTGATAAGAAAATATATCGAATGAAATTCTGTCAATCATGTTTTTGTTTTTTTTTGTATGTTAAGTTTAAGATTAATCAGATTTGTGGTTGACTCAGCATATTTATGGAAAAAACCCTTATAAAGCAGAGCCTGGTCTTAAGCCAGGTCCACGCGGCTTTAGATAGATAGATAGATAGATAAATAAACGCTTCATTGCATACCAAATAAAGCATACACATGAATAGACAATTAACTTAAATAGAGTACAATAGGCGGTCTTATCGCTTAAAGCGATTTCTTCCAGACAACCGTTGAATGGAGAGGAATACATTTAACTGTCATGGACGGTGGTGATCAATAATAAACAAAAATAAATTCAGTAATAATAATTGAGTTGCGTGCTGACGTTCGTAGCGCTCGTCGCGGCTTGTCGGCATAACACTCCCAGATGAAGGACTTCAAAATAGTCCGAAACTGGTCGCAGTATTTCCGATCTTCTTTTTCGTGAGTTTTTAGCCGTTTTATTTATATTTAATATGAATATCACTCGCGTTAGTTTTCAAAATCAAAAAATAAATAAATCTAAAAGGTACATGAACTTAAACAACAACTACACATATACAAATATATTAAAATACAATACATACACACATCTACATAGAGTTAATATATATATACAAACAAAGTAAATGAACACAATAACTTAATTTATTCCAATTTGCGATAAGTAAAATATTTTTATCCGTTCTTTAAATACGTTTAATGATGGAGACTGACGTATCAGGACTGGTAGACTGTTCCATAGTCTAACAGCTTGTACAGCAAACGATGCATCATAGAATGTTGTAACGTGCAAGGGTATTTTCAACTGTAGATTCTCTGAAGAATAAACCGGGAACGACCGGGAATGCTCTGAGTGTAGAAAATGGAAGCATTCTTTGAGGTATGGAGGGGACGCAGGATTGAAAAGTATACTATAAAGTAGGGAAAGAATGTGAGTATTCCGACGAAGGCGAATAGAAAGCCACTTGAGCTTATATCGAAAGTTGGAAACATGGTCATATTTGCGTAATCCAAATATGAACCTGATACAAAAGTTTTGGAGACGCTCAAGTTTATTTAGCTGATCCTCCCTTAGGTCTAGGTAACAGGCGTCAGCATAGTCAAGGATTGGAAGCAGAAGAGATTTTGCAAGCGCAACTTTGGTAGCCGTTGGAAGGAAGTTCTGAAGACGCTTTAAGGCACCAGCAGAAGCAAAAAGTTTGCGACTAACTGCCTCAAGTTGGGGGCCCCACGACAATATCTGATCCATGATCACTCCAAGATTTCTTACGACCTTGTTAAATAAAGGGTATTTCAATTCCATCAAAAGTTATTGTTGGAAGGCTCCAACCAATCAATCCTGGATAACATACGGGAGCTGCTTATTACAATTACCTGTGTTTTAGCTCGGTTAACTTTTAGACCAAAAGCTTTACTCCATTCAGATATGTGCCTTAGATCTGCATTCACGGTTTCTACATATTCATGCAGCTTGTCAATAGGAGCTTTAGAGTAAAGAACAAGGTCGCGGGTTCGAATCCTGTAAGGGGCAATAATTTGTTTGATGAGCAGAAATGTTTGTTTCCGAATCATGGATGTTGATATTCGTATTTGTATATGTTTATCCGTTATCGAGTGCCCATATTACAGGGTATCCTAGTTTTGCACTAGGTAATTGCTTTGGAATTGTCCCGAATATATTTATTTATATTTACATACCATAGTCATCCATGGTGGGCCATCCTCAGCGTAAAATAAATAGATTAAATATGGTGTATCATGCATGAAAAATGATACATACATACTTGTGACATGCACCATTATATGTATACCATGATCATCCATGATGGACCATGATGCTTCATAAAATAATTATTTATTTTGGTATAACCTGATCCGTTATGGTGACCATGGTCTAAAATAGTGAGTTTCAACATAAGAACGTGGTGTCGCGGCGAACACATTGCAAAAATACGCCCATAATGAAAATCATTAATTCCCGACCGACCAGCTCTCTTCTTGTCTAAATTAATTAATAATTTAGACAGGAAGATAGCTGGTCGGTCTCCTTGACAGTGATCAGTTTTTCTTTCGACTATCTTTATTTGTCACACTTTGAATTTCTGCTATCATTTTGTACTCAAATGTATTGGAATAACCTTTCAATATTATTGAACTTTTTTAGTACCTACTCTAACCAATATTCATCTCATATAGACTTTTGTTCCACAAAAGGAAAAGAAACGCTTAATTTTTGTTAATATTATTATTTTTCTTACACACTGTACATTTGTTTCAAAATCTTTAAATTTAAATTAAACTGTCTCCAAAATCCACGGTAGGTCTTCTCACATAGTTTGTTTGTTTGTTTGTCGTATGAGGTAATGCTGGGCCTTTGGTGTTAAACTTTGACACCAAAGGCCCAGCATTACCTCATGAGTCAGGCCGCCTGAGGGCTTCTGACGTGGCTCACACAGCTTTGATGTATATAGCTCTAATGGTTAGGACATTTAAGTAGGTAGGTGCTCTTGCTCTCTTGAATAAACTTTCTATTCTGTGTACATATTAACAACATCGTACGATATTACATTAAATTGAATTTACTATTGATACAGATGAGAACCAATGCAATTAAATCATTTTAATAGTAAAAAATGTGTAGTTTGGGCACAGAATACTAAAAGGGTCTAGAGAACTTTCATTTCGAATGCAGGCAACACACCAAGCAGAATTATTTTTCACACAATCCATACAAAACTATGGTGAACTGTCATTTTTTTAAGCACAGAAGTGTGCTGACCTTGGAAAAACCGCCACGCGACCTGCAACAAAGGATCATATCATTCTGTCTCATTTCTTCACAAGACCTATGCATATGTTGTTCTCATTCTTGTATGACTGCGATGGAAGCTATTTAGTTGTCTAGTGGTTTCTCTGTCTACGGGTTTTACCGGCCTTGTTGTATGCCCAATGGGTAAAAAAATATATAATACAATGACGTTTCCGGTTCAGACGTCAAAATTGTCAGAACAGTATACTTCCCGCCCGGTTTTTTAAACCAAAGGAGGTTGAATTACGCTTACTTTCCACCTGGTTTATTAAGGCAGAAGAGGTTGAATTACACTTACTGGCGTAAACTTTTTATCAGAAAGCGTAATCCAGTCTCCTTGCGTTAAACAGAATAATACTCTAAACAAAACATTTTAGCAAAGAGAATGCTATGCATTATAGTTTATGGAAGAAGTAAGTAAGGAATTGCTGTTAGGTTATGGTTGTTATTTAGGCTTTGTTGCGAAATATTTGTGCTAATATTAGACGACTGTTTCCCTGCACAGTGGAACAACAGCAAAATATCTAAACATGCTGTTTTGTAATCTTGCTAGGCAGGAACAGCTTCATAATAATTATTATTCAAAAGGCTAGTGTGTTAAACTACAATATCTTTAAACATTATATTTATCACGCATAGGTAAGTAATTGCTTACCTAGATAAGCAGATAAAATGATTAAAATCTCTAAGACTTGTGTCAAAAATCGTTAACAGTAACATAATCTACAAAACTTTGAAGCCTAATAACAATTATTCCTGGCCACCCAAATATAAAAATCTTAGACTAACAATCTCAGGAAATGATGCTAAATTACTAGCAATATTTTTGGCCTAAAGACGCCGTGAATTTTACTGACATAAAACTATCTCTGGGAGTTCGCCATTGTTCTTTGTAAATCGTTTGCATAGAGGTGGTAGGAAGAGGAAAGTTTATCAGAGAGTTTGTGAAAGTCACGAAAAGAAGAGGAGATAACGCGCCACCTTGTGGAACGCCAGCTGTTGTATTACACCGTGAAGAGAAAGCGTCTTCAAGGCAAACCCTCTGCCTACGACCAAACAGATAGCTATGAAAAAAGTCAATAACTGGTGGAGATAAGTTAATAGAGCGCAGCAATCCCAGAAGAATATCGAAGTCAACGGTATTAAACGCATTACTAAAGTCAAGGAGGGTGAGCACAGTTAACTGACCTTTTTCCATACCAGATCTGATATCATCTGTAACTTTGACTAAGGCAGTAACTGTGCTACGGGCAGGACGGAAACCTGATTGGAAGGGGTTAAGGAGGTCATTTCTTGTAAGAAATGTGCTCAACTGGTTGTAGACAAGACGTTCGAGGACTTTGGATAGGAATGGGAGAATGGAAATTGGACGATACTCTGAGAAGAATTTTGGGTTTTTTTTTTGGGTAAAGGAATAATCTGGGCTTCCTTCCAAATAGAAGGAAATTCACCATTTATTACAGAGTATTTGAGGATAAGACAAAGGATGGGAAGAATTATGTCAAGGATTGGGGTTATCATATTGCGGCTAATACCGTCCACACCAACAGCATTAGACTCAATAGACAATACACTCTTTATAAAATCACCGGCCAAGAATTGACTGAAACCAAAAGGAGAAAAGTGAGGAGTTTTCGTAGTTGAAATAAGTGTGAGAGTTTTAGTTTTATCAGATCCATTTATACCAGATGAGGATGAGAAATGTTGGTTAAGGGAGTCGATATCTAAAGAGTTCGGAATATAATCTTGTCGAGACCTACCAACCTCCAAAGACCTTAAGAATTTCCATACCTTTGCTGGATCTGCATTATCAACGGATTCGTGAATATGGCAACGCTGAGCATCTCTACACACCCTATTGCAGCGATTTCTAAACAGAATAAATTTACTCTTATTGAGGTCAGTAGGACCATACTTGTATTTGTACTTAGCTACAACTTTTTTATGCATTAAAACTTTTATGTCAGATGTCATGGAGCTGGCAGGTTCTTAATTTGAATAGGCCTCATTGGGGCATGGACATCATAAAGTTTCATTTACGCAGAGTTAAAAATATAGATTTTGCTGTCAATTGAGTCAGAATTCACTAACACGAACCAATCTATATTTTCAGCATAGGTACGAAAGTTTTCCAGACACATTTTACCAAAGTTGCGCTGCATAAAAATTTTGGGCTTAGCTTTGGGAGGATGAACTTTATGTGATATAAATACTAGATCATGATAAGAAAAGGCATCAGCAGTGCATTGGCCATGCTTAGCAACATAAACAGGGGATGATACAATAACTAAATCAAGAAGTGAAGGTGTGGCGTTAGGGAAATGATGTGTCACGCTGAGTGGAAGTATGTGCATGTTGCATGATTTTATAATAGATTCTAGGTTAGAAGAACGAGAATCTTTTTTTATTCAATACATTCTTTATTTTTTTATTCGAGGCAGGTATTATAATCACCCATTATAATAGAATGACTATAAGATGGAACAAGATTATCTAAGAGGTTTTCAAAGGAAGAAAAGAAGTTGATGCATAAGGAAGGCCTATAAAAGACTCCGAGAAGATTTTTTGTGCGGGATAGAATTACTTCTATAAAGGGGTGTTCACCTACATGGGAAGGGGGTGGTTGTGCAGACATATCAATAATGAAAAAAGGGATATGAGCACGGAGATAGATAGCTACACCACCACCACCACTACCAGTGCGGTCATTACGGATAAGGTGAAAACCTGGCAAAGGGTAAGATATTGAAGGAAGGCATGGCTTGAGCCAAGATTCGGAGACTAAAATAGCGTCGACATTTTTTTGGTGTTCAAAAGGTGCTGGCATGTCAGGGAAATGAGCCGGAATACTCTATGCGTTGATGTGAATGACATTGAGATTATGTGGGACATCAGAGATATGAGAAACTAGTGAATCAGAGAGGTAAGCTTACAAAACTGCCATCACCGAACTTGAGTCATTAAACGAAGAAAGAAACATGAAATCGTCATTGCTATCTTCATCGTCACTATTGGAATTAAATAAGTTTAACATATTAATAAACAATAATAAACTATAAAAATACTATATAAATATAAAAATATAACCCAAAAAATTTAAATAATTTTTCCTCTATACTAAAAAAACCATTATACTCCACCCACCAATTGTGTTGTTATGATATTATTATAAAATAGGACAGACACAAAACTTATTATGCACTAGCTGTACCCGCGGCTTCGCACGCGTGTTTTTTTCTTTAGGTTCTAAGTACCATAATGTGCTTGCATGTAACAAACGTACTTCGATGTATCAAACATTGTGCTAATTGATGTATAGATAAAATAAGTATTCGATGAGTCGTCATAGACTAAATGAAATAAGGTGAAACGTGTTTCAAAGTAGCGTAGTGAACCCGCTATTTCAGGACCAATATACAAACATTTGATCAAAATTTCTTCAGCCTTCAAAAATACTTTTATCAATAACTTCTAACTCACCGGATTGAGATACCAACTACGCCAGATTTTAATCAAACCTTAAGCTATCTAAAGTATCTAATAATGAAAACCGCATTGTAATCGGTCCAGTTGTTTTTACGTGATGCATGAACAAACAAACATACAGACAAACAGAAAGAAACGTTTAAAAAAAAAATTGTTCAATACCTTTTTTATCACCCAAGAGCATTTTTTTTAATTGAATTCATTTAGTAGTAGTAGTTTGGGTGCGATGCGTAGTCAAGGTGCGGACAAACAGACACACAAAATTAAAAAGCAAAATAGTTTGGCTTCAGTATCGAATATAGAGAACCATCCAAAAAATATTTTTTTACCTTAATATTAACACAACTTTAGACCCATAACCCGCAGAAATCCTTTACTGTTTCGGGATATAACGTGTCCTCAATTTTAACCCATCATATAACTTAAGACGGTGCCATGTTGCATCAAAACCTGTCCATTACTTTCAGCGTGGTGCGTGTTCTTTTAAATAAGTTTCAACCCCTATCCTGCAAAAACCCATGAATTTTTCGAGATGTAAAGTATTCTATGTCCTACATTATAGTATGAACTAAAATCATACCAAGTTTCATTTGAATTCATCCGGTAGTTCCGGCGGCATGATGCGCGCCTAAGATACAGACTGACAGACGTACAGACGAAAAAACATACAGTTTAGGCTTCATTATTGAATATAGAGTAACTTCCAAAAAAATATTTCACTATATCTTTAATGTACAGAATTTGGACCCATATCCCACAGGAACCCTTTATTTTTTCGGGACAAAATGTATCCATTATTTTTAGCCATCTTATAAACTATGTCTGTGCCAAGTTGCATCAACATCCGTCTAATACTTTTAGCGTGCTACGTGTTCTTTTAAATAATTTTCCACCCTATCCTGCAGGAACACTTATTTTTTTCGGGATGAAAAGTATCCAATGTCCTACTTCGAAGTATGAACTCAAATCATACCAAATTTCATTTGAATTCAGTGAGTATTTTCGGCATGATAAGGTACAGACAGACAGACGGACAGATAGACAGACACAAAATAAAAAAATACAGTGTTGGCTTTAGTATTGAATAGAAAACGGCCTCCAAAAAATATTACATAATATCTTCAAAATACAGAATTTGGGACATTATGCCGCAGGAACTCTTTACTTTTCTGCTTAAAAAATATGCCTAATTTTTACCCATTATATAAACTATGACTGTGCCAAGTTTCAACAAAATCCGTCCAGTAGTTTCAGTCACACGTGTTCTTTTAAATAACTTTCAATGCCTATCCTGCGGGAACCCTATAATTTTTCAGGATTAAAATTATCCTATGTCCTACCTCGCAGTATGAACTCAAATCATACCAAGTTTCATTTAAATTCATTTGGTAGTTTCGGCGTGTTGCCTAGCCAAGATACAGACAGACAGACAGATAGACAAAAATGAAAAAAATACAGTTTTGGCTTCAATATCAAATATAGCGTACGCTCAAAAAAAAAAACTATATATCTTCAATGTACAGAATTGGACCCGTTACAGTTTTATTATAAGTACATAGATGTTGCGTAAGAAGCACTATAGTACATACAAATAACCAAATATTAAAAACTAAGTTTAATTATTACTAGAACACGCATTTATTGGGCTTTAGTTAATGAAGTAACGTTATTACCCATCATAAATTCACGAACCTCAATTCTTTTGCTAAAATTTTAATGGTTTCAACAACATCTTGCCAAAAGTCGCTGAAATTCTCGTAAATAATATATTTAAATCTCGTCACGTCTAGACAAGTGTATTGGGAGTTAGGTCGTGCGCTGAATATATTATACTGACTAGCTATTCTCTGCGGCTACGCTCATCTTTTTTGAACAAAAAACGAGGGGTGGGTTTTACGCATTTGAGATGGAGTTGAGATTAATTTAGTTCGTCTAGTTACTCAGCAGCCGTCAGATGTGCATGCTTGATTGACGTATGAGGTAGTGCTGGCCTCTGGTGTCAGTTTGTCAGGTTGTCTGAGGGCTTCTGACATAGACCTAGAATCAGAATGGACGGAGGGAAAGCTAAGGTAGCATGTCCATTTTACGATGGTGTAATTTCTATGAAAATTGAAAATCCTCAGTTAATTATCACCACGAGTTTATTTAATGTCATTAATAATGTGTATTCTTAAAGTGAAATAGATTTTGTCTTTGAAACTTCGATATTTAAGATAATAATAGCCAATAAAAAAAAACCTTTGATTCTTTTACTCCACCTTTTGCTGTTCTTGATGGACAAAACACAGCACAACACAACATAGTTTCACTATTTTGCTAGAATGTCTAGTCTTAGCAAAGATATTTCAGTAGAATTTCACTTTATAAGCACACGGGCTGCAATGTTGTGGCCTTCTAGGAGGTTAAAACAGGACACGAGGCGAATGAATGGCCGGCGGATCTATAACTAAAACTAAAACTAAAACTAAAACTAAAACTAAAACTAAAACTAAAACTTAAACTAAAACTAAAACTAAAACTACTATAACTATAACTATAACTAACTAGCTCTATCTATTTATCAATAAAAGCCGGCACCGACAACTTGACATGTCCTTCGGAGCACGGAGCGATGGAAAACCGCACATGACTTGGAAAAGTCATTGTTACAGAGGATCGAACTCTGTGTCCGTGGATTCTAACTCGCACTAGTTTACCGCTAGGTTACCATCGCTATGGCGTTTGATTGCGAAGCGTTTTTTTTAAATCTTTTACATACTAGTTTTCCCGCCCCCGACTTCGCGCAGACTACTGTTTATCGCGAAAAAAGGCAAACTATTTTCTTCTAGAGCTGTTCTACAACTGACCATTCTTAATCTTGTGTGGTCCCTTCTAGTGGATAGAAAATATTTACTAGTTTCCAACTTTTCTAACATATCAGGGTGTTCCTTTACGAACATTCTCACTTGCATGATATACAAACCTGTTAAAGTCAAAATATTAAGTTAAAAAAAAAAAGGAAAATTCCATCAATATTATACCGTATTCCAAGCAAATAAATAATTTTTAATTTTTTTCATATATTTTTTTAGGATATTAAAAACCAATGCAAAAGAAGATATAGCACCAATGCTCCTGATGTTTTTGACAGACTTGTTATTTAGTTTTATTATAAAAAAATATAATAAAACTAAATAACAGCTATTTTTTTGTATTGTTATTGATTTGTGAGCTACCCTGAAAGTTTCATCCGGATAGCTAATCGGGAAGTGCTCGAAATTTGAATTGCAAGATTTCAGGACTGACAGAAATACATAGATACATACGAGTAAATACAAGTGAAGTTAAATAAAAGATTTTAATAATAAAAACGTTTAAAGTGTACATTTATCGACCTAATAGTGTAGATACAAATTCTTTTATGTTATAAAAACGAACATTAAATTGTTTCTTTATTCATTTAGTATAATTATTATTCCACTGCAAACTTTCTACAGAATCGGTTCAGCTGTTCAAGCTCAAAAGCCACACAAACGGACAATGTTTTACTCTTATATATTAGTAAGAATTTGCATGTATCTTTTCTGTAATATGTTGTGCTAAATAAGAATTTTATAAAATCCTCGCAAGATGGAAACCGGATGTGGAATACTAAATAGTATGCATAACCAATGTACAAATATATTATAAAAGCAAAAGTAACTCTGTTGCAGACTCTCACGTAGGTGCAGTTGAGAGTTAATGAGACTCTTTCGAGCACAGGACGTTCGTTCAGGAGTCAGTTGAAGATAAACGCAGTTTGTTTACACTTTATAAATGTTTTATTCTTCACATATTTCGTAAAACAAGGATAGTAATAGAATACAGCTTTTTGTTATCCCGGTTACATAGTGTGGCTATCGGAGCCCTGACATACTTTGGTGCGATGTTCTAAATGCCTACGTTATGGTCACTTTATAGGAGAGCTTCTTATTTTCAACGGCTACAGCGAACGGGAACTTTTGACGAAATGTACCCCGAATTTTGGAAGTATGGGTATTTATACTATACGCGAAACATGCAAAGCTCTCCTGTTGGGCGATTTATTATATTTTATTCGTGCCAAACGTTCGCCCCTTTGTTGTTTGCCCTAACTTTCCCAGGCTCGAAAATAGGCACAAAAATCGAAGTTTGCTACGTCGTACTTCGAATATCCACCACGAATAAAGCCCAATTTTATGGCTATGCTACGGGTGCGAAGAAAACTTGCGATCTTGTGATCTCCTCGCACCCGTACGGAGACGGTACTCAAATATTTGGCATGCAGCTAAAAGTTTGTTCCATTTCAAGACATTTCTGTGTGTGACTCATCGCAAGTCAAGACACTTGACTGATTTTAAAGAAGCTTCTCCCATTGAGCCTCCTCTCGCTCTTACTATCTATATTTTACATTACCTTTACCAATACCTTGTTCAAATTACCTTTTAGGCTGACTCAGGATCGCCCCGCGTTGTAAACTCGTATATTTTACAAAGCGCGGCTTTCCTGAGCCAACTTGTACCACCAATGTAAATTATAGCTCTTGATATTTATTGACGGACTTTTTATTATTTCGTTGCCATGGCAACCGTTCCTTAAAGCGAGTAATCGACATTTTCCAGTTTTCTCGTGGAAATTAACGATTTTTCACATCGTATCCTATGTTGGTCTCTATATTGTACAGTACCGACAAAGATTCATCAAAATCTGTTCAGTTGTTTTTTCGTGAAAGCTCTCCAAACAAACATACAAAGGAGAAAAAAAACATTTCACTGTTATGTACTAGATGGTACAAAATAATCCACGCCCGCGTGGTTATTTCATTTAAAAGTAGCCCAAAAGTATTATTCCAGGACCAAACACTGAAATTCATACACACACCCACATTTATTATCAGCTTTCAAATGGGTTTTTTATCGATTGCTCGGCAACGAAGGAACCCAGTACTTAAGTCAAACTCTAAGCTATCCAAAATTTAAAACCACATCGCAATTGATCCAGTTTTTACGTGATGCGCGTACAATCAGACAATCAAACAATCAGACAGAAATACACGATTTAAAAAAAGTTAGTAGTAGCTTATTTTAAGTAGACTCGACATTTTTTTTTAAATTAGGTATCTTCTTTGTATAGACTTTTTCGTTCTTATTGCTTTATTATAAGTATAAAGATAGATAGATTATTTGTTTTTAGAACCGCACATCTGAAGCACAGTACATATATTACACACAGTACAGTCTTTGTGTCTGAAGGGTCTTATGTTGCTCTTATTATTTATTCTGTGACGAGGGTCAGATTATTATTCAGAAATGGAATACACTTGTATAGACATTAAGAAAATACCGTCCTTAATTCTTCGGTGCCCAACTGTGACGCTGGCACATCCTTAGAACTGAGGCAAAACTTGTGGAGGCAGCGAAGAAATCTATTAAGACTATGGAACTCTTGCCAGTAACCATAAGGCAAGCGACATCGCTTCAATGTTTCAAAGATCGGGTCAGAAACTGTTATCATTCAACGCTATGACATGTTGCTGTATTTACTTATTTTAATATTTATTATACTTATGTAGTGTAATGTATTTTGTGTCCTATTTATTTTAGTATGTATGTATTATTATTAGTATAAATGTTTTTATGAATGTAATTTTATATTACATACACACATATATATATATATATAATATATAATATATATATATATATATATTATTTTATATATTGTTTACAAGTAATATTTTATAGTATTTATATTCTAAAAATATAAATTTATTCATATCAGTAAATGTATACTTGCATATGCGCACTATCGTTCATTAATGTTCATGTTCTCACTTTCTAATATAAGGTTGCCTGGAAGAGATAGCTGCTTAGTGATAAGGCCACCGATTTTACTATTTTAAGGTCATTGTTGATATGCCATAATTTAAGTTTCTTTAGTGTAATAAAGAGTTATCTATATATCTATCTAAATCTATACTTATAATAAAGCAATAGGAACCAAAAAGTCTGTACAAAGAAGATTAAAAAAAAATGGTATAGGGTATTATTAAGCTAATAAGCTACTAAACAAGAATATAACATTTTTAAAGTCGTGTCTGTATGTTTGTTCGCGCAGCACGTAGAAACTACTAGATCGATTGCAATGCGGTTTTCATCTCTCTCATATCTCAATCCAATGAGTAGAAGCCGAGAAATCGATAAAAACTTTTTGACGGCTGAAGGAATTTTTATCAAATGTTGGTATATTTAGGTCTTGGTATATAGAGTACTTTTAACCTAGATAAATGAACACGCGTGCGAAGCCGCGGGCATCGGCTAGTTCGAAACATTCAAAGAATAAAAAAAAACAGCAATTCAAGGTGAAACGTTAAAACTTAAACTTGAACGTTACCAATAGCAACTTCTTGAGTTTCACAAAACCAGCTGTATATCTTTCTATTTCTTTTCTCGATGAGCCGAATGGGTGTCGTGTCTAAGTCATAAAGTTAGGGACTCAGCCTTAAACCTAGCTTCAGACGCATCGTGGCTTGTCTTCAGGGAAGATGGTGGTATAAAGACATAATAACTAAAACCAGACTAAGGTCGGGTAAAAAAATAGCCTATGACACTCTTGCGATGAAGACAAATCGATAGATACCTCGCTTGTCAAAATCGAACCAAGTTAAACTATTAACACATTACCCTTACATTGGCTTGCAGTAGTCGGGTAAAGAAATATAGCCTATGACACTCTATACCTGAAGACGAATCGATTGACACCACGCCTGTAAAATCAAACCAATAGGGGAGACGCAATGGTGGAACATCCACATACCCACATACATAGATACATACATACATAAATAGACTGTTAAACTCATTACCCTTCCCTTGCTTTGCTGTAGTCGGGTAAAAACAAAAGAAAATACACTCCTATAAAACTCAATCTGCAATTCATGAACGATCGTGTAAGAAAAAATGAGGCGTTGCGGGACGCCTGGCAGATGTGAAACATCGATTATTGCCGAGATGAGGAGGAAAGAGCCGACGAGCCACGAGAGGCGCGTCGCCACACCGTGGCGATCGATCACCACGCCAAGCCGGCCTTACTCCCGTAATTGTTGATATTTCACATCAAAACCTACGTGAAACGCTTTAATCTGTTGAAATTAGAACGTGGAAACGTGCAAAATCTCAGGGCGTTTCTGCGAGAATTTTCTGCCTTTACTGAAAACCCTGTAAAGGAGTAATTTACTGTTAATTGGTCGCGCGGGCCCTTTGATTTTTAGGAGTTATGGACAAGGGTAGCAAAATGTATGTTTTTGTTAATGTTTAGGGAATTTCAAAGGAGGTTTAGCTCTTTTTATTATTTTTATCGTCATTTTTAACCCGCAGCTAAAAGCGTGGATGTGCGTTTGTTATTACTTTTGTTACGAGGTCCAAACCTCTTTCATAATAATACTCATTTGATCTCTTAATCCTTTCGTAATCCTTTTATTTTCATTTTTGATAGTTGGTCATCATTGATTCATTCTAAATACAAATAACCTGTCATTCGAATATTGATTTTTGGAAAAACCGAAATAATATTATAAAATTCATAAATAAGTTTATAACAACTTGAATTACTCTTTTAAATACTTATGTAGAAAAGAGATTATTTTCATCCGTATTGTATCACTACAAAAGTGCTCCCTATTGTTCCTGTTCCTGTAATTCTGTGTCACTGTGGTTTGGGTCCTGGGCTAGTGGGAGCAACCCAAACCCTGGGACCGCCTCGTGACACTTTGTGTTCAGGTGGTTGTGTGAGAGGGTGTGTGTGTTTGTTTTTACCTGTTCCTTTGTTAATTTTCCACGTTTCGTTCAGTTTTCATTCAGTTTAATTCGTTAAAATGAGTTGTTGATGCGAAAATTCTGCTTATTGAGCTTCTGATGAATACCAAGAAATAACTAAACAGATAAATGTGTACTTC
Organism: Alsophila aescularia; assembly: GCA_946251855.1. NCBI lineage: Eukaryota > Metazoa > Arthropoda > Insecta > Lepidoptera > Geometridae > Alsophila > Alsophila aescularia. Next base: position 54,624,649 of record OX276373.1, read on the forward strand.
AGAACACAAAAGTTTCAGCTTACCTTGGCTCTTCTTCCTAGAGTTTCTGTACGAAACTGTAAGATTGGGCAAGAGGCGGGTAAAACAGTGGATAATATCGCCGCTCGAGGGCATACCGGGCAAATGAGAATTTCATGACATGTCCGGGCTAGAGGTGCCGGGAATCTGATAAGTATGGAGATGGACTATGGTTTAAAAGTTAGGACATTATCATTGAAATAGTTTGATCTTTGTTATACTTTAAGGTACGCAATTACATTTATTAATCTTTGATATACTTTAAGGTACGCTATTACATGGATTAATCTTTGATATACTATAAGGAACGCTATAACATTGATTATTTATTTCATGTAAAAGTAGCCCATATGCTGACATAGTCACTAAGTGACTAAAGTGTATTAAAAATTTTGAGATTAAAAAAAAAAGAAGAAAAGTAGCCCATATGTGCTATTCCAGGACCAAATGTACCTTTAAAGTACAATGAAATGTAGAAATGTAGTATTTTCTTCAAAATTCGTTCAGCCGTCAAATAGTTGTTTATTGATTGGTCGACATCTAATCATCGGATTAAGACACCAGTTGTGACGATGTGAAATCTCTTTCATAAATTCTTAATTCTTTCTTAGTCATACGCATTTGATAGTTTGTCATTATTAATTCTAAATTCAAATAACCTGTCATTCCCATATTGTCATTGGATTAGCAAAAAACGGAAATTTTACGAAATAATATGTTTTAAAAATGTACCTAAATAAGTTTATTATATCTGGAGTCCTTTAAATATATATGATAGTACTTTCGTTCGTGGTTGTTTTGATCCGTATTGTGGAAGCACGAAAAAGTCTGTGTTAATAACAATACTAGAGCCCCAAGGGTACACTCTTACAAAATACCTATATTTAACTGGAAGAAGACTGAATAGAATAGTCGAGTGCAAGATCTCTGTTTATGAACATCTCCAAGTGCTCCTAACTGTTCCTGTACTTTTATGTTGTCCACTGAGGTTTGGTCCAAGGGCTAGTGGAACAAAGCCTAGGACTGGCTCAGGACCCTGGCGCCCTCAACGTGTCCTTACCCAGCCCTGCTCTACCTGACCGACCAGTCATCATGTCTACAAGTTCCTGATTTCTCCGTGTTTTCTTAATCCGTGTTTTATTTTGTGAATCGGTGTTTAATTTTTTAAGTCATCCCACAAAATTCTAAAAGGCACTAGGCCATCTTGATTCAATTTTGGAAATATTTGGAAAACCCAGAACAGTTTTTTAGACTAAACTGTATTTAGTATAAAAAACTGTATTAGCATTATACATATGCATTCCAGTCATTCATGTATGTAAGTAAGACATTTTCATTAGTACGTACTTTGTTCCGAATTTCACTATCGGCCTACCTAGTTCCGAATTACGCTAAACTTTGACGCGTTATTATGCGTGACGCATTAACACGTAGTTGCATTAACGCTAAAAAAAAAACTATCGCACTTAACGTAACCTTTACAGAGTAAATACTTAATTTTATTTGCTGGTCTTATATTAATAAAAATGGACCCTGCACATCTAAATAAACCAGAATTGATCTAGGAATTAAAATGTCGAAATGCTGAGGTCTATACAACAGATACTGTAGAAAATTTATAATCAAGGTCATCGACCTTACTTGATAGCTCGAATACTCAGGACTTACAAAGCCCGTATACATTTGAACAAGATATAGCTAAAATTTTAAAATGTCTAACCATTATTTCTGCACGTTTAATAGCTTACCCGGTACGAAAGGAGAAGAATGCGTCCTATATTCTGCATGTAAGAAATATATTAAATAACATGGATATTACCACCGAACTTACTAGAAACATTTTAAAATGTTTCAGAAAGTTTATTCGATTTACAAAAACGTTTCGAAACATTAGAAATTCCAAGCTGCTCTTCTACAGAAAATACACAGAAGATCATTTTCCAGAACAACAAACTCAATTACCATATTGTGACCTACTGACACAAAAACTACAAAATATTTCGATCAACACATCAAGCAACGAAATTAAACGGTTTATTTACAAGGGGGATAGTTGCCCAAAAGATTTTATTGAAAAAGTAGAGGATTTCGCAATTGCTCGAAATATTTCACATACTGAACTATATAACAACCACATATACGACATTCTTAAAGGAACTCCTTTAGATTGGTTTTGGGCTCACAAACAAACAAGCTGAGACAGGGAATCTTTTAAAAAAAAAACTAAATGAATTTGAAATTACAGACTATGACTATAAACTGCGGAAAATCTTACGATCCGAATTACAGACTATGACTATAAACTGCGGAAAATCTTACGATCCGAATTCGGTCAAAGGTCGTTCATGTCTATGCTGTTAACCGTTGAGGAGTTCCCTAGAAAGGAGCTAACTCGGAGTGCAGCAGCCATGTCATGGTGAAACTTCAAACCGGCTAGCATAATATGATGCATACACAAAATTCGTGTCTGTACTGTTAACAGTTGAGGAGTTCCCTAGTCAGGAGCTAACCCAGAATGCAGCAGCAATGACATGGAGAAAATTTAAACCGGCTATCATAATAGGATAAATAAAATAAAATAGCTTTTAATTCCCATTAAATAAGTAAACAATAATTAAAAAAAATAAAAAAATATAGTAAAGTAACAAAGTTTTATTAGGGCACCCAAAATCGGGTAAAAGCCTCCCCCATGCATTGCCACATTCTCCGATCCTTTGCAAGACGAGTCCAGGCTGGGCCCGCCACTTCATGCATTCTTTGATTGCTGATACTGTGGCATGATAAGATTCATTGATATCCTCTTTTTCTATTAGGTGAGTTTGATGTGTCATTAGATTTTTTAGTCACTCAATTTCGATAGGTGTATAGTTTTTATTTTTTTGACCAAATCCGAAGCGGTGTTTTATATTTAAGTTTATATTATATGTAACTCTAACCATTCTGTGATCTGTGGAAAATTTAGTAGAGAGAACTTCAGTATTGATTACCTTATTTTTTTATTTTACAAGAATGAAATCAATCTCGTTTCGTGTTCTTCCATCTGGTGACTGCCATGTCAATTTTTGCTTATTATGTTTTTTGAAAAATGTATTTGTTATTAGGAATCTATTTTCGTAGCAAAAACTCAGTAGCATTTTGCCTCTACCATTTCTTACTCGAAATCCGAAGGGTCCACAAACTTTTCGTTCTTCATCTAATGGCATTCCTATTTTCGCATTAAAGTTGCCCATAATAATTGTGTCCTTGCCAGTCTCTACTAGAGCTTTTTGGATATCCTGGTAAAAATGTTTAACTTCTTTTTCCTTTGATTTTTCTGTGGGGGCGTATACCTGAATTATATTTATAGTGGTGTTACAGATTTGCACATCCAACCTTGCAACTCTATCCAAGTATGTTTTGAAATCCATAATATAATTTCTTAGATGTGAGGCAATAATAAAACCCACACCATTTATTCCGTTTTTATCACCATTATACATTAATATATATTTATGTTTTTCTATAATACATTGCCCATTTATTTTCACTTCGGATATTCCAATAATATCAAATTTATATTTTGTAGAGCATACTCCAGTTCTGTTAACCTATTACAAGACTTGAGCGAGCGAATATTATATGTACATAGTTTAAGATTGGATTTATGTACCTTTTCAATTTTATCGTTTATTTCATTATATCCGTGTTGTTCTTTTCTAGTACAGTTTGTCTTTGTATTGCATGGAGGGTGTTGGTCTTGAACTCCCACGGCGACCACCCGTATTGGGAGCTTATTATTGTGATTGTGTTGTAAGTTTTCAGGTTTAGTGGTGTTGTTCCGCGTTGTAGCTTTCTGATATTTGGGTGCTGGCTTTAGTTGCTATTCCTTATTCTGATTATTTGCAGATCCTTGTCTATCGGATTGGGGAGTTCTTTATGTGTAGGATGTGATCGATGGACTAGTACCCTGATAATATTTTGTAGTTTTTGTCTGTTTGTTGTTAGCAAAAGTTGCCGATGTGAAAGTTTTAGTTTTCTTTGAGGATTGTACATGTTTATCCAAGAGTTTGCTAGGACCTGGTTTTTCTGTTGGACTCGCTGATAGTGCTCTTTTATTGCTTGGTTTTTCTCTAACTACCAAGCGATCGTACTTTAACATAACTTTTATACCTTTTTCTCTTTGCTCTATAAGTTGAGGCATCAAGGACTTTCTTATCTCTAGTACTGCCGGTGAAAAATCCACTTTTATATACGAACCGGATCCTTCTAGTGCTGTTTTCTTTTGAAGAAGTGCTATTTTTTTCCATATGTTGTTAAAGTTAGTCTTATAGGTCTTGGCTTTGTACTCTTCTTACCCATTCTACCAATGTACTCTATCTCCTTCCCGTCTCATTCTACGTCCATCTTATGATTAATTAATTTGAAGCACCAATTCCTCAAGCTCTACATAACTCCATTCTTCTTCTTCTGAAATGCCGGAAAAAATTACATTCCTTTGCCTGAGTTTCCTATCAAAATCTTCCAGGTTTTTCTCTTGTTCAGCCTGAGTTTTTTTAAATTTTATTTATATCTATTTCCATTTGATTAAATTTTTCCTGAATTTTTTCGTTTATTTTTTGTGTTATGTTTTCCTCTACCTGTTTAAGACTTCGTTCATTATCTTCTTTGATTTGAACACGGAGAGCATTCAGCATATCTATAAGTGGTTCAGACATTTTAAGACTACTGGCGCCCCCTATAAAGCTGTATAATAGTAACTTAACAACTGAGGTTTAGATCTGGGTCTCAGAGTTCAGTCAGATACTGGCCGTGCTTTGCAGTGCAGTAGAAATATCGTAGATGGCGTTACTCGTTACTTATCCTTCAAAACTTCTAGCCGCTGGCGCTAGTTGTCTTGTATGATAACTGTCTCAGTCGGTAAAGTAGACTGTTTAAATTATAGATGGATGACTGTGCCCGTTTGAAGTATGAAAGTATAAAACGGTACGCAAAATGTTATCTCAGTTATAGTAAATACACAGAAGTTTTTATTTCGATGTTTGTGTGTTCCAGTGCTATCGCAAATCGGGAACTGTTTTGTGGTAGTGTTCTAATCGTATCCCGTTTCGACGTTCGATGCAGGATCTCATACAGGAAACAGCTGATTTGTAAGTTACTTCTTCTCTTCACTATTCTTCTGATAAGGATGTTTTCCCGTAACACTTTACAATAATTTGTTGTTTGTTTAGAAGCACTGAACTATTTATTTCCAATTAACAAATGCGGAGTTTTACTAAAACGATTCAGTGCGTACAGCGCCACCTAGCGGCGTATCATAATAGGATGCGTACACAAAATTTCGTGACTGTGCTGTTGAACGTTGAAGAGTTCCTTTATCTGGACCTCTTCCTGGATGTCGATTCAGATCATGTTTAAGATAGAAATGCGTTGTCATCGGAATTGAACCAACATACAGAAATTAAAATCCGTAGGATAAGAGGAAGTGGTTCTAATTCAGCTTGCAAGATTTGACCTAAATAAATATACATACCGACATACATAGAAAAAAAAAGCAAGTTCAATAAAAGCTCTTTTCGATAAAATGCAAAAATTCCTTGGGACTACGGGAAAGTTATGGACGGAGCCGCAGGAAACAGCTAGATAAACCTGTAGATGGAGCTTAACTACGTGTATCGCCGTAAAAGCCGTCTCCACACCCTTGTACCAGTATATTTTCGCTGCGACCGCAAGACAGCATTATTAAAACATTACAAGCGGAAGAAAAATGTATTTTTGAAGAGTTCCGGCTTATTTTCATGTCTGTCTTTAGGGCTTGACAAGATATATATTAACATATTGCGCGCACACAAGCAAAAATAAATTACAATATTTTTTGTACATTACGATGTATGTAAAAATGTTTTTTTTTTTTTATTACGGACTAGGCAATCGTTTGACCACGAGCTCACCTGATGGAAAGCGATGATGTGGTCGAAGGTGTAGCACGCTTGCCTAGTAGATACCTATTCACTCTTGACTTGAACACACCGGGGTTATAATTTACCGGAAACACTGACGAGGGCAGGGCATTCCACTCCTAATCCTGGCTGTTAATCCTGTATACCAAGTTTCGAACAAATCAGTTGTAAAATACAACCTGTAGAGGAGTAATAACAAACTGATACACAAAAGCAAATTGACCGTACTTGAAGCAGAGACTTGAGTCTATACTTAAATAAGCACACATTAAAAAAATATAACCCCTGACCTCTCACCCAATTATAGCTAAGAAGCATTTTGATCACATCAGTTTTCCAACATAAAAACTGCATCAAAATTTGTTTATCCGTTTGAGAGCTACGATTCTCACCTCCATTCCCCCACCCCCCATTATAGCTAAGAACCATCTCGTTTACCTCAGCTTTGAAACATAAAAAACCTACCCTATATTATATATATATATAATATAGGGTAGGTTTTTACCCTATATTATATATATATATGTATAATACCCCATATATATGGCTAAATAGATCCATTCGTTTGGAAAATAAGACTCTCACCCCTCCCACCCCTCATACAGCTAAGAACCATCTTGTTTACCTCAACTTTGAAACATAAAAACCACTGTGAAATTGGTCCATTTGTTTGAAAGATACGATTCTCAGACCCCCTTTTTTCAACTCCCCCCCCCCCCCCCCCCTTATAGCTAAGAACCATCTCGATCACATCAGTTTTCAAACAAAAAACTGCATCAAAATCGGTCCATTCGTTTGGTAGCTACGATCTTCACCCCCATTCCCCCCCCCCCATTATAGCTAAGTACAATCTTGTTTTAACTCAGCTTTGAAACATAAAAGACTGCAGTTAAATTGGTCCATTCGTTTGAAAGATATGATTCTCACCCCCCACTCCTCTCTTCCATTATAGCTAAGAACCATTTCGTTAACCTAAGCTTTCAAACATAAAAAACTGCATTTTAACATAAAAAACCGCATTGAGTAACATATTTTACACGATGTTGTTAATCAAATTACAATATTGACGAACAACTTATATTAAGTTTATTGACATTGAACAACCTTACCTAAGTCTCCGATTTATATCGGAGGAAACTAGAAGATAAAACAAAAAAAAAACATATTAAACCGCAGCTAAATCGGTACATTTGTTTGGAAGCTACGATTCTCACCTCCTTTTCTCACCTCCCCCTTCCTCCCTCCCCCTCCCCATATAACTAAGAACCATCTCGATCAAAATAGCTTTGAAACAAAAAAAACCGCTTCAAAATCGGGCCATTCGTTTGGGAGCTACGATGCCACAGAAGATACACACACCCACACACACAAACACATACACACATACACACACTCAGTGATACCCTTAACTTATAACACCCGTCTCTTTGTTCGGGGGTTAAAAATATGTTAGAACACTACGTAGGGGACAGGAAAATTAGAAAAGCACATTTCGTGTGTGGCGCCCGCCCTACCTCGTGCCTCTACAGTCGTCTCCCAATCGCCTAGTATTAGCACTCTTTTTAATAATGTACTTGCAACCATATATGGAACGAAATAAATGACTTAGTCGTTTGTACTTTAGCACTCCCGCTAATAGAACTACTAGGTTCCCGCCCGCGACTTTGTCCGCGCGGGCTACTGTTTATCGCGCCAAAAAGCATCTTATTTTCTTCTTAGATATTAAAAATTTAAATCTAATGCAAAAGTAGTATAGCACCAATGCACTTGATGTTTTTTGACAGACTTGTTCTTTCGTTTCCATGGCAAGCACAGAGCATTTTGTGGTGGCAACCGTTCCTTACAGTGAGTAATCAACATTTTCCAGTTTTCCGTGGAACTTACAATTTTTCGGAATATAAAGTATTCTATCTTTTATTCCAGGGTTTAAGCTATCTCCATTCTAAATTTCATCAAAATCCTTCCAGCCGTTATCACGTGAATGCTCCCCAAACAAACAAACAGACAACATTTCTCTTGTATATATTGGTATGGACTAGTAACACGCCCCGGATGAGCACGGGTAGCGCTCACACCGCGGCATTTTTCCTATTTTTAACATTTTTATATCCGTCGTAACTTCTAAATGAAAGTTCCGATTCTAATAATTTAGAGAGGAATTTACATGTAATTGTAACTTTTAAACTTTCGCGATTCGAACACATAGTTAAATATTTAAACGGGACTTAATCGCGCTGAAAACTTAAATTTGTTTTTTTTTTTCTTCTCGTCTTTTCGTGACCACGGTCAATGCAACTTGATCGAAACGTCGAGGTAAATAAATATTAAGTTTTCAGCGCGATTAAGTCCCGTTTAAATATTTAACTACAATTTGCATGTACTTATTCAACAATATCTCAATCGGCTATGACTTTCGTGTTTACTGTCAAAAACATTGATCTAGGTTTAGGTTTAGGACTACTGCTACTGTTTATCGCAAAAAAATAAAAATAAACAGACAACGTTTCACTTATATAATATATTGGTATAGAAGGGAGCTCCAATATCAAAGAGACGCGACGTTTTACTAGTGCACGTTCGTACAGAATATACGATGCTAGATGGTCCATCCATGCATACCAATATATAAAAGTGAAACGTTGTCTGTTTATTTGTTTGTTTGTTTAGGGAGCTTTCACGCTATAATGGCTGGATGGATTTTGAGGAAATTTGGAATGCAGATACCCTGGAATAAAACATAGGATACTTTATATCCCGGAAAATGTTGATAACTCACTGTAAAGAACGGTTGCCATGGAAACGAAATAACAAGTATGTCAAAAATCATCATGAGCATTGGTGCTATACCTACTTTCGCATTGATTTTTAATATCCTAGAAGATGTGTCTGGTTGTCGACATATTGAATTTTTATTACGGTCATGTCTAGTATTGGCAAGATTAAGAAAAAAAGATTGACGTAAGAAAAATCAAAATCTGTTCCCACGTTTAGTCTATATAGTGCCATAGTTAAATATTTAAACGGGACTTAATCGCGCTGAAAACTTAAACCCTTAAACCCTTACAACCCTTAAGTTACAACTATATAGTGCCACAAAGGAACAGATATACATACATAACATATATAGGTTGATAAACACAATACCCTCCGCTAAGTCGGATAATAAATGTAGGGATCCCTTTCAAATCTACATACCTACATAGGCTGATAAAGACAACGTTCAGTCTGGTAATAAATGTAGGGATCTCTTTCAAATGTACATACATAGGCTGATAAACACAACTCTCAGTGTGGTAATAAATGTAGGATCCTTTTAAAATCTACATACATAGGCTGATAAATACAACGCTCAGTCTAATAATAAATGTAGTTTCAAATCGATTCGACAATTTTGTTTGGAAGTGGTCGAAAAATGAGTAAGTGATTAAGATAATTAAGATTTGCTTCCATAGTTCCATAGTTTGACGGCCGGTTGGTCTAGTGGCTAGTGACCCTAGGAACGAAATCAAATGGTTGCGGGTTCGAATCCTGCAAGGGGCAATCATTTGTGTGATGAACAAGAAATGTTTGTTTCCGAGTCATGGATGTAATATTCGTATTTATGTATGTTTATCCGTAATCTAGTGCCCATATTACAGGGTATCCTAGTTTAGGGCTAGGTAATTGGTGTGGAATTGTCCCAAATATTATTATTATTATTATAATAGTTACAGGTCGAGCTAATAGCACAGAATAAATAATAGCAGAAGTTGCACTTCGCGCAACCATTAAAAGAAATAGCGACTCTTGCTACTAAGCAACAAAGTGCAATTCAGCTCGCATAAGCGCTCAGTGCCTAACGCGATATTCACCTAAACGTTGCCGCTCTCTTCTATCGCGTAACTCTGTCGCTTTTTGGCGCGGAGTGACGCGCAAGCTGTGGCGCTATGGTTGTCAACTTGCCGTTGCTACTATAATATTCATCGTCTATCTACCTACTTGACCACCTAATCTATCTTATGATGACACAGCCAATTAGGTAGATAGAAAATTAATTTTAAAGTCCGTCTTTTGTAAATAACAAATGAATATAAACCTTCAATCTTTAGGCTACCCAGATACCTCTTTGTTTAACATTCCTCATTAACTTACTAACATAATATTTTCACAATTTTCACTAATTAAAAAGTTCGTACAAAAACATAAATAACACTCCTTTTTTTGGGCAGTCGTGTAAATAAACTGGTTGTTTACATTTTCACTATACTAATTCTTGATTATCTCCTAAACACGTGGACCGATTTACATGATTCAAATGGATAAAATGGTTTTAGACCTAGACCTTTCTTCATTTGAAAAATCGTTAAGATATCTCAACAAACAAAAAATCACATTTTCAAGTTGCTCTCGTAATTATGCAACATATATCTCGTAATTATGAAACGCGTAACAATTCTTTTAAAAACTATAAAAAAAAAACTTTTTGTCTTTTTTCCTACTAAGGCATCCCTTCACACAACAATTTTTATTATTGTTACGTTTCGCCATTACTAGCGAAAGTTCAAACAAGCGACACGGTAAGCGTCTGAATGCAAGCGCGCGGCGGCTGGCCTCGCCTGATTTGTAGCCCCGGGGCTCGGCAATCTGTAGGTTATTAGCTCGCGTATGTAGGTAAAGTGACAGATGCCTGCTAATAGCCCTGTGTAATTTAACTTCAGTTCCAGTTTAAACCCAGAAGTCCATTATGGAAATGACATTTAGATACCATAACTTATCTCTAAGCTATCTACCAAACTTAGATAACATATAGTTAGTCATCGAAACTTAGATTACATATAGTTAGTCTTCGAAACTTAGATTACATATAGTTTCCTGATGTCACTTGGCAAAGTTTCAAAATTGTAGCTTGATGTAACTTGACCTATTTTTGCCCGAGTACGGCCAAGCTAGGGAAGGGTAATTAATGACCACATACTCACTGCTATAATTTTTACCTGACTACAGCAAAGCAAGGGAAGGGTAATGAGTTTAACAGTCTATTTACCTATGTATGCATATATATCTATGTATGTGGATGTTCCACGATAGTGTCGCCCTTATTGGTCCGATTTTGACAAGCAAGTTCCTTTTCGATTCGTCTTTATGTATGGAGGGTCATATGCTATTGTTTACCCAACTACGGCAAAGCAAAATAAGTTTTATGAGTTCAAACTAAACACTTGGTTGATTTTGACAAGCGAGTTATCAATAGATTCGTCTTCATCGCAAGAGTGGCATAGGCTATTTTTTACCTGACCGTAGTCGGGTTTTAGTTTTTGAACTTATCTTCAAATATATTTTTAATAAAGATATGACCTCACAGATAAAATTACAATGAGAAGGTTATGTAAGTACTAGTTCCTCGGTTGTGGACAATAACAAGGTGCAAAATACAAAAGTAGCCTTCTTTGGCTTTATGCTCCGGACGAGAGGCCTGTTTGCGTTCAGTTCAGTGAGTAATTGTTTTCCAACACGAGATCAGTGAAAGTCTAGTCTAGTCTAGTCTAGTGGCTGAACTGACTTGCAAACTGGCCTCGTGTCCCAAGCGCATTAGTTACAATCGGAGTGGCGTTTGTGTTCATGTCATCATATAATGTCAGCCTTTAGAAGTCCACTGCTGAACATAGGCCTCCATACTTCGCTTGCTTGTTCGTGGTCGCCATTCGAGAACCTTTATTCCCCAGCGGTTCTCGGTTCTACGAACTATATGGCCTGCCGATTGCCACTTCAACCTGCAAACTCTGAGAGCTATGTCGATAACCTTGGTTGTTCTACGGATTTCCTCATTTCGGATTCTATCACGTACGTAGGCGTTGTGTTATCTTTGTAAAAATGCACATGAAGCACGAACGGTTGAAATGTGTCTGTGTGAGTCGTTTTGCCTGTAATTGTATCTAGTCCAGTTTTTACCCGACTAAAACAAAGCAAGAGGAGGGTAATGAGTTTAACTGTCTATATATATGTATGTATGTATCTATGTATATGGTTATGTGGATTCGATTTTGACAAGCGAGGTATCATTCGATTCGTCTTCATCGCAAGAGTGTCATAGGTTTTTTTTTACCTGACCGTAGAAGGGTTTTAGTTTTTGAACTTATGTTTTGTATAGATCGATGTATGACCTAGTAAAATATAATTTAATTGTCTTACAGGAACCATTACTCAAGCTGCGAAAAGCAAAGTTGCAGCACTCTGCTACCTGCCACAATTTTCCGGTTCGGAACCGGAAGAGCCAGTTTGCGCGCCAGTCATGTTTCCGGTTCACTTCGGTATAATGGGTGAAGGAATATTTAATAATTAGAGGTCTACCTTTAGGGGTCTCAAAGCTGAAGTATTGATTGAGAAGTTTGGGCGATTATGGATATTGTTTGACAGCTCAGATTTAGATGTAAAGAGCATGTAACTTTATTGGCATACAGGTCTGTCAATAAATCATCATCATCACTCATTATTAGCATACAAGTCTGCCAATAAATCATCATCATCACTAATCTATATTAGTCCACTGCTGGACAATGGCACAATTCGGTCATTTTACTCCTTAAACTAAACTAGACTAAATTTCTTCAAATGTAATTTAAACCTAGTCGACTTTGTAACAAGGTATTTTTGCCCCTGGCATCTATTTTAAACTTACGTCAATTTAAGTTGCACCGCTTAAAATAACGTAATTTAAACAGTTTTTTAACACGCTTCGTTTGAATAAATTCGGACACGTTCTGAGACAGTGTTTGAACGCTGTACTCTCGCCGCGTTGAAACAAAGTTGATTTTACGGTGACAGGCTTTAGTGATAGCTTAGTGAGTGAGGATTAGATGCCAGGGGAAAAATACCTTGTTTCGAAGCTAACAAGGTTTAAATTTCATTTGAAGAAATTAAGTTTAGTTCAGGGGATGTCCAAATTGCTACCAATGTCTCCCAAGGCACACCGCTGATCCCGATCTTCGGCTCTTCTTTTCCAATGAGTGCCAGCTACCTTGCGCAGATTGTCGCTCCATCTAGCTGGAGGACGTCCTTCACTACGTTTGGCGATTCGCAGGCTCCACTCTCGATCTCGTCTACGAACGATTATCGGTTCTTCATTTTTTCTGCCAATAAATGATTAGGTCTAAACTTCAGCCATTTTTAAAAACATACAATTTCTCAGCCTGCAATGAAACTCGTGTCAATCTATAGGGAATAGAGTCTGGTGTCAGAGTTCGTCAGGCCGCCCCAGGGGCTCTGACATGGCTTAACGACTGCTATATATCAATAACAGCCGGGCCCGACAGGTTAACGTGCCCTTCGAAGCACGCAACGATGGAAACCGCACATAACTTCGAAAAGTCATTGGTGCGGAGCCTAGGATCGAACCCGATATCGTTGGATTCTAAGTCACTAATAAACTGCTAGCTAGCCTGCCATAGCTCCATATTAAGGAACAAAAAGGGTTGTATAAATATAAGTTGATAATAAGTCCATATTAATAAGTACTTTCCGAGATATTTTAGTTTGAAATATGTTTTCGTAGCTTACAAGCGTTTGGAACACATGCTACTTTTAACCCGACTGCGCGACGATAGGTAATGTGTTTATCAACTTATGTATGTACTTATGTATGTTTGTTCCTTGTGGCGCTCTTGAGACCAAATGCGTGGGCTGATTTTGATGATTCTTTCGTCAATCGATTTAAGACATGGCAGTAACAAAAATTCAATATGGTGACAATTAGACACCATCTTGAGATAAAGAAAAGAATAAAGTCGACGATAGGTACTTGAAAATCATTTATAAGTTTCTCGTATAATTTTAAATTTCGAATGACAATTTAGGATCTTTTATGAATTTAAAGTTTGGTTATTAACAACAAGCACAAATTAAAAATATATAATTAAAAACAAAAAAAAATGCTAAAAAAAGAAAACACTGCGAACAAAACCAAAAAGAGGCAAATAAACTAGAACCTGGACTTGACTGCAAACTGGATTGAACTGCACGACCCGTAGATCCTCTCCACGGAACATCACTACTACTCCAGGATTGAACTGCACGACCCGTAGATCCTCTCCACGGAACATCACTACTACTCCAGGATTGAACTGCACGACCCGTAGATCCTCTCCACGGAACATCACTACTACTCCAGGATTGAACTGCACGACCCGTAGATCCTCTCCACGGAACATCACTACTACTCCAGGATTGAACTGCACGACCCGTAGATCGTCTCCACGGAACATCACTACTACTCCAGGATTGAACTGCACGACCCGTAGATCCTCTCCACGGAACATCACTACTACTCCAGGATTGTACTACACGACCCGTAGATCCTCTCCACGGAACATCACTACTACTCCAGGATTGTACGTGAAGCGTTTGAAATTAAAAAGTTTCCCAATTTCAACCGAGGGAATGGTTTCTAGTTGGCTGCGTCGTGGAATCCCACAGCAAGCAAGTGTTCGCGTCGCGGTTTATGTCAGAAGAAATCAGCAGATGTCGTTAGTGTTGTGTGTCGTGACTATTATGAATTTTTACAAAACCAAATGCGGGTAGTTGGAGACAACGCTCGCCCTTCTCGACGCTGACACCCGCTACTTCAGTCTTCTCGTGACCACGAGCAATGCAACTTGATCGAAACGTCGAGGTAAATAAATATTAAGTTTCAGCGCGATTACTTGTGTTCGAATCTCGAAAAAGTTACAACAGGCAAATAAGCTTTAGATTCTTGTTTTTTTTTAAATATAACTTGCATGAAGAGTAAGCTCGCCAGGTTTAACCTGATCCCGCCAAAGGAGAAATGAATTTAATGTATTTTTCAAAATCAAGAATCTACTTGTCTGGCTCATTTTAGTTTTGTTCGAAGTCAAGTTGTATTTACACGACTGCCCAAAGAAAGCAGTGTATTGTTTTTAGCATTCATTCATTTTTTATTCCACCATAACTTTTAAATGCCAGGCCTGCCGATGAACAGGTTTAGACGCATCGTTAGAATATATACATATGCTATATTTATTTTTTTAAAACATTCAGTTTGGTGGCAGTATGGCTCCATATTCAAAATTAGATTAAAAAACAGTGTGGGTAACAAATTGAAGGCACATTCCAACATCATATAATTTATTGGCAAAAGCTTTTTTTTGGCAGGGCAGGCGTGTTTTTTAGCTTATGAAATTAATGTCACAGACAACAATTCCTACATGCACCATCCCAAAGTTGCACGACAAATTAATATAATATATTATTGTGTTATATTTGTCAATTAAAAATTTTCTTGAGACGCAAAGCACAGGGTTTGCCATTATTTGGATTGTGACTGGCTCATCCAGTGCTGATAATGTTATGCAGGAGTATAATGTTACACTCGGTCAATTGCCACAACTTCCTGTTTACGGCCGGAAGTATCCGATTGCGCGAACACACAGAGCACAAAATACAGGTTTCCGGCTATGAAAATAATTGTAGTTATATATATGTTTCTGCTATATATCATCACTTTCATGCACAGTATGATCACGCATTTAAAAAAAGCGTTTTTAGTTTGAAATGGTAAATTCAGGGGACACCACATAATTGATATTCAACTGTAGTAGTAAGCTATAGCGGTTTACTACTGCGATTAAGAAACCAACGATACAGGGTTCGGTCCTAGGCTCGCTCTGTGCTTCGGAGGGTACGTTAAACTGTCGTCGGCTGTAATTGATTAATAGCAGTCGTTAAGCTATTTAAGAGGCCAACGACAAACTCTGACACCAGAGGACAGCACTACCTCAAACAACTTACAATAACAAGAAAATGTATATTTGGTAAATTCTACGAGATATGGATGTGACGGATTAACCAAAAATGTACCTTACATACAGTTAATTATATGGACGCAGTGCTTTTATTAACCACAATAAAATTAAATAAAATGAATGGGCTCATATACAAGACACTCACACACGCGCATACTTACACTCACATAAGATACAATCACTCACAAGTAAAATTATTATAAAAATACATTAAACCCGACTGCTAACAAAACTATTGAATACGAGCTGACCGCCCGCAAAAATAATCACATTAATTATAAAGGCGAAAGTTTGTATGTGTGTAAGGGTGTGTGTGTATGTTTGTTACTTCCTCACGCTTAAACGGCTGAACGGATTTTGATAAAAATTAAGTACGGGGGTAGCTTATATCCTGGATCAACACATAGACTACTTTTTATCTCGGCAAAGGATCATGCCCAAAACCAAGCTAAAGATGCGTCATCACCATTCATGTACCAAAAATATTGGTCTTAATTATGAATCCTTCTAATATATTTTTAGCCCTAATGGAATAGGGGTTTAATAATAAAATAATATATAACGTTGCTTGATTTGTATCGGCGACCACAGCCCCATAAAGGAACATCAGATGCCGACCGGCAACTGTCAAGTTTTCAACCGAAGTTAGTGAAAGAAAAGCAGATTTAAAATCGATTTACATAATACTGTATAATATTTTTTGAGATATAGGTACATATATGTCAAAAAATATTTGATACTTACTGCCTTTTCAGTTACTAACACGATAATCCACCACATTTTTCATTTGCTGACTGGAAACAATCTTTAAATTGATTTAAAGTAAGAATACACACGTTCGTAAAAGAATGAAACTATTGTTACGTAACCAAAATATCGATTTGATAAATCGAATTCGTATAGCATAACTACCGATGTGAACTATGGTCACAGAATACCTAATAATACTCTATTGTTACAGCCAGACTGTCACTGTCACTGTGTGAGACTGTGTATGTCACTGTGTCGCGTCATGTCAGTGTGTTATTGTGTTATGAATGCCTTAGTTTATGTAGCCTATCTTTTTAGATATCTATCTATCGGTAGTGATGCTACCGATATGAACTATGGTCACAGAATACCTAATAATACTCGATGGTTACAGCCAGACTGTCACTGTCACTGTGTGAGAATGTGTGTGTCACTGTGTCGCGTCATGTCACTGTATTATTGTGTTATGAATGCCTTAGTTTATATAACCTATCTTTTTAGATATTACGGTTTCTCCAAATTCCCATCAAATATTTAAACGATTTTCTTTTTATAATAATCCTTAGTACATTTCCGGTCTTTTGGCAACAATTTGGTCCAGACGCAATTTCAGCCTGACTTCCAAAGAATATTGAGCAAGATCCTTTATGGTTCCTGAGGGACGCGGGTGAAATCGCGGAGCGCAGCTAGTATTTATATAAGTTTAATGTTTCTTTGTTACTTACATATATTATTATAAATAAAAAAATAGTTGCAATTGCAATATTAGACTATTGTATTGACATTATCTATCTCTTGACTATCTATCTATCTATTGACAGAAAAATATAAAATTGAAAATTTTGTAAGAAGCTTAAAAGAAAATTGCAACTGTTTAGTTATATGAACTATACACTATACAATAGTATTTTAAAGACCTGTATTGACCCGATACCGACGTTGGTTTCTAACGTAAAGTAACTACCTTTCAAAAAATAAAAAAAGAACCTTCGAAACCAGATCTAATCAGGCGGAGATATTCAGTAGCCCCCTTTTTGCCCCTCTTTGGAGGAAGTTACAATAAAACATCCCCGACGACTACACAATTCTCAAAATTCATTTGAACTTGTATACCAAGTTTCGTCTAGATCGGTTGAGAAATGAGACCTGTAGAGGAGAACAGACAGAGATCCGGACAGCGCGCGGACTGACATACGAAAAGCATATTTTATGCCCAAGCTGAAACGGAGACGCTTCGCTCGCGCTTCGCACTCGCTCAGTCAAAATAAATACAATGAATATCCCTGAACTGTAATCTATACTTATAATAAAGCAACAGGAACAAAAAAGACCTCAAGATTAAAAAAAAAAAAAAAAAAAAAAAAAAAAATAATGCATACATACAGACGAACAACGTCTCCTTTTCTGAAGTCGATTAAAAGAGAAATGGTGTAGGGTACTTAAAATAAGCTACTGATCAAGAATAGAACATTTTTAAAATTTGTGTCTGTATGTCTGTTTGTCAGTTTGTCTATATGTTTGTTCGCGCATCATTTTATAACTATTGGACTAATTGCGATGCGGTTTTCACTGTTGGATAGATTAGAATATGGTTTAAAATCTAGGATAATTAATATCTCAATCCGCTGATTAGATGCCGAGCAATCGATAAAATTCTATTAGACGGCTCAACGAACTTTGGTCTTTCAACGAAAGAAAGGCACTTTTGGTCCTGGAATAACTCGTATGGGCGACTTTTAAATTAAATGACCACACGAGCAAAGCCGCGGGCACAGCTAGGTTAAAATAAAACGAATACAATTTCGATATAATACAATCTGTCTGCAACCTTAAATAAAATAGTAAACGCTCATGCACTATTAAATACTATCAACCTTAAATAAAATAGTAAACGCTCATGCACTATTAAATACTATCAACCAATTAGTGCATAGTTTTACAATGTTTCCAATTTTTTAACGGTTTTATTCTTCAGCTTGCCCTGTTTGCTTTAACCCGACTGCACAAAGGGTTATGTATTTAGGTTGTATGTATGTTTGTTTGTTTATGATTTTGATAAATGAGGTATCATTGGATTCGTCTTGATCACGAGAGTGCTATATGATATATGAAATGTCAAGAAAACTTATATGGCGGCTGATGCTGCCAAACAAAAAGGTATCAAAATACAGGTCTATAAAAGACAATTTCAAAAATATATAATTCTAATAACTGAACTGTAGCAATTTTCTTTGAAGCTACAATATTAAAAATTTTAGATTATTAAAGTAAATGTAAATACTTTAATCTTATGTTAATTGCAACTATTAAAGTAAAAAAAAAATGTAAGTAAAAAGGAAACATTATTTTTTTAATAAAAGAATTTTTTTAAAATTAATAGTAGCCTATGTGTTAATTAATAGTAGCCTATAGGTTAATCCAGGCTATAAGCTACCTCCATACCAAATTTTATCGGAATTCTCATAGTCATTTAAGCGTAAAGAAGTATTAAACCTACAAACTTTCTGTAATATATTTTTGAGATTATGCTGATGATATTATTTTTGGGGGCGGTCATCTCGTAGCCAATAATTTTGTATGCAGTCGGGTTTTTTGTATTTTTCTAACAGTTATAGTATATAGATTTTTTGATGTTAAAAAAGATTACTAAGCTATGTTTTGGACAAGGTCAATATTGGAAAAGAATTTGGAGAACATTGAAACTAACTTGCTGGAAGACTATTTTTTGATATGGCGAAAATTGCGATCAAATAAAAACTAGGATTAATTTTGCTAGCTTGTAAATAAAGTTTGCAGGTAGACTAATTTTGTGCTTTATTCAAAGGTTTTGATTGGGTGTTGAAGATCAAAAGTTTTGCCGCATGCACAATTCTCATTTATAGAGGTGATTAAACAAATGGATAAAAAATATAGCGTAATTGATTGAAGAGGTTTTCATAAAACAATCTGCATTTTTGTAGAAGGTAAATGACTTGATATTTAAAAAAATATGATATTTAAAAGCTTTCATTTAACTTACAATGTTTGTATGTATGTTAGTTTGTTTAGGTCAAATCTTGCAAGGTCTTAATTAGAAACACTTCCTCATATCCTAGGATCAGATCCTGACTATAGAATTCCTCAACGGTTGACAGCATAGACACGAAATTTTGTATACGCATTTAATTGTGCTAGCCCATTCTAAGTTTACCATGACATGGCTACTGCATAAAAGCTACTTTTTTCAGATGATTTTTAATTAACTGATTTTAAAAGTTTGCGGACGAAATACAAAACGAAATACGCAACTTTAAAACTAGCTGTACCCGCGGCTTCGCACGGCTCTTTAAGTTCAAAGTACCATAATGTGCTATTCCAGGACCAATATACCAACACTTGAACAAAATTTCTTCAGCCGTCAAAAATACTTTATCAATTGCTCGGCTTCTAACTCACCGGATTGAGATACCAATTACACCAGATTTAAATAAAACCCTAAGCTATCTAACGATGAAAACCGCATTGCAATCGGTCGCGTAGTTTTTACGTGATACTTGAACACACAAACATACAGACAAACAGAAAGAAAGACACGATTAACAAAAAAAAAGTTGTTTTTCTTAAAAAAGGTATTGATTGTTCAATACCTTTTTAAGCACCCAAGAGCATTTTTTTCATTTGAATTTATTTAGTAGTTTGGGTGCGATGCGCGGTCAAGATACGGACAAACAGACAGACAAAATTAAAAAGTAAAACAGTTTGGCTTCAGTATCGAATATAGAGAACCATGCAAAAAATATTTTTTATTACTGAAATATTAACATAACTTTGGACCCATATCCCGCAGAAACCCTTTACTTATTTGGGATAAAACGTGTCCTCAATGTTAACCCATCATATAACTTAAGACAGTGCCAAGTTGCATCAAAACCCGTCCATTACTTTCAGCGAGGTACGTGTTATTTTAAATAAGTTTCAACCCCTAAATAATAACCCATAAATTTTTAGATATATAAAGTATCATATGTCCTACCTCGTAGTACAAACTCAAATCATACCAAGTTTCTTTTGAATTCATCCAGTAGTTCCGGCGGCGTGATGCGCGGCTAAGGTACAGACTGACAGACATACAGACAAAAATAAAAAAAACATACAGTTTAGGCTTCATAATAGAATTAGAGTAACATCCAAAAAAAAAAATATTATTAATGTACAGAATTTGGACCCATATCCCACAGGAACCCTTTATTTTTTGGGACAAAATGTATCCATAATTTTCACCTATCTTATAAACTATGTCTGTGCCCAGTTGCATCAACATCCGTCCAATAGTTTCAGAGTGCTAAGTGTTCTTTTAAATAATTTTCCACCCATATCCTGCAGGAACACTTAATTTTTTCAGGGTGAATAGTATTCAATGTCTTACCTCGAAGTGTGAACTCAAATCATACCAAATTTAATTTGAATTCATTAAGTATTTTCGCCGTGGTACGCTTCCAAGGTACAGACAGACAGACGGACAGACAGACAGATAAAAAAAAATACAGTGTTGGCTTTAGTATTGAACATTGAACGCCCTCCAAAAAAAAACCATAATATCTTCAATCTACAGAATTTGGGACATTATCCCGCAGGAACTCTTTATTTTTTTGGGATAATAAGTATCCTCAATTTTAACCCATCATATAAACTATGACTGTGCCAAGTTGCATCAAAATCCGTCTAGTAGTTTCAGAGTGGTAAGTGTTTTTTGAAATAACTTTCATCCCCAATCCTGCGGGAACCCTTTCATTTTTCGGGATGAAAAGTAGCCCATATCCTACCACGTAGTATGAACTCAAATCATACCAAGTTTCATTTAAATTCATTCAGTAGTTTCGGCGTGATGCCTAGCCAAGATACAGACAGACAGACAGACAGACAGACAGACAGACAGACAGACAAAAATGAAAAAAAAAACAGTTTTGGTTTCAGTATCGAATAAAGAGTAAGGTCCAAAATAAAATTTCAAAATATCTTCAATGTACAGAATTGGACCCGTTACAGTTTTATTATAAGTATAGATAGATATATAGATAATTATATGCATAATTATAATGCAACAAACAAATTTGCATTAATATTTTTCATATTTATTACTTCTCATTTTTTCTGTCATTAAGTAGATCTTACACACTAATTAATAACAAGATGAATAGTTGACACACTAATTAATAACAAGATGAGTAGTTGGTGGCAAGTTTACTACAATGTGGTCAGCGCTACGATTTGCAGAGCTGAAGAGGGAGGGAGTTCCAAAGCTAGGATTCTAGTATAATGGGCGGTCATATTATTTGTAACTTGTCCATATTACAATGAAAACAATATCGCTTGGGATGGAATGGACTCCACGCAACTACGAGTAATTAAAGAATAAATATTTTATGTGAAAAAGGGTTTCAAAAACAAGGGCAAAAGCTAGTTCTAAAGCAAAATGTGTGTTGATACAACTTTATTCAGTGTAAGTTAATATTTAATCTAATTGTTTTAACTTTAAAAGTCAAAACTAATTTCGAAATACAAACTGAAAATCTCTGAGAAAACACTTAGATTAAAATATCCAATTTAAAATTTCTATTTGTGTTCCACGAGTGTAAGCACACGGGCGGATAATATTTCAAAGTAGTAGACATGTAAAGATAACAATATGAACTGTTCTCGTCACCTACAAATGGCATATATGTCGCAGGTTGTAGCCAGTACAAACAAAGATGTCTAGCTCCACTGCTGAACATAGACCTCTCCCAATTACCTATCCACTAATAATGTTGGTTCTCAGCAGGGATAAGAAGGGGCAGATCTATTATTAACCAGGCTAGACGGCTGAATAATTGTGTAAAACTAAGATATATGTGTGTGAAAGCAAATTCTATCTTGTACGAAATATTTATGATTTTATAGAAAACAATTTGCCTATTATCGACTTTGTGTAATAGGGATGAGATGATCAAATTAATGATATTAATTTTATTATCCACTATAATATTGTCCTTATGGAGCCACTACAATATGGTCAATATTATAGTATTATTTGAAAATGAGAAGAAGAGTGAAACGATTTATATTATTATCGTGTAGCTCTTTCTTCTCGTTTTCTAACTTGTTCTCTTCCACAGACGTCTCACAAGAACTCCAAACTAGCATAACAATGTCAGATGTTGAAGCAGCCGCCGCGCTGCAACTGATACCGGAGACTATGAAATTTATTGTATATATATATAAAAAAATGAATATGTGTATGTATGTACTCAATGCACTCCTAAACAATTGAACGGATTGTGACGAAACTTTGGCAGGGCCTTCTGATGACGGTTTATGGCCAAAAAAACATCAAAATTTAGAAGAAAAAACAAACAATATCTTAAAATATTGAAGGGTATAAAGCATTTGAAGCTTTTGAATAAAATTGACCTAAGCTTTTGAAACTTTTGACAAAATGAAGCGAGTCAAAGAGGTAGAGACTTCTGAAGACGAGAGTTTATGGGCAAAAAAGTATAACAATAAAAAAAAAAAGACATCCTAATTGTCATGTTTGAAGATTGCACGCGGGCAAAGCCGCGGGGCGCAGCTAGCTGTTAATAAATTCCAGGACCAATATGATAATCTAACAGACACAACAGATTTTCGTGCAACGTCAAGTCTTTACGTGTTTTTTTAGATATACTAGAAACGGAAATGCGTCCCCAGTTCAGGTTTTTGAATGTGCTTCAAGGGACGTTCAAATTACATCCCCGTATGTTTCCTTTCAGCACCGAGACAGGCAACGACCGACTCAAAGGCTTTGTGTCGAACCGCCTGGGAAATACCTCACATTGTGTCCAAATAGTTGTGCGCTACGAAAATAGTTACTTACGGACCAAATATAAGTGGGCTTTCGATGAGGCTTCTTATCAGGGGATAAGGCGTTTATCGTTTACTTTCTATCTCAGTGAGATTTTGTTTGTTTGATTTTGAAACGAAAATAGAATCATTGTAAATAGGAATATATATTTTTATGGTGTATATTATTATTGTTTTAAAACTTGCGCGTGCGGAAATGCTGCCAATAATATTACACGACTGCCGAAAAAAAGGAGTATTAAGGAGTGTTTAGCATTCATGTATATATTTATGTATGTATGTTTGCATGTGTGTGAGTTTATTTATTCCACCATAACTTTTACATGCCTGAACAAATTTAGTCGTAAGGGATATCGTTAGAATCCTTACATCCCCCCGAGTAAAATAGGCTATTTTTTTTTGAAAACATTCTATATGGCGGCAGAGTGGCACTAAAAAACTCGAAAAAATAATAAATATTCCATGTTTACTATATGGGTATCAAATTGAAGGTCTTGATAAGCACATTCCCACAGAATATAATTGATTGGCAAAAGCTCTTTTTTGGCAAGTCAGGCGTGTTTTTTAGCTTTTAAACTAGTTATTTATTCTGTACTGCAGCGTTCACTCTGAGACTTTGGGTGTGTCATAAGCCGTGACTTCGCTGGTAACAGTTCCTTTCTAAACAGATCGCAGTGATTCAAATAAAAATACAACTAATAATACCCATTATTACTAACCTTGCGCGCGCGGTCATTTTTCAGAGATAAAATTATCTCTCATGTTTAATTCAATTCCAATATATAAAATTTCGTTCAGCCCTATAACGTTTTTATCGATTTCACTCGTCGGATTGAAAAACCAAGTAGGGTAGACCGATGCGTATAGGATCAATTTGATTTTAAGGTTAAAAAAAATCTAATTCTTACAAAGAATCACAGTATTTGTTATTTGAGCTTTAATAAGTGTTTATTCTTCTTTACGTCCCACATACTTAAAATTATATAATAATAATATTTTCGTTTCATATAACGAAAAACTAAACTTCGAGAATTACCCGATTCATCCCAAATCTTGGGGCTGTCGGTTAATCTTTAAAATAGAAAATTCTTATAGGAACATGTTAATAATCATACCTAAAACTAAATTAAATCTTAATTATAAAATCACTTCAGTCAGTTATTGGCACATAAAACACAAGTGTACGGTCCTTTGGCACCTTTTCTTTGAGCGCAGTTTTCGTGACACCATTCTTCACATGCACTGCACTGGATCCAACCCTCTGTTGGCGGGTGAACAAATTTTTCTGAGCAAATAATGCAGTGCCAGTCTCTTACTATTTACTTTCATTCCAGGTGTAGCTTTATTCTTCCTTCTAACCTTCATATTCTGTTTATAATTGGCTTTTTCTTTAACTTCAGACTTTTTCTTCCCAGTGCTATCTTTTTTCTTTGCTTCTTTCATAAGAAGATTGACTTTATTTTGGGGTGATCTCAAATGCAATTTTTTTCCTTCTTCATGCCATTTATTCTTGCTTTTAACAGCCCTTCTGGTTTTCGAATGCTTAATTGTAGGTTTCTTTTCACAAATCGATGAAACCAATCTTCCTCGGATATTCCAGGTTTTTTATTAAACTTAAGTTATTTTTATATTTTGACATGTAACAATCTATCAGCAAACTTTTTTCATTGTCGCCTTCCATCTTTTGTTGACCGCCTCGACTCTTGATTATGCCCCTGGAAAAGATTGTTCTTCTTTGTAAGATTGTATAAGGCACGTTGGTCTCAGGTGCCTTACGTACAGTTAGTTGTTTAGCGACACGAGCACTGGAAAAACGGTTAATACCGCTTTTGATTGAGGAATTTTTCGGCAGCTTTTCTCATATCTTCTATTGATCTTGTTCAGTTTTTGTTTTATTTGTCCGAATCATCTAAAACAATGACAAATTAAACATAAATGACTAGGTATTTTAATTAATGGTCCGATTCGCCCCGAGTGCCATGATCCTATTTGCCTCATATCAATGGTTGTTATGAAATGAATTATGTCAGAAAACCAGTGGAAATTTTACTAAAAAAACAAAAGCTTTATCATAATTAGATCCATACCAAATAACGTTACACAAAAATATTCACAATTTCTCATGAATATAATTTTGAGCAATCATTATTACGTACCTTACAATTGGCGCGAAAACTGCCGTGGTATCATGTGTGAATGGCTCGCGATTGTCGTTGGCACTAATATACAAGCTGTAAAAAAAAACACGAATGGCAACCGACGCGGGGGAAGGGGGCGCAGTGATGTGTCGCTATGGCTGCGTTTAGTGTAGCGCAGTATTTTTAATTTTAATTTATTTCTTATTTTGATCTGAATCACCCAGTGATTCGATTCGCCTCAGTCTACCCTACACTATTTTTTAAGTCAAACCCTATCAAACAAGCAATGCATCAGTGAACCGCATCGTAATCAGTCCAGAAGCTTTCACGTGATGCTCGAACAAACAGATATATATAAAAATAGACAGACAGACACCATTTAAAAATATATGTTATTTTCTTGTTCAGAAGTTTATTAAAAGTCCCCTAGATCATATTTTAAATTATTTTAAGTTTTTACTGCTCTATTGGAAGTATAGAAGTATGGATAGTAAGAAAGAAAATTGATAGAAAGAAGATAGATCCCCACTAATATATAAGAGACAAACGTTGTTTGTTCGTTGGGGCGTTTTCACGCCATAAATCTATAACAGCTATGAGGAAGATTTAAATATAGGTATCCAAAATGAATACCTATATTTAAATCTTCATGGTATAGGTACTTTAGGTACTGCACAGTACAGAGATCAACCTAGGTTAAATTTATCTCGGAAAATTGAAAGTTTACTCGAGAAGTCGGTAAAATTTTGGTATATTGGTTTTAATCGCTTTCACGTCAAAACGGTGCCGATAAAAAACCGAAAAAAAACGTAAAATCCCGGGCGAAATCTAAAACGGCTTAACATTGTGTTGATGAAATTTTGAACATGTATACAGGTATAATATTATAGGTACTGTACGTACAATCCACATCAATAAATAAAAGTGAAACGTTGTCTGTTTGTTTGTTTGGGAAGCTTTCACACGATAACGACTGGACAGATATTTTGATAAAATTTGGAATGGAGATAGATTATACCCTGGAATAGCACATAGGATACTTTTCATCATCATCATCATCCTTCATGCTCAAAGGGCTAAACGGATTTTGATGAAATTTGGATTGGATATAGCTAATATCCTGGAATAACATATAGAATACTTTTCATCATCATCATCATAAACCCTCACGCGGGTAAACCACGGGGCGTAGCTAGTGCAGAGATAAACATAAAATACATTTATCACAGAAAAGGTAAGAAAACGGGATATATGAAAAATTTTGGTAGATTGCTTGTAAACGCTAACACATCAAAATATATTTAAGTAAATATAGGATACCTTTTATCATAGAATCGCAG
The DNA here is from genome assembly GCA_946251855.1 of Alsophila aescularia. Classification (NCBI taxonomy): domain Eukaryota; kingdom Metazoa; phylum Arthropoda; class Insecta; order Lepidoptera; family Geometridae; genus Alsophila; species Alsophila aescularia. The sequence continues at coordinate 54,651,483 of OX276373.1, forward strand.
GCAAATCCGCAGGGCGAAAGTAGTAGATACGGCACGGATAGAATATAGTACAATCTATCTTCTATCTTTACCTCCTTATATAAAAGCAATATGTACCAAACAGTCTGTACAAAGAAGATAATTTAAAAGTAAGTGGTATAGGGTATTTATAATAAATAAGCCAATGAACAAGAATTTAACTATCTGATCTAACTTTTCATCAGAAAATCGTGTCTTGCTAGCTCAACTGGGAATACACACTTCCGGTTACACATTGTCTAACGCTTTTCTCGAAATCACTCGCACAAAAGAGATTTTGTAAACAAGAAATTGTAAACAAGATATGTATTAGATATTTGTGAAGAAAGGGAATATTATTCTGATAATGACTAGCAAATAAAAACAAAAATAGTGCCTCCATTTTTTTTATTTGTGTTTTGTTTTTTGATTGGTAGAAAGAAAAAACTTGCCACACTAGGTACCTTACCTCTGGCAACTCTGATTTGACACTAATGACGACAGTGACATTCAACACGGCACAATGTATGTAGATCTGGCACTGACAGCTGATGGGTGACAGATGACAGGAACTTAAGTTTTTTTTTCTACAGTCTTCACTCGGGTTCTTTTTAGATGACATTGCGTTAAGAACGTTTTGTTATTTTATTATTATTTATATTCACATGTTATAATAGAATAATTGAAATAACAAAACATGTAAAATATAGAAATCTGTTTAATTTTATTCCCAATGCACGAAAAACACTAACTCAATAGAATGGAAAATATTAAAAGCTTTGTCCAAGTTTATATCTAGAAATATATTTTCTCTTTTGTTTCAGAAATGGAGGCTCAAATGTAGCCTAGTAAATAAGCTTTTAAATGAGGAATATATCATAACTACTGGAATTTCCTCGGAATAAAGTACAACTTCTGAACATCTCCTTTTAGAAAAGCGAGCTGAAAGTTATTACACATCAAAAAGAAGTTACATAATAATAAAAAAAAGGTTAAATACCGAAGTTTTTGTTAGCTGTAAATGTTGTTCTCTATGGCTGCAGACATTTGAAACGTTTAAATTCCTTGTTTAAGACAGAATAGTATGCAGTGAGAATACTGTCTAGGTGTACACTGCGCTTGTACAAATGCACAGGGAAATGCCGCGAAAGCCTCTTTTCTCCGTTGCCTCTATCGCTAATGATATTTTCGCGTGTGCAAGTTGAGCTTTGGAATGGACGGTGGCATGCTATAGTGATCATTATTTGAGTATTTTTTAGGTCCACTGGTTTAAGCTGTGCGTTGTCTGCCAGGCAGTCAGTCAGTAGCTATACCACGGTACAATTTTATAGGTAAGTATAGATTGCATTTTACTGTATTTTCAAGCAAGTGCTTTGTCGTATATAATTCAACAACTTACATACATCAATTTTATTATGATTAAACCATCATCATTTGATTTCACAGGACGACGATGATTATAGATAGATAGATATATAGATATATAGATAAATTACTCTTTATTGCATCTAACATTGTTCATAATATAATCTGATATATATAAATAGCGGTAACAAAATCGGTGGTCTTATCGCTTACAGAATCTTTAACAGTCAAACTTTAGATAAAATAACAATGATAGAAAATGAGTAGTTGGTGGTGACAACAAATTAAACAACTTAAAAGTAATAAATATATCAGAAAAATATGAATATATAAATATATCATCAGTCTGCAGACTGGCAGATGCAATACTGACGCAGGATACTGGCGATATTATTCAGCTTCCATTTAAATACACAAACCTTTCATAAATATTATTAAAATTATTTTCTTTACCTTTCTTGTCTCATTATTGCACGAACTGGTCCTAAGAGCGACTTCGTTGCGAATTAATTCTGTTACTGCCACTTTGTGAGTTGCCCTAAACTCCCATCTTCACTTCACCTGGTCCTCTTTGAATTGCTTCTAGTTCTTAGAATTTAATCTAAAATGTACAACACTGGATGTAATAAGCACAAATCAAAATTTTGTATAATTCCCGGAAACAGCATAGCAATCGGTCCAGTAGTTTTTACGTGGTGCGCTTTCGAGGTTGATTGATTGATTGAATGTCTCTTGTTATTCTAACGGTTGAATAAGTATAGAAAGAAGACAAAAAAATTGCCATCGTGTAAAAAAAATACGCCTAACAGTTAGCGTATTTCACGCGATAACTGCTGGACGGATTTTGATGAAAGGACTATGCCAGATCTCCAAAGTGACTTAGGCTCGATGTAAAATTAACGCGGACACAACTGAATAGTATTTTTATTTTCAAAGCATTATGTTTAAAGCTTTTGTGGTCAAGGGAATAATATAGCCAAGATTATTATTGAAATCTAATATAAAACTGATATATTATGTAGGTACCTACACTTTACGACCATGTTTAATATCATTTATAAAGTATTATTACCTATACCTGCTATAGTAGTAGGAACATAGGTACTCAATCTGAGAATCGAACCCTGGGCCTTCTCCGCTCTTGGCATGAGCTTGGTACTTAAACCACTAAAACGTTTATACAACAAATAATTAATTAACGTATAAGCAGAATAAAAAAATACGCATGCGTTTATTGTTGTTTATTTCTAATATCCTATAATAATATACTGAAATCATCTTAGTTTATTCTAATAGGAATCTATTAGAATAAACTAAGATGGGCTGTAGTTTTTTTTTAATTGATTTTGTTTATCGTTTTCATTTTAGTTTATTTACACTAATTACGAGTTATAGTGTCAACACTATAATTACTCGTAATTAGTATCAATTCACAGCGATTTCCGGTCATTTCTATTCATTTTTATTCTTATTTTTTAAATAACTGTTACTGAAAGTTATTATTTTACTAAGAAGTAATTACATTATTTTATAAGGACAATAATGTGGATAGATTTCGTGTCCGCAGCATTTAACTTTTAAAAGTCTTGCACAGCTATTTCCGGTCATTTCTATTCATATTAATTGTTTTTATTTTAATAACAGTTCCAGAATGTTATTGTTTTAATAAGAATGAATTAAATTATTTTAAATAGTCAATAATTTAGATAGATTTCGTGTCCGCAACATTTAACTTTTATAAGTCTTGCACAGCTATTTCCGGTCATTTCTATTCATATTAATTGTTTTTATTTTAATAACAGTTCCAGAATGTTATTGTTTTAATAAGAATGAATTAAATTATTTTAAATAGTCAATAATGTAGATAGATTTCGTGTCCGCGGCATTTAACATTTAAAAGTCTTGGAAGCCGAAAGCTGGCATCCTCCTTTAGAATGGAGATAGCTTATACCCTGGAATAAAACATAGGATACTTTTTATCACGTAAAATTGTAAGTTTCCACGGTAAAACTGGAAAATATTGATTACTCACTGTAAGAAACGGTTGCCATCACAGTCTGTGGTTGCCATGGAAACGAAATAACAAGTATGTCAAGAACATCAAGAGCATTGGTGCTATACCTAGTTTTGCATTGGTTTTTAATATTCTAGAAGAAAATAGGATGCTCTTTTCGAGTAAACAGTAGTCCGCGCGTACGAAGTCATGTTAGTAAACAGTAGTCCGCGCGTACGAAGTCATGTTAGTAAACAGTAGTCCGCGCGTACGAAGTCATGTTAGTAAACAGTAGTCCGCGCGTACGAAGTCATGGGAGGGAAAGCTAGTTTTTAATAAACTCATTTGGTTTTGTGTTAATATTACCTCATATCTCCAGGATATTAAAACGATTTTGGATGATAATTGTTTTATTCAATAGGGTAGGTCCCATATAATCTTCATTAAAATTGATTTAGTAGTTTTAATAAGTAAATCTATTTACTTTAGTGTGTATGTTATCTTATATCTTCGGGATTTCTGAACCAAATAAGATGATTATTTTTACTTGAAATAATAGACCCCCAGTGTGGCATAAATTTCATCAAAATTAGTTTAGTACCTTTTTACAAGCTCAAATGATGAAACCCTTTCGAGTTTGGGCTCATTTGGATTGTATTGATGAGTTATCTTGTCTAATGTGATATCCAGGGTCAGATGATGGAGCCAGAAGGTAGTAACAGGAATCCATTACCAAGATTGTGTGTTATTTTCATTAACTGATTTAATTCATATTATGGTAGGTATGTATATTATATTTAGTAAGGTATTTAGGTATTTATGTATGTACTGGTTTATGTATAATTATTTATATTATTATTTAATATTACTTATTATTATTTTGTTTTTTATTTACTTTGTTTCTTTTGTATTTATTGTTCAGTTCTTTGAGCCGCACTATTACTTTTACTATTATTTTTTTCACCACCTGGATGACTGGTGGATAATGCTGTTTAGCATTAAGTCGTTCCTTGTAAATTATTTTTGTGCAAAACAATTAAATAAATAAATAAATAAAATTCAAATAATGGAACCATTTCGAGTTTAGGCTTATTTCATTGGGCTCGATGGATTTCTTATTTGAAAGAGTTCCAAACAATAAAAAAAACAATATTACTTTCCGAAAATAAAAATGTTATACTAATACAAAAATCACACTTCACCACTTATATTATAAATCAGAGAAGAGTAGCCTCCGTTTTATACAGGTCAATAGAGTTTTAAAAATGATTACTCTCTCATCGAGCGGAAAACTTCGTTTGCGCGATGCAGACTTCCATACTACAGCTCCATACATTATAACTGACAGTCCATACAAAAGTTATAACATGCATAACACCGATTAGCGGCATCTATCTTTAGAAGAGTGTGTATGTTTGTGATTCCTTCACGCTCAAACTCCTGAAGAGATTTAGATGAAATTTGATACCAAAATAGCTTATGTCCTGGATTAACACATAGGCTACTTTTCATTATCATCATAATCCATCATCGTAAACCAAGGGAGTGAAATTTACAAGACTGCCCAAAAAAGTATTGTAATGGTTTTAGGATTCATGTATGTATGTTTGTATGTGAGTTTTTTATTCCACCATAACTTTTAAATGCCTGAACGTGTCACGAGGCGGTCCAGGGTTTGGGTTAGTTCTACTAGCCCAGGGACCAAACCATATTTTATACAGGTGTAGAAGAAACTTCGTGGCGCGAGCCACACCTGCGCAGTTGCAAGGCGTATATTCTGTCTACTGAATTCTATTTACATACGTTTCCTTCAGCTATATTCAGCAAACTTAGGTTTTGAAATGAAATATATTTAGGTAGTTATATATTACGTGTATATTCTGTTTTTTTAAAGTTAGGTGAAAAAACACATATTTGAGCGAATCAATGACAATTTAAGAAAGACAGGTTATTTGAATTTAGAATTAATAATGACAAACTATCAAATGGAATGAAATGGATTATGAAAGAATTAAGAGATCAAATGAGTATTATTACGAAAGAGGCTTGACCTCGTTACAATCGTATGGGGTATCGTTAAAATCCTTATCCAAGTAACATAGGCTATAATATTCAATATGTCGGCAGTATAGCACCATTCTTTTTTACTTTTATATCTACAATACGGGTATCAAATTGAAGGCCCTGATAAGCACATTCTTTTAAGCTAGTTATTTCTAGCGTACATTCTCTTAATATGGAAATAAATCGGAACTCAGCACTTTTCAATTTCAACCCAAACAAAAAGTATTTAATCTACGTCAGCTCCGTTACCGAACACAACCGGACCTGAACTTAAAATCAAACGTTACAACAATAGTTCGCACAACCACAGTTTTAAAATAAATCATGAGTTTTGACAGCTGTGTGTTTAAAGCTGTTGATGTGGAATAGCCGGTGGCAGCTGTAAGGTCACTTTCATTTAAATAATCCCTATACAAAGAGTGATCAGAATATCTTGAGAGTGACTGAAAGATTTCTTACATAAAAAAAGTAAAGAACCATCTTGACAGTTCGAACTTAAATAAATAAAAAACTGCATTGAAATCTATCCATCCGTTTGGGAGCTATGATGACATTGGCAGACAGATAAACAAGAAGCCCGACTACGGCGTAGCAAGGGAAGGGTAATGAGTTTAACAGGCTATATTTGTATGTATGTATTATGCACATTATCGTAAAAACTCGGGATTGCAACGGGTTTTCTCGGTAGTAGTAGAGTAAGGTTATGTCTTGATCTGTGTTGATCTGTCTTGTGCTTTTTTCTAGACTACGGTGAAGCATGGGAAAGGTAATGAGTTTAACAGTCTATGTACGTACGTATGTATGTATGTATGTATGTGGAAGTTCCAACATAGCGTCGCCCCTATTGGTCTAATTTGACAAGCTAGGTATCAATGGAGTTGTCTTCAGGTATTGCAGGCGTCTTCAGGTATAGATATACCTGATTGCTTGTCAAAATCGGACCAATAGGGGCGTTGCTATGGTGGACCATTCACATCCATACATACATACATACATATATAGACTTTTAAACTCGTTACCATTCCCTTGCTTCACCGTAGTCACATATCAACACACAGATCAATACACAGATCAACACACAGATCAACACAGATCAAGATATAACCTCACTCTGCTACTACCGAGAAAACTTGCGTTCCCGTGTTTTTACGATAATGTGCATAATTCCACGTTATACATAATTTGCCGTTAGTACCTACGGCAATATTACATAGCCGGGTATGTTCCCGGAGTATGGCCGACGGTGAAATTCGCCTGCAATGCGTTGGACAGAGAAATGCGTAGAGATGAATCCAGCGTGGTTATTTTTCTTGGATAGAAATTATCCTGGGTCGACCCATAAAATCATTTAAGCCCAAAATAGTTTGTATCGAATGCTCGACTTTTACTCGCAGCATTGAGATGAAAGAACATACGCGCGATTTTAATTAAAATCCTAAATAATTAATCAACAGTGAAAACTGCATTTCTATCAGTTCAGTAGTTGATTTTAAAAACTAACGCGAGAGTGACATTAATATAAAAATATTAATAAAAACGGCTAAGTTAAGTAGTTTTTAACCCTCAAACTCCAAAGGGATGTTATAGGTTTAGGATGTGCATCATTGTATATATCACTATGTATCATTGTATGTATCACTCTATGTATCACTGTATGCGTGTGTCAGTCTGTGGCATGGTAGCTCCCAAGCGAATGGACCAATTCTGATGCGTTTTTTTCTTTTAGAAAGTTTAAGTGATCAAGATGGTTTTTAGCTAAAATAGGGGAATGAGGGGTGAGGATCATAGCTCCCAGACGAATGTATCGGATTGTATGAGATTTTTTATGTCTGAAATCTGATGTGATCGAGATGGTTCTTAAATATATTTTGAAGATCGTAGCTCCCAAACGGCCAAATTTGATCAGTGAGTCAGTAGTATGTTTTTCGCTTCTTGACTCTAAAACTACTCGGCGGATTTTGATGAAATTTGGTATATAGATACTTTAGATCCTTGAATAACACATAGCATACTTTACATCACCATTCACATCCTTTATCATTCTTAGTCTACGCGGGTAAACAGGCTAAGGAGTTGTTTGTTTCTAGTGCATTCATTTTATTTTCTTTTTAACCCCCAAACTACAAATGAGATGGGTGTTATAAGTTTAGGGTGTGTGTCATTATATTATTATATTAGTATCACTGTATGTATGTATTAGTGATGCAACGAATAGTACTTTTACGAATACGACGACGAATACGGATATCAAACCTACTGTGATGGCCGTAGGGCCGACACCAGAATGGTGCTAACTGAATTAGGTACTAGGAGTTGGACACCTGGGGCTGTTGAGACACAGTGACGCAGCTACTTAGGAGCTCCCCAAAAAGGCAAATCAAAGGCTCACCTCGTTCTTCAGGTTTATGATGATTTATGTATCCTATAAATGGCGCGGCTGAGCGGTCGGGCCCGGCCAGGGCTCCCTCGCCTTCTCGCTTCTCAAAGCTAATCCAGTTGCTTCCTCCACATGCACACACTTTAACAGCACTTAAAAAATGTTATTGTTTTCTTTATAATAAACTTAATTCGAGGGAAAATAACAACCAAAAACAAACACTGGCGTGTATCGCGGTGTTCAACAAAAAAACAAGCGAACGCCTCTCTCTCACGTTTTTCCTTCCCACTCCAGCGGGGTTCTCACAAGAACAATGATGTGTGCTCCCATTCGCCGGCGCTTGACAGCGCGCGAAGTTTTGAAGCGAGTATTGAGCCAGATTCTTACCTTATTATGGAACCCCCAATAACTGCGTTTTTTTCGGCCCAAACATCACCCCCGGCTTGAAAGGGTTTCTTTCAATAAATTAACTCATGATAGTTTTGTATCTAAATATGGACAACTCAGTCAATGAAATTTCTCAATACAGGAGGAAGTTCTAAGTACCAAGTATTGTATCAGCATAACATGAATAAATAAGATAACTAGTAGGAAATACAAAATAAATTAATATTACATTATAAGCTACTATTATTATTCAATCCAACAGTCTAACCTATCGATTGGGAGGGCAGTGGGCAAAGACGAGCCACTGCACGCTTCAGCATACCTCCCTTTGTTTTAACCAGAACAACGCGCGTACGACGATCCGAACCGGGATATGTTTCCTGAATAATGCCCAATGGCCAATGTAATGGGGAGGTGTTATTTTGCATGATCAACACCACGGTACCCTTTTTTATTGGGTTCGAGTCTATCAGCCATTTTTCTCGAGTTTGAAGAGTGTTTAGGTATTCAGTACTCCACCTACTCCAGTAAGATTGCACAAGCTTATCAACCAATAAGAATCGCGAACGAATTTTTTCAACATTATCCGTGACTGGAGCTGATGGAAGAGCACCTAATGGTACGGTATGAAGGAAATGCGATGGGGTCAAGGCTACTGGTTCTGAAGGATCTGGACTTATTGCCTGCCCTAACGGCCTCGAATTTAGTACAGCTTCTATCTGAATTAACACCGTAAGAAGCTCTTCATAGGTAAGTATTTGAGCCCCGATTACACGAAATAGATGCGTTTTAAACGATTTTACTGTGGCTTCCCATCCGCCTCCAAAATGAGGTGCATTAGGCGGTATCATTTGCCACTGAATGCGTTTATTCGATAACTCACTATACCACCGCTTCATGTGTTCTTCCGACTGCAAAAAGGCATGAAGTTCACCTAGATAAGACCGAGCGCCAACAAAATTAGTGGCGTTATCCGAAAACAACCGATCCACATTTCCACGTCTTCCTAAAAACCTTTTCAACGCATTAAGAAATGCTTCTGTACTTAAATCCGGAACTAACTCTACATGTACAGCCCTAGTCGTAAGACAAATGAATACGCAGATGTAAGCCTTTTGGCTGTGTACACCTCGCTTGCGGGTCAGCGTAATGTTTATGGGCCCGCAGTAATCTATCCCAGTATGGGAAAAAGGTTTTGTAATCTGTAACCTACACTCCGGCAAGTCTGCCATGACAGGAGGGATGCAAGCTTTAGGCCTTATCTGGAAACACGGTGTACATAAATGAACACGGGACCGAACAATGTTCCTTCCAGCAAGAATCCAGAACCGTTGACGTATTAAGGACAAAAGCAAATGGGGACCCGCATGGCAGTTCTCGCGATGAACATGATCAATAATTGCATTGACAACATGATCTTTCTGTGGCAACAGCATCGGATGCTTATGATCAAAGGTAAGGGATGCATAGTTTCCTAGCCTGCCACCTACACGCAAGACTCCATCGACAATAAATGGTCGTAATTTCTGAATAGCCTTGGAACAAGACCTGCCAGTATGGACAGCACTCATTGCTTCAGTGAAATGTACAGTTTGCAGTGAACGAATGATTGTCAATTCCGCTTGTGCCAGGTCTTGCGCCTGAGGGATGCCACGCGATATTAATTTTCTAGCAAATCTCAGGACATATACAGTAATTCGCAGTAATTTGGACCATGACGATACTCGTTGTGACAACTTATATAGTATCGGCTTCTCTGCATCGACTACTACTAGCGCTACAGTTTTTGCTTCAGGTACAGGAGCATCTGTATCAACCCGGAAAGGTTGAATAGGCCATAGGGACGATTCCATCTTCAGCCAAGGTGGACCCACAAACCCCAACGAATGCTCGATAAGTTGAGCTGGGCTCAGACCTCTTGATAGACAGTCGCTTGGATTTATCTTTCCAGAAATATGATAGAAATGAGAGGCAGACAAATTTTCATGTATTTTTGCCACTCTATTTGCCACAAAAGTTTTCCATTTATGAGGGCTAGAATGAACCCAGTGTAATGTCACTGTGGAATCTGTAAACGCTAAAATACGGTCGATTTTACAGCGACTGGCATAGTTATCCAAGACCACTCTTACCAACTTGGACATTAGCAAAGCTGCACACAATTCGAGACGGGCCAAGGAAATAGTCTTAAGGGGGGCGACACGTGACTTTGCACATAACAAATTAACCTTAACCCCATTGGGCGTTTGACAATGACTGTAAACGGCTGAACCATACGCCTGCTCGCTTGAATCGGAAAACGATACAAGAGTGACAATACTATCTCCGCCTACACCTATATGTCGAGGTATGACCAAACGCGACAATAATGGCAATTCCGCTTTACAGCGAGTCCATTTTTCAACTACATAGCGAGGAGGTGCTTTATCCCAATCTAGTTTCATCTCCCACAGGTCCCGAATAAGCAGCTTCGCATACAAAATCACCGACGCTACGAACCCTAAAATATCCCACAATCTAGCCACTACGGACAGTACATTCCGCTTCGTACAGTCTTCAGGACATGAGGCAACGTCAAAGGAGAATTCATCTGACTGTGGTTCCCATTTGACTCCTAATATTTTTAATCCATCATCATCAAAGCTGAGTACATGTGGATGTAGATGTGTTTCTGGTATCTGGGCGAGTAAGTCTGGTGAGTTACTCGACCACTTCTTTAAGTCAAAACCTCCAGCTTTAAACAGTCCTATCAGTTGAAGCACTATCTCGGTGGCCCCAACCACCGATTCTTCACTATAGACAACATCATCCATGTACAGTCCGCTCTGAACTACCTGTGCCGCAAGTGGAAAATTATTTTGTTCCTGATTGCAAAGTTGTTCAATTGTCCTCAATGCTAAAAATGGACTAGCTGATAGACCAAAGCAGACCCGGTTAAATTGGAACATTTGTAAGTGATCGTTGGGATCGAAACGGTATAATACTCTCAAGTACTTGTGAAATTGTGCATGCACCTTTATTTGCATGTACATTTGTTTAACATCAGCACAAAATGCCACTGCAAATAGACGAAAGTTCAACAATATGGTAAAAATGTCACCCTGCAGGTTAGGGCCGGGATGAAGCATTTCATTCAACGAATGCTGCCTATCTGTACATGCACTTGCATCTAGCACTATTCTAAGCTTTGAAGTCACCTTGCTTTCCCTGAGGACATAATTGTGTGGGATTACGTAGCCTTCATCCTGACCAGGATCCTCGCTATTCATTACCGGAACCAAATATCCAACATCTAAATATTCTTTAATTACATCATCATAAGCCTTTCGCAATGGTGGAGATGCCTGTAGTCTACGTTCTAAAGCAAAGAAACGTTTCTGTGCAGTCTTCAATGAGTTGCCTAACTCTGTTGGATCAGCCTTAAAAGGCAGCGCAACGGAATACCTACCCGAGGAATCTCGGGTTGTAGTGGTTTTATAAATGTCTTCACACTCTTGTTCCTCCTGACTATGACAAGCAGAAGTAGACGAAGGGACCTCCTCAAGCTGCCAAAACTTTGAAACTGTTTCTTGAATGTTTGGGTCCACAAAGGCACAGTACGTTGCAGTCATAGCTGATCTATCTTTCGTGAAAGCTGGAACATTTCCCATGATGACAAATCCAAGACAGGTCTGTATAGCATCTGGCATACCAGGTGGTCCACGAACTGTGCCAGGTAACAACAGCCGAGCAAACAGTTGTGCCCCAATCAGTAAATCTACCTCACCTGGAACCTGAAAGGTATCGTCTGCCAGCGGGACGCTAGACAGATACGACAACACTGACATGTCGACTCTAGAAGTTGGCAACTCATTGACGATACTATCTACCACCAACGGTTGAACGTGAAAAACTTCACCTTTGTCAAATCTTGAAGTAAACTCTAGATTTGTTATACCCTGTACATGATTGACACCACCTCCAAATCCTTGCACAGAAATAGGAAAGTCTGGCTGTTGCAATGTCAAAGACAATCGCTTACAGCAATTTGATGTGATGAAGTGATTCTGAGAACCACTATCGATTAGACAGCGTACCATATGTGACTTACCTTGCCGGTCCATTACTTGCACCTTGGCCGTGGCAAGTAACACAGTAGAAGAATGTGCGCCATATGCAGAGTTGTGCGTCTTATCACTATGCAGCAAACACAATGCAACCCCTGACTGGGACACATCATCCTCTAATAACACGTCCTTTAACAGCTCAGACTCAACAATATCCAAATGACCATCACTTGACACTGGTAATGATGTACTCGACCGCTCATTTGGAAAATGTAATAAAGTATGATGTGTTTTTGATTGACATGCACTACAACTATTCTTTGAATTGCACGTAGATGAACGATGTCGCAGACTCAAACAATTCACGCAAGCATTGTGCTTCTTGGCTAGACCGTATCGTTCCCTAGAGGAAAGTCTCAGAAATTGTGTGCACTTTGACAAATAGTCGTGACTGGCAGCATTGCATAAAGGGCACACTGCACTATCAGCTGCAGTCACAAACGATTTAGTATTCCTACCTGGAACGGGCACTGATTTAGAAGTCATTGGCACTCGAGCATTATACGACCTAAACGCACTTTTCTCACTCGCACTGGACCCTGATCCCGTCCGTTCCAAAATCTTTGCTTGTTCTTTAATAAACTTTACAAAACTGCTATATGACGGAACTAGCTCACTACGCACTGAATTTTCAAATAAAAGCGCAGTTTCACTATCCACTTTCTTCAACGCGAAGTATAAATAAATAAAATCTAATTTACTTGCAATATCCAATTTTTCAAAAGCTGAAACCGCTACTGAAAATGTATCAATAAAAGTATTCAAGCCGTCTGCAGAAGAAGCCTGCATTTTCTTCAAGTTAAATATCTCATGCAGGTAGGCTGTGGCTAAGGTACGCACATCCTGATATTTATCCATTAGAGTAGTATAAATCAAGTCATAGTTATCACCTGTAGGTATTAACCCCGCAATGGATTCTAATGCCTTACCTGACAACTGACCGCATAAATAGTACACTTTCTCTGCATTGGTTAACTGTATATTGTTGTGTATTGTATTATTATAACTCTCTATAAACATAGGCCATGCCTTTGGATCACTGTCAAATTTTGGCAGTTGTACAGGCGGAAGTTTGATTTGAGGAGATTTTAATTTTTCTTGATTAACCATACATAAAGCTTTATTTTTAATTGCACTGACTTTACTTTGCACATGATTAAATAAAGTTTCAAAAGCTTCCCACCTCTTAAAACTAGGCTCATAGTTTGAGTTCTCTTCCATCTGTGCCATATTCCATTCTTCTAATCTTTCCATAAATTCCGAACGAAGTGTTGTTAAGTTGTAAGTCGATACTAAAAAGTTCGATTCTTCCGATTCCGTATTAATATTTAAGGATAAGTCATACATGCCTTGAACTTGTGCGAAGTAGGATTTGACAACCGACTCACAGTATTTAATTCTCATAGTTAACTTCTTTAGTTCTGCTGTCATGTTTACTGTTAAATAGAATTATTCTTTGTTTGAAGTTTGACAGCTAAAACAACGAAATCACAGAATACTTAAACGCAATGTCCGATTACAAATGTACGGATGATTGCTCCACTTGAGTGATGAATGAACTAAACTTTTATACAACTTTCAAGCAAAACTCCGGCAGAAGGCACGGGAGTTGAACCAAACAAAACACGTCACAACCGGCATCCGAAAAAACACAACGAACGAACTCATAGGTGGACAGATTCTGTAACGCTGCACCTACCTACCTACAGACCTACCATATCTTTATTTTTTATAAATATTAAAACTTCTTTCTAATTGTATGTATTGCAATAGTAAATAAGTTATTTGTAGGTATTATACTTACAAGTTATTATCAGCAACAATGTACATACTTTTGTCTACGATTAGTTTAAACAAAATATCTACTGTGAATAGTATTATTTGAGTTGAAATGAAAATTAGAAATAGAAATGATTGTATTAGAAATACGTAGTCCAATACAACTTACCCCCGAACCAAGTCCCCAATAAAGTATCCAATTGCCTACGAAATGATTTAGTTCTCACGTTTGTTCCAATACCTACCAAACGGTTGGATTGGAAATAATAATATGAACTAAGTTGAACAATACATTCGATAGGTACTAATTAGATTATGTTAAAATAGATAAATACATGGTAACTTGCATAAAATGATTTGACGTGGACTGTATTTATTATTAAAGATTAAGTTATGTATTATTGAGATCCGGCTACGAAGTGACCAAAATGTGATGGCCGTAGGGCCGACACCAGAATGGTGCTAACTGAATTAGGTACTAGGAGTTGGACACCTGGGGCTGTTGAGACACAGTGACGCAGCTACTTAGGAGCTCCCCAAAAAGGCAAATCAAAGGCTCACCTCGTTCTTCAGCTTTATGATGATTTATGTATCCTATAAATGGCGCGGCTGAGCGGTCGGGCCCGGCCAGGGCTCCCTCGCCTTCTCGCTTCTCAAAGCTAGTCCAGTTGCTTCCTCCACATGCACACACTTTAACAGCACTTAAAAAATGTTATTGTTTTCTTTATAATAAACTTAATTCGAGGGAAAATAACAACCAAAAACAAACACTGGCGTGTATCGCGGTGTTCAACAAAAAAACAAGCGAACGCCTCTCTCTCACGTTTTTCCTTCCCACTCCAGCGGGGTTCTCACAAGAACAATGATGTGTGCTCCCATTCGCCGGCGCTTGACAGCGCGCGAAGTTTTGAAGCGAGTATTGAGCCAGATTCTTACCTTATTATGGAACCCCCAATAACTGCGTTTTTTTCGGCCCAAACACCTACTATTCGGCGAATACGAATATGAATACGAATATCTCGCCATGGTAATAAAAGACTAATTTATTTGATAAATTTCTATTCTTCTAATAATTATAATTTACAACAGGCAAATTTTTATTTAAAAAACATAAAATTTGTAGATTTTCTGGTTTAAGGCGATTTCTTTTTTCAGTCTGAATGTTCCCAGCCCTTGAAAAAAGTCTTTCTGAGGCGACTGTACATGGCTTCAGTGAAAAAAATTTTTGGGCAAGTTTTTTCAGACTTGGAAAATGGACATCTTCTCGCCAAAAGGCCAGTGGATCAGCAGTCGGCGATAAATTTGGGAGCTTAGATAAGCATCTATTTCGTTTTTAGTTTGCGAATTTTAGTGTTTTAAAATCCTATCCCACTATAATATTACATGTGAAAGTAAAACCGATGTCTGCGCGGACGAAGTCGCGGGCAAAGTCTAGTACTACATTGATGCAGCCATTAACTACCAACGTTTGTCTAAGTTATTTACTTACTATCCTACCTTTAGTTGATACCAAAGAAATACAGACCATATACTACTACTCGGTAATTTATCGAAGTGTTTCCATATGTCACTTTGATCTCGTTTACGAGAAGACATTTTCAATTCAACTTTAACTTCTTTTACTTCGCAGCAACCTCAGAAAATAAATAAAACAATACTCTCTTGCTTGACTTCTGCTTTCGACTAACAAATGAAGTGAAAGAAATGAATCAATCAATCAATGGTTCGTAATTGTAATGATAGGGAAACTCCCGGAGCTGCGGTACTGTACAAACTATGGCCGGGGAGTCCCCCGTTGCGTCGTCGTTGCGGTTAAGGTCCTCTGCACACGTGCGTATTTTTACACGCGCGTTTTTCAAGTCTGCAAGTAATTAGAGTTGCGTTTGTACGTAAAATATTAGTTTTAAATATTCGTATTAGTATTCGCCGAATACGAATATTCGGTAAATATCTACTATTCGGCGAATACGAATATTCGTATTCGTATTCGTTGCATCACTAGTATGTATGTATGTATGTTTTTATGTATGTATGTATGTATGTATGTATGCGGTATGTATCATTGTATGTATCACTGTATGTATCACGTATCACTATATGTATTCGTGTGTCTGTCTGTGGCATCGCAGCCAAACGAATGGACTGATTTCGATGTGTTTTTTTCTGTTTGAAAACTAATGTAATGGGGATGGCCCTTAGCTGTAATATATTGAGGAATGTATCTCCCAAACGAATGTAGCGATTTTAATGCGGTTTTTTATGTTTGAATGCTGATGTGATTGAAATACTTATTAGCTATAATGGGGGTTATATGTTTTTACATATGTGCTTGTTACGTGATGTGAAAACAAACAGACAGATAGATGCTATACTTATAACCTGCTGTCTGTTTAAATTGTGGTATGACCATTCGACCAATCGTACGGTTGAAGTAATCTGTACCTAATTCCTTCTTCTATAAAGATTGTTAATCAATTGGCTGAATAAATCTTCCTGAAGAAGTACATAATATTGATAAAATAATTTTAAAATGTACAAAAATATTCCTTTCCATACCATTCCTATTCCGCTCATTACGACTGCCAGCAATAAGAGCTCGCGTTAACACACCAAGCGTTGAATATTTCAACCTTTGCGTAACCATCGCTCAGTGTGACTCCTGCCTTAAGCCCAAATTGTAATTAATCTGTCTACGGTAAGACTGCGGGTAATATTTTTAATGAATTAATTTAGTTTTTTTATAAAGGGCAGTAGGAAATGGTTTGACCAGAATCTCACCTAATGGAAAGCGATAATGTGTAAGAAGGTGTAGCATGTTTGCCTATCCACACCAATATATAAAAGTGAAACATTGTATGTTTGTTTGTTTGGGGAACTTTAACACCAAAACAGCTGATCTGAGTTAGATGTTTGTTGATTATCGTATGAGGTAGCGCTGGCCTCTAGCGTCTGAGTTTGTCAGGCCGTCCGAGGGCCTCTGACGTGGCTTAACGACTGCTATTAATCAATAACAGCTGGAACCGACAGCTTAACGTGCCCTCCGAAGCACTGAGAAATAAAACCTGAGATGGAAAACCGCACATAACTTAGAAAAGTCATCAGTGCGGAGCCTAGGATCGAACCCAGTATCGTTGGATTCTAAGTTGCATTGTTGAACCGTTAGGCTACCATTGCTCTGATTTTGATGAAATTTTGTAAATAGGTACTGTACAATATAGAGACCAACATGGAATACTTTTTATCCCGTTTTTTTTTATTTTCCGCGTAAAACTGGAAAATGAATTACTGGAAAAGGAACTCTAAGGTCTCTAAGGAACATAATGACATAATATTGCCGTGGAAAACAAATAATAACAAGCCTATCAAAAATATCAAGAGAGGTGCTATACTTTTGCATTGGTTTTTAATATCCTAGAAGAACATAGGATGCTTTTTTCGCGATAAACTGTAGACGGCGCGGACGAAGTCGCGGGTGAAACCTAGTCAGATATATGGCGGCGCATAGACTTTGGCGCCATTCAATGTACTGAGAGTCACTCTAGCGGAACGCCGACATTTCCCGCGAGAGGCGAGTGTGTCACTTTGATCATTTGTGGTTAATTGTAGCCATGCAAAAGCAGCACGCGCTCGGCGGATCGCCTTATAAAGACGTTGATATTGTACTGCAAGTGAGCTTTTATTATCTTCGCCCACAACACTATCCACGTACAACCATATCTGAAACTATTGATGCCAGGATAGACATCAAGTCCCGTCCACAGACCCAGAGGGTCTGATGGTGTCAGGTCTGTGTGTGTCAGTTCTGGGTCTGTGGTCCCTTCATATATATTCACTTCTGGGTCACCACTGATCTCTTTGGATTTGCTGTACCTTACTTTCGTTTGTGCTAATTCAAAGCGCCCCACCAAGCGTCCATGGAAATAATATTTACATTGTTTCATCTCCTGACGTTAATCGCAGACAGAATAAATAAAAGTACAAAACCTTAGTTCGGTGGACGCTCACAACTTCACAACAGCCAAAATGCCGCCAAAATGGCGATAATTAAATGTTTATCAAACAGGCTCTTGACTCTTGCTCTAGAGTATGGAGTTGTATGCAGCTATCTATGGTTATAATATACTGAAAGCTCTGACGGGGGGTAGAGCATTCAACTCCTTTGCAGTTCTTATAATAAATTAACGCTTTTTAATTTATTAACGCTTCGTTCTTGTGCGAGGGATCTTCTATTTATTTATCTTTACCTTATAATAAAGCATTGTGTAACAAAAAGAACAATGAAGATAATAAAAAAATGTTTTAGATGATTTAAGCTAATGAATGAGAATATATACTTCTGTTTGTTCACTCATCACGTCAAAACTACTGCGGTTCTCACTGTTGGATAGCTTAGGGTTTGAACAAATACTGGTGTACTTGGTAACACAATCCGATAAGTAAAAGCCGAGCAATCGATAAAAGTAAGTTTTTTTTTTGTTACTAGTAAGTTAAATGGTTTTATTATAAAGAAACTTAAGAATAATATGCTAATATACCAAAAGATATAAAATAAAATCGTGGAGCGAGTCGAATTTCTATTGCTTAGATTACGCTACGCCCTACAAATAATTGATTCTTTACAAAAAACGTTTTTTTTTGTTTTTTTTTTTCTAAGGTTACCTGTTTTCTACTTGTCAAGCCCTTTCATTTGATACCCAAATTATTTATTTGTTTGTCGTATGAGATAGTGCTGGCCTCTGATGTCACAGTTTTTCAGGCCGCCCGAGAGCCTCTTGACGGGATTGAAAAAAAAGTATGCCTCTATTTTGTGGCAGTGGCCATCATAGATTTACTATGATACTGAATACACATTCAGAACTAAAGGTATGTACCAATATCAAGAAGAAGGGGTAAAATTTCAATTACTAAATTTGACCAAAAAGACAAACAGGGCAAGCCAAATAAAACCGTTTAAAAAACTATTTGACAGCTGAAAAAATGGGTATTTTGTACTTTGTAGGTACTTTTGGTCCTGTCCTTATTAGAGTAAGATTGCTTTAGAATGTTTTAGCAGCTACTACGTGGTACTGGGACGTAGGGAAGGTTCTGGACGTCTCCAGTTGGTACCAGAATTTTTTATAAGACTGGGCTGGATGACGCTGTGTGACGCGTGTCTACGAGAAACTCCTAGAGACCGCGGGACGTTCGCGTCGTCTGAGCAAGTCAGTCTTGTTTTGGCAACGATTAGAATGCGATCGAAGTAATCTATAGCGAACAAAGAGTGCTTGTTTTTATGTCATTTTGCGATTTTCTACACTAATATTATAATGAGCAAAGATTTGATTGTTTGAATGTCTGTAATTATGTTTGTTTTTTTGTTACTAATGGATAGACTCAAAAAATACTGAACCTATTTTAAAAACTCTTTCACCTATATAAAGCTAAATTATCAGCGAGTAACATGGGCACCAAAGGATTTTTCAAAAAAAAGTATCCTCCGACTGTTGTAATAATGTAACCTAACGTATCAAATATACGGAATGACATGTTGCCCTGGAAACGAAATAATAACAAGGTTGTCAAGTACGTGAGTGATAATACAGTTGTATATAATCAAACAAGACATAATTTCAAAACTAAAACCCGACTACGGTCGGGTAACATATAGCCTATGACACTCTTGCGATGAAGACAAATCGATTGACACCTCGCTTGTCAAAATTGGTTATTAGTTTTTTATACATAACCCTTTCTTTTCTTCGCAGTAGACGGATAAAAAAAATTAGCTTTTGACACTCTGTACAAAATCGGACCAATAGGAGCGACGCTGTGGTTGAACATCCACATAACCACATACATAGATACGGAAACTCAATACCCTTCCCTTGCTTTGCTGTAGTCGGTAAAAAAGAACGATCGTTGCTGTCAAACAGTTTGAATTACGCCTACTGGCGTATTTTATCTAGAAGTTACGACGGCAAAAATTTGTTAAAAGCAAGAAAAATGACACGGTGTGAGCGCTAACCGTGCAAAGCCTGAGCGAGTCACTATTTGTTAAAATAGTTTAATTGGCATAAATAAATTTTATCCGAACCCCAGCTCGAAACTAAAGCAACAAACATTCTTGCACATCAAAGTCCTTAATTGCGTTCGTTAAGCCACAAGCGTACTAAATGTCTGCAATACGATTCAGTTAAGAAGCTTTTGCTTTCCAAAAATTCAACCACACGATTTTGTGACTGCTGCAACTCCAGTTGCAGTGAATCATTCACACTACCGACAGTTATGCCGCTGTGGTGAGGACGTGACTGAGTAGGCCCTTGAGGAAAGTGTGATCATGCAGGAGATAGTGGAAACCCATAATGTTTTATTAAATGCATTAGAGCATGCTAAGCATCAGCATACGTTAAACTTGGAAAAGTATATTTTACGAAGCTGAGCTTGAACCTTTGACCACCATAATGCTGTTCCATCGTTCTCCCAATTGAGCTATCTGCTCATCTTCTTCTGTATGAGTCTTTGGCATGGGATCAATTATCAATAACGTGATTTCAATGCTCCGTATATGGACACTACTTTGAACGGCGCTGCCTGTAATAAATGAATTCGAAAACTATACATATATTTATTTACTAGCTACACTCCGCGGCTTTGCTCGCATGTACAATTTTTCAGGATAAAAAGTATCCAATGTTGGTTTCTATAGTATACAGCATCTACATACAAAATTTCAATAAAGTTGATCAAGTCGTTATCGCGTCAATGCTCCCCAAACAAACTAACAGACAATGTCTCACTTTTATATATTAGTAGGGATTTGTATTTACCAAGCGAGCGCGAAGCGCGAGCGTAGCGTCTCTGTTTCAGCTTGAGCAAAAAAGATGATGAAGAAAGATGTCCGGCTTTTCAGTACAGCTCACAGAGCCACAGTTGTACGTATCGAATACAATACCTACTCCTTTTTACAGTTGATTTATAGAGAACATAAAAAAACGTTTTCCCGCGGTATCTTACCATTTTCCGGGATTAATGTATCCTCATCATCATCATCATCATCATGTCAGCCTTTAGAAGTCCACTGCTGAACAAAGGCCTCCCCCAATGAGCGCCATGACAAGCGATCTTGTGCCAACTCCATCCACCGACTCCCAGCGATGGCTACAACGTCGTCGGTCCATCGTGTGGGGGGTCTCCCTACACTTCGCTTGCTTGTTCGTGATCGCCATTCCAGAATCTTTATTCCCCAGCGGTTGTCGGGTCTGCGAAATATATGGCCTGCACATTGTCACTTCAACTTGCAAACTCTGAGAGCTATGTCAGTAACCTTGGTTCTTCTACGAATTTCTACGTTTTGGATTTTATCACGTAGTGAAACACCGAGCATAGCTCTCTTCAATGCACGCTGAGCGACTTTTAGCTTGTGTATGAGACCAATAGTTAGTGACTTCGTCTCAGTGTCGTATGTCATCACTGGCAACACACTTTCGTCTTGAGGCTCTACGGTATCTGCGACGAGAAGATGTGGCGTAATTTCCCGAAAGCTGCCCACCGAGTTGGATTCGTCGGTTGAACTCTTTGTCGACTCGGCCCTCTGCTGTTCATCCTTATGATCAATTATCTTCCCACAGTCGTCAAACATGCGCAAGGTCTTCTCTATGCCGATGACTTACAGCTATTTTTTCCCGACTGCGAGGAGGGTTATGTGTTTGGCTTGCATGTATGTGTGTTTGTTTGTTTGGACGTTTCTTAGGTGCGTCCTACAGCCTAAACTTCTCGATGGATTTTGATAAGGAGGATAAGGATATAT
Source organism: Alsophila aescularia (assembly GCA_946251855.1). Classification (NCBI taxonomy): domain Eukaryota; kingdom Metazoa; phylum Arthropoda; class Insecta; order Lepidoptera; family Geometridae; genus Alsophila; species Alsophila aescularia. Next base: position 54,673,337 of record OX276373.1, read on the forward strand.
ATATACAGCTGCCATATTATATTTCTGACGGAACAAAAATTACCAAAACCTATCGAGCGAGGTATCATAATGGTCTATAAAAGACCATTTCAACAAGTAAAATCCATACCAATCTATATTATATACAAAAGTAAAACGTTGTTTGTTTGTTTGGGGAGCTTTCACGCGATAACGGTTGGATGGATTTTGATGAAATTTGGAATGGAGATAGCTTATACCCTGGAATAAAACATAGAATACGTTTTATCCTGCAAATTGTAATTTTCCATAGAAAAACTGGAAAATGTTGATCACTCGCGGTAAGAAATCGTTGCCTTGGAAACGAAATAACAAGTCCGTCAAAAAACATCAATAATACTTTTGCATTGTTTTTTAATTCCTAGAAGACCATAGGATGTTTTTTTCCCCGATAAAATTTAGTCCGCGCGGACGTAATCGCGGGCGGGAAAGCTAGTTATTATATAAATACAAAAAACCCGACTGCGCACAAAATTATTGACTACGAGCTGACCGCCCGCAAAAATAATCTCACTAGTATTATAGAGGCGAAAGTTTGTATGTATGTGTATGTTTGATACTTCTTTATGCTTTTTTTTTATATTGTTGTTTGTTGTTAGACGGCTGTACGGATTTGGATGAAACTTGGTCTGCAGGTAGCGTATACCCTGGATTAACTACTTACTTAGGCTACTATTTATTCCGAAAAATGCCCGGTTTCTAAGGGACGCGGGTGAAACCGCGGGGCACAGCTATTATTTATATAAATTTAATGTTTCTTTTTTACTTACATATTTTTTTTTACTCTAATAGTTGCAATCGAAACATTAGATTAAAGTGTTTTTTTATAACAGTTAATGCCTGCTTAGCGTAAATATATTATAATATTATTATTATTATTATTAGAAAATTATTATAATATATTAGATTAAAGTATTTACATTAACCAGAAACATCTTTCTTTTTTTTTTAATTGATTAATAGAAAATTGCTACTGTTTATTTATATAAGAATTACTTTCTAGCTTCCCGCCCGCGACTTCACCCGCGCGAACTACTTTAATCGCAAAAAAAAACCTTAAGTTCTTCTAGGATATTAACAACCAATGCAAACGTAGATATAGCAATGCTCTTGAAGTTTTTTGACTGACTTGTTATTTTGTTTCCATGGCAACCGTTCCATACACCGAGTAATCTACATTTTCCAGTTTTCCCATGAAAACATATAATTTTCCGGGATAAAAAGTACCCTATGTTTTATTCTAGGGTATAAGCTATCTCCATTCCAAATTTCATAAAAATCCGTCCAGCCGTTATCGCGTGGAAGCTCCTCAAACAAACAAACAAACAAACAAGCAGACAACGTTTCACTTTTATATATTGGTATGGATTACTAGCTGTACCCGTGGCTTCGCACGTGTTAGATTACTATTTATTGCAACTACTTATTGGTACATGTAAATGTTATGTATCCAGCTTTCAGAACGAAGTATTCGTTCTGAAACGAAGTATTGACTACTTTAAAGAAAAGTAAAGTACCACGTGTAAACTTTCGATTTATGTCATCCATCACTATGAAACATCTGTATTATTATGCCATAATTATTATAATGTATTCCAATACAACTATCAGACATGACTAATGTAATTAATAAAGTAAATGGTAGATATTCGTTGATCTGTTTTCAAACGACTCAAATAGCTCGGACGATGTCGGTAGTCTTCGTCTCGGATGACTTCTGACAGCGTCGGATGTTCGAAAATGCTATATAAAAGCTCTCTCGACTTGGCAAAGTTGTCGACCTCCGTAGACGTCCCCGCGATGTCCTGGACGATCCGGACGACGCCATCGCAGTCAAAGTACTGGCAGCGATGGCCTCGTCCAATTCGACCACCTCTGGCAACCCGCCAGGGGGTATCAACACACTTAGACACAGACACCGACCTCGCCGGCAAAAAATCAATGAAAGGGCACCTAGCCATTGTTCAGGGCCCCCTCGATCACTACTTAACGGTAGCAACAGGGGTGTTTAGTTCGTTACCCCCGTAATCAGACGGCCGTCCAAGCCGAGGGCCGTACCCCCTGGGTACCCTCGTGCGGGTCGTCTAAATTTTAACTTTGGCGTGCGCCTTCTGCGTCACGCATTGCGGCGGAGTGCTTGTAAGCGCCCGCCCCCAAGTCCGGCTCAAGCTGTAGAGGCCGATAAGGCAAACAGCATTAGTCATTCCTAAAAAAAAAATAAAAAAAAAAAAATGGCAAAGTTTAATGTTCTTGTGGCCGCTGCACCGAGAGGACCTTGGCAAGATAAGTACTATTTATATTACTTTATTGTTCTGCTATTGTTTCCTTGTCTCATATTTACTGTGTGTAACTAAGTATTTTGCAAATAGGTACCAAAGAGTATACAAATACTACATAGGTACTGTCGTTTCAATGTGATGTTATTATAACCAATATGGTCAATGTGATTGTATCCGAAATGATTAGGTCAGGATCACTTTGTTTAAATGCTATTATTGTGCCAGGTGTAACTGTGGTGATTGTAAAATGATAATAAAATATCACTATGACCAAGTATCACTTATAAGTTGTTAGTATGATAATAATAATGTGTTAATTATAATTGTAAATAATGATGATAAAAATATATTTGCTACATAGTTTCTTGCCAGTTCTTCTATGTAGTGTATTCCGAATCTGGTGGTAGAATTAATAAAAATATAACAATTACATTTCTTTGTTTCTATGAATACTCCTTAAGTTATTTATTCTGTAGCTGTAGCTACTAGGTACTATAGTTGGTGCAGATAAGTTTTATCTCCTACTCAACAAACCTAACCAACTGAAGGCCAACATTACAAAACTTAGGTTTTGATAACCTTACAGTACGTATAATTATTATACATATGTTTATAAATCTCACATCAGAAGTGGGATCGAATTTAGGTGAAATAAGTTCTAATACGACACCGTTATCAATTTCAGAAACAATGTACTGGCCATCCGGGACTTCTAGGGATGATTCACGAAGCTTCACGGCAGCATCACGGTGAAAAATGCTGACATGTCTGTGCTACCAGCTACGAACAGCAGTGGCGCCAAATCCTGGTGCTCAAACGTCGAGATCCTCACGCAGGATGATTGATGATGGAGCAGCGTTACGACTGTGAAACTGGCAGGACCCTTGAAGGGTCTGCATTGTGTTGTTTACTTAAAATCTGTGTATTTCTATTCACACTATAATCGCTTAATAAGCAAGGGTCTATATTTTGAGAACTTCTGTATTAGATTATGCTGAAACATATTTATTTATTCTAAGCTTTATTATGTACATCCAGATAGACACTCATGTATTATAAATATGATAACTAAGTTATGAAACCTTGAGTACGATGATAGGGAAGTCCCAAATAATTATGCTTATAATAACCTAGACTGAATTTCCAAAATAGTTTACTTATTACTGATAAACGTTATTAATGATACATTACATAACTCGTGACCAAAAATATATGTGCGTTAGTTAAAATCTTTCTAATGATTGACTGACACAACTTCAAAAAATTTGCCACCTATAAAAAAAGGGTTTTACTCGCGTATTATTCTAAAGCTAACGTCACTTTTACCTTATAATTTTTACAGTAAATACAAAAGCACTTTAGTCTTCAAATTAAAGCTGTTAAGTACGTACATACTTACAGTAAATCATGCTGGCGCTTAGCTTACCTGGTATCTGAATCAAAATAATGTAAGGAAAATGTCAGATTGGCCAAGCGGGTAAAAGTCAGTTTTACATGTTGATAAAATATTGTTTTGATTTTGTATTGTTGAAGGAAATTATGTTTAGTCGAAGACAATTTTGTTGAAAGATTTTTGTCATGCAATTGTGTAGTGAGACTTAATTTTGACCTGGATACCAAACTCCAATGAATGACTATACCATGTGTGCAGGATCGTTGAAATGGAGTTCAGTTCAACTTGATGATAACCTGGAACTTAGGCCCGTATTAATAAATCGCTCTTAGTTGAGCTCTCAAGTGCGATATCAACTGATATGCTCTCATGTTGTGATCAGGATCTTAAGATCGTCGCTGATTGATAAAGACATTTCAAGAGCATCTCAGATAATGTCGCTTTCAAGAGCCGCATCACAAGATGCTACGTCACGAACCAGAACTTGAGAGCAAGATTGAATGAACTACGAATGAACGATTTATTTTCTTTATTGAAAGTTCGGTTTTTGCTCAAATAAGATATAGCGTAAGGTTAAAATTTATTACTTCGATGTAGTTGAATTAAATTAAATGCGATTATATTAAACGTAATGTTTATTTTCTACATAATTATCATAACCTTACTTTAGTTTTTTTTTGTAGAAAGGATGTAAGCCATATTATTTGTCTATATTTTCAAAGTTACACTATCTATAGAACTTAACGCAATTCATCAATGAATGACTATAATTTATGAAAATAAAAGTTCGTTTATTGGCCATGCAGTATTTCTAGCGCGTAGCCTTTGGTTACGATTTCGGATCTTTTTAGACTACAGCGAGTCCTCGCCAGGTTCTGATATCTACCAAATCTTCGGGTCTTTTCGCAATCATGCCAAATTAATTTGTTTTTTCCCAGAGGAATATAAAAAAAAACTCATAATGATGGTTAATTAAATTATAATTATCAACTTCTGACATAACATTTTCGAAATCCTTGATTCCAGGAACTGGCAATCACGCTCTCAAGTCACGGATCGACTGCACTCAAAATTCTGCATCTAAAAGCACATCGCAAGTGCGCCCTTGAGAGTCGAGATTGATTTATTATTAAACACTAACTCAGCTGATTACGGCATCTCAATCAACAGCTTAAGATGTGTTTATTAATTAGATTCGCATCTTGAGATCGCTCTAAAGAGCGCTCTTGGAGTTGAGATCGGTTTATTAATACGGCCCTTAGTGTAGACAATTATGAAGATTAAAAAATAATGAACAAAACAGGAACGAAAAACAAAAAGTTGCCAGATAATTAAGCTGATTGAAAAAATAAATAAAAATTGTTGCCTCTATCCGCTGGTCGGTTACTTGTTTGGTGTAAGTTCAAAGTCAATAGCAGCGGTTGACGGACTTACATGTCTATGTAAGTAGCAATAGAGATGGTTAAAATTTCTACGTATCTTTATCGATAAAATCGAAATTCTTCAACATGGATAAAAATTTGGTGTAAAAATAAAATGACTATACACACGATGATACCAAAGTTAGTTGTATGTAAAATAAAAAACTACAAAACGATATATTACAATAACATTCTAATCATTTTTTTTTTGTAACTGATTGTATTTATTACATAAGCTATGTTACAGAAGCATTGTTAAATACAATACTGTTCGTATCAACAGTTTGTCTGACTAAGGACGTTCAGTATTGTGAGAGTATTCGTACTTCGAGGACGAAGCACAGTCAGCATGGCCGTGTTAGATTACTACTTATTGTAAATATAGAAATGTATAAAAATAATACTTGGTACTGTAACTAATCTCTCGCCCTCAAAATAAATACATCGCTTGGCCAATTGGCCAGTTGTGAATATAAGTAACCCGGAACTTTTAGAGTGCGTGACTGTACTGGGAAGGAATGAAAATTAATATGAAAGTACATATACAGATATTATAATAAATATATTAACTTAGCATCTGAGATTTGGTTATTAACATAGTGTCAACAAGAGCGTGTTCTTTGATAATATAAATGTGTTATTATAATATTCAAATAATTACTGAAGTCATATCGTTCGCATCTCTCCATACAGCACATCATAAAATATAAAACAGGAACTCAGAAGACTTATTGTTTACTTATTATTTTGTTATGAGTAGGTGTTTGTTTGTTCTGCCTGATATTCTCCGACAATATGATCGGAGACTTTAAGGCATAACATGTTTATTCTCTTTTTATTTTAGAGTTTGGTTATGTAAAACCACTCATAGGATAGTATGACTTTCATCGCCTACTAAACGGAGTGGTATGAGGATGGAGTAACGTAGGTATATTTTATGTGTATAGCAAAGCAAACCATTCAGTCTAACATAACTGGAGTTAGTTCAGGTTGACTTAGTTGAACATAATCGGTCTATGCCGTAACTTGTCTTTTACTGACTATGTCAGTTAGTTTTATTTAAATAAAGTCTGGATTATACCAGTAAATGGTTTTAGTTGTCATTAGGAATAAATCCCTTTAGTTTATCGGCCTTGCCGTAATTCGTAGTTGAGACTAAAGCCTCTGATATTCAATATGTTTCCTTAAAATATTTAAGGGTTTTATCTGGACTATGCCAGTGTGAATTATTTAGTATTCAGGAATAATCCTCAGTAAATTAATTATGAAATTATTACACTTTTGTAAGTACATTTCCATTTTGCTATTAATTCAAGGTTGTACCTTAATTAAAGATTTCGTAATCGATCAACAGTAAGCATGTCAATCCATCACTAGTGCCTGACAGAGCCAGAATTTACACGATAAGGGTCCCTTTGTTCAGCTTATAGCCTTCATCTTTTTTCGGAACATAAGATATTCTATCAGTGCTGGGTGCCAAAACAACAAAGTGAAAATTAACATCCCTTCCATATATTTCAACCAAAAAACCTATTAATTAGTTCGTGATTGATTATATAAATATAATTAAAGATTTCGTAATCGATCAACAGTAAGCATGTCAATCCATCACTAGTGCCTGACAGAGCCAGAATTTACACGATAAGGGTCCCTTTGTTCAGCTTATAGCCTTCATCTTTTCTCGGAACATAAGATATTCTATCAGTGCTGGGTGCCAAAACAACAAAGTGAAAATTAACATCCCTTCCATATATTTCAACCAAGAAACCTATTAATTAGTTCGTGGTTGATTATATAAATATAACAGTTCTGCTAGACTGAAATATTATTAAAATTCACCCTTAAGGCGTAATTCATCTTTAATCTTACATAAAGAAATTGGTTTGAAGGGTAGGAATATGACAGTTAGGAGGAAGCAATCGGAGTCAACCTCCGCTATCACCGATTACTAATCAAGCCATAATTTATCTGTATTTGATATTTATGTTTGAAGGTTGAGTCAGTAAGCAATTATCTGTTGGCCGAACAGAACAATACTCCACTTACTCTTTGTATAGTGTGCTTAAGAGTATCTCCTCTTTGTGAAGTCCTTTTGATAGCAGCAGATATTATTTACAAGTCAGCAATGCATAGAAAAGATCACGTATATAGTAAAGGTTGTGAGGCTTTAAAATCGCATCTATCTCCATACAATATCACTCACTTGGTAATAATTCATACAGTATGTAAATGAATAAGCTATCACTCAATTAGTATATAATGTAAAACAAAAGTCCGTTATTTTATTATTCTATGAGGATAAGGGTATATTATACTTATTTCTAACGCTGTTGTATTTAGTGGTCATTCACCTGCGCCAACCAAGGGAAAGGGGGATCCTGCTTCTATCAGAAACAGGAAGCCGTTCTGAGACCTAACAAACGAATGATCCTTAAATAAACGATTTCGCCTTATTAGCTCTAAAACCCTCCACCAATTTATTCTAAGATCAGGAAATCTCGTGCCGTTTTCTAAAAGGAACATAATAATAAGATATAATGTGCAAGGTTAATAACTAGCATTGAAATTCAGGTAGCTGTAAATAAACATTATTATCATCCCTAATAACACTTCTCCAATCCATGATACAATCAGTAAATCTCGTACCATCATTAACTGAAAGTGACATGATATAAAATAATATGCAAGATTACTAATTATAGTAAAAAGTCAGGTAGCTGTAAATAAACATCATTATAATTTTCTAATATCCCTCCACCAATACATGATACAATCAGGAAATCCCCTGAAAAAAACCCTGTATAAATAAAAGTGAACCTTGATTTCAAAATTGTTCTTTAATTTCGATTAAACACACTAATTACATCAAACTAGATACCTTTAGTCCGTATTTTAGGTAAATTCCGACTAGAGATCAGTTATAATCGGCAAATTTGAGACTAGGTGCACCTGTTCCTAGTACGTTCAGATACTTGTTTAAAATATTTATTCCATCCAGTCCTCCTGGTAATTCAGGATATAAGCCATCCTAGTACCAAACCTCATCCAAATCGGTTCAGCCGTTTGAGTGTGGAGTTACGAATGATGATGATGATGAAAAGTTTACATGTGCCAATCCAGCATATAAGCTATCCTAGTATCTGACTTCATCCAAATCAGTTCAGCCGTTTGAGCATAAAGGAGTAAGAACTGCGAGGATGATGAAAAGTATTATATGTGCTAATCCAGCATATAAGCTTTCCTAATACCTAATTTCATCCAAATCTGTTCAGCTGTTTGAGCGTAAAGGAGTAAAATAAAAATGGTGATGATGATGATGATGAAAATCATTCCATGTGCTAATCTAGTATATAGCTATCCCAGTACTTAATTTCATAGCAAATCAGTTTAGCCGTTTGAACGTAAAGGAGTAAAAAATATACCTACATACTTCCGCCTTTACAATGTTAAACAGTGTAATCACTCAATAATCACCAGCATTCTTCAATACACAAAACCCGCTAGTGGCAACCATCATCTGATAAAGAAGAAAAGAGTTCCCTAAAGACTTATCTAGACTTCAACTTAATGCCCATTTTAAGGTTTAGAAATGACTCGAAGATTTCTATTTATCTAGTGTTTATATAGTCAATTTTCTATGAAATTTGCCGTTGAACATAAATGTCTTACTTAAACCGGTGAATTATTTTTATGGTTATTTTATGATATAACTAGCCGCCCCCACGTCTTCACCCGCGAGTGGCAAATTTCATCAGTTAAAGTGTTTCCTAAAATATTTATCTAGACTTCAAATTAATGCTCAATTTTAAAGGTTCAGAAATCAATCGAAGATTTCTATTTATCTAGCGTTTGCGTAGCCAATGGTATATGAAATTTGCAGCTGAAATTGTCTTACTTAAACCGGTGAATTCATTTTTATGGTAATTTTATGATATAACTAGCCGCACCCACGTCTTCACCCGCGTGTGTCAAATTTGATCAGTTAAAAGAGTTGCCTAAAATATTTATCTAGACTTCAAATTAATGCTCCATTTTAAAGGTTCAGAAATCAATCGAAGATTTCTATTTATCTAGCGTTTGCGTAGCCAATGGTATATGAAATTTGCAGCTGAAAATAAATTTCTTACTTAAATCGGTGAATTCATTTTTATGGTAATTTTATTATATAACTAGCCGCACCCACGTCTTCACCCGCGTGTGTCAAATTTCATCAGTTAAAAGAGTTCCCTAAAATATTTATCTAGACTTCAAAATAATGATCCATTTTAAAGGTTCAGAAATCACTCGAAGATTTCTATTTATCTAACGTTTGTATAGTTAATGGTCTATGAAATTTGCAGCTGGAAATAAAGGCCTTACTTAACCCGGTGTGTTAGTTTTTATGATATTACTAGCCGCACCCACGTCTTCACCCTAGCGGATGATGATGAAAAGGGGTTTCATTCCAGGGCATAAGCCACCTTAAATTCAAACCTCAACCAAATCCGTTCAGTTGTTTGATCATACATCTAGTCATGAAGTACATCGCGTACCATACCCAAACTAGGTACAAAGTACTTTACTAAAGCATGGAAGCAATATTCATATAAAAGGATTGCCACTATTAGCGTGTTGCCTACCGTCCACGACTGACTGCACATGCGGCGAGCGGCGAGCGAAAGATCCGATTACGGGGAGTACTGTCTCGCTCACTCGATATACCTAGTTACCGCGCTACAATCTCACGATCTATTATTTCATGTGGACCAAGTTGGTAGGTACCTAAGACTAGGTGCCGCCCACCACCAAAGCACACGTGATCCCTGCACCTGTTCCAGTATCCTCCACTCGATGCGCGAACAAACATACAGACAGACAGACAAAATTCCCAAAGGTTATATTTCCGTTCAACAGCCATTCCAAGCACCACAGACCAATCCTTCCCAAACTACACTGTACAGAGACCCCCCCGACACTCACGGCTCCATTATAAGTATTGATTAATATGATAGAATAATTATATCTCCGTGCGCACTGCTTACGTTTTTTTTTTTCTATGTCGATCGTCCCTCGCATCGCTGCACAGAATAAATAATAGTACAAGATAGAACGTAGCCGATTATCCCTTTAAATGCTTTACGTTCACTACCATAATTATCGTATGTTCTCCGCCTGTTAGCTACTGCCTTACCGCGTTCGCACGCGCCGTATGTGCGCAATGAGGCATGTTGGCGATATATAGTCACCGACTAGACAAAACATAACACAAAACTCCCTTTACGAGGGCTACGTCCCTCCAGCATGCCGGACGGAGCGGGCGCCGCACACCGAACATAAACACCAATTCATTAAAACAAACCCCAAGTAACCCTTCTCGAATCAGAAATAATTTTAGTACGCCTCTCATCCTGTTAGTGCACTATTTCGCTGAAACTCCAAGCATCTTCCAAGAGCGCCGCTCGGTGACTCTCCGGGCCCAGGCCGCCTAATCACTTTAGGTACACCACGATTTTATCGCGCACAGCACTTTTAATGTCTCTCCTTGACTGGCCTCTCGACACGTCTTAATTTCTCAAGGTCTCGCAACGATTGCCTCGGACGCCCGGCCTCGCTTAACTGTTACGTACGTGTCTTCGCGGAGCCGCTCCGCACGCGACCTATCCTTGGAACGATCCCGCACTGACTGCCCCTCTCTGGCCCTAGCTCCCGGGTTTTTTCCATGCGCATGATTCAACGGACTACGTTCGTTGTTCTCCCCACCCTTGGGCTGCAATGCTACAACGCCGAGCCAAGACTTTCCACTCATAATACTAAATAATTCCAGTACCTACGAACTTTATGATTAGAATAACAATGCAATGTTCACGTTAAGCAAAGGGTTAAACACATTGATGATCGAATTATGGTTAGGTACAGTACATGTAAATGTTATCTATCCAGCTTTCAGAACGAAGTATTTGTTCTGAAACGAAGTATTGACTACTTTAAAGAAAAGTAAAGTACCACGTGTAAACGTACGATTTATGTCATCCATCACTATGAAACATCTGTATTATTATGCCATAATTATTACTTTATTAATTACATTAGTCATGTCTGATAGTTGTATTGCAATACAATACAACTATCAGACATGACTAATGTAATTAATAAAGTAAATGGTAGATATTCGTTGATCTGTTTTCAAACGACTCAAATAGCTCGGACGATGTCGGTAGTCTTCGTCTCGGATGACTTCTGACAGCGTCGGATGTTCGAAAATGCTATATAAAGGCTCTCTCGACTTGGCAAAGTTCCAATCCGACCACCTCTGGCAACCCGCCAGGGGGTATCAACACACTTAGACACAGACACAGACACCGACCTCGCCGGCGAGGTCGAAGGTCCTATAACACATAGTCAGATATTATTCGCTTTCGAGTTTCTTGCCGATTCTTCTCGAAGGTGTATTACGCATCGGCGGTCAGTTATAAAAATCAATGAAAGGGCACCTAGCCATTGTTCAGGGCCCCCTCGATCACTACTTAACGGTAGCGATCCAGGGGTGTTTAGTTCGTTACCCCCGTAATCAGACGGCAGTCCAAGCCGAGGGCCGTACCCACTGGGTACCCTCGTGCGGGTCGTCTAAATTTTGACTTTGGCGTGCGCCTTCTGCGTCACGCATTGCGGCGGAGTGCTTGTAAGCGCCCGCTCCCAAGTCCGGCTCAAGCTATAGAGGCCGATAAGGCCAACAAGGCATTAGTCATACCTAAAAATTTTTAAAAAAATTGGTAAAGTTTAATGTTCTTGTGGCCGCTGCACCTAGAGGACCTTGGCAAGATAAGTACTATTTATATTACTTTATTGTTCTGCTACTGTTTCCTTGTCTCATATTTACTGTGTATGACTGTGTGTAACTGAGTATTTTGCAAATAGGTACCAAAGAGTATACAAATACTACATAGGTACTATCGGTTCAATGTGATGTTATTATAACCAATATGGTAAATGTGATTGTATCCGAAATGATTAGGTCAGGATCACTTTGTTTAAATGCTATTATTGTGCCAGGTGTAACTGTGGTAATTGTAAAATGATAATAAAATATCACTATGACCAAGTATCACTTATAGGTTGTTAGTATGATAATAATAATGTGTTAATTATAATTGTAAATAATGATGATAAAAATATATTTGCTACATAGTTTCTTGCCAGTTCTTCTATGTAGTGTATTCCGAATGTGGTGGTAGAATCAATAAAAATATAACAATTACATTTCTTTGTTTCTATGAATACTCCTTAAGTTATTTATTCTGTAGCTGTAGCTACTAGGTACTATAGTTGGTACAGATAAGTTTTATCTCCTACTCGACAAACCTAACCAACTGAAGGCCAACATTACAAAACTTAGGTTTTGATAACCTTACAGTACGTATAATTATTATACATATGTTTATAAATCTCACACACTCGTGGTCATTTCTATAGGTTAAAAGTACTATATGTGCTATTTCAGGACCTAAAATATCAATATACTAATATTTGATCAACATACTTTCAGCAGTCAAAATGTTTTTATCGATTGCTCCTACTCATCTGATTGAGATACCAAGGCCCCAGTTTTTAAGTCAAACCCTAAGATATCCAATAGTGAAAACCGCATTGGACCAGTAGTTTTTACGTGATGCGCGAGCAATCTGGTATCTTAATCCGATCAGTAGAAGCCGAGAAATTGATAAAAAACTTTCTGACGGCTGAAGGAATTTTGATCAAATGTTGTCTTGGAATAGCACTTATAGTACTTTTACCACGCGTGCAAAGCCGCAGGCACAGCTAGTTATAAGTATATAATAGTGGATTTGCTGCAGTCGCAGTTTAAATAATAGTACGCTAGTGTTTCACCGCAGAATAAATAATAGGTTTTATATCCTTAGCTTCGTCTATTAAACGACAAAAGAAAACCCACCATTAAAATCAACGCGTTTTATATCCTTAGCTTCGTCTATTAAACGACAAAAGAAAACCCACCTTTAAAATCAACGCGTTTTATATCCTTAGCTTCGTCTATTAAACGACAAAAGAAAACCCACCTTTAAAATCAACGCGTTTTATATCCTTAGCTTCGTCCATTAAACGACAAAAGAAAACCCACCTTTAAAATCAACGCGTTTTACATCCTTAGCTTCGTCTTTAAACGACAAAAGAAAACCCACCTTTAAAATCAACGCGTTTTATATCCTTAGCTTCGTCTATTAAACGACAAAAGAAAACCCACCTTTAAAATCAACGCGTTTTACTTGTAATGGCCTACAAGACGTTTTAACCTGATCACCGGCTCCTGCTCTAAGTGATTGGACACTACAAAGGCATTAAGATTACGTACGCAATCACTACCGTCTGGGATCGTATCTGATGCATGCGACACAGCGGACAGAGAAATTTGTTGCTTGTCGTATGAAGTAGGGTTTAGCAGCACTTGTTCACTGCTGGACGTAGGCCTCTCCTAACGCACTGAGCTCGGTCTTTAGCTCACTCCATCCAGTTTCTGCCACTGGTTTTTCCACAAAAGTCGTCACTCCACCTGGCCACAGGGCGTCCTACACTGCGATTGCCTAAGCGCGACCTCCACTTTCGAGTGGAGGTCTCTACCCCAACGGTTGTCGGTGCTTCGAAAGACCTCTGACATGGCTTAAAGAATTCTATTAATCAATAACAGCCGGGACCGACAGTTTAACTTTTTGTTGAAGCTTGGAAAGCAATCAAGAAGTGTTGGAAGTGTTGTATGTGTGAAGTGTTGCTAAGAAAGCGAAAGCATGAGAAATAAAATTACTAAGAAAAGATGCAGTAGTGTGCAAAAATTACTGTGTTCTGGTTTGCCCAGTACTTTCGCATGGATTGAAAGTACTTTGCATATGACTTTTGATTAATTATGATTTCCTTAGAATGGTAGGGAAGAGAGTGGAGGGACGGGAAGGTGGGGGGAAGTCAGAAGAGGGTGGGAATAGGTAGGGGAAGGTAAGGTTAGGTGTAGAGAGGTTGGGAGAAAATGGCGGAAAGTTAGATCTGGGTGCGCAAAGTCAAGGGAAGGTCGGGGTAAGTGTAGGAAGGTTGGGGATAGAGGGGGAAGTGAGAGAAGAGATACGATTGGCACAAGACCGAGGCGAGTGGTGTATTAAACAGAGGCCTATACCCAGCAGTGGGACGAGAAAGGCTGTGGATGATGATGATGGATGAGAGAAGGGTGTGGGGAAGTGTGGGGAGGTTTTGGCAAGTTGGCAAATGTATGTAGAGGGTGGGAAGAAGTGAGGGGAAATGGCATGAAGGTGGGGAAAGTGGGGGATAGTGGGGAAAAGTGGGAAAGGGGGGCTTCGAATTACTTCAGAGGTCTCAGTTCCTACCGATAATGGCAGTCGTTAATCCACGTCAGAGACCTTTAGGTAATAAGACAAACTCTAACACTAGTGGTCAGCAGTATCTTATTCGACATATTACGCATATTATGATGCTGTGATCTATGTAATTACCTTAACTTTTAATTTATAGAATCAAGCTGCTAAAATCAGTTGGATCCCATAACTTGTCCCACATCAATATATACCTGAAACAGGATGCCTCAGGCAACCCCCAATGAAAAGGAATTTTATCGCGTTAATTACTTCAACTATCTTTGTTACCCGCAAACATGGGGATGAAAAGTTAAATTTGAGAAAGCGAAAAGGGCATCTTGAACAAATATTAGAATCTGGGATCATGGAAAAAGTTTACAGTGGTCTAGCAACTGAGCAGTCCGTGGCCCTGCCTCTAATCAAGAAATTCTAAATCTTATCAATAGACCCGCCCGTGACGTCATCCACGCGGACTACAGTTTATCGCGAAAAAAAGCATCCTATGTTCTCCTAGGATATTAAAAATCAATGCAAAAGTAGGTATAGCACAGACGCTCTTCATGTTTTCTAACAGACTTGTTATATCGTTTCCATGGCAACCGTTCCTTACAGCGATTAATCAACATTTTCCAGTTTTCCCGTGAAAACTTACTATTTTACGGGAAAAAAGTTATCTACTTTCTAAATTTCATCAAAATTCGTCCAGCCGTTATCGCGTGAAAGCTCTCCAAACAAACAAACAAACAGACAATGTTTCACATTGCATCCTGCTCGACCCGGGGAAGGAAAAATAAGATAAATTAATAACATTAAATGGTATACAACTATCACAATTAAATGCGTATACAACATTTCTTACCTTTGCTGTTAACGGTTGAGAAGTTCCCTAGTTAGGACGCAACCCTGAGTGCAGTCACCATGCCATGGTAAAATAAAAAACCGGCTACCATTATAAAATGCGCACACGAAATTTCGTGTCTGTTGACCGTTGAAGACGTCATATTTATCTTGAGTTAATCCTGGATCTCGATTCAGTTCATGCTTACCATAAAACGTACCTATGAAATAAAAATATATACATTAAAAAAACTTTTACGGGTTTTTTTAACCAAGCGAGCGCGAAGCGAGAGCGAAGCGAGAGCGAAGCGAGAGCGAAGCGTCTCTGTTTCAGCTTGTGCAAAAATTATTCCGTATGTCTGGATGTCCGGATCTCTGTTCTCCTCTACAGGTCGCATTTCTCAACCGATCTAGACTAAACTTGGTATACAGGTTAAGCAAATTTTTTGAATTATTTCATCTTCGGGGATTTTTGATTGAGGGCTAGTTCCCCCAAAAATGGATAAAAAAGGGGCTACTAAATGAAACTGATTTGTTTTTTTTTTTCATTTGAAAGGTAGTAACTTTAAGTTAGTCTCATAAAAATTTAGTGAAGATCTGATGAGGATCTTCGGCGTGATGAGCAGAATAGCTCCTCAAAATGCAGTAAATTTCTCACTTTTAGGTTTCTACCAGTGGAATAAACCCTTTAACTACTAGGTAGGGATTGATGGAGCACCTTGGTTATTAATGTAAGTGTTACAATAAGGTAACTAGATGGCGCTACTGTGCACCGCTAGATTGTTTTTAAAAACGTTTGTACCTGCGAGGTCTACAGCTCACTGAGCCTTTGGCGTGATAAGCAGAATAGCTCGTCAAAGTGCAGTAAATTTCTCTCTTTTAGGTTTCTACCAGTGGAATAAACCCTTTACCTACTAGGTAGGGATTGATGGAGCACCTTGGTTATTAATGTAAGTGTTACAATAAGGTAACTAGATGGCGCTACTGTGCACCGCTAGATTGTTTTTAAAAACGTTTGTACCTGCGAGGTCTACAGCTCACTGAGCCTTTGGCGTGATAAGCAGAATAGCTCGTCAAAGTGCAGTAAATTTCTCTCTTTTAGGTTTCTACCAGTGGATTAAACCCTTTACCTACTAGGTAGGGATTGATGGAGCACCTTGGTTATTAATGTAAGTGTTACAATAAGTTAACTAGATGGCGCTACTGTGCACCGCTAGATTGTTTTTAAAAACGTTTGTACCTCCGAGGTCTACAGCTCACTGAGCCTTTGGCGTGATAAGCAGAATAGCTCGTCAAAGTGCAGTAAATTTCTCTCTTTTAGGTTTCTACCAGTGGATTAAACCCTTTACCTACTAGGTAGGGATTGATGGAGCACCTTGGTTATTAATTTAAGTGTTACAATAAGGTAACTAGATGGCGCTACTGTGCACCGCTAGATTGTTTTTAAAAACGTTTGTGCCTGCGAGGTCTACAGCTCACTGAGCCTTTGGCGTGATAAACAGAATAGCTCTTCAAAGTGCAGTAAATTTCTCTCTTTTAGGTTTCTACCAGTAGAATCAGCCCTTTACCTACTAGGTAGGTAACATACACACAAACAGATAAACAAACAAACAGACAAACAAACTGACAGACACGATTTAAAAAAATGTTATATTCTGGTTCAGTAGTTTATTTTAAGTACCTTAGACCATTTTTTTTAATTATCTTCATTGTACAGACTATATCGTTCCTATTGCTTTATCTATATATACTTATAATAAAGCAATAGGAACGAAATAGTCTGTACAAAGAAAATAATTAAAAAAGAAATACTTGAATACTTGAGTAAGTACTTCAAATAAGATACTGAACAAGAATATAACGTTTTTAAAATTCGTGACAGTATGTTTGTTTGTCTGTTTATCTGTTTGTCTGTATGTTTGTTCGCGCATCATGTAAAGACTACTGGACCGTTGGATAGCTAAGCTTTTGATTTAAAAACTGGTGTACTTGGCATCTCAATCGGATAAGTACAAGCCGAGCAATCGATAAAAATATTTTTCACTTCACAAGCTCGGAACGATTCTGTTTGTCATTCGAAGTCTGAGTGCAAAATTGCATTTTACCCGCTAGCGTGGAAAGAGTTTTTAAAATTCGAACCTTTCTATTCAATAATTTTCTATACCGACAATTCACTGAAAATACTTTATTACTAATTTATATTATATTATTATCCGATTCGATTCTACGCTACTTGACTCTATTCGTCTCTATTCGCCTCTTTTTAACTCTACTCGACTCTACTCGACACTACTCGACTCGACTCGACTCTAATCAACTCTACTCGACTCTAATCGGCTCTACTCGACTACTCGACTATAATCGACTCTACTCGACTCTATTCGACTCTACTCGACTCTACGTGACTCTACTCGACTCTACTCGACTCTACTCCACTCTACTCGACTCTATTCGTCTCTTTTCATTTTCAATTCTATTCTACTCTGTTCTTCTCTAATCTACTCTATTCTACTCTGTTCTACTCTAATCTACTCTATTCTACTCTGTTCTACTCTGTTCTACTATGTTCTACTGTATTCTACTGTATTCTACTCTATTCTACTCTGTTCTACTCTTTTCTACTGTGTTCTACTGTATTCTACTCTATTGTACTCTGTTCTACTCTGTTCTACTCTGTTCTACTCTGTTCTACTCTGTTCTACTCTGTTCTACTCTGTTCTACTCTGTTCTACTCTGTTCTACTCTGTTCTACTCTGTTCTACTCTGTTCTACTCTGTTCTACTCTGTTCTACTCTGTTCTACTCTGTTCTACTCTGTTCTACTCTGTTCTACTCTGTTCTACTCTGTTCTACTCTGTTCTACTCTGTTCTACTCTGTTCTGCTCTGTTCTACTCTTTTCTACTCTGTTCTACTCTGTTATACTATGTTCTACTCTGTTCTACTCTGTTCTACTCTGTTCTACTCTGTTCTACTCTGTTCTACTCTGTGCTACTCTGTGCTACTCTGTGCTTCTCTGTGCTACTCTGTGCTACTCTGTTCTTCTCTGTTCTACTCTGTTCTACTCTGTTCTACTCTGTTCTTCTCTGTTCTACTCTGTTCTACTCTGTTCTACCCTGTTCTACCCTGTTCTACCCTGTTCTACCCTGTTCTACCCTGTTCTACCCTGTTCTACCCTGTTCTACCCTGTTCTACCCTGTTCTACCCTGTTCTACCCTGTTCTACCCTGTTCTACCCTGTTCTACCCTGTTCTGCCCTGTTCTGCCCTGTTCTACCCTGTTCTGCCCTGTTCTGCCCTGTTCTGCCCTGTTCTGCCCTGTTCTGCCCTGTTCTGCCCTGTTCTGCCCTGTTCTGCCCTGTTCTGCCCTGTTCTGCCCTGTTCTGCCCTGTTCTGCCCTGTTCTGCCCTGTTCTGCCCTGTTCTGCCCTGTTCTGCCCTGTTCTGCCCTGTTCTGCCCTGTTCTGCCCTGTTCTGCCCTGTTCTGCCCTGTTCTGCCCTGTTCTGCCCTTTTCTGCCCTGTTCTGCTCTGTTCTGCCCTGTTCTGCACTGTTCTGCCCTGTTCTGCTCTGTTCTGCTCTGTTCTGCTCTGTTCTGCTCTGTTCTGCTCTGTTCTGCTCTGTTCTGCTCTTTTCTGTTCTGTTCTGCTCTGTTCTGCTCTGTTCTGCTCTGTTCTGCTCTGTTCTGCTCTGTTCTGCTCTGTTCTGCTCTGTTCTGCTCTGTTCTGCTCTGTTCTGCTCTGTTCTGCTCTGTTCTGCTCTGTTCTGCTATGTTCTGCTCTGTTCTGCTATGTTCTGCTCTGTTCTGCTATGTTCTGCTCTGTTCTGCTCTGTTCTGCTCTGTTCTGCTCTGTTCTACTCTGTTCTACTCTGTTCTACTCTGTTTTACTCTTTTCTACTCTGTAATACTGTGTTATACTGTGTTATACTGTGTTCTACCGTGTTCTACCGTGTTCTACCGTGTTCTACCGTGTTCTACTCTGTTCTACTCTGTTCTACTCTGTTCTACTCTGTTCTACTCTGTTTTACTCTTTTCTACTCTGTAATACTGTGTTATACTGTGTTATACTGTGTTCTACCGTGTTCTACCGTGTTCTACCGTGTTCTACCGTGTTCTACTCTGTTCTACTCTGTTCTACTCTGTTCTACTCTGTTCTACTCTGTTCTACTCTGTTCTACTCTGTTCTACTCTGTTCTACTCTGTTCTACTCTGTTCTACTCTGTTCTACTCTGTTCTACTCTGTTCTACTCTGTTCTACTCTGTTCTACTCTGTTCTACTCTGTTCTACTCTGTTCTACTCTGTTCTACTCTGTTCTACTCTGTTCTACTCTGTTCTACTCTGTTCTACTCTGTTCTACTCTGTTCTACTCTGTTCTACTCTGTTCTACTCTGTTCTACTCTGTTCTACTCTGTTCTACTCTTTTCTACTCTGTTCTACTCTGTTCTACTCTGTTCTACTCTGTTCTACTCTGTTCTACTCTGTTCTACTCTGTTCTACTCTGTTCTACTCTGTTCTACTCTGTTCTACTCTGTTCTACTCTGTTCTACTCTGTTCTACTCTGTTCTACTCTGTTCTACTCTGTTCTACTCTGTTCTACTCTGTTCTACTCTGTTCTACTCTGTTCTACTCTGTTCTACTCTGTTCTACTCTGTTCTACTCTGTTCTACTCTGTTCTACTCTGTTCTACTCTGTTCTACTCTGTTCTACTCTGTTCTACTCTGTTCTACTCTGTTCTACTCTGTTCTACTCTGTTCTACTCTCATCTACTCTATTCTACTCTATAATCCTAGAATCCTTCGCTTGCTCTGGTTTCAATACAAGTACTCTCGCCAAAAAATCACTTTGCAGCCTTGCATAACAAATAACTATTTGACGGCTGAAGGAATTTTGATCAAATGTTGGTATATTGGTATATTAGGTCCTGGAATAGCACATAGAGTACTTTCAACCTACAGAAATGACCAAGCGTGCGAAGCCGCGGGCATCAGCTAGTGCTTAGAATATAATCATTCAATTAAATTAAATTTTAAATAGTTTTTATACAAGTAATTAACATTCATAGATGCAAATGATCGATTTGATTTATGAGATTCACTCAGTCTCGGCACGAGCAGAAGCATTTAATATTATTCTCTTTCAGTCAGCATAGACTGCAGTACTCGTATTTTCTAAACCTCAAAGACGAGAGATTAGGTACAGAGGGTTGTCAACTTGAAAAAAAATATGTACATAATATCAATGAAACATTGCAGATATCTCGCTCTCGAAGTAGTTCAGGTGTATTCACCGGGCAAACTTTGCAACTGCGTAAAAACAACTTCGATAGAATGACCCGCAGCAGAATACAGCTGGGCTGGGCAGCATTTTGGAAACTTCGAATTCTCGTCACCAATACCGCAAACTTTGAAGACAAAATTCTACGACCAGTGCGACCTGTTACGACATACGGAGCCGACACGTGGACACTGATAGTACGACAAGTTCACCAATTTAAATTCACTAAGCGAGCTATGGAAAGGGCTATGCACGGAGTTTCTCTGAAGATTCGTATCCGGAATGAGATGATCCAACAGAGATCCAAAGTCACAGCCTTTATGATTTGCTTCGACATAGCTTTTAGATATAGGCAGAGTGTTGGTAATATTTTTCGAAGGTCTGATAATCGTTGGAGCAGACATGTTCTTGAGTAGAGGCTGCGACTCGGCAAACGTATTGTAGGGCGTCCTCTGACTAGGTATAGTGACGATACACGCAGTGGCTGTTGGCAGTTGGAAAAGAATGGTAAGATGATGATATTTGGAAACGATAAATTGATTACGTATTTTTAACAAATACTTTGCCAAATATACTGTGGAATCAATATCTCCCTATTTATATTACTTGTACTACAAAAGCCCGAGTTTGGCAAGAAAAACTAATTATCTAACTATAATTATAATCTATCTATCTATACTTACAATAAGTTATTAAAACATGTAACAAATAAAAAAATAAAAAATGCAGTAGGTATGCCATGACGAAACTCAGAACGGTCTGTCACAATTAAATGCGCTTACAACATTTCGTGTCTATGCTGTAAACCATTGAAGAGTTCCCTAATAAGGAGACAACTCGGAAAGCAGCAACCATGTCATGGAAAGATTTCAAACCGGCTAGCATAATATAATGCTAACACAAAATTTCGTGTCTGTGCTGTTAACCGTTGAAGAGTTCCTTTATCTGGAGCTGTTCCTGGATGTCGATTCAGGTCATTCTTACCATTAAAATCCATTGTAACTGGAACTGAACTAACAAGCAAAAATTCAAGTCCGTAGGATAAGAGGAAGTGGTTCAAATTCAGCTTGCGAGATTTGACCTAAACATACATACTTACAAATATTGCAAGAAAAATAAAAGCTTTAGGATAGGTTTTGGTCATTTCTTGTTCCCTCAGAAATACAATATGGCAGCTGTAAGCCGCCATATTGGTTTTATTGACACTTCATCCTATAGCACTCACGTGATCAAGACGAATCTAATGATACCTCATTTATCAAAATCCATCAAGCCGTTTAGGCTATCGGACGCGCCTAAGAAACGTACAAACATACAAACATACATTCAACCCAGCGTTAATAATATACAGCGTTAATAATTTTTATTTATTTTTTACTTGACTGTGGAGGGACACACAACCCTCCACAGTCAAGTAAAAAATAAATATAAAATTGATGAGTGTATATTATTAACGCCTGCTTACCTGTTTTTAGCTGGCAACTTCATAGGGTAATGTGAAAGTAGGCAACTCATACTTTTCCGATTCTTCGTGTAATATTACTCTCAACTAATGCTCGATTTTCCTTAATAACAAAATTATAAACTTTGTCATCATCAAATAACAGACGGGGGTATACATTTTTTAGACCATGTCTTAGACCTAATCTCGTATTATAATAAGTTTAACAGTCTATGTTCACGTATGTGGGTGGGTGTTGGGTGGATGTTCCCCCATAGCGTCGTTCCTATTGGTCCGATTTTGACAGGCGAGGAATCAATGGATTCGTCTTCAGGTATGGAGTGTCATAGACAACTTTAATGCGACTACAGTGAAGCAAACGAACGGTTATGTGTTCAAACTAAAAAGCGAGGAAGAAATCGATGCGTCTTTCTTATTTTTTGGTTTGCGTTGGTAACACAATAGACTTAGTCTAATTACATGAATATTTTTTGGGGGAAAGTAACAACCCAATAAGTGCCAAACACAGCATGAAACTCAGCATTTCTTCATTTATAGACTGTTATAGGCTATTTTGTTATCCGTTTACAGCGAAGAAGAGGAAGGGATATGTGTTCAAACAAAAAAAATGGTCCAATTTTGAGAATCGAGGTATCAATCGACGCGTCTTCATCGCAAGAGCGTCCTATGCTATTTTTTTAACAGACCTTATTCGGGTTTTAATTTTTTGAACTTATGTCTTGTTATACGTCGCAATAACACATTATTGCCGCAAAATAAAACCTTATTCTAAAAACCTTGTCAAAAAAGTTACCAAGATCACTAGATTAAAGTTAGATTATAGTGTGTAATGAAGTCTTAAGTGGCAACCCTATTCCAATTGACTATAGACACAGTATAACACATAGAGCTAATACAGACCTACGCGGGTTTCAATAGAAACGCTCTGTAGTTCTTTGCAATCGCTATATTATGTGTACTGCGGGACAAATTAAGGACATATTTCACAAGACTCGATAGCTAAAAGACCGTAGCTAGAAGGTCTCTAAAAGACTTCTTAATTTTTCTTTTAATATTTAATCAGTAGTAAGGTCATTAAAAAAACAAGTTAATGTAAATACTATAGTTTAATGTTGCAATTATTAAAGTAAAGTAATATAATGTAAGCAAAAAATAAACATGAAATTTATTTAAATACTAGCTGCGCCACGCGGTTTCACCCGCGTCCCTCAGAAACCGTTCATTTTTTTCGGGATAAAAAGTAGCTGTTCTGTTAATCTTGGGATTAGTCTACCTCCATACAAATTTCATTCAAATCCGTTCAGCCTTTTAAGCGTGAAGAAGTAATCCTTACATACATAAAAACATACGCCTTTATAATATAAGTGTGATTATTTTTGCAGGCGGTCAGCTCGTATTCAATAATTTTATTCGCATTCGGTTTTTTTGTATTTTTATAATAATTTTAATTGTCTGTACATTTTTCGTAAGCTGTCTTCAAAACCTCTCCTTTCTGCTGAATTTTAAATGTGCCATGTGTCTTGCACCACACTGTACAGAGACAAACAAAAAGGATCAGCAAACAAACGGCTACAGCGCGACAGCGCAACGAACGATGTTTTGTATAAACACACGGGATTTGCCGTTATTCTTTATCAGATCAATTTTCTGAAAAGGTTTGAGTTGCTTTATATGTTCTGTGGTTTGGTTTATTGATAAATAAGCTGGGGAAAAGATTATTTTGCAGGAAAACGAATCAAATGATGTTTTATATGATACTTGTGCATTGCGCTCGTCTCGCCCTCAGACACTGACATCAGTTTAACAGTCCCTTTCAAACAAAACACAGAACTAGTATAACATTACTTTTTGAATCTTGTCTGTCTGTTTGTATTTCTGTATGTCCGGATGTTTGCTCGTGCATCACGTAAAAAATGTCATGAAAACTGGGGTACTTCTCCCTGGGGTATCTTAATCCGATAGTTAGATGTCGAGCAATCAATAAAAACCTAATTGAGGGCTGAACGAATTTTGAAGAAATGTAATATATTGTACTATATAGGTACTTTTGTTCCTGGAATAACATGGGCTATTTTTCAATGAAATTACAGTCTGAGATAATTGTAGGTAATTACGTGCACGACGGTTCTTCTTTGCGACAGAATCTCATTAATCATGTTTCGGATTAGGTCTAACTAATCCATCAGTAACGTAAGATTGCCTGCTATGTATTAATTGTCCTTAGTGTCAATTATTATAAAAGCACGAACAGACTAAAGCGGGCGCGGTGGCAGTGGCACTCTACATAGGCCTATTTTGTTCCCACTTTGACAAGGTAATTCTTGTCATGAATGAAATGAAAGAGAAAATAGATCTATAACAAGTTAAATTATTATAGAAATAAAAAAACCGACCGCGCACGTAATTATTGGATACGAGCTGACCGCCCGCAAAAATAATCACATAATATTATAAAGGTCAAAGTTTTTACTCGTATGTATGTAAGGGGTAAGGGTGTGTTTGTGTATATGTTTGTTACTTCTTCACGCTTTAACGGCTAAACGGATTTAGATGAAATTTATACGGAGGCAGCTTGTAACCTGGATTAACACATGGGATACTTTTTATCCCGGAAAAATGAGTGGCTCCTGAGGAACGCGGGTGAACTGCGGGCGAAGCTAGTATTTATATATATTTAATGTTCCTTTTTAATAACATATTTTGCTTTACTTTAATAGTTGCAATTGCAACATTGCTACTGTTTAGTTATAAGAATTATAAATTTTTGAAATGGTATTTTAAAGACCTGTATTCTGATACCTCATTTGATACCCTGTTTAAGCGTGAATAAGTATTAATCATATAGTGTGTGTGTGTGTGTGTGTGTGTGTGTGTGTGTGTGTGTGTGTGTGTGTGTGTTTGTGTGTGTGCGTGTGCGTGTGTGTATGATTAATACTTATTCACTTACACACAAACCCTTACATACTAACAAACATACGCCTTTATCATATTATTGTGATTATTTTTGCGGCGGTCAGCTCGTATTCAATAATTTTGTTCGCAGTCAGGTTTTTGTATTAGTATAATAATTGTACTTGTTAGAGAAAGCTCTTGATATTATGTGAGGTAGTCTGGCTGACATTGCACCTTGAACCTGCCACGTGACCGAGCGTTTTAGCGCAAACATTTATAAATGCAAACAATAAAATGTTTTTTTCTTTGTTTATACTGCATTTTATGCAAAAATCAATGAGTGACAATATAGAGTTTTGTACAGATCCGCTAAACCGTTGAGGAAGGAACGTAAAATAAGTTTCACGCGACCACAGCGGCAATAATATTTCGCGCCATTTTGCCGTAGTAACTATGACTTATTCCATATGCCGATGCATACATAGACATTTGACATAAGATTCAAAATACTTTAACCGGATAGTAATAAATATCCCAAACATCTCAACACTTTGTTCCAATCAATAATTAGATTTAAACGCTGTATTCAGGCTAACTTAAACTCGGAAATGTATTCCAGTAAACAGGTGAGTTAACATTGTTGTGCAGAAGTCTATATTAGAGCCACAGTAGCTTCATCAATAACTACAACATAATTATATACATAGGTACGTGATTAGTAACTGATATTCCAGTGAGTTCATCATTGCCTTTGTGAATAATTCATAGATCTCGTAACATATACCTATAATATGGTTGTGTGATTGCTTATTGAACGAGGTTTGCGTAAGGTAATCTATGGGTTTGCATTCACAGTTGATTCTCAGTAAGTATACACATATATTAGCTTTATTGAACAGCAACTGTAATTAAAACGCGATAATCTTCAAAATGTTGGCTTGCCGGGGTTATTGAACGGGGCCCTGGAATCAAAATTTGTCAGGCCGCCCGATGGCCTCTGACATGGCTTAACGAAAGCTAATCAATAACATCCGGAAATAACAGTATAACGTGTAGATTTGGTGCGGAGCCGAGGAAGAAACCCGGTATCGTTGGATCACTCTTACCACCAGACAAGCAACCTGTTCATCCCATCGTTGCTTAAAATAAAACTGATCACTCCAATTTGCAAGGTCTATCGGAGCCACAACTCTTCGCCCCACAGCTGGCAACCCGCTCGAGGGTCGCCGATCCTACGAATTTTACGCAAGAACACCCAATCAGTGTGTTGAGGATGTAGGCTGGAAACTGCTGGTGAAATTGTTTACCAAGCACTTCTTACTAGATACTTTAAACGATACTTCGGGCCTTCCCGCAAACCTGTGAAAATAAAATTGGCATTAGATCAAGCGATGAACTAACGGTTAGTTTGGTAATTTTCCCATAGATACATTTTTGCAACCAGCAGTTTCCCAATTTTGCCCCAATCGTAAATTTTTCATTATTATCATATTTTCCCTTTTATTTTTTCATTCGACATCTGAATCGATTTGTCACTGAGCTAAAAATAACCCTCAAACTAAGATTTTCAATCAATCAAATTAGTTCAATTAACAGTTCAATTAATCGTACTGATCAAAAATATGTTTAATCTGGCTAACCATCAGGTTAACTAAAAAGTTTCACCTTTCAGTTTATATGAACTATTGCGAGTGTCATTAAAATTGAGATAAAATACTGGCAAAAAACTGAAACAGGACGGCATGCCCTGTGATTTGCTAAAAAACCGGGTGGGTCTGTGTGGGTGAACACGGTCGTGAAACGTCAACGTCACGAACAAATCACGAGTTACACCGAACTAGCTTTCCCGCCCGTGACTTCGTCCACGTGGACTACTGTTTATCGCGAAAAAAAGCATTTTATGTTCTTCTACAATATAAAAAAACAAATGCAAAAGTAGAACACTAACGCTCTTGATGTTTTTTGACAGACTTGTCATTTCGTTTCCATGGTACCCATTCCTTATAGTGAGTAATCAACATTTTCCAGTTTTCACGCGGAAACTTACCATTTTCAGGGTTAAAAAGTATCCGATGTTTTATTCCAGGGTATAAAATATCTCCATTCCAAATTTAATTAAAAGCCGTCTAGCTGTTATTGCGTTAAAACTCCCCAAACAAATAAACAGACAGCGTTTCATTTTAATATATTGGTATGGATCGTAGGTCACAAAAACATCCAATATGCTGAGTTTGCTTTCTACGTCCTGCTCCCTTGCCTTTATCTTTTGACTAAAATTATACATTACATCATCGTCAAAAAATGACACCAAAATTAGATCTCTGGAGCTTTGTTACAGAGTAATAAAAACGCGACGATATGGCCTTATCAATACAATTCTCACTTTTTAGTTAGTAAAAAGTGAGAATGTGTGTGATTTTAAAGACAAAAAAGAACCTCAAAAATTGAGAAAACTTGATGGTTACATAAATTCGTTAAGCCTTATTTTTGTTGTTGCAGCGTTTATCGTTTTGTTGTTTGTTTCGTAATAAATTTCACCCTCAGCTCCCACTCTACAGGCGTCGTATCGCGATTGTGCCGATATTCTGGCAAATGGCGCGACTTACGGGCAATCTTCGCTACTAATACTTTACAGGGGTAGCGACAGCGCAAAAAAAAAGTGTGTATCAAAAACATTTTAAACTCAATGGGTTGTATTTTGAATGGCCTAAATGGGTTTCTAGACTCGCTAGATATGCGCCGCAGCTTTGCTTCGATCATTTTTGTGGTAAAAGGATTATTAAAATTTGTGTTATTCTAGGCTAGGTACCTATTAATAGAAAACTTCATAAAAATTTGGTCAGCCGTCAGATAGATTTGTATTGATTGCTCAGTTTCTACTCGTCACATTGAGGTGCAAAGTTAATCAAATTTTAAATGACCCAACAGTAAACCTAATTTAAATCAATCCAGTTTTCTGATAAGAAATACGTAACACACAGACCTTTTTTTTAATTGTCTTATTCAGTAGTTTATTTTAAGTTCTCTAGACATTGATGTGTAAACCTCTAATGGCGCGATACGGGGGTAACGCCGACTCTTGGCGTGGCGATCGAGCGGCATGGCGACGCGCCGCTCGTGGCTTGTTGGGTCTTTCCATCACAGCTCGGCCATATTTGATGTTTCACATCTGCCAGGCGTCCCGCGACGGTACTTTATTAATTATTTATAAAATTAATGAGTCAAATTCTATTCCTATCTCTTATTGGCGTATAAACAACCACGGTCATTGGCAACATTACAAGAAAATAATACTTTAAAAACAACAAAAAAACAACTTCAAATGATATAAATTAAAAAAAAACATCTACTGAATCAATTAAACGGGACTGATGAGAATTATATGGGGCCACAAATGAACTTTTACAAGTTATAATTAAAAAAAACAATAACAAAATAAGAAAACCCGCATTCCGGAAATATGAGTGAACACATGAACATAAAAAACAGCTTCAAAATCCGAACTATATCTTCACTTTCTATATCAATGAAAAGCGAACAAATACACTGAACCAAAAAAAAACTCTATATTTAAATAATTAAAAATATAATAAAATCCACCTACATACCTATTTACTACCAAGCTTAGCACAATACGATAAGCAAAACGACTCAACGAAATCGGTCCATTTCATTTGCTCCAACGACTTTCAACAAAAGCTTTTTCTGCGAACCGTACCACCCCTCGAATTATCTGGCTCAAGATATTTAGCCCATTAAAGCTTCGGAAAGTAGGCTCACCCTCCCCCCCTGAGGAATTTCACTAATACGTCTCACCCCCCACCCTTGGTATTCTACAAGAATTCGTTTGCAACCTCCAAAACTAAAGATTATCAGGGTTATACTTAAATTAGTTTGATGTACAAGGTCTTGGTTTTCGGTTGTTTCGAGCTATTTTGGGGTGAGGCACAAAAAGGGGGTTTGCGTGTTGTTTGATCTTGGATTTTTTGTTGTGTTGAGTTGGGAATAGGCAAGTGCAAGCGGACAAGGTATGTTGCTGTGCTCTAGGTATTGTTATTGGTTTGTTTTGAGGAGGGATGTGTGCTTGGGTTGTATATATGTCTGTACGTTATGGCACATCCTACAGCTTAAACGGCTTGATGGTTTTGATAAATGAGGTATCACTGGATTTGTCTTAATCACAAGAGAGCTCTAGGATATATGAAGTGACAATAAAACTAATATGGCGGCTTACAGCTTCCATGTTGTATTTCCGACGGAAAAAAATGACCAATACCTGCTGAGTGAGGTATCAAAATGATGGTCTTTAAAATACCATTCCAAATATATATAATTTATTAACCTGAACAGTAGCAATTGCCTGTGAAGCATCTTACAAAATTTTCGATTCTAAACTATTCAATTTATGTATGTAAGTCCAATGTTGCAATTGCAACTATTGAAGTAAAGTTAAATATGTAGGTAGGTAAGTTAATAAGAAACGTTAAATTTAAATTAAATTTATACATTTACGCCGTGCCTCCCGCGCCCCACACCTGCACCGCTCTGCGAGTCTCCATAGTACGATATTAAACAAAAAATAACAAAACAATTAAAAAGTAACAATAAGTTCAATTCGCCGATATTTATCCCGAATCAAACGGACGTCACGGGGCAGACTATTGTTTTCACAAAATGAGTTTGATGCGGCTTTTCACATGATTAAAACAAGTGGACCTGCCTTACAATATACTGCCAATCCATACCAATATATAAAAGGGAAACGCTGTCTGTTTGTTTGTTTGTTTGTTTGGGGAGCTTTCACGCGATAACGGCTGGACAGATTTTGATGAAATTTGTAATGGAGATAGCTTATACCCTGTAATAAAACAAAGGATACTTTTTATCCCGGAAAATTGTTAGTTTCTACGGAAAAAACGGAAAAACTAGAAAAAAAATGATTACTCACTGTAAGAAACGGTTGCCATGGAAACGAAATAACAAGTATGTCAAAATACTGCCTTACAATACCCTATTTAAACAAAAGATAAGTTCAAAAACTAAAACCTGACTACAGTCGGGTAAAGAATAGCCTACGACAATCTTGCGATAAAGTAGAATGGATCGAACCCTCGCTGGTCAAAATTGAACCAAGTTTTTCGTTTGATCACATAACGCTTTCTTTGCTTAGCCGTAGTCGGGTAAAGGATATCCTATGGCACTCTATTAATAAATTCTAATCAATTGATACCTTGCTTGTCAAAATCAGACCAAGTTTTTACTTATAAGAAAGCAATAGGAACGATAAAGTCTGTACAATAGGAACGATAAAGTCTGTACAATAGGAACGATAAAGTCTGTACAATAGGAACGATAAAGTCTGTACTCGCGAGGTCTACTGTTCGCAGAACTACTAGTTTAATTTGTGCTTGTAGTTCTCGAGGTCATTATTTTTGAAAATCTTTGTACAGACTTTTTGCTACTCACACTTTATTATAAGTATAGAAACATCTATACTTACTTTCTGTAGAAATGATGCCAATCAAAATGTTCACTATGCATGCAGTAGGCATAGTCGCTTATAGTGCCCAGTCTTGCAATTTTGCTGTGGGGTTGAGGCTGATGACTGATTGAAATACCCAAGCGGGAGGAAGTTGCTTGTCCGTTAATTTTAATCTAATTACTAATTTAATAAATTTTATTTGCGAAATTCTAATGGTGGCACTTCACATCGCTATTCGTGTTCGCGTTGCCCAAATACGACGATGTGAAGTCACTCTATTCGCCTATATTTGCTTAATTTTCACGAACAAGACGAATACGCAAATACACGAACACTCGTATCCGGCCGAGTTGTCAGTTATTTTGGTACATATCAAAGAATTGCAAATATGACGAACAAGTTCGTTTACCGTTCACACATAGGTTTCTCAGTTAGAGTGCCGTGCTCTACAGCGACGGACGTTGTTTAGTTTTAGTTCAGAAATGATGTTTTTCGATAGGTAATTACTTAGTACAATTATTGAGATTTTTGAATATCCACCAGCGTCTTCTCTTCCATGGTTTCTTAACGACTTTGTTTTTAACGCATAACATGTATTGTTAATTAACACAGAGTAAATTATATGTCGCTGCTGCCGTCAACACGTCCATATTTGCGTTCAGATTACCAAAAAGATAACAAAAATATTCGTGAATGTCCGGCATACTTATTTGCTGTTCATGATGTGTGGATGGTGTATTCGTGTTATTCGGACATCTACAATATATAGCCGTATAAAAACGCGAATACCAAATAGCGATGTGAAGTGCCTACCTATCACATAATACTGTTTCACAATTTAAAGCCGTATCCACACTAGTCTCTCACGTCACGTCACATCGCCTGCCGTAGGTCGCGGCAATTTAGCGCGCGTCCCGACTGAGTGACGCGTGTTACTGTTACACGCCTAGTCTATGGTTACACACAGATTTAGATATCACGAGATACCGCAAGGCTATCGTCATTCTATGCTACAAAATTAGAACTAAATACAAGCATAATAATGTGGAAGTACCTGCAGAAGATTGGAGGATGCAGGTGGCACAAGATTGCTCATCATGGCGCTCTTGCAGAGAACTTCTAGAGGCTGACATGATAATGATGATGATGATGCCATGCCTTCTACTATTTTTATCTTATGCCTATATAAACAGGGCAGTGAGACAGTGTAGTTGACAAAACAGAACTACGTAACAGTGGACGTTCATATTTCGCATAGTACAGTGGCACAGTTTCGTCGACTGTATTGGGTGCTTAATTAATGATACCTAACATAAACTGAACAAGTTCTGTACAAAATAACATGGTACAAAATATCGACTTCAATGGATTAACTAATTTAACTAATTTTGTACCATGCTTTTAAGCTTTTATTACTAAGCTATGTTATTAGTAATTAGTTAATTACCTACTAATAACTAGCTTACAAGCTAAAAAAAAACACGCATACCCTGCCAAAAATGAACTCATGCCAATAAATTATACATTGTTGGAATGCATAGCAAGGCCTTCAATTTGATACCTATATTGTAAAATTCAAAGTTTTTTTTTTTTGTATTTGAATTTGGATCATTTCAGCCGCTAAACTGTATTTATTCAAAAAAACTTTTTATTTTACTTGGGGGGATGTAAAAATTCTAAGGATACGAGTACCACATACATACAAAAATACATGAATCCTAAAAACATTACACTCCATTTTTGGGCAGTCATGTAATAAAGATCTGCCGTCTCTATTTGGATACAATTAATACGAGACCAACCTTGTCCTCCAGCTATTAAACGGGCTATTTTAAATTAAAACATAATTTTCATTTCGGTCATTTGACGGAGAAAAAAAAAATACTGTCGCACATAGAACCTTCTCATTAAGTAGATTAAAAAGATATGGCAGTGACAGATCTCTGTCTTGCCACACAAAACTGTCCACGCGTTCATACTTGTAAATTTTCTTAACACTTAAGTTGGAAGGGGCAAACAAAAAACAATTGTGTGGGGCAGTGTCGGAGCGCACGGCCTTAAGTTTGTCGTGCAACGTCTAAGCAAAGTACAAATCGCGAGTTATAGCAAATTACAGATCACAAAATCATCCAGTATGCTGATTTTGCTGTTTGCTTCCTACTCCCTCCGCTCTATCTTTTGAAAAATTAATTAATACATCATCGAGCTAAATAATAAATTATCACCTATAAAATGATACCAAATTTAGATATCTGGAGCTTATAGTATAAAGCGAGACGATGGCAGCAATTTGGTCATTTTACTCTTTAAACTAAACTTAATTCAAATGTAATTTAAACCTTGTCGACTTTGTAACAAGTTATTTTTGCTCCTGGCATATATTCTAAACTTAAGTCAATTTAAGCTGCACCGCTTAAAATAACGTAATTAAAACAGGTTTTTATCACGCTGTCTAGCAGCGTTTGGATACATTCGGACACGTTCTGAGACAGAGTTTGGACAAATCGGGACTCTCGCCGCGTGGAAATATGATTTTACGCTGATTGGCTTTAGTGATAGTTTAGTGAGTGAGGATTAGCCAGGGGGAAAAATACCTTGTTACAAAGCCAACAAGGTTCAAATTACATTTGAAGAAATTAAGTTTAGTTTAGAGGATGTCAAAATCGCTAACGATATAGACCTTTTCGCTACTGTTCTCCTGGTACCCGTACGTATCGGTGTGATTTTAAATACGTTTCACGTCAAAAAACAAACAATCTAAGGTAGCGAAACATAGTGGAGGAAATTTACTGTCCTAAAAACAGAGCAGGCGTATTACAGTCACGTTAGTTACAAACGATTTTAAGCCTTATCTATTTTCCCTAAGTCTGTGTTTACACACCAATATGTGTGTACCATAGTAGTATATTTTATATCGACAACTATTCACATCTATTGTCACAAAACTGAATTTCAAGGTATGTTTGTTTGGTTTCATGTCAATGGAACATGAAACCAACACAATGTTATGCATTTTTTTACAGTTGTTGGAATATAAATCCGGTGTATTGCTAACACAATTTTAACAGGAGCTTCAATATATTTGTGTTTTTTGTTCGCTTGCTTTTCGTATAAGTTAGAGCTTGCCTTTAGTCGTAGTACTATTATTTATTCTGTGCTCTGGTAACAGAATTTGATTCGATATGGATTTCTATTTGACAATAACACCCAGGCCCGCCAGCTTAACGTGACAGGAAGCACGGAGGAATGGAAATCCGCACAAAACAGAAGTTATTGGCCGAGGTTCGAACCCTAGTATTTCACACTCGTATACCACATGGCTACCATCGCTCTTTTATTGCGCATAAAAGTTCCTAATTGGTGACATAGTACTTACAAGGTTGGGTAAAAGATTTACCGTATGACATCCAAGGAGAGTAGAGTAGCAGTTGGACGAGCGATAACACGTGACACAATCCAATGGCACCTGGTTCTTAAAACCTCGAATCTGCACCAATCTATACTAATATTATGAAGAAAAGTCGTTAAGCCATGTCAAAGGCCCTCGGGCGGCTTGATAAACTCTGACACCAGAGTCAGTACTCCGCCAGTGAGGGGTCGAGAGGGCCACACCACGCCAGCACCAGCTTTCATATATATATAGGCTCCGGCGCCGCCCGCGAACAATTGCCCCTGCGCCTCCCTATCGTATTGTACAAACTGATTAACTTTGTATTTGGACATTATTATACCACACCTATTATTACAGTCTATTCTTTTATTATCCACCAGTAGTCCCTTTAACAGCAGTACCTCATACAAGAAACGACAACAAGCAAGAGAAAAGATTTGTTTTATTAGATAGATAGATAGATAAATTCTTTATTGCACACACCACAAAGAAAATTGACAAAATAAAAGAACAATAGTAGAAGTGTCACAATGGGTGGCCTTATCGCTAAAAGCGATCTCTTCTAGGCA
The DNA here is from genome assembly GCA_946251855.1 of Alsophila aescularia. Lineage (NCBI taxonomy): Eukaryota > Metazoa > Arthropoda > Insecta > Lepidoptera > Geometridae > Alsophila > Alsophila aescularia. Next base: position 54,707,697 of record OX276373.1, read on the forward strand.
ACCTTTGGATGTAGAGGATTTGTTATAATCGTGAGGGACTGGGTGCACTATGATATTAAATTACTAGAGGGAAACAGTAAATCAAATTTCTAATTATACTAAAACTATGATATATAATATATTATAATGTACACATAAATATATATTTCAAATATATATATATATATATATATATATATATATATATATATTTATATTTATTGTATGTTTGTAAGGAACAAATTCAAAAATACTTAACTTATTTTAAAATGTCTTTCCCCTGTCGAAAGCTACATTATCAGCGAGTAACATGGCCTGTACTTTATTTTCCAACAAGTTGAAGATATCTACAAAAATTGCAATATTGAAGGTAACCCACGGTATCAAAAATTTTACTATAAATGTTATTGTTTGGCGTGAGCAGGGAAAACTATTTATGTTAATAGAACTATATAACCCATAAAACGATACTAACTATACTAACTAATATAGATATGTCACAATAACAGTTTTTGTTTAAATTAGTTAATCAAACCAGGGCTAGAATCGAAATATGACACCATTCCTATCGTGATATAACTGAATACTTTCAGAATCATGGTTAATTATGTAAATGTAAATTCCTCTTTAAATTATTAAAATCAGAACTTTCATTAATTAGTTACGACGGGTATAAAATGCTAAAAGTAAAAAAAATGACGCGGTGTGAGCGCTACCCGAGCGAAGCAGGGGTGAGTAACTAGTGACTTATAAATTTAGAAAGACTGACTCTGTGAGCTGGTAGACCTCTCGAGCACAAACTTTTTTGAAAACAATCTAGCCGGTGCACAGTAGTGCCATCTAGTTACCTTTTGTAAAACTAACATTAATATTCTCGGTGCTCCATCAATCCCTAATAGGTAAAGGGCTGATACCACTGAAAAAAAAAACAAAAAATGAGCATTTTACAGCATTTTGAGGAGCTATTCTGCTCAGCTCGCCGAAGATACTCATCAGATCTTCACGAAATGTTCAAATTACTACCTTTCAAATAAAAAAAGAACCATCGAAATCAGATCTAACAAGGCGGAGATAGTACCATAGACAGGTTGAGGTGAGGACACGAGAAAAATATATTCCTCGTGGCCAGGAAACGCCCGATATATTCAGTAGCCCCCTTTTTCCCCTTTTTGGGGGAAGTAAACCCCCCAAAAATCCCAACTACAAAAAATATTAAAAATAAGTTTAAACTGTATATCAAGTTTCGTCAAGATATAGATAACACTCTGTTAGGAAACCGGCATATTCTAGAACCTCCAAATACAAGAAAATGTGACATTCACCACCATTCAGTACTAGGCGTGTTGAGTAATGGCCCCTACTCTCTCTAAGAGAAGGCCAGCTTCCCAGCTGTGGGATGAAGTAATGGTCATTACTTTTGATGCACAGATAAAGTAGGAAGATAAGGTGCTAGGTCCTAGGGCGTAGACTGCATAAATTAGGTGCAAAGCACATAATATATGGCCTTAAGGCCTTGGTCACAATCGGAGTGCCCGTTTGTAGCATAAACGTTTTGTGTTTAAATAAGCTTTTATGCATTTGCCATGTCATGGTGAAACTTAGAACGGGCTATCACAATTATATGCGTATATATCTTTTCGCGTCTGTGCTGCTATCCTTTGAGGAGTTCCCTAGTCAGGACCCAACCTTATGCAGCAATCCTGTCATGGTAAAACTAGAAACCTTCTATCATACTAAAATGCGTACACAAAATTTCATGTCCGTGCTGTTGACCGTTGAAGAGTATATATGGAACTAATCCTGGATGTCGATTTAGGTCACGCTTACCATTAAAATGAAATGCATTGTCATTGGAACTGAACCAACATGTAAAACTCCGTAGGATAAGAGGAAGTGGTTCTAATTCAACTTGTAATATTTGACTTAAACAAACATACATACATACTCGTATAAGCATTGTATTTTAAAGAAAAGCTTAAAATGACGTAGTCTCGACGTAATGGCTGCTACACAGTAAAAAACGATTTCTTCAATTAAAGGAATAATCGTTATGCCAAGCAAATATTAATTCATATATATCCGAAAGCATAAATCCTCTTATGTTCAAAATTCCGTATTCTTAGAAATATCACCTTGTGTTAAACTAATATTCGTTTAATCCAATGGGTTAATAACAATTTCAATTAAGAAATAAAATCTTTTATTTAAGAAACCAGGTTTTCTTCAATGATGATATTATAATTTTCTTGGATTGAATTAAATGCAGTTTTCTTAATTGAAGACAACCATTTACTTTTGATTGAACTATACCGTTTACTTAACTTAAAAAAAAAACAGTTTGCTTATGTCAAGTTTTTTTATATTTTATTACAAAACGGGCATGTTCCGATAGAAATTATATGATTCTTCAAACTAGAATCGAGTTTGTTTCAAATAATAATTAGCATTCTCCTATAGAAATTAAGAGTCTTATTTCAATAAAGTTATTGTGTTACGGGGAAAAACAAAGACTTTGAACTAAAATGGCCAGAACTTCATTAAAAATAAAAAGTTCTTAGATAAAAATATTGTTCCAAACAATCGAGATTTATTAAAAGAAAAAAATAGCGTTTTTGTAATCAACGTTTTATTATTATTAATCTAAAACACTTGATGTTTTTAATTAATACATGAGAATTCTTCAACTGAATCCACTTCAAATTACATTTCAATAAGAATCCAATAAACTTGATTAAAAACACTACATCTTTGGTCAAAAAATAAAATTGTTTTGTTCCGAATGATGGTATTCTGGATCAGAACAATAATTATTTTGATTTAATCAATTGAAAACTTTGATTACATAACAAATTGTTCGATTCGAAATTTTAGCTTATTTGGATGAAGACCACTATTGTCTACAAGGATGAATTTGGTTTGCTTCAATAAAAATATCTTTTTTTTAATTTAAGAAATTATTCAACTTGTTTAGTTCAGTAATATATTTTTTTAAACGAGACGGTAAATTGTTATAATATTACAAGAAAATGCCATATAATTATAGAAAAGCCCAGAAGGGCTTTACAGTGTGTGGTTGGTTTTACCAAAGGGGTTTGTTTTTTTTAATGTAGGCTTTTTTTTAGGCTGGCCGTGTCCCGTTGTTTTTATATTTCAACAAAAAATGTCAGATAACTTAATTTAGGACATAATATTATGTGACAAGTTTCATTGTGCGACGTGCTATAGAAAATAAATAAAATTGCGGCTCGTTAAATTGGCAAAAAAAAACAAAACCCTTTGACATTAGCGTTATATTTTATTCTTAATATACATTGGAATGTCTCAATTTTTGTGAGTGAAGCCGAAAGAAGAAGGTCTGATGTATGCTTGTTTTCTTGGAATCATAAATTTAGGTTATAATATGTATAATGTGCAGTAAAATAGTTATTACTTAACATTACTTTAAATTAATTTTCTTCAAAATTAACATTTTTAGGATTTCAAGCTCGTCCTAACAAAAATGTGCCACACTAAATAAGCAGTTATTGTTTCTGAAACGGTATTTTTCACTGTACTATATAACTAAGATTAACTTATTTTTTAAGGCCGTTTCTGGAACAATTGCTTATTTCTTCTACAATTTATGAAGTTTCATAGCATGCGGCATACTAAACAAATGAACATTTAATTTCATAGATTTTATGAAATTCTAAACATTTAGTTACTCTTTCAAAAAATAAATTCAAAGTTGTTCAAAAAAGAGTTTTTTTTTTTAATTATATTTGTGTCAACACTGTTTAAGCTTAAAAGTTTATTATTATTGATCCCCGCCCAACCCAAACAAAGATTTCATTGAATCAGGCACACATCAGACGATTTAAAAAGGAGACGTTTCAACGTTTAGAAAAAAGTACACCAAGAATTAAAATTATGATCTAAAAAAAACTGGGGTCCAAAATACCACCAAAATGTTGCTAATAGCCCGCAAGCCTCTGTATGGCATACACACACATCATTATTATCTTATTCAATATAGCTTATATACTATGATTTGAAATTGTATGCACTCGTTTAGGCATGGCACTAAAACAAACACTTAATTCAATAATTCTCAGGTATCTGCCTCTTCCAACTATATACGAATTGAAATTTTCATATAAGTGAATTGTATTTAAAAAAGAACAATAAAAAATAAATTGGAATGTATCATCCCTTGCAAACAATATTTGGTTAATTTTACAAAATTTTGGCACAGCATCTTCACAACTATAAGTAAGGCAATCAGCAGTTGAATATTTAACACTATTGTAATGATCTTATTCAATACAGCTTATATAACTGTTCTCTGAAATGGTATGCACACGCTTAGGCATGGCACTAAAACAATCACTTAAATTCAATAATATCCAGGTATCTGTCTCTTCAACTACAAAAGACTTGAAGTGTCCACAAAAGTTATTAGTATTAAAAAAATAACAATAAAAATAAATTTGTGATGTATCATCCCTTGCAACCAATATTTGGGTAATTTTACAAAACTTTGGCACAGCATCTGTATAACCATAGGTAAGGCAATCACCAATCGAATATTTAATACCATTAATAACAAGCCATTTGACATATCCATATACATCCTCGCTTTCTGTTTCGGTAATTACTCGCTCTCCTTTTACTTTTCCGTGTTGTATAACATTTGTTAAGCCCCTTTTAGTTATAAACCTATAACAACATTTCAGCTGGCACTTAATTGCTAGCGACAAAGGCACATTTCGTTGTGTATTTATAGAATTGGACACGGGTTTCAAATCTAAATGCTTGGCTTCGTATTTAAACGCACTTAATAAAATTGGTGGACCAATTTTTTCAATAATATCTGGATAATGAACAAGAAAGTGATGTTTAGGTTTCAAAGTAGCTCCAAACAGTGAAATATACTGTTCATGATGCTCGCGTATTACATTCTTTAAATGTTGTATTCTGTAGTAAATGTTTGTGACATAACAATATTTGTTAACTCAAGCAAACATAAATAGTACTTCCAAATGTCATCCCCAAGTGGTACCAGATCACCAACAAGAAAATTTAAATGTCTAATGAATTACAACATTTCTGAAGCAGAATACATTATCGCACCTTTTTCTAAATTATTCTTTGAGACTTGCGGTGGTACATTAGAAGCTTTAAAGTCAAAGTATTTAATTCTGTCATTTAGTTGATTTAGTGTGAAATATTTCAATCCTATTAAACCATTAATTATCAGTGCCATACCATAGCGATGTACCCCTTCACATAAATCATGCATAACATCACAATATAAATTATTGTAGACATGAAAATCACTGATCTGATTCCAAATACAACTTTCTTTAATTCCTCTTTTTTGAACAACATCATCTTCATATTGATCCTCTGATCGCTTAGTAATATCATCACAAATCGATTGAATCCGACACTGCTCTTTATTTGAGTGGCAAAATCGACAGTAACTCAGAGCAGCAAAACTTTCATTGAATCCTAAAATACTATGGAGGCCTAAATTATCGCCGGCTATCACAGCCAAAGAAATTTTACTCTTAATGTAATCTCATTGACATTAATTTCATTACCACGTTCATGCAAGTATTTCAACTCTTCAATCAATGAACTAAAAACAGCTGCATTTCCAAATCTATTGCGGTCAGCACTGTAGAAAATCATTGCCAAAAATATATTTTCTAAACGACTGGAATATTCTGGTGGTATACAAGCTATTGATATATAAACAACCCCAATTTTATTACAGCCTGCATGACTACCAAGTGGGTTACCAGTTTCCAGGTCGTTAAAAAATAACACTAAAGGCATGAACATATTATTACCATCATTCCCATGAAGATCTCTCCAAATTTTACCCTGCACAAAGTTTCGAAGTATATTTTTTTCTTTAACTAGGTCAGACTGGTATGTGGTTATAACATCATAAATCCCTGGCACTTCTAAAAATAACTTCAAAGTGTGTCTTAATGATACCATACATAAACATTTTTCTTTTAGTGTCATTATAGAGTTATTATCCCTAATCCTAGTCTTCTTTTGTGTTAAACCAACAGGAGATAGTTCAGGCTTAATATATTTTTTACTATTCTCGAAATATTTCAGTCGCTTATATTCGCTGTCTACGTGAGAAAAACAAGTAACTAAATCCTCAAAAGCATGTTTGTTTAAATGATTAGTTTTGAACATATACATCAACTGGGCAGCAACGTCTGCAAATAATATTTTAACACTGGTTATAAGTTCTTGTGTGAATAATCTAGACAAATTAAGCCTGTCATACAATTTGCATACAAAAGAATCAATGTAAGTTTTCAATATCTCTGAAAAGTTATCTGCATTTACTTCCCGAACTACTTTTTCAGTGGTTGTTGAGTCCTCGCTAATCTCCAATGTTTGTGGCTTTTTAGTATTACTTAGTAAGTTATTATTGGTATTATCAGTGGGTACGATGTTATCAGTGAGTATGATATTGTCAGTGGGTACGGTATTATCAGTGGATACGGTATTATTGGTACTATCAGTGGGTATGGCATTATCGGTATTTGCATTTGGTACATTTGTATGACATCTTTTTATATGACTTTTAAGTGAATATTTTTTGTGATACAACCTTTTGCATGTGCCTATGGGACAGCCATAGTAATCACTAACATTGTGGTAAAATTTCAAATGGAATGAGTACTTGTCAAAATCACTTAAAACTTTTCCACATTTTGGACAATCTATGTTAAAGAATTAGTAAGTTGTATTACTTATGAATGAGCAACATTACGAGCCCCAATGCAAAAGAGTTCGTCTAGTGTGAAATTTTCTCTGTGAGTTTTTTTCTGACTTCATTATTTTTATTTATCTATATAAAATAATTAAGCTGTTCTACTATCACATGGTGCGTTACTTATGCCATTTTTTAACTAAGAACCAATAAACTATTTTAGCTTTTTAAATTTATCTAAATCCTGTTTTAAATTCGAAGAAGTTATAAGCAAAATAGTTCGTCTAATTGTTAATCGATGCAAAAGAGTTCGTCTATCGGTGAGTTAAATAAGATTATTCCTTCTTTGTACAATTATGTTGCATAATTTAAATTTGTAAAAGTAATTCTGTGTCATTTGTCAAGTAAGACAAAAAATTCTGAAAATTTCAGATTTTTTCATTAATTTTCAAATAACAATGGGTCGTGGCAAACCCGTGTGTGAAGATCTTCGAAAGCGAATAGTTTGTGGAGTCGATGCTGGCAAATCAAGTTACCAAATATCTAAAGACTTGATACTTCCCAGGTCTACAGTCCAATCTATCATTCAGCACTATAAAAAGAATAGAACGACTTCTTGTTTGAAGAAAACTGGTCGACCACGCATCACAAGTGCAGTAGAAAACAGAATCCTGAAGAAAATTATCAAAAATAATCGTCGTGCTCGAGCTGGAGAACTCACGGTGCAATGGAAGGACATGATTCACAAAGACATCTCAGGTGATACTTGCAAAAGAGTCCTAAAAAGAATAGGTTACGGATTTTACACCGCTAAGGAGAAACACTGTTGATTGCTGTACAAAAGAAAATAAGGTTGAAGTTTGCTCGTGATCATTTAAATTGGACTTCCGATCAATGGCGTAGTATCATTTGAAGTGACGAGTCCAAATTTGAAGTGACAGTCGGCGATGAAAGGAAAAAAGTGATTCGAAACAAAAATGAGGCATTTCATACCGATTGTCTCAAACGCAAAAGGAAGTTTCCGGTGTCTCTTATGATATGGGGCTGCATGTCTGCACAAGTTGTTGGTGGTATGCAGTTTGTGGATGGTTCTATCAATGCTGCAAGGTATCAAAACCTTTTGGAAGAGAATTTACTGCCCTCTATCCCGTCACTTAAGCATCAAGATTCCTTCATTTTTCAACAGGATGGTGCTTCCTGCCATACTGCAAGGACAACAAAGACGTGGCTACTGGCGAAAAGCATCCCTACAATCGAATGGCCATCTAACAGCCCGGACTTGTCGCCGATCGAAACCCTATGGTGGAAAATGAAAAAAGTTCTCCGTAAAAATCCATCAAGATCGAAGAGCGACTTAAAGGCTAAACTCTTGGCAGTCTGGGAGTCAATTACGCCTGAGGAGTGTGCAGCGTTGGTTGCATTGAGAGCAAAGGCGACACAACTAAGTGGTAGACGAACTCTCTCGGACTCGTACTCGTCGGATTTTATGTCTGACTTCTTCAACTCAAATATTTTTTTGCAAAATGGATTCCATTTCTGGCTGAAGTTGTCGCGTCTACCCGGGAATAACAAATCAAAGTCTTCGTCAATCTGGAAAATAATTATGAAGTCAATTATTTAGGCTGCATTCACACTGATGCGTATCTGCGTGCCGCCGTCACTGGTGTATTTATTAAATTATAGCTAAGCAATTTCATAAACATAAAGAGTAATTATTGGCAACAATCATGCAAAATCAAGTAATATTGTAACCAAAACCAAAAAGCATACATAAAATCAACAACAGATGACTAATCTTTACGTTATAGACAGTTAATATGTTAGTGGCGACGTTAGCAATATGTGTACTGTATTCCTTGCCATACATACATATCTAATTTTTGCACAACTGCTCAAGAAGGAGAATAAGTCTTTGGAGTGTAAGTGAGTATGTATGTATGTGTTTATAATTATGTAACATACTGTAGAATAGCTAACACTAGCCCCCTTACTTATAAAAAGTTATGTTACGCAGTACAATTGTACTGCGCAGTATTACTAATCATTGCATAACTTTAACTTTTAACTTTTTTTTTCTTTTAAATTTTCATAAGTAATGCGAGGCTGGTTATATTAATCTCAATGCTCAGAGTGTCATAGGCTACAATTTATTGTAAACATTTAATAGTACATCACTCGTATAAGTAAAAATTAAAGACCACTATAATTTAACCTCGGAAGTACGAGCTCCCATAATGCACAAACACCCATGAGAGCAGTCTAGCTTTTAACTTGGTTTTTAATATCATTTGACATATAATTACTTTTCTGTATGCTTTAGTCTCTAAGGAGCAGTTGAGTTTATAAATTAATAGAATAAAAAATAATTTACTGAGATTTTAAGGTTATTTTTAACAGTATATTTAACATTGATTTTTATTGTATTATTGTCTTTAGTGTATAAGGTTAAGTAGATTAGGTAGTTAGTTTGTACGTATTTTGTGGTAGTTAATGTAGGCACTTTTACATTCATACTTCATAAAACATTCCATTTACTGAAATAATTAATACTTAAAAAAAAACCTTTTTATTTATTTGGTGCAGTGGATGACATACATCACAAGCCTTAAGAATAGTGAAAAATGACATGTTACCAAACCCAACAAACAGAAACACAAACAAAATAGGTACCTACATATTATATACTGATGAGGATCTCATCTAGGTTCAATGAAAGTAATTAACTTGTAACTGGTTCATTTCTGTGGATAAGAAAAATATTATATACTTTTTATGCTGCCGAGTAACGAGACGATCATGTCACTCGCCTGATGGTAAGCGCCACGCCTGCTCAAACAGTTCAGTGCCACCTAAAATTTTGTACACTGTTCGAAACCTGCACAGCAATGCCCTGTGCTCATCAGCCTGACTACATGATGTAAAAATCGTAAAAATATTTTTATGCTCAGTAATTTGGCAGGAAACTAGGCCAATCAAACTGGAACACATTTATGTTTGCACACTACTACCTGGCGATTTCAATAACTGGTAAAGATGTGCTATTTCTCCAGAGTGGACTATGCAAACAATTCCTACCACTACAACTAAACTAAGCATCAAGTAAAATTAACAATAAATAGATACCAATAAGTTGGTAAGTACTCACAAGTTGCACTGATTTTGGGCTATTCAATATACTCCACTCTTTAATGAACTGGGCAACATTTTTATATTCCTTGTCATGTCTAAATTGAGCTGTCGCTTTCCATTTTTCAACAACTTCTTCCCAAGGTTCTTGGTGTTTTTGCAACCACTCCAGGTGTTCTTTATTTTCTTCTGCAGTAGCTTCTAATTTAAAATACATAACATATTTTTGAACACAAGGTTGATGAAAATTACATAAAAATTGTAATAATAAAATAATTATAATTAGAAATTTTGACAAACGACATTGTGACGATTACCTACCATGCAGTGTTTCTATTATTCTAGACCTCTTTGGGGGTGCATCTTCATTGCTTGTGCATGTGGAACTGCGCTTTTTTTCACCAGACTGAAATAGTAGGTTTCTGACCCTATCAATAAGTTTTCCTTTAGCCGTTATTGATTTACCGCTATGGGAATCACTCTTTTTAACAGACCGGGTGAAATATGTACTGGCTGCCTCTTGCGGGAAGAGAGTGATAATTTTGCCAGATAGTACTGTATAATCATCATAAGTCAAACGCCAGAAAAAAAAACTAGAGCAGAAAATACCTTCATTGTCCTAAAAAAACAATCGTATCATTATTATTATTTAGAGACATAACTTTCAAAAGCAGGTGTGGCCGAGGGCCGAGACAGATGAAAAAAAACAATAATCGCAGGCCATGTTGGAGGCCTTCTGACAACCTTTTAGCTCAAAGATCAGGTCTAGCCACTTAGTCTAAACCTTAACTTACAACATGGAAGAACTCTAGGCAACTATGAATTTATACAGGATGAAAATTAATCCATTACGGCCTGAAGTATGAAACCTGCACAAAGATACATTCTACATTTATAATTGTATAAAATATAATACATTATTAGAGAAAGATACTCACTTATTGACAATGAACGTAAACAGGTGTCTAATAATTATATCTGTTAAGCGGTTCCTGCGCTTACTGTCTAAACATCCATTTGTGTTATAAAATTGTAGGATGCTTTTCCCACAGGGTGATGTCTCCAGGAGGGTTTTGAGGTCAAAGTCTTGGAATTGTGGTAAAATTAACACATCGGACAAGCTTATGTTAAAATCGGACACATTTGTATCCTCCCCAGGAAATATAATATGTTCAATTGAGTCAATTGAGTCACTTGTGACAGTTTCCGTATTAGCCTAAAAATAAAATGTAGATAGATAGGTGAGAAAGTAAAACTATTGTATATATATTTTGCACTATAATTACGTCAAGTTTGATGCCTTTATTACAGTCTGTTTTTACAATAGAGCAAAAATAAGAAATGTCAATAAAGACATAATAATTTCAAGCGTCTATCTATTACAGTTCGAAGAGAGCCTTTTAAAGGTACAACGGACGAACAGACAGAGCAGGCTAAGTAATAGGGTCTCATTGAGTAGTGACTCGGTTTACACAACAAGGAAATATTAATGTAAGTAGTAGGTTTTACCTGAAAAACAAATTATCATACCTACATGCGTAGAGGTCAGTGCCCCTATAATCGGTAGCAAAACAAGCTTTTGACTTACCAGTGAATTAAGGAATTCTGCAATTTTTTTCTTTAAGTCAATTCTCACACCCATTAATGGGCAGAGTTCTTTAAGATTATCTTCTGTGAGAGAATTAAGGTGGTTTGGCTCAATCCCATTTTCTGGAAGTTGAAACCATAAGGTAATAAGCCATACAGGGCCTGGATTCTGTATGACCACTCACGCTAATTCCACGCGAATTCCCAGCCGATTCCACGCTGCCTGCGTGGAATCACGAACAAATTCCACGCAGGCGGCGTGGAATTGGCGTGGAATTGGCGTCTTAAAATTAGTGAGTTAGGCCCCAGGTCAGAAAAAGTGATCATATAAGGATTCCTTTTGAGGTACCGACCCCTAAAAACTGTGAGTAAGTAGGTACTAATGGTATTAAATGGTACTTATTAGTTAGATATCCAGCTAGTCAAGACTTGTGAGCAAATTAAGACAAAATATGTAGTTACAGCCCGCTAACGGCGGCAGTGAAGTTACGCGCGGGACGCAGTCCGATATCAAAACATTTTAGTTTAGGTAACTACACTCTGTATTTGGGGTGACATAAGTAATAGGCCAAATTTTGTTTATTAGTGAGTAAGTTTGTGTGACAACAATCGCCATGTCACAGGTCTTCGAGCGGCTTAAAAACTGACACCAGTGTATTTTCTATGACTGACACTGGTATTTGGCTAGCCTTAACTACATACCACAACCAGGCACAGAATAATTAATTTAATAACACTACATTCAGAGGAACAATCAAGTAGGTAGGTAGTTAAAGTTGCTATGTATTTGTTAGTAAATAGGTAGGTATATAAGTAGGTACTCACTGTAAAATAACTCTATAACATCTCAGCAGATGTTATAGAGTTATTTTACAGTGAGTACCTACAGTGGCAAATGCCAGTGCATTTGCCAGGATTTGAGTAGTTCGTCCATATGATACTCAAACTGATCTATATATTACACCAGCAGCCCGATTCCATAACTTGGCTTCAATCGAATTCTCAGTCTCGCAACCACTAATGCCTTGCGATAGAGTCGAATTTGCTATGAAAAAAGTGATAATCCGATTGTAGCCAAGTTATGGAATTGGGCCACCGATCACTTCTCCTTGACTTTAACTCAACCTCAACAGTTCAAAACCAGTATACAGTTCCCTTCTTCACGCTTTCTTTGGTGACTAATATATAATGTACTCTGTGCTAATAACTCAGAAAAAACCGTAGGATAAAACACAACACTGTACTCAGATCAGAGCAGCATTAAAGATGCTAACTATGAGATAAACTAACGAGACAGAGAAGTGCTTGAGCACCCTGTTACTGATGCCATCAGCTCCTGGAGACTTTCGCACTTTGAGACCCTTTATTATCGACTTAATTTCCGCGGCCTTTACGGGCTTGAGGGGGGGGGGGGGGGGGGTGGTCAGAGGGGGGAGAGCGTTCCTACGTTCGATTTCGCGGTCCACCGCGGCGGTGTGGACGTAATCTAAACAAAGAGAATTTAACACTAATAGTCGTTTACTCGATAGAATGACGCAATAGAAAAGAAAGAATGAATAGCAAAGGGGCGCGTGCGTCCTAAGTAGGTAATGTAGGTAAGGGATGCGCAGTCGCGCAAGCCGGCGGCATCGATGATCGATAACATCGATCGATGCGATACGATATAATTAATGAAAGATTGTATCAAAGATCGGTTCTATTGTTTAGAGTAAAAAACCAAGAAGCATTATAAATTCGTAATCAATATTAGCCGTAAGAAGAAATGTCTTACTATTTGACCTCGATGGTTGTTTAGAAAAATCATGTGAAGAAAATTGCTAAGAAAAGTTTTTTGCGATCACTTGGAGAGTGATCGCAAAAAATTCATCCCTCTTTCATTCATCTTAATCATCATCATCAGACAGAAGACGTCCACTGCTAAGCAAGTGCCTCCCCTCTTAAGGGGATCCCTATTATATTATATTACTATTGAAAAAGCACGCCAGCCAAAGCAGGAAACCATTATGAGCATTAAGGACACGATATGGAACTCGTCTTATTTTGCACTCAGTCAGTGCCAAAAAGAACTAGTTCCTGATTTACCTGCAAATTACTACAACCATCGTTAGCCACTTTTGGCGTTCAAATAAAAAGACATAAATTGAAAAAAAAACACCATTTTATAACATGTTTTTTCTTTGATTAAAAAGAGACAAGAAATAAACAAACAGATTATATACTCTGAATTTCCAGAAAATCACGAGTATTTATGAAAAATCGTATCCCATCCCTATTTTGGAGCATCTCGTAAAAGCCCCCTGATTGGTCAACGATGGCCAATGGCTTGTAACGGTTTTTTTTCAAGGATTTTTCAATTAAGATTTTCAAAGTTCTTATCCGAAAATTATTTATGATCTTCTACTAAAACGAACATAATTTTGCAAGAAGCACTTTTAAAAAAAAAAACTTTTTAACTTGATTCATAAAAGTCTTTATTCAAGTTTTCTTTTTTAAATAAATATATTGAACTTATTGATGGAAGCGAAGATCATCGTTAATGGTCATTTCGACGTTTGATAAGTAAGTAGGTACATACCTACCATAGAAACAATTGGCTTTCTCGGTTATAGAATATACGGTTTCTAGTAGGTACCTATCGCGTCAACGATTTTAACGGTTTTCATTCAAGGATTCTTCAATTAAGATTTTGAAAAGTCTTAGCAGAACATTATGTATGATCTTATAATAAAACAAACATAATTTTGCAAGAAGAACTTTTCAAAACTATGTTTTATTGAGAAGCAATAAAGTTCTCTAGTCAAGTTTTCTTTTTTTAAATAAACTTTAAGCATAGATCATCAATTTGTAATTTTTACCCAACTACCAAGTTGAAGGGTTTGTTGTCATAGAAGAAACAATTTGTTTTCTCTTTAGCACGGTTTGTTGTAGGTATCGTAAAACTTTTGTTTGCGCCGACCTCCACCGTCTATTATCAACCGCGGAGACCCATAGACATAGCCCATAAAACATTTAAAAACTCTCTCTTTCGCTCTTGTTTGATAAAGGGTGCAAAACTGCAAACCACAGAGCTAAAATGTGCAAACTAAGTTTTTACGTGTGATAACGCTCTTTTTGAAATAAACTAGAAAACCTTTCGCTACCTCAGTTGTCGCTCGATTTGGTGTTGTTTACTCTGTGGATTCGGTTTGAAATCGTTCAATTCAATACATTTTTAATCCACAATATCGAATCGAATAGTTTTGGTTCGTAAACGAAAGGTTCATCGGGGGGCCGGTCGTTTTATTCATTAAAAACAAATTACCATTAGATAAAGAGAGGAAGCTCATTAAATAAAATATAATGCGCATTATTTAACTAATTTCAATATTATTTTTTTATATAATGCATATTTTTTTGAGATAAATAGGTATTCTGTTTGGACACAGACATTTTATACATTTCGGACAAGACATTAATCCGATATCTAAATGAAAACTTATTCTCGGAGGAAAATAAAATTATTAATTTTAAGAGGCCTTTTTTGTTCAATTAAACTAGCAGATTTTTGGCTATAGATGATTAAATATCTGAAATTAACAACAAAAAGTTTATGAAACAACAATTTTCGAAGTCTTAAATTAAATTAAGTGTCATTTCTTCAGAACAACAATACTTTGGCTCTTGACCAAAGGATACATAATGTTAGTATAATTCTTTGTTTTCCCCTTCGATTAACAGAACCATTTTCTAGAATTAAGAATCAAGTTTAGACTGAAAACAAAACCCTCTTGGTATTAGATAACATTTCTAAGAGTATATATTATCTTGGTTCAAAAAAAAACGCAAAATCTTTTTTTTCCGTGTACGTATGTGTGCGTGATTTGTGGCGTTTTGTAGTTGAGACACAATTTTACACAATTTCATCACAAAAGACTGTACGTTTTTGATTATCCGCGAGAACTTGATAGAATTAAGAGGACTAACATGGTCGTAATCTTGCTGCGATGTGGCTGCCGATCGGCATAACATGGTGTAAGTGTGTGCGTGAGGCTTGTGCGTACGAGCGGATCAGCATATCTTGGGCACAGTAGGTACATTATAGTCCTTACGGACTATTTGTACTTGTATTGGGTGCTTCATTTTCGATTTGGGGTTGTGAATTCTGTCATTTTTTTTAAACTTATTATTCCCGCTACAGTATGCGTAAGTCTCTCTATCTTTGTTGTTAAACATGAAGCACGACGGTGGGAATGTAGCTGTGTGGGTGTGTTTGCATGTAGTTGTATCTAGTATAGTTTCTGTTTACGTGATATTATAGAGTGCCGTATCGTCCTTTTAACAAATCTATGTTGATGTCATCAAGCTGCCGTCTGTCACTTTACACATCAAACTCCCCTCTCTACTCACCTCCACCATTTACCATGAATAAACCGTAATCTCAGGCGTAGATCCGTAAATTAAAACGTGAAAAATTCACGTAAGCACACGTATTCAGTTTTACCTTTACTCCTTGGAATTATTTATTTAAGGCTCGCGATGATAAAATACTGCTGGGTTGGGCTTTCCTGTTTTTCCTGACTTTGTGTGAACTGGCTTCTTCTTTGTTTTCAGGCTATGCAGAGGCATGGATAGTACGGGTTTGAGTCCCGTCTTCCGTGACTTATAATAAAACTGTAACGGGTCCAATTGTGTACATTGAAGATTTTTTTTTATTTTTTTTGGAACGTCCTCTTGATTCGATACTGAAGCCAAAACTCTATTTTTTTTTCATTTTTGTCTGTCTGTCTGACTGTCTGTCTGACTGTCTGTCTGACTGTCTGTCTGTCTGCCTGTCTGTCTGTCTGTCTTTATGTTGGCTAGGCATCACGCCGAAACTACTGACATTACGTTAACAAAGCATTACGTTAGAAAAAGTATAATTTAAAAAATTAAATTTCAAAAAATAGTTTTTTCGGGTTTTTTTTGTTGATTTGTAACTTTTACGTTTTTTAAGTTTTTTTCCCTTTTCTCTTTTAACAATTTTTTTTTTAAGGTTACTTTTTTTGGCTTTTCACTTTTATCATTTTTAAGGTTTATTTTTATAGATATTTTTATTGGATTGTCATAGGTTTGTGAGCTACCCTGAAAGTTTCAGCCAGATCCAGAGCCAGAGCTAATCGGGAAGTGCTCGAAATTTGAATTGCAAGATTCCAGGACAGACAAAATGCATACATAGATACATACGTGGATAGATAGATAGATATATACAGGTGAAGTTAAATAAAAGCTATTAAAAATAAGTTAACTGGTGTTTAACAAACGTTGTACTCTTGGCACAATAGGTGTCGTTCTTGATGGTGCCCTTAGACCAATGACTATATAAACACTACTTTATACCATAGACAAACCTTTGCAGTTCGCTTAGACGGAAAATGGGTAGGTGATCTTAATTCTGAAGAAAATCTAGTTAACTACGATTTTGTGGTGATTAATGCATAAATCACGCTTTAATGGTCACACAATATCTCAACCAGCCGTGTAATCATAGCGATTAGAGCGCATGAATAAAATTGATTGCATTAATGTTTGGAAGAGATCGCTTTTAGCGATGAGACCGCTCATTGTACCTATTATATAACAGTGTTACTGATAAAAAATCTTTATTCTCATCTTATTTCGTATTTATTCCTGGCATACGTATTCAAAGAATAAGGTCGATATAGTGAAGGAATAATTTCTTACTAATAAACTCGGTAAAGCATTGCATTATTATTCCATGGTTATACTTAAAGAGCGGCAACGTTGCATTTCATAGACAAACCCATCTATAAAAGTTATGTTATGTGTCAAAAAAGTGGAACTGTCAGATCGTGACTTTCGTGAGTGACAATTGAAGATTCACAACAAGGCCCAACAACAAACAAATCATTGCCAAATCTATCTACGGAGTATGTGATATTTTATTTGACAAATCGTTTATTAGTTAAATGATTGTGGGCTATGGATAAGACGCACGTGTTATTTTTGTTTATTCTTTGTTTTGATATTATAAGTACTTACTTTTGCATTGCTTTTTAATATCCTAGAAGAACATAAGATGCTTTTTTTCGCGACAAACTGTAGTGCGCGCGGATGTAGTCGCTGGCGAGAAAGCTAATATCTACCTACTATATATATTGTTCCGCTGACATTGATTACAGAATATTAATAAAAGTATATAATGATGACTATGACCAAGTTCAGAAGACGAGATAAAAAAGGTAAACAAAGAAATATCAAAATATGTCACTGTCAAAATAACATTTCAGAGAAGAAGAAGAAAGAAAGAAAAGACATTTATTCACGGAGTTTTTTGAAAGTATTCAAGCTGTCATGTTGTTATTTTTTATTTTTTCTTCATATTAGTGTTTTTTCGAGTGTTAATGAGTAATATTGGTGAAATATTAATCATTGGGTGTTTGTTAACGTGCACGAGTGTGGGCAAACAATAAAAAAACAAAAAAAATGAGTATTTGTGATGTTTTCAAAACTCTCCAGGATGTTTCAGTAAAACGTACACCATTTTACTGATTCGTTACTTTGACAATTATTGACTGTGACTTCACAATACTTACAATATATTAAACTTGACATTGGCGAAATTGCTAGTAGGCCAGTGCCTCCGCAGAAGCCATTTATATAAAAAAAAGAAGAAGAAGACATTTATTCACAACGAAAGAAAACAAATTAAAACACAAAAAATAGAATAAGCAAAGAAAATTGACATGAATCGGTCCCAACTCAGCGTTATGCTGGTTGTAATCGACAGATCAACAACCAGCGCTGGTCTTCCGTTGGGGCCGGTAGGTGACGTCACGGATCTCTCCACGACCAGTATTACGTGTCGTCTTATACCCCATTTCTATAAAAATTAAACGAGGCGTTTTTCCAACGTCTCGTTACTTTTTGACGTTATTTGTATAGCGTTTATGTCAAAAGCCGACGGACAGTAAGCAAAAACGGTTTGTTTTAAGATATAGGAAGGTTTTTTGAAAAAAATCAAAATGTTGTGATGTAGAGTTAGATTTTATTCTCAATCTTGTGTATCTTCGAGTGTTAATGTGTAATATTGGTGGAATATTAACCATTAGGTGTTCGTTAACGTGACGAGTGCGGGCAAAAGAATCAAACGCAGAAATAAATGGCATTTTGTGATTTTTCCAAATCTCCTTCGGAAGTTTCAGTAAATGTCCACCATTTTACTGATTCGTGACTTTGACAATAATTGACTGTGACGTGACATTACTTTAAAATATAATACACTTGACATTGGCGAATTTGCTAGTAGGCCAGTGCCTCCACAGAAGCCATCCAAAAAAAAATAAGAAGAAGAAGATATAGGAACCGGCCCTTAAACAATAAACCATGTGGCAACATAATATAATACATATTTTAAAGAGGCAAGTATATAACAAATATCTACATTCAAAAATGTATTATAAATAATTACATATTATACCTATATATAATATTATTATAGCGAACTATTGTGTGTATACGTAAATTAGTGTAAACATTAGTTGCCTAAAATTTAAAAAAGCACTAGTATCTTTACAGAGTGTTTCCTGACTAATCTGGTGTTTACAAATGAATATTTTTAACTTATTTCTAAAACTAGGAACGTTTTGCAGGTTCCATAACGGGGCGGCGGGTTAATATTCCAGCATATGGTTGCTGCGTACCGGAAACTACCTCTAAAAGCAACTGAACTGAACCTATACTCCCTCCTGCTGGACCACGACGACTTTTCAAAAAGATATGAGGGAGCTTCATGTTTTATGACTCCAACAAAAGACAAGAGTCACATGAGCCCTCAACCCTCAGCCTTTTTATCACACGAAAAAAATATTATTAAAAATTATTAATTATTATTTACATCTATCAATTAAAAATATTATTGATTGATAGATGTGCATTAATCAACATCACTTTTTCCGATTATGTATTGGCATATTGTTTTGTACTAAATTGTGTACCTGGTCAGTTGATAGTGTGGACAGTTGAGCCTAACTCTTCACGGAAACTACTGGATAGATTGAGATGTGGTTATCATAGATAGATAGCTTAGGATTTTAATTAAAATCTGGTGTAGTATTCATCACAATCTGTTGAGCAAAAGGCGAGTAATCGATAAAACTATATAACATTACTTTTTCACTTCTCATTCTTGTACATTTTTGGGTATAAGCGGACTAAACTGAATTTTATGCTCTAGTGCATAAAAAAAAACTACTTCTCTCATTCTCTATGGGCTTAGACCCGAGACGCCAGTAAGCGTAATTCAACATCTTTAGAAACGAGCTTAAAGTTCCAAGCAGAAAGTAAAAATAAAAAATTGACGTGAAAGAAGCCTTCGTCTTTTCTTAACATTATTGACGAGCGAGCGCGACGCGACTCCTTGTTAGCGTGGAAAAATGCTTTCGTATGTCAGGCGGATGTCCGAATGTCCGAATGTCCGGCTGTTCTCCTCTACAGGTTGCATTCCTCAACCAAATCTAGACGAAATCTTGGTATATAGGTAAAAAAGTTGACATGGTAAATATTTGGTGTAGATCTGATGAGGATCTTCGGCGTGATGAGCAGATCAAAATGAAGTAAATTGCTCACTATTAGGTTTCTAACAGTGGAATCAGCCCTTTACCGTCTAGGCAGAGATTGATGGGGCACCTTGGTTATAATATTACTTTTACAATAAGGTAACTAAATGGCGCTATTACTGTGTACCGATAGATTGTTTGCAGAAAAGTTTGTGCTCGCGAGGTCTACAGTTCACAGAGTCGGTTACATAAAATATCATTGTTTCATTTCCTCGAATCGAAATAATGAAGTGATAAGCAGAGTGCATAACTCGCCTACGGCTAGGGTTGATAAATGTCACGGATAAAATGACTTGTTTTATGCAATTCTAATTTATTTTAGTCCCGTAATAACACATACGATACTTTTCCCCAGAAAAATACCCACACGTTCAAAGGTGTGGGGCATAGCAGTATACGTTTGTATGTGATTAAATACTTTTTAGTTACGTATTTCGTCAAAATACCTTTTACAAAACAGAAGTACAAAAACTAAAACTCGGGTACGGTCGGGTAAAAAATAGCCGATCACACTCTTGCGATGAAGACGAATCGATTGATACTTGCATGTCAAAATCGGACCAAGTTTTTAGCTTGAACACATAACTCTTTCTTTGCCTTGCCTTAGCCGGGTAAAAAATATTGCCTATGACACTTTATACATGAAGACGAATTTATTGATACCTCGCTTGTCAAAACCAAACCAATAGGGGCAACGCTATGGTGGAAAATCAACATACCCACATACATAGATACATACATACATAAACTGTTAAACGTTGGGGAAAACGAGTTCTGGAGTGGAGACCACGGTTAGGCAAACGTAGTGTAGGGCACCCGCCAGCAGGTGGAGTGATGACCTGCGCTCTGCGGCTGGAGCGTAGAGCCGAAGATCGGGTTCAGTGGCGTTCACAAGGAGAGGCCTACGTCCAACAGTGGACGAATACGGTCTGATGATGACGATTACCTTTAAACAGGTTCTGGTTTATACTTCGAATAAATGTTCACGTGGGCTAAGCCGCGGTACACAGCTAGTAATAACACAAAAGTAATCCTAGCGTGAGGTGGGTTAAATGAGATATGGGAATTCATAAAAAACGTGAAAACAAAATGTAATAACAGTGTTCGTACCGTCTTTGTTGCCGGAATAGTTACAATTTGGTAGGTGATTCCATCAGGGCTGCGACTGGAAAAGTTTTAGCCTTGATAACACCTTTACTCTTAATATCGGGAACCGAGATTTTGTAGCCAAAATTGGCAAATAAATAAAAAAGATTTTTCTATTTCATCTTTAGAGCGAGGAGAACTCATCTGCCTCAGTTTATAGAGATGACTAGCAGCTCTTCCCGAATCCCCGAAGAATGTCCGCTCCAATGTGGGTTCTAATTTCATTAAAAAACGTTCGGCCGATATATAGTTGTTTATCGATTCCTCGGCTTTTACTGATCGGATTGAGATAAAAAGTGCGCAAAGATAAAGATATCCAATAATTTAAATCGGTCCTGTAGTTTTTACGTTATGCGAAAACACTTAGAAAGCTAGACACCATTGAATTATTCTTTATATTATTGTTCAGTAGCTTATTTGAAGTGAAATGATGATGACGATGATGATGATTCCATCTTGGTATCCTAAAGCTCCACGCTAATGGCTAGCGTCACTTTCAAGTACAATATGCGGAAACTTTTATAAACTGCATGTATTACCATCTTAGCTGTAGTTTTCCTAAGAAAATAAAATAAAATAAAATAAAATAAAATAAAATAAAATAAAATAAAATAAAATAAAATAAAATAAAATAAAATAAAATAAAATAAAATAAAATAAAATAAAATAAAACAAAACAAAACAAAACAAAACAAAACAAAACAAAACAAAACAAAACAAAATAAAACAAAACAAAACAAAATAAAACAAAATAAATTAAAATAAATTAAAATAAAACAATGTATGTCACCAGCCTCCTTCGGGATTTTACTTACATCAGCAGTCCAGAAATGAGCTAGATAATGTCCGCAATTAATTGTATACCTAGCCAAAACGATACTGCAACTTAACTAGAGCATAATGCGAACGCAGAACAGAGCGGACGTGGCGTTCCATGCAAAGCGCGCGGTCACCGCCATACAATGCCAGTGTCTGGACCGGTCGCACGATTAGTTGACTTAAGTACGCGGACGAGTCCAAGTTTACATTAAAATCGCTGCACGCAGTCAGTTAGTGTTGCAATAAGTATTTCCAATCAACTTTAGTGGAGGGGCGTTCATTTTAAGATTGTTTTGATGTATAAACCTCTAAAAGCGCGATATGGAGGTAACGCCGACTCATTTCGCCTCGGCTCGGCCATATTCGATGTTTCACATCAGCCATTCATCCCGCGGTGGCATTTTTTATTTGTGGCATTTGAGTTCCAAGTTATAGTTTGATCATACTATCTCACCTGGCCTCTACCAGACAGAGTATCAGGCGGAAATAACTTCGAAAGGCCCTCAAAAACGGCTAGTTCTTCGGCAGATATTGCTGTAAATTGTAAAACCAGTGCATAAGACATAGTAGAGATATCTTTTCAATAGGTTATGCAGTATTAGTATAGGTTATTTGGTTATGGTTATGGTTATAGGTTATTTGGTTATGGTTATGGTTATAGGTTTTTCCCCAACGTTGTTGTTATAACCAACAATCCGGCCGATCAGGTGCATTTGCATTATTAGTTATTAGCTGCGCCCCGCGGCTTTGCACGCAAACCAATTTTCGCGAATCACGCCACTTCTGACGTCTTCGACAGCGGGTGATCATTCTGTTCGATGACATCATGTCGAGGGTACCACTGTAGAGGTAAAGGTGTGGGAGTGGACTGGGTAGGTAGGTAGGTAGGTATAGGAAAACACTGTTTAAGATCCTCCATCATTACGGGAAGTACTTCCGACCGAGCCAGGTGTTGTTAGCCCCGGGACAGCTGTCCGACTGTAACTCATTCGAAATTCTATACCTATTATGCCACTTTGCGGCGAGAATTTCGTTTGCGTGATGCAGGCATTGTATGAACGTTTGCGCCATCTGTGACTGGTCGATGTATTTCTCTCAATATTGGACTAGGTGGCGCTGATTTCAATGTGGTGGTTGAGATTGCCACACCGCCGTCCCTTCCATCCCTTCTCATACCTACTCCTGAACCATCTCCCCTCTTTTTTTTGCTATATACCCTATTTGCCGTCATCATAGGAATTACCAAAGTTTCATCACAATCTGATTAAGGTTTAGGAACGCATAGAGGACAAACATATATTATACTAGCTGTACCCGCGGCTTCGCACGCGTGGTCGTTTGTTTACGACCACGCGTGCGAATGGAGTAGCACATTGCGAATGCGTAATGTGCTATTCCAGGACCAATATACCAACATTTGATCAAAATTTATTTTGCCGTCAAAACTACTTTTATCATTTGCTCGGCTTCTACCTACCAGATTAAGATACCAATTACACCAGCTTTTAAATCAAACCCTAAGCTATCTATCAATGAAAAACGCATTGCAATTTGTCCAATAGTTTTTACGTGATGCGTGAATAAACAAACATACAGACAAATATACAGAAAGTTTTTTTTTTAATTTACTTTTTCCATACCTTTTTTAAGCACCCAAGAGCATTTTTTTATTAAATAACTTTCAACGCCTATCCTGCGGGAACCCTATCATTTTTCGGGATGAAAAGTAGCCTATGTCCTACCTCGTAGTATGAACTCAAATCATACCAAGTTTCATTTAAATTCATTCAGTAGTTTCAGCGTAATGCCTAGCCAAGATACAGACAGACAGACAGACAGACAGACAGACAGACAGACAGACAGACAGACAGACAGACAAAAATGAAAAAAATACAGTTTTGGCTTCAGTATCGAATATAGAGTATCCTCCAAAAGAAAATTTCAAAATATCTTCAATGTACAGAATTGGACCCGTTACAGTTTTATTATAAGTATAGATTATAATCTAGCTATACTTATAATAAAGCAATAAGAATGAAAAAGTCTGTACAAAGAAGAATTAAAAAAGAAATGGTATAAGGAAACTACATGAGATAAGCTACTGAACAAGAATATAACATTTTAAAAATTCGTGTCTGTTTGTTTCTCTGTATGTATGTCTGTTTATCTGTCTGTATGTTTGTTAGCGCATCACGTAAAAGCTACTGGACCTTTTTCGATGCGGTTTTTAGCTTATGTTTTGACTTAAAATCTGGGGTACTTTAAAGAATTAGAAATGACCACGCGTGCGAAGCCAGCTCACGGAGCCAGTTCGCGGGCATCAGCTAGTTATATATATAAATATTCTATAACTGAACGAACAATGATGACGACCAAATTGTGTGTATTACGCCTATACATCTACTTTGCATGTGAGCGTAAACACATTGGAGGGGCGTTCAGTTTCAGATTAGACGATCTCTACTTATATTTATTTTCTCGAAACGCTGGCAACCCTGTTCAGGCGGTGTAATATCAGAAATGAATCCGTTCCTCTTTGATTAGACTCTCCCGTGGAAATGTACACCGTTATTTTGTTATTCACGGAATCTTCAATCTATGTGCTCATCGGAGAAGCCTGTTTACTTAGAAATTTGGATTTGATTAAGTTTTTTATTGCTTTGAATGAAAAATAAATAAGGTACGTAAAAAACCTCAGTTCATGATGTCAGCCTGATCTTGACAGGATTAAAATAATTGGTTTCGGTAGAAATAGTTAAGTACTTTCATTTAATTTATTATTTGTTTTAATGTACATCGAACGACAGACCTTAATTTAGTCAGAAGGTTAAGGCGCTCTTCTAGGGCAGTATGTAGGTATGAAAACATTTCCTCAGCCCCCGCAAATGTTTCGAGCGTAAAGATACAGCGAGCGAGAAACACGACGCGAGTCGCGAGGCCCCGTTACCGTGCCCCGGCGCTTTTGGGCATGCCACAGTATAGTAAATGCAGAAAATATGTAGATCGGGTTAGGGTATAAACTGGTTTAGCTTTTCGCTGTATTGGGTGGGTACGAAGGAGAAAATATATTTGCTTTTTTTAGTACGTTAATTGTTATGTAGGTACGTAGGTCTGAATTATTAATGTAATTGCAATCTAATCTTATAATAAATATTCAAAAGTTTGTGTGCATTTATGTATATTCAGTTTGATTTATTTCAGATAAAAACATTCATATTTGTTAGTATACCTATCGGGACAATTCCACACCACCTATGTGTGTCTGTTACCATTAAGCGCTGATATGGCTGAATGGATTTTGATGAAATTGTGTATATGTTATCATCATCATCCATTATTATTTTTCCACGCAGGTAAAACCACTGGGCGCAGCTAATAAACGTATAGCTGTAATAATATCATACTAATAAAGTTTGTGTGCCTATTTATGATTGAAACTATGTTATCTATATCGGCTGAACGGATTTGGAAGAACGGCTAAAATTAGAAAAAGTGTCATATGGCATATTATTTTTATTGTATGTATAAACTAAAATATTTCCCAATATTTTCACTCTGTAATGTTGTACGGGTTATTGCTCTGGGACAATGCTGCCGACACACCAATAGAATTTATGTATTACAGAAACGAGCTGATATCTATAAGCTTAGCCCTAGAGAATCGCTAAGGAACGTCTTTTCACAAGTGAACATTTTAACATTGCTTTGTTTGTATGTCCCCTTAAATACTCTGTACGCTCGGAAACATTTAAACAGGATTACAACATGCGGACAACGTCACAGCTATGAGAAAAGGCACAAGTATAAACTTGTGCTGCCAAAAACTAGGCTATCAAAAATTTACCAATCCTTTTTTAAAAACTATGTTCGTTTTTATAATTCACATGGAGTGAATAATTTGTGTGAGTGGATAATTTGTGATTGATATATAATTTTATCACAAAAGACTGCATTGTTTTTGATGTTTCATGAGAACTTGACAGAATTGAAACGACGACCAAGGTCTAGCTGCGAATAATTGAATTGTAACAGATTTGTATTTTATGTTTCCTCTGTTGACGCTCATAAGTGTACCGTGTTGTACCTATATGTGAAACAAAGGAATTGAAATTGAAAGTCATACATAAATATAAATAATATAAGTAATCAAATTAGAATGACACGGAAGCTAAAACCAGAGTTCACATCAACGGTCTGCTGATGGTATTTATTTCAAAGCACAGCATTTTTTTGTGTTATCCTCACCATTTATACGGCAATTTTTCGACCTTCTGATGTTTCATTATCAATCAAAGACAAAAAGAATAAATATTGTCATATTTACTTTAAAAATATGTATTTTTGTAGCAACCATCTTAGCAGCACAAACACATATACACAAAATCACTTGCGCAGGCGTATTATTGAAAAAAAAAACAAAACAAACTATATGGTATGAAACGAACGTGTGTTGATGCAGCAATGCCATCTAAACTCAAGGGTCTCGTGTACAGGTTGTCCCAGAAAGTGATGAGATTCTGTCTGAGAACGAATACTTCTATGGCGGATTATATGACTCGCATGCTTCTAGACCTAAACCCAGCAAAGAGGATTCCCACGCAATGACCCACCACTAAACTGACGAACTGCCCGACGTCAGCCTAGACGAGACTGAGATGGTGCTCAGTTAATTTAAGAATAGAAAGGCCCCCGGTAAGCATAGTATAACTTCAGAGCTCTTGCAAGTAGGGGAAAACCCGTCCTTCGGGGGCTTCAGGGGTTATTAAGCACCATTCTTAACAGTGGAAGAACTCCAGAGGCATCGAGCAGGACTTTGGTAGTACGCTTCTTTAAAAAAGGGGATAAAACCCTTTGTCTTGCTTTTGTAGACTATGAGAAGGCCTTTGACTCCGAAACCTGGGCGGTCCTGGAGTCTTTGCAGCGTTATCAAGTGGACTTACGATACACCGAAGTGATGAGATTTCGGTATTACGCCGCGACTATGAGTGTCCAACTACAAAACCAGCAGTCCAAACATATCCAACTGAACAGGGGAGTGAGACAGGGTATTTTATATCCCCGAAACGGTTCACTAATGCCTTGAAAGATATGTTTAAAGCGCTGGATTGGCAAGGAATTTGAATTAATATCAATGGCAAGAACATTTCACACTAACGATTTGCCGATGACACAGTCACGGAGTCACTGCAAGACTTGTAAAGTTTTCTGACCAACCTAGATGAACCTTCTCGACGCATCGGTCTCAAAATGAACATATATGAGACCAAGATCATGTTGAATGATCTTTCTGAGCCGAAACCGATTGCAGTGAATGGTGTTTATTTTGGAAGTTTTCCGATAATATGTTTATCTTGGGCAAAAATTGGAATTAGGTAAGAATAACTTTGAGAAGGACGCCAACAGAAGAATTCAGCTGGGTTAGGCAGCATTCGGCAAGATTTGTCAGGTCTTCTCGTCGTCCATACCACATTGCCTGAAGGCAAAAGTATTCAATCAGTGTGTCCTACGAGTCATAACCTACGGAGCCGAAATGTGGACTCATGGTCAAACTAGTCCACAAATTTAAGGTCGCTCAGAGGTCACATTTCCCGGAGAACCGATAACCGTTGGGGTAGATGAGTTCTTGAGTGCAGAACACGTTTAGGCAAACGTAGTGTAGGAAGCTCTATGGCCAGGTGGAGTAACGACTTGTGAAAAGCGGTTGGAAGAAAATGGATGAGGAGAGCTGAAGACCGAACTCAGTGGCGTGCCTTAGGAGATTAAATTTTTGCCTAAACGGCTTGATAGATTTTGATAAATGAGGTATCATTGGATTCGTATAATCATTAGAGTGCTATAGAATATATAAAGTGTCAAGAAAACTAATACGATGGCATACAGCTGCCATATTGTATTTCCCACGGAACATCCAATGATCCAAACCTATCGAGTGAGGTATCAAAATTTAGGTCTTTAAAGGACCATTCCAAAAATATACAATTCTTTTTCTTAATAGTAACAAATGTATTTTAAGCTTATTACAAAAAAAATAATTTTAGATTATTCACGTTAGTACTAATGTCCAATTGCAACTATTGAAGTAAAATATGTAAGTAAATATGAAACGTTAAAATTATATTACTATCATTTTTGCAGGTCCGTCCGCTAGCGCGGCTGAAAAGCAAAAACACGAGCATATATTGGCGTCGTGTGTTCCGCGCCCCACGCCTGCATGCCATTCGGGTTTTTTGTATTTTTATAACATTTTTGACTTGTTAATTACCTACGTCTATCAAAACATTATTTCCACTTTATCCTTGATTTCAGTGATTGGTCGAAAACTAGTCAGCAGGTGGACGAAACTGGATTTAGGGTCTAAACCTAGCGAAATGTGCATATTCAGTTATATATCAAATAAAAAAACACCTTTACTAGCAATTGGCCAACAATTGGTGAACTTACTTTGGCGGCCTACTTTTTCATTTCCCATCGTTTCAATTATACTGAATTACTGACCTAAGTATTAGTTTTGGGGTAATTGAGCAAACAATTTTAACTAAGTAACTCAATCTGTTCAGAAAATCTTACCTACTGTACTTTTTTATACTCTGGCATGCTTGCCTAAACCTATTATTTATTCTGTGCCTAAATAATGTAGGTCGTCAACGTAAATCATATACTGTAAATAAATGAGTTAGGTAATTGATTATGTATCGGTAAGTATTTTTTGTTACTTTTTTTGTAACAAACTTTTATATACATAATTAAAAATCAAAATACTTACCTACTAATTATTATTATAAAAAAAAATTACCTGCTTACAACTTTTCAAGTATTTACATACCTATTTTAGATAGAGATAGGTAAGTATATATTATATTTATTTAATATATAATTTTTATTTTCAGTTCCAATCTGAATTATTTTATTATTCTTACCCATTTTGGAAAATATAAATCAACATCAATGAATAAAAATACGTTACTCACAATTTTTACCTATACGATAACTTTACTACGCCAAATATTTATTTACGGCTCTACGCTACAATGATCATACATACTACGCGCGAGGGGTATTTTTGCGGAGACAAACGACACAGGTCCTTCCTCGGAGAAGCCTCGGCGGACACTGACGGACGACGACTAGTGCTCGAAATGCAAAATTTTGGTTGTTTTTCCTTCTTGGAAAAAAATAAAAACGAAATTAGAATATTTTTGTCATGCAGCTCCTAAAGAATAAAAAGCCACGTCTATTGGAATAACTTTCACATGGCTTTATGATAGTATCACTTAACAGGACACTTTTTAAATACCGATTTAGAGTCATCTTTGGAATTATTTTTTATCGAGCCAACAATTCTCAATCACGTTTCTATAATTTACAATTTCTAGAGTGTATATTCAAATTTAATAAAACATAATTTTTTTCATTTACTTTTTTATATTTTAGTCGATTTACAGAGGTTCAAAAACCTTCGAATGTGCTAGAAGCCCGCCTTAAACACATACCCGGTAAGGGCGTCACAAATTAGGTTATAAGTACAAGTAATTATTAGTTACTTTAGTATGACATAATATTATTAGGTGCATATGTTAGTGCCAATTACTTTGTTGTTACAATTCTTATTTAATAGTTATATATAACAATCCATTACATAATATGTAAATTTCACTAATATGTTAAGTTTTCAATTTTAAATATTAATTTATGTAATAAAATACATTGTCTAGACACCAATTCTTTAGAACATTTTTAAAACCCTTGTTATAAAGCTCCTGGATATGCTTTGGCAAATGGTTAAATCTACACGAGCATAAATAACACTAAAGCGCCAACATTGTACTGGGAAACCGGATTTAACCGTATTTTATGCTCGAGTACTCTTATATAGGTGCTGTTATTATATATCATTGTCTTAACTCTAGGAAGGTACAAACTATGTTTACCTCATATGCATGACAGACTTTTGAAAATATAGATCTAAATTGTTTTTAAGAATCAGGCACAGCTCCAATATGAATATTCCTGTAAACTGGATGACTGGTAGAAAATGCTTTAGCATTAAGCCCTTCTTTTTTTTCTTAGTGCAATAAAGTACAAAAAAATAATTATAATAAACGTGAGGTACCTTTTGTCTCTAAAAATGTGTCTATTCGTTTTATAGATTCATCACTTTTCATACTGTAAATTATTCGCAGGCTTCGTTTCTGGAGCACAAAAGTATTGTTTACATGGATTAATTTTTTCCAAAAAATAAGAAAGTTAATCGTCTTCATCATCATCATCAGCCTATATCTGTCCACTGCTGGACGTAGGCCTCTCCTAATGCACGCTCCTGAGCTCGGTCTTCAGCTCTCCTCATCCATTTTCTTCCAGCCGCTTTTCGCAGGTCATCACTCCACCTGGCCACAGAACGTCCTACACTACGTTTGCTTAAACGTGGTCTCCACTCGAGAACTCGTCTACCCCAACGGTTATCGGTTCTTCGGGAAATGTGACCGGCCAACTGCCACTTCAGTTTGCTTATCCTTTGAGCTATACTGGTACTCGTATGTCGGTTACCTTGGTTCTCCGTCGGATATCATCATTACTAATCTTGTCCTTCAGAGAAACTCCAAGCATAGTTCTCTCCATAGCTCGTTGAGCGACTTTAAAATTGTGGACTAGTTTGACCGTGAGTTTGACGTTTCGGCACCGTAGGTCATGACTGGTAGGACGCACTGATTGAAGACTTTTGTCTTCAGGCACCGTTGTATGGACGACGAGAAGACTTAACGAAGCTTACCGAATGCTGCCCAATCCAGCTGAATTCTTCTGTTGGCTTCCTTCTCAAAGTTGTTCTTACCCAATTGCAATATTTGCCCAAGGTAAACATACGACCGGTTGGTCTCGTGGCTAGTGATCCTAGGTACGTAATCAAACGGTCGCGGGTTCGAATCCTGCAAGGTGCAATCATTTGTGTGATGAGCAGAAATGCTTGTTTCCGAGTCATGAATGTTTATAATATTCGTATCTATGTATGTTTATCCGTTTTCTAGTACCCATAGTACAGGGTATCCTAGTTTGGGGCTAGGTAATTGGTGTGGAATTGTCCCGAAAATATTATATTATTATTACATTGTTGGACAACTTCAAGAGGCACACCATTAACTGTAATCGGCTCTGGGTCAATAAGATCGTTGAACATGATCTTGGTCTTATCTATGTTCATTCCGAGACCGATCCGTCGAGAAGCATCATCTAGGTTGGTCAGCATACTTTTAAAGTCTTGCAGCGACTCCGCCATTAGGACGATATCATCGGCAAATCTTAAGTGTGAGATGTTCTCGCCATCGATATTAATGTCCATTTCTTTCCAATCCAGCGTCTTGAACATATCTTCCAGGGCATAAGTGAACACTTTCGGGGATATAACATCCCCCTGTCTCACTCCTCACTCAATGTTTAGACTACTGGTTTTGGACTTAGGCACTCATAGTCGTGGCGTCATACAGAAACCTAAGCACTTCGATGTATCACCAGTCCACTTGACAATGCTGCAAAGACTCCAGAACCGCCCAGGTTTCAAGTAAGTTAATAATGGATAAATATTACCAGTAAACGCTTTTGGCAACCTCAACGGAAGTAACATCAACCAAAACTGATAGGGCATAACAGCAGCTGGTAAGTTAGTTATTAATTTTATCAATTTGAGACTTCCAATTGAGGCTTTCATCAATTGATAAGCCTAGAAATTCAGCGGTCCGAACTTTGCTCACCTGTGTGTCAACAACGTTAGTGTCAAGGACAAGCGCAAGGGTTTGATAATTTTTAAATTAAACCAACTTCGTTTTTAAAAGGTTGGTTTTTGGTTTAAGTTTTCTAATCAGGTCATTATTTTCTGTATTTTCCGACAAAATTTACGTTTATATTCAACCAGAGAGAGGTCATCATTGATAGTGAGTATGGTAGCATCATCTGCGAAGAGTACAAAGTAATGTTTAGTGATGCTAGGCATTTCGTTAATGTAGATTTGAAACATCAGTAGGCCCAGTATACTACCTTGAGATACCCTAGTCAAGTTACCTGTGGTTTGGATTTAATGATTTCCACGGTTTTGTTGTTCTTATTAAAGTAAATGAGTATTTTTGACTGCACTCTATTCTTAAAGTAGGATTGGAATAAAGCATTCGCGATTCCACAAATACCAACAGCTTCTAGTTTTCGTATGAAGAATAGAGGGCACAGCGCAATGCCTTGAATCAAATGCCTTGATCATGTCCAGCTGGAGAGCCGTGCATTGTTTTTTCTGAGTCCCATACTTTTTGTAATCTATCTATTACTATAATAAACCTGTAACTGGGATAAATCTGTGCATTAAATATTTTTTGAAAATTATAATGATTGGGATAAACTTCAAAATCAATATGGAGTGCAAAAGGGATATTTTTTATTTTTGTTGTCTGTCTGTCTATTTGAATACGCATCACGCTGAAACTATCAGACGGATTTTGATGCAACTTAGCACAAACATAGCTTATTTTATGGATTAACATTTAGAATACTTTTATCCCGACAGAAGCAATGGTTCCCGCAGGATAGGAGTTAAAAGTTATTCAAAAGAACACATATCACGCTGAAACTACCGGACGGATTTTGATGTAACTTGGCACAGTCAAAGTTTATGTTATGTGTTAAAATTAATGATACCTTTTTCCAATGTTTTAAATCATCACAGTCACAATAATTCCACTTCAGATTATTAAGAAAAAGCTCAAAAAAACAAAACAATTCTGTCAATTTACTTTGTAATATTTTTTGACTTCGTAAATTTGTTAGTTTTACATAAGGTGCATGTTTTATTTACAATCCCTCATAAAAAGCGCCCTCTTGCGGCTGTTTGCATAACTAAATTTACGTAACCAAACTGCTTACTGTTTTACATGTTGTGCTAACAGAATTGTCACAGCTGTGCGGTCGTCCGCGCAACCACGGGTTCATTTGTGATGTCGTTGCGTATTTCCAAAATATACATTACCTACACAACGCTTTTGACGCCAGAGACCGTGTTGGCATCGAGTATGTATTAAAATCCAGCAAGCGAAAATGTATAGGTATATATTCGAACATTTATGACGTCACTGGCCGAGCTGAGATCGGGTATAGGTAGTTTCAAGTAAAAACTGGGTTTGAATTAAAAACTGGGTTACTTGGTATCTTAATCTGATGATTAGATGCCAACCAATCGATAAAAAAACTATTTGACGTCTGAACAAATTTTGAACAAATGTAGTATATTGTACTTTGTAGGTACTTTTGGTCCTGGAATAACACGTATGAGTTACTTTTAAATCAAATGACCACGTGGGCAAAGCCGCGGGTACAGCTAGTATTGAATAAATGGCCACCGATGTTGATTCACCCTCGCGAAATCCAAACTGATTACTACTCAAAATTTTTTTTTATCTACATTCATGGGAAGACGCGACGGTGTGGGCCATGGACAATTATACAAGGCATGTTCAAGTATTTTAGAAAACACTGGAAGTAAAGCTATTGGTCGGTAATTGTTTGGGTTATCTGTAGCTCCGTTATCATGCAGTTAAAATAAACTCAAATTTTAAGGTTTTTAGGAAAACACCCAGATTCAACAATCATATTTATTAAAAAGAAAAGAGGCATCGCTGTGATAACTACGCAAGCTTTTACTACTTGTATACGTCCGATCCACTGCTTTTCTTATTTATTTATTTCCATTGGCCCCTCTTCACAATCGGCGATGATCTTTACTCGCGTGATCGTCTGTCACCGGCAAGGTAATCATACGATCATCATGCAAGCATCCACACGATCGTCCGTGATCATTTGTTGATCGACAAACCTTCAAGGTGGACGTGTTTATAGCTGCTGCTACTATTAATTTAATTTCAATATACAATAATTTTAATAATTTAGTTGAACGAAAAATTACGAGAAAAAATGTATGAAGAGAAGATGTTGGTTCTCTGGTGGTAAATGCTCCACATTCATCGTTTTTTTTTTTCAGTCATCTTCGTCCCACTGCTTGGCAAAGGCTTCCCTTCCCTCATCGTAATATAACTAGTTTTTAATTATTTTTTATTGTTTTCTAGGCAATAGTTTGACCACGGTCTCACCTGATGGAAAGCGATGATGTGGTCGAAGGTGTAGCACGCTTGCCTAGTAGATACCTATTAACTCTTGACTTGAAGACACCTGGGTTATAATTTACCGGAAACACTGACGAAGGCAGGGCATTCCACTCCTATGTAAATAAACCTTTTTCAGACCGATAATGGACTAGTGACTCGCCCCAGCTTCGCACTGGTAGCTAAGGGTTTTGTTTTACATGTATAAAATTCTATCCGTGTTTTGATTGACTAATTTGAACAAAAAATGGTTATTGTGACTTAACTATAATAGTCAGACATGAGCCTTGCAAACTGTTTTGTGGGTGAGATGAGTACTATAAATACGTAGGCAGTATATTAATTTATGAACCATCATTAGTTTTCGCAGTTCACGCCAAATAATGACTTGAATATAGTACTATTATTTATTCTGAGCAATTTTCGTTGGGATATGTAATATATTTAAAAAAAAAATAACCTGTTACTCACTGATAATGTTACTCTCTATAGGTGAAAGAATTTTTTAAATCGTTCAAGTATTTTTTGAGTTCTTCCAATACAAACAAACATTTATTAAACATTGATTTATTTATTTATTTAATACTTTAGCACAAAAAGTGTACATGGAATTTTCATTTTATAATATAGTATTAGTATCTATAGATACCTAATTTTGGGATTCCGTATTTTTCATGTGTGGTTCTGATAATCTTTTTTTATTTGACAGTTGCCAATGCACGGACCATATGAAGCCAATGTATTGCACTCGCAATAAATAAAGGATTAAAATCAAAACAATGCTACAGCGAGACGCGAGAGATAGGTACGCACGGCTTCGCTGTCCTCCGGTGAATAAATGATCGGCGATCGTGTGGGCACGCAACTACACGTGAATTCCCTTTGATGCGTGCCCGAAAAACCAACAAATCGTCAATCGCCCTGATCACTATGGCGATTATAGACGATGATCGGCGACTACAAGCGAGTAAGCCCTCTACACGATCGTGCTCGCATGTAATCGTCTATAATCGCCGATCGTGAAGAGGGCCCTTACAATTGACACAACGTCATCAGCATCTGATGGTTTAAAATAATACTATTACAGGAAGATACGAAAGAAGGTGTATAGCTAGCATTCATATTACTATCATTAATGTTCTGTGATGTATATAGATGATTGAGAGCAATGTCGAGTTGGTTTGTAATTGTATTATTAATTAGTTATTCATATTATTATTATTTATATTATTTATTTGTCATTATTAATTGAGTCATCTGTTCTCTGTTGTTGTTTGATGTCATACGAGCTTTCCCGCCCGCGACTTCTTCCGCGCGGACCACATTTTATCGTGAAATAAAGAATCCTATGTTCTTCTAGAATATTAAAAACCAATTCAAAAGTAGGTTTAGCACCAATGTTCTAGATGTTTATTGACAGACTTTTTATTTCGTTTCCATGGAAACCGTTCGTTACAGCGAGTAATCAACATTTCCCAGATTTTCCGTCAAAACTTACAATTTTTCGGG
This sequence comes from Alsophila aescularia, assembly GCA_946251855.1. Lineage (NCBI taxonomy): Eukaryota > Metazoa > Arthropoda > Insecta > Lepidoptera > Geometridae > Alsophila > Alsophila aescularia. Next base: position 54,743,312 of record OX276373.1, read on the forward strand.
ATAAAAAGTGTCCTATGTTTCCAGGGTATAAGCTATCTCTATTTCAAATTTCATCAAAATCTGTCTATCCGTTATCGTGTGAAAGCTCCCCAAATAAACAAACAGACAACGTTTCAATTTTATATATTGGTATAGATGCTTTAGGTATGGTCCCATAAAAAGGTCCCATATATATAATTTGGTGAAGATCTGATGAAGACCTTTGGAGATACAAAGGAACTCTTCAATATATAACAGCAGGTCACTTGCGATTGCTGCAATTGCGTGTTCCACGCCACTCAAAATAGGGAAATAAAATAAACATTAAAAAAAGTAAATACCGACTTCAAAATGCATAAAATAATCTTTTGTGGGAAACAGTTAAGGAAGTCTGTGCCGTTGATTTGGTTATATTTAAGAAAATTGGGCACCATAATCTATTCTATATATATAAAAAAAAAACAAAATTGACCCACATTTGACGGATATATCGCTTCATAAAGTACGAGTAAGAAAGGATATGGTGCCCAATTGTATATGGTGTGAAAGTTAATAAAATTAAGTCATCACCTAATCTGCCACCCTTAGAGGTGGAATATTTTCATGAAATTTAAATGGGACTGCCCCCTATGCATTAAATAGATAGCTTATACCCTGGAATAAAACATAGGATACTTTGCATCATCATTATCATTATTTTCATCCCTCACGCGAGTGAAACCGCGAGATGCAGCTAGTACTTTATGATTTGTAATACCATCGAGGACGGCTTTCAGCCTAAAGTTAAGATTTATTTATGATACATACTAAATTTATGGCTTTCACTGAGTTAATCTGGTATGGGAATGAATTTTGAAACTTAAAATCGTAAATCGCATTGTCGTATTATAACTTAATACTGATAAACAAAGAAAATACTCCGTAAGAAACCTTTGGTAAAGGTAGCAGTTTGGCTAAAAAGCCGTTTATCCCATTTCAACTAAAGCCGTCTCTACTCAATCTGAAAAGGTCACATTCCCCAGGTATGCCGCAACAAGTAAAAAAAGTAAAGTAATTGACTGAAAAAGAAACAAGCCACATGTCTTAATTTAACGAATTCGGTCCTAAAACCTTTCTGTCTTAGGTCGAGGATTAGGAGATTTGTAGTTGATTAAAGTTGATAAATTAACTACTATCTCAGTCTTCATTAGTAGTAATTGACAATGTTAAAGTTTTGTTTAGATTCTAGTCATTTATTGTTTATATAGTGTGACTTTAACAGAGATCTATTAAAAAATATTGGTCGCGTGAAAAATGTGAGCACTAGCTAAAACTCGACATAAAATGACTGCGAAAAATTCTCGCTAAAACATTGCCTAGGGGATAAAACTTAATGGATTTGATTACAAAATAAAACTAAAAAACTCCGTGAAAATTAGCCATGCACGTAAAGGCATTTTCTGTTAGGATTCAATTTTGTTAATTGGATTTAAATGGCTCGTTTTTTGTACTCTCGTCTGTTAGTGCTACGCTGATCCATATATGGATATCTATATTACTTATATTATAAAGAGGAAAGTTTTTATTATTTTTTTGTATATTTGTTTGTAATGGATAAACTCAAAATATACTAAAACGAAAAAAAAAAACACCTATGAATTCTATATTATCGCCGAGCAACAAAGGCAGTACTTTATTTTTCAATATATTAGAGTTTTATTACAATAGGTATATCAATGTCAATTACTCGCTGTATGGAACTCGCTGTGTGGATCGCTGCAATGACATGTTGCCATGAAAATGAAATATGTAATAACAAGTCTGTCATGAGTAATAACGCAGTTGTCTGTGGTCAAAAAGCACCACTATCGTTGCTGCCGAAGATTTTGAAATACGCTTACTGGCATATTTTTTTATCACGGGTATGAAAATGCTACAAGTAAGAAAAATGCCGCGGCGTGAGCGCTACCCATGCGAAGCCGGGGCGAGTCACTAATTGTCAATAGAGTAAAATTGTTGAGCACTATTGATGGCAAAGTACTGCATTGGAGTAACATAAAGAAAGAAGAAAGAAAGAAAATACATTTATTTCTGACAACAGCATAAAACATTATCAAAAACAAAAAATAGGAAATTTGACAAACAAACTAAAAATTAATGCTGTGTGTTGTCACAAACAGGTCCCGACTCAGCAAACGTAAAGGCCAAGGCCTTGGCACTGATTTTCTGTCGGAACCTATTTGTGACATCACGAACGCAGAGTGGCACAATAATACAAACACAAAAAATAATAATTAAACAAATATACCTAAAAATAAAACAATATAATTTACAGTAAAAAAAAATGACATCAGAAATGCCACTCTCAACAGGAAACTTCAGGAAACTTCAGGAAAGTCATCTGTCGTTCGGTCATAAATCTGCAATACGATTCAGGATGGATTTTATGTGGTAGGTAGTGGTTTTGTAGTGGTGGGCAATGAGACGTCATACCTATTATAAAACACTAATAACACGGCGAAATTGTACTATAGCTACTTACATAGAACTTAAACAACTATATTTGCATCACTGAAGAGGCTAAAAAATCACAGAGATATACAGAACCGCGTCGTCAGAAAGAGATACACATATGTTCTCAGTTACAGTGAGTTGCAGTGAGCGGGCGATCGCCAATCACTGCCGTTGACGGCCTGTGAAGTCACGTGCGTTGGCTAGCAGGTAGAGGAAACTGGGGCAAAATGGAAAGAATAATAAAATGAAATTTTGAAAAACAAATACTTTCATAATAATAGTTCTATGTATCCCGGAGAACACCCGTATGTTCGCCGGACACATGAGACACGCGCGTTAAACATTTTTTTTTGTGATTTTTTTAAGTATAAATTACATAATGTTATATACCATCTTATAGCTAAAACAATATAAAAAACTTCGAAAAAAATACTATAAGACTATCAAAAATATACTCACGCTAACATTTTCCCGCCAAAAGTGTCGAAAGGCACTTTGAAGCACTTTGTCACAATTGTCACTCGCGGGACACTAAACACAAAGTTATTTTAATATCTTCCTTCCAGTATTATTAGACGTAATAACACAAAATACAAGTTATAAATTACTAAAAACAACACAATAAAATCACAATCACTCACTACGCGGTCGATGATCTGACTAGGACAACCTATGCTCACAAAAAAAAAAACGATAAGTACCGAACTACTTAACTAAATTGCTCCTTTCAAGCTGTTTTCAAATATATGTAACATAAATACAATACCCTATCCTAATTCAATACAAATAGGGTTGCAACTCCGCTAGACTCCCCAACTGAAGATCGTCAGCCGTGGCCTTTACGGGTCGGAGCGCAAACTTACGATCGTCAGCCGTTGGTAAACCCCAACATCCCCTAGCATCATACGAACTAACAACGCTGCGCGCCATTATCGTGTTCTCTCTGCTCTTACACTTAACCCGCTACTTGTCTCGTTCGTGTAAGTGGCGAACCGGCAGCATCGCAACAGTTGATTTAGAGTAAAATTAAATTTATTATTTTCCATTTTCAATGCCGTAAACAGTACTTAAAAATGAAAAGACACATCCTTCCTGCCTTTCACAGGCGTCCCAGTGTACGTAATGCACTTTCCATCACACTAGATGGCATTTTTGATAACTTTTCATGTTTCGGAAGTCGCGTGTATTTACGTGTTGCGTCGTTGCCACTCTGTTTGGGACTAAGTCAACACAGGCTGATTAGCTTGTGTTCGCTTCGCCACGCAGAGCGGAGTACAAAGTATCTTCCTCAGTTTATATATAACATCATTGGTGGTGGGCTTTTTACACGAGAGTCTGTCTGCAGAAGTCCCACACCTTTGTTAAATATTCAACTGCCAAGCAGTAGTGTGCACACATTCCTGTGTTTCGGTTTGAAGGTCATTTCCAACGATATTATTAACTGACTTAAAAACCACTGTTTCAGGGTGACGAACGCAGTGCGTACATCAACAGTTATGGGCAGGCATAACGCTTACCATCAGTCCTGCGCTTACCATCAGTCACACAACTAAATTAAATACAAAGAAAAAGTCTATTGCACAGATCTTACTACAGATCTATGCTCGGGATAAAAGTTATGGATGGTCTTGAAGATTCTATACAGTAAACTTCAAGACCATACAGAACTTTAGATCGAGTCATCATCATCATCATAACCATCAGCCTATACTCGTTCACTGCTGGACGTAGGCATCTCCTAGTGCACGCCTCAGAGTCCAATCCAATTATTGCAGTATATAACATAGCGCGGCATTTCACTGGGATAAAAAACTGAACATCCAACGGTTTTCTAGAATTGTTTGCAATAAGACCGTCAATTGTATAGGTACTTAAGAACTCACTTTTTAAGAAGTGTATGTATGTAATTTTACCCGACTACGGCGAAGCACGGGAAGGGTAATGAATTTAACAGTCTATGTATGTAGGTATATATGTATGTGGGTATGTAGATATTACACGATATCGTCGCCCCTATTGGTCTGATTTTGACATGCGTGGTGTCAACCGATTCGTCTTCGTTACACTAGTGTCATAGGCATTTTTTTACTAATGTTTTATTTCTCAAACACACAAGTACAAGTTAGTTTTCAAACTTATGTCTTGTTGGTGTAATAAGGGTCATCATATACCCTTCAGCCCCACCGTAACCCTGGCCATACCCCTGGTAGTACGGTGGGTAATATAAAGTTAAGCGATACCACTAACTAATATAGATATAGAATGAAGGTGAAGGTTAATAAAAATATATGTAAATAATAGTAGGTAGACTGAACAACAAGTGCAAAAAAACAAACATTATAACCGAGGCATTTATTCGGCCGAACCGAAGGCACGGGTAGATATTGAAGTCAAGTTATAAAATGCCTTGTTTAACAAACACTCTGATTTTCACTTCGATTGCGAGGAAATGAAACAATGATATTTTAAACAACCAAACATTTAAATACAGCTAAGAAAAGACAAACTTACATACATACTTTGCAAGTAAATAAAAGCTTTTAATTATATAGAATCATTTGATTACATCAAACTAACTGCTTTGTATTCTTAATTAATTAAGTATATACATAGATAGATAGATAGATAGATAGATAGATAGATAGATAGATAGATAGATAGATAGATACATCTTTATTGCATACCACTTAAAAGTAAATCATACATTGTACATCATAAAACACAAAAAAAAAAGAAATTGCGGTAACACAATCGGCGGTCTTATCGCTTACAGCAATCTCTTACAGACAACATTTGGATGAAATAAAACAGATGGAAAAAGTAGTAGACGGTAGTGACAATGAAATGTAACTACCTACCTAAAAACCTACCGACCTATATATCTACTAAAATTTAAAACAGGTACATCTGTTGAAATTAATGGAGAGCCGTTTATCTGTTATTTAATTGTGTATGTTAATTAATGATTACAATAATAATTTTATGTCTATTTTATGCAAAGTACTTGTACCTATTTTATGGAGGCAGGTACTTCAATTCTCAGTAGTGCCAAAAAGCCATTTTGCAAATTATTTTCTTCATAACCAGCTAAAAATGACCATCACACAAATACAATTGAATCAAATTTCGTAAAAATTTGGGACCTCTATTTTCTTTTTCATTAGCTTTACCTGCGGCTTCGCGTTCGTGCTCATTTCTCTAGGTTAAAAGTACTCTATGTACTATTTGAAGACTGAAATACCAATATACCAACATTTCATCAAAATTTCTTCAGCCGTCAATTAGTTTGTATCGATTGCTCGGCTTCTACTCATCGGATTGAGATATAAAGTACCCCAGTTTTAAGTAAAAAAATAAGCTATCCAGCAGTGAAATCCGCATCGCAATCGGTCCAGTAGTTTTTACGTGATGCGCTAACAAACATACAGACAAACTAACAAACAAGCAGACAGACACGATTTTAAAAATGATTTATTTTTGATTGAGATTCAAGGTACACCAGTTTTTAAGTCATCTAAGCTATCCAACAATGAAAACCGCATCGCAATGGGTACAGTAGTTTTTACGTGATGCGTGAACAAACATACAGACAAACAGATAAACAGACAAACAAACAGACAGTCACGTTTTTTTTTATGTTATATGCTTGTTCAGTTGCTTATTTTAACTGCCCTAGATCATTATTTTTGTTACCTTCTTTGTACAGCCTTTTTCGTTTATGTTGCATTAATAAAAGTATAGATTAATTTAAAATTGGATTTCGCCAATCGTTCGCCTTTTCTCCAAAATATCGGTATCTATGTATATACCAAGTTACGTTAAAAAAGGGGCGTAAAAACTGTTTATAAGTTGGTTTAAAATGCGAAAAATGACTTCATAAAACCACATTAAAACATCCAGTAAGTTATCCATACCTCTCTTATTTACGGCCTTTTTTCCTTCAAAAAGTTGTAACTTACCTCATAACTTGGGATTATATTGACTTAGATTTAGCAATTTGTCGAGGAATTGATTTATTGCAAAGAGGGCAGGGTGGCAGACTCAGAACTGTTTTGCAGGGCGAGCAGGCCAACGCTTCGAGCCTATAAGCTCGAAGGGCCAACGATGATAATAGTTTATGAAACGGTTGCAGAACGAGCCGTAGGCAAGGTTTTTAATAGTATCACTCGGGTCGAGTGTTTTAATACCTATAGTTGTGTGCCGTTTATACACTACTTTATCTATACTCTTGCAATAGGAATTTGTCGTAAAATTTTCTTGATTTTGCTGGTAAAAGCTCGTTCGTCATGTTCGTTGCTGTTTTCGTAATGTCAGTTGGAGTCACTGTCGGACATTTTTAAACAGGATGAAACTTTTTATCATCAAATTCACATTAAATTGGTTAGGTACTAATGTAAAGTAAATTATGGCGCCAAATTCCAGTCCACAGCAAATTCACGTGCATTCGGTCTAGCACGCGATGCCATAGATAATAAATGACGAAACCCCGACGACGACGGAGGCAAACCGGTGCTTTTATAGGAAAAAATATATATTATAACAGTGTTTAGTTAAAAAAAGAGTGTTATAATGTATTTTTTTTCTTATTACAGATGTGCCGTGCGTAAAGAATGTCATTATGCTACCATTTTTAAGTTCATAATCTGGATTTTACGATGAGTGTAAATAAAAGCTTTTATGCAATAGCCACGTCACGGTGAAACTTAAAACGGGCTATCACAATTGAATGCATAATATATAATATTTCGTTTCAACACCAGGCTTGGCAGGCGTCGTGGTGATCGCAGTAGTTGGTAAATTGCACAGTGTAGTGTATAAAGGTGGTAAGGAATAACAGTATTTTTTTTAAATCTTTTATTTAACTTCACTTATATACATACATGTATGTATGTATGTATGTATGTATCTATCTATGTATCTATATATCTATGTATTTCTGTCTGTCCTGGAATCTTGCAATTCAAATTTCGAGAACTTCCCGATTAGCTATCTGTCTGAAACTTTCAGGGCAGCTCACAAACCAATGACAAAACAATAAAAAAACGAAAAAAGACAAACTTGAAAAGCAATTTTACAATGCAATAAAGAAAAATAAGAAAAAAAGACACTCATTTAAAAAAAAAAGTGTATTTCCACTGACAGAGATACTTTCCTATCTATCGCCACCAGTTTGTGGTGGAGTATCTTGCGGTTTCCTTTAATAGCGAAGTATCGAAATTGTGCACGTAGTGGTGTCTAAAATACTCTATTGGTAAGGACTTAATGCTGAAGTCTATCTTTGGGTCTTCTCATTCAATTATTGTCTTGTCAAAGCGTCTTTCCAATAAATCTATGGACAGTTAATATTTTGCTCGTCACACACTACACTTATTAATTACTTAATTTTTTTAAGTAGAAGGTTTTGACGACCCAATACCTTGTCCTTAATACGCTCATGGACGGCAGCAATTTTCGTACAAGCCCTTTTATTTTGAAAGCAGAAATTTGCTTCGATTGCCTTTGATAGGGAGAAAAGAGATTTATTTGGATTATTATTTGTACGAAAATATTATTATGCTATGCGAAGGAATATGAAACTCGGATCTACCTATTTTTGATGCGGGCTTTAAGCGCAATCGTTTGACAACGATCTCCCTTGATGGAAAGCAATGATGCGGTCGAAGGTGTAGCAAGCTTAGTAGATACCTATAGATACCTATTCACCCTTGACTTGAATACACTTGGGTTATATTTTACCGGAAACACTGACAAAGCATTACACTCCTTTGCAGTTCTTATAATAAACTAGCTGTACCCGCGGCTTCGCACGCGTGGTCTTTTCTTTAGGTTCAAAGTACCATAATGTGCTATTCCAGGACCAATATACCAACATTTGATCAAAATTTCTTTAGCCCTGAAAAATACTTTTATCTACTGCTCGGCTTCTAACTCATCAGATTGAGATACCAATTACACCAGTTTTTAAATCAAACCCTAACCTATCTAACAATGAAAACCGCATCGCAATCGATCCAATAGTTTTTACGTGATGCGTGAACAAACAAACATACAGACAAACAGACAGAGCGACACGATTAAAAAATATATTTTTAGGCACCCAAGAGCATTTTTTTATTTATCTTCTTTTGTACAGCCTTTTTCGTACCTATTATAAGTATAGATATATGACTGTGTCAATTTGCATTAAAAAAACCGTCTAGTAGTTTCAGCGTGATTCGTGTTCTTTTTAATAACTTTCAACCCATATATTGCGGAAACCCTTTCATTTTTCGGGATGAAAAGTTTCCAATGTCATACCTCGTAGTATGAACTAAAATCATACCAAGTTTCATTTGAATTCATTGAGTAGTTTGCGCGGTCACGATACGGACAAACAGACAGACAGACAAACAAAAATAAAAAGTAAAACAGTTTTGGCATCAGCATCGAATAAAGAGTAACCTCCAAAACAAAAACAATATCTTTAATGTACAGAATTTGGACCTTTATTTTTCCGGGACAAAAAGTATTCATAATTTTCAACCACCTTATAAACTATGTCTGTGCCAAGTTGCATTAACATCCGTCCAATAGTTTCAGTGAGCTACTTGTTATTTTAAATAATTTTCCACCCCTATCCAGCATGAACTCTTTCATTTTTTGGGATGAAAAGTACCCAATGTCCTACTTCGAAGTATGAACTCAAATAATACCAAATTTCATTTGAATTCAGCGAGTATTTTCGGCATGATGTGCTGTCAAGGTACAGACAGGCAGACGGACAGACAGACAGACAGACAGACAGACAACAATTACAAAGATACAGTTTTGGCTTTAGTATTGAATATATAACGTCCTTCAAAAAAATTTACAAAATATCTTCAATTTACAGAATTTGGGACATTATTCCGCAGGAACTCTTTATTTTTGGGGATAAAAAGTATCCTCAATTTTTACCCATTATATAATCTATGACTGTGCCAAGTTGCAACAAAATCCGTCTAGTAGTTTCAGCGTGGTAAGTGTTTTTTGAAATAACTTTCAACCCCAATCCGGCGGGAACCCTTTCATTTTTCGGGATGAAAAGTAGCCTATGTACTATGTACCTCGTAGTATGAACTCATATCATACCAAGTTTCATATAAATTCATTCAGTAGTTTCATTGGTAGGTATATATGAGAGTCTGCCTGGGGAATTACCACACCTATGTCAGATATTCAACCGCCAAGCAGTATTTTTTAACATTGCTTTGTTTTGATTTGAAGGGCAATGTTTCCAGCGAAATTATTGGGCAATAATACGTAATAACCAATGTCTCAGGGTGACGAGCGTAGTTCAGTGGCGCGCAAAATTTTGCAACTGAAGTTCTTGGTGGCACTGCAACTGTTATGAACAGCCGTGACGCTTACCATCAGGCGAGCGACATGTTTTAAAAAAAACATTGCTTTTGTATATTACCAACAATTTTAGGGTCAAACTAAACAAAATTCTGAACAAACAATCATAATAATTGCCTAATCATATTAACTTAAGAAATAAACAATATACAGGACGCAAAATTCTAATTTAACTTAAATTACTAGACCAATATTCAATCAGTGTCGGATAAAATACACCAACTATCGATACCAATGCCATTATGCCACTAAACAAAATACTACGTAGAACTGCACTGCGCTCATCATTATATTACCTACCCTTCAGCATCGGTGTTCAAGTCTCTAGTCTAAAGCCAGTAAATATTTTCTGGTAGGGCACTAATTATTTATTGCCCTGATGTGTTTTCTTTATCATATCAGCAGCTTTCTCAGCAACTGCCATCACAGGCGCACATATATTACCACTAGTTATATTAGGTATCACACTTGCATCAACGACTCTCAGATTCTCAATACCAATAACTTTCAGTTCAGTATCAACAACAGACCCCATTGAACATGTCCCACTAAAATGCCACAATGTGTTGCCTATTGCAACAGTATAACACTTCCAAAAATCTAGACCTTTCAAATCTTTACATTCCGGTAACTTCAAATCTACTAACGTAGCATTGACACGTTTGAAAAATGTTGACTCTTGAATCTTCGCCCAGTCTTCAAGACATTTAGCGAAATGCTCCACGTCTCTTTCGTCAGACAGACTTCCAATGTAAACTAGAGGTTCATCATGGGGAAATTTGCTTGACAATTCAACTTTTCCTAATGATTTTGGATGGAGAATATTAACAACTGTTAACAGTGATTCTGAGTTGATACTTCCCGAATAATACGCTTCGCATATCGAATTATCAAAATTAAATAAAAGTGCGCACAGTTGGATAATTTCTTTGGAATCTTGTGGAAATACCAAATTGGTTGTTTGGTAATCGGGTCGACCTGTACCTTTGTCTAATCTAGCATATCCAATGAACTCGGGAGCAGGAAAAATGTGCGGATTTACTGGTTCCTTAAAACCATCTAAAGGCCCCATTTTGTGGACCCATAATGTGCTTGGATGTTCTTGGAGATGTTGCCCTACAGGCAGATTTGAAATCACCTTTATGTCTAAGCTTTGTAAATGATCTTTAGGACCGATTCCTGATAGCATCAGTAGTTTAGGAGTGTTAAATGCTCCTGCAGAAACTATTACTTCTTCCTTTGCGTAAAATGTAAAAGTTTCGCCATTGTTTATCGCTTTTACCCCCTTAGCACAGTTCCCTTCAAAGACTATTTCAATCACTGTAGTTTCTTTCATTAAGTGGTAATTGGGTCTTGATTTCATATTTCTTATGTAACCTTGTGCACTGCCTTGTCTTTCTCCATCAGCAATATATAGTACCGGTTCTGTATATCCTAAAGTATCATACCCGTTTGTGTCTACTAATATCTTATGACCTATTTCTTCAAACGCATTCAAATATCGTGTAGTTATGTTTGAATGTTCTGTTGTTAGTTTTACAGGTCCTTTAGTGCCATACAACTTGCCATTTGGTGAATCGAGGACATTTTTGTCCTGCAATTTTTCAAATTTGTTGAAGTATGGGAGGAAGTTTTCGTATCTCCAAGAATTATCATTGGTGACTTTGGCCCAAGCGTCGTAGTCTTCTGGATGTCCTCTGCTGTGGATTAAATGGTGAAGGCTGCTGGATCCTCCAAGGAGTTTACCAGCGGTCAGCTCCATGGCTTTATTCTTGGTGTGCTGGGCAAGGCGACCGTCGTTAACTGATTTGTATTGCCAATCGTACATGGTATGTGGCATAAGTGGAAATAGACCGGGATACTGAAATTGAGTAAGGCATTTTGATTATTCGTAGATACCTACAAACACAGCCTACGAATCCATACCAATATATAAAAGTGAAACGTTGTCTGTTTGTTTGTTTCTTTGTTTGTTTGGGGAGCTTTCACGTGATAACGGCTGGACGGATGTTGATAAAATTTAGAATGGAGATAGCTTATACCCTGGAATAAAATATAGGATACTTTTTATTTCATAAAATTGAAAGTTTACACGGGAAAACTGGAAAATGTTGATTACTCACTGTATAGAACAGTTTTCATCACAGAATGGTCTGTGGTTGCCATAGAAACGAAATAACAATCCTGTAAAAAAAAAAACTTTGTCAAAAAACATCAACCGCTTTGGTGCTATACCTTCTTTTGTATTGGTTTTTAATATCCTAGAAGAAAATAGGATGCTTTTTATCGTGATAAACTGTAGTCCGCGTGTACGAAGTCGCGGGCGGGATAACTAGTTAGTTATAAACGTCATCTACTTAGACGTTTTTTGGAGACATAGTTTGTAAGGCCGCCCAAAGCGCCTCAGACATGACTTAACGATTGTTAATAATTGTTAGCAACACAGAACGACGGCTTAACGATGGCAAATAAGAACATATTATTTAGTCATCGGAGTGGGGCAATTATTGATCTTGATTTTAATTATTGTTTGTATAGATAAGCGATGATTCTTGCTTTTTTTGTATGTTTTTAACCCCCGAACAAAGAGACGGGTGTTATAAGTTTAGGGTGTGTATCACAGTGTGTGTGTGTGAGGGTGTGTGTGTGTGTGTATCTGTCTGTGACATCGTAGCTCCCAAACGAATGGACCGATTTTGATGGGTTTTTTTTTTCTGTTTTAAATATGATGTAATCAAGATGGTTTTTAGCGCGCCCTGCCCGTAGTCCACCTAAATAGATCACCTGGTTGTACCAGGGGCAATGCTTTCTTCCCGTGGTCCACCTCAAGATTTCTGTGTGTACCAGGGGTTTTTATTTCTTTCCACGGTCCACCTTAGTTCAGCTGGCTGTACCATGGGCATTTTTTCTTTCCGTGGTCCACCTCGAGATAACTGGGTGTACCAGGGGTTTTTATTTCTTTCCACGGTCCACCTTAGTTCACCTGGCTGTACCATGGACATTTTTTCTTTCCGTGGTCCACCTCGAGATAACTGGGTGTACCAGGGGTTTTTATTTCTTTCCACGGTCCACCTTAGTTCACCTGGCTGTACCATGGGCATTTTTTTCTTTCCGTAGTCTACCTCGAGATAACTGGGTGTACCAGGGGTTTTTATTTATTTCCATGGTCCACCTTAGTTCACCTGGCTGTACCAAGGGAAATTTTTCCTCCCCTTAGTCCACCTTAGTGGATACATACAAATTATTTATTTCAATTTATTTTTCGTTTTTTAGTGATGGACAAGGTCATCACGAAAACGTAAAGTCTGTCAGTCAAAGATAGTAAAAGTTACAAGTAACAAGTGTGACGATAGTTTTTGTAATTTAAATAGCTCCAAAATGATTTTTGGTGTCAAACAAAAGGTGTCAAACAATTTTCAACCTTATTGACATGATCTAAATACCTTGTTTTTTTTAACATATTTTGAATAAATTAACACAATTATAAATTAAATGCCGAATCTGACTAAATCTGATAAGGGTCAAAATCGTATGACGCTAATTTTTGGAATGTACATAGCTTCAAAATCAATTCAAAATGAAGACTTACGACTTACCCCACCCTCCCCTCAACTTCCCTATCACCTATCACTTTGACATCTGTCTGTCACTTTGAAACCTGTCACTATAGATATGAAACAGTAATATTATAATAATTAAGTAATGGGGGACAATGCCACATGGTTATCATTGAAATTGTTTAAGACTGTACGGAACTAGAGGAAATAAAAAATACCTATCATATTTAATGTGTCTTTTGTCCTACGGAACTAGTGGGAAAAAAGTATGACTACTTCCGTCACGGAACTTCTCTCACGGAACTATTGGGAACGAATGGTATTTTCTAGGTGGACCACGGGCAATATATTCTAATAACCTTATATTAACCCAAGTAGCACAAAAAAGGTTTTTTATGGACGAATAATAGAACTCGCAAATTCTAAAGACTATTCAAGAAAGCCATAAGAATGTTTTATAAACGCTAAACCAGCTCTTCTAATACCAATTTAGGCCCTAAATTATGCAACGTTAGGTTTTAGAATGGCAGTACAATAGCTGTTCATTAGCTGTCTAAGGGAATTCTAAACACTTTATAAGGGTTGATAAAACAGATTGTGGCATAAAACACATCTTTTGTAAAGTTTTTACCCAGCTTGTGTTATTAAGATTGTCAAATAACAGAATTCACAAATGCTTTTTTAACTATTTGGTTACCTTAATACCCCAAAACGGAATAAAGCTGATGTACAATTTTATTGCTAGGGCTTTTTCAACGAGAAGTATTATTGGGCAAGTATTTTTATATCCACCTAATTTCCTTTAGATAGTAAAATATGATTGAGAGCATCGTTTTACTGTGATAGTGTGTATATATTTGCGGTAAATATTTCACGCGCCTGGCAAAAAAGAGTTATTTATTGTAAACTATTGTAATGTGTTGTGTTGTAAATTTGTATATTCAATTTTAATTAGCTAATCCCCAGTTTAAGACATTATGTTGCTTGTTTTAATTAAATTGATTGATATTCTATAATATGCATTTTAATTACAATACAGTTTATTAAAATATTAGGAATACGAAAAAGAAATGGCGTCAGCCTACATAAATAGCTTAAGACATTTTAAACGTGCTGTGTAATTCTATTAGCTTGATGAAAGCTGAAGAGATATCGTAAAGAACTTTTATGGCTGTATAGATAACTTTATATAGAGATAGGCTGTATTAGAGCATGATCAATAGAACTTAAAACTCATTATGAGCGATTAAATATATGCTATTAACCAACGTATTAGGGTATCGCTAAAACTTTTGTAAAACTTTCAATCACTCCGAGTAGGTGTAGGTACATAGGTACTACAAACCATTTCTTCTTACAAGCTTGAAACATACTCACAATAAATTATACATATACAGGTTGAGTTTTTTAATAGACATCTCTTTGGCAGCTATGACACAGAATAAATAATAGTAATACGTAGCTATGATTACCGTTAAATATAGGTAGATGTGTTTTTAGAAATCCGTCTATGGGTTTTCATTTTTACAGCTGCATTTAAGTATTTTTGAAACATAGTTTTTTTCTGACTTGTCCAGCCTAAATGCTTTACCGAAGCAAAGCGCACCTCGCTCGCGTTATCGCTCTGCATTCGCCTTGCCAATATATCTCGTAATTCTTGATGAATTATGTAGGTACATATACGTAAGGTGTAACTTATCTACCAGCAAGTTTAACATTTTTTGATATTTCAATAATGTTGACTATGATAATAAGTACCTAATTAACTCTTTTCAGTGTCAACATGCCTTTTAAACGACAGAACAAGAAACTGCAAAACTTTTCGTCATACTGAGCAGTTGGGGGTGGAAGGGACAACTCCGTTATTCTATAAAAACTGCCGACTATAAACTGGCTAAACTGGCTGATTCCAAACACCGGACAAAATGGCCTGTTAATGCCATTCTAAGTAAAGCGGGGATCGCTAGTTCGACGGGTTGCAAACATGTGTCGGAACTGCGACAGAGACTTCTGTGATCATGAAGAACCTAGAGTTGAAGAAGGTTCAGCTTGTTATAGTAATAACATGGTAGAACATTTGGTTATTAAGTACCTACCAAAGCGTAGGAGTGAAGTCGCATATGCGCTGGGATCGAGGAGTTAACATATTTTTTCTATGTTCGATTGTTAAGGAGTCAGCGGAGGATGAATTTTCCATACAAAGGTAATACCAAAATCATTTATAATTGGAACATATTTCCACAGTCCATATTGCATTTTCCATATTTTCAGGAAAAACATACAATTTGCTTAAATTACGTTTCAAGGTTTCAGGTAAGTATTTTGAAAACAAAATACAGTTGGGGACATATAGACTATCCGAATCCGTATAATATCTTAACACTCTGGAAATATTCTCCAATTACAAATGATTTTGGTATTACGTTTTTTATGGAAAGAAAATTCATCCTCCGCCAGACTCGAAGTAAATAAAATATTTTTGAATATATTGTATTTTGTTTTACTTTTGATAGTAAATTATTATTATTAATTACTATTCTATGCAATGTGAAAAAGTGGACGTGGTAGGTACTTTTGATTTAATAATCACATTTAGGTTTTTCTTTGTAACTATTTATTTCTTTAGTGACTTCTGCCTCTTCACTGAGTCTCTTTGCTTCTTGTTCCAATGGATTTTTGCCATATCTCAGAATTCTTTTAATCAATTATTGCTTATTTTTGAATGGATAGGAGTTAAATAGACCATTTCTTTATTTTGTCCCGAAATGACAAATTTTTCATAAATTCTGTGATGCATAAATATTCTTTTATAACATTTTCTGAAGAGCTGCAATCCGATTCAAAATGCTCTTCCTGAGTAAGCCGAGACAGTTCTAATTCGGAATGGTAATTATTATATTAAAAACGAGTTCATTTAGTCCATTTATATGTATAATAAATAACATGCGGAACCCTCTAGACTACAAGGTAACAACACTTGCCGCTGTTCTTTTTTTTCCACGGTGTTTGATTAAAGACAAAACAATGAAAAGCTGGTTTGAGGCATAATTTATGGTCTTATTGAATCTGTTAGCTTATTAAAATTATTCTTAATACTAACTGTACAGCTAATATCTGTACAAACTATTGTGACAATGCTTCTAAACAGCTGGCATTAAAAGAGCAGTGACATAGATCCCTAAATAGCTTAAACTCTTTAAAACGTTTCTATATACCTTGAAGCTTTAAAATAGATTTTAGAAATGCTATATAGAAGCTTTTACCTTATTAAATTCAATTAAAAGACCAAAGCTCTTGATGAATATTTAAATCTGTATAAGAAGCTGTACAGGGGATTGTATTACATCTGAAATTAAACTTATGGCTTTAAAAAAGATTAATGTAGTGGATTATATAACTTTAGGAATTATAAAGTCAATCAAATTCTATTTACCAGAAGCTAGATATTGCGAAGAGTGTTAAAATCCTTTAATCAAACTTGTAGATGTATATTAGTTTCCTCATTAACTCTTATACAGCTTGTGTGCTACTTGGGTAATAACTCCATAGGTGAACCACGGAAATAAATAAAACCCATGGTACACCCAGTTATCTTGAAGTGGACCATGGGAAGAAAAAAATGCCCATGGTACAGCCAGGTGAAAAAACGAATGGACTGATTTACCTGCGGTTTTTAATGTTTCAAAGCTGAGGTAAACGACATATTTGAAAACTGATGAAAACGAGATGCTTCAATGAGGCTATAATGAGCCGGGCCATTATAGCCTCATATATAGAGTCAGGGTTTTTTTTTATTTGTGCTTGTGTTTATGTATATATACTTTGCCCACATGTTAACATTACGACCCCCTTCACACCACATTGGATGTGTCACAGATACCTTGGATACTTGGATACTCAAGGAATATTTCCTTCAAATTTCAATCCCTAAGTCCACCTGTGAGTTTTTTTTCAGTCAGTAGGTATGGCACGGTACATTTTTATAGGTAAAGACAGATAAACTATGTAGTTTAATATTAGGAACTAAATCTCTTCTTGTTCAACTTACGTCAGCTTCACGAGGTGAGTCAGGTCCAGATTCCAGAATAATTATAGTGACATTGGTATTTTCTGATAGTCTATTAGCCAAAATGGCGCCTGCTGTGCCCGCACCGACTATGATATAGTCAAACACAGAGCAATCTGAAAAATATTGATAATTAGGATACAAAATTATGAAACTGTGTTTTGGTCATGAGTTGGATTTTGTTAGTTTGTTTGTCGTATGAGGTAGTGCTGGCCTCTGGTGTCAGAGTTTGTCTGGCCGCCCGAGGGCCTCTGATATGGCTTAACGACTGTGGGACTGACAACTTAACGTGCCCTCGGAAGCACGGAGCTATGGAAAACCGCACAGTACTCATAAGTTGGATTTGAAGCCGCGGCTATGGTACCAGAGCAGTGTGATCAAGTTTTTGATCTTAATGGTAACCTAAGTACATAGCTTATTTTTATTTATTTTTATACCTCAGAGTTACAAGTCGAGCAGGTCGCTCGCCTGATGGTAAGCGACACGCCTAGCCATAACAGTTGCAGTGCCACCCAGAACTTTGGCTGCAAAATCTTACGCGTCACTGCACTGCGCTCGTCACCCAGAGGCATTGTTTTTTTAAGTCTCATTTCCCAGTAATTTCGCTTAATACATTGCCCTTCAAACCGAAACACCGAAATGCTTAAACACTACTACTTGGCGGTTGAATATCTAACAAAGGTGTTCCCAGTCGGACTCTGACTTATTATTGTATAATTTCACGCTAGCAGTGGTTCGCGGAAATGTGTCTTAAATATTAGCTGATATATGATTTTATTATTATTTTTTATTATTATTTATATTCCGCCCTGCACTTCCTCCACCTATGCGATCATTAACCGAGCGAGCGCGAAGCGTGAGCGAAGCGTCTCCGTTTCAGCTTGGGCAAAAATGCTTTCGTCATCATCATCATCATCATCATCATCATGTCAGCCTTTAGAAGTCCAATGCTGAACATAGGCCTCCCCCAAAGAGCCTCCATCCACCGACTTCCTGCGCTTGCTACAATGTCGTCGGTCCATCGTGTGGGGGGTCTCCCCACACTTCGCTTGCTTGTTCATGGTCGCCATTCGAGAACCTTTATTCCCCAGCGGTTGTCGGTTCTGCGAACTATATGGCCTGCCCATTGCCACTTCAACTTGCAAAATCTGAGAGCTATGTCGGTAACCTTCGTTCTTCTACGGATTTCATCATTTCTGATTCTATCACATAGTGAAACACCGAGCATTGCTCTCTCCATTGCGCAACTCTGAGCTTAAACAAAACAAAATACAAAAGAAGAAAAAAATACAAAAAAATAATACAAAAAAAAAAAAAAAAAAAACAAACAAAACAAATACAACAAAAACAAACAAATATTGATACAAAAGTATGAGACCAATAGTGCCGTATGTCATCACTGGCAACACGCACTGATTATAAACTTTCGTCTTGAGGCTCTGTGGTATCTGCGACGAGAAGATATGGCGTAATTTCCCGAACGCTGCCCATCCGAGTTGGATTCGTATGTCCGGTAATGCTTTCGTATGTCCGGTAGATGTCCGGCTGTCTGGCTTTTCTTCTCTACAGATTGCATTTCTCAACTGATTCTCGTAAAATTTTGTGAGCAGTTGCGATAATTATATGGCATTTTTTCTGTCGATTCTTTTTTCAAAATGGCTGATATAATATGGGGGTTGAAAACGTAATAAAAACATATTTCAGCCATTTCGGACAGTCATAAAAAATGGCACGATACTTTTTTGTTATCCTTATTAAGAAATGGGTGTGAGGGGGAGGAGAAAAATGAAACAAAACGCTAGCAGAGTCGCTAGGTCTACAGCTCACAGAGCCACTAATTAGTCTACGTTTGACCCGCGATCTTTGCTAATCACCGATCAATAGATATAGCTGCCAGACTAACAACGCACTGCGCTCATCCTGTCTTGGTAATATAGTATTTAGAGCGATGGTAGCTTAGCGGTATACTAGTGCGAGTTAGAATTCAACGATACGGGGTTAATAAATTTTCTAAATTATGTGGGATTTTCCATCGCTCCGTGCTTCGGAAGGCACGTTGTCAGTCTCGGCGGTAATTGATTAACTGGCTGGGCCCCGCGGTTTCACCCGCGTGAGGGGTGATGATGATGATGATGATGATGATGAAAAGTATCCTATGTGTTATTCCAGGTTAAAGCAATCTCCATTCCCAATTTCACCAAAACGACCTGCCGTTATCGCGTGAAAGCTCCCCAAACAAACAAACAGACAACGTTTCACTTTTATATATTGATGTGGATAGCAGTCGTTAAGCCCTGTCAGAGGCCATCGGGCGGCCTAACAAACTCTTGAACCAGAGGCCAGCACTATACGACAAACAAACAAACAATATAATCATGTTTTTGCTTTTTCTAAACTTCTGTGTGGAACTTACTTTGAACTACAGCTTGATTTGGCCACATCCAAGCAGTGAGAGCCAAAGTGGTGGCTATTACTTTCAACGCTTCTTGGGCTCCTTTGATTCCCACCAGTAATGATGCGGCATCCATTCTTAGGCTGGAACAAGGAGATACAACATTATTCTATTAAAAACACATATTCTGGTGTATTGTTGCCAGTGATGACATACGGTACTGAGGCGTGGTCGCTAACTATTGGTCTCATACATAAGCTCAGAGTCACGCAGTGTGCAATGAAGAGAGCTATGCTTGGAGTTTCACTACGCAGGTCGTCACTCTTTCTAGCCTGAGGGCGTCCTACACTACGTTTGGTTACAAGTGGTCTCCACTCAAAAACTCGCCTACCCCATCGATTGTTAGTTCTTTGACAGAAGATTTGCAATCATCCTGTAAAATTAGACATCCCGTTTCTTCACGTTATGTTTCATCATTTTACTGGACGACTGAAAAACCGCTGTCGAATAAATTACTAATAGCTCAATGGATTAGCAAGCTTAAGTGGCAAAAGGCTTCACATGTGCCGAAGGACAGACAGCCGCTGGGGTAGACGTGTCCTCGAGTGGAGACCGCGTCTTGGCATACGTAGTGTAGGATGCCCACCGGCCTGCAGAAACTGGATGAGAATAGTTAAAGATCCGGCCCTGTAACGTTCTTAGGGCAGCAGTGGACGAACACGAGCTGATGATGATGATGATGCTGATGACGATGTCAAAGAAAATGCTAAAAATGATTATGATGTAGGTATTTATTGCTTACAACCAAGTGAAGAACCTGCTTATTTTGTCATATCGTAAGATTAAGTCTTGGCAGAAAGGTTCCACCCAGACACTTTCCTTTAATATTTATATAATAAAGGAAAGTGACTGTATATAACTTTGAATCCTCAAATACAATATAATCATTACTTACATTAGTACTATCACAGTGCAGAAATGATATAAAACTACAATGAATTAAATAATTTGCGCATTTAATTAGATGTTATCTATATTTAATTAGACTTACTATACTTTGTTTACGTACTTATTGCATTAAAATTTACACGAAAATCCTTTATAAGTGCATTGAAGGATACTTAAGTAAAACAACCAAGGGTGTTCAGAGACCAGCTGAATGTGTAAATTATCATAATTTTCATATTAAAATTTGCAATAACACTGACCCTACTACGTCAATGAATAATTATGTAAATAATATTGTGCTTCCAAATGCGATTATATTATAAGATTCCCGAGTCTCATAAACAAAATAAAAATGAAAATAATCTCAAAAACTAAGCAAATTCTAGATCTATGTATCTAACTACCCTCCTTTCCTAATGTAGATTAGGAAAGGAGGATTTCCTCTTTATAACATTAACTAGCTTTCCCGACCGCGACTTCGTCCGCGCGGACTATAGTTTATCGCGAAAAAAAGGTCTATTCCACTATGATCATCTGGGTAATCAAAGGCGACTCTAACATCTTATGTTCTTCTAGGGTATTAAAAACCAATGCAAAAAGCACCATATAGAAAAAAGTATAGCACCATAGAATTAAGTAAATATATAAGTCTATGTATAGCACCAATGCTCTTGATGTTTTTTGACATACTTGCTATTTCGTTTCCATGGCAACCGTTCCTTACATCGAGTAATCAACATTTTTCCAGTTTTCCCGTGGAAACTTACAATTTTTCGGAATAAAAAGTATCCTATGTTATATTCCAGGGTAAGCTAACTCCATTCCAAATTTCATCAAAATCCGTTCTGCCGTTATCGCGTGAAAGCTCTCCAAACAAACAAACAAATAAACAACGTTTCTCTTTTATATTACTAGTATATTGGTACGAATATGTCCCAGGAAGTAGTGAGAAGCGGAGGTCCCGAGGTAGAACACTCCCAGAAGCACCCGAATAACCTTCATGTATGTTCCGCTTTTTTTGATAGTTTCGGAGTTAATCCATTTTAGTTTCTTTTTCACAAAACTCCAGATTTGTGTCGAACACAAACTTAGTAATTTTGACCAAACCAAAAATAATATTCAGTTGATTTTTTGTATGTTGTTAGTCCAGTAGTGAACCTTTTATGAGACATCAAAATTACATTGTAAATATTAAAAAACAATAAAAAATAAAAGAATAACCTCAAATTATGTTCAAAGCAAAATATCACTTAAAATTTTGGAGGTACAAAAACAAAGAAGTATTTTTTGTTCCTGACGTAAAAACTTAACTGGCAATAAAATACTTTACATGTAATTGCCCAAAACTTATGGCAACACAGCACAAAATGACTTCAAAGCAGGAACGGTCGACATTTTAATAGTACCGATATAGTTACCCCACTATACAACTACCCACTATATAGGTTGGGTTTGGATGTATGGGGATGGGTGGGGATAGTGGAAAATCAAAGATTTTGAATTACGCTTACTGGCTTTACGGGTATAAAAAGTCGCTGTAACCCGTGCAAAGTTGGGGCGACTCACTAGTTAAAAATATAACGCAGTATGTTTTTTCACGACTATAAATACCTACAGACAAAGATCCTGAATAAAATAAACACAGCCACGGACTGCAGGCAGTTTATAATTTATTTGATTTGTAATGCCTGCCTCTGTAATGCCTGACGTCTGGACATGATCTACAATAGATGATCTATACTTATAAAAAAGCAATAAGAACGAAAAAGTCTGTACTACACAGATAAAAAAAAGTATAGAGTACTTCAAATAAGCTACTGAACTAAAATAAATCATTTTTAAAATCGTGTCTGTCTGCTTGTTTGTTAGTTTGTCTGTATGTTTGTTAGCGCATCACGTAAAAACTACTGGACCGATTGCGATGCGGATTTCACTGCTGGATAGCTTATTTTTTTACTTAAAACTGGGGTACTTTATATCTCAATCCGATGAGTAGAAGCCGAGCAATCGATAAAAATATTTTTAACGGCTGAAGGATTTTTGATCAAATGTTGGTATATTGGTATTTTAGGTCCTGGAATAGCACAAAGAGTACTTTTAACCTACAGAAATGACTACGCGTGCGAAGCCGCGGCCATTAGCTAGTGTGTAATAAATGTTCACAAAATACTTTATCCGGATGTGGTCACCGAAACACGATTAAATAAATTGGTCTCGATAGAAAAAACTCCTAGTTTTCTAATGTCACCCGTTTTGATTTTTGACGGTCCCGTCGATGGAATGAATCAACTTCATTCATTCTATCGAAGATATATTTACAAAAACCAAATGTGTGTAGGTAATCCCAACAAACATTCAAATACTTCTGTGAGAGTTGTTTTTTGAAAAACTTGACAGATTATTTAAAAAAAGTTAAATTAAATTGAAAATATGTACTAAAATCGGCCCCCGAGAAGCATCACCTTTCCTGCTTACCCTGCACCATAACGAGCATGACAAAAATTTGGAGTCCATACCCCCTTAAATAATAAAAGTTAGTCAACAACGATAACTCTGTTTAAAAGCGCCATCTCTAATTGACTAATAAAACTAGATAGAGAGCGACGATGCAGTTTCCTGAATCACTCTTTGAATCAATACAAAAAGTACCGCCATCTATTGGCTGGCATTAAAAACAAACCTTCTGAGTATTGTTCACAGATGGTGTTACGGCACAAATATATTATAGCACTATATTATTAAAGCAAACGTAGTTATTACACGACTGTCCAAAAAAAGGAGTATAATGTTTTTAGGATTCATGTTTGTACATTGTATATGTGAGTTTCTTTATTCCACCATAATTTTTAAAAGGTTGAAAAGATTTAGACGTATGGGGTATCGTTAGAATCCTTACATCCCTCGAGAAACTTTGAAATTTCAGAATGCCTGGTATATGGAAAATTCTGGCGTTACTGAGCATTGTTCAATAATCGCCGCAGAATCATATTTTGCATTGCTAATATTTCCAACTAGCTGCGCCCCGCGGCTTCACCTGCGTGAGGGATGATGATGATGATGATGAAAAGTATCCTATGTGTTATTCCAGGGTATAAGCTATCTCTATTCCAAATTTCTTCAAAATCCGTCCAGCCGTTACCGTGTACCTATTTAAAATAAGCTACTGTACAAGAATATAACGTAAAAACTATTGAACCGATTGCGATGCGGTTTTCATTGTTGAATAGCTTAGATTTTGACTTAAAAACTGGGATACTTGGTATCTCCGTCCGATCAGTACAAGCCGAGCAATTTGAGCAAGCCGATTTTGTTGAAATTTAGGTTTGGAGGTAGCTTACACCCTGGAATACTTTTCATCATCATCACCATGTTTCGCTCTTAAACGGATGAACCGGATTTGACGAAATTTGGTATGGAGATCAAATTCATCATAACGCATAGGAACACATAGAAACACACATAGAATACTTTTAATAACACATAGGATACTTTTCATCTTCATCATCAACATCATCCTTTTTCCTCACACGGCTGAAACAGCGGAGCACAGCTAGTTTTAAGTATAGATAGTCGTACCTACTTAGTGCTTGAGTCACACCCTTTTCTTTTACAGCTAAGTATGTTAAGAAATCACCATCGAAGACGAAACTAATGTTAAACGGATATCCACACAAATAAGAGCATCGAGTAGGCGCAAGCGCAATTCATTGATAATCCCATGCGCTGGTAGATAATGATACGGAGGAAATGGTCTTAGTTTTATTATCATTACGCCGGTGCAACTGGTTCATGGGCAGAGGGGTGTATGGTGCAAGTGTATAAGGAAAGCTCTAATATATTTTCTAAAGCTAATACAAAAACATCATTGTCTACAGTACTAATTTTTTATTAAATGAATCCGCATGACATGTGCATTTAGCCAGTGTCAAGTTAAAAGTTATTACAAGTTGTTTGATAATTTCAAGAAATAGTCAAAATGTCGAGTCCCAGTCAGTCAGGCAGCCAAAAGTCTTAGTCAAGTCACACGATTCCGTAAAGTAAGTGGTGGAGCGTTACTGAAACTCCCTAAGACCTAGGGAGTTCCAGAGAGAACACTAAATGGCAGGTTTTTATGCGTTTGTATCATTTGCCCATACTTGTGCACGTTAGCGTACACCTAAGTTTAATATGCCACTATATTAACACTCGAAAAACACAAGTTTGAGACATAAATACGTAGCAAAAACAAACGTCTCGATTTCGTTTCCCGCCGAATGTCACACTCGATTTTTTATCGAGACGGACTAAACCGTGAGTAAACTGACAGATCGTAATGTCACTTTCTAAAATAATATTGCAAGCCTTGTTGTGTTGATGTTGTTGTGATGGTGATCTAATTCAGTTTTACCGTAGACGCGAGCATGTTTTTACCGTTCAATAGAACGGAATTTTGAACATAAATTAGGAAAAGCTCAGTTAAAAAGGTTTAATAAAAATTCACTGCCGACAAGTAAAATAATCTTCTCTCATGTCACCTACTATTTTTATTCTGTGCCTAAGGTTAAAAAGTTCGGGGTGGATTGTGTTATTAAATCAATCAGTCTTAGTCATAGACATAATTATATTTACTTCTTAGTTTTAGTACCTATTTTTAATCTTAATTAAATATGAATTACAGTAATCTTTTTTAAAGACTTTTATTTAACTTGCAATGTATGTATGTATGTTTGTGTGTATGTATGTAACTATGTTTGTTTAGGTCAAACCATGCAAGCTGAATTAAAACCACTTCGTCTTATCCTACGGAGTTAAATTTTTACGTGTTGGTTTAGTGTTCGGTTCCGATGACAATGCACTTTTATGGCAAACATGATCTGAATCGACATCCAGGATTAGCTCCAGTTAAAGGAACTCTTCAACGGTCAACAGCACAGACACGAAACGTATACGCATTTAATTGTGATCGTCTCTTCTCAGTTTCACCATGACATGGCTACTGCATAAAAGCTTTTTTTAAACGTTTTATAATTAACTTATTTAGCTTTTAGCCAATATAGGATGGCCTAAACTACGAAAAAGTTCTTAGCTGAAGGAGTTCATTGAAGTCACGATTGAAGTGAATGCATGAGTGTGTATGTGTTTGTGTGTGTTTCTGTGTTCGATCATCTTCATTCTTCGTACCAGCAAATCTGAAGGTGATGATGATCAGGGTCTGATGATAAGATAAGTGATGTTGAAAAAATAATACAATTTTAATACTGTTGTAAATGTTTTCTTGGAAGCTTTTTAATTTTGTTCAAAATTATTTTGTCTTCACATAGCTCCTCACTTGCACCGAACCAAACAAAACAGGTTCCACATCAATACGAGACTGGTTTGGTGAATGGAGAGGAAACGAACGGTGTAGTGGCCGGCTATCACACCGAGCGTGGTTCAATTACAAATTACTTGGAAAGGATGAAGTTGGGCTTAACTTGGTATTGTATATAATATTGGTTGGCGTATTTCGTGAGAGTTCAAATAGGTAGAATGAAATATAAATTGTTAGAAAACGTTCGGAATTAGAAACAGTTTTTAAAAGCTTTTATTTAACTTCACTTGTATGTATCTGTGCATGTATTTTGTCTGTCCGGAATGTTGCAACTCAAATTTCGAGCACTTCCCGATTAGCTATCTGGCTGAAACTTTCAGGGTAGCTCACAAACCGATGTGAATGATATAAAAAATATAATAAAAATAAAAAATAAAAAAAACTTAAAAATTTTAAAAGTGACAAGCCAAAAAGAAAAAATTATTTAAAAAAAAAAACTTATATGTTACAAAGCAAAGAAAAGAACACATACAAGCTTTTGTTTTAATTTAACTTTTTAAATTATTCTTTTTATTTATTAAATAAATGGTGCTTGGAATTTCATAGAAACCCATTTATTTTCTCATTTCAATTATTAGGTGCTTCTTAATACCCGAAATTATTGTGGTATGCGTATCTGTAAGTTATTGTAGCTTTACTTTAACAAGCACGGTCCAGCGCCTTCACAAGAACCCGTCTGCGAACAAAACTAAAAAGAGGCTAGGATTTAAGTAAGAATGGTTGCTAATCAACTTTAAATCGTCATACCTAGATCCAGAATGGTAATTTGAAATGAAAAAATGTTGAGCGAAACCTAAAGATGATTTTCAAATACCTATTCGATGATACCCCACCTAACATAGTTTGTGGGCTTTTGTTTTTGTCTTTTTCACGATATGGCGTCTGGTTGCCGCCATATTGAATTTTTATTACTGCCATGTCTTTAGTCGCACTCACAAGATTAAGACAAATTGATCGAGTAGGATGTCATCATAATCGGTCCACGCGTTTGGTCTATTACATTACCACAAAGGAACAGACATACATACACAGGCTGACAAACACAATACCTTCTGCTCAGTCGGGTAAAAATGTAGCTGTCTGTTTGTCTGTGTTTATAGCTTCTCCAGTGTTTGTATACGTGATATTTAAGCTATTTTCCCCCATTCACTAGATCTATGGTAGAATGTTTATGGCCAACTTTTTGATACCCAACTACAGCTAAGCAATATAAGGGTAATGATTTAAACAGTCTATGTATGTATTTATGTATGTATCTATGTATTTGGTTATGTGGATGTTCCACCATAGCGTCACCCCTATTGGTTCGACTTTGTCAATCGATTTGTGTTCAGGTACAGTGTCATAGGCTATATTTTTTTACCTGACTACGTAAAGGCAAATTAAGGGATAACCCATAATTTGCCAAACCAAAAACGTAGTCCGATTTTGAAAAGCTGTTTTTTTTTTTTTTAGATATGTGCTGTTGGTCTATAACTGACCTCTACAGCGTCACCGGTGTAGGGGGGCGGTGGGGCGGGCGCAAAAGCTTATCAACCAATGAGAGTAACACCAATCATAGCTCTCTCCATACTTCGCTGAGCGACCTTAAATTTGTCGACGAGTTTGATCGTGAGTGTTTCGGCTCCGTAGGTCATGACTGGTAGGACGCACTGATTCAAGCGTTAATTCAGGCATTTGGTATGGACGATGAGAAGACTTGAAGAAGCTTGCTGAATGCTGCCCAACCCAGCTGAATTATTCTGTTGGCTTCCTTCTCAAAAATGTTCTTTCTTAATTGCAATATTCACCCAAAGTAAACATATTGTTCAAGAGGTAAACCATTGACTGCAATAGGTTCCAGGTCAATAAGAGTGTGACATGATTTTGGTCTTATTCGGTTCATTCCGAGACCGATGCGTTCAGAAGATTCATCTATGTTTTTTTTTTTATTACGGTCTAGGCAATGGTTTGACCACGATCTCACCTGATAGAAAGCGATGATGTGGTCGAAGGTGTAGCACAATTGCCTAGTAGACACCTATTCAATCTTGTCTTCATTTATAAGGTGTCATCCGCTATTTTTTTGGCCCGACTACGGTAAAGTAAAGGAAGTGCTGTGTTCACACTAAAAATTTGGTCCGAATTTGTCAAGCGAGGTGTCAATCGATTTGTTTTCATTTATAAAGTGTCATTAGCTATTTTTTTAACCCAAATACGGCAAAGCAAATGACGGGTTATGTGTTCAAACTTAAAACTTGGTCCAATTTTGACAAGCAAGGTATCAATAGGCTAATTTTTACCCGACCATAGTCGGGTTTTAGTTTATGAACTTGTCTTGTTTGACAATAACTAAAATAATATAATTGTAATTAAATTCACTCAACTTTGCCGCTAACGTCATCTCCACCTCGGTCTGTTTTTAACGAGATTCAGACCGTGGTAATTTTATTGGTTACGTCTCGGTGTGAAAACATCCATCGTGAGATCCATTCACAAGGTGCCTACTAATAAATTCACGTAGTATAATGTATGTTTTCAATATTTTTTGTATAAACTGATGAACATTTTATGTGGGGTTATAATTTCATTGGTGGAGGTAATAAGTAGGTCTCGATTGAAGGCCTAGAAGTGTAGTAATTATATATGGACTAGCTTTGCCCGCGTGGTCATTTATCTGGGTTAAATTTAACCTATGTATTATTCCGAGACAAAAATTACCTCTATAGTACATGTTACTACATTTCTTCGAAGTACGTTTAGACGTCAAATAGTTTTGTTTCGATTGCTCGGCTTCTACTCATTGGACTGAAATCAAAGTGCACCAGTTTTTAAGTCAAACCCTAAGCTATTCAACAATCAAAACCGCACTGCAATCGGTCCATTAGTTTTTACATGATGCGCGTATAAACAGAAAGACACTTTTTTAAATCTATGTAATATAGATAATGTTTTCTAATGGAAAAATTTGGATCACGGACGAGATTCGAACTTGCATACTGTGCCTCAGCGCGGCACATGCATTTTACCAATTTGGCTACCGAGACCTATGCGTCGTCACCCAAATGTTTCCACTAAATTCTTTGAACCCGTCTTATGGGGACGGTAACGCTATCTATTGGCTCGTGCTTTACCTAATTTTGCATTGGTTTTTAATATCCTAGAAGAAAATAGGATGCTTTTTATCGCGATAAACTGTATATAGTCCGCGCGTACGAAGTCGCGGGCGGGAAAACTACTTAGTTATTATATATATTTACGCCAAGCAGGCGTTAACAACTACAAAAAAATGTGTAATATATATAAAAGAAAGGTTATGTCTCCCAGACCACTTTTTTTTAATTATCTTCTTTGTACAGATGTTTATTACTGACTAATTTATTATAAGTATAGATAGAAGATGGATATTAAATATCATGTTGGTACGTGTATGAAGTACCCATACGTATACATACTAGCCATTATTCCTTTTTTCATAATTTTACGAAACATTGATATAAATTAGCGGAGCGCAATGTATTTATCAGCATGTATGTATGTTTGTTTGTTCCTCTGTGGCGCTCTAGAGACCAAATGCGTGGGCCGATTTTGATGATTCTTACATAAATCAATTTGTCTTAATTTTGCGAGTGCTACAAAAGACTTGACAGTAATCAAAATTTAATTGTCGCCATATTGTGAAAAAAGAAAGTCTACAGTGTTAAGTGGGGTATCATTGAATAGGTATTTGAAAATCATCTTTAGGTTCCTCTGATCATTTTTCATTTCGAAGGACCATTTAGGATCTATACAAATTTAAACACATATTTAACCACCACGCTTGGGAGTCGTCACATTGATCACAGTAGTTGGTGACAGAAAATTTCTGCTGCCCATTGCCTGAATTCCATTAGCTGCTGGTTCTCACAGCACCCATGGTATGAGAAATGCTTCGACCAATATAAAATGATGCCCGGTCCGATCCTCGTAATCAAGGCGACCATCCAAGCCGAAGTTCGTACCGCCTGGGTGCCTTGAATTTAAACTTTTTTTTTTACTTTATTTTTCGGAGCTCGGGGTCTTGATCGCTCTCTCTCTATAAATTATATTCGTTACGTCTTTTTTGTAACAAATGTTCGATAAATACTTATATTAGATGTTTAAGATGTGTCAACCAGAACCCGATTGTTGACTCGTTATTTTTGAGCAAGTCGTATGGAATAGGCCCATCCATTCATTTTATATTGGTCGGAGGAGGAAAGGGTGACCCCATTATTATGTCGGTTACCACAAGGCTTAATAAAATAAAGCAGATAACTTCTACTATTAGTTATTCTGTGATGTTATGGGTCACTAGGATACAACCCCTTGTGACCCCACTTAAATAGACTTTACATCTGCCCTAATTCCTTCAGTACCCTAAATCTCAGTCATTAGTCAAAGGCATCATTAGCTGACCCCGTACGGGGTGCGGATTGACCCCAACCCCACACGGTGGTGTTGTGAGTAAAAACAATTAAACGTCCCAGTGTGTGAAGACAATGGGCTGGGCTTGTTTACAATGCAGTGCAAATAATGGGTCTTTTTTAACATTTTCCTAAGGAATTAAGTGTTTTGGGACCGGAATCCTCGCTTTAAGGAGGATTGCTCCTCTACTCTGCACAATTGTTGAAATCGCATTTTGATGGCATCTAGAGCTAGATAGATATAGATATATACACAATGAGTCTGTACATTAAACTTGTCTAAAAATAAACGATTGAATCAGAATATAATATATTTTTTATTGGCGTCTGTCTGTTTGACTGTCTCTCTGTTCGCGCATCACGTAAAACTATTGGGCCTAATGTGATGCGGTTTTCACTCTTGGATAGCTCTGGTATTGCCTTAAAAACTGGTGTACTTAAAAACTGGTAAGCTCAATCCGATGAGTAAAAGCCGAGCAATCGATAAAAAGGTATTGAACGAACGAATGAACGAATTTTTATTAATTTTGGTGTAGAAAATGACCCTTTGGGTACAGCATATAATACAAGATATATATAAAACATAGTTTGAACATGTAAACTATCCCTTCCTTCGCCGTAGTCGGGTAAAAATTGCCTATGACCCTATAAATGGAGACGAATCGATTGATACCTCACTTGTCAAATTTGGACCATTAGGGGCCACGCTATGGTGGAACATGCTCATATCCACATACATACATACATAGACTGTTAAACTCATTACCCTTTCCTTGCTTTACCGTACTCGGGTAATTAGAAAAGATTGATTAGAAGAAGAGTTTCTCACCATTTTGAACAATCCATTGTCACGTTAAAAAACTCTATTCAAAAGTAACAATAGACGAAAATCCTACTATGTCTGTAACTTGCCCCCAACTGTAGCACCTAAGTAATTAATTAAACTTGGATAAGTCTCTGGATGTTTGTGCGTCTCTCAAAGTTACAAGCGAGTGACTCGCCCCAGCACTGGATTAATTAACTGGATAGACACAAGGTTGCATAAGCTGTGTAGTTTGGTGAAGTGTAGATGTGCTGAAACTTGTGGCAAACATTGGAACTGTGGTATAGCTTGGGGACGAGATAAACACAGCAACAAAATTTTCATAACTTACTTATTATACTGTACTACTGGCGTAAAAAACTTTTTTATTGGTTAGCAATTTACCATCTTCTGTCGTTTTATACATAGCTAAAAAAATACGCCAGTAAGCGTAATTCCGAACCGATAACCGTTGGAGTAGACGAGTTCTCGAGAGGAGACCACGTTGGAGGCTTTATGGCCTTAGCATTTGCTGAGTCGGGACCTGTTTGTGACAACACACAGCATTAATTTTGTACCTTTTATTTTTGTTTTTAATTATTGTTCTTTGTTTTTCTGTATAATGTTGTGTGTTGTCATAAATAAATGTATTTTCTTTCTTTCTTTCTTTTCTTTTTTTGAGCAAACGTAGTGTAGCCAGGTGGAGTGATGACCTCCGAAAAGCGGCTGGAAGAAAGTGGATGAGGAGAGCTGAAGACCAAACTCAGTGGTAAGCATTAAGAGAGGCGTACGTCCAGCCATAGACAGATATGGGCTGATGATGAAGAAACGTAATTCAAATTCTTTCGCAGCAACGCAATGCCAAAGAGGTTGTATTGCGCTTAATATGAGCAAAGCTCGTGGTTATTTTTGACATATTACGTGTAGTTTTTGTTTTCACGGAAACAGTCATTCCGTTCCGATTTATGATACCTTGGGTTACATTATTGCAATTTTCGTAGGGATCTCTAAATTTTTGGGAATTAAAATATAGCCCATTTTACTCGCTGATAAAGTAGCTTTCATTACAAACAAATAAACATACAAACAATCAAATCTTTCCTCATAATAATATTTTATTATTATAGTATGTAGATATATACCTAGACATGAAAAAGTGCGAAGATTAGGTACCAGCTCCTCGGGCGTGGACCGCATAAATTAGTTGCAACACACAATTGACCTTCTTTCGCTTTAGATGTGTAGCACTGTTAGTAGCAGGAGGTTGCAGTATGTCTCTCTTTTTGATGCAAATATACGAGTGCAGCCAGTATCACAGAATTACTAAGCATATAGAAAGAACTGTCTCTGAAAGAACCAAATACAGCTAACGGAATCAATATACTCGTATGAAGTTTTATTTTGCGAGTAGAAATAGTTTAGAGGATCTGGAGAAGAGCCAACTGAGCTCAATGTAAAGCGTGCAAAGAACAAAACTAACGTAATGATGCTGTAGGTACCACCTTTCTCTTCTTCTATAACTTGTGTTTGTCCAAAGCTAGTCTGAACAGTTGTTCCAAGGGTTTAGATAAATAGGTCATGGTAATCTCGTCCGTGATCCAAATTTTACCGTTAGAAAACTGCTAAAATCATAAAAAAATAGATTTGGGAGGCGATATCTTTCAGACACGAAGTTAATCAATATTAGCAGTGTTCGGTTGGTCAGTTCAAAATACTACCAATAGATGGCGTTACCGTCCCCATAAAACTGGTTCAGAAGCTAATCAGAAAAATTTGGGTAACGGTGCATTATGCACGGTAGCCGAATTGGTTATGAGGCATGTGCCGCGCAGAGGCATGGATGTACGCGAGTTTGAATCTCCTCCGTGTTTTTTTTTTCATTAGAATAGTATCATTTCCTTGTTGTTAGTTGTTCCACCGTTCTAATGCCTGTCCACTCCCAGACGTTACGGAGCCATGACATCTTACGCCTACCGACTTATCGTTTCCCCAGTTTTGTGCCCATCGTTATAGATTGGTAGTATCTACCTGGCATGTTCATTTCGCAGTACATGCCCAAGGTAGGCAACCTAACGTTGCTTGATGTTCCGTATAAGTTCTAGCTTCTTGCCCATGCGCTCCAAAACTTGTGTATTGAAAACCTTATTAGTCTAACTAATGCGGAGCATTTGACGGTATGTGTACATCTCAAATGCTTCCACTTTTTTCCGAAGCTCGAACTTCGTGGTCTATGTTTCGCAACCGTATAGAACAACGGGCCAGATAAAGCATTGGATGAGCCTTTGATTGGCAGTTCTATACTGCAAAGTATTCTTTACATTGAGACGAGGTCAAACCCTTTCGAAATAATACTCATTTGATCTCTTAATTCTTTCATAATCCATTTCATTCCATTTGATACTTTGTCATGATTAATTCTAAGTTCAAATAACCTGTCATTCCGATATTGATTTTAGCAAAACCGAATTTCACGAAATAATATGTTATAAAATACCTACATAAGTTTATTACAAATATATATAAGTCTTTTAAATATATATGAGAATACCTTCGTAAGTGGTTGTTTTGGATCCAGATTGCTGTAGCACGAAAAGTCTATGCTCCTATTGTTCCTGTAATTTTGTGTCACTGAGGTTTGGTCCCTGGGCTAGTCGAACAAACCCAAGCCCTAGACCGCCTCGTGACAGCATGTTTAGAAAGGGAAATTTCCTTTTCAAACTCAAAGAATACTCAGTTGACCAAATTTTTTATTGATTTGGTCTTTTTATAATATTTTATGTATTTCTCCTTATTCATGAGATGCTAACTTTGACTTGTAAAAGTGCTATAATTTGTGGTTAGCCATACCAATATATAAAAGTGAAACGTTCGTTGTCTGTAGTCCGCGCGGACGAAGTCACGGGCGGGAAAATTAGTTTACAATAAAATACTTTGACTTGACTTTATCGCTTAGCAGTGATCTCTTCCAGGCAAAACGTAAGAAACTGCTTAATTAACAAGTGCCTTCAAAATTCTAAGAAATAAAAATCTATAGTCCGGAAATGGTTAAAACGCTTAATCCCCGGACTAGAAGTCTGGTCATTTTGAACATCGTCCGACGATCGGTCAGAACTAATGGCCCTTACAGGAACAATTAAAATGGCGATTCCGGCGATCACTGCAACGGTGGTAATGATACGTGAATTGTGTGTTACGGACAGCGTAGTGTGGATATTCAAACCATAATTATTTTTCTTTCCACTACAAAGTAATATCGCAA
Organism: Alsophila aescularia; assembly: GCA_946251855.1. Taxonomy (NCBI): domain Eukaryota; kingdom Metazoa; phylum Arthropoda; class Insecta; order Lepidoptera; family Geometridae; genus Alsophila; species Alsophila aescularia. Next base: position 54,777,959 of record OX276373.1, read on the forward strand.
TTGTTCACTTAAAACGTAAGAAGAAAGCAGCCTGTGTTTGCTCTTAATAAAAACAGTGCAGAATGGAAATCTATTACATCCCAGTTTTGCAGACGCTACAGAAAAGGTTTTATTAGTTTCATATTAAACGATCGCATTCGTCCAATAGAGCTTTAATTTCTCATTCTACTGAAAGACCAACCGATTACATCACGTCAATGTCAATCACGTCAACGTACGTTAAAATGAGAACATCATAGTACCAAGTCAATCAGGTTCAGCTGCATCGACTGGTTGCACTATTGTGAAGAATTCTTCACAAGTCCAACAAACAAACGTAACAACTCTTCACACATAACTTTAAAAAAAAATAAAAAAAATAAAGTTTTGTTGTTGTTTTGACTTAAGTTTTCGCAGTAGAAAGAAAAGCAAAGTATGATACTCGCTCAAGTGACTTTTTGTCACATGAGCGAGGGTCATAATATGCTTTTCTATCTCCTAATTTGCTTTGTTCTCGTGTTTTTAGAGCCCAAACTTTCACTCGGTGCAGCATCAAGTCACTTTCTGCTCGATGCAGCATTCTACTATTCTTTGTCTTTCTTGCAGATGTCCCAATTCTCAATGGTCTGTTAATCTTAGAAGTATTGGTTAGTAGGGTTCTGTAAAAGATTCGCTTGAAACATCTTAAAAATGTTATGAAGTCCGGAAGATGCAACGTTGATAAATAATATTGCTAGCTGTCTACCTGTCCCTTTTTGGTTTACAATAAAAAATATCAGGAATGGAGATGGATGACTCGAAAAAAATCGTACTGCGCATCGAGGGTTCCGTACAAGCTTAATTTTGCCATTGGAATACTTCGACATATGTTGCGGTCAGTTCCCCAACTGCAAATAAGTATATAATCGCATAAAATATATGTGATGTAAGTACAAATTTACGGTTTTCGGATTTTTCCCATTACTAGTGCTATAAACACAATATAGCATAAGTAATTGGTTTTTGCCAAATTTTATGATTCTAGGTCAACGGGAAGTACCCTACAGGTTTTGATTCCCTTGCGAGTGCCAAAATATGCGGCTTAACGACCGTATGTTTTGATTGTGTTGACTTAGGAGATTGTTTTTTCATAGCTCTTAGGTATTGCAGGCCTTAGTATTTGATATTATTTTCAACCTCCACGTGTTCCTGAGAAAAAGATTTTTGACCGACATACAGACAGACGGACAACAAAGTGGTACTATAAGGGTTCCTTTTTTCCTTTTGAAGTAAGGAACCCTAAACATTATATTTGCAAAAATTAACCAGGAAGTTGCAGGTGATAGTTTGGTCATATCAGACAAAAAAATTACAGACGGGATTCTCACTTTTTCTGAAAATCCACAAGGGAATGCAAACTTTCAAAATTGTGTATTTAAACTTTGGTCATCAAAACTTTCAATTTTGGTGACCAAGCATCGTCCATTGGTAACCAAGCCATGTCCACACTATGATCAACTAATGGATACAGCAATAAGTCTAACGCTAGACGTGACGACTGTATCACGGACGGCTCTATTGCTTCGTGACAGATTAGTTAACAGTTAGTGATGTAACTGGAACGATCTGCTGACCCCTGTCATGTGGGGTGATTCCATTGGAAATTGGATGATAATTGCTGCTGTGATACAATTCCTTCTGCGGAATTTCACATTTTTGTTCCTCCACACCAATATCTAAAAGTGAAAATGTTTGTTTGGGGAGTTTTATCGCGATAGCGGCTGGACAGATTTTGATGAAATTCGGAATGGATAGCTTAAATCCTGGAATAAAACACAGGTTATTTTTATCCCAGAAAATTATAAGTTTCCACGGGAAAACTGGAAAATGTTGATTACTCGCTGTAAGGAACGGTTGCCATGGAAACGAAATTATAAGTCTGTCGAACAAAAACAAGAGCGTTGGTGCTATAGCTACTTTTGCATTGGTTTTTAATATCCTAGAAGAACATGGGATGCTTTTTTTCGCGATAAACTGAAGTCCACGCGGATGAAATCGCGGGCAAACGCCAGTACATATTTTTTTTCCAAGGGAATAATTTGCTTTTTGGGATGAAGCGGGTTCGACCCGCTTCATCGGTGCCTCAGCGTGGCACATACCTTTACCAACTCGGTTACCGTTAATAATCACAATCCTAATTTTTCCTTCAGCTTTTTAATACCGTCTTATGGGGATGGTCTCGTTACTATTTCACATTTTTTTTTGTATGGCGTATATAATCAAAAGCTGACGGACAGTAAGCGAAACCGGTTCCTTTTAAGATATAGGAACCGGCTATTAGTGATACACCCTAAACTTATAATACCCCTCTCATTAAAGTTCGGGGGTTAATCATTTTACACCTTACCTATTAACCTTTTTTTTATTACTGACTAGGCAATCGTTTGACCACTGTCTCATCTGATGGAAAGCGATGATGCGGTCGAAGGTGTAGAACGCTAGCCTAGTAGATACCTATTCACTTTTGACTTGAACACACCTGGGTTATAATTTACCGGAAACACAGACGAGGGCAGAGCATTAAACTCCTTTGCAGTTCTTATAATAAATGAAGAAGCGTAAGCTTCGTTCTTGTGCGAGATATTTCAACCATAAAAGGGTGGCGCTTTGCCGATCGTCTATTCTACCTAAAACCTAAAACGACCTAAAACCTACCACTGATGTATAGATGTAAGAACTGAATTAATTTAAAGCCATGCAATATTCATGCATGTATTTTTGCCCTTGCCTATTAGTTAGACAACATTATTTATTGTAAGTCGGAGTGCGGGCGGCTGAAAGAGTTTTTTCTTACATGTGTAATTTTTTATATATATTTTATTATTATTTTATTTTTATATGCGAAATTTTAGTGAAATTACTATTAATGGCTTAGTAATTTTATTTTATCTAAACTCATAAAGTAAAATCCGGATGATGAACTCAAAAATGTTGCATAGTAACATACATTACGCAAGGCACGTCTCTAATGAGAATAAAAGTTACATTATAAAACTGTCTTTTTGAACTAAATAATGTTATAATAAAAAAAAAGTACCAGTTTGGCTCCGCACTACGAGGGTTTTAGCTATTTATTATCTATGGTGTTGTTCTTTCGTTGAACAAATGTTTTATCCTGCTTAAAAATGTGACAAAGATGTATTATACATGTGAAAACAGTGTTCGTGAGGAGAATTAATAATAATAATAATAATAATAATAATAATAATGTAATATTCTTATCTATGTATGTTTATCCGTTATCTAGTGCCCATGTCCCGAATATATTATTATTATTATTATTAATTTGACTCCACCTGACATCACGGAACAGCAACGAACATGACAAACGGGCTTTTACCAGCAAAATCAAGAAAATATTACCACATTTTTTTTTTCATTAAAAGTAAGTTCCATGAGTGTATCTAGAGTAGTGTATGAAACGGCACATAACAACTTAAGTATTAAAACACTCGAGTGATACAATCAAAAAAACTCACTCTCGTGTTTTAAATCCCCTCATTAATAATACTATTATTAAACACCACGGCAAATAATGTTATATTTTTTTTCAATTCAGATCTGCATGCATCTACACAGCAAGCAGTGTCAGGCGAGTAACTGTGCGATGTGCGATGACTTCAAAGCAGTTGAATGGGACATCGTAGTGAAGTCTGTGTTTTCTCTTGTAGTACAAAACTCAATGCAGATGACGTGGAAACATCGTAGAAATGATGAAATGCCCAGCTAAAGCTATCATATTCTTTAATGATATTTCAATCCGCGTTCAGCCATATCATTTAATCATTAATGTAGGGTTTTTATGATACCAAAGGTGTTCAAAAAGATAGGTTTTCAAGGCTAAAAAAACGCTTCGCTCCCGCCTTCGACTTCTAACCGCCGGTTAGAAGCCGCCTAGCGCCTCTAACGGTGGATAATATAACTATTTTACGATATGATCACTAAGGTTTGACCATAATCATGAAGTAGCCGTGCGTTTAGCTTATATAAATATACGTCATCAAACGCTAATCATTCACTCATCTGGCCAAACCATTTCACGATGTCACCGATAAATTCATGTTTTTTATTTTTATTTTGAATTGAACCAATCATTTCATGAAATTATAATTTTGCGATATTGTCACGACACCTACATTATCTCACTGTATTTGAAACCTACATCTAATTCCAATGTTCCAGTTACTAATAACAGGCAGTTGACTGGATAGTCATCACATTGTCAGCGCTGTCTGTTATGACAGCATTAGCGCGAGATAATTGATCTGTCGCGCCGGTCTGGTGTCTACAGCCGATGTGTGTCGAGTAAACATTATCGTTATGGAGATGACTTTGTAATGTATCAATTTCCGTACTAATTGAAAACAGTAACTAATTTTACTCAAACAATGCTAGTAATGTGGTCATTATTTCGACAACCTTCTTTGGGCAAAGTCGACCTTGCCGCGCTGCTAGAATAGGCGAATTTGTATGGAATTTCATTATTGTCATGTTTTGCGGCCAGCAATTTCCTTTAAAAATCCATTATTGTCGTCTTTTGTCGTTATACTATTATTTATTCTGTGGGTTTATTAACCCCGAACGCGAAAAGAGAGGCGTCGTAGCTCCCAGTCGAATGGACCGATTTTGATGTTTTTTCTGTTTGAAAGCTGATGTGATCGAGATTGTAGTTGTTTTTATTTCTGTTTCTATTTCTGTTTCTGTTTCTGTTTCTGTTTCTGTTTCTGTTTCTGTTTCTGTTTCTGTTTCTGTTTATGTTTCTGCTTCTGTTTCTGTTTATTTTTATTTTGTTGTTGTCGTTGTTGTTGCATTGTTTGAGTTAAGCACTATACCTACAAGCCTTGGTCTGCAATGACTACCCTGCTGGACACGCTATGATGGCCTCGAGCTTTGCTTAGCTAAGCTCTCGGCCATCACCATCGCTGCCAGCAACGCAGTCGTTACAGACCGCGGCAGTAATCTATATTATTATTATTATTTATACATATAATAAAACTATAACGGGTCCAATTCTGTACATTGAAGATATTTTGAAATTTTCTTTTGGAGAGTACTCTATATTCGATACAGAATCCAAAACTGTATTTTTTTTAGGTAGGACATGGGATACTTTTGATCCCGAAAAATGAAAGGGTTCCCGCAGGACATGCGTTGAAAGTTATTTAAAAGAACACATATCACGCTGAAACTACTGGACGGATTTTGTTGCAACTTCGCACAGTCATAGTTTATATAATGGGTAAGAATTGAGGATAATTTTCATCCCGAAAAAATAAAGAGTTCCTGCGGGATAATGTCCCAAATTCTGTAAATTGAAGATATACTGTATTTTTTTTCGGAGGCGTTCTATATTCAAGTCTAAAGCCAAAACTGTACTTTTGTTATTTTTATCTGTCTGTCTGTCCGTCTGTTTGTCTGTGTGTACCTTGGCAGCGCATCACTCCGAAAATACTCACTGAATGCAAATTAAATTTGTTATGATTTGAGTTCATACCTCGAGGAAACTACTGAACGGATGTTGATGCAACTTGGCACAGACATAGTTAATAAGATGGGTGAAAATTATAAATACATTATATCCCGAAAAAATAAAGGGTTGCTGCCCGCAGCCAATAACCCGATATGGGTCCAAATTCTGTACAGTTCGATAATGAAGCCTGAACCGTATGTTTTTCATTTTTGTCTGTATGTCTGTCTGTCTGTATCTTGGACGCTCATTACGCCACCGGAACTACTGGATGAATTAAAATTAAACTTGGTATGATTTGAGTTCATACTACGAGGTAGAACATATGATACTTTACATCCCGAAAAGTTTATGGGTTCTCGCAGGATAGGGGTTGAAACTTATAACTTAAGTTATAAGTTTCAACCCTACTAGGGGTAGGGAATTGAATTAGATAGGGGTTGAAACTTATAACTTAAGTTAACTAAGAAAACTTAAGAAAACTAAAAAGAGGCAATTTAAATAATATAGCAACAACATTTTTGAAAGATGGAAGTCACATTATGATAACTTAAGTTATAAGTTTCAACCCCTGTCCTCTTAAGAACACGTACCAGACTGAAACTAATGAACGGGTTTTGATGCAACTTGGCATCGTCTTAATTTATTTGATGGATTAAAATTGAGGACACGTTTTATCCCGAAAAATTAAAGAGCTTCTGCATGATATGGGTCCAAAGTAATGTTAATATTTAAGTAATATATAATATTTTTTGTATGGTTCTCTATATTCGATACTTAAGCCAAAACTGAATTACTTTTTATTTTTGTCTGTCTGTCTCTCAGCTGTTAATTGATTCTGTTATTTTGACCGCGCATCGCACAGAAACTATTGAATGAATTCAAATGAAACTTGGTATGTTTTGAGTGCATACTACGAGGTAGGACATTGGATACTTTTCATCCCGAAAAATTAAAGGTTTTCCGCAATATAGGGGTTGAAAAGAACACGTATCACGATGAAACTAATAGACGGTTTTTTTTATGCAAATTGACAGTCATATATATATATATATACGTATAATAAAGCAATAGGCATGAAAAAGGCTGTAAAAAGAACATAAATAAAAAAATGCCAAGAGCATTTTTTGCTTAGAAAGGGTATTGACCACGAATATAAAAAAAAAGTTTAATCGTGTCGCTCTATCTGTTTGTCTGTATGTTTGTTTGTTCACGCATCATGTAAAAACTATTGGACCGATTGCAATGCAGTTTTCATTGTTAGATAGCATAGGGTTTGATTTAAAAACTGGTGTAATTGGTATCTCAATTTGGTGAATTAGAAGCCGAGCAATTGATAAAAGTATTTTGACGGCTAAAGAAATATTGATTAAATGTTGGTATATTGGTCCTAGAATTATGGTTTAGAATTAAACACATTATGGTACTTTGAACCTAAAGAAAATACCACGCGTGCAAAGCCGCGGGTACAGCTAGTGTACCCGCGTGTGTAGTAATTTGAACTAAGACTGAAGCTTTATAAGCTTTTCGCAACTTCGTCCGCGCGGTCTACACTTCGAATCACTCCGGTACATATGGGGTAGCATGTCTAACAAGCACGGTCAAGCACCTTCACAAAAACCCTCCAACAAAACTAAAAAGAGGCAATTTAAATAATATAGCAACAAAATTTTTGAAAGATGGAAGTCACATTATGATACAATTTCATGTGAAAAGGGAATTTGGTATCAAGTTATGCAGGAAGAACCACTTAAAATACCGTGGTTCAATAACTGTAAATTGAAAAGACATTTATTAACAATATTACACAGACTGCGCTCCGGGCACATGCCTTTAAATCAATTTTACCATGTTATTAAAAGGTCAGACTCCCCCAATTGTTTTACCTGCGGAGTCGAGGAGGACGTGTCATCATCTCTTCGTGGAGTGTGTGCGGAGCCAGTCTGTGCGAACACACATGCTCACTTAGTACGATTCCAATCTTCTAGATGTCGGCATAATACAGAGTATGTTGTCCGCTCCATTAAGTGACGCGGCAAAAGCTTTTTACAAATTAGTGTAGTAGTAATTAAGTAGTTGTTAAGTTGAATGTAAAAAATGGGGCTGTCATAGTCGCAAAGCGACTCAAATTCCCTAATAGAAAATTGAATAAAAAGAAAAAAAAAATAGGCAAACATTTATAAATGCTGATTCGTATTGAAAAATTATAAGAAAAACCTAGACATGATTTTCAAATATCTATTCAATGATACCTAATATAGTTCCTCAACTTACAATTTTTTCTTTTCAAAATATGACGTCTGGTTGTCGCCATATTAAATTTTGATTACTTTCATGTCTTTAGTAGCACTCGCAAGATTAAGACAAATCGATTGAAGTAAAAATCATCGAAATTCGTCCACACCTTTGGTCTATATAGTACCTTAATGGAACATACAGTCATAAATACAAACATAGTCTGTTAAAAACATTACCTGGCCTTTGCGTTGCGCAGATTGTTGCGTATTTTTTTAGTTTATATAGTCAATGATGTACCATTTAATTTTTGTCAAAAGATTATGAGGTCCTGTCTTTTGACAAGACTGGCAGGATGTACAGAGCAACATCAGCTGAAATTATGTTTTTGTGATGAATTCGGTATAGCTCGCGATTTAGATACGGCAGCGTATTGATTTGGTGTGAATATCTCGTTGAAAACATTAGATTCAATGTGAAATAGTTAAAAGTCTACTTAATACTAAGTAAATTGGAAAAAGTGGTGTAAAAAAATGTTAATATTGGCTGCAGCGCCCGGAAAGTCCGTAGTATTCAAATAAAAATTAGGCACATTGATGGAAATAAGAATTTCTGGAGCACATAACATTACCATAAACTCCAAGCACAGAGCGAACGAGAGGGTTCCAGGACTGGATCAAATTGCACGTGGCGTAAACGTTTCACGACAAACAAACGGCCGAGCGCCCTGACACAGCTCAACCCAGATTTATTCGCCATAAGAAGTATCCTATGTCCGTTGCTAGGGTTCAAACTATCTTCATCAAGATTCCATTCCATCAAGATCGGTTCAGCTGTTTTGCAAGGGTAGCAGACAGAGTTACTTCCGCTGTTATAATATTACGGTAGTCTACACTGATAGTTCAGACAGAGTTACTTCCGCTGTTATAATATTACGGTAGTCTACACTGATAGTTCAGACAGAGTTACTTCCGCTGTTATAATATTACGGTAGTCTACACTAATATTATCAAGAGGACAGATTTGATAGTTTGTATCTTTGTTTGTTTGATCCGCACAGCCGTTTTTCGAAAGTCGCCGATCCACTTGTACGTCATTTAAGACACGTTTGTAGTTTGGATTGTCTACCTTCAAAGGTCTTTCTTCTCATCTGATAAATACTGTTAGATAATTTCCGCTGAAGGCAGGAAATTTCACGACGAAGGTAGGAGGTATCCAATATTATTTGATCTATCTTTACTAACAATTTCATTTTACTTTTTAAATAGATGTAATTATAAATATCGATAGCAATATTTCGTGAGTGCTCGATAATAAGTTGTCGATAATCACTTCCTGTCAATAAATTGCCTGGGAGGTTTCGAAATCTAAATAATTTGGTCTAATAGCAATCGGTCTAATACGCATTTAGTCCAAATCGCAGTTGATCCACACGCATTCCGACAAATACGCAGATAGTCCCATATTCATGGATAATGAGCAGTCACACGCAAAACTTGTTTCATGCCTTTAGTGGGAATGTGCGTTAAGACCGGTATGGTTAGTCCAAACTGTTCTACTATTTGTTCTTCTATAGAACAGATTGGACAAAAAAATCAATCTGTTCTACTAAGTAGTATGGCATATTGGATTCGAACAAATTGAGTTTTGGCCGCCCATTCTGTTCTACGATAGAACAGATTGGACAACATAAATAAAACATTTATTCTACCGAGTAGGTAGTAAGATATTTTAAAGTGACCAGTGTCAAAGTGACAGGTGTCAAACTGACAGCTGTCAAACTTAAAACAGCTATTACTCGGAATCATTTGATCGTTGACTAGTAGTTTCTATACACAAGTGATAGATCTCATCGATCTCTCTTCGTTTTGGATGACAGCTGTCAAACTTATGCCAATAAATTATATAATGTTGGAATTTGCTTATCAAGGCCTTCAATTTGATACCCTTATTGTAAAACTGGAAGTTTTTTTTGCGCCTTTGTATTGGAGCAATACTGCCGCAATAATGAAATTTAAAAAAAAAAATATAGCCTATGTTACTCGGGGGGATGTAAGGATTCTAACGATACGATTCTAATCTGTTCAGGCATTTAAAAGTTATGATGGAATATAAAGAAACTCACATACAAACATACACACATACATGAATGCTTAAAACATAACACTCCTTTTTTTGGACAGTCGTGTAAAAATGGTCTAGGGTACTTTAATTGGCTACTGAACCAAAATATAATATTTTTTAAATCGTGTCTGTATGTTTCTTCGCGCATCACGTGTAAAACGATTGCGATGTGGATTTCATTGTTGGATAGCTTAGGGTTTGACTTAAAAACTTGAGTACTTGGAATCCTAATCTAATGATTAGATACCGAGCAATTGATAAACAAAAGATGTAAAAAAAAAATTTTGTTAAACGGTGTTGTATGTATATTCTAAACGATAAAAAAAACTGTAAGGAGTCGAATTTATGTTACTCAGGTTACGCTACGCCCCACATTTTTTTAACATTTTTTAAACACGGCTTTAATTAAAAACTACTGTGTACTGTGATTTACTTGTCAAGCCCTTTCTATTGATACACAAATTTAAGAGTTCGAAAAAATATGTGTAACCCGCTATTTTGTTGTGGCAGCCATCTTGGATTTACAATGATACTGAATATACATAATTGAATTGTCGTCAAAACTAAAGATGTGTACCAAATTTCAGATCAAACGGTCAACCGAAAGAGGGTAAAACTTCAATTAATAGATTTGACCCAAACAACAAACAGGTCAAGCTAAATAAAACCAAAAACCGATTTAAAACTATTTGACTGCTGAACAAATTTTGAAGAAATGTAGTTTATTGTACTTTTTTGGTCCTGAAATAACATGAAACAATGAAATGACCACGCGGGAAAAGCCGCGGGTAGAGCTAGTTCTAAATATTAATTGTATTTCAATTTTTCTGTTGCCGACTTCACGAGGAGGAAGTCCTCAATTGTATTTTTTTAAGTTATCTGCGGCATGAACTTCATTCGGCTGATCTGATTTGGATGATTCATGAAAATTGGTTCATTCCTTTTATAGTAAATTGCTTCGATGATGTAAATCCGGTCTGTATTTTGTTTCCAAGAATTATTCTAATCAATAATATTATGAATTCAAATAAATATTCTAATGAATGAGGACCGTGTGGCTTACTACCAGCAACCCCCCCCCCCCCCCCCCCCCACCAACAAAACTCTGCTCGCCTAATAACTTACTTGTAAATAATAATCCCCGACCCAATTTATAACTAAGAAGCATCTCAATCACGTCAGCTTCACATTTGTGTAGGGGTAGGCCTCTTACGAGGCCCGCCTGGGGATGGGGATGTACCACCCCTTTGTCAGATATTCATCCGCCAACCAGTAGTGTGTAAACATTTCTGTGTTTCGGTTTGAAGGGCAATGTTCCCAGCGAAATTACTGGGCAATAAGACTTAACAACCAATGTCGGCGGGTGACGAGCGCAGTGCAGTGACGCGCAAGACTTTGCAACCAAAGTTCTGGGTGGCGCTGCAACTGTTATGGACAGGCGTGACGCTTGCCATTAGGCGAGCGACCTGCCCGTCTAGTCAATCAAAGAAAACTACATCAAAATTGGACCATTCTTTTCGAAGGTAGGATCCCGACCCCCTCAACTGAAACAGAACCCCCCCCCCCCCCCTCTCCTTAAATCATCTACAGCCTATATTAGTCCACTGCTGGAAACTAAAATAAAATAAACAAATAAATATATTCGGGACAATGCCACACCTATTACCCAACCCCAAACTAGGATATCCTGTACTATGGGCACTAGATAACGGATAAACATACATAGATACCAATATTACATCCATGACTCGGAAACAATCATTTCCGCACCTTGTAGGATTCGCACCCGCTACTGTTTGATTTCGTACCTGACTGCCAGCTTCAAAAACAACACTCATTTATTTTTATCGGCTGTCAGAATATAGTATAGAGTTGATAAACAAGCATGAAGCATTGCATGGATTGATAAGTAGGTATATTTGATTTGCAATAATATTGATTTACTCCAATAGAAATCAAACTCAAACTGCACGTATTAATTTAGCAAACTAACCACACTATAATGAGTCCAGTTTTACCAACTAACAATCTAACCTACCTTATGAATGAAAATTAAATTGAATGAATGAAAAACCGGTTCAAACTAGAATGCTTGTTTGTATCTAATGATAAAACCCACACGGTCTCTAAAATTAAATAACATGTTTGGTGGCGGTTTTAATTGTAAAAGCTTAATGGTGTTATGTAAAATTATAAAATAGCATAAAATAAACTTTTTAAGAGATATGTTTGGATAAAGGATATACGAGTATGTATTGCTTGAACATATCATAGAATTTCGTTGTTTAAATGTAATCGTTCATTAAACTAAAACCACAATCAAATAAACCATCCATACCAATATATAAGTGAGTAATATATATAAGAAACGTCTCCCCGTCCCGTCCCCCCCTCCCCCTCCCCATAAATCTAAGAACCATCTCGATCACATCAGCTTTCGAACAGAAAAAACCGCATCCAAATCGGTCTAGTCATTTGGGAGCTACGATGCCACAGACACAAACACACGCACTCACACTCACACACACACACACACACACACACACACACACACACACCTTCACTCACACGCATACACCCTCACACACTCTCACACACACACACACACACACACACACACACACACACACACACACACACACACACACACACACTCGTCAAAGGAGTGGAATGCCCTGCCCTAGTCAGTGTTTCTGGTAAATTATAACCCCGGTGTGTTCAAGTCAAGAGTGAATAGGTATCTACTAGGCAAGCGTTCTACACCTTCGACTATGTAGTGATGTCATCGCTTTCCATCAGGTGAGATCGTGGTCAAACGATTGCCTAGTCCGTAATAAAACAAGTAAAAAAAATATAACGGCAGGACGGATTTTGATGTAATTTGAAATGAAGATAAGTTATACCCGGAAAATTGTAAGCTTCCACGGGAATACTGGAAAAATGTTGATTACTTGCTGTAAGAAACGGTTTCCATGGAATAACAAGTATGTCAAAAAACATCAAGAGCATTGGTGCTATACTTTCTAATTTTGTATTGGTTTTTAGTATCCTAGAAGAACGTAGGATGTTTTTTTTGCAATAAACGATAGACAGGAGCCCGCGCGAACAAAGTCACGGGCGGGAAATCTAGTAATCAATAATTCCAATACCTTGAGGTCGAATTATTGATTACTAGATTGCTGTGGCAAGTAAGTGCCTTCTTACTTACTTATGTCGGTTTGGGCGTAGTAGCAAATAAATTTAAAAAAATGTTTTTTTTTTGTTATCTTTGATGGTTATGAATGAAATGTATCAAAGCAGCTGGGTCATAGATAAGACAAAAAAAATGTGATGATTAGAATACGAAAAATAATATCTTTCTTCGGCCTATTTTTGTCCAATGCTGGACGAAAGTCTCTCCTAATACTCGCCACTGAGCTCGGTGAGCCGGTTTTCGCAGATTGATACTCCGTGAGCTCGGTGAGGCTAAGGGAAACTACGCTACGGTCTCGACTGAAGAACTCGTCTACCCCAATGGTTATCGGTTCTTCGTGAAATGTGGCCAGCCCACTGCCACTTTGGTTTACTTATTCTTAGATCTATGTTGGTTACCTTAAAAAAATAATAGATGAAAAAAATAATCTAAAAACCACGTTATTTTATTATGTCTCATATTTATTTATTTTTCAAAATGCATTGTCATCTAGTTGTGAGCTGAAAGTTTCAGCCGGATAGATAAACGGGAAGTGCTTGAAATTTAAGTTGCATGATTCCACCCGCTTCGCGAACACTAACTAACGAAATTTTTCTTATTATTGGAACTGGTTAAAAACTACTGAACCGATTTTAATAAAATTTCTATGGGACCAATCTAAAAGTATATCTTTTCACATACTACTATATCATTTAGATCGGTTCACAAATCACAAAGTTCAGAGGTATCAAACATTAAAGAAACATACGGTTCGAATTGAGAACCTCCTCCATTTTTGAAGTCGAATAAAAACGTGATAAAATGTATATTGTTAACGGAAAACAAACTCTGATTTCAGGTCTTGTCGGACCAAATTACATAATTTTGTCTCCATGCGGACCTAAGGCGTATATACATTGCGTAGGTACCTATAATAGTCTCATCATATCAGTCTATCGAGTAGGCCAAGTAGATACCCAAATAAACCTTAAAAATTGGGCACATACCATCGCGTAGGAGTTGAGTTACCAAATAAAAGTTACTACTTAAGTTTAAGTGACATGGCGCAATTACTGACCGATGACCCGTCGCCTACACATCCGGTGTCCGTCTGTCATCATAATATATATGCAATCAGTCATTGGAAAACAGGTGGTTGTTGAGCAATAGATGGGTGTGATTAGCATAAAACAATGTTCTGCGATGTCATTATGTTCTCATAATTATTTTTGGACAAGTTGGTTTTCTTCTCGATGCTTTTAATTGCAGTTTTTAGCGATTGCAATACCGAAAGCAAGCAAGGAAACCTTATAGTTTTTCCATGTCCGTCCCATATATGTTGTATCAAAAGTGGTTCAGTAGTTTTTCGAGAATAATTAGTTTCTTTTTTTTTTTAGTAAATCCATTTGACTTTGTGTTTATATTGCTTCAAATCTCTAAGATTTCTAAACCGATGGCTATTGTTTTATTCAAAAGGGTAGATTTTCAGTGTAAATCCATATAAACTTCATCAAAATTAGTTCAGTAGTTTTTCGTGAGTAAATAGTTTATTATTTTGACTTTGTGTTTATATTGCCTCAAATCTCTAAGATTTTTAAACCGATTTGGATGGCTCTAGTTTTATTCAAAAGGGTAGACTTTCAGTGTAATTCCGTATACATTTCATCAAAATTGGTTCGGTAGTTTTTTTATTTAGTTATTGTCTGTTAATCCATTTGTAGTCGATTTTTGTACCATGGTATTATACAGCACTTGTATTCAGACACTGGAACACTACAAAGTTGTAATTTGGCTCACTTATAGATATTTAGATCAATTACATAGGCTTCGCTATGGCATTTATGTGTTACATGCATTGGCTCCCAAAATAATAATTTCTATTTTCGTTTTTTTTTTTGTAATTGCTTCCGCTTACGAGATATTTGGCTCGGTTACATGACCCTCCTCTGAATCATTTCGATTCCGTAGCTGTATTCAATATAAATAACCAAAACGTTTCGTACGAATTGCTGGAATATCATTAGTACCGGGCTGAAGTTCGAACCGGGTGGTGGTTGTGTCCTCTGCACTGATATAGTCAACAACACAAAGGTTAGAGAAGCCACAACATCACCTCATTGATGAAGCCATTAATTTAGTTTAAAAATAAACTACGAACATAAAATCAATATATTCGTTGCATAACTTACAATTATTTAAATCTGTTATTTATTGAAACGGCTAAAAACAAAATATTAACGTCACATAAAACTAAATACTTTCGCAGATCAGATCCGATATATAGTAGACTTTAGACGAATTCGGGTAGGGTAGAAATTGTGTCAACTCGTAAGGGTTCCGAATGACATTGAAATGTTGAAACAAATTTTAAGAAGTTAACTGTTTCCAGATCTTGAGAAAAATATCTAAAAACAAGAATAATTTTACTGACTCACATTTTGGCAGAACGAAGCCACAAAATTTTACTTCGTTCTTTTTAAATATGGAATTTGCAAGCCCGAGTCTATCAAATACTAGCTGTGCCCCGCGGTTTCACTGTCGAGAAGGATGATGATGATGATGATGATGATGAGAGTATCCTGTGTTATTCTAGGGTATAAGCTATATCCATTCCAAATTTCATCAAAATCCTGCCGTTTGTGAGTGAAGTATGACGATGATGAAAATTATCCTGTGTGTTATTCCAGGGTATAAGTTATCTCCAATTCAAATTACATCAAAATTCGATCAGGCGTTATCGCGTGAAAGCTCCCCAAAGAAACAAACAAACAAACAGACAACATTTCACTTTTATACATTGGTGTGGATTAAAACAGATCATATTCCATCAGAACAGAGTAAAAGTTTTTTTTTATTATGTAGTTAAGTACTTTTGTTGTTTAACCAAAACAGATTTTGATCATTTCAAATAATATCAACTTATTCAATAATATTTTTTAAATGACTTGTTTTTTTTAAATGGTTTGCCACAATTACGTTAATGTCGCGTGGATAGACTGAGAATGGTTGATAGCCAATTTTTACATGACTGCCCAAAAAAAGGAGTGTATTTTTTTAGGATTCATGTATATTGTTATGTATTTTTGACATACAAACATACATACCAACATAACACACAACATACATATATGAGAGTTTCTTTATTCCACCATAACTTTTAAATGCCTGAACAGATTTAGACGTATCGTTTAGGGGGGTATCGTTGGAATCCTTACATCTCCCCGAGTAACACAGTCTATTTATTTTTGGAAAAATATCTATATTGCTCCATTTTCAAATACAACAAAATATTTTTTCTTCTAGTTTTATAATTTGGGTATCAAATTGAAGGCCTTGTTATGCATTTTCCAACAGTATATAATTTATTGGCATAAGTACTTTTTTTGGCAGGGCAGGCGGTTCTTTTTTAGCTTTTAAGCTAGTTATAAATCTTTAAAGATCCTAAATGTTCATTCGAAATGAAAAATGATAAGAGAAACCTAAAGATGATTTTCAAATAACATTCAATGATACCCCATTTAATTTAGTTTGTTGACTTTCATATAACTTTTTTCTCAATATGGCATCTGGTTGTCACCATACAAAAATTGTATTACTGTCAAGTTGGGAACTCGCAAGATTAAGTCAAATCGATCGTAAGAATCATCAAAATCGGTCTAAGCGTTTGGTCTAAGTATATACCTACTGCCATAAAGGAACAGACATACATACATACATATGCTGATAAACAAAGTCCCTCCGTCAGTCAGGTAAAAATACTTGACAATATTAATACTAGTCGTTCTTTGAGCTGTAGACCTCGCGACCACAACCTTTTTTGCAGATGATCTAGCGGTGCACAGTAGCGCCACCTAGTTACCTTATTGTTAAACTAACATTAATAACCAAGGTGCTTCATCAAAACCTACCTAGTGGGTAAAGGGCTGCTCCACTGGTAAAAACCTAAAAGTGAGCAATTTACTGCATTTTGAGGAGCTGTTCTGCTCATCACGCCGAATATCATCATCAGATCTTCACTAAATTATTATGAGACCAACGTAAAGTTACTACCTTTCAAATAAAAAATAACCATCAAGATCGGATCTAATGAGGCATTTAGTAGCCCACATTTTGTCCCCTTCTTGGGGGACAAAAGGATCCCAATCAAAAATCCCTGACAACAAAAAGAAATAAAAATCCGTTTAACTTGTAAACCAAGTTTTGTCTAGATCGGATGATAAATGCGACCTGTAGAGGAGAACAGCCGGAGATCCGGACATCCGGACATACGAAAGCATTTTTGCCCAATCTGAACCGGAGTCGCTTCGCTCGCGCTTCGCGCTCGCTCGGTCAATAATCTTGAACACTGACACAGACTGTCAAATGGTTTCAATACACTGTTTTCCCATCTAAATACGGAATTCTAAAATTAGATCGGCTATTAAAATTAGCTTAAAACGGCCATAACCCAAAATCATTAACGACAAAGTTGGCCATCAATCTGTTTTAATGTTCAAAGTATCGAATAACTTTTGTTTTTATGTAGTCCATCAATTTTGTGGTCTATGGAAAGAGTTAACTTTTTGTCTCGCTTTTAGCATCTCTAAATCAATCTATCTATTTTTTATTGGAATCTTTTTTTAAATAAAAATAATACTCACCTAAAATTTTATAAAAAAAGATCCCAAGATTATACAGAATGGAATTTTTTAACCAAACCCGCAAGGAAAGTACTCTAAATACTGGAGATAGCAAATTTTACCCAAAGGAAATAATCCTTTATTTTTAAAAAGAAACAAATCTACATTCTGAGATTTATGAAAACTCGCTTGCCACACCCGGTAATCGAAACTGCTAAAATCCGAAAAAAATACATTCTGTACTTTTATGGCATCAATCGATAGGGGGCCAATCATAAGAATCATCATCATCTTTAACAAATATGGTCAATTAAATAAAAAGAAAACCATGAAATATAAACTTATAAATTAAATCGGACAAGAGCACTATTACTCAAAAGTCGATCAGATGAAAATGACGATAAATAGCAGATTACGTCATTTATTTGTTAAAATGATGAAAAACTATTTAGATTTCAATTTGCACGTGTGTGTAAATGAACTCTTTATCAGATAATTTCTCTTCTCTTTATTATAAGAACAAACTTGTGTATCAAACAAAATTAAGCTCATTTCGAGCTACTAATTAGTTAGTTTTTACCCTATATTTTCGTTTAATTATAATAAGTTAAGACTTTATGGATTCTTTTATTTTATTTATAATCTTTGTTAGAGAGATTTAATTCTTATGATTGACCTTATCGATTCATGCCAATGAGTATAAGATGTATTTTTTTTCGGTTTTAGCCGGTTCGATTCCCGAGTGTGGCAAGCGAGTTTTCGAAAATCTCAGAATGTAGATTTGTTTCTTTTTAAAAATAAAGGAAAGTTTCCTTTGGGTAAAATTTGCTATTTCCAGTATTTAGAGTACTTTACCTCCGGTTATGGTCAAAAAATTCCATTCTGTATACATAAATTAGTTTTTTTAAAGATGAGGAATAATGTATTTCACCTGTTTTGTATTATTGTATACAACTTTGAAAGAGAGGAGGCCGTCAGCGATTCTGCCAGGAAGCGTATTATCGTTTTCCATATTCTGTGTTCCCCAGGGAGAGATAATTTCTCAACGCTTTTTTGTATAACAACTGAAATATCGTACACATGTAACTCGCCCCGGCTTCGCACGGCTAGTGCTCACACCGCGGTAATTTTCTTACTTTTAGAATATTTACACACTTACTTCTAAAATAAATAAATTAGTAAGCGTTATTCAAAATTACTGTCAATTCATGACAATGCTGTCAACTCACGTACTTGACAGACTTATCATTATTTAGTTTCCACGGCAACATGTCATTCCGTTCCATACACAGCGAGTAATCGACATTCCTGCAAATGTTTGATACCTTGGGTTACATTATTCCAATTACGTAGGGAACTCTAAAAATAAAATATTGACTAGTGACTCTCTGATAATGTAGATTTCTGAGAAAGAATTTTTAAAATAGGTTCAGTATTTTTTGAGTTTATCCATTACAAACATACAAACAATCAAATCGTTCCTCTTTATATTATTAGTGTAGATGTATATAAGATGTCCCCTCGATATAATTGCGCCCACAAATAGCAGTATGTTAGTAAGGTTGACATAAATGATTTTAGATTCAAGTGGCCAATGACCTCAGACTACATATACTTAACAAAATATTTAGTTTGGACTGAGCGATTGACTTTATGTACAGAAACGAGTGTTAACCTGAAACCTTGTGTTTGTGACAGAACAAACTTGTAGGCCGATTTTGATGGTTAATAATCTTGCGAGTTCTATTAAATACGTGACAGTAATCAAAACTCAATATGGAGAATACGATATTTGTGAAAATAATAAAAAAAAATCGACGAACAATATTAAGTGGGATATCATTGAATAGGTATTTAAAAATCATTTTTAGGTTTCTCTTCTCATTTTTCATAATTCTAATGATAATTTAGGATCTATAACGATTTAAAGTACGTAGTCGGGTTTTTTCGTTGTGCGTAAATTTTCTTGTTATATATTTTATTTTATTTATTCGGAAAACTTACAGTGTTTTATAAATCTAGCTTAAAATCAAAATATATATCTAATCACTATTTAACAGTTTTCCATAAACCAAAAAAAAAAGTTGAATTCAAATGGGAACCTAAAATTATTCATGCCACCCTAACTAACCTATTTGCTTTTGGTAGGCACAAAGGCAGGCGTAGGTACTTGTCGCTTTGAGGGTTGTACTCATAGACAACTGCATATTACTCCGTACAGACAGACTCTTGACGAACGTCGCAATGAGAGCATTTGATTATTTGTGCGCTGCTATTGTAGTTTGGCAGTAGTGAGAGTACACGGAACTAAGGTTTTTGTACTATTATTTATTCTGTGACAAAATAACATAAAACAATGGCAATTTTAGTTCCATGGACGCTCGTTGGGGCGCTTTGAATCAGCACAAAAGAAAGTACGGCAGAGCAAATCCATAGAGATCAGTGGATCTACTGCATACGGAAAGCATCATGGGGACGTAACAGAAAGCAATATACGTGGTCGCTGTCCACCTATGTCCCCCAGAAAACGAAAAGTTTATATTTTTTTTCAATACCCTTTATTAATGATTTTCATTAAACGCACCCCAACGCCCCAAAAAAGCATTGGCTTAGTCAGGTTGGTTTTTTAATTAAAATGGCCATTTGAATTCTAAAGACAGCGCAAGGTTTTACACTCGTTTCTGTACATAAAGTCTCAATTCTAAACTAACAGCCAACAGTAATAAAAATAACACACTGCAGTTCATAATCCCACTCTAACTACCATAAAACTGCCACAGCGACAGCCAACGGTAATGGGGAATAAAGCGCAGCCGTAGGCGACCCGTGGGTGAAAAGGTTAACCAAAACATGTGATTTGTCTGTGTTATACTAATAGGCCGCTCGTTTCGGAACAAGTAGCAAAAATAGCTGTAAATAAATAAAAAATAATCACCTTCGGCATTCGACATTTATGGGCAAAATTAAAGTTTTTGTTTTGTCATGAAAATAGTTAACATGACATAAGTTCAAAAACTAAAACCCGACTACGGTCGGGTAAAAAAACAGCCTATGACACTCTAGCGAAGA
Source organism: Alsophila aescularia (assembly GCA_946251855.1). NCBI lineage: Eukaryota > Metazoa > Arthropoda > Insecta > Lepidoptera > Geometridae > Alsophila > Alsophila aescularia. The sequence goes on from OX276373.1 coordinate 54,798,663, forward strand.
AGACGAATCGATTGATACCTCGCTTCTCAAAATAGGACCAAGATTTTAATTTGAACACATAATGCTTACATTGCCTTGCAATAGTTGGGTAAAAAAATAGGCATATGACACTTTATACTTAAAGACGAATCGATTGTTACCCCGCTTGTTAAAATTGGACCAATAGGGGTGACGCTATGGTGGAACATCCGCATATATACATACATACATAAATAGACTGTTAACTTCATTATCCTTCTCTTGCTTTGAAGTAGTTGGATAAAACATATATCGGAAACTGCCACTTTATACCCATTTCCGAAGAAGGATCGTTTGTATTTCGGGTTGGGAAAAAATGCAAAATGGTTATAACCAAACACTACGCTTTGTCAAAAGTTAACATTTTGAAACTGCTAAAAAACGCAATCAACCCAATCCGAACATGGTCCAAGTCTTCATTTAGGTGAAGGGTGAAGCAATCCAGGTATAAGTACAAGACGTCATGAGTAAATCACTTTTATTGACGTGATATGACGTCATAATCACGTCCTACGAAGCATCATTCTATGTTGACCGGGAAACATCAAGAACTTGATTGGAAAACATAAATGGGGTTAACCCATTTATGTTTTCCAATCAAGTACTTGCTACTTTTCTATCACTTTGACCTCGAATTTGCTACTATCACCATGATATTTCAAATAAAGTCAGGGCCCAGTTGTCACCATCTACAGCAGCCAGATGACGTCTATTTCTGTGTTATTGTGTTCTATGGAATACACGAAGGGTTTCTACCTGACGACACTGTTTGAATCACTTTGTGTGACAAGCACAATATCAAACGTATTTTTTTAATTTTATTTTTTCTTTTTTCTTATTTTTAATAGATTGTCACTTTTTAGGTTGTTTTTTATATATATTTCGTTTTCACTTTTTTTTTTTACCTTTTCATTCTCTTGTGAGCTACCGTGAAAGCTTAAGCCGGATAGCAATCGGGAAGTGCTCGAAATTTTAATTCCAAGATTCCAGGACAGACAGAGTACAAATATACACAGATTTATTGATACATACATACATGATAAATAAAAGTTTTTAAAATGCTTGTTCTCGGGTCTTGTACGTATGTTTTTGGTTGTTGATGTAGTGTCCATGTAGCCCGCGACACACGGAATCCTAGTTATGAATGTGTAAACATACATTTCTTACCCAACGGTAACCTACGAGTTCTGTGGCCTAACCTAAGCGCAAAGTCTTCAATTTGATTCTGAGAGCCTGCAAGTGAAAATAATTTGCTTGGGATCTTGGATTACGTCTTGTCTGGATCGTTCCCGTGTTAGAGTAAGATGTGACATTCGATCAACTGGATGTCATCTTCATAGTACATGTAATAAACGTAAACTCGCATGCTCATTTGGCACGGTTACAGTTAAATTGGTGCCAAACCCACGCACTATGACGAGGTACCTAAGTAACCACGTGAACAACTGAGCAATCATCTCTTCAAATCTTCACTTCTGTTACCTAGACGATATTTTGTTTGCATTCGAATGATAAAGCGAACATTACCCACAGCCATCAAAAAAATACAGTAGAATCAAAGTTATTTTTAACCCTAACCTGACACATGCCTTCCATATTTTTACGTATTTTTTTTTATTACTTTCAAGTGACGAACAGTCGGACAAACGGCTTTATATAGCGAGCAATAAAATTATTATACTGTAAACAATTTGGGTGGTCGGAGTTATTTGGTTTTCTTTTGATTTCTTGGTAATATGGAGTTTTGGGATTACAGGATTTTGTACTCGAATAGTTTATACATCCTGTATTTTATGTTAAAATTGTTATCAAATGTGTTATTTAACTGTATGAAAGTATAGAAATCTAATACCTTTGCTAATATCTTCTATAATAGTAATATAAAACTAGCTGCGCCTCGCGGCTTTGACCGCATGTACTTCCTCATGATGCAAACTATTTTATTTACAAATGTCATGAAAGGGTAGCAAACAGATAGAAAGTTACTTTAGATAGAGTTACTTTTCATTTATAATATTAGTGTTTTGTTTGTGGTATGAGGTAGTGCTGGCCTCTGACATGGTGTAACGACTGCTATTAATAAATAAGGCGGGATCTACATGTCAAAGTGCCCTCCGAAGCACGGAGCGATGGAAAACCGCACAAAATTTTGAAAATTTATTGTTGCGGAGCCTAGGACCGAACCCGGTATCGTTGGATTCTTAGTTACACTATTGAATATATTAGTGTGAATGTGTTTGATTGAGCTATAAAAACAATCAAATCTGTTCGTCGAACCATTTTCTCAACCTAGTCCATCAAGAGCCAAAGCAATTACTCTCAGGTATCCGTTCGGGTATCTTCGGAAATGTTCGACGAACTTCGGGAACGCTTCAAGCACGCGACGGGATTGCCGAGTTGTATCGGGTGTTGTCAGGAATCTTCGGATATAAAGTTAGGTTGTGTTCATCCTGGTCCAATTCATTTTTGCTGATATTCTTTTATCTACTTTTTTTGATCCCAAAATCATTATAACGTCTCAATGTTGAGCAAAAGTCTGGGAAAATTGTCAAAGTTATAAAGTTATTGTACCTGCTTATCATAATATTAAATTCAAAAAGTAAGATCTAAGCCTAGGTGTTACCTTGAGATCATACGATATTTAAATAATTCATATAAAATCATCCACACTTAAACTGATGTCATACTTAAAATAGATTTGTATATACCTCTTACAGAAGCTTAGCTATATAATTATTAACTCTTACGGTTTTATAATAGTTAGTGTTATTGTATATTTTATATTATCTGTTAACAATTTTTCATTTCTACTATCATGAACTACGAAGCCGAAACGTGGACACGCACGGTCAGACTAGTCCACAAATTTAAGGTCGCTCAGCGAGCTTTGAGTTACTCTGAATGACAAGATTCGTAATGAAGTGGTCCGATAGAGAACAGAGGTAACCGACATAGCTCAAAGGATAAGCAAGCTAAAGTGGCAATGGGCTGGTCACATTTTCCGAAGAATTAATAACCGTACGGGTAGAGGAGACCACGTTTAGGCAAACGTAGTGTAAGACGCCCTGTGGCCAGGTGGCACTCCACCTGGCCACAGGGCATGTGCACATGACCTGCGAAAAGCGGCTGGAAGAAAATTGCGGACAGCTAAAGGCCAAGCGCAATGGTGTGCATTAGGAAAGGCCTACGTCCAGCAGTGGACAAGCTTATGCTGATGATGATGATGAAAATGATTTCTAATATGTCATCAGCCTTACTGGATTTTCGCCTGACTTAATTAGTTTTTGAACTAAATAATCAAATTTATATAATAGGTAACTACTGAACCAATTTTGATGAAATTAATATTATTATATCTATTCAAAAATCCAGGAATTATGGTAACCATACACACAAAAAACACCTTGCATAAAGTCTAAAAACATACAGACGTTTCACAATATTAGATGACTCGCACGTGTAGCGCACAAAACACGGCAATTTTATCATTTTTATACCCGTCGTAACTTTTTAAAAACAATACGACAGTAACTACTTCAAAATCTTTAGCAGCTATGATCGCGGTGATTTTGACCATAGACAGCTGCATTTTTACACACGTACTTGACAGACTTGTTATTATGGTGCAACGTTTCGCTCAACGCGTTACATTCAAATTTTCTTGCGTTTTTTGTCAAACAGCTCTATTACTCATCGTGGGTTCATAAAAACTTATTTTGCGGAGATAAATAGGTTTTATGAACCCACTTTGATTAAAAGAGTACAGCTCTTTTAATTTTCTTGCGTTTAATTGACAAAAATTGCTAGAAAATTTGAATTTGGCGTGCTGAGCGAAAAGTTCGTTTCTACGACAACATTTCATTGCGTTCCTTAGTCATATAGACATTTCCTCAGTACAATGGTATATGGGTGTAATGGTATGGTTCCTTACAGTGATTAATCGTCACTTTGGGTTACATAATGCAATATTCGTGGAGTTTCTAATTTTTTGAAAATTAAATACTGCCCACATTACTCGCTGATAATTAAGCTTTCTATAATGAAAGAATTTTTAAAATCGGTTCATTATTTTTTTAGTTTATCCATAACAAACAAACATACAAAAAAACAAAAAAAAAACAAGTCTTTCCTTTTCATATAACACTCGTTATACCCGCGACTTTGCATGCGTGGTCTTTTCTCTAGGTAAAAAGTACTCTATCTGCTATTCCAAGACTAAAATACCAAAACACATGCGAAAGTTGTTAAATAGGGATTAGATATATGTTTAATTTTAAGCTAGGTTTATAAAACACTGTATATTTTTCAAATAAATAAAAATAAAATAAATAAATAAAATATACATTTCATTAAAATTTCTTCAGCCATCAAAAACTTTTAATTTTGATTGATTGCTCGGCTTCTACTCATCGGATTAAGATGCCAAGTACCCCAGTTTTTAAGTCAAATCTTAAGCTATCTATTGCAGTTTAGTAGTGTTTACGTGATGGGTGAATAAACATACATACAATTATACAGACAAACAGACAGACACGATTATATAAAATGAAATATTTCTTGTTTAGTAGCTTGTATGTAGTCATTATACAGATTTTTTGGTACTTATGGATTTATTATAAGTATAGAGTATAGACATAGATAGATAGGAGAGATAGATAATAGATATAGAAGTAGATAATAGGCGGACTATCCATAAAGCCTATATGATTAAGTGCACACGTACGTCAAAAGGTTCCTGTACATCCAGATTTCAAGTTATTTGGACCAATTACTGAGGATTGTGGAGTCTGTAATTTCTGAACTACAAAATATTTACGAGACAATCTTTAAAGTAACTGCTTTCTAACAAAAATATAATGTATTTAATTGGATTACGCGTTAATGAATTAGAATAATGTAGACATTTTGACTTTCATCCCCTCTCCCAAGGGAACCATGATATTGCTAAATATCGGGATAAAAATAATTCATTGTCCTACCTCGTAGTATAAACTCAAATCATGCCAAGTTTCATTCGAATTCATTCAATATTTTCGGCGTGATGCGCGGCCAAAATACAGACAGAAAGACAAAAATGAAAAAATATATCTTAATACTAGTTAAAGCATCGCTACTATGTCCGTAGCCTTACAACCTGTTCCCGCGTGGTCCTTGACCTACCGGTCCTTTAACTCTCGCGTTAAATGCCTCGCTTTTTGTTAGCTGACAACCCTGCGCTACTTGAATTTGGTACCTTTTTTGAATTTGATACACTTCTTCCTTTTTCGAATTTGGAATACTTGATTCGATAAACTCGGTCCTTTTAGAATTTAGATCAGTATTTGACATGTCTGGGATAAGGCTGTTTTGGAAAACAATTTGTGAGGTTTTGTGTCTTATTTTGTGATAGTTATCCATATACTTATAACTGTATGGCGCCTAGTTGTGGCCATATTGAGTTTTGATTAATGTCATATCTTTAGTAGCACTTGCAAAATTAAGAGAAATCGAGAAATCATCAAAATCGGACCACGCGTTTGGTCTATGTAGTGCCACAAAGGAGACATACATATACAGGCATAACATAAACACATTACCCGGCCTTTGCGTTGCGCAGTATGGCAACATGAGACACCATTTGGCAACAAAGTAGGATATTGACGGTCTTAGCAGACATTATAGTTGATATATAAGTTATTACGCGCGAAATTTCCAAATACCTACCTATTCATTATACACTCCCACACATTGAATTAATATGTTTTATAGCGTTATTAATTACAATTTTAAATGGAAAATACTTAAATACAATGACTTCTTGGAGTTAAGCGGTTTTTAATGACTTTTAGGGTGTGGTTACTTAAATATGTTTCTTGAAGATTATAAATCTTATGATTTTAGAATATTTTATACTAGTGGGGTACGTTAAAATGTTATGTTTTTTTTTTTGTAGAGAAAGACCCGTTTGCTCGGCTGGATATTTTTCTGGGGCAAAAGTATCCTGTGTTATATTCCAGGACCAAATTGATGAAGTACAGTAACCCAAATTTCATCAAAGTTCGTTCAGCCATCAAATAGTTTTTTGACCATTGCTCGGCTTTTTCTCATCGCATAGATGGCTATCCAAAAGTTGAAACCGTAATTCAATCGGCTTAGTAATTTTCACGTGATGCGATAACACAAAACCGATAGGTTAAGATAAGCCACTAAGTAATCTTGAAAAACTTTTTACTCGCAATGTTTGTATGTATGTTTGTTTAGGTCAAATCTTGCAAGCTGAATTAGAATCACATTCTCTTATTCTAAGGAGTTGAACTTTTGCAAGTGGTTTAGTTCCGATGACAATGCGTTTTTACCCGACTAAGCAAGAAAAGGGTAATGAGTTTAACAGTATATGTATGTATGTATGTGGGTGGGTATGTGTATGTTCCACCATAGCGTCGCCCCAATAGGTCCGATTTTGACAAGCGAGGTGTTAATCGATTCTTCTTCTGATATAGAGTGTCATAGCTTTACCCGACTACTGAGAAGCAAAGGAACGGTTATGTGCTTCAACTAAAAACTTGGTCCGATTTTGACCAGTGAGGTATCAATCGATTCGTCTTCATGTATGGAGTGTCATACGCAATTTTTGTACCCCACTACGGCAAGGCAAAGTAAGGGTTCGTTTTCAAACTAAAAACTTGGTCCGATTTTGACAAGCGAGGTATCAATCGATTCTTCTTCATCGCAAGAGTGTCATAGGCTATTTTTTACTCTACGAACTCTTTGAAAGAAAGAAAGAAAAAAAAAATTGCCACAACAAATAAAATACACAAAGTATAATACCAATTAACATGTACATTATAAGCTACACGAGTGTACCAGAAGGCCAGTGCTCAGCAAAAATATCCAGTGCTAGACACTAGACGCTGGTTTTCAGAAAGGAGTGATGTTAAAATTAGGTGCGAATTTATTTAAAATACATAAGGGATAACTCCTTATGTATTTTAAATAAATTCATACAACAATAATAATAATAATAATATATAAAACAATAATAATTGTTCATATAACAAAAATAATAATAATACAAATACATATAGATATAAAAATAATAAATACACTTAAGTAATTAAATAACATAAAAATACATAAATAAGCTATATACTTACTTAGAAAACAAGAAACATCAATTAATTTTCCAGAATTAGTTTTTTTTTCAATGGCAATCGCAAATTGAAGAAAAATCTGCCAGTAGGTAGCGAAATCATTTTATGGTTAAATCGCGTGATACTTTGAAAATATTGAGAAAGTATCCCTGAACTTGGAAAATAAAATGACTTTGACGTTTGGTATTAATCTATTTAAGACATTAGTATCACAATATAATATTACAGTAATATTTTAAAAGTAATTTAGTCTGTTGAATTTAAAACAGGCACATCTGCTGAAATTAATGTAGAGCCGTTTGATCTGCTATTGTAGTAATTTCAATTCATGAATTTAATTATGTATGCTAATTAGTGTGTACAATAATAATTTGATGGCTATTTTACGCAAAGTACTCGTACTTATTTTTACCCGACTGCAGCAAAGCAATGGAAGGGTAACGACTTCACAAAACAACACAGTTATACGAGTATGTACGTCAGGCAGTATGTTACTTTTTTCAGCCTTTTTCTCCGTCAATTAAAGAACAATTTAAAAAAAATGAATTGTTTTGTATACTTGAGGTGGTCCCATATAAATCGTATCCAAATTGATTCAGAAGTTTTTTTTTTTAGTAAATCCATTTGATTTTGTGTTTATATCGCCTTGATTTTGTGCTCATCTCTATGATTTCTAAACCGATTTAGATGGTTGTTTTTTTATTCAAAAGGGTAAACTTTCAGTGTAGTTCCATATAAACTTCATCAAAAATGGTCCAGTAGTTATTATTAGAAAATCTATTTGTTTTATAGTTTTTGTACTGTTATATCTTGGGATTTCTGAACCGAATCAGATAACTGTTTTTAATCGTGAAAGGATATCTAGTGTGGTACTGTATAAATTTTATCAAAATTTGTTTACTAGCTTTAAACAAGCTATTTTATTCACTGTGTTAATATGCTTGGGACTGGTTTGCAAGTCAATTTTGAACCATTTAACAACGTCTGAAGATGCTGAAGTTTTGCACATGGGTGTAGTTCTGAGTACAATTATTTTAGATACTATTGAGCTGACATGATAATGGAGCCGAAAAGGAGTTAAAAAAACTCATTTGGTTTGTCTTGATGGGTTTTCTGGTCTTTTGTGGTATCTAAGGTCTGATGATGGAGCCGGAAGGTAGTCAAAGGAACTAAAAAAAATATGATGGAACCCCTTCGAGTTTGAGCTCATTTGGTTTGTTTTGATGAGTTCTTTGGTGTTATGTAGTATCTAAGGTCTAATGATGGACCCGGAAGGTAGTCATAGGAACTCAAGTTTGGTCTCATTTGGTTTGTCTTGATGAGTTCTTTGGTGTTATGTAGTATCTAAGGTCTAATGATGGACCCGGAAGGTAGTCATAGGAACTCAAGTTTGGTCTCATTTGGTTTGTCTTGATGAGTTCTTTGGTGTTATGTAGTATCTAAGGTCTAATGATGGACCCGGAAGGTAGTCATAGGAACTCAAGTTTAGTCTCATTTGGTTTGTCTTGATGAGTTCTTTGGTGTTATGTAGTATCTAAGGTCTAATGATGGACCCGGAAGGTAGTCATAGGAACTCAAGTTTGGTCTCATTTGGTTTGTCTTGATGAGTTCTTTGGTGTTATGTAGTATCTAAGGTCTAATGATGGACCCGGAAGGTAGTCATAGGAACTCAAGTTTGGTCTCATTTGGTTTGTCTTGATGAGTTCTTTGGTGTTATGTAGTATCTAAGGTCTAATGATGGACCCGGAAGGTAGTCATAGGAACTCAAGTTTGGTCTCATTTGGTTTGTCTTGATGAGTTCTCTAGTTTTATGCGGTATCCAGGGTCTGATGATGGAGCCGGAAGGTAATCACAGGAACTCAACAACAAAATGATGAAACTCTTTCGAGTTTGGGCTCATTTGGTTTGTTTTGATGAATTCTCCGGTGTTATGTGGTATCCAGGGTCTGATGATGTAGACGGAGTCATAGGAACCGATAACCCAACTATCAAATGATGAAACCCAGTTGAGTTGAGTTTAGGCTTATTTGATTGGTTTTGATTAGTTCTCAGGTCTAAAGTGGTACTGGTGGTATCTAGTAAAAAAATGCTCTAAAAAGGACAAGTACATAATTACAGCATTTACAACTTATAAATCCATTTGTTTTGTGTTTATGTTTCCTCACATCTACGAGATGTGTAAGTATTTTTTTATAGAGTTCCATTTCATTCCAGTGAAATCATACATAATTTTCGTCAAAACTTAATTTTCGTCGTTCAGTTGTTGTATGTGTAGATTTATTCATCCTTGGTTTTAATTTACCAACGCCTTGAGTCTAAAGTGAGTTTACCTATTTTTTTGCCATAAATATTATTTCCTATGTATGCTTAGGCCCACAAAAAAAAATAAAAAAATATCAAAATATCAAAAACTACATCAAATTTAAAATGTTCTTATGTAAACAACAAGTAAAAAACAAATAATTACATTTGAGCCAGAATAATATCACTTGTTCAAAATAATCTATGTAATAATAATGCAAAAATAAAACATAAGATAAGAAAGAGTTTTTTTTGAAGGCGGTGCCAAACCGTGGCATATTTAAATCTGATATTTTTAAAAGAAAATTAATTTATACACGAAGTAATATGCAGTTGTCTAAGACGCAAGAGATAAAACAAGAGACTCAAACGAGCAGATTTTGAGTTTCACACGTTCACAATTCGATCGGCACGAATACAGCAATCTAGTAAATTATAAAGTTTTAACTTTAATAGCTTATTATTGTATATAGTACGTCAAGCGATTTAAGACGTCATCTTTTTGAATAAGCTCAACCATTTTAATAATGATGGCTCGGTGTGGCACCGCCTTCAATAAACTCATTCTTATCTTATATGTTGTATTTTCGCTTTACTATTATACATCGGTCATTTCGAAAAGTGATATTATTTTGGCTCAAATGCAATTATTTTAATCATTTTAGTGGTTGTAAAAATAATATTTTAAATATGAAGTAGATTTATTAATTTTTTGGAAACGAGGTTTAACATGCGAGGTATTAATCGATTTGTCTTCATCGCAAAAGTGTCATAGGCTATTTTTGACCCGACGGGTTTTACATTGTTAACTTAATTATGTATTGTTTCGCGATAAGCTGTAGGCAGTGCGGACGAAGTCGCGGGCGAAAGCCATTCAAATTATAAATGGGAAGATTAGGTAACAGCTCCTCGGGCGTGGACCACATCAACGCACACAATTGGCTTTCTTTGGCATTAGTCACACTCAGAATACGTTTGTGTAGCACGTGTTAGTAGTGACTCATATGTGCTACAGCTGCGTATGTCTCTCTATCTTTGTTGTTGACGCACATGAAGTACGACGGGGGAATTTAGCTGTGTGGGTGTGTTTGCCTGTAGTCCAGGTTTTGTTTACGTGAAATTAAAGCATGCCGTACATATTTTCGTTCCTTCCCCCCTTCTTCTTGATCGATGTTAAAACTGCACAGAAATAAAATAAACTGCCTAAAACCTCTGCACATCACTTAGATCAGAGTTTATACAAACAACTATTAAAAGTAACGTAAAGGGGAAGCGTTCCTAACAAGCCTGACAGGTTCAGATGTGCAAGTCCAAACTCGGCGGAACTTAGGCGAATACCTGCTGAAACTTGTACTAGTGCGAGCTGAAAATTTAAACTTGGGATTTTTATATGGGAAGTATGAAAGTGAAGGACTGGAAGAGTCATTATTGTGACATAAAAATCGTCACCTCGTCTACTTTGCTAATATGTCTTTTTACCCGACTACGGCAAAGCAAGAAGCGTAATGAAGTTAACTGTCTATGTATGTATGTATGTGGATGTTCCACTATAGCGTCGCCCCTATTGGTCTGATTTTGACAAGCGAGGTATCAATCGATCCCAGGTATAGAGAGTCAATCTAGAATTTTAACTACGACGAAGAAGCAAAGGGTTAAATTCAAACTAAAAACTTGGTCCGATTTTGAAGAGCGAGAAATCATTCGATTCTTCGTCATGATATATGATATGTGTACCCGACTATGTCAAAGCAAAGGAAGGGTTATGTTTTCAAACTAAATACTTGGTCCTATTATGACGAGCAAGGTATCAATCGATTCGTTTTCATCGCAAGAGTGTTAGTTTTTGAATCTTGTTCCTGTTGTCCAAAGAATTACAATGACAGGTGGTTAAAAGAATGCTACGTAGATACAATTTGCCGCCAGAACTGAAGATTAGTGAATGTTTGTATGTATAATTCACCAGCGTTTTTTTTTATTTGCCGTGGTTTCGGTCCCTACTGATGCACCGTAGCAAACGCCGATTTGGGGCTCAAAAATTTTAGGTTAAAACTAAAAAATATGTTTAGTGGACGAGCAAAGACGGCATGGTGATGTCAATATTGACATGTCTTTTTTGTAATGTAATTTCTTTCCTTATGTCTTTATTCATAATTTCCAGTCGTTTTTTATATCCACTTACCAAATTTTGATTGTCATCATTTTTAATTTAGTTTCTATTTCTACGCATAGTTTAGCTTACCTTCTTTTTGTATATCTCCGGTCACTTTGTTCCTCACGGTTCATATCAGCAAAGTGTGTGTGTGTGTTTGTCTCGTCAACACACTGATGTTCAGCCGATGGTCCTGCGCGTTGTAGTGACACAGCGGACAGCTTTTCTGAGATTGGTTGTAATTTCAAGTCAACGTCTACTGAAAGTACTTATAATCAAATTGAATGTCTTCTAAACTTTCAGTTGTTTATTTATGTTTTCTATTATTGATATTATGTATTTATTGTTTATTTATTTTTATTCATATTTATCAGTTTTGTATTAATAGAACTATATACATGTACTATACAATATAAATATATTATGAACTATGAACTAACTTTATGAATTATGTTTAGTATAATTGTATTTATTTTTTGCACCCTTTTTTACATCAATCATCAGCAGCTAGTGTGATGCACTGGGCATTTGTGCTGATTATAAGCCCCTTTCAACACACTCTTAAGTACATTTATTTATATTTTTATCTATGTTTTTTGTAATGTTGTGTGTTGTTGTTTTATTCTTTCTTTTCTTTTCCTTTCTTTCAGACCAGGCGTTAGCCACGGCTTCAGGATTCTTTTACTAGTCGGGACCGGGACAGTAGTAGAATTATTCCTAACTAGCTGTACCCGCAGTTTCGCACGCGTGGCAATTAAGAGCTCTATTACTATTCCAAGACCTAAAATACCAATATACCAACATTTAAACAAAATTCCCTAAGCCGTCAAAAAGTTTTATTTGACGGAATTTTGTTTTTATCGATTGCTCGGCTTCTACTCATCGGATTGATATAATAAATACACCAGATTTTAAATTGAACCCTAAGCTATCTAACAGTCTAAATTGCATCTCAATCGGTTAAGTAGTTAAAAGTGATGCGTGAACAGAGTAACAGACGGACACGAATTTAAAAAATGTTTTATTCTTTTTCAGTAGCTTATTTTAGTAATCTTTTTTTTTAATATCTTCCTTTTACAGTATTTTTAGTACTTACTGCTTTATTAGAAGCCCTTCACTTTTGGGCAGAATAATAAAAATATGTGTTTTATTACATTATTTTAATCGATCCCATGAAACAGTACCCTGACATACTGACTGACTGACTGACTGAGAGACTGACTGTGGACCTAGATATTTGAAATTTGGAGGAATATTCCTTGAGTATCCTAGAGGTGAACTACGGAAGTAACTATAAACCGAAAAACATGAATACCAACTCCAAATAAAATACACCTATCCTACGGGGACCCTTTAATTTACTGGTAAGAGTATGAAAAGTATTCAATGTCCTACCTCGTAGTATGAACTCAAATCATGCCAAGTTTCATTTGAATTCATTCAGTAGTTTCGGTGTGATGCGCGTCCAATATACAGACAGACAGACAGACATACAACGGACAAAAAAAACAGTTTTGGCTTCAGTACGAACAATCAAAAAGCCTCCAAAAAAAATTGACTGAATATTTTCAATGTACAGAATTGGGACCCATCTTGCAGGAACCCTTTATTTTTTCAGCATAATAAGTATCCTCAATTTTCACCATCATTATAAACTATGACTATGCCAAGTTGCATTAAAATCCGTTCTAGTTTCAGCGTGAAAGCATTCGTTAAAATAACTTTCAACCCCTATCCTGCGTGAACCCTTTAAGTTTTCGGGATGAAAAGTAGAAAAGTCCTGCCTCGTAGTATGAACTCAAATCATGCCAAGTTTCATTTGAATTTGGCGTGATGCGCGTCCAAGATACAGACAGACAGACAGACAAACTGACAGACATACAATACAAAAAAAAAGTTTTGGCTTCAGTACGAATATAAAATAGCTTCCATTTTTTTACAAAATATGTTCAATGCACAGAATTTGGTCTCTTATCCCGCAGGAACCCTTTATTTTTTTGGGATAAAAAGTATCCTCAATTTTCATCCATCATATAAACTATGACTCTGCAAAGGTGCATCAAAATCCATTCAGTAGTTACAGAGTGTTAAGTGTTTTTTTAAATAAATTTCTAACCTTATCCTGCGGGAACCGTTTAATTTTTCGGGATTAAAAGTATCCTATGTCCTACCTCGTAGTATGAACTCAAATCATACCAATTATCATTAAGATTCATTTAGTAGTTTCGGCGTGATGCCTAGCCAAGATACAGACAGACAGACAGACAAAAATGAAAAAAAAGTACAGTATCAAATATAGAAAAGCCTCCAAAAATTTTTTACTAAATATCTTCAATGTATAGCATTGGACCTGTTACAGTTTCATTATAAGTATATAAATTACTGTATTATTATAAGTATGTAGATAGATAGCTGTGCCTGCGGCTTTGCCCACGTGGTCATTTCTGTGGGTTATAAGTAGCATATGTTTCATTCCAGGGCCAAAAGTACCAAAATCATCAAACTTTGTTCAGACGGCAATGGCGTTTTTTCATCGATTGCTCGACTTTTACTCATTGGATTGAGATAACAAGTACACCAGTTTGTAAGTCAAACCCTAAGCTATCCAACAGTGAAAATTACATCGCAATCGGTTTAGTAGTTTTGAAGTGATGCGCGAACAAACATACATACAGACACACGATTATGTTATATTATTGTTCAGTAGCTTATTTTAAGTAACTTATACCATTTTTTTTATTATCTTCTTTGTACAGACTTTTTAGTACTTACTGCTTTATTACATGTATAGATGACTGCATTTAAAGCCGAGACTAGATCTAGCAGCTGAGTTTGGATCCACCGTAAAGGGCGTCAAAGACGATTAAGATACTATAATATTTGATGTTATGTTTGTTATCTGCATATAAAATATTATAGCACCTTAGGGTATCACAAACGGTTAAGATTGAAATTATTCATTCATTCGCAGGCCATCCTAGGTGCCACACGTATTTCTTCACCGCTTTCTATAAACAAGATGATAAAATATTAGTAATACGGTTTCACTATTAGATTTATTAGATAGCTCATCAGACGATGATTCTGATTTTGAATTTGATATGCAAATTGCATTAGCGCACTGTAAAAGGCGATCAATTTGGATAGAAATTTACATTAAATTTAGAAAAAGCTGCGGTGTATTTAACCTTTACGCAGATCTTTCTACAAAAAAAAAATACTTATTTTAAAAATTCGAAGGAAACTTTTCTCGAAATGCATAATTTGATTAAGGAAGATATAGTGAAAAAAAAAACGAACATGCGGGAGAGCATTTGTACAAAACAATGACTTGCAGTATGCTAAGAACCATCTCGATCACATCAGCTTTCGAACAGAAAAAAACGCATCAAAATCAGTACATTCGTTTGGGAGCTACGATGCCACAGACACACACACAAATACACACACTCAGTGATACACACACTAAACTTATAACATCCGTCTCTTTGTTCAGGGGTTAAAAAAACCGTCCCGAATACAAAACAGAGCAACATGTAGAGCATATAACGATATAAGATATCTTAAGATAGTATATTAATATATATTTTGTATCTTTTACGATATATTTCGTATCTTAAGATGACATCTTTTAAAAAGTTCCATATCACTCGATATCTTAAGATACTGTAAGATGCAAATATATATTATCTTCGCCGTTTGTGATGGTTCACATAAATTGTATGGCTAGCGATATTTTATCTTAAGATAAAATATTATATTAATATTATATTTTATCTTAAGATAAAATATTATGGTATCTCAGTCGTCTGTGATGCGCTTAAACATACCGTACAGTAATGCAATGCTATTAAGATGTTCTTTCTTTGCCAGATTGACTACCAGTACATCGAAGTGTTGAAGTGTTTGTATAGCAAGGCCACCATGACTGTCCGTTGAAACCCTGGAAGACCTAAGCACAATGCTCAGTGACCTCAATATTGTTTCACAACAGGCCCACCTGTTGTGAAACAATATTGAGGTCTTAAAATGAACATGGGTAAGACTACTCTCGAAACCAGCTTATAGACGTGGCTCAGCAGCGAAATGGACCTAGAATTCTTCATGAGGGTGTTATCACCTTTCTTGAAGAACAACACCACTATGCTCCTGTGCCACGCCTCTGGCGTGGCTCTTGATGATGACGGAGTTAAACAGCCTCTGAAGGACTTTAAGTACCGGTGTTTCACCCGCTTTCAGTAGCTCTGTCGTTATTCCTTCCTCTCCTGGTGCCTTGTTGCTCTTAAGCTGTTTGAGCGCCATTCTGATCTTGTATAGGCTGACGTCCGGGATATCTTCGGTATAATGTTGGGTCAAACGGGCTCTTGCATCGCTACTCGTGCTAGGCGGACTACGCGATGAGGTATATAATTGTTCATAGAACTTCTCGAGCTCACTCAAAATCTCGGACTTGGACGAAACGATGCTGCCACTGTCGGTTTTCAGCTTCATCAACAGGCTTTGCCCGACAGACAGATCTCTTGCGAACATTTTGGAGCCCTTGTTCCGTTCTATTGCGTTCTTAATACAAATTGTATTATAGGAACGCAAATCATGTCGCATCGACTTGGAGATCTGTTTATTAAGCAAGCTGTAACTCGACATATCCACTGAAGACTGAAGCCTCATTTCGCTTCGTTCTGACATATGCTTGAGTGTATGCTCAGAGAGTTTCTGTGTTCTGATGTACTACCGGTACATCGAAGTGTTGAAGTGTTTGTACAGTAAGGCTACCATGTCTGTCCGTCTCCAAGATCGGAGCATGATGCCTATCAGTTGCAAAAAAGGGTGAGACAGGGAGACGTTATTTCTCCGAAACTGTTCACCTCTGTACTAGAAGATATATTCAAGCTTCTGAACTGGAACGGATATAATATCAACATCAATGGCGAATGCATAACTCACCTTCGATTTGCTAATGATATAGTCATCATGGCAGAAACCCTGGAAGTCCTAAGCAAAATGCTCAGTAACCTCAATATTGTTTCCCAAGAGGTGGGTCTTTAAATGAACATGGGTAAGACGAACATCATGTCAAATGCCCATGTCGCACCTTTGCTGGTCTATGTTGGGAACGATTTTATCGAAACTGTTATATCTACTAAGGTCAAACGATCCAACTGGGTATATCCAACTTCGACAAAGAGGTCTACTGAAAAAATCCAACTCGGATGGGCAGCGTTCGGGAAATTACGCCACACCTTCTCGTCACAGATACCGCAGGGCCTCAAGATGAAAGTTTATAATCAGTGCGTGTTGCCAGTGATAACATACGGCACTGAGACGTGGTCGCTAACTATTGGTCTCATACATAAGCTCAAAGTCACGCAGCGAGCAATTAAGAGAGCTATGCTTGGAGTAACTGTAAAGAGGAAATCCGTAGAAGAACCAAGGTTATCGACATAGCTCTCAGAATTTGCAAGTTGAAGTGGCTATGGGCAGGTTTCAAAGAGCTGACAACCACTGGGGAATAAAGGTTCTGGAATGGTGACCACGAACAAGCAAGCGAAGTGAAGGGAGACCCCCCATACGATGGACGGACGACATTGTAGCCATCGCAGGGATTCGGTGGATGGAGGCGGCACATGACCGTTCGTCGTGGCGCTCTTTGTGGGAGGCCTATGATCTGCAATGGACTGCTAAACGCTGAAATGTTGATGATAATGATGATATCCCCTCCTCTAAAATACAATTACTTACTTATCTACATCTACACTAATATTATAACAAGGAAAGATTAGTTTTTTATGTTTGTTTGTTTGTAAAGGATAAACTTAAAAATCCTGAACCGATTTTAAACATTATTTCACCTTTAGAAAGCTTAGTTATCAGCGAGTAACATGGATAGTATATTATTTTTCAAAAAATTAGAGATCCCTACTTAAATTGCAATAATGTAAACCAAGGTATATTTTTTTTACAAAATGATGATTACTCTGTAAGGAACGGAATGACATATTGCCGTGGAAACGAAATAGTAACAAGTTTGTCAAGTTTTTCAGTTGTCTATATTAACAAAGCATCAGGATCGTTGCTGCAAAAGGTTTTGAATTACTCTTACTGGCATTTTTTTTGTTGAGTGAGGACGTGTAATAGACTGCTAGTTATAAAAATGCCGTGGTGTGAGCGCTACCCGGGCGCAGTCGAAGCGCGTCACTAGTTTATCATAAGGTACAAAAGTGAAAAATATTTTTAAAAAATATTTAAAAAAATAGAGTACTAGCGCATGCTAAGAATTTACTAACAAAATAAGTACAACTTTAAAATTTAAATTAATAAAAAAGCATTTGTTTTTGTTTTTTATGCGTTTTCTCTCCTTAACGTTTTTTTTTTTCTTTTATTGTCGTCAATTTGTGAGCGAACCTGAAAATTTTGAGTTGCAAGATTCCAGGACAGACAGAAATACGTACGTACAAGTATAGTTAAATAAACGCTCTTGATAATTAATTATTACAGCTATCAGTTTATTTATTAACTAGATATAGCTGACCAAGTTAGTCCAACTTTGTTTTATTATATCCGTCAAATAGTTTTGTATTGATTGCTTGGCATCTAATCAACGGATTAAGATACCAAATTTTTAAGTCAAATCCTAAGCTATCCAACAGTGAAAACCGTATCGCAATCGGTCTATTAGTTTTTACGTGATGTGCAAACAAACATACAGCTCACGCACATCATGGGTCCCACGCTGTACCTCTAGTCTATGCAGCTTCAAGTCTCCTCTCCAACGCTGGCTCTCTGAGCATTCGTTTTACAGTTAGGACGAATTTATTAGCTTTGAAGGTTGATATAACCAAGTAATATGATTATTATTATTATTTATTAATTTTATATTTGATATTTGTAATATTATCTATTTATATTTTTAGGTTATTATGATTTCAATGTACTTACAAATTTTTTTAAATGTGATATTTTTTTGTGTATGTTTAACAAGTGTAAACAAATACAATGTAATCATCATTTTGCATTTTTGACGTGTAAATTGGCTTAACTAAATAAATGATTATGATTATGATTGTTATTCTCCTTGTCCGTGAGATGTTAAGTTATGACAGGTAAAAGTTTTTTTTTTTTTTTTTATTACTTTGAATGACGGGACGGGCAGGTCGCTCGCCAGATGGTAAGCGTCACGCCTGTCCATAACAGTTGCAGCGCCACCCAGAACTTTGGTTGCAAAGTCTTGCGCGTCACTGCACTGCGCTCGTCACCCTGAGACATTGGTTGTTAAGTCTCATTGCCCAGTAATTTCGCTGGAAACA
The DNA here is from genome assembly GCA_946251855.1 of Alsophila aescularia. NCBI lineage: Eukaryota > Metazoa > Arthropoda > Insecta > Lepidoptera > Geometridae > Alsophila > Alsophila aescularia. The sequence goes on from OX276373.1 coordinate 54,817,565, forward strand.
TTGCCCTTCAAACCGAAACACAGAAATGTTTACACACTACTGCTTGGCGGTTGAATATCTGACAAAGGTGTGGTACTTCCCCAGGCGGACTCTTGCGTAAGAGGCCTACCACTACAAACACCTAACCCCCAAACTAGGATACCCTGTACTATGGGCACTAGATAACGGATAAACATACATAGATACCAATGTTACATTCATGACTCGGAAACAAACATTTCTGCTCATCACATAAATGATTGCACCTTGCAGGATTCGAACCTGCGACCGTTTGATTTCGTACCTAGCCACTAGACCAACCAGTCGTCAAAAAAAAAAAAATATATATATATATATATATATATATATACTTTGACTTTGACTCTCTCTTTCGTCCTAAAAGACCTGTGTCCCATCAGTGAGAACGTCTGACCCGAGAGTTTGAGAGATAATGATGATAATATTCCAGTTAATTTCGTCCCCCATTCTCATTCTCAAAACTCGTTCAGTTGACTTGTGTACGAATAAGACGTGCACAAATAACTGAACAGCCCTTCAAGTGTGTTCATCCGTTCACAGAGGCATTAGGTACGCACTAATGCACTTTTAGGCACGGCAAAGATTATGTGTGCAGATGGGGCAGATGTTTGAGTAGATGCAACATGATTTTATTACTAACTACCTGTGCCCGCAGCTTTGTCCGCGTGGTCATTTTTCTGGGATATAAGGATCTTGTCATATTTAAAACCGCATCGCAATCGGTTCTGTAGTTTTTACGTGATGCGTGAACAAACATACAAACAGACAGACACGATTTATAAAAAAAAGTTATGTTCTTGTTCAGTAGCTTATTTTAAGTACCATAGACCATTTTTTTAAATTGAATTATTTGTACAGACTTTTTCGAAGTATAAATAGATATATGTTTATTAATACTACTTATTTTATTAGATTATGAGTGAAAAAACACAGATTTTATTTCGAGTCCTTCAGAACAAACTGGCAACCCTTGTTGTCCAGTAAACATCCCCTAATAGAGTTCTGTGCAAAATTATTGTAAATAAATATAATTACGAACCAAGTTTTATCGTGCATACCTGGAACTGCCGTGAACATAACCTAGATATCAAGAAAGGACACCAACAACACCCGGTGAGACGTATCTTACGAATATTTCACTAAATTATAAAGAAATTTACGTTATGAAATTTGTAAACCACACGCAGACACTGAAAACTAAAATTTTGGTAACAAATAGATACACTCCACCTCGACGTGTGTGTACATTTTTTGACAACGCACTTTGACATTGTGAAACATAATTCTTATGACAGGTGTTAATTTTGCCACCATACAAATTTAAAGATCTTGGGTTCACACCACAATGACCAGTACATAAATTTATAACATCATCGAGTTGCCCATTCTATAAACATGACTTCTGAAAATGTCAACATGCGTCAACGAAGGCGATATAACTCGTTCGTCCTTGATTTATCTGCCATCAATGTGGGGAACGGAGAGAGTGCTCACTCTCGGTATGTAGATATCACATTTCAAAGTTTATGCAATGTATCAGCAGTGTTGAGGACAGCGAGCCTGTCCGCCTCCCAGATGCCGCGTGACCCCGCGATCATAGATCAGTTATTTTGTATAAAACTAGAATAAGATTAAATAATAGTACACCTAGAGTAAGAGTAAGTAGGTAGATTTAAGGAAGATAAAAATAAAGTTACCGTTAGGGAAAAAAACCTCCGTTAGGTTAGAAATAGATGAAAACGCCAAATGTTTATGATTTAAGCTTGTTAGACAATGCAATGCGCAATGTGTTTAGTACAGGAGCCCTTAGTGCAGGTAGGGTAGTTACCGTTAGACTAAATACAGCTACATTCCCACGATCTTTAGAATAATAGCACGGCAATGCGCCGACAAGGTAAAGGCCGTAAGTAGTAAAATAATTAACGAACGATGCCAGTTAGTTGTTGCCAAAAAATACAAGAACCGTTGTAATTGCCCTTGCTCCCGAGCTCTCCCTGTGACCAGGTAGGTACCGTTACCTAAATTGTATTGTATAAATATAAGAGCATTTTTGTAAATAAAGGCAGTCAGTCAGTTTGTTATACCCGTCGTAGTAGTTTTATTTATTGAATCCTCGAAGCTCCTGAACCACGAATAAGTTATTGCTGTTAAATAATGTAAACCAGCGACCTATGAGCGAAAAAGTGAATACGCGATAAAATTGTAATACAGTCCACTCCTCCGAAAAGGTAATTCTGAACAGTTTGGTCCTTCTCGCGCAGTTATTGAAAAGTTTGATCCTTATCACGCGGTTCATGAAGTTGTTAGTAATTCTCCCGTAGATGTTGAATAGTTAGTGGTCCCTCTGACCCTTAGATTGAACAGTTTTTATTTATAAATTCAGTGATTTTTGGACTTAAATTCAGTTAAATCTTCAACGCGTCGTGTACATTCAGTGAAATTTCGAGGACAATATAGTGAATAAGTGTAGCCAGATAAATTACCTCAAAAGACAGTGTATAGTCTTAGCTATAGTGACTGAATATAGTTAACGTGATTAGATTAGTGGACCAGAGCACAACCTGCGAGGACATAAGTAATTAAGGTTTGTGCATAAGTGTTAGATTAAGACATTCACGGTGAAACTAAATTCAGTGCTATTTACTGTCACTATTTGCTACATAAACTTTAATTTCGTGTAAATTCCGTTATATTCAAACAAAATGAAAACGGGAAGCCAATCGGAGGCAGATGCTCCCGTCGCTGGACAGATCGAGTCCACGGGAGTTGTGGGCGAACGTAACCCTCACGCAGGGACCTCCGTGTCCGCGAATGCGCGTTCTGAAACTACCGTGATCCTTGGTTGAACAGATCGACGAGTAGTGTTGCTACGTGAATTAGACAAGCACAGTTCGAAGCGGAAGAAAGACTCGCGATGATTAAAAAGAAAGAACTAGAGTTAGAATCAGATAGAATTCGTAGAAAACTAGCATATGATATCGAAGTTATCCAGGAAACGGATGAAGCTTCGGAACGACTGACGACATGGACCTTATTCTCTATTGCCACTCGGCCACGTAACGCGCCGCGTTAAGATATCTGCGTGGAATTGTTTGTGCTTGTTCGAAAATTGCCGTTCTTTTCCGAACGATTCCACAGCGAGACGCGTTACGCGTGTGACTCACGTGTTCATAGAGAATAATGGCCCATTTAGAAACTACTGTGTCAAACATTGGATATATAATAGTGCAACGGTATGTGACAATCGCATCGCCCAGTCAACACACATCTCAGAACGGGGGAGCGCGTTGCAGAAACGATTAGGAATTATGGATGACCGCGATCGCCTACACCGCCACAACCTGCGAATACGATAGGTGTGGAAGAAATTGTAAATGCACTAGGACAGCTGACCAAGTCTAGACCTCCACGACAAGTAAACGATTTGCCAATATTTTCGGGAAATGCGCATGTTCGTCTTTAAAGCCACAATAAACGAATAGATAAAAAAGAAAGGCTGGTAATCAAAAACTGGCAAATTTGAAGCGCTGTTCTATTCCCTACTATTTTCTAAAGATGACCACTGTAGACGATGGATCGCAAGGTCTACACGCTAAGTACTGTAGAATTCGGGTTCCTGGCTTCGATGTGGACTGTAGTTCAATAAAACACGATGTTGTTTGTTCAAGCTCCAAGTGTAGACTGATCGATTTCCAATATTTATTTCTCAACTTATTCTATATATATATACAAACTTAAACTATGACAATTAGTACGCTACGTATCCCGCGCATCAAAGTGGGCGGGGCTTCGTGTTCGCGCCTGCGCAGTGGCTAGTTTGGTACAGGTAGGCCACCAACAAAAAACACAATGTAGACCAAATGACAATTACCACAGATTCACTAATAAATAAGAATGATGATCTTAAATCTAAAAGTGACACTAAAATGTTAAATAAAAACAAAGTAACCATCTTTCACCAAAATATTGCAGGCATTCTTAACAAACAGAACCTCTTAGAATTGACATCAAACGAATCTATATCAGAAAATATTATACCTACTTCTTGTAGACATCATTTGTTTATGTGAAACATTCATAAAAGCTGGCGAAGAAAACAAACCTCGCCATAAACAACTATGTTTTGGAAGCTTCCTGGTCTCGGGCAAATATTAGAATAGGGGGAGTATGTATTTTAATAAAAAAACATATGTACTCTTCCCAACTAAAAATAACTAAAGAATTTTCCACTGAGCATCTTTTTGAATGTAGTGGTATATTAATTCCTGACAACAATTTAATCATTTTATGTCTTTAAAAATCCTAAAGCTGACACAAAACTGTTTCTACAAAAATTTGATTCACTATTATTAAAATTAACTCATAAACATACAAAAAAAAACTGACTGGAGACTTTAATATTGACATTCTTAAACATAATATTTTTTCCATTAATTTAAAAAATATATGTCAATCATATAATTTGAACATTCATATAACGCAACCTACTCGCAAAACATCTTGCTCTGACCTAATAATTAGCAACATCTCTTCGGCAAATGACACTGTTTGGAAATTAGGTCTATCTGATGACACAGCCCAAATTTTCAATTCAATATGACCCTGACGAAAAGCCCGAAGCAGTGGTTTGAGAGTAAAAGAGACTTTAATATAGAAAATTTAAGTAAATTCAATAATTGTATGAAAGCACTATCCTTTGGCGATGTTTTAGAAACTGTAGAAACTGATAAGGCCTTTGAAATATTTCATGAATTAGTGATTTTGTTTTTTGGCTTGTGATTCCCTATTAAATAATTTAAAATAGGCAGCAAAACCAACAGAACAAAATGGTAGACTAAAGGTATAAAAATACAATAAAATTAATATAAAAAAATACTCTAAAATATTAAACAAATACTCGCAAAAGATAGGAAATCAAAAGTACTTTATCCATACCAAAAACAGTGGTAAGGCAGTATGGAATATCATACGTTCTATTTCTAGTGACACCTTCCGAGATTGTTCTATCAATGAAATTAATTATACAAATAAGATATTAATGGAGCCTAGTGAAATCGCAAACTACTTTAATGACTTCTTCATTGATACGACAAATCAAATACAAACCCATACAAACGCTGATAACAATATGACCTCTCACCCTACGTCTATCTTCTTGAAACCAACAGATCCCTATGAGATATATAAAGATATAAAATCTTTACGATAAACTAATGCAGTGGACTATGATGAGCTGTCCACAAAAGTTATACAACTCTGTGCGCCCTGTTTTGCAGTACCCCTGTCTCATATTATTAATCTTTCATTTTGTGAAGGATAATTTGCAAGCAAATTTAAAACTTCAATTGTGAAACCTTTGCATAAAAAATTTGAAAAAACCATAATGAACAATTACCGGCCTATTACACTGATACCTGTTCTATGCAAAGTAATTGAAAAGGTCACACAACTCGTGTGTGTCGGACAAATTAGAATAATATGGGATCACAGGAGTTGCACTTGACTGGGCTAAAACCTACTTAGATGATAGACAGCAGTATACCGAAATTTGTCAAATATCGGATAGCTTAAGGAAAGAAACTTATAAATCAACTACTCGTTGTAACAGTATTGGAGTCACCTAAGGGAATATTCTGGGACCGTTGTTGTTTATTATCTACATAAATGATTTACCACAACTAATCAGACTATTCTATTCGCTAATGATACAACAGTTCTCATAACATGGAAAAATAACGTGACATGGAAATAGAATTGACTATAAATAAAGTAATTAACTGCCTAGATATTAACAATTTAAAAGCAAACATGACGAAAACTAAAATAGAGCAACCCCATTGAACTTAAACATTAATTATAATAATGAAAAAATTGACGAAGTTTCATCAACAAACTTTCATGGTTGGAATACCTCGCACAAGAACGAAGCTTTACGCTTCTTCATTTATTATAAGAACTGCAAACTTAGTTCGATACTCCCCTTTAGTTCGATACTCCCCTTAGTTCGATACTCCCCAAGTAATCAATGGCAACTGTCCAAGCCGAGGTTCGTACCCCCTGGGTGCCCTTGAGCAAGTGGCTAAAATCTTAACTTTGGCGTGCGCCTTCTGCGTCACGCATTGCGGCGGAGCGCTTTTGCGCCCGCCCCACCGTCCGCTGTAGAGGTCAGTTATAGATCAACAGCACATATACTTTCTAAAAAAAATAAAAAGTATCTACTAGGCTAGCGTGCTACACCTTCGACCACATCAACGCTTTCCATGAGGTGAGATCGTAGTCAAACGATTGCCTAAACCGTAATAAAAATAAATAAAAAAAACTTGGTATAGTATTGGAAAGAGCATGTATATGCAGTCTGCTCCAAACTGAGCAGATTCTTATTTGCACTGCGACGTCTTCGTCATGTATCTTCCTTGGAGACTTGTATGACAGCGTATTATGAATGCGTAGTATCGAACCTACAATACGGTCTAATAACTCGGTAGATGCAGAACGGCCATTCATCCTGCAAAAAAGATGTATACGAGCTATCTGTAACGTAAAATTCACTGACTCTTGCAAACCTCCTTTCAAAAAGCACAAACTGCTTACGTTACCTTCCCTTTACATAAAACAAATAGCTATATTTGTGAAACAAAGTCCCGAATTCTTTAGTACACTAGCAATGACTAGCTCGAGAAAACATATAACAGTTCACGCAAATAAAATCCGTTTACCAAATTGCATACTGGCACTATACCGAAAAAACACTTATGTAATGGCTGTAAAGATATTTAACAAATTACCGTTGGCAATTACGGATTTACCTTTGAATAAGTTTAAAACAATAATTTATATCCCGTTAATGAGTTTTTTAACATGAACACATAAAAAAACGAGATCAATTTTGAAAAATGTATCATAGTTATAACGCCATCTAATATTATTTTACTTTGTGTTACATCTTTACTAATCATTTAACATTGACATAATATTTAATTAACTGATATGTAGCAAAATTTGCACACCAGCAATGGTAAAATATGTTGAAACTTTACCATACCCAACACCTTAACACTGTACACATTTTTACAGCAAATAAATGACATTCATTCATTCATTCAGTTCCATTCTTGGCTCGCCAGTTTGAGTATCTGAGAGCTAATTTAGCACATAGCTATTTCACATACTCGTAGCTTATACACCTGCCTTCAAAGCTTATATAAATCAGAGTTTGGATATAAAAAACGTTATAAAACAAATTTCATCAATTTATTTGAAATTTCTAGTTTATTTATAACGTTTATCACTTACTAGCTTACCCGCCCACGACTTCTTCCACGCGGACTACATAGTGTATCGCGAAAAAAAAAGCATTCTATGTTCTTCTAGGATATTAAAAACCAATGTGAAAGTAGGTGCTGTTGATGTTCTTTGACAGACTTGTTATTTCGTTTCCATGGCAACCGTTCCTTGCAGCGAGTATTCAAATTTTTCCACTTTGCCCGTGGAATCTTTCAATATTCCGGGATAAATCCTATAGCCGTTTTATTGGCTAGTTCAGCAATTCATCCCACAACAAAGTCGTCCCATTGATTTAGCTTTCAACCAAATCTTTACTTAGTAATGTCAGCAATAAAATATTTGGAGTTTATTTATAAATTGTTTATTAGTTAGGTTTCGTTTATTTGATTTCAATAGGAACATGACTTATTTAATAGCAATAGAATATTATTAGAAAAAGAAAGGGTTGCACTAGGGTTGTTTTCTTCGCATCGCTTGGTTGGTGTCGCACTTTAAGACAACATATTTAAAGACAAGCTAGTTAGAGTTATACGATCTCATTGTGTTGCAGGTAGAGCAGTGTGCATTATCTATATATTTGAGCAAAACTCTGTGCCTCCGTTTAATGTGCCACTGTGAACTTTATTTAAACTAGTTGTGTTACATAAATAGTATGTTCATTGTAGAAGTTATTTTATATTCATATCATGTTCATTCGTATTACAGATATAACATATTTGTTTTGTCTTGCTAGGAGAAATGGGTTGGTTTAAACTATTTAAAATTGTAGTTGTATACATCTACACTAATAATATAAAGAGTTATTTTTTAGTAGTGGTAGGCCTCTTACGCAAGCGTCAGCATGGAGAAATACCACACCTTTGTCAGATATTCAACCGCCAAGCAGAAGTAAGTAAACATTTCTGTATTTCGGTTTGAAGGGCAATGTTTCCAGCGAAATTACTGGGCAATAAGACTTAACAACCAATGGCTCAGGGTGACGAGCGCAGTGCAGTGACGCGCAAGACTTTGCAACCAAAGTTCTGAGTGGCACTGCAACTGTTATGGACAGGCGTGACGCTTACCATCAGGCGAGCGACCTGCCCGTCTCGTCATTCAACGTAATAAAAAAAAAGAAGGCAAATCTCTGAAACGCTGATCCGATTCTGACAATTCTTTCACTGATAGTAAGCTACTCTATTCCAGATGGACAGAAGCTACTCCTTTCCTCAGGAAAACACAAATTTTCACACACTACGGGCAGATACATAAGACACAGCACCTAGTAATTAATAAATTGGAATGATTATTATAATAATTATCAAAATTTATGAAAACCTTCCAATTACAATTTTTTATAATTAATAATAAGTAGCCGGTTGATGACACTAGTGCCATTATATCTAGCAAATACGTTATGTAAACAAAATGTTTTCCCAGCATCATGTTATAAATGGTCTAACCGCCACTTTGTTTTGATAAATCCTTTTATAAATTATGGTTTACAATATTTTATATTTGTTAATGAAACTATTTTATACGTTAATAGATATTGTAAGTGCAGCTAGGTACAAGATGTCTTTATATCTTGATATAATGTATTACCTACTTTATAGGTGAAGACATGTCACAATCAGAACCCTTGAATTTACATAAGCAAGATGAATTTAATTTGATTGCATCACATAGAAGCAGGTCTCTTCTTCTTCGCAGAGACTATTAGTATGACGAAAAAATAAAAAAACAAAAGACGATTCAACAGTTTGGCAACAATTATTTTTGTTATCCAACAATTATACTTGTGTCAAATTTCATCCAAATCCAGTAATGTTTCCTCATACAAGAACCACCTCCATTCCCCATTCAACCCTGAGATTAATTTTAGATGTAACTTTTAAAAATGTATCTTAAAAACTTTACTACCCATCCCTCCTCAATAAACCTTTCAATTACTCAATATTTCTTATCAATTTCAAACTAGGTTCATCAGTTTAGGCTGTGCGTTATCTGTCAGTCCGTGTGTCACGTTACTTTTATAGAGGTATAGAAGATTAATTATGTAAAGATTATGTTGGTGACTATACTAAATCCATTCAGATTTTTAGGATAAAATCAATGGACTTACAGTGTGACGATGTCAAACTTACTTCAGACTTACAATTTTATGAGATAAATCTACTACCCATAGCCAAAAGGATGGCTCGCACTACGAAGTTTCCACTACATGAAGTGAAATTATTATATAAATACAAAGGACCCGACTGCGAACAAAATTATTTAATACGAGCTGACCGTCTGCAAAAATAATCACACTAATATTATAAACACGAAAATTTTAATGTATGTATGGTGTAAGGGTGTGTGTGGCAATTATACACCTCATCGCATAGTCCTCCTAGCACGACTAGCGATGCCAGAGCCCGATTGACCCGACATTATACTAAAGATATCCCGGACGTTAGCCTCTACGACAGCAAAATGGCTCATAAACAAATTAAAAGTCACAAAGCACCAGGAGAGGACGAAATAACGACAGAGCTACTGAAAGCGGGTGGAACACCGGTACTTAAAGTCCTTCAGAGGCTGTTTAACTCGGTCAACCTCGAGGGTGCTACGCGAGAGACGTGGCACAAGAGCGTAGTGGTGTTATTCTTCAAGAAAGATAATAACACCCTCTTCAAGAATTATAGGCTAATTTTGCTGCTGAGCCACGTCTATAAGCTGTTTTCGAGAGTAGTTACAAACCGTCTTGCTCGTACTTTTGACGGCTTTCAGCCTCCCGAACAAGCTGGATTCCGGAAGGGTCTTAGCATCGTAGACCACATCCATATGCTCTGGCAGATTATACAGAAGACCGAAGAGAGTAATTGGCCACTATGTCTAGCATTTGTGGACTACGAGCAAGCCTTTGATCCAGTCGAGACCTGGGCAGTGTTACAGTCAATACAGCGGTGCCAGATTGACTACCAGTACAACGAAGTGTTGAAGTGTTTGTGTAGACCATGACTGTCCGTCTCCAAGACCAGCGCACGAATTTTAACCAATTACAAATAAGAGGTGAAACAGGGAGACGTTATTTCTTCGTAATTGTTTACCTTTGCACTGGAAGATATATTCAAGCTTCTGAACTGGAAGAGATATGGTATTAACATCAATGGCAAATGCAAAACTCACCTTTGATTTGCTGATGATATAGTCATCATGGCAGAACCCTAGAAGACCTAAGCACAATGCTCAGTGACTTCAATATTGTTTCCCAACAGGTGGGTCTTATAATAAACATGGGTATGACGAAAATCCTGTCAAATGCCCATGTCGCAACCATGCCGGTCTATGTTGGGAACGATATTATCGAAGCTATTGATCACTTTGTCTACTTAGGTCAGACTATCCAACTGGGTAGATCCAACTTCGACAAAGAGGTCAACCGACGAATAAAACTCGAATGGGCAGCGTTCAGGAAATTACGCCATATCTTCTCTTCGGCTGGCAGAAAATGGATGAAGAGAGTTGAAGACCGAGTTCAGTGGCAAATATTAAGAGAGCCCCACGTCCAGCAGTGGACAAGTATAGGCTGATGATGAGGTAGTTTATGAGATATAACTGACCAAATTAGGCCAACTTTGTTGGTATAATACGTCAAACTACTGGACCAATTGCAATGCGATTTTCATAGTTAGGGTAGCTTGAGGCACTAGCTACGGAAACCGACTCTATGCGTGTTTAATACGCATCGGTTTTTTCATGTAATCTTCACTACAACCGCAGTTCCTACTATCACACTAATCACATCTCATCACACTTCACACTAATATGATAAATCAGAGAATCAGAGCATACTCTCTTATCGAGCGAAAATCTTCGTATGCGCGATGCAGAACTCCATACTAGAACTGACAGTCAATATAAAACTTCATAAAATGTATAAAAACCGATTAGCGCCATTTATGTTTCATCTTTAGAAGTGTGTGTGACGGATTTGCATGAAATTTTCTATCAGGATAGCTTATACAATCTATTAACACATAGGCTACTTTCTATCAGGATAGCTTATACAATCTATTAACACATAGGCTACTTTCTATCAGGATAGCTTATACAATCTATTAACACATAGGCTACTTTCATCATAATCCAAGATAGTTAATAATAGTTTTAAGATCCACCTCATTCCACGTCGTCGACGTGAAAGATGCGAACTTCATCCATACCAGTATATAAAAGTGAAACGTTGTCTGTTTGTTTGTTTGGGGAGCTTTCACGCGATAACGGCAGGACGATTTTGATAAAATTTGGAATGGAGTTAGCTTATACCCTAGAATAAAACATATAATACTTTAATGCCGGAATTGTTTGAAGTTTTCACGAGAAAACTGGAAAATGTTGATTATTTGCTGTAAGGAACTGTTGCCGTGGAAACGAAATAAAAAGTCTGTCAAAAAACTTCAAGAGCATTGGTGCTATACCTACTTTTACATTGGTTTTGAATATCCTAGAAGTACATAGGATGCTTTTTTCTCGATAAACAGTAGACCGCGCGGACGAAGTCGCGGGCGGGAAAGCTAGTAGTTAATAAACTCCACCAATCAGTAGATGAAGTTCATTAAACCGCCATGGGATTCAGCTTCGATGCAAATTACTTTTAATTATTAAAATGGAAGTTCGAATTGGAATGCAAAAGTTGATGTTCAGTCTTGGTTGTTTGCCGAGCAGTGCTCGGCATAAGACCAATCCTCCTCATCCCGCAAGGTTGTAGAACCAACAAACGGAATTCAGGGAATGGGCAACATTTTCCTGTGTTTTCAACAACTACTGCGATCATCAAGAAGCCTGTCAAGCGTGATGATCAGATTTGCCAGATGTTCGGTTTTTATCCGACTACTGCGAAGCAAGGGAAGGGTAATGAGTTTAACAGTCTATGTATGTATTTATGTATGTATGTATGTATGTATGTATGTATGTATGTATGTATGTATGTATGTATGTATGTATGTATGTATGTATGTATGTATGTATGTATGTATGTATGTATGTATGTATGTATGCATGTATGTATGTATGTGGATGTTCCACCCCCCTCTTTCTCTGTTCTCTTCTGTTCGTCGCCCCTATTGGTCCGATTTTGACAAGCGAGGTATCAATCGATTCGTGTTCAGGTATGGAGTGTCTTGCTATTTTTTTACCCAACATAGGCGAAGCAAAGGAAGAGTGACGTGTTCAAACTAAAAACTTGGTCCGATTTTGACAAGGGAGGTATCCTGTCTTAATCGGGTTTTAGCTTTTGAACTTATCTTGTTTACCGAAGTATTCAGTGTTTCAGACCAAATATACCGAAGTATTAGTTGGATCAGTATTTTAAGAAGTCCATTCATATCACTAATTTATTTATTTATGTGCAATATAAACTAATTTAACGTAATATTATGTCGCGCCTTTGCCATTTTGTTGGTTGAGCGAAATAAATACAAGAAAGAAGCTCTGAAATACCCGAATTATCTTAATAAAGTGGCTTAAACCTCGTCATTTAGGATTTTCAGTTACATGTATAAAAAACATGTACAAGCATCAAAGATGTTTGTTATTGAAAAATAAATTAAATTTTTAAACGTTTTGCATAGATGAAAGTAGAAAAAATATATGCGAGCAATGACTTTCATCAAAAATCAGAGGTAACACCAAGCTGTACAGTAGTCGCAGCTAATCTATATTTTTGTGAAGTTAGGCTCTGTGAAACATTAACATTAGCACGTACTGCTGTGGGGATAAAACAGCATAAAGTAAGAGCGAGATAGAATATGCGAAAAACGTAAGCGAGGGAGCGAGGCAGTTATACAATGCTGTCTTCACCTTCAACATTGGGATTGCGCCTGAAAAATAGCACTTTGCGCAGCGACTAGCAGACAACTTCCGAGACACATACTTCCGCTGCAACTACTTATACCTACATAGCAGTGTTACATTGTGTTCACCCATAGCGCTAAAATCTTTTCGTCCGAGGGGGGGGGGAGGGTTGTTCAGCAGTGGAAGTCTACTAATGGTGATGACGATTTGTAGACCTTGTAGCTTCCGCGTCGCGAAAGTCTAATTGATGACAGTGAAGCGTGGGATTACGGATTCAAAAATATGAGACCCAGACCATTGGACGCAGTTTTTTCTTCTGATTTGACCTATATATTTATATTCAACCTGCTTACGACATTTTTGCAACCTACAGCAAATACGTTCTAATAAGTATTCACCTTTCTAGTTACCCTCACACAAAAAGTATGTCACGTGTTTCTTTGGGGGTATTTCCGCAGCAGTCCTTGAGATCCAATTCTATTCTAGGAGCCGCGTACTAGTTATCTTCCATTAAATCGTCACTTAAAGTGTGTCGCACGTGCCTCGTTGGGGGTGTTCCCGCAACAGTTCTTGAGGTCTAGTCCTATTCTAGGAGCCGCGTACTAGTTATCTTCCATTAAATCGTCACTTAAAGTGTGTCGCACGTGCCTCGTTGGGGGTGTTCCCGCAACATTTTTTGAGGTCTAGTCCTATTCTAGGAGCCGCGTACTAGTTATCTTCCATTAAATCGTCACTTAAAGTGTGTCGCACGTGCCTCGTTGGGGGTGTTCCCGCAACATTTTTTGAGGTCTAGTCCTATTCTAGGAGCCGCGTACTAGTTATCTTCCATTAAATCGTCACTTAAAGTGTGTCGCACGTGCCTCGTTGGGGGTGTTCCCGCAACATTTTTTGAGGTCTAGTCCTATTCTAGGAGCCGCGTACTAGTTATCTTCCATTAAATCGTCACTTAAAGTGTGTCGCACGTGCCTCGTTGGGGGTGTTCCCGCAACATTTTTTGAGGTCTAGTCCTATTCTAGGAGCCGCGTACTAGTTATCTTCCATTAAATCGTCACTTAAAGTGTGTCGCACGTGCCTCGTTGGGGGTGTTCCCGCAACATTTTTTGAGGTCTAGTCCTATTCTAGGAGCCGCGTACTAGTTATCTTCCATTAAATCGTCACTTAAAGTGTGTCGCACGTGCCTCGTTGGGGGTGTTCCCGCAACAGTTCTTGAGGTCTAGTCCTATTCTAGGAGCCGCGTACTAGTTATCTTCCATTAAATCGTCACTTAAAGTGTGTCGCACGTGCCTCGTTGGGGGTGTTCCCGCAACAGTTCTTGAGGTCTAGTCCTATTCTAGGAGCCGCGTACTAGTTATCTTCCATTAAATCGTCACTTAAAGTGTGCCGCACGTGCCTCGTTGGGGGTGTTCCCGCAACATTTTTTGAGGTCTAGTCCTATTCTAGGAGCCGCGTACTAGTTATCTTCCATTAAATCGTCACTTAAAGTGTGTCGCACGTGCCTCGTTGGGGGTGTTCCCGCAACATTTTTTGAGGTCTAGTCCTATTCTAGGAGCCGCGTACTAGTTATCTTCCATTAAATCGTCACTTAAAGTGTGTCGCACGTGCCTCGTTGGGGGTGTTCCCGCAACATTTTTTGAGGTCTAGTCCTATTCTAGGAGCCGCGTACTAGTTATCTTCCATTAAATCGTCACTTAAAGTGTGTCGCACGTGCCTCGTTGGGGGTGTTCCCGCAACATTTTTTGAGGTCTAGTCCTATTCTAGGAGCCGCGTACTAGTTATCTTCCATTAAATCGTCACTTAAAGTGTGTCGCACGTGCCTCGTTGGGGGTGTTCCCGCAACAGTTCTTGAGGTCTAGTCCTATTCTAGGAGCCGCGTACTAGTTATCTTCCATTAAATCGTCACTTAAAGTGTGTCGCACGTGCCTCGTTGGGGGTGTTCCCGCAACAGTTCTTGAGGTCTAGTCCTATTCTAGGAGCCGCGTACTAGTTATCTTCCATTAAATCGTCACTTAAAGTGTGCCGCACGTGCCTCGTTGGGGGTGTTCCCGCAACATTTTTTGAGGTCTAGTCCTATTCTAGGAGCCGCGTACTAGTTATCTTCCATTAAATCGTCACTTAAAGTGTGTCGCACGTGCCTCGTTGGGGGTGTTCCCGCAACATTTTTTGAGGTCTAGTCCTATTCTAGGAGCCGCGTACTAGTTATCTTCCATTAAATCGTCACTTAAAGTGTGTCGCACGTGCCTCGTTGGGGGTGTTCCCGCAACAGTTCTTGAGGTCTAGTCCTATTCTAGGAGCCGCGTACTAGTTATCTTCCATTAAATCGTCACTTAAAGTGTGTCGCACGTGCCTCGTTGGGGGTGTTCCCGCAACATTTTTTGAGGTCTAGTCCTATTCTAGGAGCCGCGTACTAGTTATCTTCCATTAAATCGTCACTTAAAGTGTGTCGCACGTGCCTCGTTGGGGGTGTTCCCGCAACATTTTTTGAGGTCTAGTCCTATTCTAGGAGCCGCGTACTAGTTATCTTCCATTAAATCGTCACTTAAAGTGTGTCGCACGTGCCTCGTTGGGGGTGTTCCCGCAACAGTTCTTGAGGTCTAGTCCTATTCTAGGAGCCGCGTACTAGTTATCTTCCATTAAATCGTCACTTAAAGTGTGTCGCACGTGCCTCGTTGGGGGTGTTCCCGTAACAGTTCTTGAGATCTGGTCCTATTCTAGGAGCCGTGTACTAGTTATATTCCATTAAATCGTCATTTAAAGTGTATCGCTCGTGCCTCTATAGGGGTGTTTCCGCAACAGTGCTTGAGGTGTACTCCGATTCTAGGAGCCGCCTACTACCAAACATCCGCTTTTCGTCGCTTTTTTCGTCTAAACATGTAAGAGGGGTCTTAAAACAGAATAAAGTCGCTTCATTGATCTAGTTAAAGCAGGGAAGATAAGGCACGCTTTAATATCAAGTGAAAAAAAACTGGACTTCATACAACTACAGACAAACACACCCACACAGCTACATTCCTTACGTCGAGCTTCATGTGTTTCGACAACAAAAATACATAAGCAGACTGTAGCGCAAATGAGACTCGATACTAACACACACCACTCCGATTGTGACGAAGGCCAAATAAGGCCAATTGTGTGAGATGCACCTAATTATGCGGTCCACACCCAAGAAGATGGTACCTAATAACCCCATTTTCTCTTGTCGCTTCTATGAAACTTGTAATTACCTACTCTGTGCCCATAACATTAACGCTACAGGTAGGCCAGTGGTTTCATAATGAAGAGGGATACATGAATGAATCTTGGTTAACAACTCCGTTTATAGTATCCTCTAGTTAACCGGACGTTTACCGGAAATCGAGTAACGGGTTATGGAACTTGCTTAGATTTTGAGTAAGTTTGCGTAAATAAGGTACTAATGTATAATAATAATAATAATAATAATAAACACTTTATTGCACCAGAATTAAGGGAAAAAAGTACAAGAAATAATTTTCAAAACAGGCACAGTGGGCGGTCTTATCGCTAAAAGCGATCTCTTCCAGACAACATTTGGATGGACAGAAATGTATGTAAGTATGTATCTACTCGTACAAAGAGATGTTCTTGTCGTTGGACATGCTTGACATCGGCAATACGCTCAAAATGTTTTCTATCATTCTATTATTGTTTTTGACCGAGCGAGCGCAAAGCGCGAGAGAAGCGTCTCTGTTTCAGCTTCTGCAAAAATTCTTTCGTATGTCCGGATGTCTGTCCGGATTTCCGGCTGTTCTCCTCTACAGGTCGCATTTCTCAACCGATCTAGACGAAACTTGGTATACAGGTAAAGCGATTTTTTTAGTTTTTTTTTGTCGTGAAGGATTTTTACTTCCCCCAAAAAACGGTAAAAAGAGATACTGAATATCTACACCTTATTAAATCCGAATTCGATGGGTTTTTATTTCATTTGAAAGGTAGTAACTTTAAGTTAAGTCTCATAAGAATTTGGAGAAGATCAGATGAGTATCTTCGGCGTGATGAGCAGAATAGCTCCTCAAAATGCAGTAAATTTCTCACTTTTAGGTTTCTACCAGTGGAATCAGTCCTTTACCTACTAGGTAGGGATTGATAGAGCACCTTGGTTGTTAATATTTGTTTTACAATAGTAATCGCTAGATTGTTTGCGAATAAGTTTGTACGCAGGAGCTCTACAGCCACTAGTCTAATCTGTTATAACCCTTACCCTTTCAGCGTATATTGAAAATGAATTCATTTTTAATTCTAGTACGGAAGGAATGGCACACATACCCTTCCTTCTGAGGTTTTGTAGCATGATAACTGACCGTTTTTCAACTGTCATAACTGATGGAATATTTTAATTTCATAATTTTAACAGAAATTACGAAATTGTTCAGTTTAAAATGTGCGTTTGTAGCGATTCTAATCCATCCATCGACATCTGGGCCAAAACAATTCAAGTCAGTGCGCGGCTAGAAAAATCGATTCGCAGAAGTGCATTAGATCCGAAATGTTCTAACTTTGTTCACGAAATGAAAACTTTCATCGATTGCAAGTTTTCAAGTTTGTTATAAAGTAGCTTAACTATTTACTTTGCAGCTTCTAGGTAGCTGTTTAGAACTTTCTTCGTATTATAAAACGTGAAAGTTGGAGCTTTTATTTATTTCATAATTTACGGGTGCTTTTTTTTTTCATTTCCTAAATCCTGGCTTAACAATGGGTCCACCCTTCTTTCCCCTGAAAGCTGTAAGAACCAGCAAAAGGTCTTCTGAAGGCATTTGCAGTGAAGCAAGCAAGGTGCGGATCAAGACATGGTGGCAATTAAAAATCCACGACGACAAAAAAAACTAAAATATTCCCCTGCTACTGAATATCTCCGCCTTAGTAGATCCTATATTAAGTCGGTCTCATAAAAAATTGGTGAATATCTGATGAGGATCTTCGACATGATGACCAGAATAGCTCCTTAAAATGCAGTAAATTGCTTACTTTTAGGTTTCTACCAGTGGAATCAGCCCTTTACCTACTAGGGATTGATGGAGCACCTAGGTTATTAATCATAGTTTTACAATAAAGTAACTAGATGGCGGAACGTTTTAAAAAAATATAAAGCCCATGTTACTCGGGGTAATGTAAGGATTTTAACGATATCCCATACGTCTAAATCTGTTCAGGCATTTAAAAGTAATGTTGGTATAAATAAACTCACATACATACAAACATACACACAAACATACATAAAAATATACATACAAACATGCAAACAAACATACATACACATCCTAAAAACATTATGCACAAAAAAAGGTGTGCCTTTTTTTGGGCAGACGTGTAAAAAGTTTGTACTCACGAGGTCTAGAGCTCACAGAGCCACTAAAGCGAAACATTGGGCTCGAGTCGGAGACCATAGAGAAGAACTTTTATGAACGGTTTTATGCACTAGAGCCTAAAATTCAGTTTTATTCCGCTTACACCCAGCTAAACAAGAACTTCTCGAGCATGAGAAATGAAAATCTATTTATTATCTACGGCATCTGACCGGTGGCGTGTCACCTCCATTGCGCCAGCACTCACACCCTCACAAATTTATTTAAAATATCCACTCAATTTCTTGCGTTGAAATCCGATCAATAACAGCTTCTTAGGACAAAACCCACTGTAATCCGTCCCCGGCCATGAAAATACAATTTGGCTTATCGAAGACAGGGGTTTTTGCTGAACTCCCTTTCGCCTCGCAAAAACGATGCCCTTATCGTCTAAACCGATCTAGATTTCATATTTTCCAATATCTATTGGCTCCGTAGGGATGGCAATGTTGTGCTTTTGTTTTGCCGGATGATAAGACGGAACTTAAGCCTAAAAATCTGACGTAAGCGAGAAGTGGCGTAGCTCAGTATTTAATCGCGACGAAGTGGCCGGAATCTTCATAATGAGATCTGGCATCTTTCGCAAGCATGATTGACCATCATTTTCCTTTACAATAATAATTATCAACCTCATTATTAGGCCATTCCGTTGCCACTTCTTGGAATTGGGGTAATCTCCTAAAAACTGGCCCAGTATGACTTGGTGGTATTAAGTATGCAATATTAGTGATTTTTTATTAGCGAGCGGCCGATTTTATTTATATAATCACTAGTGATTCGCCCCGGAGAACCGACGACCGTGGCGTGGCGTCAATGGCGTGCATTAGAAGAGGACTACGTTTAACAGTGGACAGGTAAAGGCTGATGATGATGATGATGATGACTCACCCTGGCTTCGCACGGGTAGAGTTCGCACCGCGGCATTTTTATAACTTACTAGCTGCACACCAGGGCTTTGCCCGCATGCAATCTTCAAATATGACAATAGAGGTAATGTGTTTTGGTCTTTGATTCACATGCTTCAGTAGCTTCAAATGCAAACGATGAAGTCGTAAAACAAACTATGAAGTCGTAAAACCTGTGCACCAAGTTTCGTCCCAGATCGGTTGTAAAATACGACCTGTAGAAGAGTACCAACAAAATGTCAGAGGAAAGGTAATTGAACTTGATGCAGAGACGCTTCGCTCACTTGGTCAATAAAATTAAAGCCGGAATAGCTGGATATGGCACAACCCTATCATCGACCATTATGATATATCTGGCGACCTGCATTACCTAACTTTTCTAATAAAAGGGCAATAGAGAAACAAACTTCGTTTTGCACTCGGAAAATAGAGTTCGCGAACGACTTTCCTCTAAATTTTGAAAAGTTCTACGCAAATGTAACTTTGTAGAGTAGCTTTTCTCAAAGGGGTAAGGGATTTCCTTCCTGTTAATGAAATGACGTAAAGTACTTCTATAATGGCAAAAGAAATTATACGTTATGACTTTGGAGTAAAGGTTATTTTGTTATTAACAAACTTTAATGCAATATAATTCGGTAAAGAAGTTTTTTTATAGGTTTTATCAATGAAAAAGTTTTTGTAAGAGATTTCTATTGAATTATGGTATCATTTATGTGTTTGTGGGCCCATCGTCCATTTATAGTTAAAGTTAATGGTTTATTGCGTCCTAAAAAAGGATTATTAATTTATTTACGAATGTTTTATTATCATTTCGGAGATCGTGGAGTTCGGACTATTTATTTATCCTTCAGCGGGCAAACAAAGTGTCCAAGGAGTACTTAAATCATTTTCTACCAGTCATCCTGGACTTACAAGAAAAACAGTCTAATGGACATTGGGAGCCTTATTAAAACTTCCAGATAAATATAGGCTAAATAGTTTTTTAAATTGGTAACTTTGTTGGATTTTGTGTTTTTTTCGTGTTTCGAGTTATTTTTATTGTTCTGTTTGTTACTAAAAAAACATTTAAAAAAATTTAGGTAGGAGCAATAGTTTATGTTGGAAATCTTTTAAAAACCGTAACCATTTCGAAAAGGAAAAAGATGTCAAGGAATAAGGAAATCTCAGAAGGAAATGAACCTTCGATATTGATTTGACGACCGGTTGGTCTAGTGGCTAGAGATCGTTCGAAATCGAACGGTCACGGGTTTCTTCCGAGTCATGGATGTAATATTCTTATCTACGTATGTTTATCCGTTATCTAGTGCCCATAGTACAGGGTATCCTAGTTTGGGGCTAGGTAATTGGTGTAGAAATGTCCCGAATATATTTATTTTTATTATTATTTATTATAATACACACTGTTTCACTGCTCTAACCAACAGAGCTATTCGCTGACTTCCGTAATTAATAATTTCTGTTTTCAAAATTTAGTTTTTATAAGCTTTTATTTAACTTGCAATGTTTGTATTTCTGTTTAGATCAAATCTTGCAATCTGAATTAGAACCGCTTTCTCTTATCATATGGAGTTGAATTTAAAACGTTGGTTCAGTTTTGATGACAATGTTTTTTCCTGGTAAGCATGACCTGATAGAAATCCAGGATAAGCTCCAGATAATATGTTATGCTTAAGATGTTGACTTACTCTATTGAATTAGGTTAATCCTGTAATGATAGAATAATATGAATTAATAAATAAATCAATAAAGGAACTCTTCAACGATTAAAGGCACAGACACGAAATGTTGTGTAAGCATTTTATT
Source organism: Alsophila aescularia (assembly GCA_946251855.1). NCBI lineage: Eukaryota > Metazoa > Arthropoda > Insecta > Lepidoptera > Geometridae > Alsophila > Alsophila aescularia. The sequence goes on from OX276373.1 coordinate 54,838,752, forward strand.
ATGATAGCCGGTTCTAAGAAACTTCGTGGCTACTAAATAATAGCATTTTTTTTTAGTTTTTTAAATAACTTATTTTTATCAAATCATTTGGCAAGCCATAGTACATTTTTATATACAATAATTCGCAAGCAAGCCGGCGGTTCAGTTGATCGTAAAAGGTCACTGTCAAGTGTCACCTTTGTTAAGTCATCCATACCAATATATATAAGTGAAACGTTGTTTGTTTGTTTGTTTGTTTGGGGGAGCTTTCACGCGATAACGGCTGGTCGAATTTTGATGAAATTTGGAATGAAGATAGCTTATACCCGGGAATAAAACATAGAACTTTTATTTTTATCCCGGAAATTGATAAGTGGGAAAAATGGAAAATGTTGATTACTCGCTGCAAGCAACGGTTGCCAAGGAAACGAAACAACAAGTCTGTATAAAAACATCAAGAGCGTTGGTACTATTCCTACTTTTGCATTGGTTTTTATTATTCTAGAAGAACATTTTTTCGCGATAAACTGTAAGTCCACGTGGATGAAATCGCGGGCGAAAGCTAGGTCATAGGTACCATTTATTGGACGTCCGAAAAGGGCAAACTGTTGTTACTAAATTTAATCTAAGTATATTTAAGAACAAAAGCTTTTATGCAGTAGCCACTTGAATGGGCTATCGCAATTAAATGCGTACACAACATTTCGTGTATGTGCTGTTAATCTTTGAGGAGTTCCATAGTCAGGAGCTAACCCAGAATGCAGCAACCATGTCATGGTTAAACTTAAATCCTACTATCATAATAAAATGCGTACACAAAATTTCCCGTCTGTGCAGCTCTCCGTTGAAGATTTCCTTTATCTGGAGCTGATCCTGGATGTCGATTCAGGTCATGCTAACCATAAAAATGCATTGTCATCGGAACTGAACCAACATTTAAAAATTATAGTCCGTAGGATAAGTGGAAGTGATTCTGATTCAGCTTGCAAGATTTGACCTAAACAAACAAACATACCTACATACATACATACACATACAAACATTGCAATTTAAATAAAAGCTTTTAATTAATCCTACCAGTATTCACACTAAATTAATATTATAAATTGAGAGTTTGTGATGAGTGTATGTGTATGTATGTATGTATGTTACTTCTTCACGCTGAAATGGCTGAACAGATTTTGATGATATTTGGTATGTAGATACTTTAGGTGCAGCTTTAGGTGCATATATCGATAATAATCATCATCATCTTCTCTCACACGGGAGAAATAGCAGGGCGCAACTAGTATACATATAAATATGTTTCTGAATCTAATACTGAGATCTACAACACAAGGGGTTGCGATTCCAGAAGTTTTCCGTGTGCATGGAATCATCATTCACCCTTACAAGGCTAACCAGCATGGGACCGTGGAGTACCAATCAGGAACGGGATGAACGCGTGTCAACAATCCGGATTCGACCCGGAATTATCGAAATTCAACCCGGATTCCTTTCGGAGATGCGAGAAATATTGGATAAGACATTTTTGTGACATTTAGGTACCTAACTGTTTTTAACCGACTTCAAAAAACATGAGGTTTTAAAGTTCAATACCGTTATAAACGTCAATACCAATATATAAAAGTGAAACGTTGTCTGTTTGTTTGTTTGTTTGTTTGTTTGTTTGTTTGTTTGTTTAGGGAGCTTTCACGCGATAACAGCTGGACGGATTTTGATGAAATTTAGAATGGAGATAGCTTAAACCCTGGAATAAAACATAGGATACTTTTTATCCCAAAAAAATGTAAGTCCATTGGAAAACTGGATAATGTGGATTACTTACTGTAAGGAATGGTTGCCATCACAGAATGGTATGTGGTTGCCATGGAAACGAAATAACAAGTCTGTCAAAAAACATCAAGAGCATTGGTGCTGTACCTACATTTGCATTGGTTTTTAATATCCTAGAAGAAAATAGGATGCTTTTTTTTCGTGATAAACAGTTCGAAGTCGCGGACTCGAAAACTAGTACATAATACGAGTAGACTGTTAAACTCATTACCCATCCATTGCTTTGCCGTACTCGGGTAAAAATAAATGACAGTCAAATTGATAACCTCCTAGTTGATTAAAACACCTAGATTTGCTTCCTTAAACTCCAAAAACTTGGAATAACGCAAAATGTTCTCTATATACCACATCCAAGAAATCCTCGCTCCTTATATTAAATCGCTCGATCCCAGCGGACTTCTTAACAAGCTGCTTATTTACTTATGCGTTATTACTTCCAGTTATGAGAAAAATCTGATGAAAAGCCTATTTGGAATACGAGATTCATACCGGTCGGTGCGATGCTTCCCGACGGGTTATTGCGTAACTTATTGAGCGTTTGCAACTGGTAGGAGTCGTGCTATTTTATTACCCGACTGCGGTTATGTTTTTGGGTTATGTATGTATGTATGTATGTATGTATGTTCCTTTGGCTGGTCCAACAGTCTAAAGGCCTGAGATTTTGATAAATGAGGTATCATTAGATTCGTCTTAATCACGAGAGTGACATGTTTTAGTTTTTTTTTGAAAATAACCCTTAATCTTGCCTTTAAATCGTCACTACATTTTCTTTTTTGGTTGTAATACCAAGAAATAAATAGATCTTCTAAATAAATTATTACTTGATACAATTCATATAAATAATAACTTTTGAGCTTTCAAAGTCGTAAATCTGTGTATATGTTATGAAAAGTGACAATTTAAAAAAACAGCATTTTTTTTTCGTTTATGATGTAGTGCTGGCCGCCCGAGAGACTTTAGGTATAAATATGTCACGGTACTATTTTAAAGGTAAGTATATTTTATGTCGTCATACATTTTTCATCAACATTAATAAAATCACGAATATTAGCCAGTATGTGATTGGATCGAACCTGGAAACATACGGTTGACTAGTCTCAAGGTTTCAATGGGCGTGGTTTTAAACAGTATGGGTAGTTCATACAAAAAAAGTGTTTGGTGACTTTCGCATTCAAGCAATCCAAGGGAAACTCGACCCTACGTCAATGAATAATTGTTTAATTGCGTCATTGCTCAAAAACGGTGAAGAAAACATAGTGATGACACCGGCAAGTTTAACTCGTAGACGCGCGTAAGACCGAATGGGCCAAATGCCCATACATTTTTATTTTTACAAAAAGAAAGTTGTCGTCACGGGACGCCTGGAAGATGGAAAAAATGTCCGATAGCAGTGTTAGTGAAAGGAATTTGACTCCACCTGACACCACAATAACAGCTGCGAACATGACGAACGGGCTTTAACCAGCAAAATCAAGAAAATATTACGACAAGCATTTTTTTCATTAAAAGTAAGTTTCTATTGCATGAGTGTAGATAAAGTAGTGTATGAAACGGCACCAAATTAGGTATTAAAACCCTCGAGTGATACTATCAAAAAACTTGCTTATGGCTCGTTTTTATACGCTTTATATTAGCTTCACTTGTATGTTTGTATGTTTGTATCGACTCCTTTGGACGCTATTTTGACCCACTTTAAACGGTCAGATTTCATTCAAATTTCGCACACCTGTAAAAGACCGATGACAAGGCAATAATTAGAAAAAAAGAAAAAAAACGCTCTTATAAAAAAACCAACTAAAAAATAAAAAAATAATTTTAATAGTGTAAATAAGAAAAAAAAAGATTTATTTAACAAAAAGTGTGGGGTGCTTCTTAAGATATTATCGAAATGATAATCCTTCTTCTCATATCTGTCAATGAAATATTTATAACTATTGACCCACGCTACCCACGATTTTTTTGAAATAAATCATTTTTTTCTTATTTACACTATTAAAATTTATTTTCTATTTTTTAGTTTGGTTTTCTATATAAAGCGTTTTTTTAGTTTTTTTTAAACTATTATTTATTTAAACTCGCTCTCGAGTTTTAAAAGCCTTCTTTATGCAACCGTTTCATAAACTATTTTTGTTATTAGAATAGCTGTGCGTAAAGTATGTCATATTTTTTTGAGTTCATTATCAGGATTTTACAAATGAATTATAATTAATGGGTTCTTTACCTCAAAAGGATTTTTTTTATTTTAAAGGACATTTTTTATTTTATTTTAGGTCTAGGCAATCGTTTGACCACGAACTCATCTAATGGAAAGCGATGATGTGGTCGAAAGTGTAGCACGCTTGCCTTGTAGGTACCTATTCACTCTTGATTTGAACACTCCTGGGTTATATTTTACCGGAAACACTGACGAGGGCAGGGTATTCCACTCCTTTGCAGTTCTCATAAAGTGAAGTGAATTTGTAGTTAAATCAGAAAAAAAATATGCGATTATATACATATTTGTAGTTGGTAAACTGACCACGACCTATGTCGATGTATGGGGATAACAGTTTTCCAACGGAAAAATTAAGTTTGTAGGGAGAACCCTCGGTGCGCGAGTCCGACTCGAATTTGGCCAGTTATTTTATTATTAAAGCGCAATTGCACGCTTGAAGTCGAGTCATTTTTAATTCGATTTCAATGTTCGTGAATGTATGTAGTTTTGGAAAGTGCCCATACTGGATGACTTGGGTGTAGTTACAAACAATATACATTATTGTTTCATACAAATGAAAGGAGCCGTCTGGACTGCCTACTGCGGTTCCCATGTCAAAACAAAGGTTTTGTTACAATAGGATATAGGAGGCTTGTAAGCCAATGCCGAAGTTATGCTACGGACTGCGATGATCAGAGCAAGACGATTAACTTGCGACCACGGCAGAGATCTTGAGACAATATCAATTACTTTATTTTGCTAATGACTTAACCACATTTTTTGTTTGTCTGTCCGTCTGTAATTCCGGTTGCAACTCAAATTTCAAGCACTTCTCGATTAGCTATCCGGCTGAAACTTTCAGGGTAGCTAACAACTCGACGACAAAACATTTTAAAAAAAAATGACTCCGTCCACTTGGCTCCCCTAACATTGATCCCCTGGGGTATTCATTTGGATTATTTGTCCACACGGATCCTCTGGAAAAGAAGAACCACTGTAAGATCCCCTGGGGGATTTATTTGGACTGAGACATATATAAAAAAAAAAAAAAAAACAAAAACAGAGGACTTCCTCATGGTCCTAGGTTAAAATATAACCTGCCTCGTCTATTCCCGTTGTCCCCCAGTTGTGGATATCGAAACAAACCATTTGGCATTGTCCCTCAGTACAGTTGACAAATGACTGATGTCAAAGTGATATGTCAAACATCAAAGTCATACGTCAACACTTGTCAAGATCTCATCGATAGCTTTATTTTGGATGACAGCTGTCAAACTTAAAAGGGCTATAACTCTGAAACTATTGATCCTAGACTAGCATTTTCTTTACAGAAGTGATAGATCTCTTCGATATCTTCGTTTTGGATGACAGTTGTCAAACTTAAAAGGTATATAACTTGGAAACTATTGAACTTAGACTAGTATTTTCTTTACATAAGTGATAGATCTCATCGATATCTTCGTTTTGAATGACAGCTGTCAGACTTAAAAGGGCTATAACTCGGAAACTATTGATCCTAGACTAGCATTTTCTTTACAGAAATGATAGATCTCATCGATATCTTCGTTTTAGATGACAGCTGTTGTTCACTAATTTAGCTTTTCCTGAAATCCCCACCGGTAGGGACGGTCTGGTGAGTATTTCAGGAATAATCCGTTCTTTTAGTTAAATACGTTAAAAAACAAGGTCAATAAGTTTGAAAATCGACTGTTTCCCCACTTTCTACCTTTTATTCACCCAGCCTCTCCCTTCACTTCTCCCATTCCTTCCCTCCCCGCACACCCTCCACTACTCCTTTCCCTCACCCACTCTCTGCTCACTTTTCCCCAAACTGTCACTTTGACACAAATTAATTAATTGTTGCCATAGATTGTTGCCTATAATTATGTCGATAAGTGATTGGACTTTTTGTTTTGCAGATGGTGTGACTACGAGTCGTATATTTTGTAGCTTACTTGTTGTCACACCAAGCAGTGTGACCCCGAGTATAAATAATTCCTCGTGTTCACACCAGTGTGACAAAACTGTGTGACCACGAGTCTGTCGCCGGGGATCCATGTAGACAAAAAATCCAAATGAAACCCCCAGGGGATCCATCTGGACTAAAAATCCAAATGAATCCCCCAGGGAAACCGTGTGGACAAATAATCCAAATGAATCCCCCAGGGGATCCATGTTAGGGGAGCCAAGTGGACGGAGGCAAAAAAATTAGCCGTCATGGGACGCCTGGAAGATGTGAAACATCGAATATAGCCAAGCTGAGGCGAAAAGAGCCAACGAGTCACGAGCGTCGCGTCGCTACGCTGCTTGATCGCCACGCCAACAGTCGGCAGTACCCCCTTACCGCGTTATTAGATGTTCACACATCAAAAGACGTCGTTTTTAGATTAGTTATTTAATCTACATTTGCTGAAAATTAAACTTATATATCATATTTTTTTACTTTGAAGGTAAGGAAAATACCCGTCAGCAATTCACACACCGAAAATAACAATGGCGACCGCAGCAGAGAGATTTCTGAGTCAATTGCAATTATTTTATTTTATGAATGAGACTTAGACTTTTTTGTAATCGTTTTTAAGAGACTATAGTATTCCATAATAAAAAACAACCAAAAAATACCAAAATAACAATAAACGACTTCAAATGGGTTAATTAAAAATTACATATCAATTTCGATGAAATTTATGTGGACCTTCACAGAAAGTCTCCGCTATGAATTATAAGTAGAATGAGAAATGAATTAGCATTACTTCGAATGGAGAACTTCTTTGTTTTTGAATTCGATTGGAAATTTCCATACGGGATGTATGAGACTATTTTTGTAAACACTGGGGAAAAAAGATTACAATCAAAAAAATATTATTCATTTACCTGCCTCAAATACAGATTTCTTGTATGGCAGACCTTTTAATCATAATTTTACAACAACCTGACTTAAAAAAATAAGGGTCATTCGTTTCTGTAGCTATGCTAAGCTAAGCTATAATATCATCCAGTGGATACCAGCCCTAACCCAGCGAAATCAGAGTAACAGCGGATACAATGAACCGGTCATTCCCAACAGTTCCCAGCCTCTCCACGGTTCATGGACGTTACTGGGAAAGTGAGAACTTGTGTAATTATACAAAATGACCAGAATAATTGCTGGGTTAGTATATCTGTTAATTGATTTCGTAATGTTTCCTGGTATTGGATTGGAAATTGTTTAACCTATTGTAAGAGGAAGGTATTGTGGTTAGCGCGGTTGTTTATGTAGTTTATTGTTGTTTGTTACAATCTAAAAGAATATTTCAACTGAATATTATATGTTACTAGCTATTTCCCATTACTCCCTGACTATGGCGAAGCAAGGGAAGGGTAATGAGTTTAACAGTCTATGTATTATGTATGTATGTGGATGTTCGACCATAGCATCGCCCCCTTTGGTCTAATTTTAGCAAGCGAGGAATCAGTCGATTCGTTTTCATTTATAGAGTGTCGTAGGCTATATTTTTACCCGACTACGGCGAAGCAAAGGAATAGTTATGTGTCCAAACTAAAAACTTGGTCCAATTTTGACAAGCGAGTTATCAATCGACTCATCTTCATCGCAAAAGTGTCCTAGGCAATATTTTAAGCGACCGTAGTCGGGCTTATGAACTTGTCTTGTTTTATAATTATACACATTAAATGTTTATTTTAATATATTGGAGGCGTTATCTTTACGACGCGAAGTTAATTGCAATATTAGCCGTGTTCGGTTGGTCAGTTCAGAATACAGCGAATAGATGGCGTTACCGTCCCCGTAAGACGGGCTTGCAAACTAAACGGAAAATTTGGAGGATGTAGTACCTGTCACGGTAGCTGAATTGGTAAAGGCATGTGCCGCGCAGAGGCACGGAATGATGCGGGTTCTAACCCCATCCATGTTTTTTTTTCACTTAGAATATTATTAGATATGTTCTCGCTAAGCAGGCATTAATGCTTAAATCATATATAATTTATGTACATATACATTGTTATATTTTTCTCTAAGTTGTAACATCTTTTTATTAACCGAGTACGGCGAAGCAAGGGAAAGGTAATGAGTTTAACAGTATATGTATGTATGTATATAGTTTGTGGATGTTCCACCATAGCGTCGCCCCTATAGGTCCGATTTTGAAAGGAAAGGTATCAATTGATTCGTCTTCATCACAAAACTATCATAGGCTATTTCTTTGCCCGACTGTAGTGAGGTTTTAGTTTTAGAACCTATGTCTTGTTTTATTTTCGTCCAATCTGGACGAAGGGTGGTTAGCTTGGATTGCACTTTATTTTAGATTTTCCATTTGTCTAACTTACAGTTTGGCTGAAGTAAGCTTCATATTTTCCATTTGTCTGACTTACAGTTTGGCTGAAGTCAGCTTCATATTTTCCATTTGTCTGACTTACAGTTTGGCTGAAGTAAGCTTCATATTTTTCCTTCGTTATTTTTTAACATGGATTTCCGCAAAGTAACTGATATTGGGTCTGTCTACAGTAACTATCATACTACTTAGTATTATAAATGTAACTCAGTCTGTTTCTTAACTTATTACAACCAAACGGCTGGACCGATTTTGATGACATAGTGTGAATCATTAGGAAGGACATAGCCTTTTAATTTACGTTTTACTCATGCTAAATGTTATAGTAAGCAAAGCCGCGGGGCTTATAACTTAGAAAAAAAGAGGTGAAAATATTCAGGACTCCTTCTAGCTCCTCATCATTATCGGCCTATACTTGTCCACTCCTGAACGTAGGCCTCTCCTAATGCACGCCACTGTGCCCGGTGTTCAGCTCTCTTAAACCAGTTTCTGCCAGCCGCTTTTCGCAGGTCATCACTCTACCTGGCCACAGAGCGTCCTACTCTACGTTTGCCTAAGCGCAGTCTCCACTCGAGAACTCGCCTACCCCAGCGGTTATCGGTTTTTCGGGAAATGTGACCAGCCCACTGCCACATTAGCTTGCTTATCCTTGGAGCTATGTCGGTTGCTTTGGTTCTCCGTCGGATCACTTCATTACAAATCTTGTCCTTTAGAGAAACTCCAAGCATAGCTCTCTCCGTAGTTCGCTGAGCGACCTTAAATTTGTGGATTAGTCTGACCTTAAGTGTCCACATTTGACTGGTAGGACGCACTGATTGAAGACATTTGTCCCCAGGCACTGCGGTATGGACGACGAGAAGACTTGACGAAGCTTGCCGAATGCTGCCCAACCCAGCTGAATTCTTCTGTTGGCTTCCTTCTCAAAGTTTTTCTTACCTAATTGAAATATTTTCCCAAGGTAAACAAATTGTTGGACAACTCAAGAGGTGCACCATTGACTGCAACTGGTTCCAGGTCAATATAATCGTTAAACATGATTTTGGCCATCGACTTTCGAGAAGCATCGAATTGGCTGGTCATCATACTTTGCATGTCTTGCAGCGACTTCGCCCTATGGATGACATCGCCGGCAAATTGTACGAGTGAGATGTTCTCGCCTGTGATATTAATGCCAATTTCTTTCCAATCCAGAGTCTAAACATATCTTCCAAGGCAATAAGTAACATTTTTAGGGATATAACATCTCCTCTCTAGCTGAGAGTTCACAGGTACTTAAAAGGAAGCCAGAACGTTTCTGAAACGCATTTTCCAACGTGTATAAAGGTGGGGTACAATATAAGGACGCTGTAACTGTTCTTATTTACTAGGTGTACACCTCCGCAGTCGGATAAGTGCAGTGAGTTAGGGTTGGCACGCCAGAGTTCGAGATTCTTGCAAGTTCTTCTCGAATGGTTGTTTTCCCTATCTGGTTGTAGTAATATTTAACTTTCGTTTTTTTTAGGACGAATTGAACAGTTCTGGTACCTTCTAAGTAATAACGAGACGTCGTTGACCATCGTTACTAATGTAAGTTACCTATTGGTCAACAAGCCTATTTTGAAAAGTTTTAACTGCTAAACCTGTAGATGTCAATTTCCTTTTTTGTATGGATTTTGACAGATGTTAATACTAATTAATGTTGACGTCTACAGGTACAGCTGTTAAGCATTTTTTTTATTTCATAAGATAAGAGATCAATACTTTCAGTATACATTTGTTTTTTTCTTTATTCACAGAAAAAGCTATGAAAAACATAAAAATAATATCTAATTATATTAATATACTAGTTTTCCCGCCAGCAACTTCGTCCGCGCTGACTACTGTTTATCGCGAAAAAAAGCATTCTGTGTTCTTCTAGGATATTAAAAACCATTTCAAAAGTAGGTATAGCACCACTCTTGATGTTTTTTGACATACTTGTTAATTCGTTTCCATGACATGGTTTCGTTTCCGTTTCTTACAGCAAGTAATCAACATTTTTTCAGTTCTTGCAGTTTTTCCGTGGAAACTTACAATTATCCGGGATAAAAAGTATTCTATGTTTTATTCCAGGGTATAAGCTATCTCCATTCCAAGTTTCATCAAAATCCGTCCATCCGTTATCGCGTGAAAGCTTCCCAAACAAACTAACAAATAAACAAACAAAGTTTCACTTTTATATATTGGTATAGATATTTGATTTTATTTGCATTAATTTAATTAATCACAATCCTTTTTTTTACACTCACATTGCTTGTCAAAATACTCGAGTGGTTTTAAAAAAAAACACAAATATTGCTTCTGAAATTTTAACTGATCCGTTACAACCCTAATCACAGAGCTATATCAAAGTACCGGAACTCAACACCGCTCTGTTTCCAACCCCGCCACCCTAACTATTTACCCCCCTATTCAACTATTTATAGTACCCGAGTATTTCTTAACTTTATCTCTATTAACTTTATTAACTGGTCCCGGTTCTTTGTTGTTACTCCTTTTCAATCACAGGTGGCGACTTATTATTAAAAGTCTTATTAAAAATCAGTAGCCGAGGACCTATACCAGTGTCATTGGATTGTAAAGATATAGGCCTCTCCTTATGCGCGCCACTGAGCCCGATGTTCAGCTCTTCTAATGTAATTGCTGCCAGCTACTTTACGTAAATCGTCGCTCCATCTGGCCGGAGGGCGTCCTACACTACGTTTGCTTATACGTGGTCTCCACTCGAAAACTCTTCTGCTCCACTGTTTATCGGTTGTGACCGGCCGATTGCCACTTCAGTTTGTTAATTCTCTGAGCTATGTCGGTGACTTTCGTTCTCTGCCCAATCATCTCGTTTCGGATGCGGTCCCAAAGAAACCCCGAGCATAGCCCGTTCCATAGCTTGCTGAGCGACTTTAAATTTGTGGATCAGTCTCACATTCGTTTCTGCTCCGTATGTGTCGGATACGCACACATAGACTATAATTAACTCGTAAGCTAGTTAACCTTAGATAGCCGTTATAATTTTGTTAGTGGTTTTTTAGTTCCGTTCTGTATGATTATAGGAGAAAAAAATGCCAAATATTTCGTAAACAGAACCAAACAGAAAATTAAAGTATATTAAATGTATATTTTTCAAAGTAGTTGTTATTCATATCTCAAACTTGAATTGATCGCTATTGGCTCGATTTCGTTTTTTTTTTTGTGGATAATCATTAAATTGAAACCTTCAATTTTGAACTCAGTTTTTACTAAAAAAAAAAAAATAGTGAATGATTGGTGAACTGATATCTTAATTTTATTTACTAAATTAACTTCATAATTAAGAAAAATTACAAACAAATAGGCAATTTATTTGTATGGAACCATGCATAGGTTAACACATTAATAATAAAAAGGCGGAAGTTTGTATGTATGGTTGTTACTCCTTAAGGTGCAACTTTTCGCTTAGCGCGCCAAATTCAAATTTTACCTTCATTACGCATCGTGGGTTCATGAAAAGTTATTTTGCGGTAATAAATGGGTTGTATCAAGAAATTAAAGTTAAAATTATCACCTAGATAATATTGGTTTAGGTACAATTGTCAATAACCTAATTTTCATCTTGGTTTTTGGTTTATTGACAAATGTACATATACTAGCTAGCTACTAGCTTTAACCTTGATTTTTTGGTTGGTGAAATTTCATGATACAACCTATTTATTGCAGCAAAATAAGTTTTTAGTAATGAAGCTGTAATTGACAAAAAACGCAAGAAAATATGGCGCGCTAAGCGAAACGTTGCACCTTAATGCTCAAACGGCAGAACGGATTTGGATGGAATTTGGTATCAGGATAGCTTATATCCTGGATTAACACATAAGCTACTTTTAATTATCATCATCTACGCGGGAAAACCGCGGGGCGCAGCTAGTCAGTTATCCATACCAATATATAAAAGTGAAACGTTGTCTGTCTGTTTGTTTGTTTGTTTGGGGAGGTTTCACGCGATAACGGCTGGACGGATTTTGATGAAACTTAGAGTGATGAGCTTATACCCTGGAATAAAATATGGGATACTTCTTATCCCGGAAAATTGTAACTTTCCACGGGAAAACTTGAAAAACTGGAAAATGTTGATTATTCACCGTAAGAAACGGTTGCCATGGAAACGAAATAAAAAGTATGTCAAATAACATCAAGATTGGTGCTATACCTACTTCGCATTGGTTTTTCATATCCTAGAAGAAAATAGGATGCATTTTTTCTCGATAAACTGTAGTCCGTGCGGACGAAGTCGTGGGCGGGAAAACTAGTAAGTTGATAAGTAGGAAATTTACGCGCAGATTACATTGGATAGAACGCGTGGACTTTGCAGTGCTCCTGTGAAGCAACTTTAAATCAACCATTAACGCCCGGCATCCCCCATACAATTTTTTTTTAAATTCTTTTCATGTAATCGAAAAAAAAACATGTTTTTTGAACACCTGTAGCTGTTATGAATATATGTCCCAAATTTCAACATTGTAGTGTTAATTCTTTCTGAATAAACTGGTTGTGACATACAGAGGGACGGACAGAGAGACGGACATGGCGAAACTATAAGGGTTCCTTGTTTGGTTCCAAAAAATTTGCCGCACCCAAATATTATAAGTTATCAACTTCGCGAACACACAAAGCTAGCTAAGCAAAGGCTCTCTGTTGTTAGGAAGCAAAGCTTACTCTAAGTTAAACTTAAGTTTACTTAGGCCGCTGAGTGAATAGGCAAGTTCTTTGTTAACAGGACATTATTAACACCGCTTGAGCTGCTTAAAACATAACTTGGAGCCTCCCTTTTGAGTCTGCTTGATGATTTATGCAAGCTTTATTGTCACTGGTTATTAATATAGAACTATAGATGACGTATTATGTTGGGAACTTAACTACGGGCGGTGCCTGTAAGTACGTATGCGATGATTAATAGATCAAGAACAAGATAGATAGATAGATAGATAGATAGATAGATAGATAGATAGATAGATAGATAGATAGATAGATAGATAGATAGATAGATAGATAGATAGATAGATAGATAGATAGATAGATAATATTTTATTGTACACCAAAAATTACAACAAATAGGAATAATCTTATAACAAAAGTACAACGGGCAGACTTATCGCTAAAAGCGATCACTTCCAGTCAACCTTTGGATGGATAGAAATAATGGAGTACGAGAGGATGGCAGTGTAAATAATTAAAACAAATAATTAATAATATAAAATTATAAATATTAATTATATATATTAATATTTATGAAATAATAAATAAAAATAAATAAACATATACATACATGCCATTAAATACAAATACACATACTATAATAAAATTAAACGAATATAAATAAAAATAATCTATACTTATAATAAAACTCTAACAGGTCCAATTCTGTACATTGAAAATATTTAGTTTTTTTTTTTGGGGGGCTGTTCTATATTTGATACTGAAGCCAAAGAGTTTTTTTTTCGTCTGTTGTCTGTCTGGCTGTCTGTCTGTCTATCTGTTTTTTATCTTGGCAAGGCATCACGCCTAACCTACTCAATGAATTCAAATGAAACTAGGCATAATTTGAGCTCATATTACGAGGTAGGACATGGGATACTTTTCATCACGAAAAGTTAAGGGGAAAGAAGTTGAAAGATTTTTGTAAGAACACGTATCACGCTGAAACTACTGGACGGATTTTCATGCAACTTGGCACAGTTATAGTTTATATGATGATTTAAAATTAAAGTCCTTTTTTTCCCGAAAATATAAAGAGTTCCTGTGGGATAGGGGTCCAAATTCAGAAAATTAAATAAATGCAGTAAAAAAATTTGGAGTCTGTTTTATATTAGGTACTGAAGCCACAACTGTTTTATTTTTCTTATTTTCTGTCGGTCTGTCTGTCCATCTGTCTGTATCTTGGCATAGCTTCACGCCTAAACTACTCAATGAATTCAAATGAAACTTGGTATGATTTGAGTTCATACTTCGAAGTACATTGAAGGACATTGGATACTTTTTATCCCGAAAAATTTAAGGGTTCCCGCAGGATAGGGGTGGAAAGTTATTTAAAAGTAAGTGTTTAAAGTAATCTGCATGATATTAATATACCAGTGATATTTTTAAACAAATGTCATTTTTTGTAAGAGATTAATGAAAATCACCAGGATTTGTTTGTTTACGACTGTTAGTTTTCTTTATTTTTATTTTTTTAATATAGCACACCTTATCGCGTTTTTTTATCACCTTTCGTCGCTTTTAGCGGCTATCTTGTTCTTGATCTATTAATCATCGCATACGTACTTACAGGCACCGCCCATAGTACCTATAATCTATGTATTTTCCTATGTCTGTATCCTTTTATTTTATTGGTGTCAATAATGAGTTAATCTATCTATCTATCTGTCTATCTATCTATCTATCTATCTATCTATCTATCTATCTATCTATCTATCTATCTATCTATCTATCTATCTATCTATCTTGTTCTTGATCTATTAATCATCGCATACGTACTTACAGGCACCGCCCATAGTACCTATAATCTATGTATTTTCCTATGTCTGTATCCTTTTATTTTATTGGTGTCAATAATGAGTTAATCTATCTATCTATCTGTCTATCTATCTATCTATCTATCTATCTATCTATCTATCTATCTATCTATCTATCTATCTATCTATCTATCTATCTTGTTCTTGATCTATTAATCATCGCATACGTACTTACAGGCACCGCCCATAGTACCTATAATCTATGTATTTTCCTATGTCTGTATCCTTTTATTTTATTGGTGTCAATAATGAGTTAATCTATCTATCTATCTGTCTATCTATATATCTATCTATCTATCTATCTATCTATCTATCTATATATCTATCTATCTATCTTGTTCTTGATCTATTAATCATCGCATACGTACTTACAGGCACCGCCCATAGTACCTATAATCTATGTATTTTCCTATGTCTGTATCCTTTTATTTTATTGGTGTCAATAATGAGTTAATCTATCTATCTATCTGTCTATCTATCTATCTATCTATCTATCTATCTATCTATCTATCTATCTATCTATCTTGTTCTTGATCTATTAATCATCGCATACGTACTTACAGGCACCGCCCATAGTACCTATAATCTATGTATTTTCCTATGTCTGTATCCTTTTATTTTATTGGTGTCAATAATGAGTTAATCTATCTATCTATCTGTCTATCTATCTATCTATCTATCTATCTATCTATCTATCTATCTACCTATCTATCTATCTATCTATCTATCTATCTATCTATCTTGTTCTTGATCTATTAATCATCGCATACGTACTTACAGGCACCGCCCATAGTACCTATAATCTATGTATTTTCCTATGTCTGTATCCTTTTATTTTATTGGTGTCAATAATGAGTTAATCTATCTATCTATCTGTCTATCTATCTATCTATCTTATTTTTAGAAATTATTTTAGATTGTTTATATTTCTGAAATGGTACACTTTTACCCCGTCTACCCAAGGGTGATTCAATATCTAGTGATCTCTACAATCACCCCATAACGGGATCGTGACATGTTTCCAATAATCTTGTATACATACATACATACACTGTTAACTTAATTACCCTTCCCTTGCTTCGCCGTAGCCGGGTAAAAATATCGCTCTATACGTGAATATTGTCTAACACGATGTATTCACAACTAGCTGCGCCCCGCACCTTCTCCCGTGTCCAGTCTTTGTCACCTCGTGCACCCCCCTTAGGGAAGGAGTTTCAAAATACTTTCCTTAGTATTATTTTTGATTGGGTAGGTACTCAATGTAAAGGTATTTACTTCTAACTTCAATTCTGTAGGTTCACCGGTGTAGGCTGAGCGTTATCCATGTCAGTCAATCATGGTTCTGTCACAGAATAAATAATAGTACAAGTACAGAAGGCTAACTGAGTAAAGTCATTTAAATAAATAGCGACTCTCGCTACAACGCTATAAAGTGCAATTTAACTCGCACGGCGCTGAGAGCTTTCAATTATATTTACCTAGAAGACGCTCGCCCACCGCGTGCAGGCCAGAATGCACCGTATCACAACGCGCGAGAACTTCCATTGCTCTAACCGTTTCAGAATCGCTCTGTCCCTTTTTCGCTTGGTAGGGTTGTATAAAGATATTATGACTAGGTACTTGTACTACTAATTATTCTGTGATATGTTATGACTTAAATATTGTAACAGAATAAATAAGTAATAATGTATTATGTTATTACTTATTATTATAAATTAAAATAGTTCTATTACATACAATGACATTCTTATCAGAATAAACCTACTACCTCATTTTTACTAACTAACTATCCCGTTTTCAGAAAGCCGATAAGTTTAGTGAGACACCTACCTACGTGTCGTTGGTTGATTATGATTATATCCTATAGGTATTGCACTTTGATGAATAAAGGTGGCTGTCTGAGTTCCATGCTTTTTAATGAGTGAAAAATAAATTGCTACCTACGTAATAAAAGGTATTAAAAGTATGTAGGCTACTTACTAAGTCAGCACAGTAATTCATTTTCCGATCAACAATACCTACTATAATCAATTATAAAATTACGTTGATCGATTGAATAAACGACTTTATTTCTGCGCGGAAAAACCTTAAATATGCGTAGCTTCGGTATGGAACACAAATGAAATAACATAAAACTATAGGAACCTACGTAATAAAAAAATATCAATATCCAACTACATAACTAGGACCTATTATAGGTATTACAATTTATTACCTTTCAATATCCTTTGGAAGCGTAAAGAATGACAATTCGTCATTTCTGTCACTATTCAAACAGCCGAATGCTATGCAGTACTTTCTAGCTTTCTTCTTGGTACTCATAATTAAAACACGAATAAAGTTTGTCAATAACTTTACGTAAGTAGGTGCTCTATCGCTAAGTACCAGGCGCGCGACTCATCGAGCGCACGCTTGACACTCGACTGAACGGACCCGAATATTGGGTCCTCGAATTTTTTGTACTTGTTGCAGAGTGCGACCGCCCTGGTTCTGTTTATGGTCATCATCATGATCATTACCATCAGCCGATAATCCGTCCACTGCTGGACGCAGGCCTCTTCTAATGCACGCCACTGAATTCGGTCTTCAGCACTCCGCGTCCATTTTCTGCCACCCGCTTTTCGCAGGTAGTGACGACCTGCGAAAAGCGGGTGGCAGAAAACCTGGCCACTTGGCCACAGGGCGTCCTACACTACGATTGCCTAAACGTGGTCTCCATTCGAAAACTCGTCTACCCTAACGGTTATCGGTTTAATAGGTACAGATAAATATTCTAAGCGAAAACGAATATGCTAAAATCAAGAGTGAGTGAGATTCACAGACATACCTATAATACTTTTCTATACGTTACCGAGTCTATGTCTGTATCACAAAAAGGTTTACAATAGTTCACTGTTCAAACTGAATTACTATTTGTGCAAGCGTGGTACATACTTGCTATGTTCTATGTGATATTCTCAAGAATATATAATAGTACTGGAACGATGTCATCCTTTTTCCTCACCCCCATTCCCCCTCTCCCCCAATTATAGCTAAGAAGCATCTCGTTTACCTCAGCTTTCAAACATAGCCAAACCGCAGCTTAATTCGTTCGAATGCTACGATTCGCATCTCTTCCTCCCCCCCCCCCCCTCCCCCTCCCTGCATCTCCTGCAAATAGAAATAACATAAACAATAGGTACAATGGGCGGTCTTATCGCTCAAAATGATCTCTTCTAGACAACCTTACGATGGAAAGAAGTTAATTGCTAATAAGGGTCGGTAGTGTGGCAATATTAAATTTATATACAAATTTAATGTAAATAATAAGAAATAAATAAAATATAAAATAAACCACATAGTAATAGTTACTTAAATACTATGTTAAAATATATAGCTATAAGTAATAATAAACTTACATACATATAAGTGTATAATTATACATACATATCAAATCAGTGCTAGTCAGGCAAGTTAAATCCTGTGAGGAGCTGGAGAGGTAAAAAAAAACACTAGGGTCTTAAAGCATTTAATTTCAAAATCAAAGTTTACTGATTATAGCTGAAGGAAACGTGTAGTGTGCAGTAGATGGAATCTATGCCATGCAAATGTGGAAGTGTTCGTAAGAGGGATTTGCGGCTGCAAACCCCTTAGGTGCCCGTTGAAGGAGCAGGTGAAGGCATCCGTCGACTTCTATTTTCTTCTGCTACGCTAACTCCTCCTACCTATTATATACATTGTGTGCTTGGAATCCCCTTGAGCTAGTGAGCTGGTGTACACCCTCGGGGGACCACCTCGCGACAGTACTACGGCTTGGTAAATACTTTCCAACAAATAGGATTTTTATAGAAATAAAAACGTATTTAGTAAGTATTCATCTTTATCAAATTGCAACTCGTAAGTATGTCAATTATATAGGATACCTACTTTTTGTAGGATCCACTTATATTCCATGTTTTGTCTATATTTTCGAACATAAATTGTTTGTTTTATTTTAATACTCGCCCAGGCTTCCAACGGGTAGCGCTCACACCGCGGCATTTAACTTAATTTTCTTATATCCATCCTAAATTCAAAAACAAAACGCCAGTTATTCAAAATCTTTGGCAGCAACGATCGTGGTGTTTTTTGACCATAGACAAATGCAATAATACTTACGTATGTACTTGACAGACATGTCATTATTTCGTTTTCCATGGCTACATGGCATTCCGTTCTGTTTTTTTTTTGATACTTTGGCATAGAATACCTATTATCTTGGGTAACATTTTTGCGATTTTCGTAGAAATTTTCTTCTTTTTTTTAATCACTGCCCTTGTTACTCGGCTGATAATGTAGCTTTCTATAGGTGAAAGAATTTTGTAAATCGATTCAGTATTTTTTGAGTTTATCCATAACAAACAAACAAACATACAAAAAAACTAATCTTTCCTCTTTATATTAGTGTAGATTATTTGATTTGGTAACCTGAAGAATAAGAACAAAAAAAAAAGACAGTTTGAAAATCACTTTGAATTTGTAGGTACAGTACCTACTTCCTTCTAAATGCAATTTGTTAGGTATTAAAACAATGGCTGGTTTACATAATTGGTTAGATTGTAATCGGTTGATTTTAGCCCGGGAGCTAAACACTGACTATCGAGCAAGTGGTATGTAAACAGTGAGGTAGATAAATTACTAGGCTATAAACTACAGGGCATAAATCTAATTTAAAGTGAGAACATACTAGCTACTCAGGCGTGAATCACATAAATTGGGTGCAACGCAAACATTTGGCTTCTTTAGCCTCAGTCACAATCAGAGTGGCGTTTAGCATGAGAAGTGACTGTAATTCCCGCTACAGTAGGGTTAGTGTCAAAATCGTCGTTAGATATCCCCATTAACGGGGATTTGGTTTATTTATCTCATAATCCAAGTGAGTGCAAATTCATGCTGACGTGGATTTTGACGATATTAGCCTCATAATGGGCAAGTGACAAAATCCATGTAAAATAATAAGATTTTCCCTTATCCTGGGAAATTGCATGCCCAGATGGAAAATTCTACTGCCTTATTTTTATGTGATGAATAAAACTTATAATAGTACCGCAGGTACCTACTACTTAAGTTACTATAGATACTAGGTTACTGCTAAGGTATAGGATACGCTTGTATGTTACGGATGCAGAGTATAATTGGGGGAGAGGGGGAAAGGGGGTGAGAATCGTAGCTCCCAAACGAATGGGCCTTTATTTGAATGATGTGATCGAGATGGGGTGAGAATTGTATGTTTCAAACGAATGGACCAAATTAGCTGCGGTTTTTTATGTTTTAAAGCTGAGATTAACACCGGCTGTATCATTTATTTCAAAATCAAAAAGATAAAGCTTGTGCTTGTGCTTGATGTTTTTTTATTTTAAACTTCCCTTACATATTATTGGTAATTTTTTGGTCGGAAACATATATGGCAGCTATAAGCCGTCATGTTAGTTTTCTTGAATTTTCATATTCACTCTCGTGAAGACGAATGCAATGATATCTCATTTATCTAAATACATCAAGTTGTTTAGGCAGTAGGACGCGCCAATGAAACACAAACATTCTGCACATACACATAACCCTCCGCAGACGGGTAAAAAAATAATATTTGAATTATTGTGAACCGTATTATCCTTTGTTTAACATTATCGTCTATGCAGTTTTGGCACATTTTCGACTTGTCGCAGATCTATTTAAAGGGGGAGGATACGGTAAGCTTAATATCATCTATACATATAATTAAGCAATATGAACGAAAATATCTCTACAACGAAGATAATGTCAAAAAAGATGGTGTATTGTACTTAAAATAAGCTACTGCACAAGAATCGAAATTTTTTAATAATCGTGTCTGTCTGTTTGTTAGTTTGTCTGTATGTTTGTTGGCGTATCACGTAAAACGACTGCACCGATTGTAATGCTGTTTTCACTGTTGGATAGCTTACATTTGACTTAAAAACTAGGGTACTTGGTGTCTTAATGCGATCATTCGATGCCGAGCAATCGATAATGAACTATTTGAAGGTTGTACTTTATAGGTATTTTTGGTTCTGGAATAACACGTATGGGCTACTTTTAAATGAAGTGACTTCGCGAGCAAAGCCGCGGGCACAGATATTGTAAACTAAAACGGACTAGAACAAATACAGGCAACTGCACCCACACAGCTACATACCCACCGTCGTGCTTCATGTGCATCAACAACAAAGGTAGAGAGATACGCACACTGTAGCGGGTTAGTGTCGAAATCCCCGTTAGATTATTATATTATTATATTATTGCATATAAGTCTCAAATAAATTTTTCATCGAGCTATCGACTTCAACAATCACAGAATTCTTCAGGGAGTTGACTAGTTAAGTCTTTACTAATAAAGTTAGATTACCTAATAAAAAAAACAATAATAAATTAAAAATAGATGGCAATTTTATTTGCACTAACGGGGATTATTATACTGTAAGTTTCAAAATCCCCGTTAATTGGGAAATCTAACGGGGATTTCGACATTAACCCGCTACAGTGTGCGTATCTCTCTACCTTTGTTGTTGATGCACATGAAGCACGACGGTGGGTATGTAGCTGTGTGGGTGCAGTTGCCTGTATTTGTTCTAGTCCGTTTTAGTTTACAATATCTGTGCCCGCGGCTTTGCCCGCGAAGTCACTTCATTTAAAAGTAGCCCATACGTGTTATTCCAGAACCAAAAATACCTATAAAGTACAACCTTCAAATAATTCATTATCGATTGCTCGGCATCGAATGATCGCATTAAGACACCAAGTACCCTAGTTTTTAAGTCAAATGTAAGCTATCCAACAGTGAAAACAGCATTACAATCGGTGCAGTCGTTTTACGTGATACGCCAACAAACATACAGACAAACTAACAAACAGACAGACACGATTATTAAAAAATTTCGATTCTTGTGCAGTAGCTTATTTTAAGTACAATACACCATCTTTTTTGAAATTATCTTCGTTGTAGAGATATTTTCGTTCATATTGCTTAATTATATGTATAGATGATATTAAGCTTACCGTATCCTCCCCCTTTATATAGATCTGCGACAAGTCGAAAATGTGCCAAAACTGCATAGACGATAATGTTAAACAAAGGATAATACGGTTCACAATAATTCAAATATTATTTTTTTACCCGACTGCGGAGGGTTATGTGTATGTGCAGAATGTTTGTGTTTCATTGGCGCGTCCTACTGCCTAAACAACTTGATGTATTTGGATAAATGAGGTATCATTGCATTCGTCTTCACGAGAGTAAATATGAAAATTGAAGAAAACTAACATGACGGCTTATAGCTGCCATATTGTATTTCTGACCAAAAAATTACCAATAATATGTAAGGGAAGTTTAAAATAAAAAAACATCAAGCACAAGCACAAGCTTTATCTTTTTGATTTTGAAATATATGATACAGCCGGAAGCATCATGCATTTCATTTCTTTTGATATAAATCACATTAGACTTTGTACTATGCACACACACAAACACATACACACACACACACACACGATACGCACAAACACACACACAGAGAGAGAGAGAGAGAGAGAGAGAGGGAGGGAGAGAGAGAGAGAGAGAGACATACACACACTTCACTACGCTGACCCATTTCATTCCAGCAATATCGGCATTTCACTCATGGCCTCGATACACGAGGGCAGTACACATATTAATCGACGTTTACACTGTAGGCTCTTTCATAATATTAAGTGTATGCATATATATGTTATTTTATTTTATTTAATAAGCTCCTGGTCTAACAGTTGACCGTAACGTGAGACTTTGCAACATAAAACAGGCCATAAAAGAAACAATCTCAGGCTTTGATTGATTTATTGACACTTACGGTAATACCTGATATCGGAAACTGATAGATTTTATGTGGAATGTTGTCGCGGACCCGCGAGGTTTTAATAGTTATAGAGGAAAGAAGAGAAAAGTAATATAATTGACACCCAAACAAACAATCCAACAAACGTACAACTTTTAATAACAATGTTTAAAAACCTTACAGCAAACTTTTTTCTGACTACGCAATCGTTTGACCACAATCTCACCTGGGCCTGAATTCTGTATGACCACTCACGCCAATTCCACGCGAATTCCACGCCGATTCCACGCTGCCTGCGTGGAATCACGAACAAATTCCACGCAGGTGGCGTGGATTTGGCGTGGAATTGGCGTGTTAAAATTAGAGAATTAGGCCCCTGATGGAAAGCGATGAGTCTGAAGGTGTAGCACGCTTGCCTAGTACATACCTATTCACTCTTGACCTGGGTTATATTTTAACGGAAACACTGGCGAGGGCAGGGCATTCCACTCCTTTGCAGTTCTTATAATAAATGAAGAAGCGTAACGCTTCGTTCTTGTGCGAGGTATAACCTTAAATGGATGGCGCTTTGCCGATCGTCTAGTCGTACGGCAATGGAAAGGTGATGGGGAATCAGATTGTGCAGTTCTTGTGCACACTCTCCATATTACAATCTGTAGAATACCGACAAGCTTGCGACCTCAAGTCGATGCGAGAAACTAGTGAAGCATAGCAAAATGTCTGCTGTGTATGTGTGTGTGAGTGTTTTATTTGTGTTTAATACACAATTTCATCACAAAAGACCACATTCTTTTAGATTTTTTAAGAGAACTAAACTGAATGAACACGACTAATAATAATATCGAGATTTTGCTGCGATGTGGCGGCCAATCGGCATAACATGGTGTAAATGTGTGCGTGAGGCTTGTGCGAAAGAGCAGGATGGCATATCTTGGGTGCTTCACTCTCAATTTGGCGGTGGGGAATCCTCTTATTTTAACCAAGTTAAAAAAAAAAAAACGACTTCAAAAAAAAGGTTCTCATGTTGATGTGTATGTATGTAATATTGTCAAAAATGCTTAATATTCATATTATTAATTCATATTATTCATATTATTAATTCATATTATTCATATTATTAATTCATATTATTCATATTATTAATACATTAATTCAGATAGTCCTAGAGACTAACGTCTATATGACTATCTGAATTAATAGACCAAAATTCGCTAGATATGTATGTGTGTATGTTTGTCCTCGTATTTCTCGGAAACTACAAGTCTGATTGCAATAACTATTTTTGTAATAGTTTCAGTATTTTTAAAGTTAGGGTTGTTTTATTACTAGGGACTCAGAAGACTTAACAGTACTTAATATACATTTAGTGCAACTTTTGAATGCAATCAGAGACGTCTTATTTAGCGCATACACAGCACCAGGCGCCCAGCTTAACTTTACATACAAATGAGTTTAAAAATATTACGTAAACGCAACTTAATTACTCCCATAACTTGGTCTAACTTACGCCCAGCTTAGCCATTGAAATCACAAACTACGAGTTCTAGGTAAACGCCTTTGTTCTAGCAAATAACTTAGCTAAGCACAGCTAAATACGTTAAGAAGTTTAAGCATGGAGTCCCTTTGTCTGTATTTTAGAGATGAGCTTGACAGGAGTGGACGGATTTTTCTTTAGATCCGACTAAAACTACAAAAACTAAAACTATGGTCGGGTAAAAACTAGCCTATGACACTATTGCGATTAAGACGGATCGATTGATACCTTGCTTGTCAAAATCAGTCAATTTTTTTAGTATGAACACACAATCCATCCTTTTCCTTGCCGTAGACAGGTTCAAAATAGCCTATAAGAGTTTATACATGAAGGTGCATCACTTGATACCTCGCTTTAGTTTGAACACATAACCCTTCATTTGCAGCGCAGGAGTCAGGTAAAAAAAAAACCTATGACACTATATCTGAATACGAATCGATTGAACCTCGATTGTCAAAATTGGACCAATACGACGCTTTGGTGGAACATACATACATAGACTTTTAACTTTATTACCCTTGCCTTGCTTCGCCGTAGTCGGGTAAAACCGGACAAGTGCGAGTTCAACTCGCGTGGAGAGGGTTCCGTACGATGAATATATTATTTCACAATAATGAGAACTGTATGTACCATGTTATCTTAAGACCACAAACTAGGTCTGCATTTTTTCTTCAAAATTTTAGTCTCAATATTTTCCAAGGGAATGGTAAATTTTCATCAATTTTCATAAATATGTTTAAAACTATATATTTCAAAAAGATAACGCGTCGTTTATCTATCTTTAGTGTAACATATCAAACGTTTAGTTTGTTGTTTTGAATTACATTCGGGATTATCCTTCAGCCTGAAGACATACTTGACATATATTATATTTGCGAACGTATACAATTCCAGACGATGTCAAAGGCTTTAGCCCTTATTTCATCTCAAGTTGTAAACACGTATATATATAAGGGTACCTATAAAGCAATACCGTGACATTTCTACGGAGTGACTGATTACGAACACCCTAAATTAAGTGGCAAAAGAAATTTGAAATTTCGAGGATATATTTCTCGAGTTAGATCAGCTGAGCTGCCAATAGATGACATTACTGAAGATTTAGAAACTGAAGGAAAAAATTGTATTGCGTTGTAGGTGTCACGGTGGCTGAAATGATGCGGGTTCGGACCCCGTCCGCTATTCAAACTTTTCCTCTGCAACAATTTTATTAGATAATAATTATTATGTTTTCGCTAAGGCTGCATAATAAATACATCAGTCCTTGAGTACCCTAGGGGTGCACTATGGAAGGATTTTTAGAAATTTCATCGATGAAGCTGCAGGGCGTAGCTACTAAAAAAAAGGAGATATTATATTATGATGTGACATTGAAAGTAGACCAGGCATAAGTTCAAAAACTAAAACATATGACACTCTTGCGATGAAGACGAATCGATTGACACCTTGCTTGTCAAAATCGGATCAATAAGGGTGACGCTGTAGTGGAACATCCACATTCCCACATACATACATACATACATACATACATACATACATACATACATACATACATACATACATACATACATACATACATACATACATATACAAAGACGGTTAAGCTCATTAACCTTCCCTTGCTTAGCCGTAGTCTGGTAAAAGATCTTCCAATCCATACCAATACAAAAAAGTGAAACGTTGTCTGTTTGTTTGAGGAGCTTTCACGCGATAGCGGCTGGATGGATTTTGATGAAATTTGGAATGGATATCCCGGAAAATTGTAAGTTTCCACGGAAAACTGGGAAATATTGATTACTCGCTGCAAGGAGCGGCTTCCATGGAAACGAAATAACAAGTCTGTCAATAAACATCAAGAGCGTTGGTGCTATACCTACTTTTGCATTGGTTTTTAATATCCTAAAAGAAAACGGGATGCTATTTTTCGCGAAAAAATGTGGCCCGCGCGGTTGAAGTCGCGGGCGGAAAGGATAGTCTTTACTAACTTTGAAAACATCTGTTTGACGCA
Source organism: Alsophila aescularia (assembly GCA_946251855.1). Classification (NCBI taxonomy): domain Eukaryota; kingdom Metazoa; phylum Arthropoda; class Insecta; order Lepidoptera; family Geometridae; genus Alsophila; species Alsophila aescularia. The sequence continues at coordinate 54,865,038 of OX276373.1, forward strand.
GGTAAATCTCCGAGTAAAATAAAGTCTATTAATCCGTAATAAATCCCTTCTCAACCCCTCCTAAGACCCTTAAGACAATTGGTGCGACTAAAATCATCTTTATCGCACTTTGAGTAAATCATCCGTCCGATATTGGTCGAATTATGGTCGGGGAATAGACCACAGCTGTCAAAAACTGCGTACTAATATATCAGGGTGCGGCCAGTTTTGGTTCGGTTAGGGTTGAATTAACTTTAATGATAGTCGTCATCTCATACATCTATGTAGGTATGATATGAGTATTAATAGGATTTTAGATAGTAACTAAGTTTACACGCCCGCGACTTCGTCCGTGCGCATTACCATTTATCGCTAATAAAATAATCTTATGTTCTTCTAGGATATTAAAAACCGATGCAAAAGTAGGCATAGCTCTTGATGTTTGTTGGCATACTTTTTATTTCGTTTCCATGGCAACCGTTTCTTACTGCGAGTAATCATATTTTTTTCAGTTTTTTCCAGTTTTCCCGTAGAAGTCTTCAATTTTCGGGGATAATAAGTAACCTATGTTTTATTCCAGGGTTTAATCTATCTCCATTACAAATTTCATCAAAATCCGTCGAGCCGTTATCGCGTGAAAGCTCCCCAAACAAACAAACAAATAAACAAACAAACAGACAACGTTTCACATTTATATATTGGTATGGATGCGCGGTGGTGGCTGGTTAAATATAATAATATGCACTTCACAATCCAACACCCGATTTGATCCTCAGCTTGATATAATGACTTATTAAGTTACTAGCTGTACCCGCGGCTTCACACGCGTGGTCATTTCTCTGGGTTAAAAATACTCTAGGCACTATTCCAAGACCTAAAATACCAATATACCAACATTTCATCAAAAGTCCATCAGTAGAAAATTTACTACTTTTTGTCGATTGCTCTTTTTCTACTCATCGGATTGTGATACTAAGTACCCCATTCTTTAGTCAAACCCTAAGCTACCTAACAGTGAAAACTGCATCGCAATCAGACCAGTAGTTTTTTCGTGATGCACGAACAAACATACAGATAAACAGACAAACAGACAGACACCAATTTAAAAAATATTTTATTCTTGTTACCTAGTACCTAGCTTTTTTTAAGTAACCTAGATCATTTATTTTTCAATAATCTTCTTTGTAGAGACTTTTTCGATCTAATTGCCTTATTATATAACTAGCTGTTCCCGCGACCTTGCCCGCGTGGTCAAAAAAAAGTAGTCCATACGTGTTATTCCAGGACCAAAAGTACCTATAAAGTACAATATATTACATTTCTTCAAAACTCGTTCAGCCGTCAAATAGTTTTTCATCGATTGCTCGGTATCTAATCATCGGATTAGGATACAAGTACCCCAGTTTTTAAGACAAACCCTAAGCTATACAACAATGAAAACTACATTGCAATCGGTCCAGTAGCTTTTACGTGATGCACTGACTAACAAAAAGACTAACAGACACATAAGACAAAAAAAAAGTTTTAAAATGTATTAAAATTTAAAAATGTTTTATTCTTGTTCAGTAGCTTATTTTAAATACCCTAGACCTTTTTCAATGAACTCCTTTGTAGAGACTTTTTCGTTCTTCATCATTTCAGCCTTTAGCAGTCGACTGCTGAACATAGGCCTCCCCCGAAGAGCGCCACGACGAACGGTCTTGTGCCGCCTCCATCCACCGATTCCCTGCGATGGCTACAATGTCGTCCGTCCATCGTGTGGGGGGTCTCTCTACACTTCACTTGCTTGTTCGTGGTCGCCATTCGAGATCCTTTATTCCCCAGCGGTTGTCGATTCTGCGAACTACGAGTACACAGCCCATTGCCACTCAACTAACAAATTCTGAGAAGCTATGTCGATAACCTTGATTCTTCTACGGTTTCGTTCTCCTCGTTACGGATCTTATCACGTAGTGAAACTCCGAGCATAGTTCTCTCCACTGCACGCTGCGCAATTCTGAGCTTGTGTGTGAGACCAATAGTTAGCGACCACGTCTCAGTGAATTGAGTGAGTGAGTGAGTGATTATTGAAAATAATCATTAGTTTTGTTATCACATAACAATGACATAACAAACATACGTACAAACATAAGACAATACATTGTTTAAAGGTTAAAGTATCAGTCCCGTGAGCATTTAATAGCTGTAGCAGTACTCGATCCCTTCACAAAGACTGTCTTAATATCCTTCGAACCATTTTTTTCCAAACTTACCTAAGAACCATCTCGTCAAGACCAGCATCCAAATAAAAAAATACGTATTGAAACTGGTCTAACAGATGGAAACAAAAAGACTTTAAACTTATAACAAAACAACCCCCTTTTTCATTTAATCGAGTCTTATCTAAGTAAATCATTCTGTCCAAGATCGGTCGCATTTCGGTCGGCGAATAGACCGCAGACAGCTGTCAAAAACTGCGGTCCAATATATCAGGTTGCGGGCAATCGGAGGTCTGCGGGCAGCCTTATAGTCGAGAGTTGGCTCCATACTAGGTACTGACTTAGTTTGATAGTCTTGTGTTTTACCCGACTAACAGAACGATATTAATGACGTTTATGCAAAATATAAATTTCAATAGCAGATTGATTTTAAGTTTTTGTTACTCGTCTAAATCCTAATTATGATATTGTTTGCCTACATCATTTATCCACCACAATATATAAATGTGAAACATTGTCCGTTTGTTTGTTTGGTTGGAGAGCTTTCACGTGATAATGGCTGGACGGATATTAATGAAATTTGGAATGGCGATAGCTTATTAAAACATGGGATACTTTTATCCCGGAAAATGGTAAGTTTCCACAGGAAAACTGGTAAATGTTGATTACTCGCTGTAAGAAACGGTTGCCATGGAAACGAAATAATAACAAGTCAGTCAAAAAACATCAAGAGCGTTGGTGCTAAACTTTTGCATTAGTTATTAATATCCTAGATAAACATAGGATGCTTTTTTTCGCGTTAAACTGAAGTCCACGTAGACGAAGTCGCGGGTGAAAGCTAGTATATTATAAAGTCGAGAGTTTTTATCGATGTGTGTATGTGTATTTGCTTGTGGCATGTATGTTTGTTACTCCTTTACGCTCAAACGACAGCACAGATTTGGATGAAATTTGGTGTATCGATAATTTGTCCTTAAATAACACATAGGGTACTTTTCATCATTATCATCATCCATCAACATGAAATGTCAAAGTGACAGGTGTCAATGTGGCAGGTCTCAAAGTGACAGGAGTCAGCGGGTGAAACTGTGGGCGCAGCTAGGTAGTAATTTAATAATATTTGAGTTTGAGTTCAGCATGTCCTTGGACTTGGTCGATTGTGCTAGTAACTAAGAGCGAATCCATCGATACTTTTATCTTCGGATCTTGACCAATTCCTTTTCTAAGTTATGTGCTGATTTCCATTGCCACGTGCTTTGGAGGGCACGTTAAGCTGTCGGTCCCGGCTGCTATAGATTAACAACAGTAATTAAGCCATGTCAGAGGCCCTCGGCCTGAATAACCACCACCTCATAGGACAAAAAACAAATAGTTGGAGGAAGTAACAATACAAAAGAAAATTCGTAAGAATCCTTACATCCCCCCGAGTAACAAAGGCTATATAAAAAAAAACAATATAGCTGAACCATGTCTCCATTTCCAAATACGAAGGACAAACATCGAATTTTACAATATGGGTATCATATTGAAGGCCTTGATAAGCACATTCCAACAGTATATAATTTATTGGCATTAGTTTATTTTGGCGTGTTTTTTTTTAGATTTTAAGCAAGTTATTTAGCCTTGAAATTCTATCTATTTGAACACCTTTTGTGTCAAAGAAACCCTACATTAATGATATTAATTTATATGGCCAAACGTGGATTGAAATATCATTAAACGTTGATGTTTCAACAATAAGGTCTGTTTTAGCTGGGCAATTTTTGAAATTGAACCATTTCATGACCACATCATGGAGTTATAAATTCTATGACATGGCTACGACATATACATCACACGCAAATTATGTCACCGTTAAATTGTAAAATCTGTTAAATTACAATTTAACAGATCCTAATAATTCTTGAGATTGAAGACTAATGAAAAATCGTGAACGGACATGCTATTCGCTAGGACCAAACAGTGCAAAATCTTACAATTTTAAAAGTACAAAGATAACTATATTTTGTTAACCTTTTCCTGATTGGTCGGTCTAAGTTTGTTTCCATAGAGCTACAAATGTAATAAAAGCCCATGAAAAGGATTTGGAGACCCCGATCCCATGTGGAACGATGATGCGACATTTCTGGCTCCGCGTTTTGGATTACACCCGGGGGTAGGGCAAAGTCTGACCACGTTGGGGTCGGGGTGCTCCAATTCCTTTTTACACGACTGCCGAACAAAGGACTGTGATGTTATTAGGATTCATGTATGTTTTTATGTTTTTTATGTATGTATGTATGTATGTGAGTTTATTTATACCACCATAACTTTTATATGCCTGAACCGATTTAGACTTATGGGGTATCGTTACAATCCTTACATCCCTCGAGTAACATAAGCATATTTATTTTTAATTCAGTATTTGGATAGATAGATAGAAAATTCTTCATTGCACACATAAGATAGGTACAAAGGCGAAATTAATGCTAGCAAGCATTATCTTCCAGTTTACCTCGGTGTATTGTGTTGTTTATAATGCGGAATAGTGCCTATTTTAATTTGGAAAAACTATGTATGACTCCATTTTCAAACGCGTTTTTTTTCTTCAGTTTATTCTATTATAAAAGACAATTTTACGGAAGTATGGCTCTATATTCAAAGGCGCAAAAAAAAACTTTTCATTTGTCAATATGGGTATCAAATTGAAGGCCTATATGAAGGCATATTCCAACAGTATATAATTTATTGGTATAAGTTATTTTTTGGCAGGGCAGGCGTGTTTTTCAGCTTTCAATCTAGTTATTCCCTTTCAGTTTCTGTTTTAGTTCAGCCCTCCAAGACAAAATTATGCCCAGCAATATTGAGCTGTACCATGACATATTCGTTCAAATGATGTCATGTTCGTTCACATGTCATATAGTTTTTATCTATTGCTCGGTATGGGACTAAGATACCAAATACACCAGTGTTGAAGTCTAAGCTATACAACAGTGTAAACCACATCACAGTTGGTCTAGTACTTTTTACCTGAAGCGTGAACAAGAATACAAGCAGACCACGATTAAAAATGATTATGTTCTTATCCAGTAGTTTTTTTTAAATTATCTTCTTATAGCAGTAAGTAACACAAAGCCCGTACGCTTTGTGTTACTTACTGCTATAACATTAGTATAGATAGATGTCATAACATTTCTAAAACAAAATTAAAATTTCATAATCGTATTGATTACAAAACAATTCCAATCCGTTCTTTGACCTCAAAGTCTATCAAAAGACCATTTTCGCTGAAGCGTGTCAAAAGCACAATAGGAGCCGAATCGATGCCGGTTCAGAAATTTTATTGTTTGGAAGGGACAAAGAAATACCTACTGTTTGAGGGAAGCGGAGTGACAAATCGTTTAAGAAACCATTGGAGGGTAACCGAAGGAACCAAATACAGGAAGATGGGTGTATTTTATTAATCTATTTTTAGCATAGATCTAGTTAAAGGGAGGAAGATACGGCACGCTTTAATATCACGTTAGCAAACATTTGAATAGACAGCAAACACCCACACAGCTACGTTCCCATCGTCGTGCTCAGCAACAAAGTTAGAGAGACATACGCAGACTGTAGCGAGAATGAGTGTCACTGCTTACACGTGCTATATAAACGTGACTGTGCAGGCCGAACAGAGCCGAGCGCCGCAGTCGCCGCTCGCTGGGCCACCCGCGCCGCGTACGCGTCGCCAGTTGCTTGCTGACGTTCGTAGCGCTCATGGCGGCTTGTCGGCATAACACTCCCAGACGCAGGACTTCAAAATAGTCTGAAACTGCTGGCTTACTCTCGAACACCATTCCGATTCAATCACAATACCAACAGTGCGATTCAGCTAGAAAACTTAACTGCACTTAACTGCACTGCAACGTGGTAGAAGATTTGGGGAAGTGAAGGTAGGTGGGGAAAGTGAGGGGGAAAGTAGGGGGAAATTGACGAATGGTGGGAGATATTGGGGAAGGATGCGGGAAGTAGGGAAGGCGGAGCAGGTGGTACGAAGTTGGGGAAGACTGAAAAGGAGGGTGGGAGGCAGAGTGGGAGAAAAGGGGAAAAGTAGGGGAAAAGTGGAAAGGGGTGGGAGAAGTGGGAAAAAAGTGAGGGGAAGTGGTGGAAGGTAGGGCGAAATAAGGGAAGTGTAGGAAGAAAGGGGGAAGGGTGGGGAGAAGTGGGTGAAAGGTGGGGAAGTGGGGGAAGGACGTAATTTTTTTAAACCAAGATGTCGGACATGTTGCCACAACAAAAAGTAAACGATCACTTTGCAGTGCAGGTTAGGTTTTCTAGCTGTTGGGATCGTGATTGAATCGGAATGGTGTTCGAGAGTAAGGGGGCAGATCGGAGTGTTTCCGATCTTCTACATCGTGAGTTATATAGCCGTTATATTTATAGTTTTAATATGTATTTCACTCGCGTTAGTTTTCAAAATCAAAAAGGCCAATGCAGTCAATTGTATGCCTTTCACTTAATTAAAAATCTTCCTACTTAGATCTATGATTTTTAGTGTTCTATCACACTAGAAAATATAACGAAGTATTATAAGTCTAAAGCAGGTGTAACACCATCTTGAGTACAAATGGATTAGGTACAGAGGCAAAAACTGACCGTTTATAGCTAGTTCTTATAGCTAGATCGTAGTTCCACTCGGAATACACACTACCATAACCTTGACTGACTTTACTCCATAACACTAGAAAAACTACTAAGAAGTCTGAGAACAGGTGTACCACCACCTTGAGCGCAGATGGGGTAGACATAGAAGTAAAAACAGTTTCTTTTTCATATCGCTAGTCCGTATTGCCGCCACCTGTGCGCCTTTGGAATAATTGTAGTGACGATTAGGTACAGTTGATAAGGCGATGGCAGCATGTGGCAGCAAAAATATTTATACTGTCTTTTAATAAATAGTAAAATCAACTACCAGTGGGACCATTTTATATAATGCAATGCGTATATATGCGTAATTACTGTTTTTTATCATTATGATTGTTCTCATATGGCGACTTTTACCTCCAAATATGTCGGAAACGTGACACTTTAGGATAATATATTACTTGTCATTTTTTGTTTGTCCCGTACCCATACATATGACTAACACCGTACGCGGAAACTAAAAAAAAAACTAAATGGCGGCCAGTGGATTTTCCACAAAGGTTCTATCCCTTTTCGTAGGTAGTTAGGTTATAATAATAGTTTTATTTTAATGATTTTAGCAGTTAACGCCTGTTTAAAGTAATCATATTTGATAATTTTCTAATGGAAAAATTTGGATCACGGACGAGATTCGAACCCGCATACATCCATGCCTCTGCGCGATACATGCCTCTAACCAATTCGGCTACTGTGACCGCATCACCATCAAATTTTCCCCCTTAGCTTGTGAACCCGTCTAATAGGGACGGTGACGTCATCTATTGGTAGTATTTTAAACTGACCAACCAAACACGGCTAATATTGATTAACTTTGTGTCTGAAAGATAACGCCTCCCAAATCTATTTATGATTTTAGCAGTTAACGCCAAGTTAACGTCAACATATACTCGTACCTATGATAATTTTGTAATGGAAAAATCCATTACAAGGTTTATGTATTTATTTAGTTTTGTGGGTTGTTGAGATTTGGGGATCTAAAAGCTCAAAATGGGGTTAACAATTTCGAACTTGGACATATATGACGTTTCTTTAAAACTATATATTGTAAATGTAGATTTGGGAGGCGTTATCTTTCAGACACGAAGTTAATCAATATTAGCCGTGTTTGGTTGGTTAGTTCGTAATACTACCACTAGATAGCGTTACCGTCCCCATAAAACGGGTTCAAAGAAGCTAGTGGAAAGATTTGGATGACGACGCATAGGTCTCGGTAGCCGAATTCGTAAAGGCATGTGCCGCGCTGACACATATTATGCGAGTTCGAATCTCGTCCGTAATCCAAATATTTCCATTAGAAAATTATTATTATTATGATGTTGTTATATGAGAGGGCTTTACTTGTGCATTTCAAAACTATTTGATGCTTCGTTGTTTTTAAGTTGGAAACCAAAACGTGGAACAAAAATGATAACATGACTTCGTAGTCAGGGTCACTGACCATTCAGCCAACCGGTCATCAAAAAAAATTATGAGGATCATTTTTGCCGTATACATCTTCGATAAAAAAACATAGCATTAACTTTTACTCTGGGGTCTTGGATGTTTGTGGTTTGTTGATGTGTGTGTTAGTGCGGGGTGTATAAGTGTATAAACTTTTTTATTATTCCTGTTTAATCCCCAAGAAACCCTGACCAAACTAAAACCAGATTACACAAAAAAATAGCCTAGGACATTCTATAAATAAAGACAAATCGAATGATACCTCGCTCGTCAAAATCGGACCAGTAGAGGCGACACTATGGTGGAACATCCCCATACATATATACATACATAAACTGTTAAACACTAATCACCCTTCCCTTGCTTCGCCGTACTCAGGTAATAAGTTTATGATCTAAATCTTATAATATCAATAAGACAGAGTATTAGATGGTGGTATACTTCCCCTTAATAAGGCAGATAGCACGCGCGCCAAGTCACCTGTCAGGAGGCGCGTGCCTGAGCCTGCATCTCAACTATGCGCTGCGAGCTGGCGCAAGCCTTGAGAAACAGGTTTTTAAATTTCGAGCCCATTGATTTCACTCGATTAGAAGACCAACTAGCAAAATAGACGACGATTGTTGTAGCATTTGTAGGTCGTTGAAGTCGTACCGTCCTTGATACTACGACAATCAACGTCGATTTTGCGAGTTGTTCTCCTGAATTTTGTACCTGCTCTTTCCTACTGCTATTTTGGATATTCAATAGGGTGCTCAAATTATGTAATGCCAAAATATTTTTTGTATTGGGGGTCTCTTACGCAAGAGTCCGACTACGGAAGCAGTAGTTTGAAAGGCAATGTTTCCAGCGAAATACTTGCTAGGGATAGTTACAGGTGACGGCCTCTGGTGTTGGAGATTGTCAGGACCTCTGACATGGCTTAACTTCTGCTGTAATGGCCGAGCGGTATACTAATGCGACTTAGTATCCAACGATTTCTATCGCTCCATGTTTCAGAGGGTACGTTCAAATGTCGGTCTCAGCTGTTAAGTAGAAATCCGAACATAAGTAAAAAAGTCATTGGTGCAGAACCAAAGACTGAACCCGGTATCATTGGATAGTAACTCACATTAGTATACCGCTCGGCCTCCTTCGCTTTGAGAGCTATATTACTGTGATAATGCAGTGCCACGCTAAATGTTACACTAATCTATTATATGTTTTACTGCAATTATTATCTTTAGCACTTACCATCTGGCCGAGGACTTGCTCGTCCCTTGATTCAGTTGTTTAACAAGCACAATTTCAAAAAGTTATATAAACCTTCCTCCCCTCACTATAGCTAAAAACCATCTCGATCATATAAATGGACCTCGAATTTGATATCGAATGGAATGGAGGCCTGGAATAATTGATGGATGGATAGATCTATGATCGTAATCATAGAATAAATAATAGCACAATACGACCCCCCCCCCCCCCTCCCCCTTCCCCGTCCCTATTAAAGCTAAGAACCATCTCGGTCACATCTGATCAACTTTCAAAAATAAAAATTGCATCAAATCGGTCCATTCGTTTGGGAGCTAAATTCCACAGACAGACACACGGATACATACGTACACACAAACATTCACACCCTAAGCTTATAACACCTCTTTTCGAGTTCAGGGTTTAAAAATGACAATACAGTCAAAGATGGAGTCCATCTTCTACCTTGTACCACACCCTCTAACTATGCTCCGTAATACAACAAAAACGTAATTGGTTCCTGCAGCCACCTGCCGCAATCCTGGACTTGGACACTGTTCCATGACCTTCTGAACACGACATGGGGAGATATCATGTAAGTCATAGTTACTCATAAACTTTCGCGTTTTGAACGTATAAATATCTATTTAAACGGGACTTAAGGGATCAGAGGTGAATGAATTGTCCATACAAACGTAATTCCTAAATGATTTGTACCCAATTGAAGCAAATTATAACCGTCTTTCTGTTTGTTTTCTGAGGAACGCGTATCAAGTTGTAATTAATTTCAAATACTTATCAAGTTGTAATTAATAAATACAAGTTTGCAATCTTTTGGAGATGTGAAAAAAATACTACTAAGTCAACGCAATCAAAAAATACGGCCGTTTATGTCGCATATTTTGACACTCGCAAGGGAATCAAAACCTATAGGGTACTTCCCCTTAACATGAACCTGAAATTTGGCAAGAGCAAGTAAATACATTGCTAAAGCACAAGTTAGGAGGTAAATTTGTAGTTCGTCTTCTTAGTCGCTACACTCTTAGCAGAGTGGTCGTGGTTGTCACGTCGGGGGTTGTGGCTCGCTTTACAATCCTACGCCACTCCTCTCTAATAGCTGCCCTTCTGGTGCATTCGTGTAGAGGGCCTTCCAGTGCTGTCTTAACTTGGTCGGTCCATGGCATCAGTGATCTTCCTCGTGCCCGTGTGCCCTCGACCCTGCCCTGTACTACAAGGCACTCGATGGACAGTTCTCCACGCCGTGACACGTGTCCAAAAAACGTGAGGATGCAAGATTGTGCTGTGCCTGATAGACGCTGCTTGATTCCGAGTTCTTGGAACATGAAGTGGTTGGTACGGAACTCTGTCTACGATACCCCGAGTATTCTTCTCCAGCACCACATTTCGAGAGCAACTACTAGCTTTTTCTCGCTTTCTCGAAGGGTCCACGTCTCCGCAGCATATAGGAAGATAGGAAAGACCAGCGCACGGACGAGCCGGATCCTAGTGACTTTCGTTATGGTGTGGTCATATCTTCTTTAACCTGTCCATAGCAGATCTGGAAATCACCATACGCCGCTTGATCTCGTCAACGCTTCCTCTGCCATTGGTGATCAATGCACCAAGGTAGACATATGATTGAACCACATCATAGTTCGCTAATTGTGTATCTTAGGGCGAGTTGTTATATGTTGTTGTTATGGATACGGTCGATAATCATCATTTTGGTTTTGGTTCAGTTAATCTTCAGTCCATACTCAAGGCTGACGGTTTCCATCCAGTGGTGCAGTTTTTCCGTGTTGCTAATGCTTGTTGCAAACAAGGTGGTATCATCTGCGTATTGCAAATTCAAGATTTTGAGACCTCCTATCGCAATGCCGTCCGTCCAGTTGTCAAGCTCAATTCTCATAATGAGTTCTGTATATATGTTAAACAGCGGGGAAGAAATAATACACCCTTGACGAACACCTGCAGCTGGTCGAAAGTTGCTCGATAACACATCATCCGCTTTCACGGAAGCAGTTCCGTCCTCGTAAAGACTCCTGAGGAGGTGTACTAGGTGAGTTGGGGTACCCATCTCCAAAAGGGTCCTCCAAAGCTTGGGCCATATGACTGAATCGAACGCCTTGGAAAAGTCAACAAAACATATGTAGGTAGATTTGTTGAACTTTTCCGCTAATTTGTTGTTTAGAATTTATAGTTACATCTCAACAAATAAAGAATAAAAAATTCAAAAACACGACTGCCCTGCCAAAAACGAACTGAAAAGACACAAACAACAGATAAATAAAATTGACATTGCAGTCGTGGGACCGTTCTGAGGAACACATTTAATCTAAGAGGTCCCCAAAAACCTAAGTACAAAATCTTAGCCAGGTATTCAACAGAGTCATACAGTTTTCATAAATTATTATTTTCTTGAAATGTTTACATCTTGTGTGTTACAAGTGTGACAGTTTGAGTAATTAATTACGTCATCATAGATTTCAGAGTAATCAAAGTACTATTTATCTTTTATTTTTATTTTTATTGATCATTAGTCGAACATTCGGTGGAATTAAGCTGTATTTTGCTCTTTTATCGGTTTTTATGCCCGATCCCTCCTTCCCACGTCGGCTGTCGTTCCGGACAGCCCACACACTAGATATCCCTGTTCAGATGACAAATACCAGCCATCTTCGAGACAGGGCCCTAAAAAGGTAGCAATATAGCAAGTGTCATGGTAGAATGCTCTGGAAACTTAATTAAAGGCTGAGATGTTAATAAAAAGAAGATACATTGCCATTACAACTAATCTATACCTTAAACAAATCATAAGTTCAAAAACTAAATCCCTACTACGCTCGGGTAAAAATAGTTGTCTTGCTTGTTGAAATCGGACTAAGTTTTTTGATTGATCACATTGCCGTAGTCGGGTAAAAAAAATAGCATAGCTAGCACTCTAAACCTGAAGACCTCGCGCGTCAAACTCGGACCAATAGGTGTGACGCTATGGCGGGACATCCACATAACCACATACATAGATACATTTATTTATTTTATTTTAGGAAGACTATCGACAAGCAATAACATAATATGCACTAAGATATGGAAACAATAAGTCATTTATAAGTCTCCACTGGTAGAAATAACATAAAACACTGAGTTGCAGATAACAGTTAGCAACGCGTAATTTAAAACTTATTTATATAACTAATACACTTATCAAACGATACATTTACAGACTGTCAGCACTCACCAATTAAGAAAAAAGAAAAAACATCAACTAAGAGATAATTTATACCGGAACTACTTAAAATGTTTAAAGATGACTCACCATGTTGTCTTCTTACTGAATAAATGCTTGTGTCAAAAATATCAACGTCTAAATTTCTATCATAACATAATTCATTGAATTCTCTGCACAAACAAAGCTATATTTTGTATTGACTGATTGAAGGAAGAAAAGAGGACTACTGCGATACGATCTACTGGGTACGTATAAGTTAATTTTACTAAGGAGATCTGGACAATCAATAGTGGAGGTAACAATTTTTTTGAGAAAAATGATGTCCAGAGTACAACGTCGGTGGCTCAACGGTAGGAAGTGATGTTTAGCAGTAACTCTGGTTACCGTTACACTAAGTATACAAAAAACGGTTTCTACACGTGCGCTCGCTTAGAGCTTCTAAGCATGTTTAGTGAATTTTTTAGCTGACTGTACGCAATGTTTTTTTTTCATATCTATTAGGCTACTTTTTAGTTCATCTAGTGTTAGTGTTTATAATTCTTGAAGCCTAATGATCTTAAAACACTGTTCAAAGCTTCTACCGCATTTTCAACCCTGCGTTTTAAATTGTACTCATTTTGTAACCAAAATTGTCAGCATTGCGTGTCACAAAGTCGCAATACCAATACTCCCAGACGTTTCCGGCATCACTTTAACAAGCGTCAATTCGCGCGAGATGCTATCTCCGCAATTTCTTTCATCCAAGCACGAGCGAGGAAAAAAGGGAAGATTCGACGTAAACAAAAGGCGGTAAATTTCTAATTAATTCGCTTTCTAGAGAGATTGGGAGATAAAGGGGGTCTTTGAGTTTTTGCTGCGTATTTTGCTCGGCTTTGGGGTTGTTTTCTAAATAAATCAGTGACTTTGAATATTAAAATATAAGAGTCGGAACAGTAGCAATAAAGCTAAAAATAAAAATAAATATTAATACAATGACTGCTTTTTGTATAAGAAACTAGGCTGGATCAGTCCCCACAACCAGTAACAGCCATAACCCCCTAAATTTGTATCCAACTACGGCAAAAGCAAAAGAAGGGTAATGAGTGTAACAGTCTTTGTATGTATGTATGTATGTATGTATGTATGTATGTATGTATGTATGTATGTATGTATGTATGTATGTATGTAGGTATGTATGTATGTATGTATGTATGTATGTAGGTATGTATGTATGTATGTATGTATGTATGTATGTATGTATCACATTAATATTATAAATGCGAAATAGTGTGTGTGTGTGTGTGTGTGTGTGTGTGTGTGTGTGTGTGGTGTGGTGTGTGTGTGTTTGTTGCTCCTTCACGATCGAATGGCTGGACGGATTTAGATAAAATTTGGTACCAGGATAGCTTATATTCTAGATTAACACATAGGCTACTTTTTATCTCGAAATAGGAGAAAAAAATATTATCGCTTCTATAAAACTTGAAAAAAAAAAACGAAAAAATAAATGAAAAAAAATATTTCAAGTACCAGGAGAGCATAAGTACTTAAGAAGTTGGAGATATAAAATTAACAAATAATGTTATTAAAAGTGAGTATACTTAGCTCCCAATGAACATTAAATGGTGTGATTATATTAAAATAAGTATTTCTGAGTACCAGGAGAACAGAAACACTTAAGATGTTGGAGACATAATATTGAAATATAAAGTTATTTAAAGTGAGGTATTCCTCCCCATGAAGATTAAATGGTGTGATTAAATTAAAAAAAGTTTTTCTAAGTACCAGGAGAAAAGAAACACCTGAAGTTGGATATATGACATTGACAAATAAAGCTATTAAAAGAGAGTATACCTCCCCATGAACATTAAATAGTGATATTATATTTTTTTTAAGTATTTCAAAGTACCAGGAGAGCAGAAACGCCTAAGAAGTTGGAGATATGACATTGACAAATAAGGTTAATTATTAAAAGTGAGTTTACCTCCCCATGAACATTAAATAGTATAGTTATATTTTATAAATGTATTTCTTAGTAACAGGAGAGCAGAAAAACTTAAATCAAACTGTTGCTCCTTCACGCTCGAACAGCTGAACGGATTTGGATGAAATGTGGTACCACGATAGCTTATAATATCTTGGATTAACACATAGGCTACTTTTGATCCCGAAATAGGGTGAAAAAATAGTATCGTCTTCTTTAAGATTTGAAAAAAAAAAACAAATCAAAAAATGTATTTCTAAGTACCAGGACAACACACAACAACAACACTTAAGAACAACACACAACAACACTAAACAAAACACAAAACACAACTTTGGTAACACTTAAGAAGTTGGATATACAAAATTGACAAATAAAGTTATTAAAAGTGAGTATACCTCACCATGAACAATACATGGTGGATTATATTTAAAAAAGTATTGCTAAGTACCAGGAGAACAGAATCACTTAGGATGTTGGAGATGTAACAGTAAAAAATAAAGTTATTAAAGTGAGTATACCTCCCCATGAACATTAAATGGTGTGATTATATTTAACTAAAGTATTTCTAAGTACCAGGACAGCAGAAACACTTAATAAGTTGGAGATACAAAAGAGTCAAATAGTGTGTTATTAAAAGTGATTATACCTCCCCATGAACATTAAATGGTGTGATTATATTTAAAATTAAATGGTGTAATTATTATATTAAAAAAAAAACATTTCTATGTACCAGGAGAGTAGAAACACCTGAAGTTGGAGATATGACATTGCCAAATAAAGTTATTAAAAGTGAGAATACCTCCCCATAAACATTAAATAATTAGTGTGATTGTATTTAAAAAATGTATTTCTAACTACTAGGAGAGCAGAAAAACTTAAAAAATAGGAGATACAAAATTGACAATTATAGTTATTAAAAGTGAGTATACTTATCTCCCCATGAACATGAAATAGTGTGATTATAATTTAAAAAAAACTAAGAACCAGGAGAGCAGAAACATTTAAGAATTTGGATATATAACATCTATATATATATATACACATATATATATATATAACAGAAAGTCAGAAATTCGTGTTACTTACACTATTTATAACTCAAGAACTGCTGGACAGATTTTTATTATCTTTGATTTTTTGAATTTGTATCCGTCCTGAATAGATAATAAATATAGATGCAAAAAGGAGGGAATTTTTAAGATTAATTTCCTAAACTTGTGGGAGTGGCAAAGTTTGACCGCGGGCGAAGATGCGGGGCGCAGCTAGTATATTTATATAAATATATACATACATACTTAAAGAACACATACATATTTTTTTATATATTTTATTGGTTGTTCATTTATTTACTGATAACCACCGTGCCTTACCACGCGTTATTCCTCTCCGTGCACGGTTGTCTGGAAGAGATCGCTCTGAGCGATAAGACCGCCCCTTGTGACACTCATTGTTATACTTTATTTTTAGTTATAATTTCACTAGTACTTGTGGTGTCCAATAAAGAGTTAATCTATCTATCTATATAGGTATGGATGTATGTATCTATTTATGTGGGTATGTGGATGTTCCACGTCGTCCCTAATGGTCCGATTTTGACAAGCGAGGCATCAATCGATTCGTCTTCATCGCAAGATTGTCATAGGCTATTTTTTACCCGACCGTAGACCGGGTTTTAGTGTTTGAACTTGTCTTGTAGATAGAAGGAAGTAACCCATTACTATTTACTCGGTCCCTAGTTCCCTTTTAATTTTCGACAATCTCTATGATATAAATTAGTCTATATTTAACTTTATCTCGCATTAGATAATGACGACTAAGAGAGGAGCCCATATTTATAACAATTATCATTTAATCATCATAGGAAATATCTAATACTAGTTTTCCCGCCTGCGACTTCGTACACGCGGACTACTGACAATGCATTCTCATTTCTTATAATTAAAAACCAATGCAAAACTAGGTATAGCACCAATGCTCTTGATGTTTTCAATGAAAGACAGACCAATCTGTGATGGCAACCGTTCCTTACAGTGATCAATCAACATTTTCCAGTTTTCCCGTGCAAACTTACAATTTTCCGGGATAAAAAGTATCCAATTTTTTTTTTATTACTTTGAATGACGAGACGGGCAGGTCGCTCGCCTGATGGTAAGCGTCACGCCTGTCCGTAACAGTTTCAATGCCACCCAGAACTTTGGTCTCAAAATCTTGCGCGTCACTGCACTGCGCTCGTCAGCCTGAGACATTGGTTGTTAAGTCTTATTGCCTAGTAATTTCGCTGGAAACATTGCCCTTCAAACCGAAACAGAAATGTTTACACACTACTGCTTGGCGGTTGAATATCTGACAAAGGTGTGGTTCTTCCCCAGGCGGACTCTTGCGTAAGAGGCCTACCACTACCAAAAGTAGTACTTATTCCAGGGTTTCAGCTATCTCCATTCATCATTATTTCATCAAAATCCGTTCAGCCATTATCGCGTCAAAGCTCCCCAAACAAACAAACAGTCGGAAGACATCACCGCCCATCAAAGCCTTCCCGTATAGTTGTTTGCATCCATCCTCCGCTCCGTCTTCCGGTCCGTGGTTGCCATTCGAGAACCTTTCATCCAGAACGGTTATCGATTCTATAAGCTATGTGACACTTCCATTGCCACTTACTGAAAGTTATGTTGATAACTTTATGATTAAACATTCATAATGTTCTCTGTTGTTAAACTGTTTTATGTCATACTAGCTGCGCTCCGCGGTTTCAACCGCGTGGATTACGGTGATGATGATGAAAAGTAGCCTATGTGTTAGTCCAGGATATAACCTATTGTAGTACCAAATTTCCAAATCCGTTCATCCGTTTCAGCGTGAACAAACATATGTACACTTCTAAAGATAGATGGCGTTAATCGTTTTTTATGCATTTGGTGACATTTTGTATGGACAAAAAGTTCAAATGTATGGAATTCTGCATCGCGCTTACGAAGTTTTCCGCTCGTATTAATTTATTAAACTCTAAGCTCCGGGTGGCCTGTTTACGAAACCTAACATATATTTTTATTTTCTTCTCTGATTTATTACACGACTGCGCAAATAAGGAGTGTTATGTTTTTAGCATTAATGTATGTTTGTATGTATGCGAGTTTCTTTATTCCACCATAACTTTTAAATGCCGCAACACATTTAGACGTATGGGGTATCGGTAGAATCCTTACAACCTCCAAGAGTAACATAGTTATTTTTTTATTTTAAATCTAGTATGGCGGCAGTATGGCTCCATTTACAACGGAGAAATAATTGAATTATTTAATTGGGTATCTAATTGAAGGCCTTGATAAGCACATTCCAACAGTATGTAATTTATTGGCATAAGTTTATTTTTGGCAGGGCAGGCCTGTTTTTTTAGCTTTTAAGATAGTTATAATATTAGTGTGATTTGTAGGTCATCTTCATTGACATATTTTAGGGTCATGACAAACCTAAAAACCTATTACCAAGCGAGTCCTAATTCCTGCTACAACCATAGCGAGTTGACAGTTAGTCATATTACAGTCGCACACTAGATCCAATTAATCCTGCTTGCCTCCATATATTCTGTGAGGCGTGCCGGCTCGCTGCGCTCATTTTTGTGACGATAATCATTGAATTTTAAGTAATTTATTTTGTTGTTAATTTTAATGTCGTAAAATCATCGAACACGAACGTTCCTTTTTAAACGTTTTTATTTAGCTTGCCCTGTTTGATTTTGTTTTTCGTTTTTTGGATCAAATTCAGTAATTGTAATTTTACCCCCTTCCTGTTGACAAATTTGATATAAAAATCTGTAAGGAGTTCGAACATTTCTGTATGGAAGATGGAATATTCACCGGCCACTATTTTTTTTTCTATGTTTCCGGGCACGTTTAAAGTGCTATATATGGATAGGGGACACTATTACAAACAAAAAATTACAAGTTATATATTACCACAAAGTGTCACGTTCCCGTAATATTTGGAAGTAAAAGTCGCCATATGGGAACAATTACAATGTTTAAAAATACAGTAATTACGTGTTTATACGCATTCCATTGTATGAATAGTCCCCAGTAGTAGTTGATTTTACTATTATTTAGAAGACAGTATAAATAATTGCACGAAAAAGCCGCTTTAATAAGTTACTTAATTTACTAAATCGCATCACATCGCAAAAAAACGCTAGTTTTTTGTCAATGTATATACCTAGTTCTATACCATAACTGGTAACGCTAAATTATCTTTACCAGGGAACATTCTATATTCTTGTCTCACTTGCATTTGATGTTCATAATTATACTTTGTGTCTTTGCTTATGCTAGCGAAACAGTGGAAGAGAACCGGTGACTTCAAACAAAAGGTTTTACCAAAGCGCGAGTGGGATAGAATACAAGCCTATCTGTATATTTTATGTACAAGACAAACTGTTCACCGCGTGCGCGGATAGTTATGTTATGTGGTAGTGCTATAATAATAAACGATTATTACATAAAATTTGTATTATGTGTTTTCTTTTAGTTTTCACTAGTTATTTAACTTTACCAGATATGTTAAAATAGCGTTTTTTTTGCGATGTGGTGCGATTTAATAAATTAATTCACTAATTAAAGCGGGTTTTTCATGCAAATATGAGTATTTATACTGTCTTCGAATAAATTGTAAAATCAACTACTTCTACTTCTTCTTCTTTCTACTTTTTAATGTAACTATTCATACAATTGAATGCGAATACACAAGTAATTGCTGCATTTTTAATCATTATATTGTTCTCATATGGCAACTTTTACCTCCAAATATTTCAGCAACGTGACACTTTAGGGTAATATATTACTTGTCATTTTGGTTTGTAAAAGTGTCCCCTACCCATATATATATATATACTACTTTAACCGTGCGCGGAAACTTTGAAAAAAAAAAACAAAATGGCGGCCGGTGGATATGCTACAAAGGTTCTATCCCATTTGGTTTTGATGACAATACTATTATGTATATTCAGTATCATTGTAAATCCAAGATGGCCGCTGCCACAAAATGGCGGATTACATTATATTTCTGATGTGTAATATATTTTCGTTCGCTTTCTTGTACCTCTTCCCGCGGAGACGCTTAGTTTATGAGATATTTCAGTTTTAAGTTTATTAAAAACCGGCTGTTTATTAGCCGTAAATAAAATTATTAATTAGTAGAATGTATTTCTCCTCTTCTCAACTCCTGCCCTATATATCCGATTAAATATATATATATGATTCTTTATATTTTCCAAACACTCACCTACGGCTCGTTTCAAAACTCGCCTCACCTCGGCTACGTATGCTGCCTCGATCAGGAAAATGCTGGCTCCGCTTCGATCACGCCGCGTGCGCTCGTTTCTCTTTAGTAATACTCGTATTTGGTCTGAGCAGGACTCATCCTAGCGTCTAACTCCACGCTTTAGAATTTCAAACAGAGGTAGAGCAGAGTCAGACCACGGGGATGTCGGTGCACTCTGATTTCATGTTAAGATCAAGGTCAATGATTTTATGTCAATTTCGAAGTCAAGGTTGAGGTCAATGACCCGTCGTGCAGGTCGCTTTTTTTACCAATTGAAAATGTATATAATTGAGTTTTACAATTTATTACTAAACATGGACGAAGAAAATAACACAGTAACATCACCTAATAACCTAACAACTCATTCTTTAGAGATCTGAACCAGGACTTGGAACATAAAACCAGCCAGGTTCTGAGAGAACCAGAACTCGTGCCCCTCTGTGACTCTACACCCCACAGAGGTACCGAAGCTCTAATGAACAATGGAGATGGAGAATATCTAGAAGTATCTCCAGGAACGAGCAAAGCCAGTCGGGCTGCATTCAAAAAGACGCAATAAAAAACAGCAATCTAACTGATTATGCGACCGATTCAAGTCAGGAAGCCTAAAAGCAGAGATTTGATAAAAAATGTTGCAAAATGAAAATTTCCGAAATACAACCAGAATTCTAAAGTTCCTATGAAGATGAAAAAGCAAGTGCATAGAATGACCTCGGCAAAGCAGAAGTTAATATTATTTCCTCTTAAAATTCCGTCCTCAATCTCTTTCGCTATCCGAAGTGCGTCCTCAAAGCAGTGACAGTTACTCGTATGCGTCTTGCCTTGCGCAAAACAACTGCCACTGCCCTCAGTGTGGTTAAAGATATCATCGGAAATGCTAAATGTTGGCTAAGGGGTCTTGTCCCCCCCACATCTCCCCCTTGAGGGAGACAAGGAGATGTTTTAGTGGTCTTGCCTCCCCTGGGCGGAGGGACAAAATAATCGTGAACTTCGCAGACCCGGTGTCCCTGGGGGAGACAAGGAGATTTTGCTTGTGGTCTTGGCTCCCCTGATTGAGGGAGACAAAGTTCCGTATATTTTCCATATTTTTAAAGTGTTCTTTACTCCCCAGCCTTGGTGGGTTCCCAACTTGGAATGTTCTTTGTACGACAGTATACAGTAACTGATTAAATATTTTATTTATTTATTAGTACATTTTAACATTAATAAAAAATATTACTAGCCGCGCCACGTGGCTTTCTTCGCGTGCAAGCTTTGCCACCACCGTTCACCCTATATGTTTTTTTAGCACTGTGCCCGTTGTACGATGCGTATATATTCTTTCACTTAGCTAGTTTTATTTAGTAACTGTAAGGTGTGAAAAAGTTTTCAAGCTCGGGTTTTTGATGATTGAATAAAAATAATATTGAGATTGGTCTGATTTACCTATTTCACTCAGTTATTTGATAGTAATTACTTTTTATTACCACGCGGGCAAAGCCGCGGGACAGCTAGTACGAAATAAATAAGTTGAAAAAATATAATTATTGAAAAAATATATTTTATGCTGTTAGAACGGGCTATCACAATTAAATGCGTCCAAAAAATTTCTTATCTCTTCTGTTAACCGTTGAGAAGATCCCATGTCAAGTCCCAACTCTGAGTGCAGCAACCATGTCATGCTAAAACTTAAAATCGGCTATCATTATATAATGATAGCCGGTTTTAAGTTTCATCATGACATGGCTACAGCATAATTATTTTTTTAATTTAAATATGTTTTTGGTCAACTTAATTATTTCTTACCAGCTGTCCCGCGGCTTTGCCGGCGTTTTCATTTCGTTTAAAAGTAGCCCATACGTGTTATTCCAGGACCTATAAAGTACAATATACTATAATTAAGTATCCAAAATTCGTATCCAACAGTGAAAACCACATCGCAATCGGTCCACTAGTTTATACCTCATGCGCGAACAAACAGAGGCAGAGACGATATTTTTTTTGTTCAGTGGCAATTGTAAATATCTACCCTAGACAAGTTTTTTTAAATTATCTTAATATGACATATTTTTTGGTACTTTATTATAAGTATAGATAGATATATTCTACAACATATTTTGATATACATTGATATACAGAAATGAAAGAACTAGTAATAACCTCAATTTTTCATCTAACACCAAAATAATATAATGTCAGCATGTCATAAAGTAAACATGACCTATTTAAATATATCTATTGCCCCGGATACCGAAAACATCCTAACCCTTAATTAGCATTGATAATTACGAAGCTCTACGCCTAATGAGCGTGGCTCATTGACTGACATTACTGGATCGATTACTCGACACTCGCATGCTATGTTGAGTAGGTAGTTTGTGATCCAAGCTATGGGATCCTAACTGTTTTATAGTAAGAATAATTACAATAGAACAAGAACAATCACATTTTAAAAATTAAATTATGATACCAATACAAATAATAAGTATAATTTAAAATATATACGTAAAAAAGCTTTTACGACCTTTTTTTAAATAAATGTCACATTTTTTTCTAACATTACTAATTACGAAGTGCCACGCCTAATGAGCGTGGCTCATTGACTGTCATAACTGGATCGATTGCTTGACACTCGCATGCTATGTTGAGTAGGTAGTATGTGATCCAAGCTATGGGATCCTAACTGTTTTATAATAAGAACCACAGACAACCTTTTTTTACGTGGGGAAATCCTCATGGATACCACCGAGCTGCGGGGGCAGCAAGGTGGTTATGTCGGACTCTTACCGACTAAAACCTCACGGTATTCCACACGACGCCTTGTGCCAGGGCTACGGGTACGCTTTCGCACTCGTCCGCGGCCCTGACGGCGCTGGTCCTGTGAAGGACCCCCTTACGGTTGGGATGGGGCTGAGCCATTCCCCACCCCGTGTACGCCATTAAAGGGCGCACAGAACATTGTGCGCGCCACCTCGAGGCCTTATGCTGGGGCAGACACCCCCGTGTCCACCACCTAGGCCTCAGGGGGAGTCAGAGGGGAATAAATTCCTTCTCCGACTCCCGCCGTTGAGCTCCACATGGCCTCCCACATCCATTGCCACCACCCAGTACAGCCACAGCAACAGCTGGCGCATTTACGACGCTGCACTTAGTAGTGACGCCAGATTTAGGAAGCCATGGAGCACGTCACACGTCACACGTAGAGCACTACTGCCCATACATTAGTGCTGAGAGCGGACTACCTCCTCAAGCCGGCGACGAGCGCCCGGGCCCCCCCTCCACGTCACACCCCCAGCACCGAATCCATCAAGCCGAAGTATGGTAGGTCTGGGGGCGGACCACCTCCTCGAGCAGGTGCCAAGCACCCGGGCCCCACCTCCACGTCATACTCCCAGCACCGAATCCATCAAGCCCAAGTATGGTAGGTCTGGGAGCGGACCGCCTCCTCGAGCCCGCGCCGAGCGCACTGGACCCCACCTCCTCGAGCCTGCGCCGAGCGCCCCCCCCCCCCCCCCTCCACGTCACATTCTCCACACGTCTACTGACCAACCTGGGAGAAACAGGTTACCCAGCAGCAGCGCAAAGAACGGACGCAACTTCTTCCACTCCATGGCCTCCCAAATCCATGGCCACCGCCCAGCACAGCCACATCAACAGCTGGCGGACTATCCGGCGCTGCACTGAGCGGGAGTACCCGAAGCTCGGCACAAATATTGCACGCGGAACGCGCATCAGCTGCAAGCAGTGCCACGGCAGCTGGCGAAGACCAAACCATGCCATGCCATGTACGTGTATGGCCAAACTAGTGCACGTTCTGGCACCGGCGGTCTATACAACCGGCTGACACATAACGTGTGGAAAGCGTCCTCAAAGCCCTTGAAGTTTAATTGTAAAAAGTGGTTGGTTGAACAGATTTTTTAAAGTTTTAATGATATATTGAAATTAAATTGTTATTCCTATTTTTCTTGGACATGTTGTGTAAATTATTGTACGTAAATTGAAATTAATTTTATTATTATTTTTATAATTTGATCTATTATGTAATTTGCATAATTTGAATCCTTTTTTTTATGATTTTTCTTTGACATGCAACTAATTGTTGTCAATAAAATACTATGACTATGTTACGAGCCTCGTATGTGTGCGTGAGAGGTTATTTAAGATGTTTTGTGGTTAATAACATAATTTCACACAGTTTAATCACAAATGACTGCATTATTTTTGACGAGACATTGCTGCAATGTGGCGGCCGATTGGCATAACATAGTGTAAGTGTGTGCGCGAGGCTTCTGCGTACGAGCGGAGAGGAGTATATCTTGGATGATTCATCCGGGTATGGCCTTTTTTGAAAAATTCTTGGTTATGGGATGATGAAAAGCGTAGATGGTTTCAGCCAGAGCATGCCTGCCATATTCATAAAAGACTGATGAGTTGTATACTTGTAAGCTTTCTATTTCATAAAATGATCCTTTGACAGGCGAGGTTGTACTTGTACACTTCTGAGAATTATGACAAGAACTTGTAATTTGTGCCGCATGTTGTAATCTTCTAAGGGAAGCTTTGCATCTTGCGATAATTTTAAGCTATTTCGTGAATTAAAAGCGATTATTTTCGACTCCCTTTGGATCACAATCTAACGCGTGTTGGAAACTGTTTTAATATTAATAACTTGCACATCATTTTCAATTCATCAGTCTATTAATTATTAATAAACTCCAAAGTCAGATCAGTCACAGTATCATATAGATAGAGTCATTAGTAGTGCCGAATGAGATCATTATATAGTCTTCTCTATTTGGTGCGTGGGTTCATTGTATAAAGTCATCTCTAGTTGGTGTGTGGGTTCATTGTAGAGTCATCTCTAGTTGGTGCGTGGGGTCATTGTATAGTCATCTCTATTTGGTACCTGGGGTTATTGTAGAGTCATCTCTAGTTGGTGCGTGGGGTCATTGTATAGTCATCTCTATTTGGTGTGTGGGTTCATTGTAGAGTTATCTCTAGTTGATGCATGGGCTCATTGTATAGTCATCTCTATTTGGTGCGTGGGGTCATTGTATAGTCATCTCTATTTGGTGTGTGGAGTCATTGTAGAGTCAACTCTAGTTGGTGCGTGGGGTCATTGTAGAGTTATCTCTAGTCATTGTAGAGTCAACTCTAGTTGGTGCGTGGGGTCATTGTAGAGTTATCTCTAGTTGGTGCATGGGCTCATTGTATAGTCATCTCTAGTTGGTGCGTGGGGTCATTGTATAGTCATCTCTATTTGGTGTGTGGAGTCATTGTAGAGTCATCTCTAGTTGGTGCGTGGGGTAATTGTAGAGTCATCTCTAGGCAATGCGTGGGGTGTTTGTAGAGTCATCTCTAGTTGGTGCGTGGGGTAATTGTAGAGTCGTCTCTGTTTGATGCGTGAGGTCATTGTAGAGTCATCCCTAGTTGGTACGTGGGGTCATTTTAGAGCATGTTGGAAGTTGTATACTACATAATATACAACTTCCTTGTTGTAGAGTCATTAGAACTGGTGGTCGTTGGTATTTCGTAAAAACTGTTTGGCGTTCGTATTAGTATTTTGCGTAATTGGCATAATGAGAATTTAGCATTTCATGTCTTCGGGATTTTGCCTATTTAGTATATTGCTTCGAAAAGGGTCGATCGACCGACCATATATTTATGTACTACTTTATTCTGACCTACTCGTTTTTTTCCGAATATAATTTTAATCAATCAAACAAAAACTCATAAAAAAGTGGGTTCGAACCACTTCAAAATTATTAGATATGTTCTCGCTAAGCATGCGTTAATGCTAAAATTATATATATATATATATATATATATATATATATATATAATATATATATATTATATTTTTTATTGTGAATCATAACATGTGTGACTACGACAATTACTGATGGAACTCAATGTTTTTGTCCAAAGCTATACAAGGATGGACGTAATTATTGATTTTTACAATAAAAAATGGACTTTGTCAGCCGGACAATCTAGACGAATTCAACGATACATTATAAGTTGAAATCGGTTAAGTACGTTGAGACGTGAGAGAACAGACAAACACACATACATACTTAAATGCGCTGCTAAAATCATAACCCTCCTTTTTCGTAGTCAGGTAAAAAGTAAATTAATAATAGCAGAAAACAGTCGTATACGAGCCGCATCTCACGTCCGCCGGCTTTCAGTATTCAAGGAATTCAAAACGGCGCAAAAAAAAAAGAAAAGAAAATCCATTCGAATTCCAAACAATTAAAAACTCATTTCGAATGAAAGCGAGCAATTGCCGCGCGAATACGTTACGGATTTGAATTTTATTGTTTCTGGGACGTGGCGTTCGCAGTTCGAATTTTCATTTGACGTTTATTTAATTTTTGTGGCTTTGAATAATATATTTTTCACCTCACAAGCTCGGAAAGATTCTCTTTGTCATTTGAAATCAGAGTGCAAAAGTGCATTTTACCCGCTAGCGTGGAAAGAGTTTATAAAATTTGAACCTTTCTATTCAATAATTTTTTATACCGCCAATCCACTGACAATTCTTTATTACTAACTTATATTATATTATTATCTGATTCGATTCTACTTTACTTGAGTCTATTCGTCACTATTCGCCTCTTTTTGACTCTACTCTACTCTACTCGAAACTATTCGACTCTACTCTAATCAACTCTACTCGACTCTACTCGATTCTACTCGTCTCTACTCGACTGTACTCGACTCTACTCGACTCTAATCGTCTCTACTCGACTCTACTCGACTCTACTCTACTCTACTCGACTCTACTCGACTCTACTCGACTCTACTCGACTCTACTCGACTCTACTCGACTCTACTCGACTCTACTCGACTCTACTCGACTCTACTCGACTCTACTCGACTCTACTCGACTCTACTCGACTCTACTCGACTCTATTTGACTCTTTTCAACGCTATTCGACTCTATTGGTCTCTTTTCGATTCTATTCTATTCGATTCTGTTCGACTCTATTCTATATGTTTACACATCTGCCAGGCATCCCGCTTGTAATGTGGTAATTATTTCGACAACCTTCTTTGGGCAAAGTCAACCTTGCCGCGCTTATTGAATAGGCGCCAGCAAAGTTGTATGGAATTTCATTACTGTCGTGTTTTGCGGCCAGCAATTTCCTTTGAAAATCCATTATTGTCGTGTTTTTTTAGTGCTATTATTTATTCTGTGGTTTTGTTAACCACCGAACCCGAAAAGAGAGGCGTCGTAGTTCCCAAAAGTATGGACCGATATTGATGTTTTTTTCTCTTTGAAAGCTGATGTGATCGAGATGGTTCTTAGCTATTATTGTTGTTGTTATAGTTTTTGTTGTTGTATTTTTGTTGTTTAAATTTTCATTGTTTTTTGTTGTTTTTGTTGTTTTGATGTTGTTTTTGTTGTTGTTGTTTATTATTGTTTTTTTTGTTAATGTTGTTGTGGTTTCTGTTCTTGTTCTTGTTGTTTTTGTTGTTGTTCTTGTTGTTTTTGTTATTTTAGTTGTTCTTGTTGTTTTCGATGTTCTTGTTGTTATTCTTGTTATTGTTGTTGATCTTGTTGTTTTTGTTGTTGTTACAGTCTGTTACACTAGTTAGGTAATGAAATAAGTAGAATATCTTTAAACATTATATATATCACGCATAAGTACTTATTTACCTACCTCATTATGCAGATAAAATAATTAAAATCTCTATGACTTGTTTCAAAAGTCGTTAATAGTAACATAACCTACAAAGCTTTGAAGCCTAATAACAATTATTCCTGGCCTCCTATAAAAAAAAACTCATACAAACAATCTCAGGAAATAATGCTGAATTACAAGCGATATTTTTTGTCTAAAGACGCCGTGAATTTTACTGACATAAAAATATGTCTGGGAGTTCGCCATTGTTCTTTGCCTATCACTGTAAATGAAGACAAATCAATTGATAACTTGCTTGTCAAAATTTGATCAAAATTTTTGTTTGAACACAAAACCCTTCCTTTGATTCGTCGTAGCCGGGAAAAATAATAGCCTATGACAGCGTATAACCACAGTACACGTATAGTCTTTACGTATAGTCTTACCGTTTAGTCCTCGACACACTAGTTTCGAAGACTAAACGGCTGATTTGACGCACGCGGTGCGGGGGCCGGGAGGCAGGGGTCTCAGAGTGGTTTTGAAAATAACGCTACGAGCGAGTTTCACGCATGAAGTATCTTCACGTAAAAATACGAGAAAGAGAGATTGTGTTCTGCAAGTAGGATGCCAGTACCACAAATAGATTGGACCAAAAAATATAGTAATATAAGTATATATCAAGATTGGACTCCTGAGTCCAATCTTTTCGACCCACTATTGGGATTCAAAAATATATTAAATTCGTTTTTTTACCCGACTGAGGAGGTTTATGTGTTTGGGTTGTATTTATGTATGTTTGTTTGTTTTTGTTCAGAATAACTTTTTCGGAGGAGTGGACTGTATTACAGTTTTAAATCACGTATTCACTTTTTTGGTCATAGGTCGCTGGTTTATATTCATTAACAGCAATAACTTATTCGTGGTTCAGGATCTTCGAGGATTCAACGAATGAAACTACTACGACGGGTATAACAAACTGACTGACTGCCTTTATTTACAAAAATGCTACAACATTCTTTTTTTATATACAATACAATTTAGGTAACGGTACCTGCTCGGTCACAGGGAGAGCTCGGGAGCAAGGGCAATTACAACGGTTCTTGTATTTTTTGCAACAACTGGCCAACGTTCGTTAATTGTTTTATTATAAAACGGCTTTTACTTTGTCGGCGTATTGCGCTTGTTACTATTCTAAAGATCGTCGGAACGTAGCCGTACTTAGTCTAATGGCAACTGCCCTACCTGCGCTAAGGGCTCCTGTAATAAACACATTGTTCATTGCATTGTCTAACAAGCTTAAACATAAACATTTGGCGCTTTTATCTATTTCTAAACTAACGGAAGTTTTTTCCCTAACGGTAACTTTATTTCTATCTCCCTTAAATTACACGTTAAATCTACCTACTTACTCTAGGTGTACTACTATTTAATCTTATTCTAGTTTTATACAAAATAACTGAAGCGAAGCCTCGTAGCCGAAGTGCTTACACGTCGGTCGGTCGGTCGCGGTCCCTTTGCTCTGGCCGGTGATTCCTGATGACTAATTACACATTCGCGGTCACGTGATCTATGATCGCGGGGTCACGCGGCATCTGGGAGGCGGACAGGCTCGCTGTCCTCAACATTTTTTAAGTTTCTTTGGCACGTCCTGCAGACTAAACGGCTAAATGGATTTTGAAAAATGAGGTATCATTGGATTAGTCTTAACCGCGAGAGTGCTATTGGAAATAAGAAGTGTCAAGCGGCTTACAACTGCCATATTTTATTTCCAACGGAAAGCAAAATGTTTGAGTAACTCTAAAATCTCACAAAATATATCATTTTTATATATATATATATATATATATATATATATAAATGATATATTTTGTGAGATTTTAGAGTATATATATATACATATATATACATCTAGCAAAAAAAGGGTAAGATAAGACTAAACTAGAATAATATAGATATAAAGTAGTTTTATATTATCCTCCGCGGCTTTGCCTGCGTGGACATTTTTTTGGAGAAAATGTAGCCTATGTATTCCAGAACCAAAAGTACAATTTCCTAATTTTCTTTCAGTCGTCAAATATTATTTCATCGATTGACGGGCTTCTCTACTCTTCGGATTGAGATACAAAGTAGTAACATTCGTTTAGATACCTACCCATATAGACTAATATAATATGAATAATAGTAATAAGTACCAATTTGTAACAATATTACATACTAGTGATTCGCCCCGGTTTCGCACGGGTAGTGCTCACACCGCGGCATTATTCTTACTTTTAGAATTTTTGTACGCATCGTAACTAAAAAAATACGCAATTAAGCGTAATTCAAAATCTTTGGCAGCAGTAATCTTGGTGTTTTTTTACCCATAGACAATAATTGCATCATTACTCACGTACTTGACAGACTTGTTATTATTTCGTTTCCATGTGCACGTGTCATTCCATTCTATATTTTTAATCGACTTCACAAAAGGCGGTTCTATGTTCGACAGTTTCTTTAATGTTTGTACCCCTATTTCTTTGAAAATTATTTTTTGTTTGAAAAGGTCTCCAGTTGGTCCCATATAAATTGTATCAAAATTAGTAGTAGTTTAACGAGAATAAATATTTTTTTCTAGTCTATCCGCATTAAAAACATCACGATACACCGAGGTTAACTGGAAGATAATGCTTGCAAGCATTAAGTTGGCCTATGTACCTATCTTATGTGTGCAATAAAGAATTTTCTATCTATCCATTTGATTTTGTGTGTATATTGCCTCAAATCTCGAAGATTTCTAAATCGTTTTAGATGGTTGTTGTTTTATTCAAAAAAGTAGTACTTTCAGCGTAGTTCCATATAAATTTCATCAAAATTTTGATATGGTTTTTTCTGTTTGAAATCTGGTGTGAGGGAGATGGTTCTTAGCTATAATAGGGAGAAGGGGGAAGTAATTATTTTATTCATTTTAGTGATTGATTAGAAAACAACATTTGAATATGAAGTCGTTTTATTTTGGAATAATATTTTTATTGATACCTTGGGTTACAATATTGCAATTTTCGTAGAGAGCTCTACTTTCTTGAAAAATAAAATAGTGCCCATGTTACGCGCTGATAGTGTAGCTTTCTAATACGAGAAATATTTTTTTATTTCGGTTCAGTATTTTTTGCGTTTGTCCATTACAAACAAACATACAAAATATCAAATCTTTCCTCTTTATAATGTTAGTGTAGAACATACGCGTGAAATCGCTAGCCTTCTTTTTTTTGTAAGTAGCGAAACTCTGGTTTTACTAATAGAAAATCCCTACAAATTTAAAAGGTTGGCCGTAAATTGTGGTCATGTACAACCAGACGAACATACATACATACATACATACATTAATTCATGCATACATAGGTATTCTGATAAAATCATAACCCTCCTTTTTTGTAGCGGGGTAAAGACCCACAGGTGGCAACCCTCGGTCTCCGACTGACAGTAGACATCAAACTCGAAAACAACGCTTCGATACACTACTGTCCGTAACGTAGAGAGAGTACGGGCAGCTTCGGGTTTCTCTTTATTTGTACATGATTCTACGCGTGTTTTGATAAACTAATTTGAACAAAAAAAAAGTGTGTTAACTATAATAGTTAGACATAATAGCCTCGCATTCTATTTACAGGTAAAGGTAATGAGTTTAACAGACCATTCAATTTATATGTATTGAATGTATGTATGTATGTAAGTATATGTTCCACCATAGCGTGGCCCCTACTGGTGCGATTTTGACAGGCGATGTTGCAATCGATTCTTCAGTTAAACCACAGCACATATATAATCCTTACGGACTGTAGAGAGAGTATCAAGAATAGAGATGCTCATTTAATAATAATTATTACAAACACACTGTTACCTGATACTAAAAGAGAAGATGATAGTATTTTTTGTCCCTTACTGTGTATGCTGTTTTGGTTGTTTGGCTGAAAGCTCATTTCAGACAAACACGGTTTGTTTGGCCGTGAGTTGTTCAAGAGCCTTTTGTCGACGATATTCTAGTGATTTGTGCAATAATGGCTGCATTTGAACGTTTCTGACTACTGTTTCATAGCGAATAATTTAAATCTTAAGTACCTACAATAATAGTAATTTGTTGCAATGTAGGCTGCAAAAGCGGTACGGAACGAAAACATGGAAAATTACCTTCCACACGTAAGACTTGATTTTCGAGTACATTATTGATTAGTCTTGCATACATTATTGCAATTAGATTCTCATCCGCGTTAGGTATACTAAGATTTAATTGACTTTAGACGATATTTTTAGTATTTTTCGATGGCTAAAGGTTATTTATTTCGAAGTATTATCCTCACAAATTGCGTGGCTTGTTTTATTTTGACTTTTGTATCCATCTTATCCTATCTTGATGTGGTTTGAGTGAGCTGGAATGAGTAAGGACATAAACGACATTTCGTAGGGTTAATCTGATTTTAGGCATACCATATTTTTTATATTTTTTACCCTCAAGTACTGGGTAATTTTAAGTATCTAATGTAAAATAATAATTGTTGTTTATTCTGTGTGTGTGGGTATTTTGATGTATAATAAGTATGTACTTATAAAATAAAAAGTATAGATCACTCATAGCGGTTATCTAGTTCCCATAGTAAAGCCATTGCTTAGTCTGGAGATAAATGGCGCTGTGTGTGAAAAATCTACCAAAATATAAAATTTTACTAAACAAAATGGAATTAAATTGTATTAAATTAAATATTTCTGTCAATTTCCTAATTTAATCCCCTTAGTTTTTCCAGATTTCCTAAAAATATGACCATAAGAAAGTTACAGAACAGTGTAACAGGTTGAACTAACACTATCTGGCTTCCAACAATTTCCTCATGTATATGTTCAAAACATTTTTGAATAAAAAAAAACTGAAATACAGAACAGAAGATGTTCTAACGAATCGGTACTGTACCTACAATTGAAGTTAATTGACCGAGCAAGAGTGAATTGCGAGCGAAGCGTCTCTGTTTCAGCTTCGGCAAAAATTCTTTCGTATGTCCGGATTTCCGGCTGTTCTGCTCTACAGGTCGCATTTGTCAACCGATCTCGACGAAACTTGGGTTTCGTATATACAGGTTAAGCAATTTTTTATAATTTTAGTAAAAGGGGGGCCACTGAATATCTAGGACTAAGGAATATCTAGAAATCTGATTTAGATGGTTATTTTTTTAATTGAAAGGTAGTAACTTTAAGTTAGTCCCATTAAAATTTGGTGAAGATCTGATGAGGATCTTCGACGTGATGACCAGTATAGCTCCTCAAAATGCAGTAAATTTCTCACTTTTAGGTTTCTACCAGTGGAATCAGACCTTTACCTATTAGGTAGGGATTGATGGAGGACTTTGGTTATTAATATTTGTGTTACAATAAGGTAACTAGATGGCGCTACTGTGCACCGATAGATTGTTTGCAAAAAAGTTTATACGTGCGAGATCTACAGCTAACAGAGACAGTAGTTCTATACTGTGCAGTCAGCTTTTCATGGTTAACACTAGCAGCGCTCCGCGGTTTCCCGATTTCCTACATGAACTGTTTTTTTTTGTTGGGATATATAGAAGCCTATGTGTTAATCCATATGTGGTATGAGCTACCTTCATACCAAATTTCATCCAAATCCTTCCAGCGTGAAGGAGTATCAAACATGCTATAACTCTCTCTCTCTCTCTCTCTCTCTCTCTCTCACACACACACACACACACACACACCGACAAACTTTTGCATTTATAATATTAGTGTGATCTATATTTTTCGTGTACTTTGCACCATTCCATTTTTGGTCTAGTGGCTAGAGACCTATAGATACGAAATCAAACAGTCGCGGGTTCGAATCCTGCAAGATGCAATCATTTGTGTGATGAACAGAAATGTTGGTTTCCGAGTTGTGGATGTTAATATTCGTGTCTATGTATGTTTATCCGTTATCTAGTGCCCATAGTACAGGGTATCCTAGTTTGGGGCTAGGTAATTGGTGCGGAATTGTACCGAATATATATTTAATTTTACTAACGTAATTATTTTACCAGACAAATTATTAAGTCCTATCAATCAAAACCCCAAAAATCAAATATCCTCTTATTGTTGTACACTAACTGTATAATTTGAGGCCGAATATAAATTTGCAATTAAATATTCTTGCTCACCAGGGTATTTATTTTGCAAGGCGGGTGCATCTCTATTCTTGATACTCTCTCTACGGATCTGTTAAACTTATTACCTTTACCTGGCTTTGCCTTAGTCGTGTAAAATAGAAAGCGAGGCTATTATGTCTAACTATTATAGTTAACACACTTTTTTTTGTTCAAATTAGTTTATCAAAACACGCGTAGAATCATATACAAATAAAGAGAAACCCTAAGCTGCCCGTGCAAAGCTGGGGCGAGTCATTAGCTCTCTTAATACAACAGCTGGAAAATTGATCTATTTCAAATGTAATCTTTATTTTAATTAATGAAAATTTATTTTTTCAAATAACAAAGGCACTTAGATAATGTATTCAAAAATATAAATAAAACTATTATTATATTGCACGTAGTATTTTATGAGCTGTGCCCACTTCATTGCCCGTAAGGTCATTTCTCTGGTTTAAATGTAACCTATGTATTATTCTAGGACCAAAAGTACCTACAAAGTACAATGTAGAACATTCAAATAGATTTTTTAATTGATTTCTCGGTTAATTCTAATCGGTTTGAGATACACAAGTCAAAACCTAAACTATCCAACAGTGAAAACCGCATTTCAATCGATCCAGTATTTATTACGTTATGCGCGAACATACGTACACACAGAGAGACACCATTTTTTAAAGTGCTATATTCTTGTTCAGTAGCTTATTGTAAGTCCATGACTCTTTATTTTTACTCGACTACGGCAAGGCAAGGTAAGGGTTCAAACCAAAAACTTGGTCCGATTTTGACAAGCAAGGTATCAATCGATTTGTCTTCATGTAAAGAGGGTCATAGGCTATTTTATGATCCGACTACGGCAAGGCAAAGGAAGAGTTAGCGTTCAAACAACTTGGTCCGATTTTGAGAAGCGAGGTATCAATCAATTCGTATTCATCGCAAGACGTGTCATAGGCTACTTTTTACCCGACTGTAGTCGGGTTTTTGTTTTTGAACTTATCTCTTGTTAATAATATTTATTGTGACTTTTTGTTACTTATTGATTTATCTACACTAATATTATACAAAGGAAAGTATTTTTCTTGTATTTTTGTTTTTAACCCGACTACAGCAAAGCAAGGGAAGGGTAATGAGTTTAACAATGTATCATATGTTTGTATCTATGTATGTGGTTATGTGGATTTTCCACCACAGCGTCGCCTCTATTGATTCGATTTTGACTAGCGAGGTGTCATCGATTTGTCTTCATGTATAGTGTACATAGTCATTTTTCCTTGACTACGGCAAGGCAAAGTAAGTGTTATGTGTTCAAACTAAAAACTTGGTCCGATTTGACCTGCATTGTATCAATCTATTCATCTTCATGTATAGTGTCATAGAATATATTTTTACCCATTTACGGCAAGGCAAAGGAAGGTATATGTTTTCAAACTAAAAACTTGGTTTCGATTTTAATAAGCGAGGCATCAATCGATTCGTCTTCATCGCAAGAGTGTCATAGGCTATTTTTTACCCTTGGTTTTAGTTCTTGGAGTTATTGTATGTTTGTTTGTAATGGATAAACTCAAAAAATACTGAACCGATATTAAAAACTCTTTCACCTATAGATAGCTACATTAACAGCGAGTAAAATGAGGTATTTTTTAAGTCAGAGATCCCTACGAAAATTGCAATAATGTAACCCAAGTTATCAAAAATACAGAACGGAATGACGTTACCATGGAAACGAAATAATCACAAGTCTGTCAAGTACTTGCGTAATAATGCAATTGTTAGTCCAAAAACACCACCGTCGTTGCTGGTAAGATTTTGAATTACGCTTACAGTTGTATATTTTTAGAAGTTACGACGGGTATAATATTGCTAATAGTAAGAAAAAAACCGCGGTGTGAGCGCTACCCGTGCGAAGCCGGGGCGAGCCACTAGTTATAAGTATAGATAGTATAAATGTATAGAATGCACCTAACCCTCCGACAAACATAACCCTCCAGGCAAGCAGTCGGTAAAAATGAAACACCTCATTACTGTTAATTTTTATTCAGAAACAAATATTGAAAAAAAAAAAGACTGCCTACCAATCAAACATTGATCAAAGATTATTCCACCAGATGTGGCTTGATTGGTCTGACGTCGGAGGCATCCAAAGAACTTTTAATTAAAAAGAGATACGTGACATGTGTCGTTCTCTGTGATCTTCAGTTACGAACCATTTTGTAATTTAGGGAGTTACAGGATGGTACATTTAAGGGATGGTAAATTAATTCAGGAATAATTTAGGAAACCTGATGTATGTTCGTTGGTGACGGCACTATCTGAAGATTGGTTTAATTTTACTCATTAAATAATCAATAATAAAAAGGTTACAAAACTACTCTAGTTTCTACAGCGAATATATTAAAAACTAGCTGTGCCCGCGGCTTTGACCGCGTGGTCATTTCATTTAAAAGTAGCCCACACGTTTTATTCCAGGACCAAAAGCCAAACCACCACCAGACCAGTTGTAGGTTTGGTCCAGGTCCAGAGGACCAGGTGGACCAGGACCAAACCTACAAAGTACAATATTATACTACATTTCTTCAAAATTCGTTCAGCCGTCAAATAGTTTTTTATCGATTGCTCGGCATCTAATCATCGGAATCACAGCCTTGCCTTTTTATAACGCATATTCTGTGAAGTACGGCACTCCATACTTCACAGAATATGCGTTATAACAGTTAAATTTATTTTTTTAATTAATAAATTACTATTTTACTATAAATAATTAGCTTAATTTCGCTGCGCGTTTTACAACTGAAGTCGACTTATTCTATAAAAAAACACAAAAAACATCTCAATACGTTTTAAGAGCCTCTAAGGACCATAAAGTAAAAAAAGAAGGAAACGTGTTGCTCGAGTTCATTCAATGTTCAAACCACTTCGTAACAAACCGCTTGCGTGTTTTAAGGGTAGACAACGCCATCTAGTTTAAATGAAGTAACTTGTTATCATGACCGTCTTGTTATTGAGTAGCGAAAATTATCTCCGAAGGTAAGGAGGCACAGATTAGAGAGTAATTAAGGTGGTGAGGTAAATTGGGTGGGGCATCAAGTGTAGGTCATTATTGTGAGGTCCATACGAACAAATTTTAATGCAACGAAACATTGTGTTCTTAGTACAAATTATTTTTTATGATGTTTCACAGAACGACGTACCTACTTACTGGCACTTTAACTGGCTCTTAATAATTACCTACCCTACCTACCTACTTTTTGAGCTTTTTCAACACGATATGAGGATTGATTTGAAAAAATAAAAGTTTTCTATACTTTCTCTGTGAAGTGTACCTGTGTACCTACCTCTGTATGTACACATTTCAATACCGACAACTAACCATGTTGCCAGTAAGATATTATGAAGAAACCTCCGATATAATTATATAATTATGTAGGTACGTAGGTAGTACATTATAATATCTCAATGGAAAAAACATAATAAATAAACGTAGTACATATAATGTATATACATACTCAGAAAACTTGCAACGCTTCGAAGTATTTTTTACGCAAAAGCAATTGTGGTCTTTATTTATGCATACCCACGGATCAATTTCCTATGCAAGTATTTTTTACTTTCATTTCAAAAGAGCGATGGTGGCCTAATGGTTCTATAGTACAATTTAGAATCCAACGATACCGGGTTCAAAACCTAGGCTCCCGCACCAATGACTTTTCGAAGTTATGTGCGGTTATCCATCGCTCCGTGCTTCGGAGGGCACGTTAAGCTGTCGGTCCCTGCTGTTATTGGTTAATAGCAGTTGTTAAGCCATGTCAGAGGCCTTCGGGCGGCCTGACAATCTCTGACATCAGAGGCCAGCACTACCTCATACGACAAAGAAACAAACAATTTCAAGGCTTCAGAGTACTTTTTCACACACGCGATAGTGCTCCTTTTGTATATAGAGACAAAGATCAATTTGCTATGCAAGTATTTTCTACTTTCAAGGCTTCCAAGTACTTTTATTTTGCAAACACGATTGTTCTCCTTATTTATATGACGGCAAAAATCAATTTCCTATGCAAGTATTTTCTACTTTCAAGGCTTTAATCTGTTTCTACAGAAAGCACTTGAAAGTATTTTGAACCCTGGTTTTTCGCCCTGGTGTTTGAAGATAGACGTACTTGAAAGCCCTGGTGCTGGATATTGCGAAAATGACCCAAGCTTATGTGGAATTTGTTCGTGATTGATTCCAATTTCCACGCAGGCAGCGAGGAATTGGCGTCTTAAAATTAGAGAATTAGGCCACTGGAGGTCGTGCTAGTGCTAGTGTGAGCCGAATCCCAAAAACTAATAAGTTTGAATTTACCGCGACCCTTGGTTGCAGGAATGAAATGATTGCGTGTTTTAAGGTCAATTGGCGCCATCTAGTTAAATCGGAGGGAGAACTTTGATGCCTTTGGTTTATTCGCTTGAGTTGTTGATGCCATTGTGCTATCTTTACTCGTACCAAACTCGTACTATACCATCTCGATTACCTCAGCTTGCAAACATAAAAAACCGCACCTAAGTCGGACCATTCGTTTGGGTAGATCCCATTATATATATTGTTGTCAAACAAAACTTGACGGTTTACTTTAGGAAATTACATAAGCCTTAAAAAAATCAAAGAAAATGTAAAAAAAAAGGCACATAATATGTAAATGCTTATAAATATTGAGGCAAAACATTCATAGCAGCACGTGGATTCGATCCATGTGCCTCTGGGTTGCAAGCCAGACATCGCTTCTACTGTGCCACTCTGACTTGTGGCATAGGAGCCGAATTCACGGTACCGTTTTATAAACGGATGTGCAATTATTATTCCTTTCAAATTAACATAACTTTAGAGTCATATCCCGCAGGAATCTCGTATTTATTCGTGATTAAAAGTATCATTCATTTTAACACATACTATAAACTTTGACTGTGCCAAGTTACTTCAAAATCCGTACGGTAGTTTCAGCGTGATATGTGTTTTTTTAAATAACTTTCAACCCCTATCCTGCGGGAACCATTGTTTTTTTTTCGGGATAAAAAGTATTCTAAATGTTAATCCATAACATAAGCTATGATTGTGCCAAGTTGCATCAAAATCCGTCGGGTAGTTTCTGCGTGATGCGTGTTCAAAGAGACAGACAGACAGACAGACAGACAGACAGACAGACAGACAGACAGACAAAAAATAAAAAAAAACCTTTTTACACTCCATATCGATTTTGATGTTCATCTCAATTAAAATTTTCAAAAAATATTTAATGTACAGATTTAGCCCAGTTACAGTTTTATTATAGTATATAATATAATATAATATATAATTCCAAGTGTTTATGCTAATTTAAAAAGTTCAGAACCAAAGTTGATAAATATTCATAAACTTACCAACTATAAACGGAATCATCTACGAATATCTATACTTATAATAACGCAAAAAAAAACGACAACGTCTGTGCAAAAAAATATATATAAATAAAACGGCTAAAAACTTTTTAAGTCAAGCCCTAAGCTATGTAACAGTAGTAAAAGAATATCGGAAATACTCGGAATATCGGAATATTACAGTTTCGGACAGTTGCGTGCTGACGTTCGTAGCGCTCGTCGCGGCTTGTCGGCATAACACTCCCAGATGAAGGACTTCAAAATAGTCTGAAACTGGTTGGAGTATTTCCGATCTTCTTTTTCTTTTTCGTGAGTTTTTAGCCGTTTTATTTATATTTAAAATGAATTACACTCGCATTAGTTTTCAAAATCAAAAAAACATATAATAAAAAAATGGTCTAGAGTAAAAAATAAGCTACTGAACGAGAACATTTCTTTAAATCGTGTTTGTCTGTTTGTATGTATGTATGTTTATTCGCGCATCACGTAAAAACTACTGCACCGATTTCGATACGGTTTTCACGGATCACTGTTACATAGCTTAGGGTTTGACTTAAAAACTGGGGTACTTGGTATCTTAATCCGATGATTAGATGATATAAATCGACAAAACCTATTGGACGGCTGAAAAAAAATTGAAGATATTTAGTATATTGTAGTTTATAGCTACTTTTGGTCCTAGAATAACACGTATGGACTACTTTTAAATAAAATGACCACGCGGGTAAAGCCACGGGTACAGCTAGTGAGTAAATAAGTTAATTACAAACATATAAACACAGGTTTTATACAGCTGTAGCCATGTCGTGGTGAAACCGTTGTGGAGTTCCCTTGTAAGGACACAACCCTGAGTGCAGCAATCATATCAACTTAAAACCAACTAACATAAAAAAATGCATACACAAAATTTCGTGTCTGTGCTGTTGACTGCTGAAGAGTTCATTAATCTGGAGCTAATCCTGGATGTCGATTCAGGTCATGCTTACCATAAAAACGCATAGTCATCGGAAATGAACCAACATGCAAAAATTCAACTCCGTAGGATAAGAGGAAGTGGTTCTAATTCAGCTTGCAGGATTTGACCTAAACAAACAAACAAACATTACAAGTTAAACAAAAGCTTTTAAGATAATTGGCATGGTTTAAATGGAAATTATGTTGTTTTCTACCAATGGCAAGCTAAAATTAATATCCACGCCAATACATAATCGAGAAACGATGTCTGTTTGTTTAGGGAGCTTTCATGCCAAAGCGGCTGACCCGATTTTGATTATTCTTCATCTTACTATCAAAGCGATACCAGTTAAGTAGGTACCTAATGTGTTTTTAACCGACTTCAAAAAGCAGCGGGTTCTTAATTCGACTGCATCTATATTTCAGCTCGATTCGTCTTCAGGTATAGTGTCAGGTTTTTTCAGCCGACCGTAGTCGGATTTTAGTTTTTGAACTTCTGTCTTGGTCACGTTGATAGTTGATATTCGTAGTCAATTTATTTAATCAAAAAATATACTTTGATTCGATTTACAATGAAAAAAGTATTTAAATTATTATATTTATTAATTTATATTTCTTATTTCATATTTTTTAATAAATAATGCATGAGAGTAGATAAAGTAGTGTATGAAACGGCCAAGCGCGGTTCTAGGGGGGGGAGTCATGGGGGTCATGACGTTGTTTTTTTTACATAGGCCTTGCGATTGATACCGCGGGGATCAGCTAGCATTGTATAATTTTGGAACCCGTTCAGTGTAACCCCCTCTCCACCCCCCCCCCCCCCCCCTGACTCGACGGCTAGACCCGCCCTTGGAAACGGCACATAACTAGGTATTAAAACACTCGAATACTGTTAAAAAACATCGTGGCATCATCGTGATCATCGTGATCAAAATCAACCCTGCCTGTATAAAATATCTACTTTTAACTGTAAAACTTTAATTCCCACATCAACTCTCCAAACGAAGCCACATCGAAACAGTTCTCACCCCTGACCCCTCACTTCTAAGTCCCCTAACCCTTTGCCCCTTACTCCTTTACCCCTTCAAACGGCTGTAAATGCCGGGGTATTCAGCCACAACCCGGTACACGTCAAAATAGCATAGCTTACCCGACGCTGTATAGTGCAAATTATTTTACGCACATAGCTCTACGAGTATATTATAGCTGGCAAAGATTATGGATAGAAAATAGGACAGAAGGTTTACTTCATTATATTAGGCATTGTTGCTTTACGTATGCATTCTATGACAGGATTAAGATATTAACTTTATATTCATTGTTTTTATAATAAAATAAGCACGAATTTACACCACCAAAAAATATTCCAGTTAAAAGATGTAAAAACATACATAGAGAAGAACTTTTTTTCATCCGCTTTCTTACTGTGATCGTATCTAGTGAGATAGAAAATAAATTATTATTAAATAGCTTAAAGGCTAAAAACACACGCCTGCAATGCCAAAAAAGATCTTATGACAGTAAATTATATACTGTTTGAATGTGTATAACAAGACCTTCAATTTGATACCCATATTATAAATTCTAAGAAAAATATTTCTTTTGCATATGAAAAGGGAGCCAAATTGAAATTTTTCAAAGAAAAAAAAAGCCTAAGTTACTCGGGGGGATGTAAGGATTCTAACAATTCGCATAAGTCTAAATCTGTTTAGGCATTTAAAAGTTATGGTGGAATAAAGAAACTCAGATACGTACTTAAATCCTAAAAACAATCATTCCTTTTTTTGCGCAGTCGTGTAATAATCGTGTTCCTAATTTTTTCAAAGTTATTTATATTAAATGTTAATGAGGTAGTTTTTTTTTTTGTTGTAAAAAATATGGAGTTGCAGTGGCATCTTCAATTTGTTGCATTGTCAATAAATTTTTGAAAATATTCTTTTTATCACCTATAAAAGAGTGTATTACTAACTCTATCTATCTGAGCTGCGAGAGAGCTTGTTTTATGTTGTGTCCCATTTGTGGTAATGTAAGAAATAGGCTGATTATGATGATACTGATAAAACTTGAATATACAGTTTTATATGTGGACCCTGATTACGATAAAATATTTTGCTTTGCCTCACAGAAGCCATCAAATTATAGGCACAAATTATAAGACACAAACTTTCACTCCATCTTTACTATTTATCACAATATACTCTTTGGCCGACACTGCTCCCTCAAACAAAACGGAAATTCCGGTGCAGACTAAGGCTAGTTTAAGGATGTACTTCAGTGCTGCCAACGTTTAGACGAAACCGGGGGTGTACTACCAACATACTGACAAACGATAGTTATAATTACCTACTAGCTTTTGGTCGCGACTTCGACTGCCATTATAACAAATTTGTTATAAGTACTACATTGAAATAGGTTTTATCCAATGTGTTAATCCAGAGTCAC
Source organism: Alsophila aescularia (assembly GCA_946251855.1). Lineage (NCBI taxonomy): Eukaryota > Metazoa > Arthropoda > Insecta > Lepidoptera > Geometridae > Alsophila > Alsophila aescularia. Next base: position 54,907,604 of record OX276373.1, read on the forward strand.
CATTCCAAATTTAATGAAAATTCGTTCAGCCGTTTGAGAGTGAAGGATGACGATGATGATGATGATGAAGAGTATGCTTTGTATTATTTCAGGGTATGATCTATCTCCAATGCAAATTTCATCAAAATCCGTTCGAAAGTTTGAGCGTGAAGGTTGATGAAAAGTATCCTATGTGTTATTCCAGGGTATAAAGTATCTCCATTCCAAATTTCATTATTATTTTGCAATAGATAGGTACTTTTTTAATGCAAGGTTATAAAAGCATCACCAGTATAACATAAAACTAGAGAACTCATCGAGGCAAAACGAAAGCTGATGGGGTTAAATAATTTTATGGTTGGGTTCCATAGTCATCAACATCCGTTCAGCCGTAATCGCGTGAAATCTCCCCAAACAAACAGACAACGTTTCACTTTTATGTATTGCTGTGGATAGCTACTTTTTAATGCAAGGTTATAAAAGCATCACCAGTATAACATAAAACTAGAGAACTCATCGAGGCAAAACGAAAGCTGATGGGGTTAAATAATTTTATGGTTGGGTTCCATAGTCATCAACATCCGTTCAGCCGTAATCGCGTGAAATTTCCCCAAACAAACAGACAACGTTTCACTTTTATGTATTGCTGTGGATAGCTACTTTTTAATGCAAGGTTATAAAAGCATCACCAGTATAACATAAAACTAGAGAACTCATCGAGGCAAAACACAAGCTGATGGGGTTAAAAAAATTTATGGTTGGGTTCCATAGTCATCAACATCCGTTCAGCCGTAATCGCGTGAAATCTCCCCAAACAAACAGACAACGTTTCACTTTTATGTATTGCTGTGGATAGCTACTTTTTAATGCAAGGTTATAAAAGCATCACCAGTATAACATAAAACTAGAGAACTCATCGAGGCAAAACGAAAGCTGATGGGGTTAAATAATTTTATGGTTGGGTTCTATAGTCATCAACATCCGTTCAGCCGTAATCGCGTGAAATCTCCCCAAACAAACAGACAACGTTTCACTTTTATGTATTGATGTGGATAGCTACTTTTTAATGCAAGGTTATAAAAGCATCACCAGTATAACATAAAACTAGAGAACTCATCGAGGCAAAACACAAGCTGATGGGGTTAAATAATTTTATGGTTGGGTTCCATAGTCATCAACATCCGTTCAGCCGTAATCGCGTGAAATCTCCCCAAACAAACAGACAACGTTTCACTTTTATGTATTGCTGTGGATAGCTACTTTTTAATGCAAGGTTATAAAAGCATCACCAGTATAACATAAAACTAGAGAACTCATCGAGGCAAAACACAAGCTGATGGGGTTAAATAATTTTATGGTTGGGTTCCATAGTCATCAACATCCGTTCAGCCGTAATCGCGTGAAATCTCCCCAAACAAACAGACAACGTTTCACTTTTATGTATTGCTGTGGATAGCTACTTTTTAATGCAAGGTTATAAAAGCATCACCAGTATAACATAAAACTAGAGAACTCATCGAGGCAAAACACAAGCTGATGGGGTTAAATAATTTTATGGTTGGGTTCCATAGTCATCAACATCCGTTCAGCCGTAATCGCGTGAAATCTCCCCAAACAAACAGACAACGTTTCACTTTTATATATTGCTGTGGATAGGTACTTTTTAATGCAAGGTTATAAAAGCATCACCAGTATTACATAAGACTAGAGAACTCATCGAGGCAAAACACAAGCTGATGGAGTTAAATAATTTGATGGTTGGGTTCCATAGTCATCAGACTAGTAATGCAATGGAACCATAATATAGTTTCATCATCAGAACTACACTTGAGTGCAAAATTTCAGCTTCATTGGACATAGTTAAGTGGTTAAAAAGTTGATCAAGATTTGTCTCAAACATAAGTCATACACAAACTCAGTAAATTAAATGAAAGCTTGGAAAAAACGAGCGCAATTTGACTAACAAACATACTAACATACACAAACTTTCTCATTTATTATTTATATGCTACTAACTTTTAATAACTTTATTTGTCAATGTCATATCTCCAACTTTTTAAGTGTGTCTGCTCTCCTGGTACTCTTTCTTTTTTCGATACGATTTTTTTTTCCTATTTCGGGATTTTATGTAGCATATATATATATATATATGTGTTAATCCAAGATAAAAACTTAGAAATACTTTTTTACATCTCTCATATTCGGTAAGTAGGTCCTTATTACCCCCAAATGGGGCTTGTAGGTGACCAATTAGCGCTCTTGGGTAATAATGTAGCTAGTAAAGCTCTAGGGCGGTTAGAAATTAAAAAAAAAACTTCACTCTTTAAAAAAGTTCGCGTACATCTAACCATCATACTGGCAATAGACATCATGCATTCAGCCCAATGACAAAAGAGGTCGCTTCGCTATTCAGCCTTGTCTTCGTATGAGTATAATAGTCATCAATTTTAAATATCGAACAGCGAAGCTCAATTTCGTTTTTGAAAAAAATAATTTAAAAAAAGATGAAAAAAGGCGGGAATAGAAAACTTTTATTTAAATATTGTTTGCTTTTGGGTTTTTTTTATAATTACGTGCTAATTAGGAAAAAACATGAGTTCTGCAAGTGATGAAGATATAAGCTGCACTCCCGATTCAATGAAAATGGAAGCTGAAGCAGCAATTAACAATATTTTGCCTGAAAGTTCTAAAGAGAGATATTTGAAAACTTACGACGAGTTCATGAAGTGGCGAAAAGAAAACCGAGTAAAGTCTTTATCTGAGACTGTATTCTTAACATACTTTAGTGAGCTATCAAAAATGCTGCAGCCATCTAGTTTGTGGTGCATTTATTCAATGTTAAAAGCAACTATGAGTACTAAACACGACATCAATATCAAGAACTTTTCAAAATTATCATCTTTTCTAAAAAGACAATCAGCTGGGCACAAAAGCAAAACGTTAAAGGTTTTTACAGCGCAAGACGTGAAAACATTCATAAATGAAGCCCCTGATGACATATATTTAGCTGTTAAGGTACGTAAAATAACAAATCACATAATGGATTGGTAATACTTCATCATTTATCTTTTAAATTCTTACAATCCTATAAAACATACTTACTTATTTTTATATTTCGCTTGTTTTAGGTGGTTCTTATCTTCGGTATAACTGGCGCTTGCCAAGGTATTGAATTGACAAATATAACAATAGAGAACATAGAACAACAGGGTCAGTTGTTAGTAATTAAACTACCGAACACAAAAACTAAAATTGACCGAACATTTGTAGTTCCTCAAGAATTCTCTGAATTCATACAAAAATACAGAAATCTTCGTCCTGAAAATGTAAAACCAACCGGTTTTTTTTTGAAGTACCACCAAAGCAAATGCTACAAACAAGTTTTTGGAAAAAATACCATCAGAAGTATGCCGAAGCAAATCGCAAGTTATTTAAAGTTAGATAACCCGGAATTGTACACAGGTCATTACTTCCGGAGAACATCGGCTACACTTTTAGCCGATGCTGGGGCTATATTAACCACTATAAAAAGGCACGGTGGGTGGAAATCCAGCAAGGTGGCTGAAGGTTACATCGAAGATTCCATACAAAATAAAAGTAAAATTACCAACCAAATAACGGAAACTATTCAGCTTTCAAAACATGAAACATCTTTTTCAAGAGATGATCCGCAACCATCAACTTCTGCTGAAGAAAGCTTCATCCCGTCAGATTTTGTCCATGACCAACAAATATTACAATCTCAAACTATTAACATACCCAAAAAACACCTGTCCCTAAAATTTGAAAATTGTTCTCATTTCAATATAAATTTTAACTAATAAAATGTTTTATTCTTGTAATGCCGGTTTTTTTCTACTTACCTCACAATCGAGATGTAAAGCAGAGTAGTTAGCTCGGGTGTAAGCATCAATTGCACCCTCGAACTATAGGCGCCCTCGCGGCGCTCGTGCGCCTTAATATCTCAGGCTGCAATTGATGCCTTACAGCCCTTGTCTACTAATCTACTATTATTAAATATAATCACACCCTTTAATGTTCATTGTGAGGTATACTCACTTTTAATAACTTTATTTGTCAATGTTATGTCTCCAACTTCTATAGTGTTTCTGATCTCCTGGTACTCTTTCTTTTTTCGATACGATATTTTTTTCCTATTTCGGGATTTTATGTAGCATATATATGTGTTAATCCAAGATAAAAACTATCCTGGTACCAAATTTCATCCAAATCCGTCCAGCCGTTTTCAAGTTATGTGTTCGAATAATCACCAAACCCGACTTTGTTTTATATATTTAAGATTATTGATGTGTAAAATAAAATAAATACAATTCATATCCGCACAAGGATTCCCTGAGTCACGGCAACAACAAACCACAACCATCCAAGACCCGAGGACAAACACTAATGCTTCATCCCACAAAATATAGCCAGTACTCTATTATTATCAGTAAGTAATCGTTCAGATAATTTGGTTTCAATTAACCTTTCATACAAATTCCTTGAAATTGAGAATTCATTACGTCTGGCGAAGCCGGCGCCGCAGCGGATCCGTACTTGGCAACGATTTTACTATTATTTAATCTAGAGTACCGGGATGGAGGAATAAACATACGAGTTTGTAAACTACCGAGCCAGAATATTTTATACTCTGATGAAGTTTTGATGCTCTCTGCTATTCAAAGCGTCATGAGGAACAAATCTAAACCGTTTCGTCCAGGAATTTATTCCACAAAAATGACCCGTGTCGCAGCTAGTAATCAATAAATGAGAAACCCTTAAAATATACTTACAATAATATTTCACTGGGTTTCCGTCATCATCATTATCATCATCATTATTTAGGTATTTCTGGAAAATATATTTTCGACACAAACTCCTCCCTTATGTCAACACAGCTAACTTCTAAGGAGAGAGCTATCCCATGTAAGTCTCTTTCGCAAAATTTACTGTGACGTTTAACAATCCGGCGTTACTGCCGGTTCTGTATTTATTTTGCGCTGTGCTTTTGGGCCGTTTTGTAGTTTAATTAAATTTCTTTATTTTTAGTTTTGAGATTTTATTTTTCTTTTGCTTGCTTGAAATGTAATTCTCATTATCAACAACTAGAAGACGTCCATAGCAAAACATAGGCTTCCCTTTAAAACGTCTTAACTAAGGGTTGCTCAAAGATCTCACCAGGTTGTCGGTCCACCACGTGGGGGGTCGTACGTTCCGTCTTCCGGTCCGTGGTCACCAATCGTGAACCTTTCCTCACGGACCTTTTAACCAGCGGTTATCGGGTTAACGTACTCTGTGGCTGGTCCATTCAACTTGCTATAACTCTGAGAGCTATGTCGGTATCTAGCTGATAAACTCCAAGCATAGCTAACTGTATAGCTTGTTGGGTAACATAAAATTTAATAGAGGCTGGTGCCAAAATCTTATGAGCGCAGCACTGAATACAGAGTTATCCTTATTCGATGAACCAATTTGTCACATCTGTCATCATCATCACTCTGTATCACTACTGCAATACATATTTTACCTCCTTATTCGATGAAACAATTTGTCACCCTCTGCCATCGTCATCACTCGGCATTACTACTGCCATACAGGTTTTCCCTCCTTCTTCAATGAACCAATTTGTCACATCTGTCATCATCATCACTCTGCATCACTACTGCAACACATATTTTACCTCCTTATTCGATGAAACAATTTGTCACCCTCTGCCATCGTCATCACTCGGTATTACTACTGCAATACATGTTTTACCTCCTTATTCGATGAAACAATTTGTCACCCTCTGCCATCATCATCACTCAGCATCACTACTACCATACAAGTTTTCCCGCCTTCTTTGATGAACAAATTTTTACATATCCGTCATCATCATCACTCTGTATCACTACTGCAATACATATTTTACCTCCTTATTCGATGAAACAATTTGTCACCCTCTGCCATCGTCATCACTCGGCATTACTACTGCCATACAGGTTTTCCCTCCTTCTTCGATGAACCAATTTGTCACATCTGTCATCATCATCACTCTGCATCACTACTGCAATACATTTTTATAGTAAGCTTGATCTGAATCGACATCCAGGATTAGCTCTAGATAAAGGAACTCTTCATCGGTCATCAGTACAGACACGAAATTTTGTTCACGCATTTTATTATGATAGCCGCTGTAAGCTTTTCTATGACATGGTACTCAGGTTTGGGTCCTGACCAGGGAACTCCTCAACGGTTAACAGCACAGACACGAAATGTTGAATACGCTTTTAATTTTGTGGAAAATTAGGGGATGACTTAATTTTATTTTCTTTCACCCACTTTATGACGCGATATCTCCGTCAAATGTTTGTCGATTATGAAGTTTTTTTTATGGAATTAGATATGCTTTAGATATAGGCCCATCTATATGATTTTGAGAAGATCTGATAAAGAACTTCGGAGTTACAAAAGAAATCCTCAATGGATAACAGCAAGTCACTTGCGATTGCTGTAATCGCAAGTTCTTGTATTGTTTACGCCACTCAAAATAGGGAAATAAAAAAACTTAAAAAAAATTGTTAAAACAGACTTCATAATGAATAAAATAATCTTATGTGGGAAACAGTTAAGGCAGTCGGTGCCCAATATTCTTAAATCTTACCAAATCAAGGGCACAGACTTCCTTAACTGTTTTCCACGTAAGATTATTTTATTCTTTTTGAAGTGGGATTTTACTTTTTTTTAAGTTTATTTTATCTCTATTAGCAATGTTCGAAGTTTCACTACGTGATAAGATCCGTAACGAGGAAATCCGTAGAAGAACCAAGGTTATCCACATACCTCTCAGAATTAGCAAGTTGAAGTGGCAATGGGCAGGCTAAATAGTTCGCAGAGCCGACAACCGCTGGGGAATAAAGGTTCTCGAATGGCGAACACGAACAGGCAAGCGAAGTGTAGGGAGACCCCCCACACGATGGACAGACGACATTGTAGCCATCGCAGGGAGTCGGTGGATGGAGACGGCACAAGACCGTTCTTTGTGGCGCTTTTTGGGAGAGGCCTATGTTCAGCAGTGGACTGTTAAAGGCCGAAATGATGATGATGATGATCTCCATTTAGTCTACTTATAATTACGTAATGGAATCTTAATTTCATCAATTATTTCAAACTTAATTTCACCCACTTATAATGATCCTCTCCATTTGAAACTTTAAAAATGTGTGAATTTCTGATCACAATACAATAATAAGTTGCCATCAAGCTGGTCTGATGATGGAGCTGGTAGCTGGGGAACGGAACCCTTGAACGCCTACTTGTGAGCCCTTCGAGTTCGTTCGAGTTCATTTGATTTTTCCTAACGAGTTTTCTTTTTTATATTTTGTCTGTTAGTTTAGTATATTTTTTTAGTAGCTGCATGCAGCTGTTTCATCCGCGTGAGGAATGATGATGATATATATGATGATGATGAAAAGTATCCTACCTATGTTATTTCAGGGTATCTCTATTCCAAATTTCATCAAAATTTATTCAGGCCTTTGAGAGTGAAGTATGATGATGACGATGATGATGACGATGATGATTATGATGGAAAGAATCCTTTGTGTTAATCCAAGATATAAGCTACCTCCAATCCAAATTTGATCAAAATCCGTTCAGCCATTTGAGCGTGAAGGATGATGATGATGATGAAGATGAAAGTATCCTATGTGCTATTTCAGGATATAAGCTAGCTCCATTCCAAATTTCATCAGAATCCGTTCAGCCGTTATTGCGTGAAAGCTCCCCAAACAACCAAACAGACAACGTTTCACTTTTAAATAGTTGTGGATTCTGTACAGTTTTTTCTTAAATTATTTTTATTATGTAGGTACATGTTTTCAAATTTCCCATACAATTATTTGTTTTTGGAATAAATGGATTAAATAGAATTTCACTACAACTAAAACTATGTTCCCTCATATCTCTGGGATTTCTACAGATTTTAATCCTATTAAAACTCCAAATGTCAGTAAAATACGCCAAATCTGCGTTTCATATAACAAACAATCACGACAGGACTGATGATTCTCAGTCATATTGCATTTCACAATGCCAGTCATCGTAGTGTGATGGGTAAAGCTTCGGCTGTCACAATTGTCACGACAATTCTACAAATCGTGGTAATTTTTAAGCAACCGCCGTTTCATAAAACGTTTTTCTCTTGACATTTGTTATACAATTGTCGGTTGACTGCCGGTCACTACTATTGTTTTATGAAACACATTTAGTAATATTTGAAACGCATTTCGGTAGTTTGACTAACATTTGTCGATTGACATTTGTCAGTCTACTATAGTTTTATGAAATAGGGCCCAGCAGACGGCGACCTAAATTCTGTTTTTATGAAACGCATTTCGGTAGTTTGACTAACATTTGTCGATTGACATTTGTCAGTCTACTATAGTTTTATGAAATAGGGCCCAGCAGACGGCGACCTAAATTCTGTTTTTATGAAACGCATTTCGGTAGTTTGACTAACATTTGTCGATTGACATTTCTCAGTCTACTATAGTTTTATGAAATAGGGCCCAGCAGACGGCGACCTAAATTCTGTTTTTTATTTGTAAATAGTTATCATTGAAGGTTTTGTATATAAATAGTTTTAATTGTCAATTAGATTCTTAGTTAAGTTTTACTATTGTATGTAGTTAAAAGATAAGTGTATCGGAACATTATATAAAAAATATTTAAAATTAATTTAATTTTTATTTAATAATTAAAATTGCAAATTTTATAAAAATTGTTCAGCATTATATTTTATCAGATCAAAATTAATGTCAGTTTGTTCTAAGAATTATTTTATTGATTGTGTGGGTCACCAGCGCGACCCGTCACCGCCACCGGCTTGGCTTGGCTTTATCCATTCTTTGCAGCTCTTTTCACATTAAGTGCCTACCTACAACAGACTACTCTCCATGCCGTTATAAAGGCTTCTTCAAAGAGCCACTTCACTTTCTTGAGTCTGCAGTTTAAACTACGTTATTTTTCTATCTTCTAAGTCTAGTTTGCCTAGAGATAGGGTGGCCAGGACTCTGGAGCGAAATGTGGATAGTTATAATATTGTTACGAGCTGGGGTTCGGGTAAAATTAATATACGCCAATTACACAAAAATTTAACAACTTTATTCGAAAAACCACAAAAAGAAATTAATCCAACAAATAACACTCAAACACTTTTTAACTCGACTGTTCATTCTTATCAGTTATCACTGAATACTCGCTTCGAATCACTTTGATCGTTTCGTTCCGAATGTCAAGTCAATACTGTCTCAGGCAGTCGATGCGCGCCCTATTTATACCGCGACGGAAGTTTCAAGAAGGTACTCGTACGTACTCGTATTTACTAGCAGTTGTCGGTAGGTATTTGAACTTTCAAGGTCGGCGGTGCCTTTGAAGTTGCCGCGCCGCGCCGCACCCGTAGGTACCTAAGGCCGGCGGCGCCTTTGATGTTGCCGCGCCCGTAGGTATATACCTACCGCGTGCTCTGGAAACTTCTGTAGGTACCTACGCTCCACTGGTGTGTTCCAGAAGGATCCTGTAGATGTAGGTATTGCGTCATACGACCGCGGCTCCTTGAACATTTTAGTACCTACTGTTTTTCTAAGAATCAACTGGCGTAACAATATTTCACTGATTAGAAGACTATAATCCGCTAGGTGGCGCTACACGATAAACATCGGCTCCGCAACAAAAAAAAAACGTAAACTAAATACTTCAAGTTTAAAGTGTTGTGAATGTGTGTTAAAAGGCTGTGATAAACAAATAGTATCGTTTTTCAGACAATTGTGCAAGTGATACTCATAAAAACTTAGTCTCAAAATACTCGATATTGAAACGACGCAAATTACAAACAATTCGGCTAAATAAATGTACAAAAACATTATTTACAATTAAATGAGCAAATCAGTGCATAAACTAACAGAATCAGTGCAGTATTACTATGTTTTTAACGAAAAGTGCCAAAATAACCAACCGAAAACTGGAATTCGTTCAATTCAAAACATAATTTGACCTTTGGCCTCTATGTACAATGCCAACTTCTGTGAGAGTCGTGAGTCTAATGTGAACTAGAACTCGACAACTAATTTCACCGCTGTCTACACAGCTACTTTGGTCTCGAGGCGTGCGGTGGAGCAATTTGGTCTGAACACTCACGGTTCGAAACTCACAAAAAATTTTTTTTTTCCTCTTTGCACTCTTCTTTTTCACATTGTTATCATATCGGTTTCGGCTCCGACTTAACTTAATAAAATGGAGAACATAACTGTACGAAGGCATAGAAGAGCCCGTTCAGAGCATGACATCTCCATCATACAATCTAGTACATCAATGATTAATTCCACAATGTTGGACCTGACGGCTCAGAGTGAACAGATGCCTTTGAACGCTGATACTTCCGTAATTGTTAACCTGGAGCAACAGGTACTGGAAAAAGATTCAGAGCTTTGCTCAGCGCATGAAGAAATTTCTAGCCTGCACTCTGAAATAACAGATCTAAAGAAAGCATTACTGGAAAAGGAAACAAAAATAGAACTACTGAAAAAAATTACATCAGGTACTAGCAAATGTAATACGCCACTTAGAAAGCAAACTTTCTCAACTCCCATCAGTAAAAGGATAATAAATATTAATTTAAGGACACCTATAGTTTCACCACTTCATTCAACAAATACGATCGCTAGGCAAATTGAAGTTTACAGACCAAAGCATCCAGAATCTGTAGTTTTAACCGACTTGGCTAACAACTTTGGAGTACCGAGTGTACAAAAGACTACTAACTCAGTATGCCCGGGAAATAAAGATAACCTAATCAAGAATAGGATCCCAAAAATTCTAATTCTAGGAGACCAGCAAGTGCAGGGCTTTGCACGGAAAATCATCCAACAAAGGGATGCCTACAAATGGAACAACATTTATACAGCTAGTGAAATAGTTATGCCCAATGCAACATCGAAGCAAATACTTAATGATTGTAAAGAAATTGCGAAAGGCTTGCAAGAAAATGATGTAATAGTTCTTGGACTTGGAGCTAATGATGAAAACCCTAAAAGCTTAAAAATAACAAAGTTTTTATTATGAATGTACTTCAAAACGGCTAATTAAATGTGTCCTTGTTAAACCAAAATATAAAACTTTTCGCAAAAACCTTCCCAAACTGTAATGTAATCGATACTAGAGATTTTACTTGTAATAATAAAAAAAAAATGTATGAAACTGAACATTGAAATTGACAATATTAATTTTAAGAAGCTAATAGACAGATAGCTGATGCCAAGCAAAGCCCTTAGACAGCTGTAAGCCATTGTTTAAAGACAAAAATATATTGCCCTTACCCTGTCTCTATATATATGAAATTTGCATTTTTGTATACAAAAATGATAAGTATTTTAGCAGATATAATGAATTTGTAACTAGAGTTAATAATAGGACTATATTTAAATTGTATGTACCTAATCAGAGATTAAGGGTATACAGTGACAATGTTTACTGTATGGCAATACGCCTTTACAATAAATTGCCCAACAGTTACAAAGAGTTAAATTATAATATGTTTAAATGCCAATTCTTAATTTTTTTTAAACAGAAATGCTAGTATTCAGTTAGGGAATTCATAGATGATATATTATAATGTTTTTTTAAGTTGTCTGACATTTTACTCAATTTTATTCAAACATTATTAATTCAATTTTATTCATTGTTTTATTTTCAATTGTATTTGTGACATTCTGTTTTTTTTTTACTTGCATGATTAATCTTATTTCCATGTGTTTGTTATAAAATAATTATGAATATTTGTACGCCGGGAACGGTTGAATATTGATCTAATGAACTATAAACACCTGTATTTACAATATTCTTAAAAATAAATTATTTGATTTGATTTGATTTGATTTGATTTGTATTGATTTGATTTGATTTGATTTATAATATTTCACTGACTATAACTGAGTGATAACGATGGTAACCGGTTCAAAAGTGCAACTTTAATCGCTCCGTGCTTCGGAGGGCACGTTAAGCTGTCGGTTCCAGCCGTTATTGATTAATAGCAGTCGTTAAGCCATGTCAGAAAACTTCGGGCGGCTTGACAAACTCTGACACCAGAGGCCTGTACTCACTCATACGACAAACAAAATTCTCTACTTGATCGTTTGACGTATGAGGTAGTTCTGTTCTCTGGTGTCAGAAATTATCAGTCAAGGGCTTCTAACATAGCTATTAAACAATAACAGCCGGGACCAACAGCTTAACGTGCCCTCCGAAGCACGGAGCGATGGAAATTCGCACAAAACCTAGAAAAGTCATTGGTGCGGAGTGAGGATACCCGGTATTATTGGATTCCAACGCGCACTGGTATAGCGTTCGACTAACATCGCTTCTCTATTGACTTATATCGAAAGGTGGTGGCGGGTAACATGTGCGCTTTGCAATCCAATGATACCGGGTTCTATGCTCAGCCCAGCGTCAATGACTTCAAAAAAAGTTATGTTCAACGACTTCAACTTGGAGGGCACATGTCTTCGCTCCTAGTTGTTAGCAAATGATAGCAGTCGATAAACCACGTAATAGGCCCTAGGGCAGCCTGACTTACTCTGACATCAGAGGTCAGCTCCAAGAAGGAAAAAAAGGCCAAGACCACACTGCCAAATTGAATGTGGAACACAGGCTTGAACGTATGAGCGGAGCGGCATATCCTGATATCGTACGTTCAAGCCTCACGCACACACTTACACCTTGTTAAACTGATCGGTCTCCTCATCGCAGCAAGATCTCAAACTTGCTGGTCGTAATTCTATCGTGCTCACTTAAAATCAAATATAATGCAATGTCTTTTGTGATGAAATTGTGTATCAACCACAAAACATCACAAATTCCACTCACGCACATAGCCGCCATTTGCTATGGTTCACTCGTTCTCAGTCTTTTTTTAATCCTTGATTAGCACTCCCACTTTCAACAAACTCCTAAACGTACCAAAAGTCATAAGCCATGGAGTCTCTACAAAAGACTAACTTGTCTCACAAAGTCTCTAGCCTCCCCATTCTGTCCAAACGGCCGTTTTTAGTCCAACTTGCGCATTGTTTTGACTTCTTGACGGTTTTTATGTACATAGAATAACTATATATACCTACTACTGGCACTTCTCCTTGGTTTGCAGTACCCTGAAGTGTTAAGGATAAAAAAAACTTTGTGTAGAAATAAAATTACCACAGGCCAGTCATTGGGTGCAAAGTGAAGCTTTGCCCTACAAATGGTGGTGTAGAAGATGTTTTGATTTGTACTCGTATTGCTTAGTTATGAAGTGATTAGGAAAAAACAAATTTTCAATCTCGAGGAGAGCCGCCATCTTGAATTGAAGGAGCCAAAATTTTTTTTTTTGTAAATTGTTTTAACAGTTAGCTTTATGACAAAAGTGTATATGAAAAGTATAAAGAAGACAATATTTGCAACATTTTTTCCATTCACAGTTGTTCTGTAAGTCTCATGGGTTACTGCAGTATATGTCGCCGCGATAGGCTGCGTGCCACGCGGCGGGCAGTAATAAACCACCTACCAAGCTAAACGGTCGTCTCATTGATTGCCCACAAACACACCATTTTCTTAAGGTGCCCCTTTTTACCACAATTTTGGCACGTATAAAATTTGAAACGGCACTTATCCGCTGAGTGATATTTTAATCCACATACTGCACAACGCGGTCCAGCTGCCGCCATAGCGTGCGCCGGCGCCGCCTGTGGCCGGCGTTCACTGACACGGTACACCGCCTCCTCCTTGACTTTGATGCCCTCCGACTCCAACGCAGGCACGTGCAGCCCGTGCACATGCCGGCTGCTGAGCTATCTCCAACGCTTTGGCAAGCGTCAGCGATTTCAAGTCCTGTTCGAATAGGCGATCTCTCTCCGGGCCGGCTTTTAGACCCAGTATGAACCTGTCCCGCAACAGCGTCACCAATTCAGTTCCAAAGTCGCAGTACACGGCGAGACCTCGTAAACGTGCCGCCCACTCCTCAACACTTTCATCCTCAGATCTGGTAGCATCATAAAACTTTGCCCTGTCGGCAAACGTCGATCTCTTCGGCTGAAAATGCTCATTCAGTACTTTTACCAGGTCTTTCCACGGCACTTTATTTAAATCTTGAGGGTTTACGAGATTCCTTGCAAGCCGATATGACTCGTCCGACAGATGTGTTAACAGTACCGCACGCCAGTTATCCTCCGCTATATCGTTCAACTTGACAAAGTTTTTCATTTTTCCGTAAAAAATCTCCCATTCTTGACTCTTGTAGTCAAAAATGGATAAGTTTCCGATATAACTAGCCATTTTAATTGCACGCGTGGGTAGGTGCCTCGGCGCCAAATGGTGTGTTTGTGGGCAATCAATGAGACGACCGTTTAGCTTGGTAGGTGGTTTATTACTGCCCGCCGCGTGGCACGCAGCCTATCGCGGCGACATATACTGCAGTTACAAGAAGCGAAATTTTGAATGTAAGCTCCCGAAATAAAATAAACTAACACGTGTTACAGGAATTTTCTAAATTTTCGGAAATAAAAGGTCAGGATCAGTTTTTATAAAAAACACGCTGCGGCCCGCAGCTTCGCCCGCGGTCGAACTTTGCCACTCCTACTATTTTAGAAAAGTTTTTTTTATTTTAAATCCCTCCTTATTCCCTAGGGTTTCACTTTGACACCTGCTACTTTGACACCTGTCACTTTGACACCTGTCACTTTGACACCTGTCACTTTGACACCCGTCACTTTGATACCTGTCACTTTGACACTCATCATTTTGAAAATTTCTTCAAAGCTTCCAATTTCTTCCGTATTTTGAAACAACATAATTATGTGAAAATCATTACTACACCACCTTTTGCAAGGCAAATTTCTCTACTTACTGGCCTACAAGACATAACGAACGTACTAAAAAGCCCAATTGCGTACAAAGCTAACCAACTTTAAATCGTTATAGATCCTAAATGGTTATTCAAAATGAAAATTTATATGAGAAACCTAAAGATGAATTTTCCAGTACTTATTCAATGATACCCCACTTCACTTAGTTCGTCAACTTTACTTTTTTTCGTTTTCACAATATGGCACCTGGTTGTCGCTATAATGAATTTTGATAACTGTCAATTCTTTAGTAGCACTCGTGAGACAAATCTATTGACGTAAGTATCATCAAAATCGGTACATGCGTTGGTCTATATCGTGCCACAAAGGAACAAACATACATACATAGCCTAAAAATCGGGTAACAAGTAAAATTTACAATAAAAATACTAAAACCCGACTGTGTGACTGTATTGTGTGTTTATATTGAATAAAATTTTAAACAACTCAGGTGCTATGTCGGGTTTAGCAGAGGGAATTCGAAGCGAGCTGACCGCCCGCAAAAATATTAGTAAGTAAATAAATTTATTGTTTCCTATTTACCTACATATTTGTACTTACATAAATTGCATAATCTAAAATTGAAAATTTTGTAAGAAGCTTGAAAGACTATGGCTACTGATTATGTTAAAGAATTATATATTTTTGGAATGGTATTTTAAAGCCCTTGATTTTGATACCTCACTCGATAGGTTTTAGTACACTTTTGTTCAGTCGTAAATACAATATGGCAGCTGTAAGCCGCATATATCCTATCTATATATCCGTGATATTAGGATATTTTATAGCACTCTCGTGATTAAGACAAGTCCAATGATTTCCATTTATGAAAATCCATCAAGCCCTTTAGGCTGTAAGATGCTCCTAAGAAACGTACAAACAAACATACCATACAACCAATAGACATAACCCTACTAAGTCGGCTATGAAAAAAAACTCATTTCTGTGCCCATATCCTACACCAAAACCAAAAGAAAATCAAAAATTCAACGAATACAGTGAAATAGTAGAACTAATAATTCGGTAGTTTCAATTTTACTCTTATTAAAATTGATACTTCAAAAAAAAATTCGACTTAGCCCTAAGGTTTAGCAAGCTGAAGTGACAGTGGGCTCAAATAACTAACAAACATTAGGATAAACGAGTTCTCGAGTGGATACCGCGCTCAGGCAAAAAGTATAGACTGATGATGTGATGTATGTGATCCGTGGAAATAAGGGAAAACTGCAGCAGACCTACAGGCTGCAGAATTTCAGATGGTATATTTTAGGGTTCAGTAGACCTTTTATACACACATTTATAGTTTCTCAATATCCGTATGTTCATCTTTCTGTCTGTAGGTATGTTTTTTTTTCAATTGTAGACAAATTTTCGTAATAAATCGTGGAGCCAGTAATACTGGAGATTTAATGAGGTAAGATTCATAAAAAAACTACAACCTCTCCTTTTTGAAGTCATTTTGACGTAAATTACTTGCAGTTAGTTTGTAGCCTGTTAGATAACATAAACCAGCGTTAACAAGCAATTGGGGACCTATTATTAGAATTGATAAGACTTTAAACAGAATTGTAGCGAGCTCCACTTATATCAAACGAATAAATTTGCCATTGAACAGTCAATTGTTCATACTACTAGTTTCTATGACAATGATTTTACAGTACAAACAGCCCGTCTATTGAATACATTGCCAGTCTCCATAAGACGAGCTCAATCACTCAATACCTCTAAAAGTCAAGAAAAATGTTATATCGTTCTGTTTCAAATGGTCAAACGAAGTACCTAAATACTATATTTGTTGCACATTGTGTTAAATTGATTCTTTAAATATATATATATATATATATATATGTATATTGTTGTATTTATGTATTGCTTAAATATAAGTAATGTATTATTTAATAAAATATGTATCATTATATTGTAATAAGTATGTATGTTAATTGTTAATTAACTATATTATTGCGCCACTGACTGAAAGGCCTTTAATCTCTGATCCTCTCCATACTAAGATTGTCTGGAAGAGATCGCTCTTTAGCTATAAGACCGCCAATTGTACTCATTAATTTATAATTTATGCCCAAGCGAATCTTTGCCCAAGGCCCCCTCCTCTCAGCGGCAGTGGGATGGGCCGCTCTGTGCTTTATAGTATAAAAGTCTATTAGACTCTTCAACTTCTACCGCAGAGCGCGCTCGTCTTCTGGCTGTTGCTCGTTGGGAGTCGGGGCTTTGGTTGCACGCTCTACCTTCCAGGAATATTGGAAATTTATTAGAAAAAATATACGTTTTGTTTAGCCATATCGCTAAGAATAGGCGCAACTTGCCAGGTCCCCCATCGCTGCAACTGTGGCGATACTGTA
This sequence comes from Alsophila aescularia, assembly GCA_946251855.1. Classification (NCBI taxonomy): domain Eukaryota; kingdom Metazoa; phylum Arthropoda; class Insecta; order Lepidoptera; family Geometridae; genus Alsophila; species Alsophila aescularia. The sequence goes on from OX276373.1 coordinate 54,924,849, forward strand.
GATCACCTCGGTCACCACGGCTTGTCGTGTACGAAGAGTGCTGGGTGCATACCGCGGCAAGCCAGCCTGAATGATGTCATCTGTCGGGCTTTTGTCAGTGCCGGCGTCCCGTCAGTCCTGGAACATAATGGACTGATGCGAGCCAACGGCAAAAGATCCGACGGCATGACCCTCATACCTTGGAAGGTGGGACGGCCATTGGTGTGGGATTCAACATGCGTAGACACAATGGCTCCGTCTCAACTTCCTGCAACATCAAACATAAAGTTAATTAAAGTTTTTAACATATTAAGTTTAATAAACATAAAGTTAATTAAACGTAAAGTTTTCGTTAATTTTATGTTTTATAAGTTGTGTGTAAATAAATCTGCCAAATTATCCGTATTTGTATTATTCCGTCTGTCATAGACAATTACTGGACTGATTATGTTGAAATTTGGTGCAAATATTAACTCTGTAACCCAAACGCGGATGTGTAACGTAAATGAATGAATTTTGAATATCACTTTAGGGGGGGCATATAAGAATATTACAAAAATAAAACGGTGACATATCAAATGAAAGGGCTTGTTGTGGGGTCTCAATTTTTTTAAGATTTTATATAATAATAATATATATGGAAAAATTCCACACCAATTACCTAGCCCCAAACTAGGATATCCTGTACTATGGGTACTAGATAACAGATAAACATACATAGATAACAATATTACATCCATGGCTCGGATACAAACATTTCTGCTCATCACACAAATGTGCGCACCCACTCGTAGCAGGATTTGAACCCACGACTGTTTGATTTAGTACTTAGGGTCTCTAGCCACTTGACCAACCGGCCGTCAAAAAATATTAAAGAAAATTATGTAAATAGTTATTTAAGAAAATTGTTGAAAATTTTCGCTTTTACCTCTTAAAAGCGGTAGAAGCGAAAATCTTGTGACTATTTTCGCGCTTTGCGCTTTGCGGTTTCTTTTCAATATTTTTCCTCTTTTTTTGAAATTTTCACAAATGTTTTCTCTTCTAGCACGTTTCAGAGGTAAAAGCGAAAATTTTGTAAAAATTGTTGATAATTATCACTAATATTGTTTTAGTATAATTGGGGCCCTGGTGTACAAATAGGTTACTTCTAATCCAGCGAAATGGCCACGCGAGCAAAACTGCGGGCACAATAAATGAATAACAAAAAAAACAACATTTCTTTAAAACACCTGATGATGAAGATGATGTAATAATAAAAGGAAATGTATCCTTAAAGGTCTCATATTTGGGAAAATCTGCAGCACACCGTCATAATAACAATGTTCAACATGACACAAACAAGTATTCACCCAGATGCCGATTCTCCGAATTTTGTATAGTTTCACTGCAGTGTTTCCTGGCCTTTACAAAGCATTCCTCGCCTTTGCGAGCCAGTGAAACGTTAACACCCTGTATATGCAAATCACACAGCTAGATATCTTGGAATAGGGGGAGGTTATAGTTTGTAACGATTAAACACTTAAAAACCACCTACGCTAAGATTATTAAAATAATTGAAACAACGGCAACGTCTGAACAAATTTTTAAACAAGTCTTAGTTTCTTTTTTAAATTCCTTTGAATAAAATTCAGCATCATAAATCGTAAAATTTGTAAAGCCACTTTCTCACTAAGTTAAATGCGTCAACTTGAATTCGTTAGCAAACTGATAATTCATAAATAATTTATATAAAGTTATTTTTTTATTTATTGCTGGGACATGAACGTGCCTCTGCACGGCCGTTGATATTTGACCTCATGGTGAAGTCCCTGAAGGATCTCGAACAAATGCTGACCAACCTAGCTCACGCCTCTAGCCATATTAGTCTCGGGATGAACATGGATAAAACCAAGGTTATGTAAAACGAACTTAAGCCGCAACCGATCTTCGTTAACGATGTTTGTTTAGGAATATGGGATGTATGGGAGCGAAAAACGAACTCACTGATCCAAACCAACCACATCTGCACGCGGTCATCCTCTGGATAACAAACGAGGCTTTGGCGCCGAGATGGCGGTATAACCATCCCTAAAATAAGCGTAGCCAAATGACACAGGCCGGTGACGGGCAGAGCGTCACCGGGGCGAAAAGCTACGCCCTGCGATCACCAACCCGCAGGCCCAGCGTGGCAATTATGGGCAATACATCCATAATTAACGGCACTATAAAAAAAGGTAGCCCTGCTAGTCCTGACTACGGCGGTGGCCACGGAAATGGAAAGGCAGAGGGTGCGAAGAATCCCTGGGCTACCTTAGGCCACCCGAAACAAAAACAACTGACCCTGGCAAAGTACAACAGACGAACGATTAGGCTTGTCGAACACATGGCGCAACTCGAGGCAGAGCTTACTAATATCAGGTGGCATATTCTAGGGTTAAGTGAAGACCGAAGAGAGGGGGAGGACACACAAACCGTGGAATCTGGCCACCTGTTCTACTTCCGGGATCGTGACGGTGATCAGCAGTCTCAGGGTGGCGTGGAGTTCTCGTCAATATGGTCCTCATTGATAATGTTGTAGAAGTATCCAGTGTATCGACCAGGTTAGCGTACTTGGTTCTCAAGCTGACTAAAAGCTATAAAGGTTAAGGCCTTTACAGGTTTACGCACCGACCTCGGCACACTCGGATGATTAGGTAGAAGATATGTTTGTCATATCTTTAGCCCTACATAACACCTCAAGGCCCCACTTACAGCATTATCATGGGAGAATTTAACGCCAAAGTGGTAGTACAGACTTGCGAGTACAGACTTGAGTGGAGTAAATCGATAATAGGTCCACACGATTATGGAGTTAGGAATCAAAGGGGACAAACGCTAGTTAACTGTTTGAAAAAAGTCCTATTTGATGAATTCATTCTTCAAAAAGCAGCCCCAGAGGAAATGGAGTTGGCAAAGCCCCGACAGTGTGACAAAAAATAAGATTGACTTCATCATGACATTCATTCATAAGCATATATTCCGGGATGTCTCAGTGACCAGCAGAATCAATACAAGTAGTGATCACCGAATTGTCCGAGGCTCCATGTATAGCAACCACAAGCTTGCTTTAACGATGCCATCTGGTGAAGTCTACGCTCCAACCCTACCATCTCCAAACCGCTTTTGGATCAAAACAGTTCCATCTTAAGATGAAATATCGATTCGCTGCCTTGGAAACTACAAATGACGTGAAGGGGAACTCCAAAAAGTTGTGAGAATCTTTAAGGTAGAATGCACTAAATTTTGTCAGCTGCAGCGTACGGGCACGAAGTCTAAAATCTTGGATGATAATCTTCGGCTTATGGACGAGCGACGGGAGCAACAGCAAGCCACACCGTCAAAAAAAGGGAACTCAATAAAAAAACAGTAAGCTGGTGTGATGTGACCCTCGATGCTCAGATATACACCGAATAGAAAAGGTAATTTAACAAAATCAGGGGTCAAAAGTCTTGGCCCAGCAATTGAGTAGATCCCATCAGACGAAGCTCACGACCAATAATGGCACAACCGTCTTCTCTAAGCCGGAGATCCTTTCTGAGATCAAAGACTTCTATGGCCGATTGTACGACTCGCATGCTTCTAGACCCTAACGCAGCACAGAGGATTCCGGCGCAATACTAACCCGCCACTTCACTGATAAGCTGACGTCAGCCTAGTCGAGATTGAGAAGGCACTCAAACAATTTTTGAATGGAAAGGCCTACAGTGAGGATGGTATAACTTCGGAGCTCTTGAAAGAAGAGGGGAAACCCGAACTTCTGGAGCTTCAGAGGTTATTAAGCACAGTTCTTAACCAACGGAGAACTCCAGAAGCGTAGAGCAGAGTTTGATAGTAGTCTTATTTTAAAAAACGGGACCCTTTCGGGTCAGCAGTTCTTTAAAACGAAACCCTTTTAAGGAACTGCTGACCTATTTCACTCTTGAGCCACGTTTACAAGTTGTTTTTTCGTCTCGCAAGAAGACTTGGTGAATTCCAGCCTCCTGAACAGGCCGATTTTCACGAGGATTTAGCACCATATACCACATACAAACAGTGAGGCAGGTTATTCAGAAGTCTAAAGAGTATAACCAGCCCCTGTGTCTTTTTTTGGTGGACTATAAGAAGGCTTTTGACTCCGTTAAAACTTAGGCAGTTCTGGAGTCTTCGCAGCGTTGTCAAGTGGACTGGCCATGTATCGTCGAAAAGCTGAGGTTACTGTATGAAACCGTGACTGTGAGTGTCTAAGTACAAAAACAGCAGTCTAAACAAATTCAACTGCGCAGGGGTGTGAGACAATGTAATAACCCCGAAACTTTTCACTAATTCCTTGAAAAGTATGTCTGCAACGATGTATTGGAAAGGAATGGGTTAATATCAATGGCGAGAATATCTCACACTTACGATTTGCCGATGATATCGTCCTATTGGCGGAGTAAAAATAGGTGTGGTTATAATAAAAAGTTTCAAAATGTTGCATTTGCAAATATTCTTATATTAACTGATTTTGATGGACATTGATACCCATAATAGGCTAGCCTGTGTTAAGGCATATATATCATGCCCCCCGTCAGGGCATGCTGATAAAACTAGGCAACTATATCTAGGTTATTTGATACTAGCTGTAACCGCGGCTTCGCACGCGTGGTCATTTATCTAGGTTAAAAGTACTCCAAGACCTAAAATACCAATATCAAAACATTTGATCAAAATTACTGCCGACAAAAAGTTTTGATCGATTGCTCGGCTATTACTCATCAGATTCAGATACCAATTGCACCAGTCTTTAAGTAAAACGTTAAGCTATCCAACAATGAAAACCGCATCGTAATCGGTCCAGTAGTATTTACGTGATGCGCGGACAAACAAACAGACAAACAGACAACAGACAAACAGACAAACAAACAGACAGGAATATAAAAAAAAAAAAAAAAAAACTTCTTTGTACAGGCTTTTTCATTCGTATTGCTTTATTATATGTATAGATAAAGCTAAATAAAACAATAATACACACAAAGAATAAGATAAAGTAGAAGTACTAAAAATTTAAACCATTATTAGTACTTAATAAGTAATAAACAGCAGAGATATTAATAGTAGAAGTAATACTAAGTTTCTTATAATACTAATAACATAAATTAAGCACATATACCCATAGAGACAATCACGCTGAATTACTATTATATATTAGGAAAAAATAGTTATAATATTTTATGTGTATTCATCATCATTTCAGCCTTAAGCAGTCCACTACTGAACATAGGCAGAACACCTGGACGAACGGTCTTGTGCCGCCTCCATCCACCGACTCCCTGCGATAGCTACAATGTCGTCCGTCCATCGTGTGGGGGGTCTCTCTACACTTCACTTGCTTGTTCGTGGTCGCCATTCCAGAACCATTATTCCCCAGTGGTTGTCGGCTCTGCGAACTGTATGGCCTGCCCATTTCCACTTCAACTTGCAACTTGTTCTTCTACGGATTTCCTCGTTACGAATCTTATCACGTAGTGAAACTCCAAGCATAGCTCTCTCCATTGCACACTGCGTGACTTTCAGCTTATGCGTATGAGACCAATAGTTAGCGACCACGTCTCAGTGCCGTATGTTATCACTGGCAATACGCACTGATCATAAAATTTCGTCTTGAGGCACTGCGGTATCTGTGACGAGAAGATGTGGCGTAATTTCCGAGTTGTCTATGTCTATTATTACAATGAAATTGGAGTATCTTATTTAATCCATACCAATATATAAAAGTAAACATTGTCTGTTTGTTTGTTTGTTTGTTTGGAGAGCTTTCACGCTATATCGGCTGCATGGATTTTGATGAAATTTAGAATGGCGATAGACATAGGATACTTTTATATCGGAAAATTGAGAGTTTCCGCGGGAAAACTGGAAAATCCCGAAAATTTTTGATAACTCGCTGTAAGAAACAGTTGGCATGAAAACGAAATAACAATTATTTAAAAAAAAAACATCTAGAGCATTGGTATTATATCTACATTTGCATTGGTTTTTAATATCCTAGAAGAACATAGGATGCTTTTTCTGCGATAAACAGTAGTCCGCGCAGGCGAAGTCGCGGACGGGAAAGCTAGTTTGTTATAAACAAAGGCCCCAAGGAAAAATTAATGCAGTCTTGCAAAAGCCGTACAACAGTGAGTGGTTTTGCACACACTCTTAATTCGCCGCGACGACGACGTGAGCATGACCTCTGCGCTGAAGCTAATGTCAAGGTTTTTGTGGAAGGATAATACACTACCTTACTTCCTACCCTCCTTCCGTCTGTTACCTTAGGTCTCATGGTAACAGACATCCCGTACTTATCTATATATACATTATATGTTCATATGGTAGATTAGGGCGCACACAGTAGGGTTAGCAGGTAGGGAGGTAGGCGTCATAGTAGGGTAAAAGTAAGGGGACATCTTCTGCTCGTTTGTTCACCCGTGTGTTCACACTGACACACTTCGGGTCGAGCAGTCAGCAGTAGCTGTCTGTAAGCTAGGTAAAATAATAGCCTAGGACACTCTTGCGATTGCGATAAATAATCTGATAATATATCTGATGATAAATAAAGTTTTTAGTTTGAGCACATAACCTCTCTTTTGCTTCGTCGTAGTCGGGTAAAACCAATAGCTTGACACTCTATCAATGAAGACGAATCGCTTGGTAACCTAGCTTGTCAAAATTGGACCAATAGGAGCGGCGCTATGGTGGAACATCCACATACCCACATACATACATAGACTGTTAAACTCATTACCTTTCCCTTGCTTCACCGTTCTCGGGTAATAACTAGTTTTATTAGAGAAATGGCTTTTGAAAATTTTGTGTGTGATTATGTATATCTACGCGTAGAAACGAGAGCAAATTTACGTAAACAACATCGCAGTAAATAGTTAGTTTCACTAATTATAAATTAAATAATTCTATTTCAAATGAAAAAACCATGTATCAGATAGGTATTTACTTAAATAAGAGTAGTTGTCTGACAATTTGGTGAATATATTAATGATAACGTCGATATATTAAGGCGTCTTAACTTAACATACACACACACCAAGCGGTTCGCCTGAGGCGGGCAATTTACTTCAGCGGCGTTAACAATAAACAAGGTAACTGTCATTTAATTACTATTATTTAATCCTCAACGATTACATACATAAGATCCTATCAACTTACTAAAATTCCATAAATCTTACTCCGTGAGATTAATCATCAGTCTTATCAACTTCAACTAGTAGTTGCTGATTCTCTATTTCTCGTTCACAATGGGAATTAGCAACTACAAGTTGATGTAGTTCTTATCTAGGATCTTAAGAGGATGCACATTTATGTCCATGAGCTTCCTCTCAAAATAATCTAGAAGGAAGATCTTCCAACCTCCCCGGTTGGAAGATCTTCCTTCTAGATTATTTTATTAATCTGTGGTACTAATCTTTTTAGCACAAACTTCTTCAAGAGAATCGACCTCAAGTGAGTCATCATCATCATCAACATCAGTCTAAATCTGTCGTAGACGTAGTCCTCTCTTAATGCACGCCACTGATCTTGGTCTTTAGCTCACCTCATCCATTTTATACCAGCCGCTTTTCGCAGATCATCATCCACCTGACCACAGGGCGTCCTACTCACCACGTTTGCCTAAACGTGGTCTCCACTCAAGAGCTCGACTACCTCAGAGGTTATCGGTTCTTCGGGAAATATGACCAGCCCACAGCCACTTTAGCTTGCTTAACTTTTGAGCTATGTCGGTTACCTTGGTTCTCTGTCGGATATCTTCATTACGTATCTTGTCCTTCAAAGAAACTCCAAGCATAACTCTCTCCATAGCTCACTGATCGATTTGTAGACTAGTTTGACCGTAAGTGCGGCTCCGTAGGTCATGACTGGTATAGGACGCACTGATTGAAGACTTTTCTTCAAGGACTGTGGTATGGATGACGAGGAGACTTGACGAAGCTTGCCGAATGCCGCCTAACCCTGCTGAATTCTTCTGTTGGCTTCTTTCTCAAATTTGTAATTGCAATATTGCCAAATTCCAATTGTTTGCCCAAGGTAAACATATTTTTGGAAAACTTCAAGAGGTACACCATTGACTTCAATCGGTCCCAAGTCAACAAGATCTCTCTTGAGGCTTCACTTAACCCTATAATATGCCACCTGATCTTTGTGAGCTCCGTCTCGAGTTGCGCCATGTGTTCGTCAAGCTTAATCGTTCGACCGTTGTACGTAGCCAGGGTCATTTGTTTTTGTTTTGCGTGACCTACGGTAGCCCGGGGATTTTTCGCACCCCCTGTCCTGCCATTTCCGTGACTACCACCGTGGTCAGGACTAGCAAGGTGAACGGGAAATGGAGGCCATTTTATATTTGTGCCGTTTAATAAGAGTCAAGAGGGTTGGCGATCGCAGGCCGTAGCTTTTTGCACCGGTGACGCTGCCGCCCGTCACCGCGGCGGCCTGTGTCATTTGGCTACGCTTGTCTTTGCTGTCGGTCGCCAGAGCCTCTTTCGTCCAGCAGGATGACCGCGTGCAGGTGAGGTTGGCTTGGAGCAGTGAGATCGTTATTCGCTCCCATACATCGATACAAGAAAATCATCATCGTGTTTTTTAAAAATAAAATTCTTACTATACTAACACTAAAAATCATTTTACTAATTTTCGCAGGATGGAAGCTGCCGCTGCTCTTGCAACTGTAAGAGCGTTACAAATTCCGATAATGACTCTCTCTATCTTGGGCCTCACTGGACCACTGTGGCCCCCTAAAAGAACCATCAAAAGTAAGTCAGTCTCTTTGATTATAAGTATAGCAGCATCACGCATTAAATAGATCTTGGAGAACAGGTCTCCATCTTCCATCTAATCGATATTTAACTCCAGGATCTAAAGTTTCATTGTACAAAGTTCCATCGAAACTCGTTCTGCTGTTGCTTTGTTTCTATACTCGTCACATTGAAATACAAAGCACGTGACATTGTAAATCAAATCCTAAGTTATTTTTTCTCTGAAGGATTATTAATAAATAAGATACACGTATTTTTTATTATTCCAATCTAAGCTATATTTTCCGAGAAATTAATTATTAAAAAGTAGCTTATTGTAAAAGGACGTAACTGCCAGAGTTCGGTGGTATGAACAAGATTACCGAAGCCACATTCGAACACAAACACATTTATGTATCTGGCAAAGTCAGGCTCTAGCGTAGTTTTTTTTTTGTTTGCAGGCAACTGAATTTTATTATTCCACCGGACTCTGCTTGGTTGAGAGTTATCAATATCTTTGTAGTTACTGCACCAAAATTTTAATAATGATCAGCGTCGCAATATCTCGAAATGGTTTTCGAATTTCATTGCCTTATGATATATGAAAACTTGTCAATTGGCCTAGGAGTTTTTACGTTATAACACAGACAAAAATTTACTGTTATTTATCTATACTTATACTAAAGCAATAGAAACGAAAAAGTCTGTACAAAGAAGATAATTAAACAAGAAATGGTCTAGGGTACATAAAATAAGCTACTGAATAAGAATATAACATTTTAAAATTCGTGTCTGTCTGTCTGTCTGTTTGTCTGTCTGTATGTTTGTTCGTGCATCACGTAAAAACTACGGGATCGATTGCGATGCAGTTTTCACTGTTGGATAGCTTATGTTTTAACTTAAAAACTGGGGTATTTTATATCTCAATCCGATGAGTAGAAGCTGAGCAATCGATAAACATATTTCTGACGGCTGGAGGAATTTTGATCAAATGTTGGTATATTGGTATTTTAGGTCTTGGAATAGCACAAAGAGTACTTTTAACCTACAGAAATGACCACGCGTGCAAAGCCGCAGGCATCCGCTAGTATAATATATAAATAACTGTACTTTTTGTCGTCTAAACTTGAATTCATAGGCATAAGTAGTGTCGTGAAGGACGCCCTCCGGCCAGACGAAACGACGACTTACGTAAAGTTACTGGCAATTGAGCATATTAGGAGAGTCCAGCAGTGGAATACAGGCTGTTGATTATGATAGTGCAGTATAATTTTAAAATTTCAATTACAGTTACAGTATTTTTATTAAACGGTTTTATTTAGCAGAGAACCAGGTTAACTGACATAGCTCTAAGGATAAGCAAGCTAAAATGGCACTGGGCTAGTCACATTTCCCGAAGAACCGATAACCGGTTGGGGTAGACGAGTTCTCGAGTGGAGACCACGTTTAGGCAAACGTAGTGTAGGACGCCCTGTGGCCAGGTGGAGTGACGACCTGCGAAAAGCGGCTGAAAGAAAATTGATGAGGAGAGCTGAAGACCGAGCTCAGTAGCGTGCTAGGGGGTGGCCTACGCCGAGCATTGGACAAGTATAGGCAGCTGATGATGATGATTTATTTTTGTTTGTTTGTTAATGGGTCAAAAGTAATTGAAATATTACCCCCTTCCTGTTGAACGATTGATCTGAAATATTACCCCCTTCCTGTTGAACGATTGATATGAAATTTGGTGCACACCTTAATTTCCGATGACAATACAATTATGTATATTCAGTATCATGTAAATCTAAGTTGACTGTAAAATAGCGGGTTACATATTTTCTTCAACCCCCGCAATATAGGTATTATATGGAATGGCTTGACGAGTAGAACACAGAACACTTTAGAAATAACTTAATAAAAAAAACGTAGAAAATAGTAAGATAAAAATATATACGTTTTTATTGTAAAGAAACTTAAGAATGATGCAGGTAATGTACTAGAAGATAAAAAATAAAAAAAAATCGTAGGGCGAGTCGAGCTTATAGTACTCAGGTTAGGTTTCGCGCCACGTATTTATTGTATTTTTAGTTTTTAGTACATTAACTGCATCATTCTTAACTTTATTTACAATAAAAACGTACATATTTTTTTTCTTATTTGTTTTTCTAGGTTTATTAGTTATATAGTATATAATTGTTTTTTAAATTTTCTTCTTCATAAGTGTTTGTACAAAACTAAAACATTTTTATTTTTCTAATGTTAAATTTGAAAAAAAAAGATTAATATATTAATACAATTTGATCCTCATCTTTTCTACCAGATAACACCTGTTTCGACTACATCGTCGTTGGTGCTGGCACAGCCGGGTGCGTGGTGGCGAATCGGCTGACAGAAAACCCTAAAAACAAAGTGCTGTTGATAGAAAAAGGTGACGATCCCACAATCGACACGCTCGTAAGTATACTTAAACGTTTCATTTTACTTACATCAGCCACCTCAAATTGAATTACATTCATTTTTATTTTCGTACTGGTTACGCCCTGCGGCTTTGCGGGCGTGGTTTTTTTTGTGGAATAAAATTATCATGTGTTACTCCAGGACCTCTAAAAGTTACCAAATTTTATCTAAATTTGGTCAGCTGTTTCAGTTCTGGGTGGTTACAAAGAAAACATACACATTACTTTCTCATTTTTTATAATGTTACATTAGAAGTGACAAGACGAGCCACCTGATGGTAAGCGTCATACCTACCCCTAAGAATTTGCAGTGCTACGCTGAACTTGTTTAGGTCGTGGAATAACACAAAGGGTACTTTCATCATCGTATATACAAAATTTCGCATATTTTAAAAATATTAGATTAAATTTCTTCGTAATTTATGACTACCCTTGGTGCCTGGAGAGTTGACACCACAGATCGGACTAATAATCCGATCAATATTCGGACTATTTTTTGAAACAGTATTATGTGTCATTTGGAACTCTCGATAGACAAGCAAGACTTTATTATTTCAGTTCTTCGAGATAATTTTTACTCACCTATCACAAAAAGATACAAAAAATATTATATTATGCAAAGAAAACAAACACCCAAACATATATATTACAGCAAATACGTTTTCTGCCTTCGACATAATTATCGACATTTTATTCCATTATCGACTAGAACCTATCCTTAAATTACTATTATCAGTAAAACCTATTTGCTGCGAATAATTAATTCTCAATAATTAAAAACAAGTATTTACAGTACATATTGTAATTAACTTTTGAACAATGTCTTATCATACCAATTTCGTTAGCTACATTACATAGATAAAGTTACCTTTTTCAGCTTCCGGCACTTTTCGTCTTGGCTCCTAAGTCCCCTATAGACTCGAATTTCACTTCTACCAAAGACCCCTGCGCTGCTAGTTCCCAGAATAACTACACCAAGCTCACAGCTGGGAATGTCCTCGGAGGATGCAGCACCATAGGCCATTTCATATTTGTCAGAGGCTGTGCCTGCGACTTCAATTCCTGGTGTAAAATAGTCAACGATACCACTTGGTGCTACGAGAACGTACTACCTTACTTCAAAAAAAGTGAAAAACTCCAAGACCCTGAGATTCTGAAATCAAAATTTGCCAAGTTTCATGGTACTGAAGGCCCTACGGGCTTAACTAGGGAACCGAGACTTAGAGTCAAACCAATTCTGGAAGCTTTTAACGAAACAGGCAATCCCTTAGTTCTAGATGTTAATGGTGACATCAATATGGGATATACACAGGGCATGCTCACAGTCGCAAATGGAGTCAGACAGAGTTCTGCTTATAATTATCTAACACCTATTAAAGACAGACCAAATTTATACGTTTTAAGACAAACGCTTGCGACTCGGATAATATTTGAAGGCAAAAGAGCTGTAGCTGTGGTCACTGTTCGAAATGGAGAAATAAATGTATTCAGAGCAAGCAAAGAAATAATTGTATGTGCGGGAGTATATAATACTCCTCAGTTGCTTATGCTTTCTGGTATAGGGCATAAAAAGCATCTTAAATCTTTCAATATAACAGTCAAAGCTGATTTGCCGGTAGGTGACAATTTGCAGGATCAGGTAGCTACTACTATAGTTTACAAAACAGAGACTACTATATTACCTCCACCTCTGGATTCACTTGCTTTGACAAAAGTCCCGTTCCCAATCATAATCGGCTTAAAATCTTTGGATAAGAGTCCTTGCGCGAATTACCAAGTTTTTGCTTTACCTCTTCCTCATGCTACGCCATTCGTATTACTATCGTCTGCAGTTGTATTTCAATATAAAAATGAGATAAGCGATAAATTTAACCAAGAAAACCTAATCCGTAACAGTCTTTTCTCTTTAATAACTAACACAAAACCTAAATCAATAGGCACCATCCGGTTGAAGAGTCGCAATCCTATCGATAAACCTCTGATCAAGACTGGCTATTATACAAATAAAAAAGATTTGCATGATATGGTCAGATTCATTTTAGATTTCATTAAAGTAGGCAACTCAACTTACTTCAATAAAATTGGTGCTAAAATTATTGACTTAGAATTACCTGAGTGTAGTAAGTATAAGTATGGCACGTATAAGTTTTGGTGCTGTTATGTGAAACATACTACTGTAAGCGTGTATCATGTAACGAGTACATGTGCAATGGGTTCAGTTGTCGATAGCAAATTGAGAGTATACAATGTAACAAACATCAGAGTAGTAGATGCCAGTGTGATGCCACATTTAACCAGTGGAAGTCCTCACGCTTCTGTTTTGATGATAGCAGAAAAAGCATCTGATATGATCAAAGAAGATTCCGATAAAGAAAGAAGTTGTGGAAAGGTATAAAGTGTCATTCTAAATTGTTTTATTTATTTAACAAGACATCGGTTGAGTTCAGAATATAAGTTAGGATAAATCAAGAACATTATACCAATAGGATGAGACGTCATAGGATGAGAACGGAACAACCCAATTTGGAATGTATTGTTTGATGCGTGTTTGTTAAAATAAATAATAATCTACTGATTTGACTTTACTATTTTGTAGTTTAATAGTATTTCTGTATGTTTTTCATTTTCTTGCTCATTAATTTGAAATATAATCAATACCTGAATGTAATTTATCCCAGAATCTCTTTCGTCGTTTACGATGAAAGAGGTTCTACGACGAAAGAGGTTCTGGGATACAGTCTCCTTGTACATAATTCAATTTCACATAATTTAATACAATTTAGAATCCAGAGCACATAAATACAAATACAAAATGTTTATTTAACTAATAGATAATTACAAACAAACAGAATTGCCAGTGGTCTCCGCACTACGTCAAGCATAGGTTATACTCGATATCTTGTTCTTTTCTGCTAATCATGTTTAATTTATATTATATGTCTATGAAATGTACATTGTGACTTATAATATTTTTTAATTTAATTTTTTTAATGTACTTGTTATATGCATGAAGTCATATGTCATTTTGGCGTTCTTGATGTCTTATATAAGTTCCGGCAGAAAATCAGTGCCAAAGCCTTAGCGTTTGCTGAGTCAGGACCTATTTGTCGCAACACATACGATTAGCATCAACTATAAATTTGTAACTATGTAATTTCTTGTTGTTTAAATGTAGCATGTTGTCGTAAATAAATGATTGTTCTTTCTTTATTTTTCTTATTACTGGACTTCGAAAAAACCCAGGCCTTGGCCCAATGAGTGTTGGTGCAAATCACATGTCTTAAATGTTGAGGTTTTCTCACGATGTTTAGCTTTTCACCCGACTATGGCGAAGCAAGGGAAGTGTAATGAGTTTAACTTTTTATTTTTATATGTATGTATTTAAGTATGTGGGTATGTGGATGTTCCACCATAGCGTTGTCCTATTGGTCCAATTTTGACAAGCGTATAAGCGTGTAGCGTATAAGTATAGAGTGTCATAGGCTTTTTTAACCCGACTACGGCTTGTACTATTATTTATTCTGTGCTACGGCGACGCAAAAGAGTTGTGTGTTCAAACTAAAAAGGGTCTAATTTTCACAAGTGGGGTATCATTCGATTTGTCTTCATGTATAGATTGTCATAGGCTATTTTTTTTACCACACTACGGCAAGGCATATTATTTAACTAAAAACTAAAATCTTGGTCCAATTTTGACGGGCGATAGATTCGTCTTCATCGCAAGAGTTAGGCTATTTTTACCCGACCGTTGTCGGGTAGTGGTAGGTAGTGAGTTATATCAGATGCTTTGTGATTAATAATAACTAGTCATCCCGCCCGCGACTTCGTAAGAGCGGACTACTATCGCGAAAAAAATCCTCCTATTTTCTTCTAGGATATTAAAAACCAATGCAAAAGTAGGTATAGCACCAATGCTCTTGATGTTTTTTGACAGACTTGTTATTTCGTTTCCATGGCAACCACAGACCATTCGTTGAAGGCCACCGTACCTTACTGAGTAATCAACATTTTCCAGTTTTCCAGCGGAAACTTTCAATTTTCCGGGATAAAAAGTGTCATATGTTTTATTCTAGCTGTCTCCATTCTAAATTTCATCAATATCCGTCCAGACATTATCGCGTAAAGCTCCCCATAAACAAACAAATAAATAAATAAACAAACAAACCGACAACGTTTCACTTTTATATATTGGTATGGATCTCCTACCGAATCTCCTAAAAAGAAAAGATAAATACGAAAAATGGAGAATAACAAAAGGAGTCAAGGCTGTATCCGTCCTTTTAGTTTATTTCCAATACTTAGCATCAACTCTAAAGCCAAGCAGCCTAAGATGCATAATATATAGTTTTTATTGTATCGCAGAAAGTATGAAAAGTAGAGTATTCACCTCGGGAATGAAGCGTGTCTTATGTCACGGGCGGCATATTGGACCCTGAGCGTAACGAGAGACTCAGAGTTAACTCCCGAAGCAGTGTCTTACACTGCTATATCCCCTTGGTGCATAAACTACTATTGTTGAATATTTAAAAAAGGATAGTAATAATGAAATGCCAACCTTCTCGTACATTTGAACTATGCATTGACTCACCAAATTGTACAAGAACAACTACAAATTGTATTACAAACTTACCCTTTTCGATAGTTTGAAACAATTCTCAACTTTCCCGAATTCTAGTTTGTCTCTTTGAAGTATGAAGGCATTTGCTGGATCCCGTTCGAGAAGTTTCCGTTGATTTCCTGAGATCAAATAGCGCCTCATGTTTTGTTTATATAAGGTTAAGAACTTTTGAAATAGGCTTGATTTGGGAAGGACTGACTGAGAGGTGAAATGTCTTGAGTTAAAGTTGAGTTGGACCTGATTTAGAAGTATCGGGTTCGGTGTTCTAAGTAATTTTGTGAATATCGGCAAAATGAAAACTTTATCAGTGTCCAAGTCCCCAAATTTTGAGTTATATCTTACAATCTGTGCCCGCGGCTTTATCTGCGTGGTAATTTCATTTAAAAGAAGCACATATATGTTATTACAGGACCAAAAGTACCTATAGAGTACAAAATACTACTTTAAAAAAATCGTTCAGCCGTCAAATACTATCGATTGCTTGGCTCCTCATTATAGGATTAAGTTATCAAGTACCTCAGTTTTTAAGTCAAACCTTAAGCTATCTAATTGTGACAACCGCATCGGAATCGGTCCAGTTTTTTTACGTATTTAAGGTACCATTGTATTGTACCTAAAATAGACTCAACAGGAATATAACAATTTAAAAATAAGTTTCTGTTTGTCTGTATGTTTGTCCGCACAGCACTATTATGAACTAGATGTGCCCGCGGCATCGCACGCGTGGTCATTTCTGTATATTAAAATAACTCATTATATGCCACGACCTAATACCAATATACCAACATTTGACCAAAATTCCTTCACCCGAAAAAAAGCTTTTTATCGATTGCTCGGCTTCTACTCATCGGATTGAGATACCAAATATCCCAGTTTTAAAGTCAGACCCAGTCAGTGAAAAACTGCATCACAATCGGTCCATTAGTTTTGATGTGATGCGCGAACAAACATACAGACAAACAGACTGACACGATTTTATTAAATGTTATATTCTTGTTCAGTTGCTTAGTTAGCCTAGACCTTTTTTTTAAATTATCTTCTTTGTACAGACTTCTTAATACTTATTGCTTTATTATAAGTATAGATATAGATAATAACACAAAGGGGCAAATAACGTTCTAATTGCATTTACAACAATGCCTATAACTAGGGAGTTTTCTTAAAATTAGCTGTAGTAATTTCCAATCCTGCCAAATAGGAGGTAGAAACGCGCGGAGGTGCAAAAATTAACGACACCACGAATGGCTTGTGATTTCGAGAAAGTAGCGAATATACTTTAGTACTTTTCCTATAGCTATAGCATACTATATGGTATGGTCATGGTGACAGCGAGCATGGGGAACTGTTGGACATATTCTAAAATTTATTTTACTGCTTGATATGTAAATTATTAGACACAATGGCAGCAATTTGGTCAATTTACTCTTTAAACTAAACTTGATTAAATTTCTTCAAATGTAATTTAAACCTTGTTGACTTTGTAACAAGGCTTTTTGCCCCTGGCATTTATTCTAAACTTACGTCAATTAAAGCTGCACCGCTTAAAATAACGTAATTAAAACAGGTTTTTAGCACGCCGCGCCGTCTAACAGTGTTTGGATAAATTCGGACACTTCTGAGACAGCGTTTGGACAAATCGGGACTCTCACCGCGTGGAAAGAAAGTTGATTTTACGCTGACAGGCTTTAGTGATAGTTTAGTGAGTGAGGATTAGATGACAGGGGAAAAAATACCTTATTACGAAGCTAACAAGGTTTATATTACATTTAAAGAAATTAAGTTTAGTTCAGGGAATGTCTGAATCGCTACCATTATCTAGGTTATGTTTTATTCTTTACTAGCTTTCCCGCCCGAGACTTCGTCAGCGTGGACTACTGTTTATCGTGAAAACACTTTAAGGTTTCTACCAGTGGAATCAGCCCTTTACCTACTAGATAGCGATTGATGGAGCACCTTGGCTATTATAATTAGTTTTAAAATAAGGTAACTAGATGGCGCGCTACTGTGCACCGCTAGATTGTTTGCAAAAATTGTACGCGCGAGCTCTACAGCTCACAGAGCCACTAGTATTAAAAGATTTAATTTAATTTGCAATGTTTGTACAAGTATCTTGTTGACCGAGCGAGCGCGAAGCGCGAGCAAAGCGACTCCGTTTCAGTTTGGGCAAAAAATATTTCGTATGTCCGGATCTCCGGTTGCTCTCCTCTACAGGTCGCATTTCTCAAACAATCTAGACGAAACTTGGTAAACAGGTTAAACGGATTTTTAGTTTTTTTATCGTCGGGGATTTTGTCGTCCCCTTTTTGGGGGATGCATCTCCCAAAAAGGGAGCTACTGAAAATATCCGCCTTATTAGATCCCATTTCGATGTTTCTTTTTTTTATTTGAAATTTTAGTAACTTTAAATTGATCTCATAAAAAAAAATTGAATTCTAATGAGGATCTTCGGCGTGATGAGCAGAATAACTCTTCAAAATGCAGTAAATTTCTCACTTTTGGGTTTCTACCAATGGAATAAGCCCTTTACCCAGTAGGTAAGGTTTGAATGAAAATTTATTGATGGAGAACCTTGGTTATTAATGTTAGTTTTACTATAAGCTAACTAGATGGCATTACTGTGCACAGCCGGATTGTTTGCAAAAAAAAGTACTTGTGAGGTGTACAGCTCACAGAGCCACAATTATGTATGTTTGTTGAGGTCAAATCTTGCAAGCTGAATTAAAACCACTTCCTATTAACCTATGGATTAGAATTTTGCATGTTAGTTCAGTTCCGATGACAATGCATTTTATGGTAAATATGACCTCAATCGAAATCCAGGAACAGCTCCAGATAAAGAAACTCTTCAACGGACAACAAAACTATCATCTGTGTACATATTCTATTATGATATTAGGTTTGATTTTTCATCATGACATGGTTGCTGCACTCAGGGTTGAGTCCAGAATAGGGAACTCCTCAACGGTTTTTAGCACATACACGAAATGTTGGGTAAGTATTCAATTGTGGTAGCCCGTTTTAAATTCACCATGACATTGCTACTGCATAAAACTTTATATATAATATAGTTTTTAATTTAACTTTTTATATTTTATTTGTATGCATGCAAAAAAAAAAAAAAAATTTGGTCCCATCATTATCACAGTCATTGTACAACCAGACTCCAGAAGGTTGCTAAACCTGAGTTGTTTTTTTTACTAGCAACTTCCAACACGACCACAAAGATTATCAACAAAACATCCGTTCAAATACTAAAATTGTAAGTAAAAATAGCCTATGACACTCTTGCGATGAAGAAGAATCGATTGAGATATCGCTTGTCAAAATCGAACCATGTTGTTAGTTTGAACACATAACCCTAACTTTTCCTCGCCGTAGTAGGGTAAAAAATGACACTTGCCTATGACACTCTATGAATGAAGACGAATCCATTGATACCACCCTAGTCAAAATCGGGCCAATAGGGGCGACGCTATGTGCTTGTACTATTATTTATTCTGTGGCTATGGTGGAATATCCACATATCCACATACAAACATACATACATAGACTGTTAAACTCATTACCCTTCCCCTGCTTCGTCGTACTCGGGTGGAAATCGCTCAAACTCTGACCACAGCTTCAAAATTGAATTGTTGGCGTTTTTTAACAACTTCCAAAACAATTTGTGTTTTGGGCAACGAAGCACTGCTTATTGTTATCGTTTTAAGCGAATGTTTTTGTGATATTCTGAGCACCTACAGGTTGTTATAAGTAATTTCGTTTTGGGCTTTTGTCGTTGTAAGATAACAATTAAGAGTTTGAAGTAAAAACCAGACCTAAAATGGGTTTTCTATAAAACGGCTGAACAAAATTTTCATGAAATTTATATGGGACTACCTCGAAGGTCTCGGAGTGGTATTTAAGTTGCTTCAAATTCAGCTTATTCCGATTACATCATAGTGGAGTAACTGAGTTTAAAGTTAAGCGATTCATTTGTAATATCAGAACTACCCTTATAATATAACAAGTACAAACCAAAAAAAAACCCCCCGACCCCCTATTACAGCAAAGATACATCTAGAGCACATCCAGCTTTAAAACAAAAAGACGCATCTAAATCGGTCGATTCGTTTGGGAACTACGGTGCCACAGACGGACACACAGATACATACAATGATACACACCCTAAACTTATAACACCCCTCTATTTTGGAGTTTGGGGGTAAAATAAGGAGAATCATCTAAAATCACTTTATTCAGACACTATTAACACTGCAATGATTAAATTTTGCACACATATGCCATAAAATGGCTGTGACTGAAGACAGATAGACTGACAGACGGACACGGCGAAACTATTAGGTTTCCATGTTTGACTACGGAACCAAAAAACGCGTAATTTTTAGCTAATATCGTTACAAAAATAAGGTCTGTTCGGCGCTTGCCCCTTTTCTGATTTTGTCTATTATTTCTAGCCGTCCATAGACATTGACTTGGAAAACTTAGAATTCAGAACCTAGAGATGACTTCCTTTTTATTACCACGTTTTTATCAAGTCACTTTCTTGTTTGTATGTCTATCTGTCTGTCTGTCGTTCCGGGTGGAATCTTGTACCTCAGAAGATAATTTACTGATTATCTATCTGGCAGAAAAGTTCAGTGTAGCTGGCAACTCGACGAAAAGGCAATCTAAAAAGAAGAGGGTTTTAGATTAGTATTTTAATCTACTTTTGCTGCTTGTGATACAATGCCGCTCCAGACTGTTTCTACTTCTCACCTTTGCAGGTGAGTATGAAGTATACAATTACCGTCATTATAACAACACATAAGAGCAGTTTATGTACCTACCTTACATAAATTTCTCAAACAATTTGACACCTCATACAAATTCAGGCTTTCACGCGACCTCGTACCGGAAACGGAAGTAAATCGTTTCCCCACGAAAAACCGCGTAATTTTTTTCACCGACGCTTAAGCCGTTATGGCGGCGCTTCCGGTTGGATTTCCGCGTGACGTCACGTGTCGGGCGTGACGTCGCATCCGGCCGCCGCTGAATGTGGAGCTTTTTCGGAGTTATTGGGGTTTCTGGACGTTTTAATGTTGGAATTTTGGCTGGCATAATCTGGGCTTAAGACTGGTTTATAAATTGTGGTGCCTTTTAAAATGATTTCTATAAAATTTTCATGGTAGGTTCTGTTTCACATTATATTCAAAAACTGTTCATATAATTCAACGTTACTTAAAAGATACCATAATATTAGTTTCATTACTACTATTTGATGACTTAATTAATTCTTGTTATTATAAGAACATTAGTATTATCTACGTCTACATTATTATTATAAAGAGGAAAGTTTTTTTTGTATATATTGTGTCTTTGTCTACATCTACACTAATATTATAAAGAGGAAAAATTTGATTGTTTGTTTGTTTGTAATGGATAAACTCAAAAATCCGATTTTAAAAAATCTTGTTGTTGTTTTATTCGTCCAAATAAAGTACCTACTAATTTTATCTTTCTATATAACAACCCGTGCGAAGCCGGGGCGGGTCGCTAGTAACAGATAAACTCAAAAAATACATAACCGATTTAAAAAAATATTTCACTCATAGAGAGCTCAACGAGCAACAGGCAGTGTTTTATTTTTTACATGACAGCCCAAAAAAAGGAGTGTTATGTTATTAGGATTCATGTATGTTTGTATGTATGTATTTCTTTGATTCACCATAACTTTTAAATGCCTGACCAGATTTAGACATATGGGTTATCGTTAGAATCCTTACAGTAGGAAACAAAATACTTTTCTTTCAAAAAAAATGTTGGCTCTGGTGTGACAACTAGTAAGCTACAAAATATAAGACTCGTAGCAGAGAGTGGGGGCAAGGGAGAGTGGGAAGTGAGGGGGAGTGGGGGAAGTGAGGGGAGGGGCTGGGGGAAGTGAGGGGAGTGGGGGAAGTGAGGGGAGGGGCGGGGGAAGTGAGGGGAGGGGCTGCGGAAATAACAAGTAGGGAGTAGGGAAACAGACGATTTCCAAACTTATTAACATGAGCTAAGCACCTTGTTTTTTTAACGTATTTTGACTAAATTATCGGATTATTCCTGTAATCCTCACATTAGTGAATTACAGCTGTCATCTAAAATGAAGATATCGATGAGATCCATCACTTTTGTTAAGAAACTACAAGTTGATAATCAATCGTTTTCAGTGTTATAGCCCTTTTAAATTTGACAACTGTCATCCAAAATGAAAATATCGATGAGATCTATCACTTCTATAAAGAAGCTTCTAGTCTAGGATCAACAGTTTCAGAGTTATAGCCCTTATAAGCTTGACAGTTTTCATTTAAAATAATGATATCGATGAGATCTATCACTTCTGCAAAGAAACTTTTAGTCTAGGATCAATAGTTTCAGAGTTATAGCCCTTTTAAGTTTGACAGTTGTCATCCAAAACGAAGATATCGATGAGATCTATCACTTCTGTAAAGAAAACTACCAGTCTAGGATCAATAGTTTCGGAGTTATTATAGCCCTTTTAAGATTGACAGCTGTCATCCAAACCTAAGATATCGATGAGAATAATCACATCTGTAAAGAAAATGCTAGTCTAGGTTCAATATTTTCCGATTTACAACCCTTTTAAGTTTGACATCTGTCATCCAAAACGAAGATATCGATGAGATCTTGACAGGTGTTGACGTATGACTTTGACGTTTGACATATCACTTTGACATCTGTCACTTGTCACTTTGACACCTGTCACTTAGGTAGTGAGGGATAATGCCACATGGTTAGTTTCGATATCCACCACAGGGGGACAACGGGAATAGACGAAGCAGCTCATATTCTAACCTAGGACCATGAGGAAGCCCTCTGTATTTTGATTAAACTTGTTCTTTATTTATTTTCCTGTCTAAATAAATCCCCCAGGGGATCTTACAGTGATTCTTCTTGGCCAAGGGATCCGTGTGGACAAATAATTCGAAAGATTGTTTTTTTTGTAAAATTAAATATTATTCGGGAAAATTCACATTAATTTCCTAGCCCAAAACCATGATACCCTGTACTATGGGTACTATACAACGGATAAACATACTTATATACGAATCAGTCCTTGGCATAATTATATTACAAGGCATATACAATACAACCAAATAAACGTATACTAAGAGTATACGTGTTTAATCCCGTACGACATAATTACACCATCTGTATGATACACTGGCTTTGATCAAACGTGTTATTTGTTGGAAACATTAAATCTGTAATGTGGATGAACGATGTCATATTTATAGTTCTTACTTCTTTATGCACACCAATATATAAAAGTGAACTGTTGCCTGTTTGTTTGATTGTTTGGGGAGTTTTAATTAACGCGATAACGGTT
The DNA here is from genome assembly GCA_946251855.1 of Alsophila aescularia. Taxonomy (NCBI): domain Eukaryota; kingdom Metazoa; phylum Arthropoda; class Insecta; order Lepidoptera; family Geometridae; genus Alsophila; species Alsophila aescularia. Next base: position 54,948,012 of record OX276373.1, read on the forward strand.
GAACGGATTTTGATGAAATTGGGAATGGAGGTAGTTTATACCTGGAATAAAACTTAAGATACTTTTTAATTGTAAGTTTCCGCGAAAAATGTGGAAAATGTCGATTACCCTCTGTAAAGAAAGGTTGCCATGCAAACTAAATAATAACAAGTCTGTCAAAAAGCATCAAGATTGTTGTTACCAAAGAGAATACAATACGTTGGTGCTATTCCTAAGACCGAACGGCACCCACGCAGCTTCTACAAGTTTTGCCTTACATTTCCGTGAAATTTGCGTTTTGGGACAAAACGTTTCTACCATTCTAAACCTTAACCAAATCTAATAATTCAGGTCTCTTTTTATTAACCACAGAATAAACTACGGTTGTAGTTTTTTTCTTAATTAACTATTATTTTTCATTTAAACAGTACACAAACTTGAGAGAAAATATCGGTTTTAAATCACTCATTAATTCAAATTGTTTACAAATTATGATAAAAACAAAAAACAACGAACATATTTTACTCTGTGGTTAATAAAAAGAGACCAGAATTATTGGATTTGGTTGTGGTTTAGTATGGTAGAAACGTTTTCTCCCAAATCGCAAATGTATGGCAAAACCTGTAGAAGCCGCGTGTGTGCCCTATCCTCTGCATTAGTTTTTAATATCCTTGAAGAACATAGCGATAAAGTCCGCACGAACGCAAATTATAATTGACAAGTTATTTGTGTTTTAGCACAGAAGAAATAATAGTACTAACGTAGTTTTAGTAAGTGATGCCTACTTATGCCCAGTTCCTATATCTATGGAACGATTCGTTTTATTAACGAACAGTGACATTTTCTACCAGACGTAAGCTGAAACTGTTCCTATACAAGACATAATGATGTACAATAACTAAAACCCCACTACGGTTGGGTAAAAAATAGCCCATGACACTCTAAGCGATGAAGACGAATCGATTGATACCTCGTTTGTCAAAATCAGACTTAGTTTTTAGTTTACTTCCTAGGGATTGCGATAACTACCTAGGGAGTTCCGGAGAGAAAACGAAATCGCAGAATAAATAATGTGACGAAAAGCACGTTTTTCCGATATTGTATCATTTTCCCATCCTCGTACACGTGAACAAACACTTAATTTTTAATATTCCACATTAACACTCATGTAACAGTAATTTAAAAAAAAAACAAAGCAAAACGACCGTATCGATTTCGTTTCCCGCCGTAAGTGGAAGCATAAGTGCCCGCATAATCTTGTTTCTGAATCTCAGCCTAGAAGGAGTCTTTTCACATATTATTATATAGGAACCGGGCATTAGAGGTCAATCACCTTCTAACTCGAATAAAAACGTGAACCAGAAGACCCGACTATAAATAGGCCTCTGCTTCCTTTACCCATGAAACCAGTTGCCGTCGGTAGCTCAGTTTTTATACAACACACAAATACATACACACACTCATATCTATGCCTACGGCACACATATCTACACTTCTACACAAATTGTATACCGAGGAAAGATTGTTTTTTTTTGTATGTTTGATACTTGTTTGTTTATAATAGATAATCTAAAACAACTTAAAAAATACTGCACCGATTTTATATATTATTACACCTGTAATAAGCTACAATATCAGCGTATAATATGGGCTGCATTTTATTTTTCAAAAAAATAGAGGTCTCTATGAAAATTGCAATTATGTAAGCCAAGGTATCAAACATGTTTCCATAAAAATGTCGATTACTCGCTGTAAGGAACGGAATGAAATGTTGTCGTGGAAACGAAATAATAAAAACACGAGCGTTGCTGCCAAAGATTTTGACTAACACTACTGGCGTTTATTTTAGAAGTTACAGGTATATAAATACCAAAGAGTCGCCAATATTGGTCTGATTTTGACAAGCGAGGTACGAGTATCAATCGATTTGTCTTCATTAATAGAGTTTCATAGGCTATTTAGTTTTAGCCCGACTGGGGAGGATTATGTGTTTGGGTTGTATGGTATGTTTGTTTGTTCGTTAGTACGTTTCTTAGTCGCGTCCTCCAGCCTAAACGGCTTGATGGATTTTGATAAATGAGGTATCATTGGATTCGTCTTAAGACCAGACTCTGCTTTTTAAGGTGTTTTTTCATAAATATGCTGGATCAACCACAAACCTGATAAATGTGAAACTTAACATATATGTTTTTGAGATTTTTATCTCTCTAAGACTAAGACAACAACATGATTAACAGAATTTCATTCGATACATTTTCTTATCATAAATTACGTTATTTTCGGTAGTATTTACATTTATTTCACTCAAAGGCTTAAGTTTTATCTCTAAAATAAATCTAACAGCAAGAAAACATAGTTTATTATCTAATGCTAAATTATTAGCCTGCCAATAAAATAAATAACTTTCGAGACATACGTCATTTAGTTCCGAGCTGAATTGTGTGTTCAAACAGCGCTAGATAGATTGATAACTCTTTATTGTACACTACTTAGAACAAAAATACAAAAATATCTAAAACATTTATTCAAAATATATGGGACAATGGTTGATCGATGCCACCCGGAGATTCTCAGCTCTCCTAACTCCAGTACTGGGCTGGCGTCCGTCTCCACCAGCACAGACACTGGAGTCGCCGGGCACTTGGGGCCTTTTTTTGGGCTGTCTTTTTTATTTCTATCCATGAAATAGGGGCCGGACCGTAACCCGTCACGCTGGTCCAGTGCGTGTTGGCGGGTCGCCAGAGCCTCGTTGGTTTGTCAGCAGGGTGCACCACGGGCAGGCTAGGTTGGCTTGAGTCCTAAAGGTGGTATGAAGGACCCCTTACACCATTACAGCATTCTAGGTATAAAGCGAATCGATCGAGTCAGAAATACGTTCAATGACAGGTATTGCAGATGTAGGAGAAAAAACTGCATGGCCCAAGTGGGATTGGGCGGGTCACGTGAGCAGGATGCATCCTGAAAGATGGGCAAAGATCGCCACAGATTGGGTACCCATTGACCGACGAAGGCGTCGAGGCCTTCCACGGAAGCGATGGCGTGACGATCTAGATACTTTCGAAGGAAATTGGCTTCAACTGCACAAGATAGAGATAAATGGAAGGAATTGGGGGAGACCTTTGTCCAGCAGTGGGACACAACAGGTTGAATAAAAAAAAATAGGACAATGGGCGGTCTTATCGCTATAAAGCGATCTCTCCCACACAACCTTTGGATGGAAAGGAATTAATATACGGCAAAAACAGTGGGGCATTATAATATAATAAATAATTAAAACTGAATACAATGAATAAACATATTAATAAATAAATAAATAAACATATATATATATATATATATACATATATTCCAATATACCTACACATAAATATGTAAATATATAGTATTGTATATACATTATACATAAATTATAATATATAAAATACAATTACATTTAGTACATATACATTCACAAAATATATATATATAAACATAATACAAACTATATACAGTGAAACCACAACAGAATAACAACAAAATAGCAAGAAGTGATATTAATTAGAGAGATAAAACTTCTTTACTTGAACTTTAAAAACAGGGAGTGATTGGGCTCGCCTTATAGTAACTGGCAGAGCGTTCCATAGGCGAACTGCTTGGAAGGTAAATGAACTGCCATAAAAAGAGCTTCTATGTAGAGGGATCATCTAAGCAAAATTTTCTGATGACCTGAGTGACAACTTGTTAGAATCAGACAGGAAATTAAAACGTTCCATAAGATATCGCGGGGAGGAGGGATTAAACAAAATTGTATAAAGAATAGAGAGTATATGAGCATTCCGGCGAAGGCGTATTGGAAGCCACTTGAGCTTAGTGCGAAATTCAGAGACATGATCATATTTGCGCAAACCAAATATAAATCGAATGCAGAAGTTTTGCAGACGCTCAAGTTTGTTTAGCTGGTCCTCAGTAAGATCTAGATAGCAGGCATCGGCATAGTCTAAGATTGGGAGCAGAAGTAACTGCGCAAGAGCAATTTTTGTGGCAGTGGGCAAAAAAAAACGGAGTCTACTGAGGGAACCTGCAGAAGCAAATAGCTTTCGACTGACGTTTTCCATCTGAGGAATCCAAGTAATTAGACCTAAGTTATATATATATATTTATAAGTTGATATTCAACCTTGTTACGCAGGCACTTCAGTTCGTTTTGCAGGTAGCAGAGGAGTGGGGAGTGAGAAAATGTAACCTTGGAGGCTGGCCTTAATCACGAAAGAGCTATAGGTTAGATGAAATGTCAAGAAAACTAATATGGCGGCTTACAACTGCCATATTAACAGCTGAAAAAAAATCTTAAACCTATCAAGTGAACATTCAAAATGCAGGGTTTTAAAAGACCATTCCAAAAATATATAATTCTTTGACCTAAACACTTCTTACAAGACTTTATATTTTAGATGATTCAAGTTATGTAAGTACTATAGTCCAATTTTGCAATTGCAACTATTAAAGTGAAGTAAAATATATAATTCAATTTATTTACTTACTAATACTTTGGCGGGCGGTAAGTTCGCTTCGTATTACGCCTGCTATCGCGGCTGAAAAGCTAAAAACCCGACTTAGCACGTGAGTTATTTTCAATTTTATTAATAAACACACAGGACAGTCACACAGACGGGTTTATATAATAATTTTTACTTTATGAACTTATGTCTTGTGCACTATTATCCTTCGTATTGATGTTTAATTTAAGCTAACTTAGGCGTTATGTACACGAGCGAGGATTACGATGTATACACGAGGAAAATAGCTGTGTTATACATAGGTCTAATTAAAAATGGGAAGATAAGGTACCAGATCCTCGGTCGTGGACCGCATCTATTAGGTGCAAGGCACACAATTGACTTTATTTGTCCTTAGTCACTATCGGAGTGGCAATTGTGTAGCTCGTATATTAGCAGTGATTCATTCGCGCTACAGACTGCGTGCGTCTCTGTATCTTTATTATTGACTAGCTGTACCCGCGGCTTCGCACGCGTGGTCTTTTCTTTAGGTTCAAAGTACCATAATGTACTATTCCAGGGCCAATATACCAACATTTATTCAAAATTTCTTTAGCCGTCAAAAATACTTTAATCAATTGCTCGGCTTCTAACTCGCCAGATTGTGATACCAATTACACCAGTTTTTAATTCAAACCCCAAGCTATCTAACAATTTGATAGCGCATTGCATAATAAAACCGCATTGCAATCGGTCCAATAGTTTTTACGTGATGCGTGAACAAACAAACATACAGACAAACAAACAGCGACACGATTAAAAAGAATTTATTCGTTTTTAATACCTTACCTGCACACAAGAGCATTTTTTTATTGATCTTCTTTTTACAGCCTTTTCCGTACCTATTGCTTTATTATAAGTATATATATTTGTCAACTATTACTAATACTACTACTAACTACAACTACCATTAATTAACTATTTGTGACTGTGTCAATTAGCATAAAACCGTCTAGTAGTTTCAGCGTGATAAGTGTACTTTTTAATGACTTTTAACCCCTATATTGCGGAAATCCTTTGATTTTTCGGGATGAAAAGTATCCAATGTCCTAACTGGTAGTATGAACTCAAATCATACCAAGTTTCATTTGAATTCATTCCGTAGTTTCTGTGCGATGCGCGGCCAAGATACGGACAAACAGACAGACAGACAAAAATAAAAAGTAAAACAGTTTTGGCTTCAGTATCGAATATAGAGAACCATCCAAAATATATTATTTATTACTTAAATATTAACATAACTTTGGACCCATATTCTGCAGAAGACCTTTAATTTTTCGGGATAAGACGTATCCTCAATTTTAACCCATCATATAAATTAAGACGGTGCCAAAATGCATCAAAACCCGTCCATTAGTTTCAGCGTGGTACGTGTTCTTTTAAATAAGTTTCTACCCCTATCCTGCGAGAACCCATTAATTTTTCGGGATGTAAAATATCCTATGTCCTACCTCGTAGTATAAACTCAAATCATATTCATCCAGTAGTTCCGGTGGCGTGATGCGCGTCCAAGATACAGACAGACAGACATACAGACAAAAATGAAAAAACATATAGTTTAGGCTTCATTATCGAAAATTGAGTAACCTCCAAAAAAAAAACAAAATATTTTAATGTACAGAATTTGGACCCATATCCCGCAGGAACCCTTTATATTTTCGGGACAAAATGTATCCATAATTTTCACTGATCTTATAAACTATGTCTGTGCCAAGTTGCATCAACATCCGTCCAATAGTTTCAGCGTGCTACGTGTTCTTTTAAATAATTTTCCACCCTATCCTGCAGGAACTTTTTAATTTTTCAAAAGTAAAATTCAAAAGAAGTATGAACCCAAATCATATCTAATTTCATTTGAGTATTTTTGGCGTGTTGCGTTTGCCATGGTACAGACAGACAAACGGACAGACAGACAGACAATAAAAAATACAGTTTTGGCTTTAGTATTTAATACAGAACGGCCTCCAAAAAAAATAGCACAATGTCTTCAATATACAGAATTTGGGACATTATCCCACAGGAACACTTTTTTTCGGGGTAAAAATGATTCTCAATTTTTACCCATTATATAAACTATGACGGTGCCAAGTTGCAACAATATCTGTCCAGTAGTTTCAGCGTGATACGTGTTCTTTTAAATAACTTTCAACCCCTATCCTGCAGGAACTTTTTAATTTTTCGGGATGAAATGTATCCAGTGTCCTACCTCGAAGTATGAACTCAAATCATACCAAATTTCATTTGAATTCTGTAAGTATTTTTGGCGTGATGCACTGTCAAAGTACAGACAGACAGACAGACAGACAGACAGACAGACCAACAACAATTTCAAAAATACAGTTTTGTCTTTAGTATTGAATATAGAACGGCCTCCAAAAAAAATTACAAAATATCTTCAATTTACAGAATCAAATCATACCAAGTTTCACTTAAATTTATTCAGTAGTTTCGGCGTGATGCCTAGCCAAGATACAGACAAACAGACAGACAGAAAAGAAAAAAAAACAGTTTTGGCTTCAGTATCAAATATAGAGTACCCTCCAAAAGAAAATTCCAAAATATCTTCAATGTACAGAATCGGAACGGGTCCACCGTTACAGTTTTATTATAAGTATAGATGTGGGCGTATTTGCCTATTGTTTTATTTAGTATATGTTTTGTATAATTTATATTAAATCACGTCAGGATGGCGGGTGCATCATTATTTTAATAAAATTTATAGAGGTACGTTAATATTCACTGCAGATACAGTATACACCTATTCGAACTGCTGCATTTCGACTTAAAAAGTGGTAGGTATACTCACAAGCGTGCCGTATCTTTCCCCTTTAATTAGATCTATGGTGACGTGAATTTTTGATGGTATATTGCCAATTCACATTCAACAATTAGTTCAAAAAAGTTGTACATGTGCCAGTTATTAAAACAATGAGTAGGTATAAATCACTATGGTAGAGCTAATACGAGTATACGTATATATGGTAGAGCTAATACGATAATACGAGTAGACATATGGACAAAGGTCGGGCAAAAAAGAACAAAAAAAACGGCATACATACAGTCGAACATATAACCTCCTCCTTTTCTGAAGTCGCTTAAAAATAGCCTATGACACCCTTGCGATGAAAACGAATCGATTGACACCTCGCTTGTCAAAATTGGACCAATAGGGGCGACTCTATGGTGGAACATCCGTATACCCACATACATATATACATACATACATAGACTGTTAAACTCATTACCTTTCCCCTGCTTCACCTTAATCGGGTAAAAAGGCACTAACGAAAGTTGACTCGAGAAGAATCAGCTTACAAGTAACATGTAAAGCACACATAGAAAAATAATCCTTCTACTATTAAAACTGACTACCTTTTTTCATCTAACCCGGGAACGTGACGGGCAGGTCGTTGCTTGATGGTAAGCGTCACGCCCGCCCATAACAGTTGCAGTGCCGCCCAGAACTTTGGTTGCAAGTCTTGCGCGTCACTGCACTGCGCTCGTCACCCTGAGTCCTTCTATTATTTATCTATGCCCTGAGACATTGGTTTTTAAGCCCAGTAATTTCGCAGGAAACCTTCAAAGTTTCGGAACTTTTGCGTATATATAAATAACGAGGTATTCATGAATAGTATGCAAGATTACGTACTGGCCCATACATTAGGAATGCACCCCGCCGAAAAAGGTTTGGCTACAGATATTCTTCGGTCTTAAAATAAACCTTTTTAACGCCTCAAACTAAACAAAAAGCACTTAGCCTCGTCACTTCATAATTGGCGACAAAAAGGCCCTTAAACGTTCCATATATGTCACATATAACAATTGTCCCATATTTGGGACAATCTAACTGGGATTTTAATATGCAAGAGTGTCATATCAATTTGTGTTGTAAGTTAGGTAGTTTTTAAAGTGGTCCATTTGTTTTCAGACGAAAAAGGAAATCTAAAATTGTTCGATATAGTGACAAATGTTTTGAAAGTCATTGATGAATAGGTCTATGTTGAAATTTGAACCAGCGGGCAACTTAAACGTCAGTGGCCGAGCGTTAATATGTTTGCCTTACTATCCAACGACACTGCGTTCGATTCTCGGCCCCGCACCAATGACTCTATATAAGTTACAAGCTTAGTCCGCGTGAGTGATGATGATGATGATGATGATGATGATTATGAAAAGTATTGTTATTCAAGATATATCCGTTGAGCCATTTTAGTGAATGATGATGATGAGTATGATGATGAAAGTTCCTGTGTTATTCAAAGTTATAAGCCATCTCCATTCAAACTTACAAACATACATATTCATACAAACTTTCGCCTTTATAATATTAGTGTTATGGCTCTGTGCTTCGGACGACACATTAAGCCGTCGGTTGCTAACAAAACAGCGTTAAGCCACGTCAGATGCTTTAATGGCAGGCTTAACCAACTCTGACATCAGAGGTACACACTACCGCATTCGAGATACATAAGGTCACAGACCATATATCAAGCATAACGTCATACAATATGAACCAAGTTTTAACCTGACTAAGCACCATAGAAATAAACAGAAGGAATAAAGTTTGGAAGAAAAAGTAAGGACTGATGATGATGATGAGTGATGAGATGATGACGAGGAAGTTAGGTTGCCTTAATCAGGGCAGTGCGTATTTAAGAGCGGACTGTCCGCACGGAACTCCGGACTGTCCGGAGTGGAGACACGTGTAGCGTGTACCTCCAGTATAGTAAGTTCAAACTGAACATCGGAAGCCAAATATAACGTTATCAACGTGTCGTCGATCGCTCCTTCCGGGGTTAAAGCTATCAATAAACCTGTTGTCGCGGGCATTGTAGAAAACTGGGATATTGGTAAAGCTCCTAAATTTGAAGTCTATAGGTACTAAAAATATCAAGTAACAAAACATCTGATAATTATCATAATATAAAATTATACTTGGTTAAAAGCTAGGGAACTTTATGTTAACAAGAATATAATGATATTTTTATAAACTGTATGTGAGTTTGTTTCGCATTCCGTAAAATAAAATCTACTGGCACAGAATAAAGAATAGTACTACGCTAGTGGGCAGATTGAGATGCGATATTCATTGATGGATAACAAAAGAAAGTAGTTCTGTTGTAAGTAGTTTCCTTTGCATCTCAATTTAAAATAATATAAATAAATGCGACCAATTGATAAAATACTATTTGACGGCTGAACGAATTTTGCTGAATTTTTGCATATATGTAGGTTTTGTGATAGTTTAGGTTCTGGAATAACACTTAGGATACAATTCACCGAAAAACTAACTAAGGGGACAAAGCCACGGGGTGCAGTTATTATAAAACTTTATTTCGAGGGCGCGGACGCAGCAGGAAAACAGTTTGCAGCGGACTGTCGGCTGGCTGCAAATCGGAACCAAACTTAAGCTAACTGTGGTATGTGCTTTGCCGGAAGAGCGGCGACTAGATTACATACAAACTGTTGTCGCTGCAAACCTGCCCCTGGCTGAATGAGTCGACAAAACGCCGCAAACTGCTCCATTCAATGTAGCGTTGGGCGCTAATACAAAGCAAACTTTTTGTTAGGTGCGCCCGCACCATTATTTCACAAAAACAATCCAATTTTCATTGAATGATGAGTTAATGTATGCATCGAAGCCAGTAAGTTGCAACAAAGTCTGATTCCCCTCGAGACTGCAACATCACAGATGTATCGCGCACCTGCGGCTGTCGGCCTGCATGTGGCTTTTTGTGCCGCGACCGGTCCTCGCATCAGGATGGCGGTCTGCAATATGTACTTATTTAATTATTTTTAATCAATTTCACAAAAGGAGATTAAAGTTCTATATTCAACTGTATTTTTTTTATGTATGTTCACCGATTTTACCATCAATAGCAGAAAGTTATTTTTTGTTTATTTATAAGTTAGTATATATATAAATTGTTTCAAAATTGGATAAGTAGTTTTTTTGCGTTATTAGTTAATTTATTTGTTTTGTTTACCATGTAATGTTGTACAGAATACCTGATCTATTTTTACAACATTTAACAACTACGGCGGGTATGATAGTTATACTTTTTAATCGACTTCCAGAAGCAGGAGGTTCTTAATTCGACTGTAAAAGTATTTTTGATGTGTACTACGTCTTTGGAATTTTGATTAAAGATGATTATTTTTTACATAAAAGTAAATGAAGCCTCCAGTGTTGTCTTGTACACTATACAATAAGATTATACAATTAAAATTTATTATAAAAATACTAAAACCCGATTGTGTGACTGTACTGCGTGTGTCTAAGGCATAAAATTTTAAACAACTCACATGCTATGTAGGGTTTTTGCTTTACAGCCACGATAGCGGACGGATGCAATACGATACGAGCTGACCGCCAGCAAAAGTAAAAATAAATAAATTTAATGTTTCCCATTTACTTACATATTTTACTTTACTTTAATAGTTGCAATTGCAACATTGGACTATAGTACTAACATAACTTTAATAATCTAACATTTAAAATTTTGTAAGAAGCTTGAAAGACGATTGCTACTGTCTAAGTTAAACAGTTATATATTTTTGGAATGGTATTTTAAAGTTCTTCATTTTGATACCTCATTTGATAGGTTTTAGTCATTTTTTGTTCCATAGTAGATACAATATGGCAGCTATAAGCCGCCATAATAGTGTTCTTGGCTGTTTATATATCCTATAACACTCTCGTTCTTAAGACGAATCCAATGATGCCTCATTTATCAAAATCCATGTGGCTGTAAGACACGCCTAATAAACGAACAAACAAACATACATACAACCCAAACACATAAAACAATCAACAATCTCTTCAGTCGGCCAAAAAAAAGATTTGATTATTTTGTATGTGTGTGTATGCGTTTGTAATGGAAACCTCAAAAATTACTTATTTAATTTAAAATGTATTTCATTTATAAACAGCTACATTATCAGCGAGTAATATGGGTTGCTTATAATTTTTCAAAAAATTAGAGATCTCTACGAAAATTGCAATTATATAATCCAAGGTACTATAAAAAAATTGCCTATTATAGTCAAATAGTGTTATGGTATTATTTGGTGTGGGCTGCGAAAATTATTCATGATACATAAAAAATGTAAAACTTATGAATAGTAATTTATTAATACCAATAAAAAAAAGTCTGCGAGGTTATATGTCGTAACTATAATAGTTAAGTCACAATAACTGTTTTCATTTTTAAATAAGTCTATTTAAACACTGACAGAAATTCGAAATTTTGTGTAAAGTAATATTTAGAGATACCTTTAGCTATCCGTGCGAAAATGGGGCGAGTCTCTATTCATCAATAATACATATCTTTAAAAATAAATGTCATCAAACTGGTAATTTTTTATTAATAAATCCATTTGAAATATATTTTTTATTCACTGAATTAAATATTTCTGACTACTTAAATGTGTTTGACCTTGATCTCACACATTAGAAGATGCTGTTATATCATGCTTACTTAAGTACGCTTAATAAATTAAACACCTTTTCATTCTTAACTTGCATACCACGCAAATTATATTTTTCAAGGAACACATACGATGGCAATGAGTTCCGTTTCTTTGCTTTTCTAACATTAAATTTAGATGATATATATATATACATTCACATAATGCATATTATACCAAGTAGTTCAAACTTTTCGTGTGAGAGTTTGTCAGGCTCCTGACATGACTTAACAACTGCTATCAATTGATAGCAACCGGGGCCGACGGCTTAACATGCATATCAATGTCAAATACGTACTTCAATAAATTAATTAAGAAATATTTAAAAAAAGGCTTTTATTCAGTAGCCATGTTATGGTGAAACTTAGAACGGGCTATCACAATTAAATGCGTATACATTTCATGTCTGTACTGCTAACTGTTTCTGAGTTCCCTAGTCAGGATCCAACCCTGAGGGCAGCAACCATGTCATGGTAAAACTTAAAACGGCTATTATAATAAAATGCGTATACAAAATTTCATGTCTGTGCTATTATATCTGGATTTTGATTCAGGTCATGTTTACCATAAAAAGCATTGTCATTGGAACTAAACCAACAAGTAAAATTCTACTCCATAGGATAAGAAAAAGGTTGTCTGGAAGAGATCGCTTTTTAGCGATAAGACCACCTATTGTACAATAATATTTCATAAGTTTTAGTTCATTTGTTTATGTACATTTTGGAGAACATTAAAGAGTTATCTATCTATCTATCTATTTTTCTATATATCTAAGAGGAAGTGGTTCTAATTCAGGTTGCAAGATTTGACCTTAACAAACATACATAAAAACAAACATTGCAAGTTAAGTAGCTTTTAACTTTTAAAAAGTAATTGGTTAGGATGCTTTCGAATAACTATGTTCTCCTCTTGTTTTTTTTTAACTTCTTGCCTAATCTCGCATAGCGCCGTCCAGCCAGTTCGCTCGGACCGGACGCAGCTCGGAGTCGTTTTTATTGTGACATCACGTTATCCACTGCATCTGTTTATTATCTCTGTTGATGGACAACTGTAAGACTCCGAATTAGTTACCTTGTCTAATTGACGATTTTGGGGTTATCTTTAAAAAATCGCTCATAGCGATAAAACCGTCCGCAACTATCTCTTAGCTCTCATCGTCTTCATCATCGAAGGCATCCACTGTTGGACATAGATCTTCCCATAAAAAGGCACAAAGAGCGCTTGCTAGCTGATTGCATACAGTGAATGCCTGCGACATTGTAATGGTTTCACGCTAGCACATAAAAAAAACAGCCAAGTGCGAGTCGGCACGCGCACCGATAGCTCCACACTTTTTTTTTTGTTTTGTTGCTATTAGTTAACGGTTTTCGTTTTTTTTTCCCTTCACTTGTGCTATAAGACATTGCTTCTTACCAAATTTCATGATTCTAGGACAAAGGAAAGTATACTCTAAAGCTACAGTTTTTGATTCCCTTGCGAGGTCAAAATATGCGGCATAAACGGCCGTATCTTTTGATTGCGTTGACTTAGAAGTTTGTATTTCACAGCTCCAAGGGATTGCAGACCTAAGTGCTTATACTACCAATATCAATTCTTTGAATTGTTTTAAGTAGTATGGTATTTTTTTATAGACTTTGGATGCTTGTCATTTAGACATATTCTATTTGCATGTTCGATACCGGTACTTTTTTGTACGATTACCAAAATTAAATAAATCCATTTAAATCACTAGACATTCATTGAAGTAGTTGTAACTTTTAAACTTTCGCGATTCGAACACATAGTTAAATATTTAAACGGAACTTAGGTAATCGCGCTGAAAACTTAATTTTTATTTACCTCGACGTCTCGATCACGTTGCATTGATCTTGGTCACGTGAAGACACAAGTTTTCTAAATATATAACTATTCATTGAAGTATACGTTAATTATCTTTTGTAATTGGTATATTGATCGAACAAGCACGAAGCGCGAGCGAAGTGTCTCCGCTTTAGCTTGGGTAAAAATGCTTTCGTATGTCCGGCCGGCGGATGTCCGACTGTTCTCCTCTACAGGTCTCATTTCTCAAATTGATTTTCGTCAAATGTGAGCAGGTTCGATAAATAAATGCATTTCTAGTCGATTTTTCAAATCTTTTGAAATAGCGGAGATATGGGGCCCATATTAACAAAATTAAACGTCTGTCAGCTGTTTGTTTTAAGGTGCACTGTGAACATTTGTTTTCAGCTATGCAAAGACAGACTCGCGAGGTCTACAGCTCACAGAGCCACTAGTTTAGGTAATGTAATAGTAAAGCTTATGCATGCGGTAGGTCCACGACATGAGTTTCACTAGATGGCGCTACATGACAATATGTGCATAATTATTATTTTTTGACTTTTAATTGCAATCAGATCCGATTTAAAACTTTATTGACGGAAGTTTCAATTGTAAATCTAATATTTTAACCGTATTCGTTCCTTATAAATTTGGGTTCAGATCTTTAGTCAAGACTTGAACCCAAATTTTCAGGGAACGAATACGGTCATAAAATTAGTTTGAAAATGAAAACTATATATCAAACATTAATATCGTGTAGTGTTTTAACCGCGAATAAAGTTTTAAATCTAACCTGACTGCAATTTAAGGCCCTCAGAAATAAATTAAGATAGTATTGTATTAGCGCCATCTAGTGAATTTAATGTCTAAGCTTAGACCATCCACCTTAAGCACAGATTAAATAGTACAACTTAAGTCTAAAATCTACCCAAGAGTTACCCTAAAACCCCTACGGATACTCAAAGCCAAGAAGCTAAAGACCTTGATATAGGTAAAGTAAACTAACAAACATCTGTAGGTGCCTAAGTTAGGATGTTTGTAAGTAGTCAAGTTTAACATGTCAACTATTTACACAAACTTTTAGTGTTGATCATCATCAAAAGGAATAAAATTCGACTCGTGCCTGACCAATTTCGGCCACAAGTAAAAATTACGGGCGAATGTTAATGAAGATGTTAATACATAATTTAAAGCGACTTCGGAAAGTAACATGACTATCATGACATCGATTGAACTAGCTGTACCGTACGGATGTACTCGCATTTAATGGTGGCCGAGCGGTGATATAGCATTGCAATACAACGACACTGGGTTCGAGCCTCGGCCCCACACCTTTGACTTTTAACAGGACAACAGAAGTCAGCAGTACCTCATTCTTCATCCACTCTTTTACCTTGGGCTTGTACTTTTATTTATTCTGTGCCTTATAATTTTTCGGTATTAAATCCTTAATCTACATGAACCAGAAACAAGCACAAATTAAAAATGTAATTAACGCTCGACTCCTCCCCTATATTATAGCTAAGAAGCATCTCGATCATCTCAGCTTTCAGCTATAAAAAACCGCATCAAAATTGGTCTAATCCTTTTGGGAGCAACGATCCCGATCCCCATTATAGCTATGAACCATCTCGATCACTTCAGCTTTACGCACTCTAAACTTCTAACTTTCGTCGGGAATTAACAAATTAACTTAAAAACATATAAGTAAGTTTAAGGGTTTTGTTTTGTTTATTCATGTATAGTTAAAAGAGTGATCCTCAAGCCTCAAGGATGAGGTAGGCAGTATTTATTCTGTGGCAGTGCCCTTGCAGCATCAGAAATTTGAAAATCGAAGGTTTAAAATAAACATAACGTGTATATCATGTGGACTGAATTCGTATGCTATTTTTACCCGACTGCGCGGGGGGTATTGTTTTTATCAGGGCGCTTATTCACTATGCCGCATGAAATTCCTTGCCGAAAAGTGAGACGTCAGTATGGCAATTGCCGTACGATTCCACGCAGATATCTTATTGGCAATAGAGAATAATGGCCCAGCCTATGTATGTATGTTCGTTCATTTGTGGCTCTCTAGAGACCAAACGCGACGGCCGATTTTGATGGTTCTTACTTCAATCGATTTGTCTTAATCTTGCAAGTGTCACTAAAGACATGACAGTGATCAAAATTCAATATGGCGACAACCAGACACCATATTGTGACAAATTAGTAAAGTCGACGAAATATCTTGTAGGTTTCGCATATCATTTTTCATTTCGAATTACCATTTAGGATCTAGTTGGTTAGCAACCATTCTCACTTCAATTTTTAGCACTTTTTAGTTTTTTCCCAGTCTGTTTTTAAGGACTTCTAATTTTTTTTCCCAGTGTGATTTTTTAGCACTTTTTAGTTTTTTTCCCTGTCTGGTTTTTTAGCACTTTCTATTATGTCTTGTTGATTATAAAATACAATAAATAAAACTGTTTAAAATGAGTTAATTTGGTAGCTTTGGTAAATATCTGTAGTGTACACTAGATCAATGTAAAATTTCATTAAAATTGGCTCATCTGTAAGGAAATAAAAGCCCAACAAACAGACGTTTTACTTTGATATTTTCTATATAGGGACGTAAGAGTCGCGGTATGTAAGCATTACAAAATGCATGAGAGTTTAAAAAATTTGTAAAGGTCACAAAAGAATTCACTAAACAAGAAAGTTTTCCTGGAAAAAGTGCCTTTAAAGCTCAGACTTTAAGATCGAAAATCAAATATAAAGAGTTTAGTAGAAAATTATAACTTATCTACTAACTACTTTTGTTAAGTTGCTCAACGTGTTATCATTATTCATTATAGTTTCAGCGTGAAGACCAGACATACATACACACACACAAACACAAACACACACATATACACACATACAAACACACACAATAGAACATTCACATTTATAATATTATTAGGATGTACAAGTTTTACCTCCTACCTGTCTTTTGTTATCTGTCTGTAATCCGACAGATAACCAAAGTTGTCGACATAGTCCATAGGACTAGCGGGCTGAAATGGCAGTGGGCTGGTCATAATTTCTGAAGGATCGATGACCGTTGGGGTAGACGTGTTCTTAAGTGGAGACCACGACTAGGCAAATGTAGTGTAGGGCGCCCTCCGGCTT
This sequence comes from Alsophila aescularia, assembly GCA_946251855.1. NCBI lineage: Eukaryota > Metazoa > Arthropoda > Insecta > Lepidoptera > Geometridae > Alsophila > Alsophila aescularia. The sequence goes on from OX276373.1 coordinate 54,964,963, forward strand.
GGTGGAGCGGCGACATACGCAAGATGGCAGGCGGCGTTGGAAAGGAAAGCCGGATATCAGGCTCAGTGGCTTGCTTTGGGAGAGGCCTATGTTCAGCAGTGGACTGATATGGGCTGATAATGATGATGATTAAGCTTTGATTTAACTGCACTTGTATCTACTACTACTATAACAGTTTTCCCGCCCGCGACTTTGTCCGCGCGGACTACTGTTTATCGCGAAAAAAAGCATACTATTTTCTTCTAGGATATTAAAAACCAATGCAAAAGTAGGTATAGCACCACTACGTAGTATTATTAGGTATTCCGTGGCACCACTCTTGTTGTTTTTTGACATACTTGTTATTTCGTTTCCGTGGCAACCGTTTCTTACAGCGAGTAATCAACATTTGTCCAGTTTTTCCTGTTTTCCCGTGGAAACTTACAATTTTCCGGAATAAAAGTATTCTATGTTTTATTGCAGGGTCCAGCTATCTCCATTCCAAGTTTCATCAAAATCCGTCCAGGCGTTATCGCGTGAAAGCTCCCCAAACAAACAAACAGACAATGATTCACTTTTATATATTGGTATGGACGTATGTATCTATATATGTGTGACACTCATTGTTATACTTTATTTAAAGATATAATTTCTCGTTGTACTTGTGGTGTCCAATAAAGAGTTATACCATCTATCTTTCTATCTATGTATCGATGTATCTAGTCTGGCCTGGAAGTAATTCAAATTTCAATCTCTTCCCGATTTGCTATCCGGCTCAAACTTTCAGGGTAGCTAAAAAAAGCAATGACAACGCAATAAAAAAAAAAAAAGTTACATGAGAAAAGGAAAAATAAAGTAAAAATGAAAAACAAAAAAAACTTAAACAAAAATCCTTAAAATTATAAAAAGAGACAAGGAAAAAATGAAATACAAAAAAACGTAAAAATTTCAAAGCAACAAAAAAAATAACCCGTAAAACCTTTTTTTTTTTTTTTTGAGTAAATGAAAGATTAAGTAGTTTCCACAATAAGTTTCCAGTTTCTTCAAATTTCTGACTGAAATGTTTGCCTCTTTTTAGTTTTCTTCGCAGTCGGGTTTTTGTGAAGGTACTTGACCGTGCTTGTTGTATTGTAATTCGTTACGCTAATTTGTTTACCAATCAGTATTTTGAGCATGATGAAAAAAACATTAACTATTTCTCAGATAATTATACGACACACTACAATATTAGATTTCTATAAAAAAGTAAAAACTTTGATAAGGAAACCAACAGAAGAATTTAGCTGGCTTGGGCAGCATTCGGCAAGCTTCGTCAAGTCTTCTCGTCGTCCATACCACAGTGCCTGAAGACAAAAGTCTTCAATCAGTGCATCCTACCAGTCATGACCTACGGTGCGGACTCACGGTTAAACTAGTGCCCAAATTTAAGGTCGCTCAGCGACCTATGGAGAGGCTCTGCTTGGAGTTTCTCTGAAGCACAAGATTCGTAATAAAGATATCCAACGGAGCGGATGTGACCGATATAGCTCTTAGGATAAGCAACCTAAACTGGCAGAGAGCTGGTCACAGTTCCAGAAGAACTGATAACCGTTGGGTTAGACGAGTTCTCGAGTGAAGACTACGTTTAGGCAAACGTAGTGTTGGACGCCCTGTAGCCAGGTGGAGTGGTGACCTGCGAAAAGCGGCTGGAAGAGAATAGATGAGGGGAGCTGAAAACTGAGCTCAGTGGCATGCATGAGAGGTGCGTGAGAGGCCTACGTATAGACTGATGACGATGATGATGATGATGATGATGATGATGATATAAAATTGTAGGCGATTGTTTATGTTTATATATTTCGATTCGAAAAATCTTAAAGTATAAAATGCCTTATTTCTCCATACTATAATCAGATCGATCTGTGGATCCGTACGGGGATTATTTTCAGTATTCAAATCATAGAGGCTCTACTGTAGGCTGTTTAGTGCTTAATAATTAGTGGAACTATTATTAACACTCGCGCAATCCGATCCGTCGACCAAACTGATACCCATTACCGAAATTAATCCATCGACTAACAAGGCTACTTAAAAGCTATAACTACTATCATAATTGTTTAGGTGGTCAAATAACAGTCGGCCACAGTGCAAGGAAGAAGTAGGTTATCTAACACTTCTGTGAGAATGGGTAAACAAAACTTAAAAAATAATCTCGATCGATCAAAATTGATTGCTTGCAATGTCGTGCAGTATATCAGCGAGATAAATAAACAAGCGTAATCAAGCTGAAGTGGCAGTGGGCTGGTCACATTTCCTGCTGAACCGAAAACCGCTGGGATAGACGAGTTCTCGAGTGGAGTCTGCAAAAGAGAACGTTGTATAGGAAGCCCTGTGGCCAGGTGGAGTAAAGATCTGCGAATAGCAGCTGGCAGAAACTGGATGCAGAGATCTGAAGACCGAGCTCATTGGCGTGTATTAGGAGAGGCTTACGTCCAACAGTGGACCAGTATATGATGATGATATCGTAACGCAACGCTTTACGTGGCCAAAAGGTAATAGCGAATAAGGGACCTGCAGTGCGATTGAATAATTAAAGTTTTTCCCGAGTTGTCTAAAAATGGCGTCACGCGTTTCGCCCACATGACACATCTTTATTGGATTACTAGCGACCCGCCCCGGCTTCGCACGGGTAGATATATAGAAAGATAAAATTAGTAGGTACTTTATTTGGCCAAATAGAACAACAACAATTTCTTACACAAAATGTTTACCTATGTTTATTGTTATTAAACTCACGTACCATTTCGTCTATAGTATTATTCTGTTTAACGCAAGGAGGTTGAACTACGGTTAATATGTCTTGTATTATTAGCATAGAACATTTCCTACGTCAATGATTATTAGATGTTCTGTGATTTCGTTTCCAAGGCAACGTTCCATATACAAAGACCCGTATCTCCTTCTTACTTTGTGATCTTACGTCGTATTTATATACTCTTTGGTTTGTCATACAACGTAATCGAGATTTTTTACAAATTTTAATACTTCGGGTTTCATTATTGCAATTTTAGAAGGGAACTCTAAATTTTAGAAAAATAATATCCTGCTAGTATTACTCGCTGATAATTTAGCTTTCTATATGTAAAAGTTTTTTTTAAATCAGGTCTGTATTTTTTGAGTTTATACATTACAAACAAACAATCAAATCTTTCCCCCTTTATAATATTAGTGTAGATGATGTTTTGTTTAGCTTCTTCCTTTATCCGGGATATCCGGTATACTCTTCACATCAGCTGGACTTTGCCTGCGGCATTCGCTTTCCTGCATCTGAACAGTTATCGAACAATGCCCGGGGGACCATCGGCGACCCGGTTGTAACTGCATTAAACCGGATAATAATGTAAATTACAACCGGTTACAGCTGGTTGCGTGTTGCGATTAGCATAACGACGGCGTTACAGGTGCTCGCGATAACTGAGTGAGTTAATGGATTGTTTTTACAGTTCGTAGAAAACATAATATAGATTGTCCCACCAATAATTTTTTAACCGGATCAATGACCCTTCTAAATAACAAGCACAAATTTAAAAATATATAACCCCCGACCATCTAACGAACCGATATCTATAACAAATATCTAAAAACCTTCTCTATTACTTCAGCATTCAAACAGAAAAAAACTGCATCAAAATCGGTCCATTCGTTTGGAAGCTACGATGCCACAGACAGCCAGAAACACACACATGCACACACCCTCACACACACAAAACACACACACCCTCACACACCCACACACACACCCTAACACACACCACACACCCACACACACACACACACACACACACACACACACACACACACACACACAGAGAGAGTTATACACACCCGTTTCTTTGTTTGGGGGTTAAAAAAGAGAATTATCCAAATCGGACCTTCAATCTCGGAGAATCCAGTTTACTTACATAAAAAATGTATCGCACTGAGTCTTTTTTATAATTGGTGTCGGTTCAACCCAATTCCTGGCCTAAATTTAACTTAGATTCACAGACACTGCAAAAGAAGAATGTTTAAAAAAGACACAATACTCACCGCCAAATCGAAAGTGAAGCACCCAAGATATGCCAATCCGCTCGTAGGCACAAGCTTCACGCACGCTCTTACACCAAGTTATGCCAATCTGCCTCCACATCGCAGAAAGATCAGAACATTGTCAGTCATGTTAATTATGTCAAGTTCTCTGGGAAAATCAAAATCAATGCATTATTTTGTGAGGAAATTGTGTATCAACCACAAACACCACAAATTATCCTCTCACGCACACATACGCAGCCGCCATTTGCTATGGTTCACTCGTTTGTTTGGCAGTGTAGACTCCGTCTTTCTAAAAGCTTCTAGCTAACTTGCGATGTTTGTATGTATGTATGTATGTATGTATGTTTGTATGTTTGTTTAGGATAAAATCTTGCGAGCTGAATTAGAACCACTTTCTCTTATCCTACGGAGTTTAATTTTCACATGTTGGTTCAGTTCCGATGACAATGCATTTTTATGGTAAGCATGACCTGAATCGACATCCAGGGTTAGCTGCAGGTAAAGGCACTCTTCAACGGTTAACAGAACAGACACGAAACCTTGTATACTAATTTAATTGTAATAGCCCGTTCTAAGTTTCACCATAACACGGCTACTGCATATAAGCTTATATTTTACTGCACGGAGGGCTATGTGTTTGGGTTGTATGTATGCTTGTTTGTTTGTACGTTTCTAAGGCGCGTCCTACAGTGTGAACGGCTTAATTGATTTTGATAAATGAGGTATCATTGGATTCAAGGGCGTCGAATCAGCTTTGGGTCTTAGTATTATTTTAACGGGTTCTGTGTTCTCTATTCTATATACCTATTACATATTGTGTAGTTGTGCTGTATGTTTTTCTATTATATTTTTTATATTGAAATTTGGACAAACTGTGACAATTTTCACTGTTTTCTTTTTAGATGTTTTTCCAATAAGTAGGACTTGGATCATAGTATTATGTTGTAGGTAGTAACAGTCTGTTTATTTACTAACAACTCTTTTTTTACAAGAAGTTTTGTAACATTTAATTTCTTCAATATTAGGTATCCTCTAAAGTAACCTAAAGTGGAAAACGGTATTGATCTTCGACCAATCCAATTAAGTTTTGTTATTAGAGATATAAATTAACTAATACTTAAACCTGAATAACAACAGAAATAGTTTTATTTTTATTTTTTATTTGTGTATTTAGTCAAACATTGGCGTTATCATCATTGAAGTAGGTCACTAATTGGGACTCAAATCTAACCAAGCTTGAATTTAAGGTGCTCCACTGTTTTTTTCAGACCCTGCAACCGTTCGACAATGTTGACTCGCAAAGCGTGTGACCGCGAAGCCAAGCTGCAGACGGCGTTGCTGGAGCTCAAAGCCTCCAAAGAGTGCAACAATAGGCTACTTCAAGAGCTAGAAGGACATGAATCTGATATGTCTGACATGCTGAACAAGAACACAGCATTGAAAAACCAATTGTCTGAGTTAGACATGGCGTATGAAGATATGAGAGATCAGCGTGATCGTCTACAGCGCACCGTTGATTCCTGTATCCAGGATCAAGACACATATGAGGCGGCCCTCAGGCTTATAAGGGATTTAGAGCAGGAGCTTAACCTTACAGGGTTGAGTTAGAGACCTTAGATTTTTCATCTAAAAATAGTATTAGTTTCGAGATGGAAAATAATAACACTAATTAGATTGAAGATATTTAGAAATTGATTATTTCAAAATTAACAACTTATAAAACAGAAATTAACGAAAGTTTAAAATACTGACTAAAAATTAAAACTAAAAACTAAAACTTAAAATAACTATATAAAAACTTAAACTAAAAGACCTTTAATGGAGGGAAAGGTCCCAGAATGCTGGCGGCATTGCCACGTTGAATGGCAATGCTCAATTTCTGTGCGAAATAAAAGCCAGCATTCTGGACACCCAACGCCTCCACCAATCGCCTGGCCAAGTCTCGATAAAGCCCCAAAGCAGCCGGCCCCCACGGACCTATCGTCTCCACCCCAAATGGAGCGAACATGTACACCCGGTCAAGGTGCGCATATTTGCGCAGCTTGAGGTTTTCGGCTTGAGCGGCGGCAGCGCCGACCCTAACTGATGTTGCAGGAAGGTGAGACGCAGCCATTGTGTCTTCAACACTAATTTATATTCGGAGTTAATTGAAACTAACTCAAATAAGTCAATAGAATGTAATAATATGTCATTAGTGGACCTGACTACAACTAAGTTTGTAAAAAAAAAAACAATTCTAACATTAACAGTATTAGAGGGTCTAATAAGATTAAAAAATATGTAAAGGTTAATAAATTTTTGAAAAGAACCTCAGTCTTGTTAAAAAAATATTATATATTTATTAAATGCTCAAATATATGCAAAGAAAAATTAAATTTAAATAAAGAGCTTGATGAATGTTATAGTTTATTAGGCCGCAATAATAGAGAACAGTAAAATTACATGAACAGTAAAATTACTTGCTTAAAAAAACAATTATGTGACTTAAACGGCAAATATGTGGCATCAAATAAGCAAATCAAAGGCCATATTGCAGCCATGGCTTGCTTGGTGGCTCAAAGCCCTAGCAGCTCTGATAAGTGCACTTCCAATGTTCAGGTCATAAAAAACTCCAGGATAGTGCCTGACACACTTGGAGTAAAGAATAGCCCCAATGATGTTCCTGAGCACAAGTCACCTGTGCAGGATCCTCTCACTACCTATCCAATAAGCTCAGATTATTTATTGAAGCCATCTGAGGGCCCTAGAAAAACTTTGGTATTCAGTGATCAAATAGGTGCAGGCATGGGCAGTCTGCTTCAAAATTGCTTAACTCAAACAGTCTGTAATAATAGCTTCTCCGGTTTGCCACTAAAAGGTTTTCAGTCAAAAATAAAAAACTGTACATTTTACAAAAATACCACAATTGTATTACAATTAGGTAACAGTCTAGCTGTAAAAGAAACTGATATTATTAATCTTGTTGAGACCCTAGTAGATATAGAAAATATAGGTGTGGTCAGGATTATTGCCTGCTCATTTCCATAGTCTAATAAAATGACGCAAACGCAAAAAGATCATGTCTATGATCTGAATTTGACATTATATAATTTGACTTGTCGTCAAAGTGACGTTTTGTATTTTGAAACTAAGAATTTTGTTAGAAAATTTATTTTGACAAAGTATACATTGTATCTCAGCAAAAATGACAAGGTGACCATCGCTAAATTGTTAGCATTTAATATATATGATCCAGTTGTACATAGTTTAATGGATCACTCCGACGGTGCCACGGTTAATAGCAGTATTAGACGTGGTACAGAGGAGGCAAATTTATCAGTTAATTTAAACTGACTGTTAAGACAATGGAAAGGCCTGGTAACTTACATATTTTTCATAACAATATACAGGGTCTTTCCAGCAAAGCATTAGAGTTAGAACTTTTTATTTTTCTAATGTCGATGTTATGTGTGTGTAACTGAGCATTGGTTCACGATAGGTACTTTGATACCATCTATTAGAAACTATGTGATTGATAGTTCGTTCAATAGAAAAAAAGCTAAGTCTCATGGTGGTTCTTTAATTTATTTAGTGAATACATGTAAATTTAAGGAGAGGAAAGACATTGTGGCTTTGTCTGTTGAACGGACTATTGAGTTATCATGTGTTGAGCTGGAGCATCATATAATTGTATGTGTATACAGACCCCCACTGGCTGATTTCAATCTGTTTGAATCTATTATGGAGGATGTTCTGAGGAAATGTTCTAACAATTCAAAATTCCTTGTTGTATGTGGTGATTTCAATGTAGATATACTTGTTAAATGTCCATTAAGCGATAAATTCCTAAATTTGTTTTTGTGCTTAAACTTAAAAAATCTTTTTAATCAGCCAACCAGAATCACTAGCACATCTGCGACCTGTTTAGACAATGTTTTTTGCAACTGTGAACCTTGTAGCAGGGCTGTAAGTGATAAGCTTAGCTCTGATCATAGTGGGCAAAGTATTGTGTTTCAATGTAAATAGGGTAAAAACTCTCAGGAGTTCACTTACACGCCTATTACTTGCAAGCGTTTGGAATGGTTCGCAGATAACATTGATAAACAACTTAGTCACTTGCCGTTTGATGGGAGTTCTGATGACCTTTTTTTTCAATTACTTGTTTAATATAATGGATAAAGAGTTTAACGATATATTTAAATTAAAAAAATGTAATGGTGGGATTTGATGAATGGGCTACAACAGGTATTTACAAAAGTAGAAACAAATTATACGAATTATATTCTCAAAAAAAAAAATGAATGCTAATGACACGAAATTTGTTGAATACTTAAAACAATATTCTAAGACATTTAAATCCGTGTGTAATACCGCGAAATCTCTTCATTTGAGTAGGAAAATTAAACAATCGGAAGATAAAATCAAAACAACCTGGAAAATAATAAATACCGAAACCGGCAAAATTAAACCTCGAGACCGAAATTTTATCCTAAACATCGGCAATAAATTAACTTCCAAAGATCAAGTTGCCAATGCATTTGAAGATTTCTTTACAAAAATACCAATAGTAACTACCCAGTCTTTAAAATCATCCTCAGTTGAGGCTTCTTGTATGCTCTCAAGCAACGTTGAAAAGTGTGATGTTATATTTAAATTTAAACATATTAATGTTAGTTCGATTGTTAAGACATTTAAATTGCTTACCATAAAAAATACAGAGCATCTCTGGGGAATATTTACTAAAATTTTAAGTTCCATTATTGGTATAATTGCTCCATACTTAGTAATTATTTTTAATAATGGTGTTGATGAAGGAGTTTTTCCCAACATATTGAAAAATAGTAAACTTATTCCCTTATTCAAGTCTGGCAGTAAAAATGATCCGACTAACTACAGACCCATTTCTATACTTCCCGCTCTAAGTAAAATTTTTGAGAAAGTAATATTAAATCAGTTATTAGCACACTTCAATCTCAATGGTACAGACCATTTTCATAATGAACAATATGGCTTCACTAAAGGCCGTTCAACTACAGACGCAGGCACAGGGCTCTTAAAGCATATATTCAATGCTTGGGAGGAATCATAGGACGCAATTGGCGTTTTCTGTGATTTATCCAAAGCATTTGACTACGTTTGCCACGAAACATTATTTTTTAAATTGAATCATTACGGAGTTAATGGGAAAGCTCTCGATCTTTTATCCTCGTATCTTAGCAATAGAATCCAAAAAATAGTTGTAAATGGTGCGAGGTCATCAGGATCTCTCATTACAATGGGAGTCCCACAGGGTTCAATACTTGGGCCATTCTTGTTCTTGGTTTACATTAACGATCTTCCCTTTTTCATAGAGAACTTATGTGATATTATTTTGTTTGCAGATGATACTTCTCTAATTTTTAAGATTTACAGAACCTTGAATAATTTTGACGATGTTAACAAGGCAATCGCGCTAGTTCTTAGTTGGTTTACAACTAATAATTTAATGTTAAATCCTAAGAAAACTAAATGTATCAAATTTTCTCTACCCAATGTCAGAGGGGTTCCTACGAATTCAAGTATTTTAATAAATAGTGAGCCTGTAGACCTTGTGCAGTCAACCACATTTTTGGTTATTACTGTAGATTCAAAATTACAGTGGGGTCCTCATATATCGTTGTTTGCTGGTAGATTGAGCTCTGCAGCCTATGCAGTACGTAAAATTAGACAGTTTACCGATATAGCCACTGCAAGATTAGTATATTTTAGTTACTTTCACAGTATTATGTCATATGGCATTTTGCTGTGGGGTAAGGCCGCGGAAATTCAATCAATATTTGTGCTACAGAAGAGAGCAATTCGTTCCATTTACAATATGTAATCAATATTCTTACAGCGGCTTGTCAATATAAATATGAAAATATAATGTATGTTCGTAAGAATATCAATACCTTTGTTAAAAATAGGGATGTTCATAATTTTAATACTAGAAATAAAAATAAACTAAAAGTGTCCGGATTTCGGTTAAAGAAAGTTAGTGGTTCATATATGGGGAACTGTATACGATTTTTTAATAAGTTATCTGACGGCATTGATCAATTACCAATGCATAGGTTTAAAACTTTTGTTAAAGTAAATCTCATAAAAAAAGCGTATTACAATGTAAATGATTATATTAATGACAGAAATGCATGGCCTGATGTCTCCAAGCTCCATGATAATAATAAGTGATAGCTTCGATGTTAACGTTAAGTGAATGAAATGTTCAAAGCACTTTGTGAGATGTCTCAAACATACCATGACATTACGTTGTTTTATACAACATAATTATCGAGTTAAAAGTTTTTACCTTATTTTTTCCAGTATGATTGTTTGATGTTTGTGGGATATCTCATTGTCACTTTTACCTTTTATATTTGTAGTTTACATGTTTAATTATAATTGTGACATTTGAAAAAATATAAAGAATGAACAAATATGGAAAAAAATACATCCCCGTAGAGTTTCTTGGTGCTCTCTTCTCTAACGGGCGTATTTCCGAAGCACCGGTAGAGTCAGAAGGGTATTTTCTTTTCCAGTGTGAGATTTAACTCTGTTGGCACATGAAAGGGAAATTTCCTTTTCAAACTCAAAGAATACTTAGTTTATCTAAATTTGGATTGATTTGATCTTTTTATAATATTTGTATATCTCTTTGTTCAGGAGATGTTAATTTTGACTTGTAAAAGTGCTATTATTTTTGCCTATTTACAATAAAATACTTTGACTTTAACTTTGCTTTACAGTAGCGTAGCGTGAGTTTCTGCCTCCCGGGGTAGAACCGGAATTTTTCACCCCCTATTTTCTTTTATTCCAAATTTATTTATACATTGAAATGATTAAAAAACGCCAGCAGAGTGATCGCAAAAATTTTGAGCTATTTTTGTTAGTGTGGAAAAAGATATAGCTACAATATGTAGCCAAGTATATTCAAAAAATAAAAATAAAACGCGAGCGTGGCGAGCGCGAAAATTTTGAGCTGTTTCTATCAGAATCATATAAAATTAATTGCATGGACAACCACAAAATTCGCACTCGCTGCGCTCGCGCTTTTATAACTCATTACAGTGCGTAATGAGTTATAAAAAGCGCGAGCGCAGCGAATGCGATTTTTTTTAATTATTTTCTTTCAATGTACAAAACGAAACATAATGGTTAATCATAGGAAAATAATGAAAAATACTGCAATAGAGATCGCGAAAATTTTGTACCACGAATACCTACCGACACTTAAAACATATACTTCAAAATTCCCAATTAGAGCTCTTGACAACTAAACTCGTAAACAAAGTGCGGAGCCGTTTTGGCGAAAGATGTTTTCGTTCGTGAGTATATTTTTAGATATCTAGATTTATTACTGTTTAGTATTTTTTGAGGTTCATTATTGTTTTAACATTATGTAATTTATTGTATTATACTATTCATAAAAAATAAGTTTTTTCGGCGAGTTCCCGCCATTATCTTTGGGTGCAGATATTAGAATTATTATAATGAATGCATGTATATTTTTTACTTATTTTAGAAATGAAATGTTATAGAAAAGGAGGATATACAGGTTGCATTTTTCAAGTGGGCGTGTATGGCTAAATCAGAAACTATGAGGAATAGCGAAAAGTACTCAAAGGTGACTCGGGCCCGATTTTGATGAAAACTAAAACTGCATCTTTGGATTTTTGAAAATACAATATTTCTAGGCAGGAATCGAACACGTTGATTTTGAAAAAAAGCACACACTGTATTATTACACCATTTGATAGTTTCACTAATAAGGATTGAATTCTGGGAAGAAATTACATACGGAAAACTTAAGTAAAATGTTGTATTTTAATAAACTGATTCATATCTTAAAGTACTGTTTTAATTCATACCTGCATTACCTGTACCTTGACCGAAATGATGCTCAATATTTTTCTCAACACAGACCCGCAGCGCGGTCATCTTCACAACATTATGTTCTAATTTCAAATTTTTATTATGTCTTCGCGGTTAAAGGCCACAGTAAAAGAAAAAAAAAGAAAATAATTGAAATTAGAACGTAGAGTAAATTGCCGTCAATAATTTAGATTTTGTTCCACGTTTCGTTGATTATTACTAACTGTTTGCGTGCTGTTTTGTATTAATAGTCGTATAGTAAAAGAGATGTTGATTCAGCAGTTTGGTGAATATTTTATTGCAATTTATGGTCCTGTGCCGTGGCCAGCGAGGTCACCGGATCTTACCCCCTTAGATTATTTTCTCTGGGTGTATGTAAAAAACGAAATCTACAATGAAACGTATAATACAAATGATGACTTGAAACGAACTTTGGAAAATATTCTAAGCGGAATCAATAATATTTTAATACTGAATGCAGTACAGATGTCCTTGAGATGTCGAATCCAGTTATGTATTGAAAACAACGGTCATCATTTTGAATAATTAATCAGTTATGGATTAACTATTTTCGTTAAAAATGAGCTCTTTCCTTAAGTTTGCCATATGTCATTTTTTCCCAGAATTAAATCCTTATTAGCGACACTATCGAATGGAGAATAATACAGTGTGTGCAATCAGCAGGAAGATACGTAAATAGAGCATGGGGACCCGGTTCAACCCGGATAACTGCAGGTTACCACTAACCTGTGGATCTCACACGTTAGGCACGCGTAGGCTTGTACTTGCATTATCAATAAGAAGAAGAATAAGTCAAATGGAAAATAATCGGTCAAACGACTTTCTTAGGACATTGGTTTCTCTGCATTTGGCTACATTTTTTTGAATCTCTAGGGGGGCAGCTGCCCCCCCCCTCCTCCCCCCCCCCCCCCCCCCCCCCCTTCTGGCGACGCCCATGATTGGATTCTTCTTGATCTCGAGAGTGATATAGGATATATGAAAATATCAAGAAAACTAATATGGCGGCTTACAGCTGCCGTATTGTATTTCCAACGGATCCAAAATTTACGAAAACCAATCGAGTGAGGTATCAAAATGAAGAACTAAACTAAACAAGATAATGGTTAAACATTCCGTATAAAGTCGAACTGGAGCGTTATCTCCGTAACTGAAGACTATTTCAAACATATATAATTCTTACATAATTATTATAAACAGTAGCAATTGTCTGATAAGCGTCTTACAAAATTCTCAATTTTAGTTTTTTCAAGTTAATGAAAAATACTATAGTTTAATGTTGCAATTGCAACTTATTAAAGTAAAATACGTAAGTAAAAAAGAAACAATATATTTATATTAATGCTGGCTATGCCCCGTGGTTTCCGGGTGACTCAGAAATCGTGCATTTTCCAGGATAAAAAGTAGCCTATGTGTTAATCCAGGGTATAAGCTACCTCCATACGAAATTTCATCTAAATCCGTTCAACCATTTGCGTGAAGAAGTAATAAACACACACACACACACACACACACACACACTGACACACACACACACACACACACACACACACGCACGCACGCACGCACAAACACAAACACACACCCTTGCTACAACAAATTTTTATATTAACCTATATAATATTGTTGTGATTATTTTTGCGGGCGGTCAGCTCGTATTCAAAAATATTGTTCGCAGTCGGGTTTTATGTATTTTTAAAATAATTTACTTGTTCATTAAGTATTTGCTAATAACAACTCGACACAGTGACTGATTAACAGAATCCCAGCAGACAGCGTCCGTGGGAGTGTGAGACCCTCTCACAGCGCGCCGCCGTGTGTGACGCTAGGGTTACTGAGATAACGCTCCAGTTCGACTTTATACAGGGTGTTTAACCATTATCTTGGTTTTGGCTTTCACAAACAGTTGCCTGGAGTAATTTTGTTTAAATGTGTTTTCTAGATAGAAGCAATGCGGCGTTTTTATTGTTTGTTCATCGATAACTTCCTTGGGCTAATCTTCGACTCTTCGCATCCATTTTCTGCCAGCAACCTTGCACAGATCGTCCATCTAGCTAATCCTACACTACGTTTGCCAATTCGCGGTCTCCAGTCGTGATGACGTTTACCCCAATGGTTCTCTGACTAATACGGCCAGCCCACTGCTACTTTAGCTTGCTAATTCTCAGAGCTATGTCGGTAACCTTAGTTCTCTGCATGATCACCTCGTTTCAGATTCGATCGTTTAGAGAAACTCCAAGGATACATCTTTCCATAGCCCACTGAGTGAGTTGTCTAAGCTCTGTATATAATTACCGGTGAGCTAGAGGTAGCCCCTAGAGTCAAAGATATAGTCAAAGATATTCAAATAATGCATCCTGCATTATTTGAATATCTTTGACTAGGGGCTGAGGCAAAGGTAACGAGAAGACCTGACGTAGTTTTACTTCCCATCCTAGCTGAATTCTTCTATCTCGAATTTGTTTGCGTGTTATTGGCGATTTTTTTTTTGTGTTTTCTTATTTATTTGCAATGTTTTGTGGTCATACACTTTCGACATTTCAATTGAATAATAAGTATCGTTTTAGTAAAATAAACTCGTGTTTCAGTGTTTTTAGGGAAGATAAGAATATTTGTGAGAGAGAAAAAAATAGAACTTTGAAAAACATGGAACCATATACAAAATTTCGTGGCTGTACTGTTGGCCGTTGAACAGTTCCTTTTTCTAGAGCTACTCCTGGATGACGATTCAGGTCATGCTTACCATAAAAATTCATTGTCATCGAAACTGAACCAACATGTAAAAATTCAACGCCGTTGGATAAGAGGAAGTGGTTCGAAATCAGACTTCAAAATTTGACCTAAAAAATCAAACATACAAACATTGCAAGTTAAAGAAACGGTTTTATAATAATAATTTTCAATTTATTGCTCGTACCCGTTAGGTATGGGTTATAACTAGTGGCTCTGTGAGCTGTAGACCTCACGACCACAAACTTTTTTGGAAACAATCCATCTAGCTACCTTATTGTAAAACTAACATAATTAACCAAGGTGCTCCATCAATCCCTACCTAGTAGGTAAAGGGCTGACTTCATTAGTACAAACCTAAAAGTGAGTAATTTTGTGGGTTTAAGGAGCTATTGAGCTCATCACGCTGAAGATCGAATTGCTCATGATTCAGCGTTAATGAGATATCCCATAGTCAACAAGACTAATGTTCCCACCAGCCTGTATAGTGACCACAAATCAAGACACACTACGACTTGTGCTACGAAGCCATGAACGGAGTCATTGATGCAACCGTGGGATGTATATAATTACAGTACAACCGGTTCAATGGTGGCTGTACACTCGTAGGTGTGGTGATTTGAATAATCGCATCGTGGTTATAATTGCTGGGTGGGAGAAAAGTTTTGAAAAGCCCTACGAGTATACGCACCGTCTTTTAATTACAAGTGGTTCGCTCTGAAGAGAATTGAAACCTTGCGCTAATTTCAGTAGCTACATATCCTAAAAACAATTAAAAATTCCTGACACATGACATCTTGTTATTGAGTTGATATTTTTAGCACAACAGCCCTCCGTACCTTCCATGAAGATCGATCAGTGATTCGAAAGCTGACATTGAACAAACACACATACAAACGCCGAATAGTCAAAGTTGATTTGGAGACCTCGCCCTTTTTGGTCAATATAACGTAACAGCAAACAAGACGTAAGTTCAAAAACGAAAACCCGACCTGGCAAAAAAATTGCCAATAACACTCTTGCGATGAAAACGAATCCATTAATACCTTGCTTGTCAAAATTGGACCAAGTAAATAGTTTGAACACTTAACCCTTCCTTTGCTTCGTCATAGTTGGGTAAAAAATTATAGCATATGACACTCTATACCTGAAAACGAATCGATTGATACCTCGGTTGTAAAAATCGGACCAATAGGGACGACGCTATGGTGTAACATCCACACATAAATGTATACATGGATTGTTAAGCTCATTACATTTCCCTTGCTTTGCAGTACTCGGGTAAAAAACATTCTTTGTCAATCCACACCAATATTTAAAAGTAAAACGTTATCTGATTGTTTGTTTGTTTGGGGAGCTTTCACGCAATAACGGCTGCACGGATTTTGATGAAATTTGGAATGGAGATAGCCTATACCCTGGAATAAAACATAGCATACTTATTATCCCGTAAAATGACACGTTTCCACGGGTAAACAGGAAAATGTTGATAACACGCTATAAGGAATGGTTGCCATGGAAACGGAATAAAACAAGTCTGTCAAAAATCATCAAGAGCGTTGGTGCTATACTTATTTTTGCATTGGTTTTTAATATCCTATAAGAACATAAGACAAACTGTATGTAAACTCTACACTCTGCTTTTTCAGGCTATTCGTTGTCACAAATATCACAATACTAGCTTTCGCCCGCGACTTCGTCCGCGCGGACTACAGTTTGTCGCAAAAAAAGCATCCTATGTTCTTGTAGGATATTATATAAACCAGTGCCAAACTAGCACCAACGCTCTTGATGTTTTTTTGACAGACTTGTTATTTCGTTTCCATGGCAACCGTTCCTTACAGCGAGTAATCAACATTTTCCGGATTTCCCGTGAAAACTTACCATTTTCCGGGATAAAAATCATGCCATATTTTATTCCATGGTATAAGCTATCTCCAGTCCAAATTTCATCAAAATCCGTTCGGCCGTTATCGCGTGAAAGCTCCCCAGACAAACAAACAAACAGACAACATTTCAGTTTTATATATTGGTATGAATTAGAAATTAGATAAAACTTAAAAGTTTTACAACCGTCAAGTTGAGTCATAAATGCCATGATTCATGTGCTTTTTAAACCGCAAAATGTTCTACACCAAAAAAATCTGAGTTCAATAAACAATTGTTTGTCCACTCATTTCATGCATTGCTCCATTTCTTAACACTGAAGAAGTTCGATGTAGTTTCGGAGGAGAGATGTCTTTCGAAACATGGGGTAAAGTTTCCGAGTAGCGGTTGAGTAGTATAAACAAAATGCAGACGGTACCTGTCGAAATACACCCACTGCGCTGAACAGGTGGCGTGATACAGTGCAGGGCAAAACTTTTGACCTGGATGTTTTATTGTATTGCAGAAAGACACCATTTAAAAATATGTTTTACTAGCTTTCCCGCCAGCGACTTCGTCCACGCGCATTACAGTTTATCGCCAAAAAAGGATATGTTCTTCTAGGATATAAAAAACCAGTGCAAAAGTAAGTAAGATATAGCACCAAAGCTTTTGATGTTTTTTGACAGAATTGTTATTTCGTTTCCATGGCAACCGTTCCTTACAGCGAGTAATCAACATTTTCCGGATTTCCCGTGAAAACTTACCATTTTCCGGGATAAAAATTATCCAATGTTTTATTCTAGGGTATAAGGTATCTCCATTCCAAATTTCATCAAAATCCGTTCAGCCGTTATCGCGTGAAAGCTCCCCAGACAAACAAACAAACAACGTTTCATTTTTATATATTGGTATGGGTTATTGTTCAATAGATTCTTTTTTTTATCAGACTGAGGAGGGTTATTTTGGGTCCTACAGCCTAAACGGCTTGATGGATTTTGATAAATGAGGTATCATTGGATTCTTCTTAATCACGAGAGTGCTCTATAGGATATATGAAGTGTCAAGAAAACTATTATGGCGGCTTATAGCTGCCATATTGTATTTACGACGGAACAAAAAAAAACCTATCAAGTAAGGTATCAAAATGATGGGCATTAAAAACCATTACAAAAATATACCATTCTTGAACCTTAACAGTACCAATTAACTTTAAAGCTTCTTACAACATTTTCAATTTTAGATTATTCAAGTTATGTAAGTACTATAATCCAATGTTGTTATTACAAATATTAAAGTAAAGTAAAATATTAAATTTATAACTTTTACTTATGTGGGTGGTGAACTCTCATCACAGTGCGCCCGTCCGCTATCGTGGTTGAAAAGCAAAAACCCGACATAGCACGTAAGTTGGTTAAAATTTTATTCAATAGACACACACAGTACAGTCACACAATCGGGTTTTAGTATTTTTATAATAAATTTTAATTTGGGCTTGTTAAATTATCTTCATTGTACAGCCTTTTTTCTTACTGCTTTATTATAAGTATAGAAGACTAGTGACTCGCCCCGGCTTCGCACGGTTAGTTTTCTTACTTTCTGCATTTTCATAACCATCGTACCTTCTAAAAAAATACTCCATAAGTATAATTCAAAATCTTTTGCAGCAACAATCGTGGTGTTTTTTGACCATAGACAGCTGCATTATTATTCACGTACTTGACAGACTTGTTATTATTTCATTCCCATGGCAAAATTACATTCTGTTCTGTATTTTTGATACCCTGGGTTATATTTTGCAATTTTAGAAGGCAACTCTATTTTTTTTGAAAAATAAACCCCTGCTCATGTTAATTGCTGATAATGTAACTTTATATACGTGAAAGGATTTTTAAAATCGGATCTGTATTTTTTGAGTTTATCTATTACAAACAAACAAATCTTCCCTCTTTATAATATTAGTGTAGATATAGTAAAAGTGTAGATAGAGTTACTCGTAGATTATCAGAGATGTGCCCGTCGTTTTGTCCGCGAGTGTAAGAGCGCCTGTCTGCGACTATTGTCGCCACCTGCCGCCTTCTGTCTGCGAACCGTTGCTCCTTGCACCAGAATAATAGTAATAATCTCTTTATCTAAGAACTTAATAATAATGTATTTGACTACTACGGATACTACAAGTGTTGTATTTTTTTCGACGACCGGTTGGCCGAATGGTTAGTGACCCTGACTGTGAAGTCAACCTGCTGTCGCGGGTTTGAATCCCATAAGGTGCGATTATTTGTGTGATGAGCAGAAATGTTTGTTTCTAAGTAATGGATGTAATATTCGTATCTATGTATGTTTATCCGTTGTCCAGTACCCATAGTCTAGGGTATCGTCTAGGGTTAGTTTGTAGCTAGATAATTGGTGTTTATATTCAAGAATATCAAGAATATCAAGAATATATTTATATATATATATATATATATAATATATATTTTTGTGCTGGTGGAGATGGTCGCTGGCCCAATACTGGAGCTAGTGGAGATAAGAATCTCCGGGTGGGATCGATCAACCGTTCCACGACCACGGCTTACGTTATAAGGGATATTGATTTGCATCAATATAATGACCTATAATTTACGCACCTTGATGAAGAATGAGCATCTACTGGAGCTTGAGAACGCACTCAAAGACGTCAAGTGGGACATATTAGGCTTAGCAGAGGTGAGAAGACTAGGCGAACAGACAGAAGAGCGGGACGACAATATATTTTTCTACTTTGGTGAAAGCAGAGGAAGTAATGGTGTAGGTTTCCTTGTAGCTAAAAAGTGAAAAGATAATATTATTGTGTTTGTCGGATATTCAGAAAGAATAGGCATCCTCAAATTTTTGGTGACGCCCAGTAAGACTCTATCGCTCATCCAGACGTATGCACCTACGGCTGCATATTCTGATGAAGAAGTCGAGGACTATTATGACCTTCTTAACAGAGCTTGCGATGAAAACCGCGGCATGGAATATGCTCCTCGGTGACGTTAATGCTAAAGTCAGGCAAAAGCAAAGTACAGATTGTGAAGACATCCTAGGACATTACGGTCTTGGAAACCGCAACGAGCGAGGTGCTCGACTACTCCAGTTTGCAGTTTGGTAAAGGAAAAAAACAGCATAATAAAGATAAGATAATGGAAACATGCACTATCTTCTAGAAGCAAATGTATTACGATAGTTCCAAAAATGAAGAAAACATACAGTACTTTCATCCTGATTCCTTTCCTTATATAACGGGCCAAGAAGTACACAAAGCCTTAAAAACCATGAAATATGGCAATAGTTCTGGAAAGGATGGTGTCACGATGGAGAAGGCTCTAAAAATAGGTTCACAATCCTTACTTCCGCCCCTCACTAATTTATATAATTTTATATAGGAAACAGGAAAACTACCTGAACACATGTGCCACTCAAACATCGTCCTGTTACTTAAACAAGATATAAGTTCAAAAACTAAAACCCGATTACGATCGGGTAAAGAATAGCTTTTGACACTCTTGCGATGAAGACGAATCGATATCTCGCTTGTCAAAATTGGACCCAGTTTTTAGTTGGAACACATAACCCTTACTATGCATTACCGTAGTTGGGTAAAAAATTATACCCTATTAAGATACTCTTTACCTGAAGAAAAATCGTTTCACACCTCGAACCAACAAAATCAAAAACAATCGTATCACAAACCTAAGATTTGCGGTTAACATTGTCCTTTTTCCCCATCTGCACCTGGGCTAGAGAAAATGCTCCAAGAACTGAGCACGGCTGTCTAAAATGCAGCTGATGACCAACAGCGTAAAGATTAGGGTCGAGGTTGATGGTCAAATGTTACATTATGTCGATGACTATGTCTATCTGGGCCAGTTAGCATCCTTCGAAAAAAGGCAAGACAAACAAATCGATCGCCGTATCGATAACGCCTGCAAGAGCCACTGGTCTATGAAGGGGCTTATGAAGGGAAACCTTATGACCATTCTGAAGTGCAAACTCACCGACATGTGTATTCTGCCCATTCTAGCCTACGGTGCCCAGACCTGGTTACTTACTGAATGACAGAAGTCCCGACTCAAGGTTTGTCAAAGAGCATTGGAACACAGCATTCTAGCTATAAACGAATTGATCGAGTCAGAAATACCGTACTGGGTTCCATGACAGGTATTACAGATGTAGGAGAAATAACTGCAAGGCTCAAGTGGAATTGGGCGGGTCACGTGAGCAAGATGCATCCCGAAAGATGGGCAAAGATCGCCACACTTTGGGTACCCAAGGACCGACGAAGGCGCCGAGGCCATCCACGGAAGCGGTGGCATGACGATCTCGATACTTTCGAAGGAAATTGGCTTGAACTTGCAAAAGATAGAGATAAATAGAAGGAACTGGGGGAGACCTTTGCCCAGCAGTGGGACACTATAGGTTAAATAAATTAAAACAGATATTCCACCACCAAGCAGTAATGTGTTGTTGCGTAATTTTGTAGTGGTACTCTTACGCAAGAGTCCGCTTGGCGAACACACACACTTGCTAAATATTCAACCGACAAGCAGTCGTGTGTAAGTGTTTCTGTGTTTCGGTTTGAAGCGCAATGTTTCCAGCGAAATTACAGAGCAAAAAGACAAAACTATGTCTCTAAGTTCTAAGTGGTACTGCAACTGTTTTGGGAAGGCTGACGCTTACCATCAGGCGAGCGACCTGCTCGTCACGTCACTCAAAAAAATAAAAAGTGCAAATGCAAAAGTTGCTGTTTACAGGTAAAGCAACGCTACCAAGCATTTTTTTTAACATCATGATGAGAAACTATGTTTTGCTCGCGACTTCGTCGGCGTTAACTTCAGTTTATCGCTATAAAAATAATTCTATATTCTTATCCAGGTCTCAAACTATCTCCATACAAAATTTCATCAAGATCGATTCAGTCGTGAAAAGGTAACAGACAGAATTACTTTCGCTTTTCTAATGATTAGTATAGAGTATGGGTGAAACTTGGTTATTACCATAACCAATATACCAATGTCTCCAAGTGGCGAGCGTAGTGTAGTAACATTAGATGCAGTGCAGTGCCATTGCAGTGCCCAGTACAGTGACACTGACATTTTAGGCTCGCCGCTTACCATCAGGCAATTGACCTGCTAATAGCTCTTTCTGGGCTACAATAAAAAAATATTAATCAGGAACAAAGAACAACAAAACATTAGATAAAATATAATAATTACAAATTCATATGAGTTAAGCTTATGTGGATGACATCCACACCAATATATAAAAGTGAAGCGTTGTCTGTATGTTTGGGGAGCTTTAACGCCAAGACGGATGATCCGATTTTGATCAAACTTTGTAAATAGGTACTGTACAATATAGAGACCAACATGGGATTATTTTTATCCCAAAACTGAAAAAAAAACGCAGTAAGGAACGGAATTTATGTTGCCGTGGAATCGAAATATTAACAAGTCTATCAAAAAGCATCAAGAGCGTTGGTGCTATATTTTGCATTGGTTTTTAACATCCTAGAAGTACATAGGAGTTTTTTTCTCGATTAACTGTAGTCCGCGCGGACGAAGTCGCGGGCGAAAGCTAGTTTTAGAATAAACTAGCTTTGCCCCACAGCTTTACCCGCGTACAATGATAGAAGGTATCCTATTATGTTCCTCTAATATGTTTTGATGTGTTAGCGAGTAAAACCAATCTGACAAAATTTTCTCTATTTCCTGTGTTCATTCATTTTTCTGGATAACTGTATCCTAGATTGATCTCTGTATTGTACCTAGATTACCTACCTGTACTTACCTTTATTTAAAACTAGTGACCCGCCCCGGCTCGCACGGGTAGAGATAAAATTAATAGGTACTTTATTTGGACAAATAGAACAACAACAATTTCTTACACAAAATGTTTGTTTATAGGTTTTATACTCACGTACCATTTCCTTTATTGTATTATTCTGTTTAACGCAAGGAGGTTGAATTACGGTTACTGTTAAAAGGTTTAACGCCAGTAAGCGTAATTCAACCTCCTTGGGTTTAAAAAACTGCATGGAGCTGTGTCGAGGTGCACGGCCGTTTGTTTGTCGTGAAACGTCTTCGCTACGACTAGAATTTTTATAATCTGTTAGTATTTTTTGAGTTAATCGGTAGTGCTCACACCACGTTTTTTTTAACATTTTTATACCCGACGTCTAAAAAAACAACCACAACAACAACAACAACAGTAAGCAAAATTCAAAATCATTGGCAGCAGTACTTTTGACCATAGACAACTGCATTATTACTCGCATACTTGACAAACTTGTTATTATTTCGTGTATTAGTAGCATAGAGCATTTCCTACGTCAATGATTATTAGATGTTCTGTGATTTCGTTTCCATGGCAACGTTCTATATACAGAAACCCGTATCTCCTTCTTAGTTTGTGATACAATGTAATCGAGTTTTTATTCATAATTTGATAACTCAGGTTACATTATTGCAATTTTAGAAAGGAACTCTATTTTTTTGAAAAATAAAATACTGCTAGTGGTACTTGCTGATAATTTAGCTTTCTTTATGTGATAGCTATTTTAAAATCGGGTCTATATTTTTTGAGTTTATCCATTACAAACAAGCAATCAAATAGACGTGTATAATAGAAGTATAGACTTCATTGCAGCTGTTTTGGAATGAAAGCGAGTAATCGATATTTTCCCGTTTTCCCGTGGCAATTTTCTTTTTTCCGGATTAATTACGGATATAAATATCTTTACAAATTCAAGCATAAAACAGAAATAAAAAATAAAAAATATATATATATATAACAAGGTTTACAAAAGTATATAATCAAATCATAACCTCACTTAGACGTACTGGGGCTGCAGTCTCGACATCGACAGCAATTGCTTTACGACTGAAATCGGTCGCAAAGTCCGAATATAACGATAATAGGTAGTCTCTGCCAAACATTGATTTCAATCATGATCAATGTCAATACAGATACCGATGACAATCGGCAGCTTTTGAAATTAATTGTAAAAATTAACGATTATCATCGGTTTGTACCGATTACGGTTGTAAAGCAATCATATCTATATGTCGAGACTGCAGGCCTTGTGTTGTTCTACTTACAGTTGTCGGCAATATTTTAGCAAGTACACTTCGTTTTGATATATATTCTTCGCCACGATCTCGAACCTTTTTCGTTTTGATATCCTTCCATTCTTGCACTATAATCTTGCCTTTTCTCACTTTAGTTAACTTATTTTAAGACCATTCCGTCAAAACAACACTCCGAACATCAGGTTAAGAGTTTTTACTTGTCATCATTGTAATTTTTCACTTTTGGCTGAAACTATCTACACATCATGTACTAGTTTTCCCGCCCGCGACTTCGTCCGCGCGGACTACTGATTATCGCGAAAAATAGCATGTGTGTCCTATTTTCTTCTAAGATATTAAAAACCAATGCAAAAGTAGGTATAGCACCAATGCTCTAGATTGTAACTTTTAAACTTTCGCGATTCGAACACATATTCCATAGTCATAGTGTTTTTGAACACATGTAAAAGGAGTGACGGATAAAGTCGGTGCTTTATTAAAGGACTTTTCTATCAAGACCGTTTATACTCCTTTATCCAAGTTAGCTAGGCATGTTAGAACACCGAAAGATGTCATTCCTTTTCAAACTCCTGGCGTATATAAGATAGATTGCAGCTGCGGTAGTTCCTACATTGGACAAACCAAGCGTACTAAAGCGGAAAGGGTCAAAGAACACATTGCACCTGTAAAGAACCGCCAGATAAATAAATCTGCAATCTAATCACTGGATTGAACTCCATGACCCGAAGATCCTCTCCACGGAACGTCACTACTACTGCAGGATTGTACGTGAAGCGGTTGAAATTAAAAAGTATCCCAATTTCAACCGAGAGGATGGTTTCAAGTTGGCTGCGTCCTGGAATCCCGTCATAAGCAAGTGTTCGCGTCACGGTTTATGTCAGAAGATATCTGCAGATGTCGTTAGTGTCGTGTGTCGTGACAATTCTTAATTTTTACAAAACCAAATGCGTGTAGTTAGAGACAACGCTCGCCCTTCTCGACGCTGACACCCGCTACTTCAGTCTTCTCGTGACCACGATCAATGCAACTTGATCGAAACGTGTAGGTAAATAAATATTAAGTTTTCAGCGTTTAAGTCCCGTTTAAATATTTAACTAAATGCTCTTGATGTTTTTGACAGACTTGTTATTTTGTTTCCATGGCAACAACAGACCATTCTGTGTTGGTAACCGTTCCTTACAGTGAGTAATCAACATTTTCCAGTTTTCCCGTGGAAACTTAATATTTTCCGGTATATAAAGTATCCTATGTTTTATTCCAGGGTATAAGCTATCTCCATTCTAAATTTAATCAAAATCCGTCCAGCCGCTATCGCGTGAAAGCTCCCCAAACAAACAAACAAACAGTCAACGTTTAACTTTTATATATTGGTATTATTATGTATGTACCTACAACAAAATATTTATTAGTTTATTATAATATTCGGATATTTAGTAGTATTTGTTATATACATATTTATTAGTATTAATTTGCTATTTATATTTTGTTTAAATTCATTTTTGGTTTATTGGGAAGAAAAAACATTTATTCTACACACAACATCACAAAAAAACATAGATAAGAACATAGGTAAATAAAATGTGCTAATGTGTGTATTGTAAGGGGCTTATTATCAGCACAAATGCCCAGTGCAGTACACTAGACGCTGGTATATAGTCATGTGTCTCAATATAGCCTACGGTTGCCTGGAAGAGATCGCTGCTTAGCGATAAGGCCGCCTATTGTACTTTTTTTTAAGTTCATTTTTATTTGTACGTCTTCTTTTGGTGCAATAAAGTGTTCTATCTATCCAAACGTCCGCTGTCTTTTTACATATATCATTGTTCAACAGTATGCTGACTTTGGTCAGCTGCTAACTTAACTATTTGTATGATATTTTAAAAAAAACCTTGCGGGCGATGCCAGTGTTGCTATTCAGCGGTGTTCCATCGTTAGATAGCTTTAGCGTTTGAAGTCGGTTGTTCACGTTTTTGGCAAAAAAAAAATATTTGATGTCCAGCAATGGACATTTACTGGCTGATGATGTGATGTCACGATTGAATTTTAAAATTCAATCGAGTTGTAGTTTAAAAAAAACTGATTAAGTACTGAAGTGAAATAATAAACAAGAAATAAGTTCATAAACTAAATCCCGATTACGGTCGGGTAAGAACAGCCTATGACACTCTTGCGATGAAGACGAATAGATTGATACCACACTTATCAAAATTGGATCAAGTTGAACGCATAACTTTAAAAGCTATGTGTTCAATACATAGCTTTTATTAGCTATTGCTATTATAAACAACTTTTGTAAAAAAAATGCTTATAACACTATACCTGAAGACGAAACGATTGATACTCGTACCTCGCTTGTCAAAATTGGACCAATAGGGGCGACGCTATAATGGAACATCCACATACTCACATACATAATTACATACATACATAGACTGTTAAACTCATTACCCTTTCCTTGTTTCGCCATGCTCGGGTAAAGAAGAGAACACGGCCCTTTCCTATGATAGTTTCTCATCGCACAGGTCACCTAGTAGGAGTATCATACAGAGGTTTGTTTGTTGTTTGTCGTATGAGGTAGTGCTGGCCTCTTATGTCAGAGTTTGTCAAGAGCCCGAGGGACTCTGACGTGGCTTAACAACTGCTATTAATCAATAACTGCCGGGACCGACAGCTTAACGTGCCCTCCGAAGCACGGAGCGATGGAAAACCGCACATAACTCAGAAAAGTCATTGGTGCGGAGCTTAGGTTTTGAACCCGGTATCGTTGGATTCTAAATTGCACTATAGAACCGTTAGGCCACCATCGCTCCTACAGAGGTTAAAAGCTACAACAGTAAATTAATTATATTACGAAAACGCTGATCCGCTACACGGTCAACATGTCATTGCTTAACAAATAAATTATCGGTGATTTATTGCAATGCCACGTGTTTATTTATTTCAAAAACAATGAATCAAAATAATGTTGGCTATCAAAACGAAGGTTACAATACTCTGTTTAATAATATTATTAGTGTTAGGGCTGATTTTAGCCGACTACGGCGAAGCAATGGATGAGTAATGAGTTTAATAGTCTATGTATGTTGTATGTATGTGGATGTTCCACCACAGCGCCACCCCTATTCGTCCGATTTGACAAGCGAGTTATCAATCGGTTCATCTTCAGGGCCTACAGTCTCGACAAAGATAACGAAGCTACCGATCGCTAAATATTAACGAAAACAATTCATTAGTTTACAATAAATCGAAGTCTCTACAACTGAGGTACCGAGCAAAATCGTCTATTATCTATTAATGTCACCGTGGGCGCCGGGAGGACGGGTGCAAGGGGATGCAGTTGCACCCCCCTGGCTTTACATATTTTAATTATTGTTTTATTACACATAGGTACATTATATACCTATCTTATGTAAACATGGTTAGGTTGTGGGAAAAAGCATTGAATGAATAAAAAATTGAGGTCTGGTTTGTTGTCCAAAATGGATAATTGTCGATAGATATCAGTGTCTTCCCTTAGACTTCCAGTTCCTTTCCCTGTAAACACTGAGCATGCACAGATCGTTCAGCCTCGTATATCTTTTAATTTCCTAAAATCATAGAAATAAATAACATTGTCACGAGGCGGTCCCAGGGTTTGGGTTGCTCCCACTAGCCCAGGACCCAAACCTCAGTGACACAGAATTACAGGAACTATTGGAAGCACAGGAACAGGAGGATATCAGACTTTTGTACTTTGATGATGCGGATTAAATAATCTCTTATGTAGGTATTATCGTTTATATATTTACAAGTGTAATTCAACTGGTTATAAACTTATTTATGTATTTTATATCATATTTCCCTTTTTGCTCCAAAAATCAATGTAAAAAATGACAGGATATTTGTATTTAGAATGAATAATGATCAACTATCAAAATGAAAAGAAATGGATTATGAAAGAGGTTTTGACCTCGTCACAACATCAACTATTTGCGCTGCTTCGATTGCGCATATTTAGTTGTATACATTAGTATATTCTCTTTTACGCTTACATAAATATATTGTGCATAATGTATGCACCTCCCTGAAAATAATCCTACTTGCGCCCATGGTAATTATGGGCAGAGTGAATACAAATAGGAACTATTTTCATGGGTGCCAATTTTTCAAAAAAGTTTTAATTTAAATCTTAAAACGATACTAGTCAAAGATGTTGAATAATGCTTTCTGTCATAAAAGTACAACGAGGTTAAATTACACTTACTTACTAAAGTAATTCAACCTCTTTGAGTATTAGACGTCAGTGTACCGAAAACTTTGCGGGCTGTCACAAATGGACGCAAAGTTCATCGCATACACGAAGATAATTGTAAAGTTTGCTTTAAGATTCGTTATGTTATCGATAAAAATTGATATCTTTGACAGTAGCTGACAGTCTCGACACATATAGCTATGCTATCGCAAGCTACCGATTGCTATGTCAACACGAATAATGACAATACAGTATGGGTATGGTAGCTTTTGACAGAAGCTATCGATTTTCATCGGTACCTGTACTTTGCGAACGATTTTGGTTGTAAATTTATTGCTACCGATGTCATGACTGCAGCCCCAGGTATAGAGTGTCATAGGCTATTTTATTTTAGCCGGCTACGGCGAATCGAAGGAATGGTTATTTATTCAAACGTAAAACTTGATCCGATTTTGATGAGGGAGGTATCAATCGATCCATCTCTATTTATAGAGTGTCATAGGCTATTGTTTTTACCCGACAACGGCGAAGCAAAGGAAGGGTCATGAGTTCAAACTGAAAACTTGGTCCAGTTTAGACAAGCAAGATATATAGGTCGCGTCATGTAAAAAGAACGCTGGCGGTTAGGCTGCGCATTAGGCGATTTATCGGTCTATTTGGTGGTCAATTCTATCTATTTGGTGGCTAATTCTATCTATTTGGTGGCTAATTCTATCTATTTGGTGGCTATTTGGTGGTCCATTTGGTAGCGAAAGGCTAATTAATAATTATTTAAAACAATAGGTCTAGTACTTTTGTGCGTGAGTGTACCCATGCACAAACACGAAACGAGAGAGTTTTAGTTTTGAACCTGTTCAATGCTCAGATAAGAAATCAGATAAGATAAGAATCAGAATGTTTATTCGAAAGTAGAATACGAATGCAGAGGTAGCCATAAGTCTGAATTTTTCAATCGTCAGTTTAACTGAAGCATAAATTAATGTACCCATTCGACGGCCAATAAGGATTTCGTTCAGTGTAGCAGTTTGATAAATATTCAAATGTACTGTTAGTATAAAATGACGATGGTGTAAATGACATAGGTAACTATAGAAACGACAAAGAATAATACATTAACACATACCACCATCAACAAACAATACGTGAATGAAGAGCATGTATACTGTACTTGATAAAAATAAGGGCAGTAACACATTGCGCTGCAAACATTGTGTTCGTGTCGTGCTAATATATCATCCGCTTGATATTGCACGAGGTAAGGCTTGGGACACACTTGGGACATGTAGTTCAAGAGGCAAGCGGTCGAAATAACAGAACAAAAGGAGTTCATCTATGCCCCAGCTTCGCACGGGTAGCGCTCACACTGCCGCATTTTTGAAGTCTTATTAATATTTTTTTAATTACTTTTTTGTTTAACCATAACAAACAAACATACAAACATAAATAAAAACAAATCTTTCCTATTTATAATATGTATTAGTGTAGATAGTATAGATGTGTACTGTGATACTGATAAAGATGAAATATTAACTTACATAGGTAAAGATAATCTGACGAGTTTACACTCCATGATGACCGACATTAAGGCCAGGCTCCAAGGTTACATTTTCCCACTCCCCACTCCTCTGCCACCTCCCCTGCACTCTGCTACCCGCTACCCGCAATAAGCAATGTGAAAGTGCAAAGTGCCTGCGTAACAAGGTTGAATATCGCGAGCGCTGTTTAAACACACAATTTAGCTCGGAACTAATAATTTAGTTATGTAAATTTTGGTAAACATTAGATGATAAACTATATTTTCTTGCAGTGAGATTTATTTTAGAGATAAAACTTAAGCCGTTGAGTAGAAAAATGAAAATATTACTGAAAATAACATAATTTTTTGATAAGAAAATGTATCGAATGAAATTCTGGTAATCATGTTTTTGTCTTAGAGAGATAAAGATCTCAAAAAATTTATATTAAGTTTCACATTTATCAGGTTTGTGGTTGACCCAGCATATTTACGGAAAAAAAACTTTAAAAAAAACAGAGCCTGGCCTTAACGTAAATAATTATAAACTGAAAAAATAAAACCACTTGCTTTTTTTGTTTGAGATAGTTACTAAAATGTATTAAAATAAAAATACCTACGATAAAATCCTAACCTATGAATTAAAATTATAGGTAAGGATAGATTTAGATAAGATTTTAGAATTTGGTAGAGACAAGATAGATAAGTATAGAACGTTTTCCTTGCAATGAGAATCCTTGTCCTGATTTATCACTTTTTAATTTGTCGTTATTTATTACTAACTATGCCCCGCAGCTTTACCGCGTTCTCCCCCTTTGGGATGGAATTTAAAAAACCCTCCTTAATCACAACAAGGGTCACTCAAGGTCTCACTGCAAGGGTACTCAAGAAATATTTCCTCAAAATTTCAAACCTTTGGCTGAGGCCGTGCTTTGTCTATCAGTCAGTCAGTCATTATGTCACGGTACTGCTTTATAGGAATAGATTAATTATAAGCTCGGTGTACTCTCACCCTATCGCCACTTGACACAGCACCACACAAAACAACAAAATTGTGTTGTCCGCGCGTTTGTCATCCATAATCCAATTAATTTTACGACATATTATATGCTTTAATATAATACAGTTTATTTTAACGCGTATAATATGTTAGGTGGAAACCACGTATAAGCAAACGTAGTGTAGGACGCCCTCCGGCCAGATGGAGTGACGATTTACGCCAAAGTAGCTGGCAGCAATTACATGAGAAGAGCCGCAGATCAGGCTCAGTGGCGCGCATTAGGAGAGGCCTAATGCAGGCTGTTGTGATGATGATGATGTACGAGTATATAAGTAGGCATCACCGTGTCAAACTATCTATCCATACTAACATTATAAAGGCGTCCTTTTTACGACCAAACGGCTGAACCGATCTTGATGAAATTTGGTATGAAGATAGCTTGAACCGTGGGGAAGGGGCATTGGATACTTTTTATAGAGATAAACTGTAGTTCACGCGCAAATCCGCAGGCAAATGCTAGTAATAATACACATGCGAAAGTAACTGTCTCTCTGCTCTTTTTGTTACCTTTTCACTACTGTACGGCTGAACAGATCTTGATGAAATTTGATAAGGAAATATGTTCATCATGAGAAAAGTCATAGGCTGTTTTTTTACTTTTTAGCCCGGAAAAGTGTCTACGCAGGCAAAGCTGCGGGGCGTAGACAGTACGCTATAATTACCACCGTTTAATTTATTATAATTTGCGTCAGATGAGAATTATTGGGAATGCAACGTTTTGTTAAACAAATATGGATTAATCCTGACGTAGCATTTTTTAATTGGATCTGTTGAGTGAATGTAGCCGAATGGTATAGTGCGCTTTAGCATCCAACGTTACCGGGTTCGTTCTTCTAATTTATAAGCGGATTTCAATCGACGTGCTTCGGACAATACCTGATACGCAGCTGTTGAATTCCATCTCCTTGCGAAAAATATAAGCACTTAGTTACTATAATAACTCACTTGTAAACTTCTTACTAAGTACGTCTTACATAAATATAACCCTTAAGATCCTGAAATTATGACACACAACGCACCTGAGAAAAAATCCTTCCTTTCCCATAATGAACTAATTTATGGCTGGACTAGGCTCTAGCAGCTCAGAAGAGCCATTAAATAAATGGTCCATTAATTAATGAGGCACATTTGGGGGATTTCCTTTGGGAGTTGGGGGTTACTATTAATTATTCTGTTGTTGGTGGAAGGACTGTGTTGGTAGTTTGATGCGGTTTTTACATGACTGGGCAAAAAAAGGAGTGTAATGTTTTTAGGATTCATGTATGTTTGTATGTATGTATGTATGTGAGTTTATTAATTCTGCTATAACTTTTAAATGCCTGAACAGATTTAGACGTATAGGGTATCGTTAGAAACCTTACATCCCCCCGAGAACATAGGCTTTTGTTTTTAAAAATAATATTGCTTCTGTATGGCTCCATTTTCAAATGCAAAACACTCTGAATTTTACAATATGGGTATCAAATTGAAGGCCTTGATAAACACATTCCAACAGTTTATAATTTATTGGCATAAGTTCATTTTTGGCAGGGCAGTCGTGTTATTTTGGTTGTTGTTTTGGTATTGCGAGTAGGAGGAGTTTAACAATAGCTATGAGGTTATAAACAACTAGATAATGGAATTTTCTGTCGTCTTGCTTGATTCCTTAGAACTACAATCTGCGTATCTTAAAGACCAGTCTGAATAGGTATCTTCTAGATTTGCACCACCCTCGGCCACATAGTCGCTTGCCATCAAGCGAGATATCATCAGTCTCCTTCATTAAATCTTAGCAATCATCCCGTTCTATACTCTCTTCTCTAACAACTCTTACGACAAAAACTTTGAGAGACCGACAAAACCTGTACTCACTATAATTTCCAGCAATTGTAACCTTTCCTGTATTCTGAAAGAAAGTAATATACACTTGATAGCAAAAAAAATGACACACCATTGTGTTTAATCATCCCAGCTGGAAGACGTCCACAGCTGAACAGGGGCCTCCCCATAGAACGTCACAAAGAGCGGCTCCCTGCGATTCTCACCATATCGGTCCACCTCGTGTGGACCTACGCTCCTTCTTCCGGTCCTCGGTCTCCAATCGAGAACCTTTTATCCCCAAAGGTTATCTTTTCTACGAGCTATACGGCCTGCCTATGGCCACATCAATTTGCTAATTGCAAGCGCTGTCGGTAACTATAGTTCTTTTGCAGATAATCGGATTTTATCTTGCTAAAAGATCCCAAGCATAGCTGTCTCCATATTGATCGTTGAGTTAACAGGCTTTTTTCTTTTAACCCGACTGAGCGGAAAGTATTGTGTTTAGCAGTCTATGAAAGTATATATGTCTGTTCTTTTGTGGCATTATAAAAACCAAACGCATGAACCGATTTTGATGGTTTTTACATCAATCAATTTGTCTTAATCTTGCGAGTGCTATTAAAGTCATGACACTAATCGAAATTTAACATGGCGACAATCAGATGCCATATTATGAAAAAAAAAAAACGATGAACCGTCTTCTTCATGAACCGTGTTAATAGGAGTATCATTCAATAGGTATTTGAAAATTATCTTTGAGTTTCTCTCACAATTTTTTACTTAGAATGATCATTTTGGATTTATAACGATTTAAAGTTGGTTAGCAACCATTCTTAGTCGTATTTTTTTATTTTGTGCGTAAATTTTCTTGTTTACAAGTTTAGTGGTGTGTCAGCTTTTTGCTCTCAAGTGTATATTTTATGTTCCCGGTATGCGGAACTCTACATATAATTGAAGCATACAGCGTATGGTTAGCTTATATGTTTATTACTGGCGGAAACGGCTGGTCTATGTTTCTAGTCGTTCAGGCCATGGTTGGAAGATGTTAGTTTTCTTCACACGGTCATTGTAAAGTAGAAAGTAAAGGTAAGTAAAATAGCATATATTGCCATTAATTAACACATATTATGAAGCACACAGTAATGATACAAAAAATGTGAACCGTACATTGAAGTTATGATAATTATATAGTACATGGTAGATGTTTAGTATTATAAGGCATTTTTCTCATCCTGTTTTTATCTCTTGAAACATTGTCTGATACTTAAGATTCCCTATCAATTTCACGATCTGAAAACTAAATTGAACTTATTTTTTAGCTAGTCGGTGATCGGGTGGCGATATATCGTCAACACGCCTCATTGCGCTCATACTGCACGTGCGCACGCGGCAAGGTAGTCTAATACTTCAAGACAAATTTCTCGATAACCTTAAGATGCGAGTATCTCATTTTTTTGATGCACAGTCATCACTTATTTATTTTATAAGTCGTACATCATCTATTTATATATGAAGGATGTCGCCACCGCCGCCGGTAGGCCTTTTTCTATTCGAAAATTCTATGAAAAAACGTACCTGTACCCGAAAACATATGTTTAAAGTGAAAATCGAACCTGCACGCATCACCACCTTACTAACGTATCTCAGCTTTATCTAGTTCACTAACCTCGTCGGTTATATTCTGCCATAAACAATTCTAATTGAGCCTTTGAATTGTTAGCGGCCGCAAAGGTTTGGTAGCCGAGGCCTAAGCATGGGCACAGAATATAAATTAGTGTCAGCACTTTGATATCAGAAATTACAAGGGACTGAATTTAAATTAGTAATTCAAGACGTTTTTAAATGGTAGACTTGCTTAGTTTTGCGGCTGCGTCTGTGGAATAGATACGTGATAAAATTATTGTAAGAAATATAAAGCCAGAAGGCGGGACCGCGGGACCTAGAAGATGGCGTCACAAGATGGTATGAGCGGCTGATTAGACAATAGACATTCGTCGGCGAGGCGGCTGGAAGAGCGTGCCACTTTTTTATCGGCAGTTGGAGGTGTCGGACGTTCCCATGATCTCTCGATTACGTTTCGTAATTCCCCCTATTTAATTTTGTAAAATTATTTCATTTGCTAGTTGAAATGTAATATAAAATTGTGTGATTGTTTCTTTTTGATGTGTAGACATCTAATGGCGCGGTACGGGGGTAACGACGACTGTTGGCGTAGCAATCGCCGACGCGAGAGTTCCGCGACGCGAGTGGCGCCGTTTGGGCCTGGCAGCTCCTTCCGCCTCAGCTCGGCCATATTAAAGATATAAGGCGTCATATAAAGAATGGTGAAGAAGAAGATCAGATGAAGAGTTGCTGATTCACAGTTGAACAATGAGAGCGCGCGGTGCAAAACGTTGCACCTTGTTTTATTTTTTTATTTTACGCCTGGCGTCCCACGAAGGCAATTTTTTCTTCAATAATCTGCTCCCCGATTCAGAGCCTTTCGATAACGAACCGAATCAATTCGATTCGATATTGTGAATGAAAAATGTATTGAATTAAACGATTTCAAACCGAATCCACGGAATAAATAACACCGAATCGATCGACTGAGTTATCGAAAGGTTCTGAATCGAGGGGCTGAATCTGAAAAGCAAATAATGAGCGACTCTTAGTTATGGCGTTCTATTTTCCGTAATGGTAGGCCTCTTACGCAAAAGTTTGCCTGGAGAAGTACCACAACTTTGTCAGATATTCAACCGCCAAGCAAGTAGTGTGTAAACATTTATGTTTCGGATTGAAAGCAATGCTTCCAGCGAAATTACTTAGAAAATAGACTTAAAACCCAATTTCTTAGAGAGACGAGCGCAGTGCAGTGTCGCACAAAATTTTGCAACCAAATATCTGAACATCACTCATATTTTTTGCTGTAGGCATGTTGGTATACCTTCCCTATCCCTGTCAAAATTTCATCAAAATTATTGCAGCCAACGACAAACAAACAGACAACGTTTCACTTTTAATGATAATAGAGATAGAGGTGAAATAATTGTATACCTGTAAGGGTAAATGAACTCTTGGAAAACATTGGCTTTTGCCTTTCAAGACTAGCTTTAAATATCTTATTGGCATTCTCGAAAACAGCTCTACGATTTCGAAGAAACTCACGGAGTTTTTCGGAGATCTGTCTGAGATCACAACCTAACAAAAATTAACAAAATTCGGGTTTTTTTTTTTGTCTCACATTTTAAATTATTTATGTTCTCTTTTGTTTAATAACTTTAAAACCATTTAAAAACAATATAAAATCAACACTTTCATTTAATAACTCACACAGTACAGTACAAAAAATAATAATTTTTATTTGTCTCACATTTATAATTATTTATGTTACACTCCGTGTTTGGGGGGTGACAGAAATTCATACGTGTACCAAATTTCAACTTAATACGTCTAGAAGATTTGGAGCAAATTGCCTGTGACACATGGACAGACAGACAGACGACTATACGAGTGATCCTATCAGGATTCCTTTTTTCATTCGGACGTACGAAACCCTTTAAAAACATACAAAATGCATAAACTCTAAAACCTTGAATGAGCTCTAAACTGCACTACCGGTTGTAAAAATCTCTTCCCATGACGCACAAACGAATGTTTTAATTTGAAGCATCATTTACCTCATTTACATCTCATTTCCATTCTAATTTGTTTACAATCATTTTTTATGTGAGAATTATGGAAAAAGTGATTCCGCTAGAACGCGTTTTGCAAATTTATAGATAACACTAACTTTCTTCTGTTGGATTTGCCTACTTTATAAGGACTTGATGGTAAAATATAAATACCTACTTAAAGCAATATGTTATTTTTAGATCGACACTCCCTTACTTCGATACTCCCCAAGTAATCAATGGCAACTGTCCCAGCCGAGGTTCGTACCCCCTGCGTGCCCTTGAGCAAGTGGCCAAAACTTAACTTTGGCGTGCGCCTTCTGCGTCACGCATTGTGGCGGAGCGCTTTTGCGCCCGTTCGACCGTCCGGTGACGCTGTAGAGGGCAGCTATAGACCAACAGCACATATCTTAACTAAAAAAAAAAGAAGGAAAATGTTATCTATTTGTGAGGCATTTAATCCAAACGGTTGAAACAATTTTGCTACAAAAAAACACATTTATAAAATGTATAGTACCGAAAAGAACAAAGCGTGTGAAAAGATTCGAGAGAAAACAATTAATAAATTAAAAATATAGTATACTAAAGGATTCATTAACAAATTTTAACACTTTTAATAATTATATGGACATTGTCTGAAATTAAATCTATTTATATATGATAGCAATAAGAACGAAAAAGTCTGTACATTGAAAATAATTACAAAAAAAAAATGGTCTAGGGTACTTAAAATAAGCTACTGAACAAGATAAGAACATTTAAAAAAATCGTGTCTGTCTGTTTGTTTATTGGTTTGTCTGTATGTTTGTTCGCGCGTCACGTAACAACTACTAAACCGATTGCGATGCTGTTTTCACTGTTGGATAGTTTAGGGTTTGACTTAAAAACTGGGTACTTGGTATCTCAATCAGATGAGCAGAAGCCGAGTAATCAATAAAATCTTTTTGATGGCTGATGAATTTTGATCAAATGTTGGTATATTAGTAATTTAGGTCCTGGAATAGCACATTGAGTACTTTTATCCCAGAGAAATGACCACGTGTGCGAAGCCGCGGGCACAGCTAGTATATAAAAAGATTAACAAAAAAAATATGAGAAAACAGAACCTCTTTATTTTCTGTTTTTTTTTTTTAACTAAAACTATGGATTTAATATGCTTATATGCAAAAACTATTACAATAAATATCGACACGAAACTCGCTGCGTATGATTAAGTAGATATAAAATAAGTGTTTATTTAGAAACGTCTTTTAGGTTGGTCAATAGCTATAGGATTAGGTGGCAGTCTAGCGGTTTACTAGTGCAACTTAGAATCCAACGATACCGGGTTCAATTCCGCAACAATGACTTTTCTAAGTTATGTGCCGTCTTCCATCGCTCCGTGCTTCGGAGGGCACATTAAGCTGTCGGTCCCGGCTGTTATTGATTAACAGCAGTCGTTAAGCCATGTCAGAAGCCTTCGGGCGGCCTGATAAACTCTGACACCAGAGGCCAGCACTACCTCATTCGACAAACAAACAAACATTAGTATTAAATAACATTCTAATACTATTCTCCGTAACTTTATCACCTTGCGAAGAGCGGAATAAAGTTTGTAGAACCTACAGAATAGTCTAGGAGTAGACGCGACATCTAATTACACCAGTTACACAAACTGCGAGTAATTTAAACTGCCCAAAAACATCAGTGAATCATTTTTGAGGTTCAAGAACCACCTGCTTTGCTTGCTTCACTTACGGTGATCCCTGAACCGTGACTGTGAGTCAGAGACATGGGTCAGTGATCGTGACTGCCGTGGGAGCGTCTTTTTATGCTCCTTTGTGAAGATGGGGTTCTTTGTAGGTGGGTAGATAGTGGGTGGCTTAGTTACGAGTTCGATTTTGTTTATCTTTTTTTGTTTGTTCTTCTTTTTTCTTTTCTATTCCTATTTTGTGTCTAAAGTAAGGGGAAATGCAAAGAATGCTTATAGCGATTTCAATAGTTAGATAAGAAGGATACAAGAAAAACGGACTCATCAACAATAACAGAAACCAGATAAAAGAGAGCTTTAAAAAAATAGATTTCTAATTATTATGTTCCCTAGCATTTTAAATTTTTATTATCTGTATATTATACAACTCAAACACCTTGAAAACAAGAAAATTAAAAATTGTTTGAAAATATAATTATATTTTTTACCAAAATTCGAATTCTCTTCTGGTTCGTACGCAATGTGCTCGTTTTATTCAGGTTCGAGATACAATGGACTCCTTTAACACATTTAAGGGTGTTTTAATAAATGGGTTTACCTTGTCAAGATGTTTAATGATTTATGCTGTTTTAAAGAATTTATATGAAATGCCCTCTTAATACAAATCGAATTATGAAGTTAGTTGGATTTTACTAAAAATGTTAATGAGCTCCTTTTTTCTTGTACCCTTCATATGTAATTACCGTTATGGTCATAGTCCAACAAAAATATTAAACTGACATGGTCACTAACAATAAAGTCGACATTAGAAACGGGATATTTACAAAATAGTTAGGAAAACTGAATAAGTATTTTTGTATTTGTAATTTCTGATAATTTTACTTTATTTTGTAAGCATAAAATATTTAGCTAAACTGCTAACCGATATTCTGTATTATTTTTTTTGTAATAAAGTACTGCGGTTTTTGGTGCCTAATTCAAATTACTTTCTACGCTTACTAATAAATATTTTTATTTTAACCTAAACTGCTATGTAGAGTAAATACCAAGAATTCAATTATTGTCTCTATTTAAGGGGAAGTCACTATCTTCCTATGTTTATTTGGTTTGCACTCATTATACTACATTAACAAAAAAAAAAGAAGAACTAAGTTTATTTGCTACAATTACAAACAGAAAAAATTATAAGAAAAAACAAAATAATAAAGCTTAACCTGTGGATGAATGCGTTTTTGGAGTTCTTGGGCTATTTTTTAAATAAAGAATGATTACAAGATTTGCCATACACAAATTCTGTATTTTAGGAAGGTAAATTAAACAAAAAACAGAAAAAAAAATTGTTTTTAACATATTTTTACTTTTTTATTTTTTTTTGCAAAATTTTCAAAAATAAACTCATATATCCCGTACGGGATATATGAGTTTATTTTTGAAAATTTTGCAACAGGTTTGCAACAGGTTTTCCGACAGGTTAAATGATAATTGCAGCAAAAAGGTCCCAACTCAGCATAATTCTGGTTGTAAAACAACCAGCGCTGGTCTTCCGTTAGGGCCTTACGGTGACATTACGGCATGGACACACACTCAACAAAACAATAATAAATATTTAAAAAAAAACGAATTTAAAAAATGCAAAGACTAATTTTAACATTACAACGATGCACTCAAACTGTGCTCATTACTGTGATACTAACAATGTGAAAGTGAGAGCAAAAAATATATTTTAAAACGTGGAGAAATACGAGTATGATATAGGTGAAAGAAGAAAAAAAACTACAATGAATAACAAATTAAATAAGGCAAGTTTCCAATTTCGTAATTAATAATGTAGCAATTACTGATACAATCACTATCACTTCACTAAACTAACTCAAAGAGATTTGTCCGTTTAAGTGTTTTGTTGAGGAGCCTTGACGTTCACATGATGATTAAGCCTTCGTTCGTGAGCCTCATCATCATGTGATGATGTTTGTTTTAAAAAAACTTTTTCACTTCCAAATCATTTCGTGTCTTTTCGATTTCATAGCCAGCGTAGCGTAGGCATCTACGTCTTAACAGAATAAACATAAATTTAAGACGTCGATGCGTAAGAGCATCGTGCATTAACTCCTATCCTAACAAGAAGGTGAATTTCACCGCCTTAATTACCGGTGATTAACATTTTTATCCACTACAGATTGACATTATTGAGGATGTTTATGATATATGATTGTGCTCTGATCTTAACCGGTAATCTGTACTTAATTGCTTTTGAATCTGCATTATCTGCTTTTGTTCCCACTGGTGAGACTCAGAATTATTCCCAGAGAGGGTTTGGGACATGATGTATGCAAGCTCAGTTTGAATTGAGAGATGTCACCAATTCTTTGAGTTTTATCATCAACAGATCAATCTATATTCGACCACTGCTGGACGTTGGCCTCCTAGTGAGTGAACGCCAATGAGCGCACCCCTTTAATTGTTACATCATTGTATTACCACGAAAATAAACACGCCGGCAATGCTACAAGGTGCAACTAGGGTATTTTTAATCAATTCTAATATTAAATGCTTTTGTGTGGGTCACATCTTGCGAGCTGAATTAGAACCACTTCCGCTTATCCTACGGAGTTGAATTTTTGCA
This sequence comes from Alsophila aescularia, assembly GCA_946251855.1. Lineage (NCBI taxonomy): Eukaryota > Metazoa > Arthropoda > Insecta > Lepidoptera > Geometridae > Alsophila > Alsophila aescularia. The sequence continues at coordinate 55,005,178 of OX276373.1, forward strand.
TGTTGGTTCAGTTCCGATGACAATGCATTTTTATGGTACGCATGACCTGAATCGACATCCGTATTAACTCCAGGTAAAGGAACTCTCCAACGGTTAACAACGAAATGTTGTGTACGAATTCTATTATGATAGCTGGGTTTAAGTTTTATCACGACATGGTTGCTGAACTCAAGGTTGGGTCCTGACTAGGGAACTCCTCAATGGTTAACAGCTCAGACACGAAATGTTGTATACGCATTTAATTGTGATAGCCCCTTGTAAGTTTCACCAACTACGGTTTTTATCCGACTGCGGCTAAGCAAGGGAAGGGTAATGAATTTAACGATCCATGTATGTATGTTTGTTTGTGGATGTTCCACCATAGCGTCCCCCTATTAGTCCGATTTTGACAAGCGAGGTATCAATCGAGTCGTCTTCATTTATAGAGTGTTATAGGCTATATTTTTACCCAACAACAGCAAAGCAAAGGAAAGGTTATATGTTCAAACTAAAAACTTAGTCGATTTTGACAAGCGAGGTATTAAATCGATTCATTTTCAACGCAAGAGTGTCATAAGAGTTTTGGTTTTTGGACTTCTGAACAAACACAAATTAAAAAAAATATATAACCACCGATGCCCCCTTTCCCTCCTCCCCCATTATAGCTAATGAAGTATCTCGATCACATCAGCTTTCACATCACAATTGCTACTGTTTAGTTATGAGTTTTTTTTTTTTTTTGAAATGGTCTTTTAAAGACCTTCATTTTGATACTGATAGGTTTTCGTATATTTTTTTTCGTCGAAAATACAATATGGCAGCTGTAAGCCGCCATATTAGATTTTTTGACACTTCATATATCCTATCTCGTGGTCTCTCGTGGTCAAGACGAATCCAATGATACCTCATTTATAAAATCCATCAAGGCGTTAAGGCTGTAGGACGTGCCTAAAAACGTACAAACAAACAAACAAACATACAACCCAAACACATAACCCTGCTCAGTCGGGTAAAAATATCATTGGACACTCTTGCGCTAAAGACGAATCGATTGATACCCCACTTGTCAAAATCGGACTAAGTTTTTAGTTTAAACTCATTACCCTTCCCTTAGAGTTCTGTTTTTGGTCATTCCTATAAAGGATAATTTTTCACACATTTAATAACAAACTTTGGCTTTGCACGCATCCCAGCTCACTCATAATAGTTGACCTTAAGCTTAGCATTACAATAGTATTGTTCCTAGATACCTGCTGCAGGTGAAAGAAATGGCAGGTGATACGAGAAGCAAGGTGCAGGACAAATGTCGTAGTGGAGCCGTGAAACATTAAATTAACTTCTATAATTATATTTCTGTACCTAAAGTAAAGGTAATTGAAAGAAAATATGATCTGGGTGACTTAAAATAAGCTACAGAATCAGAATATAACCTGTCTGTTCGCGTATCACGTAAAAAATACTGGATAATATGAAATGCAGTTTTCATTGTTGGATAGCTTAGGATTTGACTTAAAATTTGGTATAATTTGTATCTTAATCCGATAAATATAACCGTAGCAATCGATAAAAAATATTGACTGCTGTTTTTTTTTTTAAATCATTAAAAATAATATTATCCATACAAACTACCAAGTGTATGTTTGTTTGTTTGTAATGGATAAACTCAAAAAATGCTAAACTGATTTTAAAAATTATTCCACCTATAGAAACCTACATTATCAGCGAGTAACACGGGCAGTATATTATTTTTCAAAAAATTTGTTGTCCTAAGAAAATTACAAGAATGTAATTTATTGAAAAATTACAATAATTATAATTACAATAAAGTGTAATGTACATAATAAAATATTTATAACCCAAGGTATGTTTTTTTTGTTATTATAACTAGCTTAAAAGCTAAAAAAACACGCCTGCCCTGCCAAAAAAGAACTCGTACCAATAAGTTATATATTGTTGGAATGTGCTTATCAATGCCTTCAATGTGTTATACCCATGTTGTAAAATCTCATTTGAAAATTTAGCCCGCCATAATAAATAATTTCAAAAAAAATATGCCCATACGTCTAAATCTGATCAGGCATTTAAAAGTTATGGTGGAATTAAGTAACTCACATACATACATACAAACATACATGAATCCTAAAAACATTAAACTCCTTTTTTGGGCAGTCGTGTAAAAAGGGAACGGAATGACGTTGCCGTGGTAACGAAAATTAACAAGTCTGGCACACCGAGTGTTCCTCCTAGCTGTGCTCCTAGTAAGCGTGCTTCAACCTCCTTGGCGTTGCGGTGCTGCCAAAGATTTTGAATTACGCTTACTTGCTTATTTTTACCAGAAGTTACTCTTGGTACATAAATGCTAAAATGCTGCGGTGTGAGCGCTACCCGTGCGAAGCCGAGTCTAGTCACTAGTTTGGTATATATTTATAACAAACTGTTGCTTCTTATCACATAGGTTACTTGGCAGTTGTCTTGTTAAACGTAGTAGAATTTGATACTTACACATCAAAATATTTCTGCTAATTTACTGAATCCCAGCTGGTACTCACAGAACACGCGGGTTGAGGTGGGTGGATCCCAGCTGGTACTCACAGAACACGCGGGTTGAGGTGGGTGGATCCCAGCTGGTACTCACAGAACACGCGGGTTGAGGTGGGTGGATCCCAGCTGGTACTCACAGAACACGCGGGTTGAGGTGGGTGGATCCCAGCTGGTACTCACAGAACACGCGGGTTGAGGTGGGTGGATCCCAGCTGGTACTCACAGAACACGCGGGTTGAGGTGGGTGGATCCCAGCTGGTACTCACAGAACACGCGGGTTGAGGTGGGTGGATCTTTAAGGCCGGGCCCATATGGTACTCACAGAACACGCGGGTTGAGGTGGGTGGATCTTTAAGGCCGGGCCCATATGGTACTCACAGAACACGCGGGTTGAGGTGGGTGGATCTTTAAGGCCGGGCCCATATGGCTTCTCTTTTAAGAATATATATGTATCTGTACAAGCAATAATCTCTGCGTTCCTCTAATCGCCCTCCTTCAACCTGTCGAAAGCAAGAGTGACGCCACGGGCTACAGCTATTATCGTGATAAATTGGCTTGTTACATGTGCCATATCAGTAGGTCACTGCCCTGGAGCCATCTGTTTTGGGACCTTTTTTGTGACACGTGTTAATGTTACGTGATGCTTATTGTAGTCGCCATTTGTTGAATTTTTATTGATCCGTACCCATAGATCTAATGAAAACTGGCCGGATGAGATACAAGCTCTCGATATCAGAATTACTAATTAACTGATATTGCTCGGCATTCCCAATGGATCTCGAGATCCGTTGCAACTCAAATGAATATTAGATTTTGTTCCCATCGGATCTCGAGATCCGTTGCAAATCGAATTAATATATTTTTTTCTTAAAATCGGATCTAGAGATCTGTTATCCGATGGGAAGAAAAATTAATATACATTTGAGTTGCAACAGATCTCGATATCCGATGGGAACAAAAATTAATATTCATTTGAGTGGCAACGGATCTCGAGATCCGATGGGAACGCCGTGCGATATAAGTTAATTAGTAATTCTGATATCGAGATCCGTTGGGAAGCACCCCATAAATTAGGTGCAATGCACACAGTTGGCTTTCTTTGGCCTTAGTCACAGAATATGTACTACTAGCCATTCGCCCTGGCTTCGATGTGTAGCTAAGAGTTTCTTTAAATATTCAAATTTCGATACTTCCAGCGTGTTTTGATTGACTAATTAGGATAAAAAACATCTATTGTAACTTTACTACAATAGTTAGATATATAGCGTCGAGGATGTTTTTGTGGGTAATGATTAAATACCATAAACATGTAATACATAATTTATTTTATATACCATCAATAGTTTTCGCAGCGCACGTCAAACAATGAGTTGTAATTGACATGCCCATTTTTGATACCTTGGGTTACATTATTGTGATTTGCGTAGGGACCTCAAATTTAAAAACAAGTAAACTGCCCAGGTTACTCGCTGATAATGTAGCTTTCTACGGGTGAAATAATTTAAATAAACGGTTCATAATCTTTTGAGTTTATCCATTACAAACAAACATACAAAATATCAAATCTTTCCTCTTTATAATATTAGTGTAGATTAAAAATTACTTTCCGATCAATAAGGTTTAAATATAGAACGCCACAAAGAGAGCGGTATTTTCGTTAACTGTTTGTTTATTTTCAATTATAATACAGCTGTGAAATCAATAATACTAATAATTAACTTTACAATAATTTTAAAAACGTGTAAAATTACCAAGCAAATTGCACTATTATGTATGCTCTTTCTTAACTACAATCGGATGTCTAAAGACAAGTGGCGAGCTTTTTACTCGGCTATAAGGAATTTAAGTGGGGGGCACAGAGTAGGTAAAGAAAGAAGGGCAAATTATCACTTAGTACGATACAATATAATAAGTTTTTTTTTTTAAGTTAAATGGTTTTTAAAATTGTCTAATTTCTATTACTCAGGTTAAGGAATTTAAGTGGGGGCCACAGAGAAGGTAAAGAAAGAAGGGCAAATTATCACTTAGTACGATAAAATATAATAAGTTTTTTTTTTAAAGTTAAATGGTTTTTAAAATTGTCTAATTTCTATTACTCAGGTTACGCTACGCCCCACGATTTTATTATATTTTTAGTACATTATCTGCATAAAAAAACCTAACTTAATAAAAACAAAAAACATATTTTATTTTCAGGTTTTTTATCTAGGTATTTCTAAAGTGTTCTGTGTTCTACTTCAAGCCTTTTCATTTGAGACCAATATTGAGGGCATTGAAAAAATACTAATCCACTATTTTGTGGTGACGGCCATCTTGGATTAGGAATTCTTTCACGGTGTACTGTATTCTACTATTTAAGCCCTTTCATTTGATACTATTAACAAGACAAAAAAAACGCCATTTTGAAGCAGCGGCCATCTTGGATTTACAATGATACTGAATATACATAAGTTATTGTATTATCATCAGAACTAAAGTTTTGTATCAAATTTCAAATCAATCCTCGACAACAACGACAACAAATAGGGCAAGCTAAATAAGCCATTTATAAATAGAACAACGGGTTTAAAAAACGAATTTAAATATAAAACTTATTTAAATTAATAATTCCAAGTCTAACCTACAGCTCCAGTTCAAAGGGTTGACAAATGGAAATTTCATAGGTAAAAGTCTAATGTAACTTAAATATAACTAATAGTACAGTATTATTATTATTATAGCATTTATAATAGTGTCGACGAGTAGAATATAGTATATTTTCCATTATTTTCATGATAGATAGTTACCGATGAATAACGGACGGCGGGTCTATAATTAATAGGAATTGGTTTTTCAGCTGCATGTAACACAAAATACAATAGTATTCAAAATTTAAGAAAAAATACTTATCTATATAATTGTTTTTATAGGATTGTGACCCAAAGTATAGCTAAATGTAGGTACTCTTGTTTTCAATGAGTGTTTTTTTGTATTCTGTTTTACAAACATTAATATCCACACCAATATATTTATCTGAAACGTTGTGTTTGTTGTTAAGGGAGTTTTCAAGCAAAAACGGCTAATCTGATTTTGATGAAACTTTGTGAATGTGTACTGTACAGTATAGAAACCAACATAGGATACTTTTATCCCGAAAAATGGTAAGTTTCCACTGGAAAACTGGAAAATTTCGATTACTCGCTGTATGCAACGCTTGCCGTGGAAAGGAAATAATAACAAGTCTGTCAAAAACCATCAAGGGCCTTAGTTACATTTTGCATTGGTTTTTAATATCCTAGAAGAACTTAGAATCCGTGTGGACGTAGTTGCGGGCAAAAGCTAGTTGTCCATTAAAGTAAACCCCGGCTGTTAGGACTTACGTTCACATTGTTTTCTACTACATCTATAGTTTAGGATGCTGTAGTAATTGATGATGTAAATTGGTGTAATACTCAGAAAATACAGCTGCAACAACTCCAAGTGGAATCATGACAGAAGTTCTTCGCAGCTAGTTGAGCTACTGCTTCTTTACGCACTGTGTCATAAGTAAAACATCGTAGCATCAAGAAACTCACTTAATTTCGAAACACGCGAGGTCTGTGCGAGTGAAAGAGACACCTGTATCGGCTGCCTGCTCGCACACCGGATTCGAAAAAACGCAGACCCAGTTTTGAGGTTTGAATGGGGAATACTGCTGGCTTTTAAACTGGCGCTGCGCTTTCTTATACCGACTAGTGCAATGCGAGAATATTAAAAAAAAGAACTGAATTCACACCGCTATATAGAAATTGAAGCATCCAATATATGCCAATCCATTCGTACGCACAAGCCTCACGCACACACTTACGCCATGTTATGCCAATCGCCCGCCACATTGCAGCAAGACCTTGATAAGTCGTGTTGATTCTATAAAGTTCTCACTGAAAATCAAAAACAATGCAGTCTTTTGTGAAGAAATTGTGTATCAACCACAAAACACTGCAAACCGTTTGCTTGTTTCACTCGTTTGTGTAGAATCCGTCTTTTTACAAGACTGCCTAAAAAAGGAGTGTTATGTTTTCAGGGTTCATGTATTTACCTATATATGTTCTTAATTCTATGATTTTCTTTATTCCACCATAACATTAAATGCCTAAACAGATTTGGATGTATGGGGTATCGTTAGAATCCTTACATCATCCCGAGTGACATAGGCTATTATATTTTATAGGGCATATTATCACAAAAGGAGACGGTTCTATGTTCGACCGTATGTATGTCATTTTTTTGTGTGAGTACACCGATTTCTCTGACAATTGCAGGCCGATATTTTTTTGTTTGAAATTAGTATACTATCGAGGTGCTCCCATATAAATTGTATCAAAATTAGTTCAGTAGTTTTTTTATTAAAAAATCTATTTGTTTTAATGTTTATGTTTACTTATATCTTCGGGATTTCTGAACTGAATTAATTATTTTTACTTGAGAATAAAGACATCCTGGGTGTTACTGCATTAATATCATCAAAATTGATTTAGTAGCTTTTTACAAGCTTTTATTTTTTTAAAGTTCCTTTTATGATATATTGTTTAATATAGTGTTCTTGTTGCTACCCTCAAAGGTTATGATGACACCTGCGTGTAGGCTAAATGTAGGTAAATAACTCGAGAAGGACGCGCACTCGATGGTAAATGCCAGCCATTCTAACGACGGCACCATGTACCTCTCACCACACGATTGTGGATCTGTCGCAACTAACAATCGACAAGAAGAAACCTGCAAACAAATCATTACGTTTCTAATGCTGAGGCAAAGCTTTCTCTTCTCTTTTCGAGAGAGTCAGAGAGAAAAGAGAGGAGAATGGGCTTTATAATTTACTAGTGACTCGCCTCATCTTCGTACGGGTGGGTCTTATATACATATGCATTATTACTCACGTACTTGACAGACTTGTTATTATTTCGTTTCCACGGCAACATGCCGTTCCGTTCCTTATACAGCGAGTAATCGATATATTTGCAAAATATTGATACCTTGGGTTACATTACTGCAATTTTCGTAGGGATCTCTAATTTTTTGAAAAGTAAAATAATGCCCATGCTGCTAGCTGATAATGTAGCTTTCCATAGGTGAAATAATTTTTAAAAAAGATTTCGTATTTTTTGAGCTTATCCATTACAAGCAAACAAACATACAAGCAATAAAATAACTTCTATGTAATTTTACTGTTAAAGTTTTCGTGAACCTGATACATAGAAGTTAAAATATCATTACTTCTATGTATGCACGTGAGTCATAGCCGGTAGTGATATTTTAACTTCTATGTATATTAGTGTAGATGTAGAAGTGTAGATTACACTTTGGCCCAGTATAGGAGGATGTTCGTTGTGGAGTTTTTAAGTATCCTAGAGGGATTTGCTAAAATGAAGCAAGTTTGCTTTCAAGCAGAGCTCTTCTACTTGATTCTTGAGAGGTCTTCTTGATTGAAGGTTGTTAGCCAGATGGTCCATGATATGAGATTCAATAGATGAAGGTAAATACAGTATTTGCTTATATACTTTTTGGCCCATAAATTGAAATTGGGTTTGATCTAAACTTTATTTAAGGCCCAAAAAATTAATGAAGCTTATATTGTCATTACCACCATCTAGTGAAATTATTTATTTAATACTTTATGCACAAAAACAGTGTACAAAGGAGGACTTAATGCTATGACAGCATTTTCTGCCAGTCATCCTGGTTGTGCAAGATAGATGTGTATAGGCGTGCACTCGAGATATGGACAGTAAAATGGAAATAAAGAGAAATGAATTGAAATTGTTAAATATAAAACTTTGTATATATAATTATTATAATATATATAAATAATAAATATTGTATAATAACATAAAAAATATAATACATATAAATATTATAAAATTAAACAGCTGGTGTTATTAATAAGTGTTTTTTAAATGCTCACGAGTTAACCGTTTAAAATTTTCTTTAGTTTGACACTTTCTAATGTCAATTGGAAGTGAGTTCCACAGACGGACTGCTGAAACCTGGAAGGAGTGATCAAGGAAAGAAGTGGTATGAATAGGAGTGGCTAATACAAGAGTGTTTGAAGAGCGAAGTTGCTTGTCATGAGTGTTTGATAGGAAGTTAAATTTCCATTTTAAGTACAGGTGAGTTACGGTCATTTAGGACGGAAAATAAAAGACAAAGAATTCTAAAATTTCGTCGCTCACGGATAGAGAGCCATTTCAGTTTCGATCTGTACTCAGACACGTGATCATACTTTCTGAGGCCATAGATGAAACGGATACAGTTATTAAGAAGGCGGTCAAGTTTGTTAAGAAGGTCTTCAGTTAGGTCTAAGGAACATACATCGGCATAATCTAGAATGGGAAGGATAAGCGAGTTTACTGATGTAATTTTAATGATTGGGGAGTTTTTTTTAAGGCGTATGTTTGAATGAAATGAAGCAAAGAACTTACGTAAAATTTCATTAACATATGGAGACCAATTAAGGTTTGTGTCAATTATGACACCTATGTCTTTAACAGTCGAAGTAAAAGGAATATTAATGTTGCAAAATAAAGTGAGGGTAGATCTGAAATTCATGTCGTGTACCATCCATTTTAAGAAAAAGATATAAGTTTAAATGCTACTAATGCTACGGTTGGGTAAACAATAGCCTATGACGCTTTGCGATGAAGACGAATCGATTGACACCTCGCTTGTCAAAATCAGACCAAGTTTTTAGATTTAACACATAACCCTTCCTAAACTTCGCCGTAGTTAGGTAAAATAATAGCATATGACACTATAAATGAAGACGAAACGATTGACAACACCTCGTTTCTCAAAATCGGACCAAGTTTTTAGTTTTTTTACACATAACCCATCCTTTGCTTCGCCGTAGTCGGAAGAAAAAATAGCCTATGACACTCTGTACATAAAGACGAATCGATTGACTCCTCGCTTGTCAAAATCGAACCTATAGGAGCCACGCTATGGTGGAAAATCCACATAACCATATACATAGATACATACATACATAGACTGTTAAACTCATTACCCATCCCTTGCTCTGCTGTAGTCGGGTACAACCCATACTTCTTTACTTTTCACGTCGGTTCTTATTAGCGACAGTTAGACAAAATACCGATGTGCAAGACGACAGCTGATAATGTCATCTACATCTTAGGCAGTTAAAGTTGTGTTTGATTGTAAAATCTAATTTTGGAAATATCTAGGCATATAATATAGTCGTGGGTTGCGGGTCAGTATTGCGCGGGAATCCTCTGTGCTGGGTTCGGTTCTAGAAGCATGCAAGTCGAACAATCGGCCATAGAAGTTACCAATCTCAGAAAGAATCTCCGGCTTAGAGACAACGTTTATTCCATTATTGGTCTTGAGCTTCGTCAGATGGGATCTACACAATTGCTGGACGAAGACTTTGTCCTGTACTTACCCACACATAATTGGCGCGTGAACAAATATCATATGTTTACATGTGGCAGTAGACGGTATTTAAATCCACGTGGTTGAGTGATTTCCGGGGTGTGACTCTGCCATCAATCCATCATAACTCAATATTCAAATTACAGACTACCATTTATCAATGGGGCTTATCAAAATAGTTTAAAACATTTTGGCTACAAAGCCACAGTAGATAACGTTATTCCTAGTTCAAATACAGATTACTAATTTCAAATATACTCTGTTCACAAAAAGTAAGTATGTATACATTATACATTATTTTGTATCCATAAAATCATCGGGTTCTCCCACGCACACAACCAGCATAAACTGAACCTTACTTTCGAACTATAATCAGATAGACAGGGCTGTATGTAAACTAGACATAGTTCACGTAACACCAATATATATAGAACTCTAACTTCCTACAAAATGTGAGAAGAAAGAGGTCTATTCAATGGGTTGATTGAATAGGCAATAGTTTTTGGAGGTACGATGACCCCAATTCAATATAATTATATATATGTATTCATGAATGGTATAATATAATGTGTCTGGGTCCAAACTTGTTTTTGTTCATTCAGTTTTGCTAACTTGATAACAAGCTGATTAAATCAAATTATGTTAAGTAGGTAGGTAAGTAGGTATAGGTAACGCCCACATATCTTAACTATGCTAATAATATTATGTAACACTCAGCGCGAAATGGCTGAGCAGATTATGATGTTTTTTTTTTTTTTGTTTTTTTTTTCTCTTCGCCATCGTCATACACGTGGGTAAAACAGCAGGGCACAGCTAGTAATAGACCTAATAAACTTAGACTCGTGCGTGGTCTCGATCATCCAAACATAGTTAACAAATAAATCCTTCATCAGTCTGGTTCAACATTTCGACAAATGGCCTTCTAAAGAAGTCAGCTATTTAAAAAGTAATAGTTCTGCCAAAAAGGAGACATCGCAAGCACCAACTTTCTTGCAACAATCTAGCGGTGCGCAGTAGCGCCATCTAGTTGCCTTATTGTAAAACTAACATTAATAACTAAGGTGCTCCATCAATCCCTAACTAGTAGGTAAAGGGCTGATTCCACTGGTAGAAACCTAATTGTGCGCAATTTACTGCATTTTGAGGAGCTATTCTGCTCATCACGCCGAAGATCCTCATCAGATCTTCACCAATTTTTTATGAGACCAACTTAAAGTTAGTACATGTCAAATAAAAAAAGAACCATCGATATCTCATAAGGCGGAGATATTCCGTAGCCTCCTTTTTCCCCTTTTTGGGGGAAGTAACAACATACAACAAACGGAAAATTGCAAATCTTATTTTAAAAAACACAAAATTGTTACATTTACATGCATATACATTCTGGAGATATGTAAGTTTGTAAAGAAATATTGGTATTCGTTCACAAAACGGGAAGATATTCCTCGTAACAGAGGCCGCTCAGTACGACACAGAAACAGAGGCCGCTCAGTACGACACAGAAACAGAGGCCGCTCAGTACGACACAGAAACCGGTTAGTACTACCTACTTCTAGGCTTAGGTTATACTCGTCAAGTACTTTTACTATGTCGATAAAATTATTCATTATACTACCAGAATTAATTAGAAACGAAGATAATGACATACAATTTACGAAACAGATACAACAATTATTAATTCTTAAGAGCTGTTATTCTATTGAGGAATATTTAAATGATAAAATGTAGATAATGGACGACATAAGTAATAATTAGAATAAATAAATATAATGAATGAAATATATAAAATAAATATTCTGATATTGAAAATTTTCATAAACTAAGATCTTATATATTATTATAGAATATAATGATAGTAATAAATAATGTTATTTAACTGATATTGAAAGTACTCCTCTCTTCTAATTGCTGCCCGACAGGGTCCCTAACGAACTTTCTATTTGTAATATATAACATCTAATTAATATGTATGGAATGCTATAAATATTTGAATTTGAAAGTATCAAAAAATCCCGAAGCCAAAAAATTCGTTAAACGTATAAACAAAGTTTCATTCGCATCAGTTGTAAAATACAATCTATAGAGGAGTACCCGCAAACTGACACCTGAAAGGAAATCGATTGTACCTGAAGCAGAGACGCTCGCTTCGCTAGCTCGGTCAAAAAAACACTAAATATCGGCCACTGGATCAAACCTTAGTAAATCGATAGAGATAGACACTAGCATGCCTAGTTACTTTATATTAATTATTATGTTTCCAAGCGTCGCGTTTCAAAAAAAGTTCACTCAAAGGTCATAAATTAAGCAATTTATGACCTTTGAATATACATATACCTGCATAATGTGACCTGTGGACCAACTATACTCAGAGTTCGCTCAATGCCTTGCGTGTCCAATATAATGGATTTAGGATGCTGTTAGAGCTACCTCACTTCTGTAGTGCGTCGAATATGTTTGCGGAGGCGCGAGTTGAATTTCATGCCTTCATGCGCAAAAGAACCGCCTCTCTACTAAACAGAGTGCGGGGTTCCACTAATAGCATCCTAAAAACAAGTGGCGGAAGAATTGATTCTGAGATTTTAAGAGTTCATTGGAGTTCAGTTCAGATAGTGTCGCGTCGCTGACCGGGACTCGAATGAATGTCCGTGCGCAGCCTAATTTACATTCTTCTTTTTTGTCTTTTTGTTTTACACCTTCCAGAATAGTATTAAGACTAACGTAGATTAAAGACTTCACTAACAATATGTTTGGATATTTTTTCTGATAATAAATGAATAATAATAATAATTATGACGTACATGAACCAAGACCAACCATCTACTAAGGGTATGTTCAAGCGCCAAGTTCGAAACTTATATGTGTAACTTTTATCATTCATAATTTCTCACTTTTTATTTATTTGTCACTATATTTAGTATAGATTTTATACAAACTGTTTTTTTTTTAAATAATTTTTATTTAAAAAAAAAACACTTGTCGTACATAATGATAAATGATAATATTATTATTATATATATATTTTTTATATATATGTGTATTTCTTATAATATTCTTATGTATTTTATAGTTTTAATTATTCCTAAAAAAAATATTACTGCACCGCTACCATTTTTCTTGCACTTCCAGGTTCACTGGTAGAAAATGCTAGTCCTAATGTACAAGGAGGAATTCAGCATTAAGTCCTCCTTGTACATTGTATTTGTGTGCTAAAGAATAAATAAATTAATAAGATCTGCTATATTTGAGCTCAACTCTCGCAGAAACGCGATTTTTTAGGATATATAGGATAGGATATCATAAGTTCATAACATTTAATCTGACTACTGCGAAGCAAGGGAAGGTTAATGAGTTTAACAGTCTTTGTATGTATGTGGATGTTCCACCACAGCGACGCCCGCCCCTGTTTCCATCAGGTGAGATAGTGGTCAAACCATTCCATAGACCGTAAAAAAAAACAAGCGAGGTATCAATCGATTCGTCTTCATCGCAAGAATGTCATAGGCAATTTTTTACCCCACCGTAATCGGGTTTTAGTTTTGTTTCTTAAGTATGTAGGTATTGTTTCTTCGTATTGAAGTGCTTTAGCGATGCAATAAGGTTTGATCAGGGGCCGCGACAACACGTTTTTTGCTAAATTGCAAGGTAATGAAATTTAAAAAAAAAAGCCTTCTCCACAGTAAGATTATGTAAGGACCCATTTCATGAACGAAGACAAACAAAATTTAATGTTTATTTACACAGAACAACTGATAAATTACGTTATGATGTGACCCAAACCGAAAATATAAGGTAGCACAGATTGTTTGTTCTCACGGAACCCGTTTTAGCTTTTAGTAAATTTGGTATCAAGTGCAGACAAAAAATAATAGGAAACTTTGAATTTTAATGTCCAAGCTTTAAGGTAGGAAGTGCTTTGTATTTTTAATTTTGGAGTGTACAAGTCTTGTTATGGTGCGTTGTTTTTTTTTTCGTTGTTTGATGCACAGGTGTGTTGTCTGTTCATCCTTTATTGGGTTGTTTTTTTTACTGTGGCGGTTTGGAGGTTAAGATTTTTTACGTTGATTCTAGTTCAGTTTAAGATATTCTTGTTTTCTTTTTGTTAGAAATTAGGTTCTTTTTGAAGAACAGGTGCAACTCTTTGTTAAAAAATATGTTTTGTGCGTAGTTAGGTACACCTAGTAGTGAAGTATATAAAAAAGGTTTGTACAATGAAGATAATAAAAAAAAGGTATTAGGGACTTAAAATAAGCTAATGTAATAGTTATTTTTTAATGGTTTCTTTGTCTATTTGTTCGCGCATTATGTAAAACTACTCAACCGATCGCGTTCTAGTTTCCACTGTTGGATCGTATAAGAGGATTAAAAGCTGGGGTACTTGGTATCTCAATCCGAAAAGTAGAAGCCGAGCAATCGATAAAAATCTTTTTGACAACTGAATGAATTTTGAAGAAATGTAATGTACTTTAAACGTACTTTTGGTCCTGGAATAACACGTGTGGGCTACTTTTAAATGTTATGACCACACGGGCAAAGCCGCGGGCACAGCTAGTCATAGAAATAAAATGAAATCGTCTTCAAATTCAATAAAACTACTGAATCAACTACTGAATAAGTCGAAGAATCGATAACCGGTGGGGTAGACGAGTTCTTGAGTGGATACGCAAAGTAGCTGGCAGCAATTACATGAGAAGAGCCCAAGATCGGGCTCAGTGGTGCATATTAGGAGAGGCCTATGTCCAGCAGTGGACAAGTGCAGGCTGTTGTGATGACAATTTAGATGGAATTTATAAATACATACAACCACAGAAGGTCCTACCTTTTCTAATAATAGTAAGTAATCATCGAAATCAGAGTTCAGATACCGCAGTGAAAAATCGAGTGAAAACTGACACTTTTTTTTACAAAAAAAAAGTGTACTTTTTTTTGTTATCATGACATCATGCATTTCATTTCTCCTTTGACGGGATCAGCTAGCTAACTCTTCATGCCTCCGACTGCATCTTATATTTCAAAATCAAAAATCTAAAGTTGTTTTCCTCTATTTAGTTTTGTACGCAGTCGGGTTTTTTGTTATATAATAATTAATTTTTATTTTAAACTTTTTAGTTTGTATTTATAAGAATTACTGAGAATGGTTGCTAACCAACTTTAGATCGTTATAGATCCTAAATGGTCCTTCGAAATGAAATATGATGAGAGAAAGATGATTTTCAAATACCTATTCAATGATACCCCACTTGACATAGACCGTAGACTTTAATTTTTTTCACAATATGGCGTCTGCTTGTGGCCATTCCGAATTTTGATTAATAGCTGCACTCGCAAGATTAAGATAAAACTATTGACGTAAGAATTATCAAAATCGGTCCGAGCGTTTTGTCTATATAGTGCCACAAAGTTACAGTCATACATACATACATAGGCAGATGAACACAATAACAGTTCCTTTGCGTTGCGCAGTCTGGTAAAAAAATACTTATTTAGAACTAGCTTTCCCGCCCGCGACTACGTCCGCGCGGACTACTGTTTATCGCAAAAAAAAAGGACCGTGTTCTTCTAGAATATTAAAAACCAATGCAAAAGTAGGCATAGCACCAATGCTCTTGATGTTTATTGAAATCCTTGTTATTTCGTTTCCATGTCAACCGTTTCTTTCCTCTTTTTTCCGTTCTCCGACAACTGGAAAAATGTTGATTTTCAAGTAATCAACATTTTTCCAGTTGTCCAGTTTTCCGGGATAAAAGTTATCCTATGTTTTATTCCAGGGTATAAGCTATCTCCACTCCAAATTCCATCAAAATCCGCTTGAAAGCTCCCCAAACAAACAAATAAACAAACAAACAAACCGACAACGATTCACTTTTATATATTGGTAGAAGATCCACTTCTACTAAATCTCATATGAGTATATTTTTTATGAAGCTGTCAAATTCATAATTCATGTGTAACGTACGTCTGTATCTCTCATCTCATTTTTATCTGTCAGTAAAAAACGTTTCGCTAAAAGTTATCAGAAGTGTCGACCCGATGTCTTTCAACCCTTAATTTGATAAGAAAGGGTCGTTTGTCCTAATCATTGTTATTTCTTAGAAAAAATAATGTCTTTGTATTTCTGAACTGAGCTTCGGAAAATTACTAGTTGTATTGTGTAACCCGCGGTTTTGCCCGCGTGGACTGGGTATTAACTTGAATTTAACTTTTCTTTATACCTTACTAGCTTTCCCGCCCGCGGCTTCGTCCGCCGGACTACAACAGTTTATCGCGATAAAAAACATCCTTGTTCTTTTAGGATATTAAAAACCAGTGCAAAGGTAGGATGGTTTCAAGTTTGTTGGCTGCGTCCTGGAATCCCGTGATAAGCAAGTGTTCGCGTCGCGTTTAAATATATAACTATGCGTTTGAATCGCGAAAGATTAAAAGTTTCAATCTCCCTAAACCACAGAATATATATATATATATATATAAGTACTAACATTGCATAAATGCAGTATTAATACGTATACTTCAGTGATATTAGTAATATTAACACTGTATGTATGCGTATTAGTACATATACCATTGTACTAATATTTATTCTCTATATTATAAACTAGCTTTCCCGCCCGCGACTTCGTCCGCGCGGACTACAGTTTATCGCGAAAAAAACATCCTGTTCTCCTAGGATATTAAAAACCAATGCAAAAGTAGAGCACTAACGCTATTGATGTTTTTTTGACAAACGTCATTATTTCGTTTCCATGGCAACTATTCCTTACAGCGAGTAATCAACACTATTCAGTTTTTCCGTGGGAACTTCCAATTTTCCGGAATAAAAAGTATCCTATATTTTATTCCAGGGTATTTATCCATTCCAAATTTCATCAAAACCGTCCTGCCGTTATCTCGTTAAAACTACAACAAAACTACACCAAACAAACAAACAGACAACGTTTCACTTATAGATATTGGTATGGATTCCGAGATTATTACCGCGTTTTTTACGGACTAGTCTAGTATACTAGTCCGTAAAAAACGCGGTAAATATCTAGGTAATTAGTGTGAATTGACCCGAATATATTTATATTTTATTTATTCGCTCTGAACTTGAACGCACATGGGTTCTAATTTACCGGAAAATATGACGAGGGCAGAGGCAGAGCACTCACTCCTTGCATTAAGTTTTTTTCCCTTTGCACTCCTTTGTACCTACGATGAAATAGAAGTGCACTAGACAATGCAATAGTTCTGTTCTTGATCCTAAGTAACGGGTGATTTTTAAAGGTATAGAACTTTAAGTTGGCAACACTTTTTTAACTGGCGGCCATTTTGTCAGCTGTCAAGTGATTTATGTTTAGTTTGGTTTGGTTACATGAATAGACTGACGCCTGAACAACGCTTCCAAATTGTGCAAATTTATTTTGAAAGTCATGGTTCTGTTCGAAATACGTATCGCGAAGTACGCCCATTTTACGGTCAACATAATCGTCCATCAGAGAAATTAATTCGATTAACTATGGATCGTTTTCGGACAACGTTTACTCTAAATGATAATACGCATCCACAGAGACGTCGTACTGTGCGCACAGAAGAAGTCATTGCTGCTGTAGAGCGTAGCGTAGAAGAAGACCCGAATCAGTCTATCCGCCATCGTGTACAGGAGTTGGACATGTGTCCATCCACTTTATGGAAGATTTTGCGGAAAGATCTTGGTTTGCGTGCTTACAAAATCCAACTCGTGCAAGAATTGAAGCCACACGATCACCTAGCAAGGCGTAGATTCGGTGAATGGGCGCAAAACCAAATTGCCGTTGATCCCGATTTTCATAAGCGAATTTTGTTTAGCGATGACTTGACTCACTTTTGGTTAAATGGATACGTCAATAAACAAAACTGCCGTATTTGGAGTGATGTTATTCCTCAAGCTTATGTTGAGACACCGTTACATCCTGAAAAACTGACTGTTTGGTGTGTTTTATGGGCTGGTGGAATAATTGGTCCGTACTTCATTAAAAGCAATCCTGGACAGAACGTCACAGTCAATGGTGATTGCTATAGAGCCATGATTACTGACTTTTTCGTTCATCAATTGAACAATCATGATGTGCAGGAGCTGTGGTTTCAACAAGACGGGGCAACATGTCATACAGCTCGTGCCACAATTGATTTATTGAAGGAAACGTTTGGTAACCGCATAGTTTCACGTTTCGGACCCGTGAATTGGCCTCCAAGATCCTGAGATTTAACGCCGCTTGACTATTTTCTGTGGGGATATGTGAAGTCGCTAGTCTACGCCGATAAGGCCGAAACGATTGACCACTTGGAAGACAACATTCGCCGCGTTATTACCGTTAGACGGCCACAAATGTTGGAAAAGGTCATCGAAAATTGGACCTCCAGATTGGACTACGTCCGAGCCAGCCGTGGCGGTCATATGCCAGAAGTCATATTTAAATTATAATGCCAGAAGATTATCTTTCGAATACAGTAAATTTCATGGCAATTTAATAACTCATCTTTGTTTTATTCCATTTCAAAGTTCTATACCTAAAAAAAAACACTCTTTACTAATATTTATTCAGTGATCCTAATCAACATGCTCTCTATGACGATCGATAAATCAAAACAAACGCAAAAACAATGCAAACACTACATCTGAGAACGCACCCGCGTGTTCTACGCAGGCTCTGCCCGGGAAGTGTTGCCAATGTGACCAGGGGAACTCCCGAGGAGATGGGAAAAAGTCCCACTCACGTTTATAACAGCAGTGTTCAGCACATTGACGCTTTCCAAATATATAGATAAAAATTTGAATATAATTCAAAAGTAAATTTCAGGTACAAAATGTAGTAAGACTTAAATAAATACAAGTGCTTTTAATATTTTGAAACGTGCGAAAATATTTTGATTGTATTTATTTACATATATTTTGTATTACTATATAGTGGCTACGTGCATGTTGTATTTCATCAAATTACAATACAATACAATTACAATAACAGTCATTATCATAATCATAACAAAAAATATTAAAGTACACACACTGCATTTAAAATATTTTATATCATGTAAAATTATTTTTCATAGAATAATTCTTAAAATCTAAAATATTAATACTTATTTGAAATAGACACAACAATTATTAATTAATATAACATTCCTAACCTCGCTTCAGCTCCCCAAATCATACCAAAACCCCCGCCCTGGCGACACAGCAGCCCGGGCAGTTACTGATCAGGGTAGCCTCCCCGCACATCCTCTGTCCCGCTTCCCTCTGCCTCCCCCCTCCACTCTAACCAAACCAAACTGCGTTCGCATCTCGCGCGAGTCGGTCGTGCGTTTGCACCGCACCACTCAACCTGTGGCACGAATTACCCGGTACAGCACGAAAATACGAGTCGTTACAAAACTACCGGAATTGCTACGAAAAGTACTGGAATTGTGTTTTTTTGGTACATGTAGTTACCGGATTACAGTGCAGTGTTGTGAACAGTGAATTTGACTAGTGGTTGCCGGTCTTTTCGTGGGAGTGTTTTGTGTGGATTTTTGTTGACTGTGTTGGGTAAGCTTTATTTTTTTCACTGTACGTTTATTTGTCAGCTAAATTAAAATTACTATATACTTACCTACTTACAAAAATGTAGACGGACTATTATACTCGTAGGTACTCAAATCTTTTTATTATCTTTCGTTTAAGGAAACATGATGATTAATGTTTACACAGCCAAGACAAGATATTCTTGGAGTAAAAACTATACATGTACTATTTATTAATTATCACTATGGGGTTGGCGGAGGATGAAATTGACCGTACAAAAGTAATACCAAAATCTTATTATTAGAAGGTTGTGTATAGCTATGTTCCCAAATACCTACACTCACATATATTTTTTTCAACATGCAGCTAAAACGAAATGTAAGCAAATAGTTTCTGAAGGTAGGTACGTATTTTGCATATTTTCACGACAAACAGGTAGGAACGAATCTAGATAAATACTACCCGAATCCGTTTATCACAATGTGTTGGTGCCTATTCTTCAATTACCTAACAAATGAGTTAGGTACTTATATGCATGTATGTATGTATGGACATTCTTATCTGAGTCCTGAGTTTTATTTTTATTTTATTAGGTAGCTACAATGCTTGTTTGTTAAAGTACTTGCACTGGGCAAGTTCTTTCTGGCAAAACTCTTTCGCGGTCGGCTTTTAGTGTTTCAATCAATTAATTTAAAATAAAACAGTGATAATAAGGGTCAGATTAATACACAATTTGAAATATTTTAAAAGTTAGTTAAGTACTGCTCTTTTATAATTTTTCGATTATTTAAGATGCTGATGAATAGAATATTATGTAGTGATATTTAAATAGCAAAAGATTTAATAGAGCCGACGGTCAGCCCGTATTCAATAATTTAGTTCGCAGTCGGGTTTTGTATGTTAATAATAACTTTACAATTTGTTCTTATTATTTTTTTGTGTATTTAATGATTTTGGTGTCTTATACTTTTATATGACACCAAAATCATAAAATACGCTAAATTAAAACTACTAAAAATAAAAATAAAATTGTCACTACTGGACTACCAATAACAAATTTTGTTTTGTATGTTGAACAAAACAAAAAACAACACGTTACTAGTATTAGTTGAATGGTCAAAATAACTCAAGTTTGTGAAGAAATCTGGATGATTGCGAAAATTCAAAAATGGATTATCTCGGAAAATATCAAAAACCCCGCGACTTCGTACGCGCGGACGACAGTTTATCCCGAAAAAAAGCATCCTATGTTCTTCTAGGATATTAAAAACCAATACAAAAGGTATAGCACCAACGCTCTTGATGTTTTTTGACGGAATTGTTATTTGGTTTCCATAGCAACCGTTCATTACAGCGCGTAATCAACATTTTCCAGTTTTCCCGCAGAAACATACAATTCTCTAGGATAAAAAGTGTCCTGTGTTTTATCTCATAAGCTATCTCCATTCAAAATTTCATCAAATCCGTCCTGCCGTTATCGCGTGAAAGCTCCCGATACAAACAAACAAACAGACAATGTTTCACTTTTATATATTGGATGGATAACGGAACATACATGAGGATGACCCTGGTAGGTCTTGGGGTCTGCTACTTCGTATTTTCATTCATACCATATTTTTTTGTTCACATTTATGCTTAAGTGTAGTCACCACGATGTCACCACGATGATCGCTCGAACTACGAAATATGACTATTTTCAAGAAGACAACTACGACTATGACGTCTGTTTGTCTGTCTTTCACAACCAAAAGGCTGAACATATTTTGTTGAAATTTTGTACATGGGTAACTTAAATCACAGAGTCACACACAAGCTAATTTTACCTGAGAATAAATTTTAAGTTAAAAACATTTAAAAAAAACTTTTATGCAGTAGCCATGTCATGATGAAACTTAGCAGGGCTATCACATTTAAATGCATATACCTACAACATTTCGTGTCTATGCTGTTAGCCCTTGGAGAGTTCCTTAATCATTAGCCAAACCGGAGTGCAGCAACAATGTCATGGTAAAACTTCAAACCGGCTATCATAATAGAATGTGTACACAAAATTCCGTGACAGTGGTGTTGACCGTTGAAGAGTTCCTCTATCTGGAGCTAATCCTGGATGTCGATTCAGGTGATGCTTACCATAAAAGTGCATTGTCATCGGAACTGAACCAACATGTAAAAATTCAACTCCGTAGGATAAGAGGAAGTGGTTCTTATTTATCTTGCAAGATTTGATCTAAACATACATACACACATACAAACATTGCAAGTTAAATAAAAGCTTTTAAAAAACCCAATGTTTATATTAGTATAATCGTCGTGACTGATCCAAATTCCTGAAAATTTTCACTTTCCGTTTAGGATGTGTCACTGAATATTTTGACAATGAATTTATGAATTCAGTGAAATTCTATAAGTGTGCCCACTAACCAGCTTCGGCTGGAGTTACCAATATTTGCAAGTTTGTCGTTGAGGTAGTGCGTCAGAGTTTGTCAGGCCGCCCGAGGTCCTCTGACATAACGACTGCTATTAATCAATAACAGCCGGGACCGACTGCTTAACGTGCCCTCCGAAGAACGGAGCGATTTAAAACCGCATAACTTAGAAAAGTCATTGGTGCAGAGCCTAGGATCTAACCCGGTATAGTTTGAATGAAAGTTGCGCTATTGTAACGTTAGGCTACCATCGCAAGATAGTTAAACCACACTCAAACAATGTATATGACTATCAAGAAGAGTCAAAAAAGACGGACACCGTCAAACAAAGTAGTGAAACATAGCCAATGGCGGCTGCGTATGTTGAAAAAAAGACTGTATCGTTTTTGATTTTCCGTGATAAATTGACATAATTAACACGACTAACAAGATCGAGATCTTGCTGCGATGTGGCGGCAACTTTGTGATTTAGTATTTGCTGGTATGGAATCCCTCTTTTTATCTGACTACGACGATGCAAGGTAAGGGTAATGAGATAACAGTCGATGAATGTATGTATGTATGTATGTATGTATGTATATATGTATATAAGTATGTATGTGGGTATGTGGATGTTCCACCATTGCGTCGCCCCCTATTACTTAGTCAGATTTTGACAAGCGAGTTGTCAATCGATTCGTCTTCGGGACTTCAGGTATAGTGTCATAGGCTATTTTTTTACCCGGCTATGGCGAAGCAAAGGAAGGGAAGAGTTTAAACTAAAAACTTGGTCCGATTTTGAAAAGCGAGGTGTCAATCGATTCGTCTCCAGTTAAAGAGTGTCATATGCTATTTTGTATGCAACTACGGCGAAGCAAAGGAAGGGTTATTAGTTCAAACTAAAAACTTGGCCCGATTTTGACAAGCGAGGTGTCAATCGATTCGTCTCCATTTAAAGAGTCATAGGCTATTTTGTACCCGACTACGGCGAAGCAAAGGAAGGTTTATGAGTTCAAACTAAAAACTGGGCCCTATTTTGACAAGCGAGTTGTGAATCGATTCGTCTTCACTTAAAGAGTGTCATAGGCTGTTTTGTATCCAACTACGGCGAAGCAAAGGAAGGAATGCTTATTGTGTTCAAACTAAAAACTTGGCCCGATTTTGCCAAGCGAGGTATCAATCGATTCGTCTTCATTTAAATAGTGTCATAGGCTATTTTGTACCCGACTACGACGAAGCAAAGGAAGGAAGGCTTATTGTGTTCTAACTTAAAACTTGGCCCGATTTTGACAAGTGTGGTATCAATCGATTCGTCTTCAGTTATTTTGTACCCAAATACGGCGGGAAGGGTTATGAGTTCAATCTAAAAACTTGGCCCGATTTCGACAAGCGAGTTATCAATCGATTCGTCTTCATCGCAAGAATGTCTTGCGCCCGCTATTGTTATGCTTCACTCGTAAGCTTGGCGCTGAGGAATCCATCATTTTTAATCATTCTTGGTCATGTCATAAAGTTTGGCTCGAGCCTTGCATTGTAAAATACCTTCAAGTTACAAACACAGACAGGTAAGTTAAAGTCCACGGAACTTGATAAGTCCAACATTTCGTCGTGAGTAACATTTCGACAAGACGGTTTGATTAAGTTACGCTGAAAACCAGGCTCAGACGGCAACTTAACGACATTTATCCGCGATTTCTCGGAGTAATCAAATTTATCCCGGAAGGGGGTGGAGGGGGGGGGGGGGGTGTACCCCTTTTGAATAGTATTATGTGGGTAAATAACTAAGTTGTGAGGTTAAGCGAGGCCGGAGGTAAGTCGGAGCTTGTTTCTGATGTTTTAACTTTTTGGTTTTAAGAAATAAGTACTTACGGACATATCGTTTTAGAAAGAAACTTCCAATGACATCGGGTTCGATCCTCAGCTGCACTTGCGTGCTGTCCCGGTAACATATGATAGCTGTCTTAAGACAGGTCAGTGGCAGTGGCCATTAGGTGGCCTGACAAACTCTGACATTAGAGGAATTACTATTTTATTCGATATTCATATAAATACATAGAATACATTCTAGTGTCCGCGCGTTTCACCATATATTAAGCAGAAGCCAAGCCAAGGCTTTTTTTGCGTTCTCCACCCACCACTGTCTGAAAGTCTAAAAAGAAATCTATTTTTACTTATGTGTGGTTGCAATCTTCAAGCACATTGTAGTGCTTATTATAATAAGACCTAAGTTCAAAAACTCAAACCCGACTACGGTCCAGTAAAAATAACCTATGACACTCATGCGATGAAGACGAATCGATTGGTACCTCGCTTGTCAAAATCGGACCAAGTTTTTAGTTTGAAGTTTGAACACATAATCCTTCCTTTGCTTCACCGTAGTCGGGTAACACATAGTGTATTACACTCTTGCGATGAAGACGAATCGATTGATACCTCGCTTGTCAAAATCGGACCAAGTTTATTTTTCAACACTTAAGCCTTCTAAAGCTTCCCCGCAAGCGGGTAATAGCCTATGTCACTTTAAATGACGACGAATCGATTGATACCTCGCTTGTCAAAATTGGACCAATAGGGGCGAAGCTGAACACATACATATACTGTTAAACTCATCACCCTTCCTTGCTTCACTGTAGTTGTATATACAAAGGTCCCAGCCTGCCACCGCTTCAGCGCAAAAGACTATGTTACGTGACAGTTACGTTCCGAATGTTCCCACATGACTACTTTATGGCACAAACTGATAAACGCACTGCTGTGCGTAAAGTCATTGTTGCAGTTGGAACGAGAATTTAAATCTAATGGGCAGTATATCAGGAGGGACCTGTCGCAAGTAAGAACCTACTACTAAATAGTCAAAAGGCAATCTATCGACAGCGCAGTGTTGGAGGTGGCGCCGCTAAGGGTGCTGTCAGACAGACAGCATGTGAGCGGTTTGTGGGTTCAACCGCACGTGGTTGCAGTCAACTGCACGCAGTCATTACGGTCATACTTTGACTGCATGCCGATGTTTAGTACAGAGTCTCAGTACCAAAAAAGGATTTCGAAAAAGCAGCGCTGTTACGTTGCCGTCATCGAAAACAAGCACTTACAGCATAATTAAATCCAATGCTATGGATATCTCTGTCATGGGATTATAGATAGAAAATTGAAGCCCCGAAGTCTCTTGAAGCATTGAGTTTACCCGTGTGCATTAAGCACACGGGTGTGCATTAAGCACACGGGTAAACTCAATGCTAGCAAGCATAATCTTCCGTAACCTCGGTGTATTGTTTTATTTACACGAGTGCCCAAAAAAGGAGTGTATTGTTTTTAACATTCATATATTATGTATATTTGTATGTGAGTTTCTATATTCCAGCATAACTTTTAATGCCTGAACAGATTTAGACGTATGGGGTATCGTTGGAATCCTTGCATCCCCACGAGTAACATAGGCTATATTTTTTTTAAATCATTCAAAATTGCGGTAGTATGACACCATATTCAAACTCGAAAAAAAAGAAACTTCCAAATTAACAATATGGGTATCAAATTGAAGGCCTTGATAAGCACATTCCAACCGTGTATATAGGGGCTAATCTGTGATAAGTTATTAGCAAAAGCTCTTTTTTGGCAGGGCAGGTGTATTTTTTTAGCTTTTAAGCTAGTTATTAGTCAACTGCGAACAAACGCTGTGCAGTCAACTGCAGTCGCGCTTTCAACAAAGAGCAGGCTTAAAGGGCGTGAAGTTGAGCTGCTTTGCGAACGTGCGCAATGGCACTGCGTGCAGTTGAGCTCGTAACTGCAGACGCGGTTAGTCTGATAGCGCCCTTATCATCAGGCTCGCGGGCACTCTGCTTGTTTGACTCTATCGCGATGCTCGATAAAGCAGACTTGTGAAGTATTATAATTCTACAAACACAAATTAAAAAGGTATATATAACCCCCAATTCCCCCACCCCCCATTATAGCTAAGAAGCATCTCGATTACATCAGTTTTCAATCATTAAAAACCGCATTATGATTGATCCATTTGTTTAGGAGCTACGATTCCACAGACAGACACATAGTGTTACATACACACCCTAAATTTATAACACTCCTCTCTTATCTACTTCGGGGGTTAAAAATAATAATACCTAACAAAAACGTGAGCACAGAATAAATGATAGTACTCCGACATGAGCCAAAATCGTTGTTCAACTCCTTGATTATCCATCCATACCAATATATAAAGTGAAACGTTGTCTGTTTGTTTGTTTGCGGACCTGACACGCGATAACGGCTGGATGGATTTTGATGAAATTTGGAATAGAGATAGTTTATACCCTAGAATTAAACATAGGATACTTTTATCCCGGAAGATTGTAAGTTTCCAGGGGAAAAATAGAAAATGTTGATTATTCGCTGTAAAGAACGGTTGCCATGGAAACGAAATAACAAGTCTGTCAATAAACATCAATAGCATTGGTGGTACACCTACTTTTGCATACGTGTTTTTTTTTGTTTTTAAAATCCTAGAGGAACATAGGATGTTTTTTTCGCGATAAACATTAGTCCGCGCGGACGAAGTCGCGGGAGGGAAAGCTAGTACATTATATAAATAAAACGGTATTTGGTGACACACGAAACGGAAAGTGTAACATTTCAGCAATGTCGGTTTAGTCACACACATGCTATTTTTACCCGACTGCGGAGGGCTATGTTTTTCGGCTGTATGCGGATATGTGTGTTCCTTTGGCGCGTCCTACAGCCTAAAATGTTCCTTTGGTGCGACCTGCAGTATATACGGCTTGATGGTTTTTTATAAATGAGGTATCATTGGATTCGTCTTAATCACGAGATTTACATAGGATAAGAATAGGATAGAAAACTAATATGGCGGCTTACAGCTGCCATATTGTATTTCCTACGGAACAAAATATAACCAATTAAAATCGAACGAGGTATGAAAATGAAGGTATTTAAAAGATTACTCGTATTCCAAACATATATACTAGTTGGCCCTGTGAGCTGTAGATCTCGCGCGTACAAACTTTTTTGTAAACAATCTAGCGGTGCACAGTAGCGTTACCTTAGTGTAAAACTAACATTAATAACCGAGGTGCTCTATCAATCCCTACCTAGTGGGTAAAGGGCTGATTCCACTGGTAGAAACCTAAAAGTAAGAAATTTACTGCATATAGAGGAGCAATAATATTCTGCTCATCACGCCGAAGATCCTTGTCAGATCTTCACCTAATTTATTTTTATGAGACCAATTTAAAGTTACTACATTTCAAATAAAAAAATAACCATCGAAATCCGATCTAATAAGGCCACAGAATAAATAATAGTACAAGATAAGGCGGAGATATTCAGTAGCCCCCCTTTTGTCCCATTTTGGGGGAAGTACCGCTTCAATCCAAAATATCCGATGACTAAAAAATTCTAAAAATTCGTTCAACCCGTAGCAAGTTTCGTGTTGATCCGTTGAGAAATGCGACCTGTAGTGAGAACAGAGATCCGGACATATTAAAGAAAGCATTTTTGCCCAAGCTGAAACGGAGACTACATATACTTAATTAAAGTAGGAATCTAAATTTATTTTAATTTTAATTAACTGTTATAGGTAAAGAAACTAATGTAGGTTTGTAACTCCTGCTCTTTTCTGGTTGCTGTGCCCAACAGGGTCCATAATGATCTGTTACTTTATTAGTTATGTTTACCACCTTATTTGTACATTATGGAATGCAATAAACAATTTGAATTTGAATTTGAATTTGGAGACGCTTCGCTCGCGCTTCGCGCTCGCTCGGTCAATAATTATTTTACCTAAATAGTAAACATGAGGTTCTCCAGGTTCTAGCTGATCCCGACAAAAGAGAAAAGCTTGTTTGCCTCCTTTCAGTTTTGTTCGCAGTACAATAACTGGATTGAGCTCCATATTATTTACTCACTCTCAGCTCCGTAACGGCTAAACGGATTTTAATGAAATTTAGAATATACTTACAGCTCCTGATCCTGATATAACACAATACTGATAATTCCTGAAAAATATCTAACACGGGAATAGCTGCGAGGCGTAGCTTGTCATTTTTTTTATTTTTATTTTTTTTTATATTGTAAAAAGATACAATCTTTGGACACCAGGGTCCGCACATTTTTGTTGCTTCATTTATTATGTTACATTTTCTTTCTTATATATAAGGTTAGAAAAATTACACTAGAAGATATGCATTTTTTTAAAATTAATTTATGTATATGTATAATTACTAAATATTATATTGTGACAGTTTACATGCAATTACACAGTTATGATAAAGGGGATCCGTGCAGCTACAAGAGAAATCCAGCTCCCGCAAGCAGCACCCGTTCACGAGTTGACGCGTGTGCCAAGCATCGCTCTCCTCAAACATAATCGCTAATATTTAGATAGGTTAGGTGTAGGATAAATATTTTACCAAAAACCTCTCACAATCAAATATTCATAAAATTCGATACACTAATGCATGAAACCCAATACCCGAACACAGTTCTCAATGACATAGTGACAGACAGACCGCAAGTTTATTAGATAACGGTGACGCCCACTACTATGTGACTAATAATTATAATAAATCACGTTTTTGCACGCGGCTTCGTTCGTATAAGGCAGCACATCACAGTTTCGATTAGCTTTTTAAATATTGTATCAAGTGGCAAATTGATTTATGATATTGCCACATATTATAACCAATCCCAACCCAAATAGATTATAAATTATAATATGTTATTGTTTGCAATAATCGGACTTTGACATTTCCTTTCATTAACAGTGGGAATGCTTGCTTGCAAATTAGTAGTGCTGGCCTCTGGTGTCAGAAAACAGACAGAGTTTGTCAAGCCGCCCGAGAGCCTCTGACATGGCTTAATGACTGCTATTAGTCAATAACAGCCGGGACCGACAGCTTAACGTGCTCTCCGAAGCACGGAGCGATGGAAACTGCATGTAAGTTAGAAAAAGTCAATGGTGCGCTGACGAGGACCGAACCCGGTATCTTTGGTTTCTAACTTGCACTAGTGTACCGCTAGGCTACCATCGAATTTTGACTAAACATTATATAAATTAAAAAATAAGATATATTACATAAAATAAAAATAAACTATAAAAAGATTAAAAATGAATCGCTCACCTCAGTGGGATTAAAATTATCAAATAATTCTGTCAAAGACTCTGTCATGGCCAGGGCACAGTACATATATACTTATAATAAAGCAATAGCAACGAAAAAGTCTGCACAATGAAGATATTTTAAACAATATGGCCTAAGTTACTTAAAATAAGCTACTGAACAAGAATATAACATTTTTAAAAATCGTGTCTGTCTGTTTTGTATGTTGGTTCGCGCATCACGTTAAAACTACTGGACCGATTGCGATGCGGGTTTCACTGTTGGATAGCTTAGGGTTTAAATTAAAAACTGGGGTACATGGTATCTCAATTCGTTGAGTAAAAGCCGAGCAATCGATAAAAATGTTATAGACGGCTGAAGAAATTATGGTTAAATATTGGTATATTGGTATTTTAGGCCCTGCCTATAGCACATAGAGAACTTTTAATCTTCAGAAATGACCATGCGTGTGAAGCCGCGGGCATCAGCTGGTATATATATCTATATATGTACTATCTATATAAATGCATATATTTATATACGTACTGTGGCCACGGCGCGAGTCTTGACGTCATAACGCCAGTAAACAACAAGGAGTGTCTATGGGTTACTCCCGTAAAATATATTCTGTTTACAGTAATTCACGCAAAAGAGACGTCACAAGGCCGGCGCATACGTAGCAGAGCGTTCGCAACCACGTGACCATGTCACCAATCAGAAAGACAGTTTAAAAAAATGAGCGAGCCTTACAGTAGTCACATATGACGTGTAACATTAAGCTCTGTTTTATCATCGCTCGGTTCATGCTCTGTTTTATCATATAACTCTAATAGGAAACCCAAAGTTATGTTTTATCATCGCTGGGCTCTGTTTTATCTTAACTCTAGCACCGCGCGCGCTACTTGTTACACTTTTCACGAAATCACTCCTATAGATTTCAGGAAAGAGAGAGGAAAGAAGTTAAACTTAAAAAACGAAAAATAATATATAGGTACCTAGCTAATTTTTTCAATATATAACTAGCTTTCGCCTGCGACTTCGTCAGCGCGTACTACAGTTTATTGCGAATAAGCATCCTATGTTCTTCTAGGATATTAAAAACCATTGCAAAAGTATAGCACCAACGCTCTTGACGTTTTTTGACAGACTTGTTATCATTTCGTTTCCATGGCAACCGTTCCTTACAGCGAGTAATCAACATTTTCTCGGGGATACTTACCATTTTCCGGGATAAAAAGTATCCTAGATGTTTTATTCCAGGATATAAGACCGCCCATTGTACAATAATATTTCTTAGTTTTAGTTCATTTATATTTTAAAATAAATGGTGTACAATAAAGAGTTATCTATGTATCTATCTATAAGATATCTCCATTCCAAATTTCATCTAAATCTGTCCAGCCATTATCGCGTGAAAGCTCCTCAAACAAACAAATACGAGTATCATTGGATTAAGACGAATCCAATGAAATCCTCGTTAATCAAAATCAATCAAGCCGCTTAGGCTGTAGGACGTGCCAAGGGAAGATACTGCGTTGCTGTTACCCGACTGCGGAGGGGCTATGTTTTTGGGCTGTATGTATGTTACATACAGCCCAAAAACATAACCTCTCCGCATTACATACAGCCCAAAAATATAACCCCTCCGCAGTCGGGTACTATCTCTAACAGAGACCATTCCGAAAAACTACTACCAGCATTACGTTTCTATAAAAACAAAGTAGCTATTCTCCTCCCTAGGGCTTAATAACAGCTATTTACGAATGTGACCGTAGCTGACTATAAAAATAAAAAGCCTATGATAACCTG
Source organism: Alsophila aescularia (assembly GCA_946251855.1). Taxonomy (NCBI): domain Eukaryota; kingdom Metazoa; phylum Arthropoda; class Insecta; order Lepidoptera; family Geometridae; genus Alsophila; species Alsophila aescularia. The sequence continues at coordinate 55,035,945 of OX276373.1, forward strand.
CTCGGGAGCGCAGGGCTGGATCTAGAACGCGGGCAGGGGTACTTGACCCTCTTTCGTGATTTTTAACTATGGTAAGTGCTTGGTAAGGTCATTTAATCTAACTTTGAAATATATCAATTTAAGTGACAAAACTTCGTAGGTAAATATAAATAAGACCCGTCAGTTTATTTATGACATGGTAATTTCAGAAATTAATGTTTTTTTATATGTGCTGATAGGATGAATAAAGAGAAAATAGGTATAATCTATGTATTGTGTACCGACATACGGTACACAATCATGCAGTTTATGTGATGGTAAATTATGATTTTGTTCAAAATGTTAGTTTAATCAATATCAATATTAGCATTTAGTTAATAAAAACACTTATTGAATTTTTTCACGTTGCGCTCCTCTAGGCCACAAATCCTTTATCATCTTGGTCCACCTTTGATCATCCCATCTTGCCAAGTGTCTAATATAAAATAATTAATTTACTCAAATATTTCATTCAGCTTATTTAAAAGCTTTAAATCAAAACCACAGTATTAGCAAACGCGATAAATCTCTAATGATGATGATGATGAATAAATCTTCCCACGACCAATAACTTGCCCCTTTTATCCAATCCCTCAATACGCCCACTACACCTCGAAGCCGGTTCCAAAGCCTTATAAGTTTGTCAGCATCCGGTGAGACACCGGTTTGCTGACATCGCCCCCCTTCCCGCTCTCTGTTGCATGGGAGATTGATTTTTTCACATCCTCTGGTTTTGCAAAGTGGTTATGATATTAAAATTTATTATGTGGCCATGGGATGTATTTTATTGGGAAGTCAGGTGGTTTTCCATAAACATTGAAGATCAACAAGCTTTACAAATTACCCACTGCGGCGGCGGTGGTGATACAAAATGAAATAAATATAAGATGGTGGCCGAGCGGTAATTTGTGTCTGTTCTTTGCAATCCAACAACACTAGGTTCGATCCTTGATCAACTATTTAAAGTTATGTGCCTTTGGTTGGTGCTTCTGAGGCCACGTTAAGCCGTCGGTCCCGGCTAACAACGATTAGCAGTCGTTAAGCCATGTCAGAGTTCCTTGGGCGAGGAAACTTTATCGTGTGTCCATCATGTCTCTCTGTCTGTACTGTACGTGATCATCATCATCGTCAGCCTATACGTACCTGTCCACTGCTAGACGTAGGCCTCTCCTAATACACGCCACTGAGCTCGGTCTTCTGTGTGTACACCACAGTCGTTTTATTCTGACACTGTAAAATAAATTTGGCACAATGTAGGCATAGATCTAATTAAAGGTGGGAAGATCAGGTACCAGAAAGAAAGAAAGAAAGAAAGAAGCTTCTAGGGCGTGTACGGCATAAATTAGGTGCAATGCACACAATTAGCTTTCTTTTACAATAGTAGGCATAGGAATGGCGTTTGTGTAGCACGGGTTAGCAGTGTATCTCATTTGTTCTGCAGTCTGAATATGTCTTTATCTTTTTATTAGACTGCGCAACGAAAAGGTCCGGTAATGTGTTTATCAGTATATGTACGTCTGTTCCTTTGTGGCACTATATAGTATAGACAAAACGCGTGGTTCGATTTTAATAATTCTTACGTCAATCGATTTTTCATTATCTTGTGAGTGCTACTAGAGATACGACATTAATCAAAATTTGATATGGCGACAACCAGACGCCATAAGTATTGTAAAAAAAAGGAAAAAATGAACTATGTCAAGAAAGGGTATCATTAAATAGGTATTTGAAAATCATCTTTAGGTTTCTCTTATCATTTTTAGTTTAGAATTAATTTTTCATTTCGTATTACCATTTAGGATCTATAATGATATAAATTTGGTTAGCAACCATTCTCACTTATCTTTACTTATAATAAAGCAATGAGTACGAAAAAGTCTGTACAATAAAGACAATAAAAAAATGGTACTTCAAATAAGCTACTGAACAAGAAAATAACTTTTTTTTAAATCGTGTCTATCTGTTTGTTCGCGCATCAGGTACACCAGTGACTATCAAAAAAGTAGAGAATTCGATCCCAGCTTTCATTTCTAATCTTGGGATTTCGGGATTATACATAGTCAATCCCAGGATTCTGGGATAATCCCGGGATTATTCCAGTATATTGAGGGTTAATAAAAAAAAACAAATCATAATTTAAAACTCAAAGTATTTTACAGTAAACAGATACACCTAGCTAATCCAATCACTTGTTAACTAATCAGACTTAAAGAGCTAGACTAACTAGACTGACCTAAAATCTCTGTATCTATGTTAAAGTTATTCTTTTTCAAAAGTCAATGAGATCTCTTTAAACTTACATTAACTCAGAAAACCTTTATGTAACAAACTATGCAAATAAACTTTACAAAAAATTACAAAAATCTTTCTTCGACTAAATCACAGACGTAAGAATAAATAGACGCCTTTCTAAATAGATGTTCCACCATATCGTCACCCCTATTGGTCCGATTTTGAAAAGCGAGGTATCAATCGATTCGTCTTCATTTATAGAATGTCATAGGCTTATTTTTCTACGCGACTACGGTGATGCAATGGAAGGGTTATGTGTTCAAACTAAAACTGGGTCCGATTTTGAAAAGCGAGGTATCAATACAGGAGCCTTTTTTAACTAGATCTGTGCGTGTAGGTATAGATCTTCCAGTACACAACCAACTCCGTAGTTGGTTATTTGAAGGTATATTTATAACCGCTACATACGGAGCCTGTACAAACGCAATTCTGAAAACATTACAAAGGGTGCCCGCCAAAAACAAAACAGCGAGAGGTCGCGGCGGCGCCGAAAAAATAATTACAAAATAATTATAATAACATACAGTAGGTACCTATAGCGAGTTGGTGCGGCACATCTGCGGGCTAAATATGGGTAACACATTGGAGCTACGTGGGAGATGTGCGCCGATACACAGGGTGCTGTGTTTGTTGAAAGTGGGAGACGTTCTAAAAATTAAAATAAATAAACAAATGCTATGGAACAAACGGACTCCCATTTTTTGATTGGCTGTTAAAAAAGCATTTTTCAAAGTTACAAACATTCTTCTCTAAAAACAAACTACTTGTTTAATTTTCGCGAAATTTATATGAGGCCATAATGAACGTCTACCTTTCCAAATAAAAGAAGAATCATCCAAATGGGTTCAGAAATCCCGGAGATATTAACGAATATACCAAAAAAACATATTTAATCTCTTCCTTGTGTGAGTCGATTAAAATGGTGATGTTAAATACACTTCTGTTTATATGAAAAACTTATATTTTATCTATACTTATAATAATTGGTAAGCAAAAAAAGTATGTACAAAGAAATTAATTAAAAAAAAGAAGGTCTGTGATACTTAAAATAAGGTACTGAACAAGAATATTTTCATTTTTAAAATCGTGTCGTATTGGTTGTGTCTGTGTTTCTGTTCACACTTCACGAAAAACTACTAAACCGAGTGCAATGTGGTTTTCACTGTTGGATAACTTAGGTGTTGATTTTACAACTGTAATACTTGGTATTTTAATCCGATGATTAGAAGCGGAACAATCGATAAAAACTATCTGACGGCTGAACGAAATTTTGTAAAAGGCACATTTCCTGGAATAACAGATATATTACTTTGAACCCATAGAGATGACCACGCAGGAAAAGCCGCAGGTACAGCTAGTTTAAAATAAACTCACAAATACTGCTAGATACATTAGCTAAAGCCTTTTAATTTAGTCGTAATTATTACCTAAATATCTATGACGTCACTTCGCCAAGTTTCGGATCATTCTGTATCAATCCAAGAGCAGGGATTGAAAATATTTTGGAGCAGAGACCAACGGAGCCGCCACGAAATAGCACGCGCGTGCACGCGCACTGAAATATGTTGAAATTAGGTTACAGGTTACAGAAGTCGTCTCGTATTGGAAGACAAAACATTTTTAAAAGCTTAACTTATGTATGTGTTCCTGGAATTTCGCAATCAATATTTCACCCAATTCCACTGAAGCTATTGGGCATTGCCACACACTTTTGGTTCTCTTGACGATGCACAATTACTTAAATGCCACCATTTTTTACACGACTGCCCACAAAAAGGAGTTTAATGTTTTTAGGGTTCATGTATGTTTGTATGTATGTTTGTATGTATATTTGTTTGTATGTATGTATTTGAGTTTCTTCATTTCACCATAACTTTTAAATGCCTGAACAGATTTAGACGCATGGGGTATCGTTAGAATCCTTACATCCCCCCGAGTAACATCTATAGGGTATTATATTTTTGAAAATATTCATTATGGCGGCAGTAACTATGGCTACATTTTCAAATGTGACAAAAAACCTTTGATTTATACATTATGGGTATCAAGTTGAAGGCCTTGATAAGCACATTCTAACAGTATATAATTTATTGGCATAAGTTCTTTTTTGTTAGGGCAGGCGTGTTTTTTGGCGGACGATTCAAAATGGCGATTTATCATTTCCTTAGTAGCTTTCACGCGATAACGGCTGGACGGATTTTGATGAAATTTGGAATTGAGATAGCTTATACCCTGAAATAAAACATAGAATACTTTATATCCCGGAAAATCGAAATTTTCTACGAGAAAACTGGAAAATGTTGATTACTCTACTACCTTCTATGCGCGCGAAAAAGCTACCAAGCGCACGACCACTCGCATACTGCGCCTGCGCACGCGTAACAAGCGACTGGAACGGTTGCCATGGAAACGAAATAACAAGTCTGTCAATAAACATCAAGAGCGTTGGTGCTATACCTACTTTTGCATTGGTTTTTAATATCCTAAAACAACATAGGATGCTTTTTTCGCGATGAACTGTTACCTATCTGCGGGAAAGCTAGTATTAAATAAACCAAAAATATATTCCACTAGAGGACGGTATAAATTTAAACAATATACTTATAGACCAGACCAACGCAACAGCTAAGAAAAGCAAGGCACGTATGAAACCGTGGGCGGAATCGACAAAAACTATGTAAATGTCAAAGGTGCGGGTGGAAAGGTCCTTGTTGACATATTATAACTGGGCGGGACTATGCTATGTATATTATGCTAGTCTTAACTAAAATGAAGGGGTTTATGCTTGTCTGTTTTGTTAGTTAAAAAATCTCCCTATGCTTACTTGTCGCATTGGGTAGTGCTGGCCTCTGATGACAGAGTTTGTCAGACCGCCCGAGGGCCTTTGACATGGCTTAACGACTACTTAAGCTAGCTACTAGCTTAACGTGCCGTCCGAAGCACGGAGCGATGGAAATCCACGCATGGACCGAACCTGATGTCGTTGCATTCTAACTCGCTTTAGTATACCGCTAGGCTCCCATCGCTCTAGGCATATTAGAGCGGTGGTGGTCGAGTGTTAATAATAGGTGTTCCTTGCAATCCAGCCACTTGATCTACGATCTTCGGCAATTTCAGGCAGATTTTCTATCGCTAATTAATTAAGCTGTAAGTCCCTGCTTTTATAGATTGATGGCAGTCGTTAAGCTATGTCAGAAGTTCTCGTTCAGCCTAACATACTCCGCACTACCTCATTTAGTAACATATTTGTTTTGCATATCTACTGTTATCAATGATAAAATTAAACAAACGTATCTTTGCAATACTTACCCAGAATTATTAACAAGTCATATGTTCAAAAACTAACACCTGACTACGGTCGGGTAAAAAATAACCTATGACACTTATGCGATGAAGACGAATCGATTGATACCTCGCTTGTCAAAATCGAAACAATAGTGGCGACGCTATGGTGGAACATCCACATAACCACATACATAGATGCATACATACATAAATACATACATACCGTTAAACTCATAACCCTTCCAATGCAACAGTTGAAGATAAATTATTGATATTAAAAGTTTTCACTTTAACAGTTGCTTTAGCATTAACTTTCCAACAGTAAGTGAAATGTTTAATTTATCTACTTTGGAGTTGTTTTGGAGGTTTGGAAAGCAAATGACAACTTTCTCATTGATACGATTTGCAGTAATCTACATCTACACTAATAGTATAAAGAGGAGAGATTTGATTGGTTGTTTGTTTGTAATGGATGAAGTCAAAAAATACAGACCCAATTTTAAAAATTCTTTCACATAAAGAAAGCTAAACTATCAGCGAGTAACACTAGCAGGATTTTATTTTAAAAAAAATAGAGTTCCCTTCGAAAATTGCAATAATGAAACCCGAGGTATTAAATTTTGCAAAAAATCTCGATTACTTTGTATCACAAACCAAAGAGTATATAAATACTGCGTAATATCACAAACTAAGAAGTAGATACGGGTCTTTGTATATGGAACGTTGCCATGGAAACGAAATCACAGAACTATCTAATCATTTAGTTTGAACACATAGCCCTTCCTTTGCTTCGCTGTACTCGGGTATTAATGCCAATGTTACTTTGCTCTCCAAGCTTATGCCATTATTTTGATTATATTCTGAAAGTTCGGAAGTTAATTGCAATATTAGCAGCGTCAGGGTTGGTTAGCTTAGCAAACGGCTAATAGAGGAAAAAATTGGAGAGCGTTGCACTGGTCACTGTAGCCGAAGTCATGAGCCGAGCAGAGGCACGGATAATGCGGGTCAGAAACCCGCCCGTGATCCAAAAAAAAAACATTACATATTTTTTTGGATAATATAGTCTCATTGATAATAATAACAAAAAAAAACAATATATAAAATGAAATGGAAAAAGACGAAATTGACAAAGAATAACTAGACTAAAAATGTGAAAAAATATATATTAGAGGCTTGCAATGAGCAAAGAACAATGGCGAACTCCCGTCAGTAAAATTCACGGCGTCTTAAGACAAAAAATATCGCTTGTAATTCAGCATCGTTTCCTGAGATTGTTTGTATCAGAATTTTTTATTGGGAAGGCCAGGAATAATTGATATTAGGCTTCAAAGTATTGTAGGTTACTGTTAATGACTTTTGAAACAAGTATTAGAGAATTTAATAATTTTATCTGCTTAATTAGGTAGGCAATTAAGTACTTATGCGTGATAAATATAATGTTTAAATATACATTACCAACGTAGTGTAACACACTAGGCTTTTGAATAATAATTATTTTCAATGTGTTACTGCCTAGCGAGATTATAAAACGATATGTTTAGTTATGTTGCTGCTGTTGCACTGCGCAGGGTAACGGTTGTCCAATATTATCACAAATATTTTGCAACGATTCCTTGCACTAAATACTTAATTTACACAAAACTTTGTTTCTTTTGTATTTATTGTTCAATATCTTAAGGTTAAGCCGCACGCCCTTTGTACTATTATTTCTTTCATGATCTAGATGACTGGTAGATAGTGCTGTTTAGCATTAAGTCCTTCCTTGTACACTATTTTTGTTCAAAACAATTAAGTAAATAAACATAACCTAACAACAATTCCTTACACTTCCTCTAAAAACTATAATGCATTGTATTCTCTTTGCTATAATGTTTTGTTTATAGGTTTTATATTGACCTTAGAGAGAGTATAATCTCTCTACGATATTGACGTACCATTTTGTCTATAGCGCAGTCTAAAGTACTCGTATTATTCTGTTTATCGCAAGGAGGTTGAATTACGCTTGCTGTTAAAAAGTTTAATGCCAGTAATCGTAATTCAACCTCTTTTGGTTTAAAAAACCGGGTGGGAAGTATTCTGTGTTGACGATTTTGACGTCTGAACCGGAAACGTCATTGTATTATATTATTTTTTTCACCCGTTGGACAGGCAACAAGGCCGGTTAAACATTGTAGGAAGGAAATGAATTTCAATTTCATGATTTTTTTAAATTGATTTTGTCAGGCTTTTCCTAGTTTACACGCTATGTTGGAAAAACGTAGAAAAATAATTACTTAAGTTCTGTAGAAATGATACTTCAAGACGCTGCAAGATTTATCACATAAAATTTCGCCCTTGTTCATTAAATGATAATCATAATGATCGTCAATCAAACACAGAAATTAAAACTGAACAAAATTTTTGCTTTACAACCAGTTATTTATTATTGTCTTATTGTTAATCAACTCGAGATATAAAAAAACATACATACAAAAATATATATTCGCCACAAACCGTGTGAACTGAACGCATGTGCGGAGCCAATGCTCTCAGTGTTTTTTTTGTTATGTTCATTGCCGCTTAGTGACCCGAGACAAGTATTATGTATATATAACTTGTAGTTTTACTGAGGAAGGTTATGTGTTTGGGTTGTATGTATGTTTGTTTGTACGTTTCTTAGGCGCATCCTACATCCTAAACGGATTGATGGATTTTGATAAATGAGGTATCATTGGATTCGTATTAATTACGAGAGTGCTATAGATATGTATGAAATGGCAAGAAAACTAATATGTCGGCTTACAGCTGAATAAAAAAATGATCAAAACCTATCGAGTGAGGTATCAAAATGAATGTCTTTAAAAGACCATTCCAAAAATATATAATTATTTTACCTAAGCAAGCTTTAATAAAATTTTGAATTTCAGGTTAGTAAGTACCTACTATAGTCCAATGTTGCAATTGCAACTATTAAGGTAAAGTAAAATTTGTAAGTAAATGTGAAATGCTAAAATTATATCACTTATCATATTTGCGGGCGGTGCGTACGTCAGCTATCGTTTCTGAAAAGCAAAAACCTGAGCATATGTTTGCGTCGTGCGTTCCGCGCCCCACGCCTTCACGCCAGTCGGGTTTTTTGTATTGTTATGATTTATTTTTATTGTTTTATTACTTATTGTATGTTTTAATTTTTGTAGTGGCCTCTTACGCAAGACAGAGAAATAACACTGGGAGTGGGGAATTACCGCACCTTTTACAGGTATTCAACCGCCAAGCAGTAGTGTGTAAAAAATACTGTGCTTAGGTTTGAAGAGCAATGTTTCCAGCGAAATTACTGAGTCACATCACATCATGTCAGCCTTAGAAGTCCACTGCTGAACATTGGCCTCCCCCAAAAAGCGCCATGACGAGCGATCTCGTGCCACCTCCATCCACCGACTTCCTACGATGGCTACAATGTCGTCGGTCCATCGTGTGGGGGGTCTCCCCACACTTCGCTTGCTTGTTCGTGGTCGCCATTCGAGAACCTTTATTCCCAAGCGGTTGTCGGTTCTACGAACTATATGGCCTACCCATTGCCACTTCAACTTGCAAACTCTGAGAACTATGTCGGTAACCTTCAATCTTCTACGGATTTCCCCATTTCTGATTCTATCACGTAGTGAAACACCGAGCATAGCTCTCTCCATTGCACGCTGCGCAACTCTGAGCTTTTGTATGAGACCAATAGTTAGCGACCACGTCTCAGTGCCGTATGTCATCACTGGCAACACGCACTGATTATAGATTTTCGTCTTGAGGCACTGCGGTATCTGCGACGAGAAGATATTACTGAGTGATGAGACTTAACAACCAATGTCGGCGGGTGACGAGCGCAGTGCAGTGACGCGCAAGACTTTGCAACCAAAGTTCTGGGTGGCACTGCAACTGTTATGGACAGGTGTGACGCTTACCATTAGGCGAGCGACCCGCTCGTATCGACACTCAATAGAATACAAATAAGCACAAATTAATATCACCCTCGACCCCTCCCACCTCCCATTAAAGCTAAGAAACATCTCGCTCACGTCAGCTTTCCCACAGAAAAAAAAACGCATCCGCAATCGTAGCTCCCAATAGTAATCGGTCCATTCGTTTGGGAGCTCTACATTTTCAATACTTATCCAGAATTATTAACAAGACCTAAGTTCAAAAACTACAACCCGACTACGGTCGGGTAAAAAATAGGCTTAGATACTCTTGCGATGAAGACGAATCGATTGATAATCGCTTGTCAAAGTCGGACCAAGTTGTTTGATTGAACACATAACCCTTAGTTTGCCTTGCCGTAGTCGGGTAAAAAATAACCTATGAAACTTTCTACGTGAAAACGAAACGATTGATACCTCGCTTGTCAAAACCGGAACAAGTTATTAGTTTGAAAACATAACCCTACCATTGCTTCGCAGAAGTCGGTCAAAAAGCATCAAGAGAGCTGGTGCTATACTTTTGCATTGGTTTTTATATCTTAGATGAACATAGGATGTTTTTTCGCGGTAAACTGTAAGTCTGCGCGGACGAAGTCGGTGGGCTAAAGCTAGTAATATTATAAAGCAGAGAAGTGTAGCCACAGGCCAATCAGAGCTTGGAGTTTTAAAAATGAATACTCTCTTATCGAGCGGAAAACTTCATTTGCGCGATGCAGAACTCCATACATTAGAACTGACATTCCAAACAAAACGTCATAAAATGCATAAAAAACGATTAGCGCCATCTATCTTTTATCTATAGAAGTGTTGGTGTGTATGTTTGTTGCTCCTTCACGATCAAACGGCTGAACGGATTTGAGCGAAATTTGGAATGCAGATACCTTATAACCATGGGCTACTTTTCATCAACATCATTTTCCATCCACGTGAGTGACACCGAGGGCGCTGCTAGTACAAACATAAAACTAAATCAATACAGTACACTTAGATAAAACAAAAGGCATTGTCTCGATTGTCCCACAGTTTCCCACTGTTTGTCAACAAACAGTTCTGAGAAACAAGGAGAAACGGTTTTTTATTGTTCATTATTGCAGAGGAAAGAACAAACTAAACATAAAATGCCAATAAAGCAGTGTAAAGGGCAGGCGTGGTATTTACTCAGGTTATTGGTCTGCTCGACGCACCGTTCATTAGTACAATTATTGTGTTCCGAACCACAATAAGTATAAAAAAATATGTTTGTTTGTTTGTCGTATGAGGTAGTGCTGGCCTCTGATGTCAGAGATTGTCAAGCTGCCCGAGGGCCTCTGACATGGCTTAACGACTGCTATCAATCAATAACAGCCGGGACCTAGGTTTTGAACCCGGTATCGTTGGATTCTAAATTGCACTGTAGAACCGTTAGGCCACCATCGCTCCTTTTCTTAATGAACGTCCCATTACTATTTTAACAATTATTAAATTTTGAAGTTGCTTTGTAACTTTTTACATTTTTAAGTTATTAATTTTTATTTTTCCCTTTCACTTGTAAGATTTTTAATTTTTAATTATTTTATTGCTTGGTTTCTCAGTAAAAAAAATGTAGTTATTTTTTTGCTTTGTCTTCGGTTTGTCAGCTACCCTGAAAGTTTCAGCCGGATAGCTAATTGGGAAGTGCTCGAAATTTGAATTGCAAGATTCCAGGACAGACAAAATACAAAGATACATACAGGTGAAGTTAAAATAAGTACCCTATACCTAATAAAAAATAAAATAAAAAAAAAGCTTTTACGGGTTATTTTTTTTTTGTTGCTTTCTAACTTTTACGTTTTTCGGTTGTTTTTTTTCCTTTTCTCTTTTAAGAAGTTAAGGTTTTTATTAGAAGTTATTTTTCTTTCTTTTGTTTTCCTTTTCTCTTTTAACAATTTAAGGTTTTTTATTTTTTCATATATGTTTTTATTGCATTGTCATTGGTTTGTGAGCTACCCTGAAAGTTTTAGCCGGATAGCTAATCGGGAAAAGCTCGAATTTGAATTGCAAAATTCCAGGACAGACAAAATACATACATAGATATATACAAGTTAAGTTAAATAAAATCTTTTAAAAAAGCTTTTAAAATAGTCTTCACCAAGATTTCCTTTAACAGAAACTTCTTTCATGAAATGTATGTAAGAACACACAGGCCAATTAACGTTACAGAAAATAAAAACCGTGCAAATATGTGCAGAAATCCCGGAGGTAGAACATACACACACTACAACCAAAGTCGAATTGATGACCACCACCTTTTAGAACTGATCTGATTATGCCATATTTTTTAACCTTAGAACTCAAAAGAGAGGGATGTTATTATAAGTTTGGGTGTGTATGTATGTATGATTGTGTCTGTTTGAAGCATCGTAGCTTCCAAACGAATGGACCAAATAAGATGCGTTTTTTAAAGTTTGAAAGCACAGTTTGAAACCTGATGTGATCGAGATTGTTCTTAGCTATAACGGGGAGAGGGAAGGGTAGGGGGCTATACATTTTTTCTGTTCCACCCAGAACTTATTTAGCAGAATCTTGCGCATTGCGCTCGTCACCCTTAGAAATTGGTTTTAAATATCATTGCCCAGTAACAACGCTGGAAACTTTGCCCTTCCAACCGATACGCAGATATGTTGGCACACTACTGCTTGGTACCTTGGCTGTTCAATATTTGACAAAGGTGTGGTAGTTCCCCAGGCGTTCTCTTGCTTATAAGGCCTACCACTACAAAACTATTTTATTGACTACGAAACCCTAAAAATACTTGCTATACTTTGTTACAAATGCAGAGAGGAAAAGTACATTTTGCGATTAGCAATCTAATGTCTTTAACACAAAACGCAGTTTCTATTACAACTACATAGTTATAAAGTTAGGACAATTTTGCAGTTTTTTTATTCAAAAATGCATCTTGTTCTTAATAGGGCTAGGTTGAATATACACTTTACGGTGAAATTCTTGTATCATTTGGAACAGAGTACATACTTGAGCAACCAAAACAAAACACCTATCGGCCCGGCTTCGCACGGGAAACACGCCGCGGCATTTTTCTTATGTTAGCATTCTTATACACGTCATAACTTTAAAAAAAAACGCCAATAAGCGTAATTCTAAATCTTTAGCAGCATTTCGTTTCCACTGCAACATTTCATTCCGTTCCTTACAGCGAGTAATCGACATTTTTGTAGCCAATTTTTTGACCTTGGTTATTATTGGAATTTTCGTAGGAATATATTTTTTTTTGAAAAATAAAATATTGCCCATGTTACTCGTTGATAACGTAGCTTTCTATAAGTGTTTTTTTTTTAAATTGGTTCTATTTTTCAGTATATACCTACATATCTAACGTACAAAAAATCATATCTTTTCTCTTTATAATGTTACTAGCTTACCCGCCCGCGACTTCGTACGCGCGGACTACTGTTTATCGCGAAAAAAGCATCCTATGTTCTTCTAGGATATTAAAAACCAATGCGAAAGTAGGTATAGCACTATAGCACCATTCTTGATGTTTTTTGACATACTTGTTATTTTGTTTCCATGGCAACCGTTTCTTACAGCGAGTAATCAACATTTTTTTTAGGTTTTCCAGTTTTCCCGTTGAAATTTATAATTTTCCGGGATAAAAAGTATGCTATGTTTTATTCCAGGGTATAAGTTATCTCCTTTCCAAGTTTAATCAAAATCCGTCCAGCCGTTATCGCGTGAAAGCTCCCCAAACAAACAAACAGACAACGTTTCACTTTTATATATTAGTATGGATCGTAAGTAGATGAAATACGCACAACATAAAACTTGAAAATGTTATCATAAATGTAGGTATAATACGAGTAATTTATGATAGCTATAATATTTGATAGTTTTCTACGAGATATTTTGAACAGTAACTTGAGTAGTTTAATGCGTTCGATATAGATATATGAATGTTTCATTCAGCAGTATAATTTACTATTATTTATGTTATGTCGCTGTTATAACTTTTATAATTTTTAACAGCTTGTAATAGCTCTTTTAAGTTACTATACAAATTAATCTGAACATTAAAAAAATACCTGTATATAAACATTTTTGGAGTTGGCCGATTTAATTAATATTTTGTGTTCGAATACCTATTGCTAAAGAGATTCTCAATACGTCTTGTTCTTCTACAGTTCTTGTATTTTTAGTGAGAAAGTAGCTTTCGCCCGCGACTTCGTCCGCACGGACTACAGATTTTCACGAATAAAAGCATACTATGTTTTTCTAAGATATTAAAAACCAATGCAAAAGTCTAGCACAACGTATTGTATTCTCTTTGGCACCAAAAGTTTTGATGCATTTTGGCAGACTTGTTATTATTTCGTTTCCATGGCAACCGTTATTTACCGCTAGTAATTGATATTATCCAGTTTTCCCGTGGAAACTTACCATTTTCCGGGAAACAAGTATCCTATGTGCTATTTCAAGGTAAGGATGGTTCTTTACCGCTAGTAATCGATATTTTCCAGTTTTCCCGTGGAAACTTACTATTTTCCGGGATAAAAGTATCCTATGTGTTATTTCAAGATAAGCAACCTCCATTCCAAATTTCATAAAATCCGTCCAGCCGTTATAGCGTTAAAAGTCCCCAAACAAACAGACGTTTCACTATTATATATTGGTGTGGATCATTTTTTTTTTGTAGAGATGCGTGACGAGGGGTTATGTAAGATTTTAAAGCAGTTACAAAAGTACCTATTTGAGGGAATAAATTAACTTTAGTTAAATAATAAACTTTAGTTATATTTGAAGAGTGAATCCGTAGACTCAGAACAAACATCCGTACAATCATTGAGTAGAAGTTAAGAAAGTACAAAAACAGAATCATCCTCTGCCCACATTAGCATAATACAAACAAGAGGTAAAACAAAACTCAAAGTAAACAAAAAACATAGTACTAAATCGCTATAAAAACTTAATGGCGGAACTACCAACTCTTAAACGATTCCTCATTATGTTATTGTGAAAGGGTACTAAAAAGTAAGTGTAATACAAAAGCTTCTACTAACGGACAGAAAGGCAGAAAGACACAATAATTGCCTTGATACAACGTTTTGCCGCCTACATGTGGCTTTTTGTTCGTTTGGTCCAACTTATAAGCTACGAGACTATTAATATGAAATTCTCTACTTGTATGAAATTGACACGTTGATCTGTCTGTCATTTTGGCTTTTACATCCAAACGGATGCTGAACCGAAGTTGTTGAATTTTGGAAATATGAAAAAGTCTTAAGTACTCATTTTTTTTTAATACCAACTTTGTCGGTAAAAAATATGTTATGGTAAGTACTGCCTTGGCGGCTCAATCGATTTTGCACACGGCTGTATTGATGTTGATGGAAGTTAACCATGTAGAGTTATGTGTATGAGTGTATGACTACAGACAGTTAAGTACATAGGCTACCTTCAGCCAAGGATAAAACAAAAAAAAGGCACCAAAGTCAAGGCGCTGCTGGCCTGCTAAGTAAAGAAATGGTTTGGTTCTTCCACTCCAGTCATTCAAGTCATACAAATAGAAATTAAATAGTGATTTATTTAAAAAAACTAGTCATCTCTCTGGGTTAAAGTACCCTATGTACGCACCCCAAGTATAAAATACCAATATATAAAAGTGAAACGTTGACTGTTTGTTTGTTTGGGGAGCTTTCACGCGATAACGGCTGGACGGATTTTGATGAAACTTGGAATGGAGATAGGTTTATACCCTGGAATAAAACATAGGACACTTTTTATCCCGGAAAATTGTAAGTTTCCACGGAAAAACTGGAAAACTGTTGATCACTTTCTGTAAGAAACGGTTGCCATGGAAACGAAATAACAAATATGTCAAAAAACATCAAGAGTGTGCTGTACATACATTCGCATTGTTTTTTAATATCGTAGAAGAACATAGGATGTTTATTTTCGCGATAAACAGTAGTCCGCGCGGACGAAGTCTTGGGCGGGAAAACTAGTACCAAATAAGTTCAACATTCCTACAGCTGTCAAAAATATATTTGACTATTGCTCGGTTTCTACTCATCGGGTTGAGATATGAAGTATATAAGATATTACGTCAAAACTTAAGCTATTCATCAGTGAGAACCGCATTTCAATCGGTCCAGTAGTGTTTACGTGACGCGCGAACAACCATCCAGACAGACACTCATACTATTTTTAAAAACCTTATGTTCTTGTTCTGTTGCAAATTTTAAGTCCTCGTGGCTATTTTTTTAAATCATCTTTTTTTGCATTTCTTCTTTATATTAAAATAATATAGTTAGATACTTTGTGCAGCTAACTTTTTAAAAAGTGTTCGCTTTACAAAATGACTTTAATATTTCGCGAATTTTTACTTTTTCGCTAAATGATCCAAAACAACACAATACCCAAAAGTTACAGGGTATACCAGCACTTTAATGACAAGGTAGCCTAACTGTTATATAGTGCACTTTAGAATCTAACAATACCGGGTTCGGTTCAATGACTTTTCTAAGTTTTGTTCGGTTTTCCATCGCTCCAGTCTTCGAAGGTCACGTTAAACTGTCGGTCCCGGCTGTTATTGATAATTAGCCGTCGTTAAGCCATGTCAGAGATCCTCGGTTGGCCTGATAAACTCTGACAACAGAGGCCAGAACAAACAAACATGACAAGGTTTTCACAAGACTATCGTCACTCCTGACTAAATCATAAAGTCATAAGCATCAACATATTTCACTTAACACTAATTTGAAGTCATCTTCTTAAAAAAACTTTGTTATCAGCTTTCTAATGTGTATAACATAATAAATCAAAAAGGAAGTCTTCCATTTTCAGATAATAAATCAATAAGGAAGTCTTCCATTTTCAGCCTGACATTGTCACATTAACACGATGAGTAGTTTAAGGAAGCTTTTTTATGATTCACAAACTCGCGAAAGTTAAAAATTACTAATTTAAATTATGAATCAACTGCTCTCATCATTAACCAACTCTCCCCTGACTTAACCCACGCACAATCTAAGTAGGGTAAGCGTGGGCAGGAGTGTCGTAAGTTACAATCAAGTTTCAAAGAAACTAATGTTTTTTTTCTGGGAGTGGGCAACGGTTACCATATTTTGTAATGCGTGACCATTTTGGATAAAACTTTTGGGTTATTAGGATTTTATTTAGTTGCGAGTTAATTATGTGTCTGGCTTTCTATGAATTTTGCGATTTTTTGCGAGACGCCGTTTTTAGTAGCTTTACTAAAGCAACTAGGTGAGCCCCCGGTTTTGCTCTCTTAGACATTTTTCTGGTATACACATATTCTATCTGTTGTGTTTTGACTTCAACTACCTTTCAAATTTCGGTCAACCTGCATATATTATGTTTTGAATTTAGAAAAATAATTGATAATATGAACTTCACTTTGTCATTGCTATTTTTGTTTTTTTATTTATTTATTTAATAAGCACAATAATGTGTGTGTGGCACACAAATCACACGTAATAAAACACTCACAATATAACAACAATAATATGCTATGCTGATATGAGTGACAATTTCGGCGTGCATAACATTGGCCGCATGTACTCGTAAACAGAAAACAATACCAATTCTAAAAAAGTTAACAAAATAAATTAAAAGCAATTTTAAAGATGAAAACAAGCTCTTAGTCATACATGGAGGTTCGAATCTCACAACGATAAATACTAACATTACACATCGAGAATATAACCCCCGACCCCCATTATAGCTTAAAAGCATCTCGATCACATCAGCTTTCAAACATAAAAAAGTCATCAAAATCGGTCCATTCCTTTGGGAGCTACGATGCTACAGACAGACATACATAATACACACCCAAAACTTATAACACCCTTCTTTTCGAAATCGGGAGTTAAAAAAAAACGATGTAGCCGAGCTAATATATAAATAAGACTGATATAAAAGACAAGCTTCATAAATTCTTAATTATCTAAAAATATAGATAATTAAGAATTCATATAAGCAATTCATATAATTCATCATAAGCACATTCTGGCAGCCTCCTGGCAAAGCCTGCTAACTCCGAAACTCCATAAAAAGATGATGAAAATAATATGCCAGTTATTTAGCGAACACAAATTTTATGACTCCCGCCGGACCCGGAACATATTATGTCAATTTTTACTACTATGACCCGCAAGTAATATTTTTTTATCTACATTATTAATGTGTCGTTCTTTTTTTATGGGCCTTTTAAAATAACTTGAGTAGGGAAGAATATTTGATTTCTTTGTGATGAAATTGTAAAGCTTGCTGATTGACTTAATTTTAGTAAAATAATGTTTTTAAAATAATATCATATTATATAACGTTACTTTGAATGACAAAAATGACAATATATTCATCATGACTATGACAAATTATTCGTCAGGCACTTTTGCAAAAAAGCTTTTGTTCACATGATCTTAAAATTGAGTGCAGCAAATGCCATTTTTTTTCCTTTGAAGTGCTTTTATGACTGCGGCGCTGTCGGAGATCTGATTTTAGAGTCAGTTACCTTCCTGCGCAGTATCGCTTTTGCTGCCTGGATTATACCCACACATTCCGCTTGGAAAATAGAGTTGTGAGTACCCAGTGCTGCTGCTATATGCATGTTCAACTCATCTGAGAATGTACCCGCTCCCGCCTCAGCTTCCATTTTCCATATTATCATATTTATTTATATGTATTTTTATACTAGCTGTGCCCGCGGCTTCTCACGCGTGGTCATGTCTCTATGTTTAAAGTACTCTGTGTGCAATTCCAGGACCTAAAATACAATATACCAACATTTGATCAAAATTCCTTCAGCCGTCAATAAGTTTTTTATCTATTGCTTGAATTATACTCATCGCATTGAGATACCAAGTACTCCAGTTTTTATGTCTAACCCTAAGCTATCCAACAGAAAAAACCGCATTGCAATCGGTCCAGTACTTTTTACGTGATGCGCAAACAGACAAACAAACAAACAGAGAGAAACGATTTAAAAAAAAAGTCTTGTTCAGTAGCTTATTTTAGGTACCTTAGTTTTTTTTTTTTTAATTTAAAGATATACTTATATTTTCATCATTAGTGGTATATTATACCTAATCTATATGTATATATTCCCAATTTTATTATTATTTATTTATTTGCCCAATATTCGTTTTAACAAATGCCGAAAATAGCATGGTACAAAAAAATCGATCCTTTAAAAAAACCTTAAAGAAAACTACTGTTCCAATTTAATACAGCCTCCAGAGTTTACAATTATAAACAAAAAAAATAATTCAAAATCGGTCCTCAGTTGGTGGTTATACTCTTTTTTAAATACTTTATAATTCGAACATAGAACTTTCTCTTTCAGTGATGTCGATTAAAAAATAGAAAAATTGTGAAATCAAACATATCAACCAAAAAAGAACTGCAACCATCTTTAGTATTTATGATCGAAGAGATCGAAACAAACAATTCACTCACTAACTTTTCCATAAATTCATATCATTCGAAAAACAAACCAATTGCTGTCTATCAGTGCTTTTACGTCTGCAATAATAATTCAATAAAATAAAGTAATAACCAATGTTTTCGCTCGTTGAAATAATATGAGTTAAGCGAAAAAATAACATAAGCATTTTTGTATCTAGGCCGTCGAGGGTTGTTTGGTTTAGAGCGAAATATGCATTAGGCAATGTTGGCTTAGGACTATATTTGACATGACAAATTTTGCCTGTTTGGCGCCGACGTGATAACGTGCTTTTTTGTTTTATTACATTTTTCAGACGGCGACATAAACGTGTTTGTGTTGACAGGACTGACAAGGTGTAACGATTTTGTGAAATAGTGAATGCTGAATGTGAAGTGCCTGGGGGGTTATGGTTTTCGACGCTGCAGTACTGCGTCATCAGCCTGTATTCGTCTGCTGGACATAGGCCTCTCCCAATGAACGCCACAGAGCCCGGTTTTCTGCTCGTCTCATCCAGTTTCTGCCGGCCGCCTTCCGCAGGTCGTCACTCAACCTAGCCGGGGGCGTCCCACACTACTTATTGCACCGTATGCTGTATTGCGCGGTATGTTTCGAAGTCATCCTTCTTCACCAGCTCTCCGTGGCTGTTTTCGTGGGTTGTCTCTAGTCATTTTCATCACGGGTCATCCATATACCAAAGCTCAATTCAAATTTAGTATTTTGCTCAGCAACCTTTTCCCTAATTTTTCATATATTTTGCACATTCATCTCTATTTCATCTTCCTGTTTCAGATAAGAACAGACGGCCATCTGCTGCCTAGTTACATTTTTTTTACAAAATATTTTCCTACCTAAAATTATTATGATAACAGTTCGTTTTCAAAGTTACTAGGAAATAATAATTATTGTTTTTAAAATCAACAATAACTTAATTCTTCCAGTTCCTGATTACTAATTTGATCAGGTCCTGTTTCCTAAATTCTGTCTATACCGGATGCTCCCAAGGCCAAAGAAAACTTATGGAAACTAGGACTTGCTTTAAGTCACCACCATCATCATCAGATAAGATACTAGGACAAGTCTCCTCGAACTTTGGATTATAAAAGTCCTATGCAGCACTGGTTTCGTCAAAATATATATTTTTTGTCATTCGTAACAAACCTGTTACGGTTACGGTTCTACGGTTACGTACACAGCCGAAGGGCTTACTACAATTCGAACAACCTGCTTGCTATGTCCGTCTATAATATAAAAAACTAACCAACACATGCGATACATCTGCACTGCAGATAATTATGTTATATTTATGATCGGAACACAAAAAACAAAAAAAAACTAACACCAATAGGGTCTTTATTACAAAAATAAATATCGTAAAACTATAAAAACTATTTTGACGTTCAATCAACACACATGGTTCGTTGTAACTTGAACATGAGTTATTTTTGAGACTGTTGGTAGGCACTCATTCAATAAGCGTCTTTAACGCGCGATAGATAGGAGTACTCGTTTTACGCGTTCATGAACATTTTGCACTTTAAGCTTGGAGTTTATCTGAAGGACGAGATTCGTTCGTAATGTAGTGATCCGAGAACCAAGGTCTCCAACATAACTCTAAGGATAAGCAAGCTGAAGTAGCGGTGGGCTGGTCACATTTCAAGAAAAACCGATATCCGTTGGGGACTGGGTAGACGAGTTCTCGAGTGGAGACCACGTTTAGGCAAACATAGTGTAACGACCTGCGACAGGCGGCTGGCAGAAACTGGATGCGGAGAGCTGAAGACCAATTACTAGGCAAGCGTGCTACACCTTCGACCACATCATCGCTTTCCATCAGGAGAGATCGTGGTCAAACGATTGCCTAGACTAGACAGCGACAAAAAATAATAAAAAACCGAGCTCAATGGTGTGCATTAGGAGAGGACTACTTCCAGCAGTGGACAAGTAAAGGCTGATGACGATGCTGATGATCCTTACTGAACATCCATACCAATATATAAAAGTGAAACGTTCTCTGTTTGTTTGGGGAGCTTTTACGCGATAACAGCCGCACGGATTTTGATGAAATTTGGAATGGAGATAGTTTATACCCTTGAATAAAAAAAAACAATTACTAGATTTGACCCAAACAAACAAACAAAAACCAAACAGGTCAAGCTAAATAAAATATATGCAAAATAAATATTTGAAATCGGTAGTGTTTAGGGGTACCCCTAGTGTACCCCTAAACACTACCGTGTACTATAAGTGTTATTTCTTTTTGTATGCACAAAGGCGTTGCTAATATGGACATTTCCGGATTTTGTGTGGCAAAAAGATCTCAAGCATAACTATATATAACATCTCCATAGCTCGTTGAGTGCGTTTGAGCTTATGAAGCATGGCACAATTCGGTGTCGTTAACATTACACTGCTTCCCAAATACTTGAAATAGCATCCAGATTATATCATCGGCTACTAATTATTATGATTTTGTAAAGTATATAGTAATTTATTCATCATCATTGGTGTACTATACAATGTATCTGTTCGGGACACAAGACTCGGAGACTTTAACAGTGTGTTAAACACTTAATTTTACACATGAAAATAATTTGAAGGGGGTGCAATGCCCCTTTTAAAGGCAGCTTTTTTAACATTTCAAGTGTTAAAATGATTTGATTGGTTTAAATATTTAAAATCTACGGAAGAGATGCCTTACACTCACAAAAAACAAGTAAAATAATTGTTTTTGATATAATAATAACTTTCCACTAAAAATAATTATTAATTAATAATAAATTACACATTTTGGCAAAAACATATGTTAATGTGAAAATGTGTGTCATAAATAAGTTTTGTTTTCGATTATCTACTCTACTGCAGAAACTAAACTCACTCACTTTTATGAAGTATTTTTATGTCCGGAAGGCCTCTACTTCCATCTTCCATAGATATTAAAAATTAAAGCTAATCAAATAATGTTTACATTTGAAAAAGAAAACGTTTCCAATCATAGAAGAAGAGTTTGCATCTCCCTCTTTTATTAATTAATTAAGTGTCTTACATACTGTAAAAGTCTCAGAGTTTTGTGCCCAGATATGTAAATAACTCAAGGTTTTCAATGAATTGACGGCTATATGTTATATAATGTTTGCCTCTATATTTTTACTAATTTTATAATTTATTTCTTTCCAGATCTGCTCCTCAATCCAATCATGAAACTAGTGACTTAGCTAAGTAGAGCGACATAGCGGAAGTACCAAAGTGACAGTGACCATTGTATTTGTGACATAGTGCCAAAATTGACGATAGTAGTGCCAAAGTGACGGACTTAGTGCCAAAGTTACGGATTTAGTGCCAAAGTGACAAAACTAGTGCTGCGGTGTTTATTTTGACAAAATGTATAGTTGATTATAAACTGCGAATTAAGCAGTGATGTGTAGTGTTGTTGCTCAAAAATCAGCAAAATGAGTGCGGTACTGAGGATCTTCGTAGCTGCTTTTTGTGGTAAGTTCATCAATTTATTTATTAATTATGATTTTTATAAAAGAATAACTATTATCACTATTTTACTCCTTTATGAACGGACTCTCTCCGTACTTATTGTTACGAGCTGGGGTTCAGATAAAATTAATTTGTGTTAGTTAAGTAAATTAAAAGATAACACTCTTGAATAAGAGTGTTTTACGAATGAAAAACACACAAAAATAAACTAAACCAACAAACAATCACTTTTAACTCGACTGTACACACTAATCAATTATCACTGAACTCAACTATAGCACTGTATATTCGCTTCGAATCACTTCGATCGCACTCTTATCTTAGCCGAAATTAAACTGACTCACGCAGTCGATGTGCGCCATACTTATACCACGATGCACACGTCCCGTGCTTTCTGGAAAGTACTTGTAAGTACAAGCACATTGCGTCATCCATTACCCAGTACCTGAACATTCCAGACTGAACATCGACTGGCGTAACCTCATACTCTTGTCGCCATCTAGTACAGAGTAGTTTCCCATGTAGATGTTATGCCACTCGCAGGCAGATGGCGTTGCATGTCTATGAATCGACCGGCGTAACATTATCAAAGAGAGAGAGATGGCACGAAAGTAAGATTTGAGGTCCCGGTTGGATGCCAAGTTTGTCTTGAATGTCTTCAACCTCAAAAGAAAAGTATCTACTGGCTCTGTGAGCTGTAGACCTCGCAAGTCTGTCTTTGCATAGCTTAAAACTGAATAAAGGTTCATCGCACCCAAAAAAAAACCATATAAATAATTATTCAACCCTGCTCACAAAATATCACGAGAATCAGTTGAGAAATGCGACATGTAGAGGAGAACAACCGGACATCCACCGGCCGGACATACGAAAGCATTTATGCCCAAGCTGAAACGGAGACGCTTTGCTCGCGCTTCGCGCTCGCTCTATTAATTATAAGGTTCAAAGTAATCCAAATCAAATATAAAAGTGAAACGTTGTCTGTTTGTTTGGGGAGCTTTTACGTCAAAACGGCTGATCCGATTTTGATGAAACTTTGTTAATAGGTACTTTACAATATAGATACCAACATAGGATACCTACTTTTTATTCCGGAAAATGATAAGTTTCCACGGGAAAACCGGAAAATGTCTATGACTCGCTGTAAGAAACGGTTGCCAGGAAACGAAAAAAATAACAAGTCTATCAAAAAGCATCAAGAGCGTTGGTGCTATAATTTTGCATTAGTTTTTAATATCCTAGAAGAACTTATGATGCTTTTTTCACGAAAAACTGTAGTCCACGCGGACGAAGTCGCGGATGAAAGCTAGTTTGCTATATTAGTCACAATCACAACATAACGAAGTCAGTAATGCCAAACCATAGCAAAATAAGCTTTGTTCAACAAGTTTATCAACTTGATCTTGAGTACAAAATTACAAATCAACCCAGTTTTTTACAATACTCGTTTATTTTGAAATGTTTATTTAGTGATTTGTCTTCAAACGAACACATTTATATTTTCGAGTAAAGCAAAAGTCCTGGTAACAAATGCTTTACAAACAATAGTCGTACGTAACAAAACTTCTATTGTATGGCAATATTTATTGGACATGGTCGCAGTATTATAAAGAAGCAGTAAGGGTGATTCGACACTTTTTAAACGTACAACAATTTATAGTTTGTGGGAAAGGAAAAAATACCAGACCAGAATTTGAACCTGCGGTCTCCTAAATGCCGTATAATTAAGCTTGATTGACTAAAAAAGGTTATGTTTTTCTGTTTATATGAACCAAATGTTTTTTTAAGTAGAGCACGTGGATTATCTAGTTTTTCAGTAAATCCGAAAGCATTGATTAATGTAGCTATAGAGATCTGTTATCAAAATTATGAATGTCAAAATGTCTTTTGGACTTGTAAGACATTTTGGCTTACAATATCTGGACCAACTAGTAACTTAATAGACCAACTTATTTATTTATTTAAACGCAGAAAACAAATTACAATCAAAATAATAATATGAAATAACAAAATACAGTGTTGATCTGGATTGCAACCATAACAAGCAAGACTGGTATAAACATGTTCAAAGATACGTTGAGGACGAAGATACATACAAAGATACATACAATTTACATGGAAAAGATGAATGTAGATATTCTATTAATAAAGTTTTCTATTTATAAAGATATATAATACAAATTAGAAAACTGCACAATTATCTACATGCCCAACACATAACACGTCATGTTACATTAAAACAATGACATGATATGCTGACATGCAACAAAAATAAAATTAAAAATATATTATGTTAATGATATGGTTTGGATATCACTGTTCGTCTGAGATAGCCAAATTATGAAAATGGAGGAACTCCTTAATATTTTTTATAAAAATGCTTAAGTAATTTGGGACTAAAAATGACAAGTTTAATATTTTGCTAATTCGTTATACTGACGAGCCATCCTAGTCAATGGTTTGTAATAAGAAATATTGTTTTTAAAGATCTGTAAGATAAAACGATTAGTTTCGTTAGATTTACGTACTCTGAATCTAATACTGAATGAGATTTTCGACAACAACTCTGGGGAATCAATTGTATTATGAATTATTTTATAAAGATAAACCAAATCAAAGTATTTGAGACGTAAGTCTAGAGATTGAACATTAAGTTTAGAGAGCCTCTCTTTGTAATTAAGACTTGAGCGACCCGGTTTCTGTCGATAACTCAACATTCTAAGGCATTTCTTCTGAATTCGTTCAACTTCATTGATATGAACCTTATAGTTTGGAGACCAAATTGGACTACCACATTCTAAAACACTTCTTACCAGAGCAAAGAAAAGGTACAACAAAGTACGAGGTTTTTTAAAACCTTTTGTTGACCTGAAGACGAAACCCAGAAGTTGGTTGGCTTTTGATACAATGTATTGATAGTGCGCACGAAATGAAAGGTTATCGTCAAACAAAACGCCCAAATCTTTAGCAATGTATGAACGATTTAGCATGTGGCCATTGATGTTATAGTCATTAATGATTTTATGATGCTTATTTGTAAACGAAATGGTAAAACACTTATTAATATTTAAATTCATATGATTTGTTGCACACTCAGTTACAGTGTTAAAATCATTTTGTAGCGCTTGTCAATCATCAACCTTTGTAATTATGCTGAAGATCTATAAATCATCAGCGTACAAAAGACAATTACAATTACAATTTTTATAAATGATTTAATTCAGCACCTGTCTAGGTAATGAATTAAATCATTTATAAAAATAACATTAAGCCCCTTCTTAATGGGAATGGATCCCCCAAATGGGATCCCTGTGGAACCCCTGAAGTTACAGTCACAGATGAGGAAATAAAATCTTTCAATGCCACCAGCTGACTGTATATGGTCGCTGTAGTGACCGGTTAGTCTTCTAAATGTGCAGCCATCCTTACTGCTATAGTCTTAATACTCGCACAGAAGGGGAGTGTTATTTGCGAGAACGAATTTAGCTTAATTAAAATTTTAGGGGCTGAAAGTGTTTGGTCAGGAACGCGAAATGCTTTACAATTTTACTTTTGTGCTTTTATTCAAGTGTCTAGTTATGAGTTGATTTGTAAGTATATTTTACTTGCCTATATGTATAGCTGTGTGTTATGTACTTTGAATCGACTTCAATGCAGGAGATTCCATTCGAAATGTTTATTTTTGTGTATGCAGTTGGTACACCGATTTCTCCGATGTTTATAAATTGTAAAACATTTTTCGCAGTGTTCCCATCAAAAAAATCATGAAAATTAATTTAATGTTATACTCGTAGTAAATCCACTGGGTACAGGCCTCCCTCCCTCCTTTCACTCCTCTCGGTTCAAAGATTTCTGCGGCCAATCTTTCCAATAAGCATCTAGCTCGTCCCGCCAACTCCGTCTGGGTCCCAGCGCCGCCCGCCTTCTAACGTTTTATGGGCTCCACTCACTGGTGAGTTTTGTTCACAGCTCGCTCGAAAAGCTGCATACGTGACCAGTCCATTTTTTGTTAGCTTGCTACTTTTTGTCTGTTGTTGGAATTTGGTATTTTGTAATGTACCTCTACATTACAAAATACCAAATTCCACTTTTATCCCAGATACAACTACATGTGGATATAATACTTATTCCACAAATTTAAGGTCCACGCTCAGCGAGACTCCCCCAACACACTTAGAAACAGACACCGACCCCGCCGGCGGAATCGACGGTCCCATGCTTAGTTAATATTCACATTTGAGTTTCTTGCTGATTCTTCTTAAAGGTGTATTTCGAATCGTCAGTCATTACTTAAATCACTCAAGAGGCTCCTAGCCATTTTATCAAGCCCCCTGGATCACTACTAACACCAGCGACCCAGTGGAGTTTAGTCAGACCCACCAGACAATACAGATCCAAGCCGAGGTTCGTACCCCCTGGGTGCCCTTGAGCAAGTCGCTAAAACTAACTTTGCTGTGCGTCTTCTGCACCACGCATTGCGGTGGAGCGTTTCGCTGCAGAGGCCGGTAGAGGCCATCAGCACATAACAAGCTAAAAAAAAACTATGCGGGAAACTATGCTTGGATTTTATCTGTAGGACAAGATTGGTAATGAAGATACCCAACAGAGAACCAAGGTAACCGACATAGCTCTAAGGATAAGCAAGCTAAAGTGGCAGTGAGCTGGTCACATCGAGTTCTCGAGTGGAGACCACGTTTAGGCAAACGTAGTGTAGGGCGCCCTGCGAAAAGCGGCTGGAAGAAAATGGATGAGGAGAGCTGAAGACCGAGCTCAGTGGCGTGCATTAGGAGAGGCCTACGTCCAGTAGTGGACAGATATAGGCTGACTATGATAATACTTATACACAAAATAGCGTGTGTTGTCATTTGCAATGAGCTCAGCTAAAGACTAGCCTACCAATGAACACAAATACAAACAAACAGAATATCAAGTGCTTACAAAATCCGTTTCAGATATTCCTTTACAGCGATTGTCATTGATTCTAATGAAGTTTGACTAAGCTCTGTGGATGCACTGGGTAGGCTGGCGTAGGATGACCATTATGGCTGAAAAGTTAGGACATTTTATTGCCAACTGATAAAGAAAGTGGTTTTGAATTAGTTTTTTTGTGTGTATATTTTTGGTCTCTGGGTTTGAATGATTACTCTTTTATTTGAATAAGTAGGTAGATGTTATGTGAAAGGGTAGTTTCTTAAAAGCTTTTAATTATTTTGCAATGTTTGTATGTTTATGTATGTATGTTTAGATCAAATCTTGCAAGCTGACCCTTCCTCTTATCTGCCTCAAAAATTGCAAGTAAAAGCTTTTAAAAAGCACCATGATCGTTGTTGGCAAAGATTTTGAATTACACTTACTGGCGTTTTTTTAAGAGGTTCTGGTTGGCACTGCAACTGCTATGAGCAGGCATGCCGTTTACCATCAGGCGAGCGACCTGCTCGTCTCGTCACTCAATCAAATAAAATGAATACATCTTCATAACGCAGCCCGTATTCGATAACTGCTGGACGTAGGCCTCTCCTTGTGAACAATTCTAATACTTACTATGTATACACAATACACATATCTCAAATAAATATTCGTAGGTAGGCATTTTTTTCAATGTTAATAATAACGCATAAAATTATTCTAAAAATACAAAATACCCGACTGCGAACAAAATTATTGAATAGTACGAGCTGAGCGACCGCAAAACTAATCATAGTTTTGTATGTATGTAAGGGTGTTTGTGTGTATGTTTGTTACTAACCGCGGGGTGCAGCTAGTAATTATATAAACTAAATGTTTGTTATATTATTATTAAATACTTAATTGCACTAAGAAAGTACAAAAGGAGGACTTAATGCTAAAGCATTTTCTACCAATCATTTACATATAGTTAGGTACATGAGAAGGGATGTAGGCGTGCATCAAAAAACCGAAAATACAAAAAAAAAATGCGAAGATACGAATAATAATAATATAACTACAAAATCATTATAATAATAAATACATTTATAAAGTCCAAGATTACTACTATAATAAGATAATATTAATGATACATAAAGATAAAATACACAAATTACTTATTAAAATAAATGAAGTTACTGCTATAATAACTATAAGTAAATACATATATAATAAATATAATATAATAATATGAGTGACAAACATTTATGAAGGCAATGAGGCCTTGTAATAGTGTTCTCTGACAAGCCGTTTAAAAACATCCTTGGAAGATGCTTTTTGAATATTAAGGGGTAATTGGTTCCACAGCCGTACAGCAACTACTCCAAAGGAGTTGCCGACTAAGGATGTGGTATGTTTAGGGATACAAAGGCGGAGGGAATCAGTCGATCGTAGGTTAAGGTCATGGGTATCAGAAAGGAAATTAAACGAGTGTTTTAAATAAATAGGAGATCTGGTATCATTCAATATCGAGTGCAGTAAGCCGAGGATCCTAGCATGAATCCTATTTTAATGTACCTACTTTAATAGTTGCAATTGCAACATTAGACTATTAATACTTTTACATAACTTGAATAATCTAAAATTGAAAATTTTGTAAGAATCTTAAAAGACAATTGGTACTGTTTAGTTAAGAATAATATATTTTTGAAAAGGTCATTTAAAGAACTTCATTTTAATAATTAATAAATTATTAATTTATTTTTTTGTTTCGTTAGAAATACAATATGGCAGTTGTAAGCCGCCATATTTATTTTCTTGGCACTTCATATATCTTATAGCAGTCTCGTGATCAAGACGAATCCAATGATAGATACGTCATTTATCAAAATCAATCAAACCGTTTAGGCTGTAGGACGCGCCTTAGAAACGTACAATCAAACAAACATAGTATACAACCCAAACACATAACCCTCCATGCAGTCGGGTAAAAACATTTTTTTTACGGTTAACCAATTTATAAAGCTTCTATGGTTTAAAAGTGACAAGTTAACCCATTATTTCTTAATAACTCCTGGTCCAGTAAGAACTGCGCGCATGGTTACGCTCCTTCTGGATAACACCGTCTTGTTTCGTTGGAAATACTAATTGGCGTAAGCCTAAGCCAGACCTTGTTATTCATAAACACGAATTGTATTGTAGGCGAGTGCGGAGAACCAAGGTTTAATTTGAAAATTAATAATTAGGTACATTATTATGAACGTTTCTTCATACACAAAAACATTTCTTACTAATACGATTTGTATGATAATGAAAATACGCGAAAAGCTGTGAAATAATTAACGATTGAAAAAACAACTAATTGATAAAAAAATCTTTAAACATTTACTGGAATATTTCTGCGAATCGTTCCCACTGAAGTGGGAAATGATCGAAACTGCCAACAACCAAATTTTGAAAAAACTAGCAAAAAAGAAATTATGCCAATAAATTATATACCTACTGTTGGAATGTGCTTATGAAGGCGTTCAATTTGATACACATAATGTAAAAATGAAGTTTTTTTTTTGCCTTTGAATAATAGTATTTTCAAAAAAAAGATCGCCTTTGTTACTCAGGGGGATGAAAGGATTCTTACGATACGATACCCACTACGTATAAATCTGTTCAGGCATTTAAAAGTTATGGTGGAATAAAGAAACTCACATACATACAAACATACATGAATCCTAAAAACATTACACTCCTTCTTTTTGAGCAGTCGTATATAAAATCCAGTGTTTTTGCATATTCGAAGATAGGTCAAAATATAATTGTATTCGTCACATTTATTACTATTTTACCACGTTTTTATTGAGTCACTTTCTTGTTTGACTGTCTGTCTGTCGTTCCGGGTGGAATCTAGCAACTCAAATTTCGAGCACTTCCCGATTAGCTACACAACTCGACTCGATAACAACGCATTTATCTAAAATAAAATAAAAAAAGTGTAAAAAATAATAGTTTAAAAAAACAGTTAAAATAGTAAAAAATTGTTAAAATAGTTAAAAAAAAACTAAAAACTAAAAACACGCTTTATATAGAAAATCAAACTAAATATAGAAAATAAATTTTAATAATGTAAATAAGAAAAAAAAAAATTATTTCAAAAAAAAACGTGGGGTGTCAGTTAGGTAAAAAATAGCCTATACCTGAATACGAACCGATTGATACCTTACTTGTTTAAATTCGGACCAATAGAGGTGACGCTATGGTGGAATATCCGCATACATACATACATAGACTGTTAAACTCATTACCCTTCCCTTTGCTACGACGTAGTCGTGTCACAAGCATATGATTCAAAGTTAAGAAAAAAAAACTTAGTCTGCTAAAACACGTTCATTCAACTCCATAATAAAAAACCAAACAATTAAAACCAGATCGAATCTTTTAATTTCCAAAAACGAGAACACAAAGTGTTTATCCCGGTCCAGCCCCCAAATAAATAGACAACAAAAGGGCGCAGAGAAAAAGGAGTGCCATTATACAAAACGGGCTCCTTACAGGGCCATTCCTCTTCTTTACGTAACAGTTGATTAAACGTCAGGCTACGATTAATTATAACAAGAAAAATTGTGTGATCAATTACGGACGATCAACGAAAATATAGAAATGAGCGATTGTTGTGGGTGCTACCATTGTTACATAGTAGATATAATGTATGAGATACATGCCAGTTTTTTTTAAAATTATTATTCATTTATTCAATCGTCGGTCCATCGTGTGGGGTTCTCCCTACACTTCGCGTGCTTGTTCGTGGTCGCCATTCGAGAACCTTTATTCCCCAGCGTTTGCCGGTTCTGCCACAGAATAAATAATAGTACAAGGTTCTGCGAACTATATGGCCTGCCCATTGCCACTTCGACTTGCAAACTCTGAGAGCTATGTCGATAACCTTGGTTCTTCTACGGATTTCCTCATTACGGATCTTATCACGTAGTGAAACTCCGAGCATAGCTCTCTCCATTGCACGTTGTGCGACTTTGAGTTTATGTATGAGAACAATAGTTAGCAACCACGTCTCAGTTGTGGCCAGAAGTCGATGGATGGAGGTGGCACAAGATCGCTCGTCATGGCGCTCTTTGGGGGAGGCCTATGTTCAGCAGTGGACTTCTAAAGGCTGACATGATGATGATGATGATGATGATTCATTAATTATAAATAAGAATTAAAAAAAGAAGGAATACATACATTTTTACATACATACAAGTGAAGTTAAATAAAGAATGCTTTTAATATGAGTCAAAAAGTTGTTCGTCACATAGCCTATAACCAGCGGACGATGAAGGCGCTTCCAACGATACCTCATTTGTCAAATTATGATGAGTAGTTTTGAAGTTATGAAGGAACAACATACATACACACAGCTGAACATACATACATACCCACCCCCATACATACATGCTTACATACCGGTTAAAATCATAACCCTCCGTTTTGCTTCGCCGTAGTCGGGTAAAAACGGCCCTATCTTTTGTTTGCATTGACTAAGTAGTTTTATATTCTCACAGCTCCAAAGGATTGCAGATTGATATTAATTTCAACTTGTGATACCTCAGCGCGTTCCTGAGAAAAAAGGTCGTGACGGAAAGACAGACGGCCGGACAACAAAGTGATCCTATAAGGTTTTTTTTTTCCTTTTGGGGTACGGAGCCTTAAAAAGTATAAATAAAGTATAAGTAAGTATGAAGTTTAGTAAATTAAATAATAATGGTGAAAATAATCTGGACCGAGAACTGGGGTGAGATTCACGTGAGTAATTGGTGAGTTGAGTTTTGATAAGAAATTGGCAAGAGTATCGGTGAAATGTCGATCGATACTGGTTTTTACATGACTGCCCAAAAAAGGAGTGTAATGTTTTTAGGATTCATGTTGTTTGTGTGTTTGTATGTGAGTTTCTTTATTCCATCACAACTTTTAAATGCCTGAACAGATTTAGATGTATCGTTAGATTCCTTACGTACCCCGAGTAGCATAGGCTATATTTTGTTTTTTTAATTTAGTATGGCGGCAGAATAGCTGCATTTTCAAATTTGAAAAAAACTATACCTATTACACTAGTGGCTCTGTGAGCTGTAGACCTCGCGATTACAAACTTTTTCCATAAAATCTAGCGGTGCACAGTAGCGACATCTAGTTACCTTAATGTATAACTAAAATTAAGACCAGGCTCTGCTTTTTAAGGGTATTTGATCCTCATCAGATCTTCACCAAATTTTTATGAGACCAACTTAAACATATTATCTTTCAAATAAAAAATAATATTGAAATCGGATCTAATAAGGCGGAGATATTCAGTAGCCCATTTTTTTCTCCTTTTTAAGGGGAACTACCCCCCGGACCCCCTCCCCCACACCCAATCAAAAATCCCTGACGACAAAAAATATAAAAAAAAACGTTTTACCTGTACCAAATTTCTTCTAGATCGATTGAAAAATGCGACCTGTAGAGGAGAACAGCGATCCGACGGACAGACGAAAGCATTTTTGCCCAAGCTGAAACGGAGACGCTTCACTCGTGCTTCGCGCTCGCTCGGTCAAATATGGGTATCAAATTGAAGGCCTTGATGAGCACATTCCAGCAATATATTATAGTTTATTGGCATAACTCTAAACTTGTCACTTAAAGGTCTAAAATAAATAAAAAACACGACTGCCTTGACAAAAACTAAAAAGTCAAAACAATTTGGTTCGTTTTTGGCAGGGCAGTCGTATTTTTTTTACTGCCAAAAAAAGGAGTGTTTTTAGCATTCATGAATGTAAGTTTCTTTATTCCACCATAACTTTTAAATGCCTGAACAGATTTAGACGTATATGGGGTATCGTTATAATCCTTACATCCCCCCGAGTAACATAGGCTATATATTTTTTGAAAAAATCCAATGTTGCTGCAGTAACGCTCCATTTAAAAAGACGAAAAAAAAACTTCCTATTTTACAATGTGGATATCAAATTGAAGGCCTTGATAAGCACATTCCAAAAGTATATAATTTATTGGCATAATTTCTTTTTTGGCAGGGCAGGCGTGTTTTATCGTGAAACAGTATGTGGTAGACAGAATTAATGATAGCGTTGCCATAGTCATATTCATGGGGTGAGAAACCCTACAATTAACCTGAAACTCATGTAGTTAGAAGAATGTTGCACGCGATTTTTGTACTAACTCGTAACTCGAATTTCTTGAGATAAATTCGAGAATCACACTCATAGTACCCCGTAACCGTTCATTGTCCTCGAAGTAGGTTACATTAATACAAGGATTAGGGAACGAATGATAAATAAGCTCTTATCGTGCGATGATCGAACGGGGATCGTGACCTGAGGGAAGTAGGGCGCGGTAATATGTCAAAAAATATCTGTGGAAGGTCGTCTAGTCTAGGAGTCAGTTTTGTATGATCTGTTTGTTTTACAGTGAACGAACGTGTAATATTTTAACCACGTTTTTATTTATTCACCTTCTTGTTTGTTTGTCTGTCTGTCGTTTCGGGTGGAATCTTGCACCGCAAATTTCGAGCACTTCCCGATTAGCTATCCGGCTTAAACTTTCAGGGAAGCTCCACAATCGATAACAAAGCAATTAAAAAAAACGAATTAAAAACATAAAATGTGACAAAACATTTAAAAAAAAGACATTAATGCATTTTTATTTATAACACGCTATATTAGCTTCACCTGTATGTATGTTTGTATGTACACCATTAAACCGAACTAAAAAGTAAATATAAATATCAATATCAGAATAAAGTGAACGAGAAATAATAAGCGTGGGGTGCTTTGTTCGACATTCTTACACTAACTCTAATTCGAAATAGAAATAGTAACATAAATAAATATAAATACAATAATTAATATCGAGCACTCCACGCTTCTATTATTATGATATGAATTTTTTCGTTAATCACTTTATTTTTAAATTAAATTTATTTTTTTAATCTAATGCTGCTTGTTTCTTAACTCGTTTAAAATTCCCATCCTCGACCCGCGAGGGCTGTGAGAACGAGGTACGGGAATTTAGGAAATTGGCTGTAAGTAGCATTTTCCTGTGTAATATCACCGACTACTCCGATCACCAAGACGCAACTATTTTAATCATCGGTGAGAAAGTCTAACACAAAAAAATACCTACGATATCTATCTATATTTATAGTAAAGTAACAAAAAGTCTGTCTTACAAAGAAAATAATTATACAGAATGTGGTCTAGGGGACTTAAAACAAGACATAAGTTCAAAAACGAAAACCCGACTACGGTCGGTTTAAAAATAGCCTATGGCACTCTAGCGATGAATACGAATCGATTGATATACCTAGCTTGTCAAAATCAGACTAAGTTTTAGTTTGAACACATAACCCTTCCTTTGCTTCGGTGTAGTCTCGGTTTTGTTCGGTGCACTCTATAAATGAAGACGAATCAATTGACACCTCGCTCGTTGAAATCGGACCAATAGGGGCGACGCTATGGTGGAACATCCACATAACCACATACATATATACATACATAGACTTTTAAACTCATTATCCTTCCCTTGCTTTGCCGTAGTCGGGTAATAAACTAGGTACTGAACAAGAAAAAAAAATGGTGTCTGTTGGTCTGTGTGTAAGTTCACGCATCATGTAAAAACTGCTGGACCTATTGAAATGCGGTTTTCTCTGATGGATAGCTCAGGTTTTGACCTAAAATCTGGTGCACTTTGTATCTCAATCCAATAAGTAAAAGCCGAGCAGTCGATAAACTATTTAACTGCTGAAATAATTTTGATAAAATGTAGTATATTGTCACATAAAGGTACTTTTAGTCCTGGATTATCACATAATACCCAAGTTACTTTTAACCCATAAAAATGACCTCAGGCAAAGCCACGGGCACAGCTAGTTTACATAATAAAATTAAAATTACTACGTGAATGCCTAAAATTAATTAAAAAATGAAAAATCATTACGTCGCGCGCAAAGGTTGCCAGTATCAAGGGACTCCATTCCCCGCATCAAAAACCTTTAACTTTCTAATACAAAATTATTTTACCAACAAAGGCTTATCAAACAACAATATACTATATCCCGATAATACCTCGCAAAGGGTGAAAGGGGGCAATTTTAATTACTAAACATAATTGGAAACCCTTTTGCTAATCAAATGGGTAAATTTCGACGTTTATAAAAGTTTATGTGTGATTGCGGTGGGCGCTGTTTCAGACTTTTTGTGGGTAGTATTTAAAAGTTAAATTTGTACTTTTAATTGTATCATCATCATCGTCATCAGCCTGCATTACTTAGTCCACTGTTGGACATAGGCCTCTCCTAATGCGCGCTACCTCTGGCCGGAGGGCGTCTTACACTACTTTGCGCCTATACGCGGTCTCCACTCAAGATCTCGTCTGCCCCATCGGTTCTTCGACTTAATATGTGACCAGCTCATTGCCACATCAGATTGCTAATTCTTTGAGCTATGTCGGTGACCTTCGCTCTCTGCCGGATCACCTAGTTTCGGATTCGATCCCTCAGAAGCCCCGAGCATAGCACGTTCCATAGCTCGCTGAGCGACTTTAAATTTGTGGATCAGCGTCACAGTCAGTGTCCACGTTTCGGCTCCGCATATCATTTAATTATATCATTTAAAAAAACGTAATGAGGGCACATAAAAATATAAAGACGGTGTATTCGCTAACAATGTGTTTACATAAAATCACATCAGCCCGAAGAAGTCCACGTAACGCTGAAGTGGCAAAGGGCCGGTCACATATATCATAGAACCGACAACCGTTGGGGTAAACGAGTGGAGACCGCGTTTAGGCAAACGAAGTGTAAGGCGCCCGCCAGCCAGGTGGAGTGACGACTTGCGGCTGACAGCGACTAGATGAGGAGAGCTGAAGATCGGGCTCAGTGGCGCTCGCCAGGAGAGGCCTAAGACTAAGAACATTTGATGATCATCATCATCATCGGATGCTTGCTGTTTGCAACCAGAAGAAAGTCTTCGCATTCAGGCGCCAGACAATAATACGTATTTTTTCGACAAAATTGCCGCCGCGCCTTCCATCTCGCTCGATCTAATCTTTCGGGAAAACAACACAACTTGTAAGAGTTATTGGTCGAAATGTGATGAAAGGTAATAAATAATAAGAGGCAATGTACGTATAACTGAGTTACACGAGTACGAGTATACAGGGAGCCAATTAAGGGATGGGAGGTAGACGAAGTTTGTGCCGTCGAAGTGGGTTGTTTTCGGTAGATTTCCTTATGTGATGAGAGCTTTTATTTAACTTGGAATGTTTGTATGTATTTAAGATAGTTTAGCTCAAATCTCTTTGTTCAGTTCCGATGACAATTCATTTTCATGGTAAGCATGACCTGAATAGACATCCAGGTAGCTCCAGATAAAGGAACTCTTCAACGGTCAACAGATCACGAAATTTTGATTACGCATTTTATTATGGTTTTTTTTGTTTTACCATGACATGGTTGGTGCACCCAGGGTTGGGTCCTGACTAGGGAAATTCTGAATGGTTCACAGCTTAGACACGAAATGTTGTATACGCATTTACTTGTGATAGCTCGTTCTAAGTTTCACCATGACGTGGCTACTGCATAAAAGCTTATTTAAATGTTTTAAAATTAACTCATTTGACACATAAATTATAGCAATTGGTAAGACGGTTCCAAGTGCTCGTCATAATGGTTTTGGTCATACACATTTTTCATGTATTGTGTACAGTTTTCTGTTAAAGTGGAAAACATCGCTATAGTATACATTCAGAGGCGCGGGAGCGTGACACTCGCCTTGGAGGATACATTTTAACTTCTCTCTGTAACGAACGCCTCTCGATAGATAAAAGAACTCCATATATTTTGCCAAATTGTCCATACATTACAATCTAGAATTTCTGTACCACTGTACTAACTAGCTATAGGCATTCTAGATGGCAATGCCTGCCACCAAGGTTTTTATCGTCGTTTTAATCAAGTATTTACCTTATCACTGGACACTCAATAACAGCCGGGACTGACAGCTTAAGGCCAGGTGTCGATGTTTTTTTTGTCCCTCTCATCCGTGATCAAGTAGAGCGGGAAAAATGATACATCTCTGAAGTAAAATTTAAGGTTTTTATTTATTTGTAGGAAAACTCAAGCTTTAAATAAAAAAGTGTCTGATCATTATCTCAATAATAATAAGCTCTTTCTCTTGGTATATCTTTGATATTATTTAGTGACGGAATCTCTTTCCAATCAATGTTCTAAGCATAAAGTAGTTGTTACCTTTGATATTATTTAGTGACGGAATCTCTTTCCAATCAATGTTCTAAGCATAAAGTAGTTGTTACCTTTGATATTATTTAGTGACGGAATCTCTTTCCAATCAATGTTCTAAGCATAAAGTAGTTGTTACCTTTGATATTATTTAGTGACGGAATCTCTTTCCAATCAATGTTCTAAGCATAAAGTAGTTGTTACCTTTGATATTATTTAGTGACGGAATCTCTTTCCAATCAATGTTCTAAGCATAAAGTAGTTGTTACCTTTGATATTATTTAGTGACGGAATCTCTTTCCAATCAATGTTCTAAGCATAAAGTAGTTGTTACCTTTGATATTATTTAGTGACGGAATCTCTTTCCAATCAATGTTCTAAGCATAAAGTAGTTGTTACCTTTGATATTATTTAGTGACGGAATCTCTTTCCAATCAATGTTCTAAGCATAAAGTAGTTGTTACCTTTGATATTATTTAGTGACGGAATCTCTTTCCAATCAATGTTCTAAGCATAAAGTAGTTGTTACCTTTGATATTATTTAGTGACGGAATCTCTTTCCAATCAATGTTCTAAGCATAAAGTAGTTGTTACCTTTGATATTATTTAGTGACGGAATCTCTTTCCAATCAATGTTCTAAGCATAAAGTAGTTGTTACCTTTGATATTATTTAGTGACGGAATCTCTGTCCAATCAATGTTCTAAGCATAAAGTAGTTGTTACCTTTGATTTTATTTAGTGTCGGAATCTCTTTCCAATCAATGTTCTAAGCATAAAGTAGTTGTTACCTTTGATTTTATTTAGTGACGGAATCTCTTTCCAATCAATGTTCTAAGCATAAAGTAGTTGTTACCTTTGATTTTATTTAGTGACGGAATCTCTTTCCAATCAATGTTCTAAGCATAAAGTAGTTGTTACCTTTGATTTTATTTAGTGACGGAATCTCTTTCCAATCAATGTTCTAAGCATAAAGTAGTTGTTACCTTTGATTTTATTTAGTGACGGAATCTCTTTCCAATCAATGTTCTAAGCATAAAGTAGTTGTTACCTTTGATTTTATTTAGTGACGGAATCTCTTTCCAATCAATGTTCTAAGCATAAAGTAGTTGTTACCTTTGATTTTATTTAGTGACGGAATCTCTTTCCAATCAATGTTCTAAGCATAAAGTAGTTGTTACCTTTGATTTTATTTAGTGACGGAATCTCTTTCCAATCAATGTTCTAAGCATAAAGTAGTTGTTACCTTTGATTTTATTTTCTATCGAGTGAATTGTTACTAATCATGTTATTGTGTTACAAAGTACGAGATAATATGTCAAATTTTGATGTACCTAATACCAATTTCATAATTCTGGGTTAATTATAAAAGAAAATACAGACGTTCAAAAATAATCAAAAATTGCTGAAAATGCTAGAACCGGGCATGCTCTCCGAAGGTCGGATGTCAGTGAATTTTTTGTCCCTCTCATCCGTGATTAAGTAGCGGGAAATATGATACACTGAGCGATGGATAACCGCACAAAACATAGAAAAGTAATTGGTCTCCGGCATTATCTTTCATAATGTGTGTGTGTAGTGTGTGTGTGTGTGTGTGTGTGTGCGTGTGCGTGTGCGTGTGTAATTTGTCGCTCTCCACATTGCACTAAAATAAAAATAAAGCGGTTTCCAAGTCATAAAACAGCGAACTTAACGATTTCAAATAATTCCAAACTGTCAAACGCAGACAGGATAAAAATACTTATTACACTTTTAAGCACTTTTGGGGATCCGTGATCACCGTGATGGTTTTAAAAAAGCGCTTCAGTGAGAAGGGGAGTTAATGGTTGGATTTTATACTTTAAACGCCTTGAGATAAGCTTTATTATTATTTTTTACGCAAATTTAGTGACAAGAAGCCCTGTCACTAAATTAGAATGTTAGAACCCTTGGGTGGTTCTTACACCCAGTAAATGTCATTATTTGCCCAGCGTTACTGCTGCCGACTGTAATTATTTGTTTTCTCGAAGATGAAAATATATCATAATTGTTTTGAGTTTTTTTTCATATATTAATTTAAAGATATATAACTAAGAACACTTTATTGTTTTTTATTTTTTTTGGGTTATCCTGATATTGTGGGGAAACGCTGTTAACGTTAGCCATAAACCAAAAAGAAAAAAAAAGCAAACGCTGCTAACGTTAACCATAAAACAAAACGAAAAAGAAGAGAAACTCTGCTAACGTTAACCATAAAACAAAAAGAAAAAAAACAAACGCTGCTAACTTTAGCCAAAAATCAAAAAGAAAAAAAAGCAAACGCTGCTAACGTTAACCATAAAACAAAAAGAAAAAAAAACAAACGCTGCTAACTTTAGCCAAAAACCAAAAAGAAAAAAAAAGCAAACGCTGCTAACGTTAACCATAAAAAAAAAGAAAAAGAAGATAAACGCTGCTAACGTTAACCATAAAACAAAAAGAAAAAAAAACAAACGCTGCTAACTTTAGCCATAAACCAAAAAGAAAAAAAAGCAAACGCTGCTAACGTTAACCATAAAACAAAAAGAAAAAGAAGAGAAACGCTGCTAATGTTAACCATAAAACAAAAAGAAAAAAAAAACAAACGCTGCTAACGTTAGCCATAAATCAAAAAGAAAAATAAATACTTGTACGCATCATATCTTCAGAAGTCCACTGCTATTTAATGCAGAAATCATTTTTTATGTGACAACTTGATAAGGATTTGTGGCCCAATTTTGGATGTACCATAAGTAGGTACTAAACTGTAATCTTTAATTTATACTACTTACAAATTTTATACATGAACTTTTCTGTTTTTAAATAAAAAAAAATATACCATACATGGTCTGTGTGTCTTTATTTTTCTCATAATCTTATTTTTACCATGTTGTACCAATCTATATACTTACAATAAAATTGTAGGTCTAATTCTGTACACTGAAGATATTTAGTAATTTTTTTTTGGAGACTGTTCTATGTTTGATACTGAAGCCAGAACTGTTATTTTTTCATTCTTGACTGTCTGTCTGTCTGTCTGTCTGTATCTTGGCTAGGCATCATGCCGAATTTACTGAATGAATTCAAATGAAACTTGGCATAATTTAAGTTCATACTTTGAGGTAGGACACTGGATACTTTTCATCCTAAAAAATTAAAGGGTTCCCGCAGAATAGGGTTGTAAGTTCTTTAAAAGAACACGTATCACGTTGAAACTACTGGACAGATGTTGATGCAACTTGGCACAGTCATAGTTTATAATGGTGCTCTCTTCTCTAACGGGCGTATTTCCGAAGCACCAGTAGAGACAGAAGGGTATTTCCTTTTGCAGTGTGAGATTTGACTCTGTTGGCACATAAAAGGGAAATTTCCTTTTCAAACTCAAAGAATACTAAAAAGATCTAATCAATCCAAATTTAGATAAACTATCTAAATTTGGATTGATTAGATCTTTTTATAATATTTTATGTATTTCTCTTTGTGTTAATTTTGACTTGTAAAAGTGCTATTATTTTTGCCTATTTACAATAAAATACTTTGATTTTGACTTTGACTTAGAAGCCGAGCAATTGATATAAATATATCTGACTACTGAAAAAAAATTGATCAAATGTTGGTATACTGGTATTTTAGGTCCTGGAATAGCACATTATGGTACTTTTAATCTAAAGAAATGACCACGCGTGCGAAGCAGCGGGTACAGCTAGTATTGAAATAAAATTGATTGAATTGAAATTCTGTTGTCCATTTTCTTTATTCTCTTTGCTTGTTCTCCGTGTATTTAACTCAATGGGTTGCCGCACTGCCGAAAATAGGGGTGCCAAAAAAAAAACAATCGCGGAAAGGCAGCAGTCAATAGGTTAAGAAATCTGGAACTACGAGGGCCTTGGTCTCATACCACCTGCACTTAAAACACTCCTGGAGCTCCTTCCTCATCCTATTCTTCATAAATATATCCACAAAGATGTCATTTTACGATCAAACATACTTTTACGAGACTGCAACTGTTAATTCCCGAGCTTGACTACGAATATACTCAAAGTCGGCAGTCAATTGGTTAAGAAATCCGGAACTACGAGGGCCTTGGTCTCATCCCACCTGTACTTAAAACACTCCTGGAGCTCCTTCCTCATCCTATTCTTCATAATAATATCCACAAAGATGTCATTTTACGATTAAATATACTTTTACGAGACTGCAACTCTTAATTCCCGAGCTTGACTACGAATATACTCAAAGTCGGCAGTCAATTGGTTAAGAAATCCGGAACTACGAGGGCCTTGGTCTCATCCCACCTGCACTTAAAACACTCCTGGAGCTCCTTCCTCAACCTATTCTTCATAATAATATCCACAAAGATGACATTTTACGATTAAACATACTTTTACGAGACTGCAACTCTTAATTCCCGAGCTTGAGGAAATATTTTCAACATTTTCTTTATGGGTGCAATAAAGTTGTCGGGTTGCGAGCTTTATTATCTTCTGTAGCTTGGATATAGTTATTTTTGTAACTAGCTGTATACCGACGGTTTGCCCGCTTGGGTTTGTATATACATTGTCGTTAGTCGAGAAACACTTCACACTCACACTAATAATTGACCGAGCGAGCGCGTTTCCGTTTCAGCTTGGGCAAAAATTATTTCTGTCTGTCCGGCTGTTCTCCTCTACAGGTCGAATTTCTTAACCGATCTAAATGAAACTTGGTATACAGGTTAAACGAATTTTTAGTTGTTTTTTGTAGTCGTGGTTATTTGTACTTCCTCCAAAAAATGGCAAAAAGGGGTCTACTGAATATCTCCGCCTTATTAGATCGGATTTTGATGGTTTTTATTTTATTTGAAAGGAAGTAACTTTTAAATGGGTCTCATAAAAAAAAAATCGTGAAGATTTGATGAGGATCTTCGGCGTGATGAGCAGAATAGCTCCTCAAAATGCAGTAAATTGCTCACTTTTATGTTTCTACCTGTGGATTCAGCCCTTTGCCCACTAGGTAGGGATTGATGAAGCACCTTGGTTATAAATGTTAGTTTTACAATAAGAAGACTTTAAGCTGGAGCAAGAGAGGTGTCACTGTAAACAGCCGCCACATGTCGCACCTGCGGTTCGCTGACGACCTCATCCTGGTAGCTGAGACCGCTGTTGATCTCCAACTCATGCTGACTGAGTTGCACGAAGCGTCTGCGAGCGTCGGTTTAAGGATGAACATGTCCAAGACCAAGGTTATGACAAATCTTCCGTCACGAAGACCTAATGTAATCGTCAATAGCTGCCCCTTAGAGGTAGTCGACGAGTGCATTTATCTTGGACATTGTTTGTCTTTTAAACGGGGCTCCCAGCTGAAGGAGATCGCTAGGCGAGTCCAGCTCGGATGGGGTGCCTTTGGAAAACTGGAAGATGTTTTCAAATCTAAACTCCCCCAAAACCTGAAGAGCAAGGTGTTAAACTTTGGAATGAATGCAGCTAATTTTGATCAGGGCTAAATAGTGTGTCATTCAGGACCGATAAAAGGTACTTCTGTAACAATGACATCAAAATGCGTCCAGTAATTTTTACTAAATGCGAATGCAAACAGACGAAAGACGATCTTCTAACAAGACATAAGTTCAAAAAATATACCAAAAAATAGCCTATGATACTATACCTCAAGACGAATCGATTGACACCTCGCTTTTCATAATCGGACCAATAGGGGCGTCGATATGGGGGAACATACCACATGCCCATACATATATAGACTGTTAAACTTACTACCCGTCCCTTGCTCCGCCGTAGTCGGGTAAAAACTGTTGATTGCCTTTGTTCTCTTACAAGACATTTTCAATAATTATTTTCGCTTACGTACAAACTCGAACATCTTTCTTGTTTTGTTATATGTAT
Source organism: Alsophila aescularia (assembly GCA_946251855.1). Classification (NCBI taxonomy): domain Eukaryota; kingdom Metazoa; phylum Arthropoda; class Insecta; order Lepidoptera; family Geometridae; genus Alsophila; species Alsophila aescularia. Next base: position 55,079,452 of record OX276373.1, read on the forward strand.
TTATGGATTTTGTTACAAAGTGGATGTTCATGGCTAATTAGTTTTTATGTTTGAATATAATTATAATAAAATCTAATTAAATTTCCTGTCAGAAGAATGCGGACTTTATTTTTATTGTAAGCAGTGACAAGATATTAAATGTAAATTACCGATAAAGGCCCGGTAATGTGTTTATCAGCCTGTATATGTATGTATGTATGTCTATTCCTTTGTGGCACTATATACACCAAACGCGAGGACCAATTTTGATGATTCTCACGTCAATCGTTTTGTCTTAATCTTGCGAGTGCTACTAAAAACATGACATTAATCAAAATTAAATATGGCGACAACCACACGCCATATAGGTAGTGAAAAAGAAAAAAACTGACGACGAACTATATCTTTGAATAGGTACTTGGAAATCATCTTTAGGTTCCTCATATTATTTTATCTAACAATTTAAAGTTGTTTAGCAACTATTTTCACTAATCTATACTTATAATAAAGCAATAGGATTGTCTGTAAAAGAAGATAATTGAAAAAGAAATGGTCTAGGGTACATAAAATAAGCTACTGAACAAGAGTACAGCTTAGGGTTTGCCTTATAAACTTGTGTACTTATTATCTCAATCCGATGAGTAGGCACCGAGCAATCGATACAATCTTTTTGACGAGTGGATGAATTTTGTATGTTGGTATATTGGTATTTTAGGTCTTGGATTAGTAACAGAATTCTTTTAAACTAGAGAAATGGCCACGCGTGCGAAGCCGCGGGTACAGCTAGTATAAGATAAAATTAAATTAGGTACTATGTACTTATTTTATGTATGAAAAATATATATTCGGAAACTATCCAAATAATGCTTACTTGGACGTACATCATGCCTAAAAACTTGCTCTGTAAACTATTAATTGGTCACCTTATATAGTACGTCTTGTGGCGGTCGGGACTAAACTTGTCGCCTCACAAAATCTTCTAATGAACACATTGCTACATAAATAAGACTAAAAAGGATAGCCCCCGACTCCCTGCTTCTGGATGTTGTTTACGTTACAGGTCTAATACTTATTGGTTAGAACAACTGAACATCTATATTTCGGCGGCGGTCGGGACATAAATATATCTTACCGTGACGCTTCGTAAGTAGGTAATTTACAAAGAAATTTAATTTTTCTGATCGCCAGGTATCAGAATAAATGCTTCCATAAACTCTCGCCACCCAAAACACGCCGTGTCGAAAACAAAACAGACGCAAACAGTGCTGAATCTATCGGCAAAAATCATACCACTGACGAATCTGACGATGATCGAAGTCAGTGTCTTTGTTCGAAAAAATTGTAGAAAATTGTTGTTATTACACGACTGCCCAAAAAAGGAGTCTAGTGTTTTTAGGATTCATGTATGTCTGTATGTATGTATGTATGTTTGTATGTATGTGAGTTTCTTTATTCCACCATAACTTTTAACAGATGTAGACGTATGGGGTATCGTTCGATGCAGAAAAAAATATTTTTTTTTTATAAAATTCAATTTTTCTGCATTACGGCTGCATTTTCAAATGTTTTTTTATTTTATTTTTTAATTTTACTATAGGTACCTATGGGTATCAAAAAGAAGGCCTTGATAAGCACATTCCAACAATATATAATTTATTAGCATAAGTTCATTTTTGGCAAGGCAGGTGTGTTTTTTTAGCTTTTAAATGGCCTTTACGCTAGATATTTTAATTTGTTTTTTGTTTATTCTATAAATAAAGGGGTTTATACTCCACGTTACGAATAAAATGAAGCGTATGTTTTGAAGTCATTTTTTTCGTTGATGGTTTCAATTAGCGTGGAATGACCCCAATATGATAATAAAAATTACTTTGAACTCCTCAAAATACTATCCGGTGCTGGGAGTTACCAGCACTCCCTTTCGTCACATTTCTGCTGTCCTCATTAATCAATAGCAAGTCGCCATAATTGACTTGCCAACTTCCCCTGCACTAAATACCTTCAACTTGACGCGTGGCTTTTTCCCAACTGTGCCGGGAGTTTTTCACGCTGGCATGGCATCCCAGGGTGGAGTTTTTATTACCGTTGATACTTTTACTTTACTTTGTTTAATTACTTACAGGACTTATTTTTAAGGGTTTAAAAAATGATTTTCACTTCTCTAAGCTCGTTAAGTTCTTGTTTATGCCGGGTGTAGGCGAAATAAAAATGCATTTTATGCTGTAATGCATTAAAGTGTTTTACTGGTCTATGAGTCTCCGAACCGAGCAGTGAATCATCACAGAATAAATAACTAGTTTAAAAGCTAAAAATACACGCCTGCCCTGCCAAAAAAGAACTATATACTGTTGGAATGTGCTTATCAAGGCCTTTAATTTGATACCCAAATTGTAAAATTCGAAGAAAAAATATATTTTTCTTATTTGAAAACAGAGCCATACTGTTATATACTGCCGGCATAATGACTTTTTTCAAAAAAGTATAGCTCTGTGGGATGTATGGATTCTAACGATACCACATACGTCTGAATCTGTTCAGGCATATACAAGTTATGGTGGAATAAATAAACTCACATACAAACAAACATACATACATACATACAAACATACATGAGTCTTAAAAACATTACACTCCTTTTTTTGGGCAGTCGTGTAATTATAGGTTACTTATAGAAAGATTAAGTGGCGGGAAAGTAGCCCTCATCTTATCTTAACAGTATTAAAAATGTTTGGTTATTTAAAATATCATTATTTCATTTCCTCGCAGTCGAAGTGAATAGCAGAGTTATAAAACAAGGCATTTTATCCTCGACTTCAATATCTTTTCTCGCCTTCGGCTCGGGCGGGTAAATGTCTCGGATAAATGGCTTGTTTCATTCACTTCTTGCACAATCCAATTTTTGTTGTTTGGATGGTTAGTTCGTTACTGAATGTTGTTAGTTTTGTAAACATTTTAAGTTTAAATTATTATATTTCATAAAATTATATTATAATAAAATTTTACTATTAACCCTAAAGTAATAGTAATAGTATTAGTTTAAATAGACACTACTAACTGGTTCTTTTTCTTGTGTGTTATCTGTGAGAAGGCAAAAATGCGATAATTCCCGCAGGCACGAAGCAAGTAAGCATACCACGGCCACGCAAGCATTCAGTCATTCAAGAGATGGAAGACAACGTTCGCTCCTCCGCGGCGCAACACCCGTCTTGTGAATCAAAAGCCATATTTTGGTTATACTTCCACGATGGCTGGTCCAGCCATAATATAAGACTATTCGCATGAATAAATAATTTACGCAATAAAAAATAATTTACGCAAGAAAAAATAATTTACGCAATAAAAAATAATAAATAATTTACGCAATAAAAACCCAGTGATTTATACAGAACTAACCTATGTAGTGCAACGTGTCCAGTTTTTGGTGAAGCCACGTTACCAAAATGATCGAATATGTATGGAAGCCCCATTGCATCACTTTGGTCACAGTCATGTTGCTTCGACCAGACGCTCCGCAGACGTTAATATTCTACTAGCAACCTGCCCCGACTTCGCACGGGTGTATTTTAGAAAAAAAAGGTAAAAAATTATCTAACTGATGGTGAAAGCCGCATCAAAATGCGTTGCGTGGCTTAGGAGGAGTTAGTTGATCTACAGACAGAGAGACGCAGAAAGCAACTTTGTTTTATACTATGTAAGTTCAAAACTAAAACCTTACAGTGGGGTAAAAAATGCCTATGACACTCTTGTGAAGAAGACGAATCGATTGATACCTCGCTTGTCAAAATCGAACCAAGTTTTTAGGTTAAACACATAACCCTTTCTTTAATTCGCCGTAGTCGGGTAAAAAAATAGCATAGGACACTTTATAAAAGAAGACGAATCGTTTGACACCTCGCTAATCAAAATCGGATCAAGTATTTCGTTTGAACTCATAACCCTTCCATTGCTTCGCTATAGCCGGGTAAAATAATAGCCTATGAGCCTATGACACTCTATATCTAAAGACGAATCGATTGACACCTCGCACGTCAAAATCGGACCAATAGGGGCGACTCTATGCTGGAACATGCACATACCCACATACATAAATACATACATACATACATATACTGTTAATCTCATTGCCCTTCCCTTGCTTCGCCGTAATCGGGTAAAAATCAAATATTTCCTCGTTATAACATTAGTAGATTGATTGATACATTAAGTTCTGGAATAACACAAGATAATTTTCATCATCATCATCATCATCATCCATCATCATTGTCCACGTGGCTAAAACCGCTGAACGTAGCTAATTATACATACAATAAAGGATGCTAAAATCGATATTCACCCTCGCCGTTTTCAACAACCAAGTGGGTTCGCATTTGCGTCGTCATATGGACGATTACCTTTAATATGAAAAGGCACTTGAACGTCGGTTGGACCGCAACTAAGCGTTCTAAATTCAAATGTAATGAGCGGTTACCCGGGACCCGTTTCCTGATATCGATAGTTCCTACCCGATAGGTCAGGAGCGGGTGGTCTGGGTGACTAACCTCTTTCATGAGAAACAAAATACTGAAAAAAATGCATAGTAGTAATTTAAAGAAAAACAGAGACAATAAAGAAAAATTAGCGTGCCTTTACAGTAGTTGCATATGATGTGTTAACATCTGACATCTCAAATTGGTAATAAGCTACATTAACATACTCTAGCGTCACGCGCGTTCATTGGTGAAATCAAATAACGCGCGCTTCCCCGACTTCCTGTTACATTGTTTAACACATTGTTAATTATTTTTTTATATTGCAACATTATTTTTATAAATACACAACTGTTTTAGTTTCTGAATTTATTTAATTTAAAAAAACTTGTTCTTTACCCTAATTACTTTTGGTATATATTGTTAGTTTTTAAGTACCCTAGTATTTTATTTAATTTTCTTCATTGTACAGTCATTTTTACAACTCTAACTGCTTTATTATAAGTATATATAGATGATGAAGAAGCGTAACGCTTCTTTCTTCTGTATGGTATTTCTACCTTAGAAGGGTGGCGATTTGCCGATCGTCTGGTTGTACGGTGATATGGTGTTATTAATCAGATGACGATATATTACAATCAATATGCGATAGCTCTCCTACTATACTAGTCTCCATCAATATAAATAGTCTTCTCATAACTAACTTTTAATATTTCGGAAATAAAGTTGAATTTCCGTTAACAGCACCACTTTACATGTGTGCGTAAGTTTCTAATATTTCTTGCCCGTCAATAATTGTCAAGTTCCCAGTCAGTAATGACGGTATGTATGTGTGTGTATGTATTTATGGTGGTATGCTCTGTTTGTATAAACAGTATGGGCATGTTATGAAATATTTTACTTGGTTTTAGTTTAGCACTACATAGACAACTGCATTATATTCACGTACTCTAGAATAAAAAATAAGTAAAAAAATCTGCCATCAAGACTCTTTTGGGGTGTTCGGTAATAGATTTTTAGTGCCAGTTTCTATCTAAGGTAAGCTCTTTTATCACCTTTGACCTTATGGTTACTTAAACCGTATGTGAGACCGTATCATAAAACACTAGCCAAAAGTCAATAAAAAATAAACAGCTCAAAAGAACGAAGCGTTTTGCTTCTTCAGTGTTTCCGGTAAAATATAACACAGGTGTGTTCAATTCTAGAGTGAATAGGTACTACTAGGCAAACGTGCTACACCTTCGACCACATCAACATTTCTATCAGGTGAGATCGTGGTCAAACGATTGCCTAATCCATACCAATATATAAAAGTGAAACGTTATCTGTTTGTTTGTTTGTTTGTTTGGGGAGCTTTCAAGCGATAACGGCTGGACGGATTTTGATGAAATTTAGAATGGAGATAGCTTAAACCCTGGAATAAAACATAGGATACTTTTTATCCCGGCAAATTGTTAGTTTCCACGGGAAAACTGGAAAATGTTGATTACTCACTGTAAGGAATGGTTGTCATCACAGAATGGTCTGTGGTTGCCATGGAAACGAAATAACGAGTCTGTCAAAATACATCAAGAGTGGTGCTATACCTACTTTGCATTGGTTGTTAATATCCTAGAAGAACAAAGAAAGCTTTTTAAACAGTAGTCGGCGCGGATGACGTCGCGGGCGGGAAAACTATTACTATATAAAAAGACTTGCGTGGATCTTAATAAAAATATCTCAGGCCAAAGTTACTGCAAAGACGGACAGAATACATCATTATTTTATTATTATTTGGGCCACATTTAAACATTGTCGCCGCATTTCTGTGTATTGTTGCTTTGATTACATATTAAATGTCCTGAGTTCTCATACTGCTCAACAATAATAGAGTGTCATCTCCATGTGTGCGCGTTCCCTTATTAATTACAGGTCTCTTATTCCAGTGCTCGTTATCTGTTTTTAAGGCTGTAATGAGGGTGTTGTTAGACAAGATTCCTGAGGGATCAGCATTTAGAACTGTATTAAAATGCCATTGCATCTGGTTTCGGGTTCAGTTGTTTGTAATTAATGTGCTTAATTAGATCAAAGTAGTTGTAGGTTGAGTTTTTATGACTTACTTGATGTCTCTGGGACGCACAGGCAGAGGAGTGTTACACGTTCTTACAATAATGCAGAACTGAGCACAGTCTACAGACGAATGGTACAAGGGAGAAGGAAGAGCCTTATTACCCGACTATGATGAAGCAAGCGGAGAGTAATGAAGTTAACAGTCTATTTTTGTATTTATGTGGATGTTCCATCATAGCGTCGCCCCTATTTGTCCTATTTTGCCAAGCGATTCGTCTTCATCGCAAGAGTGTTATAGGCTATTTTTAACTGACTTCAAAAAGGTGGAGGTTCTCAATTCGAGCCGTAATGTTTTATATTATATTTCAGACTTCCGGCTCAGAACTTCGTTGTATGTGAACCGATTTAGAAAATTATTTTTTTGTTGCAAGGATATATTTTCAGATTGGTTCCATAGAAATTTTATCAAAATTGGTTCAGTAGTTATTTTTCTACCAGTTTAATAATAAGAAAAATTTGGATCGAGCGTTCGCGAAGTATGAGCGTTTGAAGTCGGTTGTTTACGTTTTTGTCAAAAAATAATTTACCCGACCGTAGTCGGCTTTTAGTTTTTGAACTTATGTCTTGTAGAAGATCGTCTTTCGTCTGTTTACATTCGCATTTTGTCAAAATTACTGGATGCATTTTGATGTCAATGTTACAGGAGTACCCTTACTATTTAGCCCCGATCCAAATTAGCTGCATTAATTCCAAAGGAATTCCAGCCATGTCAGAGGCCCTCGGGCAGGCTGACAAACTCTGACACCAGAGGGCAGCACTACCTCATACGACAAACAAAGAATAAATTACAAAGGAACATCAACATCCGTTCAGTCGGTGTTTTTTGTTGACTTCTTTTATTTTCAAGTAAAGTAAATCAGAAATTACTAATGTTTAGGTTAGCAAAAGAAACTAAAGTTATAATAACTAAACCACAGTTGAAAGAATTAATTTTTAGCCATACAAAATTAAGATATCTGGCAAAATCTAGCATTTCCTGTGCCATTTTATTTTATATCTTGGCTACATTCCAGATAAATAATGGCAACCGTTTTTCTAAGCTCAGCTGTAGTACGAAACAAATGTGCAATCTTTGAAATTTTAAAAAGCTTTTATTTAACTTCTCTTGTATCTATCTATGTGTCTATCTATGTATATATCTATGTATCTATCTATGTATCTATCTATGTATCTATCTTTGTATCTATGTATCTATCTATCTATGTATCTATCTATGTATCTATCTATGTATATATCTATGTATAGATCTTTGTATCTATGTATCTATCTATGTATAGATAGATAACTCTTTATTGAAACACACAAATAAAAATCTACAATCACAAATAAACTAAAAAACAAAATTAATAATAAAGTGTCACAATGGGCGGTCTTATCGCTCAGAGCGATCTCTTCCAGACAACCGTGCATAGAAAGGAATAACGGAGGTAATAGGGACGGTGGTTTCAACCAATAAATAAATACATAAACCATAAATAAGCACTTAAAAATATGTAGGTATGTATCTATGTATGTATTTTATCTGTCCTGGAATCTTGCAATTCAAATTATGAGCACTTCCCGATTAGCTATCTGGCTGAAACTTTCAGGGTAGCTCACAAACTGATGACCATGCAACAAAAAAAAGAAAAAAGAAAAACTTTAAAATGTTAAAAGTGAAAATTCAAACAGAAAAAAAAAAACAAAAAATGGGGGAAAAAAGGAGAAAAAAAAAACAAAAACGTAAAAGTTACAAAGCAACAAAAACAACTTTTTTAACTACTTACGAGTATACTTGTTATTGTAGAGATCGTTTGACCAACATCTTTGTACTTTTTTATAACGGACTAGGCAATTAAGCTATAATCACGATCACACCTGATGGAAAGCGATGAAGTGGCCGAAGATATGACATTATATCTATTCATAGACTTGAATCTATACCATATCATATATCTATATCTATTGACTTGTATCTAATTTTAAACTTTCGATTCGAACACATAGTACAAAACCAAATGCCAACTACCATCGTTGTCTCCAACTACCCGTTGGAGACAACGATCGCCCTTCTCGACGCTGACACCCGGTACTTCTCAACTACTCTACAAAAGTCCAGAGCGATTTTTTGGCACAAAAAAAGTGTGTTCACTCTTGGGAAACACACTTGTGTGGGAATCTTGCAAGCCCGTTTTTAGACAATTTCGAATACTCACTGTGCCCTGTATGTACATTCTGGAATCAGCTTAATTTGCGAAACTACATCCATGTTTATTTAAAACAGCTAGGGACGAGTTTCCGAGAAACACGAGGAATCCGGATAGAATTGTTTTATCACAGAATCCAAAAACAGCAATGTTTTCAAAGAACTGTCTTGCTATGTGTGGACGCATTTACAATGTGATTCCACACGAAATTAAAGAATTGCCAAGCTGTAGATTTGGTAGGGAACTTAAGCTGTGGCTAATAGAGAAATCTTATTATTCAATCTCAGAATTAATAAAATAAATGATTGACTTTATTATAATGTATTATTCTGATTAATTGATTAAACTTACCATTGTTCTGTAATTTAGAGAGTAGACATTGTTATGAAACATGTTGACATATTATTTTATGGTATACTGGTTTAATTTTGAATAATTTGCATGTTTGAAATATTTGTACGTCGCAATGCGGCAAAATGTTCTTGGCACTGTAATAATAACCATATTATCTGTTGAGTAACCAACATTTTATGCAAATAAATATTATTCTTATTCTTATTCTTCTTCAGTCTTCTCGTGACGACGATCAATGCAACTTGATCGAAACGTTGAGGTAAATAATAATTAAGTTTTCAGCGCGATTAAGTCCCGTTTAAATATTTAATTACCTGTGTTATAATTCACCGGAAACACTGAAGGTTCACTCCTTTGCAGTTGTTTTATGATTGAAACTAGTTCTCAAAGACTATTACCAAAACTACTTCTCGTCTCTAAGCACTAAAAGGGCACTAATGAAAGTTAAATGACTATCATCTCTGCATCTTTTTTAAACCCCGGCTCTAAAGGGGAGAGATGTTATACATTTATGATGAACTAGCTTACCCGCCCGCGACTTAGTCCACGCGGACTACAGTTTATCGCGAACAAAAGCATCCTACGTTATTCTAGGATATTAAAAACCAATGCAAAAGTAGACTTAGACTTCTTGGTTATGGCCTCTGTGGCTTGTTGTTGGTATAGAATCAACTACTTAATCTGTGGCACCAACGCGCTTGATGATTTTTGACAGACCTGTTATTTCGTTTCCATGGCAACCGTTCCTTACAGCGAGTATTCAACATGTTCCAGTTTTCCCGTGGAAACTTCCACGGAATTCGTGGAATTTTCCGGGATAAAAAGTATCCTATGTTTTATTCTAGAGTGTAAGCTATCTCCATTCATCTAAATTTCATCAAAATCCGTCCAGCGGTTATCGCGTGAAAGCTCCCCAAACAAACAAACAAACAGACAACGTTCCACTTTTATATAATGGTATGGATATCCGGGTGTGTCTATGTATGTGGCATCGTAGCACCCAAACGAATGGACCGATTTTAATGCAGTTTTTTTCTGTTTGAAAGCTAATGTTATAGAGATGGTTCTTAGCTATAATAGGGGGTCAGAAGTTATATAAAAAAAATATTGGCTTGTTTGTGAGGATGCCAGTGCTGCTTCAGTCAGCCTCGAAGTCAAACCTGTCAACAACAAGTTAAGCATCAATTTCCTATGTTCCGTCGTTTTGCAAATCCACGTATTTGATATGCAATACTTACGATAACCTAAGAAGAAATACGCCCACATAACACACTTAAGAAGTTGTTTGAACTTCACATGATTCATATGGAAATGAGGTTTTGAAGACATGTAACAAATATTCAGTGGGTACTCCATATTGATCGGTTTCATTAGATTCAGGTTTCGCAGGACCGATTTGATGCATATTGTTTTAAGTTATCTTTTGTGGAAGATTTTAGGCTATGGACATTGTGACAAAAGAATAGCGGCTGTACCATCGTTAACTTTAGGCATAAGAAACAAGCTGTAAATGTAGATTAAAAAAGTTATCTAAATGCGACGTTACTTTTTTTTAGAATGTTTTTTTAACATCCATTGTCGTCGAGTAGTGAGCTACCCTGAAAGTTTCAGACATATTTGAATTGCAAGATTCCACATGGAAAGACAGACAGACAGACTAGAAAGTGATTGAATAACGTCATCTTCGATCTCGCCATCGTCAATGCTTATTAGCATATATCTAATTAAAGCACAGAATAAAAGTAGCATAGTTAAGACCAGGCTCCTCATGTGAAGGAAAAAGTAACAACAATGAAGACACTATTTAAAGAATGGCAAACATGTGGTACAGATTTAAGTAAAAAATACTACATGCAAGCATAGAAAGCTGCAAGAAGAGCCGTAGCCATAGAGAAGGATAAGATGGAGTTGGATTTTTACCAGAAATTAGAAGCAGGGGTTGATAATGAAATTTGTAAGATAGCATAATTTAGACACAACAATACAAGACTTTAACCCTACTAAATTCATCAAAGATGGAGAAGGTATCATCCTTACAGCAGACAAGGACATATGTAAACGGTGGTTTGAGTACTGTAACCAGCTACTGAATGAAGAGTTTCCCAGACAGCAGGAAACAGAAGAACCGCCGGTACAAGGACCCATAACCATCATTACCTCTGAAGAAGTAGCACGGGCAATATCAAACATGAAAAACAGTAAAAGTACTGGTCCGGATCAAATACCTGCTGAAATATGGAAGTGTCTTAAAACTGATGGAGAAGCATGGCTTACAGACCTCTTTAACGAAATCTTGACATCCGGTTGCATGCCGGATTCCTGGAGGAAAAGTGTGCTCGTGCCTTTTTATAAAAACAAAGGAGACGCCCGAGATTGTGGCAACTTCAGGAGTATAAAATGAACATTTCATACCCTAAAAATTTGGGAATGAGTTCTAGGCCAACGCCTTATGGAAATGATTAAACCATCCGAAAACCAGTTTGGTTTTACTCCTGGAAAAAGTACAACTGATGCCATACACGCTGTCAGACGGTCATAGAAAAAATTTCGGAACAACAAAAAGAACCTGTGGCTCATATTCATTGACCTGGAAAATTCATTTGATAGTGTACCAAGATCAATCATCTGGCAAGCGCTGCGAGCACATAAAGTCCCGGAACACTACGTAGCATTAATAATCAATATGTACAGGAATAAGAAGTAAGAAACCGATGAGAAGGTATCATCCTTGCAACTTGTGTAAGAAGTCCAGCTGGAGTATCAGATTGCTTTTCAGTAAATGTAGGCGTCCATCAGGGAAGTGCCCTAAGCCCACTTCTTTTTAATGTCGTCATGAATTACCTGAGTCGATATTGTGAGGACAACTCCATGGAACCTTCTCTACGCTGATGATATGGTGCTCATGTCTGGGTGTCAAACCGAAGCACAGGAGAATCTGGAGCGATGGAGAGAAGCATTAGAGCAAGGTGGGTTACGCATCAGCAGAACAAAAACCAAGTATATGATGTGTCAATTTAACCCTATGCCATACCAGTTGGCACCCGATATTGCTTTAGATGGCACTATACTTCCAAGAGTCATTAAATTTAAATATCTTGGATCCGTTATTTCGGATGATGGCACAATAGACACAAACGTTACCCATCGAGTCACCGCAGCTTGGTGCAAGTGGCGCACGCTCACTGGAGTCCTGTGCGATACCAAAATACCCATCAGAACAAAGGGAAAAGTTTATAAAACAGCGGTAAGACCTGCTATATGATACGGCACAGAGACTTGGGCGTCATTGAAAAGACACGAGCAAAATCTACACACAGCAGAAATGCGAATGCTGAGGTGGTCCGGGGGAGTCACTCTCAAAGATCATATTAGAAATGAACATGTCAGAGGCAGTTTCAAAGTTAAACCGATCACTGACAAAGTTTCTGAATCCAGGTTGCGATGGTACGGACACGTAGTAGGACGACCTGACGATCATGTCATGAAAAAGTGCCTTTCTATGGATATGGACAAAAGGAGGAGAAGAAGGCCTCCCACAACCTGGCTGTCAACTGTCCAGAAGGATATGAAGGCATTAGATGCCGTAGAAGCGGATGCCAAAGACCGGCAGAAGTGGCGCCGCATGATTGCGAAAGCTGACCCCGTATAACGAGATAAAGCGAAGAGGAAGACCAGGTTCCACTTTTAAGAGTTTTTTCCATAAATAAAAGCTATTATTTTTCATAATAACCAGTTTTCGAAATAAAACTATAGTACCAAATGTGCTCAAAAAATTGTACAGTTCAAGATATTATTTGAAACACGTCACTTATGTTTGTTTGCTTGTCGTAGGAGGTAGTGGTGACCTCCAGGCCGCCCGAGGGCATCTAATAAGGCTTAACGACTGTATTAAAACCAGGCTCCACTTTTTCCATAAATATGCGGGGTCAACCACAGACCTGATAAATGTAAAACTTAAAATAAATATTTTTGAGATGTTTATCTCTCTATGACTAAGACAAAAATGTGATTAACAGAATTTCATTCGATACATTTTCTTATCAATAATTACTTTAATTTCAGCAATATTTTCATTTTTCTACTCAACAGCTTAAGTTTTATCCCTAAAAAAAAACTCACAGCAAGAAAATATAGTTTATTATCCACTGTTTAATTGGAAAAAAAATACTTAACTAAATTATTAGAATGTTAATAAAATAAATAACTTTTGAGACATACGTCATTTACTTCCGAGCTAAGTTGTATGTTCAAACAGCGCTCGCGATATTCAACCTTGTTATGTCGTCTCTTCAATGGCTATAGCGGGTGGCAGAGTGTAGGGGAGGTGGCAGGGGAGTGGGGAGTGGGAAAATGTTACCTTGGAGCCTGGCCTTACAGGGGGAAGAGACGGTACTCCTTAATATTACGTAAACAACAAGCACAAATTAAAAATGAACATAACCCCCGATCCCCATTATAGTTAAGAAGCATCTCGATCTCATCAGCTTTCAAATAAAGAACCGCATCAAAATTGGTCCATTTGTTTGGGAGATAAGATGCCTCAAACATACACTATGATTCAATGATGGATAAATACACACCCTAAACTTATAAAACCCCTCTCTTTTGAGTTTGGGGGTAAAAACTGGACTAGATGCATGCACCAACAACAATTATAGAGAGACGGACAAAGACTGTAGCGCGAATGATAGTCAAATGTGACAAAAAAAAACAAGGAAGTTCAGATGTGTGCGTTGCACCTATTTTATGCGGTCCACGATCGAGCAGCGGATACCTTATCTTCTATGACTATATTAGAGATAAATATGTAGTTAAAAAAAAACTAAAGTAACCAAAAACGCCTTTCCAAATCACAAAGTTCCCTATTAAAGTACATTTTCCTTCAATTATCCCACAAAAGGACATCGAAGATGTCTTTTTACTTAGCATTCATTAACTTTATAATGTTCTACAGCTTTTCAGTGCCAAATAAGCGCATGTAAAGTCAGCTTAACCAACCGCGGACTGTCATGTGTGTTAATTTTCACGCACTCGACAAGTGTGCGGCTCTCTTAGTCAGGCGGCGTATATGGTGCTTATGGATTTTGGTATACGACATAAGAGTAAGAGTGGAAGAGTGAAGCGAATAGCGGAAGGTCACAAATATTGGAAAGATTCTTCCTTATAAGATTAATCCACGTGTCCGTCTGGTCCATACGTGTGCGTGTCCATTCTAAAAACTTTTATTATACTTCACTTGTATGTATGTACACGTATGTATCGATGTATCTATACTTTATCGATGTATCTATATTTTGTCCAAAAAAAAAAGAAAAGAAAAATAAGAAGATTCATTACAAAAAAGGTCGTAAAAGGTTTATTTTATTTTTTTATATTTTTCTTATTTGACATATTCTCGAAAACTATGAAGCATACAAACTTCAAATTTGACATAGGTAGTGAAAGAACGATCAGTGCATGGTCCCATGACGTTTACCTACAAGGGAATTAAGGGAACAAGACATAAATTAAAAAAAAAAAAAACGTTTACGGTCGGTTACAAAATAGCCTATGACTCTTGCGTTGAAGACGAATGAACGGTTTTTAGTGTGAACGCACCACCCTTCCTTTGCTTAGCCGTAGTCGGGCAAAAAAAAACTATGACACTCTATACGTACCTGAAAATGAATTGATTACCTCGCTTGTCAAAATTGGACCAATAAGGGCGACGCTATGGTAGAACATGTATACGAACATACATACATAGACTGTTGTTGTTATTTTTACTCATTACCCTTCCCTTGCTTCGCCGTACTCTGGTATAAAGGGAAATTTTCTCTTTAAACTCAAAGGATGGCTGACCTATTCATTTGGTATTGATTTGCTCTATTTATCATTTATTTTTAACCCCCCAATTCGAAAAGAGAGGGGTGTTATAAGATTAGGGTGTGTTTGTATGTATGTATCTATCTATGCGTCTGTCTGTAGCATCGAAGCTCCTAAACGAAAGGACTGATTTAGATGCGTTTTTTTCCGTTTGAAAACTGATGTGAACTAGATGGTTCTTAGCTATAATATGGGGAGAAGGGGGTGAGGATCGTAGCTCCCAAACAAATGGACCTATTTTGATGCGGTTTTTTATGTGATCGAGATACATTTTGAGTTATAGGTATCTGAAATTATTTCAAGTTAGCCTTGCACGCTTATCGCGCCGCTCGTCGCACTTCCCGTCACCGACACCTCACATTAGGGTGCGTTCACCTCACAAGAGCGTGTCGCGCCGCTAGTGCCCACTCAACTCCCACTTGTGGTATTAGCAACCAATGTGCATCCTTTTGTTTCGGCTGTAGTGTTCCGTAGATGAAGTATGTGTTTCGAAAGTTCTGCAGGGGTTATGCATCGACTGAATGTTGTTTTATTTTACATCATAAATTCATACGAATCATTTCATTTTTAACCGAATCAAAAAAAAGGAGGTTCTCACGTTGATGTGGCATACACTATGTTATGTTGTTGAACAAGTATAAATTAAAAAAAATATGTTTCATATACTTTTAAAGTATGTATTTATTTTTAATGCATTGTCACTATTTAACTTCTTTTTTTTTTTTTTTTTTTTTTTTAATTTCTTGCATTGTCATCGATTTGTGAGCTATCCTGAAGCTTCAGCTGGATAGCTAATCGGGTAGTGCTCGTAATTAGAGTTGCAAGATTCCAGGACAGACAGAAATACACACATACAAGTTAAATAAAAGCTTTTAAAAATACGTAATATTCAAATATGTTCGTAGTCTTTAAGGGTATCTGAACAAATGTACTTTATGTATGTATGTCCACGTATTTGTCAAAAACTACAAGTCTGCATTTTTTTCCTAATTGTTTCTGTATCATTCAACTCAGGGAATAGTTCAAGTTTCATCAAAATCGGTTCAATAGTTTAAAGATATGGGCTATTAATCCAGTGGGGCTAATTTTCTTAGCGAAAGGAATTACTGCATATTTATGCCTAAATATAGCAATATAATTATGTAACGTAACTAAACAACAGTAACAAATAAAAACAAATTTAAGAAATATTAAACCGACTTTAAATAGTAGAAACACTTAAAAGATATAAATAATACATATTTTAAGAGGTGTGTGCAACCGGATTGTTGGGCTTCGCACATACCTCAAATAATGCGTATTATTTCTTTCTTTTAAGTTTTTTATTACTTGAAGTAGTTTTTTTAATTTGTTTAGTAGTTATAGTATTTGTTTTTATAGTGTCATCATTAGTATACGCCATGTGGTGCCCGACATAATAATAGGACCACCTGTCCTCATCCCGTGGATGCTGTGAGATCCAGCAAAGGTAATTTAGGAAATGGGCAGTCACAATTTTTCTGTGTAGGTATTAACAGCACCAAGCCCAGCGCGGTGTTAATGACAAAACTCCCCTTACCTGTTCAGCAGTGGGTGTCTTCGGGCTGATTATGTGATGATCAGCCTATTAGATTCCCACTGCTGGGAAACAAGTCTTCTTCCAAAGAGAGAGAGGGTGTGTTATTCCACCACGCTGAATTCGCTGGCTATTGAACAATGTACATTCAATCCAACGAAGTCGCAGGTGTCTAGATTCCAATCCAAATTTACCTAGACAGCACCCGCAGTAGTCTAGATTCCTATCCACAGAACAGTAATGAAATGAACGTAATCACATTCCTTGTCTGAACGACTAACGAATCAACACTCTTTGCGCTGTCGCAAATGACAACTGACGCTACCAAAATCTTTAACTAAAGTGGTGTGCAAAGTATACTGTGTTTATTATGTTTGTTCCTTTGTGGCACTATATATAGATTTTGATGATTATTACTTTAATCGAGTTGTGTTAAGACCAGGCTACACTTTTTAAGTGTTTTTTCCATAGATATGCTGGGTCAACCACAAACCTGATAAATGTGAAACTTAACAGATATGTTTTTGAGATCTTTATCTCTCTAAAACTAAACAAGAACGTGATTAAGAGTAATCCATTCGATACATTTTATTATCAACAATTACTTCATTTTCGGTAATATTAACATTTTTCTACTCAACGTCTTAAGTTTTATCTCTAAAATAAATCTCACAGCAAGAAAATATCGTTTATTATCTAATGCTTAGACAAAATCTACCTAACTAAATTATTATCCTGCCAATAAAATAAATAACTTTTGATACATAAGTACGTCATTTAATTCCGAGCTAAATTGTGTGTTCAAACAGCGCTCGCGATATTTTCAACTTTGTTACGCAGGCACATCAGTGCTTATTGCGGATAGTGGGTGGCAGAGTGCAGGGGAGGTGGCAGGGGACTGGGAAAATGTAACCTTAGAGCCTGGCCTTAATCTTGCGAGTGCTACTAAAGACATGACATTAATCAAAATTCAATATGGCGACATGCAGACGCCATATTGTAAAAAAAATGAACGTCGACGAACTATGCGAAGTGTGGTCATTGAATAGGTATTTGAAAATCATCTTTAGGTGTCTCTTATGATTTTTCATTTTAAATGACCACTTTAGGATCTATAATTAAATTTGGTTACCAATTCTCACTTAAATTTATGCCTCGTTTTAGTTTTGTTTGCAGTCGGGTTAAAACTCTTACTTTTGTTATTTACTTGCTATAGATTAACTTACATAACTAAGCTCGCCACTTCATCCATTTTTATTTAGCTATGAAACACAAATCTCGAGTAACACAAATATACAATCTTGAGCTGTTCCATATTCTAGTAAAGTATTTTGATACCTGTGAATAATAACGGTTCTAGTATGCGTCAAAGAAAGATATTCCTTTGGAAACATGATGCAATTATTTCTTGCCACGCTTGAGTAGTCTCGACTAACAATATTTATCCCTTTATAATATCCACCTGGATCAGGCTTTGAATTGAAGATACTTGAATATGTTGCCTTTGAAACACTGATATTCACGCCATAATAAATTTGCATTGGAGTGAAATTCTGATTTGTTGAGTCAAATAAGTACCAGCAGTTTGACTGGATTTGACTAAAGATTTGATAAGTTTTTGAATAAACCATGAACTCCAGGGCCCCAAGGTATTAAGTAGTTCTAGACTTTCATGTTGCCACAATCAAAAATCATCACAAACCTGATAAGATTTTACGTCTCATAAATAGTAAAGTAATCCATCTAACCTGTTCTAATCTCGTAATTTTTCTAAAGGAAATATTTAAGACTAGCTATGCCGGTGGCTTTACCCGCGTGGTCATTTCTCTGGGTTAAAAGTTACTTATGTTAGTCCAGGGCCAAAAGTACCTATAAAGCATAAAATAAACTTAAAAAAAAGTGAAACCGACTTCAAAATGAATAAAATTATCGATTGCGATTGCAGCAATCGAAGTGACTGATGTTATCCATTGAGGAGTTCCTTTGTATCTCCGAGGGTCTTCATCAGATCTTAGCCAAGTTATATATATGGGACCATACCTAAAGCATATCCTATTCTTTAAAAAAAAACTTCAAAATCGACCCACATTTGACGGAGATATCGCGTCTAAAGTGGGTGAAAGTTAATAAAATTAAGCCATCCCCTATTTTTTCCTCCCTTAGAGGTGGAATACTTTCATGAAATTTAAATGGGACTACCCCTGAGGCATACCCTATCCATTAAAAAATATTTTTTGAAATCGATCTACAATTGCCGGAGATATTGCGTAACATACAAACAAAAAAAAACATACGCGTCGAATTGAGAACCTCCTCTTGAAGTCGGTTGAAAATACCAAATTCGTTCAGCCGTAAAATTCGTTTATCAATTGCTGGGCTTCTACCCATCGGATTGAGATACCAAGTACACCAGTTTTTAAGTCAAAACCTAAGCTATCCAACAGTGTCAAACCGTATCGCAATCGGTCCAGTAGTTTTTACGTGAAGCGCGAACAGACACACGTATTAAAATAATATCATGTTCTTGTTCATGTCATTTGTATTTTTTTAAGTCCCTCAACCAATTTATTTTTGTTGTCTTCATTGTACAGAGTTTTTGGTACTTACTGTTTTATTATACTCGTAAGTATATATTACGGACAGGACTTGAACCTGTATCACCCGTGCCTTTGTGCGGCACATTCTCTTTGCCAATTAAGCCACCGTTACTACAACGCACTCCAAATTATTTCTTTAATATCAATTGACGCCATCTATTGATTAACATCTGAGTTAATTAACTGTTCTTCTTGTTCCAGTGCTGGTCTGCGCAGATGGCTTCCAGCAGCAGTACTTCAGGGTGGTACCCAGGAGTCTGAGGGTTCAGGAGGGGCAAGAAGCAGTGCTGGAGTGCTCAGTCGCTAACCTAGCTGGCCAGGTGCAGTGGGCCAAGGATGGGTTTGCACTTGGTAAGTATTTTAAGTTGATAATAGAAAAAAGTTAGAGGAAAGCCTTGATTATGCCTTGCATTGTACAGAGATAGCTGTCCAAGATAATGTTAATGGTTTCTAAGGTGGATTTGTTTGTGGCAACTCAGTAACTGAAGATGTTTTTACCTGACTGCGGAGGGTTATGTGTTTGGGTTGTATGTATGTTTGTCCGTTTCATTGGCGCGTCCGGAATTTTATAAATGAGGTTTCATTGGATTTGCCCTAATCACGAGAGTGACATAGGATATATAAAGTGTCAAGAAAACTAAGAGGTATGGCGGCTTAAAGCCAGTGGGGTAGTGGCCAGTGTTTTCAGCAGTGGGGTAGCGGCGTTCACATTCTTATGTGAACGCCGCACATGCTGAGTTTGCTCCCTTGGCCCTTAAATATAATTATATATTTTTTGTATTGATACTTTTGTACATCAAATTTTCATGATTTCTAGTGGCAATAAATACTTTTTTACTTAAACTTACTTTACTTAAAGCTGCCACATTGTATTTCTGACGGAACAAAAATGCCCAAAACCTATCGAGTGTAGTTATAAAATGAAGAATATAAGGGAAACTAAAAAGTTTAAAATAAAAATAAATTATTATAAAAAACAAAACTAAATAAAGGCAAACAAGCTTTAGATCTTGATTTTGAAATATAACATGCAGTCGGAGGCATCATGCATTTGATTTCTCCCTTTGACGAGATCAGCTAGAACCTGGCGAGTCTCATGCCTTCGACTGCATCTAATATTTCAAAATCGAGAATCTAAAGCTTGCTTGCCTCTTTTTAGTTTAGTTCGCAGTCGGGATTTTTTATGTGAATTATCTAATGGCGCGATACGGGAGTAAGGGCGACTCTTGGCGTGGCGACGCGCCGTGGCTCGTTGGCACTTTCCGCCTCAGTTCAGCGATTTGAAGTTTGACATCTGCCAACGACTGCGAAGGCTTTTTGTATACATATCATATTTTATTTGTTTATGATGATGTGTCGGTGTTGAACCATCGAGGGAAGGATATGTAAATAGTCCGAGTTGAACCTGAAAATGATAGAGTTGAGACATAGTCGTGACAGAATTACCCTGCTAGACTATGATAACGCAGTAAAGCTGCCCTAGATGAGTCGGAAGTTATAGGGATCGTAGGGAACGAGAAGGATCTTGTCTTGTACCACATTGCTTGTTCATCGAGCCAACATCAATCAAATTGATCAAGAACCTGCAAGAGCACTTGTGGCGTGGTTTGTTGCCTTCTATGTTAAAACCATTCTGTCTAAACTGTGCCGTGCATTTTAGAATGTATGCAGATAAATCAGTAACAGTGAAACAGTAGATCTATCTGTTAACCTTCGCTCCATTTAGACTTGCGCTCCGACGGCAGTGCATTCGTAAAGCGACGCCCGCTTAGTGCCCGTGTTCCTGATTGTATTCCTCATGTGGTGCAAGGCACGAGCGATTAGCGATTTTTGATTGAAGGCTTCAGCATTGGCAATTTTGCGGACGCATCTGCGTGTAGCCGCGCTATCAAATTTAAATTCTTTTTTTATTGCATTCCATAATGTAAAAATAAGGTGGTTATTAAACATAATTATTATAGTAACAGATCATTATGGACACATCAACTAGAAGAGAGCAGGAGTCAAAGTTCTAAGCTCCGCGGATTCCGCACCAATGAAGTTATATGCGGTTTTCCATCACTCCGTGCTTCGGAGGGCACGTTAAGCAGTCGGTCCCGGCTGTTATTGATTAATATCAGTCGTTAAGCCATGTCATAGGCTCCAGAGGCCAGCACTACCACATACGACAAACAAACATCAAAATCTCGATCTTTGCGAGAGCATCGATTCGGCGCATAATGTTTCCTTGACTCTGCGTTTGATTGCGTACCAAAATCACGCGAAGTAAAGCTATCATTCGCTGATCATAAAAATATCGCGTTTGTATAGCCAGCTCATTCGCTTTAGAAAATGTTGAAGCTTTAATTTGCAAGCAGTAGACCAAAAATAACTTGTCGTGTCTCGACACAACAAATTGGTGACGTTGTAGACAGACGAATGGAGGAGATTAGTGAAACTTTCAGCCAGCCACTACACAACACACAATACTAGAAAACAACAACACTGTTTTCTGACTTGGGACTTGAGGCGGGCGCATTCCACGAATCCAGTAGTTAACACGGCAAAGGCTATCTTTAACCGAATGCTAATACGAGTAGGTTCTCAATTTGATGCGTTTATTATAGATAGATATATAGATAGATAATACTTTAAAGTACACCAATTTTTAAAGTACAAAAACTTTACAGCAAATAGAAACAATCTTATAACTAAAGTACAACGGGCGGACTTATCGCTGAAAGCGATCTCTTCCAGTCAACCTTTGGATGAAAAGGAATAATGGAGTCTCTCACTCCATTATTTCTTTCCATCCAAAGGATGGCGGTATAAATAATGAAAACAATAATAATATATAGATATATTATGTTTGTATGTGAGTTTCTTTATTCCACCATAACTTTAAAATGCCTGAACATATTTAGACGTATGGGGTAAAGTTAGAATCCTTATATCCCCCGAGTAAAAAAACCTTTTTTTTTTTTTTAAATTCAATATAGCTGCAGTTTGACTCGATTTTCAAATGCGCAAAAAAAAAACTTCGTATTTTACAATATAGGTATCAAATTAAAGGCCTTGATAAGGACATTCCAGCAGTATATAACTTATTAGCTTAAGCTCTCTTATTGGCAAGGCATGCTAGTTATTTATTTAATCCATTTGGGGTTAATTTGTGGTTCACAGAATATAACTTCATCTAATTTAATTTGTCAAATCGCTTCCTTTCGTCGCTTACGGCACTCAGTAATTAAAGTATTCGTGTCCGACGGCACTCGGCGTC
Source organism: Alsophila aescularia (assembly GCA_946251855.1). NCBI lineage: Eukaryota > Metazoa > Arthropoda > Insecta > Lepidoptera > Geometridae > Alsophila > Alsophila aescularia. Next base: position 55,101,822 of record OX276373.1, read on the forward strand.
GCTGCACGGCGCCTGCGTGACTTTCAGGTGACGGAGTTGACCAATGTGAATTCAAGTCCATTCAATGAAATGGAGAAATACATGATGAAAACTGCATTGCAATCGGTCCAGTAGTTTTTAAAGTATTTTTAGGTGGTTTTCGACGCGAGCATAATATGCTGTATCTTGCATGAGCGGATATATCTCGTGAACTAATAAACCTTTAGATGGCCGGGATACTGTTGTTAGTAAATTCGTACATATGCGCTAGTGCCTTATATTTTAGTTCTGTACTTTCTGGGGGAAGGGGGGTGCGGGGCGCATACAACTATTTATCTATACCTATAATAAAGCAATAGGAGCGAAAAAGTCTGTACAAAGAAGATAATTTAATAAGAAATGGTCTAGGGTACATAAAATAAGCTACTAGACAAGAATATAACATTTAAAAAATCACGTAAACGGACTACGGGACTGATTGCGATGCGGTTTTCACTGTTAGATAGCTTATGTTTTGACTTAAAAACTGGAGTACTTTATATCTCAATCCGATGAGTAGAAACCGAGTAATCAATAAAAATATTTTTGACGGCTGAAGGAATTTTGATCAAATGATGGTATTTTAGGTATATTAGGTAGAATAGCTCTTTGTGCTGGAATAGCACAAAAAGTACTTTTAACCTACAGAAATGACCACGCGTGCGAAGCCGCGGGCTTCGGTTAGTGCCAAATATAACGTTTCGTTTTCGTAACCTATTCAACGAGATCCAACTCGGAGAAATTGAAAATAACTCTCTTTTAATCTATATTTTTATACACCTAAATAAACTATGTATGTGCATGTACCAAATTTGAACTTTGAAGTTACAATAGTTTCTGAATAAAATGGCTGTGACATACACACGGACGGGGATGATAAAACTATAAGGTTTCCTTCTTGACTACGGAGCCCTAAAAAGCGTGTGCCATAATCACAATCTGCATTCAGAGCGTGAAAGAAATTCAGGTATTTTTCGTGTTTTCGTGCAATTTTCGCATAAATTTAACATACGGGCGTTTTATGAACGGCGTTACTATCTTTTGCCACGAAGGAGACGCTCGTGAAAACGCCGCCTAAATGTTTCTTTTGCAAACCATTGCTCTGGCTGGCATTGCAACTGATAAGATATTCATGGCGCTTACAATGTAGTGATCGCCTTGCTCTTCTCGTTGTCTAGGTACACTAATATTATACACAGGAAAGATTAGATTTTTAATATATTTGAATGTTTGTTTGTATGGATAAACTCCAAAAATAGACACTGATTAAAAAAACCTGTCACCTATAGAAAGTTACAATATCAGCGAGCAGAATGGGAAGAAATGACTTTTTCAAAAAATTGGAGATCACTATGTAAATTGCAATATTATCAAGTTTTGCATTTTGTTATTGCAAGTTTTTGTTACCCAAGGTAACAAAAACTTGCAAAAATGTCGATTACTCGCTGTAAGGAACGGAATGACATGTTGGAAACGAAATAATAACAAATTCGTAAAGTGCGTGACTAATAATGCAGTTGTCTACGGTAAAAATAATAGTTAAAAAAAACTAAAAAACACGCTTTATATAGAAAACAAATCTAAAAAATAGAAAATAAATTTTAATAGTGTAAATATGAGATAGATATGAGAACAAAGCACGCTTTTTAAAAAAAAAAAAATTTCTTATTTACACTATTACAATTTATTTCCTATTTTTTAGTTTGGTTTTCTATATAAAGTGTTTTTTTTTTTTTTATAGAATTATTCCATTGTCATCGGTCTTTGACAGGTGTGCAAAATTTGAATGAAATCTAACCGTTTAAAGTGGGTCAAAAGGAGTCGGTTACAAACATACAAACATACAAGTGAAGCTAATATAAAGCGTATAAAAACACCAGATCGTTGCTGCCAAAGATTTCGAATTACGCTTTTTGGCGTTTTTTTTAGAAGTTACGACGTGTATAAAAAAGTAAGACAAAGTCGCGGTGTGAGTGCTACCCGTGCGAAGCCGGGGCGAGTCACTAGTATTAGAAAAACTATTATAGCTGCGTCGGTTCTTATTAGCGACAGACAGAGCCCATACGCTTCTCCTCAAAAACCATTAAGTAAATCGATTCCTTGAACCGATTCTGCTCAAGTGTCATATTCGATTCAATCGTTTAGTTAAATTTCGTACTCCGCGTGCTGACGTCATTCCATTATTCGCGGGGGATGATATTGAAAGATTTGTTTTAGCTGTATTCTGGGCTACCTCGATAAGGGTGCGGAGATTTTCAAGAGTCTTCTTGTTTTTGGAACACGATGATAACATAATCGTGATGACAGGATAAGCCAGCAAGGGTGTGATGATGCTACCAAAATGCGCCTGACGTTGCTAGAAGCTTGTAAAAAATAGCTTACGTTACTCTTGCGATGCAGATGAATCGATTGATACCTTGCTTGTCAAAATCGGACCAAGTTTTTTTTTTAACGCATTACCCTTCCTCTTTTTCGCCCTAGTGGGTAAAAAAATAGCTTATGACAATCTATGAATGAATAATAAATTATTGACACCACGCTTGTCAAAATCGGACCAAGTTTTTAGATTGAACACATAACCCTCCCTTGCTTCAAGAAGCCTATGACCCTGTACCTAAAGACGAATCTATTGACAATATCGGACCAGTAGGGGTGACGCTATAGTGGAACATATACGTACAAAAATAGACAGCTGTTAAACTCATTATCCTTCTCTTGCTTCGCCGTAATCGGGTAACAAAAAAACGCAACGAATTGAAAACCTTTTTCTGAAGTCGGATAAATATAAAATCACTTATTATAGATATCGCGTGACTGGCTAAGCTTCAAGTTTGGCTCTATCACACGTCGATAGTGTGACCAAGCGATTATCGATAAGAGCGATAATACAGCATTATTTCACGGATGTAATCGATTTTCGCCATTTTTAGTGGTCGGGTTAATTGCATAATAGATAACTAGTTGCTAGGTACAGCTTTAAACTGTAGACAATAAAATGAAATGTACCTACTTAATTTAAAACTAGTTTTCCCGCCCGCGACTTCGTCTGCGCAGACTACTGTTTAAACGAAAAACAGCATCATATTTTCTTCTAGGATATAAATTGGTCTGATTTTGACAAGCAAGGTGATGGAGACGAGTCGAGTGATCGACTCGTCTTCATCGCAAGAGTGTCATAGGCTATTCTTTACCCGAACGTAGTCGGGTTTTAGTTTTTGAACTTATGTCTTGTTTCACGATGCTTTGTGTGTTTTGTGTGGAAGCTGTGTATGTGTGAATGATGCCTCCACAACTGACGCTCCCGCGTGAAAAACTCCAACGACTCTATTGAACTCTCACCACGGGAATACCATTTCTTCAGTCAACAAACTGAGATATTCCGTAACTAACCATCTCGTTTCCTTCCTCAGGCTTCTCCTCGGTGATCCCTGGCTACCCCCGCTACACTATGTTCGGTGACCGTCGCCATGGAGTCTATAACCTTCGGATTGTCAACGTGACCTTGGAAGACGATGCTGAGTACCAGTGCCAGGTCGGACCAGCGCAGATGCATAAGGTCATCAGGGCTAATGCGTCTCTCACCGTGATATGTAAGTACTTTTATCTCTATCTTTAGTATATAAGCAATCTAATTATGACGTATGTGAAGTATATAAATCAGTATATAACACAAATCGATTTCATGTCGTGGCAGCTTAAATTTGATTTCTCCACCTCTTCTTCTGTGCTTTTTTTCCATGTCTTTTGGGGTCGATTCTCCCAATCTTATTACGCGGCGTTCAGGGCGTTGTTGTGCCATATCAGGGGGAATTCCCATCGTCTTCATATTCTTTTTGACTATTCTGATCTAGGTAGTCAGTGTACTACCGCGACCTCTTTTAGGCTCATCCATCTCTATATCTATTATTTTCATTTAATTTGAACTTTTTTTTGACTGATTTAATCACTGATCTCTATGGATTTGCTGTGCCATACTTTTGTCTGATCTGATTCAAAGCGCCCCACCGATCGTCTATGGAACTAAAATTGACATTGTTTCATCTTCTTACGTTAGTCACAGAATAAATAATATTACAAAAGCCTTAGTTCCGTGGACGCTCACTACTGCCAAAATACTACTATCAAAGCCAAAATGGCAATAATCAAATGCTCTCGTTGCAACACGTTCATCAAGAGCTATGGAAGACTAGCTTATGCCCGCGACTTCGTCCGCGCAGACAACCGTTTACAGAGGTGACTCCTGACACTTTGACACCTGTCACTTTGGCACCAGTCACTTTGACACCAGTCACTTTGAGACCTGTCACTTTGATATCTATCACTTTGACACCACCTGTCACTTTGACATCGAAGTGGCAATTCCCATACAAAATTAACTATTTCGTTTGCATTTATAATTTTAGTAGGATATGAATTCATTTGACAGGTAACTAACTTCCTTTCACGTACGATAACCTAATTATTCTCTGCTCACATAACTTTGCCTTTAAATCAGGAGCAGGATGTTCGCGTTACCAACAACGTACTAAAACTTGAACGCTGTTAACCCTATAGCGCTCGGTGTTTTAAGTGAATCTCGAGTACATTAAAAATTAACGGTTACCTTACAAACGAGGTCATGTGCACCCCTAGTGACTAGGGAAGGGGGAAATGAGGATTGAACGGATCGCCAGATTCTGGAAAATCATTGTGCGTGATCTTTTCTTCATACACTCAACGAATCCATACCAATGTATCAAAGTGAAAAGTTGTCTGTTTGTTTGTTTGGGAAGCTTTCACGCGATAACGGCTGGACGTATTTTGATGAAATTTAGAATGGAGATAGCTTAGCCTGGAATAAACAATAGGATACTTTTTATCCCGGAAATTTGTAAGTTTCCACTGGAAAATATTGATAACTCACTGTAAAAGAAAGAAAAAAAGAAAATACATTTATTTCTGACAACACACAACATTAAACATTATCAAGAAGACAAACAAACAAAAATTAATGCTGTGTTGTCATTAACAGGTCCTGACTCAGCAAACGCAAAGGCCTAGGCCTTGGCACTGATTGACTTGATTTTCTGTCGGAACCTATTCGTGACATCACGAACGCAGAGTGGCACAATAATTTAAACACAAAAAATAATAATTAAACGAACATACTTACAAATAAAACAATAAAATTTACAGTAAAAAAAAATGACTTCAGAAATGCCACTTTATAGAGGAAAAACTTCAAGAAAGTCATCCGTCATTCGGCTTGGGAAGGATCGTTAGTGGCAAATATCTGCAAAAACCATAACGGCCATCTCCAAACCGCCCAAAACGCCATAATGCCAATCCGAACTTATCCTTCGATAGTCTCATTGACGGGTGAAATGGCAGCTAGCTAGTTCCTCTGTGTAAGGAATGGTTGCCATCATAGAATGGGCTGTGGTTGCCATGGAAACCAAATAACTAGTCTGTCAAAAACAACAAGAGTATAAGAGTGGAGTGGAGTGAAGTGGAGTGGAGTGAATACCTACTTTTGCATTGGTTTTTAAATGATGTTTTTTTCGCGATATATAGTAGTCCGCGCGTACGAAGTCGCGGGCGAGAAAACTACCGTAAAAATAAATGTTAGGTTTATCGGAAAAAAACTGGCATAATTTTCCACTGGTTTAAAAAATGATTGAGATGAGTCGAAACAGAAACGAGACATAAGTTCAAAAACTAAAACCCGACTACGGTCGGGTAAAAAATAGGCTATGAAACTCTTGCTATGAAGACTAATCGATTGATACCTCGCTTGTCAAAATAGAACTAACAGGGGCGACTCTATGGAATATCGACATATGTACATACATAGACTGTTAACCCTTCCCTTGCTTCGTCGTAGTCGGGCAAAAATTCGCTAAAATAACTGATGTTGTGTGCTCAAGGTACAGATTTAATATTATGAGCTCCCGATATTTTTTATATCGACATTATTTTATGCTTATCCGGCCAAATACCAGAATCTGAACAAATTATGCCGGAAAAGTAGTCCCAACTCGGTAGTACTTATAACTACAATTTAATCTGTTCCCTCGTAGCCGGGAATGTCATTAAACAAACGTTAAGGAGATTGAATCCACATTGCGACTCTAAAATGACAATCAAACTGGATTTTACTTCATAATGAAGAGTTCAATTATATTACATAACTGCCACATCCATGTTGTTGGATTACAAAGTCTCACTTAAAAATATCTACCCACAAAACTTACATTTGCACTTTCATATTCATCATCGTCATCATCGACAGCATGCATTAGTCCACTGCTGGACATAGGCCTCTCCTAAGGCGCGCCACTAAGCCCGATCCTCGGCTCTTCTCAGACAATGATGGTCAGCTTCGACTTTTTATTGCATTCCAAGACATAAAAGTAAAATACAGACAATATTAAATTTAAAGATGACATGAAAAAAATAAAAAAAGTATGTAATACATCCTATTGTATATGTCGTGGTGATATCGTAAAATTGTTCATTTCATGAAATGGTTAGCCAAATCATGTTTTTTTTTATTTCATGAAATTATCGTAGACATCATGAAATGGCTTGGCCAGATGAATGAATGATAAGCGTTTGAAAAGCTTAACTAAATAAAATAAATAGATATAAATATATTCGGGATAATACACACCCACTACCTAGCCTTCATCATCATCATCATCAGCCCGTGTCAGTCCACTGCTGGACATAGGCCTCTCCCAAAGCACGCCACTAAGCCCGATCTTCGGCTCTTCTCTTCCAACTGCTGCCAGCCACTTTGCGTATATCGTCGCTCCACCTAGCTGGAGGGCGCCCTACACTATGTTTACCGAGCCGCGGTCTCCACTCAAGAACACGTCTACCCCAACAGTTATCAGTCCTTCGACAAATATGACCAGCCCACTGCCACTTCAGCTTACTAATCCTAAGGGCTATGTTGACAACTTTGGTTCTCTGCCGGATCACCTAATTCAGCATACGATCTTGCAGAGAAATTACAAGCATAGCCCTTTCCATAGCCCACTGAGCGACCTTAAATTGGTGGACTAGTCGTACCGTTAGTGTCCACGACTCGGCTCCGTATGTCATAACAGGCAGGACACACTGGTTGAAGACTTTCGTCTTCAAACTTTGCGGTATTGGCGACGAGAAAACTCGACGAAGTGAAAAAATGAATTCTGCCCAGCCCTATTAGCTGTATTCTTCTGCGGGTCTCTCTCTCGAAGCTAGTTTTACCTAGTTGCAAAGTTTGCTCCAGATAAACATACTCCTGATCAACCCCGAGAGCTGTTCCGTTAACAGCAATTAGTACCGGAATAACATGTTCGTTGAACATAGCCTTTGTTTTGTTCAAGTTCATCCGGAGAACAATGCTTTGAGAAGAATCAGCTAGGCTGTCCAACATCTGTTGCAAGTCCTGCAAAGTTTCTGCCACAATGACGATGTCATCTGCGAATCTCAAGTGTGAGATGTACTCTCCGTAAATGTTAATGCCACATCCTTTCCAGTCCAGAGTCTTAAACATATCCTCCAATGCATTTGAGAACAATTTCGGAAATAACGTCCCCTTGTCTCACACCTCGATGCAGTGGGATATGCTTAGTCTGCTGGTTCTGTACTTGGACGGTCATTGTTGTTGCGTCATACAGACATCTCAACGCTTGGATATACCGCCAGTCGACTTGGCGTCGTTGCAGGTACTCCAAAACAGACCATGTCTCGATAGAGTCAAAAGCTTTCTCATAGTCCACTAACGCCAGGCACCATGGGCTGATTATACTCTTCTGTCTTCTGTATAATCTGCCGCACTGTATGGATGTGGTCTATGGTGCCGTATCCTCCCCGAAACCAGGTCTGCTCTGTTGGCTGGAATTCGCTGAATCTCCGCGCAACACGATTCGAGATGACTCAGCTCAGAAACAGCTTGTAGACATGGCTCAGGAGGGAAATGGGCCGATAGTTTTTCAAAAGGGTCTACAAGGGGGAACAAGAGTATAGTCGTCCTATTTTTCAAAAAGGTTCGAATCCCGCAAGGTGCAATCTTTTGTGTGAGGAGCAGAAATGGTTATTTCCGAGTCATAGTTTCCAGTTGACACCTTTTTGAAAAATAGGACGACCACACTCTTGTTCCATGCCTTTAGAGTACCTGTACTATGTGCACTAGATAACGGATAAACATACATTGATAAGAATATTACATCCATGACTCGGAAATAACCATTTCTGCTCCTCACACAAAAGATTGCACCTTGCGGGATTCGAACCCACGACTGTTTTCTAGCCACTAGACCAACCTGTTGTCAAACACACGGCTACTTCATGATATGGTCAAATATTAGTGATCGAAGGCGAAGATCGAGACGACGGCGGGAGCACGCTACTCCCGCCTTCGTCTTCGTGTTTTTTTTTTAGCCTTGGTGACCTATCTGTTTTAACAACTTTGATATAATGAAAGCCCTACATTAATGATATAGTATTATATGCCCAAACGTGGATATATTATGTATATTATATTTCATATCATTAAACGTTGATGTTTCAACGACATGGTCAGTTTTAGCTGGCTACTTCATGAAATTATCGACCATTTCTTGAACACGTCCAAAAGGAAAAACACGTAAAAACTATGCGTTAGAGATCGCTTACGCTTAACTGGTACTAACTGCGCCCCGCAACTTTGCCCGCGTGGTAGCTTTATCACTCCCCTATCACTCTCTTTATCACTCCCCGTTCACTTTCTTTATCACTCCCCGTTCACCTCTAGATTACTCCAGGAATATTTTCTCCACAGAGCTCTATCTCAACAAATTTAGGTTGTGCGTTGTCTACCAGTCAGACCGTATGTCACGGTACTATTTTGTAGGCAGGTATATAGATAAACTAGCTTTCACCTGCACGGACTTCAGTTTATTGCGAAAAAAAAGCATCCTACGTTCTTTTAGGATATTAAAAACCAATGCAAAAGTAGGTATAGCACCAACGCTCTTGATGTTTTTTGACAGACTTGTTATTTCGTTTCCATGGCAACCGCTCCTTTCAGCGACTAATCAACATTTTCCAGTTTTCCCGTGGAAAATTACCATATTCGGGATAAAAAGTATCCCATGTTTTATTCTAAGGTATAAACTATTTCCATTCTAAATTTCATCAAAATCCGTCCTGCTATTATCGCGTTAAAACTCCTCACACAAACAAACGTTTTCACTTATATATATTGGTGTAGATGATTATTTCGTGTAAAAATATTAACATAAAATCTTGGCTACGTCTTGTTTCAAAACTTAAAGTATGTCTTAAAGTTTGTGTAGAGACAACTGCCAATTTCATTTCAAGGCAAAAATTTGGAATTTGCATCCAAAAATTTACTTCTTAAGTTGTGGAACAAATCTCGTGAACTAATATCAAACTTATTTTGTCGCAAACAAGAAGAGAGATGAGCAGCGAAGAGGGTAGGTACACATTTTTAAAAGATTTTATTTTTTAACTTGCTATGTATGTATGTTTAGGTCAAATCTTACAAGCTGAATTAGAACCACTTCCTTTTATCTTACGGAGTTCAGTTTTTACATGTAGGTTCAGTTCTGATGAAAATGATTTTTTATAGTAAGCATGACCTGAATCGACATCCAGGATCAGGTGCAGATAAAGGAACTCTTTAACGCATTCATTCTCATTCTTGCAACAGCACAGACACGAATTTTTGTGTTTTATTATGCTAGCCTGTTTGAAGTTTTACTTGGACATGGCTACTGCACTCCTGTTGGCTCCTGACTAGGGAAATCCTCATCGGTTAGCAGCACAGACACGAAATTTTGTGTACGCTTATATTATGCTAGCTGGTTTGAAGTGGTCTGAAGTTTTACCATGACATGGTTGCTGCACTCTGGGTTGGCTCCTGATTAGGGAACTGCTCAACGGTTAACTTCATAGACATGAAATGTTGTATACGCATTTAATTGTGATAGCCCGTTCTATGTTTTGTATCATGACATAAGTACTGCATAAAAAATATTTTTTATGTTTTTAAATTAACCCATTTTAGATTAATCCCAGTAACAATTCAATACAATACGAAACAATTTAATGACACCAAATTATGAGACAAATTTACACGAGAATATTTTTAATAATAGTAGAATCTTTTCAACGGGCGGTAGTATAGCTAAAAGACATCTGATCCAGACAACCTTTGGTTGGACATAAATTACGATATAAATAAGTAATAAGTAAGTGCAAAACAATACAATAAATCAATAAAAATAAAATTATTTATATGTATACCTACATATTCTATAAACTACAATAACCATACTTTTTCTTACATAAGGTAAATACGACTACAATACACATTTTATAAACCTACACATACATATACTAACATATACATACATACACATATATATTGACATTATAATGGTACCCAAAAACTTGCATCAATGACATAGTAGGTTATTTGTGTATATTGATGCCATGGCTCAAAAACCGAAGCTCATGGCGAAGAAAATATCGCGAGGAAACCGGCTTGTCCATAAATTTCTAAAAGATAATTCCCAGCTGTGGGCACTTAATAATTCACGAGCCATCCTTTTCATAAAACTAGAATCAAATTATTTCAAAGCGCGGATAAAATCTCCTGTGTTGGTTTTATTTCGCTCCGAACACTCGACAAACATTCCGCCAACTTTCCATATAAACATTTCAACATGCTCTAGCTTATTTGGCATAAATTGGGATCGTTTGGCATAGGGTTTGGCAGGGACCACGTTTTTATCGTGCATTGGACGGTCTCACATGTCCATGGGAGATTAGGCAGGATTGGATGCAAGTAAGTTTTTTTTAAGTGAATTGCAATGAAGCAGGATTTCTCTGTCATCTGTCAATCTATCTATTATTATTATTTATTTATTTATACTTTATTGCACAATTAAAAGTGTATAAATGGCGGTCTTAATACTAAAAGCATTATCTACCAGTCAACCAAACAATGCATTGAGAGAGAGGTTGTAGGCGTGCAAAAAATATATAAAAATAAAAGAGATAATAAAAATTGCAAAATATTTATAAAAATACAACATACAATATATATATACAACATAAAATAATCTAATACATATAATTTCTATCTATATAATTAAATATAATAAAGGTGACGTTATAAAAGTAGTGATAATGGAGTGATAGTGATAAATAGCTAAGTAGATAATGATCTCTGACCAACTTCTTGAAAACAATTTTGGATGGTTCTTTCTTGTTTTCACAGGTAGCATATTCCACAAACGGACTGCGGTGACTTCGAAAGAGTTACCTTTGAAAGAGGTTCTGTGCTTTGGAGTACAAAGGGTTAGGGCACCGGTGGATCTAAGGTGGCGATCGTGTGAATCGGATAGGAAGCTAAAGGCGTCTTTTAAATAGGAGGGTGCTTTGGGATCATTTAAAATTGAGAAAATCTATCTATTTATTATATTTTTATTTATATGTCCATCTATCTATTATACTTATAATAAAGCAATAGGAACGAAAGAAAATAATTAAAAAAGAAATGGTCTAGGGTACATAAAATAAGCTACTGAACAAGAATATAACATTTTAAAAATTCGTGTCTGTATGTCTGTATGTTTGTTCGCGCGTCACGTAAAATCTACTGCACCGATGGCGATGTGTATCACTGTTGGATAGCTTATGTTTTGACTTACAAATTGGGATACTTTATATCTCAATCCGATTAGTAGAAGCCGAGCAATCAATTGACGGCTGAAGGAATTTTGATCAAATGTTGGTATATTAAGTAAGAAAGAAGATAATTAAAAAATTAATGGTCTAGCGTACATAAAATAAGCTACTGAAAAAGAATATAACTTTTTTAAAATTCATGTCTGTCTGTTTGTCTGTCTGTATGTTTGTTTGCGCATCACGTAAAAACTACTGGATTGATTTCGGTGCGGTTTTCACTGTTGGATAGCTTAGAGTTTGACTGAGGTACTTGGTATCTTAATCTGATGATTACATACCGAACTAACGAATTTTGAAGAAATGTATTGTACCTTATAGGTACTTTTGGTCCTGGAATGACACGTGTGGGCTACTTTTAAATGAAACGACCACGCGGGCAAAGCCACGGGCACTGCTAGTATATGTATATATGTCTGTTCCTTTGTGGCGCTCTAAAGACCAAAAGCGTGGGCCGATTTTGATTATTTTTACGTCAATCTATTTATCTTCATCTTGGAAGTGTCACTAAGTACATGACAGTAATCAAAATTCAATATGGCAACAAACAGACGCCATATTGCGCAAAAGAAAATAATGAAAGTCGACGAACTATGTTACGTGGTGTAATCATTGAAAAGGTATTTGGTAATCATCCTTAAGGTTTTATCATTTCTTATCAGTGCGCCAGACTTTGGAGCCTATTCTTGACTAGCGTGAGCTTCGGGTGTAAGACAGGTGCTTCTCCAAGTAGCGCTTTTAAAACAATCCCTATGATTCTAAGAACCTCCATCTCCAGCGTACCCTGAGTAGCTAAATCGCATGTCAATGGGTGATATAATGATGAAAGGTTCGATTGAATTGGACCCCAAATAGATCTCGTATATAACCGACATAGCTCTCAGAATTCACAAACTGAAGTGTCAATGAGCAAGCCACATAGCTTGCTGAGGAATAACGTTTCTCGAATGGCGACCACTGAGGAAGGAAGAGCGCAGGACATAAAACGCGCACTACACTGTCGGCAACAAGCCTCCCTGCCAAGTGCCAAGGCTAAGGGAAGTCGACGGTCGTCACTGGTTTGCCACAGTGTAGACGGTGGTTTGATACCAAACTTCGTTTGACCTTCAACGCTCTTAGTCGACGGGCGTGCTTTCCTGACCAAGGTCACTTCCCTTGGCCTTGGCAGGGAGGCGTGTTGTCGACAGTGTAGACTGCGTTTAATGTAGACCGACCTTGTGCGTGTCCTAAATGGTCATTCGAATTGAAAAATGATAACAAAAACCTAAAGATGATTTTCAAATACCTATTCAATAATACCCCACTTAACATAGTTCGTCGATTTCTTTTTTACTTTTTAACAATATGGCATCTGGTTGTCGCCATACTGAATGTTGATTACTGTAATGTCTCTAGAAGCAATCGCAGGATTGAGACAAATCGATTGACGTAAGATTTAGCCAAATCGGCCCATGCGTTTGGTCTCTAGAGCGCCACAAAGGAACAAACATACATACATACATAAGGTAAACATTTTACACTCTTAATATTACCGAAAAACATCCTACTTTTTTGTTTTCAAGAGATTACACAACAAATCAAGCAAACCGTATCCTTAACCACTCGCATTTATAACTCGAATAAATTCCGCTGAATCGAATTTGGGCTTACTATCGAATATGACCCCACTATATGTAGGGTCCAAGAAATATCGGGCCCCAGGATTGCTTATTGGAAACGATACTGCGAATTTGAATAAAACGTCTCTCGTAAAATAGTCGCAGCCCTATTATTGTCACTGGGGAAAGGGGTGGAAAAGTTATCGATATTGTATCGATTATCGACTGCGGAACTTAGGAGTTTTGTTTAGCTATTCGTATTTATTGTACGAGCTTGAAATGTTGTTCCGAATTGGATGGTTTTTTATTTATTTGAAGGTGGCTTCCGGTCTTTGTGATTGAAATCATAAGTCATTTATTAATAAACATATGTTTTCAATTTAATAAAAATATACAAAATATATTAACTTAACCACATTATTACGTGATGCGTGAACATACAGGCAGAAATAAAGAAACTTTTTTTTAAATGTGATATTTTTATTCAGTAGCTCTTTTTTATTCCCCTAAATCATTTTTAGGGTTCCTTACCTCAAAAGAAAAAAAAGGACCCTCACAGGATCACTTCGTTGTCCGTTGAGGTATTAAGTTGAAATTAATATTAAATACTCAGGTCTGCAATCCCTTGGAGCTGTGAAAAAAACAAACTACTAACCCCCCATTCCCATAAAAATGAAACGAGTTGTTTTTCCAACGTCTCGTTACATTTTGACTTTTTTTGTATGGCGTTTATTTCAAAAAAACAGTAGGCGAAAACGGTTCGTTTTAAGATATAGGAACCGGCCATTAAAACCCAATCAAAAGATATGGACGTTTATGAAGCAAATTGACACTCGCAAGGGAATCAAGCCTATAGGGTACTTCCGGTTGACCTAGAATCATGAAATTTGTTAAGAAGTAATGTCTTATAGTGTGCTATAAGACATTACTTCTTAAATTTCAGTAAAGGGCAAAATCCGAAAAACGTAAATTTGTAGTTACATCACAAAAAAACTGCAATTATCGATTCCCGTGATGCACGTACTATATATAAATCTATATGTTTGTTTGTAGGGAACTTTGATGCGCGAGGCGAGTTTGACTAGAACTTAACCGATTTTTTTAAATTATATTGTTTGTTAAGACTTTTTTACACTAACTGAAGCATAAAATGTTTAAACATTTCCTAAAATGCATAAAACTTCTCTGTGATAATCTTTCCAGTATTACTTCTACCAAATATAATTCTATGATCTTTGCTTCTACTTAGTACTTACAGTACAATTTAATATTCCATGTATTTCGAGTGTTAAAATTGAATGAATGTAATTTTCTAGAAAAAGTTTTAATTAGAGGCGTAAAGTATGAGCATCTGGTAATTTCTCAGGGAGAAAACAGCACGAATATTTCCCTAAATACTTTGACGAGTTGGGGTTAACACTTTATGTTATTAATTGAGTTTATTTAGCAATAGTTAGAGCAAGATAATATAATACGAATTAAATTTAATATCACACTAATATTATTAAAGCGAAAGTTTATATGTGTGTGTGTGTGTGTGTGGTGTGTATATTTTTTATTCCTTCACGCTCAAATGGCTGAATGGATTTGGATGAAATTTGGTGACAAAGTGACAGGTGTCAAAGTGGCAATATGCATGTGATTTTTATAATGTACATATGTTTTTGCAATGAATAAATTGAAATTGAAATTGGCAGGTGTCAACTTTAGCGGTGCAACAGAAGGGTTTTTTGAAAATTTATTTTTTAGCTTTGTGACGGCTGTAGTGACATATCCACACCAATATATAAAAGTGAAACGTTGTATGTTGGTTTGTTTGGGGAGCTTTCACGCGATAGCGACTGGATGGATTTTAATGAAATTCGGAATGAAGATGGAATAAAACATAGAATACTTTTTATTCCGGAAAATTGTTATTTTTCACGGGAAAACTGGAAAATGTTGATTACTCGCTGTAAGGAACAGTTGCCATGGAAACGAAAATAACCGCGGGTTGCTGCTAGTATTTAATTATAAAACCCTTATTAATTCCAAAATAATTAGTACTGATGACGGAATACCTTGATATCATGCATTGAGAACAGAGACATACCTAGTTGAGAAAACAAAAGTAATTAAATAGAGAGCTTTA
Organism: Alsophila aescularia; assembly: GCA_946251855.1. NCBI lineage: Eukaryota > Metazoa > Arthropoda > Insecta > Lepidoptera > Geometridae > Alsophila > Alsophila aescularia. Next base: position 55,117,296 of record OX276373.1, read on the forward strand.
ATAACAATGCTAAACATCTCTTATTCAAATAGTGAATTACTAAAAATATAAAGACATACGTAAGAAGGCGCATTGTCGGATTTATTTCGAAATGAATAGATTATTGATTAGTGTAATTATCAGTATTATCATTATAATAATGTTCTAATGGAAAAAAATGGATCACGGACGAGATTCGAACTCGCATACTGTGCCTCAGCGCGGCACATGCCTTTACCAATTTGGCCACCTATATGCGTCATCATCCAAATATTTCCACTAGCTTCTTTGAACCCGTCTTATATGGGGACGGTAACGTTATCCATTGGTAGTATTACGAACTACCAACTAATTAAATAGCAAAAGAGAGCGTTACCGTCTCCATATAAGACGGGTTCAAAGAAGCTAGTGGAAAGATTTGGATGACGACGCATAGGCCTCGGTGAAAATTATTATATATATTTATGCTAAGCAGGCGTAACTGCTATAAAAAAACATAAACGTATTATCATTTATTACATATGTCACAAACTTTAGTGTTATAAAATAAATACCTAATAATATATGTTGGCAACGGAAATTATATCCCTTATCATATTGTAACTTACTTTATCGACAATTCCCATCGGCACCACCCGTCCCTATGACCTCGGCAGCTAAACCCTGGTTGCAATAAAGCGGGGTCCCTTGCGACCGACATATCTGACCCCTAACCCTATTCTAGGGTTAAAATGTAAAACTCTTTTACTTTTCCCACTTTTTTCCTCGGCTTACAAGACTTTGTGCTTAGCTGTATTCGAGGGATGGTGTTATGATTTTGTTTTTCTGGATATTCATGTGTCGAGAGAATTTAAGGTTACGATGGGCTGCCATGGATGAGTGGTTATGTGGACTTATAATAAAGGGCAGTGGGTTCGATTTCCGATTCGAGATAGATACTTAGGAAAGTAGAATGAAAGTTACAAGTATTTGACTGTTACATGTCGTAGATTAACCAGTCAGTTATACATTTTTCAAAAACTTTCTGCGCCCTGTGGCTTTGCCCGTATTCAACGTGTTATTGCAGGACCTGATGGTTCAGGCGTCAAACAGTTTTTTACTTGCTTGGGTTCTTTTTATTTTATTGAAGTGCAGAGTATAGGTATCAGATTTTTAAGTCAAATCCTAAGTTATCCAGTAGTGAAAATCGCATTTCAATCGGCACAGTAGTCTACACGTGATGTATGAAAGACAGAAAACAAAAATTAAAAAGTTGTTCAGTAGCTTATATCAAAGCTAGTACAATCGTTTTGTAAACTGCTGTACCAGTAGGTATAACCTCAATTCGTTTTCCAATTAGTTTTCACTAGAGTTAAACTAAAGTTATGATGTCTATTTATGGTAGTAATAGTGACTCGCCCTGTCTTCGCATGGGTAACGCTAACCCAGGGTCAATTTTCTTACTTTTAGCATTTTTATACACGTCGTAACTTCAAAAAAAATACGTAAGCGTAATTCAAAATCATTGTCAGCAACGATCTTGGTGCTTTTTGACCATAGACAACTGCATTATTAGTTACGTACTTGACAGACTTCTTATTATTTCGATTCCAAGGCAACATGTCATTCCGTATCCATAAATTGCATAAATTGCAATTTTCGCAGGAACCTCTAATTTTTTGAAAAATTTAATACGCCCTATGTTACTCGCTGATAATGTAGCTTTCCATACAAGAAATATTATTTAAATCAGTTCAGTTTTTTGTGTTTATCCATTACAAACAAAGATACAAAAAATCTAATCTTTCCTCCTTATAATATTACTAGCAGTGCCCGCGGCTTTGCCCGCGTGGTCATTTCTAGTTTTAAGTATCCCATACGTGTTATTCTAGGACTAAAAGTACCTATAATGTACATTATACTACAATTCTTCAAGATTCGTTCATCCGTCACACAGTTTTTATTTATAGCTCTGTTTATAATCATCGGATTAAGATACCAAGTTACCCCAGTTTTTAAGTCAAACCCTAAGCTATCCAACTATGAAAACCGCATAGCAATCGGTCTTGTAGTTTTTACGTGATGCGCGAACAAACATACAGACGCGATTTAAAAAAAAATATATTCTTGTTCAGTAGCTTATTTTAAGTACCCTAGACCATTTTTTTTATTGGCTTCTTTTTACAGATATTTTCGTTCTTATTGCTATATTATAAGTATAGATAGATGTAAGCTACATTCCCTAGTCACAGAGCAAATATTTACCGACTGCCTAGACCTTGAAAAACTTCATAAAATCGACTTTGATTACTGTCTATCGAAGGCGCAGATAACAAATCAACAATCGAAGAGATCGAAAGTCAATATTGCAAAGTATAGTCATGTTTCTCAGCTTTTATTATCTCACTCGTATTTTTTATGACTTTATTATGGAGGAAATATACTGTATTAATATTGCCTGCGGTTTTGCTCGTGTCATTTTTGATCGACTTCCAAAAGTTGGAGGTTCTTAGTTCCATTGTATATATCCTTTGTGTTTAGGTTCAAATCTTCAAGATTTCTGAACTTATCAGGGCCCCGATTCTGTAAGCTATTGAACCGCGATAACGCAAGTCGATCGCTTGAATTTTTTTGAGAAATTTTCGTATTTACCACTTAAAAGTGCTAGAAGTGTTTTTTTTTGGAAATATTCAAAAAATAAAAAAACTGATAAATAAAAAAACAAAAAGCGAAAATTTTAGCAAAATTTTCGCTTCCAGCACTTTTAAGTGTTAAATAAGAAAATTTCTCAAAAAAAAAACAAGTGATCGACTTGCGTTATCGCGGTTCAAGAGCTTACAGAATCGGGGCCCTGGATGTTTCTTTTTATATTGAAGGGCAGATTTTCATTTTCAAATTTGATGGTGGTAGGTATTTACTTCATATTCTTTGACTTAAAAATTCATTGAAACTATTTTAAAAAACACGCAACGGTGTAGAAATACCGGAGGTATGAGGTGACATACACGAAGAAAAAAATATTTAAGTCGTTTAAAAATATATAGTCTTAGCCGATAATCTACTATGTATTTTTATCCGTGTACGGCGAAGCATGGGAAGGGTAATGATTTTAACAGTATTTGTATGTATGTGGATATGTGGATGTTCCACTATAGGAACATATAGACCCCAGTACGATTTTGACAACCTAGGTATCAATCAATTAGTGTTCAGATATATAGTGTCATAGGCAATTATTTTTTTACCCGGCTACTGCGATACAAAAGAGAGGTTAAGTATGTGTTCAAACTATAGACATGGTGAGATTTTGACAAGCAAGTGTTTTTTTTTGACAATCGATTCGTTGTCTGGTTTAAGTTTTTGAACTTATATCATGTTATATAATAATTTATTTTTATTCATGATATGTGGACCTTCACTTAGACTTTTTATATTATAACAACTTCCATTTTTCTGTATCATGTAAAGACAGACATCGCATATTTTTGTGTCTTTCATACTCTGAAAATATATTATGTTTTGGTACAATGATGTCGGTTGGCAGTAAAACATAATACGCCTCCCTCTAAGGATCGTAAATTATATAATAACAGGGTAGTTAGATGCGACGTTCAATTTACTTGGAATTCACAGCTTTTTTAATACTTTTGCTTTTTGTTCGTCGCTGTCTGACTTGTCTTCTATCTATACTTATAATAAAGCAGTCATTTTCATCATCAGCCTATACTTGTCCACTGCTGGACGTAGGGCCCCATAGCACGCTACTGAGCTCGGTCTTCAGCTCTCCTCATCCATTTTCTCCCAGCCGCTTTTCGCAGGTCGTCACCCCACCTGGCCACATGGCGTCCTTCATTACGATTGGCTAAACGTGTAATAAATGGTGTCTGACTATCTGATTGTTTGCGCCTCATGTAAAAACTACTGGACCGATTGCTATGTGGTTTTCACTGTTGGATAGCTTATGTTTTGACTTAAAGACTGGTGTACTTGGTATCTAAGTCCGATGAGTTAAAGCCGATCAATCGATAAAAAACGATTTGTCGTCTGAACGAACTTTGAAGTAATTTTGTATCATGTACTTTATAGATACTTTTGGTCCTAGAATAACACATAGGTTACAGTTATTAAACCCAGAGAAATGACTGCGTAGGCAAAGCCGCGGGCACAGCTAGTTTAGGTCTATTGGATTGGAAACTGACAGTGCCCATTTTTACCCGACTACGAGCGGGTTTTTGTTTTTATAAGCCTATGAAAAATTATAAGAGATATCTAAAGATGATATTCAAATACCTGTTCAATGATACCACACTTAACATAGTTAAATTTTTTCACTTTATTGCCTCCGTCGCCATATTGAATTTTGATTACTGTCATGTTTTTAGAAGCACTTGCAAGATTAAGACAAAACGACAGACGGACTTTATGATCATCAAAATCAGTCAACGCGTTTGGTCAATGTAGTGCCACAAAGGAACATATCTACATAGGCTGATAAACATATCCTCTGCTCAGTCGGGTAAAATGCGAGTTACTAATCATTCTGTATATTGTTGTTTACTATATTATTAGGTTATTCGACTGGTGCGAGTCATGTTACTGTGATTTATTTTAACACGAACAGACCTACTGCTTACGATCGCGCGAAAGTCTCGCTAATCTAATTATTAGTTAAATATGAGTCACGAGCATAGATCTAATTAAAAGTGGGTAGATTATGCGGTCCACAAATTGTTGAGCTGGTACCTGCTCAACAATTTGTGGACCGCATAATATGTTGCGACGCAAACAATTGGAGTCGCGTTTGTGCAGCAAGTGTTAGAAGTGACTCTCAATCTCTCTAGTCTGTGTATGTCTCTCTATCCACACCAATATATAAAAGTGAAACGTTGTCTGTTTGTTTGTTTGTTTGGGAGCTCTTACGCGATAACGACTGAACGGATTTTTATGAAATTTGAAATGGAGATAGCTTACACCCTGGAATAAAACATAGAATACTTTTTATCCCGGAAATGAACGACGCCAACCGGTGGGTTTATAACTGCGTGGGTGTGTTTACCTGTAGTTGTGTCTGTGTTAAATCTTGTCGTATCTTCCGTCACAACACTAATAAATATCTAAGTGAGCATTATTCACAATTGTACCCCTACAGGGTTTTCCATAGAATCCCTTTCATCATCCCCAAAGGCATTACTATGCAAAACCCTATAAGGGTATTATAACAATAAATTATATTGGAAGCCAGGTTATCAATAACCTTTTAGCTATGTTATCAATAACGTTTCGGCGAGAACTTTGCAACGAAACGCTTGTATATCTTTTTATCGAGGCACTGGTCCTATCAATATATTAGGAGGGCTTAGACGCAGTATAATATATCAAGCAGTAGCTTATTTTACGAAATAAATAATAATTATAATATATATTTTATGTATAAAGACAATTACGAGAAAAAAATTAACGATGAAAAAATATGTAGCTTACTTCCGCCAAGTCAGATCAATTCTCAATGGAAAATAAAAAAAGAACTAGTGGCTCTGTGAGCCACCTCGCGAAACATATTTCGGACCATTTATCGAAGTGGCTGAAATATGTTTTTTAACATATAACATATTTCGGACCATTTATCGAAATGGCTAAAATATGTTTTTTAACATATAACATATTTCGGACCATTTATCGAAATGGCTGAAATATGTTTTTTCTTACATTTTCAACCCCCATACCAAAGCCATTTTGAAAAATTTCGAAAGGCACACCAAATTTCACGAGAATCCGTTTAGAAATGCGACCTGTAGAGGAAAACAGCCGGACATCCGGACATCCGCCTAACATACGATTGTATTTTTTCCCAAGATGAAACGGAGGCGCTTCGTGCTCGCTCGCTAAGAGAAACAAAAATCATAATAAGTACGTGTCACTTCATTCATCCTTATTTTCGGTTGTTTTGTTCCTGTGGGGCTAGCGTTTTTGTACACCTTTGAGCAATAGTGTCGTCATAAGGTCGCCAAGGTCGTTTTGGCGCGATTCAACTGTCAAAAGGGCAAAAATAAAATGATTTACTTTTGGTTCCTTAATAAATAATGTTAGTTTTAAATAACCATAATTAATTTATTATTCTTACATCTTACGGATCTAACACCCTTTAGAAAAACACAAAAAAGACTTAAATTTAAAAAAAACACGTGTAAGAAAATTTGTTTATATCACCCAAAATAATAAATACTCTGTAGGAACATGCCTTACTGCTTATACTTTTAGCATGTGGTTCTGAAGAAAACATAACTTTCCTCCAAGATCTTGCAAATTTTATGTCCTGGCGAGATTGTGCGAGAAAGAGACGACACGACTTTCATTGTTATGGATTATTTGCAGGTGGTTTTATAGGGGTAGCATTTTTACAGGGAAGTTTAGGGTACCCTCTTTTGTAAGTTATGATTTGCCTACGACTTGCAATGTCTTTGGGTAATGTGGAGATACTGGTATTATCGTTGGATAAGGTAATGTGCAGTTTTGTATGTATGAGTTAAATATTCCTTTCAATTTCATTGCTATTAAATATATTTTGAATTAGCTTTCGTCCGCTACTTCGACTGCGCGTACTACTGTTTATCGCGAAAAAAAGCATCCTATGTTCATCAAGGATAATAAAAATCAATGTAAAAGTATAGCACCAACGCTCTTGATTCTTTTTGACAGACTTGCTTTTATTTTGTTTCCACGGCAAAGCATGTCATTCCGTTCTTTACAGCGACATTTTCTAGTTTTCCCGTGGCATCTTACCATTTTCCGGGATACAAATTATCCCCTGTTGGTCTATATATTGTACAGTACCTATTTACAAAGTTTCATCAAAATCGGATCAGCCGTTTTGGCGTGAAAGCTCCCCAAACAAACAGACAACGTTTCACTTTTATGTATTGGAGGGATAGTATGTTTTCTGCCTGTGTTTTGATTTCATCAAGATTATACTTTTTTGTTCCAAAGTTTGTCTCTAACTTAATTTGGATGAATATCAAATTAATATCTCTTTTCTGGGATATTAAATAAGAGATATTAAATATGTGAAGGCAGTTTATGAATAACTAGCTAACATTTTTGTGTTCAAACATTTAACATTATTCAAATGTTTAAACAAAGATCTAATTAAATGAAGGAAGATAACGTACCAGCTCCTCGGGCTAGGACCGCATAAATTAGGTGCAACACACACAATTGAGATTCTGTAGCCTGTCACTATCGAGTTGCGTTTGTGTAACATGTGTTGACCCTCATTCGCGCTACAGTGTTCGTATGTCTCTCTATCTTTATTCTGTGCACATGAAGCACGACGGTGGGAATGTAGCTGTGTGGGTGTGATTGCCTGTAGTTGTATCTAGTCCAGTTTTTGGTTACGTGATATTAAAGCTTGTCGTTTTTTTCCCCTCTTTAACTAAGTCTAAGAGCGGTGGTAGCCTTACGGTTCAATAGTGCAACTTAGAATCCAACGACACCGGGTTCGGTCCTTGGTTTATCTAAACAATGACCAAAAACAATGAAAAAAAAGTTATGTGGCGTGTCGCTCCGTGCTTTGGAGGGCAAGTTAAAGTATCGGTCCCGGCTATAATTGATTAATAGCAGTCGTTAAGCCATGTCAGAGAACCTCGGGTGGTCTGACAAGCTCTGACACTAGAAGCATACGACAAACAAACAGCTAGACCATAGGGTTTGAAGCCAGGCCATTTATACATTTTCCCACTCCCTACTCCCCTCCCTCTACACTCTGCCACCCGCTACCCGCAACAAGCATCGAAGTGCTTGCGTGACGTAAGTCTCAAAAGTTATTGAATTTTATTGGCAGGCTAATAATTTAGTTAGGTAAATTTTGCCTTGACAGTGGATAATAAATTATATTTTCTTGCTGTGAGATTTATTTTAGAGATAAAACTTTAGCCGTTGAGTAGAAAAATGAAATAATTACTGAAAATAACGTATTTTTTTATAAGAAAATGTATCGAATGAAATTCTGGTAATCACGTTTTTGTCTTGATCTCAGCTAGGTAAAGATCCAAAAACATATATCTTAAGTTTAACTTTTATCAGGTTCGTGGGTGACCCAGCATATTTATGGAAAAACCCTTAAAAAGTGGAGCCTGGTACCTTAAGAAGATAAATAATAGTTGCGTAAAATTAATACAAACGTCAAAAAACTAACGAAATTATAAAAGTTTTCATTTCCAACACCATAACCACCATGCATTCTCAGATTTGATTTCTACTTTTGTCTTAAAAACAAACAATTCCTCTGTCTTCTATTTGAAGTCGGATCTAAAATTCCGCATTTCCGCTATACGGAATGATTTCCGTAATATCAGCAATACAGGGTACTCCTAACTTTTTATATTCCTCCGTTGTTTCAGCGAGCTGGCAATGAGGTCTCAAGATTTTATATGACTTTTAAAGTAGTTTTAGTTTTTACATATATATTTCCGGTTTAAGTTAGGCTTAGTTTTTTTTTTAGTTTCTCACCGAGTGTGTCGTTGTTTGTATGCGTTGAAGTTTCCACATTTTTGTATATTTGTTTCGAAGTGGTTTGTTGTTGTTTGTTTGGTATTTTTTACAGCTTTTTCATGACCTCTGTAGTTACTACATCAACAAAAGAGTAAAATAACGGTTGTAGAAATAATTTGTCCTAATATTACTAATAGTACATACGGCCGATAAGTCGTGGCCACTCGGAACTTCGTGCAAATGGCTGCTCAATTAACATTTTTTGGAATGAATGGTGGAATGAGGTGCATCTAGCCTAGACCATAGCCCCGTGCAAGTCGCCCCATTCTGCCATTCGGTTCCCAAAAATGTTCAATGGGCAGCCATTTGCACGAAGTTCAGGGTGGCCACGACTTATCGGCCGTACTGTAGTTAGCTGATTAGTTAAGTGATTTTAAAATACTGCTTAAATAAATAATTTAAAGAAAAATAAATTAATCAAAAATAGTTTTTGCCGCTTTCCAGTTTCTGATGACCTTTCCCGGCTTCGTACGAGTAGATATATAGAAAGATTATAGTTTTATTTTGTTTAACGCAAGGAGGTTGAATTACTAAATACAAATCGCAACCGAATTAAAGATCACAATAACATCAATTTGGCTGATTTTGCTCTGTGTGTCCTGTTACTACAAACAAACAAACATACAATAAATAATAGTTTAAAACAACTAAAAATACGCTTTATATAGAAAACCAAACTAAAAAATAAAAAAATAAAAAATAATAATAATAAATTTTAATAATTTTGAATTAAGAATAGTGTAAAAAATTCTAATAAATATAAATGAATAATTGTGTAAATAAGAAAAAAATGTTTTATTTCAAAAAAATTGTGGGTGAATGGTTCAATAGTTAAAAATATTTCATTGACAGATATGAGAAAAAGGATTATCATTTCGATAATATCTTAAAAAGCACCCCACGCTTTTTTTAAATAAAACATTTTTTTCTTATTTACACTATTATTAATTTATATTAATTACACTATTCTTAATTCAAAATCATTAAAATATATTTTCTATTTTTCAGTTTGTTTTTTTTTTTATATAAAGCGTGTTTTTGTAGTTATTTTAAACTATTATTTATTTTCTACTTTTTAGTTTGGTTTATTTATAAGAGCGTTTTTTTTTTGTTTTTTTTTTCGAATTATTGCATTGTCATCGGTCTTTGACAGGTGTGCAAAATTTGAATGAAATCTGACCGTTTAAAGTGGGTCAAAATAGCATCCAAAGGAGTCGGTTACAAACATACAAGTGAACCTAATATAAAGCGTATAAAAATCAAATCTCTTCTCTCTATGATAGTTAAGGTTCGCCAGTAAGCGTATTGGAAACGAAATTGCAACAAGTCTGTCAAAAATCATCAAGAGCATTGGTGCAATACTTTTGCATTGATTTTTAATATACTAAAAGAACATAGGATTCTTTTTTCGCTATAAATTCTAGTTCGCAAGGACGAAATCGCGGGTGAAAGCTAGTAAAATATTAAAGTGAAATGTCTTTTTATTTCTTTGTTTGGGGCTCTTTCATGCGGATGAAGCTGGGCCGAATTTGTTTTTTTTTTATGTAGATGCTACACTATAGATACCAACATAGAAAACCGCGGGTAAAGTTTGTTTTAAATAAAAACTGTAACAGACAGTTTTACCTATTAAAATTTATCATGATTAGGCTCATGTCATAATCAGTTATGGATTCTATTCGTTTTATAACCGCAACCAAAAATCCTTCAATATTTCCTTCTGGCTAACCCATATAACATGGTGATACTTTATTATGCGCAAACACGTATCTGTCAAACGCAAAGTTGAGATAAAACAAGCATAAAGAAAATCTTTCGTAGCGTCCTAAATTCCCATTCCGCTTTCTAACAGGTTAATTTCCAAACTTTTCTTCACGAATAAACTCACAAACAAACTTTTCATGTTCCTCCCATTGAGACATAAAAGCAGAGCTTTCTTTTTAACGTTAAAAACTTTAACAAAACGCAGCCTATCCTTGTTGCGAAACTTTGAAAGAGTGGGCTCAAAGAGCTTCCCTGTGAGACACCGCTATACATTTTCTACTTGTACGAGAGTAGGACGCCTTAAGTCAGTTTAAATTGTTGTAGATTCAATGCTTTGTTGAGGCGAAGTCGTGTGGAAGATTTAGTTTAGATTTTTATCTTTATTCCGTAGTTTTATAACGATCCACCCTGTTGAAAACAAGATTTGTTTCTGTTCCAAAACAATTTTTAGCTATTTGTCTCAATTAAAACTGAATCTGGTTTTTGTTGTAATAATGTAAAGTTTATTTTAATTTTCATTATATTTGTAAATGTTATCTGTAATCGTCATCATTATAAATTGTAGTTAAAAGAGCAACGTAGCTAGCAAAATTACTGAAAAACATTGTACTCGTAGTGCTGCGTGGTTAAATAATCAAGTATTTAGTCATTCATACGAATAACTTGTGTCAGTACTCTTGTCCAGAAAGTGATTTTAAAAGGATATAAACACTGGCTACTGGAGAATTTGATAGATTTTCGGGGCTCAATAAAATTAAATAGCTCTAGCTTTTGCCTCACAACAAAGCTCTTAGTTTTCCCGGGAGAATTCTTCCCGCAATAAAAATAGGACTGCCTTTCAATCCACGTCAGGACTATACTGAAGAGAGACCCACAAGTTGTTTACCACAAATTTGAGATTTGAAGAAAATTGTTACCCACAAGTTCAAATTTCAATGAACTATTGAATAAAACGAATCATCATCATCATTATCAACAGCTTGCATTATCCCACTGCTGGACATAGGCCTCTCCTAATGAGCGTTGCCGAGCCCGATCTTCGCTCTCCTCATGTAATTACTTCCAGCTACTTGAGAATAAAAGTCAGAAAACACTAATTCATGAATTAACCTTACCGCAGGATTCCAAACCAAAAGCAACGCACAAAGGACCGTTGTTCCCGATGCTAATCCCCAGACTATCGTTAAGAATCCAAGATTTTCTTTTCATTAGCACCTCTACATCATTGTGGAGATACAGTATTTCAGCTCCGTAGAAACAAATAGTTGGAAATACTCACACAAAAGTGCGATTTCGATAAGATGATTGAGTTGTTTAGGTGTGCATTTAGGAGCAGTTTTCTTGTTTCGCAAAAAAGTTCTTGTTATTATAAATGTTCATGCAAGTTAAACGTAATTACTTAAGAGGCTGAAATACCGACAAGGATGGCAAAATTAAGCCAAGTTTTTAATGGTAAAATATGAAGCAGGATTTTTGCCTTCCCATCGCTTTTTCATCCTAAGCTATTACCGAGTCCGATACAGGGATAACTGTTTTCATAGCTTTTGATTTTATCTTCTACTGTAATTCTTCTTCTTTCTTGTCAATGTTTCATCAATCTTGCCCTGAGACAGGCTTTTGTGGTTGAAGTCAGTGATTTTAGGCTTCTAAATCAAATCGAGTCCCATATTTTGCAGAATAAAATCCGTGTTTGCAAATCAATATATCTTATGAAGTTGTGTTAGGCTCGAGATCATTTTACTACATTTGACTCAACTCACAAACGATGCATTTTTTACCCGACTACTGCGAAGCAAGGCAAGGGTAATAAGTTTAACAGTCACATCATCATCATGTCAGCCTTTAGAATTCCACTGCTGAACATAGGCCTCCTCCAAAGAGCGCCATGACGCCATGAAGTGATCTTGTGCCACCTCCATCCACCGACTTCCTGCGATGGCTACAATGTTGTCAGTCCATCGTGTGGGGGGTCTCCCCGCACTTCGCTTGCTTGTTCGTGGTCGCCATTCGAGAACCTTTATTCCCCAGCGGCTGTCGGTTTTGCGAACTATATGGCCTGCCCATTGCCACTTCAACTTGCTAACTCTGAGAGCTATGTCAGTAACCTTGGTTCTTCTACGGATTTCCTCATTTCGGATTCTATCACGTAGTGAAACACCGAGCATACCTTCATTGCACGCTGCGCAACTCGCAGTTTGTGTATGAGACCAATAGTTAGCGATCACGTCTCAGTCCGATTTTGATAAGCGAGGTATCAATCGATTCGTCTTCAGGTATAGAGTGTCGTAGACTATTTTTTACTCGACAGTAGTCGGGTTTTATATTTTGAACTTATGTCTTGTTTGCGAATGGTATCTTGAAAGCCATTTTGGGTGTGAGAATACATCTCGGAGGCACTGCAGATAATCATGGAATAATTTATTATTCTTGTTTTTATTTTTATCCAATTTATTATATCTAGTTTCTGATTATCAGGAGTCGTTTCGTGTGATCTAATATACTGCAAATCTATTATCTGGCGTCTGTATTTCAGTAAGATTACTGCTCATGTTCCCAGTGTTGTATTACGGTATATTTCATGTTGTTTTCTTTATTTTGTCTATCTCTGCTATACTAAAGTGTTGGGGGATTCCAAGGAGTATCTAATTAGGGGGATTATTGGAGATCCTTTTATCTTTGAATGTAGAGATCTTGGGGGATAATAATCATACGTCTAGCAAAGGATTAAATTTTATTGAATTATGTGGTTAGATGAATAGGTCGTTCACCTGGCAGTGAAATATTTAGAGAGGATTATGCACCATTTTTGAGCAAGGTATTTAAATTCATTACCAGTGAATGTGTTTTTTGATAATATTGAAGAGGTCCAATGGGAATTTACCCTCGAGCATAGAATAATGATAAACTCGAGCTAGATAAATTACATCTTATTTTCTTCAGCTAGCTCGAAGTGAAATGTCTAATAATTAATTTCTAAACAGAAGTAGGTAGCATCTACAAAAAGTTTCTACTAGCAGATAAATGAAAAACTATAGAAACACCATAGTACCAACGGAAAAAATAAACTACGTCACAAATATTAATCATATCGCTCAAATAGATGTCTCCCAGACAAGCATAGTCGTTTAGATAAACAAGCAATTTGAAAACGAAGTCAATTAAGCAATCATTATTAACAATACTGACGAAAAAATAACTAAACTAAACAAGACTCTAATTCTTGCGTCATAGACAGTTGTGTATAAATAATTGTCGTTTGAAAACAAACTTAAATTTTTAGACATTTTGACGATATATTTACTCCGAGGTGGCGACAATTTTCGTTGAAATTTATGAAAATCACATTTTATTTGACATGATGTCTGGTTCATGTTGCGAGAATTGGAGCCCTGAGCTGAACAAACAAACATATCACACCGAAACCCGCTCATAATGATAACAACACAGTAAATTCTACGAATGTTGTAGATGTGTCACGAATATAAGATATATTAGTTGGGGTGTCTGCTGCCTTTATTTAGGGTTAGAACAAAGATGCTTGTAATAAGGAAGGGTTGAAAGGAATATGATCGTGTTAAGGTTTATGCAGAAACTAATAAGATGGGAAAGTATCGTTCCGTTCTTTTTTCTTTTACTATTATTTTTATTAACGAATAGCTGTTCCCGCGGTTTAGCACGCGTTGTCATTTCTCTAGATTAAAAGTACTATATGTGCTTTTAAAATATGAAATACCAATATACCAACATTTGATCAAAATTTCTTCAGCCGTCAAAAAGATTTTTATCGATTGCTCAGCTTCTACTCATCGGCTTGACATACCAATTACACCAGTTTTTAGTCAAACCCTAAGCTATTCAACATTGAAACCCACATCGTCAACCGCTCCAGTAGTTTTTAGGTTTTGCACGAACAAACAAACATAAAGAGAAAGACACGATTTAAAAAAATGATATATTCTTGTTCAGTCGGTACCCTAGACAATTTTTTTATTATCTTCTACGTACAGACTTTTCGTACTTATGCTTTATTATAAGTATAGCCACAAGCTAGTTAGTTCTATGCTGTGTTCACATTAGTTCTCATTCATTAAAATGTTATTTTGTGTTTCAAAACCTGCATTTCATGTAAAAATGTCACAGAAAATTCCAATTTTATTGTATGTCATTTTTTCGTTGCTTGTATTCCGCGCGTAGGCGACATATTTTTTATGTTGAAATTGAGCAATAACGTTCAGATTAAAACTCGGTGTCGCGAATTCCTTTGATGTTCGTTACAAAAAACTGTTTGCGTTGAATGTGACAAACATTTTTGTATGCCTCCGTGCATCCACGAAAATGTGTGGCGTCGAGACTACATCAAGATTTTTCCCAACATGGCACGAAATAGTATTTATTTTATAAATATTGATCCGACACAGAATCTCCAAAAGAGATACCTAAGTAGCCATCTCACAAAAATGTTTTTATTTGCAGTACAATGTATCCCACGCAAATTACAAAATATAGATTTCTATAGAAGGTTGAATGTGTGGTGAGTTTTCATTTCTCCTTTTTTTTAATTCCCGACGCGAAAAGAGAGCGGTGCTATAAGTTTAGGGTACCTGTCTGTGGCATCGTAGCTTCCAAACGAATGGACCGTTTTTGATGCAGTTTTCTGTTTCAATGCTGATGTGATCGAGATGGTTCTTAGCTATAATTTGGGGTCTAGGGTGTCATATATTTATTCATTGCTGTTGTTGAATTGTTGGACCTTTTTTTGTTTCAATGTTGAAATTTCTGAGGCAGTACAACTTGCATTGTCTGGAAACTTTCTTTGGAACTGAATACCAATATTATAAAAGCGTAAGTAACTCTGTCTATCGTATATGTTGTTACCTTTTCATGACTAAACGGCTGAACATATCTTGATTAAAATTGGTATGGAGATAGTGTGAAACCTGACTAAAGACATGATATTTTGAATGCGATAACCTTTGTCCGCTCTGACGAAATCGAGGGCAAAAGCTAGTTGGGTATAATTTATTGTTTGTAGCATCGTCTAAAAATACCCTTAAATTGCACCATGAATTCTAGCTGTTACAATCTACACCAATACATAAATGTAAAACTTTGTCTGTTTGTTTGGGGAGCTTTCACGCCAAAACGGCTGATCCGATTTTGGTGAAACGTTGTACTCTTAAATAGGTATATTACAATTTAGAAAACCAACATAGGATACTTCTGGAAAATGACGATTACTCGCTGTGAGGAACAGAATGACGTTGCCGTGGAAACAAAATAATAACAAGTCTGTCAAAGAGCATCAAGACCGTTGGCGATATTTTTTACTTTGTGCTTTAGCATTGGTTTTTAATTGACCGAGCGAGCGCTAATCGCGAGAGAAGCATCTCCGTTTCAGCTCGGGCAAAAATGCTTTCGTATGTCCATCTGTCCGGATCCCTGTTCTCCTCTACAGGTCGCATTTCTCAACCGACCTAGACGAAATTTGGTATACAGGTTAATTGATATAATTGTTTACTCGTCGGGGATTTTTGTTTGGAGGTAATTCCCCAAAAAAGGGGCAAAAAGGGGGCTACGGAATATCTCCGCCTTATTAGGTTAGATTTCGATGGTTTTTTATTTATTTGAAAGGTAGTAACTTCAAATTGGTCTCTTAAAAAAATTATGAAGATCTGATGAGGGTCTTCGGCGTGATGATATCTCCTCAAAATGCAGTAAATTTCTCACATTTAGGCTTCTACCAGTGGAATCAGCCCTTTACCTACTAGGTAGGGATTGATGGAGCACCTTGGTTATTAATGTTAGTTCTACAATAAGATAACTAGATGGCGCTACTGTGCACTGCTAGATTGTTAATTGCAAAAAAATTTGTACGCGCGAGGTCTACAGCTCACAAAGCCACTAGTATCCTAAATGAACAAAAGATGCTTTTTTGGCAATAAACTGTAGTCCGCGCAGTCGAAGTCGCGGGCGAAAGCTGGTACGATATAAAAACGTTCCAAGAATATTGCCTTCCAGCCGTCAACCGCTGAAGTCGTTACCAAATATATTGACTTCCCCTAACATACGAGTATATACCGTTTGTATGGTATACTATATTATTTATGGGGAATAAATGTTATGAATGTTGCCATATCTTGTTGTACATTAATCTTGCACGGCTGCCGACTTGTGGAAAACATTTTTGCGATATATTACCTAGGTTTTTAAGATAGGAAATACTATTTTATGTTATGGCAATAATTTTATATTATTTGACCTAGTAATCTTTTCTATAGATATTTTTAGATTTAGGTCTTACTTACTTCCATATTTATAGTTTACTAGCTTACCCGCCCACGACTTTGTCCGCGCGGACTACTGTTTATCGCGAAAAAGAGCATCCTATTTTCTTCTAGGATATTAAAAACCAATGCAAAAGTAGGTATAGCACCAATGCTCTTGATGTTTTTTGACAGACTTGTTATTTCGCATCCATGGCAACCGTTTCTTACAGCGAGTAATCAACATTTTCCAGTTTTCCCGTAGAAACTTACAATTTTCCGGGATAAAAGTATCCTATTTTTTATTCCAGGGTATAAGCTATCTCCATTTTAAATTTCGTCAAAATCCGTCCAGCCGTTATCGCGTGAAAGCTCCTCAAACAAACAAACAAACAGACAACGTTTCACTTTTATATATTGGTATGCAACTAATTAGTAATATCAACTTCAAAACGGCAGCAAATATTAATGTCCAATTTGTCTGAAAACTTTGCGAATAAAATTTGTCATTATATCGCTTTGTCGCATTAATTACTACAATTAATTATGTGAACATTTATTTAATGCAGCCTCTATTGTTGCAACCCAACTGCGGAGACTTATGTTGATATATCTATATTGTTATACACGACTGCCCAAAAAAATAATTGTAATGTTTTTAGGATTTATGTATATTTGTATGTGTGTATGTACATATGTTTGTATGTATGATTGTATGTATGTATGTATGTGAGTTTCTTTATTCCACCATAACTTTAAAATACCTGAACAGATTTAGACTTATGGGGTATCGTTAGAATCCTTACATCCCCCCCGAGTAACAAAGGTTTTTTTTTTATTAATTATTCGTGTTAGCTTCTGTGTGGCTCAATTTTCAAATGAAAAACAACAAAAAACTTCAATGTGGGTATCAAATTGAAGGCCTTGATAAGCACATTCCAACGGTATATAATTTATTGGTATAAGTTAATTTTTGGTTCATTTAGGTGTGATTTATGTATTTCTGTGGCATCGTAGCTCCTAAACGAATGGACCGATTTTGATGTTTTTTTTTTTAGTTTGATAGCTGAAGTGAGCGAGATGGTTCATAGCTCAAGGGGGAGGGGGGGGGGGGGGAGGGGGGAGTCGTAGATCCTAAAAGAATGGACTGATTTTGATTTATGCTGTCTGAAAGTTAATGTAAGAGTTTTTTTTTTAATTTGTGCTTGTTGACCGAGCGAGTGCGAAGCTCAAGCGAAGCGTCTCCATTTCAGCTTGGGTAAAAATGTTTCGTAGTCTGTTCTCCTCTACAGTTCGCATATCTCAACCTACGACGAAACCTATACGAAATTTTGTGAGCAGGTTCGATAATTATGTTTTTTCTGTCAATACAATTTTTCGAAATTTTTCAATATCGCAGAGATATGGGGGATAAAAACGTGAAAAATAGTTATTTGTTATGCAAGGCTGCAAAGTGATTTTTTGGCGAGAGTACTTGTATTGAATCCTGAGCGTAGCGAGGGTTTCAAAAGTACGAGACGCCAAATAACTTTGCTGCCGTGCGCAACACAAAACTTTTCACCTCACTTCAGCGAGGAAAATGCTAGGTGCAAGAAAAACATCTAAAATAATATATTAAATTAGTGTTTATAATCATAATAATAAAAAATGGGCCGTCGCGGGATGCCTGGCAGATGTGTAAACATAATAGAATAGAGTCGAACAGAATCGAATAGAATAGATTCGAAAAGAGTAGAATAGAGTCGAAAAGAATAGAGTAGAATAGAGTAGAACAGAGTAGAATAGAGTAGAACAGAGTAGAATAGAGTAGAACAGAGTAAAACAGAGTAGAACACAGTAGAATAGAGTAGAACACAGTAGGATAGAGTAGAACACAGTAGAATAGAGTAGAATACATTAGAGCACAGTAGAATAGAGTAGAATACAGTAGAACAGAGTAGAATACAGTAGAACAGAGTAGAATAGAGTAGAATAGAGTAGAACAGAGTAGAATAGAGTAAAACAGGGTAGAATACAGTAGAATAGAGTAGAAAAGAGTAGAATAGAGTAGAACACAGTAGGATAGAGTAGAACAGAGTAAAATATAATTGAAAATGAAAAGAGACGAATAGAGTCGAGTAGAGTGGAGTAGAGTCGAGTAGAGTTGCGTTAAGTCAAATAGAGTCGAATAGAGTCGAGTAGAGTCGAGTAGAGTCGAGTAGAGCCAATTAGAGCCGATTAGAGTCGAGTAGAGTCGATTAGAGTCGAGTAGAGTTGATTAGAGTCGAGTTGAGTCGAGTAGTATCGAGTAGAGTCGAGAAGAGCCAAAAAGAGGCGAATAGAGACGAATAGAGTCAAGTAGAGTAGAATCGAATCGGATAATAATATAATATAAATTAGTAATAAAGTATTTTCAGTGAATTGTCGGTGTAGAAAATGATTGAATAGAAAGGTTCGAATTTAAAAATCTCTTTCCACGCTAGCGGGTAAAATGCAATTTTGCACTCAGATTTTGAATGACAAACAGAATCATTCCGAGCTTGTGAGGTGAAAAATATATTTCACCCATTTCGAAAAATGTTTAATAATATCACAAAACTTTTTTGTTACCCTTATCAAGCCGCATAAACTTCAAGGGGTCGGGGGTATGAGGGGAGCAAAATAGGTCTACAGCTCACGTAGCCACTAAAATGTAGTTTTGTGTGGTTTTGTCATCGCTCCGAAGTACAGAGCAAATGACTGACAGACAGCGTTTGAACACTGGGTACGAAGCCCTAAAAACCTCTACAGCGCTCGCTGAACTTACGCCGGATTCTAAGAACTGTACGCCAGTAAGTAGAGACATAAAAAGGCCTTTGCCTTGCAAAAGGTGGCGTAGTAACGATTTTCACATAATATATTGTTTAGGTCTAGACTCTGATGAAAGCTGCCATCTTGGATTAAAGATGTAAAAAATTGGTTTCATCAAAATAGGCTCCTTTTTCTCTACCTCATGGTGCTGTGGAAAGGAGTATACTCGTATAATTGCAATTGAAATAATGTGACGAAAATACCTAAAATGAAAATAATTTTACCCTCTTTAAATTTGTTTTTGTCATTTTTGAAATAAAATGAACCGTTGGTGAATTATTTTGATTAAACCAATTTTTCATATATTTAATCCAAGATGGCGGACTGCGCTTCCCCCCCAATGTCATCATCATATTTCATCATAATCTAGACCTCAACAACATATATGAAAATCATTACTACACCTTATCATTACTTATCACCACTCACCTTCGATTTGCTGATGATATAGTCATCTTGGCAGAAACCTTGGAATACCTAGGCACAATGCTCAAAGACCCCAATATTGTTTCCCAACAGGTGGTTAAAATGAACATGGGTAAGACGAACATCATGTCAAATGCCCATGTCGTACCCATGCCGGTTTATGTTGGGAACGATGTTATCGAAGCTGTTGATCACTATGTATACTTAGGTCAGACGATCCAACTGGGTAGATCCAACTTCGACAAAGAGGTAAACCGACGAATCCAACTCGGATGGGTAGCGTTCGTGAAATTATGCCATATCTTCTCGTCGCCGATACCGCAGAGCCTCAAGACGAAAGTTTATAATCAGTGCATGTTGTCAGTGATGACATACGGCACTGAGACGTGGTCGCTAACTATTAGTCTCCTACACAAGCTCAAAGTCGCGCAGCGTGCAATGGGGAGAGCTATGCTCGGTGTTTCACTACGTGATAGAATTCGAAATGAGGAAATCCGTAGAAGAACCAAGGTTACCGACATAGCTCTCAGAGTTTGCAAGTTGAAGTGGCAATGGGCAGACCATATAGTTCGCAGAACCGGCAACCGCTGGGGAATAAAGGTTCTCGAATGGCTACCACGAACAAGCAAGCGAAGTGCAGGGAGACCTCCCACACGATGGACCGACGACATTGTAGCCATCGCATGTTGGATGGAGGTGGCACAAGATCGCTCGTCGTGGCGCTCTTTGGGGCAGGCATATGTTCAGCAGTGGACTTCTAAAGGCTGAAATGATGATGATGATTACTATTCCACCTTTTGCAAGTCAACTTTCTTTACTTACTGGGCAAACTATTTTTTCGTCCCTCGTCACTTCAACACCACGGTTTTTCAGCCACGGGTTAAATGTCATATACAGCAATATTATTTTCACCTATTCAGTTTACATTTATGAAATAGTGTATACCTATTTTACATAACATTCTATTAGTTTCAATTCATTAACTCTAACAAGATGCATTGAAATGTTGAATGGTTGTTATTAATAAATGTATGAACACTAATGTGGGTACGAAACATATTAGGAACATAATTGAGTTTGAAATTGCTTGTGAATATTATCAAGTTTGCGCATAGAATGATATTACGAGCAAACCTTAAGCCCGACTGCCATTGGCTAAAACTCGTATTAGCATTTACCCCCTTCGCCTGCGTGGACTTGATGTCAAGTCTATTCAAAAACCACATACCGTAGTTTCTTCTCGAGTGATTACATTTTCACCGCGATCTATTTTGCATACTACTAACGCCATCTAGTTTAGTTTTAATATACTAAATACCGATCAAAATTCATTTAATAGTCTTTTTACCCCACTACAGCAAAGCAAGGGAAGGTTAATTTGTTTAAGAGTCTATTTATGTATTTATGTATCTATGTATGTGGGTATGTGTATGTTCCACTATAGCGTCGCCCATATTGGTCCAATTTTGACAAACGAGGTATCAATCGATTCGTCTTCAGTTATACTCGTAGTGTCATAGACTATTTTTTATCACCTGACCGTTCAGCTCAGTTTAACTAACTAGTTAGATGTATTTGCTAATTTTCTTAAGGAAAAATTTGGATTGCGGACGGGATACAAACCCGCATGCATCTGCATGTGCCTCTTACCAATTTGTCTATCATGACCACTGCATCATCACCCAAATTCTTCCCTTAGTATCTCAACCCGTCTTACGGGGACGGTAAAGCCTTCTATTAGTAGTATATAGAACTGATCAAAAAAATATACAGATATGTTTATGTTAAGCAGGCGTTGACTGCTAAAATCATTAAAAAAAAGATGTTAGAAAATTATTAGATCTAATGATCTTCATACAGAATTCAGATCGTGATCAAATTGAAATCTCTGAATCACTACAGAATCTCTCACGTTTCCATGAATGGCTCATTGTATTCTCTAAATTTTCCCATAAGACAGTTGTGGCACCCGTTGTAACGGTACCAAGATTGTAAGCTCTTGAGACGTCAAATTATTTTTATGATAAAACTTGTGTTGTAATGGATTTCAAGTGGCAAAGGCATAGATCTGGTTGAAGGCAAGATAAGGCACGCTTTATTATCACAGAAATAAAAAGATATAAATTTGTAGCTATATATAAATTAAAAGCATTAAAAAAATAGCTTTTAAGCAGTGGCCATGCTATGGTGAAACTTAAAACCGGTTATCATAATAAAATGCGTACAGTGTCTGAATGTTAACCGTTGCAAAGTTCCTTATCTGAAGCTGATCCTGGATGTCGATTCTGGTCATACTTACCATAAAAAATCATTGACATCGAAACTAAAGAATTCAACTCCGTCGTATAAGAGGAAGTGGTCTTGCTTGTAGCTACACACAGCTAGATTCTCACCATGAATCAACAACAAATATAGAGAAACACACGCAGACTGTTGCGTGAATGAGTATCATTGCTAACACGTGCTACACAGACTGTCGATTTTGATATTTGACTAAACCCAAAGAAGTCGAAGTCGTTGCACCTAATTTATGCAGCCCACGCCCGAGGAGATGGTACCTAATCTTGCCACTTTTAATTATATCTATGGGTGAAGGGTAATCTCGGTTAAGGTTTTAAGACAGATGATCAGTCTTTCATTTATCTTCGTGCTATAAAATGATTAATTGAACAGCCGTTGGTAGTAATAGCAGATAGACATTGCAAATTAAAATAAATCGAGGCATGTTTTCAGTTTGGTTCTAAGGCGCTCAGCACACGTAGCAACTTGAGTTTAGGCAAATATCAACTTTTTTCGAGTTTACATTAACGTTGCCAAGCAGTAATAAAAGGCCCAGTGTACGGTTGCCGCGATTTTAAATAAACTTTCGAATCCAAGATCATCAGTCAGTGTGACTATGACGCTGCGGGGGATGGTGAGGGGGTGAAGTCGCTCTACGCGTTGCGGTTGTCGTGCGGAAACCAAGCAACTTGACAAAACTGGTGCAAATTTGACAGTTGCTAGTTGCGGCAATTTAGAATTTGGTCACGATTGCAGCAGCGGAAAACTATTGTGATCAGTGAAACTCGCAACTAGAATTGCTACGTCTGCGCAGTTTCTCAAAATTATATGAAAACCGTAAAAACGGCTAGTTTCTAGTAGCGGTTGCCGCAACTGGGAGATCAAAGTTGCTCCGTGTGCTGAGCGCCTAAATGGCAGGATTGTTTGCATTTGATATACGCTACAAAAGTTTCCAGAGAGCTGAAGACGAGCTCAGTGCCATGCATTAGGAGAGGCATACGTCCAGCAGTGGACAAGTTAATGATGATGATGATGATGATTACACAACTTAGGATTGCAAAATCTTGTCTCTATGAATATTAAAAAACGACGGATTCCACGTTGCCAATTCGAGAATGAAGCACCCACATTCACATAACCGCTAGTATGCACAAGGCTCACGCACACATTAACTCCATGTTATGCCGATCACCCTTATCACAGCAAGACCTCTTCATTGTTAGTCTTTATGTCAAATACTTACGAAAAATCAAATGCAATGCCCGTCAATAGATTTAAAGTTATTTAAGAAAATACGCTGCTGCATTTGCTAAGCTTCACTCGTTTGTTTGGCGGTGTGGAATCCGTCTTCTTTAAAAGCATTCTGCGTGTAAGACCATGACTTTTTAAAGACACTTCACAGACTGACTACAAAATACTTTATCGCAAACAAAACCTAAAACGCCTTCCAAAAAATAAACGAAGAAGGAGCTAAAATAACCTCTCACAATTCTTGCGACAATGTCCTTCGGGAAATCTACGGAACATATTAATGCAGTTTTCTAGAACACTCGAATACCAAGCCGAGTCAACTGTTTTCGAAGAATGCATTTTGTATTCTGAGGTAGTTTTTTAGATTGTGTGCCTTGTCGCAAATGAGAAACGGCGCTTTACTAGCCGAGTCGTGTGGTTGCGCTCGCATTTTCTCGTTTGATCGTGGATATGTTTAAAGTAGCCTGTGTTGGTAAATATAGCTGCCGTTTCTTCTCCACATCTCAACTACTCGTAAATTGCATCAAGTTGAGCAGTGGGTAATACCAACGGCTCAACTGATAATTGCTCAACTATATACTTGAGCAGTGGGTAATACCAACGGCTCAACTGATAATTGCTCAACTATATAGTTGAGCAGTAGGTAATACCAACGGCTCAACTGGTAATTGCTCAACTATGAACAGTTGATCAGTGGGTATATATACTTGTATACTAGCTTTCCCGCACGCGACATTGTCCGCGCGGATTACTGTTTTTCGCGAAAAAAAGCATCCTATTTTCTTCTAGGATATTAAAAACTAATGCATAGTTGGTATAGCACCAATGCTCTTGATGTTTTTTGACAGACTTGTTATATCGTTTCCATGGCAATTCTGTGATGACAACCGTTCCTTACAGTGAGTAATCAACATTTTCCAGTTTTCCCGGGAAAACTTATTTTTTTCCGGGATAAAAGATATCCTATGTTTTATTCCAGGGAATAAGCTATCTTCATTCTAAATTTCATCAAAATCCGTCCTGTTTTAGGTTTCTGCCAGTGGAATCAGTCCTTTACCTACTAGGTAGGGATTGATGGAGCACCTTGGTTATTAAAGTTAGTTATACAATGAGGTCACTAGACGGCGCTACTGTACAAAAACTACAACCATTTATAGTGTAGAACTATTATTTGTAGCAATATAGTTCAGTCAATTTGAACACACACTCCACTGATGTAAACACACACGTAAACACACATACTTAGCGGTCAGCGGTCACTGTCTCAAGTGACATAACACGCTGGGGCTGTCCTATCGTTTACTTCCGTTACGTTACACTAATCTTCGCAGACCGGACGTCCGTTTCGGTCTACATTTTGGCTTAATCTACATAAGGGATACGTTTGTGTCTTATATGTTATCATCTGGCTGAATCATAGTTTGAGATGGTGAGCATTGTAATCTGACAACACTGGGCTTGATCCTCGGCGCCGTAACTTCACTAAGCTATCGGCTAATAATAAGCTATCTGTGTATTTGCCATCCTCGCTATGCAATAGTTGCCTGGAAGACATCCCGTTTAGCGATAATACCGCCCATTGTACAATACATATCATAAATTTAGTTATAGTCAATGTGTATGTGTATATTTGGTGTACAAAAATGAGTTATTTTTCCATCTATATTTTGCTATGTCACACCTACCATAATACATATTTGATTGGTTTATACTGGACTAGGGAACGCTACAAGGGGTAATGTGTTTATCAGCCTATATATGTATATCTGTTCCTTTGTGGCACTGTATACACCAAACGCGTGGACCGATTTTGATGATTCTTACGTCGATCGATTTGTCTTAACCTTTCGAATGCTACTAAAGACATGGCACTAATCAAAATTCAAAATGGCGACTACCAGACGCCATAACATGAAAAATAAAAATGTCGGCGAAATATGTCAAGTGGGGTAATCGAATAGGTATTTGAAAATCATCTCTTAGGTTTCTCATATCATTTTTCATTTTGAATGGCCATTTAGGATGTACAACGATTTTAAGCAACTATTCTCACTTTTGCAACTTTTTAGTTTTGTTCGAAGTCTGTTTTTTATCACTTTCGATCATGTCATGTTGTGATTCTTTTTGTACAAACCATGACCTCATACCCGATCCATTTTTGCACCTTTTACTTCACACTCGCACTAAAATCCAACTTAAACACTGTGATACTTCAATCCATGCGCCTACTTTTCGTATAAAGGGGGCGTACTAAAACGCCCCCAAACCGCATCTTGTTATCGCACCGCAAAATTCAAATTCAAATTGCACACTTTTGGTATCTTTTGCCATACAATAGAACATAAAAATAAAATTTCTATTTTAACCGCATCAGAACGATCTAGAAAACAATAAAATGTATTTATTGCAACAACCTACCATTTAGAAAGAGTTCAAACAGCAAATGCAATTTTATTAAATTTTATTCGCTCTTTAGCGATAAGGCTGCCAATTATTATTGTATTCTAATATTTATTTGAACATATTATTTTATGGTTTGCAATAAAGTCTAGGTTATTGTATTGTATTTTTGTCTATCTTTTATGACTATATTTTGTGATATCTACGGCAGCTAAACGCATAGTTTTGAACAGACGTATATGAATAGTAGGTTTAAAGTGATTGCTTTTTTTCGTCATATTTCACATTTGTTTTTTTTTAATGTCCAACCTCTACTCATTCATAGTGGGTAGTCCGACAAAAATAATGTTTAACTACGAAATATTGGAAATCATCCCTAGCAACATTGTCCGAATCGGTTTAGTAATTATTTTAAAACAATAGAAATCTCTCTCTCCCGTAGACACTGTCTACGCTCTCTCCCCTCTAATCTATCTATCTATACTTATAATAAAGCAACAGGAACGAAATAGTCTGTACAAAGAAGATAATTTATAAAAAATGGTCTGGGCTACTTAAAATAAGCTATTGAACAAGGATATAATATTTTTAAAATTCGTATCTGTCTGTCTGTATGTTTGTTCGCGCATCACGTCAAAACTACTGGACTGATTGCGATGCCACTGTTAGATAGCTAAGAGTTTGACTTAAAAACTGGTGTACTTGGTATCTAAATCCGATGAGTAGTGGCCAAGCAATCTATATTAGGTCTTAAAACAGTACATATGAGTACTTTTAACCTAGAGAAATGAGCACGCGTGCGAAGCCGCGGGTACAACTAGTATCTTATAATAATGCTGAAACAAACTAACTTGGTGACAAAAGCTATTAAAAGTATAAACTAAAATTTAAAACCATCTTAATATCTTAAGTTACTTTTAAACTTCACTTAACTCACCTTATGATCTTCTAAATCTAACTGCCATTAAAACTTCAAATCACCACCATCAAATTAAAATTTAACCCTAACCACCTCTCCGGCCAAAAACGTCCGGCAGTCTTTTAAAAAAAGTTATTCAGGAAACGGAAATGTCGCCACTTATAACGGGATGAATTATTGCAGGCATTCTACCTTATTGCCTCCCTGGGAATTACGGGCGAATTGAATTTTTTAACCCCGTTCTTTTTGTCGGCCGTTTCGCCCTCTTCTACTGTTTGTTTTCGTATAAGCTCGGGGTGTGTGGCGACTGAATATTAAAAAGCTGCTAATGCTTTTTCTGTGTGATACGGAGTAGCTATGTTATCTTAGGTTTTTATTGTTGTTCTTTGATATTAGATTCGCTGTGATGTTTAAAATGATAAAATAAAATACTTAAACCAAACGCCTGTGTTAAAGGAACTTTGAACTGTATATTAGTAAGGTTGTACTCATTTGAGGTATATTTGTGTAACGCTCAAACTTATTTATATAAACTTTAGGACACAAATGATAAGCTATACTTATAATAAAGCAAAAAGTCAGTACAAAGAAGGTAATTAGAAAAAAAGCTCTAGGGTACTTAAAATAAGCTAATGAACAAGAATATACCACTTGTAAAATTCGTGTCTGTCTGTTTGTTAGTTGTTAGTTTGTCTGTATGTTTGTTCGCGCATCACGTAAAAACGGCTTAACTGATTGCGATGCGGTTTTCACTGTTGGATAGCTTAGGGTTTGACTTAATAACTGGTGCACTTGGTATCTCAATGAGTAGAAGCCGAGCAATCGATAAAAACTTTTTGACGGCTGAACGAATTTTAAAGAAATATACTTTTAATATATATTTTTTGGTCCTGGAATAACACGTGTTACGGCTACTTTTAGAGGAATATACCACGCGGGCAAAGCCACGGGCACAGCTAATTATGTATAACAAGGGAGTAATATTGAGTAGCATTCTCTATCAGTCGGTTGGAAGTGTAATAAAAATGGTGGCAGTAATAGAAATATATCTGCAAGAAGAAAGAATAAAATCAGTTACTTAAATTAAAGAAAATATTATATTACCTACCAAAATGTACTTTGAGTGTAAAAAGTTTTTTTAAAGAAAGATTATTAAATTTTTAACGCCACGTATAGGGCAAGAGCTTAGTAGAAGAGGTTATTTAAAAACCTTAGGTGATTTAAATAAGTATATCGTCGTTAGAAAATTATCTATTTTTGTTGCATTTAAATATCTAAATCTTAAATAAGTACGAAAATTTCAGATAGCTTGAGTTTCCGCCTAAAAACACGGCAAATCACGCAACATTGGTTCCGCCCAAGAATAAGGAAGCATTTGAACACACGAATTCACACAATGAAATCCAAATTATACACCTAATATATACTTAATCTACCAGAAAAGAGATATTTTAACTTCCTCGACGGAAATCTCGACTTACATTCAATAATTTACATAATCTACTATTTGTCTTGCGGCTGCATTTTAAAATTGAGACTTTGAGTTGGAAAATAAATCTTAGGAAAATATATTTAAAAAGAAAAAGGCTGTCTTTGTAGGTATCCTTGTAGGTAGAGGTGTACGGGAAAGCCGGAATGAATGTATATGCCGGATGATTGATTTATGGACGAATAATATTTTCACCAGGCATCACGCAGTTTTATTTAAAATTATAGGTATAATATAGGTTGAAGGACAGAAAAATACAATTTTGACCGGATTTCTGTACCTTACGTGTTAGTTTGATCAAGCGAAAATCAAATGTATATGTAATTGTAGCATTCGCGATTCAAACTGAAAATACGTACAGTTAGAATGAATGCTTGAAAATATTGCTCTTCTAAGTATGCGCCGGGAATGCCTATAAATTATTTTTATTTAAATTATGTATCCATTATTATTGATTTTACATTTAAATGAATCTTATTTTCATTAAAGGTTTTCTCATAGCATGCTTTCAAATTTGTACAAAAAATCGTATAATTTTAATTTCAAATCTCAAAAAATACTCAATTGATTTTCACGAAAATTATGTTATTATTAAGGTGAGATGGTTAACTTTCGGTGTCTATAGTTTTTATTGTTTCTGTCGTATTTTTAGAATTAGAAAAATTCGTTTGCTCGCATGACGTCTTCAGTGGATTTAACTGCACGCGAGTGTAGTTACTCATTTCAGAAAGTTATTTTTATTTACCTCGAAGTTTCGATCAAGCTGCGTTGAGCGTGGTCACGAGAAGACGAAAACGTCGAGATAAATATAAATAAAGATCTGTTCAGATGTGCAACTAAATCAAAAGAAAAAAATGGAGAGAAAAATAATAAACTGTGTGTATAATATTAAATTTTATTCTATCACTACTGTAGTTATTTACCTGTTTAATCGTCAATACATTACCAAACGTTTTCGAAATGAAATGACTGATTTATGTATTTCTTTATAAATAATCTTGATCTGATCCGATCTCTGAATTATAAATGAACTCCCATCAGTCATTAGAGCATTAATAAGTATAATAAAAAAAAACTTTAACGAGTTTTTTGTAATAAATGTCACTTTTCTGTTTTTTTTTACTTATTTTATTTATTTAAAAAAATGTTTTATGTTTTTCATTTTTAACGGTTTTTTGTATATTTTTTGTTTGTTGCATGTTATTTTTGTACGTTTTTAAGTTTGTTTTTTATCTTATTTTTTTCCCTTATTTATTGCTTTGTCATCGGTTTATGAGCTACCATGAAGTTTCAACCGCATACCTAACCGGGAAAGTGTTCGAAATTTAAATTGCAATATTCCAGGACAGACTAAATACATAGATACATCGATACATACACAGATACATACATACAAGTGAAGTTAAATAAAAGCTTTTAAAAAATTGTGCAAAGTGACTTATCGACCTGTCAGTTAGCTTAGTCTAATAAACCCTTCGCGCGTCTTGTTTACTACGACCAATTGTTGTTTCATCCGTTTAGTAAGTGTAAATATAATGAAAAGAAACCTAATTTGAATTCCGAATTCCCTTCATATTTAGTTTCATAAGTCATAGTCGTGTCGTCTGATGACCACTAAATCCGGTCCAATTTTCCGGTTGTCTTCCTTCTGTCACCTCCCTGCTGCAAAGTGAAGTGGCGAGCTTAAATTGAACAATCATAGCACCACTCTGCCAAGTTTTTCTTTGAAGATGACGTAGACACGCAGTGTGTTGCAGTACTTCAAGTTGGTGCAAAAGATATAAATATTAACATGAGTTAAGTTAGTTTGACAGATTTTTTAATAAATGAATTTCCGTACGAACAGGTCTTTCTTTTGGTCGTAAGCGCCATGCGTATCCATAGTTATTAAATTGCCGTCCATACCTTTGAAAAATCTAGCGTGGCTGTGCCTAAATGCCTGTAATTTGTCTGGATACATACACTCGCAATAGCTTCTTCGTTGTCATTTAAAGCTTTATTAGACCACTATTGGACATGATCTTCCTTGCATGAGCCAGTCTAACCTACTTGGCACCAGTATCATGCAAATCTTGACGTAATAGTTTGCGTTGCGATATGATAATAATATCATACGTAGACATGGTCTAACAGAGACTAAGTTATCAGGTTTATCAATTTAGCTTATTAGCCCAGTGAACGCATTTTTAGTTACTTATGCCGAGTTAAATTTTCATAGATATTGACACTAATATTAAAGCGTATCCTACTCCTGAAGAAGAGCGTCGGATACGCTCGAAACCTAGGTCAATGTTTTCGACTATATACACGTGAGTCATAGCCGGTAGTGATAATTTAAATTATGTATCAAGGTTCACGAAAACTTTAACACTGAAATATTAAAGTTTTAACTAATTAATTTACTACCTTATAAACGATCGCAAATTGTTTTTTTTTTTAATTTTGTTTTTACGTGACCTTAATCAAAATGCTATTTTGATATTTTATAATCCATACCAATATATAAAAATGAAACGTTGTATGTTTGTTTGTTTGGGGAGCTTTCACGCGATAACGGCTGGACGTATTTTGATGAAATTTGGGATGGAAATAGCTTATATCCTAGAATAAAACATAGGATACTTTTATCCCGGAAAATTGTAAGTTTTCACGGGAATACTGGAAAATGTTGATTACTCGCTGTAAGGAGCAGTTGCCATAGAAACGAAATAACAAGTCTGTCAAAAAACTTCAAGAGCATTGGTGCTATACCTACTTTTGTATTGATTTTAAATATCCTAGAATAACTTGCTTTTTTAGTCCGCGCGGACGAAATCGTAGTGTGGAAAGCTAGTAACCGATATTTTGAACGATAATTTCTTAAATATCATTTTAACTAAATACTTTGTTAATTGAATAACGATTGGTCAATTAAAATGTTTTAAAATATTTAATGCCAGTAAATCACACTAATATTATAAATCAGAGAAGAGTAGCTACTGTCGTAAACAGGCGAATCAGAGCTTCATCAGGTCAGCCTTTAGAAGTCCACTGCTGACCATAGGCCACCCCCAAAGAGCGTCATGACGAGCGATCTTGTGCCGCCTTCATCCACCGACTTTCTGCGATGGCTACAATGTCGTTGGTCGTTGATCGTTTGTGACATCGTTTTCAGTTTGTGAGAATAAATTGTTTCTTATCTTATCTTATTGTGTGGGGGGCCTTCCCACACTTCGCTTGCTTGTTCGTTGTCGTCATTCGAGAATCTTTATTCCCCAGCGGTTGTCGGTTCTGCGAACTATATGGCCTGCCCATTGCTACTTCAACTTGCAAACTCTGAGAGCTATGTCGGTAACATTGGTTTATTACGGATTTCCTCGTTTCAGATTGTATCACGAAGTGAAACACAAAAACAAATCAGAGCTTAGAGTTTTAAAAATGAATAGTCTTTTAGCGAGCGGAAAACTTCGTATGCTTGGAGCAGAACATGGAGTTCGAGGAGAGCTTCGCGCATACGAAGTTTAAAACTGTTTTAAACTAAGAACATTAGAACTGTCAGTCCGAACAAAACGATAAAAAATGCATAAAAACCATTAGCGCCACCTGTCTTTAGAATTGTTGTGTGTTTATGTATGTTAATTATTCATGCTCAAACAGATGATCGGATTTAGATGAAATTTGGTACCAGGATAGCTTATATCCTACACATAGACATATAGGCGACTTTTCATCATCATCCACCATCATAATCCACGAAATGAAACCGCGGGGCGCAGCCAGTGGTAAATATACGTTGTAATTTAGGAATAACTTTGTCGTTTTTGTATACAATATTTTAGCAACTAGTAACGCCCTGCAGCTTTGCCTGCGTTCACACTTTGATTTCCTTGTTTTCCCGCTTTGGAATGGAACTTTAAGAAATCCTTCTTTAGAGCACCCCTATGGTACTCAAGAAATATTCTCTAGGTTTAAGCTTTGTGTTGTCTGTCTGTCAACAGGTATATCACGGTACAGTTTTATAGGTGTAGATAAACAATTGTATCAATGAAAGCCTGCAGTTAATTAGGTATTAGCCGCCTGCATACTTTTAAGCGTAACGGACAAAATGAGTACATAATAGTAGATTATGCCCAAGGGGATAAAGGAGTATCTTACGTCACGGGCGGCATATTGGACCCTGACTCTAGAGTTAACTGCTGAGCGTAGTGAGAAGGATTTTAATTTATGTAGAGTCCTGAGTGAAGGGTCCAATGTGCTGCCCGTGACGTAAGACAGACTTTATCCTCGAGGTGAATACTCTACTTTTCATACCTTCTGCGAGGCAATAAACACAATAAATGCACCATATGTACTTACCATGGCTTCTTAGCTTTCGAGTTTATATTATGTATTGAAAATAAAATAAAAGGACGTATTCGGATACAACCTTGATTATTTTTCTTGTTCTGTATTAATTAAAATCGTTATAGGCTTTTTCGTATTAATCTTTTGTTTTTCCGGTAATAGATTTCATAAACTCCGGAGTCAAATCACTATCGGCCGACGATATTTTCGAGTCAACTTGAAAATGTTAAAATACGGAACTGTGTGTTTTCTCTTGGGAGTTTTATATAACTTTATATCCCTTGGTATATAATGGCTCTACTTTGAAATTGCGTGATATGTAATTGGACATTCGCGAGCAGGTGCTATGAAAATATATTTTTACCCACGTGCCAAAGTTACACCCGAATTAGTAGCTAAGCTACGCGATCGCTGAAAGCATGCCAGCAGCTCACTGTTTTTGCACTAATCCAAAAAGCGTGAGCTGATGTACTGCACTTTATTCTCCGTGGCTTTTAGCTTTCATTCTTCGTTCGTGTTTACGTCAAGCCTAACCCTAGTTCACACGAAACGGTTATCTACACACATATTTCGGTAATAAATCTGTATCTTGGGCATTTTTTTATACAACTTTTCAATGAGATAAGCAGATCTTTCGTCTGATGGTAAGCGCCACGTCTGTACACAAACATTTTAATATCCCCCCGAGCTTTAGATTACAAAATCTTGCAAGACACTGCCGTTGCTGTCGTGAGACTTTGAATTTTAGGTGAAACTAGCTTTCCCGCTCGCGCCGCGCGGACTACAGTTTATCGCGAAATAAAGCATCCTATGTTCTTCTAGAATATTAAAAACCAATGCAAAAGCAGTTATAGCACCAATGCTTTTGATGTTTTTTGACATACCAGTTATTTCGTTTCCATGGCAACCGTTTCTTATAGCAAGTAATTTAAGTTAACGTAAAACACTTTTCCAGTTTTTCCAGTTTTCTCGTGGATACTTACAATTTTCCGGGATAAAAAGTATCCCATGTTTTATTCCAGGATATAAGCTGTCTCCATTTCAAATTTTATCAAAATCTGTCCAACCGTTATCGCGTGAAAGCTCCCCAAACAAACAAACAGACAACGTTTCACTTTTATATATTGGTATGGATTGGTATGGATACGCACAGTATTGTCATAGAATAAATGATAGTTTGTATTCTATTGATTTTGAAATGTATTACAAGTACTAAACGTTATATTATTTTTTCCGGCATATTTATGCCGGCATTTCGTTTTTCCCTTGAGTTTATAGAAGTTTTACAACACTAAAAAAGTTTTGTTTAGATGTTTATACCCGACTGAGGGAGGGTATTGTGTTGATCAGCTTATGTATGTTTGTATGTCTGTTCCTTTGTGATACTATATAGACCAAACGCATGGACCGAATGTTGATGTTTCTTATATCTAATCGATTTGTATTAATCTTGCGAGTCACTTAAAACATGACATTAATAAAAAAACAGTATGGCGACAATCAGACGCCATATTGTGAAAATTAACAATATGAAAGTCGTCGGACTATGTAAAGTGGGGCATCGTTGAATATGTATTTGAAAATCATCTCTAGGTTTCTCATATCATTTTTCATTTCGATTGACCATTTAGGATTTATAACGATTTAAAGTTGGTTAGCAACCAGGCGGGTTTTTTCTATGTGCGTAAATTTTCTTGTTTCCTTGACTTTATAGCTGTTTTACATCACTAAAAATGTTTTGTTTAGATGTTTTTGTGTAAAGTGTAATCCAAAACACGATATGAAAGCAGTTTCGATAAATCGTGTCGTGTGTACTTGACTTAACTTGGCCGGATTAAGGCTAAAGACGAAAGAATGTATAATTTTGTCGTTTTGACGTCTCTGGTTACTCGTTTCATTCTTGGATCACAGTTTCAAGGCTATGGGGATCATAAAATGTTATTATCTCTAGTGAATATAATACAAATACAAGAATACAAGTGATCTGATGGGTTTAGCGCAAAGATTTAAGGACATGGACCGCATAAATTAGGTGCAACGCACACAATTAGCCTTCTTCACATTCGTTTGTGCAGTACGTGTTAGCAGTGACTCTCACTCGCGATAGTCTGCGTATCTCTCCCTATCTTTGTCGTTAATGCACATGAAGCACCACGACGGTGGGAATGCAGCTGTGTGGGTGTGTTGGCCTGTAGTTGTATCTAGTCCAGTGTTTGTTTACTTGATATTAATGCGTTCCGTATCTTCCCCCCTTTAACTAGATTTCTGGTTCAGGGTTGATATTTTACGAACGGAATGTGTTGGTGCGACGCCTCTTGGGTTAATAATGTGTTTTGGTGTGATAAGTTTCCTTATTTAGATAATGATTTTCAGACGTTTGTTATATAAATAGTAAGAAATAGTTTTATTCAGGGGTTTTTGCCTATTTTGTTTGTTTGACAAAGTTTCTCAGGCCGCCTATGGGGCTTTCACGTGGCTTGACTGCCATCTATTGTTCAGGGCTGACGGCATAACGTGCCCTCGAAGCATGGAGCGCTGGTAGGTCCGTCATAACTTTTTAGAAGTCATTCGGCCGAACATCGACCCCGGTATCGCTGGATTGCAATGCACATATTTTACCAATGCTCCGCCGTAACGGTCCGATTTTATACCTAACGATTGAGGTTAAAGTGAGGCAGAATTACTTATTTCCAAAAAAAGGTTTTTTTCGCATAAATTGTAGAAAAATAACCATTTGTTACTCTTGATGCAAACATACGAACATTATATATAATAGCATTTAATATAATAGAGCGATGGTAGCCCAACGGTTTAATAATGTTCAATAACTTAGAAACCAACGATACCGGGTTCGTTCCTGGACTTGAATTTTCTAAGTTATGTGCGATTTTCCTTCGCTCCGTGCTTTGGAGCGGAAGGCTGTCAGTCCCGGCTGTTATAGATTAATAGCAGTCGTTAAGCCAAGTGCCAAGTGTTTTTTTTTTCTTCGAGCGGCCTGTCAAACTCTGACACCAGAGCCCAGCACTACCTCACACGGAAAACAAACAAACAATAAACAAACCATCGGAGAAACTCAGTACTTATACTTCGTCTTCGTCGCAGGTGACAACATTTTGTTTAAAGTGATTAGATAACGCAAAAAGCAGAGTTTTTCGTCGGAATCGATATTGCTGACTGGCCCACACAGGATCGCGCGTACATGCTGGAATACGTTCACACACACGCGTTTGTTTGTATTACGCATGTACACGCGTATCACACGTGCGCCTAAATACGAGCATATACGCGAAATACATCCTGGAATATTAAGTATCAGACCTTGCACCAAACTTTTCCACGATGTCCTGTCATACTTACATACTTACAAGTGACGTTAAATAAAAGCTTTTAAAAAAAACGAATTCACGACGCATGTCAATTGTTATGAACCGGAAACAATGAGGTTCACCCAATTCTTTCCAGAACAAAAATTAAATCACCCCAAAATGAGCGTAACATATCGTGGCAAATTCCATGTAATAATGTCATATATCAAGCGCAGTGTTGCCGTCCGACAAAATTATACCCAGGATTCAAATATGTCACAAAATTTCAATAGAGGTTATCTTTTATGGCGGGCAACTGAAGAAAATGGCGGGTAACATATATTTTATCACTTTATTGTCACGGAACGCATTTGGGAAAATTACTTCTCTGTTATAAAAACGTAATTTCGTTTATTAAAATGTTGGGTCGGGATTTTGGTGGAGAATTTTTGGATTTTTGTTTTAATGGGTTTTATTTCACCTGATGGAAAGCTAAGAGGTCGCGGTTTGAAGAAAGAGTATGCTTGCAAGATTATCTATTCATACAGGGTAGAGTTTATCAGGTCGCCCAAGGGCCTCTGACTTAACTGCACCGGGTCCGACGGCTTAACGTGCTCTCCGTACCATGGAGCAATGTCAAATCCGTTTAAACCCATTGATATACACGGGGCAGAGGATCGATCCTGATGTCCTTAGATTGCAAATTATACACGATCGGCCAACTATTTGATCGTCGAGAATTGAACCATTTTTTGTGCAGCAACTTTTTTCAATCTCTTCTTTTGTTGGTTGTTTTAAATAACATATAATAACTAGCTTAAAAGCTAAAAAAACACGGCTTGCCCTGCCAAAAAAGAACTTATGCCAATAAATTATATACTGTCGGAATGTGCTTATCAAGTCCTTCAATTTAAACCCACATTGTAAAAAAAAAAAAATCGCATATTAAAATGGAGCGGCCATGATACGGCAGATAAATTGTTTAAATAAATAATAGTTTAAAAAAAACTAAAAAACACGCTTTATATAGAAAACCAAACTAAAAAATAGAAAATAAATTTTAATAGTGTAAATAAGAAAAAAAAAATTATAAATATTATTTTCTATTTTTTAGTTTAGTTTTCTATATAAAGCGTGTTTATTAGGTTTTTTAAACTATTATTTATTTTCTACTTTTTAGTGTTTTTTTTTTCTAATCATTGCGTTGTCATCGGTCTTTGACAGGTGTGCATAATATGAATGAAATCTGACCGTTTAAAGTGGGTCAAAATAGCGTCCAAAGGAGTCGGTTACAAACATACAAACATACAAGTGAAGCTAATATAAAGCGTATAAAAAAAGAGTGCCTATGATACTCGGGGGGATTTAAGGATTCTAACGATACCCCATGCGTCTAAATCTGTTCAGGCATTTAAAAGTTATGGTGGAATAAAGAAACTCACATACATACAAACATACAAGAATCTTAAAAACTTTACACTCCTTTTTTTGGGTAGTCGTGAATATCAAAAATCAACCTAGTAGGTTGATTACGAATGGCTATTTACATATATTCTCATTTACATATAAGTAACTATGACTATATATGTACTATATATAGTACATATATAGTCCTACGAGTCCTACGGGAACTATATATGTACTGTACTGTGTAGTAACAAGGTGTCACATTGCGTTCCACAATTTCTAACGGCGGCGAGATTCCATAGTTTGACCGAATTACGCCTCTGACAGTTGTGATAATAATTGATAACTAGCTTTCGCCCGCGACTTCGCCCGCGCGGACTACAGTTTATCGCGAAAAAACATCTTATGTTCTTCTAGGATATTAACAAGACATAAGTTCAAAAACTAAAACCCGACTACGGTCGGGTAAAAATAAGCCTATGACAATATAAATGAAGACGAATCGCTTGACACTTCGCTTGTTCAATTCGGACCAAGATTTAACTTTGATCGCATAACCCTTTCCTTTGCGTCGCCGTAGTCGGGTAAAAGACGAATCGATTGACACCTCGCTTGTCAAAATCGGACCACATCCACATACCCACCCCACATACGTAGACTGTTAAACTCATTACCCTTCTTTTGCTTCGCCGTAGTCGGGTAAAAACCAATGCAAAAGTATAGCACCAACGCTCTTGATGTTTTTTGACAGACTTATTAATATTTCGTTTCCATGGCAACCGTTCCTTACAGCGAGTAATCAACATTTTCCATTTTTCCCGTGGATACTTATCATTTTAGTTTTAGTTTACTCCACGTTTTATTCCATGGTATAAGCTATCTCCATTCCAAATTTCATCAAAATCTGTCCAGCCGTTATCGCGTGATAACTACCCGAACAAACAAACAGACGTTTTTCTTTTACATATTGGTGTGGATATGTAATATCTTTAAGCTCGCTTTTCTCCAATATATGGCAGTGATTTCGTGAAAAGTGTTAACAATGTCTAACCGGAAGTGTAATACATAGGAAGCCGGGGAAACGCGAGGTAGTTGATTTGACCAATAAGCGCGCGGTGCTATCAAATTATAAAATATTTTTTAATAAAAAAAGGGAAAACAGTTTAGTTGGGAATAGAACTCCGGTACTTTAGACTAGCGGCCGCGCGGCCGCGCGGTGTCCCACTGAGCCAACCAGAATTACGGTATTATGACGAAAAAGTAAGATCAGATGAAAAGTTGCTGATTCTCAATTGACCAATAAGAACGTGCGGTGTAAAGCGTTGCTCGTTGCTTTAGTTTCATTACACTAATATTATAAAGGCGAAAGTTTGTATGTAAAGATGTGTGTGTGTGCGCGCGCGCGCGCGCGCGCGTGTCTCTGTGTGTGTGTGTGTGTGTGTGTGTGTGTGTGTGTGTGTGTGTGTGTGTGTGTATGTTTGTTACTCCTTCACACTCAAACTGCTGAAAAGATTTTGATGAAATTCGGAGTGGAGATAGCTTATACCTTGGAATACCACAAATTATACTTTTCATAGTCATCATCATCATCATCTTACTTCACTCTCAAATGGCTGAACAGATTTTGTCGAAATTTGGAATGGAGATAGCTTATACCTTGGAATACCACAAATTATACTTTTCATAGTCATCATCATCATCTTACTTCACTCTCAAATGGCTGAACAGATTTTGTCGAAATTTGGAATGGAGATAGCTTATACCTTGGAATACCACAAATTATACTTTTCATAGTCATCATCATCATCTTACTTCACTCTCAAATGGCTGAACAGATTTTGTCGAAATTTGGAATGGAGATAGCTTATACCTTGGAATACCACAAATTATACTTTTCATAGTCATCATCATCATCTTACTTCACTCTCAAATGGCTGAACAGATTTTGTCGAAATTTGGAATGGAGATAGCTTATACCTTGGAATACCACAAATTATACTTTTCATAGTCATCATCATCATCTTACTTCACTCTCAAATGGCTGAACAGATTTTGTCGAAATTTGGAATGGAGATAGCTTATACCTTGGAATACCACAAATTATACTTTTCATAGTCATCATCATCATCTTACTTCACTCTCAAATGGCTGAACAGATTTTGTCGAAATTTGGAATGGAGATAGCTTTTACCCTGAAATAACACATATAATACTTTTCATCATCATCATCATTATCTTACTTCACTCTCAAATGGCTGTATAGATTTTGATGAAATTTGGAATGGAGATAGCTTTTACCCTGAAATAACACATAGAATACTTTTCATCATCATCATCTTACTTCACTCTCAAACGGATGAACGGATATTGATGAAATTTGGAATGGAGATAGCTTATACTCTAGAATACCACATTATATTTTTCATCATCATCATCACGTGACATCCCTCAGATGTCAGATATTACATATCATATGCGACTACTGTAATGCTCGCTCGTTTTTTTATATTAACACCTTAATCTATCATCTACATGCATTATGTTAACGGAACTTAGCTGGTAACCCTCCCGTACGTCAGTAACAAACCTTTAGGAGTTTAATAGGAACAGTCTCAGCTTACTTCTGGTAGAAAATGGCACGTTTTCGTTACTAAAACGAGTCGTTCCATAGATATAGAAACCGGGCATAAGTGGCTTACTGTTTACCCTACTGAGAGGAGGGTATTGTGTTTTTCAACATATATTTGTTTGTTTCTTTGTGGCACTTTATAGAACAAATGCGTCGACCGATTTTGATGATTCTTACGACAATTGATTTGTCTTAACCTTGCGAGTGCTACTAAAGACATCACAGTAATCAAATTCAATATGGCGACACCAGACGCCATATTGTGAAAAAGTAAAAAAAAGGTCGACGAACTTTTTCAAATGGGGTATCATATAATTCGTATTTGAAAATCATCTCATCATTTTTAATTTTTAATGACCATTTAGGATTTGTACCAATTCAAAAGTTCGCAGTCCGGTTTTTTTATTGTGCGTAAATTTTCTTGTTTACCAATTTAATTGATGAACCACATCAAAATCGAAAAGAAAAGGGTCGTATCTACGCAGCATCCCATAAAATTGTTAATTGCTACTCCAAACAGACAAACATTGCCCAACCTTTTTTATTCCCCGAAAACAAACTAAAAGTACGGGATATCGAATTAATTTTTATTTACACAGGTAAAAGGGGTGGGGGGATCTAACCACTGGGCGTAATGTGAAACATTTGTCAGGGAGGAAAAGGGAGAAATTGTTATCGCCGGGGTTACCGCAGGTGACAGGGCGGGTAGGATCCCGGGGTTTTTAAAATCCCGGAGGAATTGGAATTTGTGAGTTCCAAACTCATAAATTTCAATTGTGATGTGAAAGCATATTCAGTGTATTTATTTCCCGACAAATACAACCTGAGTGTCTTCAATCCTGGAGTCCACAGATATCTTCTAGGCAAGCTTGTTCCACCTTTGCCATATAGTTATTTATGTTCAGACGAGATCGCAGTTAATTGCTTGCCCATCTATATTTATAAGCAGTCTGCAAAAAAGTCTGTACACAAAACATAATTAAATAAATATGTCTAGGGGACTTAAAATAAGCTACTGAACAAGAATATAACATATTTTTATCGATTTTTTCTGTTTGTTTTTCTGTTCGGACATCACGTTAAAATACTGCAACGATTTCGATACGGGTTGCACTGTTAGATAGCTTAGGGTTTGATTTAAAAAATGGTTTACTTGGTATCTCAATCCGATGAGTAGGAGCCGAGCTATAGATAAAAATCTATTTGACGAATGAACAAATTTTGATGAAATGTAGTATACTAACGACCTGACCCAACTTCGCACGGGTGTAATTTAGACAAAAAGGAAAGAAGAAATGAGAAAAACTCGCACACTCGACCTTCACTCCGCATAAGAGGTCGGCAGCTCGCTTCGCTCGCTGCCTCCCTACTCTTGTATGCTCGTATTATATAACAAAGCTTTGTGGTTTTTGAAAGACTGTCAAAGCGATGGATCTTCGTCCTAACTTCCCTATATCACTGAATAAACTATAGTAAAAGTCTCAGATGAACTCATACAAAAGCGTCCTACCGTAATCGTTACGTTATCCTACTAAATACTTGTTTTTTTTCTTTTATCCCGGAATTTAAGCCACGTTGTTTCCCATCCCTACGCAAACATGTGTTCCAGTATAAACGCAATTCTGTAGATACCCAGGTAATGTTGCCTACAGTGTGTCCACAGTGATAGACTTTACAGACATTGCAAAAATAAAACTGTATTTTACTGGTAACTTTAGGAGGTAATAAATTGTTGGGCTTTTTTGATGAGTAATATCTTTCCGCTCGCTATCCTGAAATCTATGGGAGTGATTTCGTGAAAAGTGTTTAACAATGTTTAACCGGAAGTGTAACAGGAACCCAGGGAAGTCCGCGCGGTTCAGTCAAGCTAGAAGCCATCACATAATTTTTTAAAGTGCCAAATAAACACTTCAGTCGGGAATAGAACTCAGGTACTTTAGACTATCCGAACGGTTTCCGGCCTAGCTAGCAATACATACGATCCTCTGACGAAAAGTAAGATCAGATAGGTCAGATGAAGTAGTTGCTGATTCACAGTTGACCAATGAGCGCGCGCGGTGCTAGAGTATGTTAATGTTGCTTAATACCAAGAGATGACAGATATTACACATCATACGAAGTGAAGCAAAATATGTCTTGCGGTTACTACAAAATATACAGAACAGAAACACAAAATACAAACATCGTTAATCGGAAGTTTATTCCCTTCATTCTAAACTCGGAAAGTACTTGACGTTACACGAGCGTATTTAATTCGTCGGCAACGAAGCAATGTGATCGACGGACACAAAACAATACGAGGACCGCGAGCAAAACACCCTTCCCGCCTAAACAAACAATGTGAAAAAGTGCTCATAAACATTCGTAAACATCTACCTAAATAATGTACCGTGACATACCGTCTGACTCACATACAACGGACAGCATAAATGGTAGATATAGAGATTTGAAATTTGGAGGAAATATTCCTTGAGGAATTTGGAAATACCCCATGGTTGCAATAAGGAGGTTTTTTCCTGATATTAACGGGAGTAGCAAAGTTTCCACTGGGGAAAGTTTCCACTGGGGAAAGTTTCCACTGGGGAAAGTTTCCACTGGGGAAAGCCGTCGCGTGCACCCAGTGGTAGTACAATAAATTGAAACAAAAGAACGACTACAAATTGATTTAAAAATAACTTATTCGTAGTACTGTTCTTTATTCGTAGTCTAAAAAAATATTTGTTTATTAGAATCATTTTCAAAAGCATTTACCAAAAAACGTACTAATTTTTACGGATTTTTTATACCACACCACGGTACACGGTACACACACCACACACGGTACCACATTAAATAAAAAAGGATCACCCAAATCGGTTCAGAAATCTTTACTAATAATATTTTAAATGCGAAAGTTTGTATGTGTGTATGAAAAGGATTTTGATGAAATTTGATATATAGATACTTTCTAAAGTATCTGGAATAACACATATAAAACTAATCATCACCATCATCATCATCATTTACGCGGTTGAAACCGTGGGGCGCAGCTAGTAATAAATATGTGAACATACACACTATAAAAGTACAGTTGTATTGAGTTGAAAGTAGATTATAAAGATTTTCTGTTTTCATAGCTATAGCTAAACCTTATTTTTCTTTATATCAGAAAAGCTTTCAGAGTTTCTATTAAATTATATTGTATTTTCCTTCAATACTAAGTCAGAAAAACTTGAGTTCGACAAACTTTATTCCTTACGTCTCCTACTTAAAGTATATTGAAAAAGTAGTATTCCCGACAATCGGGAATAAAGTACTTCTGTTTACTGTAATAGAATACAATAGAAGAGTTTTCAAGGAAGTTTTAGTTTGAAGCTGTAGGCATTCTCTCAAATTCCGAGTAGTGAAATAGGTCTTATTCAGAGCGGCAAAAGCTTTTTCCGATTCACAAATAAAATTGTATTGTTTGACTTTTATAGTGGCGAGAGTGACAGGTAGATTAAAATTGTGCTAAAAAACACACCTGCCCTGCAAAAAAAGAACTTATGGCTATAAATTGTATACTGTTGGAATGTGCTTATCAAGGCCTTCAATATGGCTTTTTAATCGACTTCACAAAAGAAGACAGTTACGAGTATATGTTCGGCTGTATGTATGTTTTTTTTATGTATGTCGGTCTATATCTCCGTCAATTGTGAACCGATTTTAAAAATTCTTTTTTTGTTTGAAAGGGTATACTTTCCAAAAGGTCCCATATAAATTGTATCAAAATTGGTTCAGCAATTTTTCGAGAATAAACAGTTTTGTTGAGTAAATCCATTCGATTTTGTGTTTATATTTCCTTTGTTTTGTGTTGATCTCTAAGATTTCTGAACCAATTTAGATGGTTGTTTTTTTATTCAAAAGGGTAAACTTTCCGCGTAGTCCCATATAAATTTCATCAAATTTGATTCAGTAGTTTTATTAGAAAATCTATTTGTTTTATAGTTTATGTTCTCTAATATCTTGGGATTTCTGAACCGAATTAGATGATTGTTTTTACTTGAGTAAGAAGACCTGTAGTGTGGAACTGTATAAATTTCATCAGAATTGGTTTAGTAGCTTTAAACAAGCTTTAATTTAATTCACTGTGTTATAATGTTTAGGACTGGATTGCAAGTCAATTTGAACAATTTAAGGTCCAAAGATGCTGAAGTTTTGCACATGGGTGTAGTTCTGATGACAATTGAAAACTACAGTAGTAGTAGTAGTAGTAGTAGTAGTAGTTAAAACAACTACACAATCGGATGATGGAATCCCTTCGAGTTTGGGCTCATTTGGTTTGTCTTGATGAGATCATGTCTGGTTTTATTTGGTATCAAGGGTCTGATGATGGAGCCGTAAGGTAGTCACAGGAA
The DNA here is from genome assembly GCA_946251855.1 of Alsophila aescularia. Lineage (NCBI taxonomy): Eukaryota > Metazoa > Arthropoda > Insecta > Lepidoptera > Geometridae > Alsophila > Alsophila aescularia. Next base: position 55,161,462 of record OX276373.1, read on the forward strand.
CTCAACAACAAAATGATAGAACCCATTCGAGTTTGGGCTCATTTCGTTTGTCTTGATGAGTTCTCTAGTTTTATGTGGTATCCGGGGTCTGATGATGGAGCCGGAAGGTAGTCACACGTACTCAACAACAAAATGATGGAACCCCTTCGAGTTTGGGCTCATTTGGTTTGTCTTGATGAGTTATCTGGTGTTATGTGGTTTTCAGGGTCTGATGATGGAGCCGGAAGGTAGTCACAGGAACGCAACAACAAAATGATGGAAAATAGTCAAAACTAATTCAGTTGTTATATATGTAGGTTTGATTCACTAAAGTTAGTAAGTGTCTACTATTTTCTTTGGCATATATTCTTTTCAATATTTGCATATGCCACTAAAAATCAAAAAATAAAATATTTTTCCAAAAAACTTAAATCGACTTCATAATAAAAATGTTATTTTGTAAACAACCACTAAAAAGAATAAAATAATTACAATTGAGCCAGAACAGTATCACTTTTTCGAAATTAACAATGTAATAATAATGCATAAATACAACATAAGATAAGAAAGAGTTTTTTGAAGGCGGTGCCAAACCCAGGCATCATTTAAATATAATATCTTTACAAAATTAATGCATAAATATCTACGTACGCAGTAATATGCAGTTGTCTATGACGCACCCTCATACAAAACACGAAACGCAGAAGAGATAAAACAAGAGACTCGCAAGAGCAGATTTTGACTTTCACACGTTCACAAACCGATTGTCACGAATACAGCAATCTAGTAAATGATAAAGTTTTTGTAGGTAATTACTTTAAAAGCTTATTATTTTATATAGCACGTCAAGCCGCTTAAGACATTATCTTTTTGAATGAGCTCAACCATATTAATAATTATGGCTCGGCTTGGCACCACCTTCAAAAAAACTCTTTCTTATCTTATGTTGTATTTATGCATTATTGTTAGTTTATTTAGATTTTATATATTAGAAAAATATTTTATATTGTAAAATAAAAAGAAAATATATTTAATCGCATTTGAAAATGGACCCATACATCAACTATACAAAAGTTTTTTAAAAAAAATTGCCTTTATTACTCAAGGGGTTGTAAGGATTCAAACGATACCTTACAACCCCTAAAGGTAACCTTACATACGTCTAAATCTGTTCAGGCATTTAAAAGTTATGGTGGAATACAGAAACTCACATACATACATACATACATACAAACATACATGAATCCTAAAAACATTACACTCCTTTTTTAGGGCAGTCGTGTAAAAGTACTGATAATTCCGAAAACTTTCTACTGCTTTTTGGGGGCGAGTCGTGCGCCCAGCCTCCGAAACATCAGTATTAATTTGCATGAACATAACATTAGTACTTCGTTCAGTATTCTATTCGGAGGTTCAGTATTTAATTTAGAAAGCTTTACTCGCAGCTTCGCACGCGTGGTCATTTCTCTATGATAATAGTAAGTACTCTATGTGCTATTCCAGGACCTATAATACCAAAATACCAACATTTGATCAAAATTCCTTCAGCCGTCAAAAATATTTTTATTGATTGCTCGGCTTTTACTCATCGGATTGAGATACCAATTACACCAGCTTTTAAGTCAAACTCTAAACTATCAAACAGTGAAAACCGTATCGCAATCGGTCCAATAGTTTTTACATGATGCGTGAACAAATAAACATACAGATAAACAGTCAGACAAACAGACTGACACGATTTTTTCAAATCTATATTTATTATATATCGTGTTCAGTAGCTTATCTTAAGTACCCACCATTCATCACCACTTTAATTATCTACTTTTACCTTTTCTTTGTTTTCCTTTTCTATTGTTCCTACTTAATTTTTCTAATTATTTGTATCTTTTATTTTTGTGTGTGTTGAATAATTTTCTTTCTTTCTTTCTTTCTTTCTTTCTTACCCTAGACGTTTTTTATTATTATATTCTTTGTACAGCCTTTTTCGTACATATTGCTTTATTATGAGTATAGAAACAGACTTGAGTCCTTTTATTATCAGACTTCAAAAAAGGAAGAGGTTCTCAATTCGACCCGTATGTTGTTTTTTTTTGTTTGTTACCTCAAAACTCCGTGATTTATGTACCGATTTCTTATTTTTTTGTTTGCAAGGAAATGTCCCATAGAAATTTTATCAAAATTGTTTTTTTCGTTTTTTAACCAGTTCCAATAAGATTTGGTTCGAGCGTTCGCGAAGTACGAGCATTTAAAGTCGGTGACCCACCGACGTTTTTGTCAAAAAATAATTATCTCTATACTATACCACATATTGCTACATACTATTTTGCAGCACGTACACTGCCAAAGCAGCTTTACTTACCTCCATTATTTTATCATAAATTATAATACCTCTACGAATAATAATTAAATTATCTGAAATTACGATTCCACAAGCTTAATTAACGGATATTAGTTTCATGCTAATATGAATTATTTTTCAGAATTCCATATTCATATTCATGAATTGTGTTAATATTCAATAAGCCTGTCTGAAAGTAGACTTTGAGTTGGGGCAACATTGTTGAGCGCGCCGCCCCATGGCTCCGCGTTTCGGCGCTTTGGAAAACATTGAGTAAAAGCTGTCAGTGGGTTGCACAATGAATACCTACATTCTTTGTGTATTGATGAGGAAAGCGTTAAGCCAAATCAGAGGTCCTCGGGAATCTCATGCCTGCACGAGGCAGCGTGTATGAGGTAATACGACATGCAAGCATGTATGTTAGTATGTTTAGTCCAAGAATGTTTTCACACCGCCCAACAAACTAGTAAAGCATAGCCAATGGCGGCTGCTTATAGGCGTGTGAGTGGATAATTAGTGGTTGATACACAATTTCATCACAAAACAGCATTATTTTAGATTTTTCGTGAGAACTTGACCGAATTAGAACTGCGCAATCTGATTCCCAAATCACCGCACGACTAGACGATCTGCAAAACGGCTTTTATAGCTGAAATACCTCGCACAAGAACGAAGCGTTACGCTTCTTCATTTATTATAAGAACTGCAAAGGAGTGGAATGCTCTGCCCTCGACAGTTTTTCCGATATACTATGCAAGCGTTATATATATATATATGATAATACTTTCGTTTGTGGTTGTTTTCCATTGTGGAAGCACGAAACGTCTGTGATAATAACAATACTAGCGCCCCAAGAAGGGTACACACTTACCAAATACCTATATTAAAATGGGTGAAGACTGAATAGAATAGTCGAGTGCAAGATCTCTGTTTATGAACATCTCTGTGTGCTCCTATTGTTCCTGTACTTTTATGTTGTCCACTGAGGTTAGGTCCCTGGGCTAGTGGAACAAAGCCTAGGACCGCCTCGTGACAATACTAATGTAGGGTTTAAAGCACATACTAAATTAATATTGTATAACGCACTTGTAGCTATCTAGAATCATCATTTCACTTCGTCATCGCGGAAAATTAAGAGATTTAATCTTTTACCTAAAACCATAAACGGCAGGAATATTCAATTTTTTTACCTAAAACCATAAACGTCAAAATACAATGTAGTCAATTAATTGAACTTTTCCCCCTGTCAGTTCCCTGCAACTATCCACGACATCCAATTAACAAAATATTTGATACCTGCGCCGCACGCACAAATCTCGGACTACACCCATCTTCACGTATCCCAAACGAATACAATGAATGCTCGACACAAATAAAGGAATAGATATATGTTTTAACTCGTTAGGAGTTTTCAAACGCAAAATATTTAGACTCATTTTTCCCAAACACACAGTTCCTCTAAATAACTTGTTATTTTTATCTGCTATGTTTTTAACCTTTCCATTTTGAGAACTAGTTTTGATTTCTAATAATTTTAAGAGTGCTTGCGGTAAATGTTATGCACGCCGAAATTGTCACGCATTTAAGTGTGGTGTGGTTGTGGTTATTAATATATAAATAAATAAAATTAGCTACATTTTAAAAGCTTGCAGGCGTAGCGCCTACCATCTCTTGAGCAACCTGCTCGTGAATAACAGTAAAATTAGAGCAACACGCGCAATAACGAAAGCGTTAGGAACGACATAACGACAAAGTGGGCTATATCGTCGGGTGAAATAAAAGGGAGGGGGCTGGAAAGGCTTTGGGTATTTCGTTCAGTGTGTCGCACAAAGTGTAGGATGGGATGAGCTGTAGTTATATCTGTGATTTGGAGAATAAGTAAGAATAATAATAAGTGGAGAATAACAAACTCGCGCCAATGTTATTCGCGCTCTTCAATTGCACCCTATTCTCGTTTTCAAAATCAGCTTAGCCGTGAGCGTAAAAACCAAACAAATAAACAAAGTTTTACTTTTTGATAGACTTCCATGTGGAGGAGATTCAATTCTCCTCCAGGTATGTTTTTGTTGCTGTTGTGTATGATCCTCCGGGATTTCTGAGCCGATGATGATTCTTATTACCCGACTGCAGCAAAGCAAGGGAAGGAAGGGTTATGTGTAAAAATCTAAAAACTTGGTCCGACAAGCGAGGTGTCAATGGTTTCGTCTTCATCGCAAGTGTGTTATAGGCTATTTTATTCCAACCGTAGTCGGGTTTTAGTTTTTGATCTTGTTGTAGTTGAGCCTCCATGCGCGTGATACCGCGGGGCGTAGCTTGTAATAAATTCCACATGTTGTTCCCCTCATCCCTCTTGCGAACTAACTGCAATGACCTAAATTAAATCAATGAAGCTTTAAAAGCTCGAAGGTTTCCTTGAAAAGCCGAGCTTCTAAGATGCGGGTTATCGATTGGCTTCCTAATTCTTGATTCTAATTAAATTCTCGAGGATTTCGAGTTAATTTAGTTTTCTCTCGGGACGGCTCGTATTCGGTACAGGGTACGGTGAAGTTATTGCGGCGTAGTTCAGATAGCAGTAGTGTATGTTGTGAAATTGTGATGAAATGGGGGAAGAAGCTGACCTATATTTAAACGACTAAAAACGGGTCTGTTCGCGCTCAAATCAACATCAACCCGTATTCGTTCACTGCTGGACGTAAGCCTCTCCTTGTGAACACTACTGAGCCTGATCTTTGGGTCTCCTCATTCAGTCGCTGCCAGCCGCCTTTCGTAAGTCGTCACTTCTTGTCCCTGCCAGCCCGCAAGTCGTCACTCCACCCGCCCTGGCGGACGCCTTCACTACGTTTGCCTAAACGCCGTATCCACTTTAGAACTCGTTTACCCATCGGTTGTCGGTTCTTCGAGTTATGACCGGCCCATTGTCACTTTAATTCATTGAGCTATATCGGTTACCTTGGTCATCTGGCGGATCACCTCATTTCGGATTTTGTGAAACTCCGAGCAGAGCTCTCTCCATAGCTGGCTTCGACGTTTCAATGGTCACGAGAAAACTGGAGAATGCGGGTATCAGCGTCGAGAACAGCAGGCCTTGTTTTCAACTACCCGCGTTTAGTTTTGTCGAACGAAACAGTTTCGAAAGCGACACGAAACCAAATCTTACAGTATCGGCAGATACGCTCGAGCAGGTCATTCGAAAAAATATAGAGCAAGTTTAGCTACTGCGAAGATACGCTACATAGCTTGGGGTTAGAATGAGTAGTGTTTCTAATTATGTTGATTATTTGAGGTACATCTAGAGGTGATTAGGTAAGTAATGTGTTTCTAGGTTTAGCAATTTTATTAGGTTTAGTGAGTTAATTTGATGTAATGTGGTCATCGTAGAGTACTTCTGCGTATACAAGTAGAATGTTTATATCTGCGGGTTTGTATAATTTATTTTCCAATGTTGGGAGTTCTTTCAGTAACTGTCAACCACAAGCCAGAATTATTTATAGTTTTTGAATTTTAAACTTCAATTATTCTTTGAAAACCAACCCGACTCCAACTGAAACAACCACAAGTTTAAAATAAATATAACCTTCGTCTCCCCCCTCCCTCTATTATAGCTAAGAACCATCTCGATTACAGCAGCTTTCAAGCAGAAAAACCGCATCAATATCGGTCCATTCGCTACGATGCCATAGACAGACTTCTACCCTAAACTTATAACACTTCGCGTTCGGGGGTTAATAAAAGGACAGATACTTTATCGTGGTAACAGGATTGGAGATTTGGTAGCAGGATTGTTTATGATAAATCTCCCGTTAATATGGGAGAGGCGTACTACAGCTTTGGACTTGTTCGGCCAGGTGATGATGATGATGATGATAAGATCTTCGTAGTATATCTGGTTGACCAGTGTCTTGAATTTTTATACATAAACACCCCTACCCCTACTTTTGTCGATTTATTTCTATCTTTCTTTTTATACGAGACTTCCAAATTTTATCGGTCAGACCTTCACTTAGTGGATTTGAGCTGATAGTGAAAACCCTTGTAATCCTTCTATATCACTCAGCACTCCCCAATCTTTAAACCCAGCCCCTTCATAACATTCTATCTTCTTGACCCTTGACCTATACCGATTTAAAATCGATACTTTCATCTTTACGGACACTTTACTTCCTGTGAACAATTTGATGAACATTGTGGAACGACTCCTAAATTGTGTTATATTACGGACTCTGGAAATCTTATGTTAAACTATCTGTGCCCGCGGTTTTACCTGCAATTTGCGGGATAAAAGTATGCTGTGTTTTAAACTAGGGTACTATCTATCCCCACACCAAATTTCATCCAAATTTGTTCAGCCATTACGTAAAAAACAACATCTACCTATGACTTTCGCATTTAAAATATTACTAGCTGCGCCTCGCGTTTTTACCCACGTGGAAAATGATGAGGATGATGAAAACTATTCTATGTATTATTCCAGGACCTAAAATATGTATGTACTAAACATCAAAATCAGTTCAGCCGTTTCAGTGCTGATCCATACGCACAAACTTTCGGATTTATAATATTTATTACATAGATTTAGAAAGGAAAAATTCATGGCAATGATTCCATCGAAAATACCCTAGTAGACATATGACCTAGTAGACATAATCCACACCAATATAAAAGTAAAATAGTTATATAAAAGTGAAACGTTGTCTGTTTGTTTGTTGGTTTTGGGAGCTTTCACGCGATAACGGCTGGACGGATATTGATAAAAGAATCATGTCCAGATTTGACCTGTACAACATTTTGACAGGAGATCTCGTGTATATCGATGTTAGGATATTGATAAAAAAAATTTTTTTTACTATTTACATAACACAAACTCAAATCAAAATTGGTAATCTGAAAAAAAGAAGAAAATGAATTCTTAAATAATAATAAATCTTAGCTAGTAAGCGTAATTCAAAATCTTTGGGTTGTATAAATAGGTAGTAATCTAAAAGGAGGTAAATATTGTAGTATTTCTGTGGTCTATAGTCGATGATCTTTTTGTTTGTGCCATAGACAGGAAAATGAAAATGATGAGCAAAGATCTTGAATTACGCTTTGTTTTTCTCTGACTAGAATAGTTCCGTACAACCATAGAGTAACATATATTTCTTATGTCAATGCTTACAACGTCCTTGGTTTGTGCTCTGCAGTGCGATTATGTAAGCCAATACGATTTGTTGCAATCAGATTTTCATAGCAATATCGACTTTAACGCGCCGCATTATGATCACATGATAATGAAAATCTGATTGAATGTGTTTTGAATGTCCGTGCCAATATTACCCATAGATCTTAGAGAAGTATATTTCTGTCTCTGGCTACAAATATTTTACCTATGGGCCGATGGCAGATCTCTATTTTAATTAAAACAATTTTTCCTCATTGGCAAATTGATACATATTCACACAGTCGTATTTAGGAGAACTAATTTGTAATTTAAAGCAATAAACATCATTATACACCACCTGAAAAAAATAAGAATGACAGGTCATCGCATGTATGGGACGTGGGCATGATTCTTTGGAATGTAGATAGCTTATACACTGCAATAACACATAGGATACTTTCATCATCATCATCATCATCATCCCTCACGCGGGTGAAGCCGCGGGGTGCAGCTAGTAATAACTAAAAACCTATGTCTCTGAGTGCCTCTGAACGATCTTGTAACCGAAATTCTGGGAAGCACTGATATTGTTCTAGACAGGAGTGTCGCTTACCATCAGGTGAACGACCTGCTCTTCTTGTCACACAGTTGTATCAACAATGTTTTCGAAAGATAAAACTGTATTTTAATTCTGCCAAGACAGACAAGAAAGCAGTCACGAAAAGTCTTTGAAAAACTAGAATACACGATTGCGACAAAAATGTCCACTACACGTACAAAAGAAACGAAAAACTCTCGGACTTTCAAAAACGACATTTCCTAGCCACCGTTTCGGGAATATTCGGAAGAAACCCGGTACCATCGGGATGCAGGTTGGCATGTGGGTGTTTGAGTATGGACGAGCACAAAATGTATAGCACTTTTTATTTTTTGAAAAAATATCATCTTCTCTTTCAAAAACAGTACTTTCTGTTCAAAAACTTATCAACTCGATAAGACGCGTATATGTATGCTTATTTTGGATGTACACTGATTTTTTTGAGACTTCTGGGCCGTTTTGGGAAGGCTAATTCACGTAATGTCAATACTTCTTTTCCCAATATTTCATCTACCAGTGCTTAATTATTATCCATCCATCCCAATATATAAAAGTGAAACGTTGTCTGTTTGTTGTTTGTTTGGGGAGTTTTAACGCAATAACGGCTAGACGAATTTTGATGAAATTTGGAATGGAGACATCTTATACCCTGGAATAAAACATAGGATTCTTTTTATCCCGGAGAATTGTAAGTTTTCACGGGAAAACTGAAAAATATTGATTAAGGAACGGTTGCCATGGAAACGCAATAATAACAAGTCTGTCAAAAAACATCAAGAGCGTTGGTGCTATACTTTTGCAATGGCTTTCATTATCCTAGAAAAACATTGGATGCTTTTTTTGTCGTAGTCCGCGTGGACGAAGTCGCGGGTGAAAGCTAGTTACAATAATTGGTAGGTAAGTAGTTTATTTTATTTTTTGCATAGATATATATGTTTTTTTTGTTTATATTTTATGAAGTAAAGTCACTTTTTATTTGTGTAAGGTATTGAAATACTACGCTAGATTAGTTTACAAAATACCTAACATAGTCGAAATATTAACTCTGAAAGCAAAGGTTCACTTTATTACCGGTATTGTCCCGCACAAATCTCTAAACATGAAATCCGAAAATATTTCTCTAAATACAAAAACGAATTACAAAACAAATTGACCATTACAACGCCAATGACAGCGAACCAACGACCCAAAACTAACGGCGCCCCAAAACAATACAGTTTACCTTTAAAACGAAAAAAGAGGAAAATACAGGTAAAAAACAGTGCAGAGCAAACATTATCCTGTTCCGGTTTGAAGAGCTTTGTAGCAAGCGAAATCACTGGGCGAAAACTTAAAAAAAAAAACAATGTCTTATTAGGGAGGTGACATTTTTGAAGCGATGCAGTTTCGCTTTACGTGAACGCTCAATACATCGTTACAAGAGGCCGCTTGTTGCAGTCGTAATGTATCAATTCAGAATTGCGATTGTTAGAATCCTACGATACCGAATACGATCCTCAGCTACGCGCCAAAAGCCATGACAGAGGCCCGCGGGTATCATGAATCCGCGGAAAGTTTACCTCATACCACAAGCAAGCATCGATGCAAACGCGTGAGTTTATTATGTAGATAAAGGACCGAGCTGGCTTTTGGGTACGTTATTGTACGTATTTATCTACCGTCCGAATACGTATGATTGCTTACACACGAAACTTCCCGAACGTCGTAGTACTATAGGAACTTACCGACTGGGTCCGAGGTTTGCGTGTGTTAGATTACTACTTATTGTAAATATAGAAATGTATAAAAATAATACTTGGTACATGTAAATGTTATGTATCCAGCTTTCAGAACGAAGTATTCGTTCTGAAACGAAGTATTGACTACTTTAAAGAAAAGTAAAGTACCACGTGTAAACTTATGATGTATGTCATCCATCACTATGAAACATCTGTATTATTATGCCATAATTATTATAATGTATTCCAATACAACTATCAGACATGACTAATGTAATTAATAAAGTAAATGGTAGATATTCGTTGATCTGTTTTCAAACGACTCAAATAGCTCGGACGATGTCGGTAGTCTTCGTCTCGGATGACTTCTGACATCGTCGGATGTTCGAAAATGTTATATAAAGGCTCTCTCGACTTGGCAATGTTTATTGCCCTCCGTAGACGTCCCCTCGATGTCCTGGACGATCCGGACGACGCCATCGCAGTACTGGCAGCGATGGCCTCGCCCAATCCGACCACCTCTGGCAACCCGCCAGGGGGTATCAACACACTTAGACACAGACACCGACCTCGCCGGCGAGGTCGAAGGTCCCACAACACATAGTCAGATATTATTCGCCTTCGAGTTTCTTGCCGATTCTTCTCGAAGGTGTATTACGAATCGGCGGTCAGTTATAAAAATCAATCAAAGGGCACCTAGCCATTGTTCAGGGTCCCCTCGATCACTACTTAACGGTAGCAATCCAGGAGTGTTTAGTTCGTTACCCCCGTAATCAGACGGCCGTCCAAGCCGAGGGCCGTACCCCCTGGGTACCCTCGTGCGGGTCGTCTAAACTTTAACTTTGGCGTGCGCCTTCTGCGTCACGCATTGCGGCGAAGTGCTTGTAAGCGCCCGCCCCCAAGTCCGGTTCAAGCTGTAGAGGCCGATAAGGCCAACAGCATTAGTCATTCCTATAAAAATAAAATAAAATAAAATAAAAAAAGGCAATGTTTAATGTTCTTGTGGCCGCCGCACCGAGAGGACCTTGACAAGTTAAGTGCTTTTCTTTTAGTCTGTTATGCTGCTTGTTTGTAACTGTGTAATTATACTGTGTATCTGTTATTGTGTATCACTTCATTGTGGGGTGATGAAGTGATCTACAAGATTATAGTTAACAGGATTATCGTCAATTTAAATACTGTTTTAGAAGTTAATATGCTTAGTGTAACTAAGGCAAATATAAATGTTTATTTGTGATCAATAATCACATTTAAATGGTTAATAACTATGTATCTAAATAGTTATTGGTTTAATAATATTACAAAACATATTCGCCACGTAGTGTCTTGCCAGTTTCTTTCTATAGTGGTGTATTCCGAATCCGGTGTTAAAATGAGTAAACAATATACAGAATTGCAAACCTATTTCCTTGTTTTTATTAAATATTCCTTAAGTTATTTATTCTGTAGCTGTAGCTACTAGGTACTATAGATACCAACTATAGGATAAAGGAACTTGCTTTTAATACTAGGTGCAGATAAGTTTTATCTCCTACTCGACAAACCTGACCAACTGAAGGCTAACATTACAAAACTTAGGTTTTGATAACCTTACAGTACGTATAATTATCATAGATATGTTTATAAATCTCACACGTGCATAATTAAAAAAAAAGCACATGGCGTCCTACACTACGTTATACTGGTTCTCCACTCTCCCATAAGTTATCTGTTCTTCAACACATAATTGCAAACCTTGCTAGAATAAAAATAAAATGATTTAGAATAAAACAGTTGTGACCGCGACTGCCCTGGAATTTCCCTGCCAACCGAGGCGTTACTTTTAATCTCGGATATTGCAATGACTTGAAATCTACCCTTATTCTCTGTCCTTTTTCCGCTTTTAGCGTTGTCGTTTTATGTTTCGTTCCCGCGGTGTAGTTTTTCGTGCCTGTGTAGAATTATTGTCATTCTTTGTTAAGGTGCGTACAGACGCTATAGCGGCGCCACACGTTTAACCTAGATATTATTTGTTTTATCTGCTTAAGCGCCTTCATTTGAGTTCTTGAATCTTAGTTTCCTGTCAGTCAATTTTTGCCTTCGAGAGAATTCAGACTGGCCTCTCTGGCGGGCTAGTTTATCTCTCATCACTCATATTACCAACAAACTGTAAGTCTATCTCGCAAAGACACAATTTAATGTCAAAATAATCACAAAAAACGCAACATCTTCAGAGACAATAACCCCATTTTCAAATCAATTAGAACCGTTACAATAACGTAACGACCATAACGAATTTAACGTAGCGGCTTTAACGACCTCTAAAACTTTACAAGGCGCGCGTGCCCGCGAATCTGTTAAATGCATTGGGAGTAAAAAAATATAGAAATAGGTGGTTACCTCGTTACCTACGCTTGCTCCATTTCGTGGTAACGGCACAAAATATATAATAGTACAAGGTAACGGTCCGTTACCGTATACCACATTTATTTTCGAGGTATCTCTTTTGCATGGAAAGAAAATGGTCAGATGGAAATAGCGAATAGGACAGCTGTGTCTGAAACGAAATGCTTATAATAAATCGTTTCCTTGGATGGCGGTATATATTATGTACTAGTAACTGGCCCCGGCTTCGCTCGGGTAGCGCTCGTGGCATTTTAGTTACTTTTAACATTTTTATACCCATCGTAACTTCTAAAAGAAAAGCCAGTAAGCGTAATTCTAGATCTTTGACAGCAACGATCGTGGTGTTTTTCGACCATAGACAACTGCATTATTCTTCGCGTACTTGACAGACTTGTTATTATTTCATTTCCATGGCAACAGGTCATTCTGTTATGTATTTTTGATACCTTGGGTTACATAATTGCAATTTCCGAAGGGATCTCTAATTTTTAGAAAAATAAAGTGTTGCCTATGTTACTCGCTGATAATGTAGCTTTCTATAGGTGAAAGAATTTAAAAAATCAGTTTTTTTTTGAGTTTATCCATTACAAGCCATCAAATCATTCCTCCTTATAATATTAGTGTAGGTAGACTAGATTTTAATCGACTTCCAAATAATGAAGGTTCTCAATTCGTCTACTAAGATGATTCTCACGATGATTCAGTGTGGTCTCATATAATGTGATCAACATTGGTTCATTAGATTTTAGGAAATGCATTTGAAATAGATTTATTGTTCCGAAATTTCAAAACTGTTGAGCTTGTAATCATTTTAATTTAAAATTCGCCACAATGGTTCTTATTTGCACCGAACAACAACAGACAAAAGGGATTAGACATTAACCAAAATGTAGTGTAACTTAAACAGAAAACACGAATAAAAACCATAAAAAACTTGCGTCCAACCGTTTAAAGTTACAATTATAACATTTACTACTCGCCCCGGGGTCCTTTTACCCTTTAACCCCTTTAGCCGTTTAGGCCCGTGTAGGGCAGTAAAGGGTTTGTTTCTACTCGTTGTAACCCCTACATGGGTAGTTTCTGCGGACGTGCTTAATTTAGAGGATTTATGCGTGTCGTGTAGTGGCGTTGGATTATTTGACGGGAGAAATAGGTCAAATTAGAAGTTGTTTTTCTTACAACTAAGTTACATGTTGAGAAGGTCATTCGTTTGATATTCAGTGTCAGGCCTGCCCGTCTATAGCATTTTTTTAATCTATTGTGTCCCACTGCTGGGCAAAGGTCTCCCCCATATCCTTCATACATCTCTATCCAGGGCTAGGTCTTGCCAACCAATTCTGTAAGCATTTAGGTCATCACGCTACCTTTTTCGAGGCCGACCACGACGTCGTCTACCATCTGCAGGCTCCCATTGTGTGGTAACTTTTGCCCACCTTGCCGGATGCATATGGACCACATGTCCGGCCCAGTCTCACTTCAACCTAGCACTCTTAAAACCAGCATCGGTGATGCCAGTTTTCGAGCGCAGTGTAGTGTTACGGATTCGATCTATCCTTTTCACTCCGAGTATGCCACGTTCCATGGTTCTCTGACAAACCTTGAGTTTGGACTTCTGCGCCTCAGTCAATGACCATGTTTGTGCACCGTAGGTTAGGACGGGCAGAATACACATGTTGATGAGAGTGCGCTTCAGCGACAGAGAAAGGTCATCCTTCATTAGCGTTTTCATGGAACAGTAGCTCTTCCAGGCGTTTTCGATACGACGTCCGATTTCTTTATCATGCCTGTTTTCGAAGGAAACTAGCTGGCCTAAGTAGATATACTCATCGACATACTCCAGTATCTGCCCATCTACCTCGATCCTAGGTTTTTTGTTATTGGTCATGATCTGAGTCTTTGATCGATTCATAGTAAGTCCAACCTCAAGGCTTATTGCGCTAAGATCTTCCAGCATTTGTTGTAATTCGGGTGCATTCGGAGCAAAAAGGATGATGTCATCAGCAAAACGCAAATTGGTTAGGTTAGTACCGCCAACGTCTATGCCCCTATTTGTCCAGGGATCTACTAGTTTCTTAAAGATTTCCTCTAAGGTGCTTGTAAATAACTTTGGAGAAAGTGGATCGCCCTGCTTTTTACTCTCTTTTCTTTGTTGGAATGAGGGCCGGTAGCTTGTAGTTTAACGGAAGATGTGCTGTTATTGTAGATGATTTTTATTAGGTCTATGTAGGTTTTATCCAGGTGCTGATTTTCTAGTGCTGTGAATATGGCTGAGTGTTTAATGCTATCGAAAGCCTTCGTATAATCCACGAAGGCTAAATATAGTAGAGGTTTGTTGTATTCTGTAAATTTTTCTATGACTTGGTTAAGAGCGTGGATGTGATCAGTAGTCGAGAAGCTGGGGCGGAAACCAGCCTGCTCGGGTGGTTGGTGACTGTCTAGTTTTCCCTCTATCCGATTTTGAACAACTTTGATAAAAGCTTTATAGAGATGTGACACCAGGCTTATAGGTCTATAGTTGGCAATGTTAGTTTTGTCGCCTTTCTTGTAAAGGAGGAAAATATTGGAGTGAGACATCTCTTTTGGAACTTGGCCTGTGTTTAGAATGGTGTTGAATAAATTTGGAATGTGTAGTAGGATCGGGAATCGGGAGTAGGGTGCGTGAGCCAATTTTAAGTGCTTCCGTCGTGACGCCATCATCTCCAGGAATCCTATCATATTTCATAGTCTTTATAGCTTTAGGAACTTCCAGACCAGTCATGGAGGGGATTGCGTCAGGTCAGAAATAATGTGGTTTTGTAGTATCTTTTGTGTCATTAGAATAATACATTACATAAAATTTTGTAAATCCACTAGTTTTTCTCTACTGCTTTGTTTGACTCCGTTTTCATCTTGTAAGCGGTTGATACTCTTTCCATTGGATTTGCCTCGTTTTGCCGCTCTAAGTGAGCTGTGTCTTTCCAACGCTACTCTAACTAAATGGCAGTTCAGTTGTCTTTTTTTTTTTTATTACGCAATAGGCAATCGTTTCACCACGATCTCACCTGATGGAAAAAAAAAAAAAAAAAATCATCGTCATCATTTGTCATCTGTCTTAAATCATGTCTTATGCTACGCTTTACTTTTTTGTCCATCTTTCTGTATTTTTCTGATCCGATAGGTAATTGTAATTGCTATTGTAATTGTAAAATAGCAATTGCTTTGCATATTATAATTATAAAGCTTGCTAGCTTGCTTTTCGTATGAGGTACTCCTAGTTTCTAGTCTCTCAGACCGCTCGAGGGCCTCTGATATGAATGGGCGAAAGAAATCCGCACAATACTCAGAAAAGTCATTGGTGCAGAACGAGGACCGAACCTGGTATCGTTGGGTAGTAACATAAACCTCTCGACTACCATCGCTTGTTTTGTTATTCTTTCTTCTTCTTGTTGATGTATCAATTACTGTTGTGCTATGGGCTTTTTGGTTGAGAGTCCTGATGACATCATCATCAGGCCTTGCTGCGCTGGCCTTGCTGCGCTGGACGTTACTAGAATCGTGCCCTGCGTCGTACTGCAATCTTTACTCTCAGTCATTAGTTTTAGCGATTACCCAACAGACCGAATCGTTGGGTGGGAAACGAATAGCGACCGGGGACCGAAAGAGCGTAGGGGGGCCCCCCTGGATGACCTGAAGAGAGTCGCATGGAGCCGCTATTAGATGCGAACAGCTCACAACCGCTCGTGGCGTTTTGGGGAGGTCTATGGTCAGCTGTGATGATGATGATGACGATTTACCCAGTAATGTCAATGGGTAATAGTTTTAATGCCGAAATAGAAATAAAAGTAACTGCTTGGCGGCGATATCCGAAGAGATAACAAGACATAATCAAAAGTGATAAAAACCCGACCGCGAACAACTAAAAAGGCAAAAATTTAAGTGAAATGCTAACCAACTATAAATCGTTATAGATCCTAAATGGTAATTCAAAATGAAAAATTATAAGAGAAACCTAAAGATGATTTTTAAATACTTATTCTATGATACCCCACTTAAGGCGAAATGGGCTTCAAATTTGACGATTCGTCTCCCGAATATATAAAATTAGACCTTTGAAAACGGTTGAGTTTGACTTTATTTCTTTATGTGTAATAAATGTTCACAAAATACTTTATCCGAATGTGGTCACCGAAACACGATTCAATAAATTTGTCTCTATAGAAAAAAATGTAAGTTCCTAAAAAATACCCGTTTTGAAGTTCCCGTCGAAAAAATGAATATTACAAAAAAAATATGTGTAATCCCAATAAACATTCAAATACTTCTGTGAAATAGTTTTTTGAAAAACCGTAAGGTTATTAAAAAAAGTAAAATTACTTTGAAAATATTAACAAAAATCTGCTCCTGAGATGCATCACCTGTCATGCTTAACCTGCACCTAGAAGAGCAGGATGAAAATTTTGGCTCCCATAGCGCCTTAACGTAGCTCGTCGACTTTAATTTTATTTCTATTTCACTATATGGCGTGTGGTTGTCGCCATATTGAATTTTGATTAATGTCATGTCTTTAGTGACACTTGCAAGATTAAGACAAATCGATTGAAGTAAGAATCAACAAAATAGGCCCACGCATTTGGTCTCTAGATTGCCACAAAGTAACAGACCAGTCAAGCTGAAACGATGGTATTTCAAGATTACATATTTTAATTACCTAATATATTTAAGCAAAAAATTCTTAATGCTAATAAACATCACATAATTACCACAAATTCAACAGAATAACACCTTTTCTGAAACGTAACCATAGCAGACTATGTCATAAGCGTCACAGACAACGCGCACGAATAACGTAGGTTTAACCATACGTCACACTCGCACCTCGTTAGCGTTATAGCGGACGACATAATAGGCGTTATCAGTAACGAGTAACAGGCGTTATAATCAGCGATTTTCCAGTCCGTTGCCTGCTTAAAGAGCATAGCGCACGGTAGTGCTTTGAATGTGAGAAGTAACACGTGATAAGGTTTATACTGAGCGTGATTACCAACATAATAAAACAACACGTTACTAGTGTTACTTTATTTAAAGAAGTGTTTTTTGTGATGAAATTTGGAGCTTTTGTAAAAAACTAAAATATAATAACTCCTAACTTTACGTTTGCCTAGAAGAGATCGCTGCTTAGCGAAAAGGCCGCCGATTGTTTATTTATTTATTTATTGTATACATGTATATGATTTTAAAGATCCTAAAACAAGGATTAGTAGGTACATGCACCCTGTAAGGCTATTTGCATGTGCGATTAACACTAATTAAAATTATTATTTTACATTATTAATAAATTCTACAAAAAAACATTTACAATTCTAGTCAGCTCATTGATACCTGTTTAATAATATTATTTTTTATTACAAAGGTCAATGAGAAATTATGTCATTAATTTTATTTAGCATATTACCTTCACTCCACTTTATTATTATTACTAGTTCTCCCGCCGGCGACTTCGTACGCGCGGACTACTGTTTATTGCGAAAAAAGCATCCTATTTTCTTCTAGGATATTACAAACCAATTCAAAAGTAGGTATAGCACCAATACTCTTCATGTTTTTTGACAGACTTGTTATTTCGTTTCCATGTCAACCGTTCCTTACAGCGAGTAATCAACATTTTTCAGCTTTCCTGTGAAAACTTAAAAAAATCCGGGATAAAAGTATTCTCTGTTTTATTCTAGCGTATAAGCTATCTCCATTCTAAATTTGATCAAAATCCGTCCAGCCGTTATCGCGTAAAAGCTCCCCAAACAAACAGACAACGTTTCACTTTTATATATTGGTATGGAAGTCAATCAGAAATTATGTCATTAAAGTTATTTAGCATATTACCTTCACTCCACTTTATTTTTATTATTATTTTGTAATTCTTCAACAGAGTAATAGCATTTTTTAATTAAGAATTATTTTAGACTTGTTAGGTTAAGACTTGTTTAATTAACACTGTTAATCCTTATCTCGCATTTTTATTGAAACCATACTTCTTGAGTCAACCTGTACAGTGTATTATCTATGACTGGCTCTCAAAGATTGCTGGAATACTACGAAAAGATCTTGGTGTCAAACTTGTCAAACTTGTGGTCAGGTGGTCATTAGGAAGTGCCGTACAACAATAAACCTTAATCCGTAGAAATAAGTTGCAAATTACAACTACACTTAACGCTAGACCACTTTCTCACGCCAACCCAAAAGTCATCCGTTTTAATAAACAAAACTATATCCATTTCATAAGAAATATAACACTATTTCCCCATTACGTAAACGCGAGCAGTAACGAAAAGCGTGACATTCGTATCTTTCGAGATAACGTGACAGGGCAGAGTACGTGACATAAAATACGGTGTCACGTCGAGAAAATTAAGTCGACATCGTGTTCTGAAGTTGTGTTTTTAATTATGTTTCTTTTTGTTGCTTTTTTTGCTGATGAGGGTTAAGGGTGGGGTGAAACATTGTTTAGCTTTTAATGCGAAGATGTACATGAATATACTGTACTCTACTCAAATAACTAGGGTATTTCGCCCTTAGAACATTCTTTTTATTTACCTCGACACGTTTTTATCAAATTGCGTTGATCGTAGTCGCGATAGATCTGAAATAAAAGGTTTCAGCATCGTAAAGGGCAAGCGTTATCTCATAAGACCAGGCTCTGTTTTTTAAGGGTTTTTTGCATAAATATGCTGGGTCAATCACAAACCTAATAAATGTGAAACTTAACATACATGTTTTTGAGATAAGACAAAAACATGATTAACAGAATTTCATTCGATACATTTTCTTATCAAAAATTACCTTATTTTCAGTAATATTTTCATTTTTCTACTCAACGGCTTAAGTTTTATGTCTAAATAAATCTCACAGCAAGAAAATATAGTTTAACATCTAATGTTTAGACAAAATTTGCCTACCTAAATTATTAGCCTGCCAATAAAATAAATTACTTTTGAGACATACGTCATTTAGTTTCGAGCTAAATTGTGTGTTCAATCAGCGCTCGCGATATTCAACCTTGTCATGCAGGCACTTCAGTGCTTATTGCGGTTAGCGGGTGGCAGAGTGCAGAGGAGTGGGGAGTAGGAAAATGTAACCTTGGACCCTGGCCTTAACTAACTGTGCTGGGTCATCTATAATTATTTTCTTCTAAACCTGTAAACAGTACTGTGACATACCTGCTGACTGACTGAATGACAATGCACAGCCTAAGCCGGTGGACCTACATATTTCAGTTTTGGAGGAAATATTCCTTGAAGTGCACTAAGGATGAATTTAAGATTTAATTTTTGTCATCGTCGCTTAAGGCTAGGGCCCAAGGTTACATTTTCCCACTTTCCACTCCCCTACCACCTCCCCTACACTCTGCCACCCGCTACACGCAATAAGCACTGAAGTGCCTGCGTAACAAGGTTGAATATCGCTAGCGCTGTTTGAACATAAAATTTAGCCCGGAAGTAAATGACGTAAGTCTCAAAAGTTATTTATTTTATTGGCAAGCTAATAATTTAGTTAGGTAAATTTTGTCTTAACAGTAGATAATTAACTATATTTTCTAGCTGTAAGATTCATTTTAGAGATACTAGTTAAGCCGTTAAGTAGAAAAATAAGCTAAACTTGGTAAAAAAAATATGTATCGAATAAAATTCTGTTAATCACATTTTTGTCTTAAACACTCATAGAGAGATAAAGATCTCAAAAACATATATGTTAAGTTTCACATTTATTAGGTTTGTGGTAGACCCAGCATTGGAAGAAAACCCTCAAAAAGTGGAGCCTGGTCTTAATATCAGTGATATAATGATTCAAAGTAAATAAAAGATCCATTTTATAACGGTTGAAACGTTTTGAATATTAATAATAAATAATATAATATTATAGTCTTGTAATAAAACAAAGTAATTAAACAAAGAACGAAGAATGGTCAGACGCCGAAATAAAATAATATAATGGAAGTTTAAAAATACATAATAGCTAATTTTAGTTTAATTAGATCTCAGACATCCATTTAATTAATTTAATTACTTTTAAGACACTGTGTGGCAGAAATGAGAAACTATTTTGCAAGCAGTAATAAATTGTGGTTCATTTGCTGCGCAAGTAAAAAGCTTTCGGAGATTTATGATTTAGGTGTTACTTAAAAACTAGGTACTTTAGTTAACTTGTTGAAAACGAAGTCCTATACAAGTGAAATAGACATGAAACTTTTTAGATAAATTAATTAAACCAAACCCATTTTTTAAAAGCTTTTACCTTTTTCTTTTAACTTCACTCTCGTATCGATGTATCTATGTATCGATGTCTATGTTTTTTGTCTGTCCTGGAATCATGCAATTCCAATTTCGAGCACTTCCCGATTAGCTATCCGGCTAAAATGCTATGGCTATGTCAGAGTAACTCACAAACAGATGACATTTTTTTTTTAAATAAAATCTTAAGTACTTAAAACGTAAGAAAGTTACAAAGCAATAAAAAGTGACGTTCAGAAAAAAAACCGTAAAAGCTTTTTATTTTTATTTTATTAAATTATGCATTTTACAACCTTTTGTCGCAAAAAATACAAGTTTCGGGATTTCGTGGGCAAGATCACTTCTTGAAATGGAAATATCGTTCTACATCATACTTTGTTGCCAAATAGGTTATATATTTTTACCCGACTGAGCGGAGTTTATTGTGTTTATCAGCCTATGTATGTATGTTTGTTCCTTTGTGGCACTATATAGTTCAACCGGTCTAGCGTGTGCTACTAAAGACGTGACAGTAATCAAAATTCAACCAGACGCCATATAGAGAAAAATAAAAATAAGGCGACGAATTATGTCAAGTGGGGTATCATTGAATAGGCATTTAAAAACATGCTTTAGGTTTCTCATATTATTTTTCATTTCGAATGACCATTTAGGATCTATAGCGAATTGAAGTTCGCAGACGGGTATTTTCATAATGCGTAAATTTTCTTGTTGAAATACTCTTTTAAAGCTCTTGAATGCGGTCTTGAATCATGATAGAATCCGATGATTTTATACGCTTTATATTAGCTTCACTTGTATGTTTGTATGTTTGTAACCGACTCCTTTGGACGCTATTTTGACCCACTTTAAACGGTCAGATTTCATTCAAATTTTGCACACCTGTCAAAGACCGATGACATTACAATATCTCGAAAAAAAATTTACTAAAAAACACGCTTTATATAGAAAACCAAACTAAAAAATAGAAAATAAATTTTAATAGTGTAAATAAGAAAAAAATGTTTTATTTCAAAAAAAGCGTGGGGTGTTTTTTAAGATATTATCGAAATGATAATCCTTCTTCTTATATCTGTCAATGAAATATTTATAACTATTGACCCATGCTCCCCACGTTTTTTTTTCTTATTTACACTATTAAAATTTATTTTCTATTTTTTAGTTTGGTTTTCTATATAAAGCGTGTTTTTTTGGTTTTTTTTACTTCTATTTTATACTTTAGTTCATAATTTTATGAAGTTCGAGTACCACGGACGCCATTATTGGTTTAAAATAAATTAATTAAAAAACAGTAGCCATGTCATGGTGAAACTTAGAACGGGATATCACAATTAAATACGAATACAACATTTCGTGTCTGTGCTGTTAGCTGTTGAAGAGTTCCTCCATCAGGAGCTAATCCTGGATTCAGGTCATGCTTACAATAAAAATGCATTGTCATCAGAACTGAACCAACATGAAAAAATTCAACTCTGTAGAATAAGAGGTATTATTTTTAATTCAGCTTACAAGATTTGACCTAAACAAACATACTTGCATACATATATACATACCTACATATATTGCAAGTTAAATAATTTAATAAGTAACATTATTATAATTATTCAAAAAATCCGACTGCGAACAAAATTATTGAATACGAGCTGACCGCCCGCAATAATAATCACACTTATATTATAAAGACTAAAGTTTGTATGTATGTAGGGTGTGTGGGTGTGTGTATGTTTGTTACTTCTTCAGGCTTAAACGGCTGAACTTATTGGGATGAAATTTGGTACGGAGGTAGCTTATAACCAGGGTTAACACATAGGCTACTTTTTATCCCGGAAAAATGTGTGGTTCCTGAGGAACGCGGGTGAAACTGCGGGGCGCAGCTAGTATTTTTGAATAATCAAAAATGGAAAATGTTGTAGGAAGCTTAACAGAAATAATTAATTATTAGAATTGTATATTTTTGTAATGATCTTTAAAAGTCCTGTATTTTGATACCTCAATCGATAGGTTTTGGTATTTTTTTGTTTAGTCGAAAATACAATATGGTAGCTGTAAGCCGCCATATTGGTTTTCACTACACTTCATATATCCTATAACACACTCGTGATGAAGACGAATCCAATGATACCTCATATATCAAAAGTTTAGGCTGTAGAACGCGCCTAAGAAACATACAACCCAAACACTTAACCCTCAGTCGGGTAAAAAACAAGCCTGTGTCACGTGGACAATCGAACCAAAGAACAATGGCGAACTCCCATACATATGTAGTAAAATTCATAGAGTCTTTCAATCAAAAATATTGCTAGTAATTCAGCATCATTTCCTGAGATTGTTAGTCTAAGAATTTTTTATTGGGGAGGCCAGGAATAATTGTTATTAGGCTTCAAAGTTTTGTAGGTTATGTTACTGTTAACGACTTTTGAAACAAGTCTTAGAGAATTTAATCATTTTATCTGCTTAATTAGGTAGGCAATTAAGTACTTACCTATGCGTGATAAATATAATGTTTAAAGATATTGTAGTCTAAAAGACTACACCTTTGAATAATAATTAATTTCAATCTGTTACTGCCTAGCAATATTACAACACAATATGTTTAGATATGTTGCTGCTGTTTCACTGTGCAAGGTAACAGTCGTCCAATATTAACACAAATATTTTGCAACAATTCCTTACATTTTCTTCGTAAATTATAATGCATTGTATTCTCTTCTTTTTTCTATAAGTTTTGTTTATAGGTTTTATATTGACGTACCATTGTGTCTATAGTATTATTCTTTTTAACGCAAGGAGGTTGAATTACGCTTACTGAAAAAAGGTTTAACACCAATGAGCGTAATTCAACCTCCTTTGCCTTAAAAAAACGGGTGGAAAGTAAGCGCAATTCAACCTCCTTTAGTTTGAAAAGCCGGCACTGCTATTGATCATATCGGTTTCAATCCGTCAAATTAATTAATGCGTTGCGATAGAGTCGAAATCCCTTTGAAGAAAGTGACAATCTGATTGAAACCAAGTTCTGTTATAGGGCTGCGGGTGGAAAGTATACTGTTTTGACGATTTTGACGCTCGAACCGGAAACGTCATTGTTTATCTTTTTTTTCACCCGTTGGACAGGCAACAAGGCGGTAAAACATTGTAGAAACGAAATGAAGTTTCAATTTAATGTTTCTTTTAATTGATTTGTTAACCTGGCTTTTCCTAGCTTACACGCTATGTTGACAAAACGTAGAAAAATAATTACTTAAGTTCTGTAGAAATGATACTTCAAGACGCTGCAAGATTTATCACATAACATTTCACCCTTGTTTTTTGATATCATCATCATGATATCTCATATATTAGAGAATAGACAAATAGAAACATACAATCTGCTAAAATATAGTCTCACTTTTCAGTTGTCGGGTAAAAATAAGTTTCGGTCTGTTGTTTATTTTCCAAAAGAGACTTAGCATACTTTTTACTAATAAATAAATAGATTATTAAAATATTTTTGTGTCTATTATTTTAATAAAAATATTAATGAAAATGTTTTCTTGTTTCCAGGTAAGTACCAGTTATACAACAAATGTGTCGATATCATCATTGGGTAATTACATATTTGATTATTTTACTGTTTAGACAACAAAGTGACGAGACAGACAGGCAAGTCTTGGCAAGATGGTAAGCACTTTTGCCTGCCCATAACATTGGCACTGCCATCCTGAACTTAAGATTCCAAATCTTGCACGGTACTGTGCCGACCTCCCAATTTATATCGAAAGAGGTGGTGCCGCTTTATGGTGTCAGAGTTTGTCAGGCTGCTATAGGGCCTCTGACGTGGCTTAAAAACTGCTGTGGTGTCAAGCAGGATCGACAATTTATTTCCAACACTACTTATATTAGCCGCGATCTAGGGCAATAAACTCGACGTAGAGAGACTCGACGCTGCGTTAATGAACTGTGCACTTTGCAGCACGGATCTGTGGCAACATCCATACCAATATATAAAAGTGAAACGTTGTCTGTTTGTTTGTTTGTTTGGGGAGCTTTCACGCGATCACGGCTGGACGGATTTTGATGAAATTTAGAATGGATATAGCTTATACCCTGGAATAAAACATAGGATACTTTTTATCCCGGAAAATTTTAAGTTTCCACGGGAAAAATGGAAAATGTTGATTACTCACTGTAAGGAACGGATGCCATCACAGAATGGTCAGTGGTTGCCATGGAAACGAAATAACAAGTCTGTCATAAAACATCAAGCGCATTGGTGCTATACCTACTTATGCATTGGTTTTTAATATCCTAGAAGAAAATAGGATACATTTTTCGCGATAAACAGTAGTCCGCGCTTACGAAGTCGCGGGCGGGATATCGAATAGTAACTTATTAAAAGACATTGGTGGAGGATCGAACCCTATGTCGTTGGCACATTTATATGTGCCGTTTGCGATACCGCACGGCCACATTCGCAAACGGCTTGTTTGTTTGGGGAGCTTTCACGCGATAACGGCTGGACGGATTTTGATGAAATTTAGAATGGAGACAGCTTATACCCTAGAATAAAACAAAGAATAGTTTTATCCCGGAAAATTAAAAGTTTTCGCCGGAAAACTACAAAATGTTGATTACTCACTGTAAGGAACGTTCGCCATCACAGAATGGTCTGTGGTTGTCATGAAACGAAATAACAAGTCTGACAAAAAACATCAAAAGCATTGGGTACTATATACCTACTTTTGCATTGGTTTTTAATATCCTAGAAGAAAATAAGTTGCTTTTTTTCACGATAAACAGTAGTCCGCGCGTACGAAGTCGCGGGCGGGAAAACTAGTAGATTCATATATTCCGCTGTGCTCATTCTCCTTGTACCGCCATTATCGTATAATTGCTATAGAAACTGATGCCCCCTCACTACAAGTAAGGGCGGCGATAAATTACAACAATCTGCAAACATGGAGATAGTGTTACATCCTAACATAATAATTTATATTAAAATGTTTCATAATAAAATATATTTTTTATAAAATCCGTCTCTTTTATGTAGAAAATGTATGCGAATGTTATTATGTTGTCTCCGCGATGAGCGGCTGATCCGATATTTATGGATTTTGTCAAGAAAATAATGTGCATTATGAGACAGGGCATTAGCTTTTTACTCTGGCTATATGTCTACCCGGGAAATGCCATAGGACACTGCAAGTCTTTATCACACTGCTACTTGTGTCTTTGATGTAACAGTTATCTACACTTCTACACTAATATAATATTATAAAGAGGAAAGATTTGATCATTTGTATGTTTGTTTGTAATGGATAAACTCAAAAAACAATAAAGTATTTTCAAAAATTCTTTTACATATCGAAAGCTACATTATCAGCGAGTAACATGGGCTGTATTTTTTATTTTTTTTAAATTGATTTCCCTTTGTAGATTGCAATAATGTAACCCAAGGTATTAAAAAAATGCATAAAAAAGTGTCGATTACTCCCTGTAAGAAATGGAATGACATGTTGCCGTAGAAACGAAATAATAACTGTCAAAACGTACCACCAGCGTTGCTGCGAAAGATTTTGAATTAAGCTTAATGTTTTTTTTTTTGGATATTGCGATGTGAAAAATGCCACGGTATGAGCGCTACACGTGCGAAGCCGGGGCGAGTCACTAGTTCTTTGATATATTGATACAACAGTTTTAAATTTGACTGAAAGAAAACAAAACCATAAACAAATCCATTACGTAGGCGAAACAACATCTTAAGCAAAGCTTGGAAAAATATTAAGATAAACCGCGAGGGAGTCAGCTTTTTATTTTATGAATCTTCAAAGCTTGAGTAAACTTAGAGTTAACTTTTATTTTAGTTAATAGATTCAGGTGTTACTTTGCAGAAATCCATATTTAAAATGAACAAAATGAAAATATGTAGCTTACTTCCGCCGAAACTGTAAGTCGGACAAATGATAAATGGTAAAATTAAATTATAACAAAAGTAAAACCCCACGCTCAACAAACCCTACCCAACTTCAACTATCGTAACACTAATATATTTATATACATATAATATAAGTAGTAATATAAGTGTTACGATAGTTGAATTTGGGTTGGGTTTGTTTAGCGTGGGGTTTTTTATTGTGTATATATATATTATATGTATATAAATATATGAGTGTTTTTTCTGGCCTCCAGGCTTTAGCTTTCGATTTATTTATATTTTATAATAGTTCAATTTGGGTAGGGTTTGTTTAGCGTGGCGTTTTACTTTTGTTATAATTTCATTTTACCATTTATCATTTGTCTGTCTTACAGTTTTGCCGGAAGTAAGATACATATTTATATATTGTTAATTTGTTTTTTTTTTATTTTAGGTTCTGAAAACTATAGTTCACTTTAAAATAAATAACACGCATAATATATCATCAGCCAATAAAAGTTCACTGCCGTACAACGGCTTCCTCTATAAAACACCTCTTTGCCTACTATAAGTGAGGGGTTTGCCATAATAACCACGCTTGGCAACCGACTTGGTTATCGCAGGAGTTGCTTACAATAATACACTATCCCCAATGTTCTCATCCTAGTATGAGGAAGCCAAATACTAGCCTACAAAATATCTTCACGCAGATATAGCAACATAGCTCGAAGGATACTCGAGACTAAGCCTGATACATCGAGCTATACATCACTGACGCTATCAATCGATATTATAAACTGGATGGATAACTTATCGATATTCATAAATGCATAAAATCGGGCGTGTTCAAAATCGCTGTCACGCGAAATATGCCCGGGATTATACACGACGCTGTGTCACGCTGACACAGTGCAAGCGATACGGTTAGATAACTTTCTTGTTAGGGAAACTTTTTGACGTGAAACGTCTTTAAAATCACACCGATACATACGGGTACCACGACTAAAAAGTGAAAAGGTCTATAACGTTTCGCCTTTATAACTGTAACTAAAAGCTCCAGAGATCTAATTCTAGCATCATTTTTCAAAATTGTGTGATGAGACGACATAGCTCAAGAAGTAGGAAACTGAAGTGGCAATGCGCCGAGCACGTACGTCAAAGATCCGAAAACCGGTGGGGCAGGTGATTTCAGTGGAGACCACGTGTAAGCATGCGTAGAGTAGGACATACCTCCGGCTAGATGAGCAGATCCTCTCCATACTAAGCAAGAAAAGAAGACGATGAACATTTTCAATGGCATTATAGTAGCTTCGGATCAGCATAAAACAACTTAGTTCATATCGTCATCATCAGCCTATATCTGTCCACTGCTGGCCGTAGGCCTCTCCTAATGATACATCCTAAGGATGCACTCCACTGAGCTCGGTGTTTAGATCTCCTTTTCCATTATCTTCCAGACACCTTCCGCAGGTCGTCACTCCACCTGGCCTACACTACGTTTATCTAAACGTAGTTAGTTCACATAGCTTAGCTTAAATAGTTCTGGGATGGCACAATACGATGAAAAATTATGTTAAATACTCGAGTTAAGCTAAAGTTATTCCTTAGTTTAGCTCTTGTTTGACAACCGGCTTGGCTGAAACCACAACTGTGTTTCTCTAAAGAGAATTCCAGAATAACCATCATACGAGGTATGCCTTCGCAATCAGAATTCTAGACTCATGTACTTAGTGTGTCACGGTTTGGACAATTAGAATCCTAGAGGCACGATGTGTGTTATTTATTCACTCCCACAGTAAGTAGATAATATACTGACGATATTCTGTCACGTGTCACGCCGTAACGTCTTGTTAATTAGGTGGTGTGCAGACGTGCCGTAATTAACTGTTTCGTTTTATCGCGATTGTGTAGGTGGCTTAGGATTCTGTTTACGTCAGTGTACAGGAGCGCTTATGAAAAATGACTCTCTGAATACCTTCAGTTGATTAAGAGCTTTCCGGGCTTAAATTTTTGTATCTACGGATTTTCGTGACGAAAACTCATGTTTTTGTAATGTTGGAAGCTTAATTGCTTTAGAAGTTTCCATTTATGTAAGTAATTTATATGGGAAACCTACAGGTAGAGATGCGACCCCCATCGAAACTATAAGAGCCTTAGAAGAACTGGGCACTCATATATATCAGGTTTTCTGCAACAAAATATGGCAGACGGGAGTTTGGCCAACCGTATGCACAAGGAAAAACATACATTAAAAAAAAACTTTGAAGGGTTCTAAGAAGAAATGTAGCAATTACCGCCTCATTTCACTTATGTTTTGTAACATATTCTTAATGAGATAACATATTGTTAATTGTTTGTAATACATTTTAAACAATTATGTAGTAAACCTTATAAAGAATGTCTGGCTGCTCTAGTATGAGTGGAAAATTTAATTGAACTTAAGTCGGGTTTATCCATATGGTTACAAAACAAACTAACCTATGAAATTAAATAAAAAATATTCCATGAGCCAGGCTTTTTTTTCTCGTCTTATTTTGAACTGAGTAAAGTTTAAGGATCTATCTATACTAAAAAAACATGATCCAAACTCATGCTCCTTAACTTCTAAAGGCTTAAGTCTGCTTACATCCAAAATATATTTTGTTATTTCATAATATGTTTTATAACCCTTCAATCCTAGTCTAGAGGATAAGGGCATTTGCAGAAGCTGAGCTTTACCATAATATACATACCAAAATAGAAACTCTGCTAATAATATTTACATTATTGTTCAAATATTTTATTATTTGTGTGGCTTGATACCGGTATTTTGATTTCAAGTCGCATCCGTGATCACGGTTAATAATGATACGTTGTTTCCGTTTCTCCTGATGAGTTTAATGTTCATGACCATGCAAAAAACATGATCCAAATGCTAATTACAGTATTATTGTTATACACTATAAATTGTACAAATTTTGTTGTTACAATCTTTAATTCTCATTATCATTAAGAACAACCAGTTTTTTTTAACCATAAAAATTGTGTTCTAGATCAGGTTTGTCACGTGAATTTTACCGTCCTGTTCTTTATTGCGCTTTATTGTTATTTGTATACTACACAGCGGTAAGTTAAACTCTCTAGAATGACCTACATTAAGTTAATCTTATATACAAACAAAGAAAGCAACTTCACAAACTCGGCATTGTTTGTCCAATTCATTTACCTACTTTGATATAGAGAAGGAATCCCGACAAATGTTTGTATATAGAATCGAGCTGTGTTATTCGATTTTCTTGTATTATTGGATTTAAAGGTACAGGATCGGGGATTTAATTCGGTTTCACAAATCGAAAGATTATACGGATTCGGTGGCAATGTTTGTCACAAGTATTTATTGTTGGGAAAGTTTTTTTTTGTTTATTTGGATGATTTTGTAATTGTTGGTTCCTGTAGCTGTGACTTCACTGGGCCGCAAAGAAAGCGGGTCGGTTTTAAAAAATGCGATAACTTTTAAAATATTTGAACAATCCTTTTAAAATAAAATCTAAGTTCATGTTTATTTTATTACAAATATAGGAAGAAGTAAAACCAGTTTATTTATTTTTGGTGACCGTAGTAAAAACCAAAAATTAAAATAAAGCCGATTTTTATAATTTAGCATCGGCTCAGAAATCTG
This sequence comes from Alsophila aescularia, assembly GCA_946251855.1. Lineage (NCBI taxonomy): Eukaryota > Metazoa > Arthropoda > Insecta > Lepidoptera > Geometridae > Alsophila > Alsophila aescularia. The sequence goes on from OX276373.1 coordinate 55,191,426, forward strand.
GTGGAAACCATTTCATTTTTCGTGAAAAAATGTGTTTTATACATAACCTACTTTTATTCAAAATAAATTCATAATCTTGAATTTTTTTAAGCAGTATTAAATTTTCTATAATAAAGTCTTTATTTCATAAAGCTAACTCCAATATTTTGGAAGTTATTGAGGTTTTAGTTACCGACCCGCTTTATTTGCGGCATAGTGTATTATGTAGTTATAAGTAGGTACATAACTTTGCTTAGCTAAAGCACACGCATACCTGCTAACTCCTGTTTACTGTTAACACAAATCGAATTTAATATTTTTATTTCAAATGAGTTTTTTCGAATTTTAAAATTTAATTTAGCCACTTTCTGCATTTTTTACTCTTCAAACATGCCTAAAGAAACTTTATTATTAGGAACCCTATTTGAGAATCTGAGCCTTATCCTTCAGTAAAATATATTGACGGCTCACAGATTTTCTTAACCTAATTTTCTTCGGAGAATCGCAAACTATAACTCAAACAGTAGGGAAAGTTCCATTACAATTTAAGCTTTAAAACCCACTCGCTATATATGTATGCATGAATATACAAAACACTAACTAACAAAAAGAAAACTTGCTACAATTAAGCAGAGAAGGGAAGTTGCTGCCAATTAATCGTTGTTGAAACGATCGTTGTTTTTTTCAAACGTGAACAATTTTTGCTCAATCTTAGAAAGGTGTAAGAAACCTTTAGTAAAATAATTTGATATTTATATTAATTCAAGTGAATAAAATCATAAAACAGTAGAAGTAGTGATAAAGCTAAAAAAGAGTCAAAAATAAATTCGAGCCATGAGCAAATAAATACTCCTAAAATATTATTACGATACAAACATATTTATGAGCTCTTTTTTGATGCTTATAGAAACGAGTTTTGTTTATTCTGTATAAACTAATATCATTGTCAAAGAAATCAACATTAGACACAGTCTAAAACGCCCATACTGTAAATATACAAAACTAATTCCTAAACATCTCGACCGTCTGGAAATCTGCCGAAAAAGCCTGTTCCCACTGGAATTTTCGTGAAGGCTTAATAAAAAACGTAGTAGCGTAGCAACCCTGGGAAATAAATAATGTGTAATTATATATGAGAATATTCTAGAAAGATTTGTAAGGTAAAGATCGGTGCGGGGGTTGCCGATGCGTGAATAATGTGTAATTATATATGAGAACATTCTAGAAAGATTTGTAAGGTAAAGATCGGTGCGAGGGTTGCCGATGCGTGAATAATATGTGTGACACACAGGTGACAAATGGATTGGAGTATCTGGAAAATTCTGAAACTGAAATTAGTTGTAGAAATTGATGGTAAATATTTTTCATTAGCTTACATGAGTACGGTATTATGGGCAGGCGAGGACCTCTTAGGAAAATTCTGTTGTATTAAAAACTAGCATTCCCGCCCGCGACTTCGTCCGCGCGGACTTGTCCGTAAGTTTATCGTGAAAAAAAGCATGGTATGTTCTTCTAAGATACTAAAAACTAATGCATAAGTAGAATACTAACGCTCTTGATGTTTTTTGACACACTTGTTATTTCGTTTCCATGGCAACCGTTGGTTACAGCGAGTAATCAACATCTTCCAGTTTTCCCGTGGAAACTTACAATTTTCCGGGATAAAAGTATCCTATGTTTTATTCCAGGGTATAAGCTATTTCGATTCCAAATTTCATCAAAATCCGTTAAGCTGTTATCGCGTTAAAACTCCCCAAACAAACAAACAGACAACGTTTCACTTTTAAATATTGGTATGGATTAAATTTTAGATGGCTTTTGTTTGTTATTTGTGGTATGAGGTTGTGCTGGCCCCTGGCATCAGAGTTTGTCAGGCCGCCCAAGGGCCTCTGACATGACTTATGACTGCTATTGATCAATAACACCCTGGACTGACAGCTTAACATGCCCTCCGACGCACGGAGCGATGAAAATCTGGAATGATAGATAGGGAGATGCACTCCAAAATGTACCCACGATTTTCATCAATTTTTTGGAGTGCCTTCCCTCTCTCCTCTATGGAAGCTAATTTATAAACGTATCCGCGTCAATACATTTTAAGTTTGTTAGTGAGATAGACTTACACCTTAAATGTACGTTTTAATTTACGAAAAATTATATGCATCTTAGTCATATTTTATGCGGGTTTCTTACAAATGGATGGAATTTTTCTTAGAAATTTTTTGCCGTCGGTTTTTGAAAATGTTTGACTTTAACTTGAAGCAACTTGAAGGTAACCGCAATCTATTCTTCTTACATACCTGAAATCCTTATTTTTCTTCAAAATGAATGATACCGTTACAAATTTGCCCATTTATAACCGGATTTGGTAAGCGCTCAGCGGATTAGCGGTTCGAAGTCAAGTATTACAAAGTTGTCCGTTGTCGCAAATGAGAAGCGGTGTGGAAAATGGGAAGCCTGTAAAGACTAAGATTAAAATAATAGTACAAGTTAAGTACAAAACGCATCAACGCTCTATTAACGTCTATTTCCCGCATTCAGGGTAAATTTCGTCACAGAAAAGTTTAATTTCCACAGGAAAACTGGTAAATGACAGGCTATTAGGCAACAGTGCAGCTATAGTAGACTTGATAAAAATTTGGCAAAAATAAGGTCATTCGGTACTTTATCTGTATGGTTACCACATTGCACCCCAGATGCAGAGTTTTATTATTGTCAATATCATATACTAGCTGCGCCGCCCGGTTTTACCTGCGTGTATTATGATGGTGGATGATGATGATGATGAAAAGTAGCTTATGTTGTTATCTAGGATTTATCCTGGTACCAAATTTCATCCATATCCGTTTAGCCATTTGAGCGTGAACGAGTAACAAACATACATTACTATCTATCTATATCAGCCTACATCAACCCACTGCTGGATATTAGCCTCCTGATGTGCATACATACATAAAGATAAAATATAGATGGCGCTAATCGGTTTTTATGCATTTTATGCCGTTTTTTATGGACTGTCAGTTCTAATGTATGGAGTTCTGCATCGCGCATACGAAGACGCCCGCTCCATATGAGAGTTATTCATTTTTAAAACTAAGCTCTGATTGGCCTGTTTGACACAAAGTACACCGGAATTTAAGTCAAAACCAACACCAACAGTGAATACCGCATTTACATCGGTCTAGTCCTTTTAACGTGACGCGCAAACAAACATCCAGACAGGCAGTGAAGCACGATATATAAAAATGTTATATTCTTGTTCAGTAACTCATTTTAAGTAATCGGAAGCATTTTTAAAAGCTTTTTATTTTACTTGCTATATATGTGTGTATGTATGTATGTATGTCTGTAAGCATTCATGTCTGTATCTTTGTTTAGGTCAAATCTTGCAAGCTGAATTAGAACCACTTCTTCTTATCTATACTAATAATAAAGCAATAGGAACGAAAAAGTCTGTACAAAGAAGATAATTAAAAAAGAAATGGTCTAAGGTACATAAAATAAGCTACTGAACAAGAACATAATATTTTAAAAATTCGTGTCTGTGTGTTTGTCTGTCTGTATGTTTGTTCGCGCATCACGTAAAAACTACTGGACCGATTGCGATGTGGTTTTCACTGTTGGATAGCTTATGTTTTGATTTAAAAACTGGGGTACTTTATATCTCAATCCGATTAGAAGAAGCCGAGCAATCGTTAAAATATTTTTGACGGCTGAAGGAATTTTGATCAAATATTGGTATATTGGTGTTTTAGGTCCTGGAATAGTACTTTTAACCTACAGAAATGACCACACGCACGAAGCCGCGGGCATCAGCTAGTCCAACATAATTGTGTTAGGTTAAGGTACTGTCAAAATTGTTTCTTAGTTTTCCTTTTCCAATATTTTGGACATCGTCGTTTTGAATTCATCCACGCCGTTTCATGTATGCGTTAATTACAGACATTACCAGGTCAAACCGAAGTCAAGTAGTACAAACTCCTCGGTATTATTTCTAAGTTTGGAAACCTTATCTGATTGATCGATCTGGATTCGCGGAACAACGTATTGAAAGTTCGTGGTCGGATTTCTGTTTTTTTTTTGACATACGGATGTTTTAGATCACTATACAAAAAACTCTCCCTCTTTCCCTCTAAGAAAACCCCTCGACTCGTTGCAAAAAGAGAGGTGCCACGATGTTCCTGTACTGAACATACAATTAGGGGACAAGCAGCAAAAGTAAATTTAACACCTAAGTAATCTATAAAGAACTATGAAAAAAAAACTCATTTTTACTATTTTCTTTTCATATTTTTTATTTCATTTTCACTTTTTACATTTTTACGTTATTTTTTGTTTGTTTTTTAATTGCTTTTCATCGGTTTGTGAGCTACCCTGAAAGTTTCAGCCGGCTAGCTAATCGGGAAGTGCTCGAAATTAGAATTACAATATTCCAGGACCATATACATAGATACATCGATAACAGCTTTTAAAAAAACAACTTTTTTCGTATTGCATTTTCATCGAATTGTGAGCTACCCTGAAAGTTTCAGCAGGATATCTAATCGGGAAATGCTCGAAATTTGCGTTGCGGGACTTCAGCCGGAACGACAGACAAACGAGAAAGTGACTTATTTAAAACGTGGGAAAATAGAAGAATTACTTATCCGGAAATATGAGAGCAGGCAAAAAAAAGAAGACATCTGAGCATATTTCTGTTCCACGTACGCATTTACCGTCTTATGGACGGTTCCTATATCTTAAAACGAACCGTTTTCGCTTACTGTCCTTCAGCTTTTGACATAAACGGCATACAAAACACGACAAAAATAACGAGACGCTTGAAAAAAGACTCGTTTCATTTTTATATGAATAGCGTTTGTGTTTACCATCCTTCATCACTTGTCTTAGAAACGAGTCGTTTTTCCAACGTCTCGTTACTTTATGACATTTTTGTATGGCGTTTATGTCAAAAGCTGACTTAGTCGCATAAAAATATGTTTTAAACTAGTATTTCGGTCCTAAATCAAAAATACTCGACCCAAAAAGCGCCCGAGATCTCTTTAAACAAAGCAATCAGAGCTGAATATCTTAGGTACGGCTGCACCGATGACTTCCAATCAAAACTTAGAAACGTCTCGCCAACTCCAGCTTTCAAATAACAAAGAACGCATTGAAATCGGCCCATCCATTTGGGAGCTACGATGCAGATAGGCAAATCTTTCAATCTCTTTTTGCACCTTTTTGCGCCGTGTGTATTCCTTAAAACTTCGTGGTAGTACGTCGAGGTTAAGCCATCAATCTTCCGACTCGGCTTGTTTGGACAACTTGCCTTTTTTTCTCAAAGTTTGAGACACATGGCCTCTGAGGATATCGAGCTGCCAACAAACGATTACTGTGTTTTGTTTTAAGATTTTCACTCACTGGGCCCGTTTATGTTATTAAACTCTAAAAGAGGGGTGTTATAACTTTAGGGTGTATATAGGGCAGTTTATTTTGTGCGCGAGTGATACACTTTTCTTTTCATTCCTTTTTATGAGAAAATCTATTAAGTATCATATTCATCATGTCAGCCTTTAAAATTCCACTGCTGAACTTAGGCCTCCCCCAAAGAGCGCCATGACGAGCGGTCTTGTGCCACCTCCATCCATCGACTTCCTGCGATGGCTACAATGTCGTCGGTCCATCGTGTGGAGGGTCTCCTTACACTTCGCTTGCTTGTTCGTGGTCGCCATTAGAGAATATTTATTCCCCAGCGGTTTTCGGTTCTGCGAACTATATGACCTGCCCATTGCCACTTCAACTTGCAAACTCTGAGAGCTATGTTGGTAACGTTGGTTCTTCTACAAATTTCCACGTTTCTGTTTTTACCACGTAGTGAAACACCGAGCATAGCTCTCTCCATTGCACGCTGAACGACTTTGAGCTTGTTTGTTTGTTTGTCGTATGAGGTAGTGCTGGCCTCTGATGTCAGAGTTTATCAAGCCGCCCGAAGGCCTCTGACATGGCTTAACGACTGCTATTAATCAATAACAGCCGGGACCGACAGCTTAACGTGCCCTCCGAAGCACGAAGCGATGGAAAACCGCACATAACTTAGAAAAGTCATTGGTGCGGAGCCTAGGTTTTGAACCCGGTACCGTTGGATTCTAAATTGCACTACAGAACCGTTAGGCCACCATCGCTCTCCGTTAGGCCACCATCGCTCTCCGTTAGGCCACCATCGCTCTCCCAATAGTTTGCGCCCACGTCTCAGTGCCATATGTCATCACTGGCAACACGCACTGATTATAAAATTTCGTCTCGAGGATCTGCGGTATCTGCGGCGAGAAATATAGCGCAATTTCCCGAACACTGCCCATCCGAGTTGGATTCGTCGGTTGACCTCCTTGTCGAAGTTAAATCTTCCTAGTTGGATTGTTTGACCCAAGTAGACAACAGCTAGTAGTAGTAATAGTAGTGTAGTGATCAACAGCTTCGATAATATCGTTCCTAACATAAACCGGCATTGGTGCGACGTGGGCATTTGACATGATGTTCGTCTTGTTCATTTTAACACCCACCTGTTGGGAAACAATATTGAGGTCACTGAGCATTGTGCTTAGGCCTTCCAGGGTTTTTGCCATGATGACTATATCATCGGCAAATTGAAGGTGAGTGATGCATTCACCATTAATGGTAATACAAATCGATAGAATTCGTGCTCCGATCTTGGAGACGGACAGTCATGGTGGCCTTGCTGTACAAACACTTCAACACTTCGATATACCTGTAGTCAATCTGGCACCGCTGTAATGACTGAAGTAATGCCCAGGTTTTGAGTGAATCAAAGGCTTTCTCGTAGTCCACAAACGCTAGAGATAGAGGCCGATTATACTCTTCGGTCTTCTGTATAATCTGCCGGAGCGTATGGCTGTAGTCTACGGTTCCAAAGCCTTTCCGGAATCCAGCTTGTTCGGGAGGCTGAAAGTCATCAAACCTACGAGGGAGACGGTTCGTAACTACTCTTGAAAACAGCTTATAGTCGTGACCTGCTGAGTCACGTCTATAAGCTGTTTTCGAAATGGCCCTATTAAAAATAATAGGGTGTTATCAACTTTCTTAAAGAACAGCACCACTACGCTCCTGTGCCACGCCTCTAGCGTAGTACCCTCGAGGATGACGGAGTTAAACAGCCTCTGAAGGAATTTAAGTACCGGTGTTCCACCCGCTTTCAGTAGCTGTCGTTATTCCGTCCTCCCCTGTTGCCTAGTTACTCTTAATTTATTTATTTATTTATTCGGAAAACTTACAATGTTTTATAAACCAAGCTTAAAATTAAAAATATATCTAATCAAGCCGTTTGAGAGCCATTCTGATCTCGTATAGGCTGACGTCCGGGATATTTTCGGTATACCGTCGGGTCAAACGGGCTCTTGCATCTCTAGTCGTGCTAGGAGGACGCGATGAGTTGTATAACTGTTCATTAAACTTCTCGAGCTCACTCAAAATCTCTGGCTTCGACGAAACGATGCTGTCTTTGTTGGTTTTCAGCTTCGTCAACAGGCTTTGCCTAATAGACAAATCTCTTGCGGGTTGCCATAGTCACCACGCTTGGCAGGCGGATTGGTGACCGCAGTGTAACAAGTATTTACTCGGAGGACGCTTCCGACATCCACGGGAGAATTGGGAGTATAAAATATTCTACATTTCTTTAAAAAAAATCAGCGCTTATTTCATTTTTTTCGATAGGAGGTATCAATCGATTCGTCTTCATTGCAAGAGTGTCCTAGGCTATTTTTTACCCGACCGCAGTCGGGTTTTAGTTTTTGATCTTATATCTTGCTCTCTCCAATTTGGCTCAAAGATTTTCAATTACGCTTACTTTGGCTTTACATGATTCCTTTTAAACGGGTTTTTAAAGAGCTTTTATTTAACTTGAAATGTTTGTATGTATGTATGTACTCGTATGTTTGTTTAGGTCAAATCTTGCATTGTGAATTAGAACCACTTCCTCTTATCCTACGGAGTTGAATTTTTACATGTGGGTTCAGTTCCGGTGATTGCATTTTTTTGGTAAACATGACCTGAATCGAAATCCAGGATTAGCTCCAGATAAAGAAACTCCTCAACGGTCAACAGCACAGACACGAAATTTTGTGTAAATTTTATTGTGATAGTCGGTTTTAAGTTTCACCATGACAGTAAAGTTTTTTAATTAATTTTTAAATTAACTTATTTACATAAAGCCAGTGAGCTACGCGGCGCAATGAATGTTCCAAATTTAAAACTCATTACTGCCTTCTCCGAAAGTCTTTAACAGAAAAGACCTACTTTGAGCGCGCTCATCGACGCGCAAAGATGGGATGAAAAATTACATTTCTGAGGAGGGCTCCTATAAACTATAAATAAATTTGTAATATAATTATTTTTGTCAAAAATGTTACTTAGAATATTATGAGATAGTGACAGCAGAAATCGGATCGGCCGCAGTGAGTGCCCAACTTCAGCAGAAATTCAGAACTTTAGTATTACTTCAGCAGGTGCTTTGTGTACCTATAATGGAAGTTATGAGAAATTTGGAAGTACTTTCGCACTTTTTAGGCAAATTTGGAAAGTCGGTAACGTACTTTACTTGTTTGTAAGATAAATAACCGATCGATATACATCTCTGGCTGTTTTAGTTCAGAAAAATTTGGAAGAACAAATACTGTAAGAATTTAAGTAATGAATAGCTTTTGATAATGTTTTAGGTTTTGTAGTATTACGCGAGAGTCCGCTGGGGAAGAACAACACATTTTTCATATATTCAACCGCCATGCAGTAGTGTGTAAACATTTCTGTGTTTCGGTTTGAAGCGCAATGTTTCCAGCGAAATTACCGAGCCAATGTCGGCGGGTGACGAGCGCAGTGCAGTGACGCGCAACATTTTGCAACCAAGGTTCTAGATGGCACTGCAACTTATAGGCAGTCGCTTACCATCAAGCGAGTGACCTGGGGCCTAATTCTCTAATTTTAAGACGCCAATTGCACGCCAATTCCACGCGAGATTCTAGGAGTGGTCATCTAGAATACAGGCCCAGCTCGTCTCATCACTCAATCAAAAAAAGGTGTATTTTAAAACAATATTCAATAGAGTGACGGCAATGACAGAAGGTTTGGTCCTCCGCCCTGCACCATGAGTTATGTACGGTGACGTGGGGGCCAATAGACATAAATGTTACTTCTGCCGCTGCGTGGGGGCAATTCGTGGGGGCAGTCAACAATACATCGGATTTTCCATTTCCAGTCAGTCCTGGCTGCTAACAGTTAATAGCAGTCGTTAAGCCACGTCAGACGTCGGGCGGCCTGACAAACTCTGATACCCTAAGTCGCCGCTGCCTCATTCAATTACAATGTACCAAGTACATACATACCTACATACATACACAAACACACAACACAAATACAAACAGTACTATCTAATTTTGGTACGTATGTCTGTTTACACGTATTACGTAACATTTCTACTTGCCATACCAAGTTCATAGGTTCGCAGATAGCTCAGTTAGCAGAGCAATGTAACGGTATCCCATAAGAAGCATGTTCAAGTCCCGCTTCGTGGCCGTATCCCTTTCCAACATTTTAAATTAAATTATTCTTTTAGATTGATAGCGCTCACTTCGCCTTAATATCTGGTCTTTAACAAAACTATCTCGGTCATTGAAGTTGGCAGGTCCGCGAATAATTTCCTAGCTGATGAATTTTATCTCGAACTTACTCCCACGGCTCAAGTGGAAGTTTTGAGATGGAAATGAATGTTATTATTAAATTTTCATAACGAGTTCTCGAGTGGAGACCGCGTTTAAGCAAACGTAGTGTACCCCCGCCGGCAGGTGGAGTGATGACCTGCGAAATGCGACTTGATGAGGAGAGCTAAAGATCGGGCTCAGTGGCGTTCTGTAACAGATTAGACGAAGATTGATAACTAGCTGGCCCGCGGCTTCGCACACGTGGTTATTTCTCTAGGTTAAAAGTACCTACTCTAAGTGAAATTCCAAGACCTAAAATACCAACATTTGATCAAAATTCCTTCAGCCATCAAAAAGTTTGATTGCTCGGCTTCTACTCATCGAATTGAGATACCAAGTACCCCAGTTTTTAAGTCAAACCCTAAGCTATCCAACAGTGAAAACCGCATCGCAATCGGTCTAGTAGTTTTTACGTGATTCGCGAAAAAAAAATTGACAAAAGGAATTTTGATCAAATGTTGGAATATTGGTATTTATGTTTTAGGTCCTGGAATAATATAGTACTTTTAACCTAGAGAAATGACCACGCTTGCGCGAAGCCGCGGGCATTAGCTAGTTGGCGTATAAGGGAGCTGCTTATGTTTTAGAGTATATCGAATAAGTGATGACATTAAGATTAATCTGTCCACGATCAGCAAATACATCATCACCTTTTTACTTCCCCGCAAAAAAACCCCAAGGGTTTCTTATCGCATAAAAACTTTTTAAACGCAGTGACATTGGATAAGCTGGTCATTTCAACTTTAAACGTTTTGCTGGATTAATGTGTAAAGTTCCGACCTTTTCAGGTCAGTGATGGCACGAGGAATCTCGGGACATTAGTTTGCTTAAGAAGTTATGAGCTTAAAGCTTTCTTTTACAAAAATAATATCATTAAAGCTGTTTGATGTATTACTATAATGAAGTTTTCATGGACAGGAACTTTGTTGAAGAAACACGATCATTTTTTAACCCCCGAACTCGGCACGTTTACACGTTTAGGGTGTGTATCATCCGTGTGTCTGTGGCATCGTAGGAAATGAGGGTCATTGTATTCCCTCCCTCTCTTCGGACTTCTGAGAACCCTACGCCGGGGAATGGGGGTCATCTTACTACTACTACTATCATATTGGGGGGGTTGCCATAGTCACCACGCTTGGCAGGCGGATTGGTGACCGCAGTCTTACAAATATGTTCTCGGAGGATGCTACTACCCATATTCCTGTGTATTCCCTTAGTCGCCTCTTACGACATTCACGGGAGGATTGGGAGGGGTCTTATTCTAAGCCGAGACCGCCACGGCACAGCCGAGACCGCCACGGCATGAGAATACAGTCATTTGTTACAATAAGCACAATGACTGCAGTTTTATTTGAGTATCTTAATTGTCTTTGTCCTTCGTGCCCATTGAATTGATAACATGACATGGCAGGCAAATATGGAAGTAGACATATTGAAGTATTGCAAGAAGAACACATGAAATTCTGAAACAGCGTGGTACATTATAGTTCAAACCTACTATATCAATGCCTCATAGCACGTAGAGCCGAGAACCGTTGGAAATAAAGGTTCTCGAGTAGTGACCACGGACTGCAAGATGAAGCGTAGGACTGCCTACCACAAGATAGACCGATGACTAACCCCCCCATTCCTATACGAATTAAACGAGTCGTTTTTACAACATCTCATTACTTTTTGACGTTTTTTGTATGGCGTTTATGTCAAAAGCTGACGGACAGTAAGCGAAAACGGTTCGTTTTAAGATATAGGAGCCGGCCATTAGTAAGAGATGTGGGAGCCGCTGCATGATATAACGCCTGATTATTACGATGAGGATGATGATTATGACAGTCTCTATAATAGAAGACCTGAATTCCAACAGTGGGAACGTGAAATCGTGATAATAGACACTAAAAGACATAAGTACAAAAATTAAAAAACCCGCCTTCGGTCGGGTAAAAATAGAAATAGCCTATGACACTCTTGCAATGAAGACGAATCGATTGACACCTCGCTTGTTAAAATTGGACCAATAGAGGCGACGCTATGGTGGAACTTCCACATACATACATAGACTTAAGGAAGGGTAATGAATTATAGACTTAAATTCATTACCCTTCCCTTGCTTCGCCGTACTCGAATAAAAAAATCATCATCAGAACAGTTTCACACGTAGTCTTCACAGAAACACTGCACACGGTTTATATCAAAATTCATCTAAGAACGCCAACTGTTCCGCAACTTTGTCTTTCATGTTCTGCAGTCGAGAATTTATAGTCCTGGCAATAAATCTTGGATATGAGGGTATTTCGAAAGTTGTATCATACAAGTTGTACGTATCTTTGTTTGGTGAAGGTTTAATTTTCGTGGTTCTAGCTTTAAACCGTTGCTTAAAGCGTTGATAGTAGGTTAATAATAGGCAAGGGGAATGGGTGGCAGTGCTTGCTTGCTGTATGAGGTAGTGCTGGCTTCGAATTATTTATTTCTTTAAAGTTTTACAAGATACTAGCTTTCCCGCCCGCGACTTCGTCCGCGCGGACTACAGTTTATCGCGAAAAAAAGCCATCCTGTGTTCTTCTAGGATGCATCGGTTTTCAATAAAAACCAATGCAAAAGTAGGTATAGCACCAATGCTCTTGAAGATTTTTGACAGGCTTGTTATTTCGTTTCCATGGCAACCATACCTTACAGCGAGTTACCAACATTTTCCAGTTTTCCCGTGAAAACTTACAATTTTCCGGGATAAAAAGTATCCTATGTTTTATTCTAGGGTATAAGCTATCTCCATTCCAAATTTTATCAAAATCTGTCCAGACGTTATCGCTCCCCAAACAAACAAACAAACAGACAACGTTTAGATAAGATAAGATAAGAAATAATTTATTCTCACAAACTGTACACAGCAACACATAAATGAACAGAGAAACTTAACCAAAAACAAGCAAGTAAGCACCTGTGTACAAAGATCGCTGTCATGTACAGTGCTGCCAGAAAAGGTCTGAGCTCAGCAAAAAAGCTGTGAATGAAAATCCACAGCACTGATTTTCAGCTCAAGCCATTGGTGACGTTCCAACAGTGAACGTCACCAATGACGACGTTGACGTTTCACTTTTATATATTGGTATGGAATGATGTGTCCATGGTTTTGCCCGGGTGGTCATTTCTCTGGGTTATGATTACCCTATGTGCTAATCCAGGACCTAAAATACCAATATTCAAAATTCCTTCAGCCGTCAAATAGTCTTTTATCGCTTGCTCGACTTCTACTCATCAGATTGAGATACCAAGTACACCAAATTTAAGATACGCTATAAGCTATCCCACAGTAAAAACCGCATCGCAATCGGCTTAGTAGTTTTTACGTGATGTGCGAAAAGATAAACATACAGACATGATTTTTACCCAACTGCAGAGGAGGGTTATGTGTTTGGGTTGTATGTATGTCCTACACAGCCTATACGGCTTGATGGATTTTGTTGAGTAAGGTATCATTGGGTTCGTCTTAATCACGAGAGTGCTAAAGGATATAATATATCTAATAGCACTCTCGTGATTAAGACGAAATGTAATGTAAAGAAAACTAATATGGCGACTTACAGCTGCCATATTGTATTTCCGATGGAATAAAAATGACGGAAACCTATTGAGGGAAGTATCAAAATTAAGGTCTATAAAAGGCCATTCCAAAAATATGAAATTATTTTACCCAAACAGTACACTTTAAGAAAAAATAAAAATTTACAGGTTTTACCCGATTAGGAATGTGTTGAATTGTGGCTACTGGCGAATACTCCAAACCGAACGTCGGTATGTCTATGCCTAGAGTGTCTGTGGTACATCGATTGATACCAGCACTGCTATTACGCAATATTGATCATATCGGTTTCAATCCGTCAAATTCATTAATGCGTTGTGATAGAGTCGAAATTTCTATGAAGAATGCGAAAATCTGATTGAAACAAGTGACAATCTGATTGAAACCAAAATACGGAATCGCACTGCTGACGTTCGGGGCGATTTGTCAGTTGACACCACAAAACACTATTACTATCGGGTTGACACGTAATGTCACGGTCTGTGACGTCACGTAAAATTCTAAGTTTAAAAAAGAATTAACCCGACATGAGATTTAAGGTTACCGGTTGCATGCGTTACGTAGAAATTATTCAAGAATTTAAAGATATTCGATCGGGATCTTAGACTGTTGGAGCTGCAACTGCTTCTAAACTCAGGAGCCTCTATCTGGATTAACAGGCTGGACACCAAATTGATATTGGAGTCTGAAGGTAGAATCCACGTCGAGGATATACTGTCTCATTTCTGTGGAAATATAAACTGCTGTTTCATAGAATACCAGCACGGTGAGAGATTCTCCAAGTATTTTGGCTCCGTCCAGCTCACGACACAGGAACGTTCTGTGCGGCCCCTTTGCCTCATTTTAACACGTTTTTATTAAGTCACTTGTTTGTCGTTCCGGGTGGAATGATGCAACTCAAATTTCGAGCACTTCCCGATTTGTCTGTCTGCACCGTAGGTCCCAAATGGATGGACCGATTTCAATGCGTTTTTTTATTATTAGAAAGGTGAGTTGGCGAGACGGTTCTAAGTTATGATTGGAAGTTATCGGTGCAGCCGTTCCTAAGACATTTATTTATTTATTCTTTAGCACACAAATATAATTTACGAGGAGAACTTAATGCTAAGTAGCATTTTCTACAAGTCAACCTGGAAGTTCAAGAAAAATGGTAACGGTGCATTAAAAAAAAAAGTAAAGTGATAAGAAATAGCTATAAACTAAAATTTTAAGAATAAATAATGATAAATAATATTAATTAAAAAAAACAGTTTGTAATGAATCCATACTACATCTAGGAACAAATAAAAAATAATTGAGAAATTATGAATGATGAACCTTTTCGAAATAAAAGTTGCGAACTTGGCGCTTGAACATACGAGTACCCTTATTCAGCTCTGATTACTTTTTGTAAAGAGGTCTCGGGCGCTCTTCGGGCCAATATTTTAGAATTTTGACCAAAATAGTAGTAAAAGTAGACACAGACAGTAGTAGTAGTTGTAGTTAGTAGTAGTAGTAGTTGTAGTTAGTAGTTAGTAGTGTCATAGACACTCAGTATTATGCTGTCTGTCTGTCGTTTCGGGTAGAATCTTGCAACTCGAATTGCAAGCAGCGGATAGCCTAACTATTCAATAATGCACGATCATGGGTTCGGTCCCAGGCTCCGCACCAATGACTTTTCTAAGTTAAGTGCGGATTTCCATCGCTCTATGCTTCGGAGGGCACGTTAAGTTGGTCGCGGCTGTATTGATTAATAGCAGTTGTTAAGCCATGTCAGAGGCTCTCGGCGGCCTGACAAACTTTAACATCAGAGGCCAACACTACCTCATACGTCAAACAAAAAAGTATAGAAGATATGTAAGAACTTAACACACGCATAAGTTACTAACTATGCTAACATAGCCATTGAATAAATAGCAGTACAGAACATAACACTAATATTAAATGTCCTTTGTTCACAGGTAAGTAGCAGTAGCGGACTTAGCGGAGAAAACAAAAACCTAAGTAATAGAATATTATAGTGAGTGTGTCGCAAAGTACAACCGACATGACGACCACTGCGGTATGTCGTAAAACTAATTATTAGCGAATATATTTTCGTCCGAAACAGCTTTATATTTTCAGAAGATGATAGACATCCCAAACTGCGATCCACAGCCGTTTTTGAAAATGACACACACACAATGATTACACTTATTTATATTTGTCCACATATATAGTACTAGTGACTCGGCCCCGGCTTCGCAAGGGTAGTGCTCACACCGATGTATTTTTCTTAATTTTAGCATTTCTGTACCAGTCGTGAATTACTTATCTTTGGCAGCAACGATGTTTTTATACGCTTTATATTAGCTTCACTTGTATGTGTTGTGTATGTTTGTAACCGACTCCTTTGGACGCTATTTTGACCCACTTTAAACGGTCAGATTTCATTCAAATTTTGCACACCTGTGAAAGACCGATGACAATGCAAAAATTCGAAAAAAAAAAACTAAAAAGTAGAAAATAATTAATAGATTAAAAAAACTAAAAAACAGCCTTTATATTGAAAACCAAACTAAAAAATAGAAAATAAATTTTAATAGTGTAAATAAGAAAAATATTTTTTTCTTATTTACACTATTAAAATTTATTTTCTATTTTTTAGTTTGGTTTTCTATATAAAGCGTGTTTTTTAGTTTTTTAAACTATTTTTTTTTTGCTTTTTGACCATAGACAGCTGCATTAAAATGGTAATCATAGAAATGAGTTACCTGCCCTACAAATATGTAAACCTTATTATCTCGGTTCGGACTGAGTTTAGAGGTATACTTGTCGTTGTATGGTTTGTTTGTTACATTGTCTAGAGTTGATGATTCCAGATTTGATTGATAGCCGCGCAATAGTAGTTTGTTTTACTAGGGAGCGAAATAATATTTTGCCGGCGAGGGCGCTATTTTGAATCCAGAGCGGGGTGAAGGCTTATAAAGTAAAATCCCGAGCGAAGCGAGAGATTCTTAAGTAGAATCCTGTACGTAGCGAGGGATTACATATACGTCGCCCGAGGGGATAGATATAGAGAGATTAGTGTAGATATAGATTAGGTGTAGAAAAGTGGACCGATGGCTCCGTCTCTGCTTTATTCCTGCGTCTAGGAGAAAATGTAACGAAAATGACAACGATATTTTATTTTGTACGAAACCTACGTTATCAAATTATATTGTAGAGGGTCTACTTCAGAGTAGGTGACTTTAGTTTAGAGTCAAAAGTCTGCCCAAGATGGTTCTCATTTGCGCCAACCTGACATATGAGCGCAAATAAATCCTACCGACAATGTAGACTTTAATGTCAGAACAACCATTCTCTTCAGCATCTGCATAGCACAGCATATCCAACCTTGTACCTTTTGCATAAGGTTGAAACTCCATGATGGTTTCGCCAATAAATTCAATTCATAATGTCTCGTTCACACGATATCCGTGTCAACGCGCACGGTAGGTATATAGGTTGCGGTTTTTACTCCTCTAATGCGGAACTCTAATGTGTGTCGTGTTCTTCCTTACATTGTTCCGTATATAACACTGTTTTTGGTAGCATTCGTTTATTACCTTGTAATATTTTATTGATTTCTTTCTGTTAAATTATCCTTATTCAAAATAATATATATCCATATATTTTTTAAATGAAATTAAGTTAAATTCAAAATAAGAACAACAAAGATAGACAAAGGAGCAAAATAAAAAAGAAAAACGGAAAGTGGGAGTTAATGAAAAATCTTTATGAGTTGCCATTTTTAGGGTTCCGTACCCAGCGGGTCCAAACGGAACCCTGTTGTTCTGGCAACACTGCATTGGCTGTCTGTCTGCCCGTCTGTCACACCAATAGCTCATATAGCATAAATGTAAATGAAATGAATATAGTTTCGTGTTCCAACAAAATTTATAAATTAATTCCCACAAATCGAGATACATATTTCTAATTTCTTAAATACTTAATACATTTTTTTAGTACTTATTGCAAAATAATAATATTATACGTGTTTATTAAAATAATATTTGAAAATGGTGATGCGTGAGAATCTTGTCACGCGATGAAAGCGGTGCTAGTTTAAGAGCGCCATCTAGTTTCATTCAGACGAATTAAAGTTGTAGCTTTATTAATGTTTGTTTTAACGCTTTCTAAAAGCTTTTCTTTAACTTTACTGTATTCCTGGAATTTTGCATTTCACCCACTTCCACTAAAGCTATCGGGCTGAAATTTTGCACACACGTTTGGTTCTCGTGACAATGCACGATTACTTAAATGCCGCCATTTTTAATATAATATGGCGGACGTTACAAAATGGCGATTTATCATTTCCATAGTAACCTCTATGGTATGGGTATCAAATAAAAGGGCTCGATGAGCGAAACAATAATAAACTCGTGACATTACATGGCAAGTTTTTTTTATATATATGCGTTTTAACAAATAGACACCGCACAGAAACACCTATAAAAATAGAACTGAACTAGCCTTCAAAAATTCCCAATATTTCCTTTTATTCCCGACAAAAGTTCTTTGAAGCCTAGCTACGTTTGTAAAACGATACCAATTTATTAACTCACTGGTAGGGTATCCGTTTCTAAGGAAACGGATAATATGTTGGAAAAATTTCATGAAATTGTATGAATTCCTCCTTTTAAAGCAGAGTTTACGACGTTTCATTTACGCTTCAGTTTAAACTGAACTGCGTATCTTTTATTTTTATACAACTGCCGAGGCAGGTCGTTCGCGTGATGATAAGCGCCGCCCTTCTCAAAATTGCAGTGGCCCAATACATTGGAATCACGAGTTACTGCACAGCACTGCAATGCGCTCGTCTCTATGAAACATTTGTTTTTTATGCCTAACAATATACGCCCCGCGGATTTTGCTCCCCCTCCCCCACTCCCTCCTCACCTCTCCCCAGCCCCCTCCATACGAATACCTAGTTTTTTACGTGTCTAACTTAATAGCATTATAAAATTAAAACTATATATCTTTGGCCCAGAAGGTGGCCACATTCACCACACTGTATGTGGTTTTCATTAAGCCTTCTGGAGTACAGGTATAAGGGCATTAAAACATGGGCATGGTGTGGCATCGTTTGTGTGAGTTCCACACACACACACACGCGCGCGCGCACACACACACACACACACACACACACACACACACACACACACACACACACACAGCGTGTTTGCATCTACTTAGTGCAAACGTGTAAACTCCCACTTGTTACTTCTGCAGCACCTCACTTGTGTTCTTAGCCGGCTTAGCGATTTACATTCTGACCATGGAAGTTCATGGCCAGCGGGAATTTCCCTGCTGGAGTAACAAAGTCTCTAGGCGGTGCGTGACTTTCTTGCCACATTACTACTGGTAGGGCACTTCTGCAAGAGTCTGCCTGAAGAAATAACACACTTTTGCCATACATACTACAAGCGGTAAAGCGGCAGTGCGCAAACATACGTTTGTTATGGAGTTATGGAGCGAAAACAGTGACTTTGGATTGCTGCACTATGCTTGGTCCGAGACTCAGGTGTACAATTATTTTTTTACCCGAGTATCACCGTACTCGGGTAAAGAAAGAATTGCACACCTGCATGGGAATTGTAATGAGTTTAACAGTCTATGTATGTATGTATGTGATGATGTTCCACCATAGCGTCGCCCCTATTAGTCTGATTTTGACAAACGAGGTGTCAATCAATTCTTCATCAGGTATAGTGTCATAGGCTATATTTTTACCCGATACGGCTAAGCAAATGAAGGGTTATGTGTTCAAACTAAAAACTTGGTCCGATCTTGACTAACGTGGTATCAACCGATGCGACTTCATCGCAAAAGTGTCATAGACTATTTTTTTACCCGACAGTAGTCAGGTTTTAGTTTTTGAACTTATTTCTTATTGATAAGAATTGATCACTGAAGTGGCAATGGGCCAACCACATAAATTGAAGTACCTACCGATAACCGGCAGCAAATAGGCGAGTTCTTTAGTGGTGAACGAAATACGTAAAGGGAATCGTAGTGTTGCCTTCCGGCCGTATGGAAGACGGCCTGCGCAAAGTGGCAACAATTACATCAGAAGAGCTGAAGATTGAGCTCAGTGGCATTAAGAGAGGCCTAAGATGCGAGCTGTTGAAATGGATCATTCTTGTTAGAATCCAGTGCTATGTTCCATTAATTAATATTATTTCCCAAACTGTCACTTTGACGCCTATCACTTTGACGCCTTTCACTTTGACACCTGTCACTTTGACACAAATTAATTAATGGTTGCATATAGTTATCTCGATAGACGAGTGAAATTTATTCCTCGTAGCCAAATCAGATATGCAACCTAGATAGGCCACGAGAAAACGCCCGCTCCTATTTACATCTATAATACCGGATCTTATGAGAAAATAAAATCTCGATAGATCCATTATGGATCTTAGCACTGGATCTAACGAGAATGATCCGTTGATGAACGAAATTTTGCGCATCATGTTGCCCATCGTTTAAATTTGTCCCCAAACAAACACCGACGAGCACCGTTACCTCAGTTGTAAATTAAGAGTGTTAGAAGTTCAATATGAACAGTAACAAGCGGTGGCCACGACAAAGGTTGTCACACCTTTGTGCCTGGCTAGGGACCGTGCAGACAGTAATATCCTGTTACCGTCGGGTACAAGCTACGAGAGGACGCGAGAAAGCGTTTTACTAATTGCTATTTGAACTGCAACAAATGTTGATTGAGAAACTAATCAAAAAAACAATCATTTTTTTCTGAAAGTTTCAGCCGGATAGCTAGCTAATCGGGAAGTGCTCGATATTTGATTTCCACCCGGAACGAACAACAAGAAAGTGACTAAAATCGTGATGATAAAATGAGTCACGAATTCATTGCCAATAAAAAAAACTTTAGCATTCGCTGTCTACATAACTTAATCATCATCCTAATGAAATACAAACAACTAGCAATTATTATGCAAACCTATAAAGTTAAGGAAACTTTCATATAAATTCCGATACTGAAAGGTTTATATCATGTTAGGACTTTAAAAAGAATTTATTTGAAAGGTTATGTACGACACTACCGGTAGAGGAGCTTGGTAGTGCTGAGGGTAACGAGTCAAATATATATCTGTTTTAGAAAGCTAAGCGGATTTTATCATGATGGATCGTATTTGGGTCACCAATAATGAACACCGGTTAGATTTCTTTAAAAAATAACGCCAAATGCGAGGCTGACTCGTGCACTGATGGTTCCGTACAAACTTGTAGGTATGTTAATAGTTCGTCCAACACTGGAATCGAGTTACGTTTTTTTAATATAACTACAAATTTATTGTTTTCGGAATTTTCCCTTTACTTGTGCCATAAGACATTCCTTAATGCCAAATTTCACGATTCTATGTCACCGGGAAGTACTCTATATGTTTTGATTCCTTTGAGAGCGTCGAAGTGCCGAAATATGCGACATAAAAGCATATTTAGACTTGATTACGTTGACTTAGAAGTTAACAGCTCCAAGGGATTGCAGACCTGAGTATTTGATATTAATTTCAACTTGATACCTCCACGCGTTTCTTTGAAAAAAAGGTCTTGACAGACTGACAGACGGATGGAGGGACGGACACCAAAATGGTCCTGTTCCTTTTCCCTTTTAAAGTACGGAACCCTAAGAACAGATGAAACCGTATTTCCATTTTTACCCGACTGTGGCGAAGCAAGAGAAGGGTAAGAGTTAAAATTATAGTCTATTTATGTATATGTGGAGTCCCCCATAGCGTCGTCACCATTGGTCCGAGTTTGACAAGCAATCAAGGTATCAATCTATACATCTTCATTTATGAAGTGTCATGTGTTCAAACTAAAAACTTGTACTGATTTTGACAAGCGAGGTATCAATCGATTCGTCTTCATCGCAAGAGTGTCATAGGCTATTATTTTCCCGACCGTAGTCGGATTTTTGTCTTCTTTTGTTTCATAGGCTATAATCAATACAAATTGATTTGATACAAATAGACACATTACACACGAACGCTCGTTTAATCCCACACGCTACCTCTCCTTACTTGCTACACATTGACAAACTCACTTTGTCTCTAGGTCCTAGGCTTTACTGTACTAAGTCTGTACTCGGAGATTTTGGGTGTCCTAATTGTTAGCTGTGATGACATGGCGTGATAGGCCTGCAGGAACAATATTGCAGCTACCCTGAGCATACCCTGAGTAGACGAGGCATTTCCTTGTCACCTCAGTTCGTGTTAGGCCATTCTATTGATGGTTTATATGTATGAGGTTAGGAGAGTTTAAGTACTTACAGGCTTACAACAACTATTTAGTCACTGTTTTGGATATTTTACATCATAATTTACAAACATAATTAATGAGAAACAAAAAGTTTGATTAAAGATCATAAAAACAGTCTCACTGTTTTTATGATCTTTAATCAAACTTTTTGTTTTATTTTTCTCAATGATTTTTCTATATTATTTGCGGTTTTCCATCCTTCCGTGCTTCGGAGGGCACGATAACTTTCAGTCCCGACTGTTTAGCCATGTCAGACGACAAACAATCGTGCAACTAAATTTCAAATTTATTGTAAGTAACGAAATCATCAAGAAAATAAAATAAATTTGTGGGCGAAATTACCGTTCTGAAATGTTTTCGATCACCGTTCGTTTTGCATGTTTAGATTACATGACAGTTAAATTTGACATACTGAAAGCGATTTTATTCCGTTTCGGAACATATAGGGTGGTTTTTCAAGGAGACGATAATACACGACCAAGTAATTAGGTGCAACGTACACAATTGGCATTTTTTGGTCTAAGTCACTATCGGAGTGGCGTTTGTATTAGCTTGTGTTAGGAGCTTGTGTTGTGTTAGTCTCATTTGCGCTAGTCTGCGTCTGTCTCTCTATTTTTGTTCTTGGGAGAATGTAGCTGTGTGGGTTTGCATTTAGTTGTACCTATCTAGTCGAGTTTTTGTATACGTGATATAAAAGCGTGCCGTATCTTCCTTCCATAACTAGATCTAACCGGCTACCGGTTAACCAGTTCTGTCAACAAAAATAAACTTACGACCAAAAGCTTAACTAAATTCACCATCAACTACTGCTCCATTTCTTGCCGATTACGAAAACATTCTGAATGCGTCGTTTGTGTAATTACCAAGCCATTCTCTAAATGACTCCGTTAGGGGGCTATTCGCTCAGAGCTTCGATAAAGTAGCTGAATATTAGGGGCCGTGAATAAACTCAAGCTGGGCTTTTATTAGCTAGCTGCACCCTGCGGTATCACGGTATGGAATATGATGAATATCATCCTGTGTTATTCCAGGACCTAATAGAAAACCAAATTCCTTGAAGCGTGAAGAAGTAACAAACATACACACACACATATCCTTACATAATATTATTGTGATTATTTTCGCGGGCGGTCAGCTTGTATTCAATAATTTTGTTCGCAGTAGGGTTTTTTGATTTTTTTATTTATATTTTTTCTTGTTTGCACTTACTGCTTTATTATAAGTATAGATATAAATATATATAGATAGATAGATATATAGATAGATAATGTCATTGCCTACCGCTATAATATATGTTTTGTACTGACTCTGTATCTTCCAAGAGATCTTATCGAAGGCTCAGACCGAAGACCGAATGAATTAGATATTCTGTTCAAATACCTCTAAAAGTTTGGGGTCGAGAAGCATTGTTAAAGAGCCAAACAGTTGTCTAGCTCGGCAAAGTTTTTTCGCAATTGGTTGAGCGTTTTTGGAATTTAGATTAGGAAGGGGTGAGAATGGGAATAGAATGGATAAACAAGATTATCCTTACGTTGAATTATTTATAGTTTTTCAGAAACTACGTGTTTGTACAACGTTGTTATCGTATCTACTAGAAATGTTGACTTTAATTACAAACATACAAGACATAAGTACAAATACTAAAATCCGACGAGACGGTCGGGTAAAAAATAGCCTATGATACTCTTGCGATGAAGACGAATCGATTGACACCTCGCTTATCAAAATAGAACCAAGTTTTTAGTTTGAACACATAACCCTTTCTTTGCTTCGCTGTTAATAAAATAGCCTATGACGCTTTATACCTGAAGACGAATCGATTGATACCTCGCTTGTCATATTCGGACCAATAGGGGTGACGCTTCGGTGGATATACCCACAGACATAAATACATACATAGACTGTTAAACTCATTACCCTTTCTTTGCTTCGCCGTACTCGGTTAAAAATATACTATTTATATATATTTTGATTCCGGATGCCCAGATCGCCGGACAAGGCTCGTCACGCCATGAGTATACTTGACCAGGGGCGACGTCGTGACGCAGAAAGCGATGACGTGATGACCTCGCTTCATTCAGGAGGGATGGTCCAGAACTGTATGGGATTGAGATGTATGGAAGAAAATGGGGGAGACCTTTACTCAGCAGTGGGTCAGTAGTATATGTTCTGTTTTATAAAGTAAATCTGAAGTATGGACTGAATTTTCAAATTTCAAAACATTGTAATATAATATACTAGCTGATGCCCGCGGTTTCGCACGCGTGGTCATTTCTCGAGGTTAAAAGTACTCTGTGTGCTATACCAGGATCTAAAATACTAACATTTGATTAAAATTTCTTCAGTTGTCTAAAATGTTATTTATCGATTGCTCGGCTTCTACTCATTGGATTGAGATACCAAGTACCCCAGTTTTAAAATCAAACCCTCAGCTATCCAACAGTGAAACCCCATCGCAATCGGTCCAGTAGTTTTTATGTGATGCGCGAACAAACATACACACAGAAACAGAAAGGCATGATTTAAAAAAAAAGTTATATTCTTGTTCAATAGCTTATTTTAAGTACCCTAGACCATTTTTTTACATTATCTTCATTGTACAGTTTTTTTCGTATTGCTTTATTATAAGTTTAGATTATGTGATATTATATTTTGTTTCCGACAGACATACGCTATCGTTTGCAAAGTGAAACTATAGCGACGAAAAAGAAAACATGGATGAGATGAGATATTTTCGTTCTCTTCCGTTTATTTTGTTTAGTCTTCGTGGCTCGTAATTAGAAAGAAGGAATAATCTTTGATAATATATGTGAGACTGAGATTAAAAACAAATAAATGTTGAAACACAATATTAGATTCCGCGCTAACGAATTAATTCGGCCAAAGAGCTTCGCCGTAAGGTTGAATTTAATCCCGTGCGTAGATTCGCAGAGCGGGTGTAAGCGCGGGACGCACGACGCAAACATACGCACGGGATTTTAATGTTCAGCCACGACAGCGGAAGCGGACGGACGCAATGCGAGCTGACTGTCCGCAAAAATATACTACTTTTTACTTTGCTCTAATAGTTGCAATGCAACATTGGACTATAGAACATAACTTGAATAATCAAAAATTGAAATTTTTGTGTGGAGTTTTGTAAGACAATTGCTACTGTTTGGCAGCTGAATGCTGCCATATTAGTTTTCTAGACTTTTTACGTGTATATCGTACTAGCTTTCCCGTTCGCGACTTCGTCCACGCGGACTACAGTTTATCGCGAAAAAAGCATCCTATGTTCCATAAAATTTATTAAAAACCAATGCAAAAGTAGGTAAAATAGTAAAATAGCACCGACGCTCTTGATTTTCCGGGATAAAAAGTATCCAATGTTTTATTCCAGGCTATAGGATATCTCCATTCCAAATTTCATCAAAATCCGTCCAGCGTGAATGCTCCCCAAACAAACAAACTTCACTTTTATATATTGGTATAGATTTCACTCTCGTTATTAAGACGAATCCAATGATACCTTATATCAAAATCCATCCAGCCGTTTAAGCTATAGGACGTGCCAAGGAACTTACAAACATACCCACATACATTCAACCCATAAAATAACCCTCCGCAGTCGGTTAAAAAGTAGGTACTGTTACTTTTGTCTTTATAATTTTAATCTCATTTTTGTGCTAAAATCAGCTCAGCATTGAACGAATTCACTAGCGCTGTGTAAGCAAACACAGGAACAACTATAAATTCCCACAAGATACGACAGATTTCCTTTCGTTTTCCAATATTTCATGTTCAAGAAAAATCTCTAGCAATCCGTCACCGCTAGAATTCCCTTGCGAAGAAATTTCCCAAAAAAATAGAGGATTCCCCCAAAATAAGAAAAAGGGGTTTTCCCAAAACTCTACAGAAATGTGCCGGTTAGTAATACAATTACTATGAGCGCTCCCTGATAGGATGATGATTTATTCATAAGCGAAAGCGGGAGCGGGGGAATTAATTTTTCATGCAGATTTTATTCATTTGGGTCGAGAGAGCTTGGTTAGGTTTTGAGGCATTCGTTCTTGAATAAATCTAGTAATTGTAGGAAAATGTAGAGCGGGGAACTTCACTGAAGAAAACGTTTTCGGAAATATTATTAAATAATTCCAACTTTTTACTAAAACATATAATTTTATATCATGCTTACTCTAAAATATCAATATTCACGTCATGGGCCTTTGAAGTTGCAGAATCTAGTTGATAATGCAATCTGATATCCACACCAATATATTATAAAAGTTTGGGGAGCTTTCACGCCAAAACGTTTGATCCGATTTTGATAAAACTTCGTAAATAGGTGCTGTACAATATAGAGATCAACATAGGATACTTTTATCCTGGAAAGTGGTAAGATGCCACCGAAAACGGGAAAATGTCGATTACTCGCTGTGAGGAACGGAATGATGTGTTGACGTAGAAACAAAATAATAAAAAGTCTGTCAAAAAGCATCAAGAGCGTTGGTGCTATACTTATGCATTGGTTTTTAATATCCTAGATGAAATGAACATAGGATACTTTATTTCAATAAACTGTAGTGAGCGTGGACGAAGTCGCGGGCGAAAGCTAGTTGTAAAAACTGCTAAACATAACACTCACGAATTAAGAAAATCATTTACTCCGACCATACAAATATTGATTCTTCGATCTTTGAGGTTTTTTAGCCGTTTACCTAACATTTAAACTCCGCCCAGTTTCACACTACTTTATTTATACGACTGCACAAAAAAGGAGTGTAATGTGTTTATAGGATTCTTGTATGTTTGTGTGTATGTATGTGAGTTTCTTTATTCCACTATAACTTTAAATGCCTGAACAGATTTGGATATATGGGGTATCGTTAGAATCTTTACATCATTCAGTACACGGTATAATATGATTTGAAAAGTTCGTTTTTTATAGGGCAGTCATACTTTGTTGAGTTACAAGTTTATGACTTTTTCCTTATTTTTATGAAGTAACGTCAATAGAGCACGTTTAGAACCGCTCCTCTCCGCACTACAACCGCACCTTCACCCGCGAAGTGGTAAAAGCCACTTCTAACCGTGAGAAAAGGTAATTATTGACTTTTTCAACTTCCCGCCCCCTCCCACTCCCCTCCCTTCCCCCAGAGGCCTGACGAAAGTAGATAAGACAACGTTCTAATTAAAAAGAGGTTCAGTACTTCTTTAGGGAGTTCTTTCTTGAAGCTCTCTTTGAAGGACTGAGATGGGATTAAACGTGATTGATTTTGGGAACTGGGGGTGTTGTTATACATTTTTCTAAGACGTGCTTACATTTTTTCTTTCAGAAAATGTTTACGGCATAGTATTTTTGTGCTTAGTTTTTTTATGCAAAGCATCAATTATTGGAATGAAGTGTTTTATGCACAGCATCAATTATTGGAATGAAGTGTTTTATGCAAAGCATCAATTATTGGAATGAAGTGTTTTATGCAAAGCATCAATTATTGGAATGAAGTGTTTTATGCACAGCATCAATTATTGGAATGAAGTGTTTTAGGCACAGCATCAATTATTGGTTGGAATGAAGTGTTTTATGCACGATGGAATGAAATGTTTTGTAATTTGAGAAAAGTATTGGAAAATCTTGAAATGTCTTGTTGAATCAAAAAAGTTGAAGGTGAAAAAACGTTTTTTTTCTTTGTATTTTCTTAACATATTTCGTCGGACTTCTGTTAATCTAAGGCCAACTTAGTACTACACTTTTAAAATTAATAGAATTTTTATGTAATTGCTTGGCTCCTACTCATTGGATTGAGATACCAAGTACATCAGTTTTAACTAAAAATCTAAGCTAAACAGTGAAAATTGCATCGCATAAGTCCAGTAGTTTTGCTCAAACTTAGTACCATACTTTTAAAATTAATTGTTTTTTTATTATATTGCTTGGTTCCTACTCATTGGATTGAGATACCAAATGCAACATTTTTGAAGTAAAAACCTAACCATCACTTAAAATCGCATCTCAATCGGTCCAGTAGTTTTAACGTATTGCGCGAACAGCCAGACATTAAGAGTGTGGTACTAAGTTCTGAAGGCCAGTAAATTTTGCGTAGAAACAATGTTTTTTCAATAGCTGAACAGAGTTAAAAGAGTGTGGTACCGGTAGTAATTAATAAACAGGATGAACTCTAAAGGCAGTCTCTATGGAGGTAAATAGAACCTTAAATATTGATGATAAATATGCCAAGAAATATGCCTCTATTTTTTAAAATCAATTAAAAAATTTAATAATCTTTCGTGTGCACTCAGCCGCGAATCGAACCGACAAAAATGACAAAAAAAAACGGTACTTTTATGACATCAATCGACATAATCTTTGAGAAACATTGTCTTAAATAAAAGTAAGACACACTAAACTTTAAATATCATGACTAATACTAGTTTAGTTATTTCAATATAATATATTGTTGGAATAATAACCGATACCACAAACTCTGTAATAAATTTGATGTTTTGAAGTAATAGCTTAAGATTATCAAAAGATTTACTTTATTGAAACAACAACGCTTCTTGGTTCAAGTTTTCAACAAAAACAAAAACTTCAATTCGAAATATTAAAACTTCAAGCACAGGAAAAAGCAGTAAAATATTTACAGCCGCTAAATTCAACTTCCAAATAATAAAAAAACTTAAATAGAAAAATCCTGTCTTCGCAAAGCGGAAGCATTCGGACGCCCGCCGCCAAAGCCGAGTAAGTAAAAAAATATAAAAAATCGATCCGGCGGAATCCAAGCCAAATCTGTGACAGAGCCAGAGGAAAAAAAATAAAAAGCTAGCGAAGTGGCGGGTTCCGTCTTTGTAAGTTTAACGTCCAATTTTTATCGTTATTAAAGTTTAAAGTGTTGAAGTGCGTTTTAAAAATATGAATGTAATTTAAAATACATTAAAAGACTTTAAATCTTTAAAGTTTGGAATAATATTAATTTTATTTATTAACCGATTTCAAAAAATAAAGTGTTCAAATAGACCCGGTGCCTAGTAAGTACTGAGTTGTGACAACTCAGTACCAGCTTGCCACCTACCATTAAAATAGTATACCTAAGCCGCCTACTCTCACGTCTGCCGCAGGCTATGTAGGGATGGGTATTGCTTAGGAGGTAAAGGTTGTGATGTGTGTAGGCAAGCAGGGACAATTTCCTGAATCGTTCCCCAGGCAGGGCGGCAGAGCTCCGGACATTCCTAGCTCCTTAGGTCAGTTCCCGCTCTGCCACAAATCGCGTGTGTAACGTGATTGGGGCAGTTTCTTCGTCATTTCTTCATTGACTGTCGTGCGGCTCCAAATAGCTTTGTGTAGCTCGTTTCGGTTATACAAGAAATGGAAAAAATTGTTGAGTATATTTTTTTTTATTTTTTTTTTATTTTCCATAATATCTTAATGTATTTTTTTAATTTTATGTAACTAGTACTTCCTTTTTATTTATTTGTGTGTACAGTAGAGCCTATCTATGCCTTTTTTCTAGTATTGGCTCCATTTTCACTGATTCAAGCGACACTTCTGTTTTGCAGTACATTCACACACTTAACGGCAGGCACGTGCGTGTGTAGAGAAGTCTACTTAATTGCCTGTTTTAAAAAAAATAAAAATTAGGATTGTTATATGCTCTTGGTCTATAACTGACCTCTACAGCGTCACCGTACAGGGTAGCGTACAGGGTGGTGGGGCGGGCGCGAAAGCGCTCCGCTGCAATACTTAATTGCCCCGTCCGCCCTGCAGTCTAAATTGCCCCTGAGGCAGGCGTGTGAGTAGGCGGTTATGTATATCCACACCAATATATAAAAAATAAAATTTGTAAATAGGTACTGTACAATATAGATACCATCATAGGATACTTTTTATCCCGTAAAATGATAAGTTTCCACGGAAAAACAGGAAAACGTCGATTACTCGCTGTAAGGATTGCGAATGCCATGGAAACAAAATAATAACAAATCTGTTAATAAGTTTCAAGAGCGTTGGTGCTACTTACTGGTGTTGGTGTACTTTTGCATTGGTTTTTAATATCCTAGAAGAACATAGGATGCTTTTTTTGCGTTAAACTGTAGCCCGCGCGGACGATGCTGCAGGCGAAAGCTATTTTCTATTAAGGCCAGGCTCTAAAGTTACATTTTCCTACTCCCCACTCCCTCCCCTACACTCTGCTACCCGCTACCCGCAATAAGCGCTGAAGTGCCTGCGTAACAAGGTTGAACATCGCGAGCGCTGTTTGAACACACAATTTAGCTCGGAACTAAATGACTTAAGTCTCTAAAGTTATTTATTTTATTGGCAGGCGAATAATTAAGTTAAGTAAATTTTGTTTAAGTATTAGATAATAAACTTTATTTTCTTGCTGTGAGATTTATTTTAGAGATAAAACTTAAGCAGTTAAGTAGAAAAATGTAAATATTACCTAAAATAACGTAATTTCTGATAAGAAAATGTATCGAATGAAATTTTGTTCATCATGTTTTTGTCTTAGTCTTAGAGAGATAAATATCTCAAAAACATATATGTTAATTTTCACAATTATCAGGCTTGTGTTGTGGTTGACCCAGCATATTTATCCTAAAAACCCTTAAAAAGCAGAGCATGGTCTTAACATTCAATTGTTTTCTAATAAGAATAAAGTTTCGTTCCTACTAATCGTTTTTAAAGTCCATTGTATTAGTTTTTTTTAATATCTAGCTTCACTTTTCCGGAAAAATACATCGACGACCTAAAACTCAAATTCCGTAAAATCAGTTCAACAATCCTGAAGTTCCATTTAAAAGGGAACCCAGAAAATTAAACAATAGTCTGCTGTTCTTGCCAAGACTGCTCGTTGTAGCTTGATCTATAATCTGGAGATTTTGGCACTGTGACCCGGCGGCATTGTGAATCAATGACTTGTGACCAGGCCGGGCGGTTTTAACTACCGCGGCATTTTTTTAACAATAATGTTAGACAGGTCGTCTGGTTTCATAAATTTTTAGTGTTAGTACCTTTTGTAATTTGGGTGCCAATATTATAGGCGTATATAAATAGGTGATAATTTTCATTGAAAGAAGTTTGTGCATTTACGTATTCTTTATTCGAATTAATTGAAATATACACCGTTATATAATTATACTAGCTGTACCCGCGGCTTCGCACGCGTTGTCGTTTCTCCAGGTTAAAAGTACTAATATGTACTATTCCAAGACCTAAAATACCAATATCAAAACATTTGATAAAAAATCCTTCAGCCGTCAAAAAGTTTTTATCGATTGCTCGGCTTCTACTCATCGGATTCAGCAAAAACTGCACCGCAATCGGCCCAGTAGTTATTACGTGATGCGCGAACAAACATACAGACAAACAGACAAACAAACAGACACGAATTTAAAAAATGTTATTTTCTTGTTCAGTAGCTTATTTTAAGTTACCAAGACCATTTTTTTAAAATTATCTTCTTTTACAGACTTCTTCGTTATTATTGCTTTATTATAAGTATAGATATGTACGAGTATATACGTACCTATCTACGTAACTAAAGTACTGCTAGTCTTTAAGATCCCTGAGATTGACATGATTTGTTTTTTCGTATATTTTACCGAACATAAATATGTCAGTTATTTTATTTCTTCTAAGCTAGCGTTGGTTCCATAAATTAAAATTATTAGTCATAAAAAGTACTAAAATCGAATCCTACTAATAAATGCGAACGTTTGAGTGTATGTTTGTTACAACTCTGAACTGATTTCTTCGTAACTTGGTATACTGATACTTTTTAGGTCCTGTAATAACATAAAGGATACTTTTTATCATCATCTTCGTCCATGATCAAAGTCAAAGTATTTCATTGTAAATAGGAATAATAATAAATTAACATCTCATGAACAAGGAGAAATTTCCCTTTCATGTGCCAACAGAGTTAAATCTCACACACATCAATGTCTAGGCGGGTAAAACCGTGGGCGCGGTGTATATTATAAACAGGTCTAATTTGAAAACTCATTTAGTAAAAATCTAAATTTGCCGTGTACCATTAAACCACTTAAGGAAGTGAAAAGCACTATTCAATTGGTATAAGGCACAAAATAGCTTTAAAAATGCAAGGATATGGTTGGCAGCTATACAAATAGGTACTTGAGTTACTCGTACCGAGAGAGTATCAATGCAGATCTTTATCTAACTTCCTGTATTTTGCTTTGAAAAGCATCGACCAGGTTTAATTTTATATTTTTGGTTACGTAGGAATTCTATATTCAAACTTCGTTGAAGTATTCTTTTATAAAAGCTTTATTTAACTTGCAATTATTGTATGTTGAGGTCAAATCTTGCAAGCTGAATAAGAAAGGGTAAAAAAATAATTATGTGATA
Source organism: Alsophila aescularia (assembly GCA_946251855.1). Lineage (NCBI taxonomy): Eukaryota > Metazoa > Arthropoda > Insecta > Lepidoptera > Geometridae > Alsophila > Alsophila aescularia. The sequence goes on from OX276373.1 coordinate 55,223,368, forward strand.
GAATCCGAAATGAGGAAATCCGTAGAAGAACGAAGGTTACCGACATAGCTCTCAGAGTTTGCAAGTTGAAGTGGCAATGGGCAGGCCATATAGTTCGCAAAACTGACAACCGCGGGGGAATAAAGGTTCGAATGGTGACCACGAACAAGCAAGCGAAGTGTGGGGAGACCCCCCACACGATGGACCGACGACATTGTAGCCATCGCAGGAAGTCGTTGGATGCAGGTGGCACAAGATCGCTCGTCATGGCGCTCTTTGGGGGAGGTCTATGTTCAACAGTGGACTTCTAAAGACTGACATGATGCAACACGTCTCAAAACCTAAAATAGAGAAATTTATCCTTCCACACAACCTCTCCCCATTTCAATCTACAACGGAAAGCAAATATATTTCATATTCAAACTGAAATGCTTTTATAATTAAACTCGCAAAACTTTAATCCTATCGCGCAAAAAAATAAAAAAAGTAAAGCACGTATTTTAATTTCGCGAAAAACAGAAGCAAAAAGTTTTTATTTGAAACGGCATTTTGTGAAAAGAATGCTTCATGAGGACCTTTTGTAATTTTTTGCTGGACTCGGTTTAGGAAGCTTTTATTGCTTGAGTGTCGCAAATGAGAACCGACCCGAAAGAAATGGTTTCTCAGAAATCCTCACCAAGTAATCCCCTGGCCTCTTACTTTTTTACCCGAGCACGGCGAAGCAAGGGAAGGGTAATGAGTCTAACAGTACATGTATGTGGGTATTTGGATGATCCACCATAGCGTCGCCCCTATTGGTCCGATTTTGACAAGTTAGGTATCAATCGATTCGTCTTCAGGTATAGAGCGTCATATGTTATTTATTTTTTACCCGACTACGGTGAAGCAAATGAAGTGTTATGTGTTGTAACTAAAAACTTTATCATATTTTGACAAGCGAGGTATCAATCGATTCATCTTCATCGCAAGAGTGTCGCTATTTTGTAGCCGACCGTAGCCGGGTTTTACTTTTTGAACTTGTGTGTTGTTTGGTAACTTAGCGTGTTTTCCTTACCACTGGCATATCGTCACATAATACCAGTCAGATAACTCATACGCTTGCCTTCCATTGGGAAATAAAAAATGAACTAAATACATAGATCTAACTAAAAGGGGGTAGATTATGTGCCAGCTCCTCGGGTGTGGACCGCATAAAATAGGTACACAACGCACACAATTGACATTCTGTAGCCTTAGTCACTTTTGCGTTTGTGTAGCACGTGTTAGCAGTGATTCACTTTCGCGCTACAGTCTGCGTATGTCTCTCTATATTTGTTGTTGATGCACATGAAGCACGACGGTGGGGATGTATCTGTATGGGTGTGTTTGCCTGTAGTAGTATCTAGTCCATTTGCTCACGTAATATTAAAGCGTGCCGTATCTTCCCCCTAACTAGCTACAAACATAAACATTTACCTAAACACAACGTAGTTTTTCTACCAAAACCCGTATGTTTGTTTGTACACGAAACATGGCAACTAGTACATATCTGCAATCAGCTAAACAGGGGGGCTTGACAAACAGACCCGAAGCAAACAAGCGAGCGAGCGACAGTTCAAATTAGATGGTGTCTGAAACAAAGTGAAACGTGTTATTTTTTAACCACCGACGCAAAAAGAATTTGGGTTGTTATAAATTTAAAACTACTGTCTACCTGTCTGCATCTTAGCTCACAAACGGATGAGTTAAAATAAATAGAGTGTATGTATCCGATGATTAGAAGCCGAGAAATCCATAAAATACAGTATGACGGCTGAAAGAAATTTGGTATTTTATATTAAACTAGCTGTACCCGCGGCTTTGCTCGCGTGGTCATTTCATTTAAAAGAATCCCATACGTGTTATTGCAGGACCAAAAGTACCTATAAAGTACAATATACTACATTTCTTAAAAAATCGTTCATGTGTCAAAAAGTTTATTATCGATTGCTCGGCTGCTACTTATCGGATTAACATACCAAGTACCCCAGTTTTAAGTCAAAACTTAAGCTATCCAACTGTGAAAACCGCATCGCAATAGGTCCAGTAGTTTTTACGTGATGCGCGAACAAACAGACAAACACAATTTTTAAAAATAGCTAGTTATCCCGCCCGCGATTTCGGACGCGCGGACTACTGCTTATCGCGAAAAAAGAATCCTGTTTTCTACTAGGATATTCAAAACCAATGCAAAAGTAGGTATAGAACCACTCTTGATGTTTTTTGACATCTTGTTATTTCGTTTCCATGTCAACCACAGGCCATTCTGTGATGGCAACCGTTACTTACAGTGAGTAATCAACATTTTCCAGTTTTCCCGTGAAAACTTACAATTTTCCGGGATAAAAAGTATCCTTTGTTTTATTCCAGGGTATAATAAGCTATCTCCGTTCTAAATTTCATCAAAATCCGTGTATATTCAGTATTCAGTTATTATTCTATTCTTATTCAGTAGCTTATTTTGAGTAACCTAGACCATTTTTTTAATTATCTTCTTTGTACAGACTTTTTCGTTCTTGTTGCTTTATTATAACTATAGATAGATAGAAGGATAGAAAGATATACTTTTGGTCCAGGAATAACACATAGGTTATGAAATGACCGCGCGGCAAAGCCTGTTTCTATAAATATTCGTGTTTACAATCGAATTAACAAAAAATCATTCTACACGATTTGGGAAGTGAATTTTGTAGTAAATTCGATGTACGTATATTAAGGGTTGTGGGATATAAAGTTAAGGAAATACTATTATGTTTTTATTTCAGTTTCCCAAAAGTTTTTAAAATATTTGTGTTACGATTTTTGATGGGCCTTTTTCAGACTATGTATCCACACCAATATATAAAAGAGAAAACGTTTGTTTGTTTGTTTGGGGAGTTTTAAGGCGATAACGGCTGGCCGGATTTTGATGAAATTTGGAATGAAGTTAGCTTATACCCTGGAATAAAACATAGGATACTTTTATCCCGAAAAAAATTAAGTTACCACGGGAAAACTGGAAAATGTTGATTACTCGCTGTAAGGAACGATTGCCAGTGAAACGAAATAACAAATTTGTCAAAAAACATTAAAAGCGTTGGTGCTATACCTACTTTTGCGTTGGTTTTTAATTGCCTATAAGAACATAGGATACTTGTTTTCGCGATAAACTGTAGTCCGCGCGGGCGAAGTCGCGGGCGAAAGCTAGTAAACTGTCAAATCAAATAAATCTTTAAATGTAATGTAACATCATGGACGTGGCTTTAAACATTGAGGTACCAAATAATTTTACGTACGCAGTCATATGTGAATTATGATATTGTAATTTTGTATGTAATTTTAAATTTTTGATAAACCAGCATGTAACTGTGGCTTAGCCTAAATTTATTTATTTAATTGTTTGCACAAAAATAGTTTACAAGGATGGACTTAATGCTCAATAACATTATCTACCAGGCATCCATGTCGTGAAAGAAGTAATACGCGTGCGGCTCAAAGTATTGAACAATAAATACAAAAGAAACAAAGTAAATAATATACAAAATAATAATAAGTAATATTAAATTAAAATGATAATGCATAAACCAGTACACACATAAATAATTAAATTAAAATGATAATACATAAACCAGTACACAAATAAATAACGAAATTAAAATGATAATACATAAACCAGTACACAAATAAATAACTAAATTAAAATTATAATACATAAACCAGTACACAAATAAATAACTAAATTAAAATGATAATACATAAATCAGTACACACATAAATAACTAAATTAAAATGATAATACATAAACCAGTACACAAATAAATAACTAAATTAAAATGATAATACATAAACCAGTACACACATAAATAACTAAATACTTTACTAAATATAATATACATACCCACCATAATATGAATTAAGTCAGTTAATGAAAACAATACACTTACTACCTAGGGATGATTTCAGGGCATGTTCTGGATAAAGGTTTTTGACTAAATATTTCTGAGTTGCTAGCTTAAAGTTATCTTATCTTGTTATCTTGGCTGCTGATGCTTTTTATATTTAAAGGTAGTACATTGACACAGAATGACTTATAGTATGTTTGTACGTCGAATGTATGGTGTCAGAGTTTGTTTCTCAGGCCGCCCAAGACCTCTCATTGCATAACGTCTCTTCCGAAGCACGGAGCGGTGGCAACTTACCGAGAATTTGATCAGGCCGAGGATAGAACTCAGTTTTTTGGATTGCATTACAATTGAAACGTTGTTATGGGTCTTGTTTTGCAAACATTTCCAATTTAATTAGGATACAAACTCTCGGATCAATTCCACAGAACAGCAATAAGTTATTATTCAATTACTATTATGATGGAAGAAAAATACTTCAGCCCGTTTCTGAGAAGGACAATAAAAGCACTGGTGCGCAGAAATAATAAGGTAGCTTATAGAGAAAACCGAGCGGTTCCCGTTCTACGTTTTCCTCGTATTGTTTGATTCTTAGGTAGTTATCAATAGCTGGGGTAATACCAACTGAGGGTAATAATAGGTAAATTGTAACTTGAGGAAATTGGGTAACATTTATTAATAGCTTGTGGTAACGGGGTAAATTCAAAACTGGTGGTTATCCATACCAATATATAAAAGTGAAACGTTGTCCGTTTGTTTGGGGAGCTTTCACGCGATAACGTCTGGGCGGAGTTTGATGAAACTTCGAATGGAGATAGTTTATACACCGGAATGAAACATAGGATACTTTTTATCCCGGAAAATTGTAAGTTTCCACGGGAAAACTGAAAAAACTGGAAAATATTTATTGCTCGCTGTAAGAAACGGTTGCCATGGAAAGGAAATAACAAGTATGTCAAAAAACATCAAGAGTGGTGCTATACCTACTTTTGCATTGGTTTTTAATACCCTAGAAGAACATAGGATGCTATTTTTCGCGATAAACAGAAGTCTGCGCGGACGAAGTCGCGGCCGGGAAAACTAGTATTAAATGTTTGGGATAAATTGGGGCTGGGTTTTAGCTGTTTATTTGCTGCTAAATTATAAAGAAATAGCTTTCGCCTGCAACTTCGTCCGCGCGAACTAATCACGAATAAAAGCATCCATGTTCTTCTAGGATATTAAAAACCAATGCAAAATTATGTATAGCACAAACGCTCTTAATGTTATTTGACAGTCTTGTTATTTCGTTTCCATGGCAACCAATCCTTACAGCGAGTAATCGAGATTTTCCAGTTTTCCCGTGGAATCTTAACATTTTCTGGGATAAAAACAGGGTATAAGCTATCTCCATTCCAAATTTCATCAAATTTCATCAAACAAACAAACCTTTTCACTTTTATAAATTGGTGTGAATACTTGATATACCTACCAATGGTAGGTGTGGGGAAATTCCAACACTTTGACAGTTATTGTAAACCGTACCTACGTCATTCCTTTTCGTGCACGTTTGTCTGATAGAGATCGCTCAGAGCGATAAGACCGCCCATTGGCACACATATTCTTAAGTTTATTTTTTTAGTTATAAGCTTATTATTTGTACTATGGTGTTCAATAAGGGGTTTATCTATCTATCTCACACTCACTTTATTTCGCGTTTGTAATATAACTAGGAAAATGGGTTCAATTTAGTATACTTAATTGGTATTTTATTTCCTGGAATAACAATGAAGGTTCTTTTAACCCAAAGAAATGGCACGGGTAAAGCCGAAATGCGCAGCTAGTGTGAGATAATAACCAATGTCTCAAGGCGATGAGCGCCGACATTCCAGAAAAACAAGTTTTGCATAACTAAGGAACTTAATAAAAATATTTCCATCAGCTCGCAATGTCACAAAATTTATCAATATATATACAGCATTCAACGAGACAGAACGGAAGTAGACCATTAAAAATTGTGCATTTCTTACCCTTCATAGCGGAAAATCATACGATATTTGTAATAGGTTTTTTAAGGAACGTATTAACAGTAGGGGCAGTTGAAAACAACTAAATTAATAAGCTGAAGCGACAATGGTCTTAGTTCTACTCACAACAAAGTTCTTTTTAAATTCCTGTGATGGTCTATTTTGGTTGAAAATCCAGGTTCAGTTCATAATTATTAGGAATTATGATGCTGTGATAGACTGGGAAGCATAAATGGATGGACTGGACGATCTTATAAAGGTTCCTTAATAGTCTATGAAACTCTCAAACGTTTCATCATCATCATCACCATCAGCCTGTGTTCGTCCACTGCTGGACATAGGTATCTGCCAATGAAAGCCACAAAGCCCGATCTTTCGTATCCAGTTTCTTACGACCTGTGGAAGGTCACTCCACCAGCGCTGGGTGTCCAACACTACGTTTGCCAAGTCGCGGTCTTCAATCGAGGACACGTCTACCCCAGCGGTTTCAGCGGTGGTACCAAAACGTTTATTTTTTTCAACTTATATTTGTTTTATGTTTTTGCGATCGTTACATTGAATGGAAACTTTGGAGATCTTTGTCCTGCAGGGGAACAACGTAGTTCAAAAAATATGTACTGTTAATTTACAAAACACTCTTTGAGACAAGGATGAGGCAGAGTTTGCTTCAACACACAAATACATTGATTTCAACATGTCCATACTGCTACTAAGTTGCACCTCCGCCCTACATCCCGTTGGAATTCTCGCTGCATCCCAGCGATATATCGCGCTGGCTTGCCTCCAAAACTGGCCGTAACGAACGCATTGTGACTGCATTTGTGGGGGGCAAGATACTGGATGTGGAGTTTATTAGGTAGGGGGAAGAATTCGCTGTAAGCTGCAGGATTTGGACATGTAGCGAGCTCAATTGCTTGCCTGTCGTTAGTATGACGTAGTGCTGGCCTTGTCAGGCTATCTGAGGGCCGCTGATATGGTTTAGCGACTGCTACCTTTAAGACCGGGCTCCACTTTTTAAGGGTTTTTCTACTTAAATATGCTGGGTCAACTACAAACCTGAAAAATGTGAAACATAACATATATGTTTTTGAGATCTTTATCTCTCTAAGACTAAGACAAAACATGATTAACAGAATTTCATTCGATACATTTTCTTAACAAAAATTACATTATTTTCTGTAATATTTTCATTTTTTACTCAACGGCTTAAGTTTTATGTTTAAAATAAATCTCACAGCAAAAAAAAAATAGTTTATTATCTACTGTCAAGACAAAATTCATTTAACTAAATTATTAGCCTGCCAATGAAATAAAAATTTTTTGAGACATACGTCATTTACTTCCGAGCTAAATTCAAACAGCGCTCGCGATACTCAACCTTGTTACGCAGGCACTTCAGTGGTTATTGCGGGTAGCGGATGGCAGAGTGTAGGGGTGGTGGCAGGGGAGTGGGGAGTGGAAAAAAGGTAACGAATATCTCGAATACTCCATGAATTTTGTACCAATTGGAATAGTAGTATTTAGACCCGCAATTAAACATTTGATAGCTACCCAAGGAATAATTAGTCAAAGGCTAAACCACAAATTCAAATTTTAAATTAGGCTATAAATAAGAATAATTTAAAAAAAATAATGTAAAAAAATATCTTATCCGACCTTTTTTTTAATGAGTGTCAGTCACTTTTCACTTCCTTTTTTTATTTCCTTTTCGCTTTTTACGTAATAAATTTAAAAAATTAAAATATTTTTTCTCTTTTTATTGCTTTGTTATCGGTTTGTGAGCTACCCTGAAAGTTTCAGCCGGGTAGCTAAGCGGAAAGTGCTCGAAATTTGAATTGCAAGATTCCAGGACAGACAGAAATACAAAGATACATACATACATACAAGTGAAGTTAAATAAAAGCTTTTAATTAACAAGTAAAATTATTAGCTTGATTTATAATTATATTGAGCTGACCACCCGCAAAACCTGCCTCATAGGATAGGTAATGTTTTGTTCCATCGGAAATATAGTATGGAAGCTGTAAGCCGCCATATTATTTTTATTGCCATTTCTTATATCCTATAGCACTCTCGTGATCAAGACGAATCCAATGATACCTCATTTATCAAAATCCACCAAGCCGTTTAAGCTGTAAGACGCGCCTAAGAAACGTACAAACAAACACATACATACAAACCAAACTCATAACCCTCCGTGCAGTCGGGTAAAAATATGGCTACGCCCGGTTATTTACCTTGGCTTACTTCCATGAATCTGTAATACTTCGTTATAGTAGAGGTTCGTGCTTACTTGTAGTTTCGAACTTATGAAGAGACTTGTACATTTTCATTATAGTTCCATTTGGGTTGCTATGCGACACTGAATCTTTATATATATAAAACCGACTCAAACTTTATCACGGAACTAAGCTGAGATACTAAACTAGTTTACTGGCACGCGACTGCGTTCGCGCGGACTACAGTTTATTGCGAGAAAAAGCATCCTATGTTCTTCTAAGATATTAAAAACCAATGCAAAAGTATAGCACCAACGCTGTTGATTCTTTTTGACAGACTTACTATTATTTCGTTTCCATGGCAACCGTTCCTTACAGCATTTTACAGTTTACCCGTGCAAATTTACAATTTCCGGGATAAAATGTATCATACGTGTTATTCCAGGGTATATGCTATCTCCATTCCAAATTTCATCAAAATCTGTCCAGCCGTTATCGCGTGAAAGCTCCCCAAACAAACAGATAACGTTTCACTTTTATATATTGGTCTGGATTAGCTAGCAAAACTGATGAATGATCTCCAATCCGCAAACGCTCCTATTTCTTAGCTTGGACCACGAAACTGCTAGTAATTTATATGGTGCGGTCTTGCATGTCGCTTGCAGCCTCCTAGCCCCATCATTGCTGATCAAATAATGATGTGATTTAAGGCTAGCTACGCAGGTCATTATCATTTACGACCTGCCCACATGACTGCCAAGGTGTATGTAGATCGCAAAATGTGCTGAAATGAGCTGAGAGGTATATAAGTGCATTTGGAATCCAACGAATCGGGTTCAGTTCTTGGCTTCGCAAAATTGACTCATGCTAAGAGGTCGCTCGAGGGTCTCACATTTCCATCGCTCCGTGGTTCGAAGGGCACGTTAAGCTGTCTATCCCAGCTGTATATCAAAAGCTCTCGGGCAGATATTTTTCAAAGCTTTTATTTAACTTGCAATGTTTATATGTATGTTAGTTTAGGTCCAATCTTGCAAGCTGCATTAGAACCATTTCTTCTTATCCTACGGATTTGAAATTTTGCATGTTGTTTCAGTTCCGATGACCATGCATTTTCATGGTAAACATGACCTGAATCGATATCCAGGAACAGCTCCAGATAAATTAACTCTTCAACGGTCAACAGCACTATCACAAAATGTTGCGTACCGATGCATTTTCTTATGACATGGCTGCTGCACTCAGGATTGGGTTCTGACTTGGGAACTCCTGAACGGTTAACCGCACAGACACGAAATGTTGTATATGCATTTAATTGTGGTAGCCCCTTCTAAGTTTCACCATGACATGGCTACTGCATAAAAGCTACTTTTGTTTATAATTTTTTAATTTACTCATCAACTATAATAATTAATTAAGCTAGGCCCGTCCTCCCGGCTTTTCTTTGTGGGCCAAATTAATAATTCCATTCCCTCTCCCCCACACACACAATACAAATTCACTTAGATCCAAGTAATCACCGAAATGACAAAATTGAAAACAATTTTAATTATCATGTTAGCATTATAATCAAAATAGAGTGCTGATAGCCCGTAGAAACGCCGACAATCTAATAGTGACTGAAGCCCGAAACGTTGGTCTGACCAGGTATCGCAACAATTATAAATGCCAGGCAGTGTTGCACTCCACAAAGTCGAAAATTGGAACAGGTGGAGAAAAAGCCAGGCAGTGATCACTCCACAAAGACGAAATTTGGAACAGGTGGAGAAAAATCATAGACAAGCATTGGAAGGAGGCGCAATGACATTATGTCAAACAGAGTTCATCATCATCATTTCAGCCTTTAGAAGTCCACTGCTGAACATAGGCCTACCCCAAAGAGCGCCATGACGAGCGATCTTGTGCCACCTCCATCCACCGACTTCCTGCAATGGCTACAATGTCGTCGGTCCATCGTGTGGGGGGTCTCCCTACACTTCACTTGCTTGTTCGTGGTCGCCATTCGATAAACTTTACTCCCCAGTGTTTACCGGCTCTACGAACTATATGGCCTGCCCATTGCCACTTTAACTTGCAAACTCTGAGAGCTATGTCGGTAAACTTGTTTTTCCACGGATTTTTTCGATTCTATCACGTATAGAAACACCGATCATAGCTCTCTCCATTGCACGCTGCGCGACTTTGAGCTTGTGTACTGAGTTTATAAATCAAAATTTACAGATTACAGAAAATTTTAGATTAATTTGAATATGTTGGTCACATTTGGGGGGTCAAAAAACATTTTGCACACTGTTCCGTGTGACATAATATCGAATGTAAGGGATTTTTTGTTAAAGACTATCATTTTGTAATAATAAAATAAATTCCTAACAAACCGACCGAACCTACCGGGTACCGGGTTCGAATCCTGCAAGGTGCAATCATTTGTGTGATGAGCAGAAATGTTTGTTTCCGAGTCATGGATGTAATATTGTTATCTATGTATGTTTATCCGTTATCTAGTGCCTAGATAACGGATAGATAGATTAGATAATTGGTATGGAAATGTCCCGAATATATTTATTTATTTTATTTTATTTCTTTATTAAAGTTATTTAAGTAAACAAATGAAAATTGACCATTCCCCGAAAATACTGAGCCAAAACTATTCAACAAAAATACAGAAAATCTTTATTACACAACTGCCCAAAAAAAAGGAGAGTTATGTTTTTAGCATTCATGTATGTATGTTTGTATGTATGTGTGTTTCTTTATTCCACCATTACTTTTAAATGTCTGAAAAAATTTAGACGTATGGGGTATCGTTAGAATCCTTACATCCCCCGAGTAACATAGGCATTTTTTTTTATTGAAAACATTCAATGTGGCGGCAGTATGGCAACACAATCAAATTAAAAAAAGAAACATCTAATTTTACAATATGGGTGTCATGTTGAAGGCCTTGATAAACACATTCCAACAGTATATAATTTATTGGCAAAAGCTCTTTTTATGGCAGGGCAGGCGTGTTTTTTTATATATTTAGCTAGTTATTTTCTTAAAGATACAGGAAAACCTATAATAAGTCTATGATCTTAAAATAACATAGTAAATCTGTCAATATTGTGAGATATTGTTTATATTCATCGTACGGAACCCTCTAAACGTGAGCTCAATTCGCACTTGTCCGGGTTTTTATAGAAGGAGGGGACTCCTTATTCACGACGCAGAGGACCATTAGAAATTAACGTACAATTACTAATATTTCAATGCATATAAACAATTTTTTTCCCTCCCTCGGGTAAGTTAACACAATCCTTCCTAACGTGCTCTCGTTATAAACAATAAACACTAACATATGGTATAATAATTGAATCTCAACAATTCCACCCCTTTTAAAAGCTCTACCAATTAAAAACAATAGCAAGGCTTGCCATGCATGGCGCAATTAGTGAAAGGGTGCCAAATGTCGCGCGAATGAGCGTTCTTATTTCCTTGATGGATACATTATTGAATGGGGGTGGAATAATTATGTAAATAAAAACATCATCTGCTTCAAATGCTTAATATAAAAGGTACTGTACCAATTATGATGAAATTCGAGACAGTTAAGAATCATTTAAATCGGTTCGTAAGTCCCGGAGAAATGAGGTGACATAATCTGTGTTATGTTTTTTGTGAAGTCGATTAATAATTATAAGCAGTCAAATCCTATTCTCTGGAATAATACAATTTACATGCAAAATCTAAAAAAAGATACAAAAATAAATGTCTACCCTTAATTTACACGTTACTTGCATACCTTTTAGTTGCTTTTCAAATGTTTATTTTAAATTCTAACGAGCATTAAATAAAGATTAATTTGGCGCAGCAAAGTGATTGTATTTTTAAGGGCATGTCTGTAGCAATTATGTTCGAACGGAATTAAGGTAGAGTTCGCAGCTTATAAACATTTGCAGTAGGTCAATTTCATGATAGAGACTTTAAGATACTATAGCCGTGGAAGAACAGTACAACGATGGTCGATGACATCAATAAGTTTATAGGAAAGACCTGGCACAGATTGGCTCAAGACAGAGATGATTGGCGGAAGAGGGAGGATGCTTATGCCCTGCAGTAGGAGCGGATTGAGCTGTCATTGATTAAGATGATGATGATGAATAGAGACTGTAAGATTATGAAATATTTGAGGGTATGGTACCTAGAGATCTTACTGTATATTATGAGACAAATACTATCTCTCTCTCTCTCTCTCTGTTTGTGTGTGTTTTTACCACTTTTGACCATTATTAAATGACTTTCTCTAAATGGCAATAAAATATGGCATCTGGTTGTCGCCATATTGAATTATGATTACTGCCATGTATTAAGTAGCACTCGCAAAATTAATACAAATTGATTGGCGTAAGAATCATCAAAAGCGTGTTGACACTTGCTCTATACAGTGCCACATAGGAACAGACATCCATACCAATATATAAAAGTGAAACGTTGTCTGTTTGTTTGTTTGTGTGTTTGTTTCGAGAGCTTTCATGCGATAACGGCTGGACGGATTGTGATAAAATTTAGATTGGAGATAGCTTATACCCTGGAATAAAACGTAGGATAATTTTTATTGTAAGTTTCCATGGGAAAACTGGAAAATATTGATTACTCATTGTAAAGAATGTTTTTTATCACAAAATGGTCTTGGTTGTCATGGAAACGAAATAACAAGTTCGAAAAACATCAAGAGCATTAGTGCTATACGAATTAAAATATTTATGTCTATGGTGCTATACCCAATTTAACATTGGGTTTATCCTAGAAGAACATAGGATGCTTTTTCCCTCGATAAACAGTAGTCCGCGCGTAAGAAGTTGCGGTTGGGTAAACTAGTAATACATACATTTAAATCGTTATAGATCCTAAATGTTAATTCAAAATGAAAAATGGTAAGAGAAACTTAAGATGATTTTCAAATATCTATTCAATGATATCAGACTTAACATATGTAGATCGTCGCTTATATTTTCTATATTGCCTCTGATTGTCGCCATATTGAATTTTGAATAGCGTCATGTCTTTAGTAGTACTCGCAAGATTGACGAGTTTCAGATTGCGTGGACAGATTTTTCATGATTCTCACGATTGACGTGAGAATCATGAAAATCTGTCCAAGCAAATGGTCTATAGTGCCACAAAGGAACAGACATACATACATATATATGCTGATAAACACAATACCCTACACTGAGCCGGGTAATAAACATGACAAGAATTTATAGTTGACTGACTGATAACTACTGATATTTGCTTAAAATAAGTTTTAATAATATTGTAAAAGTACTCTGTATTCTCATTTCAATGTAGATCAAATTCGCTTTCCCTTACTACTTCTTGTATCCTAAGTGTTCTTACATTCCGAAGTTTTATTTAAGTTTTATAAGTAAAATTAGAAACATTTATTAAAAAATATTATGCAATAGCCATGTCATAGGACGGGCTATCACAATTAAATGCGTATACAACCTTTCATAACTGTGTTGTTTACCGTTTAGGAGTTCCGTAGTCAGGTTCCAACCCTGATTGCAGCAACCATGTCAAGGTAAAACTTAAAACCTGTTATTATAATAAAATACGTACACAAAATGTCAGTGCTGTTGACCGTTGAAGAGTTCCTGTATCCTGGAGCTAACCATGGAGGTCGATTCAGGTCATGCTTAACATAAAAGTACATTATCATTTTTTTTTTAAACATTATGTCAAGGAGTTGATGCCGGATCACCGCAAAAGAGGCTTAGCATCAGATTCTTTCGAATTGAGTTACTGCCCTCAATCCTGTATTGTAATTTCAAGAGTAGGGACTTGAAACGTTAATTCTCATTACACACGACTTGCTGCTTAATTGTTAAAATGTATAGTACTCAAAACCTTTATTGCCTTGTCGTGATAAATATCACGATTTTCCGTTCGGTACCCAACCGAATTCGCATATTTCTCACTGCGATAAAGTACAACCTACATTTGGAAATATTACTTGTTAATCCTTTGTCGTAATAAATTTTCAGAGGGTTCGTTTTATAGGGAATGAAATTTTGAATGGTCTCACTGTGAAAAGGTCCAATCTTCTTTAAATATTTGAAAAGGGTGAATTCGCTTCTTGGAAGGCTCCAATACAAGAGAATTCGAATATAACAGAGAAATTTGAAACTCTAGATCTATTTAAATAGTAACACGGCTACCGGTTTTGTTAAATTTACTAAAGATGTTTCGGTAAATACAACATAAACAATATTTTTTCAGTTGGTATTGTTTTGAACTCAACGAAAGTGCTAATAAACCCGAGTGTCAACAAAACTAATAAAAACAGGCAAAAATGTAAGTGAGAATAGTTGCTAACCAACTTTAAATCGTAATAGATCCATTTAGGATCTCAATCAAATGAATCGGAATGAAAAATGATAAGAGAAACCTTAAGATGATTTATCTATTCAATGATACTCCACTTAACATAGTTTGTCGATTTTCCCTTTTTACTTTTTCGCAATATGGCGTCTGGTTGTCGCCATATTGTAATTTGATGAAGTACTGTCAAGACTTTAGTACCACTCGATGGTACTAAAGACATGACAGAGCGATGGTAGCCTAACAGTTCAGCAGTGTAACTTAGAATCCAACGACCCCAGGTTCGGTCCTGGGCTCCGCACCAATGACTTTTCTAGGTTATGTGCGGTTTTCCATCGCGCCGTGCTTCCGTGTTGAGCTGTCGGTCCCGGCTGTTATTGATTAATAGCAGTCGTTAGGCCATGCCAGAGGCCTTCGGGCAGCCTGACAAACTCTGACACTAGAGACCAGCAGAACCTAATACGACAAACAAACAAAGTACCATTTGCAAGATTATGACTAATAGATTGACGTTGAATCATCAAAATTGGTCAACCCGTTAAGTCTTTATAGTGACACAAAGGAAGAAACATACTACATAGATACATTACCCTCCGCGCAGTCGAGTAAAAAGGCCAAATCAAGACAAATAAGGGTCCAATCAACATGGAAGGACGCGTTTGGTTTTAAATGTCATTGTAACTGAAAATTTGAACATCAACTCTAAAGTTTATATGTTCAACAGTACCCGAGGTCCCTTCACAAAGAGATCAGTGATCAGAGCTGAATGTCTTGGGAACTGTTGCACCGATTTCCATTCAAGGCTAAGAACCTTCTTGCCAATTTTCGCTATAAAATCTATATGCAAAAAATCTGTACAAAGATAATTGTAATGAGCAAAATAACATGAATATAACGTTTTTAAAAATCTGTCTGTCTGCTGGATGTATGTTCGGGCATCACTTAATTGCGGCTTTCAAAGTTGGATGGCTTAAGTTTTGGCTTAAAATCTGGTGCATCTCAATCCGATGAGTAGAACTCGAGCAATCGTTAAAAATCTTTTTACCCCACTACGGCAAAGCAACGGAAGGGTAATGAAGTTAACAGTCTATGTATGTATGTAGTTATGTATGTGGATGTTCCGCCTGCGTCGCCTCTATTGGTCCGATTTTGACAAGCGCGGCATCAATCGATTCGTCTTTAGGTACAGAGTGTCGTTGGCTATTGTTTTACTCGACTACTCCGAAGCAAAGGAAGGGTAAAGTGCTCAAACTAAAAAATTGGTCCGATTTTGACAAGCTAGGTATCAATCGCTTCGTTTCCATTTATAAAGTGTAGGCTATTTTATTTTATCCGACTACGGCGAAGAGCAGGCAGGGTTTTGTGTTCTTACTAAAAACTTGATCCTATTCTGCCTAGCGAGGTATCAATCGATTCGTCTTCATCGCAAGAGTGTCATAGGTTATTTTTACCCGACTGTAGTCGGGTTTTAGTTTTTGAACTTATGTCTTGGTGTCCGCTGATGAAACTATGACCTTAGTGTATGATATATTTGTTTTTTTGGTCCTAGAATAACACATAGAGTACAAAGCCGCAGGCTCAGCTACTTTTAGGTAATCCATACCAATATATAAAAGTGAAACGTTGTCTGTTTGTTTCTTTGTTTGGGGAGCTTTCACGCGATAACGGTTGGACGGATTTTGATGAAATTTGGAGTGGAGATTGCTTATACCCTAGAATAAAACATTTTATCCCGGAAAATTTAAAGTGTTCACGGGAAACCTGGAAAATGTTGATTATTCGCTGTAAGGAACGGTTGCCATAGAAACGAAATAACATGTCTGTCAAAAAACTTTAAGAGCATTGGTGCAGGTACAGCACTATTGCATTGGTTTTTAATATTCTAGAAGAACATAGGATGATTTGTTTCGCGATAAACTGTAGTCCGCGCGACGAAGTCGCGGGTGGAAAAGCTAGTAACTTATAATTCAAGAGAATGTTTATATCTAAAAACCCTCGTGCCTGGAGTGAGTAGGTTCTAATACTAAACACAGGAACGCAAAAATCACTGCCTGAAACTCAAACCTCGAGAGAAATGTTAGCCTCCTGAAAGAGCTGAAAAAAACTAATAATAAGAGACCGCAATAACCAAGCTGGGATATGCAGATAAATATGGCATGTTGCTCAAAAGGGTATAGGGATGGCGTTAAGTTCATAGGCTGAGCGAGCAGCGGGAAGTTTTTTTACCTGACTGAGCAGAGGGTGTTGTATATCAGACTATGTATGTATGTATGTATGTATGTATGTATATATGGATGTATGTCTGTTCCTTTGTGGCTATAATTATAGACAAAACGCTTTGACTTTGATTCACGTATGTTTGTATGTATGTGAGTTTATTTATTCCAGCATAACTTTTAAATACATGAACAGATTCAGATGTGTAGGGTATCGTTAGAATCCTTACATTCCCCCGAGTAAAATAGGCCATAATTTAAAAAAAAAAAATTGCGGCAGTATGACTCCATTTTCAAATGCGAAAAAATATATTATCTTCTAATTTTACAATATGGGTATCAAATTGAGGGCCTTGATAAGCACATTCCAACAGTAGGTACATCATTTATTGGCATATGTTTTATTTTTTGGCACGGCAGGAGTGTTTTTTTTTTAGCTTTAAAGCTAGTTAAGAGCGGCTCGTAAGAACGAGTACTAAGATAATTAATAGTAAAGACATGACAGTAATCAAAATTTATTATGACAACAACTAGACGACATATTGTGGAAAAGAAAAAAATTAAGTCGATGAACTATGCCAAGTGGGGTATCATTGAATAAGTATTTGAATGTCATCTTTAGGTTTCTCTTATCGTTTTTTATTTAGAATGACCATTTAGGATCTATAACGATTTAAAGTTGGTTAGCAACTATTCTCACATAAATTTTTGCCTTTTTTAGTTTTCTTCGCAGTCGGGTTTTTTGTGAACGTGCTTGATCGTGCTTTTTGTTGCTTTGCACGTGTGCAAACTTTTACCTTATCAACGAATGTTTCATCCAAATTTCAAATCTTTAGTTCCACTGATTTATGATGTGAATTCGTTGTCTGTCTGTCAGTCAGTATGTCACGGTACCCCCCGACGAAAAAGTGAGGTTTTCTTTCGCACTGTTCCTCGGAGGGCAAGTTAAGCTGTCGATCCCGGTCGTTATTGATTTATAGCAGTCGTTAAGCCATGTTAGAGGAATTCGGGCGGCCTGACAAACTCTTACGCCAGAGTCCAGCATTACATCATACAACAAACAAACAAAAACCAACGAAAACCTGCACAGGAGACAAACTCAAATGTCGCTTTACAACTTCCAATGAAATCGCTCACCTATCGCACCATCGCCTCTTCCTTTCTAGGGATTTCGTATATTATTTGATACAACACACATTTACTATGTGCTAGTATATATGTATACCAACCAACAGATCCGCAAGTGTATACTGGGATATACAATATACATAAGTGACGTGTCCCCTTACTATGAAGGTATGTTATTCCTTTGGGGATATCTTGAAAGGGATGATATTACTTTCTGGTTATAAGATTATTTGTACACTAGTGACTCGCCCCTGCTTTGCACGGGTATCGCTCGCACCGCAGCATTTTTCGTATTTTAATACACGTCGTCACTGCTAAAAAAATGCGCCACTAAGCGTAATATAAAATCTCGAGCAACAACGATCGTGGTGTTTTTGACCATAGACAACTGCAATATTAGTCACATAATTGACAGACTTGTTATTATTTGGTTTCCATGGCAACATGTCATTCCATTCTGTATTTGGGTCACATTATTGAAATTTTCGTCGGGACCTTTAATTTTTTGATTAATATAACCTTGGTCATGTTACTCGTTGATAATGTAGCTTTTTATAGGTGAAAGAATTTTTCAAATCGGTTCAGTTTTTTTTTTTAGTTTATCCATTACAAACAAACAAACATATAAACTATCAAATCTTTCCTTTTTATAATATTAGTGTAGACTAGCTGCGCTCTACGTCTGCGCCCACAAATTTCTCGTTATCCTTTTAAAAACATAGATATTTTGGTCACTGTAGTAAATATAACAATATCCCGTTTCTGTTAGGGTATGCCTCTTCCGCGAGAGTCTGCCTGGGAAAGTACTACACCTTTGCCAGATGTTCAACCGCCAAGCAGTAGTGTGTAAACATTTCTGGGTTTCGGTTTGAATGGCAATGTTTCCAGCGGAATTACTGGGCAATGATACTTAAAAACAGCAGTGCAGTGACTTTGCGAGAATTTGCAGCCAAAGATCTGCGACTGAGGCACTGCAACTGTTATGGGCAGGCGGGACGCTTACCATCAGGCGAGCGACCTTACACAAAGGAATTAAAAAGCGGTTGGCCGTTTGATCGTGAAAGCCGTACAAACAGACTAACAAAACACCGATCAAGTACTTGTCATGTCGCTTAAGGTAGGGTATGTAGCTAAGCCAATCACTAAAATAAAGAATATATTAAAAAAAACTAAAAAACACGCTTTAATGCCATTAAACTGAAATAAAAAATAAATTTCAACTTAACAATAAAGTGATTAACGGGAAAATTAATGTCAGTGAAATTAGTACAGTAGTCTTTCGAGAAAAATAGTTTCTTTTAGTTAATCCATTTGATTTTGTGTTTATATTGCCTCAAATCTCTAAGGTTTATATAAGCCGATTTGGATGGTTGTTGTTTTATTCAAAAGGATAGACTTTCAATGTCGTTATAAACTTCATTAAAATTGGTTCAGTCATATGTTTTTTAGTTATTAGCTCTTAATCCATTTGAAGTCGATTGTTTGTACCATGGTATTTTGTATAGCACTTGTTATCGTTATAATTTTGTATAGCACTTGTTATCGTTATAATTTTGTATAGCACTTGTTATCGTTATAATTTTGTTGTAATTTAATACTTACCTAAGTAAAGACCAGGTTTTTTTTAAACTGTGTTTGAAGATATAAATGGGTATGCATCTCACACAATAAGTCTACTTTAGAACCCAAAATTTTGTAAAGGAGAGACAGTTTTCGTCCGTTAGTTACGTCCTCCTCTTGGCCACCATTCCGCCACTGCCCTTGTCCATCTGCCATCATCTCGTCTCGCCAAATGCCCTGCCCACCCCCACTTCAGCTTTGTGATCCGTTTCCCTACGTCCACGACTTTTGTCCTACGCCTGATCTCGACATTTGGGATTCGGTCCACGAGCGAAGCCGAGCATGGCACGCTCCATCGCCTTTTGAGCTACTTTTATTTTGTGTATGTACTCTTTGGTGAGCGGTCATTCTCACTAGATATACGCTTAATAAAATCACAGAAAAACAAGAAAACGCAGGCATAACCACAGGCTGCAGCCAGTCTCAAATAAAAGCAGATAATAAAATCACGAATCAAATAAAAAGAGATTTATTGCGAAAGACTAAATAGAAAAAAGTAAGGGTGAAGAAAAACAGGATAATATTCTACGTGAACATAATACTGATGCAGACTGTAATGCCATTTGAATGATAAGCAGTGATGATAATGCCAGTCGCGGTATTAACCTACTTAAGGAAAGGGTCGCGCCCGTTTTACCAAAAACATTTTGTAATCTTAAAAGATTTGCCCATTGTTGTTTAGTTTTTTTCTTTATCTATTCATCCTAGAGGTTTACCTAAATTAAGTACTAGCTTTCCCGCCCGAGACTCGTCCGCGCGGACTACTGTTTTTCGCGAAATAAAACATCCTATGTTCTTCTAGGATATTAAAAACCAATGCAAAAGTAGGAATAGCACCAATGCTCTTGATGTTTTTTGACAGACTTGTTATTTCCTTTCCATGGCAACCGTTCCTTACAGTGAGTAATCAACATTTTCCAGTTTTCCTGTGGAAACTTTCAATTTTCCAGGCTAAAATGTATCCTATGTTTTATATTCCAACGTATAAGCTAACTCTATTCTAAATTTCATAAAAATCCGTCCCGCCATTATCGCGTTAAAGCTCCCCAAACAAACAAACAAACAGACAACACTCCACTACCTATGGTCCTGAAATAACACATAGGCTACAACCCAGAGAAATGACTAGTATCATAATACAATTCAACAAAAATCGGGACTGCCATGCCTCCCACTGCTGCTGAGCCACAGAATAAATAATAGTAGTACATAGCCGAGCGTAAAAGCGAGCAAGCTTCGTCAAGTCTTCCCATCGTCCATACCACAGTGCCTAAAAACAAAAGTCTTCAATTAGTGCGTCCTACCAGTCATGACCCAAGGAGCCGAAAGTGGACACTCACGGTCAAACTAGTCCACAAAATTAAGGTCGCTCAGCGAGCTATGGAGAGAGCTATGCTTGGAGTTTCTCTGAAGGACAAGATAATGCAGATATCCGACGGAGAACCAAGGTAACCGACATAGTTCAAAAGATAAACAAACTGAAGTGGCAGTGGGCTTGTCACATCTTTCGAAGAACCGTTGATCGTTGGGGTAGACGAGTTCTCGAGTGGAGACCACGTTTAGGCAAACGTAGTGTAGGAGGTCGCCCTGTGGCGAAAAGCGGCTGGAAGACAGTAGGTGAGGAGAGCTGAAGACCGAGCTCAATGGCGTGCATTAGGAGAGGCCTACGTCTAGCAATGGACAAGTATAGGCTGATGATGATGATGATAGCCGAGCGTAGGTATATCACGTGACCGTTTATCTTTGCTAGTACTAATCGAACCTTCTGTGCTTTTATCCGACTGAGCGGAGAATATTGTTTTATCAGCCTATCTATGTATGTATGTCTGTTCCTTTGTGGCACTATATAAACCAAACGCGTGGACCGATTTTGATGATTCCTACGGCAATCTATTTGGATTAATCGTGCGAGTGTCACTAAAGACATGACAGTAATCAAAATTCAATATGGCGACAACCAGAAGCCATATTGTGGAAAAGGAAAAAATTAAAGTCCACGAACTAAGGTATCACTGAATAGTTATAGTAGTTATAATAGTTAGTTATTTGAAAATTATCTTTAGGTTTCTCTTGTATTTTTTTTAGGATTTGTTACGATTCAAAAAAAGCGAATGTAAGCGAGAATGGTTGCTAACCAATAGCAACCATTCTCGCTTACATTTCCACCTATTTAGTTTTCTTCACAGTCGGGTTTTTATTCGACTGCCCAAAAAAGGAAAAAAAGAAGACTGTTTTTAGGATTTATGTATGTATGTATGTGAGTTTATGTATTCCACCTGAACAGATTTAGACGAATGGGGTATCTTTAGAATCCTTACATCCACCCAAGTTACATAGGCTATTTTTTTTTTGGAAAAATTCAGTATGGCGGCATTTCACAATATGGGTATCAAATTGAAGGCCTTGATAAGCACATTCCAACAGTATATAATTTATTGGCATAAACTCTTTTTTGGCAGGACGGGCGTGTTTTTTTTTTCTTTTAAGCTAGTTATTTGTGAAGGTGCTTTACCGTTCTTGTGTATTTTGTGGTTATTACTTTGTTTGATAGATCTATACCAGCCATACTAATATTAAAAAGCTGATAGTACCTCTGTCTCTGTGTCTGTCTGTGTATTAACCTTTTCATGAATAATAGACTGAACCGATTTTGATGAAATTTTGTATAGTGATAGTTTAAACCCTAGGAAAGGATATAGAATACTTTGTTAAGTTGCGGGCAAATGCTAGTCTATACTAATATAATAAAGAAAAAAGTTTTTTTTTGTATGTTTGTTTGTGTGTTATTGATAAACTCAAAAAATATTTAACCGATTTTTAAAATTCTTTCACCAATAGAAACCTGCTTTATCAGCGAGTAACATGGGCTGACCTTATATGTTTTTACAATTTTTCAAGTATAATAAAGATATTATGCCAAAATATACAGAATGCTTCATTTTCCATTAAATTATTTCCCTAATAAGTGCTTATTAAACGAACAATTACCAAAATTGGCAATTCATTTTAAAACAAATTGGAATCGGGTATTCGGTGGAATAAATTTATTTGACTAATAAATTACTTAGATAAAGAATATCGAAGGTTTAATCGACTTGGGTTGAATATTTCGGTTTCTAAGAGAAAATTTTGGATTTTTTAATGTAATTTTTGTAGATTAGTTGATGCTATTTTTGATATTTCGAGATGAGTAGGTATTTACATCAACTGTAAATCACGACTCTCATGTAAACTCGATAAAAAATATATATTATGATATTAATATTGATATTGACATTAAAGCAGTATGTCTATACTTATAATAAAGCAGTAATTACCAAAAAAACTGTGCAAAGAAGGTTGTTAAAAAGAAAAGGTCTAGAATACCTAACAAGTATGTAACATTTTTAACATACAGACTCACAAGTGTCTGTTTGACTGTATATTCGATCGCGCATAACGTATAAACTACTGAACCCATTGCTATGCGGTTTTCGCGGTTGGATAGCTTAGGTTTTGACTTAAACCTGGTGTACTTGGTATGTCAATCTGATGAAAATAATTTGAGCAATCGATAAAAACCATTTGACGTCTGAACAAAGTTTGACTTTGGTACTTTTGGTTCTGGAATATCACAGGATCTTTATATCCCATAAAAATGATCACGCGGGCGAATACGCGGGCACAACTAATACTATATAAATATATTATGTTACCGGCTAGGTGGAGCGATGATATACGCAAGATGGCTGGCGGCGGTTAGAAAGAAAGAGCCGAAGATCGCTGTGGTGTGCTTTGGCAGACTTCGGTGAGGCCTATGGCCAGCTGAGCTGTGGACTGATATGGGCTGATTATGATGATGAGCTCTTGGTATATGGAATCCAAAAGTGTGCAGTACGTACCCCGAGTAACATAGTTTTTTTTAATTCAATATGGCGGCAATATGGTTCCATTTTAAAAAGGTTTTTTTTTTCTTTTCGATATTTACAATATAGGTATCAAATTAAAGAACTTGATAAGCACATTCCGACAGTATATAATTTATTAGCATCAGTTCTTTTTTGGCAGGGCAGGAGTGTTTTTTTAGCAATTTAGCTAGTTATTAATTTAACAAATTAATAGCTTGTTTTTAAATATTAGGTTAGGCTCATTATTCATTAGCTTGTTTTTAAATATTAGGTTAGGCTCATTATTCATTAGCTTGTTTTTAAACATTAGGTTAGGCTCATTATTAATTAGCTTGTTTTTAAATATTAGGTTAGGCTCATTATTCATTAGTTTATTTTTAAATATTAGGTTAGGCTCATTATTCATTAGCTTGTTTTTAAATATTAGGTTAGGCTCATTATTAATTAGCTTGTTTTTAAATATTAGGTTAGGCTCATTATTCATTAACTTCTTTTTAAATATTAGGTTAGGCTCATTATTCATTATCTTGTTTTTAAATATTAGGTTAGGCTCATTATTCATTAGCTTGTTTTTAAATATTAGGTTAGGCTCATTATTCATTAGCTTGTTTTTAAATATTAGGTTAGGCTCATTATTCAATGAGCCTGACCTAATATTTAAAAACAAGCTATTAATTTCGGTTATTTTAGATTATATAATTTTGTTATAATTATAAATCATTACCACAATGTAAAGCAGCTTAAATATCATTGTAAGTTTAACAGAGAAGTGTTTCGGTCCTCAGATGAAACTTATCAAAGGCTTGAGTTCCCATCAAAGGAATTACAAATTCCTGATCTTAAAGCTTTGGAGTGGTAAGTTTTAGAGACTGATAAAATTAGATCGTTAAAAACCGCCAAGTACGTGTCGGACACGCATAAACTTAGGTTTCCGTTGACAGGATCCTAAGCTTCCCAACTATGAAAACTGCATTGCAATCGATCTAGTAGTTTTTACGTAATACGCCAACAAAACTATTCTTACGTTT
This sequence comes from Alsophila aescularia, assembly GCA_946251855.1. Lineage (NCBI taxonomy): Eukaryota > Metazoa > Arthropoda > Insecta > Lepidoptera > Geometridae > Alsophila > Alsophila aescularia. Next base: position 55,247,713 of record OX276373.1, read on the forward strand.
GGATAATGTTTCTCAATATGTTTTTTTCAGAGTTGACGCATATATAGCGTTATCTTGGTTATATCTCGTAAACTAGTGTCAACCGTTTTCAACCGACTTCAAGAGGAGGTTTTCAAATCGACCCGTATGTTTTTTTTTGTATGTATGATACTCGATATCTCCGGCAATTGTGGATCGATTTCAAAAATTATTATTTTTTTGGTTAGTTTATGTCTCAGGAGTACCTAATCCTATTTAAATTTCATGAAAATATTTCACTTAGAGTGGAAAATTAGGGGATGACAATTTTATTAACTTTCACCCACTTTATGACACGATATCTCCGTCAAATGTGGATCGATTTTGAAGTTTTTTAAATAGAATTGAGTACATGGTCCCATGTATATAATTTGGTGAAGATTTGATAAAGACCTTTGGAGATACAAATGAACTCCTCATTGGATAACAGCAAGTCTCTTGCGATTGCTGCAATCGCTTGTTCATGTATTGTTCACGCCACTCAAAATAGGGAAATAAAATAAACTTATAAGAAGAAGTAAAATCCAACTTCAAAATGAATAAAATAATCTTAGGTGGAAAACAGTTAAAGAAGTCGGTGCCCAATTTTCTTAAATCTAACCAAATCAACAGTACCAACTTTCTTAACTGTTTCCCATATAAGATTATTTTATCCATTTTGATGTCAGTTTTCCTTTTTTTTTAAGTTTTGAATCGAAGAAACTACATTTCGCGGATATTCTTTCGAGGGTGTTGACTGTTCACATTCACTGAACAGACTTAGTGTAATAGATCTTCGCAGTAATGCCATTTACTCACTGATTGTACCCCTTGGTATATCAATCCGTGAGAGATGTACCTATAAAAATAATTGTGAAAAGTTCCTCAAGTAAAACTTTGCATAACCTGAAAGTAAAAAGGTACATAATAAAATCTATTTTTATTACTGAACCTAAATAATCTGTATACTTTCTCCTCCAGTTTTTTAATTACTTCATTCTGAGAATGGTTGACCTTTCTGCCTTCAGTAGGAAAACAAGATCATAATTTGTTTGCTTGAAAGTTTACCTTGATTTCTGTTAGGTACTGCCTGAAGTATTATGAAACTTTGAGGCTTATATTTGATGCCCGCGTTGTAATTTATCGGAGTAAAAAGTACCCAATGTGTTATTCAAGAACCTAAAATACCAATATTCCAAATGAGATCAAATTTCCTTCAGATTGTGACGATGTCAAACCTCTTTCATCAAAATCATACCTTTTTGATAGTTTGTCTATATTAATTCTAAATTCAAATAACCCATATTGATTGGATTAGCAAAAACTGGAATTTGACGAAATAATATGTTATAAAATATGTACCTAAATAAGTGTATTACATCTGGAGTCCTTTAAATATATATGATAGTACTTTCGTTCGTGGTTGTTTTGATCCGTATTGTTGAAGCACGAAAAGTCTGTGATAATAACAATACTAGAGCCCCAAGGGTACACTCTTACCAAATATATTAAATTGGGAGATGACTAAATAGAATAGTCGAGTGCAAGATCTCTGTTTATGAACATCTCCGAGTGCTCCTAATTGTTCCTGTACTTTTATGTTGTCCACTGAGGTTTGGTCCCTGTCAAAAAGATTTTCATAATTTGCTCGGCTTCTACTCATCGACACGATTGAGATATGCAGTACACCAGATTTTAAGTCTAAATGAAAACTATCCAACAGCGAAAACCGTATTTCAATCGGCCAAGTAGCTTTTCCGTGATGTGCGAACAAACATCCAGACAGACAGAAAGACACGATTTTGAAAAACCTTATATTCTTGTTCTGTAACTCATTTTAAAGGCAATTTTCTTCCTAATTTCTTCTTTGCACAGAGTTTTTCAACTAACTGCTTTATTGACCGAGCGAGCACGTAGCGCGAGCGAAGCGACTCCGTTTTAGCTTAGGCAAAAATGCTTTCGTATGTCCGGATCTCTATTCTCCTCTACATGTCGCATTTCTCAACCTATATCTAGACAAAAGTTGGTAGGTATACAGGTTAAACGAATTTTAACTATATTTTATTTTAACTGTACTTATAACTAGTGGCTCTGTGAGCTGTAGACCTCGCGAGTACAAACTTTTGCAACAATCTAGCAGTGTACAGTAGCGCCACCTAGGTACCTTATTGTAAAACTAACATTAATAACCAAGGTGCTCAATCAATCCCTACCTAGTAGGTAAAGGGCTGATTGCACTGCTAGAAACCTATATCTAGCAATTTACTGCATTTCGAGGAGCGGTTCTGCTCATCACGCCGAAGATCCTCATCAGATCCTCACCAATTTTTTATGAAACCAACTTAAAGTTACTAACTTTCTAATAAAAAAGAACCATCGAAATCAAATCTAATAAAGCGGAGATATTCAGTAGGCCCCTTTTCGCCCCTATTTGGGGGAAGTGCCCCCAAATCCAAAATCTCAGACGATCAAGAATTCTAAAAATTCGTTTAACTGTAAGCCAAGTTTCGTCTAGATCGATTGAGAAATGCGACCTGTAGAGGAGAACAGAGATCCGGACATACGAAATTATTTTTGGCCATATTGAAACGGAGACGCTTCGCGCTCGATCGGTCAATTATAAAAGCTAATGTAACTATATCTGCTTGTCTGTTACTTTTTACCAACTAAACGGCTGAACTTATCGTGATGAAACTCGGTATGGATATAGTTTGAACCACGGGCAGGACATGGGATACATTTTATTGCGAATAACTGTAGGCCGCGCAGATAAAGTCGCGGGGGTATATATGTTTGTTACCATCTTGCTACGGCTGAACCGATCTGGATGTAGTTTGATAAGGAAATAGTGTGCATCACGAGGAGGCTAATAAAAACAAAAATAGGTAAATATAAAAAACATTAAAAATAAGAGGTTTTATGCAGTAGCCGTGTGATGGGGAAACTTAAACCGGGCTATCACAATTAAATGCGTATACTTCGTGTCTATGCTGTTAACCGTTGAGGCATTCCCTAGTCAGGGCCCTACCCTGAGTGCAGCAACCATGTCAAGACTAAACTTAAAACCAGCTATAATAAAATGCGTCCACAAAATTTCGTGAGTGCTGTTAAACTTTGATGAATTCCTTTATCTGGAGTTAATCCTGGATTCATGTCATGCTTCTTAGAACAATGCATTATCATCGGAGCTGAACCAACATCCAGAACTCCGTAGGATAAGAGGAAGTGGTTCGAATGAATTAAAATGTTTAACCTGAGCTAGCAATATTTGACCGAAACAAACTAACATATTTTGCAAGTTAAACAAAACATTTTAATAAATTTTGGCGACTTTCGAACCATTCCCTATAATAATTAAAATCAGTTAAAACTGACCAAAACTGACAGCACTAAATTTCCTAGTCAATAATATTACAAGCTCGGTGGGTTTTGACCCTACAAACAGGCGAGATAGACCAGCAATATATCTTCCTGAAGGAATGAAAACGAGTACATGTTATTAATGCCCTTGGAATATAGTATACGGTACCCCTGGGGGCGGGGCTGGTATTGTATCCTCGTGTTTTGTTGTCGGCCTTATTGTTTACTGAATTTCATATTGGCAACTTTGCCCACTTTTTACGATGTCAAAAATGGGGTTTAATATTATAGTATCTAGTTTTGCCCGCTTTTAAATGATGTCAAAAAATAGGATGTACCTTTTTTTTCTACAGAAAAAATAATATACAATGGTGTTTTTTGCAAGACTGCCCAAAAAATGCGTGTAATGTTTTTAGGATTCATGTATGTGTGTATATGAGTTTATTTATTCCGCCATAACTTTTAAATGCCTGAACAGATTTAGACGTATGGAGTATCGTTAGAATCCTTACACCCCCCCCCCCCCCCCCCCCCCCGAGTAACATAGGCTATTTTCTATTTTCAAGTGCGAAAAAAATCTGTATTTTACCTAATGGCTAGCAAATTGAAGGCCCTGATATGCACATTCCAATAGTATGTAATTTATTGCCATAAGTACTTTTTCGCCAGGGTAGGCGTGTTTTTTAGCTTTTAAGCTTGTGTTGGTATTTTTGTCCTGTTTTTGCCCGTTCCAAAATATTTGATGAAAATGTATTTGAGTAGATTTTATGTTCGGTTTATGACATTTGAAGAAATTAAATTAAGTTCAGGGGATGTCCGAATCGGAACTTCTGCATTTATTATAAGAACTGCAAAGGAGTGGATTGCTCTGCCCCGTTCCGGTAAAATATAACCCAGGTTATTGTTATTGGTTCCAAGTCAAGAGTGAATAGGTATCTACTAGGTAAGCATAGCACGCTTTGTTGGGAAGAAGTCGAAATACAGCATGAAACGAGTAAAGCAAACTGAATAGATGCTCAAAGTGACATATTATGAATTTGACCTTTCAGGGATAGCGACGAAATAGCTAATGTGACGATAGTCATCGCATCATCATCAAACGGTTATTGTGACATATGACGGGCATTTTTTTGAGAAATTATGAGTACCTATTATAACCATGTACTTAGTACATTATTTTATGTCTTATCATTTTTTTGGCAGCGCACGACAAATATTAAAAAAAAACAGCTTAAGTTACTTGCTGATAATGTAGCTTTCTATACATGAAAGAATTTTTAAAATCGGTACTGTACTTTTTGAGTTCATCCATAACAAACACACATAAAAAAATCAAATGTTTTCTCGTATTAGTGTAGATCACACTGACACTTTCATGCCACTACATCAAATCACAGTCTAAAATCTCCCCACTCCATAAAAATGGGGAATTTCCCAAACAAGCAATTTAAACTCCCAATATCCATTGCCGTCAGTAGTATTAGTCAAATGTCAATAAAAGGATCGTGACCTTTTTACCACCTTCCACCACTGGGGTAGCCACCCCCCACAAATGTAATGGCAGTGTGGGTGTTCCTGAAAAGTGGCATGCACACAAAAAGCTGCAAGTATGCATATGTTCCGGTAAGTCATATTACTACATATACACTAATATTATAAAGAGGAAAGATTTGATTGTTTGTTTGTAATGGATAAACTCAAAAAATACTGAAATGATTTTAAAAATTATTTCAAGCTACATTATCAGCGAGTGACATGGGCAGCAATACATTTTTCAAAAAATTAGAGAGATTAGATTAAATCCCTATGAAAATTGCAATAATGTAACCCAACGTATCAAACATACAGAACGGAATGACGTTGCTATGGAAACGAAATAATTATAATTTTGTCAAGTACGTGAGTACTAATGCAGTTGTCTATGGTCAAAAAACACCACGATCGTTGCTACCAAAGAGTTTGAATTACGCTTACTGGCGTATTTTTTAGAAGTTATACGGGTATAAAAATGCTAAAAGTGAGAAAAATGCCGCGGTGTAAGCACTACCCGTGCGAAGCTGGGCGAGTCACTAGTCTTAAGTTTAACTAAAAGTATTGAAAACTAAATCTAACTGTTATAAGTGAACTATTTTAAGATAAGTAGCTGTCAAAGCGCTATATTCTGTATTTATTATCTGTCTAAGGTTGACAGAGGCTAAGTAATTGGTTCTTAGTACTCATCATACCAACCAACAATTCAGTTTAGAGTGGGTTTTACAAATGTTTAAACTGTATTACAGTTAGAAGGCATCTTAGCTAAATCGTTATAATTTTACACATCGTCACGATCATCATCAGTGATGGTAGCCTTATGGTTCAATAGTGCAACTTAGAATCCAACAATACCGGGTTCAATCCTAGGCTCCGCACCAACGATTTTTCTAAGTAATGTGCGGTTTCCATCGGTCCGTGCTTCGGAGGGCACGTTAAGCAGTCGGTCCCGGCTGTTATTGATTAATAGCAGTCGTTAAGCCATGTCAGAGGCCCTCGGGCGGCCTGACAAACCCTGACACCAGAGAGCAGTAACTAACTCATACGACAAACAAACAAACATCATCCATCATCCATCATCATCATCATCATCAGCCTGTGTTCGTTCACTGCTAGACATAGTCCTCTCCCAATGAACGACACAGAGCTCGATATTAGGCTCCTCTCTTCCAGTTTCTGCCGGTCGCCTTCCGCAGGTCGTCTTTCAACCTGCCAGGACGCGGCCTCTTCTCGATGACATAATAATAATACCATAGATACATTTAAAATCAAAAATAAGATCGGCTTACATTAGGTACAAAATTTACGGCGGCGACCTATGACCGTAAACTTTTGCTTATCAGTTGAGAAACTCTAATTTTTTATCGTGTTTTTTTCTGTTTTTAACCACCGAACTTCAACAAGAGTGCTACAAGTACTTGGTGTTTATGTTCTACTCACTACTGTATCATTGTGTGTATCCGTGTGTCTGTCTGTGGCATCAGCCCCCAAACCCATTTGAATTGCGGTTTTTTTCTGTTTGAATGTTGATGTGATCGAGATGGTTCTCAGCTTTCATAGGCACCCGCCTATGAACCTAGCTCCCAAACGAATGCACCGATTTTGATTCGGTTTTTTTAATGTTTGAAAGCTATGCGATCGAGATGGTTCTTAGCCATATTGGGGGAGTGGGTCGGGGGTTATATAAATTTTGAATTAGTTTTCGTCTTAGTTTTAATTTGTAAGTGGTGGATAACCTTAGTCTGAACAGAAGCCAATGTTTTTAATTACATCTAACTGTAGAAAAGTGAAGACTTTTTTAACGTTGGTTCTGTTATTCAAAAGGTCACTGGACTCTTGGTCTCCTTTTACCATTGATCAACGCATCTTCCCCGAGCTCCCATACTGTTCCTATGTTGCCACCCCAATGAAGTATTCCCCGTGCGTCGCAAAGCAGGTATTTCACCTTTATATTGATAGGCCGAGCCGAATTTTAAATTGTTATCATCGTATTAAATGGCGAATAGCTTTTTGACTTGACAGTTTGAGATATCGCCTCGTTTTTTATTCGGGTGTGAGGCGGGAGTGATTGACTGAAGTAGGGAATCTAGTGACAGCTGATCTCCAGTGATGTAGGTAGGTGGTAAAAATTAGATGAGGCTGTAAGTTGAATCAATTTAAGATAGTTAGGATGTTTTTTAGCGGATTGAAAAATAAACCTACTGGAATTCATTGATAGCTAGTGACTCGCCCCGGCATCGCACAGGTAGCGCTTGCTAGCGGCATTTTTCTTACTTTTAATATTTTAAAAACCGTCCTTACTCCTAAAAAAAAGGGCAGTATTTCAAAATCTTTGGCAGCAATGATCTTGGTGCTTTTTGACCATGGACAACTGCATTATTACTCAGCACGTACTTGACAGACTTGTTATTATTTCGTTTCCATGGCAACATGTCATTCCGTTCTGTATGTTTGATACCAAAACCGTACCGTTCTGTGTGTTATTTTTTGACCTTGGGTTAAATTATTGCAATTTTCGTAGGGACCTCTAATTTTTTGAAAAATAAAATACTGCGCATGTTACTCGCTGATAACGTAAGTTTCTACAGTGAAAAAAATTATAAAATAAGCCCTGAATTTTTTAAATTTATCCATTACAAACAAACATACAAAAATACAAAAAATCAAATCTTTCCTCTTTATTACATGACTCCCTAAAAAAAGGAGTGTAATGTTTTTAGGATTCATGTATATTTGTATGTATGTGAGTTTCTTTAATCTACCATAACTTTTAAATGCCTGAACAGATTTAGACGTATGGGGTATCGTTAGAATCCTTGCATCCCCCCGAGTAACATAAGAAGTCAATATCATTTTTGAAAAAAATAATGTCAGTACAGCTTCATTTTCATGGCGAAAAAAACTTCTTGTTTTACAATGTGGTTATCCAATTGAAGGTCTTGATAAGCACATTCTAACAGTGTATAATTTATTGCCTTAAGTTCTTTTTTGGCAGAGCAGGCGTATTTTTTTGCTTTAGTGTAGATAACTTCATTGATTCTAAGTGATGTATGAAGCTCGCCCACGAATTAGCCCACAAACTATTCCTAAGAAAGGACCCGTCCCACCCTCGGCTGACACCAACCGTTCAAGTCACAAGTGGGACGGGTATAGATTACTGCAAAGTTGACCAGCCGCAAATTAGAGCCGTTTGACTCGGCGATCAATTGTCTTTGATGCGAGCTACTCGGAACTCCTGTCTCAAGTTTGAGGTTTGCTTGAGTGTTTGAGGAGGGTCGGTCTTTAGCGGCCATTTTTGGAGACTATTAAGGACTCATTTGTATAAATGTAGGTATCAATAATGACCCGTTATTATGAAACTTGCTGTGACCGAGGCTTTGCCCGCGTGGTCATTTCATGTATAAGTAGCCCACATGTGTTATTCCAGTACTAAAAGTACCTATAAAGTACAATATGCTACATGTTTTCAAAATTTGTTCAGCCGTCAAATAGTTTGTTATCGATTGCTCGGCATCTAATCAGCGGATTAAGATACCAAGTACCCCAGTTTTTAAGTCAAAGTCTAAGCTATCCAACAGTGACCGCATAGAAATCGGTCCAGTTTTTTTTACGTGATGCGCGAGTAAACTTTTAGACAAACAAACAAACAGACAGAATCGACTTAAAAAAACTTGTTCCGTAGCTTATTTTAAGTACCCTATACCATATTTTAATTATCATACCATTTTTAATTATCTTCCTTGTATAGACTTTTTCGTACATATTGCTTTATTATACATATAGATATGAGACTTAATCTTTCGTAGCCCAGAAAAAACAGTACGTATTGTTCTTTCTTTGTAAAAAAAATACAAATTAGGATGATATCAAAATCATATATAATGAGAATATAACTAGCTTATAAGCTAAAAAACACCAAAAAAATATATACTGTTAGAATGTAGCAAGGCCTTCAATTTTAAACAAATACTGATTGTAAAATTCGAAGTTTTTTTTGTAATCATGCTACATTGCAGCCATAATTTTTTTAAGTTATATACATACTATGTTACTCGAGGGATGTAAGGATTCTAACGATACCTCATACGTCTAAATATGTTCAGGCGATTAAAAGTTATGGTGGAATAAAGAAACTCACATACATACATACCTACATACAAACATAGGTACACGAATCCTAAAAATAATACACTCCTTTGTTTTGGGCAGTCGTGCAAAAACATAAAGATTTAGCGTACACCAATCCCAGAGTAATAGCTCGCAGAAACCAACAACATCAGTAAAGCCTTGTTTTTTTTAGTTATCCTGTTTCAGAAAAAAAAAACACGTTTATTAATCAGCAGAAATCTACTCAAACGATACCGTGTGTATAGAAATTCGATCTTAAACTGAAGCATCTTTGCAAATCAATGAAAAGTTAATAACAGGAATTGATGAATTTTAGATTTGAACGACTTAAGCATACCTATAGTAAACTAGTTTTCCCGCCCGCGACTTCGTAAGCGCGGACTACAGTTTATCGCGGAAAAAAGCATCCTATTTACTTCTAGGATATTACAAACCAATGCAAAAGTAGGTATAGCACCCAATGCTCTTGATGTTTTTTTCAGACTTGTTATTTCGTTTCCATGGCAATCACATTCTGTGATGGCAAACCGTTCCTTACAGTGAATAATCAACATTTTCAAGTTTTCCCGTGGAAATTTTCAATTTTCCGGGATAAAAAGTATCCTATGTTTTATTCTAGAGTATAAGCTGTCTCCATTCTAAATTTCATCAAAATCCGTCCTGCCGTTATCGCGTGAAAGCTCCCCAAACAAACAAACAAACAGATAACGTTTCACTTTTATATATTGGTACGGATGGATAATAAAATAAGTAAAAATATCATTCTAATTATAAAAAAAATATTTCTCAAAGTAGGCTACGCCCCATGATTTTATTTAATTTTTTAGCTCTCAGTACATACAAAACCGATAAACTTAAAAAAACTTATTTTGTTTTCGAGATTTTAGTATTTTGTTTAGTTATTTCTAAAGTGTAGTGTTGTACTTGTCTACATTACTTGCCATTTGATATATGGGTATCAATAAAGTAAAATTTCAATTATGTACTGTAAGGCGTGGTTTGACGGGCTGTCAGGTCAGGAATGACGTGCAGGTGAAGCGAAGAAAATACGTAGTTCGTATAAGTTACGTATATTTATTTATGCAGAATAGGTAGATCTAGATAAGATATGCGCAGAGCAGAGTAATTCGATATCAACCGGACAATAGGCAATTCAATAGACAACTTCCAGTCGCAAGGGCTTGAGAGCTGGAGGTCAAGTGCTGAGGCAAAGTGCTAAAGCTAGTGTGACTGTGAGCCGAATTTGGAGGAACTGATAAGATTTGAATTTAGCAGGTCCCTTGGTTGCAGTGAATGAAATGCTTGCGTGCTTTAACGTCAATCAGCGCCATCTAGTTAAATCGGAGAGGGAGAACCTTGATGCGTTTGGTTTATGCGCTTTGTTGTTGATGCTAGTAAATTAACGAGTATGTTGTGTTACAGTACTAGATTAAATAAACCCGTTTAAAAACAGAACGAATGTCCCTGCACAACAACTAGTTTCGAATGTTTTGTATATTTGGCTAGAAACAGATGAACATAAATTTTCAACATAGCCTATTTTCAATTACCGAGTTTTATTTTGATTTACTTGTTATTTTTGCAAAATTTCGCGGGAATGCACTCTTATTATATTAGTTATAAGAATCAAAATAAGTATTAACCTTTTTGGTTGCTATGCTGACTGGTACAGTGGGCTAGAAATTAAGAGAACCTATAACATATACGTGTGGCTGGTTTTCATGTTTTATGTTGCAGTTGTTAAAGGGCACTTAAGTAGTTAAGTTTTTAAAATAATCAATCACACAGTGACGAACTATAGCAGCATACATTTGTTTTTAGTACTAGTAGTAAACGGTTATCTTGCAAAAGAAAAAGCCAAACTATCTTCCAAGATCTTTCCAATCGTTCTATATCCGTTTAAAATCCACCATCAGTAAGAAATCCACCATCAATAAGAAATCCACCATCAGGAAGAAATCCACCCAAACGATTCCGTGGAGGACAGAGAAATTCTCCTGAATCGATCTTAAACTTTTCGATTGAGCCGATATATTCAAAAAGTTTGTGGAAATTTATCTCACAAGTTGAATTAGCTGCGTTGAATTAAACTCGGAGTTTGTTCGCGCTGTCGATATTTGGCTTGTTCGGGTTCGGTCTTTGTGGTTTATTGTACTCTCGGTTTAGGTTTGGAGGAAATTGTAAACTGGATTTAACTTAAATTATGATGGTTTATTACTTGACTGAGCGCGTGGTGTTGAGTTGTTATAAACTGCCTACACACTTCTGGGATAGATACAAATTGTACCGATCCCGATCTGAAATGTTTAGTCGTTCAACGTTAGTCTACCACATTTCACACTAATCACATTAAATACTCTGAGAAAATTGCATGATTATTTTTTATTTGGACGGGTTGTTCAAAAAATTTGGGAATGGGCTGTTAAAGTACAAGCGCAAATTAAAAATGTATATAACACTCGACCCTCCGACCCCCATTATAGCTAAGAACCATCTCGATCACATCAGCTTTCAAACAGAAAACTAGCATAATAGCTAAAAAAAACACGCCTGCTCTGCCAAAAAAAAGAACTTATTTATGCCAATAAATTATTATACTATTGGAATGTGCTTATCAACAGTATATTTGATACCCATTCGAAAAAAAATATTTTTTTGGTTTTGAAAATAGAGCCTTACTGCCGCCATATTGATATATTGCAAAAAAAACTATCATTCTCGAGGGGATTTAAGGATTCTAAAGATACCCAAAACATCTAAATCTATTCAGGCATTTAAAAGTTACGGTGGAATTAAGAAACTCACATACATACAAACATACATGAATCCTAAAAACATAAAACTCCATTTTTGGGCAGTCGTGAAAAAAAAACGCATCGATATAGGTCCCTTCGTTTGGGAGCTACGTTGCCACAGACAGACAAAATAATACATACATATATACACTTCCTAAACTTATAACACACCTCTGTTTTTGAGTTCGGGGATTAAAAATACGTTTTCTTACGACAAAAAACTGCGATACACAAACAACATTAACCCCTTCCTATAAAAAATCGCAGCGGTAAGTAAAAACGTGATTCCGTTCAACCCGCAGTCCATTTCGTTACCGCACTGTTACTTATTCGGAAGCTGTGGTCGCTGGCAGGGTTGGTCTCGTTTGGGCAGGTTTCAGATGTCCCATTTTTATTTGCGATTTTTTCTTTATTATTTACAAGCTCCTATGTTACTATGCTCCTACGAGTATGTTGTTTTCCCGTTGTACCAATCAGATTTAAAAAAAAACAGGTATTTTGTTGAGTTTTTTTTTTTAGTTTATTGTAATGAGAATTAGTGAGAATGTAGTTATTAATCAATCGTTATAGATCCTAAATGGTCATCCGAAATATAAAATAATAAGAGAAACTTAAATAGATTTACAAATACCTATTCAATGATACATACACCACTTGACATATAGTTCGTAACTTATTTTCTTCCTTTTTACTATATGTCGTCTGGATGTCGCCATATTGAATTTTGAGTAATGTCATGTCTATAGTACCACTCGCAAGATTAAGACAAATCGATTGACGTAAGAATCATCAAAACCGGTACACGCGTTTGGTCTATATAGTGCCACAAAGGAAAACAAATACATAAATACATACGTAGGCCGATAAAATCATTACCAGGCCCTTGCGTTGCAAAGTCTGGTAAAAAATATATATATATATATATTAAGACAAATCGATTGACGTAAGAATCATCAAAACCGATCCACGCGTTTGGTCTATATAGTGCCACAAAGGAAAATAAATACATACATACATACGTAAGCCGATAAAATCATTACCAGGTCCTTACGTTGCACAGTCTCGTAAAAAAAAACGTGGGGCGTAGCGTACCCTGAGTAATAGAAATTCGACTCGCCAAACGAATATATTTTATTTTTTAGTTTTCTGAACATTATCTGCACCGTTCTTTAGTTTGTTTAAAATAAAAACCATTTAAATTAAAAGAAAATATTACTTTTTTTTTTTTTAAATTCACTTTATCGACGATACAGAAAATGGACCAAACGGCACTAGCCTTTTTAAGGGGGTAAGAGGTAGAGTCCCCCTAATATATTCAGTGGGGGTAGGTATAAATCAGGCAGTTTACGTAGTCCGATGATAATAGCCCTGTTACTGGCCCAGCCGTGATTTTATTAGTTTTATGGGCTTTTCTATTGGAATTGGCTTATGTTTGTCTGATATATCAAGGGTTGGGTTTGTGGTCGTCCTTGTATATAATACTAACTACTAATACTAATCGACTTCCAAATTTAAGAGATTCTATATTCTCCTATATTGATGTTTAATAACATTTTAAATATAAATACTCCGGAATAGATCGGAAATATTCCGACCAGTTTCGGACTATTTTGAAGTCCATCATCTGGGAGTGTTATGCAGACAAACCGCGACGAGCGTTACGAACGTCAGCACGCAACTGGCGACGCGTGCGTGGCGCGGGCGGCCCAGTGGGCGGCGACTGCAGCGCTCGGCTTTGTTCGGTCTGTACAGTCACTTCGTTGTCTGTGGAATGTTTAAAAACATCCCTAAAAAATAGTTTGTAACCCTAAAAAATACCCGATATAAGAATAATAAAATAATCTTAAATTACGCAGGCTTGTTATTTTATAACTCTCCAAAAGTGACAAATTTAATAGGTATAAAAGCTTCTCAAAGGGTTGTTTATATTGGTTGATTTAACTCTTAAAGTAGGTTTATATTTGCGACAGCCCATAAAACACATTATTATAACACCACATGTAACTTAAACACTTTAAAAATTCCAATTTGAAAGTATAACGATACAAAGTTAGGTGGAGGGCAAAGTTCGGCAAACTTGGCAAAAGTCGGGCAAAGTATGGCAACTTTGCCCATTATACGGCGATCTGTATCGGCCTTAAATTTTGTTGCTGATTAGATGATGTTATGAAGATATAATTTTAATAGATGTGTGAAGCCTAAGCACCTTGTTTTGGAGCTACACCTAGTAGTATTACTGCAGAATATTAGACTTTATACCGTAATGGCTTAGTTCGACGAATCAACCACCTTTTCAAAAATGGCCTCGTAGTGTTTCAAACAACATGCTAAGAACGGGGCGTTAGTGTACAATTTTGCTTGGGCGTGCCATTTAATAGGTGTTTCTTCGAGTTAAATCAACTATTATTTATTCTGTGGGGGGTTAATAAGTTTAAGCGTACCAATAAGTATTTTTTCTTATGGATAAAGTCAGCTTTTTTGCAATTTAACGATTCTATCTCAAGTACGGTTATATATTTATAAACTTCAGTTGTTATGTATACGGTTATTAAAATTATGCATTTGATGTACGAAACCCTCAAAATCACACCTTGTACTCATACTTCACTCTATTTAGAAATATATGAAATTAACGATTTCAAATTAAGTTTTAACTTTCCACAATATATATTTAACTTTGCACAATATATTTAACTTTGCACAATATGTTTAAGCAATTAGGTTTTATTGCTAGTAAATGTGGTAAGCATTTTTTCGTTAGTTTACCCTTAGCCGTTATATCTGAAATAAACCAGCCACAGCTTAGGGTGCATTATTCACGTACTAGTATGATTTACGGTTGTCGCTGATAATATTTTATTTATCTACTAGTGACTCGCCCCGGCTTCGCACGGTTAGTACTCACACCGCGGTATTTTTCTTACTTTTTGCATTTATATAAAAGTAGTAACTTCTAAAAAAAATATGCCAGTGAGCGTAATTCAAAATCTTTGGCAGCATCGCAACGCCAAGGAGGTTGAATTACGCTTACTATGAGCAACGCTCGTAAGGCTTTTTGACAAACTTGTTGTTTTTCGTTTCTACGGCAACATGTCATGCAATTCCGTTCGTTGATACCTCGGGTTACATTGTTGTAATTTTCGAAGGCATCTCTAATTTTTGGAAAAATAATAAACCTCCCATGTTACTCGCTGATAATGTAGCTTTCAATAGGTGAAATAATCTTTAAAATCGGCTCAGTATTGTTTGAGTTTATCCATTACAAACAAACAAACAAACAATCAAATCTACTCTATAGTATTAGTGTATATCTCACACTACTGCTTGGTGGTTGAACAATAGTGGTAACAAAACAAGCAATACAGCAGTAAGTGTCAAACAAAACTGTACAACGAATATAATAAAAAGAATGGTCTAATAGGCTACTAGAACAACTTATTTTTCTTTTATTTCGTGTCTCTCTGATTGTCTGTATGTTTTTTACCGCATCACGCAAAATCTACTGGTTGCGATGCGTTTTTTCACGGTTGGATAACTTGGGGTTTGACTTAAAAATGGGTACGTGTTATCCCACGATTTTTAATGCGATAATTAGATGCCGAGCAAGCGATTAAAACTATTTGACGGCTGAACGAATTTTGAAAAAAATAGTAATTGTACTTTATAACACGAAAGGGCTTCTTTTAAATGAAATGACCACGCGGGAAAAGCCGCGCACAATAAGGTAATGGGCCTCCGACGTGGCTTAACGACAGCATTCTATTGTTAGCCCCCCAAAGCAAGGAGCGATGGTAAACCCGAACAAAACTTATTAAATGTCTTTGGTGTGGTGCCGATGATCGAAAGCGTTGTCGTTGGATTGTAAAACGCACATGCAAGCGCCACACTACAATAAAACGTCAAGTGAAAATAATAATAATGATGTGTAAATAACAAATAATTATGATGAATGATGTGTAATGTGTAATAATGATGTGTAACTAGCTTAAAAGCAAAATAAACACGCCTGCCCTGCCAAAAAAGAACTTATGCCAATAAATTATACTTTTTTTAAAAAAAAGTTAGCCTTTTTACTCGGGGTATGTAAGGATTCGAACACAGATATCCGAGGTTCAAACTTCAGAATCTGTTCAGATATTTATAAGTTATGGTGAAATAAAGAAACTCACATACATACATACCTTCATACATACACACACAAATACATACATACATACATACATACATTTATAAATAAATAAATAAATAAATAAATAAGTGCAGCCGTTATAAAGTGTGGCAGTGGGCACACATGCCCTAAGAACCGATAACCGTTGGGGTAGAAATGATCTCGAGTGGAGACCACGTTTAGGCAAACGTAGTGTAGGACGCCCTGTGGCCAGATGGAGTGACGACCTGCTAAAAGCGACCGGAAGAAAATTGATGAGGAGAGCTGAAGACCGAGCTCAGTGGCGTGCATTAGGAAAGGCCTACGTCCAGCAGTGGCTGATGATGATGATGATGATGATGATGATGATAATGACACCCCTAAGAAAGTAGAATACCACATCTACTTAAAGCGGCAATCTTTGTAAAAACACCGTTCCTTTATCTCAAAGATTTTCATCTGTGCCCCGCGGCTCTTCTTACAAATCATTTTGTTCTACCCCCTGTTTAGTTTGGGAGATATGGGAATAAAAAGTCACCATTTTCAAGCCTTTAAAGACCAACATTTTGAGCCTTGTACTTTCCTTATAATATATTTTTACCCGACTACAGCGAAGCAAGGGAAGGATAATGGAGTTCAAACTAAACAAACAACTTACAAGCGCGTACAAACTTTTTTGCAAACAATCTAGCGGTGTAAAGTAGCGCCATCTAGTTACCTTATTGTAAAACTAACATTAATAACCAAGGTGCTCCATCAATCCCTACCTAGTGGGTAAAGGGATGATTCCACTGGTAGAAACCTAAAACTGAGAAATTTACTGCATTATGAGGAGCTCATCAGATCTTCCCCATTTTTTTTTTTAAATTCATAGACCAATTTAAATTTACTACCTTTCAAATAAAAAAAGAACCATCGAAATCGGATCTAATAAGTTGGATATATTTAGTAGCCCCCATTTTTGCCTCTCTTTGGGGGAAGTACCCCCCCAATCATAAATCCCCGACGAAAGAAAAATTCTAAAAAATTGTTTAACCTGTATACCAAGTTTTTTCAAGATCGGTTGAGAAATGCGACCTGTAAAGGACAGAGATCCGGACATCCGGACATACGAAAGCATTTTTGGCCAAGCTGAAACGGAGAAGTCAAAAAAAACGATCAAATTTTATTCTTCACTGTCCTATATAAATACTAGATTAAAGGCATACATATAATTTAGGTATATAATTTTTTTATTTATTTTTCCTAATGGCGCTCTTTGAGGGAGGCCTATGTTCAGCAGTGGACTTCTAAAGGCTGACATGATGATGATGAATTTTTATAATTGTACCAGTATAGGACGCTATCTGGCTAGAAGGAGCGACGACTTAAGAAGGAGAGAATAGCCAAAGATCGGGCTCTCATTAGAAAAGTACTACTATGTCCAGCAGTGCGCTAAGGCTAGCTTCTAATGATATATTGTTCCTCAGTATTTATCATTGATTCAATATTTCCTCATTAAATTAAAATCTGCGCATGAAGGCCTTTAATGCTAGTTTTTTTAAAATTCGTTTAAAATTATAATAACTCTCGAATATTCAAAAGAACGACACATTCTTGTGTGGTAAATCAGTTTAAAATGTTATATAAAAAAGTGTAAACTACACAAGGATTTACCGTTATTCTAAGCCATACCTACTAACTAGTATTAACAAGTTAAATGAATTAACTAAAAGTGATTTTATCTCCCCGAGCTCCCGAACTTTACACTGAAGGAAACTTCCTCAATGTACCTTATGTTTTTATAGAGAACTTGTTTGGATATAATTACTTTTGTTGGGTTTCTCTACATTTTGTTTGTACAGCGACCTTTGTGGAGGTTTTACTTCAGCCAAAGAGGTTAATTTACATCCTTTTGTATACTTTAAAAAATAAGAAAAAATATTTAGATATTTCTTTTGCTGTTTACGCGGCCGTTCCTTTTTAACCTTGAGTAATTAAACACGTTGAGCTGACTGAACTCAGAGATTGTCAGGCCACCCAAGGGTCTCTAATATAACTTAACGACTCCTATCAATTCTTAGCAACCGGACCGTGACACCTGTCTCCGTGACTTTTATTAAAATAGGTACAGCCATTTTCAAGATTTATATGATAGTTTTCCCGCCCGCGACTTCAACCGCGCAGACTACAGTTTATCGCGAAAAAAAAACATCGTATGTTTTTTCTAGGACATTAAAAACCAATGCAAATGTAAGTATAGCACCAACGCTTTTGATGTTTATCGACAGACTTTTTATTTCGTTTCCATGGAAACTGTACCTTACAGCGAGTAATCAATTTTTCCCAGTTTTACCGTTGAAACTTACAATTTTCCGGGATAAAAAGATTCCTATGTTTTATTCCAGGGTTATAACCTATCTCTATTCCAAATTTAATCAAAATCGTCCAGCCGTTATCACGTAAAAGCTCCTCAAACAAACAAACAGACACCGTTTCACTTTTATATATTGGTATGGATAGCATTAACGCCTGCTTAGCGAGAACATAAACGAAAAACGAAAAATTTGAATCACGGGGTTCGAACCTGCATCATTCTGTGCCTCTTGTCGGCACATGCCTTTACCAAGTTCGGCTACCGTGACAGGTACACCATGCATCAAATTTTCCGCTTAGTTTGTAAGTCCGTCTTGAGGGGACGGTAACGCCATCTATATTGGCAGTATTCTGAACTGACCAACCGAACACGGCTAATATTGCATTTAACTACGTGTCTTAAAGATAACGCCTCCCAAATCAAATGTTTATATGATTTTAGCATTAACGCATGCTTAGCGAGAACATATCTAATACATTTTCAAACCGAAAAATTTGGATCACGGACGGGAAAATTTATTCGATATTTTCAAGGTTATTTCAAGAAGAATTGAGTGGACATGTTCTCAGCCTCAAGAATCGAAGGTTTCGTGGTAATTTCAAGAACTATCATTCCATTACAAAGGAGACCCTAGCAGCATACACTCCTGACCAATCAGAATAAAATTTACGACAACGAAATAAATTTCAATTTCAAAAGTGATTGGTACAAAGCTAGAAGGCCCGCCAATCGAAAAGGCCGAAAATAAAAATCCAATGAAATATTTCAGAGTTCTGTGACAGCGTTAATAATTTTAATAAGCTGACGTTTTTTCGGTTTATATTTAATTTATGGCTTTCGGACGCTTAATGCTGATCAAGTGGCGAACATCGGGGGTCGTTTTTTTGGGGTTTCAACTGAAAAATGTTGTATTTCGTTTATTAGTCTGCAAAATAGATATAAATTCACCCAAAATAGCGACTCTATTATCAAGTAGTATTTGACATATTACCACTGAATGGTTTGATTTGAATTTCTTAGTTTTATGTAAAGTATACTTCGCTATGCCTAACTGTAAGAATGTATTAGGGAAATTGAACGTTTAAACTAACATCATCAACTACCTACGTTCTGACAAACAAAATGATTAGATCTGGATTAAAAATAAAAATACGAGTAATATAATCTCGATTCTTCAGTACAGCTTTCACGTAAAAGGGTCGTAAACTTACTTGACTACGGCGAAGCAAAGAAAGGGTTATGTTTGGCCGAACGGTGTATTAGTGCGTATTAGAGTCCAACGACAGAGGGTTCGTTCCTCGGCTGCACCAATGACTTTTTAAGTTATGTGCGGATTTTCATCGCTCCGTGCTTCAGAGGGCACGTTTAGCTGTCGTTCGCGGCTGATTGATAGCAGTCGTTAATATAATGTATGTCTTTCCGAAGGTTGTCTGGAAGAGATCGCTCTTAGCGATAACACCGCCCATTGTACATATAATCTAAGTGTTTCCTTTGTGTGTATCGTTTTATTTTCTTGGGTGTCAATAAAGAGTTAATCTATCTATCTATCTACCAGAGGCCAGCACTACCTCATATGTAAAGGTAATATCATAAATCCATAATCCATACTGATATTATACTTTTCACGACTGAACCGATCTAGTTGAAATTTGTCATGTAGATAGTTTGAATACTGAGGAAGCACATTTTATTGCGATAAACTGTGGTCCGCGCGTCTGAAAATGCTTATTAAATGAAGGGTCATTTTTAATATCCTAATTGCTACCCCAATTCCCATTAAATATCTCCTTGAACACGCAGCAAAATGGTATCAAAAACGTAAATGAACCGTTGCGTATACAGCACTTACTCTTTACAGACTGCGGCGAAGTACCATTTGCTTAATTACTCCAGAGCCGAGTTATTTCGAAGTACATAATTGTATTAACCGAGGAATACGCCGTGGCTTTAATTATGTTAATTTGGGCGTGTATTAAAGTATAAGTGTGTGAAAGTTTAATTTTGGCATCGAAGGAGAATGGGTATAAGACTCTTTCGCTCGAGCCCACATGGGAATTACTGCCAGAAGTGGGCGTTGCCAGATATTTGTCCGCCGAGCAGTAGTGTGCAAGCAATACTCTTTTGCACGAGCCCACATGGGAATTACTGCCAGAAGTTGGCGTTGCCAGATTTTTGTCCGCCGAGCAGTAGTGTGCAAACGTGATTAGTTTGAAGAGGAGTCAACAAAATTACTGGAGCATATTCCAAGACTGATCCCTATAGTCTAAACCAAAGTTATGAGTAATATACATTATCTAAAATTCCGGACTACACCGCCTTCTGGTCTTGCACTTTATAGCTTTAGTTGGTACTTTTATATTTAAACTATTAATCTATTTTTTAAAAGCTAACCCCCTTACTTATAAAAAGTTATGCAATGGTTAAGTAATGATTAGTAAAACCGCGCAGTACAATATTGTACTGCGCGGAATTCTTAATCATTGCATAACCTTGTATGTATGGATGTATCTATGTATTTTGTCCCGGAAATTCAAATTTCGAGCACTTCCCGTTTAGCTATCCGGCTGAAACTCTCAGGGTAGCTCACAAACCGACGACAAAAAAAAAACAAAAAAAATATAGATGTAAAATGAGAAAATGAAAAAAAAAACATTCGTTAAACAATTTTTGTTTATTTTTTTTACTTTTTACTCTAGATTTTAAATCAAGGAATGTTTATCCACTGCTAGGTGTCCAGCCTTCTCGTATAAAGTGAATTTGGAGCAAAGGCTACAATTCAAAACTTTGGCTGGCCGAATGGTTGGTGGATTGTCTCTGAATTTTGTAGCTCTTGGACGTGTGGAAATTAGCCAGTCATTACAAATAGTGCGTTAATTTTCAAAAATGTACAGCGGCCCACAGTTTTATATGCACTAAAGCACAGTGTATTAATTTGACATTTCATTGCAGTGCTATACAAAATTTCCAAATATTATATTTTATATATTTTTTTTTGGGCAGGTATGGAGCTTACCATTTGTGGAAGTCAGTAGTATAAGCAAAGAAGTTTTGTTCTAATCTCTTTTACTCTTTGTCCACAGCACCTCCCAACGCAGTGGAGATTACCAACCACCCGGCCAATTCAAAGATCGAGCTGAAGGAAGGTGACGAAGTCTCCTTGGATTGTCTGGCGAAGAACGCCAAGCCAGCAGCCAGGATCGTTTGGTACCGTGGCAATGTCGAGCTTAAAGGAGACAAAGGTACGTCCTATCACAATTTATAATTTAAAAAGTAGGCTTCCGAATTGACTGCCATTATCACTGAACAGCTGTAGCAACGACCCAAGACCAAACTCCACTAAGTGATTAAGGATGACTTAAGTGACAAACTTTATGTTAATATTTTGATTGACGACATTCTATTTTCTGTCCGTTCGAAACTAAAGATTATAATATTATGGTAACACGTTCGTATAGTTATAATAAGACTCCTACTTTTATACTTCCATCATTACAAATTAAATCTGCTTTGAATGACCTGAAAATACAAAAATACTATAAGTTCTTTATATGCTCTAAATCTAAATTAATAGCTACAACGTAAGAAAACTTTGGGGGAAATTTGGATGAGAATGGTCACGGTAGCCGAATTGGTTAAAGACAAGTGCCGCGCAGAGGCTTGTATGATTCAGTTTCGATTCTAGTCCGTGATACAATGTTTTTCTATAGAAAATTATTAGGAACATCGTAAGAAGTTCTTTAGTATAATTTTCGACGCTTGCTATGCAATGCAGCTGATTAGACATGTTCTAGCAAAATCGTCGCGTAAAAATCGCAATTTGGAGACCTTCCCTTATTTCGTTACTATGTGAAACTGCGTTGCTTCGTCACGAGTATTGCTCGTATACGTGACCCCTAGAAGGTCACAAGCTACGTTCGCGCTGTTTGTTTTAAACTCATATCCAGTTCCACCCCAATTATCACTCAGTAATGACATTAGTCAATTACACAGATTAATCAGTAGTTGCTTGACATTACCGCCGACACCATTTAATTGGTAGTCTAATTGGCTCGTCAGTGTATCGTTCTGTAAATTAGAGGTTTTATGAATGTCCGGCATAATATGGACAAAATTGTAATCCGGGCATTTTAGTTAATTAATAATAGACAATGAGTAAATTTTATTTATAAAATTTCTCTTTAGAAGAGTTTTCGGGCGGAGACCACGCTTAGGCAAAAGTAGTGCAAGACGCCCTGTAGCCAGGTAGACTGACGACCTGCGAGAAGCGGCTGGACGTTCCAGCTCAGAGCTCAGTGGCGTGCATTAGGAGATGCCTAGGTCTAGCAGTGGACAAATATAGGCTGAAGATGATAATGAACTTAAAAAAAAACATGTTTAATTAAGAAGGCCTCATTGAAAATCAGATTCACATAGTCGAAAAGTGTACACGGAATTCAATTGTTGTGAAAACGTTTCTTTCAGACATATTTTTACACGACTGCCCAAAAAAGGAGTGCTATTTTTTTTTTCTTAAAACCCATCATAATTTTGCGGTAAATAATACGAGCCTTACAGTTCTTCGAAGGATGGAACCATGAATACAAAAATATAGCACTACTCGGGCTTGCGAGCCCTTTTCATTTGTTTTTATCTTTTCTGTACTACCTGACAAAGGTCTTCCCTATTTCTTTTCAGCCATCGCAATAATCCGCCACAGCCGATCAAACATACTCCTCGGAAACCATGTAAAGCAAAAGTTATTCAGGCCTCCTTCAATACCATAGAAAAAAAAACAGCTACAGGTCGCTTCGGTTTATGAACACAGGTTAAGCCGGCTCCTTAAATCTATCCGGCTCCTATTCGGCCAATCTAATACAGTGCATCCCTACAGCTCTAATTGGTACGTCACAGCATTGTCAGTATACTCATTAATTAACCAAGTTTTGGAGTTTGATTAGCAAACAATTGAAGTGCACTATTACCAAGCAGAGAACTCCAACTTGATGAAGAAGGATTGGATTGTTAGAATTCGGATACAATGAAAGTACAAGTAAAGGTACAAACATACTGATGACGGCGAAGTCAGTTTTAATTTATACTTCCATTTTTATGATCCCGTAGCAATAAATAACCCCTAAAATCGAAACACAACCATAAAAAAATTGTTCGTGCAACTTTTCACTTGAGACAGACGTCAATATTTCACCCTTTTTGTGTAAAAAAGCGAATAAATATTAATAGAAAAACGCTGCTACCCACATTACTTGTCAGTGCGTCGGTTTGCGGTATAAAATATGAGCTGTCAGTACTTGTTACTTGCATCGGTAGATTCCCGTGGATGGTGGGGAAATGGATGTGGCTAAGGCGTAGTTAAAAACTAGGTACCTACATATATTTTATTATATTTTGTATTTGCATCTTTGATCGCGTGCGTAAACGGCCATCATTTAGCCATCATAAGAGCCTTTTTTTTTTACTTAATATTTGTATCCAGAAAGCATCTACATAACAAATTTTGATGAAATTTATATGGGACATTGAAAATATACTCATTTAAATTTAAAAAAATCCCTTATTGAGGGGATAGAAATAAAGTAATCCGCCATTTTGTGGCGGCGGCCATCTTGGATTTAAAATGATTCTGAATACACATTATTGTATTGTCAACAAAACTTAATGTGTGTACCAAATTTCAGATCAATCGATAAACAGGAAGAGGGTAAAATTTAAATTATTAAATTTTACCCAAAAATGAACAATAACAAACAGAGCAAGGTAAATGAAACCGTCTAAAAATGCCAATTTATACAACATGCCACTTTTTAGCCAACATTGACAATTCTGCAACAAGTTGTCACTTTGCTACGAGTATGATACATACCTCAGAATTAATGGTAAATTCTGCAACAAGTTGTCACTTTGCTATGATACATACCTCAGAATTAATTGTCAATTCTGCAACAAGTTGTCACTTTGCTATGTATGAATTAATATATATGCAACCTAAACTACCTAATGACAGAAACCCCTAAATCACTTTCAACGTGACAAATGATTGTAGAGTTGTACATCAAAATGTATGTTTGCATCAAAGTTAACACCTTGAATTTTAATAGCTAAGAATATCTGTTGGAAGAAGCTTTATAAGATTTCCGGAATCACAACAATTCTATGCAATTTGAAGACCACCTGGACGAAGTCACGTGTAACATTAAATCTAGTCAACACTAATATTAATAGAGGAAATATTTGTGGTTTTTATATGTTTCTTTGTAATGGAAACATGGAAAAATCATCACTGGCCTTCTTACGTCTATAAAAAGTGATTAAAGCAGCGTCAGGAGGTTGTAGTACGGCACTTCTTTTGGTGACTGAAGCCAATACGGGAACCGCTCAGTAATAAACTTGTAAAATACTGAACCGGTTTAAAAAAATCTTTCACCTATAGAAAGCTGCATTATCAGCGAGTAACATGGGCAGTACTATTTTTTTCAAAAAATTTGAGATCTCTTCTAAAATTGCAAATATGTAACACAAAGTAACAAAATTTTGCATATAGATTACTCGCTGTAAGGAACGCAATGATATGTTGCCGTGGAAACGAAATAATAACAAGTCTGTCAAGTAAGTGAGTAATAATGCAGGTGTCATTATTCAAACAAGATAGAAGTTTAAAAAGTAAAATCCAACTACGGTCGGGTAAAAAATAGCCTATGACACTCTTGCAATCAAGACGAATCGTCTAATGATACCTCGCTTGCCGAAATTGGACCATGTTTTTAGTTTGAACATATAACCTTTCATTTTCCAAGCAATAGCCGGTTAAAAAAAATTGCCCATGACACTATACTAGAAGACGAATCGATTGAAACCTCCCATGTCAAAACCGTAGGCGACGCTATGTTGGAACATGCAATAACCATATACATTGATACATAGACTGTTAAACTCATTACCCTTCCTTTGCTTCGCTGTAGTCGGGTAAAAACACCACGATTGTTGCTGTCTAAGATTTTGAATTACGCTTACTGGCGATTTTTTGTAGGAATTACGACGTGTATAGAAATGCTAATACGAGTAGTAAGAAAAATGCCGTGGTGTGAGCGCGACCCGTGCGAAGCCGGGGCGAGTCACTACTACCAAATAAAGCTCGTACACCAGCCACATCCAGCTTCCTTACATCCATGGTCCGTGACTTCGCCTCCAATAATACAGATTGATACTGACGTGACCCTGCGAGTACTCACTGCTGGCGAAATTTCACAATTTTACGCATTTTTCTTCAGTTAAGGAAAATCATTGAACTCTAGAGCGACGCAGGAGAGAATCGACACAATTTCACAGACTTTACTGCAATGCCAGGTACGTGATCGAGTTCTCGTCGGTTTTTATCCGACTACGGCGAAGCAAAGGAAGGGTTATGAGTTCAAACTAAAACATGGTCCTATTTTGTCAAGCGATGTGTCTATCGATTCGTCTTCATGTATAGTGTCATAGGCTACTTTTTACCCGACCACGGCGAAGCAAAGGAAAGATTATGTGTTCAAATTAAAAACTTGGTTCCATTTTGACAAGCCAGGTGTCAATCGATTCGACTTCATCGCAAGAGTGTCATCTATTTTTTTACCCGACGTAGTCGCGGGCTTTAGTTTTTGAACTTTTCTTGTTCATGGTTCATTCCAAATCCGGTTATTGACATCCTATAGAGACACTGTTAAATTTTAGATTATTCATGTTAATGTAAATACTACAGTCTAATGTTGAAATTGCAACTATTAAAGTAAAGTAAAATTTGTAAGTAAAAAATAAACATTACATTTATATAAATAATAGCTGCGCCCCGCGTCTCACATGAACCATATATTTTCCGGTATAAAAAGTAGCCTGTGTGTTTATCCAGAGTATAAGCTAACCCCGCACACATGCGCACATACTAATTATTTTAAAAACTCAGTCATCTCTCTAAAGCAAAAACGTTTCAACAAACATTTCAGCTCAGTAGACCTTTTTAATTGTAAAAAGCTTTGTTATAGACATAATCAAAAGTTAAGTTCATAATAAGGTTTTTAGATTAACCGTTTATCAAAATAATCAATAATAATTATTATTATTGTTATTATGTTTTGTTACCAACGCATTCTGCTCTATATTAAGTTTTTATTATAAAGTAAATCCGTTATTAGATGTAAGATCTACCAATAAGTTTTATACCATTTATATTTAAGATCTGTGGGTTTTGTGCAATAAATAAATAAATAAAATAAAAATAAACCCCGTAACAAATTTCATCCAAATCTGTTCAGCCGTTTAAGCGTGAAGAAATAACGAACATGCACATACCCTCACACACACACACACCCTCGCATGCACACCCACACACACACAAACAACCACACACCTTAACATACACACAAACTTTCGTCATTAAAATATTAGTGTTATTTTTATGCGGGCGGTAGCTCGTATTTAATCATATTTTGTTCGCAGTGGGTTTTTGTATTGTTATAATAATTTGATTTTTAAAAGCTTTTATTTAACTTCAATGTTTGTATGTATGTATGTATGTATGTTTAGGTCAAATCTTGCGAACTGAATTAGAACCACTTCCTCTTATCCTACGGAGTTGAATTTTTGCGTGTTGGTTCAGTTCCGATGACAATGCTTTTAATTGGTAAGCATTACCTGAATCGACATCCAGGATTCGATAAGGGAATCCTTCAGCGGTCAACAACACAGACACGAAATTTTGTGTACGCATTTTGTTATGCTAGCCGGTTTGAAGTGTTACATGACATGGCAATTTATTTTATTTTATTTTTATATTTTTAAAAGTGAAGTTTAAGCTTTTATTTAACTTCACTTGCATGCATGTATCTATGTATGTATCGATATGTCTATATATCTATGTATTTTGTCTGTCCTGGAATCTTGCAGTTCAAATTTCGAGCACATTTGCTATCCGGCTGAAACTTTCAGGGTAGCTAACAAACCTATGACAGGCCGGTCGCACTCCGCAACAAGTTTAAATATTATACCTACACTTCGAGGGCGCAATATTCGGGTCAGTTCAGTTGAGTGTCAAGCGTACGCTCAATGAGTCTCGCGCGCAGTGTGCTTAGCTATAAAGTACCTACCTTCTACGTAAAGTTATTGTCAAATTTTATTCGTGTTTTAATTATGAATACCAAGAAGAAACCTAGAAGGTACTGCATAGCATTCGGCTGTTTGAATAGTGATAGAAATGACGAATTGTCATTCTTTACGTTTCCAAAGGATATTGAAAGGTAATAAATTGTAATACCTATAATAGGTCCTAGTCTGCCCAAAAAAAGAAGTGTAATGTTTTTAGGATTCATGTATGTTTGTATGTATGTATGTGAGTTTTTTTATTCCGCCCTAACTTTTGAATGCCTGAACATATTTGACTATGGGGTATCGTTAGTATCCTAACCCCCTGAGAAACACAGGATACCCATTTAAAAAAAAAGTGTCTTCCGACGCATTTAATTATTTTTTCGTGCCTTGATAATGGAGCCATTATCAAGGGACAAAAAACTTCGAATTTTGCAATATGGGTATCAAATTGAAGACCTTGATAAGCACATTCCAACAGTAT
Source organism: Alsophila aescularia (assembly GCA_946251855.1). Taxonomy (NCBI): domain Eukaryota; kingdom Metazoa; phylum Arthropoda; class Insecta; order Lepidoptera; family Geometridae; genus Alsophila; species Alsophila aescularia. The sequence continues at coordinate 55,275,621 of OX276373.1, forward strand.
GTAATTTATTGACATAGTTCATTTTTTGCAGGGCAGGCGTGTTTTTTTAGCTTCTAAGCTAGTTACTCATATAAATAAATAATCATCAAAAGTGGTGAGAAATCTCAGAGTCGAAGTAACACAAATAAAAAATGTGTTTTTTCTAGTATATCGTCATCTCGTAATCCATTCTTGGATATAGGCCTCTCCCCTTCGTTTCCACTCCCGGCGATATCTTGTGGCTGCTGCATCCAATCCTTACATATAAATTTATTTCATTTAAAAAAATATTAATTGGGATTCTTCTCCTTTTTTTAAATCTATGTAATCGCTAAATCCCTTCTAAATTTGTATATTCTAAATTAATATTAGAATTCTTAAAACTAATCACAATTTATAATCACGAAATACCTAAACTTCGGGGGATATCACAAACTTGTTGGAACCGATGACACCGAAAGATTGCCGACATCGGGAAATCCTTATCCACTCGCGACTTCGACTTTTCAAACCGATTAAGATTTTAAGAAGTTTTCGCCGAGTCAATCCTGAACTGGAATTAACAAGCACAACTTCAAAAGTACGTAGATAGGATGGTGTAGTGATGTAACATCTGGCACTTCGGCCGGATGTCTAACACTCTCGTATGTAATAACCAGCTTAAAACCTAAATAAACACGCCTGCCCTGCCCAAAAAGAACTTAAGCCAACACATTATATACTATTGAAATGTGCTTATCAAGGCCCATTTGATACCCATATTGTAAAATTTTAAGAAAAAATACTTTTCTCATTTAAAAAAAGGAGCCATACCAAAGCAAAACTTTAAAATAGCCCTTTTTACTTGGGGGGATGTAAGGATTCTAAAGATACCCAATACGTTTAAATATGTTCAGGCATTTAAAAGTTATAGTGAAATAAAGAAGCTCACGTACATACATACATACATACATACGTACATATATATGAATCCTAAAAACATTACACTCCGGTTTTGGGCAGTCGTGTAAAAAACAACGTACATCGTTTTGCACCGCGCGCTCTCATTGTTCATCTGATCTATACTTACGTTTTGGCCTAATACCATAAGTCTGACTCCGGCTGCCGGTCTTTATTACCGGAGTTCAATTCCCAACTGGAGAATTTACACTTTGCTCATAAAAAAATATATGTTATGGCTTATAACTTCAATATGGCCGAGCTAAGGTGGAAAGAGACGACGCATCGCCGTGTCACTCGATCGCCACGTCAAGACTCGGCGTTACCCCCGTACCGCGCTATTAGATGTTTACACATCAATTACCCGGCCAAGTGCGTATTGGACATATAGAGTTCGACGGCCAGGATCCTAAGCTATTCTACTATGAAAACCGCATTGCAATAACTCCAGTATTTTGAATGTGATTTACCAAACAAAGTGGTCATACTTGGTCAGCTATATCTAGTAAACTAGTAAATTCTAGAGAGCCGTTATAATCTTATTAGTAAATTCGTTTTATTCGTATTACCCTAGACTTTTTAAATATTTTTGTTATTCAACTTTATTGGTCTATATCTAGTAAACTAGTAAATTCTAGATAGCCGTTATAATCTTGTTAGAAAATTCGTTTTTTTCACTTTACCCTAGACTTTTTAAATATTTTTGTTATACTACTATATTAGTCTATATCTCGTAAACTAGTAAATTCTAGATAGCCGTTATAATCTTGTTAGAAAATTCGTTTTTTTCACTTTACCCTAGACTTTTAAATATTTTTGTTATACTACTATATTAGTCTATATCTCGTAAACTAGTAAATTCTAGATAGCCGTTATAATCTTGTTAGTAAATTCGTTTTATTCGTTTTACCCTAGACTTTTTAAATATTTTTGTTATACTACTTTATTAGTTAGGGACATGCACTTAAAGCAAAAAGGTCACTTTAAGTTAGAATTTTCGCAAACGAGAGTTAATATAAAAACTGACAAATAAAATCTCATTATATTTATTATTAGAGGCTTGACTCGATGGGATTTTTTTTATTTTCATCTCCACTTTACAAGGAAATTATAAAAAAACGTGTGTAAAATATACAACCAAATTTCAATAGTTTCTAATAGTGTCTGAAAAAAATGGCTGTGATATACAAACGGCCACTGTGTTTTCTGCCAAATACGCCGGATCCCAAACTAGCCGGATCAACCCCATCCCTGCATTTAGAATCTAGGTTATTACGAATATCTGTGCCCGACGCGTGAATGGAGGGGGTAAGTTCTGGAAAATTTTCATTAAAACCATCCCTAGATGTCCCCCGCCCTCCCCTGACAGATTTTAAATGGTGAGATTAATTGGGCCCGGAATTCCATTCTTGACTATTGGGATCCTTAATTGGATTTATTTTTTGACCCGTGCCCAGGATTGTTGACGAGGTGATGATCAGATGTCGAACTATTTAATTGGATTCAGATTGTGGTTGACAAGGATTGAAATGGACGATATTTGCATGTTTCGTCCACTGGGCTCACAGTTTTAAAGCAAAGTTATAAATTTTTGAAATAATGTTCATAAACATATGACACAAAATGTTTGCAAAAAAAACTGTGAAAATAATCTCACGGCCGTGTTGTACAGATAAATGTTATCTATTTATAATTAGAACTAAGTATACCTATAATAAAGCAGTAAGTATCAATACGTCTATACAAAGAAGACAAGTTAAGAAATAACAAGCTTAAAAGCTAAAACAACACGCATGCCCTAAAAATGCCAAAAAAGAGCTTTTGCCAATAAATTATATACTGTTGGAATGTGCTTATCAAGGCCTTCAGTTTGATACCCATATTGTAAAATACAAAGAAAATGTATATTATTCGAATTTAAAATACTGCCGCCATATTAAATATTAAAAAAAAATATAGCTTATGTTACTCGGGGGGATGAAAACATTCTAACGAGACCCCATACATCTAAATCTGTGCAGGCATTTAAAAGTTATTGTGGATTATAGGAACTCATATACATACAAACATACATTCATGAATGCTTAAAACATTGCACTCCTTTTTTTGGGCAGTCGTGTAAAAACTCTAGGAATTAAAATGAAATAGGTACTAAACAAAAATGTTTTTTTTTAAATCGTTTCTCTTTAGATGATTTTTCGCGCATCACGTAAAAGTTACTGGACCGATTGAAATACGGTTTTCACATGTGAATAACTTAGGTGTATACTTTGTAAACCGATGAGATTAGTTTCGATTGCTCGATAAAAAACAATTTAATTTGCTCACTCGATAATGTGCTACCATGCGCCCAAAGTAACACAAAATAATTTATCTCAGAAAGACATCCACGCGGGTAAAGTCGCGGGGCGCAGTTAGTATTATTATAAAAAAATACTTGTTATAACTTTAACGACGACAAAACATCGAAAGTATAACGATTACTGACAAAACATGTTGGATCGTTTAACGAGCACAGAATAAAACCTTTCGCCCCAAAATTCACTATATAAAACAACATTTACAGACAACAAAGCGGTTCGTATAACAACAGAGTTCCCCAACATATATCGCGTATATTGAACAATATAAAATATATCTGCTCTGATAATATACAGATAATAGCCCGTAATAATACAGATATAGAAACCATCAAAGGGCCTCCGTCGAATTCCCGTTTGTGTGGTCTGTGGTCCAAGTGATGGGCACAACCGAAATGTAGTTAAATACTTTAATAGATATCACACTAATATTATAAAGTCGAAACTTTGTATGTTTGTTACTCCTTCGCTTATAAACAGCTGAACGGATTTTGGACGAAATCTGATACCAGGATAGCTTATATCCCGGATTAACATTAGGCTACTTATGATCCCGATTTAGAAGAAAAATATTTATGGGATTATTTTATTTTTTATGGGCATTGCCACTTCGATGACAAAATGTCAGGCGTCAAAGTGACAGATGTCAAAGTGGCATGTGTCAAAGTGAGATGCGTCAAAGTGACATGTATCAAAGTGGCATGTGTCCAAGTAACATGTGTCAAAGTGACACATCAGTTATTCAAATCTAAATTAAAGCGAATCATGTAATACAAAAAGATCATTGGCCACTTAGTATTATTTTATAACAGTTTTCCCATCCGTGACTTCGTACGCGTGGACTACTGTTTATCGCTAAAAAAGCATCCTATTTTCTTCTAGGATATTAAAAACCAATGCAAAAGTTGGTATACCAACTCCATTGCATCCTCTTGATGCTTTTTGACATACTTGTTATTTCGTTTCCTTGGCAACCACAGACCATTCTGTAATGGCAACCGTTCCTTACAGTGAGTAATCAACATTTTCCAGTTTCCCGTGGAAACTTTCAATTTTCCGGGATAAAAGGTATCCTTTGTTTTATTCTAGGGTATAAGCTATCACCATTCTAAATTTCATCAAAATCCGTTCAGCCGTTATGGCTCGAAAGCTCCCCAAACAAACAAACAGACAACGTTTTACTTTATTGGTATGGATTATTTTACCCACGACGATTGTTGATTGTTGATTGATTGATGGACACAAATAAAATAGAGCAGGATATAGGTAAGATAAATGGCTCTGATATATAATGGTAAGTCGCATTACTGTGGGTAATGGGAGACTTCATCATCATCAGCCTTTATTCGTCCACTGCTGGACGTAGGCCTCTCCTGGTGAACGCCAATGAGCCCGATCTTCGGCTCTTCTCATGGGAGATTTGGAATAATTAAAATTAAAAGTAATGGTTCAAAGATAATATGATTATGTGAGTTTTGTTTAAATTCGTGAAAGTTTCAAAAGCTTCGTTAACGCTCTCGCGTCTGCCTTTGCCCTGAACCGCCCAAAATACATTTTGTGGGCGGGCGTCGGTTTCCGACTGTCTATTTATCTAAAAAGGCGTTTTTTGCGAATCCCAATAACAGGGTTTTATAGCTGATGGCACTTTTTAATAAAGGTCCTATTCATTATATTATAATCAATAATGAGTTTTGACTTTTGAGTTACGCATGCGCCAATCTGAATTGCCCGACTTATGTAGGTTGTCGGGTCAGAAATTTTACAAGGATTTAATTTAATTTTAGTTTGCTATTTTAAGTAATATGAGCCCAGATATATAGGATGTATAGGCAAGCTATGAATAGGAGTGTTCCTAGGAGTGCATTTCCTTTTGTTGTTTTCGGCTATATGATCTAAGTGTGCATCAATTTTAAGTTCTCAATATTAAACAAGACATAAATTCAAAAACTAAAACCCGACTACGGTTGGGTATGACCGACACTCTTGCGATGAAGACGAATCGACTGATACTTCGCTTGTCAAAATAAGACCATGTTTTTAGTTTGAACACCTAATCCTTCCTATGCTTTGCCGCAGTCGGGCAAAAAAATATCTTATGACACTCTATACCTGAAGACGATTCGACTCATACCTCGCTTGTTTATCAGACCAAAAGGGTCGACGCTATGGTATAACCTCCACATCCACATACATACCTACATGCATAGACTGTTAAACTCATTAACCTACCCTTGCTTCACAGTCCTTGGGTGAAAAGGGGTAAATCTAAAGCACGAGTCTTATTGCTTGGACTGATTTCATACATCAAATCTAATATGCACTTAGATACTCAGGTATGAAAATAAAACCGTGCCTAGTGACCCTAAAAAAAAAGAACTAATAAGGCTGTCTCAAATCAAAAAGGTAACCAAAAGCCTAACTGAAACCAGAATTAACTCATTTTTCCATTTAATTCCCGTTTTAATAAAAGGAACCCTTAACCAAGAGGCGTGCCGCTCCACTGAGTTGACAGTGAGAGCTCTTTCAAGGGAATTTAATAGCTGAGAATATTTAAATTCTGTAATATTCGGGCGAATGGCCCTTTAGAGTAATGAGGCACAAAGGAGGCCTACCTATATTGAGTGGTGAGGCTCGAATGCCTGTAGGCTCGTACTGTGCTATATTTTATAATGCAACATTAGTTGCGGTTATGTAAGATCAGATAGGTTGGATTTTTACCCGAGTACGGCGAATGTAGGGAAGGGTTATGAGTTTTACAGTCTATGTATGTACGTATGTTGTATGTTCCACCTTAGCGTCGCCCCTATTGGTCCGATTTTGACAAGCGAGATATAAATCGATTCGTCTTCAGGTGTAGACGTATTGCTATTGTTTTTTTGCCCGACTATGGCAAAACAAAGGAAGCGATATGTGTTCAAACTTAAAAGTTGGTCCGACATTGACAAGCGAGGCATTTAACGTTTCGTCTTCATCGCATGAGTGTCATAGACAATTATTATTTTTTTGTACATATGTCATGTTTAGTAAAGTACTAACGTGGTTGATTACAATAATAAATATGTAGGAAGGAATACTGCATCAATGATTATAAAGGAAAACCGAAGAACCGATGACCGTTGGAGTAGACGAGTTATCGAGTGGAGACCACGTTTAGGCAAACGTAGTGTAGGACGATCTGTGGCCAGGTAGAGTGACGACCTGCGAAAAGTGGCTGGCAAAGGCCTACGTCCAGCAGTGGACTCATATAGGCTGACGATGTGTGTGATATGAGTATAAAAGCAAAGATAAGCTCAACAAATAAATGATTAGCGTAAGAAAGAGGGAGATTTTCCTTATGTACCTACTGCACAGACACACACTCACACACACACACGCACACACACACACACCCTCTCACACACCCTGATTCACCATCAGACACACGCCAACGCCGCACGCCTTACATTTCACTGCAATCTTACTCTAATAATCGAGAAATTTTCTTCTGAGTAAAAAGGCACATAATACGACTATCTATATTGAGTAACAAGCCAAAAATGCCTGAAGGCATTTTAATCGTAATTTTTACACGACTGCCCAAAAAAAGACGTATGGGGTATCGTTAGAATCTTTATATCGCCCTAGTAACATACGCTACTTTTTTTTTTTGAAAAAAGCTTTGTTGCTGCAGTATGGCTCCATATTCAAATACGATAAATATATTTTTTCTTTGAATTTTACAATATGGGTATCAAATTGAAGGCCTTCATAAGAACATTCCAACAGTATATAGTTTATTGGCATAAGTTCATTTTTGGCAGGGCATTGTGATTTTTCAGCTTTTATGCTAGTTATTTCTTCAATATTTTCATCGTCCCTCTGTCTGCCTAGCTACAGCTGCAACCCTAAAGTATATAATCAGTTACCAAGTCCTTTTTTGCACTTTCATTGGCCTCTGACATGGCTTAACTATTGCTATGCGAAGCCTAGAATCGTACCCTGTATCGTTGGATTCTAAGTCGCACTAGTAAACCACTAGGCTACCATTGCCCTCTTTTGAAATCAACTCAAACGTTTGAAGTTATTTTTCATGAGATTGACGATAGGTTAGAACTGGAATTTGAATACATTTTATTAGATAACTAGGTTCCGCCCGCCACTTCGTCCGCGCGGACTACACTTTATCGGGAAAAAAACATCCAATGTTCTTCTAGGATAAAAACCAATGCAATAGTATATATAGCACCAACGCTCTTGATGCTTTTTTACAGACTTGTTATTATTTAGTTTCCATAGCAACCGTTCCTTACAGCGAGTATACAACATTTTCCAGATTTCCAGTGGAAAAATAAAACTGGAATAAAAAGTATCCTATGTTTTATTCCTAAGATATCTCCATTCCAAATTTCATCAAAACCCGTATAGTCGCTATCGCGTGAAAGCTCCCCAAACGAACAAACAGACAAAGTTTTACTTGTATAATGGTGTGGATTAGGCTTCTGCAAAGGTAGCGGTCAAACATACTGCCTACAATAAAAAAGCTACATATCATTTTCATTAACATCTTTTTGAATATAAATTTCAGCTTTGTAACCAACTATTTAATATTGCATTTTCATATATATTTTTTCTAAAGTTCAAAAATCTTTATCAATTCATTTATATTAAGAACGGCAGAGACTAGATAGTGGCAATAAACTGAAAGCGGTCCGGCGCTCGCACCGTAACGACGAGAGTCAAACGTTTTGTTCAAACGCTATAAATAGTTTTATGTAAATATGGAGATACCTAGTTTTATATTTTAGGGTAAGATATAATTATCAGCCGGTTTCAACACTGTGCCAATATTCCATTTTGGACGTGCCCTATCCACATAAATATATAAAAGTGAAACGTTGTGTGTTTATTTGGGGAGTTTTAACGCGATAACGGCTGGACGGATTTTGATGATATTTGGAATGGAGATAGCTTATACCCTGAAATAAAACATAGGATACTTTTTATACCAGAAAATTGTAAGTTTCCACGGGAAAACGGGAAAATGTTGATTACTCGCTGTAAGGAACGGTTGCCATGGAAACGAAATAACAAGTCTGTCAAAAAACATCAAGAGCTGTTAGTGCTCTACTTTTTGATTGTTTTTTTTAATAGAAGAATCCTAGAAGAAATTGGATATTTTACAAGGTTTTTTTTTGCGATAAACTGTAGTCCGCGTGGATGTTGTCGCGGGCGGGAAAGCTGTATCCTGTAAGAACATAGGTTTTTTTTTTCGAGATAGTCTGTAGTCCACGCGGACGAAATCCCTAATTAGAGCTAGTCAATTTAATTAAAGAGTGAAAGTTCCGTATAATTCTTGGAGCGATTAGAAAAGATGACGGAAGTTGGAGGTGAGAAAGAACAGAACTTGGCTGGTTAGCCACTTTGAGATGGTGGGAGAGGAACGAGCGGTAAAGGGGGCGAAATAGGGACTGTTGAATGGCCGACGCCAGTGGGACATCCCAGCATTCCCAGCTACCGCTGGAAAGACGAGTAGTAGACGTTACGGCTACTTTTAACCTGCGAGAACTTCTAGCTGTTTCTTGGCAAGAAGTCGCAGACCATAGATGAGTGGCGTCTTTTGATATCGGAGGAGTTTGGGTCACTGCGCCAATCTTATTGATTTGACTGATTAGTCCGAAAAATTTGATTTACATAATAATTTATTTTTTAATTTGTTTCAGTGTCCAAAGAAGAAATCAAAGAAGTGGAGAGCCAGAACGGAAACCCGAAAGCGATGAGATACACAACAGTATCAAGGTAAATCTAATTTCTGATTATTATATCATCTATCACGCTAGCATCTGTATTTATGTTGATAACAATGACGTTCTACAGTCTCAGTTCCTTATCAAAGATTTATAACTATATTTTGGGAGCTTACAAGACGAGAATTCTAACTTCTAGGCAAAGTATAACACTGTCATCCACATCGTAGTCAATTGTGTCTGGTTTTGACAGATTTGACAGGTGAGGTCTTCATTTAATTTTTAATTTTAAAATGATTAGGACACTTTGTGAGAATATTCTAAATTTAGTGTACCCTTAGGAAATTAGACGTAAAATAACGTACAAAAATCAATACGTCGATTGATAGTTAGTTAGATAGTTAGTGTTAGTCGATTGGTAACTGTGGTTAACAAAACATGCAACAAAAACCGGATTTTGCACGAGCGCTCGCTTTGTGCCTTTGGCATTCACACCTGTCAAAATCCATATAAAAATAACGATTAAAAGTTATTTGATGTCTACAGTTAAGTACAGCAGTATATTAGGTTTGTTTTAGTTATGTAAACACGTCTGCTGCAAAGTGGGATAGCGCCAAAACTTAAATAAATGAGCTCAGGTAATACTGATAAATGTTGAAACAATTCATTCTTCACGTCAAGTCGGTTCATATTTGCGCCAGCACCAACAACAGTCGGCCCTAATTTAAGTTTTGTTTTGTCATTATAATTTCGGGTCAACTCAAAATATTACCCGAATTTCCAAGGAAATGTCTGGTAACCAAAACTAATTTTGCGCTTGACAATCTGTGACATTTGACAAAGGTCAAAGGGTTACAACAGAATAAGATATTATCATAATATTGTCCTAAATAACAAGCAAATTCTGCCTTTGCATATACCTAAAAAACCTACTTTATTTGAGGATGAGATTGTACTTTTTTTTATTTCTTTTCTTCTCTTGAAGGAGGGTATTGCGATTTAAGCACATGGGTTACACCCACAGACTAAACGACTGCACTACATTTCACTCGGTGGAATGACGAGAGTCGCAGGTCACTTGCCTGATGGTAAGCGTCTTGTCGGCCCATAAAGGTTGCAGTGCCACCCAGAACCTTGAATGCAAAATCTTGCACGTCACTGCACTGCGCTCGTCACCCTGAAGGTCTCATTGCCCAGTAATTTCGTCAGAAACATTGCCCATCAAACCGGAACACAGTTATACTTGCACACTACTGTTTGGGGGTTGAATATCTGACAAAGGACCACCATCATCATCATCATCATTTAAGCCTTTAGAAGCACTGCTGAACATAGGCCTCCTTCAAAGAGCGCCATGACGAACGTCTTGTGGCGCCTCCATCCACCGACTCCCTGCGATGGCTACAATGTGGTCCGTCCAAAGTGTGGGGGGCCTCCCTACACTTCGCTTGCTTGTTTGTGGTCGCCATTCGAGAACCTTTATTCCCCAGCGGTTCTGCGAACTATATGGCCTGACCATTGCCACTTCAACTTTCAAATTCTGAGAACTTTGGTTCTTCTATACGGATTTCCTCGTTACGGATCTTATCATGTAGTGAAACTACGAGCATAGCTCTCCATTGCACGCTGCGAGACTTTGAGCTTGTGTATGAGACCAATAGTTAGCAACCACGTCTCAGTGCCGTATGTCATCACTGGCAACACGCACTGATTATAAACTTTCGTCTTGAGGCTCTGCGGTATCTTTAACGAGAAGATATGGCGTAATTTCCCGAACCTAATACACAAAGATTAATTAGAAGAAAATGTAAATTATGTACATATTTCAACTTATTTTTTAAATCAGGGCGAGTGTAACTACTGTGCACAACTAGCTAACTACTGCATGATACAGTTGGACAACCCATGCTATTACTGGCTTGAGTAGTCCAAGATTTCCAGCTCCCATGCTGGCGGCATTTTCCCGATGTAATGCTATGCTAATTCGATTACCCAAATAAGTACAATCAGCAACTTTTGTCGCTACCACCGACCATGACCACTTTTTCAAAACGCCTGAACAGATATTTGTTCAAAAGTCACTGATTAACCATTACAACATAATTCAATGGGCATCGTTTTTTTACAAAATTTGGTGAACATCGTCGATACAAAATTACTTGAACACATTTTGAAACAAAATTTTGTGAACATTTATAAATTAAGAAGATATTAAGTGTTCATGGATTTATGGCAAAAGATTTGTTCAGTATATTTTATAGCTCATTGAGATTTGACAAAATAGATTTGCACGCAGGTGGGTTTATTTCTCTGTTTGGAGTATTTATACATTTATACTCATCTAAAAATGTTGGAGTATCAAAAAAAAACATATCCTACCTCATCCTCTCCTATATCCTCTTTAATACCACATGTACTCTTACTTTCTTCTCAATTTATAAATATTCACCGAATTTTGTTTCAAAATGTGTTCAAGTAATTTTGTTTCGATGATGTTCACTGATTTTTGTAAAAAAAAACGATGCTCATTGAATTATGTTGTAATGATAAATCTGCGACTTTTAAACAAATAGCTGTTCAGGCGTTTTGGTCGCTGACTGTACCAACATTTCAGTCACGCGTCGCTCCGACCAGGCTCAGATAGAAATTTACAATACGATGAGCTAGACCCCACCTCACCCACGGTCCCAATATTTCAAACGGCTCAAATATGTTACAAGAACCGAACCACACTAGCAAGCATCCGTTCGCCGCTTGAACTGCTCACCCTAAGTAGCCGCGGCGCCTTACTTCGTGTCTCAGAAATATGTGACGGTGCCAGAGTATTTAATTCAAATTTAAAATATTTTTGTATACTGTGCCCGTGGCCTATACTATATAAAAGGCCGCGGGCTCCTATAGCGTGTTATTCACGATCTAAAAGTACATATAAAGTACAATATACTACATTTCTTCAAAATTCCTTCAGCTGTCAATTAGTTTTTATCGTTTGCTCGGCTTCTACTCATCAGATTGAGATTACAAGTACACCAGTTATTAAGTCAAAGCTTAACATCTCATGAACAAGGAGAAAAACATAAAAATATTATGAATCGATCAAACCATATTAAGCTAAGTTTACTTTGAGTTAGAAAAGGAAATTTTCCTTTCATGTGCTGACTCAGAGTTAAAGCTCGCACATGAAAAGGAAATACCCTTTCTGACTACGAAATACGCATTTTACAATTTTATTTTCCGTTAAATAATTTTCTAACTAATCGGTTGGACCGTATTTGATTAATGAAGTATCGTTACATTCCTTTATTAATTTTACTTTATCTTATGATGTAACAAAGAAAACAAAAGAAAAAAGAAACGGCAAATATTAAAATATAAATATTATAAACGATCTCATGTCAAGTAACATTTACAATTGAAAATGACTTCTCGCAGATTCATTAATTTTTCGACAAAGCTTAAAGCGTTTTAAATTGCTCTCGGAATACAATTAATCAAACGAAGTTCTAAATTGCAAATAAGAAGTTCATTTAGCAGTGAACTTCCTTTGTTGAAGTATACTCGAGCGCAGTAATATTGGCACACTGTGTTTTCAACTATGGTAGAAGGGTAAAAAATATTTATTTAAAGCACTGAAGTCGATTGAGAGACAAGCTTTTAGCCCCTTTTATAAGATTTTTAAAAGCTTTTATTTAACTTCACTTGTATGTATCCATCTATATATTTCTGTACTGGATTCTTGTACCTCAAATTACGAGCACATCCCGATTAGATATCCGGCTGAAACTTTCAGGGTAGTTAACAACACGATGAAAATGCAAGGGAAAAAATGCAATTAAAAATAAAGTTTATTTTAAATTACTATGCGAAAAAATACCTCATTATTTTCTTATTTTTTTTCACAGTTCCGAAAAATTGAATCGAAACGGTTTTCATTATAGTCGTTTTTTAAGAATTTAAGTTTTTATGTTGTAATGGCAATAAATACTTTTTAAGAGCTAAGCACAGATACGGCACGCTTTAATATCGCTTGAACTAAAATCACACTCACACATCTATATTGCCACCGTCGTACTTCATGTGCATCAACAACAAAAATAGATAAATGTACGCAGACTGGTAGCGCGAATGAAACTCACTACAAACACATGCTACTCAAATGCCACTTTGATTGTGTCTAAGCCATAGAAGGCCTATTGTGTGCGTTACATCTAATTTATGCGATCCACGCTTGAGGAGTTGATACTTAAGGAGCTAAGAGGCTGTTTAACAACGATGTTAGTCGAGGCAAAGATTCATAACCCTGAGCATCGACGCAGAGTTGCAAGCATATCGCTGTTTTATCGGATGCATTTCGGCAAGTGTGTGCTAAAGTTAATGTGATTAATCTTAAATCAACGTGAACAAGTAAAATAAATAAAAAACCTTCTTCGCTTACCTTTTTTTTGTTTGTTTGTTTGTGTTTAGCCTATACTGTCCCACTGCTGGGCAAAGGTCTCCCCTCGATTTTTCCATTCGTTACGGTCCTGTGCTGTTGTGTATCAATTTTTGTCGCAGGTGTCAAGCTCGTCCCGCCATCTTTTACGTGGTCTGCCGCGTCGCTTTCTTTCCGTGCTGGGATTTCATTTAGTGGTTTCTTTGGCCCATAGGACCTCTGGCATACGGCAGACGTGGCCGGCCCAGTTCCACTTCAGCTTGACGGCTTTTATAGCTACATCTGTAAAACCGGTTCTGGAGCGCAGTTCGGTGTTTCGAACACGGTCTGTTAACTTAACACCTAGTATGCTGCTCTCCATTGCCCTGTTTTTTAGTTTTTTTAAATGCATTGTAGCTTTTAAAGTATTTTTTTTAATAACTTCATTGTCATCGAGTTGTGAGCTACCCAGTAAGTTTTAGCCGGATAGCTACTTGAGAAGTGCTCGAAATTTGAGTTGCAAGATTCCAGGACAGACAGAAATATTGATAGATAGATACATACATACAAGTGAAGATAAATAAAAGCTTTTAAAAAACAGGTGGTTACTTTTTTTGCTCCCAAGTGTACACACACACGAATCCCACTTCTACAAACATACATAGAATTTCACGAGAGCAATATAAACTCCGAAAATTACTTTTTGTCAAATGTCAAAGCTATGAAATTCGGGAGGTTTATTATCTAGACTGGCAACACAGGTTTTGGGAGAGTAAACATGTGCTTGAAAAGTTAGGGTAGCCATTTATTTGGAAATGTGTCCGGGACAATTGCTACTTTGTATTTAATACAATGTGTTGTAAATTCACTAGATTTTAACTGGTGTTTGTTTCACTGTTGTTTAACGCTGACGACTTGGAAAGATGTGCACTTAAAAACCAACACAAACCGTAGATGGAGGAGATTGGCTGTTTCACAATTATATTATATTATATGTATTATTATTATATATTAGTCACTAATGACTCGCCCTGGCTTCGCTCGGATAGCGCTCACACCGCGGCATTTTTCTTAATATTAGCATCTTTATACGCGTCGTAACTTATATAAAAAACTCAAACAAAAATCACTCAAAATCATTGGCAACAACGCTTGTGGTGCTTGTTGACCATAAACAACTGCACGTACGTAGTGCTCACGTACTTTTTGACATAATTGTTATTATTTCAATTCCACGGCAATATGTCATTACGTTCCTTACTTAGGCCATTTTTTTACCTTTGGTAACTTTATTGCAATTTTAGAAGACAACTCTATTTTTTTTGAGAAATAAATTACAGCCCATGTTGCTCGCTGATAATGTAGCTTTCTATAGATGAAAGAAATTTTAAAATAGGGTTAGTTTTTTTTTGAGTTTATCCATTACAGACAAATTTATAAACAATTTCTACCCAACAATTCCTACACTACGTATACGTAGTGTAGGATGCCTTGTGGCCAGGTGGTGTGACGACTTACGAAAAGTGTCTGGAAAAAAATGGCTGAGAAGAGCTGAAAACCGAACTCAATGGCGTGCTTTAGGAGAGGCCTACGTCCATCAGTGGACAATTATAGGCTGATGAGGATGATGATACAATCAAATCTTTCCTCATTATAATATTAGTGTAGATGTAGAAGTCGAGAGGACGAGAGGCATGTAAACTAAAAACAATAATATTAATAAAGTGTGATACACAGACATATACATTTTTCGCTAAGTATTGCATTTTCCGTTTCTGTCAAGAATTTGCCAAAAATGATTTCTCTTAGTTTCTTCACCTTGTTCAAACTGAATTATTTTTACGAGTGTGGTCTTCTTACTTGCAAAAGACACTCATGAACGGGTTACAATGAAAAAAAAACAGTATACAATTTCATTTTACTAATCGTTCCTACCTAGTATGTAAGTATTGTATATTATTTAGTTCACATTATATATTTCTACTAGCTTTCCCGCCCTTGACTTCGTCCGCGCGGACTACTGTTTATCGCGAGAAAAAGCATCCTATGTTCTTCTAAGATATTAAAAACCAATGCAAAAGTAGGTATAGCACCAATGCCCTTAAAGTTTTTTGACAGACTTGCTATTTCGTTTTCATGGCAACCGTTCCTTATGGCGAGTAATCAACATTTTCCAGTTTTCCTGTACAAACTTATAATTTTCCGGGATAAAAAATATCCTGTGTTTTAATCTAGGGTATAAGCTATCTCCATACCAAATTTCATCTTAATCCGTCCAGCCGTTATCGCGTGAATGCTCCCTAAACAAACAAAGAAACATACAAACAAACACAACGGGTCACTTTTATATATTTGTATGAATATTGCTACTCCACCGTTGTTATTCAATAATTTCTGTCCATCCAAAGGTTGTATGGAAGAGATTGCTTTAAGCGATAAGACCCATTTAACCTATTATCTTAGTGTTTTCCTGTGTCTGTATCTTTTTATTTTCTTGGTGTCAATAAAGAGTTAATCTATCTATCTATTTTTATAATATTTTTGTCTCATTCCGCTCACGCGTGTCAATTCGAAACATATCGACGCAGTATACACTTTCACCACAAAATCGCTACCAACCCTTGCTCCTTGCTTCTACATCAGTTGCCTTCAACTAAAATCGTTTAAAACTGCAACTAGTATATAGACGTCGGCTTCTGGCAGCCTGATTTATTTAATAACTTCATGACAGGTACTTCCAGCGCTGACCAGTTTGGAAGTTTGTTTGTAGTTGGGTTTATTTGGCAGTTAACGACTCGTTGGAATATGGTAACTCGTAGAGTTATAAATATAAAACAAGACGTAGGTTCAAAAACTAAATCTACGGTCGAGTAATAAGCACAAATTATAAATTTATATTACTCCCCACCTCCCACCCCCATTATAGCTAAGAAGCATCTCGTTCACATCTGTTTTAGTAACATAAAAATCTGTCCATTTGTTTGAGAGCTACTATCCTCACCCTCATTCCCCCTCCCACCCTCCCATTACAGCTAAGAACCATCTCGTTTACCACAGCTTTCAAACATAAAAAACCGCAGATAAATCGGTCCATTCGTTTGGAAGCTACGATTCTCACCCCTCCTTTTTTCATATCCCCCACATATCTAAGAACCACCTCGATCACATCAGCTTTCAAACAAAAAAAAACCGCATCATAATCGGTTCATTCGTTTGGGAGCTACGATGCCACACACACACACACACACACACACACACACCCACACACACCCACACACGCGCGCACACACACACACACACACACACACACACACACACACACACACACACACACACGAAACGTTATCTGTTTGTTTGCTTAGGGAGCTTTTACGCGATAACTGCTGGACGGATATTGATGGAATTTGGAATGGAGATAGCTTATATCCTGGAATAAAACAGGACATTTTTTATCCCGCAAAATTGTAAGTTTCTGGGGGAACACTGGAAAATGTTGATTACTCGCTGTGCGGAACGGTTTCCATGGAAACGAAATAACAAGTCTTTTAAAAAAAAACAAGAGCGTTAGTGTTTTACCTACTTTTTCATTGGTTTTTAATGTTCTAGAAGAACATAGAACGCTTTATTTCGCGATAAACTGTAGTCTGCGCGGATGAAGTCGCGGGCGGGTAAGCTAGTAATGTTAACATAGTGCAACCCAGACCATAAAACTTGCGCGGCTTTAAGAACATAAAACTTGCGCGGCTTTATCTGTTACTTACTTAATACCCAACATTTTTAAAACTTTTTATTTAATTTGCAATGTTTGTATGTATGTTTGTGTTTATGTCAAATCTTGCAAGTTGAACTTCCACTTAAACACTTCCTCTTATCCTACAGAGCAAAATTTTTACATGTTGATTCACTTCCGATGACAATGCACTTTTATGGTAAGCACGACCTGAATCGGCATCCAGGATAAGCTCCAGATAAAGGAACTCTTCAACGGTTAACAGCACAGACATGAAATTTTGTGTGCGCATTTTATTATGATAGCCATTTTTAAGTTTTACCATGACATGGTTGCTGGACTCAGGGTTTGGGTCCTGACTAGGGATCTCCTCCACGGTTACCAGCACAGACACGAAATGTTGTATACGTATTTAATTGAGATAGCCCGTACTAAGTTTCACCATGACCTGGCTACTGTATAAAATATATTTTTAAACGTTTTTTAATAAATGTTTCTTTTATAATGTTATTAATCTCTAGTCAATAAAACGCCGTTCCACTTTTAAGTCAGTAGTGTTTGCACACTACTGCTATCCAGAAGGACTCTTGCATAACAATACTTTATCTACACTCATATTGTAAAATCCGGACTATGAGCTCAAATGGTGGCATAATGACATACATTATGCACGGCACGTCTCTAATAACAAAAATAACACTGTTTTTTGAACTAAACGATGCTATCATATATATTTTTTACCATAAAAGCACCGGTTGGCTCTGCACCTACGAGGGTTTTCGTAATTTATCCTATGGAAGTATTCCTATTGCATGAGAAGATAAAGTAGTGTATGAAACGGTACATAACTAGGTACATATCCATACCAATATATAAAAGTGAAACGTTGTCTGTTTGATTGTTTATTTGTTTGGGGACCTTTCACGCGATAACGGCTGGACGGATTTTGATGAAATTTAGAATGGAGATATACCCTGGAAGTTTCCACGGGAAAACTGGAAAATGTTGATTACTCACTGTAAGGACCGGTTGTCATCACAGAACATCAAAAGCCTTGGTTCTATACCTACTTTTGCATTGGTTTTTAATATCCTAGAAGAAATAGGATGCTTTTTTCGCGTTAAACAGTAGTCCGCGCGGACGAAGTCGCTGGCGGGAGAACTAGTACTCCATATTATGCACCGTTTCATAAACTACTATTGTATCCAACAAAACTAGGTTCTATCCACTGACTTATTTGTGGAATTTCCTTCGCTTCATACTTCAAGCCGCATCAAAGCCGTCTCGGTCCCGTTTCATCATCATCATCAGGCTATATATATTCGTCCACAGCTGGACGTAGGCCTCTCCTAGTGAACGCCACTGTGCCCGATCTTCGGCTCTTCTCATCCAGCCGCTCTTCGCAAGTCGTCACTCCACCTGGCCACCAGACTTCCTACACTACGTTTGCGAATTCAGAACTCGTATACCCCAAAGTTTGTCGGTTTTTCGAGAGATGTGACCGGCCTATTGCCACTTCAGCTTGCTAATAATAATTTTAATGAATAATAGCATCTAACACCTTGTATAACCACAAATTTATGCGAATAAATAATTGAAGTTGAATTAGAATTTAATTCTTTGAGCTTCGGTTTCGATTGCTAACAATGAATAGCAGTCAATAAGCTGCCTTGGTGCGGCCTGAAAAACTGACACTACTTCGTGCAACTGCACTGCACAAGCAAATCGCGAACGTAGTTGACGAAGTGAATTAATTTAAAGCTGGCAGACTATTTTATTCTGAACGAAATAACACGCTCGGCGCTCGTCACATTAATAAGCCTAGATTAACATTTTCGGATGTCAACTTTAAACAATTGCTGTACAGAGCTCATGTGCTCGCTCCCGGGATGCAATACGTTTAGGAACAGTAACTCAGTTTGTTTTTTCGTACTGTTTTGAAACTAAACAAGCACAAATTAAAAAAGAAAATATAACCCGCTGTCCTCGCCCTCTATTATAGCTAAGAACCATCTCGATCACATCAGCTTTCAAACAGAAAAAAACCGCATCTAAATAGGTTCATTCCTTTGGGAGCTACGATGCCACAGACAGACACACGGACATAGACCTTAAACTTATAAAACGCCTTTCTTTTCGATTTCTGTGGTTAAAAAAATGGCTGGTAGAGATTAACAAAATGACTTCACTTGATTAGATCTACCTAGTTTTGCCCCTAATTGGGGACCTAGTTTTTCTCCAATTTTTTATTACTCAATAACTACAAATCCTAATGTTAAGCATAAATATTTTTACATATAAACAAATCCCTTCAAATCGTCTAACAAACGAACATAAGTACGTACCGTTTCGTCTCAATTTAACTGAATCATTATTTATTATGTAACTGATAACTACATACCGTTTCAAATTCAAATTCATTTTATTAATAATTTGTAACATTACAGTAGGTACCAACTCGTTACAAATACTGTCAAAAAATATAATATCGTCAAACTAAATTGTACAATTAATTTTATAAGTAATATTTCACAATAATTCTTAAAATATTTCGAATTAATATTGTTAACATAAAAATGTAAACAAATTATTTTTAGGATTACGCTATCCTAGTCACATCGTTTCGTCTCAATTTAACCGAATCAATATTTATTATATTATCAGTCACATCATAAATAATGATTCAGTTAAATTGAGACGAAACGGTTTGTATCACATAATAAATAATGGTTCAGTTAAATTGATACGAAACCGTATGTACTTATGTTTGTTTGTTAGACGATTTGAAGGGATTTGTTTGTATGTAAGAATATTTTTACGTCAAGTATTCCCTCGGTCAATATAGAAGTGAACCGTTGTGTTTTTTGAGTGGTTTTCAAGCCTAAAGTACTTAACAGATTTGGATGTTTTCTTTTTGTGTTTCCCTAATGTTTTTGCACAGGGTTAGATTATCCCTGTGCAAAAACTCAATATGATACGAAATAGCGTATGTATATATGTTTGTATATTTGATGATAACTTTCGATCCGATGAACTATTGATGAGGGATTTGTTTGTACTAACCCAACCAACTCCACCTATCCCCAACAATCCCCACCTATCCCACCTATCCCACACATCTAAACACAACCTCGCCCTACTATATCGGTATCAGGAAAATGTCGACCTTTCCACCTTTGAAGTCACTTTATCCTGTGCTGCCATAAATTAAGGCTAATTAAGTGTGAGGTATTTTATTGCCAGCGAATTGAAGAAGTTTTTAATATAGGAACAAAAAAAAAACACATATATTTTATGTTAGGGACCTCCAAACTTTGAAGAGATATTTTGCTTCGAACAAAATTTGAAGTTATTCTTTTACTTTTTTTAAACTTTTTTTAATAATTACAATATGATTTTCGTGTCTCATATAAGGGTCACTACTGAACTACCAACATACAAAAAATCAACTGACTGCTATTGTTAGTTTGAAAAAAAAAACAAAAATGGTATATCTGCGAAAATATAAAAATTCGCGGAACATGCTCGTACATGGGGGTTATTCGGGTGCCCGTGGAAGTGCTCTACCTGAGGACCTCCCCTTATCACTACTTCCTGAGACACCCTGGATAAAAGTGAAACGTTGTATGTTTATTTGGGGAGCTCTCACGCGAACGGCTGAACGGATTTCCATGAAATTTGAAATGGAGTTAGCTTATACCCTGGAATAACACATAGGATATACTTTTCAGAGATGCATAAGATACCTTATACAAAGTATCTATACTATTAAAATAAGTATTTCAGATACCAAATACAAGATACCTTATGGAATGGTATCTGAAATACAATATACGTATCTTCTAAATACTTTTTAAAGATAAAATGCTTTTTTTAAATGAAAACATAATTTTATGGAGTTTAAGTTTTTATATGAGTTTTGAAACATTAGTCTGGGGTATATTTGATAGATGATGAGAGTAGCCATCTATCAAATTGGCCCAAGACTAAAGTTTCAACAAATGTCAATAGGCTCTTTGCGTTTGCATATGCAATTCATAGGTAATTATTAAAAAAAGTATTTTAACAAACATAGTATTTACGAAATACAAGATACCAAACGAATGGTATCTTAAATACAAGACACAAAATGCATTTACACAAAAGCATTTTAGATATAAGATGGAAATACGTATTTTGTATCTTGTATCTGTACTTCTGATACTTGTATCTTAGATAAGTCACATCTCTGATACTATTCATCATCATCATCATCATCATCATTAACCCTCACGCGGGTGAAACTGTGAGGCGCAACTAGTAGTATAATGAATACTCACAGATGCAGATGAATTCAATTCAAAAATTATCTAATTTTTTGTATAAGGTTTATCTACTGCTCTCTCGGTGTACTTGGTCTTTCCCGTAAAATTGTTGGCTTTAATATAAAATGTCACAGAATCCTTGCTGTATGATATGTGAAATTTCCGTTATGTCGACTTGATTAATTACGCAGTTTTTACTAGGGATGCTATGAATTCCGTAATCAAAACTAACAGATACACTAAATAAAACTGTATTTAAATCTTTAATTGAAATAAAAGTTTCGGATTAGTTATCCACATCCATATAATATAAAAGTGAAATGTTGTCTGTTTGTTTGTTTGGGGAGTTTTCACGCGATGACGGTGTGACGGATTTTGATGAAATTTAGAATGGAGATAGCTTATACCCTGGAATAAAACATAGGATACTTTTTATCCCGGAAAATAGTAAGTTTCTACGGGAAAATGTTGATTACCCGCTGTTCGGAACGGTTGCCATGGAAACGAAACAAGTCAAGATCACGACGACAAGTCTGTCAAAAAACGAGTGTTGGTGCTGTAGGCACTTTTGCATTGGTTTTTAATATCCTAGAAGAACATAGGATACTTTTGTTCGCGATAAACTGTAGTCCGCGCTGACGAAGTCGCAGGCGAATGCTAGTAATAATATAATCTGAAGCTCTGAAGTTGCCAACAAACAGCGCGTTCCGTGATAAGTATGCAACACTCAATAGAGTTTTGCATACGTTTGTTTTTACCACGTTTTTATTAAATCTTTTTTTTGTTTGTCGGTCTGTCGTTCCGCGAGGAATCTTGCAACTCAAATTTCGACATACATAACAAGCAGCAAATTTAGATTAAAAAACATATCTAAAAACCACGGTTTTTCTTAAAGCTTTGTCATAGAGTTGTGAGCTTACCCTGAAAGTGTCAGCCGGATAGAATGTAGATTAAAAAACATATCTAAAAAACACGGTTTTTCTTAAAGCTTTGTCATAGAGTTGTGAGGTACCCTGAAAGTGTCAGCCGGATAGAATGTAGATTTAAAACATATCTAAAAACCATGGTTTTTCTTAAAGCTTTGTCATAGAGTTGTGAGCTTACCCTGAAAGTGTCAGCCGGATAGCTAATCGGGAAGTGCTTGAAAGATGAATTTTATACCGACGTGTTCGCTGGGATGATTCGGAGAAATTGGGAACTGCTCGAAAGATAAATTTTACACCGACAGTGTTCGCTGGGATAATTCGTAGAAATCGGGAAGGGCTAGGAAGATTAATTTTACACCGGTAGTGTTCGCTGGGATGATTCGGAGAAATCGGGAAGGGCTAGGAAGATTAATTTTACACCGGCAGTGTTCGCTGGGATGATTCGGAGAAATTGTGAAGGGCTAGGAAGATTAATTTTACACCGGCAGTGTTCGCTGGGATGATTCGGAGAAATCGGGAAGGGCTAGGAAGATTAATTTTACACCGGCACTGTTCGCTGGGATGATTCGTAGAAATCGGGAAGGGCTAGGAAGATTAATTTACACCGATAGTGTTCGCTGGAATGATTCGTAGAAATCGGGAAGGGCTAGGAAGATTAATTTTACACCGACAGTGTTCGCTGGGATGATACGTAGAAATCGGGAAGGGCTAGGAAGATTAATTTTACACCGATAGTGTTCGCTGGGATGATTCGTAGAAATCGGGAAGGGCTAGGAAGATTAATTTTACACCGACAGTGTTCGCTGGGATATTTTTTTTGATATGTAAAGTATCCTATGTCCTACCTCGTAGTACGAACTCAAATCATACCAAGTTTCTTTTAAATTCATCCAGTAGTTCCAGCGGCGTGATGAGCGGCTAAGATACAGACTGACAGACATACAGACAAAAATGAAAAAACATACAGTTTAGGCTTCATAATCAAATATAGAGTAATTTCCAAAAAAAACACTATATCTTTAATGTACAGAATTTGGACCCATATTCCACAGAAACCGTTTATTTTTCGGGACAAAATGTATCCATAATTTTCACCTATCTTATAAACATATATATGTCTGTGCCAAGTTGCATCAACATCCGTCTAATAGTTTCAGCGGGATAAGTGTTCTTTTCAATAATTTTCCACCCCTATCCTGCAGGAACACTTAATTTTTTCGGGATGAAAGTATCCAATGTCCTACCTCAAAGTGTGAACTCAAATGATACCAAATTTCATTTAAATTCAAGTATTTTCGGCGTGGTACGCTGCCAAGGTACAGACAGACAGACAGACAAAAATACAAAAAATACAGAGCTAGCTTTAGTATTGAATATAGAACAGCCTCCAAAAAAATTACATAATATCTTCAATTTAAAGAATTATGGAGATTATCCCGAACGAACACTTTATTTTTCGGGATGAAAAGTATCCTCAATTTTTACCCATTATATAAACTATTACTGTGCCAAGTTTCAACAAAATCCGTCAAGTAGTTTCAGCGTGATACGTGTTCTTTTAAATAACTTTCAACGCCTATCCTGCAGGAACCCTATAATTTTCGGGATGGTAAGTATCCTATGTCCTACCTCAAAGTATGAACTCAAATCATACCAAATTTCATTTGAATTCATTGAGTATTTTCGGCGTGATGCACTTCCAAGGTGCAGACAGACAGACGGACAGACAGAAAGACAAAAAATAAAAAAATACAGTTTTGGCTTTAGTATTGAATGTAGAACGGCCCCAAAAAAAATTACAAAATATCTTTCATTTACAGAATTTGGGACATTATCCCGCAGGAACTCTTTATTGTTTCGGGATAAAAAGTATCTTTAATTTTAACCCATCATATAAACTACGACTGTGCCAAGTTGCATCAAAATCCGTCCAGTAGTTTCAGAGTGGTAAGTGTTTTTTGAAATAACTTTCAACCCCAATCCTGCGGGAACCCTTTCATTTTTCGGGATGAAAAGTAGCCTATGTCCTACCTCGTAGTATGAACTCAAATCCTACCAAGTTTCATTTAAATTCATTCAGTAGTTTCGGCGTGATGCCTAGCCAAGATACAGACAGTCAGACAGACAGATAGACAGACAGACAGACAAAAATGAAAAAAATACAGTTTTGGATTCAGTATCAAATCTAGAGTAAGGTCCAAAAAATTTTTTTTAAAATATCTTCAATGTACAGAATTGGACCCGTTACAGTTTTATTATAAGTATAGATTAAAACAGTTTAAAATAAAGATAAATTACATATCACAAGTTGCGTCCCACACCAGCGGCTTCCCACGTCTCCAAGGAACTAAAGTCATACCTTCAGGCCTCTTGCCATCGTCACGTGAAAGACCGTTCGGCTCTAAAATAGCCTAGCTTGTTTGCCTCATTTCAGTTTGATTCCCAGTCTGTTTTTTGTTTTTTATAGTAATTTATTTTTATTCCCTTCTGCGTCACCGACCAGTCGTGGGCGTAGGTAATTACAATGTTGCTGCAAAATACCTAAGTACACAAGCCAGCCCATATCCAAATATACCTGAAAATCTCAATAACAGAATGTAAAAATATATCCGAATCTGTGACCGACACAAGCATTTTTATCATCTATATCCGAAACGCAATATCCCTAACCCCTAGTTTTAGATTTTTTGCTGTTTCCGCCGTTTTTTTTACTCATTTTGGCCGTTTTCTGGATTTTGCTTGGGCTTGTGCCAGATGCGGCTAGTTTTAAGGATTATAGTAACTCAATCTATCCAGTAATGAAAATGAAATAGTATTTGAGGCATTGTAAATGTATCGATTCAATATAGAACCAACCTAAAGAGGAGTACTAGGTAAAAGTAAGGTAATAGAATGGTAAAAACTGTAATTTATGTAGTAACTAACGTAGTTTTTTATTTATATTAAAAAACAACAAGTAAAATTATTATAAAAATACAAAAACCATACTGCGAACAAAATTATTGAATACGAGCTGACCGCCCGCAAAAATAATCACACTAATATTATAAAGGCGAAAGTTTGTATGTATGGAGGGTGTGTGTGTGTATATGTTTGTTACTTCTTCACGCTTAATTAAACGGCTGAACGGATTTGAATGAAATTTTATACGGAGGTAGCTTATATGCTGGATTAACACATAGCCTACTTTATATCCCGGGAAATGTATGGTTCCTGAGGGACGCGGGTGAAAACACGCGCAGATAGTATTTATATTTTTTTTTTACTTACTTTATATTACTTTACTTTAATAGTTGCAATTGCAACATTACACTATAGTATTTACATTAACTTGAATAATCTATAATTGGAATTTTTGTAAGCAGCTTAAAAGAATATTGCTAACATTTATTCATAGGAATTATATATTGTATTTTGGAATAGGAATTATATATTATAAATGTATTTTGTATTTTGATACCTCACTCAGGTAGGTTTCCTCCTCCTGGTTTCTTTCTCCTGTAGGTTTTGGTCATTTTTTGTTCCGTCGGAAATACAATATGGCAGCTGTAAGCCACCATATTGGTTTTCTTGACATTTCATATTTCCTATAGCACAGCACTCTCGTGATCAAGATGAATGATACCTCAAAAAACAAAAATACATAAAACCCAAACACATAACCCTCCTCAGTCGGGTTAAAACGGGAGTTATAGGTCGCGTCGTGTAAAAAGAACGCTGGCGGTTAGGCTGCGCATTAGGCGATTCATCGGTATATATTTATATAATTATTTGATATATAATTATTTGATATATAATTATTTGATATATAATTATTTGATACAATAAGCCTAGTACTTTTGTGCGCGAATGTACCCATGTGCAAACACACCCTCTCCACTTTCTTGCAGCGTTCTTTTTACATGACGCGACCTGTACTCGCGTGTATTAGAAGAGATAAGTAGAGATCGTTAAGAAACTGGCATACCGAAGAAAACCGAAAGCAAGGATTTGTGATATCCAATTACTCGCACCATAGCAGTGTGCTGGATTATGGTTTCATTTTTACCCGACTACGGCAAAGCAAGGGAAGGATAATGAGTTTAACAGTCTGTGTATGTATGTACGACGTATGTATGTGGGTATGTGGATGTTCCACCATAGCGTCGCCCCTATTGACACCTATTGATCCGATGTTGACAAGCGAGCCATCAATCGATTCGTTTTCAGGTATAGTGTCATAGGCTATTTTTTACCCGACCGTAGTTGGGTTTTAGTTTTTTAACTTCCGTCTTGTTTAATAATAGTTACGCCTTAGTAGTTCTACGTACTGCATTTAATTATTCCAGGACTCTCTAGGCTTTTTTGTAGGCGGTGAAGTATCATATATTACGAAAATTATTCATGAATATTTAAAGGTACTCACTTACATCTTCAATTTAAGTTAAATCAGAGCAGAATATATTTAATCCATACCAATATATAAAAGTGATACGTTGTCTGTTTGTTTGTTTATTTCTTTAGCCGTTTTGATGAAACTTTGTAAATAGGTACTGTACAATATAGGATAGGATAGATATAGGACCAACAAAGGATACTTATTATCCCGGAAAAATGGTCGCCACGGGAAAACTGGAAAATGAAGATATTACTCGCTGTAAGGCACGGAATGTCATGCGTTGCCGTGGTGCTGTACTTTTGCATTGGTTTTTAATATCCTAGAATATGCATTTATGCGATAATCTGTATTCTGCTCGGATGAAGTCGCGGGCGATAGCTAGTAAACCTATATCGTAGATAATAGTAAGTGGTGGAGTAAAACATTAACTACTGCTTAGAGCTCATGATGTGTAAATTAATACATTTGAATTTAAATTAAATAAATTAGGCTTAACATTGACAATATTAAGGTGAACAATAATTAATTTAAATAAATTAGGCTTAACATTGGTAATATTAAGGTGAACAATAATTAATTGCAAACTAGCTGCGCCACACGGTTTCAACCGCGCGTACTATCATGAAAATTGTCATCAATTTTGAAATGAAAGATGATTATGAAAAGTAGCTTATGTGTTAATCCAGGGTATAAGGTATCCACATTCCAAATTTCATCAAAATCCGTTCAGCTGTTTGAGCGTGAATGAGTAACATACATACATACAAACTTTCGCCTTTATAATATGACTAGCTTACTCGCCTGCGACTTCGTCTGCGCGGACTAAAGTTTATCGGGAAAAAAAGCATCCCATGTTTTTCTAGGATATTTAAATCTAATGCAAAAGTAGGTATAGCTCTTGATGTTTTTTGACAGACTTGTTATTTCGTTTCCATGACAACCGTTCCTGCGAATTAATCCACATTTCCAGTTATCACGAAGAAACTTAAAAATTTCCGGGATAAAAAGTATCCTATGTTTTATTCCAGGGTATAAACTGTCTCCATTCCAAATTTTATCAAAATCCGTCCAGCCGTTATCGCGTGAAAGATCCCCAAACAAACAAACAGACAACGTTTCACTTTTAATATATTGGTATGGATACTATCCAGAGCTAATAATATACTAATTTTATAGTCTAAAATGTCACCTTTGTACGTCATCAAATAACTCACAGTGGTGTGGTCACACGTCCCCTACTTAATTCCGGACATGTCCCGTAATTCCCGCTCGTCCGTAATGCCACGCTGTCAGTCCTGCGACACCCTACAGTTGGATACAGTGTCTGAACTCCTGAATCGTGAATCGGTGAATAAGGGTCGGGCCACACCTGACGGAAGGGAACGGAAGATGCGTTAAGCGTGCTGAGAAATGTACCGCTCAGTACACAACGTATCATCGGTCCAGTGTTAACGGTTGGACGTTTTAATAATATTATAATATTTTACTGTTCTGTCGTTACGCGACCGACGATACTCAACATATCTTCCGTTAGATGTGGCCCGACCCTAAAGACCTGTCCCCATGAAGCCAATTTTGTTTTTAGCTCTATCCCTTTCTATCATTCGGAGGCGTTGTTTGCTAGAAGTGATAAGCATATATAAAAAATGTATACGACCCCCGACTGCCCCACTTCCCATTATAGCTATGAGGCATCTCGATCTCATAGTTGCCTGATTCCATCAAATAATACAGGTGAGATTTGTAACAGAGTATATTAAAGATAGGAACAATCTACGTATTAACAACTTATGTAAGGATTTTATGAAATAGTCTTTGATACTGTCTCCCTCACTACTGCGCTGACATTCTGTATTCAGTTTAATCCGGTTATATCACGTTAAATCCGTAATAATTCTGTATTTATTCCCGCCGTAGGCTTTGTGAGTCCGGTGTAAGTGCTGTTTTGACGGATTAACGTCAAATGTAACTGAAAAAAACTGCTATAATAGAAAATAGTGGAAAAAATAGTTATGCTTCGTGTATGCTCATTGAAGGGAATTCGAACCCACAACTACACCACCGCGGCATCCAGCCACACAACTGAGCAACGATCGTTTCAAACATCAAATAATTCCCAATTAAAATAAACAAAATGCCCCGCTAGGGTGACCACGACACAGTTAATTGTACCAATTTACGGGACACTCCCGCCCCGTTCCCGCCCCCCGGGGCGGGCGGGATATAGTCAACGTAATTTACTGCAAAGCTTCGGAGGCTGACGTTAAAATTGAACGTTCAAATTAAGATGGCGATTTATATAAATTAGCTTCTGCTTCGTGGAAATGATGAGTTATATTAGCTGTCACTGTAAAAAAATTGTTCATATTATTTTGTTGAAAAAAAATAAAAATAGAAAGATAAGACGTATAGGTACTGTGTACGACCAAACTTGATAAAATAAACATAAATACTCACTTGTATAAAATAAACATAAATACTCACTTGTATAAAAGTAACATAAATAAGTAGATTACTTCATCGTCATCAGTCGGTGGAAGTCCACCGCTGGACATCAGCACAAAACAAGCCTACGGAGCCGAAACGTGGTCTCACAGTCAGGCTAGTCCACATTTAAGGTCGCTCAGCGAGCTATGGAGAGAGCTATTGCTTGGAGTTTCTCTGAAGGACAAGATTCGTAATGAAGTGATCCGACAGAGAACCAAGGTAACCGACATTGCTCTATGGATAAGCAAGGTGGCTGGTCACATTTTCCGAAGAACCGATAATCGTTGGCAAAGATAATCCTTGCGATTATCTTTGCTGTTGGGGTAAACGAGTTCTCGAGTGGAGACCACGCTTAGGCAAACTTAGCTTAGGAAGCCCTGTGGCCAGGTGGAGTGAAGACCTGTGAAATGAAGCTGGGAAAAACTGGATGCGGAAAGCTGAAGACCGAGTTCAGTGGCGTGCATTATTAGAGCCCTTTGTCCAGCAGTGGCCTCCATAATGAGATATTGCTTGCTGTTTGCCATAAACACCGCGCTTCTCTGCGCAACTCTACTGTGGTTTAACGTGCATCTTATCATTTTCTCTTCCCCAGGGTTAACTTCAAAGCTGCCGCCGACGATGACTACGCTGACTTCACGTGCGAAGCGCGTCACGAAGCGTTGCAGCGTGACAGCCCCATGCGAAGCACTGTGCAACTCAGTGTGCTGTGTGAGTACATAGCTTCTTGATTATATAATGTATACTCATGTTATTTATTCGATCCGGTCGCAAGACACTTTCGGGTGATCCAGTACGTAAAAAAATGTATTAACTACTTTCGACATCATCATTTAACATCAACTCACATGTCGCCTGTGCACCTCGTTGGGCGCCGTCCTACGCTCCGTTTTCCGATCCGTAGTGGGATTCGTTATGGCGTAATTTTGACAGGTTAAAGACGATCAACAGCTATCAACAGACAAAAAAGTTTCGCTATTTCCATGATAATCTTAAGGTATTTATAATATAGCAGAAAGTAACAAAAAGACTAAGTTTTTTTAAATGGTCATTTAGAATAAGCTACTGAACATATTTTTTAAATGTTGTCTGTCGGTCTGTTTGTTCGCCCATCGCGTAAAAACTACTGGACCGATTGCTATGAAGTTTTTGCTGTCGGATGGCTTAGGGTTTGACTTAAAAACTAGTGTACTTCGTATCTCAACCCAATAAGTAGAAGTCGAGTAATCTACAAAAAAGTATTTGACTATTTATACTTTATAGGCACCTGGAAAAACATATAAGATACATTCATTCCAGAAAAATGACCACGCGGGCAAAGCCGCGGTTACAACTAGTCTAAGAATAAGATGTGTGGTATAAAAGAGTTTTTTTATGCCATTGACCCCATAAAATAAACACGCGTCAGTATCTCCCGCATCGACTGTACATTTGTTATGATTGCATCAAATTAGGTCAAGCCCCACGCTGCGATACAAAATAACCTAATTTGGCGCGAAGCAGCGTCGTTATTGCAACTATAAATAATATTATTGTCTGTTGTCTTGAGTGATTACAATTTATCTATTTGAAGAAGTACTTGTCTGAATAGACTACATAAAAATATGGATACAGTTATTTGTTTGCAATAAATTCAGTTTTAGTTTATAGAACTATTTTGTTGATGAATTTGTGCACACTAATACCAGAGGCGGATAGCTCACTAGGCAGAAGGATGAAACAGTATGCCCATCGTTTACAGTTTGAACTCCTACGTATGGTCTTTTTGGTTTCCCAAATTTAACTTAAACATTTCAGCTTTAAGCGACTTTATAGTGGCTTTATTGTGGTTTCTAGTTAATTTGTAGGCAATAGTTATTTACACACGAGATAACTTCCCCAACGCGTGTCGTG
The DNA here is from genome assembly GCA_946251855.1 of Alsophila aescularia. Lineage (NCBI taxonomy): Eukaryota > Metazoa > Arthropoda > Insecta > Lepidoptera > Geometridae > Alsophila > Alsophila aescularia. The sequence continues at coordinate 55,306,748 of OX276373.1, forward strand.
TTTACGACGTTAAATTGTATTTTAATGCATAAAACGATCGCTTGACGCTCGAGAGCCTTTTGCTCACTGAAATCAAATTATCTAAACCAATATATAAAAGTAAAACGTTATCTGTTTGTTTGTTTGTTTGAGGAGCTTTCACGCGATAACGGCTGGTCGGATATTGATGAAATTTGGAATGGAGAAATCTTATACCCTGGAATAAAACATAGGATACTTTTTATCCCGGGAAATTAAGTAAGTTTCCACGGGAAAACTGGAAAATGTTGATTACTCACTGTAAGGAACGGTTGTCATCACAGAATGGTCTGTGGTTGCCATGGAAACGAAATAACAAGTCTGTCAAAAAACATCAAGAGCATTGTTGCTATATCTATTGCATTAGTTTTTAATATCTTAGAAGAAAATAGGGTGCTTTTTTTCGCGATAAACAGTCGCGTACGAAGTCGCGGGCGGGAAAATTAGTGTTGAATAAAGTCTGCGTGACTGGCAAAGGCTCAAAAAGCATGATTTACTCGCGGTACTCTGCAGCCGATGCATTAATAATCAACACAACCGCTACACCATGGAAGCTTCACTACACAATTAACAGTAAAATAAACCCACGTGCATTCCACTTTCCATCCGGTAAACGTCCGTGCCGACGATGGCACGGGACGGACACGGCACTGCTCTTTGCTGCATGAATCATTTATAGCTCTGTAAACTTTCTCGTATTGCTTTCATTGAACGTTTTCTATCAATGTTAAGTCCTACCAAAATATTATATGTATATGTATCTATTATCTATGCTTATAATAAATCAGTAAGCAACAAAAAGTCTGTAGATAATTATCAAAGATAAGTACAAAAACTAAAACCCTACTGTCGGGTAAATAAAAAATAGTCTATGATGATACTCTTGTGATGAAGATGGACCGATTTACCTCGCTTGTCATCATCGAGGTAAATCGTCGGTTCATCGAACCAAGTTTTTAGTTTGAACACATAATCATTCTTTAGCATTGACGGAGTTGGGTAAAAATAATTTGCCTATAACACTCTAATTCACTCTATACATGGAGACGAATCGATTGATACCTCGCAAAATTGATACCTGTCAAAATCGAACCAAGTTTTTATTTTGAACACATAATCATTCTTTAGCATTGACGGAGTTGGGTAAAAATAATTTGCCTATAACACTCTAATTCACTCTATACATGAAGACGAATCCATTGATACCTCGCAAAATTGATACCTGTCAAAATCGAACCAAGTTTTTAGTTTGGACACATAATCATTCTTTAGCATTGACGGAGTTGGGTAAAAATAATTTGCCTATAACACTCTAATTCACTCTATACATGAAGATGAATCGATTGATACCTCGCAAAATTGATACCTGTCAAAATCGAACCAAGTTTTTAGTTTGGACACATAATCATTCTTTAGCATTGACGGAGTTGGGTAAAAATAATTTGCCTATAACACTCTAATTCACTCTATACATGAAGATGAATCGATTGATACCTCGCAAAATTGATACCTCGCAAAATTGATACCTGTCAAAATTGGACCTAGTTTTTAGTTTGGACACATATCCCATATGGATGTAATATTGTTATCTATGTATGTTTATCCGTTATCTAGTGCCCATAGCACAGGGTATCCTAGTTTGACGCTAGGTTATTGGTGTGGAAATGTCCCAAATATATTTATTTATTTATTTATTTATCATTTCCCTTCCCTTGCTTTGCTGTAGTCGGGAGGCGACTTAAAATAACCAATTGAACAAGTTTTTTTTATATATGTTTTATTGTTTATTTCTGTTACTTTTCGCGCATCACGTAAAAACTACTGGACCGATTGCGATGTGGAATTCATTGTTAGATAGCTTAGGCTTTGTCTTAAAAACTGGGGTACTTGGTATCTTAATCCGATGATTAGAAGCCGAGCAATCGATAAAAAAAATATCAGACGACTGAACGAAATTTGATATTATGTATACATATTTATATATTTGATATAATATATATATTATACGTAATTTGGTCCAGTTACACATGGGTTACTTTTAACCCAGAAAAATGACCACGAGGGCAAAGCCGTGGGCACAGCTAGTTAAGAATAGTTTAGTTGCAATATCAGTATGACAAAAATGATTTATTTTATTCATTCCGGTAAGAAAACGACAGCTTTTATTATTATGCAATAAATGTATGTATGTATGTTTGTATGTGTTGTATGTAATGATATTTATGTATGTATTGATTATTGAGTGTGTATGTGTTTTTGTGTAATAGGTGTATGTGTGTTTGTGTTATAATAGTTGTTTTTTAAAGGATATGTGCTGTTGGTCTATGACTGACCTCTACAGCGTCAGATTCAGCGGTGGGGCGGGCGCAAAAGCGCTTCGCCGCAACGTTATAATATCTCTGTTAATACTGCCTTTTATATCACAGCCTGCAACACTTCCATGGCGTAGACTTCAGGCCGCGAAGCGCGACTGGGTTCGATTCCAAGAAAGGCCCTTTTTTTTAACTAGGTACTTGTATTTGCTCAGTCTGGGTGTTTGTGGTACCATTACGGTCCTCGTAGTAACTAAATACTATAACGAACTATAAAATTCTTTCAAAAACAAACGCTCTAAACTAGGAGCTACCGGTCGAAGGTAGCATGAATTATTAATTTTCCATTTTAACCGTCCCAGGCAATGTTGACACTGTCCGGTCAGTGTTGACATTGGCCGACCAGTATTGACTTTATCGTTCCATCTGTTTTAATTGCCCGTATTGGATAGCTTTTAGATCGGTTATTTGATGATTAGCCTGATTAGGTCTGGTTTTGGAAGAATGAATGAGTGAATGAACGGAATCGGGTGGAATTGAGCAGTTTTCCAACGCCATCGTTAGTTTCGTTCTTTCATCGTCAAGAGATGGCGCTCGCGTAACGTTTGATATATACTCAACTGAACGTAGTAACCGAAAGCAAGTAAAAACAGCGTTTACCGTTTAAAAATCTACGAATAAATAATATAAGTTAAAAATACACTAACCACGAGCGAACCAAACGAACGATAAGTTTTTTGTGTAGATAAATTCGTTATTTGTTTTTTTTTATTATGACATTGTCAGTTTTGGTAAGAGGTCAGAGGGTAAATAAAATATGGCATATTCATATTTTATTTACCCTCTATAATAAGGCAGATAAATAAAATCTAAATAAAACGGTAACGGTAATTTATAATATAGAATATCAAGAAGGTAGAAAATACGACCAATAAATACTTTAGGCAATGAATTTGTTAGTAAACTGACGCACAACTTGCCACAAACAAGGGAACGCAGAATGTCATACCTGCCAGTAAGCGTAATTCAAAATCTTCGGTCATACCCAAAGAAGTTCTATGTACTTATAGAACTTCCTTGGTCATACCGACTACAGTACTGTTACCAAAACTGGCACCAACGCCATCTAGCGATAGATAAATAATGCTAAAATGACACTTGGAAAACCGCTCATTGCTTTTCCACTAATATGATTCAGGCCTCTCTTTCTCACAGAGAAAAGATAATGAAAAACCAACAAGTCTTCCGAAATATTAACATAAAAGTAACTTTTTTTAATTATTATTATTAATAATAATAAAAAAACAGAGCTACCTTTTTAAGTCTTGTTTAAAATTTTCTCGATAATTACGTCGCCTAATACACAAAACAACTCCTAAACTCCTTAATGGAGTTAACTGATTTTGGTTCTAGGTTAATCAATTCAAGAATTCTTGTTCCACATCAGCGACAATAAAGATACATTGTTGTTACTTAAAAAGTAACTAAGTTTGCGAAATATTAACTAAAAGCTTGCATGCTCCTAAATATGACAAAAAAACTCACTAAAAAGCCCAACGAACGACCAAAGCGGCCGTCATAAAATCTTGGCTGTAACCTTCTTGATAATTTATGCATGGTGTTTCATTATGGCGGGGTTAAATTCCATCAGCCTGTATAATTACGCCGCACACTGTTTTCTCTGCCCGTATGCTCGGTTTACTCATAGGGACAGGCCAGTGGGCCAGTGGTTATCGATAGTTGAGAACATATCGATAGTAACATCAAATTTAAGTGCTGGTAACCGAAGAGTAAGTTGTGCTCATAAGTCATTCCCGATTACTCCACCCCCCTACCTCGCCCCACCACCCTATTCACTTCCTTTCTGAGATAAGGCCTAAGCCAGTAAAAGTATGACGTCTAAGTTTCCGTTCACACAGACCGGCTCGGAGAGGAGAGCAGTTTTCAATCGCGTATATAATAGAGTTTGGGATCATTGAAATAAGGTTTATTTTTACTTTTCTGTTCTTTTGGACGGCTCTCAAGCATTCTCAAATAACAAAAGAAGTGAAATGGAAAAATAAACTTTATTTCAATGATCCAAAACTCTACCTTAAACTTGATTGAACACTGCTCTCCTCTCCAAGCCGGTCTGTGTGAACGGACAGTAACCGGTCTAAGGCTGATAATCTTATCTATCGATATTTAATTAACATTCTCACAACATTTTATCGATATTTCATTTCAAGCACGCTTCCGACCCTAAACAGCTTTTAGCTAACAAAGGCCAAAAAACGAAGCGAAAACAGCAATTTTTAAATAAACGCTTCTAAAGGCTTGAGCTCAAAATCCACTGCGAAATTCTACGCTGATCTTCTACGATAGTAAATTTGATTTCTAACTATCTGCGCCCTGCAGCTTTGCCCGCGTGTACATTCATCTGGGATAAAGAATCATATTATTATGTGCTATTCAAGGATTAAAATTACCCATAAAATAATTTAAAGAAATATTACGACGGTCACTTACGACTTATTTCGTCGAATAGTTCGACCGGTGTTTCCAGTCTTAATATATCTTTAAATAATGAATCACGCTCACGTTAGTTTATACAGAAATACCCTTAAAGTACAATATATCAAATTACATCAATGTTCGGTCGCAGCCGTTAAATAGGTATTTATATTTTGCTAGGCCTACTACTACTACTACTACTCGCATTGAAATGCAAAGCACAACAAATTGTTAGCCAAATCCTAAGCTAACCAGCAGTGAAACCCGCATTACAATCGATCCAGTAGTTTTAACGTCATGCAAGAAGAAACAGACAAACAGAAAGTCTTTTTTTTATATTATTATTTATGTTCATTAGCTTATTTTAAGTCCGAATAACCTTTTTTTTTTCAAACAGACTTATTGTGTGTTATTATTATAAGTATACTGGTAGATAGAAGATAGATTGGTAGCGTTTGACCAAATAAATATCCATCCATACCAATATATAAAAGTGCAACGTTGTCTGTTTGTTTGTTTGATTGGAGCGCTTTCACGCGATAACAGATTTGTATTGGTTTTTCATATCCTAGAAGAAAATAGGATGCCATTATTCGCGATAAACTGTATCCGCGCGGACGAAGTCGCGGGCGGGAAAGCTAGCATCCAATATGATTTCTCCAAGTTGTTTATGAGACTGCTCGGTCACAAAGTTATTTGTCGTCTCGACAAATACACTCGTCAAAAGCTGTAATTAAAAAAAACACTTTAAAGCAAAAGTAACAAGCAAAATAATATATTTTATAACATCATAAAGAAACCCGACTTTAATAAGAATTTTCTTGTAAATTGAGACAAAAAGATGTTAATCTCTTAAAATTACGTTTCTTCTTCATTAGTGCCCATTTCATTAAGTTAAAAGGTAATTTCGGGAAGGTCGGATGTAAATCAGTATTCGACGAAAAAACTGGTACAGCTGTGTAAATACGTGTTTAAAATTGCTACGACTGTAGTATTAAACCAAAAAAATAAGATAATGACCTTATTAAAACATTGTAAAATATATATAAATTGTACTACTTCGTCTAAAAGAATATTAGTACCTACTGGATTAGATCGTTGAAAAACAAGAAAAAACTAAAACCCGACTACGGTCGGGTAAAAAATAGCCCATGATACTATTGCGACGAACCCGAATCGATTGATTCCTTGCCTGTCAAAATCGGACCAAGTTTTTAGTTTGAACACATAACCCTTCATTTGCTTCGCTGTAGTCGGGTAAAAAATAGCCCATGGCACTATATGAAGACGAATCGATTAATAACTCGCTTGTCATTATCGGACCAATAGGGGCGACGCTATGGTGGAACATCCATATACAATATATTTTTACAAGGCCAGTGCTCCTGATGGTATTCCAGCGATTGTGTTGAAAAACTGTGCGCCCGAATTGTCTCCCACCTTAACGCGTTTGTACCGCCTCTCTCTTCACTCAGGTAAAGTTCCGAAGAGCTGGAAGCTTGCCAATGTACAACCAGTACTAAAGAAGGGTAGTCGTGCTGATCCGGCCAATTATCGTCCCATCTCGATTACCTGCTTACTCTGTAAGTGTATGGAGCGTGTCATAAACATTAGGCTCTTGGCATACCTTGAAGACAATGATCTTCTCAGTGACCGGCAATACAGATTTCGCCGAAACCGGTCTACTGGGGATCTTCTCGCGTATGCCACTCACGTACTGAGCGAAGCCATAGAGATGCATGGTGAGGCACTTGCCGTCTCCCTTGACGTATCGAAGGCATTTGATCGGGTCTGGCACGATGGCCATTTAAACAAGCTTCTCTCATATGGTTTACCTGTTGGCTTATGCAATTGGATAGTTGATTTCTTGAGGGAACGATCTATTCGAGTAGTCCTAGGAGGGCTGCTCGTCTGATCAAATGGCTATCAATGCCGGTGTACCTCAGGGATCGGTTCTCTCGGCTACACTGTTTTTACTGCACATTAATGACCTTCTGAAGTACCTTGACCTTTGGGTATGCTGATGACAGTACTGTAGTTGAGAGATACACTTCCAATGCTCAAGCCAGCTGTGACGCTGTCCAGTTTCAGAGAGTGGCTAAGGTAGACCGTTTAAATTTAGCCTTAGAAGCCGTGTCCGATTGGGGCGATGCAAACCTGGTTAAGTTTAATGCTACTAAAACGCAAGCGTGTTTGTTTTCTGCTAAAAAGAGTCCTCTACACAGATCTCCGTCTTTCCAAAGTGTAACAATCCCAATAGGCGACCATTTGGAGCTTTTGGGTGTCGAACTCACATCAAACCTGAATTTTGGGTCTTATATTGTATCCAAAGCCAAGGTAGCTGCAAAAAAACTTGGTAATTTTGTCTAAGGTTAGACGGTACTTCACACCGGGGCAGCTTTTGAATCTTTATCAAGCACAGGTCCGATCTTGTATGGAGTACTGCTGCCACCTCTGGGACTGTTCTGCCAAGTATCAGCTCGAGTCTTTGGATTCAATTGAGAGACGTGCTATCAGGCTCATTGGGGATGACACTCTGGTAAAGAGTAAGCTTCAAAGTCTGGCGCATCGACGAGAGGTAGCAAGCCTGGCGGTATTCTACAGATTGCACTATGGAGAGTGTGCACAAGAACTGCACAACCTGATTCCCCCATCACCTTTCCATCACTGTACGACTAGACGATCAGCAAAGCGCCATTCTTTCATGGTTGAAATACCTCGCACAAGAACGAAGCGTTACGCTTCTTCATTTATTATAAGAACTGCAAAGGAGTGGAATGCCCTGCCCTCGTCAGTGTTTCCGGTAAATTATAACCCCGGTGTGTTCAAGTCAAGAGTGAATAATAATAATAATATAATAATATATTCGGGACACTAGGGGACTACTAGGCAAGCGTGATACACCTTCGACCACATCATCGCTTTCCATCAGGTGAGATCGTGGTCAAACGATTGCGTAGTCCGTAATAAAAAAAAAAAAAAAACAAAAAAAAACATACATACATAGATTCATACATCAGATTGTTAAAATCATTACGCTTGCCTTGCTTCGCCGTAGTCGAGTAAAAAGCTTAAGGCCTTGTTCTGTTAATTCATAAATTAAATCTCTTCTCTCTGTCTTTTTATATTATAATTCTCACCTGCAGAAATCTGTACGATATCTATAGCTATGAAACAGTACCGTGACGTGACATATCTACTGACTGACAGACAGCGCATAACATGTGGACGGACAAAGAGATTTGAAAGTTTGAGGAAACAAATATTCCTTGCGTTTAGGAAGGGAAAGTTATTGAAATTCCATCCCAAATGCCATTAAAATTAACTAATTTGTTTAGTAGTGGTAGGCCTCTTACGCAAGAAATTTTGCAACCAGAGTTCTGGCTGGCACTGCAACTGGGCAGGTGCGATGCTTACCATCGGGCGAGCGACCTGTAATTCAAGAAAAAAAAAGTCCTGTGTACAACGTCAATTTTACAAAATTTTACAACTTTTTTAAAGTAAAACAGAACTTACATGAATAGAATGTTATTTAGTGAATAGGATGAAAAAAAACTGGTCTGTTTTGAAGGAGGAAACAAGGAAATTTGAAGCCCCGATTTTGCAGCCCGCTGTTCCTCCTAAGTTATCTACAGCATGTTAACAATTTACTTGCGAGGTTACGGCGTCTCCACACTATTTCACACGTAATACAATAACCGAATCTCTCTCAACTAAGGCGCGCTCCACACTACGTAATTACGCTGCATTGTTGCTGTCGGTCGCATATTTGTAACGTGGTATGTTTGTTACACCGTAATGTCACATTTAGGGAAAATATTTTAGGGATTCTATTTAGGTATCAAGACATTGGTAGCGATTCAGACATCCCCTAAACTCAACTTAATATCTTCAAATGTAATATAAACTTTGTTACGTAATTTTTCCCCTGGCATCTAATCCTCACTCACTAAACTATCACTAAAGCCTGTCAGCGTAAAATCAACTTTGATTCCACGCGACAAGAAACTTACAAATATCCGAGATAAAAAGTATTATATGTTTTATCCAGAGTACAAGCTACTTCCATTCCAAATTTCATCAAAATCCGTCCAGCCGTTATCGCGTGAAAGCTCTTGAGGAGCTTTCACGCGATAAACAAACAAACAGACGTTTCACTTTTATATATTGGTATGGATGAAATTCCAAATGGTCACCAATGGTTATCTATTGTATCATTTGGATTATATCGTAAGAGAGTACCATGACGTCTAAAAAAGGTATGCAAAATTGAAACTGCGCTTATTTATCAGAAATTATCAAATCTACGTCATAAAATAGACTGATTAGCGCTCTGGCCACGAGCCAAGTCAAACTTCACGGTTCTCTTATTCTTGCGAATATTCGCTTGTCAGATACCTACACTGCTTTATTGAGCCTATGTGGATACACTCACACATCTAAAGATTTGGTCTAACTTATATATTAATTGCATAATCGAAAAGAAAGTCTAAACACTGAGAAAAATATTTTTCTCTGTGTATACTCGTATTATACCTAAAACAATAATTGCAATGCTGCGATTCCAACATTTTGCGCAGGGGCACTGCGCTCGTTACTCCGAGCGCACTTTTAACGAATTTACAACTAATCTTAGAAACTTTTGTCAATCTGAACTAGTTCACCCCGATATCGGGTCTGCGGAAGTTAATTTAGTTAAGAATTCAAGCAAATTTACAGTCTCTAGTTAAATTATTCTGGATACGGTAGTTCGTACATTCTCATGTTACGGGTTAGTACGTAATTGCTACGCTATGGTGAGACAGGTGGCCAAGTTAGGGTTAGCAGATGAATAGGTTAGAAAGATTTACTGTTTATTGTACATTATACAAGTTCTATGATGTGGAAGGTTTAAGCTAAGTCATTTTAAACTAGTGACCCACCCCGGCTTAGCACGGGTAAGATAGAAAGATACATTTGATTGACTAATTTTAACAAAAAACGGTTATTGTGACTTTAGAAGAAGGAAGGCGAAAATCAATTTATTTGAAAAAAAATACATTTAGAACAATGACATAAATAAAAATAAAAAATACCTTAACACTAAAGTACGTCTAAATGTAACCATTTGCAAAATGGCCTCAGCTCAGCATACTGCTGGTCGTAAAACGACCAGCGCTGGTCTTCCGCTGTGACCATTCGGTAACGTCACGGTACGGATGAACGGACAGTATAACGTAAACAAAAAATGAATAAATACATTATATAAAAAATAATAACAAGTAACAAATACATAATATATCATTCCATAAAGAAAGAATGACAATAAATAATAATACAAATTATAGCTAATGTCTTTGCCCGCCACAATAAAACAAAGGACCACTTTTTGTTAAAATAATTTGATAAAAGTGAGGGGTATTTTACAAAATATTTTGTAAAATATTGCTCTATTAACACTACAATTATGAAAACTTTTGCAACGTAATCAAAAGGAGATAAGTATAAGGTAATTTTGAAATTTGTTAATTAAAAAAATCAATTAAATATAAAAAAGAAGAAGATTAAATAGATAGATAGCGCCAAAAAAACAATTGTAAAGGCGAATTTCTTCTCATATAGCACTAGTATCTAGCCTCAGAGTTTCCGGATTTTTTTGGTGCTCACCAAGAAACACTTACGATGATAGTTAGACATATAGCCACTATTTTGGTGCTCACCAAGAAACACTTACGATGATAGTTAGACATATAGCCACTATTTTGGTGCTCACCAAGAAACACTTACGATGATAGTTAGACATATAGCCACTATTTTGTGGGTAATGATGAGTACTATAAATATGTAGTACATTATTTTATGTATCATCAGTAGTTATCGCAGCGCGAGCCCAATAATGTCTTATATTAAGCAAATATTTAATAACTTGGGTTACATTATTGCAATTTTCGTAGGAACCTCAATTCTTTTGAAAAATAATTTGACATGAGTTTCTATAGGTGAAATAATTTTTAAATGATAAAGGTTGCTATGTATTATTCCAAAACCAAAAGAATCACCGTACAAAATTTCATAAAATATCAAATAGTTTTTATCTATTGCTCGGCTTCTACTCATCGGATTAAGATACCATGTACACCAGTTTTTAAGTCAACCATCAGTGAAAACCGCACCGCAATCGGTCCAGTAGTTTTTACGTGATTGTCGAGCAGAATCACAGACAGACAGGACAGGATAGGATTTGAGTAGGACATTTTTTATTGTCTTCATTGCACAGACTTAATGTTATATACTGCTTTATTTTAAGTATAAAAGATAAATTTTATTATTCTTTATAGCAGTTAACGCCTGTTTAGCGTTAACATATACACCACTATTTTTATATTACCAAAAAAAAGTGCTGTGCAGAAGTGGCAATGCAATCCAAATATGCAGTCAGAACTTTTGAATATTTAACAGTGTAGAATTTATTAAAACCTGAAGTTTTCGGAAATCCTACCTAAAATTATGGACACATACTAAAAATACTATGCAATTAATAATGAATGAAATCACATAGTGCGCGTGAGTAGTGAAAACTATATCTGTCCTACTCTTTCTCGCATTTTCTCGCGCGTTCAATTACCTCGACTATCACGCTAGCTACTATTTTATCAATAACAAAATAAAGTAGGTGTCTCCGGTGGGTTGGGAAGTAGGTACCTACATACGAAATAAAATATGAAATGTAGCATAAAAATACTTTATTTGATTAATTCTAACTTTCCTTCATACTTTTATGGGCTTAGGACCGGCAAAATTACTTTATTTATTGGGTAGGTAGGTGTTGAATTGTTTTAGATTAAAATACCAACACTTAGGTATCACAATGAACCAAGTTAAATTTAAAAGTTATTAAGTTAGAAACAAAGGAATTTTGGCGTGTTTAACAGTTTATAATCAGCTATTTACAACTATTGTTAGTACTATTTACACTGCTTAAAAATTAACTTACAAGAATTTTAACAATTGTTCGAAGTGATCACCTTCATTATCAATACACAAGCGAGCACGTTTACACAGATTACTGCGTAATGACATTAAAATGTTTAGGCTTTTCACTTCGTCAAAAGCGTCTATGATGCGGTGTCTTAACACTTGCAGTGTCCGGTTCACTCACATAAACACGCCGCTTTATTTCGCTCCATAAAAAGAAGTCCATAGGTGTTAAATCCGGCGAACGCGCTGGCCACGGTATTGGTCCACCGCGACCAATCCAACGGTCTCCGAATTGATCGTTTAGGTATTCCCTAACCATTCTATGATAATGCGGCGGGGCGCCGTCCTGTTGAAAAAACACACCTTGCAGTTGCAGATATGCCAGTGGAACTTCATCCAGCATCGAAGACACCGTCCGGAGAAGGTTTAAATAAGTATCTCCTATGAGGCAACCTTCAATGAAATACGGGCCGATTGGTCTGTCGTTCAAAATTCCCGCCCACACATTTACACTGAATCGATGTTGGAAAGAATGTTGACGCGTCAGTTTTGGATTTCGGACCGACCACCAATGTTCATTGTGTTGATTAAACAGTCCAATCCTTGTGAATAAACACTCGTCAGAAAATAACACATTAGCGTCGAGATTGTTCAAAATCCAATTGCAAAATGTAACTCGGTCGATTGTAGTCAGTTCTTGCGTTTTCCTGTATGGAATATATATATGTATTCCTGTTGAATGCACTATTCTCCAAGCGCAGTACTAGCTAATTCCTAAATGGCGAGCGGCATCATTAGTGTTTCTGCGGGGATCTTCTTCGAATTAGCTCAGTACCTACATCATCGTACACGTGTTGAGGAAGCGCAGGTCTCCCTCGTCCTTATGCATGTGACGGGGTAAAAACCGAGCCGTGGTCCAGCATACGTTGGTAGACACTCGACATTGTAGCGAAGTTCGGTTGTCGAGCGTCAGGATACAAATCACGGTACATTCTGAGAGCTTCGCTCGTATTTTCCCCAGACAGGAAATATGCATGTAACATTAACGTGTATTCACGAGGTGAAAATTGATAAGCCATCGCGACGGTTATCAAGCGGCGTAGGAACGGCGCGTGCGTTGCGACGCGACTAATTAGTAATTAGGAAAAAAGGAACCGCGGCGACCAATATGCCGATACGAAAGGGATAGACGCCGGCGGGGGTGGCGCGGGTGCGGGCCGGGGTGGAGGTTTGTGGCCAGCCGATTACATCCTTGAGCTTCGACGCGAGTGTATATGCACTATTATTTATTCTGTGGCGAGTGTTTATGAATCGCGCGCGCATATACCTAGTATTAATGAATGAATTAGCAAGAATTTATTTTAGGTGTGCGAATCTATGTAAACGTGACCAATTATTGACTTTTTTGTAGGATAATATTTAGCTATCTTTTTTATGTTTTTTTTTAGCCTAGATGTACTCAGTACCAGCAGTAGATACAGCTGTTTTTTTTTTGGTAATTTAAAAATAGTGGTGTATAACATTGTATCTAATGGAAAAATTTGGATCGCGGACGAGATTCAAACTCGCATACTGTGCCTCAGCACACATGCCTCTACCAATTCGGCTACCGAGACCTATGCATCGCCATCCAAATCTTTCCACTAGCTTCTTTGAACCCGAATTATGGTGATGGTAACGCCATCTATTGGTAGTATTTCGAACTAACAAACCAAACACGGCTAATATTGATTAACTTCGTGTCTGAAAAATAACGCCTCCCTAATCTATTTTTATGAAAAATATTTTTAGTAATCAAAAACTGTTTGCTTTATAATGATTACTATCCGAACAACATCCTTACCCGGTAGTCCTGACAACCCTATTCGCCACCACGAGTTATATAGGTGTTGTAAAAACTTCGGCCCAACTTAATGGATTGTTTCGCGCTTATTGTAAATTTAACGCTGTTCCTCCGTTTTGCTTTACATTCATTTCATACGGTTAATACAATGTTTCCAGTTTATTATGTGTTTCAATTTAGTACAGTCAATGGAATTTTAGAATAGGGGTAAACCACGACATCAATCGCGTATTCAAGGCTACGTACTAACAATTACTCTTTGTTCAATAGTCAATGTCCTTATTACTAAAAACCTTTAGGTTCATGAACCACCATTAATTTGGTTTGTAATAGAATTTTACAAAATGCTCAAGATCTTTTGAAACTCGAAGAATCGATATTAGTTTTCCGGCAAAGTTAAAGTAAAACTATATGTACCTACCCCGATATCGGAACCCGCGTGCGATCTAACCGCTTGACGAGGTTCAACAGCGGCACACCCCGCCGCGCCCGTCCTGGTTTGCCATGGAAGGGAGTGAGCCGCTATGTAAAACGCGTCGACAAGGCGGCCCGTGGGCGGCTGACCCGCTATTGCCTATAGACTCTAGAGTTACGGTTTTCTTTTTGCAGTAGGTAGTAACTCTCGAAATTCTATGTTTTAATCATAAAAAAATACAAATATGTAACGAGGCGAGCAGGTTAGTTGTCTGATGTTAATCGATACGCCTGCCAGTAACAACAGCTTTTGAATCTAATAAATATTTTAATCCTTTTGATCATTCTTATATCTCACAAAACTTCCATTACAAATAACTCTAAAGAGACATTTATAAATATATATATTTGGGGAAAATACCAAAGGTCACAGGCCTTTACAGGTTTCCATTTTCAACAATAGTTCCACGGTAAACCGTTTCGTGGTCTTCTCTGTGTAAACGTTTGATTCCCTTTGAGCGTCAAAAAATCTTCAGAAACTTAGCGAGAAAATAATTTAAAATTGACTTTTCTCCTCGACTGTACTTTGAGGTTGTTTTGTTAAAGGATTCCGTTACACTTTTTTCCTGAGTGTCTTTTGTGGCTATTAAATGCCTTTGTATTTCTTTGTGAGAATTAATTTCTTTTGAACAGAACTTCTTTGAATTTATTTTACTATGTTAACCGACTAAAATAACTGTTTTAGTCAAGAAAATTTACGCACAATGAATAAACCCGAAAGTAAACTTTAAATCGATATAGATCCTAAATGATCATTCGAAATAAAAATTATAAGAGAAACCTAAAGAGGATTTTCAAATTATTCAATGATAAACGTAGTTCGTCAACCTTTTCTTTTCTTTTTCTCAAAAATCAATATGGCGACAACCAGACGCCATTTTTGATCACTGTCATGTCTTTAGTAGCTCTCGCAAAATTAAGACAAATCAATTGACGTGAGAATCATCAAAATCGGCCCTCGCGTTTGGTATATATAGTACCACAAAGGAATAAACACACATAAGCACAAAAAGGGTACTTGACTAATGTCCGTAAATTAATCGACAGGTTGCAGAAGACTCTATTCCTTTTCTTTTTCTTCTTCTTCTCTTCTGAGTCGAGCACTCTTGACAGAGTTGTCATCGTTGTGCAGAAGTATGGTGTACATGGAAAGTGTTATTCGACGTCGTTATCCCTGGAGGAATATTTCTATTACGATCATCCTCAACATTTGGCTATTGGTAGCATTATTTATTACTAGCTGAGCTCGTGGCATTGCCTGCGTGCACTTTTTATTGGGGAAAAGTATCCTATGTGTTATGCCAGGACCAAAATACCAAATCTAGATGAGCGGTCAAATAGTATTTTATCGATTGCTGATATCGGCTTGTATTCAACGGAATGAGATACCAAGTAGACTAGTTTTTAAGTCAAAACTTAATAACTAGTGGCTCTGAGAGCTGTATACTTCGCGAGTCTGTCTTTGCATAGCTTAAAACAAAAATGTGACACAGGAAATTAGCGTTTTTTTATTATTTTCCACTCCCTCACACACCCGGCCCCTTGAAGTTTATGCGTCTTAATAAGGTAACAAAAAAGGGTTTGCGACATTTTTGAACATATTTTGAAATATGTATTTTTTTACGTTTTCAACTCACATATCTCCGCAATTTAGTTTTTTTTTTAAAATACTGATTCGACAAAAAACCCATGTAATTATCGAACCTGCTCACAAACACGAGAATCGGTTGAGAAATGCGATCTGTAGAGGAGAACAGCCGAACATCCGCCGGACATACGAAAGCATTTTAGCCCAAGCTGAAACGGAGAATGCTTAAAAACGCTTAGCTCGCGCTTCGCGTTCGCTCCGTCAATAAATCAGTGAAAACCGCATCGCAATCGGTCCAAAAGTTATTACATGATGCGCGAACAAACTGACAAACAGATAGACAGATACAACGTTTTTAAATGTTATATTCATGTCCAGATAAAGGAACCGCCCAGACATGAAATGTTGTATACGCATTTAATTGAGGTAGCCAGTTCTAAGTTTCACTGTGACATGGCTACTGCATTAAAGTTTTTTTTAATGTATTTTTTGTATAACTTATCGTTATAAGTTTATGTCGGAACAGGGGATTCAGGATGCCTCTCATCAGGTTTCGTCGAAATAAGAGCACAAATAGTCTTCTCGATCTTCTTTGCAATTACAATCAAATAAATTACAAAATGATTACTTTGGAGCCGGATGAAAACGGATATCAAAATGCGTTGGGTGCGACCCGTGTTTCTCCAAACTCGTCAGTGCTCAAGTGAGCCGTGACCAAAGACAGTCCTTGACAGCTTGCTAGCATGACAGTTCGTTCGACAAATTGAAAGAATCGAATGTGTCACTGTCTTGTCATTTCACGAAGTCGATTCAGCACCTCTTCATCGTTCTATATTCAATACTAAAGCCAAAACTATTTTTTTTTGTCTGTCTGTATGTCTGTCTGTCTGTATGTATGTACCTTGGCAGCGCATCACGCCTAAAATACTCAATTAATTGAAATGAAATTTGGTATGATTTGAGTTCATACTTCGAGGTAGGACATTGGATACTTTTCATCCCGAAAAATTGAAAGGTTCCTGCAGGATATGAGTGAATAATTATTTAAAAGAAAACGTAGCACGCTGCAACTATTACACGGATGTTGATGCAACATTGCATAGAAATAGTTGATAAGATGGTTGAAAATTATGGATACATTTTGTCCCGGAAAAATAAAGGGTTCCTGCGGGATATGGGTCCAAATTCTGTAAATTAAAGATATTATGAGAAATATTTTTTGGAGTTTAATCTATATTCGATAATGAGGCCTTAACTGTATGTTTTTCATTACTGTTAGTATCTTGCCGCGCATCGCGCCGCCGGAACTACCAGATGAATTCAAATGAAACTTGGTATGATTTGAGTTCATACTATTAGGTAGGACATAGGATACTTTACATCCCGAAAAAATAATGGGTTCTCGCAGGATAGGGGTTGAAATCTAATTAAAAGAACACGTACCACGCTGAAACGAATGGACGGGTTTTGATGCAACTTGGTACTGTCGATGGGATAAAATTGAGGACACGTTTCGTCCTGAAAAATTAAAGGGACAGGATAGGGGTGGAAAATTATTTAAAAGAACACGTAGTAGTTGAAACTATTGGACGGATGTTGATGCAATTTAGCACAGACATAGTTTATAAGAAGGGTGAAAATTATGGATACTTTTTAAACCGAAAAAATTAAAGGTTCATGCGGGATGTGAAAATATTTTTTGGAGGTTACTCTTTATTCGATAATGAAGCCTAAACTGTATGTTTTTCATTTTTGTCTGTATGTCTGTCTGTATGTCTGTATCTTGGCAGCGCATCACGCCGCAGGAACTACCGGATGAATTCAAATGAAACTTGGTATGATTTGAGTTCATACTACGAGGTAGGACATAGGATACTCTACATCCCAAAAAATTAATTGGCTCTCGCAGGATAGGGGTAGAAACTTATTTAAAAGAACATGTACCACGCTGAAACTAATGGACGGGTTTTGTTGCAACCTGGCACCGTCTTAAGTTACGAGGGGAGTTCAATGTATTCTCGGTATAGGCATGAAAGAATAAGCAGAAAATTCTGAATAAAATTAATTTTTCAATGTAGTCCCCTAGGATCTGAACACACTTATTTGTCCTGGAAAATAACTTTTCAATTCCCTCCAAAAAATATTTTTATTCCTGGTCTGAAAAATGATGTCTTTAACTCTTCATCGTCGGAAAAATGCTTGCCTCGAAGTTCTTTTTTGAGTTTTGGGAACAGAAAGTAATCACTAGGGGCCAGGTCCGGGCTGTTGGGTAGTTGATTGATTTCTTCAAATCCGCAATCCCGCACAGCAGCATTGGCAATGCGCGCCTTGTGAACAGGCGCGTTGTCGTGCAGAAGCAATACACCTGCGGTCAATTTTCCCCGTATTTTTTTTTATTGCCTCCTTTAAATTGCAGGGTGTTAGTGTAAGTTGCGCCAGTAATACTCTTACCTTTTTTTGTCTACTCAATTAATAAGATTCCCTTGGAATCCCAAAACACTGTGGCCATGAGCTTTCCGGCGGATGGGCAGACTTTGAACTTCTTCGGTGGGGCTGTTCCTTTTTTTATGCCACTGCATAGACTCCTGCTTGCTCTCAGGATCATAGTGATGAACCCACGTTTCATCACCAGTAACAATCCGATCATAAATACTTTGCGGATTTTCACCACAGGGCTCCAAAAACTCCTTGCAACAATCAACTCGCGCTTGTTTCTGAAGCGCTGTGAGCATTCGCGGCACCCATCTTGCACTGACCTTTGACAAATTCAGATGGCCATAAAGTATAGTGTGAATGGTACCCACGGATAGCTTGGTTCTTTCTGCTAATATTTTCACTCTTACACGGGCATCTTCGAGTACAAGTTTCTCATCAATTTTTACGTTTTCATCAGTAGCGGCACTAACCGGCCCACCGGCACGAGGGTCGTCTTCAATACTCTCTCTACCCCGTTTAAATTCACTTGACCACTTCTGAATTGTAGATAATGAAGGGGCAGAATCTTGGTAAACAGCCATCATTTCTTTGTGAATTACTTTTTGAGTCTTTCCTTGTTTTGTGAGGAATTTTATCACAGCGCGATGCTCGATTTTTTCAACATTGTCGTATCAGTCATCGTAGTTGCCTTTCCGAAATGATATTTTGAATACTAATTACGACAATCAAATAAAATTTTGAGTGTCATAAACTAATGAGATAATTTAATTACCCTCATCATTAGTATATTACCCCGATACCGAGAATACATTGAACGCCCCTCGTATAAGATGGGTTAAAATTGAGGACACGTTTTATCCCAAAAAAGTAAAGGGTTTCTGCGGGATTTGGGTCCAAAGTTATGTTAATTTTGAAGTAATAAATAATATTTTTTGAATGGTTCTCTATATTGGATACCGAAGCCTAAACTGTTTTACTGTGTTATTTTTGTCTGTCTGTCTGTTTGTCCGTATCTTGACCGCGCATCGCACCGAAACTACTGAATGAATTCAAATGAAACTTGGTATGATTTGAGTTCATATTACGAGGTAGGACATTGGATACTTTTCATGCCGAAAAATTAAAAGTTGAAAGTTATTAAAAATAACACGTATCACGCTGAAACTACTGGATGAATTTTTTGATGCAAATTGACACACTCATATATCTATACTTATAATAAAGCAATAAGTACGAAAAGGGCTGTACAAAGAAGATAAATAAAAAAATGCTCATGGTTGCTTAAAAAAGATGTTGAACAAGTTTTTTTTTTTATCGTGTCTTTCAGCCTGTTTGTCTGTATGTTTATTTGTTCACGCATCACGTAAAAACTACTGGACCGTTTGCAAAGCGGTATTCAACTATTAATTGTTAGATAGCTTAGGGTTTGATTTAAAAACTGGTGTAATTGGTATCTCAATCTGATGAGTTAGAAGCCAAGCAACTGATAAAAGTATTTTTGAAAGCTGAAGAAATTTTGTTCAAATGTTGGTATATTGGTCCTGGAATAACACATCATGGTACTTTGAACCTAAGGAAAAGAACACGCTTGCGAAGCCGCGGGCACAGCTAGTTTACAATAAAAAGTACGTATAAGTAAAAGATTCACATGTGAGTGTACACAGAACCTACACTAAGCTGAGCTTGTGTTGTAGGTTTCTGTATTACCTTCGAGCATATAACAAAAACTATAGGTACGACATACATACAAACACTGTTAAACTCATTACCCTTCCCTTGCTTTGTCGTAGTCGGGTAAAAATTGCGCTTGGTTCTCGATCGTTGTACCAGGTGGCGTTGCTCATTACTCTGCGACATTTACTAGTAGGTATCTAAAACTCTTGCTATTCCCCACAGATCCTCCAGGCGCTCCGTACATCGAGGGCTACGCAGAAGGTGAGACAGTCCGCCGGGGGCAAAGCCTCGAGCTGGTCTGCCGCAGCAGAGGAGGGAATCCGCCCGCCCAGCTCATCTGGTATAAGAACAACGAGCAGATCCGGATGGCTTATAGGTAAGTTATAATATAGATTATGGGTATAACGATAAGTTAAGAAATCATTTATTCAGACATACTGTTTACAGCAACGCTCAGTAATCAAGAAGTAAACTTAACTAACGACTGAGCGACTGTGTACAATGTTCGCCGCTATGTACAGAGATGTTAGAAAGGGCCTGAGATCAGCAAAATGCTGAACTAACTACGATAAACTAGATGTTCGCCGCGGCTTTTACCCGCATGGAAAATTATGAAATGTTTCATAATGTATTATCCAGCACATAAAGTACATACCTTATTTTTTTATTACGTTGAGTGACGAGACGGACAGGTCGCTCGCCTGATGGTAAGCGTACTGCTGGGCGGTTGAATATCTGACACATTCACTACTAATATATAAAAGTAAAACGTTGTCTGTTTGTTTGGGGAGCTCTCATGCTAAAACAGCTGATCCGATTTTGAAAACTATGTAAACAAGTACTGTACGATTTAGAAACTAACATAGGACACTCTTTATTCCGGAAAATGGTTGCCACGGGAAAGTTTGAAAATGTCGATTACTCGCTGTAAGTAACGGAATTAAATGTTGATGTGTTGTCGTGGACACGAAATAATAACAAGTCTGTCAAAAAGCATCATATTATACTTTTGCATTGGTTTTATTATCCTAGAACATAAGATGCTTTTATTTCGCGATAAACTATTGACCGCGCGGACGTAGTCGCGGGCGAAAGCTAGTCTTTGATATAATATTCAATATGTTACAACGATACGATGACATTTCCTTGATAAAAAAACGAGACATTGATATGTCTTGTTTTTTTTATCTTTTGTTTGTTTCTCATATGAGGTAGTGCTGGCCTCTAGTGCCAGAGTTTGTCATTCCGCCCGAGGGCCTCTGACATGGCTTAGCGACTGCTATTAATCAATAATAGCCGAGTTCGACAGATTAACGTGGCCTATGAAGCACGGAGCGATGAAAAACCGCACATAACTTAGAGAAGTCATTGGAGCGAAGCCTAGGATCGAACCCGGTATCGTTGGATTCTAAGTTGCTTAAATATCGCTACTGTTAATCATTATCAAACTATCAATCTGATTATTAGGGACTTAGTAGATATTTAAACATTTAAGCAGTTTTAGAGGATGTTTGAGACATGTACCTGGTATACGCGTAAAGTGTAGAAAAAAGTTAAAAAACCCGACCAAAATCCCCTTTAAACCAAGACGTAACCGCACATTTTTAAGCTGGGTTTTTTCACAGAACGGTAGAACCTGATAAATAATGTATTGGTCTCGTGAAACATTCAGTGGGAACCGTCCTGAAGACACCATTTACTCGTGATCGCAACGGCGTGCAGCTTTTTCAGGCTTTTTCTGGCTTAAAGGAGGTTAGGTTTATAATGATTTGGGTTTGTTTATGAAAGAGATTGTCTGTGTTAAGTCAGTCAACGTAAGTACCCATGCGAAAAATTATGCCTCAGCTGGTGATTGTCCCATATTTCAGTCAATACAAAGAAGACATTTACAGAAAATAGTAATTTAAGCCAAAGTAAAAAGTTTGGCGTCAAAGTTTTTCAGGCTTCCTAAGGTTCTACTCGTACGAGTGTATACATTTATGTTATCAAGCTCCGGACATAACTTATTAAAAATCATTGCTGCGGCCGAGGGTCGAAGCTGCTGTCATTGGATTGCAAAGCACACAATATTACACGATTGCTTGTTTTCTTTAATGAAAATTACCTACTATTAATTACTATTTATTAATTGCCGTTAACGCTATGGTTTTGAATATTTTGTGTGTAAATGTGAAATGACTCTTTAGTTGATACAGATGTTTGTTTGTCGTGCTGTCCTCTGGTGTCAGAGCTTGTCAGTTCGCCCGAGGGCCTCTGACATGGCTTAACGCCTGCTATTATTCAATAACAGCCGGGAGCAACAGCTTAACGTGCCCTCCGAAGCACTGAGCGATGGAATACTGCACCTCCATACCAATATATTAAAGTGATACGATGTCTGTTTGTTTATTTGTTTGGGGAGCTTTCACGCGATAATTGCTAGACGGATTTTGATTAAATTTGGAATAGAGATAGCTAATAAAACATAGAACACTTTTAATGCCGGAAAATTTTAAGTTTACACGGGAAAACCGGAAAAATGTTGATTAATCGCTGTATGACACGGTTTTCATGGAAACGAAATAACAATTCTGTCAAAAAACATCAAGAGCATTAGTGCTATACTTACTTTTGCATTGGTTTTTAATACCCTAGAAGAAAATAGGATGTTTTTTGCGATAAGCAATAGTTCAAGCGTACGAAGTCGCGGGCGGGAAACTAGTAACTTATAAAAGTAATTGGTGCGGAGCCTAGGATAGGTAGGTTAGATAGATTAGATAGGTTAGATAGATTAGATAGGTTAGATAGATTAGATAGGTTAGATAGATTAGATAGGTTAGATAGATTAGATAGGTTAGATAGATTAGATAGGTTAGATAGATTAGATAGGTTTGATAGATTAGATAGGTTAGATAGATTAGATAGGTTTGATAGATTAGATAGGTTAGATAGATTAGATAGGTTAGATAGATTAGATAGGTTAGATAGGTTAGATAGATTAGATAGATTAGATAGGTTAGATAAATTAGATAGGTTAGATAGATTAGATAGGTTAGATAGATTAGATAGGTTAGATAGATTAGGTTAGATAGATTAGATAGATGAGATAGGTTAGATAGATTAGATAGGTTAGATAGATTAGATAGGTTAGATAGATTAGATAGATTAGATAGGTTAGATAGATTAGATAAGTTAGATAGATTAGATAGGTTAGATAGATTAGATAGGTTAGATAGATTAGATAGATAGGATAGTTGATAAAGTTAACAAAGAGCAAATCAGTACTTGCAAGTAGTCGATTTGAATTTCTGCATTGCTCAAATCCCCGCTTCCTACGGTCATCAGAAAAACTCCTTCTAAAGTTTTCTCTGCACAAAAGCTCCTATGATAAATCTTTCGCTGTACAAGCAGTACGACTGTGGAACTCTTTACCGGTTCCTGTAAGAAAAGCACAATCGTTGCAAAGTTTAAAGATCAGATTTAGAATTTTTACCTGTCGTCATTGTAATTTTCATATTTTGGCTGAAACTATCAATACCTCATGTATAATGATCTATAATGATGTACCTATCATAAAATATTTACTAGTTTATTATAATGTTTAATTTTCAGCAGTATTTGCTGTTTACATAATATTTATAAATATTATCATGAAATTTATATATTGTTAAAATTAATTTTTGTGTTATTTGTTTGTTATCTTTTTCTAGTATTTTACTAAAACGTTGCCTACCAACAAGTACCTTCTAATATATGTATAGTCATGTGTCTCAATGTAGTCTACGGTTGCCTGGAAGTGATCGCTGCTTAGCGATAAGGCCGCCATTTGTACTACTTTTTAAGTTTATAATTTATTTGAGTTTCTTGTGGTGCAATTAAGTGTTATCTATCCATCTATCTATCTAAGTTAAAGATAATAAAATTGAGTCGGTCCCCAAGTTACTATAAAGAAATTATTCAGACACTAAAATCAATCTTCAGAACAAAAGAATCGAAGAAAGACTTTTTCGAAGTTATTTTTTAGTCTCGGGCTAGCAATTTGGAAAAGTTTTTTTATTCTTTTGTGAAGAAAACTTAATTATTTGATATCGGATAGATCTTAAATTGAAAGATTTCGACGCAAATCAGAACCGGCGTGGTATTTTTAATCGACTTAAAGTAAACCTCATGCTCGTAATGACGTTCTGGTTTATGCTGGGCTTAAGCACTAAAACTGCATTTTATGCTCTAGAGATTAAAAGGTTTACCTACTTCTCTATGGTCTTCAACCTGAGCCTAATAATTCATGTAGAAAGTTAACAAGACATAATTACAGAAAAAAAGTCTATGACACTCATAAATGAAGACGACTCAATTGACACCTCGCTTGTCAAAAACGGACCTATAGGGGCGACGCCAATGTGGGACATCCACATAACCACACACATGAGATACATACATACATTAAAAAACATTACAATAAACTGCATTACAATAAACTGAGGTTTACTGGAACATAATGCTCGCTAGCATTAAGGTCGCCTATGTACCTATCTTTTGTGTGCAATAAAGAATTTTCTAACTATCTATCTATACATACATAGACTGTTAAACTCATTACCCTTCCCTTGCTTTGCTATAATCGGGTAAAAGCGTATTTTAAGATCGTAAGATCGAGCGTAAAATCTAGGCAATTTCGGGAAATAAGTATATATACAATATCACAGATTAAATTCCTCGCAATCGAAATGAAAAGCAGAGCATATAACTCGTTTATAAAACAAAACATTTTATCCTCGACGTCAATATCTTCTTCTTTCGCCTTAGGCAAGGGATAAAATGGCTTGTTTATACACTTGTAGTACAATCTACTATTTTGTTAAAAATAAGTTTATTAAAAACCTTTTAAACAGCTTTTGATATGTCTTATTGATATGCCGTAGATGTCATGGTGAATTTTAAAACCGGCTATCATAATAAAATGCTTACACAAAATTTCGTGTCTGTGCTGTTTACCGTTGAAGAGTTCCTTTATCTGTAGCTAATCCTGGATGTCGGTTCAGGTTATGCTTACCATAAAAATATGTTGTCATCGAAACTGAACCAACATGAAAAAATTGAACTCCGTAGGATAAGAGGAAGTGATTCTAATTCAGCTTGGAAGATTTGACCTAAATAAACATACACACATACAAACATTGCAAGTTAAATAGAAGCTTTTAATAACTGACACTATTTGGTACTTGCTATAATAAATGTTACATTGTAGACCGAATGACAATATTAATAAAACCTAACGAAAATCTAGACTAACTTGTCGCCGCTCAAGAATTCACCATCTCATATACAATTCCATTCTCCAATATAATTAATATTTACTTAGGTGCCTACTTATCTGTGAATCCCGAGCTTACTTGAATAAACTCAATTATAGTTCACAAACAGCTGTTATTGGTACATTGTCTGTGGGGGGACAAATATTGGACGGTTTTGTTTTATTTGACGTTGGAAATGTCACCGCTACAATAATTAATAATCATAAACTTGGGTAGACTGACAGCACTTTATATTCTTACTATACTGTTCCTGCGGTTTTGCCTTTGTGATCATTTATCTGGGTTGTAATATATTGTTACGAGCTGGGGTTCGGATAAAATAATTGTACGCTAATTACACCAAGAATTAACAGCTTTATTCGAAAAACCACAACAAGAAATTAATCCAACAAATAACGCTCAAACACTCTTTAACTTGACCGTACACTCTTATCAATTATCACTGAATACTCGATGTACGCCCTATTTATACCGCGACGTAAGTTTCCAGAATGTACTCATAACTACTCGTATGTACTAGTGGTAGTCGGTAGGTCTTTGAACTTTCAAGGTCGGCGGCGCCTTTGAGTTGCCGCGCCGCGCCGCGCCTGTAGGTACTTAAGGTCGCCGCGCCCGTAGGTATATACCTACCGCGCGCTCTGGAAACTTCTGTAGGTACCTACGCTCTACTAGTATGTTCCAGAATGTTCCTTTAAATGGTATAGGTATTGGTATTACGTCATTTTAGTACCTACTGTTTTTCTAAGAATTGACCGGCGTAACAATATGTAGTTTATGAGGGTATATAGAAAACGAATATTGTTATGCCTACCTACGTATGATAATAAATCAGTCTTGAGTATATTGTATTATTTCATACATCCCAACTGGCGCAGTTTAATTAGGAAAATAGTAATATTTCGTGAATTTGCCTTTTGAATGAGTGCACGAGTTTTATGTTCACGGGGAAGCGGATGGAGTTTCATCTGTGAGGTTGGTGAGGAGGTGCATTTCACATAATAAGATACGAAACAAGTTGCGCGTCCCCATTTACAACTGTATTGTTGTCATCGCCCTGTCACTTATGTGTGACCTGGACATCCCGGAGTTTTACGAAATCATCAAATCTAAGGACCTTGCAACTATCGTACGTTGCCACTCTGAACGGCGGTGGCGGTGGGCAGAAATTAGCGAGAGGCATGTATTGCGACAGCGACAACAGACGAAACCCGAGAAAGAAAGGATGCGCTTACAACACAATTAGGTACTTCGCCAAGACCGGCAGAGTTGGTGTTTACTTGGAGGAGCATACACGTGTTCAGGTCGTATCGGGTTTAGATCACGTAGACATACGAGTATGTTCCCGTGTGTTCGTGGAACCTTCGCTTAAATACAAGAAGGCGGTGGAGCTGGTGTTGGCGCTGCAAGCAGCGGAGCAGAACGCGAGGCTAGCGGGAGCGAGCGAGGCTGTAGCCCGCACCGCCGCGCCGGGTTCGGACTCAGGACTCGGACAGCGTGGGGACAGAAAGCATCGGGTGGCTGCGGCGCAGGGTCGAGGGATACTTACGGGGGCAAAGTCCCGCTTGCTGGCGTTGTGTTACAGAGATCACATGCCTAAAAAGTGTGAATTCAAGAAAGTGTATTCGTGTGACAGACTGCATCGGGGAGGCTGCGGCAGGGCCTCGGGCTTCGTACGGGGACTATGTTCTGGTGTTTTGCGGCAAATAGGGAATCACACGCCACCTAAGTGCATCGACGATTTTTCCGCCCAGCCGTTATCGCGTGAAAACTCCCCAAACAAACAAACAAACAATGTTTCACTTCTATATATTAGTATGGATATATAGATGGAAAGATACACTAAAAAAAAGTTTGTTATTATGAGTTTTAAGTTAAACACAATGTAATGTATACAGATTTAGATATACTTACTAATATTAAATCATTTTGGCGTCTGCAGGTATGTCAAACACATAAATTTAACAATCATAACTAAAAACGAGATTAATAATTAGTAAGTACTTGCGAAATAGAAGAAAGAAAAAGAAACACGTTGGAAAGTATTAAAAAAACAGTACCAACTTACTTAAAAAAGTGTATATCGTAACATTTTAATATAAGATACATTTTCTAAAACTTAAAATTTCCTAGTAAAAGAAAAAATATTTTTGTGCAATGTAACTCTTTTTAACAAAAAAAAAAGTACTTCTCCTATTCTCTTCCGCGAAAGCCTTTGTCGATAAACTAGTCCCATCACTAGAATGCAGTGGCGATAAATCAGCATTGTCGCCCGTAGGCATGTCTTAATACAATTTTACAAGTGACGCCGTACGAGATGTTATTTTACAAGTGACGCTATGAGACGTTATCGATAACACGGTCTCTTGTTTTGCAGACTATACCCGAATTTTATGACAATACTAGCTTTGGCGCGCGTATTCGTCCGCGCGGACTACAATTTATCACGAAAAAGGCATCCTATATTTATTTAGGATACTAAAAACCAATGCAATGCACCAACGGTCTCGATGCTTTTTGACAGACTTGTTGTTATTTCGTTTCTACGGCAACATGTCATTCCGTGTCTTACAGTGAGTAATCGACATTTTCCAGTTTTCCCGTGGAAACTTACCAATTTCCGGGGTAAAAAGTATCCTGTGTTGGTTTTTATATTTTACAGTACCTATTTACAAAGTTTCATAAAATATTATAATCTGTTTTGACGTGAAAGCTCCCCAAACAAATAGACAACGTTTCACTTTTATATATTGGTGTGGATATGTGTGAAAGGCTTACAAATTATGCTGTAAAGAGCTGCAATTAGATAAAGGCATGGCGCTTAAAATTTCGCGAACGACATGCTATTCTCGTCAGTGCAGTAAGTGCGTGATACATTGTGTATAGCTCAACCGTTTCAATGTGTGCATTGATTATACTACATACAAAGTTGTTTGTATTGTAGTTGTAGTGATTATTTTCCTATAGCCGATAAGTTGGCATTTTTGTCATTTTTCCTGTAAAATCACACGTAAACCTTGTCAGGCACTTTTCAAGTACTTCACCAAAAATACTAAAATGAAAATACAAAAAATACAAAAATGTCTGGAAAGAGCGAGCTATGTTATCGTGGAACGTTTCTCTATACATAATTTTATTCTTGTTCATCGTGATATTTATTTATAACGAAACACCTTATCGATAATTTTATCGACCGTGTCCCATCACTAGTCTATATCGTACATAAATCATTGAGACACACGCCCTATCTGTTGCCAGCTTAATACGATCCCCAGAACCGTCTGGGGGTTAGGGAGCTTGTCACAGTAGTAGCGGATAGCGGTAGTGTATGAGCGATTAAGAAGTTGTTTCAAAACTTTCCCTGACCCGCTGAACAAATAACAGTAGAATAAAAAGACCTTGGTAGTTCGCGCCTACCGAACTTGAATTACATAACTGTCTTTTTATCAGACTGCGCAACGCAGTCTCCGTAATAGGTTTATCAGCCTATGTATGTATGTATGTTCCTTTGTGGCACTATATAGACGTGTGGACCGATT
This sequence comes from Alsophila aescularia, assembly GCA_946251855.1. Taxonomy (NCBI): domain Eukaryota; kingdom Metazoa; phylum Arthropoda; class Insecta; order Lepidoptera; family Geometridae; genus Alsophila; species Alsophila aescularia. Next base: position 55,335,373 of record OX276373.1, read on the forward strand.
TTGATGATTCTTACGTTAATAATTTTGTCTTAATTTTGCGAGTGCTACTAAAGAAATGCAATTAATCATAGTTTAATATGGCGTCAACTAGACGCCATATTGTGAAAAATAAAAAATGAAAGTCGACGAACTATGTCAAGTGGGGTATCATTGAATAGATATTGAAAAATCATCTTTAGGTTTCTTTTAGTATTTTTCATTTTGAAGGACCATTTAGGATCTATAACGATTTAAAGTTGGTTAGCAACCATTCTCACTAATTCTTATAAATATAAACAAAAATGTTTAAAATAAAATAAACTATGATAAAAAACAAAAAACTCGACTGCGAGCAAAACTAAAAAGAGGCAAAGAAGCTTTAGATTTTAGATTTTGAAATATAAGATGCAGTCGGAGGCATGAAGAGTTAGCTCGCCAGGTTCTAGCTGATCCCGTCAGAGGAGAAATGAAATATAAGATGCAGTCGGAGGCATGAAGAGTTAGCTCGCCAGGTTCTAGCTGATCCCGTCAAAGGAGAAATGAAAAGTACGATGCATGGTCTTTTGTGTATGTTTGAAATTCTTTCACCGATAAGTTCCTTGATGCACTCTATTTTCTTTTCACATTAGATCAAATTTACTCGGTAAATCGCCGCAGTTTGGTAACATTCAAATTTTTGTCATGGCATCGAACTCCTAGATGTGTAAACGTCAAAAACATCCTTAGTTACCGTTCGCTTATCGCTAATCGCTGGAAGTAGACCAAGCGCCCATGGGGGCAGGGGGTTGAAGGAGAGGGGTGAGTTTTTTTTCCACAATCTCCGCATAGGCAAAACGGCGAAGCGTATTGTTGTGATTTATAAAATGTTAGTCAGCATATTTCTTGCACGGATTTTGAGCGGCCATAAGTGGCTGAAATAGCTTTTAGGATATCGCATTAGCTTTACCCGTGACTTTGTTCACGTGGACTTGTGATAAATCTAGAAATTATCCCGGGTCTGGTCTAACAAAAATGCGTACGAGACTACACCATGAGCCAGTTTATTTGCGTCGGCCCTCACGAACGGCCACTGCGTGGGGACAGACGGTAATACTATCTATCGGTGTCTATCGGCCACCGTGTATAAGAAATGGTGGCAGGCAGTTATACACTTATGGCTATCGGCCCTCACGTATGAGAAACAGTGGCAGGCGGTTATACACTTATGGCTATTGGCCCTCACGTATGAGAAACAGTGGCAGGTGGTTTATACACTTATGACTATTGGCCCCCACTCCCAATCTACCCTTCTCTTACTTGTAATGAAAAAAAACATCCAAATTGGTTGAGATATCTCGGAGATATGTATAAAAATAAACACAAAACAAGACCAAACCCCGACTGCGGTCAAGTAAAAAATAGCCTATGACACTCTTGCGATGAAGACGAATAGATTGACACCTCGCTTGTCAAAATCTTTCCAATAGGGGCGACGCTATGGTGGAACATCCACATAGCCACATACATACATACATAGATACTTACTTATATACATATACTGTTAAACTCATTGCCCTTCCCTTGCTTTGCTATAGTTGGGTAAAAAGATATATAGTCGAATTGAAGACCTCCTTTTTAGTAAGTCTATTAAACGGTATAAACTTTGATGGGCCTCAATCCTCCACGCTGGCCGAATGCTGATGGATGTCACGTGTTCTTGAATTTTGAGCTTCTAGGACTAGCCGGTTTCCTCACGGTGTTTTCCTTGACCGTTTTTGATCGATGGCATCGTGATCTGCACGAAACTTACTAGCATATGCATACGCTTACCACACTGTTTTTATGATGAGCAGTAATGAGATGCTTTCTGCTTACGTTTTATGATGAGCAGTAATGAGGTGCTTTCTGCTTACGTTTTATGATGAGCAGTAATGATGTGCTTTCTGCTTACGTTTTATGATGAGCAGTAATGAGGTGCTTTCTGCTTACGTTTTATGAAGAGCAGTAATTAGGTGCTTTCTGCTTACGTTTTATGATGAGCAGTAATGAGGTGCTTTCTGCTTACGTTTTATGATGAGCAGTAATGAGGTGCTTTCTGCTTACGTTTTATGATGAGCAGTAATGAGGTGCTTTCTGCTTACGTTTTATGAAGAGCAGTAATTAGGTGCTTTCTGCTTACGTTTTATGATGAGCAGTAATGATGTGCTTTCTGCTTACGTTTTATGATGAGCAGTAATGAGGTGCTTTCTGCTTACGTTTTATGATGAGCAGTAATTAGGTGCTTTCTGCTTACGTTTTATGAAGAGCAGTAATTAGGTGCTTTCTGCTTACGTTTTATGATGAGCAGTAATGATGTGCTTTCTGCTTACGTTTTATGATGAGCAGTAATGAGGTGCTTTCTGCTTACGTTTTATGATGAGCAGTAATGAGATGCTTTCTGCTTACGTTTTATGAAGAGCAGTAATTAGGTGCTTTCTGCTTACGTTTTATGATGAGCAGTAATGATGTGCTTTCTGCTTACGTTTTATGATGAGCAGTAATGAGGTGCTTTCTGCTTACGTTTTATGATGAGCAGTAATGAGGTGCTTTCTGCTTACGTTTTATGATGAGCAGTAATGAGGTGCTTTCTGCTTACGTTTTATGATGAGCAGTAATGATGTGCTTTCTGCTTACGTTTTATGATGAGCAGTAATGAGGTGCTTTCTGCTTACGTTTTATGATGAGCAGTAATGAGGTGCTTTCTGCTTACGTTTTATGATGAGCAGTAATGAGGTGCTTTCTGCTTACGTTTTAGGTAAACAATTGTGATATGAGTTTGTAGTGGAAAGAAAGGTAGATTACTGACACTCGCTCTAGTGACTCCTTGCTCGATTCTGTAATCGACCGAGAAGCGCGAAGCGCGAGCGAAGCGTCTCCTTTTCAGCTCGGGCAAAAATCCTTTCGTATGTCTGGCGGATGTCCTAATGTCCATCTGTCCGGCTGTCCGGCTGTTCTCCTCTACAGGTCGAATATCTCAACCGATCTAGACGACCAAATAAAGGTTAAACATATTTTTAGTTTTTTTTTAGTCGTCGAGGTCTTTTTGATTGGGAGGGTTACTTACTCCAAAAAAAGAGGCTACTGAATATCTCCGGCTTATAAGGTCTGATTTCGATGGGTTTTTTTTTATTTGAGAGGTAGGAACTTTAAATTGGCCTTATAAAATTTTTGTGAAGATCTAATGAGGATCTTCGACGTGATGAGCAGAATAGCTCCTCAAAATGCAGTAAATTGCTCGCTTTTAGGTTTCTACCGGTGGAATTAGCACTTTACCCTCTAGATAAGGATTGATGGAGCAGCTTGATTATTAATGTTAGTTGTACAATAAGGTAACTAGATGGCGCTACTGTGCACCGCTAGATTGATTGCAAAAAAGTGTGTTCTCTCGAGGTCTACAGCTCACAGAGCTATTAGTCTAATATAGTTCTAAATGCACTTGAGTTACCTATTAAAACTGTACTCTATTCTAAATGTACATCGCGGTAAGTGTGCGTCACTAGTGCTGTGTCGGTATCGATTTTGCCGGTAATTTCATTTTCCGCCCCATTAGCCGAATACCAAGCCAAGTGAAATTGAATCGTTATAGGAAACTGATTTGTTCTTGAAGCATACAATGTGATATTGAAGGTGAGTTGGCGAATTTCAGCAATATCGATATCGGATGATAATACGGCTTGACTCACGAATGAGCTTGTTCATACATATCTATAAGTACTTATAATAAAGCAGTAAGTACCAAAATACCTGTACAATGAAGATAACATAAAAAATGGTCTAGGGTACTTAGAATATGGATACCAAATAAGAATATAACATTTTTCAAAATCGTGTCCGTCTGTTTGTCTGGATGTTTGTTCGCGCATCACGTAAAACTACTGGACCGATTGCGATACGGTTTTCACTGTTGGATAGCTTAGGGTTTGACTTAAAAACTGGGGTACTTGGTATCTTAATCCGATGATTAGATGCCGAGCAATCGATATAAAACTATTTGACGCCAGAACGAATTTTAAATGTAGTTTTTGGTCCTGGGTTAACACGTATACACGGGCAAAGCCAAGGCCACAGCTAGCATGTAATGTTGTCGTGACGGCAATGGTAGTGATGTTCCGCATCATCCATCTAATGCCACCTTCAAATTAGAAAGAAAAGACAGATGTCACGCGCGGAGCACGAGTATTATTAAGTGTTCTGTGACGGAAGTGATGCCAAAATATCAAATACTTACAAATTAAGCAAAACATTATACTTTAAGGCAAAAACAAATTCAAGTAAGGCCGTTTTTTTTTTTTAAGAGCTTTGTCGCTAAGGAGAATATGTCGCTCTGTAAGACATCCATCGACAAAGGTACTTACTTAAACAACTAGCTTAAAAGCTAAAAAACACGCCTGCCCTGCCAAAAAAGAACATGCCAATAAATTATATACTGTTGGAATGTGCTTATTGTGGCCTTCAATTTGATACCCATATTGTAAAATAGTTAGAAACATATTTTTTTCGCCTATTTAAATGGAGCCATACAACGGCAATACTGGACTTTAAAAAAAAAAGCCTTTGTTACTCGGGGGGATGTAAGGATTCTAACGATACCGCATACGTCTAAATCTGTTCAGGCATTTAAAAGTTTTTTGAAAAAATTACACTATTGTCTCAGTATGGCTCCATTTCCATATGCGAAAAAAACTTCCAATTTAATAATATGGGTAACAAATTGAAGGCCTTGATATGCACATTCCAACAGTATATAATTTATTGGCATAAGCTACTTTTTGGCTGGCAGCCGTTTTTTTTAGCTTTTAAGCTAGTTAAGTAGGTCACCGAATTATATCTTATTAGGGCTGCCAGAGCACCCAGAAATGGGCAGATTTGAAGAATAGAGTGACTCCATGGGATTCTCCTTGGTTTTATCAACAATTCAACTATCACTCAAAATGGTGTCCAATTAATAATGTAAAACAAAACAGGTACAAAAAGTTTTGCTCTGCAAAACACCATGGTACATAAATATATGTGGGACTTCCTGAAAGTCTACCCTTTTGAATGAAACAACAACCATCCAAATCGGTTTAGATATCTTAGAGATTTGAGGCAATATAGACACAAAATCAAATGGATTTTAAATACAATTTATTCTCGAAAACTACTTAACCAATTTTGATACATTTTATATGGGACACCTGGAGAGTATACCCATTCAAACAGAAAAAATAATATCAAAATCAGTCCGCAGTTGCCGGAGAAAGCGGAACACATACATATAAACAATACATACTCGTACATACATTCGAACATTTAACCATCTCCTTTTAAAAGTCGATTAAAGAGAGGAAAATGCAGAAAAACAGGTGAGTCATACGTTATTCTAAAACACCACTTCACTAAGTAGCTTGTTAAATTCTATTTTAAGATGTATTCATAGAAAACCTGTTGTTAAGGAAGAGTTAAATGTTTGTTGTGTAGCAGGCTTCAACGATAAGACCCTGCTTTTCATCCTTTGGATTAATAATATGTTAATAAAAAAACGTACCCATGCCATGGTGAAACTTTGAACAGGCTATCACAATTAAATGCGTATACTACATTTCCTGTCTGTGCTGTTAACAGTTGAGGAGTTCCCTAGTCAGGAGCCAACCCTGAGGGCTGCAACCATGTCAAAGTAAAACTTGAAACTGGCTATCATAATAAATGCGTACACAAAATTTCGTGTCCGTGCTGTTGACCGTTGAAGAGTTCCTCTAACGGGAGACCATGTCATGGTAAAATTTAAAACCGTCTATCGTGATAAATGAGTACACTAAATCTCTTGTCTGTTCTGTGGACCGTTGAAGAGTTCCTTTACCTGGAGCTAATCCTGGATGTAGATTCAGGTCATGCTTACCATAAAAATGCATTGACATCGGAACTGAACCAACATGTGAAAATTCAACTCCGATGGAAAAGAGGAAGTAGATCTAATTCAGCTTCCAAGATTTGACCTAAACAAACATACATACAATCACACATACATACACACAAGTATACCAAGTTAAATAAAAGCTTTTAAAATACATATCAGACATCCGTACACTGCTGGACGTAGACCTCTTCTTGCTAACGCCACTGAGCTCGATCTTCGGCTGTCCTCATCCAGTCGCTACCAGCCGTCTTTCGCAAGTCGTCACTCCTAGCCGGGCGGGCGGGCGCCCTACGTTTGTCAAAGTGTGGTCTTCACTCTAGACTAGTTTTCCCCAACGATTATCGGTTCTGCGAGAGATGTGCCCAGCCCATTGCCACTTCGCTTATTCTTTCAATCCCAAATCATAACTCGCAGCCTCTGAAACTCTGCAGGCGTGCTACTAAAGAACCAGATATACAGTATACCTACCCAACACTTTATTCATAACTGTAGCAATATAACACACCTATTTAGAAGTTCGTCTCTTACAAAAGTTCTAAGTGTTTCACAAACGATCCAGTTTCGCCTGGAGGTACCTACCTACATCTTCGAAAAAGTAATTTTCTCGACGTTCGACGGTGGTGATACAGTCTGCAAGTAATTAAGATGGAGGATTTTGGCGTGGTTTAGACGGGGACAGTGGTTCGGTCGAGTCAGCTGGGACAGTGGTTCGGTCGAGTCAGCTGGAAATGTAACTGGACCGTGTATTTTGTTAAATTACTTTTTCGGAGATGTAGATTTGATCAAACCTGCTTAATAAACCATTTTAAAGTAAAACGTCTCTAAATCACACCGATACATACTGGATGATCTGTAACGAAAAGATCTATACCGTCTTGCTTTTATAACTCTGTAACTATTAGCTCCAGAGATCTTATTTTCATGTCATATTTTAGCTTAGATAGTCAGCTCGATGATGTAATGTTTAATTTTTGTTAAAAGACTGGGGGAGGGGGCAGAACGCACAGAGCAAATCAGCAAAATTTATGTTATTGTGATTTTTAATTCGGTTTAACTCGAGATTTGAACGTGGCGTAGACGTTTCACGACAAACAAAAACGGCAGTGCACCCCGACACAGCCCCACCGGGTTTTTCGTTCAACTTAGTCAATCAAAAAACCGATAGAATCGAGTACAAATTAAGAGAAACCCTTAGCTACCCGTGCGAAGCCGGGGCGAGACACTTGTCGTTAAATAATATTAATAGTTTATCTTAATTTAATTGCTTTTTACAATTTAAAGCTTTCCAGATGCTGTCGTTTTGAACATCATTTAGATTTATATCGACTTATATGTTATATTTCTACTTATATTTAAAGTAATTATCTACGTAAATGAATTTTTACTAAAACCGACAAGGAAAAACATTTTCTACATCCTTGCCAACTGACTACAAATCGATCTCCAAACCACTAACTATTTATGTACTCGTAGTACATACAAAACTAACATGTTACAACTATCATCATGCAAACTATTTTTCGGTGAGAAAAAAACAATATTTTATTCGATTCGCCTAAATAACACTTGACAACCTACTGTCTCAGTATAAACCCTACTTACCAGAAACCCGCAAGTTATTTTCATAAAATTACTCCGAACAAAGCCTTCTAATATAATTGTATTGCGAGTTGAAAGAAAAGAATTTGAGTTTTATTATACCCAGTAATGTATCACATTAATGTTATACTGCTTAAAACAGTATTAATAAAGGATATTGAATAATACTATTGTATTATTGCCGTGATGCCGTGTCATTGACGACCGGTTGGTCTAGTGGCTAGGTACGTAATCAAACGGTCGCGGGTTCGAATCCTGCAAGTTGCAATAATTTGTGTGATAAACAGAAATGTTTGTTTTCGAGTCATGGATGTAATATTAGTTAGTATCTATGTATGTTTGTTTTTATGCAGTAGCAATGTCATGATGAAACTTAGAACGTCCTATCACAATTAAATGCGTATGATGTATACGTATTTCGTGTCTATCCCGTTAACGTTGATGAGTTCGCTAATCAGGAGCCACCCCGGAGTGCAGCAACAATGACATAGTAAAACTTTAAACCGACTATCATATTATAATACGTACACAAAATTTGGTCTCTGTGCTGTTAACCGTTGAGGAGTTCCCTAGTCAGGAGCCAATCCGGAGTGATGCAGCCATGTTTTGGTGAAACTTCAAACTTGCTATCATAATAGAATGTGTACACAAAATTTCGTGACAGTGCTGTTGACCGTTGAAGAGTTCCTTTAGCTCCTTGAGTTTCCTGGAGCTGTTCCTGGATGTCGCTTCAGGTCATGCTAACAATGCATTGTCATTGGAACTGAACCAACATGCAAAAATTCAACTCCGTAGGATAAGAGGAATAATCTAAGGACTTAGACTTCTTTAGGAGGATTCTAATTCAGCTTGCAAGATTTGACCTAAACAAACAATCATTCAAGTTAAATAAAAGCTTTTAAATAAAAAACAAAAGGTCGCGCCCACTGTCAAACCTCAATAAATTGATAGAGGACTTCGAAGTGATCCATAAGTGTTATATTGGAGCTTAAAGATTGCGTGACACGCTATTTTTGAGTTCCAATTTCTCAGAAACGTGACATTTTATGATACCAGTGTGCTAAATATTTTTTTTTTGCATTGAAGTCCTCTATCGATTTATTAAAGTTTGATCAGTGGCCGCGACTTTTCGTTTCTTTACACATATTTTACCTTTCGTGAAATTGCTTAGCAGCTTTGGAGGGTTATGGAGAGAGCTATGCTTGGGATAGCAGTCAAAATCCGGAATGCTCGGCAAAATAATTATAATTATGACTATGACAATTCCACAAACACAATATTCGGTTTCTTAATCCATGTATTTAATCTATAAATATAGTAAAGCAGTTAGTAATAAAAAGTCGGTAAAAAGAAAAAAAAAACGATAAAAGAATGGTCTAGGGTACATAAAATAAGCCACTGAACAAGAATAAAAAAAATGGTTTCTATCTGTCGTGCATCACTTAAAAAGTACTGGACTGATTGAAATGTGGTTTTCACTGTTAAATAGCTCAGGGTTCGACTTAAAATTGACGTATTTTGTATATCAATACATATGTCCAGCAATCAATTAACAACTCTTTGACGGCTGGACGATTTTTTATAAAATATTATAGTACATTTTATTTTGTATGTAGGTACTTTTGGTTCTGAAATAAAACTCATAATTCATCATCATTTCAACCTTTAGCAGTCCATTGCTGAACATAAGCCTCCCCCAAAAAGCGCCACGACGAACGGACTTGTGCCGCCTCCATCCACCGACTCCCCGTGATGGCTACAATGTAGTCCGTCCATCGTGTGGGGGGGGGGTACACACTACACTTCGCTTGCTTGTTCGTGGTCGCCATTCCAGAAGCTTTATTCCCCAGCGGTAGTCGGCTCTGCGAACTATATGGCCTGCCCATTGCCACTTCAACTTGCAAATTCTGAGAGCTGTGTCGATAACCTTGGTTCTTCTACGGATTTCCTCGTTACGAATCTTATCACGCAGTGAAACTCCGAGCATAGCTCTCTCCATTGCACGCTGCGTGACTTTGAGCGTATGTATGAGACCAATAGTTAGCGACCATGTCTCAGTGCCTTATGGCATCACTGGCAACGCGTATTGAAATAAAATTAGGTTACATTAACCCAGAGAAATGAGTATGCGGACAAAGCCGCGGGCACAGCTAGTAAACATAAAATTAAACATTTAAAAGGAGGACACCTGCTAAATTTCGGACATTCATTTACACTAAATAACATAATACAACGAAGCATGAAAATTTACAGCCCATAGCTTGCGCATATTAAAGAAAAGTTTCCGCTATATTTTCGTTAACACAATGCTATTTGAGACCCTGGTGTAGGACAGAAATCACAGTAAGGAATGTTAGCGATATAAATTGACAGTTTTTTTTTTTTTTTTCCTCTTTATTTTGCATGGGAGTTTTATCAGCATTCTGATAATGTCACCCCCGTATGGCAGATCATCTAATATTGTATACTATAACCCATAAATAGGTATTTATCTACCACCAAAAAGAAACAAGTACAATTTGAGCAGTATCCCGGCCCCCTCCGATGAAGGAGAAGCCAAGATACTGTTACAAAATCCCATCCCATTACTTAATACGAATGAGCTCTGACGCAACGCCTGGTTTCGAACACATTCCATCAGAACATGTTGGACGTCTTCAACCATACCGCATTCTGAACAGTTAGGCGAGTCTGACTTCTTCATCAAGAATTTAAACTTATTAGATGGAATGTGTCCGGAACGGAGTCTCAACATTGCCACCACGTGTTTACGACTAATCGGTATCATATCGAACCATGGGTAGCGAGGAGGTTCACATTGTATTGTTTTATACCATATTCCTTTAAATAACGACCGCTCATCAAAATATTCACGCCAACTGAGTCTACACATATCCTTAACTTTACCCAACAGTTCACTGTGTAACGGTGAGCATCTGTAGTGAATACCATCATTAACGGCCTGTTTCGCCGCTCTGTCTGCCTCCTCGTTACCCATAATGCCAATATGCGAAGGTATCCACTGCACAACTATTGTTTTATTTAAGTCGCGAAGTTGCCTTGCTGTCTTATGGTGGCCATACATGCAACAGTATACCTGACAGGTTTACCTGAGCTGGTTTACTTTTTACTAGACTGCGCTGCGCAAAGGCCGGCTGTTGTGTTTATAAGCCTATGTATGTATGTATGTTCTTTTGTGGCACTATATAGACCAAACGCATAGACCGATTCTGATGATTCTTACGTCAATCGATTTGTCTTAATCGTGCGAGTGCTACTATGACAATAATCAAAATTCAATATGGCGACAAACAGACGCCATATTGAAAAAAAAGTATAAAATGGATATCGACGAACTATGTTAAATAGGGTAAGTATCATTAAATAGGTATTTGAAAATCATCTGTAGGTTTCTCCTAGTTTTATTTATTTCGAATGACTATTTGGGATCTACATTTTTATGATTTTTTTATAGCAGTTGTCGCCTGCTTAGCGTAAATATATATAGTAATTTTCTAATGGATAAATTTGGGTCACGTACGAGATTCGAACTCGCACACTGTGCCTCAGCGCAGCACATGCCTTTACCAATTCGGCCACCGAGACCTACGCGTCGTTATCCAAATCTTTCCACTAGCTTTTTTGAACCCGTCTTATGGGGACGGTAACGCAGTATTACTAACTATTGGCAGTATTACGAACTATCAACTAATTATTTTTCCATTAGAAAATTATCATTTGGGATCTAAAACGATTTAATGTTGGCTGAATGTTTTGCCTGTTTAGTTTTTTCGCAGTCTGTTTTTTTACCACTTTCGATTATGTCTTGTTTAGTGCAATAATGTGTTTTCGCTTCAGTAAGGTGCATTGTATAAACATGAGTTACTGCCTATTATCGTGTACTCAGCACCATATTTCACAGATAGCTGTAAAACATAACCTATTGTTGCGCGAGAATGTATCGATATTGGGCTTTGTAGATCCTACAGCATTGTCCGAAACTTGAACCGATGTAGCTTTCAATTTATTTATTTTTCATCTTTGTGCAATCATTATGAGAGTGACGCTTACCATCAGGTAAACGACCTGCTCGCCTCGTCACTCGTCTGCATGTACGTATCTCGCTTTTTTTAATCGAAATGAAGGAATGAGGTAGTGTCGACCTCCAGTGTCAGACTTTGTCAGGCCGCCCAAGGGCCTCTGCTATCAATTGTTAGCAACGGGAGTGACAGCTTAACGTACCCTTCGAAGCACAGTGCGATGACAAATCATAACTTAGATGGCATATCTATACCTAATATTATAAAGAGAAAAGTTTTTTTTGTAGTATGTTTGTCGTGGATAAACTCAAAAAATACTGAACTGATTATAAAAATTCTATCATTGATGGAAAGCTTCACTATTCCAGATGTACTTATGCTCCTTTTTCAACTTTTATTAAAAAAAATGTTATGTTAATTTTTTTACTTTATAGTGGAATAAAGGGAAAATTACGGATGAGCCGAAGGGTAGCAGCTAGTAATTTATACAGGGTGGATTTTTGAGACAGGACAGTAACGGCAGGAACCTTAACCGTTATAGTTACAGGAAAACGTTCCGAGAAAACCATCCATAACTTTTTGAGATATTCTGAACTGCATTCACAGATTTTGAAAAAATGTACTGTCAGCAAGAAAATAGAAATTTTACACAAAAACTTTTTTTATGCTAATCGATCCTGTTTCTTATAAGGATCAAAAGTCTCTACCGGGCCGACTGAAGTTTGAATACTAGAAATGTCAGAAATTGCCAAAAACTTTTTACATACATTTTGTACGAAATTACCTTAACCGTTGTAGCTACAGGAAAACGTTCTTAGGAGACTCTTTATAAGAAACAGGATTGACTGGCATCAAAAAAGTTTTTGTGTAAAATTACTATTTTCTTGCTGACTATACATTTTTGCCGAAATCTGTGAATGCAGTTCTGAATATCTCTAAAAGTTATGGATGGTCTCCTAAGAAAGTTTTCCTGTAACTATAACAGTTAAGGTACCTGCCCTTACTGTCCCGCCTCAAAAATCCTCCCTGTATAATTGGCGGGGGCGGGAATTGAACCCGGTGTCTTTGGATACCAAAGCGTACATATACAGCTCGGCCACTTGTCTCAATAAACTATCAGTTGCACAACGTCCCGACAGTTCTATAAGTTCCTTTTTGAAGGATTTTCGTGGTTCATTTTGACACATTCTCTAATTCTATGTATCTCTCTGGCTCTTACCATCTGTTAAACGACCTGCAGCATCAGATATCTCACAAAAAAGGCAGATTTCATCTGGCTCCAGACCTTATTACCCAGAACCCCGTTATCATAGCGCGCTGACAAAAAGCGGTAGACGGCTGATAAATGATATCTAGGATTACAGGGGGTCAGAGTTCGACGGGGTAAGCCTGGGGATCGGGGTAGGGTCTAGACTGTACGGAAAGACGACCGACGTTTAAGAATTGTTAGAATTCATGCAGGTTAGTTAGTTTTTTGGGTTCCGTACGGCGGAATATAAAAATAAACCCAGGATCACTCGTGAGTCTGTTTGTCTGTGCGTCTGCCACAGAACATATAATTCGCCTACTGGACCGATTAAGTTAGGTACACATATATGAATATATGTGACCCAATCACGGGCGCTAAATAAATTAATTTTTAATTTGTTTTTTTTTTTAACTGTACCGTGTGACATATCAAATGAAAGAGCTTGTTGTGAGGGTATTAAATATATATTTTACAATTTTAAAATACATGTTTTTAAAGCAGTTATTAAAGAAAATAGATGAAAATTGACCTTTCCCCTCCACGTCTTATCTGCTGAACAACACTGTCTAAAACTTTGAAAAAAAAAACCCATAAAATAGTATTTTACGTATAGATTCCATAAAAACCTATAAGAAGAAGAAAAACATTATTTAAACCAAGAAGTGTAGAAGAAGAAAAACATTATTTAAACCAAACACAACAATATTTAAACCAAGAAGTGTATGATCTTAAAATAACAAGATAAGCCATTCAAAATTGTCAATCGTTATTTATTGTCGTACTAGCTTTCGCCCGCGACTTGGTCCGCGCTGACTTCAGTTTATCGCGAAAAAAGTATCCTATGTTAGGATATTAAAAACCAATGCAAAAGTATAGCACTATCGCTCTTGATGCTTTTTGACAGACTTGTTATTATTTCGTTTCCATGGCAACCGTTCCTTACAGCGATTAATCGACATTTTCCAGTTATCCCGTGGAAACTTTCCATTTTCCGGGATAAAAAGTATCCTATGTGTTATTCCAGGGTATAAGCTATCTCCATTCCAAATTTCATCTAAATCCGTCCAGGGACCTTATTCTCTATTGCCACTCGGCCACGTAACGCGCCGCGTTAAGATATCTGCGTGGAATTGTTTGTGCATGTTCGAGAATTGCCGTACTTTTCCGATCGATTCCACAGCGAGACACGTTACGCGTGTGACTGTTCATTGAGAATAATGGCCCAGCTGTTATCGCGTTAAAACTCCCAAAACAAACGAACAAACAGACAACGTTTCACTTTTATATCTTGGTGTTTATCCTGTGGGTTAGTTACTGTGAATAAACTTATTCTAAGAATATTCATAAAATAAGCAAAATACTAATAATAGGGACCAATGAGGTTGCGAAGTCGGACCAAATAGTAGATAGTTTGTTTGTTTGTTTTTTTTTATTGAAATTGGTTTACAATTTTTGTAGTGTCTGTTCACATTTGCGACAGAGTATACAAGCGTCTAATAAAAATACTTTACAATGTACGCTTCTATTTTGACTCAGTTTCTAACGGTATTTACTGAAAAAGAAAAATAGCAAGCGAGCGGCTTGGTGTCTTTTTACTGGTTGGTCTAAATTTTAACTTCTAGCGATTTATTAGTAAAGTTACTAGTGACTCGCCCCGGCTTCGCACGTGTAGCACTCACACCGCGCCATTTTTCTTACCTTTAGCACTTTTATAACCGCCGTAATTTCTAAAAAAAAAAAACGCCAGTGAGCGTAATTTAAAATCATTGATCGTGATGTTGTTTGACCATAGACACCTTCATTATTATGTATATAAGTTACTTGATTATTATGCACGTACTTGAATTGACTTGTTATTATTTCGTTTCCATGGCAACGTCATTCCGTTCTGTACTTTTGATACCTTGGGTTACATTATTGAAATTTTAGTATAGTCATACAAATAAAAAAAAACTATTAACTAACTATTTATATATAAAAGATTTTTTAAAATCGTTTTCGTATTTTTTTGATTTTATCCATTACAAACAAACAAACATACAAATATACAATCAAATCTTTCCTCTTTTTAGTAATGTTTTTGACCATAGACAACTGCATTATTATTCACGTACTTGACAGACTTGTGATGTCATTCCGATCATTACAGTTTTGTAAATTTTTGATACCTTGGGTGATAATATTGCATAGAATGATATTTTGCTCGAAACATTGTCCTTCAAACCGGAATACTAAAGTTTGCACACTAATGCTTGTTAAATATTTGGCAAAAGTGTGTAGTAATTCGCCAGGCAGACCTTTGCAGATGTGGCCTACCACTAGCAAACATTAGTAGATTAATACATCGACGGAAAGTGACTTATTGCTGAATCAATTGTTAGATACACGAGTGCAGCAAGAAGTCACTTGAGAAAGTGTCAGCTTATTTGCTTTTCTTTCCTCTAGAAAGTAATGTCACAAAGTAAACATTGCGGTAAGTAAAAATAGAAATCCATTACCGCACAGGTTTTTTCTTCTTCCGTGTCCCAGTTCTGTTTTTATTTTTTAAAGTTAGCAGAGTCTATAGAAAAGTTTTTTTTTGTTTTATATTGAATTATTGCATTCGTCCAATAGAGATTTATATATACAATGTAATTTTTTTTTAAATATGATCGGCGATGGAATTGGCGTGAATTTAATTTAAAAGTTAATGTGACTGAAAATTGTAGTGCTTACATATAGGTGGACAATTGTGATATTACTTTGTAGTGGAAAGAAAAGCAGATTACTGACACTCGCTCAAGTGACTCCTTGCTGCACTCGTATTTCTAGAGCCCTCGCTAAAGCTCGGGTTCTAATCTATCACTCGGTGCAGCCATAAGTCACTTTCCGCTCTATACAGTAATCCACTATTACTCATCGCTTGTGCCATAAACCACACGCCATCTCAGTCTGTCATCGCAAGGGCTCCATTGTCTCACATATTTTGCTTTAATACCTGCTGATATGACGTCCTTTGTCTCCAAGTATATGAAGTATATGATTACTCGTCTATAACGGGCATAACAAGATTTTATGTTAGTCATTGTGATAACAAGGCATTGTTAAAGAACCTTTGTTAAATTAATGAACTTTATGTTCATTATGTCAGAATTATTGTTATACCGCTATTAATATGCTATAATTCAAATCGGAATAAAATATGACAGTAATAGAAGATTTGCCAACTGTAGAAAAATTAAAGTTAAGGAATCAGTTTTTTTATTAAATAAATACACTCTTTTAATTAATCTCATGTCATGATTTCAAGGACACGAAATGTAAGCAATAATTATTGTGGATTAATATTTTAATATAATGTACTGAGTAATTTTTTTCTTTTTTTTATTGTGACATGTAATGGAAAAGAAAAAATGAAATTATGTCTATATCTACGTAACAAAACGACTTATATATTATTTGATAAAACACTACCCGCTATGTTTGTTTGTTTGTCGTATGAGGCAGTGCTGGCCTCTGATGTCAGAGTTTGTCAAGCCGCCCGAGGGCCTCTGACATGGCTTGACGACTGCTATTAATCAATAACAGCCGGGACCGACAGCTTAACGTGCCCTCCGAATCACGAAGCGATGGAAAACCGCACTTAACTCAGAAAAGTCATTGGTGCGGGGCGTAGGTATTGAACCCGGTATCGTTGGATTCTGATAACATATATGTGAGCCGTCAGGCTGGTAGCGAACTGCTGTCTATTTGTAGAGTAGCTGTGTAACTTGCCCGCGGCTTTGCCCGCGTGGTCATTTCATTTAAAAGTAGCCCAAACGTGTTATTCCAGGACCAAAAGTACCCATAAATTACAATCTACATTTCTTCAAAACTCATTCAGCCGTCAAATAGTTTTTTTACCGATTGCTCGGCATCTAATAATAGGATTAAGTTTTTTAGTCAAACCATAAATTATCCAACAGTCAAAATCATATCGATATCGGTCCAGCCTTATTTATGTGATGCGCGAACAAACATACAGACAAAAACACGGACAAACAGACAGGCACGATTATAACAATGTTATATTCTTGTTCATTAGCTTATTTTAAATACCCGAGACCATTATTTTTTATTTATCTTCTTTGTCAGACTTTTTTCGTACTTGCTTTATTTTAAGTATAGAAGACATAGATATAAATAAATATAAATAAATAAATAAATATATTTGGGACAATTCCACACCAATTGCCTAGCCCCAAACTAGGATATCCTGTAATATGGGCACTAGATAACGTATAAACATACATATATACGAATATCATATCCTTGACTCGGGAACAAGCATTTCTGCTCATCACCCAAATGATTGCACCTTACAGGATATACCTTGATTGTTATATAGATAAAAACAACACGCTTCTCGGCGCCTTTTTAATGACATGTCAATTTTGAATGCTATTTTATATTATTAAACGGTTTTGTTAATTCGAATAAAGAAATACCTGTGATCAGCACGTAAGTCTAGCGGTGAATGAAACGTGGCGGAGATCTTGCCACATTCAGTTTTCTGGATAAAAAGTATTCAACATTTTAAAACACTATATAAACTTTGACTGTACCAAGATCCCCGCCACGTTTCGTTCACCGCTAGACTTACGTGCGGCTAGGTATATCTACTATTTTACTATTGTATATACGTTTGTATTGTAGCTTTAAGGAGTAAAATCATTGTATCCATCCAAAGGTTGTCTGGAAGATATCGCTTTTAACGATAAGACCGCCCACTGTGCCTGTTTTTAAAATGATTTCTTGTATATATTTTTCCCTGAATTCTGGCGCAATAAAGTGTTTATTATTATTATAAATAACTTTAACGAGCTAACACAGTTCCACAAAAAGTTGTTTACCAGTTATGTACAGTGTATAGTAGAAGTTACTGGATCTCATATATAATTCTTCGGTATAACAGAACAAAACACCTTTGAGAGCAAAAAGGTTGTATAAAATATCTCGAAAGAATGAAATAAAGTGTTTCAAGCGCAAAAACCTATAAAATCAGATAAGGCAACGTTCTCAAAGCATCGTTATAGAAATATAGATATGTACAACAGTATATCAACTCTGGCCAAAACAAATCTTTGGTCTATTGCTGCTATAACACTGATTATAAATATGACGATGAATAATCTACTGGGTACGGCTGAAAATACTCCAGGTGCAATTTTTATGAGCATGCTTGGTACTTACCATCAGGTGAACGACATGCTCTTAACTAAATTATACAAACATAACGCGTCATAAAATGCGTAGGTCTTACAAAAGTGTGACAAAAAAGTACGATTTGATTTTTGTTCTGTCTGGACTTATCTTACTGATCCACATCTTATACTCCATGTGCAATTTTTATGAGCATGCGTGGTACTTACCATAAGGTGAACGACACGCTCTTAATTATTATATATATTATATTATACAAAAAATCAAGTCATAAAATAAGTAGGTCTTACAAAAGTGTGACAAATAAGTCCGATGTGATTTTTGTTCTGTCTGGATTTATCTTACATCTTATACTCCAGGTGCAATTTTTATGAGCATGCGTGGTACTTACCATAAAGTGAATGACACGCTCTTAATTATTATATATATATTATATTATACAAAAAATTGAGTCATATAATAAGTAGGTCTTACAAAAGTGTGACAAAAAGTTCCGATGTGATTTTTGTTCTGTCTGCATTTATCTTACTGATCCACATCTTATACTGTACCATCATTTATCAGTCACTGAAGGCAGCCTTCAAGGTTTTTACGTTGCAAAGAATAAAAACATCGGGGATGTGAGCCCAAAGTTTACGTAAACTTGAAAAAGAGAGGGCGGATTGAGTCTTCGGCGGGATTTGCAACTTTTTGGGGCGAAGTTTTAAAGGATATTTTGTAAATGTACTAAAGACCTCGCTTCCGATATTTATCTATACACTTTTTTTTAATCCACGCCTCTAATGGTGGATATAACAATCCTCGGTCCCGCCCCATAGACTTTTAATATGCTGTATTGCCATGGCTCCGTTCTTCGAAGGGCACGTTAAGTCATCGGTCCAGGTTGCTAACAACTGATAGCAGTCGTTAAGCCACTTAGGTCCTCGGCCTGACAAACTCTGATATCAGATATCGCGACACTCATGCTTATTGCAATGAGCTGGTCTACTAATTATTTAGTATTATATTTAAAGTTTATTTAAACTCTATTAAATTTGTTTGTTAATTTAAATATTATTTAATTTAATTTCTTTTAAATTATAAATCCTCATAAGGATGCGTACCCTCAAAGATATCAAAAACAAAATAATAATTTGGGCCAAAAAATAACAAATTCCGATGCATTTACTAAAAATAAAAAGTCAGGATTCCGCTTTTGGCGAAAAAACTACTAAACACTTTTTGATGGCATTTTTATGAGTCCACCCTTGAGGTATCTATCTTTATCATACTTATAATTTATAATAAACAAGTAACAACAAGTCTGTACAATGACGATAATGAAAAAACAAAGGTCTAGATTACGAGTATTAAGCTACTGAACAAACATATAACATCTATAAAAAATGTCTTTGTTTGTCTGTCTGTTTGCGCATCACGTAAAAACTACTGGACTGATTGAGATGTGGTTTCCATTGTTGGATAGTTTAAAGTTTGACTTAAAAATTGCACTGGGTTCTTGGTATCTTAATCCAATGATTGGGTGCCGAGCAATCGATAAAAAACGATTTGACGGCTAAACGAATTTTGATGTAATGTAGTATATTTTAGGTACTTGGTCCTGGAATAAATAACACGTATGGGCTACTTTTAAATGAAATTACCACGCGGGCTAAGCCGCGGGCACACTAGTACCTGAATATGTACATAGATCGATATGCTGTAAGTATGACGTATCTTCGTCGATCAACGGAAAGAAATAAAATTGTATTTGTTTTGTAAATAAACTTTTCCGGTCTAAAATTAAGGCTAAAGACCAACTTAAGAGCGCGGACAAAAATAAAATGACACTTTAGAACATCCTCGGGCGAATTATCTTTTCAAACGCAGTTTAATCTAGGGTTGTCAACTTTTTTTTTTACCTTCAATACAAAGAGAGGGTGTTTGAAACCTTTGGTGTGTCACTTTATTAGCTTAGGCTACTGCATATCCTGAAAAAAAAAACAAAAAAAAACTGTAGCTGTGGTTTTCCTATAAAAATCAAATGAAAAACTTGACCAAATCAAAGTATCAAAGTAAGGGGTGTCGTGTCGGTCACTATTGTCTGACACCGTCTGAATGGACTAGCGGTCACTATAGTCTTTGGCAACGAACGCGTAACTCCGCGTAGCAACCCTCAAACCAATTCAGCTCATATTTTATACGAACTCCACATAACTTATAAATAATCATCATCATCATCATGTCAGCCTTTGGAAGTCCACTGCTGAACATAGGCCTCCCCTAAAGAGCGCCATGACGAGCTTGCTTGTTTGTGGTCGCCATTTGAGAACCTTTATTCCCCAGCGGTTGTCGGTTCTGCGAACTATATGGCCTGCCCACTGACACTTCTACTTGCAAACTCTGAGAGCTATGTCAGTGACCTTGGTTCTTCTACGGATTTCCTCATTTCGGATTCTATCACGTAGTGAAACACCGAACATAGCTCTCTCCATTGCACGCTGCACGTCTTTGAGCTTGTGTATCAGACTAATAGTTAGCGACCAAGTGTCAGTGCCGTATGTCATCACTGGCATGACGCACTGATTATAAACTTTCGTCTTGAGTCTTCGCGGTATCTGCGACGAGAAGATATGGCGTAATTTGGAATAATTCTCAATGGTTCAAACTTATTGTCGAACAAACAAAATACACACGCCGATTCGTCCAAGTTGATTTAGAGACTGCTTCGCTCGGTCAACAAAATATTTACCTACTTTCTATTCAAGCCGTGGCTCAAAGTGAACATTGCACTTAATAGGCAGATCATAATCCACCAATTATTTTTTAAACGTGGCAACCCTAACTTAGTCTTAAAACATTTACCGAGCTTCGAGATTAAGTAATAAATAACGCCTGGGAAATTTAGAGAGCAAAATATGGCGAGTCCTAAATCAAGGGCGGCCGCGGTGGTGCATAAATTAGCGGGAAATATTGGACCAAGAATATTTTCTGGGGAATTCAATGCGAATAGATAAAAATAACGTGAGGATATTTTATTTCAGCCGTGTTTTTCACAAGTAAGCGATAAACTGTTTTTTTTACAGTTTATGTCACATTCCAATAGCATTCATTCTTACGACTCGTCAATGCGAAATGTCAAACATTATGTAACCAGTATATAAAAGTGAAAACGTTTGTTTGTTTGGGAAGTTTTGACGCGATAACGGCTGGACGGATTTTGATGAAATTTGGAAGGGAGGTAGCTGGAATAAAACATAGGATACTTTTTATCCCGGAAAATTGTAAGTTTCCACGGGAAAACTGGAAAATGTTGATTACTCGCTGTTAGGAACGATTGCCATGGAAACGAAATAACAAATCTGTCAAAAAACATCAACATCGTTGGTGCTCTACTTTTGCATGGTTTTTAATATCCTAGAAGAACATAGGATGCTTTTTTTCGCGATAATCTTTTGCCCACATGGACGAAGTCAGGGGCGAAAGCTAGTTATTTAATATTATTTCAACTATCTGAAGTATACGGTTGCGTTTAAATTTCAATGTTTTTGTCGAAACAATTTCACTATAAGATAAAAGTGCGTTTATTTGTTTTTGTATTAATTAATCTACTAGCTGCGCCCCGCGGTTTCTCCCGCGTGAGTGATGATGATGATGATGATGATGATAGTAATAATCAAACTATCCTATGTTTTATTCCAGGGTATAAGCTATCTCCATTCCAAATTTCATCAAAATCCGTTCAGCCGTTTGAGCGTGAAGGAGTGACAAACATATACACACACATACAAACGTTCGCCTTTAGAATATTAGTGTGATGTACAAATAAATAAATACGTGTACTTGTGTGTGAATGAGTACCAAAATGGTCGATATCAAGTGTATCAATCAATCAATGAATATTTTCAAGAATACAGAACACTATTACTATTATATCAGATACATTCATGATTCATTATAGTCTCATAATGTCTCATAATTCATAGTTAAGCGATGTGCACGTGTGCCGGCCTAAATAGTTGTGAACAGATTATATTCAGATGCGTCTTATATTTGCACTTGGACATAAATTATTATCAGTACTAATTTTATCATAATGTTGACTAGTAGTAATTAGTTTGAAACAAATGGCCCTTAACTGCCGGTTCCCCGCCTTCTGTTATCACTTACACCAACCTATAGCAGTTGCATCTTACGTCCTTTGATAAATTCACTGTGGAGTTTCATGTAGTTGCAACCATTTTTATTAAGCCATTGTGGCCGTAATATGGTCGGAACTGCCATTAGGACGTTTTATGATAGAAAATAAAGCAGGAAATGAGGCAGTTGGTACATGAAACTTACAGGAAAATTTACTATGTTAAATAAATGAAATCAAGAAAAAGGATTGAAGCTGGGATTTATTTATTGAAGCCCCTGTCCGTGATGACATAAAGACTAACGAAATTAAACGCTGGTAGAGCCCCTGTACACAGAAGTGGCAACCCCGCAGCCTACAGTGCCCCAGGGGAAGAAGCCCCTTTGTCAAACCTGCCACCCCAGTTGCCTGCTTGTTTTGACTGACTGACTTGTATTTTGTTTCCTCGCTGATTCTGAGTTAGTATTTTGTTAAGAAGTTCTTAGCACAATACCATCCTCAAACCTACCATGGTTTGACTGACTGACCTGTCGCTTGTTTCTTCGCTGAGTGCGAGCTTATATTTATCTGAGAAGCTCTATAGCAAAATACAATCCTCAAACCTACCACCATCCCGGTTTGACTGACTGACCTCTCACTTTTTTCCTCGCCATGTCTGAGTTAATATCTATTTAATTTTGAGAAACTCGAACAGCGAACATACCATCGACAAGTCTCCCTTAAAACTGTATAACATCTTAAACATTTTACTACAACTTTTGGGCAGAAATGAACGTTTTATGAACAATAACTCAAGTGAAACGTTGTAAAAGGTGCCGAATGACTTATAAAAAATTTAAATACCTAAAAATATAACCTCCTTGCTAATAAAATGTTTTAATGTCGCGATAGCAAGAATTGGGGCGTGTTTTAGGGTATTCCTAAGTTTGACAGCTTATTTCCACTACGTCAATTATAATCTAGTAAAATACGGCAGTTTTTACCCGACTACGGCGAAACAAGGGAAGGGTAATGAAGTTAATAGTCTATGTATGTATATATGTATGTAAAATTCGACTGATACGTCGCTTGTCAAAATTGGACCAATAGGGGCGACGTTATGGTGGAACATCCACATATATATACCCACATGCATACATAAACTGTTAAACACATTACCCTTCCATTGCTTCGCGGTACTCGGGTAAAAAACTACTAAACCAATTTTCATTAAAATTCATCAATGGCCGTAGGTAAAGGTAACAAAATACCAACCGCAGTTTCGGAATAATTGACTTATTTTGTTTTTTTTTAAACATCTTATTTTATTTCTAACACATACACATTCATCTCTAATATTTACTTAGACATCAATGTAATAAATAAAACATATCGGAACGTTTTCAGTCAATACTGTACCCATATCTTCGGAATCGGTCCCTCGACAGTTGTAAGTCAGTACCAATGTATATCCATACCCTTCAAATGTATACTATTTGAATATATATATTCAGATTTTTGGGGTAAGATACTTTCTTTTAGAAACTTTATTGTAAATTATCCTTTTTAACACGCTTTTAGCTTCACCTGTATGTATGTAACGGAATCTTTGATCTCGATTTTTACCCACTTTAAATGGTCAGATTAATTCTAAATTTTGCACTCTTATCAGGGCCCGATAACAATACAATAATATTTTAAAAAAAGGTTTAGAAACCTAAAAAAAAAATTAATAAATTATAGAATAAAAAAACTAAAAAACACGCTTTAATACCATTAAACCGAACTAATAAGTTAAAAATAAATTTCAATTTATGAATAAAGTGATTAACGAGAAAATTAATGTCATTGTAAAAAAAAGCGCGGGGTAGCTCTGTACGACATTCTTACACTAACTCTGTAATTCAAAATAGAAATAGTAACATATCTTGGTAAAAAATAAATAACAATGAATTCTTTTTACAATGACGTTAATTTTCTCGTTAATCACTTAATTCTTATATTGAAAATTATTTTTTACATTTTAGATCGGTTTAATGGTATTAAAACGTGTTTATTTTGTTTTTTTATTATTGAAGAATTACACGTTTTTCCGCTCGCACTCTATGGGAGTGATTTCGTGAAAAGTGTTTGACAAAGTGGAACCGGAAATGTGTACGCAATAACGCAGAATGTAGCGCGAACGAAAAAAAAAACTGCAAAGTATACATGGTTTTAAATTTAGGCTGAAAAAAAGTATGAATACACATCAAAAAAGCGAAGAACTTTTTAAAACTACACCAGTGCTAGATAATCATTACTTACCCACTTGTAATCTTTGTTAAACATTGTTTTTGTATTCTAAATCCCATGAAAGTCAAATTTCTGTATCATGCGTTTGAAATTCACGTGATATAGTTAAGCTTGCTCAAATTTTTGTATCATGCGTTTGAAATTCACGTGATATAGTTAAGCTTGCTCAAATTTCTGTATTATGCGTTTGAAACTCACGTGATATAATAGTTAAGCTTGCTGACAAAGAGAATTGAAACAGGGTTTGATGCTTTGTCAAAGATATGGTTGTTTTATGATAGTGTTGCCAGCATATACTAACTGATTTCCGATCAGTGATGTGTGTCTCGTCTCAAAGTGTGTGAATAGTTGTACAACTGTGCATTGTATTTTCGTGCGTGGCTTCACCTGCCGTTCCCAACGGAAGACCAGCGCTGATTGTTTTGCAGCCAGCACTATGCTGAGTTGAGGCCGGCTTGTGGCCAATAAACTATAATGTGTAGGTAATACCTATTTTAAAAGCTTTTATTTAACTTCACTTGTATGTATCGATGTATCTGTGTATGTATGATATGTATCGATGTATCTAAGTATCTATGTATTTTGACTGTCCTGGAATCTTGCAATTCAAATTTCGAGCACTTCCCGATTAGCTATCTGGCTGAAACTTTCAGGGTAGCTCACACACCGATGAATAAGCAATAAAAAAAACATAAAAATAAAGGTTGTCAAATTAATATTATTATATTAAAACATTAAAATTATACTTATTTAGTCTTAATTTATTATTTGATTAACACAAAAAACATATGTCTATGTCTATGAGTGAGATTCACTGCTAACAAGATACACAAACGCCTCTCCGATTGTAAGTAAGGCCAAAGAAGGCCACAAACTTGCACTTGCACCTAATTTTAATTATATCTTTGAGGTAGAGGTACATCAATATAAATCCGGACCGGACGTCAATGTTTCAGACGTCGGGTATATACAAAAAATACCCACATCTGTCGAAAATAAATAAATTTTCCCCCAACCATCCTCACTTCATACTATAGTCATTCCTCCAATATTGGTCCCTTGACAGTTCGGAGTCGATACCAATATTATGTATCCGTATTTCGGCACTCCATAGGAAAGTAGGTCAAATCGTCCGACAGTCATCGGGTGTCCAAACAAGTTTTTTTATTTGGACGCGGTGGGATTGAAAGGCGTATTTATTTTTAACCCCTCGAGTAGTTTTTTTTCTGGATTTTGAGTTTATGTTGAATATGCTAGATGATCAAGTGGTTACACGCGAAGACTGCATTTTAGAGAGAAACACGAAAATGAGGCCTAAAAGCTGAAACAAAATTGAAAACATAATACAATTTAGTCTCAACTAAAAATGGCAAATAGGTACATTTAGCAATTAGTCAAGCTTCTATTTTCCTTTAGCACTAGTGACTCGCCCCGTCTTTGCACGGGTAGCTCAGGGGTTTTTATTTATTTGTACACGATTCTACCCGTGTTTTGATTGACTAATTTGAACAAAAAATGGCAGCAACGCTCATTGTGCTTTTGACTTGTTATTATTTCGTTTCTACGGCATCGTGCCGTTCAGTTCCTTACAGTGAGTAATCAACATTTTTGCAAATATTGCTCTTACATTATTACCGTTTTCGTAGAGATCTCTAATTTTTTGAAAAATGAAGTACAGCTTATGTACGTAGCTTTCTATAGGTGAAAGAACTTTTAAAATCATTTCAGTATTTTTTGATTTTATCCATTACAAACAAAATACCATAAAAATATCTTCTTTCCTCTCTATAATATTAGAATAGAATTGTAGATGAATATTGTTGTACATTTTAGTGTAAGTAAGTAAAATAAAAACTTGGACATGTTTTGTCTTTTGTCGCTGACTGTACTAGAATTTTCGATATACAACATACATAATCAAATCAATTTATTCACAGAGAAAACATGAGTTACAGAATAAGACATAAGTTCAAAAACTAAAACCCGACTACGGTCGGGTAAAAAACAGCATTATTACACTCTTGCGATGAAGACGAATCGATTGATACCTCACTTTTCATTTTCAACACAACACTGCTTTGCCGTAATCGAGTAAAAAAAAAGCCTATGACACTCTATACATGAAGACAAATCGGACCAAGTTTTTGGTTTGAACCCATAAAACTTCCTCTGCCTTACCGAAGTCGGGTAAAAAATTAGCCTATGATACTATACATGAAGATAAATCAATTGACACATCGCTTGTCAACATTTTTAGTTTGAACAAATAACTCTTCCTTTGCTTCACCGTAGTCGGCTAAAAAAAATAGCCTATGACACTTTATACCGAAGACGAATCGCTTGTCAAAAGCGGACCAATAGGGGCGAGATGCTATGATAGAATGTCCACAAACCCACATACGTACATACGTTCCCAAAATGCTGGCAGCATTGCCACGTTGTATGGCAATGTTTAGTCTTTGGACAAAGGCCAGAATTTTGGTCATGTGCACAATAATTACTATAAATACAAATATTTATAGTAGAAGATTGTTTGTCGTGTGATTAGTGCTGGCCTCTGGTGTCAGTGTGTCAGGCCGCCCGAGAGCCTCTGACATGGCTTTACGACTGCAAAAGCAATAACAGCCGGGACCGACAGCATCACGTGCCCTCCGAAGCACGGAGCGATAGAAATCCGCACATAACTTAGAAAAGTCATTGATGTGTGGAGCCTAGGTTTTGAACCCGGTATCGTTGGATTCTAAATTGCACTATAGAACCGTTAGGCCACCATTGCTCCATTTAAGTTTCCCATTGAAATCGCTAGATTCCCTCCCTCAGCCCAAACCCTGAACCCCAAAAGATTGGATCTCTCGATGTGGGAATGTTTTGAGTCCGGAAATGGGTAACCTAACAAGGGTTGTGAGAGATCGCCAGATATTTTATTTAGATTGGGGATGATATAAAAGTTTTTTTAGAAGGGGAAGTTAGGCGAAAACACAAACAAAACCCCAACTTTTGACAAGATAAATAGAAAAGAGTGGACCGGAGGTAAATGCAGTATTATTTATTCTGTGGCTGGGTAGGAACGGATCGGGGTGCGGACGTGAATGAGGTGCCAACACCGGAAATAACATTTCTATGATTGGATACATTATTTTGTTTTGATTGGTTACTTTATTTTGGTAACCTATTTATGAGCGTATGTTGTTTTTTTTTTTATATTTACTTTCTCAACAAGAAATGTAATTTAGTTTGATGATGAGAAACAAACATTAGTATTTTTTAATCGAATTCACAAAAGGAGACGGTTCATGCTCCACTGTAGGAACGTTGTACACCGATTTCTCCGTCAAATGCGGACTATTTTGAAAATTGTTTTTTTATTTGAAAGGTTCCATATAAATTGTATCAAAATTGGTTCAGCAGTTTTTCGAGAATTAATAGTTTTTTTAGTAATTCCATCTGATTTAATGTTTATATTGCCTCAAATCTCTAAGATTTCTAAACCGATTTGGATTTTTTGTGTTATTCAAAAGCGTAGACTTTCAGTGCAGTCCCATACAAACTTCATCAAAATTGGTTCAGTAGTTTTTTGAAGTTGTTTTTTTAAACCATTGTATTTTGCACAGCACTTGTTCTAAGTGGTTTTGTGGTTATTTCAAAGGGTTTGCCACACGCACAATCTTATTTTTTATAGAGGGTAACAACAGTAAAGTCGGAATAAAAAAGGTAAAAATTATCGCATGAAATCGCATTCGCTAATGTTCTTAGTATAATTTCAAGGATAAACGTAAATTTTGGTACTTGCCAACTAATATAAAGGACTAGCTTTCGCCCGCGACTTCGTCCGAGCGGACTACAGTTTATCGCAAAAAAAAAAGTATCCATGTTCTTGCAGGATATTAAAAACCTATTCAAAAGATTAGCGCCAACGCCCTTGATGCTTTTTGACAGACTTTTTATTATTTCGTTTCCATGGCAACCGTTCTTTACAGTGAGTAATCCGTGGAAACTTGCCCTCGCGATAAAAAGTATCTTATGTTGGTCTCTATATTGTACAGTACCTACTTACAAAGTTTCATTAAAAGCAGTCCAGCCGTTATCACGTTATATTAAAACTCAACAAACAGATTACGTTTCACTTTTATTATTGGTACATGGTTTCTGAAACGTTTGTTAACTTTAACAACAGATTAAGTCTATTGCTGTCTTTGTCATTTGTTTATTGCCAGACAAAGGCAGCATTACAACTACTCTGTTGTCAAAGTTAACAAACGTTTCAGAAACCCGAGGAATGTGTATCAACCACAAACACCACAAATTATCGACTTTCACACACATACGCAGCCGCCACTTCTATGCTTCACTCGTTTGTCTGGCGGTGTGAACTTCATATTTTTTTAAACATTATTGATGATGATGGAATCTGTTTTTTTTAATTTTTATATAACGGTCTAGGCAATTATTTGACCGCGATCTTACCTGATGGAAAGCGATGATATGGTCGTAGGTGTAGCACGCCTAGTAGAAGTGTTGCCTAGTAGATAAGTACAGATTGAACACACCTGAGTTCTACCACGGTCTTACGCCATGGTATTTCGTAAACTACAGTGCCTTTAAAGCAGGAGTCCAGTGTGTACATACACACTACTGCTTGGTATTAGAATACCCGGCAAAGGCTGATTCTTATTAGACCAAAATCATCCTTAGGCCCGATAATAAACACCACGTTCATCCAAGTGTAACCATCATGGGCAAGCGCCATGGCCAGAGTTCCCACCAGCTGATGGTAACCGACCCCCGCGGGATAACCACTGACCGCAATCTCAAAAGCTATTGGAAACGTGGGACCGAGATTCGGTTCGTAAATATTATTTATTTTACACGTGTCTAAAGGTGCGGATACATCGGGTCTATAGCGGGCGTGGTGACTGTAGCATGCAGTTTAATAAAAAAGATAAAAGTTTAAACATTAAAACCCTGGAAAACTGGTCCGGTAAGAAATAGCCTATGACACTCTTGCGATGAAGACGAATCGATTGATAACTTGCTTGTCTTGAAAGTTTTTAGTTTGAACACATAACGCATAATTATGTATGTGTAATGTGTATATTTATATATATATTTGTATTGTTGTAATGTTTTGGTATTTAGTTGTCACTTCTATATAAGTAGATATAGTTCTGTTGTACATCATTATTGTAAGAAAAACCACCGTCCGTGGTTTGTTTACGTTAATCCTCTCCATGCACGGCTGTCTGGAAGAAATCGTTTTAAGTGATAAGACCGCCAATGTTTTTGTTAGACTAAGGTTATTTATTATATATTTATATATTGTGGTGTTTCAATAAATAGTTCATCTATCTATCTATCTGTCTATCTATAGTCCATCCGTTGCTTCGCCGTAGTCGTGTAAAAAATAGTCTATGACACATGATGATGCCTCGCATGTCAAAATCGGACCAATAGGGGCGACGCTATGGTGGAACATCCACATTCATACATACATAGACTGCTATAGTCATTACCCGTCCCTTGCTTCGCTGTACTCGGGCAAAAAATGACTGGTATTGATATCGCAATATGTTTTGCCTACTATCTCTAAAACTTCGTAAAGATGGCTCCCAATGATGATGATGATGATGATGATGATGATGACAAAAATTATGGAAATAGCTGTCATTATTCAAGGCGGGAATGCAGTCAGCTTTCTTGGCACCATGTGTCTTGGACATAATGTGTAATAATGAGACAGTGCCAACAAAAATATTGATTATGGAATGATTGCCACCGCCACCGCGTCGGGTTGTACGTACCAGGGTTGAGAGAGGATGCGAATCAATTTTTTTAAGAAACCTATTGTCACTGGTTGCATATTCGAACGATATACTGTCTTAGTTGACGCACAAATTATACAAATATATAAATTTATTGGTCACTATTATTACTATTTTAAAAGCTATAAAACTAAATCGTAACTTTTAAAAATATACCTTATTATGGGATATATGGAATGTTTCGCTACGCATATTTTCGTACGATCGCTTATCTCTTGACGTGATTATTGTACATTGAGACATAGACGCAGCGCGCCCATAGACGCTCTACTTAAAAAATATATTTAAAACGGAGCTTTGCCTCCGGAATCTGCAAGTGCCGAGTCTAGGTATATGAAATCGTACTTCCATTTGCGCATCTGCAAGAAAATTAATTAAAAAAATATAATACCTGATTCTATGATGGAAGCTTGTTATTCCGTATTTAATTCCCAACAAGACACATTCAAACAAGAGGAGACCTTTGATATTTTAACTTACAATTTTGAGAAAATATAAATTTCGTCAATCGTTTCTATTTTATTTTCCACCTCAGCTTCCATGACAACTCCCCATTCGCTGAGATCAAGAACTGAATCTTCCCATCACCTCTAAGACCTCTGTTACAACTTTACAACCCTACACCTTGCACCTCGTAAGACCTCTGTTACAACCCTACACCTCACACCTCTAAGTCCTCTGCTACAATCCTACACCTTACACCTCTAAGGCCTCTGTTACAACCCTACACCTTACACCTCTAAGACCTCTGTTACAACCTTACAATCAGCACCTCTAAGACCTCTGTTAAAACTCTACACCTTACACCTCTAAGACCTCTGCTACAACCCGACACCTTACACCTCTAAGACCACTGTTACAATCCTACACCTCTAAGACCTCTGCTACAATCCTACACCTTACACCTCTAAGACCTCTGTTACAACCCTACACCTTACACCTCTAAGACCTCTGTTACAACCCTACAACCTGCACCTCTAAGCCTCTGTTACAACTCTACACCTTACACCTTTACTCGCCCCTTACTTCAATCACGCTAAAGCCAACTGTTTAAAAAATCCCTGCCTTTTGTTTTGTTCAGACCCAAACAACACAACAATATCCAAAACTCCCAAATAAAACTTATCAGGCCGTACCCCATTAATTTTCGTTCCAAAACCGCCGCGACTTCAAATAACAAAAACCAATTTTACAACTGATACCGTTGAAGAATTCCGGGTACCTACCGGCTTACCTCCGGAAATATTTCCGTAAAAAGTTGAGGAAATATTTCCGTGAAAAAGTTCGGGATTGTTCCCTTTACAAAAGGTTTCAATGTTACATAAAAACGTGGTGAGCGCTTAATTTGATCCGGTGAACAATTTACGAAGTTCTTAACGAGGTAAATACTTGATGTGCTGGAGATGGTTAAAGGGTTTAAATGTCTGTCAAGGTTATAGAAAATTTAAACCATTGTTTTGTACTTTTTGTTACTAATCCGCACTTTTTGTTACTTATAAAGCAGTAAGTAACAAAAAGTTTGCAAAACGAAAATATTTAAAAAAATAACGGCTAACGCTAACGGCTCTATAGCTAACGGTTCTATAGTGCAATTTAGAATCTAACGATACCGGGTTCAAAATCTAGGCTCCGCACCAATGACTTTTCTGAGTTATGTGCGGTTTTCCATCGCTCCGTGCTTCGGAGGGCACGTTAAGCTGTCGGTCCCGGCTGTTATTGAAATGAAATGACATGAAATTTATTATTGTCACAGATGTAGGTAGAAGAAAGTTGGTAAAGATAATAATGTAAAGCTAAAGATCCATACAATCTACCCCATTCAGGGGTGTGCAACATATTCTACAGCATGCAATATTATAATCTAAGTACACAATATAAGCTCAGAATCATTGAATTAATTAATTGATTACAATAGGTATGAACATCTATTATGTCAAAGAGTACAAATTTGATTTGAATACAGAAATACACTAAGTTAAGTCAAAGTTACATTTTATTTAATAATTCACTAATAGAATAATAATTTTTAGTGCGTAACCAGCATAATAAGTTCTTTTTGAATATTTTTACATCGAGTATTTTAATATCTCTTGGCAAAGCATTAAACACTTTAATACACATGGCATGACATTGCTTATGATAAAGCGTAGTCTTAGGATGTGTATCATAGACCAGTCTGTCCGGATTTCTCGTATTTCTGGGGTAAATTTCACGTGCCGTCCTGAAATATTGGGGGTTTGTTTTTACAAACGTTGCAAGCTCAAAAATATACATGCATGGAAGGGGTATAATATTGAGCCTCTTAAATAGAGGTTTACAAGACTCAAATGGAGGCACACCACACATTGCACGTACGCATTTCTTCTGGGCTATGAATACTTTATTGACGTCTGTTGAGTTGCCCCACACTAATAAACCGTATTTTAGTACTGAGGATACATAACCATGATAAGCTGCTAGCACCGTACTTAGCGCCGAGGTTTGTCTCAACCTATTGAGAACATAAACGTACCGATTCAATTTAATACACATATAATGTACGTGAGACTTCCAATTTAAATTTTTGTCCATGAATATTCCCAAAAATTTATTTTCATATACTTCATCAATAACAGTGTTGTTGTAATTAATATGAAGCATAAGCTGCTTATTACCATAATTTTGAAATTGTATGTAGTTTGTTTTTGTAAAATTTACATTCAAATTATTTGCATTTAACCAAGTTGTCACATCATTAATGGTATTATTAATTTCATCTTCATAATTACTGATACTATCATTACGGGGGATAATTATTGAAATGTCATCGGCAAATAAAGTACATTTATATTTTGTTACGTCAGGGAGATCATTTATGTAAAGTAAAAAAAGTAAAGGCCCAAGAACACTACCTTGGGGCACACCACATGCGTTTACTCTACAGTCAGATTTGTATTTTGTTATCACAGATTCATGATTTAAACCAGTTAATTCCACATACTGTTTTCTGTCTCGAAGATATGAAGCCAGCCAATTTAATGCCGGTCCTCGGATACCAAGATTTTCTAATTTGTTTATCAATATATCATGGGAAACGAAATCAAAAGCTCGGGTCATGTCAAAAAATATAACACTACATAATATTTTTCTGTCAATATTTTTGGTCACTTCATGAATTAAATTATAGATTGCATGTACTGTTGATTTATTACTTTGGAATCCAAATTGTTCGTTTTTGATAATCCCAAATTTTTCAGCGAAACCGATAACTCTTTTATGAAAAGCTTTTTCAAAAATTTTTGAAAATACTGGTGTTAACGCAATAGGGCGATAGTTACTAATATCTTCTTTTTCCCCTTTTTTGTACAAAGGTTTTACAACTGATAATTTTAGCATGTCGGGAAAAAAACCTGTTTCGAAGGATAAATTTACTAGAAATGCAAAGACAGGTGCTAAAATTACTTTACAATGTTTTACAACTTTAGTCGAGATTTCATCGAATCCCTCTGAATTTGTGTTGTTAAGAGATTGGATAATGTTTATTATTTCTGTCAGGGAGCATGGCATTAAAAATATACTACTTTGTATGCGTTTTTTATTCGTATTTTTAGTATCATTGGTCATAACACGATTAGTCAATTCAATTAAATAGTTATTAAATTCATTTGTAATGTCAGTTAGATTAGAAATTATTATGTCATTTACTTTAATTTTCGTAATAAATTCATGATCATTCACGTCATTTTTTTCCGTTTTTATCAGCTTCCAAGACGCACGGCACATATTTTTTGAGTTACGTAAGTATTTATCATTGAATATCTTTTGTGCTCCATGCAAACACCGTCGAAGGACTTTAGAATAAGACTGATATTTCTTTTTGTTACCTCTCGATCTGTCTCTATAGTATTTGTAACGCAGTGATCTCTTGGTTCTACAACATTTCCGTATTCCTTTTGTAATCCACCTAGGTCTGTTATATTTATATTGATTAATAGCAGTCGTTAAGTCATGTCAGAGGCCCTCGGGCGGCTTGATGTACTCTGACACCAGAGGCCAGCACTACCTCATACGACAAACAAACAAAAAACTTTATGGATACATTTATCCAGAAAAATGACCACGCGGGTAAAGCCGCACAGTTAGTATAAAATAATAATTAAAGGTTCCTTTAAGCAAATTAATTTCCAGCAAACTGCACTCATGACTGCATCCCACTGCTATACCAACTGAGCAGTGTTTACACTACACTGCTATACCAACTGAGCAGTGTTTACAGTACACTG
Organism: Alsophila aescularia; assembly: GCA_946251855.1. NCBI lineage: Eukaryota > Metazoa > Arthropoda > Insecta > Lepidoptera > Geometridae > Alsophila > Alsophila aescularia. The sequence continues at coordinate 55,369,804 of OX276373.1, forward strand.
CTATACCAACTGAGCAGTGTTTACACTACACTGGGCCGCAAAGAAAGCGGGTCGGTTATAAAAAATGCGATAACATTTAAAAAATTTGAGCAATCCTTTAAAAATTAATACTAATTTAATGTTTATTTCATTACAAATATGCGAAGAAGTAAAACCTTTTTATTTCTGTTTGGTGATTGTATTAAAAACCACAAATAAAAAAATAAAGGCGATTTTAACACGTTTTCAATAAGTCACTCTCTTGTTTGTCAATCCGGGTGAAATCTAGCAACTGAAATTTCGAGCACTTCCCGATTAGCTATCCGGCTGAAACTTTGAGGGTAGCTCACGTTTCGAAGAACAAGCATAAAATAAAAAGAAAAAAAGGTATTAGATTAGTATTTTAATCAAAATTATTTGTATAATTTAGCATCGGCTCAGAAATCTGGTGGAAAGCATGCCGAACCGTATAACAGCTATAAATATGTGGCAAAGCAATATACTAGAATGTGTAAAAATTGCTTATTTCATACTGTAGCACATTTTAAATGTATGTTTATCCGTTATCTAGTGCCCATATTACAGGGAATTCTAGTTTGGGGATAGGTAATTGGTGTTGAATTGTCCCGAATATACTTATTTATTTTTCGTTTTTAGGCTACCATAATCTTGAACTATAAAATTGTCTATAATACAGTGCTTATTTCATAAAGCTATATCTAATATTTTGGAAGTTATTGAGGTTTTTGTAACCGACCCGCTTTCTTTGCTTACCAGTGGTTTAAAAAAACGAAAGAAACTTACAGTATCAACCGATTACATAAATATAAATGTTTTCACTCTCGGATTCCCTGGTTGCGGGTGGCATGGGTATGCATTTTTATTGCCCTGGTCAGGATTCGAATCTGGGACACTAAGCAGATAGTGGAATTATATTTATAAATTAAATTTATATTTTTTGTCTGCAATACTGTTTTTTGTTTTTTAATAATAATTTTTACTTGTTTCAATATCAACAGGTACTATTGTTTTATAACCGTTAAATTTACTGGAAATCGATTTGAACTGTAATTGCATCCCTTATTCGCGATGTACTGTTTTTTTTTTTCAAATTTAGTCTAACAATTATTTTAAAAAAAACTAGGTGTTTAGGACCTCATCATATCTTAGCATCAGGTGACGTATTTACGACAAATTTTATGGTAACAAGAAATAAGTTGAATAACTAAAACCCAATAAGGGTAAAAAAAATAGCTTGCGATGAAGACGAATCGATTGATACCGCGCTTGTCAAAATCGGACCAAGTTTTTAGTTTGAAGTCATAACCGTACCTTTTCCTTGCCGTAGTCGGGTAAAAAAATAGCATAAGACACTCTTTACCTGAAGGCGAATTGATTGACACCTTGCTTGTCAAAATCAGACCAATAGGGGTGGCGAACATCCACAAACCACATACATACATACATAAACTGTTAACTTCATTACCCTTCCCTTGCTTCGTCATAGTCGGGTAAAAACATCTCTAGACACTTACAACTTATTACTTATTCGTAGACTTACAAGCGTTTTTACAAAAATTCAGTCAGACATAATCTTAAGCTTTCTCAAGATTTTCCATAAATATTGCAACTCCTCAAAGTTGGCAGAGGCAAGCGGTAGTTTGTAACTTTCTCGATGTCCCTAGATGAATAATTTTGCGATGAAAATTCTCTTTGAATGTTTAAATTTTAAAGTAAAATGCTGCTTAAACGTTGAAATCTCAGTTACAGTTTGGTAAGGGGGTGATGATATACTGTAAAAAGGTTCCGTAGCAAACGTCACTGAGCCCCTTTTCGTTCGATATTTGAATGAGGGGGTTTTGAATTCCGTTGTTTCTTTTCAGGGTTCCGTATACAAAAGATCAAAATTGATCCCTAAAATTGATTAAAAAAAGTTAAAGGATCCCTAATATTAATTCTTGTCCCGTGTGTCTTTCTGTCTTACCGTTGTCCGGCTTTATCGGAAACTTTCATAAAATATGTTTTACTATGGTGGATATCCTAATCATCATCAATATATAGTATAAAACTAAGTTGCTTTCCGCGTCTGTCTATCTCTCTATGTGTTAGGCCGCTAACTCCTGCTAAACCAAGCAACGGATTTTGATGCGGTTTTCACCATCAGTTAGATAATTTTTAACGGTTTTTATATATATAATACGAACATAAAAGGCCTGAATGTAGCAAGGAGAGAGGTGAAGAGCGAAGCGAGCCCCCGACCCCCCAAGCGGAGTAAAGGTCGAGTGTGCGAGAACTTTACATATTTTTTTTTAAAATACATCCGTGCGAAGCCGGGGCCGGTCGCTAGTAAATAATAAGAAAATAAATGAATAAAAACTTGTATGCAGTAGCCATGTAATGTCACAAGAACCAAACGTGTTTGCCTAATTTCAGCACGAGCTTATGTGGAAGTGGGTGAAATATTGATTGCAAAATTCCTGGACACATACAAGTGAAAAGCTTTTAATCTATACTTATAATAAAGCAATAAGAACGAAAAAGTCTGAACAACGCAGATAATTAAAAAATAATTGGTCTAGGGTACATAAAATAAGCTACTGAACAAGAATACAACATTTAAAAAAATCGTGTCTGTCCGTTTGTCTGTTTGTCTGTATGTCTGTCTGTATGTTTGTTCGCGCAACACGTAAAAACTACTGGACCGATTGCGATGCGGTTTTCACTTTTGGATAGCTTATGTTTTGACTTAAAACTGGGATACTTTATATCTCAATCCGATGAGTAGAAGACGATCAATCGATAAAAATATTTTTGACGGCTGAAGGAATTTTAATCAAATGTTATATTTGTATATTGGTATTTTAGGTCCTGGAATAGAACAAAGAGTACTTTTAACCTACAGAAATGAACCACGCGTACGAAGCCGCAGGCATCAGCTAGTATAAAATAAAGGGGTCCTCTACAAGTACCGAACCTTCGGTGCGCGAGTCCGACACACACATGGTCGTTTTTTTTTTGTGTATATTCACTCATTAACCCCCGAACTCCAAATGTGAAGGGTGTTATAAGTTTAGGGTGTGTATCATTGTATGTATGTGTCACTATATATCCATGTTTCTGTCTTTGGCATCGTATATCCCAAATGAATGGACCGATTTTGATGCGGTTTTTATGTTTGAAAGCTGATGTGATCGAGATGGTTCTTAGCTATAATTTGAGGGGGTTATATACATTTTGAATACTTATGTGCTTGTTGATTAAGTGCATTTGAGCAATGGTAGGATAACGAATAGCTCAATTTGGATAGAATGGAAGGTAATCTGTAGGTCCCAAATTCGTCATGCTTTGTGGCCGGTTTTGTCTATTCCAAAAATATAAATTTCATCAAATTTGGTTGAGTATATATTTTTTTAAACTCCCCCTCTATTTACTTCAGTAATGAAATCAATGATTCAAAAGTTATCATTGAACAAACATACACACATACAAGCGCCAATTTATCTAAGTTGACTTAAAGGAATTGGACGGATTTAAATCAATATATACGTGTTTTATCACAACAGCAAAATACATTGAATCCAATAGTCGACTTTTATTATGAAAACACTTGCGTATTTAAAATCATTATTATTTTAATTACCCGAAAGAAGATAACATCGAACACCGAGTGTTGCCCCAATTATTCCGAAATTAATTATTGTTTTATTAATTGGTTGAACAGCGATGGCCATTGTATGTAATCCAGGAATTAACAAGCCTGGTTACCGACTTAAATTGTTAATCATTTCAAAAATGATACATGCACTTTTTAATAACAGGTTAATAAAAAAATCTACACATTGCACTACGGAGAATGTGCACAAGAACTGATTCCCGCATCACCCTACGACAAGACGATCGGCAAAGCGCCACCCTTTTATGTTAGAAATACCTCGCACAAGAACTAGGCGTTAGGGTTCTTCCTTTATTATATGAACTGCGAAGGAATGAAATGATTTCCCCTCGTCCAGTGTATATAACCCAGGTGTGTTCAAGTCTAAAATTAATACTTATCTAATAGGCAAGCGCGGCTTACACCTTTGACCACCTCCATCAGGTGAGATCGTGGATCGTGGAAACCATTGCCTAGAACGTAATAAAGAAAATAAAAATCATTTGGGTAACATATAAAAACACCGAGCGAGCGCGAAGCGTCTCCGTTTCAGCTTGGGCATAAATTCTTTCGTATGTCCGGCGGAAGTCCGGCTGTCCGGCTGTTCTCCTCTACAGGTCGCATTTCTCAACCGATTGCCGTGAATTTTTCTGGGCAGTTTCGATAATTATGTTTTTTTTTGTCGATTCTTCTTTGCCGGAAATGTGGGGGTTGAAAACGTAAAAAACATAGGTCGCATTTCTCAACCGATTCTCGTGAAAATTTGTGAGTAGGTTCGATAAATATCTGTTTCTTTTGTCGTTGTGTTCGCTTCTTGTTGTTTTTTTTGGTTTTAATGTGAACAAAAAAACATGTTCATGTTCGGTGAACATTTAATCAGTTTTAAGCTATGCAAAGACAGACTAGCAAGGTCTACAGCTCACAGAACCACTTGTATCTATACATGTGCCAAATTTTAACTTTGTGACTAGAGTAAGTAATGTCTGAATAAAATGGCTGTGACATACAGACAGACGGATATAGACATGCAAATACTAAAAGGTTCCAAGAAACCCTAAAAAGATTTAGCTATCAGTTTTTAGAACAATCCCGTCACCCGTACAAAGGCATTTCGTGGACCAATCGCACGCGTGAGAAAATCAACCGAGCGGCACCACGAATGTATTACGTCAGGGTGCCCATGTCGTAGGAAATACGATGAATCAAGAAGAATGTTTAAAAAAATACGGACGGAAAATACACCGTCTAACAAACGTGTGAAGCATACCAAATGGCGGCTGCTTATGTGTTTGTGAGTATAATATGTGGTTGATACACAATTTCATCACAAAACACTGCATTGGTTATGATTTTTCGTGACAACTTGACAGAGTTAACACGACTATCAGGGGCGAGTTCTTGCTGCGATGTGGCGGTCGATCGGCATAATACGGTGTAAATGTATGCGTGAGGCTTAGCATTCGCATATGTTTCGTACGAGCGGATCGGCATATTTTGGGTGCTCCACTCTCTATTTGGCGGTGTGGACATTCTTGGAATCACAATCAAGATCTTTTTTATACTCCGCTACGTGAAGTAGAAATTGGCGGAATACATCGAGACTGTGTTCGTTCTATGGACGACTTTAATTAATAGGTACGGATTTGCACTCGCTTTGCTTTGGAGGGTCGTCTTTCCCGATAGCTAACAATTGATAGCATATAACTAAAGGAAAAAAGCATGTGCCGCACTGAGGCACTGGACGTAATCCAATTTCTTCCTTTAGAAAACATTATAAGGCCTTTTGGGTGGTCTGATAAACTCTGACGGCAGAGCTACTACCTCCTTCGACCTACATAAATGATTTGGGATGCCTTGGGTAAGGAGGAAAATGCACAATACACCCCAAGAGGGACGCCAATGCAAGTCTGGTAAGACTGGCCCCCCATCTCGAATGTCAATCACAGAAATAGATCATAAGAATAACCTTTCATATATTTATGAGTTTTAAAACCAATTGTCTTAGAGTGTCGACTTAATACAATGCAAAGTAAAGTGGTAATGCAATTTTTATAAGCACTTACACCAGGCAAACGACTTGCTTGTCTCGATACTCGGTTATGTATAAAAAAGTAGCTTTCCCGCCCGCGACTTCGCCCGCGCGGACTACTGTTTATTGCAAAAAAAAAGCATCCTAACTTCTTCTAGGATATTTAAAACTAATGCTGAAGTAGGTATAGCACCAATGCAATTTTTTTTTTTGACAGACTTGTTATTTCGTTTCCGTACAGCGAAAAATCTGAAAAATTTTGATTACTTTTTCAGATTTCCCGTGGAAACTTAAAAAGTATCCCTTGTTTTATTCCAGGGTATAAGCTGTCTCCATTCCAAATTTCATCAAAATTCGTCCAGCCATTATCGCGTGAAAGCTACCAAAACAAACTGAAAAACAAACAGACGTTTCACTTTTATATATTGGTATGGATAAACTAAAACTATGTAAGTCATCCGATAAAAGTTCCCATAAATAAGGGTACTTATGTGTCGTCGGGGTTTTAAAACTACTGGATTGAAGAAATAAACCAGTCCAAATCAAATTGTCCGGGGAAAACCAGAATATATGGCAACCCTACCCCGACTACTCTACCGTGAAAAGGATCAAATAATGAGGGTATTTTCAATTTAAAATCCTCTAATACTATTATGCGAATTTCGGAGTAGGACCTTTTGTTGACGGCCGCGATGTATTTCGAGATTGTTTGTTTATTCTAAGAAGAAAAAAGTAATAGCTTATTTAGAATGTTTAAACTTGTATTTAACATACTAGCCATTTCTCTGGGTTAAAAGTACTATAGGTGCAATTCCAGGACCTAATATACCAACCAACATTTGATCAAAATTCCTTCAGCCGTCAAAAAGATTTTTATCGATTGCTCGGCTTCGATCATGAAAAATGAACGAACATGACCATTTTTCTGTTCTTTTTTGGTACTTAATGCTTTATTATAAGTACAGATGCCACATGAAATTCCTGGCCGAGAACGTGTGACGTCATTACGAAAATTTCCGAATTATTCCACAAAGATATTGTAACGCGAGGCGTTACGTGTCTGCATGGTCATAGCGAATAGGTCCTAATTGTTTTCGGGGCGGATTGTTTCAAAAGAACGATGAATGTACTACCTATTTTTAGTTTTAATTTCTTAGTTTGTTAACCTGTTTTTTGCCACTATAAAGTTATGTCTATCTCTATGTATAAATACTTTTTTTTACCATAGCAGTACTTGTTTTACACGACTGCCCCAAAACAAGGAGTGTTATGTTTTTATCATTCATGTGTGTTTGTATGTGAGTTTCTTTATTCCACCATAACTTTTAAATGCCTCAACTGATTTAGGTGTATGGGGTATCGTTAGAATCCTTACATCCCCCGAGTAACATATTTTTCTGAAAACATTGTATATGGCGGCAGTATGGCACCATTTTAAAACACGAAAAAAAACTTCGTAATTTACAATATGGTTAACAAATTTAAGGTCTTGAGGTCTTGATCAGCACATTCCAATAATATATAATTTATTGGCATAAGCTCTTTTTGGCAGGGCAGGCGTGTTTTTTGGCAGGGCAGGCGTGTTTTTTGGCAGGGCAGGCGTGTTTTTTTTGGTGTTTGTTACCTCATTTACCTCCGGACATATATTTTTTATTTTTGCCTCCTTGTCTTCAAAATTGGTTCAACTATTATTTTATTATATTCATTTGAATTCGTTTTTTATTCAATACATCATTTTTCTTCTTTTATACTTAACTATCTGCGACCCACAGCTTTGTCCGCGTGCAAATTTTGTCACCCCCTTATGGATCATATTACAAAAAATCCGCCCGTATTTCACCGCTGACTGAGGAATATTCTCTCCAAGTATTAAATCTCCAGGTCCACTGGTTTAGGCTGTGCGTTGTCTGTCTGTCAGTCAGTCAGTATATAGATAAAGATGATGCAACCAACTAACTTAGTTTTCCTGTTGTTTCAGAACCATCGGCCGGATGTCCGAAAACGTGCTATCGTTCAAGGCGGACGCTTCGGACAACAAGGCCAGATACACTTGCGAGGCGAAAAACGTTATGATCAACAATATCATGAAGACTGAAATTGACCTAACTGTGCTTTGTAAGTACACACATACACAACCCCCAAACAGAGAACAAAATTATTTTCACTTCACAAATGCTTGCAGTGGCCACGATACGAACCTAGGACTCTCAGCTTAGCAGGCAGGCACTGAGGCACAGTGTCTTAACAGCTAAGTACCTACTAACTTTATAGTAAAAGCTATGGCTCTGTGAGCTGTAGACCTCGCGCGTACTAACTTTTTTGCAAATTATCAAGCACATGGATGGTGCACATTAGCACCATCTAGTTACCTTATTGTACAACTAACATTAATAACCCATCACCCTACCCTAGTAGGTAAAGGGCTGATTCCACTGGTAGAAACCTAAAGGTGAGAAATTTACTGCATTTTGAGTTCCTCATCAAATCTTCCCCAATTTTTTATGAGACTAACCTATGATAGTACATCTTTCAAATTTAATAAGGCGGAGATATTCAATAGCCCCCTTTTTCAATCAAAAATCCCCGAAGATTAAAATAAAACTTAAAATTCGCTTAACCTGTATACCAAGTTTCGTCTAGATCGGTTGAGAAATGCGACCTGTAGAGGAGCCAACCGGAACATCCGGACATACTAAAGAATTTTTGCCCAAGCTGAAACAGAGGCGCTTCGCGCTCGCTCGGTCAAAAAAGATTGTAGTCATAAAAATCTACATATTTACAGTTAATAAACTTCTTTTAATTCAGCGACTATGCAGTTAGGTAGGAACAGTTTCGAGAGGGAAGCCGACATTATCCACCTGATCCAACTCCTCCGATCCATACTCGGAGGATTTGCATAACGTCGAGTGTACATAGCAAATACACACATTTTAAGATAGTTAACTGGAGACTTACTTGCAGTACACTTAAACTTTATTATTGTTGCTCGAGTGTTAACAAAAATGAGATTGAAATGGCCGAAAAACAATAAAATTAAATATATTAATAACAAGCGTCTTGCTGCGACAAGATGTTTGTCGGCAAACTACACTTATTGGTGGACGCTGTTGAAGACCGTTCACTTGGGAAATGTTGAAGTACGTGCAAGAACAGATATGCTGTACGGTTCTACCCCGGTTTATACGGTTTTGTACGGGTCTCCCATATAGGCTGATGATTTGTTTGTTTGTCGTATGAGGTAGTGCTGGCCTCTGGTGTCAGAGTTTGTCAGGCCGCCAGAGGGCTTGCCCTATGACAAGGCTTAACGACTGCTATTAATCAATAACAGCCGGGACCGTCATCTTAACTTGCCCTCCAAAGCACGGAGCGATGGAAAACCGCACTTAACTTAGAAAAGTCATTGGTGCGGAGCCCAGGATCGAACCTGGTATTGTTGGATTCTAAGTTGCATTATAGAACCGTAGGGCTACCATCGCAGGCTGATGATGATGATGATGATGATGAATTTAGCAACACTATAAAATACTTACAAGCTAATTGACATAGTTAAAACCCTATAATCACTATCTAGTTAAAAAGCCGGCATTCCTCAAATCAATTCCCTTTGAGCTGATATTATCCATTCCTAAGGGGTACGTAATTCCTCAAACGCAGCGCCCCTGCGCGTCATGATCCTTTGATGGGCAACCCTAGCAGAGGAAGGAAGGACTCTGATTGGATCGTGGTCCAAGTTACAGGAGGAGCGAGTTTAAGGAGGATAGTGTTTTTTGATAGTAGAAGGAATACAGCATCAGCTTTTGGGGTATTCCATAATTGACCGAGCGAGCGCCAAACGCGAGCGTTGCGTCTCCGTTTCAGCTTCAGCAAAAATGCTTTCGTATGTCCGGCCGGCCGATGCCCAGCTGTTCTCCTCTGAACTGATTCTCGTGAAAGTTTGTGCGCAGGTTCGATAATTGTATGGTTTTTATTCAGTTTTTGGAATTTTTTCAAAATCGCTGAGTTACAGGGGTTAAAAACGTAAAAAAACACATATTTCAGACATTTCGAAAAATGCACACAGATATGACATAAAACTTTTATGCTACACTTATTAAGCCGCATAAACTTCAAGGGGTTGGGGGTGCGAGGGGTTGGAAAATATTGTAAAAAAACCTTAGAAACGCGAGGTCTATAGCTCACAGAGCCACTAGTAATATAGAAAAGCCTTGCATCATTGTTGTTTCTTCCTTATCATTTTTATTGAAATTAAACGGTACACTATCTACGCTCCAAAACTGTACCCTTCTGTCTTTTTATTCTGTGGTTGGTTCATTCCAGGGATAAATGTAGCATTCTCTGTAGTCATTACCTACATTACAACATTTTAACAAAATTGGTTTTGTAGTTTTGGCTTAAAAACACGTAAACAGACTATGTTTTACTTAAGTATGAGCAGGGATTAGACAATTAAAGATAGGCGTTGCTCGATTTTGTTGAGATTCGGTAGACAGGTTGTTAATAATAATAGGAATAACTTTTAGAGGTTTTCCTTATAAGCTAAACCAGTCGGAGGGTTGTTGAATATAAATAAAGCAGGGGAGAAAATTTCGTCCGCACTCATAAACGTCAGGCCTTAATCAATCATTAACTCGCTGCTTTTGTATGGATTTTGACAGAGTTTATTGGCATTTGCTTTTAATTGACTTCTCTGATTGCTGCAGTAAGCGAGTTATCAAAACAAGTGGGGAGTCACACGAAATGGTTATGTTGTATGTTCACTTCAAAACTATTTTTGTTCTATTTGTGGTTTTGTAATTATGAGTTGACAAAAAAAAACGAAAGTACATCTCTATGTCTCAGCTTGGGCGAAAAACTAGTCTAATTATTTTCATTATTAAAATGACGTATTAAAGTTAAAGTAACTCGCTCAATGATGTCCGTTCAAAACGCTATCGCCTCCTGCTATGCAATCTCTGCCGCTTCCAACGTGGGCCGCCCAAAAGCAAGTGCCTCAAACCCCTTGCTCATTGTTTATTTACAAAGCCCAGGTAACGCGGGGGCGGCACTGGAGCGGAACTCAAAAATACTTATGTACATTTTTATACTTGTACGGAAAACGTCGCACGCGGGTCGGCGGTCAAAGGAATTTAGGGAACTTTGGATTTGTTTCTTCTTCGATATTTTTATGAAGATATTTGACTGGTTTTTTTATTGCATAACTACCAGCGATCCACCACGGATTTGAAAGGGGAAGATTTAATTTAATTTTAAAAATATGTATGTTTGTTTAGGTCAAATCTTTCAACTTGAATTAGAACCACTTCTTCTTATCCCATGGAGTTGAATACAAAGCATTTTTATAGTAAGGACCTGAATCCACATCCAGGATTAGCTCTAGATAGAGAAACTTTTCAACAGTCAAGAGCACAGACACGTAATTTTGTGTACCTATTTTATTATGATAGCCGGTTTTAAGTTTTACTATGACATGGTTGCTGCACTCAGGGTTGGGTCCTGACTAGAGAACTCCTGAACGGTCAACAGCACAGTCACGAAATGTTGTATACGCATTAACTGTGATAGCCCGTTCTAAGTTTCACCATGACATAGCCACTGCAAAAACGCTTCTGTTTTATATTTTTTAATTCATATAATTTACAAAACGTACAATGTATCACACTTTAATGTCATTTTGTCGATTATATGTCAGTACTACCATTGACTAGTACCATTGATGGTACTAAAGATACAAAGTTGTGTAACACTAATTCAGGATCAGTAGATAACTTAATGTCAGTAATACCATTAACTAGTACCATTGATGGTACAAGTGACACACTTTTGTATCCGTAGTATCATCAATGGTACTAGTAACACTAATTTAGAATCATATGTCAGTAGTACCATTGATATTACCATTAATGGTACTATATTTTGAAAACGCTTAAGGAGGATGCAGCATTCACCGCTGTAAACGCGAAAACAACGGAGCCGTTTAAAAACAGTCAAATCACCTCATCGAGCGAAATTCATATATATATATATATATATATATATATATACAGCATGTTCAAATGCAGCTCACTAAGGGTTAAATTAATGTGCCACTATTTCTATAAAAATAACGCCGTTAGTTGTGTAGCTTCATTTTATTTCCCTCTTTGAAGCACTTAGGAGTTTCGGGTTCCTTTTTTCATTTTATATAGGTGTGATAATACAAAACAAACATGTTATGTCTTGACTTTTTTTGATAGTACTAGAGATACAAAGTTGTATCGATAGTTCGACATAAGCAGCTAAAATTGCGGGGGAATATCTTTACTCTTCTTTAATGGTACTAAGGATACAAAGTTGTGTCACTTGTATCAATGGTACTAGTCGATGGTACTACTGACATATAACCATTTTGTCAGGTCACGTATGCCAAGACCTCCGCACCTTATTGGTAGTGAGGCCTGGCACCAAGAGCGATCATCGAAAGGTACATTGAGGATGGCGGTGAGCGTATCTCTTAAAATGCTGTCAAACTGTTGTATAAGTAAGGTATGATTCCAAAGTTGACAACATCTTAAGAAATACATAAATTTAGGGACAAAAAAACACTAGCGAATTATAAAATATGTCATATCTGTATTAATTTTATGCAAGCGGTCAGCAATAAATCGACGAATTCAACGAAATCTGGTAATGATTCATCGAGAATCGGTGCCCCTAAAAGACGAAGTGAACTGTTTTGCAAAATTTTAATATTTGGAGCAATTTTTCTAAAAATATCTATAGTGTCGTTTTTTGAAATGATTGGATTTGAAATGTATAATTCACATTTAGAAAAAATTAGAGTAAGACCTATTGATTTGAATTGTCTTGTTAAATTTTCGAAATCTTTCGCGACTGTGTTCACATCGCCTCCTAAAGTTCCATCGTCCAGATACCATACGTTAAATTTTGATTCTAATTTTGTAATGATTGTATGTATAGCGAGGCTGAAAATAGCCGGCCCAAGTGGATCTCCTTGTTGACAACCTACTTCTGAAGAGATGAGATGATTTTTGTGTATTAATTTTGAGGGTTGACCATAACAATGCCAAAGACATTTGTATAAATGAGGAATTTTGTCTTTTATCTCAGTCAAAAGGGCGCCTCTATCGACTGAATTAAAGGCGTTTTTAACATCCACCTTCAAAGCACATCACCTCCATTGTGGCACAAAAAGTTCTTAAAGCATGAACCGCCGCCTCACAGCCACCACGCGAACCGAATCCCAACTGTACAGATTGGAAGTATGTACAGAGGGATTCACTTATTGACTTACAGCAAATCTTGGCTGTAAGACGACGATAAACTGTACCAACAACAATAGGCCTAATGCCCCCATCCTTTTTTAAGAGCGCACATAAATTTGCCCTATATAAAATATCTAGAATGTAGGTGTTCACTTTTATCATTAAATTAATTCTGAACAAAACTTGCAGTGAAATCGGGCTTAAAAATAGGTCCTAAGAGTATATCCAATCCATTTAGTACCATTGAAAAATCTTGATAAGTTTCAAAGCTAAAGCCGTATTCGCTATTTGAATAGTAGCTAAGGCGAGTTGCACTTGATAAGCTCTCTTATACGGACTTTTTGCACGGAGTTTCTAGCCGGGCTTCTGTACTGACTTTTACATGTTTTTTTTTACATATATACATTCTATCACAACTAGGACTATTTTAACTGATTTATTATGTTGCTAAAGTTATGGCATGATGATAGAATTTCATAATCGTGTGATTGGATCCTACTTTTGGTCATATTTTTTACACGACTGCCCATAAACAGGAGTCTATTGTTATAGCATTCATGTATGTATGTATGTGTGTATGTATGTATGTATGTATGTATGTATGTATGTATGTATGTATGTATATATGTATGTTTGTATGTCATCATGTTAGCCTTTAGAAGTTCACTGCTGAACATAGGCCTCCCCCAAAGAGCGCCATGACGAGCGATCTTGTGCCACCTCCATCCAGCGACTTCCTGCGATGGCTACAATGTCGTCAGTCCATCGTGTGGGGGGTCTCCCCACACTACGCTTGCTTGTTCGTGGTCGCCATTCGAGAATCTTTATGCTCCAGCGGTTGCCGGTTCTGCGAACTATATGGCCTGCCCATTGCCACTTCAACTTGCAAACTCTGAGAGCTATGTCGGTAACCTTCGTCCTTCTACGGATTTCCTTATTTCTGATTTTATCACGTAGTGAAACACCTAGCATAGCTCTCTCCATTGCACGCTGCGCAGCTCTGAGCTTTTGTATGAGACCAATAGTTAGCGACCACGTCTCAGTGCCGTATGTCATCACTGGCAACACGCACTGATTATAAACTTATGTATGCATGTATGTATGTTTGTATGTGAGTTTCTTTATTCCATCGTAACTTTTAAATGCCTGAACAGATTTAGACGTATGGGGTATCGTTAGAATTCTTATATTCCTTCAAGTAACATAGGTTTTTTTTTTAATACATTCAATATGGCGGCTGTATAGCACAATTTTCAAACTCGAAAAAAACGCTTCGGTATTTACAATATGGATATCAAATTGAAGGCCTTGATAAGCACATTCCAACAGTATATAATTTATTGGCAAAAGTTCTTTTTTGCCAGGGCAGGCGTGTTTTTTGCCAGGTATTACGCCATTTTGTAGTGGCAGCCATCTTGGATGTATTTCTTTTTCTCTCTATTATCTGTTCGTTTCTGGTTTTTTTTAATAAAGGACCACAAGTAGGTTCTTTCGGTGCTGGAATAACACGTTAATAACACGTTTTTCAAAATGTTTTGTCATCGAGTTGTGAGCTAACCTGAAAGTTTCAGCGGGATAGCTAATCAGGAAGTGCTCGAAATTTAAGTTGCAAGATTCCACCCGGAACGACAGACAATCAAGAAAGCGACTTAATAAAAACGGTGGTAAAAAGCGGTCGAATACAAAACCACGTCCTGTTTGGAAACCGATTAAAAGTTCTGCCAGCTTTTTGGACAAAGCGGCACAGAGAATGTGCTCTCACTATTTTTACACTATGTTTGCATGCTAGAGGGCAGCAGAGTTGTGTACTGAACTGGATATAGAACCACTGCATGAATTCAATATTCATGTAGCCATTCACAAAAGATATCTACCATAAACCTAGCACTTCACGAAAACAAACCAAATTTTGTTTGAAAATTTCAGTATGTGCTATTTTTTCCCGACTACTGCGAAGCAAAGGGAAGGGTTGTGAGTTTAACAGTCTATGTATGTGGGTATATGGATGTTCCAGCATAGCGTCGCTCCTATTGGTCCGCTTTTGAATTGCTAGTTATCAATTGATTAGTCTTCAGGTATAGTGTCATAGGCTATTTTTTACCCAACTACAGCAAAGTAAGGGAAGGGTAATGAGTTTAAAAGCGAGCTAGTTTTAAAGTTGACAAGCGAGGTGTCAATCGATTCGTCTTCATCGCAGACGAATGATCGAAATGAACGACGAACGACGAAGAGAGTCGTGGGCTAATTGTTACCCGTAGTCGGGTTTTAGTTTTGAAGTTATGACTTGTTTAAGTGCGCATTTTGCTTATTTTGCGGTACAAATTCCGCCGGTTAAAAATCGCCATTTTGTAGGTGAATTTAAATTAAGACTATGTATCTAACAAATTTCATATAAATTTGCCTGTTCTTCGACCAGGCAGCTTTAAATGAAATTAGATAAGTCCTTGTTGTAACCTTACACAAAAAATAAAAAGTTGCAGAACTTCAAAAGCAATAAGTCTTGAACCAAAAATAATCACTCTCAAAGAACTGTTCTTGGTATTTGTTTTGTTGCTTCACAAAGAAATCACCTTAAAATATATTTAGAAGTAAGAAAAACCGAAAATGATAGCTTCCGATTTCGGACAAAAATACATTCAAAAGTTTGGACGCGACAAAGAAGTTAGAACGAAATTAAAAAGTTTGCACCCCCTGCGTAACTGTCAAATAAATTGGAAAGTTAGGGTGAAAAACGAAACGTGATGCTTTCTGTCGGAGGTTTTTAGAACTATAGATAATAGATTCCTACTAAAATATGAATTTATAATAATAAATTCCCCTAGTATTGCAGGGATATTTTTATATCAATATTCTTAGATAAAATGTTGTATATCACTCAAATAGGTAAATAATAATTAACTAGTGGCTCTGTGAGCTGTAGTCCTCGCGAGCACAAACTTTTTTGCAACAATCTAGCGGTGCACAGTTGCGCCATCTAATGACCTTATTGTAAAACTAACATTAATGACTAAGGTACTCCATCAATCCCTACCTAGTAGGTAAAGGGCTGATTCCACTCCCCTAAAACCTAAGGTACCTACTCGTACCTAGGTAGAAATCTAGGTAGAAACCTAAAGGTGAGCAATATACTGCATTCTGAGGAGCTATTCTGCTCATCACGCCGAAGATCCTCTATAGATCTTCACAAAAATTTGATGAGACCAACTTAAAGTTAGTACCTTTCAAATCTCGGCGGAGATATGCATTTGCTTCTTTTTTTTGCCTTTTTTTGCCGAACTAATCAAAAATACACAAAGACAAAATAAAAACGTTGATCCTGTATACCAAGTTTTGTCCAGAAAACAGATAATTAAATTTCCACGTCACCAGTGAATAGGTACTATTAGACAAGTTTGCATATTTGTATCAAAATCAACCGCTTCATCACTAACACTAACAGTGCCAATGTAAATGCAAGCCAATAACGGACACTATAAAAATTGTGTTTTGCCCACCAATCACATGTTAAAACATGTTTTTTTAGTTATTAACTGTTAATCCATTTGATGTCGATTTTTGTACCATGGTATTTTGTACAGTTTTAGTTATTGAAATAATTTCTTGTTTACCGTGAGAGTTGGAGACATTGCGCGGTGCCTTGAATGGTACTGTCTCTCGAAGACTGCCATCGTGGTGAAGCGCCACGAAATGGCTTGACTTTCTGCTTCAGGATGGTAGCTTCACAGACAGACATACGCCCTATTATCGCATTATATTAGTCCCTTCGACCTTTATGTACCTATTAATTTTTGGATTGTCTGAGGCCCTTCAGACAACCTTGTAGGTCTTTCAATAGGTACGTACCGAAGTCTGTTGTTTCTAGGCTCAGAATAAATATAATATTTTTTAATAGAACGTAAATATAATCTTCATTATCTGCGCCACTGGATGTTATTATTATTTGTTTGTCTTACTAATTGGTTGTGTTGTTGAAGGTTTACGAGGATTCTAATTTTGGAATTTTCGGAAAGGAAAACAAGGTACAAATGTAGATTAAAAAACGAATCTAAAAACACTTATTTTTCTATATTCTTTGTTATCGAAATGTGAGCTACCCTGAAAGTTTCAGCCGGATAGCTAATAGGGAAGTGCTTGAAATTTGAGGTGCAAGATTCCATCCGGAACGACAAACAAGAAATGGACGGGACTTGAACCCGTAGCATCCGTGCTCATGCTTTTTGCCAATTAAGTTACTGACTACATCGCCCTCCATATGCTTCCTGAGTTAATTTCTATTTTTTTCGTTTTTATTAATTGTTTAAATAAAATGGGATTCTTACTTGTATCTGAAGTCTGCAGACTGTGCAATACAAAATTGGAGGTAGAACTGAAACTGTGTTGTGTTCAGGCTTAGCTCTTACCGTCAGACGAACGACCCGCTCTTATCGTCACTTTGAATTTATTTATTATTTGGCAATAGAAGAAAGAAGAAAGAAGATAAAACATTTATTTGACACACATTTACAAAAAATTACAATAATAATAACAAAAAATACTAATAAAATAAGTGCGGTGCCAAAAAGGCCGCGCCTAAGCATAATACTGAGTGTCTATGACACTCAGCGCTGGTATTCTGCCACAACCCTGAGGGGGCAATTTGGAGGAAAAATAATAATTAAAAACAGAGAAAAAATAAATTTACTCAATAATAACAAGACTCTAATGTATAATGTAATATATAATATAACCAAAACAGGACATACAAATTATAAACCTACATATGCGTAATATATAATATCATGTATATCTATAAATAAATATATGTATAATATTTGCAATGTATAAGTAAATAAATATATATTAATTTCAAAATATAATAAGGTAGAAAACAAACGCAAAATCAAACTATTTTTAAAGGAATTAAACTACAAACTAAATAAAAAAAATAAAAAAATACAAGGTGAAACAAAAAAATAAAGTTAGTGACAATATAGACATACATAGTGGACAGTAACACAAGCGAAATCACGATTTTCGCTATTACAAAGGGTAGTGACTAAATGATGAACAGACGCGACGAAAGGAACCAAGAGAGCGATCAGTGGATGTATTACAAAAACGATAAATCAATATTAACATTCGCATGCCGCCTCTGCTCATCGATAAGGTATTCTTTGAGCTTGAGACGGAACATACTTAAATGTTTTAAAGTCCTTACTGGCGGGGGCAAATTATTCCAGCATTTGGACGCCGTGTACCGAAAGCCACCTCTAAAAGCTGTCGTACGGTGACGCGGGATTGACAGCTGCTGTGAGCCGTGTCTATTTGAGCACTTCCTGTTACTTGTGACCCACTTGATCCTATTGTAAAGGTATGAAGGCTGTTTGTGGTTAATTACGCCAAAAAGCAAACACGCTAAATGGAGTTTACGCCGGGACTTCATTTTCAAAGCATAATGTTTATTTAAAAATGGTGTCACATGGGTCCTCGGAGGTATAGTGAATCAAAATCTAGCGCACGCATTCTGAACACGTTGAACTAAACGTTGAATACGTTAAGTAGCTTAGCTTTTGACTACTATCCTGTACTATTAACTCTTCGGTGCTACGAGTACAAGCTCAGTGATAATGTGTCTTAATTTATAAGAAACTAGCTGCACTCTTCGGTTTCACCTGCGTGAGGGATGATGATTATGATGAAAAGTATCCTATGTGTTATTCCAGGGAAAAGCTATCTCCATTCCAAATTTCATCAAAATCTGTTCAGCCGTTTGAGCGTGAAGGATGCTAATCATGATGATGATGAAAAGTTTCATGTGTTATGTGTTAGGGTATAAACTATCTCCATTCCTAATTTCATCAAAATCCGTTCAGCCGTTTCAGTGTGAAGGATGCTAATCATGATGATGATGATGATGAAAAGTTTCATGTGTTATGTGTTAGGGTATAAACTATCTCCATTCCTAATTTCATCAAAATCCGTTCAGCCGTTTCAGTGTGAAGGATGCTAATCATGATGATGATGATGATGAAAAGTTTCATGTGTTATGTGTTAGGGTATAAACTATCTCCATTCCTAATTTCATCAAAATCCGTTCAGCCGTTTCAGTGTGAAGGATGCTAATGATGATGATGATGATGATGAAAAGTTTCATGTGTTATGTGTTAGGGTATAAACTATCTCCATTCCTAATTTCATCAAAATCCGTTCAGCCGTTTCAGTGTGAAGGATGCTAATCATGATGATGATGATGATGAAAAGTTTCATGTGTTATGTGTTAGGGTATAAACTATCTCCATTCCTAATTTCATCAAAATCCGTTCAGCCGTTTCAGTGTGAAGGATGCTAATCATGATGATGATGATGATGAAAAGTTTCATGTGTTATGTGTTAGGGTATAAACTATCTCCATTCCTAATTTCATCAAAATCCGTTCAGCCGTTTCAGTGTGAAGGATGCTAATGATGATGATGATGATGATGAAAAGTTTCATGTGTTATGTGTTAGGGTATAAACTATCTCCATTCCTAATTTCATCAATTTTTTTCCAGCCGTTATCGCGTGAAAGCTCCCCAAACAAACAAACAAACAAACCACGTTTCACTTTTAAATATTAGTGGGGATGGCGATAATCTAAACCTATAACTCTCAAAGACCACTACCGCAATACACTGAAAGACAAAATAAATTTCAATTAAGTATTTCTAAATCCGTTGTTCCAGTTGCTCCAACTCATGTGACTATATCCGGACCTTCGGAAGCCAGGGTCGGTGACCCAGTTCCTTTATCCTGCAACACAGCACCATCGAACCCTGCTGCTGAGATCAAGTGGGTGGTCCACGGGAAGCATCATAAAGAAGCCAGCAACAGAACTGCTATATCTCCTGAAGGTAAGAATATAAACATGAACTAGAATCAAATGTTTTATTTTTTTAAAACCATATTTAAAATATTATAAGGCTCAAATAACTGCTTTGGTATTAGCTGCTGGCTTCGATTGCAAATGGTATCTAGGATGGCTATTTACTTATATTACTAATAGCTGCGCCCGCGGCTTTGCACGCGTTAAATTTTTTTATCTTCCCTCTCTCCTTTCCTCCCTGATCGTGAGTCGGACATGGGTGCGCACAGCACAGGATCGAGATAGGTGGCACACAAAGAGAGAGGCCTTTGCTCAGTAGTTGGCGAACACGGGCTGAAAATGATGATGATGTTGATGCATTCAATCTATTTATATTTATTTTATTTCTATTTTTATTTTATTTATATTAGCCAGTTTTATTTCTCCGAAATTTCTGGACGGATTTGGATAACTTTTATTTTATTTTATAGGGACGTCTATCGATTATTTATACATGTTTCTAAATTGCTTCTTTTTATTTATTTTAATGTTTTTGAAGTAGATTTTTGGTTCGAAGAATTTAATAGTTCTCTAATCTACACAATAGTTCTCTAATCTACACAATAGTTCTCTAATCTACACAATAGTTCTCTAATCTACACAATAGTTCTCTAATCTACACAATAGTTCTCTAATCTACACAATAGTTCTCTAATCTACACAATTGTTTTCGCAGGAGGCTGGATAACCACATCCAACATCACCGTGGTGGTGGAACCCGACAAGATGTCATTCGCAGTGCTCTGCTACGGCATCAACCAGCAGCTGACTGAGAATGTCGTCGCCACGCACACTATCAACGTTTTATGTGAGTACTACAAACAACAAACAACAACAATACATACAATAACACACATACACAACATACATACACACACGACGCAAACACACAATGTGGTCCAAAATGACTAACAGGAAAGGACTTAACTTTAGAACCTACTGCGAAAAGGTTTATGCGTAAGTCCATCCGAAGCATAGTGACAAACACGAGACCGACCAATAAGGTAAGTACCTAAGTTTACAATGTAACTAGCACCAGCATCTCGAAAATCTGTAAGATTATAAAACTATGCATTGATTGGTCCTTAAAGTGTACTTATAGCTTGTTTGTTTACAATCTGACGGGTTGACATGGTATATTACAAACTAACCGAAATCAAAGTCCTAGATTAACAAGACATTAATAAAAAATAAAACACGTCTGCCGTGCCAAAAAAAGATCGTATGCCAATAAATTATACAAGGAGTAACTGAATAGCCTTATACGAATATATACGCAGCAGGTTTGTTTCGATCAAGCATGTGAATTCGTTTATGTGTGAATGCAATGGTTGAATACATCGTATTTAAAATTTCCATACAAAAGTAGAATCTTACAAATTAGCGACAACCATAAATGATTATTTACTAACACGTACCACCAAAAAGTAGGTTTGTACACATTGTTCCATCTGCTCCTCTAGCTGGCACGCTGGTGGAAATAACTCGTTGAGAGAGAGAGTCCCCAAGGATCTCTGACCGGAGACGGTCCAGCAGCAGTACCTACGAGAAAGTACATGGGGGCCAGGGTTTGGTAGTGTTGCAGTTGTTGGACGCACAAGTGTTAGTATAGCAGAAGGAAACACCAAAGGCTTATTGTACCACAATACACGCACACTAAAAATTTACAATTTCTTCTCTTGAAACTACAAGTCTTGTGTTAAGATTCACATTTTACACAAGAAAATGTAGAAAATCCCGACATTATTTTCACTTTGACGTCTACTGACAAGTGACTGACTATAGGTAGGTACTGCGTAGTAGCTTTTGATTGCGCAATGTAAATTCAAGATCAAGATGATTATTGATTTTTACCAGCTGATTACTAGGCAAGTACTATTATTTATTCTGTGCTATTAGAGAGTTTAATGCATAGTGTTTTTTTGCGTTTAGTAAATACACGAATGAAAAAGTTTGAAATTTGAGAAGTCGTTAGACTAACATTATTCGCCCTTCCGAACCACGTACCCCACCCTGGCATCTAGTTGGTAATTATGTTACATTATGTATATTGTTGGAATTTGCTCATCAAGGCCTTCAATTTGATACCCATGTTGTAAAATTCGAAGAAAATATTTATTTTTCTCATATGAAAATGGAGCCGCCATAACTTTTTTAAATGTAGCCTTTGTTACTCTGGATGATTTAAGTATTCTTACGTCACCCAAATATCCAAATCTGTTCAGGCATTTAAAAGTTATGGTGGAATAAAGAAACTCACATACATACAAACATACATGAACCCTGAAAACATTACACTCCTTTTTTGGACAGTCGTGTAATAATTATAAATTAACGGTGGCGTTACAATAATCCTGCACTTTGAGCATATTATACCTACACTTTGAGCATCAAATGATCGACAATCCCCAAAAAGCTAGACTTAAGTGTGGTGTTTAACTTAGTCCCCAAAATGGTGGTGCTCAAATAGAAGAAACTAAAACTACATTAAAACTATTAAACGCGACGCACGTTCTAAAACTTTTTATCGCTTATTTCTCGATAAGCCACGTAAACTTCATGTATGGACTGCGCTAAGAAAATCTAACTTACAAAGTCTAACTTAATCATAGGTTCGTCCAACGACTTTCGGGTAGTTTGAGAGACAGTGGCTTTTACTTCTTTTCCTATTTCGGGACGCGCTAAAAATTAAAAAACAAAAAAAAATACTCAAACTAATCGATACCAATATAATAAAAGTGAAACGTTGTTTGTTTGTTTGTTGTTTGATGGACGGATTTTGATGAAATTTAGAATGGAGATATCTTATACCCTGGAATAAAACATAGGCTAGTTTTACCCCGGAAAATTGTAAGTTTCCAAGGGAAAACTAGGAAATGTTGATTACTCGCTGTAAGGAACGGTTTCCATGGAAACGAAGTAACAAGTCTGTCAATAAACATGAAGAGCGTTGGTGCTATACTTACTTATTCATTGGTTTTTAATATCCTATAAGAATATACGATGGGTTTTTTTGCCAAAACTGTAGTCCGAGCGGACGAAGTCGCGGGCGGGAAAACTAGTAATATTATATTATTAAGCTAGTTTTTCAAAACACGGTAAAAATCGATATCAAAAAAAAGATGCTCATAGTTTACACGCGTGTATTTTCATGAATTGTTTTAAAGTGGTACAAAGGGAGGGAAAAACTGCTCCACTCGAGCTCGGCTCGTCTAGCGTAGACCCAGCATTAAGTATAAAAAAAAACAAAAAACAGCTTTTATCTTTGTTTCTCTTTGTTTTCAAGTGAAGTTAAATAAAAGCTTTTAAAACAATAACAGATATAACTAGACTAAAACCGAAGTATTACTAATTGTCATGAAACAAAAAGTCAAAATTTATAAAAATCTGGTACCCACTATAATCTAATTGAATATTCGGATTCATTTGACGCATGTATTTTCATGAAAAAATATGAATAAGAAGATATGACTTACTTACTACTGTCATGAAAGAAATTGAAAAAATTGAAGTGCCTGTCTATTTAGCTGATCTAATGGAATATTCGGATTCGGATATTCTTATTTTATTGTAAATTTATTTTTTCTTCAACGTCACCAATTAATACCACAGGACAATAAAAAAAGCAAGTTAGTTTCATTAGTCGCTAGCTCCTGGCCTACAGCTCTAATGCGTTCGCTAACTCTTGGGTCCAGTACGTGATTCGAAATCATACAGCTTGTTACGTAGGTAGAGTCAGTATGTAATGTAAATGTAATACTGTAATATGGTAGAGTCGGCGAAGGTACCCGTAATTTTGCTGGTAGATTATATTCATGGTACTTTATCGATATTAGAAACACGTATGCTGACTAGAACCGTCACATAACTCGAAGAACCGACAGCCGTTGCGGTAAACGAGTTCTGGTAAACGTTAGAGTAGGGCGCCCACCGGCCAGGTGGAGTGATGACTTGCGGGCGGGCGGCTGGTTGCTACTGGATGAGGTAAGCCGAAGATCGGGCTCAGTGGCATTCACAAGGAAGGCTACGTCCAGCAGTGGACGAATACGGGCTGATGATGGTACTGACTAGTGCTTTGCCCTGGGTTTAGCCTAAAGTCTACCGTTTTATTGCCTCCAAAATACTGTTATTTGGCTGGATTGAAACTGACACAGCACAATATCAAATGTCAAGAAAATAAGTATTTTTTGTAGAACCCATAAAACAAATATTTTTGGGCCTAAATCGCAAAATCTACGCTTATAATAAAGTACCAAAAAATATTTACAATGAAGACAATTTAAAAAATATGGTCTTTAGTACTTAAAATAGGCTACTGAACAAAAAAAAGTTATAAAAATCGTGTGTTTGTCAGTTAGTCTGTTTCACTCTATGTTTGTTCGCGCATCACGTAAAAACTACTGGATGGATTGCGATACGGTTTTCACTGTTCGATAGCTTAGGGTTTGACTTAAAAACTGGTGTACTTGGTATCTCAATCTGATGAGTAGAATTTGAGCAATCGATAAAAAAATCTGACGTCTGAACGAAGTTTGATGAATTTGGTACTTTTGGTTCTGGAATATCACATCCTTATATCCCAGAAAAATTACCACGCGGGCAAAGCCGCTGGCACAGCTAGTAAACAATATATTTTAAGTTACAATAAGAATGAACTTAAATATAAATTGAACTAACTTGTCAAATTTAGTTTAGTAATCTAGCAAAATTAACAAAAAGTATTCATCTCTCAAATTATAAGTATTTAGTTCTCGTTAAAAAAGGCAGACCTAAACGTCAGAAACATAATAATGAAATGCTCAAAGGACTTGGAGTATAATTAGCTTCAAAACTCCAATAACCGATCAGAGTAATTAAAACTGTATTAAGTAGGTATATTTTAGAAATGTTTCAAAGGAACGTGTTTTAATAGAACAGACTTGAATGTTATCATGATGCCTTAGGATTTTCTTTTCTTCAACATTTTTATTTACATCTACACTAATATCATAAAGAGGAAAGATTTGCTTGTTGTGTGTTTGTTTGTAGTGGATAAACTCAAAAAATACTGAACCGATTTAAAAAATTCTTTCACCTTTAGAAAACTAAATTATCAGCGAGTAACATAGGCAGTATTTTATTTTTCGCAAAGTTAGAGGTCCCTACGTTAATTGCAATAATGTAACCCAAGGTATTAAACTACAGAACGGAATGACATGTCGCCGTGGAAACGAAATAACTAGTGGATCTGTGAGCTGTAGACCTCGCGCGTACAAACTTTTTTGCAAACAATCTAGCGGTGCACAGTAGTGCCATCTAGTTACCTTATTGTAACACAAAAAAACACAAAAACACAGTTAGTAACACACTTAACACACAGTTTCCACTTGTTAACACTAACATTAATAACCAAGGTGCTCCATCAATACCTAGTAGGTAAAGGGCTTATTCCACTGGTAGAAACCTAAAAGTGAAAAATTTACTGCATTTTGTGAGCCGAAGACCCTCATCGGATCTTCACCAAATTTTTATGAGACTAACTTAAAGTTACTACCTTACAAATAAAAAAAGAACCATTGAAATCAGTTTAATTAGGCGGAGAGATTCAGTAGCCCCCTTTTTACCATATTTTGGGGGAAGTACCCCTAAATCAAAAACCCCGGTGACTAAAAAATTCAAAAAAATCGCTTTACCTGTATAACAAGTTTCGTCTAGATCGGTTGAGAAATGCGACCTATAGAGGAGAACAGCAGGAATTCCGGACAGACATGCGGACATACGAAATAATTTTTGTCGAAGCGGAAACAGAGACGCTTCGCTCGCGCTTCGCGCTCGCTCGGTCAAAAAATGCTAAAAGTAAGAAAAATTACGCGGTGTGTGTACTACCCGTGCAAAGCTGGGGCGTCACTAGTACATTATAACTTTTCGGATTCGTGACAACTATTCTATATATGCTTACTAAACCTTTTAAAAAACAATTTCAGTAGTGCGAAAGCTATTCAGTCTCAAGACGAGAAATTTCCCGTTTTTCCCGACTTTCCCCATCTAGGTGTTACATGCTTTCAATTACGGCTTCTGACAGGTCTTCAAAAGCACGCAAACCTCTGAGAACTACGTGCAGTGCTTGCCAAATTTAAATGCACGTTAGAAAATCGGGTTTCTAGAATACTGTAAAAAGTGCAAAAATAATCACACATATATTATTAAGTAAAATAAAGTTAAATTTGTATGTATGTAAGGGTGTGTTTGTGTTTATGTTTGTTACGTCATTCCACCTGGCTACAGGTTGTCCTACACTACGTTTGCCTAGACGTGGTCTTCACTTGAGAACTCGTCTACTCCAACGAAGAACGTTGGGTTCTTTGGTAAATGTGACCAGCCCACTAGCCCCACTGCCACTTTAGCTTGCTTTTCCTTAGAGCTATGTCGTTAACCTTGGTTCTTCGTCTGATATCTTCATTACAATCCTGTACTTCAGTGACTCCAAGCATAGCTCTCTCTATAGCTCGCCGAGCGACCTTAAATTTGTAGTCTAGTTTGACCTAAGTGTTTTTGGTTGAATGACCAACAAAAATAACATATAATTTACGCCATTAAAAATAAGACCTGGTAAATTTATTTTACCTGTATGCTACAATGTTGTCCCCAAACTGTACTTAGGTACACCTATTCAGTTCTTTGCTAACATTCTGAAGGTTACTTGCTTATTAAAAAGACGAGAAAATTTAAGTACCTACTAGTTGTACCTTGACCTCCCTCTATCAAATCACAATCTAAAATTAAGTACCTACTAGTTGTACCTTGACCTCCCTCTATCAAATCACAATCTAAAATTAAGTACCTACTAGTTGTACCTTGACCTCCCTCTATCAAATCACAATCTAAAATTAAGTACATACTAGTTGTACCTTGACCTCCCTCTATCAAATCACAATCTAAAATTAAGTACCTACTAGTTGTACCTTGACCTCCCTCTATCAAATCACAATCTAAAATTAAGTACCTACTAGTTGTACCTTGACCTCCCTCTATCAAATCACAATCTAAAATTAAGTACCTACTAGTTGTACCTTGACCTCCCTCTATCAAATCACAATCTAAAATTAAGTACCTACTAGTTGTACCTTGACCTCCCTCTATCAAATCACAATCTAAAATTAAATACATACTAGTTGTACCTTGATCTCCCTCTATCAAATCACAATCTAAAATTAAGTACCTACTAGTTGTACCTTGACCTCCCTCTATCCAATCACAATCTAAAATTAAATACCTACTAGTTGTACCTTGACCTCCCTCTATCAAATCACAATCTAAAATTAAGTACCTACTAGTTGTACCTTGACCTCCCTCTATCAAATCACAATCTAAAATTAAGTACCTACTAGTTGTACCTTGACCTCCCTCTATCAAATCACAATCTAAAATTAAGTACCTACTAGTTGTACCTTGACCTCCCTCTATCAAATCACAATCTAAAATTAAGTACCTACTAGTTGTACCTTGACCTCCCTCTATCAAATCACAATCTAAAATTAAGTACCTACTAGTTGTACCTTGACCTCCCTCTATCAAATCACAATCTAAAATTAAGTACCTACTAGTTGTACCTTGACCTCCCTCTATCAAATCACAATCTAAAATTAAGTACATACTAGTTGTACCTTGACCTCCCTCTATCCAATCACAATCTAAAATTAAATACCTACTAGTTGTACCTTGACCTCCCTCTATCCAATCACAATCTAAAATTAAATACCTACTAGTTGTACCTTGACCTCCCTCTATCAAATCACAATCTAAAATTAAATACCTACTAGTTGTACCTTGACCTCCCTCTATCAAATCACAATCTAAAATTAAATACCTACTAGTTGTACCTTGACCTCCCTCTATCAAATCACAATCTAAAATTAAGTACCTAATAGTTGTACCTTGACCTCCCTCTATCAAATCACAATCTAAAATTAAGTACCTACTAGTTGTACCTTGACCTCCCTCTATCAAATCACAATCTAAAATTAAGTACCTACTAGTTGTACCTTGACCTCCCTCTATCAAATCACAATCTAAAATTAAGTACCTACTAGTTGTACCTTGACCTCCCTCTATCAAATCACAATCTAAAATTAAGTACCTACTAGTTGTACCTTGACCTACCTCTATCAAATCACAATCTAAATTTAAGTACCTACTAGTTGTACCTTGACCTCCCTCTATCAAATCACAATCTAAAATTAAGTACCTACTAGTTGTACCTTGACCTCCCTCTATCAAATCACAATCTAAAATTAAGTATTACTAGTTGTACCTTGACCTCCCTCTATCAAATCACATTCTAAAATTAAGTACCTACTAGTTGTACCTTGATCTCCCTCTATCAAATCACAATCTAAAATTAAGTACCTACTAGTTGTACCTTGACCTCCCTCTATCAAATCACAATCTAAAATTAAGTACCTACTAGTTGTACCTTGACCTCCCTCTATCCAATCACAATCTAAAATTAAGTACATACTAGTTGTACCTTGACCTCCCTCTATCCAATCACAATCTAAAATTAAATACCTACTAGTTGTACCTTGACCTCCCTCTATCCAATCACAATCTAAAATTAAATACCTACTAGTTGTACCTTGACCTCCCTCTATCAAATCACAATCTAAAATTAAATACCTACTAGTTGTACCTTGACCTCCCTCTATCAAATCACAATCTAAAATTAAATACCTACTAGTTGTACCTTGACCTCCCTCTATCAAATCACAATCTAAAATTAAGTACCTAATAGTTGTACCTTGACCTCCCTCTATCAAATCACAATCTAAAATTAAGTACCTACTAGTTGTACCTTGACCTCCCTCTATCAAATCACAATCTAAAATTAAGTACCTACTAGTTGTACCTTGACCTCCCTCTATCAAATCACAATCTAAAATTAAGTACCTACTAGTTGTACCTTGACCTCCCTCTATCAAATCACAATCTAAAATTAAGTACCTACTAGTTGTACCTTGACCTCCCTCTATCAAATCACAATCTAAAATTAAGTACCTACTAGTTGTACCTTGACCTCCCTCTATCAAATCACAATCTAAAATTAAGTATTACTAGTTGTACCTTGACCTCCCTCTATCAAATCACATTCTAAAATTAAGTACCTACTAGTTGTACCTTGATCTCCCTCTATCAAATCACAATCTAAAATTAAGTACCTACTAGTTGTACCTTGACCTCCCTCTATCAAATCACAATCTAAAATTAAGTACCTACTAGTTGTACCTTGACCTCCCTCTATCCAATCACAATCTAAAATTAAATACCTATTAGTTGTACCTTGACCTCCCTCTATCCAATCACAATCTAAAATTAAATACCTACTAGTTGTACCTTGACCTCCCTCTATCAAATCACAATCTAAAATTAAATACCTACTAGTTGTACCTTGACCTCCCTCTATCAAATCACAATCTAAAATTAAATACCTACTAGTTGTACCTTGACCTCCCTCTATCAAATCACAATCTAAAATTAAGTACCTACTAGTTGTACCTTAACCTCCCTCTATCAAATCACAATCTAAAATTAAGTACCTACTAGTTGTACCTTGACCTCCCTCTATCAAATCACAATCTAAAATTAAGTACCTACTAGTTGTACCTTGACCTCCCTCTATCAAATCAATCTAAAATTTCCACTTGATTATGGAACATAGTTTTAATTCTCTTTACGGCCAAGATGCTGCGCTCCATTACTCTTTGACAAACCCCAAAGCCCAAAGACTTTGCAATTCTGTAACTGATCTACGCACCTTAAAGTCACAGAATATACAAGTGCGGTTTTTTTATTTTTCACTGCTGCCTTAAAATTGAGTTTAATGTTTTTAGCATACATGTATGTATGTGAGTTTCTTTATTCCACCATAACATTATAAATGCCTGAACAGATTTAGACGTATGGGTATCGTTAACATAGGCAAACAACACCCGAGTAACATAGGCTATTTTTTACCCCCGAACAAAGAGACGGGTGTTATAAGTTTAGGGTGAGTATCACTGTGTTTGTGTGGTCGTAGCTCCCAAACGAATAGACCGATTTCGATGCAGTTTTTTTCTGTTTATAAGCTGATGTAATCAAGATGGTTCTTAGATATGTGGGAGGGGAAGGAGGAAGGGGGAGGGGAGAAAAGGGGGTGAAAAACGTAGCTTCCAAGCAAATGGACCGATTTAGCAGTGATTTTTAAACCCCGAACAAAGAGACGGGTGTTATAAGTTTAGGGTGACAATCACTGTGTATGTTTATGTTTGAAAACTGATGTGATTGAGATGGTTCTTAGCTATATGGAGGGGTGGGAGGAGTTGAGAAAAGGGGGGTGAGAATCGTATTTTCCAAACGAATGGACCAATTTAGCTGCGGTTTTTCATGTTTCAAAGCTGAGGCAAACGAGATGGTTCTTAGCTATAATGGGGCATGGAAGTAGGGGGTTATATTTTTTTTTTTTGGAAGAAAAAAAAATGGCGGCAATACGGCTACATTCTCAAATTCGTAAAATAAACTTCGAATTTTACAATATGGGTATGAAATTGAAGGCATTGATGAGCACATTCAAACAGTACCTATATAATTTATTTACATTAGTTATTTTTTAGCAGGTCTGGCGTGTTTTTATTTTGCTTTTAAGCTAGTTATTCATAATATGGCGTCTGGTTGTCGCCATATTGAATTTAGATTACTGTCATTAGTAGCACTCGCAATATTAAGACAAATCGATTGACGTAAGAATCATCAAAATCTGTCCACGCATTTGGTCTATATATCAAGGATCAGACATACATACATAGGCTGATAAACACTATACCCTCCGTTCAGTCGGGTACAGCACTCTTATGTTAGGATTTTCAAACAATACTCGAAGCAAACAAATGA
Source organism: Alsophila aescularia (assembly GCA_946251855.1). NCBI lineage: Eukaryota > Metazoa > Arthropoda > Insecta > Lepidoptera > Geometridae > Alsophila > Alsophila aescularia. The sequence goes on from OX276373.1 coordinate 55,400,511, forward strand.
CAACACCAAATAACGCGTGCATTTACTTATTAATTAATTATTCAAAACTAATTCCATAATTAGATCGCTATAATGAGCCCGAGAGATGGTAGAGAGATGTAGGACAAGGGTCGCAACCCCTAACGGAAATTAACGAACGCACAAATATGACAGGCTTTGATGTTCTACAAAATTGTACTGTAAACGATGTCTAGCCTCAGGGAGGGTTGTGTCACATAGGTAAGAATTTTAATGTAAAAAGGTTGATATTTATGAAGTTTTATCTTCAATTGGTACAGAAACAAAAAATATTTATATGTTTTGTTGTATATTTTTGCAAGTTATATGGTCTGTTTTTTTTATAATTCGAGAATTGAAATAAAATTTAGATGACTGAAACGGGTCTATTTACACACATTAATTATTAAACTAAATATAGATTAAAAAACTAATCTAAAAACCACATACATTTTAATATTTTTTTATATATATGCATTGTCATCGGTTTGTGAGCTACCCTGAAAGTTTCAGCCGGATAGCTGAACTTGATTTGCTATTTGATTGCGATTGCGATGCGGTTTTCACTGTTGGATAGCTTATGTTTTGCCTTAAAAACTGGTGTACTTTGTATCTCAACCCGATGTGTATAAGCCGAGCAAGCGATAAAAACCTTTTTGACGGCTGATGGAATTTTGATCAAATGTTTGTTTGTTTGTTTGTTTGTCGTATGAGGTAGTGCTGGCCTCTGATGTCAGAGTTTGTCAGGCCGCCCGAGGGCCTCTGACATGGTTAACGACCGCTATTAACCAATAACAGCCGGGACCGACAGCTTAACGTGCCCTCCGAAGCACGGAGCGATGGAAAACCGCACATAACTTCGAAAAGTCATTGGTGCGGGAGCCTAGGTTTTGAACCCGGTATCGTTGGATTCTAAATTGCACTATAGAACCATTAGGCCACCATCGCTCTAAAATCAAATGTTGATATATTGGTAATTTAGGTCCTGGAATAGCACGTAGAGTACTTTTAACCTAGATAAATAACCACGCGTGCAGAGCCGCGGGCACAGCTAGTTTATAAATGTGGAAAAAACGGCACAGTCTAAAAGTTCGGAACGAACCACACAATTTGTAAACTTATAGCAGTATGCTATACATCAGCATATGCCTTATCCAGCGTTTAAGCGCACTGAGGAAACGTGGACTTGCTATCTGAAGTGTCATTAATCATGACATGAGGGTATGGTTCAGGGGATAAGAGGAAGCGGGGCGATAAGCGGCCAACTCATTAGTACGCTTAAACTATAATTCATCTTCAGCCCGTATTCGTCCACTGGTGGACGTAGGCCTCTCCTTGTGAACGTCACTGAGCCCGATCTTCGGCTCTCCTCATCCAGTCGCTACCAGCCGCCGCCCGCAGGTCGTCACTCCACCTGCCGGTGGACGCCATACACTACGTTTGCCTAAACGCGGTCTCCAATTTACAACTCGTTTACCTCAACGGTTGTTGGTTCTTCGAGTTATGTGACTCCGACTTAACTATAATTAATAAATATTAGCTTTCGCCCGCGACTTCGTCCGCGTGGATTTAAGTTTATCAGGAAAAAAATATATCCCATCTTCTTCTAGAAGATTAATAATCAATGCAAAAGTTGGTATAGCACCAATGCTCTTGTTTTTTTTTTGACTTGTTATTTCGTTTCCATTGCAACCGTTCCTTACAGCGAGTAATCAATATATTCCAGTTTTCCCGTAGAAACTTATAATTTCCCGGGATAAAAAGTATCCTATGTTTTATTCCAGGGTATATGCTATCTCCATTCCAAATTTCATTAAAATCCGTCCAGCCGTTATCGCGTGAAAGCATTCCAAATAAACAAACAAACAGACAACGTTTCCACTTATATATATATGGTATGTATTATTTTTTCAGTATTCTTATTCTATGGTATGTGTAGGTACCACAGCATATGTTAAAACAATAACACGAGTTCATGGTTTTTAGAGGACGGCGCAACAGCTCGTCAGCTTAAGTTGGTGGTTCGGATTTGTCGACCACAACCAAGCACATGCCAGAAAGTGACCGAGGTTTCCATCTGTTGTTGTCTCTCACGTAGGTGCGGGTCCCAGTTGCAGAGAAAATGAGACTTCGGTGAGCTCAGGATAGGAGGCCGAAACGGAAACGCACTTGTTGTCAATTTAGTTGGTTTATTATCTCAACAAACAAGGATGGTACATAGTTATTATATATATAGTATATAGTTTTTGTAAACCCGGTTATAAAGGTTGGCCTGTCGGAGCCGTAATAACTTGTTATGAAAACTGAATAACTTTGGACACTTATAGGAGAGCCTCTTGCTTCGACGACTACTGCGAAACGGAAACTTTGACGATAATGCATCCCGATTTTAAAAAGTATGCATATTTATACAAAACGTAAAACAGCCTAAGCTCTCCCATTGGGTGATTCATTACATTTTATTCGTGGCATACATGCGCCCCATTGTTCTAGGCTCCAACTTTCCCACGCTCGTAAACAGGCACAAAAATAGACGAATCGTTGTTGCGTCAATCCTCATCAGGGGGGACTGGTTTGGGCTTCGGGCCGAGGCCCATTGCCCATGCTGCTCCTCGGCGGGCTACAACCCGCCGGTTCTGTTTCCTCGCGGCTCAGGAGCTCTGCGGGGAGATAAATGTTAATGATGTGCAATATGGATGAGTCCCATTTTTTTTTTTTTTTTGGACCCGTTTTTCCTTTTTTTGTTATTTTAATTGAAGTGGTACATATGAGTTTTTTTAATGTATTATCCTTTTTAATTTCGTGGAGTAGGGGATATGGAGAGGGGGGGGGTGGTTGCTTGAGTGGGGGGTCACTCCTCCGCACTGCTGGCCGCCGCGGAATCGGCGGCCAGCAGTTCTCTGGGGAGTGGGCGATATCGAGGTCTTAGATCCGGAGGGCGGGCGTGAAGGGGTGCGATGCCGCGAAGATGGACGTTGGGGCCGTTGTCGGCCCTGTCGAACATCTTCTTAGACAATCGTGTGACAAACTGATGAATTGATTCGAGATTGATGTCTTTAATGATGGTTTCGTTGCGTACGTACCGTCCTGCTCCTGTGACGATACGCACGGCAACGTTCTGCTGCTGCTGGAGACTTTTTTTTTGTATGGGAACAAAGGTTGTACCAAGCTGAGGAGGCGTATGTGAGGCGGGACAAAAATAGACCTAGAAGTCTATTACGGTCGTACTTTGAATCCGTACCGTAAAGGAAGCCCAATTTTATGGTTTTGCTACGGATGCGAGGAGAATTTCCGATCTTGTGAACTCCTCGCACTCGTACAAAGACGGTACCCGAACTTTAGGGAAATTTTGACCCATTTCACGACATTCCTATGTATGACTCATTGCAAGTCAACACCCTTGACTGATTTTAGAAGAGCTTCTCCAATTGGGCCTCCTCTCGCTCTTACTGCCTGTATTTCACATTACCTTTACCTATTACCATTGAAGATTACCTTTAGATCAGCTCAGGTTCGCCCTGCGTTGCAAATCAGTACCCTCACAAAGTTGGGCTCTTCCTGAGCCAACCTGTGCCGATGTCCATGCAACCACAGAAAACTTCAGTCTCTGTGTAGCTGCATGCTTTCATTCATTTACCCTAAGAGGTACGCGGCCATCCCGTATGCTATAGTCGTCATAAGGGATGGCACGTAAATTTAAAACAACGTTTTCTGAGCCTACACAAAATTATTTATATCACGCTTACGCGTTGACCTACCAATATACCGATTGGTGCAAAATGTGCGTAACACCTAAGCCCATTATCGTGTGTTGCTATTTACTGCCTACCCATTCACATATTTTTGTAGGCTTCAGTTGCGCTCTTTTACAAACTTAAATTGTTATGATTCTGTACATGACTGTTTTTATAGTTATTCCTATAGGTATGTAACACTACAAAATAGCTCGTTTACAGCTCGTTTGTTATTGCGCTCGTTAACACCATCTTAGGCCACGACCCAGACCTTTCGATGAAACAAAAAATTAAAGATCAATCTCTTAATACTTACTATTACTCAAAATGTGATCACCTGACTTTATGTAGTTTGCGTGTCGCGTGTTACAAAACCGTTCGTCACAGTTCGTCACCAAAAGATTGCAAGCGATATTATGCCATCCTTTTTCCACTTGCATTAACCCCAACCCCCGCTTGCCTGTTCGCTCCGAGCAAACATTTACGTGTTACACACACAAGCGTGTGTCTGTGCTGCCCCGGCACAAAAACTATGGATAGCGGCTTTTTACTTTTTATGATGATTAAGTTTAGTTACCTATTTGCTAATTAAAGAAGCCGTCTCCACTATAAGTAGGCCAAGCCAAGCGCGGAGATTATAAATTGCGCGGAGTTTTGGTGGAACACGAATCGGGCGAACTTAGTGAATCCTTATTTGTTTCTTTCATCGAAGCTCAGACCATACCATCATCATCACATACATGTAGCTTTATAATCGAAATTGATAAGAGTTATACACTTGGGCCCCGAGAGGTCACTACTGAAAGTTGTCATCAGTTTCAAAATGCATTTTTTCGAGAAAATCCAGCAAGAAACTATGACTTTTTTTAAAAGCTTCTATTTTACTTCACTTGTATGTGTGTATATATGTATTTTGTAAACCGATGACAAAGCAATAAAAAAGAGAAAAAAAACAAATCTCAAAACGTAAAAAGTGAAAAAGAAACAAAAAAGAAAAAAAACGTAGGTAAATAGATAATGGGTTAAAAAATAATCGTAGAAGATAATTTTTTATTATTTTATTATACTTATTTTTGTATAGTTTCATATTATTTAATTATATTTTTATTTTAATGCAATGTTGATGTTACACTATTCGCCAGGGCATTCTTGTACTGCCCTACCTGATATTTATTAGCAATGACATATTTATTTATGGTCATTTTTCTGTCAGAGTCCATCTGAGAAACCATATTTATAATATGTTAGTTAAATAACTTAAGTGATTAGTTTCTATTCTCATAATATTATTTTAGCTAATCCTAGGAGTTAAAAGTAAATCTGAACGGTTCGAATGAAAATGAACGAACAAATCACCTTATTTATCTGTGCTTAGTCTCGAGATCAACCCGGGATTATCCAAGTTATGCTACCATAATACCGAAAATGTTTTGACTGAGACTTTACCAAACATTCCTTAAACCCAAACTTTATAAACTTAGGTGTAGATCTTCAAGTTGCTAATGACTGTCATTTTCTTTTTTTTATATAAATCTATTTGACTTTTTAATATAGTGTTTTGTAGCTAATAATTAATTTTGGATATAATAACAAATAGAAATGCAAGAAATAATTAATGCAATTTTGCACACCTAAATGTTGGAATATGGCGTTCTATATAATTATAATAACATCTTGTATAACCTATGTATGCAAATAAAAGTATGGCAATGGCAGCAATTCAGTCATTTTACTCCTTAAACTAAACTATACAAAATTTCTTCAAATGTAGTTTAAACCTTGTCAACTTTGTCTTTTTGCCCTTGGCATCTATTCTAAACTTATGTCAATTTAAGCTGCACCGCTTAAAATAACATAATTAAAACAGGTTTTTAACACGCTGTCTCACAGCGTTTGGATAGATTCGGACACGTTCTGAGACAACGTTTGGACAAATCGGGACTCTCGCCGCGTGGAAACAAAATTTTACGCTGACAGGCTTTAGTGATAGTTTAGTGAGTGAGGTGATATGCCAGGGGAAAAAATACATTGTTACGAAGCCAACAAGGTTTAAATTACATTTGAAGAAATTAAGTTTAGTTTAGGGGATGTCCAAATCGCTACCAATTTCAAACTTACCAAGCTTTTTTAACGTTGATGTACTCCATCCTCTAGATGCGTTTGTTGTCAGAAGTTCCGTGAGAGAAGTTCCGTAACGGAACTATTGAGACTTTTTTCTCACTAGTACTGTTAGCTCGCTTCTCTCACATGCCTTGCACTTCGTACTTAAAGGTCCATGCCAAGATGATGTGGCGAAAAAATCCTATTCAAATCTATCTGAATAAGGTTTTCTTTTCGACGCCATAATTCATGTTTTTTTCTGTTTTGTTGCAACAACAGTTTTGAACAGCGATGACAACACAGTATCACCATTGTCTTGGATGAAGAAAATTGATGGAAATTTTGAAAGTCTGGAGTGACTTTGAAAAGATACGCTGGAGACCATTTCAATTCGTATTTTTTTAAATTAATTTTCAATTTCATACTGACTTGCAATTACTTGAAAAAGGAGTAAAAATATACTCAAATTTCAAACTTACTTCGACTGCCCTTTTTTGATTAAGTTTCTTAAAAACTATTACGAGTCAAGTTTAAAAAATACAGTGTGAGGTATGTTACGTCAAAAATATCTCCGGGATTTGTGATCTGAACCGATTTGGATGATTCTTTCCTTGGAGTTTTCTTTTCTTCCCATATTCCTTCATTATTGGACACAAATTCCCAAAAATCTATATTTAAAAAATCATGGCTCGACAGGTTTGAATATAATTTTGTTTTGTTCGCGACAATACTGGGATGATTTAAAAAAAATAGGACAAACCGAAAAAAAAGGAAGTTAATTTTGGTAAGTGTGTGTGTGTGTGTATCCTTGTATGTTTGTTACTTATTTTCGCTAAAACGGCTCAACGGATTTTGATGAAATTTGGACTGGAGACAGCTTACGAAACAAGATATGGAATAGGATACTTTTGATCATCATTATCATCCACGCGGGTAAAACCGCGGGGCGCAGCTAGTCATATTATTAAGGAGATTTTCCTTTTTGGGCCACGGAACTACATACGAGGAAAGTACTCGGCCTAACACAGACCAATTCAATTCTAATAATCAAATCTATCCACATTATTTACACAGTTCAGACTAGTTAATTCTGTGAAGTTCGAAACGTGTGCGATTATTAGTTGTGATTTTATAAATTTACTAACAAAGCAATCGAACATAATTTCCGCGAATGTAGCAAATCGAGCAGCGTGCCGTCATTAAGTAAGAATAACCTCCATAAGAATATCATCAAAAGTCATCCATGATAATATGGTCAGTGCATTAGAGGATTCTTTCTGCTCCGTCATATTCATCCGTCAAAAAATAAATAGCAGAATTTTAGCGTGTTAGAGAGTGTGAAAGATGAACCCCGCTCTGGAAGGCCTTCGACGTCCACTACTGACGAAAATATTAAAAAAGTCCTTGATTTAATCATGGGAGACAGCCGAGATAATATGCATCTCTTATGAATGAATTCAAAAACATCTTAGTCAACGAGTTGGGTTTCCACAAGGTGTCTGCGAGGTGGGTTCCGCGACTGCTTTCAGTTGAACAAAAAAGGACGCGATTGACTTTTTCACGCGACTGTTTGGAGTTATTTGAAGCCGATGCAGATGATTTTTTTAAACGTTTTATTATTATGGGCGAAACATGCGTTCATTACTGTACACCGGAAACAAAACAACAATCAAAACAGTGGAGAAGACCTGGTTCACCACCCCCTAAAAAGGCTAAGTCGATTTTGTCGGCAAATAAGGTGATGGCTTCAGTTTTCTGGGACTCGAAAGGTGTGGTTATGATTGATTATCTTGAAAAGGTTAGACTATAAACTCTGATTACTACTGCACCTTACTACGTCGTTTACGAGAGGAAATAAAAGAAAAATGTCGAGAAATGCTCACAATAAAAAGTCCTGTTTCATCAAGACAACGCCCCTGTTCACACGTCTGTTCAGTCAATGGCTGAAATCCACAACTGTGGCTTTGAACTGTCGCATCCACCTTATTCACCTGATCTGGCACCATCAGACTTCTTTCTGCTCCCTAACCTAAAAAAGCACTTGGGAGGTCAAAGATTTTCGACAAACGACGAGGTCAAAGCAGCAGTAGACGCATATTTTGACTCTAAGGAAGAAACATTTTTTATCAACGGTCTAAATGTTTGGACGTGGGAAAAGTGCATTGAAGTTGATGGTGATTATGTAGAAAAATAAAAATATAACTGATTTAGTATGTGTTTATTTTCTTGATTAGGTCGACTACTTTTTAATCCACCCTCGTATTAGGCGTACATTTCAAGTATCTTATTTATCTTAGAGTCCCAGATGCAAATCCTCGACAGGGCAAACATTTGTGTGAATAATATAATATGCTTGTACTCGGGTCTTGCATGTTTGTGGTGTTCTGATGCGTGTGTCCACGCCACCCACACAGGTAATCCTAGTGCGAGAGCATAAGAGCGTTTTTTTTTAAATTAGTCTCTTCAAGCCCGTGATAGACGGAAGGACAGCGTTGTCACAAAAATAAGGATCCGTTTCGACCCTTTGGTTACAAATCTCAAAAAATGCAACGGCAGCATTTAATTTTAAATAACCAAAGGTTTTCTCCACTTAAAGAACCATTACAATCGTATTTCGGAGTTGGATTTCAATGTTCTAACCAAATTAATCAGGGGCAGAGAGCAATGCCTTGTTAAATAGTCTGTCTAGTCTAGTATAAATTCATTGAACTTAAATTTTGATCTGAGGTACATTTAATTAAACTTTAACATAGGGCCTTTTCTTTTTACCCAACTACGGCGAAGCAAGGGAAGGGTAATGAGTTTAACCGTTTATGTATGTATGGACGTATGTATATACGTGGATGTTCCACCATAGCGTGGATGTTCCCTATTGGTCTGATTTTGACAAGCGAGGTGTCAATCGATTTGTCTTCAGGTATAGAGTTTAATATATTTCACCCGACTACGGCAATGCAAAGAAAGAGTTGTGTTTTCAAACTATAAACCTGGTCTGATTTTGACAAGCGAGGTTACTACTACTACTACTACTACTATTTTTTACCTAAAGTCGGGTTTTAGTTTTCTGAACTTATGTCTTGTTGTGTGTTGGCTATGGTTTGAACACTGTACTATCTTAATATGGCTTTTTTTATGGAATTATAGGCTCAATACATAATTCGAAATACGTCACTTGATAAAAAAAATGTAAGTGTCGTACTCATAATCGTCTATGAACGCTAAACAAACATTAAATCGCTTTTTGGATTTAACTTTATGCATTGTTAGCGTTAATTGACTATATATTTTGAATGCGGCAGTTGGACCCCGATATCTGAACCACCCCCAAACTAATCCATCTCAATCCTAACTTACAAATTATCCGATCTGTCCGAGTTCATTTTGAGATCTCATTTCGATCAGTCTAAAAACCACGGCATTCAAAAATTGTAAGCTACAAGTATTTAAAACAGTAGATTAAGTAACAGAGAACACAATTTAAAAAAAAAGGGTTAGGTCACTTAAAAAATTGCTATGTACTGAACAATAACATACCATTTTTTTTAAATGGTGTTTGTCTGTAAAACTACTGGACCCATTGCGATGCAGATTTCACTGTTCGTTAGCTTTAAGTTTTGACTTAAAAACTTGCGTACGTGGTATCTCAATCCGATGAGTCGAAGCCGAGCAATCAAAAAAAACTATTTGACGGTGAACAAATTTGAGGAAATGTAGTATTATTGTATGTCCTTTTAGTTCTGGAATAATACATAGGTTACTTTTAACCCAGAGAAATACAACGCGGGCAAAACCACGCGCACAGCTAGTACCTAATAAAAAACTGCAGCTATAACCAGTAAACCGCCCGTGGTGTGCGACCTAGGGTTGTCTCGGATCGACACTCTCTCTCATTAAACTAATGAGTACGTGGACGGTGCTGGAATTAATTGCACGGGAAACCCTAGCTCTAGAATGAAGTGCAATAATTGGTGAAAACTGTTTTATATTTTATAACCGAATATTATGGTATTTGACCTCGATACTTCCTTAACATAATCATCAACAGTCTGCACTAGTCCACTGCCTCCATGGGCCTCTCCTAATACACGCCACCGAGCCCGATTTTCGGCGAATGAAGTGCAATAATTGGTGAAAACTGTTTTATATTTTACAACCGAATATTATAGTATTTGACCTCAATACTTCCTTAAAATCATCATCAATAACCTGCATTAGTCCACTGCCTCCATGGGCCTCTCCTAATACACACCACCCAGCCCAATTTTCGGCGAACGAAGTGCAATAATTGGTGAAAACTGTTTTATATTTTACAACCAAATATTATGGTATTTGACCTCAATACTTCCTTAAAATCATCATCAATAGCCTGCATTAGTCCACTGCCTCCATGGGCCTCTCCTAATACACGCCACCAAGCCCGATTTTCGGCGAATGAAGTGCAATCATTGGTGAAAACTGTTTTATATTTTACAACCGAATATTATGGTATTTGACCTCAATACTTCCTTAAAATCATCATCAATAGCCTGCATTAGTCCACTGCCTCCATGGGCCTCTCCTAATACACACCACCCAGCCCGATTTTCGGCGAACGAAGTGCAATAATTGGTGAAAACTGTTTTATATTTTACAACCGAATATTATGGTATTTGACCTCGATACTTCCTTAAAATCATCAACAGCCTGCATTAGTCCACTGCCTCCATGGGCCTCTCATAATGCGCGCCTAGTGCGTCCATAAAATCATCATCACCATCATCATTATCAGCCTATGTTCGTCCACTGCTGGACATATAGGCCTATCCCAAGGCACGCCATTTAGCCCGATCTTCGGCTCTTCGCATCCATTTTCTGCTAGCAACCTATATTGCTCCATCTAGCCGGTAGGCATCCTATATTTGCACATTCGCGGTCTCTACTCGAGAGCACTTACACCAACGTTTATCGGTTCTGCGGCTAATATGGCCGGCCCACTGCCACTTCAGCTTGCTAATTCTCAAATCCTCGGTATACTCTTACAAATGTAGAGAGAAAAAGTAAATTTGCGATTAGCAATCTTAATTTATTTATCGTAAAGCACAATTTCTTCTACAAGTAGTTATAAAGTTACGACATTTTTGCACAAATTTTTTGTTCGAAAATGAATCTTATTCTATTTGGAAGAGAGTATACGTGTTGTATGTCTAATGAAGTAACCTCTGGTGTTAGAGTTTGTCAGGTCACTCAAGAACCTCTGCTTAACGTGCCTTCCGAAGCATGAAGCGATGTCAAATCCGCATATACTCGTAACATAATATGAAAACCATAGCTCAAATATATTCCCGTGACATTTTCCACCAATATTTCACCCACCAGCTAATGGATATACAATTTATGATTGATGTGTCAATACGTCAATTGACATTCGTGACAACCCTAAGTGATTATGGTTGCTACTTTAATAAAAATAAAACTAAGTAACGATAAAGCCACGCGCACAACCTATGCGCGTCCTACGGACCACAAAGCTCTCAAAATTTTCGAAGCTAAATTTCACCATTAACACAACTTCGTCAGTCTAGTCTAGTCTATTAGGTCTTGGACTCCAACCTTCTTTCATAACGTCGTAAGTTCTTTAATTTTGAGATTTTTTGCCATGCCTATATTCATCGCGGTGTTTTTCTTCACAGTTTTGAGCAAAATAATATCCGCACATTTTCAATTTTTATTTAACTTTATTGTGGTAGTTGGACTAAACAGTCCAAATCCTGCAAGCTAATAATGGCATACCCCTTACAAGCTTTAATGTTTACACGTTTAAAGACCCGATGACAGTCCAATGTTTCGACACTCTTAACCTGATGCCGCAGTCAGCAGTGACTGTACCCATGTGAAGTACTCCTTATTAAAGTACTAGTATGTAGTTATTTTTACCCGAGTACGGCGAAGAAAGGGAAGGGTAATTAACTTAACAGTCTATGTATGCATGTCAGTATATATATGTGGATGTTCCACCAAAGCGTCGCCCCTATTGGTGTGATTTTGACAAGCGAGGTGTCAATCGATTCATCTTCAGGAATAGAGTGTCATAGGCTTCGAGCAACAATTGCTCGATGGTCTTAGGCTTTTTTTTTACCCGACTACGGCGAAGCATATTATGGGTTGTGTGTTCAAACTACATACTTCGTCCAATTTTGACAAGCGAGGTATCAATCGATTCATCTTCATCGCAAGAGTGTCATAGCCAGGCTATTTTTACCCGACCATATATATATATAGAGTCGGGTTTTAGTTATTGAACTTACTCGTATGTCTTGTTTTAATTATCTCCTTTGTACAGACTTTTTGTTACTTAGGTACTGCTTTATTAAAAGTAAAGATATATATCAATTAAAAGTATAGATATATATCAATTAAATGTACAGATGTAGAAGATAGGCAAAATAATAGCACTTCTACAAGTCGAAAACTCATCATCTCATGAACTAGGAAAATACTCAAATATTATATAAAGACCAAATCAAATCAATACACTTACGTAAACTAAGTAAGTACTCCTTGAGTTTGAAAAGGTAATCTCCCTTTCTTGTGCCGACTCAGAGTTGAATCTCACTCAGGAAAAGGAAATATCTTCTGACTACCGGTGCTTCGGAAATACATCCGATTGAGAAGAGAGCACCAAGAAACACGGGGGTGAATTATTTTTTAATTTTTGTCAGTTAATTTTTTAGTTCTTTTCAATTTGTACCCACCCAAGCGATATTTCATAGAGCCCTACTTAAAAATTTGCTTAAAAAGTATATTTTTAAATAAAACGTATTTATTTAAACCTTAGAAAGTCAGTATTCCCACGCCTCACATCACCTAATGGTTATACATTAAGATTGATGTTACTATCCGTCATCCTGCACGGTGACACCCCTGGGCGTGATCAGGGTTGCTACTTTGATTAACGACGCTGATAACACGTTAGATAGGGAATTTGAATAAATGTCATAACTATTTTAATAGCTCGCGTTTTAAGTTATGTAAGACCCAAGGTTGTTAGTAAGAGATCGCTTTATTTGATAAGACCACGTGTTGTTGTGTATCACATACTCTCTCTCTCTGAAAAACCCTAACAAGCGTGAAAAATGTGAAATAAAAGGAATACTATTCATGTGGGCATACCGCGGGGCGCAGCAAGAAGTCGGAAGTTATTGAAACAGGACATAAGTTCAAAATCTACGTGTCTGATTGGGGCGATGCTAACCTGGTTAAGTTTAATGCTAAACACTAGCTTAACAGCTAAAAAACACGCCTGCCCTGCCAAAAATTAACTTATGCCAATAAATTATATACTGTTGGAATGTGATTATCAAGCCCTTCAATTTGATAACCATATTGTAAAATTCGAAGTTATTTTTCCTTTGAAAATGCCGCCAAATTAAATAAAAAATAAAAAACAATAATAATAATAGCCTATGTCACTCGGGGGATGTAAGGATACTAACGATATCCCATACGTCTAAATCTGTTCAGGCATTTAAAAGTTACGGTGGAATAAAGAAACTCACATACATACATACATACATACATACATACATACATACATACATACATACATACATACAAACATACATGAATCCTAAAAACATTACACTCCTTTTTTTGGGTAGTCGTGTAATAAAATGCAGGCGTGTTTGGTCTCTGCTAAAAAGAGTCCTATAAACCGATGGCAGTCTTTCCGTAGTGTAAAAATACAGTAGACGACCATCTAGAGCTTTTGGGTGACGGACTCACATCGAACCTGAATAGCTGCTTAGAAACTTAGTGTTTTGTCTAAGGTTAGGCGGTACTTCACACCGGGACAGCTTTTGAATCTTTACCAAGCACAGCGCCGATCTTGTATGGAGTACTGCTGCCACCTCTGGGACGGTTCTGCCAAGTATCAGCTCAAGGCTTTGGATTCAATTGAGAGACATGCTATCAAGCTCATTGGGGATGACACTCTGGTAAAGAGTAAGCTTCAAAGTCTGGCGCATCGACGTGAGGTCGCAAGCCTGTCGGTATTCTATAGATTGCACTATGGAGAGTGTGCACAAGAACTGCACAACCTGCATTTCCCCATCACCTTTCCATCACCATACACCGATCGGCAAAGCGCCACCCTTTTATGGTTGAAATACCTCGTACAAGAATGAAGCGTTACGCTTCTTCATATATTTTAAGAATAATAATAATAATAATAATAAAATGTATTTCTTGCAAACAAACAAACAAAAACAATCAACACAATAAAAAAATATAGATATTCCACGATAACATGACTCGCGACAATTAGTAACATTAAATTTACCGTGCCTGCAGAACTGCAAAGGAGTGGAATGCCCTGCCCGCGTCAGTGTTTCCGGTAAAATATAACCCAGGTGTCTTCAAGTCAATGTAAAAGTTTTTTATTGTAAATAGGTAAAAATAATAGCAATTTTAAAAGTCAAAATTAACATCTCATGAACAAGGAGAAATACATAAAATATTATAAAAAGATCTAATAAATAAAAAATTATGTAAACTAAGTATTCTTTGAGTTTGAAAAGGAAATTTCCCTTTCATGTGCCAAAGTGAATTCAAGAGTAAATAGGTAGGTATCTACTAAACGTGCTACACCTTCGACCGCATCATCGCTTTCCATCAGATGAAAATAAACAAAAATTAAATAAAGATTAAATGAACCCCACTGAGGTCGGGTTAAAAATAGCCTATGACACTCTTGCGTTGAAGACGAATCGACTGATACATCGTTTGTCAAAATCGGACCAATAGGGGCGACGCTATCCTGTAATATCCACATAGCCACTTCCATACAGACTGTTAAACTCATTACCCTTCCCTTGCTTCGCCGTACTCGGGTAAAAATTATCTTTTTTTTTTATTGCTATCAGAGTATTTGTAATGCCACAGATAAAACTTTGTCATCATGCAAATAAATATTAATAATATATTGTAGTGTATGTTGTGTATTCGCGCGTTTCAGTAGATGCACATATTAGGAGAATACGTTTACTGAGCTTACGCTAGTAAGCTGACTTTCTGATGTGTGTATATAACTGATGCAGGCTAGGGATGAGGGAAGCCACTCTATTTCTGTGGGGGAAGCTCTTTTTTTATTTCCTGTCTTGGTCTTGGAAAAATATCAGCATTATTTTTCATATTTTTTCGTATGCCTAGGTACTCCAGGGAAATTTAGTATTTATTTAGAAATTAATACTAATGTTATCATGAACAATTAAATACATAAATAAATACATAAGTCACCTCAAAGATTTTCCGTCCCTGAAGTATGGTGCCAAAAACATTGGTTGCATTTTTTTCTAGCAATTGAATATCCGTGGAAAGTTTGAGAAGTATAATGCTGTGGCTGTAACGCAATTGCTAGCTTGCTTGTCGTGTTTGTAGTGCTGGTCTCTGGTGTCAGAGTTTGTCAGTCTGCTCGAGGCCTCTTACATTGCATAACGACTGCTATAAATCAATGGAAACCGGGACCGACGGCTTAACGTGCCCTCCGAAGCACAGAGCGATGGAAAACCACAAATAACTTAGAAAAGTCATCGGTGCGGAGCTCAGGACCGAACCCGGTATCGTGATCCAGATCCAATAAGTTTTTCTGTTTTTATTTAGACTTGTAATTTTTTGCCACCTAGTGACTCGAAAATTCCTGATCATTGTTGTATGCGGTTTTCGGAATTTCATAGCGTTAATCTTCATTCTGAAGTCTATAATAGTCTGTCATCGTTCGATTGTGTTGTGTACAAAATCAAAATAAAAAAATTGACAGTTAAGTACATATTAAGTTGAAAAACACATAATTAACTTGTCTGATCCCCGTAATCACGGCGACCATCCAAGCTGAGGTTCGTACCCCCTGGGTGCCCTTGTGCCGGTTGCCAAAGTGTAAACCTTGGCATGCGCCTTCTGAGCTCTCTCTCCCGTCCGTCCCACATCCGGTGAAGCAGTAGAGGTCAGTAGAGGCCATTAGCAATTATCATACTTAAAAAAAAACATTTGCGCAATAATTTAATGATAATAATTGTATTCATTGGATGTCCCATCCCCACACTAGTCCGAGAGGTGACGCCAAATGACCGCCCAGTGTAAGCTAGGGTTGTAGCATGCTAATGCAGACGCGTGACGAGAATCCTAACATCACTATAATATGATAGCACAGTAAGGGCACTAGTGTAGTTTCTAATATTCACGCCAAGGCAAAAACTATCCATCAAGTCTGCTAGAAAAGTATAATATGTTCAAAACTTAAATGGATTTGTTAATTAAAGGTAGAGAAGACTTATTTAAAAAATGTTTGAGTTTTTGTGCTATCAATCAAGATTTTTCTGACATACGATAATTTTATAACAAGCTGATAATACTCGATGAATTAATGATGTTGGTGAAGCCCTCAAAGGATAAATGTTTATTTACTTCTAGACTCTAAAGACCTGTATGTAAAGAAAAGTTATGTGCATTATGTTATGTTTATTAAATAAACATTTTGTTTATGTTTTGTTTGTGTATGTAAAGAAAAGTTATGTGCATTATGTTATGCTTATTAAATAAACATTTTGTTTATGTTTTGTTTGTGTATGTAAAGAAAAGTTATGTGCGTTATGTTATGCTTATTAAATAAACATTTTGTTTGTGTTTTGTTTGTAAATTGATATGAATAGGTAATATTCATATTCGTGTTTTCCTGAAAATTCTTATTCAATTATTCACTGGAAAATATGAACATTCAAGTTAAGGGAGAATATGTTACTTAGCAATCATGTACCATCGTCATCGTCGCATTGACAATTAACATCAGACGAGATAGTGGGCAAAGGCTATTAAGTAATTTAAAAAAACAGGTGGGGCTGTAGTGGGGTGCACGGCTGTTTGTTTGTCGTGAAACGTCAACGCCACGTACAATTCACGAATTATACCGAATTAAAAATTACAAAAACCTGCCCTTTCCCCCGCTGTCTCTTGACAAAAATTAAATGTTACATCATTGAGCTGACTATATCCATACCAATATATAAAAGTGAAAGGTTGTCTGTTTGTTTGTTTGTTTGTTTGGGGAGCTTTCACGCGATAACGACTGGACGGATTTTGATCCCGGATAATTGTAAGTTCCCACGGGAAAACTGGAAAATGTTGATTACTCGCCGTTCCTGGTTGACATGGAAACGAAATAACACGTCTATCAAAAAACATCAAGAGCATTTGGAGCTATACCTACTTTTGCATTGGTTTTTAACTTCCTAGAAGAACATAGGATGCTATTGTTGCTGTAAACTGTAGTCCGCGCGGACGTAGTCGCGGGCGGGAAAGCTAGTAAGCTATAAAATTACACAAATTAATTATTTGCAGCTTATAGGTACAGAGTTATTAAAGCGAGAAGATATATACATCTTCGTTACAATTCACTTTTTAGTCCTGGTACAAGTATCACCCTGGTCACCGTGGTATCGGTGTGATTTTTAAGACGTAAGATGCCAAAACGCACATGCAATTTTTTAACAAAGTCCCTTAGTATATTGTGTCCATACTACTGTTTATATTGTGGTGACATGATCCAATCCCAACCAACTATTATGTATTCTGTGGAGATACTAAACTAGTCTGTGTTCGATTACCAGCTGTCTCTACTATGGATATAGATTACTGCCTATTCCGACGTGTTGGAAGTCGGAATCAAAAAAAAAACGGGTCAATAAATTGGTCACGAAACCCGTGTATTTGTAAACATAGTTAAATTGCACGTCCAACGGCAGAGCCGATTTTGTTAACATTACTTTAATAATACACCCTCACTGACATACCACAGGAAAAACGAGCAAAATACAGCCGCATAAAATTTAAACTTTCATGCATCCATATTTTTTTTGTGTCGCGATCAGAACTATTTCGTTTAACAAAACCAAACACGGGTAGTTGGAAATAACGGCCGCCGTTACAACGCTGACACCCGCGTTCTCCAGTCTACTCGTTATCACGGTCAACACAACGTTGAGGTTAGTCAAAATGGTACTTTGATATATTGTGCGCGAATAGATCAGTTTTAGTCCTACTAAACATGAAGCGCCAGTTGTTTATATTATTATGTCACTTGAGTTGCTTCTCTTTTGAGACAGACAAGGCCGTATCTATTCAGGAAGCACCACAAAATAGGGTCCATATTATGGGTGCCCATACAAACACGCCCTTCAATTAGTGACGTAGTGTAACAAACTAACCATACAGAATGTAATCTCACGGAATTAAATTGTTTTAGTTACATTAATCACTGATTGAACACAAAATAACACAAAAATTGATCATCATCATCAGCCTTTACTTGTCCACTGCTGGACGTAGGCCTCTCCTAATGCACGCCGATGTGCTCGTTCTTCAGCTCTCCGCATCCATTTTCTTCCAGTCTCTTTTCGGAGGTCGTCACCCCACGTGATCACAGGGCGTTCTACTACGTTTGCCTAAGCGTGGTCTCCAAGCGAGAAGTCGTCTTTCCCAGCGGTTGTCGGTTCTTCGGCAAATGTGACCAGGCCACTGCCACTTCTTGTTTATCCTTAGAGCTTTATGGGCATTCTTTGGTTTTTTTGAGCTTTTTTGGTATTTCGAATCTTGTCCTTTAGAAAAACTCCGAGCATAGCTCTCTCCATGGCTCGCTGAGCGGCCTTCAATTTGTGGACTAGTCTGACCGTGAGTGTCAAAGTTCCGGCTCCGTAGATCATGACTGGTCAAAAACCTATACGCTCATGAATTTCACTCATTGATTGCTTTTTCACTTTAGAAGACTTCGTCACGTGTTCTCGTTGCATATTTCATAAAAAGTGACGTGAAAACCATAGTCTTCCTTACCGGTGCAATCCTAGTGCTTCCTACCCGTAATGACATCGGACTTAATCTACTTTCTGTAAAGGATAGAATCTGAAACTAGTTGGTCCGGCAGAGAGCTAAGCTTACCGAGATAACTCAGAGAATAAGCAAGCTGAAGTGGCAATGGAGTGGTCACATTTTTCGTAGAATAAGTGAGGTAGACGAATTCTAGAGTGCCTAGGGAGAAGCCTATGTCCAGCAGTGGACTAGTACAATCTATTAATGATGATGGTGAAGATGACAAAAAACTGTACAAATTATATTAGCCGATTGAAACATCGGCACCAAAGAAGAATAAACAATAATAATCCCGATGTATGCTACCCCTGTCTTTAATCACAAATCATCTGATATCATATACTGCCACTGATATTCTACGGACATCCCAAACTAGGGCTGTCACCCATTACTTTAATTACGTCTCCGTGACTAGACCCTCGCTCATAATTCATAATTTTATAGCGTGTAACTATGAGCGTATGTTATTTTAGGTTATAATTAATGAGAGGAGAGATAGATGACAGTGTTTTGGCGCGAAATTGTAAGTTTACAGCTGCTATATATATACATTTTGACTATAATTAGTAGTGATTGTATTAGATGTATGATGTTTGCATGCTCGGAGTTTCTCTAATGGACAGAATACAAAATGAGAGGATCCGCAAGAGAACTAAGATAACAGAGATAGCTCAAAGAATTAGCAAGCTGAAGTGGCAATGAGCCGGTCTCATAACTCGAAGAACCGACAACCGAGTTCTAGAGTGGAGACCGCGTTTAGGCAGGTCGGCCAGGTGGAGTGATGACTTGCGGGCGGTGGCTGGTAGCGACTGGATGAAGATAGCCGAAGATCGGGCTCAGTGGCGTTCACAAGGAGAGGCCTACGTCCAGCAGTGGACGAATATGGGCTGATGATGATGATGATGTATTAGATGTTATTTCCAGTTGAAATTGGGTATACTTGTTAGTCAATACTGGATCCATATGGCATACATTATCGTGCAATTAGAGGCATGAGCTCTTACAGTAAAAACATAAATAAGAAAACATATTTATTCAGTAGCCATGTCATGGTGAAACTTAGAGCGAGCTATCACAATTAAATGCGTATACAAAATTTCGTGTCTGTTCTGTTAACCGTTGACGAGTTCCCTAGCCCGGACTTGACCCTGAGTGCAGCAACCATGACATGGTAAATCTTAAAACCGGCTATAGTAAAATGAGTACACAATATTTCGTGTGTGCTGTTAAACGTTGAAGAGTTCCTTTATCTGGAGCTTATACTGGATGTCGATTCAGGTCATGCTTACCATACAAATGTATTGTCATCGGAACTGAACCAACATGTAAAAAAAACAACTCCATAGGATAAGAGGAAGTGGTCCTAATTCAGCTTGCAAGATCTGACATAAACAAACATACGTACATACATACAAACATTGCAAGTTAGATACAAGCTTTTAAAAACTATTGGTTTGTACAGTAGGACCCGTATCTCTATCATAGTTTTGGAAATACATACATTTATCCAGAAATAGCTCTTGCAAAGGCTCTTGAACTGCATGCAGCAAATAATGATGAGATCATTTCCAATAAGCCATGTCTTGTCCACAGATCCTCCGAACGCACCCATCATCACCGGCTACGTCCCCGGCACCACCCTCATCGCTGGCACGGTGCAGAAGCTGCTCTGCATATCCACTGGTGGGAACCCACTCGCCACTCTCACGTGGTTCAAGAATGACAAGAAGGTAAGAGATACACCTACTTAAAGCAAACGTTAATCGTTGTGTTTGACAAAATGTCCCACGTTCCACGTCCGTGTCCCAACGTGGAACATTTTGTGATGATGACATTTTAGGCGATGCAATAACAAATTAGGTGGCTACTATCTTGTTATATTTTTCTCACAAAAAAACATGTACTGAAATAGTTTTTTTTTTCATATGCTCACCAAAACATGCTAAAGAATAAAATAGCTAAACATTAAATTACAAATAGGTAATTTAAATCATCCTCCCTCAATTTATAGCCCTCAGAATTTGCAAGTTGAAGTGGCAATGGGTAGGCCATATAGTTTGCAGAACCGACAACCGCTGGGGAATAAAGGTACTCTAATGGCGACCACGAATAAGCAAGCGAAGTGTAGAGAGGCCCCCCACACGATGGACAGACGACATTGTAGCCATCGCAGAAGTCGGTGGATGGAGGTCGCACAAGATCGCTTGTCGTGGCGCTCTTTGGGGGAGGCCTATGTTCAGCAGTGGACTTCTTAAGGTTGACATGATGATGAGGAGCCCCAATTTGGGCGACAAAAATTCTCACGGATAGAGCGGACGAGTTGCGTTTGTAAAAATATTTTGAAGTATTCTGAAATAAACTGTCCATATTGTGTGGTGAAAAATGCGTTTGGGATACGAACTGTTGCCAAAGCTTCTAGTAACTCAATACAGCGGACTATTTTATTTACAAAAAAAATAAGAAATTTATGTGTGATACACCAACAGTGTGCACAGATTGACCATAAGAAACAATTGCCAATTTTATGACCGCAGTCATAATATTAGATTCCGATGTGCACCTTTTACAGGCGAACAACTATATAACCAAAACTATAAATTTAAAGCACTTTGGTGGAAGGAAAAGTGCTTTGAATACTGTTTGCAATGCCACGCTTAATTGCATTACTGTTTTTTGGCCTAAATAGGTGCAAGCATTCTGGTCACATATCACCTCACCAAACGTTTTGCCAAGTCCCTGTAAATTTGGTGACCTAGTGGTCACCAAATGCCCCCCATGGACTCTACCCCAAACGGCACAAAAATACTCAGCTATATCTTCTCATCTAACCTTCTTAATAATTTTTTCTTTGTTACAGGTGCATTCAGTAACGAAAACGTCGGAGAAGTCGGTATTAGCGGAGATATCGATCCTGACGAATGTCACCGACAATCAAGCCCAGTACCGATGTGAAGCGACGAACAGCGCCACTGAGATACCGCTGTTTGAAACTGTCACTTTAAACGTCCATTGTGAGTATTACCTTTCTTCATCTCTATTAGAACCAACTTGAATCCAAAGCCAAGGTAGCTGCAAAGAAACTTGGTATTTTGTCTAAGGTTAGGCGGTACTTCACGCCGGGCAGCTTTTGAATCTTTACCAAGCACAGGTCCGATCTTATATGGAGTACTGCTGTCACCTCTGGGACGTTTCTGTCAAGTATCAGCTCGAGGATTTGGATTCAATTGAGAGACGTGCTATGAGGCTCATTGGAGATGAAACTCTGGTAAAGAGTAAGCTTCAAAATCTGGCGCATCGGCGTGAGGTCGCAAGCCTGTCGGTATTCTACAGATTGCACTATGGAGAGTGCACAAGAACTGCACAATCTGATTCCCCCATCACCTTTACATTACCGTACGACTAGACGATCGGCAAAGCGCCACCCTTTTATGGTTGAAATACCTCGCACAAAAACGAAGCGTTACGCTTCTTCATTTATTATAAGAACTGCAAAGGAGTGGAATGCCCTGCCCTCGTCAGAGTTTCCGGTAAAATATAACCCAGGTGTGTTCAAGTCAAGAGTGAATAGGTATCTATTAGGCAAGCGTGCTACACCTTCGACCACATCACCGCTTTCCATCAGGTGAGATCGTGGCCAAACTGTTGCACAGACCGTGATAAAAAAATAATTATGTATTGATAGATAGATATCAACTTAAGTAGTGCAATCGGCGGCCTTATCGCTAAGCAACGAAGTTTTCCAGACTACCGTAGGCTAGATAGAAACACGTGATCATATAATAAAAGGTAGTTGTAGGCAACGTATTAGTAAAATACTAGAAAAAGATAACAAAGTAATAAAACATTTTTTCAAATTCAAAAGCGCGTAGTTGGAGACAACGCACGCCTTTCAAGCCGCTGACACCCGCTACTTCAGTCTTCTCGTGACCACGATGACGAGGTCAATAAAAAATAAGTTTTCAGCATGATTAAGTCCCGTTTAAATATTTAACTATGTTCGAATCGCGAAAGTATAAAAAAAACATCAAAATCGGTTCATTAGTTTTGTTGCTACAATCCCCCCCCCCTCTCCCTCCGCCCCGCTATTATAGCAAAGAACCATATCGATCACATCAGCAAATAAAAAAAACGCACCAAAATCGGTCCATTCGTTGGGGAGCTACGATGCCACAGACAGAAACACGGATACATACGCTGATACAACATACAGTAATACATCCATACACACCCTAAACATGTAACACCCCTCTCTTTTGGAGTTTTAAAATGAATTTTAACAAAAGATGAAATACAAGATAGATATAGATTAGTCAAGATAATACTAATAAATATTATGTAAACAGAAAATACTGCTAAACAACCTATTTAACATATAATCTATCTAATCAGCCCGTAACCACTTACTTCTGAGTGTAGGTCTCCTCTTGTTCACGAAAATTTATCCGGTCCTGTAGTAGTCTCATACATTGTCCTCCAGCGTACTTTATAATGTCATCAGACTATTGGCTTGCGGTCTACCTTGAGGTCTCATCCCAATTCTTGGATACCATTCGGTGATTTGATTCACCTGTTCTCATACCGTCTTGCCAAATGTCCTGCCCATTTCCACTAAATAAAGATAAATAGAAGAAGATTAATACAAGTTATAGTAGGTAATGCTGTCCTTGAGTAGCAAAGTTTTTTTTTTTTTTTTTTTTTATTTTGTCCTCTATCTTCCTCAGTTGATCTTGAAAGGTCTTTATAGCCGTGAAAATTCGTTGTTGTGACACTGGAAAATGCAATGTCCAATGCTGTTAATATAATGGTATTGCTTCTTTCCTTTTTAAAACAACACAAAGGCCGGGTAATATGTTTATCAGCTTATGTATGTATGTATGTATGTGTGTTCCTTTGTGGCACTATATAGACCAAACGAGTGGACAGATTTTGATGATTCTTACGTCAATCGAGTCGTCTTAATCTTGCAAGTGCTACTACAGACATGACAGTAATCAAAATTCAATATGGCGACAACCAGACGCCATATCGTAAAAAGAGAAAACTGAACGAACTATGTGAAGTGGGGTATCATTGAATAGGTATTTGAAAATCATCTTTAGGTTTCTGTTGAAATTTTTCATTTAGAATGACCATTTAGGATATATTACGATTTAAAGTTAGTTAGCAACTATTCTCACTTAAATTTTTGCCTCTTTTTAGTTTTATTCGCAATCGGTTTTTTGTGAAGGTGCTTGACCATGCTTGTGTTATTAGGAAATTAAATGCTTTTTTTATTTTCCTTAAACTACACCTAGTATAAACAATAATGAAACATGCCCCTTATCTTGTTTATTATCTTTTTCAACAGTCGCACCAGAAACAGTGAAGGTGCGAGCGGACCCAGGCGAGCTGAAGCCGGGAATCGAAGCCACACTCAAGTGCGACGCTGCCTCCAGCAACCCACCCGCCGTGCTGTCGTGGTGGCGCGACGGGATACCTGTCCAAGGTAACGGTAAAGATGATCATATAAATAGAGATGCTCTAGAAGAAAGAAAACAACCTTAATTTAAAAAAATATGATAAAAGAAGTGCTTTGATTTGATTGATCTTTTGCCATCCATCCAAACTGGGTTCGATCCTCTGTTATAAGGTCCTCCATACCTAAGTTTTTATTAAGCCATGTACATTTTTGCCATCGCTCCGTGCTTCGGAGGGCACGTAAAGTAGTCGGTCCCTGTTAGTTAATTAATTATAGATAGCAGTCGTTAAACCACTTTACGAGACGGTCTAACGCACATAAACCAGACTAGCTGTGCCCGCGGCTTTGCCCGCGTGGTTATTTCATTTAAAAGTAGCACATACGTGTTATTCCAGGACCAAACACTACGTTTAAAAATTCGTTAAAATTCGTTTAGCCGTAAAATCTTTTTTTATCGATTGCTCGGCATCTAACTATCGGTTTAAGATACCAAGAACCCCAGTTTTTAATTCAAACCCCAAAGCTATCCAACAGTGAGAACCGCATCGCAATCTGTCCAGTAGTTTTTACGTGATACGCGAACAAACATACAGTCAAACAAACAGACACCATTAAAAAAATGTTATATTATTGTTCTGTACCTTATTTTAAGTACCCTAGAGCATTTTTTAATTATCTCTGTACAAACTTTTTCGTTCTTATGTGGCCTGAACTTAATAGATCGATGGTGATTCACAACAAGGAATCCCTCTGTCAACAAACTAAGCACTCATTTTCGTCACCAGGTCTCCCAATGCAGCAAAAGAAGGGACTCCACGGCGGGACCGTGTCCGCAATAGAACTGAAACTGAACATAACGAAAGACCTGAACGGCGCGGTGTACACCTGCCAGGCCACTAACGAAGCCCTGGAAAGAAGCGTCAACGACGCGCTGGCGCTCAAAGTGCTATGTAAGTAACAACTTGCTTAAGAGGTTGCTTTTTCACATTCTTTACAATCGCGTCTTTTTGGCGTCTGTGTTGGCCAGTTCAATTTTCGAATAAATTCTCTTTACAATAACCGTATCTATGCTAAGAGTTATACGAAATTTATCGTTCCAAATTCAAATCACATTATATTCCTTGGGAGTTTCATATTACTTCCCCTTGGGATATAATGACTTGCTTTAAGTTGAGGTTGCGTGTAATTGGACATTGTCGAGCAGGGGTATTAAAAATGTACTCCCATATTAAGTAAAGTTGCTTCATTAATTAACTAAGCCTATACATGTTCGTTTTTAAAAGTTAAAAGTTTTCAGCAGTTAAGGTGCTTATAAGTCATTGAAAAATTTATAAACCGATATAAATTATTTTTTGCGATTAATTAATTGCGCTAGTATGTCTTCATTTTTTGAATATTACAAATATTTTTAAGCACCTGTTCTGTAATTAGTAGCCGTTTTTTGCTCTCTTTAATCACAAAAAGCATTATTTGAATGCTATTGTTAAATCTTAACAACAATTTGTATTGTTCTGGCAGACGCGCCAATATTCGACGAGGCTACTCCATACACGACTGTAGGCGTTGAGAACGAGCCTCTGATCATCGTGCTGCGAGCTGACGGCAACCCTGGCGGCATCAGCTACACGTGGACCAAGGACGGCCTTCCGATCACACAGTCTTCTTACAGCAGTTCCAGTAAGTATGATATGTTACAGTAAAAACTATATGTTACGGTAAAAACGATAAGTTACAGTAAAACCGGCATGTTACAGTAAAACCCAGTTTTTAGTAAGAACGCGTTCTTGAATTTAACAGCCATATTTTTAATGACTTCAAAAAACATCACACACCCACCTTATTACTTGAGATATTCTTATTATTACCCGACTACAGCAAAGCAAGGAAAGGGTAATGAGTTTACCTAACAGTCTATGTATATATGTATGTATGTGTCTATGTATGTGGTTATGTGGATGTTCCACCATAGCGTTGCCCCTTTTTTTTCGTTTTTGACAAGCGAAGTGTCAGTCGATTCGTCTTCAGGTACAGGTCATAGGCAACGACAGTAAGAAATGTCACATAAGCTTTATTTTTTTACCTGTTTACGGCAAGGCAAAGGAAGGGATGATTCAAAGAATTATTCTAATAAATAATTATTACAGATGACAGAATAATATCTGAAGGCAGTATGCTGAACATGACAAAACTGACGCGTCATGACGCTGGCGTCTACACTTGCGAGGCAACCAACTCCCAGGGGGCTGCCGTGGCTAACATCACTATAAACGTTCATTGTAAGTATGAATACAAAACTGACGCGTCATGACGCTGGCGTCTACACTTGCGAGGCAACCAAATCCCAGGGGGCTGCCGTGGCTAACATCACTATAAATGTTCATTGTAAGTATGAATACAAAACTGACGCGTCATGACGCTGGCATCTACACTTTGCGTGGCAACCAATTCGCAGGGGGCTGCCATTGCAAAAACCACCATAAATGTTCATTGTAAGTATAATAAATATACTAGCAAACTTTGGTCACATAGTGGTCAAGTCGACGTAATTTATTTAGCATACGTATAAAAGAAATGTAAACGTTTCATCATCAGCTTATTTGTAACTAGTTCGTGATATTTTATTAGGAAAACAAACAGTGATTCGAAACTAAATATTAAACTAAACCTTGGAAATAAGAAAATACTATTATATACACGGAAACAGAACAGAAACAAAAGAAACATTTACAGTGTGTCAATTATACAACCAAATGTATTTTTTCCAATTTTATTGTCTATAGTATGTAGGTTACACTAAACACACACATAATCTGGAATTAAGGTGCATTTACATACTTACTCTAAACAAAATCGGGAAAAAGGGGATATTAATGTCTAAAATTTTGTCATTTTTCAGGATTATTTAGAAAACTCAGAATTAGTAACAAACCTATAATTGCTTTTTTATTCTTATTTTAGATCCAGCATCAATCAAGTCCGTATCACAAAATGGAATAATGAATCCTAAAGAAGATACGGTCTTATCTTGCACAGCAATAGGTAAGTTTATTTTTTGGGTTCCCTAGCCGTATTATTTAAACAAGTCTGCAAATGGCTGTCGTTGTTTATACAGTTTTAGTACAGTATACCTAAATTCATTTTCATAAATAAACTAAGTTTAATGTAATAGGTAAATGTAATAATTAATACTTTTATGTTAATTAATAAGTAATGTAATAATTATTACGTTAATACGTTTACTTCAGGTAAATAAAATAAAAATAATAGAAAAATGTAATAATGAATACGTTTACTTCAGGTAAATCCTAATTATAATATAAATGCAAAAGTGTCTTTGTTACGCTTTCACGCCTTAACTACTCAACCGATCATGATGAAATTTTGCACACAAGTAGTTTTAACCCGATTCAGAAAAAAATAAACAAAAATCTAATGTTATTTTGTATGGGAATTGCCACTTCGATCTCAACGTGACAGGTGTCAAAGTGACAGTTGTCAAAGTGACAGGTGTCAAAGTGGCAGGTCTCAAAGTGACCGGTTTCAAAGTTACAGATGTCCATCCGGGGGGTGAAAAAAGTATTTTTTTTAAAAAAACATGTTTAATGTTGTGATTGGTTTGACAACGTTTGCACGCGGGTGAAGCTGCGGGGCACAGCTAGTTATACATATTATTATTTTTAATTTAATGAAAACCCGACTTGGGCGTTACTTTTTTTAATTTGAAAAGTTTGAGGTCCACTATGGTCTCATATTAATTCCATAAAAATCGGTTCAATAGTTTTTATAAGTAAATATAATTCAAAGTGTTTTTTTCTCAAATACCAAAAAGTCGTTTGTAATGCTTACATTATCTTCCAGGCAATCCTCTAACAGCGGACAACATCAGGTGGGAGCGAAAAGGGTACACCATAGAGCGGGACCAGGTCACCTTCGAGCCTCAGAACCTGACCAGCTTCCTCACCTTCCGGGAACCCACCCGCGCTGATGTGGGCAACTTCCAGTGTGTAGTGGACAACGGTAATTATAAATTTATTTATCGTGCAAAAGATTAACAGCATTTACTACAAAAAGTAAAGCGAAAAGAGAAAAAAATGGTCAAGTGCTCGTTGAAATTGCGTATGGTTCCGTACCATGAATATTTATCTCATAATATTTAGAGATTTACTAAGTTATATTAAGACTTCTTTTAGGTTTCCTGTAAAAACTAAAGAACTAGGCTTTTTAGTTTCGCAGGAAATTTAAGGGAGTGCGGAACGCTCGCGGTCTTGTCTCGCTCTCGCCTTGCACTCCCCTTGAGAAACACCACTGAATGTTATTGAATCTAGTATAGTAGGAATATTTCAACTGTTATACGTGAGATTCCTGTTTATTGCCTTTGAAATTTATAACACCCCTATTTTTGCGTCGGAAACTAAAAAAATAAAGGACTTTCGTCTTCCGAGGCGATGGTTCATGTATTGCCCTAAGGTTACTACACAAAATGTTGGAAAGTAATCGATACAAACATGCAATTCATATTATATATGGTCTGTGTGCAATTCTAATTAACACCGAGTTACATAATAAATGTTATTTATTTTATTACCCGAGGACGGCGAAGGAAAGGAATTAATGAGTTGTTGTAACAGTCTGTTTATGTATGTGGGTATGTGGATGTTCCACCATAGCGTCGCCGCTATTGATCCGATTTTGACAAGCGAGGTGTTAATCGATTCGTCTTCAGGTATAGACATTTTTTACACTACAGTAGTCGGGTTTTAGTTTTTCAACTTATGTCTTGTAAACCTATTTGTTAATATTTCAAAGGTATCGGAGGAGAAAGTAGACAGGATGTCATGTTAGTGGTAAAGTTCAAGCCCGAGATGGACTCTGCTCCCAACTTGGCCAAGTCGGCCTCCAACGTTGGGCAAGTCGGCCGATTGATATGCAAGTAAGTTTTTAAATGGAGTTAGTTTGAATTCTTAGTTTTAATCTCGGCTACAGCAACCATAAGACTTATTTATAATATTTACACTTAATAATAATATAAAGTAACTATAATTCATATAATTAACAGAAACCACATGTGTACGAATAAGATTTTTTAATAGTTTTAAAATGTAAAAATATGTTTTACTTCTCGTGCCCGTAAAGTTATTGTTTATGCTAAGTATAAGCGACTTAAAACTGCACTTTATGCTCTACTGCATAAAAGTGATTCACTCCCTAATTCTCTATAGTCTCTGGCCCGGAGCCTAATGTTTCTTGTAGAAATTAAAAAAAAAAGGTAGCGGGAAAGAAGCTCTCGGCTTTCCTTTGGAGTATTTAAAATGATTGGTTATATATTGAAAAATATATTTTTCGTATCCTCGTATTCGAAGTGTATATCTCGTCTATATAAAACAAGGCATTTTATCTTCAACTTTATATCTACCCTCGCCTACGGCTTGGCCGGATAAATCTCTCGGATAAAGTGGCTTTTTTATGCGCTTGTTGTACAATCTACTTACTATGTTGATCTTTAAAATGAAATAATTTACGATGAAATTTCTATACTAGATGCAAATCAGCACCAGCACCAAACTTCACCTGGTCGAAGAACGGGGCCAAGCTTCCGGTCAACACCTCCACTAAGTATTTCGCTGAATACCACAAACTAGATGCCGTCACATACACATCTATTCTACTTATAAACGACATCACGTCATCAGACTACGGCACCTACGAATGTGGGGCGAGGAATGACCTGGGATTCTCTACTACGTCAGTTAAATTGGATATCACTACCGCTCCTGGTAAGTTTTTTGCTAGGTATTTGTAAATTTTTTGCTTATAATTTAAGCCTTTCTAATGTTCAATTAAAACGTTCTAGATTTTTATCTATTACATCCTATTTTTTATCTAAGTCATTCTAATATTAACTCAAATTGTTCTAAATTTTACCCAAGCCAGGATGGATTTTTACCGAATCTATCCTAATTATTATTATAGCTATTTACTTTTCAACCAAATTCTTCTATAAGTTACCATTTTTACCAAGCTGTCCTTATTTTTACCTAAGCCATCTTAATTTTTACTTAAGCTCAATTTCGACCTAAGCCATCGTAAACATCCTAGTTTTTAATCTAATACATCCTATTTTTTACCCAGATCATCGAAATTTTACATAAGCCATCCTATTATTTACAGAACCTATCGTTATTATTACCATAACCATTCTATTTTTTCCCAAGTTCTTCTATTGTTACCAGAGCCATCCAATTTTTTTCCTAAGTCATCTTAATTTTTACTTATGACAGCGCAATTATAACCTAAGCCATCGTAAACATCCTAGATTTGTATCTAATGCATCCTATTTTTCACCCAAGTCATTCTAATTTTAACTCAATACGTTCAAAAATTTTACCAAATCATCGTAATTATACCCAAGCCATCCTATTTTTTTACCGAATCTATCGTAATCATTAACATAACCTTTCTAATTTTTACCCAAGTTATTCTATGTGATACCAGAGCCATCCTTATTTTTACCTAAGCCAGCTTAATTTTTTATAAGGTTTTTTAATATTTTACCTGTCATCCTTGTTTATCTTAAAGCCATCCTAATTCTTAAACAACCCTACTGAGAATTCAACTTAAGGAGTTCGACTAATACGACTCGGCTAAACTTTGCCCGCGATTGCTTAAGTCATGATTCAAAACCGTCATGGTGCATCATTATTCCAGATCAAGTGATATCACTAGCAGTGACCAACGTTACTCATAACACTGTGACGCTGCAGTGGACCCCAGGGTTCGATGGAGGCCTGTTCTCTTGGTTCAGGATACGATACAGGTAAGCACATATTTCAGGATTTTCTACTCGTAATTTAATGGGTCTAGAAGTATCGCTGCAAGCTTCAAGATTGCCTATTGTATTCTACCGTATTACTATATGTCTGTCAAATGAGGTAGTCTGCTCTAGTGTCAGAAAGACAGGTTGCACATAATAAAAAATAGTACAAGCCCAAGGGACTCTGACATGGCTAATCGACTGTTCACTATTTTTATCAACAGGTATCGACGGCTGGGGTCGGCGGTGGATGAATTGTACATGCAAACGCAATTCCAAAATCATTTGATCTGATAATTTTCTAAAGGAAAAATCATTTTTTGATTATTTATCATAAATTGTTCGGATTCGGATATTTTTATCTAGGTTCCCAATTGAACTTTTTGTAAAAATTGCTACCTTAAAGAAAATATTGCAAATATTGCATTTTGCATATTTTCACAACAAACATACAATTCGCTTATCTACATTTCGTTTCAGGTAAGAATTTTCGAAATAAAACAGTTGGGAACTTAGATAAATACTATCCGAATCCGAATAATATCATAATTTGTTGGAAATACGAGAATGCTTCAATTCCGAATGATTTTGGAATACGTTTGAATTTAGCCAGACACTTAACGTGCCCTTCCAAGCACGGAGCATTGACAAATTCGCATATATTAAAACTAATTCGTTCTGGGTCGAGAATTGAACCTGGTTTTGTAACATAACGTAGCTCACATATTACCACTAAGATACCACGAGATTATTCAGCAGAGGAAGTCATCGACATAGCTCAAAATAATTAGCAAACCGAAGTGGAAATGCGCTGTTCACGCGACTCGGCAAACGTAGTGTAGAATGCCCTCCGGCCAGATGGAGCGACGATCTAAAAGAGCGAAGATCGGGCTCAGTGGCGCGCATAACGAGAGGCCTAAATCCAGCAGTGATCTAATGCACGCTGTTGATGATGATGATAATATTACGATCTGCTTTGTACCATACCATTGATAGTAAAAGTTATCCTTCTAACATTCTATATTGAATTACAGAAAAATCTACGACGAATCCTATAAATACGAAGATGTAGTACCCAAAAACGCTACAACTTTCACCATAGGAGGCCTAGAGCGTAGCACTGACTACGTCTTCTCAGTTATGGCCATCAACAAAATAGGACAGAGCAAGTACCGGCCTGATGATACTAAAACTACTACGCTGAGTGAGTATAATCATTAACTATTTAATTAAGCCTACAGGCCTTTGTATAATGGAAAATTATTTCAAAAAAAGGTCCTGAGAGAGGCCGTCGTGGTGCACTTAAATCTAGTACTTTCTCCAACTGTAAATTGTAGAAAGTACTGTAGTCGCAGCGGAAGTGTCTCGGAAGTTATCTGCTAGTCGCTGCGCAAACTGCTATTTTTCAGGCGCAATCCTAATGTTGAAGGTGAAGACAGCATTGTATAACTGCCTCGCTCTTACTTTATGCTGTTTTATTCCCACAGCAGTACCTGAGCAATCGTTCACAGAGCCTAACTTCACAAACATGATTGGCTGCGACTACTGTACTCACTATTACTATTTATCGGGCTCAGTGGCGTTCTTTGACAGTGGTCTATGTCCGCAGTGGAATGAAACTTGCTGATTATGATAATGATGATGATGATCATCATTACTATCTGATATTTAGTATTGATCATGTATTTTATTTGTGATTTTGAAGTTAATATAATTAGCGTTTACAATTATATTATAATTTTAGCAATCTTGACAGTTTAATATCTTAAACACAAATGTACTTACTTTACTGACCCAGTAAGTACCTTATTCAGTGAGTACTTTTATCAACTCAACATTGTGATGAGTACTTATAATATTTCATATTTTACCATGGAGGTGGCTTTTAAGACTAAGAGAGATTGTAAAGCGCCCCACTACTTCCTACACTACGTGTACACTTAACCAAGTACAGCAAGTAGTCCTTCCTAAAAAAAAAAAAAAAAAAACTTAGCAGACCTAATATCCACAAGAATAATTCGATTGATGGGATCTATTTTCACTGGGCAAGCAACTCCATTACGAATTAAACGTAATATTATAAATCAGAGAAGTGTAGCCACTAACGTAAACAGGCCAATCAGAGATTAGAGTTTTAAAAATGAATACTCTCTTATCGAGCGGAAAACTGAGTATTAGCGATGCAGAACTACATTAGAATGATAGTCTAAACAAAACATAATAAAATGCATAAAAACGGATTAGCACCTACCTAGCACGGATCTATAATTATTTAGAAGTGTGTATATATGTTTGTTACTCCTTCACGCTTAATCAGCTATACCTATTTGGATTTTTGGTACCAGGACAGCTTATATCCTGGATTAACACTACTCATAATCATTCATCATCATAATGGATATATAAAAAAATATAATTTCAAAAAATAATGTAATTGCCTGATTTCACGCTGCCGTAGACTTACACCCTTCATCAGTACAGTCAAGTTCAGAAGAGTACAACTCCTACAACGTCCCTGGAGTGTTCATCATAACAGGGACTATTGTTGGCACTGCACTTATCTTACTGAATGTACTGTTGATCGGGTTCTGTCTTCATCGGAGGACTAATAAGAGGATTCGAGGTTTGATGTAGTTGATGTTTACATTTTTGGTTGGACGCTGAGTATATTTAGCTGTTGTCATTGTTTTGTATCTATTCAGTGTTAGTTGTATATGTGTATGTGGGTTATATATAAGTGTTTGTTTGTGTTTTATTTTTAGTCCCAGTTATTATTCTCTGTTTTCGGGATGTTTTTCTTTGCGCGTCATCGTGCTTGAGTGGAATAGATATCTCAGTGATTTTCTCATTGTTATCGGCATGGTGAAAAGGACTCGCTCACAGATAGTACTTGCGTACAGAGATTGTGAAACTGGGGCATGATGTATAAATGCATTTAAGTTTGATGTGAATTTGAGAATATAACCAGTGGTCTTCCAAAATCCTAATGATATGGAAATAGAAAATGAATAGAAGAAAAGTCAAACGGTAAATTGCAAATAAACCGTGAGATATAAAAACAAAATAATGTTCCATTTGACTAATTTGCCTTTCCTTACTACAACTTGAAGAAAACCATTAAAACATTTGAAGAACTCTGTAAATGAACAAAGTAAAATTCTGGCACAAGCATTAAAAGCAACTAGACCATTGTGCTCAATCTTATTCAATCTCGGGCCGTACATGAAAGAGATTCATACATGAAGCGTACCGCATTATTGAAATTGCCAGCGCTACCTCATACGACAAACAAACATTATTGAAATGGATATGTAGGTAAACTGTTGGAGAAAAAAAATCAAAATTGCCTCTTTGATATTTCGTTGTTTTCCATTTATGTCACGAAATATAAAAACAAGTAAAAGTGTACACCATAACCGCTGTCGCCAAACTAAAATAAATGAAATAAAGTCCTATTCTGCAGTACTAACAAACCCTTCTTGTAATTGGATGTGTATTATTGAAACCATTTAAACTTATGAATCAAATATTAAAATAATGCGTTAACGACTGCTTCATAGAGCCAATTTTATTTTTATGTACGAAATATTTGTATTCAAGTTATGATTTCCTGTGCATAACTGTGGCACAGGTCCTCCGCAGACATTGTACTTTTCACATGTTTTTCTATTCCTTGATTTATGTTTAAGTACGTCAAGCATGCAACAAACTTAATGATCAGATACGACAATTGAGTACACAGCCTTAAAAAACTTACGATATTCGCCTCAACTTAGAGCAAAATTCTCTAAATAAATTTTTACTGAATACGGTTGTTAGGTGTTTCCATTTTTTCTAAATCGAGTCTTTTAGCGATTCGTTGATGGGCCAATTTATTTTTTTATTTTGTCTACTTGTATTTCTACTTCCAAGGCCCGAATTAAAAGTATACGCGAGCCGCACATTGAGCGCTCCTGCGCTAAATGAGGCAGTCCTAATGGCCATTCTACTAAGTGTATTGCATTACAGTGGGAGTCAAATTCGTTTTAAGGCTGTTCCTGTTTCAAATTCAATTGCTGGGTTTTAAATGCAATTTTACATTTAGACTACAGTCTGGAACAGTGACTTATTGTATGTTGTGGATTTTGTTTGTAATGAAATTACATGTAAATATTACATACAACATTAACAGAGACGCACAGAAAAGTATAAGAAAACAAGATAAAAGATAAAGATAATTTATTTGTGAAAACGTGTTACATACAAATGAAGCAAGCAAGGTGTTAAAAAAGAAGACCTATATGTTTTGCCTAACGAGGCGTACAAATTGTCAAAAAAATATTTAGCATAAGAAGTAAAATAAAGCAAATAAATAATACAATCAAAGAGAAATATAATTTAGCAATGATAATCATCAATATTAAATAAAAAACAAGAAAAAAAAAGCACATATGATGAGGTTTGTCATAATAATTATTAAACTTCTTACAATCAAAAACCTGACTAGCTTCACTCTCCTGTACTTTTTCCTTACATTTCTTGTCTTTCCACGGGTTTATTTCAGGGGCAAATGTAGCCTATGGATCGAATTAAGCAAAACCCTTAGCAAAATTTAATGACACAAATAAATAGACTAAGTAGTAAGTAGTGAATTAATGTATGACACAAATAATTCACTACTTCACTTTATGACCCTCGTCATGTTCTATTCTCAAATTCACACGTTTATACCATAGACGATTGCCAATTATTTTTAATTTGCTAACCTGTTTTTATTTTTTTCCCTCCCAAAGCTTCGTCAGAAGTAGGCGAGCTGAATGTAGTGAGCACAGAATACGTAGAAACTGCAGACATGTCCAAATCCGTCATAGTATATGTGTCAGTCACTGGTGCTGTACTGGTTTTGATAAACGCCGCTTTAGTAGCTTGTTTTGTTTTAAAACGACGGGCGAGAAGGCTGAAAGGTAAGCTTTGTTGTATTTTTAAAATATTTTTCTTAAATTTGAAAAATTTATTTATATTTTTTTTATATACTCGTACCAGGGGCTGTAACTTATATGCAACATTTTTAAAATCAATCTCTTATAAATCATTCAGTTTTCATATATTTTTTCACTTGACCTCCATTTCACTTGCTAAGCTATTTACTCAATTACCTATTATTCATTTAATCACCTTTCATTTCACTTGCTGACGCATTCACTAACATCTATTTCATTTAATCTACGCTCCATTTCATTCCACAAAAAAACCACAAACGCTTCACTCATGCACCTTTTCACTTGTACCTCTTCACTCATCCACTTTCTCACACTCACGTTTTCACTCAACAGAACAAGCGGGCCAGTCTTCCAAATCAGCTGCAATAGAGATGTATGCACCATCGTCGTATAACGACACGATGACAGGGGAAACTCTCAGTTCTGTGTCGGAAAAGTCGGAAACATACTCACAAGATGGTGACGGGCAACCACCGCCAATACCTGAGGTTCCGAGCATGCCTAACAGGCATATGATGAGTCAAGTATGTATACCTAATTATATGTTTAATCTACTCTAATATTATAAAGAGGAAAGATTTGATTTAGTGTATGTTCGTATTTTTGTATGTTTTTTTGTAATTTATGTAATATATGGATAAACTAACAAAGTTTATCCATGCCAAAAGTATATTAAAAAAAAGTACAATATGTGTATCCTAATTTATAATAAACTATTTAAGGTATAAAATAGTTTATTTATACCTAATAAAAGCTCTTGCAGGGTAATGTTTTTAAAATTAAGGTGATGAAATGGTTAATTAAACATTGTTTTTATAGTGTCAAAGCGTTTTTGGAACCGTGACAATGTAATATCAATGTTTAAGTTTTATATTTTTATTTTAATGGCTGTATTTTGACATACTTTTTTTAAAATTCTTTGTTTTTATTTTTTTTGAACACTTTAGTATTATTTCAAAGTACATTACAATAAAAATAAAAGTTATTCACGTAAAATAATACAAAAGTGTACAAAAAACATAAACACCACAAATATTTTTTTAAATTATTAATAATGTATATTTTTTAATAATTTAAAAAATATATATGACATTAAATGATTTTTAAATTTAATAAGAACAGCATTGTAATAGGATGTATTCTTGCAAATAAATGATTGACTTGATTTGAAGCAAATGTAGTTTAACCCTATTACTTATTCTTCCACAGACTGCCGACTACCTCATCGACGAGCAGGGAGTGATTCTGCCCCCTCCACTCGACTATCCGCCCCCGAACTACGCAGTGTACGAGGGGGACCACGCGCGCACCCTGCCGCACCCACACAGACATAAAGACATCAACACGCACGGCACGCTGGGAAGGAGTTCTGGTGAGTGAAGACTGAATAAGTTTCATTGTGCATGGTTCTTGTAGGTGAAACGTAAAGTTTTTTTTTTTTGTTACGGACACCAGTGTGAATGTTAATAAATCGCTTTTCTTATTAAAATATTTTAATCTTCTTATTTTACGTGGAAGTTGCAACCATTGTGGATTGGGTCTGTAAATAAATCCTAGAAGGTTGTTGGTGACTGGACACAACTCTAATATTATAAATGCGAAAACAACTCGGTCTCTCATTCTATTTGTCACCGTTAATCGGCTGAACTGATCTTGCTGAAATTTGGAATAGTGTGAACCCTGGCGAAAAACATATAATACTTACTTTTTCTCGCGATATAGTGTGAGAGAAACCGCGTGCAACAACTAGTATACTATAAAAAAGACACTCACTTTATTGCAGAAACTTTACTGGCCAGAATACAAATTATACATATTCATGTAAAATTGCGGTCTTATTAATAGTAGTAAGTGTAAAGTCATTGCAATTATCACACTGCAATGACAATGTGCCTGAAGTCAAAAGTCTTCCATCAGTGCGTCCTACCAGTCTATCTATCTATATATTTAATCAGCCCGTATCCACCCACTGCTGAGTATAGGCCTCCTCTCGTTCACGCCAGTCTTGCCGGTCCTGTGCTAGCCTCATCCATTGGCCTCCAGCGTACATCACAATGTCATCTGCCATTCTAAGGTTACTCAAGGTTAGTCACAATTTAAGGTCGCTCAGCGAGCTATGGAGAGAGCTTTGCCTGGAGATTTCAAAGACAAGATTCGAAATGAAATGATTCGACAGAGAACCAAAGTAACTGACATAGCTCTAAGGACTAGGGCTCTGTGAGCTGTAGACCTCGCGAGTCTATTTGTTTTTTTTCTTTATTTTCCAACACACCCCCCCCCCCCCCCTCCTCTCACACCCCCGACCTCTTCAAGTTTATGCGTCGTATAAGGGTACAAAAAAGTTTTGTGGCATTTTGAACATTTTTCTAAATGGCTGAATATGCCCCCAAATCTCTGCAAAACAGAAAATTTTCGAAAGACTGAATCGAAAAAAATTACATATAATCATCGAACCTGCTCACAATATTTCACGAGAATCGGTTGAGAAATACGACCTTTAAGGAGAACAGTCGGACATTGGCTGGACATACGAAATCATTTTTGCCCAAGCTGAAACGGAGACACTTTGCTCGCGCTTCGCGCTCACTCGGTCAATAAGTATGCTGATGTAGCAGTGGGTTGGTCACAGTTCCCGAAGAACCGATAACCGTTGGGGTAGACGATTTTCCTAGCTTACGCAAACGTAACATAGAACGCCCTGTGGCCAGGTGGAGTGATGACCTGCGAAAAGCAGCTGGCAAAACTGGATGCAGAGAGCTGAAGACCGAGCTCAGTGGCGTGCATTAGGAGAAGCCTACGTCCAGCAGTGGACAAGTATAGGCTGATGATGATGAGTAATTTTGAGCAGACGTAGCGAATACCATCCTGCGATCGACCTGTATATCTCAATACCTATAAGTTATATTTTACCACGTTGAGTCTCTTTCTTGTCTGCAGTTCCTGGTGGAATCTCGCAACTCAAATTTCGAGCACTTCCCAATTAGCTATCCGTCTGAAACTTTCAGGGTAGCTCACAAACCGATGACAATGCATTCTGAACAAAGAAACGTGTTTTAGACTAGTTTTTAATCTACATTTGCTGGTTGTTTTATTTTTAAAAGTATTATTATAAAAAAAAAAACAACAGGTAAGAGCAACTACGTGCCCGCCCCGAGTCCGATGCCCCCGCTGGACGGGTCCTACTACAACATGTCTTCTGATAGATACTTGTCCTACCCACCGCTCATTGGGGAGTATTTACAACAGGTAAGTTAATCTATCTATAATTATAATAACGCGGTAAATACTAAAACTGTCTGTGCTATGAAGATAATTTAAAAATAAATGGTCGTAACTTAAAATAAGCCACTGAACAAGGATATAACGTTTATAAAAATCGTGTCTGTTTGTTTTTTGTTCGCGTTTCACGTAAAAACTGCTGGATCGATTGCGATGTAGTTTTCACTGTTGGATAGCTTAGGGTGTAACTTAAAAACTTGTGCACTTGGTATCTCAAACCGACGAGTAGAAGTCGAGCAATCGATACAAAACTATTAGACGTCTGAACGAAATTTGATGTTATTGGTACTTTTGATTATTGAGTAGCTAGTATTAAATATATTATTATTAAAGTAACGATGTAAAAATTATAAATAATAATTTAAGTCCTTTTGGACAAAACCATGCATTCTAATGTCATTTTAAATCAAGAAGCAATAAAATCTATACATATAATAAAGCACAAAGTACGAAAAAGTCTGTACAAAGAAGATAATTAAAAATAAAATGGTATAAATGGTACTTAAAATAAGCTTTTTTTTTAAATCGTGTCTGTCTGTTTGTTTGTTTGTTCTATCGGTTAAGTAGTAAACCGATTGCGATGCGGTTTTCACTGTTGGATAGCTTAGGGTATTGACTTAAAAACTAGGGTAATTGGAATCTCAATTTGATGAGAAGAAGCCGAGCAATCAATATAAAACTTTTTGATGGCTGAAGGAATTTTGATTCAATGTTGGTATCTTGGTATTTTAGGTATTAGTACTTAGAAAAGACCACCGGGTGTGAAGCCGCGGGTACAGCTAGTTAAATATAAACTAGGTTAGGTCAACAGGTTCAAACAACTAGGTTTCTACAGGAGACTAGCACAATTTTTTTTTTGAAAAAGGTAGCTTTTTAAACTTTTTATTTCGAAACTCAACACATAAAATATTTTTTCAGTCTCTTTTTATCTTTATTTGACTCATAATAAAGGATTGCCTTGAACGATGTTCACGTTTGTCATTTCCCCCCACAGCAAGCCGGTCGCACCCCCACCCCCCCGCAGCAGTACGGCGCGCAGCCCCTGCCGAAACCGCACATGATTAACGGGGGCATGCCCGGGGGGTCCCCCTCGCATATGGCCAGCCCCCCACATAACTATGGACTTGACAGTAAGCTATAATTGCCTGTGATTCTCCTTATCTTCTTAACTGTGTGTCACTGTAAAAGCTCGTTCAATGATTAATCTTAGGTTTTACTGGAATCATCTTAGGATTTACGATATATTCTTAGGATTTACCGACATGAGTTGGTAAAACGTATTTTTCGGGATTTTACTATTTGAATTGTGTAAATGCTAGGTTTTACTAATGATGTCTGTTAAATGTTGGTTATAGTTTTTTTTTTGCCTTGTATGGTTAAACCCTCAAGGATAACGCGGGAAAGCAGTTACGTAAGAGTTATGTAAATACAAGGTTAGTTGTTAGTTTAGTCTTTTTCAACATTTACCGTGTCTCTGAGAATATGTTATAGTGAATGATATAGTGAATGGTGGTAAAAGTTCGATTTGAACGATGTTCACAGAGCTGTCCGGACTTTTACTATTGTAAATCTTAAGATTTACCGGTTTTGTGTTTTTTTTATTCGGGCTTTTACATTAACATATATTCATCTTTTCCACTTCATAACTGTTTAGAGCCGTCACACTTATTTATAGAGCGTTGGTAGCCAAGCTGTAAACTAGAGCACGTTAGAATCCAATCCAACGATATCGGGTTCGTTCCTCGGCTCTTTTTAATCATCTGCGGGTTTCTATCGGTCCGTGCTTCGCAGGGCACGTTGTCGGTCTTTATTGAAAAATAGCAGTTGTTAAGCCATGTCAAAGCCCATGGCGACCTGACAAACTCTGACGCCACCACTGACTCGACAGCTACGACAAGCAAGAACGACTCAATAGCAAGTCGACACGCAAGTGAAGCATTAAAATATGAGCTATATGTACTCGTAACTTACACTAGCCACATTTTATACAATGTAACAAAAGTAGTGTATTAATCCGCTTTTCGCCTACTCGTCCATAATTTTGTAAAATGTGCATGTCAACCTTACTGACCTACTGCTTTTTTGAAGGCGTACTTAACTCGTAAATATACTATCACTAGCTTCGACCCGTGGTTACACCCGCGTAGAGTATGATGATGAATGATGATGATGATGATGAAAAGTAGATGTTCTAATGTACGGAGTTCTGCATCGCGCACACGAAGTTTTCCGCTCAATAAGAGAGTATTCATTTTTATAACTCTTCTGAGCCTTACTACAGTAAAGTAACTCGCCCAATAGTTTCCCTAGACCGGCAGTCGGCGGGCGGCACGCTTAGGCGTCAGCGTCTCGACAAGATGGCGGTCCCGCCGCCCGACGTCACTGTGCTCCACCCCGGAAACTGCACACAGGTAAAAAAGCACCATCGTCATCATGGGGAGCCATCTTTGTATTGAACTTTAGAGGTCAGTGGGCTGAAATGTGAAAAAAAAACCATGATTTTAAGACAATATTGAATTGAGACACTCTTGCTTCACCTTGCGGAAATCTTTGTAGATAAAATATAACGAGTTCCGGACAAGAGGCCAGTTTGCGAGACAGTTCAGTCACTGGCCTTTCACTGGTCTCTTGTACGAATATATTGAATACACTGAACTGTCCAACTGAACTAATTGCAAACTGGCCCGTGTCCGGAGCGCATTCAATATGTAGCTGGCTTCTGCCAAACAGACTGATGTTACTTAGATAGAGCAATTAGATGGATGACTTAACTCAAACTATAAACCCCTATACTAACTAACCCCTATCTAAATTATAACTTAAAATAAGTATAATTTAAAAAAAAGCATTGACGCCCTATTTTTTTTTAAAGAATATCACTTTTAGTTGGTTATTTTCTAAATTTTTTCCCAAAAAAAATATGTTTTAATGTCTGTTACCCTTTTTACTATTTTAAGTGTTTTTTCTTCTTTTTTTTATTGCTTTGTCATCAATTTGTGAGCTACCCTGAAAGTTTAAGCCGGAAAACTAATCGGAAAGTGCACGAAATTTGAATTGTAAGATTCCAGGACAGACAAAATACATAGATACATACAAGTGAAGTTAAATAGAAGTTTTTAATTAATAAATGCATATAGACAATTTCGAATTGTTGTACATATCATTATTTGGTGGAAGTAAGCTCTGTAGTAAGCTACTATGTTATATTTGATAATTTTTCCAATATCCAGTACTGTCTTAAAACATGGATTTCATTATTATCAAAAAAGTAAATAAAGAAAATGTTTTCGTGTTGAAATGAATCATCTCATCTATATTTACCAAATTCATCAAAAAGGTTTAGTTTCATTTCATTATACATCATTTTTCATTCATCAAATGATTAAATTAGATGAGATATATTCACAATTATTTTTAAATATTATTTATGTTGTGCGATGATTGTGATTGATTTCTAGTGACATATCGGTGTCAATGTTTGGTGCACCAAACCACAACAACACATATATCCATACCAATATATAAAAGTGAAACGTTGTCTGTTTTTTTTTGTTTGTTTGTTTGGGGAGCGCTCACGCGATAACCGCTGGACGGATTTTAATGAAATTTGCAGTGGAGATAGCTTATATATATCCAGGAATAAAACAATACTTTTTATCCCGGAAAATTGAAAGTTTCCACGGGAAGACTGTTTTTTTTTATTACTCTCTGTAAGAAATGGTTGCCATGGAAACGAAATAACAGATATGCCAAAAAACATCAAGAGTGGTGCTATACCTATTAATATCCTAGAAGAACATAGCATGTTTTTTTTCCCGATAAACTGTAGTTTGGGCGATGTCGCGGTGCGGGAAAGCTAGAATATTATGTAACTAGCCATCCCGCCCGCAACTTCGTCCGCATACTATGTTCTTCTAGGATATTAAAAACCAATGCAAAAGTAGGTATAGCAAGGACGCGCTTGTTTTTTTGACAGACTTGTTTATTCGTTTCCATAGCAACCGTTCTTACTGCGAGTACTTAATCAACATTTTTCAGTTTTCCCGTGGAAACTTACCATTTTCTGGGATAAAAAGTATTCTATATTTTATTCCAGGGTATAAGCTATCTCCATTCCAAATTACATCAAAATCCGTCCAGCCGTTATCGCGTGAAAGATCCCGAAACAAACACCCAAACAAACAGACAACGTTTCACGTACATATATTGGTATGGATGTGACCATTCACAAACTCG
Organism: Alsophila aescularia; assembly: GCA_946251855.1. NCBI lineage: Eukaryota > Metazoa > Arthropoda > Insecta > Lepidoptera > Geometridae > Alsophila > Alsophila aescularia. Next base: position 55,443,996 of record OX276373.1, read on the forward strand.
ATCAAATCAATTTCACAACCCTCAGTTATTGCTGTCCCTTTCATTTTTAAAGCAGTTTAAAGTGAGAGCAATAATTATAACCGTGACATTGAACTCGATATTTTTTAAGTATGTATTCAGTCCATGCAACAGAATGTATCTGTAGCACTCAATATGTACTCAGTCCATGCAACAGAATATATCTGTAGCACTCAATATTTACTCAGTCCATGCAACAGAATATATCTGTAGCACTCAATATGAAAATTAAATTACTAATAAAACATAAAACTAGGCATTATTAAATATTTAATGCTATAGAACGATTCTAAATAATGGACTGAATAAATGCATTCTAATTCAATATCACGGTAAAGAGCTGTCAGATTTAATATTTTGCGACATCAGTGTGCACCCCTTGCATGCGTTTTAATTAACTTTACAGAAGTATGAGTTCCATCTGTCATCTGTATTTTAAAGCTTGTTACCATAATTCTAGGATTTCCAAACCAATCTGGATAATTCTTATTTTATTTGAATGTATAATCGCCAATGTAGATAAATGTTTCAGAATTATAATTGTTTAGTTGATTTTTAGTAATACGTTTGAAGACGATGTTTTGAATCAAAGAATTATTATTGTGTCAAAGCCATTTCATAAATTGGATACTACGGTCATCAACTTTTTTTATAGTATTACATTTATTCAAACTAATATTTTTTTGTTACAGCACTCGCAAACCCCTCTACCAAAGCAGCCACAGTCTATCCTAAAGGACCCTTCGCGGCACAAATACGGGAACCAGTACGGAAGTCCCATTTCCTCCAGCACTCCTCAGAACAGTAACTCCAGTCAGATCCTCACTGTACAAAACCTCACCTCAGACGTCCCTCAGTACGGGACGATCAGAAAGGAAAACAAAAAACAAAACGTCACTATAGACGAGTCCTTCAACAAGCGGAGCGAAACACACGTCGTTTAAATCAAAGTGACGTGTCAAAAACGTGTCACAGTGATGTAAGTGTCAAATTAGTGTCAAAACAGTGATGTAAGTGTCAAATTAGTGTCAAATCAGTGACGTGAATGTCAAACCAAAGCGGCATCTGCGTCAAACAAGTGTCGTATCAAATGATGTAGTGTCGAACAAGTGAACTGTAAAAGTGACAATGTTGATAGCATTGTAAATATACGTGGACTAGAGAATTGTAGATAGATTATTAAAATTATTGAATGTGATACAAGCGAGGACTTAGCGAGTGAATGTAGTGCGGTTAGTTAGATTTGACAATTATTAGCCCATATAAGTCATTGTTAAAATTGTTTTTGGGCTATAAGCACAGTTAATATGCAGCGGAGAAACTTTGTTGTGAGAAGATTCAAACTGCTGCTGAACCGTTTGTAAGTAATTCTCTCGGTACAAAATAATAGAAATGTGTGAGTAAAAGAAACAAATGTGGGGTAATTTATTCGCCTATGTACAGGTATAAGACACTAAACAATTATTTGCTGCCCACCGATTTAAACTACCTCTTAAAACTAACTTTTTCAATTGTTCTCCGAGCAATTTTATTTACTCTTTTGTTAAGTAGAGGACATAATAAAAGTAGCTTCTCATTTCGTACTACATATCTGTTTCGAATCAAAATATCCACCATAATCAGGTTAATAAAACTGATACAAAGTGGCGTAAATGTCAAATCCAAGCGTGTGCAGAAATCTAATACGAAGTTTCTCTTCTGTTTACGATGCTGTGCTATAAGTGTGGTTGTATTTGAATTACTGTTCGACTGACTTATCAAAATATTTAGGTGGTACGTCCAAACGACATGACGAAGGTCGAAATGACTTTCCAGTGTCCAAAACTAATTAAGAGTTTTAGGTACTAATTAAATTTTATTATAAATTCTAATTTTATTTCAATTAAATTGTAAGGTTATTGTTGAATTAAATCAATAAAGTTTCAATATACACATGATGTTTAGTAAATAAAAGTAAATAAAAAAGAAAACACTATTTACTAAACATTCTGATAGTCGATTTATATCGTTTGAAACGATTTTATTATTTGTAAATTAATATGATTCCCACGAAGGATCTCTTTTGATTAAGTTTTGAAATTGTATTCTCAATAAGTATAATATAATTATTATTGATACATTTATCAGTGTCTGGCTGAATATGTCACTTTGAAAGGAAAAAAGGAATAAATACAATGAGATAGTTTTTGACAATTAAATGTGAACAATGTCTCATCACATCACTGTTTGAATGTGCCAAACAACCATCGATCTGAAAAACGGCCTTGTTTGTTTATTTGCAACAACTTGACTGGTAAAATTAAACTGTAATTATTTAACATGAATTCCAAAATTACAACAAGCGGCCGGGATAGGAGGCGTCAGGCGATCCTTCACTGAAGGTAATCTGTAATTATTTAACATGAAGGCCAAAATTATAACAAGCGCCGGGATAGTAGGCGAACTTTCGCTGAAGGTCTTCTGTAATTATTTGACATGAAGGCCAAAAATATAACAAGCGGCCGGGATAGGAGGCGATCTTTCGCTGAAGGTCTTTCATGTGTTTCATATTTGAGTTTAACCATCATTCATACCTATATAACCTATATTAGTCCACTGCTGGACATAGGCCTCTCCCAAGGTGCGTCACTGAGCCCGATCTTCGGCTCTTCTCTTCTAATTACATATTTACCTCCCGCATCCTATGTAACTCCATCTTCACCGGAGTCTTTTCCTTTTTTCAATTGTCACATCGCCGTCTCTTCTAAGCTGACGTCCGGTCGCTCATCAGTACTGTGACGTCGCTCTATAATCCTCACAAACAGATTCTGGTCTAGGAGCATGCGAAGCGTATAATTGTCCGTAAAAATCCTCGCCCTTCTCGGTTATAACCAAAGAAGAAAAATAATATACCATGGTCAGATACCGTTTATAACATTAATAGCAACAATGACAGCGACAATAGTGCAACGGCAGTGGTGTTAGCGAAAATGTTAGTATAAAAAGTAAAGTGACATTAGGACATTTGCTTGCATTCGATTTTGGTATTATAAAAGTAAACGTTATTTTCGTTAGCGAATTAACGCTAGCGTTTTGACTAATATTATGACCGTTATACAATGATTTTTGTAGGTTTATGACGCTGATGTTGGAGATGTTTATGACGCTGATGTTGGAGATGTTTATGACGCTGATGTTAGAGATGTTTATGATGGTAAACCTAGAGCACTGGCTCTCATAGCTCCTTTAATACTTCCAAAGTGAGCATTTTTTGCAGACACTTGAGGCTTGTTTTTATCAAAATTTATTGGGAAAATTTTAAATTTACCCCGACGATTAATCGTCACTCGTTTTTTGAATTGATCTTCAAAAACGTAATTGTTATAAGTATCATGCATAGTGCTTGTTGCAGTGAAACTTTACAAGGAAGAAACAAGTGTATGCAACGATATTTTCAAATATATTATGATAAACAATAGTAGTTATGGTTTTCTTAAGAAAGGTGAAAATTAAAATAGGTATAATATTTTATGGTGACATTCGTTTTAAAGTACAGTCTTACGGGAGGTGTAGCACTTATCACGTAAACAGAATGCAAAAATTTTAAATCTTTCTAGTATTATGTGGCAACGACTCATTTTTGTCTCAACTTTCACTTTTACAAACAGCACAACACTTGTAACATTATACTTGTAAGTTTTATTGTAACGGCCACATTGCTCAATTTAAAAAATAGTGAAGTGTCAAATTGTCGCCAATTTATTTAAAAATATATGTAAATCATTAGTAAAAACATTATATATATCCCATATATTATTTTGTCTAAAAATGGACGGATATGTGTCAAATCTACGTTATTAAAATCACAATCGATCGTCATGGTAATAAAATAATAAGATAACATAGGTCAATTGGTCTTTTTGTACCGTAATATTAAAAAGTTTTTTTTACATAATAGTAGATTGATATTATTACAGAGTCGTCCGATTATAATACAATATACGTATTTTAATTGAGTGAATTATCTCTTTTACAACAATATAAAAATAAATGAGTATTTTTTTTATTATTTTAAATTTAGTACTTATGTTGAGTTTAAACCTCATTGAAATATACTTCCCAACATTTTAAATTGTAGTATTTTTGTAGGTTTATGACGCTGATGTTGGAGATGTTTATGACACTGATGTTGGAGATGTTTATCTTCTTATTTCTTTGGATTACAGTTTAATCGGACGACTACACTAAATAAAATAATTTCTCAACATTTTCATAATAAAACAATGTAAATAAAATAATAATACTCAAAGTCGCGAACTGACAATAACTTTAAGTTAATTTTAATTTGTATTTCCCGCTTGTACTCAATGTAAATAAATTACTGTAATTTCTATAACTTTAGCTTTTCTACTCCAAAATTTAATCGGAATAAAACACAGATACCAAAGTTTTATTAATTTAATTTTTTAAGTTATTTAGCTTAACTTAATTTTTATTTTTCCTATTGATTATTTCGATATTGTAACAATTTTTCTGATTTATTGAAATAAATGAATATTGACTGATTTTTAATTAATATGGCGATTGTAAAAAACTTTGTTTTCTAAATTTAAAATCCATCCATTGAATGAAATACGATTTTATATATACAAAGAAATATATTGTTACATTTCGAATTAAATAAAAAATCTAATAATACATGTTTTGTTTTATTTTTATTCCTTTTTTACCTATTTTGATTTAAAGTCTAATTAATACGACATATCACTTCACAAACTAGCCTTTTTTAAGAGCTGACGAAGTGCCAAAGTAGGGGTTCGCATTATTTAATTGTGCTAAGTTAAGACTTAATAATTAAAATCATTGTAGCCGTGTTATACGTCCTTCTACATTACATAATAAATTAAGTTTAAGTAATTATTAAAAAACCGTGCCTTATATACTTTAATGCCATTTTGAGATCACTTAAAATATTTGCCAAAATAGGATTAAAAAAGGGCGGATCTAAAGAAGAGTCGGTTGTAAATTTTAGAACTTAATGTCATTTCTTCATAACTTACTTATTATCTAATTTTTTTTGCTATTCCCTTGTCTAAAAACGTATTAAGTAAACGTAATTTTAAACGTAAGAGTGAAAATTATTTACCTACATATTTAAAAATAATTAATTAATATTTGTTTCAGGGCAGTCGATAATAATTGTTTGCAAATGAATACAAAGTTTATTCGTTACCACAAATTGCGTTCAATTTAAAAAAAAAACCTAAAGCAAAATTAGTTTATTCAAACAATTATTGATATTGCATTATTTTGTAATTATTAAAATATTGTTACATATTAGTAATCATTATTGTTTTCCTGAGCCTATTTTGATCGTTGTATATTTCAAAAACATGAGCTTGTTATACTGGACGTGAATGAAATCTCGACATTAAGGCATGTGTTCAGTATTTTATAATTTTAGCTCGTAATGCTTTTAGAAAATTCCCATTAAATTCAAATAAAAATATATTTGTAACAGTGGCACCCAAATCAACACTTGTGTCATTTTCATAAGCAGCTGAACTTGACATTAAAAGCTAAACAAAAAAGAGTAAAAATAATTGAAAAACTTTAATTAAATTTTCCTAATACATTATAAACGGGTGTCAATTTTATTTCTATCACAGGGAATTAATAGCAAAACTTAATATCTATAAAAAATACTATCATTTTCGCGCTATTCGGACGGACCGATTGTCGTAACAGCCCGTTGCGTGCACGCTGATATGGACAATATTTCAATGGGTTTTTGTTCGATATTTGCAAAACCTGCATCCAGCTTGGCACCTTTAACTTCTAAATATGAAGAAAAAACCAGTTGGGGCTGTGTCAGGGCGCACGGCCGTTTGTTTGTTCTGAAACATCTACGCCACGCCACTTATAAATCGCGAGTTATATCGAATTAAAGATCACAAATATATTCATTTTGCTTATTATGCTCTGTGCGTCCTGCTATAGAGTTATAAAAGTGAGAAGATATCGACCTTCATTTTACAATTCACTTTTTAGTCTCTTAAGCATCGTAGTGATTTTATAGACAGTTGAAAGTTGTTCAATATATACTGAACATGTGTTTCAACGCCGTGGTTTTACACCCATAGAGTTAAGTGCTATTTGTATGTTCAAAACATAATTATAGTCAATACGATTATTAAAACATATAAAAAGTAAATGTTTAAATTCTTGATTAAAATGTGGTCCTAATTATAATAATAAATTTTAATTAATAAAATAAAATTCCAAACAGCCATTGTTTTCAACGCTACAGGTAGCGATATTTTAATTATCGAGTAAAAAAGTGTTCAATTTAGTTAGCTCATTAATAATTATAAATTAGTAGTTTTTTTTAAATAATATTAAAGGTTAATAAGTATGTCATTGACTGAATAAGCGACGATGACTGTCAATGTGTTAACATTTTTTGTAGACAATTGTTAAAACTTTTATGTTGCGTTGATCGCAGCCGATTTTTAAATTGAAACAAAAAGTATTATTTGATTGCGATACGCGTTTTTTTCCCTGCGATTGACGTCTAAATTTCGAATTTATTTAACATGCTCAATTATTAGTTACTTCATATATTGACTTCATTATCAATTTCATCTTCAAACCAGCCATTGTAAATTACATTTAATAAATAACCATTAAGATTGTAAAAAATGTTCTTAAATTCGAATGTGACTTTGATATTAACGCTCAGGATTGTGTAATCAGCATAAATAAAATTAAAGCATATATGTTAAAAAATAAATAGTCTTTTTTATTAAGAACCCTTTAAAAAAAAGAACCCTTATTCATCGAAGTTATCTGAATCTCGACAAAAACCCTTAAAAAATTGAGTTCGTTTATTAAGGAGATCAACACACAAATTTCATCTTTATTTATTACTAGCTGTGCCCGCGGCTTTGCCCGCGTGGTCATTTATCTGGGTTAAAAGTAGCATTTGTGTTATTCCACGACTAAAAGTACTTACCTACCTATAACAAGTTGAATTGCCCCACATTCACATTGAAGAGTAGGTAATGTTAAAAAGCTTCTGTACCAATCTATTTAATTGTACATCTATAGGAAAATTCGTTATGTATTGTCACCGGAGGTCCCCGAGGGTTGGTCACTGGCTCAAGGGTATTACTGCAGATGACAATGTATTTACAGGAACTGAATCTAAGTCGATGAAAGCTGCTGCTTCTTGAAGCTCAGAACCACGCAAATCGTTTTATTTGCGTGGTTCTGAGCTTCAAGAAGACGATACTGGACAACTGTATGAATTTATTTCAATTGTAGACCTGTTTATCTACACTAATATTAAAAAGAGGGAAGACTAGATTTTTTGTATATTTGTAATGGATAATCTCAAAAAATACTGAACCGATTTAAAAAATCTTTTACCCATAGAAAGCGAATGTAGCTTTCTATAGGCGAGTATAGGAGAGTTATATCAGCGAGTAACATGATAGATAATTTTATTGATTGTTTAATTTACCAAAAACTGTTTAAATTTTACATTATAAAAACAATATAGCGATCTTGCGATTTTTCCTGCTACTCGTAAATTATAATAAATGCGAAAATGTGTAGGTATGTGTGTTTGTATGTTCATTGTTATCAAATAGCGATGCTTAACAGACCCTTACAGATTAAGATGAAATTTGGTACAAAGACACCAAATTGCATCAGAATCTGTAAGTATTTTTATCCTATAAGTCAAATAGAATACTTTTCATTATAATCATCATCATCCCCCGATGGCGATTGACACCAACGAGGGAGATGCCGCGGGGCGCAGCTAGTAATGATTTAATGGACTTAAAACTTTAGATACGGTTCTGTTTGGTGTTTCAGATATTATAACAAAGATATTTTGAGATCTCTGTAGAACTTAAATTGACGAATGAGGTATAAAAAAGGGTCTGCGTAATATGGACCTCATGAGAGCCAAAATTTTTGTCCAGCTCTTCAAGGTGCAGGTTAAGCAGGACAGGTGATGCATGTCAGGAGCCGATTTTAGGTTATATTTTCAACGTAAATTTACTTTTTCAAAGACTGATTTCACAGATGTGTTTGAATGTTTATTGGGATTACACACATTTTTTTTTTGTATAATTATCTTCGGTATATACTGAATGAAGTTGATTCATTCCATCACCGAAACGTCAAAACGGGTGTTAACTTTTTTTTTTATCGAGCCTAATTTATTTAATCGTGTTTCGGTGACCACATCCGATCACACACACCACATCCGGATAAAGTATTTTGTGAACATTTATTACACATAAAAAAGAAGTCTAATTGACTTCTTTTTCAAAAGACCGGTTTCAAAAGTCTAGTTTTAAATATTCGTGAGGACGAATCGTGAAATTTGGAGCACATTTCGCCTTAGAATTTTCGCCTAGATTTGAATGGAAATTCCCATAGATGTCTCTACAAAAATCTAGCATTAATTATTGTAGTGCAATTTCACACGCCACTTAGCATTTTACGTGAAAATTTGGAATGATATTTATGTTATTGCAATCCAACTGCCATAACTTTATAACTCAACTGTAAAATCAGAATTCGTATTTGCCGTTTAATATTCAAACTCCTGAAATCTAAATCTGTAATATGCTAAATGGAAATATAACGTCACCCGCAGATGTGTGCGAATCTTGTGGTGCAAGCTAGAGGCGACAGCGGGTCTGTGCTGACTCCCACCTTAATGCTTTTACCGTTTGGTTTAGTTTAGTTTTGCCGTGTGATGTATTGGATTTGGTAGATTTATAACTTAAACTATATGTAAGGCCTTGTCTCCAAGGTTACATTTTCCCACTCCCCACTCCCCTGCCACCTCCCCTACACTGCCACCCGCTACCCACAATAAGCACTGAAGTGCCTGCGTAACAATGTTGAATGTTGGGAGCGCTGTTTAAACACATAATTTATCTCGGAACTAAATGATGTATGTCTCAAAAGTTATTTATTTTATTGGCAGGCTAATAATTTAGTTAAGTAAAATTTGTCTAAGCAATAAATAATAAACTATATTTTCTTGCTGTGAGATTTATTTTAGAGATGAAACTTAAGCCGTTGAGTAGAAAAATGAAAATATAACCGAAAATTACGTAATTTTGATAAGAAAATGTATCGAATGAAATTCTGTTAATCGTGTTTTTGTTTTAGTCTTAGAGACATAAAGATCTCAAAAACAAATAATGTTAAGTTTCACTTTTATCAGGTTTGTGGCTTTGCCCGCGTGGTCAAAATTCATGGGTTTTATTTATTTACACGGAAAATAAATTCTTTATAAAAAAAGTACTTTATGTTACTCCTTATAACATCAGCTATCTGCCAGTGAAAGTCCCATCAAAATCGGTCCAGCCGTTTCGGAGATCAGCAGGAACAAACAGACAGACAGATAGACAAAAAAAAATAGGCTTTTTGTTATAAGTACCATTTATACTTTCATATGCATTTAGTAAAAACTGTTATTTTGACATTACAAACAGACACTTCAATTTTATTTATTTGTATGTATTGGCAAAATAGTAGCACTTGTACAAGCCAAAACTTACCATCTCGTGGACAAAGAGAAAAACAATTGCCATTAAAAGCTAAAAAAACACGCCTGCCCTGCCAAACAAGAGCTTTTGCCAATAAATATATACTGATGGAATGTGCTTATCAAGACCTTAAATTTGATACCCATAAAGTAAATTCCGAAGAAAAATATATGTTTTCGAGTTTGAAAATGGTGCCATACTGCCACCATATTGAATGTTTTCAAATAAAATATAGCCTATGTTACTCGGGGTGATGTAAGGATTCAAGACGTCTAAATCTGTTCAGGCATTTAAAAGTTACAATGGAATAAAGACACTCACATACATATAAACATAAACATACATGAATGCTAAAAACATAACACTCCTTTTTTTGGGCAGTCGTGTAATAAATAGATCAAATCAATAAATTGTTACGCCTGCCCATACCAGTTCACCCATAACTTTGGTTGCAAAATCTTGTGCGTCACTGCACCGTTGGTTTTCCTCATTGCCCAGTAATTTCATTAGAAAAAAGGACCCTTCTAACCGAAATACAGAAATGCTCACTAACTACTGCTTGAATATTTGACATGGTGTGGTACTTTCCCAGGCGGACTCTTGCGTAATAAGCCAACCTCTAAAAAACGGTCAAACCCGCTCTCCGCTCCTGCCTTGTCCCACATCCACAGAGACGGAGTATTGATATGGTAATGCCGAACATGAAGTCATATTTAATGGAAAGATTTAACTCGCCTTAAAACTCGTTTGGTTATGAAGGGATGTTTGGTTTAGAATACGGATCCAATATTAATATTACCTCTATGCCTTAATTGAAAATCTGTAGTACGTAACTCGCTGTTTTGTGTCTGTATATACCTAATTTTTTTAACTACAAAAATCGACATTGTGAATTGATAAAAAAAATACTAAACTTATGTTTATTAAAGAACTAGCTGATGCCCGCGGCTTCGCACGCGTTTTAATTTATCTAGGTTAAAATTACTCTATAAAATACCAATATACCAACATTTGATCAAAATTACTTCAGCCGTCAAAATTATTGTTATCGATTGCTCGGCTTCTACTCATCGGATTGAGATACCAAGTAACCCAGTTTTTAAGTCAAATTCTAAGTTATCCAACAGTGAAAACCGCATCGCAATCGGTCCAGTAGTTTTTACGTGACGCGCAAACAAACATACAAACAGACAGACACGAATTTTAAAAATGTTCTATTCTTGTTCAGTAGCATATTCTAAGTACCCTAGACCATTTTTTTCTTAATTATCTTCCTTGTACAGACTTTTTCGTTCCTATTGCTTTATTATAAGTATAGATAATGGGTGATTTTCGAAATTCTCATCGACCTTCCGGTCCTGTCTGAGTCCGTCTTACAGCTACCTACTGACTAGGTTAAGTAAAGTTACTAAACCTAAAAAAACCTAATATAAGAAGTTATAGTTATTGTTTGTTAACAAGACATAAGTTCGGTAAGTCGGTTAAGTCGGGTATAAAATAGCTTAGGACACCTTTGCGATGAAGACGAATCGATTGATACCTCGCTTGTCAAAATGGAACCAAGTTTTTAGTTTGAACACATAACTCTTCATTTGCTTCGCCGTCGTCGAGTAAAAAAAAACCTATGACGCTCTATACCTAAAAAAATAATCGATTGACACCTCGCTTGTCAAAATCGGGTAAAAACAAAGCAAGAAAGAAGTCGCGCAACCACTTTTCGTGTTCCATCCAAAGTCTAGGATGTCTCATCTAGGCGAAGAGTGTTTACCAAGTCAACCGCATCTTCACATCATCTGAGATAGGTGCGGTCAAACGCATCGTCACTTCACACGACCTGAGATAGGTGCGGTCAAACGCATCGTCACTTCACATCACCTGAGATAGATGCGGTCAAACGCATCGTCACTTCACACGACCTGAGATAGGTGCGGTCAAACGCATCGAAACTTCACACCACCTGAGATAGGTGTGGTAAAACGCATCGTCACTTCACACCACCTGAGATAGGTGTGGTAAAACGCATCGTCACTTCACACCACCTGAGATAGGTGCGGTCAAACGCTAGACTACAAGAAATAATAAACAAGAAAATTTACGCTGAAAAACCCGACTGCGAACTTTAAATCGTTATAGCTCCTAACTGGTCATTCGAAATGAAAAATGAGAACAAAAACCTAAAGAGAATTTTCAAATACCTATTCAATGATATCCCACTTGGAATAGTTCATTGACTTTGATTTTTTCTTTTTAACAATATGGCGTCTGGATTTCCAATTTTGATTAGTGACACTTGCAATCGATTAAGACAAATCGATTGAAGTAAGAATCATCAAAATAGGCCCACGCGTATGTTCTATAGAGCGCCACAACGGAACAGACATACATACATACCTACGGTTAGTCAAGTAAATAACCAGCTTAAAAGCTAAAAAAACACGCCTGCCCTACTAAAAAAGAGCTTTTGCCAATAAATTATACTATACTAAAAACTACTAACTTAATTATACTATACTGTTAGAATGCGCTTATACCTTCAATTTGATACCCACATAGTTCTTTTTTTCGAGTTTGTAAATGGTGCCAAACTGCAGGCATATTGAATGTATTCAAAAAAAGGATTTATGTGCCGTGTATGGATATTCCAGGACCATGTTACTCGTTGTTCACAACGTTTTTGCAGTGTTATTAATGTGCCCGCCGCTTCGACATTTCTCGGGGTTAAAAGTCGCTTCGCGATCCGAGGTACCCCAGATTTTAACTCAATTCCTAAGCTATCCAACAGGGACAACTACTTTCATCAGTTCAGTACTTTTTTACGTGATGCGAGAAAAAACAGAAAGATAGACACCATTTTTTAATATCTATATCTACCATACTTATAATAAAGCAGTAAGCAACAAAATGTTTGTACAATGAAGATTTAAAAAAAACTAGTGCTCCTAAAACTAAGCTACTGAGTTTTTTTTCACATGATGTCTACCTTTCTGTCTGTCTGTCTGTTCGCGCATCACTTACAAACTACTGCAGAGATTGAAATGCGGTTTCACTGTTGGATAGCTTATGACGCTATTGGAATGAACGAATTTTTATAGAATGTAGTAGGTAGCTTCTGATCCTGATCCTGATATCGGTTACTTTTATCCCAGAGAAATTACTTGGGCACAGCTAGTTTAATAATAACTAGTGGCTCTGTGAGCTGTAGCCATCTCGTTACCTTATTGTACAACTAAAATTAATATCCAAAGTGCTCCATCAATCCCTAGAACAGCCGGACAGACATCCGGACATACGAAAGAATTTTTGCCCAAGCTGAAACAGAGACGCTTCGCTCGCCTTTCGCGCTCGCTCGGTCAAAAAACATAGATGGTGCTAATCGGTTTGTTGCATTTTATGACGTTTTGTATGGACTGTCAGTTCTAGACCCATCTAGTTCATCAACAACTGTGGACGAAAAAAAAACGCATATATTCCAAAATGGGTGGCGGAGGAATAACATTAAGAGATGCAAGTAAGACAGAAGCTGACACTCAATTTTTAGCCAGCTTCTGAGATCTCTCGTGGCGCAATGGTGTCAGTACCCAACTCACGTGCCGTCAGTACCAGGTTCGCATCCAAGTAGCCTCAAAATCTTTTCGCACTCATCTAAAACTTTTACCGCCATCTAGCAGTGGGAAAACTTCAACATTGGTCAAAATAAATTTAGAGTGGAGTATATATTCCTCATATATAGTGTATTTGTTATGGTTCTAGTGTATGGAGTTCTGCAACGGTTAGGTATAGTAGTCACAAAGTCTTTGTGTTTGTGAAGTTAGGCTCTGTGAAAGATTACGCAGGTACCGCTGTGGGGATAAAACATCAAGTAAGAGCGTGATAGAAATGTGAAAAACGTAAGCGAGTGAGCGAGGCAGTATTACAATGCCGTCTTCAGCTTCAACATTGGGAGTGCGCATGAAAAATAGGAGTTAGCGCAGCGACTAGCAAACAACTTCCGAGACACAAACTTAAGCTGTGATTACTGTATATATTTGCGCTTTGCAAAAGGTCCCCTTAGATGGGATTAGTTGGGGATGGTTTTATTTTCATAATTCCATTCCATTCGTTGCTTTCCAAGCATGTTGGCCCTACCGCTGCTAGGTCTTGTACTATTATTTACTCTGTGTTACCGCTGCTAGGTTCGTACTTTTATCGCTGCTAGGTCTTGTACTATTATCTGTCCTGTGTTACCGCTGCTAGGTTCGTACTGTTACCGCTGCTAGGTCTTGTACTATTATTTATTCTGTGCTACCGCTGCTAGGTTCATACTGTTACCGCTGCTAGGTCTTGTACTATTATTTATTCTGTGCTACCGCTGCTAGGTTCGTACTGTTACCGCTGCTAGGTCTTGTACTATTATTTATTCTGTGTTACCGCTGCTAGGTTCGTACTGTTACCGCTGCTAGGTCTTGTACTATTATTTATTCTCTGCTACCGCTGCTAGGTCTTGAACTATTATTTGTCCTGTGTTACCGCTGCTAGGTTCGTACTGTTACCGCTGCTAGGTCTTGTACTATTATTTATTCTGTGTTACCGCTGCTAGGTCTTGCACTATTTTTTTTCTGTGTTACCGCTGCTAGGTCTTGCACTATTATTTATTCTCTGCTACCGCTTCTAGGTCTTGTACTATTATTTGTCCTGTGTTACCGCTGCTAGGTTCGTACTGTTACCGCTGCTAGGTCTAATACTATTATTAATTCTCTGCTACCGCTGCTAGGTCTTGTACTATTATTTATTCTCTGTTACCGCTGCTAGGTCTTGTACTATTATTTATTCTGTGTTACCGCTGCTACATTCGTACTGCTACCTCTGCTAGGTTCGTACTGTACGTTGTATTTTCGATATTCCGACGATTTATTATATACTTATTCGAATAAGTAACTTACCTAATGAAACTGGCCGGAAAAAATAATAAACAATAACAACTCAACCATTTTTTAAATTTTACAATCGCATGTCTTATTTTGTCAAATTGTCAATGGCATGCAAATCGGTTTATTTACACTTTTACATTAATATGTTTTATTTTAGATTTAGTTCGATATAGTATAGTTAGTCGTTTTGAGCGAGTGCATCGAAATTGCTGTGAGAGAACCTGTAAGTACTTACATTATTATTTTTTACATGTTGTATGAACTACCTAAATTGACTATATTATATTTATGACGGTATTTGGGTTGGTTGAGTTGTTTGGTTGGTATAATTATTCTAAGTGTTTTTTCGCCAAAATTATTCTAAGTCTTTTTCCCTAGACCCTAACTAAGGGTACACTCTGACCCAATTCGTACAATTTGGGTATATTTAGTAGTTTCTCCAGATTTTTGTTTGACATATAGCACGCTGAGCGACCTTTAATTAGTGGATCAGTCTCACAGTCAGTGTCCACATATAGCACGCTGAGCGACCTTTAATTAGTGGATCAGTCTCACAGTCAGTGTCCACTTTTCGGCTCCGTAAGTTATTATGGCACAGAATAAATAATAGTACTAACCTAATTACGGGCACAGTATAAATAATAGTTTACGGGTAGGACGCACTGATCAAAGACCTACTACTGTAATGTTACAAATCTATCTATACTTATAATGAAGCAATAGGTACGAAAAAGTCTGTACAAAGAAGATAATAAAAATAAAAAGTCTAGGGTTTTGAAAATAAGCCACTGAACAAGAATATAACATTTTTGAAAATCTTGTCTGTCTGTTTGTTTGTCAGTATGTATGTTAGCGCATCATAAAAACTACTGGACCGATTGTGATGCGGTTCTCTGATATAGCTTAGGCTTTGACTTAAAAATTGGTGTACTTGGTGTCTCAATCCGATGAGAAGAAGCCGAGCAATCGATAAAAATGCAACGGCAAAAATTGACGGCTGGGCGAAATTTGGTGTAAGTTGTACCTAATACGTACTTTTGGTCCTGGAATAACATTTAGGATACGTGAAAGTATCCTAAATGTTATTAGAAAATAAACCACGCGGGCAAAGCCGTGGGTACAGCTAGTACGTATAATAAAGCAGTAAGTACCAATAAGTCTGTACAATAAAGATAACTAAAAAAAAACTAGGGGACTTACAATAAGTTACTGAACTTATTATTCGTAGCTACTAAATAAATATATATATCGTTTTTATAAATAGAGTCTGCTTGTCTGTATCACGTAAAAACTTATGGACCGATTGCGATGCGGTTCATTGTTGGACAGCTTAGGGTCGGACTTAAAAACTGGGGTACCTACTTGGTATTTTAATCCGATGATCAGATGCCGAGCAATCGATTAAAGTTATTTGACGGCTGAACGAATTTTGAATCAATGTATTTTATTGTACTTTATGGCACTAATGGTCCTGGAACAAGGGCTACTTTTATATGAAATGACAATGCCGCGGGCACAGCTAGTAAAATATAAAATGTTTTAAAGCTAGAAAACTTTTATTCACTTTGATAATTTTATTGAATTTCAGAAAACATGGGCAATAGACGAGCAGCTTCGAAATCAAACACAGGCGAGATCATTGTATCAGCGTTGAAGAAACTGGCTCTAAACACTGGCTGGACTACCCGGACCATTACTAAGTTCATTAGGATGGAGTACAAAATTCATGACCCTAAGTTAAGCAGAAAAGTGTCAAGGTAGAGTATTGTTCATGAACTTAACAGGCAAAGATCGAAATATCCACAGTACATACAGTAGTCGCAGCGGAAGTTCGTGTCTCGGAAGTTGTTTGCTAGTCGCTGCGCAAACTGCTATTTTTCAGGCGCAATCTCAATGTTGAAGATGAAGTCAGTATTGTATAACTGCCTCGCTCACTCGCTTACGTTTTTCGCATATTCTATCTCACTCTTACTTTATGCTGTTTTATCCCCACAGCGGTACCTCGTTCACAGAGCCTAAATTCACAAACATACAGATTGGCTGCGACTACTTGTATACGGTTATGTATGTACTGTGATATATCAATAGTTCACTCACGTCGCGTATACTAGTTTGTTATTTCTACATCTACACTAATATTATTAGAGAGTAAAGATTTGATTGTTTGTATGTTTATAGATAAACTCAAAAATACAAAGCCGATTTTAGAAATTATTTTACTTATAGAAAGTTAGATTATCGTCGAGTAACATGGCAGTATTTTATTTTTCAAAACATTAATGTTGTAACCCAAGACATCAAAAATGCAGAACGGAATGACATGTTGCCATGGAAACTAAATAATAACTAGTCTGTCAAGTACGTGAGTTATAATCACGGAGTAAAAATGCCTGGTGATGATGCAGTTGTCTGTGGTCAAACGAGACAGAAGTTCAAAAACTAAAACAAGGTCGGGTAAAAAAAAGTGCCTATGACACTCTTGCGATGAAGACAAATCGATTGATACTTCGCTTGTCAAAATTGGACCAACTTTTTAGTTTGAACATATAACCCTACCTTTGCTTCGCCGGAGTCGGGTAAAAAAAAATAGTGTGTGCACCCTATACCTGAAGACAAATCGATTGATACCTCGTTTGTCAAAATCGAACCCTAGTGGTCCGGGCGACGCTAAAGAGGATCATCCACATACCCACATACTCGTACATAGAATGTTAAACTCATTACCTTTTACTTGTTTCGTTGTTCGGGTAAAAACACCATGGTCATTCCTGCCAAAGATTTTGAATTAAGCTTACTGATGTATTTTTTTTAGAAGTTACTGTTGGCATAAAAATGCTAAAAGTGAAAATTGTGGGGACACTACCCGTGCGAAGCCGGGGAGAGTCACTAGTCTCATTTATGGCTTAAAGTGCCAGTGCGACTGCTCATAAATTGGAAAATGCTGATGTCTTGTGAAATTTTCAATCTTTAGCTATCTTCCGTAGGCTTGAACCTTAAATACTTTAAGTAGATATGTAGGTATGTCGAATGGTATATGCAATCCCCGCTCCAGGGTCTCTGATCTGGTCAGAACGGGTTAAAGAACGGGGGATAAATGCTTTGCTTGGTGAATCTAATCGAGATTTATGATCTCAACTTTTCAAACAGTTTATTTTTAACCGTTTTAGCTGGGAGACGAGGCGGTCTCTCATAATGCCAATTTAACCACGTTTTTATTAAGTCAATTTCTTGTTTGTATGTCTATCTGTCTGTCGTTCCGGGTGGAATCATGCAATTCAAATTTTGAGCACTTTTCGATTAGCTATCCAGCTGAAACTTCCAGGGTCACTACTCGATGACGATGCAATAAAAAAATACAACACTTTCATGCCATTCCATGTAAAACAAGTAGTACTTTTATTTATTGTAAACCAGAACTTCGTTAGAGAACTGTATCTTAGTGAGGATAAAACAGCATCAAGATAGAATATGCGAAAAACGAAAGCGAGTGAGCGAGGCAGTTTCACCTTCTACATTAGGATTGCACCTGAAAAATAGCAGTTTTCGCAGCGACTGCAGACAACTTCAGAGCCACAAACTTCCGCTGCGACTACTACATTCACTGCTAACGACTCCTGTCCTTGTTTTACAGCGTCTAAACTAAAATATTTTATAGGCAAGTTTTATATTTCGCAGTGCACTAAAACGAGGTGCAAGGCTCGGCGTCATCCAAGTGGAGCGAGGACGGTACCGGCTAGACAACAT
Organism: Alsophila aescularia; assembly: GCA_946251855.1. Classification (NCBI taxonomy): domain Eukaryota; kingdom Metazoa; phylum Arthropoda; class Insecta; order Lepidoptera; family Geometridae; genus Alsophila; species Alsophila aescularia. The sequence continues at coordinate 55,462,225 of OX276373.1, forward strand.
GTCCAGCTTGGTGCGATGTGTCAGTGCTGAGGAGATCTGGATGCAGCAACAGCAGCAGAAGCGGCCAATGCAGCGGGGACTCCGAATTCGCAGCAGGCGCTCATCTTCCAACTCCTCACGATAAAGGAAGCTATCAATGCCTTGCAGCACTGTGCCCTTGGCGAATAGTCTTTGTGGTTATCGCCATTTAAAAATAAACGCTATGTAGCGTTTCGTCACATAAAAACATATCCTCCATTATCTTAAAAATAATTAACAAAAATATAAAAAAAAACAAAAAAAACTTCATCTGTTTTATCTGTTTGTTTGTTGTCGTCTACTCGCCAAGGGCACAAAGCTACAATATGCATCAATGATAGCATCCTTTATCGTCAGGCAAAAAAAAACTACTTAAAATAACGCTAACGCTAACGCTCGGTGAAGCGTTTCGTCCGTCTATTCCCGTTGTCCACCACTGAGGGACATCGGGAATAAAAGTTGCATTGTCCCCAAGCGGTGGACGACATTACTAAATTTTTCATCGGCAACAATCTACAGAAATCAGCGTGGTCCTTATATGTATGTTAATTGCAGAGCTTAGTTAAAAATAAGGACAGAAACCAAAAGTCTTTGAAATTTCTTGAATTTAGCTATTTATGGCAGCAACAGTATGTACCTACCTTCTTGCGACGTATTTTTTTCTTCAAATTTCAAATAAAGAGTTGGAAAGTGAAACACTTTGTTCTGTTTTTATTGAAATAGCTAGTCTAGGCTAGTATGAGGTAGCTCACCAGATTCTAGCTAATCCCATCAAAGGAAAAACGAAATGCATGATGCCTCCGACTGTACCTTATATTTCAAAATCACTAAACTAAAGATTGTTGGGTTATTCCAAACTATTCTACTATTTGTTTGACTATAGAACAGGTTGGACAAAAACAAGCTGTTCTACTGAGCAGTATGACATTGGATCCGAACAAATTGTGTATTGGCCGTCCATGCTGTTCAACAGATTGGACAACAAAAATAAACATTTGTTCTACTGAGTGACAGGTGTCAACATTACAGATGTTGGGTTGCCTCTTTTTAGTTTTGTACGCTGTCGGTTTTATTTTATATATACATAATATCTTTCCTTCCGCTTTTCTGCAATCTTTGGAAGTGATTTCGTGAAAAGTGTTAACAATGTATAATCAGAAGTGTGTAACCGGAAGTGTAACAGGAAGGCGGAGAAGCTCGCGCTATTTGATTTAACCAATTAGTGCGCGCGGCGCTATCAAGTTATAAGCCATCACATATATTTTTTGTAGTGCAAAATGTAAACACTTGGAATAGAACTCCGGTACATCAGACTGGCGGCTGAGCGGTCTCCCACTGCACCAACCGGACTTAATATGGTATTCTGACAAAAAAGTAAGATGTATAAATCAGATGAAGAGTTGCTGATTTACAGTTGGCCAATGAGAGCGCGCGGTGCAAAACGTTGCTCGATGTTTAAGTTTCATCACATACTAATATTATAAAGGCGTTAGTTTGGGGCATGCCTCACTAACGGAGCATGCCCCGTCCATCCACTGGCTTCACCCACTTTGTATGTATGTCTGTTGTGTATGTTTGTTACTCCTTCCCGCTTTAACTGCTGAACGAATTTTGCTGAAATTCGGAATGGAGATAGCTGAACCCTAGAATACATGATACTTTTCATCATCATCAATCTTACTTCACTCTCAAACGTTGAACAAGTTTTGATGAAATTTGAAATGGAGATAGCTTATACCCTGGAATAACATATGGTGGGACAACGGGAATAATTTAGTAGCGTTTTCCACCACTGGAGGACAGAATAGACGTAACACATAGGTTACTTGCTGAACGGATTTTGATGAAATTTGAACTTTAAACTCTGTAATAACACAGGATACTTATCATCATAATCATCATTAAAGTGGACGGAGGCTTAATGGATGGGCACTTACGCTATACTGATATGTCAAACTAGTATGACCACGAGGAAACAGTGGGGGGAGGGGGTTGGGGGTTGTTGATAGGAGTTTTAGAGGCGACGGTCTCGTGAGGGGACGGGGCCAGGTGGAAGCAGATGGGAGCAAAATTTGTACGCGGGCAAAACCGCGGGGCGCTTCTAGTAAAAGATAAGTACGAACAACAAAACAAGCACAAAGTAAAAATATATAACCCCAGACCCCTCCGTAGTATTTACATTCTCTTTGCCTCCCCCTCCCCCCACTCTCATTATAGCTAAGAAGTATCTCGATCACATCAGCATGGTAATCATGACTTGAATCAACATCCAGGATTAGCTCCACATAAAGAACGCTTCAACGGTTAACAGCACAGACACGAAAAGTTGTATACACATTAAATTGTGATAGCGCGTTTTAAGTTTCACCATGACATGGCAACTGCATAAAAGGTTTTTAAATGGTTTTTCGTTAACTTATCGATCGATAAAAAGTGTAAATTCAAAATTTTCAGCTCCCCAAATTTTTATTTTCCCCAAAATATCTCAGGCAGTCAGTGTTACCACCGCTAAAGCCTTAAAAGCCGAACGCTGTACTTGATAGACGCAACGGATATCGGCGAACCATAAAATGAATAGGCAACACCTGGCAATTTCGCATCGCAGTAAGGGCGTTCGGCCTCAATAAATAAAAACAAACCAATAGTAAAAAAGTTAGTTCTAAAAATTGATTGATCCTCGCTTGTCAAAATCAGACCAATAGGGGCGATGCTATGGTGGAACATCCACATACGCACATACAAACAAGCTACTAAATACAATACTGGGTTAATTAAGTAGGGTAAATAGGAAAGTAAAGTTACCTAAAAGTACCAAAATTCGCGGTGGTTCTCAATTTTTTCCTGCCCGTCTGGGTGCGAGCGAGGTGATAGATAAACTCTAAAATAAACACTACAGTACAAAGAAAAATCATACCAAAAAATAAAAATAATCTAAAAATAAATTTCGACAACAACTAGTATTTTATTTATTTGCCTCCGTCCACTTAATAATAATTTATTTGTTTTTGCTGTTGATATCAAACAATGAATAATTAAATTAAATATGGAGTCAAATATGTTCATATACATATATAGAAAAAGTCACTATGCAGATGTGACACTATGTCACATTATAGATACTACTGTCACATTACAGACACTATGTCACATTATAGATACTAACGGCTGCACTCATAATCGTCAATTAACGCTAATCGAGCACTAAATCGCTTGTTTTGTATGGATTTTAATCCTTTTTTTATTATTTTCTGTGATGAGTCAGGCAGGCCTCTAGCCTGATGGTAAGCGTCACGCCTGCCCATAACAGTTGCAGTGCCACTCGGAACATTGGTAGCAAAGTCTTGCGCGTCTCTGCACTGCGCTCGTCACCCTGAAACATTGGTTGTTATGTCACATTGCCCAGTAATTTCGCTGGAAACTGCCCTTCAAACCGAAACAAAGAAATGTTTAAACACTACTGCTTGGTGGTTGAATATCTGATAAAGGTGTGGTACTTCCCGAGGCGGACAACTACAATAATAAATAAACATTGAGAAATGAATCAATTTTCAATTGAGTTTTTTTTTTTAAATTAAATTCTTGATTAGCGTCAATTAAACTGAGTACGTTGAAATACTCCTACTGTTTATACATCGTACTGGTTACCAGGTGTATTTTTTAATAATTTACTAAAAGATCAGGGTACATTGGATATAACTGTGCGTTTTTTGATAAATCTCTTTCGTGTCTCATATATTGGAAAATCTCGTTGGTTAATATTTTATTATAAAAGTAGGTATAATGTTTTTCAATAGGAACCGGGTATATTTGATTTTAAATAAACCACATTTATTGTGACATACTCCAAACCTTGAGCATAAGAAGCCATTGAATAGTTCATTCAAAAAACGAATAAAAAAAAACGACATTAAAACGAATAAACATTTAACGACAGAAATTATTCCATCTTTTTGAGGTCTGTGCTACGCTCAAGCCGACTAAAGTAAGTAGGCACTTAACTGGCACAGACCACAAAACATTTCAATTATTTATTTCTATTAAGTTTTATACGACTTGAAGTTTTTTTATACGCTTTATATTAGTTTCACTTGTATGTTTGTAACCGACTCCTTTGGATGCTATTTTGACCCACTTTAAACGGCCAGGCTTCATTCAAATTTTGCACACCTGTCAAAGACCGATGACAATGCAATAAATCGAGAAAAAAAAACGCTTTATATAGAAAACCAAACTAAAAAATAGAAAATAAATTTTAAAAGTGTAAATAAGAAAAAAAAAAAAAATAAGCGTGGGGCGTAGGCGTGGGGTGCTTCTCATATCTGTCAATGAAATATTTATAACTATTGACCCATGCACCCCACGATTTTTATGAAATGAAACATGAAATGAGAATGGTTTTCTATATAAAGCGTGTTTTTTAGTTTTTTTTTAACTATTATTTATTTTATATTAATTTATATTTCTCACCTTTTAGTTTCGTCATAGGAGGCCTAAGAAAATAAAGCACTTAATTTCGTTAGCTAACAAGAAAGCCATACTGGAAAAAGTTAATAGTTCATATCTCTTAAAATTCTAAGTATATATCTTCTATCTATATAGATAACTTAAACTATTCCCTAAGTTGAAAGAAACTAAAACTAATACAGAAAGAATTATTGCAATCGGACTTGTAGTTTCCGGACAAACATACATACACACATACACACATTCGCGGTATATTTGTTCTGATACTCATAGAGACTAACATATATGAATATTACGCATTTTTAACAATATTACATATGTACACACCACATTGAGAACCTTTTTTTAAGTCTGTTATTATATAATACTAGTTTTCCCGCCCGCGACTTCGTACGCGCAGACTAATGTTTATCGCGAAAAAAAGTATCCTATTTTCTTCTAGGATATTACAATGCAAAAGTAGGCATAGCACCCAACGCTCTTGACGTTTTTTGCCAGACTTGTTATTTCGTTTCCATGGCAACTACAGACCATTCTGTGATGGCAACCGTTCCTTATAGTGAGTAATCAACATTTTCCCGTTTTCTCGTGGAAACTTTAAATTTTCCGGGATAAAAAGTATCCTATATTTTATTCTAGGGTATAATCTGTCTCCATTCTAAATTTCATCAAAATTCGTCCAGCCACTATCGCGTGAAAGCTCCCCAAACAAACAAACAAACAGGCAACGTTTCACTTTTATATTTTGGTATCTGTGATTGGTATGGATGATTCACCATAGTGGCGCCGCGCTGTTGAAACCAAATGTCTGCCAGATCGCCAGTCATTTTTTCACTACAAGTATGTGACGAACACTGTCTTTCATACTTATGATATCTAAATCTAATATGATATCATTAGGTACTAGCTGATGCCCGCGGCTTCACACGCGTGGTCATTTCACTAGGTTAAAAGTACTCTGTGTGCTATTCCAGGACCTTTAAATACCATTATACCAACATTTTATCAAAATTCCTTCAGCCGTCAACATTATTTTTATTGATTGCTCGGCTTCTACTCATCGGATTGAGATACCAAGTACGCCAGTTTTTAAGTCAAACCTTAAGCTATCCAACGGTGAAAACATCGCAATTGGTCCAGTAGATTTTACGTGATGCGCGAACAAACATACAGACAAACAAACTAACAAACAAAAACACAAACAAACAATCTAACAAACAGACAGACACGATTTAAAAATATGTTATATTCTTGTTCAGTAGCTTATTTTAAGTACCCTTGACCATTTCTTTTTTAATTATCTTCTTTATACAGACTATTTCGTTCCTATTGCTTTATTATAATTATAGAATATATAGATAGAAGATAGATATAGATTCTGTGCTTATGACCTAAATATTACCATATGTTTATCATACTGCACGAAACGTTTGACGATTTGAACAGTCGTTTTGATAATAAAGTTGAACCATTCCAACGAGCGCTGTTCAACTGTTAGCGACTCATAATGATAAATTCCAATCGTCTACTGATTCAGCTATCAAAAATTTGCGCCAAAAGATAAACAAATGCGCACATAAATTATTAAAAGTCATTAACCGAGAATCGAACCCAGTTTTGTTGCACTGAAAATTACAAAGCTCACTTCATATCATACATTTTTGAGATGTAATATATTGCCAAACCTACAATGACCACCGGTACCACCACCACAACTACGTCGGTGTATACCATAAAACAAGACATATGTTCAAAAACTAAAACCCGACTACGGTCGGCTAAAAAATAGCTTATATGACTCTTGCGATAAAGACAAATCGATTGATACCTCGCTAGTTAAATCGGACCAACATTTTAAATTTAACATATAACTCTTCCTTTGCTTCGCCATATTCGGGTAAAAAATTGATGGAATCTATTGTTAGAAATAACCACAGATTTCGCAAAACCATTATTGTTTAGAACCAATTATATGACATATGAGTTCGCGGCCCGCGGGTCCAATAATAATATTACATATGTCGGAGATTCGTGACGTCATCTCGGGTGGATCTTCATAAAAATGAAGGTACAGTCAGCAAGAGAAAGCCCAAATATTCGAAACAAACAGCTTTAATTTGCCAGTCCAACCATACTCGGCTGAAATACTCACTATCATAATCTGCCATGCCGCTTTGTTTTGTGACCCTGACGTCACGTTTACGAAAATTTCTGTAAAAAAACGACTTCAAGTGGATTAAATAATAACTAAAAAAAACTCCTGATCCAATTATGCAACAATTTATATAGGACCAACAAGGAGCTCTATTCTTTCAAATAAAAAATAATTCAAGATCAGTCCGCTATTAACGGATAAATCGGTGAACATACATAAAAACATACAGTCGAACATAGAACCTCCTTTTGTGAAATCGATAAAAAAAATAGATTTGCCTCACAATGACAGAGTGATCAAATCAATTAGATAGCTAAAAATAAAACTAAACAGCTATCTGATTGATTTTGAAAAATAACGCGAGTGAAATTTATTTTAAAAATATAAATAAAACGGTTAAAAACTCACGAAATAGAAGATCGGAAATACTCCACGTGGAGTAGCATTTTGTGACAGAATAAAACAAATAAAATAAAAGTAATAATAGTATTTCCGATCTTCTATTTCGTGAGTTTTTAGCCGTTTTATTTATATTTTTAAAATGAATTTCACTCGCGTTAGTTTTCACAATCAATCTGATAGCTGTTTACTATACTACTATAAATCATGGCCGCTAGCATTTTGTGACAAATAAAATAAACTATTAATTGACAGAATATCTGATTCGTTTTGTATGTTTGATAATAAGGTAGATAGATACATAGATAAACGCTTTTAGAACACCAAAAAAACAAACACGTGAATATACATTTAACTTAAATCGAGTACAATGAGCGGCCTTATAACTTATAGCGATATATTAAACAAAGTAACACAATAACTTAATTTATTCCAATTTGCGAAAAGTAAAATATATTTATCCCTTCCTTAAAGACTGTCAATATATTTTATTTTATTGTGTTTGGAAAACTAACAGCTAGATACAGTAATAGTTTCAATTACAGTAATAGTTAATAGTTCGCGGTCACAGTATTTATAGAAAGGATATTTAACAGATGACCACTTACAAGTTTTCACTGGTATGTCAATGATGGAAACTGACATCGACACTGACATCGACACTGACATCGACACTGACATCGACACTGACACTGACATCGGGACTGGTAAACTGTTCCCAAGTCTAACAGCTTGGACAGCAAACTATGTGTCATAGAATGTTGTAAAGTGCAAGGGTAAAAACATAAAAAATATGTAGTTATAAATGTTACTAAAATACTAAAAACATTTTTTGAGAGGCATTATGTTTACTAAGACCTGATTGTCATGTACCGTTGTCCGATATTTGGATTAAATAATTCGTGCACAATCAATCTCGTGTTCTTATGAATTTCTGTTTTGTTGTTTATCAATTATTGTATTTACATCAAAGAGGTTGAATTACGCTTACTGGCGTGTTACAAAATTTATTTCGATTGCACATAATTAAATATTTTTCATAGTGTCAATAGTGTTTGTCATTTAGAAAATCATTTAGTAGTTTTACATCAATTTGAGATTAGTTTTTGGTGAAATAGTAAATTCACTTTCATAATTTTTCACGTCGACGGTACAACCGTCCAAGCATAGTACCCTATTTTGCTGACGCTACTTGAAGTACAGATTCCGTCGCGAGTACTAAGCGAAACAATATAGGGGCTCGGGGTCAGCCCTTTTACAACGCCAATATTTGGTATAAACGAAAATATTTCGGAGGGACCCTTATTATAGGGCCTTATTAGATTTTCGAGTGGTCAGGTATCGAAAAATGCTTATGCCACTTGATTTCCGATATGGCTGTTAAAAGAGTACTGTTTGCTAAGAGATTTAGTGTTTTTTGTTGATAACTAGATGTATCCCACGGCTTTTCCCGCATGCAAACTTTACCACGCACGTTCACCTCTTTTGAGTGCGAATTAACATAATCCCATTCTTTTAGCTCCTTTACACTACCAAAAGAAGCTCTGAAAATGAAGCGTCTCTATCACCTCTGGTTAAGGCTGTGCGTTGTCTGTCAGTCAGTCAGTCGGTCAGTCAGTCAGTCAGTCAGCGATACGACGCGACGGTTTTATATAACAGGTTGAGTTTTATGACAGTATGTTTGTTTGTTTAGAAAACATATTGTCTTGCAAGCTGAATTAGAACCACTTCCTCTTAGGAACAGCTCCAGATAAAGGAACACTTCAACGGGCAACAGCACTATCACGAAATTTTGTGTACACATTCTATTAAGGTATCCGGTTTGAAGTTTCACCATGACATGGTTGCTTTATCAGGGTTGACTCCTGACTAGGGAACTCCTCAACTGTGCTGTTAGAACAGACACGAAATGTTGTGTACGCATTATATTATGTTATCCGGTTTGAAGTATTACCATGACATGGCTGCTGCACTCAGGGTTGGGTCCTGATTATGGAACTCCTCCACGGTTAACAGCATAGACACGAAATGTTGTATACGCATTTAATTGCGATAGCCCGTTCTAAGTTTCATCATGACGTGGCTACTGTACTGTTTTCATAAATGTTTTAATATTAACTTATTTCCAGCTAAAAGAAGCTTCACTCAGAAATCAGGTCGCTGAACTTGTAACAGTGCAAATTACGTTATTACCCATTTAAAATTAACGAAGAAAAAAATTGTTAGTCAAACTGTAAGCACAGTACATAATAGTTCTTGACAATATAATTATGTACTATGCTGTAAGTCAGACAAATTATCAATGGAGAAATAATAATAAAATATAATATATTACTAACAAACAACCAAATCCCCTTATCCAAATTAACTAGCAGATCTATTTTACTTCATATCCAATATATGAAACCCTACTCCAAATGTTACAAATTATTAGGAAAATACTATGCCCTAACCTATTTTTACCTGCTTTTATTTGCGACAAAAAAGAACTATAAATGCCCAAAAACATGACCCCAATTGAAAAACAACCAGTTACTAGCCCGCCCATGCATGTGGCGGCGCTCTCGGCCGGTTAAATTCATATAAAATTTAATTGTCTCATATAAAAACTCGATAAAACCAAGGACTGAAAATGGTGCAAAATTTACAGGGTTCCGGTATTAAATAACGGTAAAGTTACATTTGTGTTGTGATGAGGGCAAATTGCTTGTCGTATGAGGTAGTGCTGGCCTCTGGTCTCGGAGATTGTTAGGCTGCCCGAAGGCCATGGCTTAACGACTGCTATTAATCAATAACAGCCGGGACCGACAGCTTAACGTAACGTAACGACAGCCTTCCGAAGCATGAAGCTATGGAAATCCACTCATAACTATCATTGGTATTCGAGGAACGAACCCGGTATCATTGGATTCTAACGTGCACTTATATACCACACGGCCACTATAGGTCAACATCTATGTACATATATTATCATACTGCAAGTAACAGAAAGTCTGTGCAAAGATAATTTAAAAAAAAGTCTTAAAAGACAATTTTTAAAGGTCTACAGACCGATGCCACGGAGGCTGCCAATTACAAAAGGTCTGTACAATGAAGTACAGACTTAACAGACCTACAGTTAATTAAAAATTGGTCTATAAGACTTAAAATAAGCTACTGAACAAGAATATAACATTTTTACAAAATGGTGTCTGTCTGTCTGTTGTAAAAATTACTAGACCGATTGTGATGCAATTTTCATTGCTAGATAGCTTAAGTTTTGACTTAAGATCTGGTGTACTTGGTATCTACATCCAATGAGTAGAAGCCGAGCAATAGATAAAAACTATTTGACGTCTGAACGAAGTTTTATGAAATTTATTGGTTCTTTTGGTTTTGGAATAACAAATAGGATCCTTAAACTCCAGAAAACTGATCACGTGGGCAAAGCCGCGCTCACATTGTTATGACATATTTTGATCATATACTCGTACATCAACGTATAGGTTTTTCGGTCCTCGATTGAAAACAAAATAAAACTGAGTGCTTCGCTTCGTAAATTAACGACTACTCCGACACAATACATGCTACAATTGTAAGAGTAAATTAACTTTAGATTCGTTTTGCATAACATTTCACTGAAACTATAAATAAACTCACCTATCTCCAACAATCAACGTCACCATCGCTGTATTCGTCCACTGCTGGACATAAGCCTCTCCCAATTAATTCTCGGTCTTTGGCCTTCTCATCCAGTTTCTGCCGGTCGCCTTCCGCAGGTCGTCACTCCACTGGCGGGTGTCCTACACTACTTTTGCTAATTCGCGGTATTCACTCAATCAAGGACTCGCCTACCCCGGTTGTCTGTTCTTCGACAAATATGACGCCCATTGCCACTGCAGCTTGCTAATCCTTTGAGATATGTCAGCAACTTCAGTTCGCTGTCGGATCACATCAGCTATTTACGTACTTGGGACACTAGATACTTTTAATGCGCCTCCAAATCTCACAAACATTTATGGTTGCAAAAAGTCTTGTATTTTTTTTCAAATTCTTTGTGTATTTCTATTTTTAAGTTATTAGACAACCGAATTGTTGACGATGTTGACGAATAAGTTATTTGGTCGTGTTTTATCTCTATCACACAGGCAATGCAGCAGGCAACAACTAATGTTAAAGTAAAGTAAAGAGACGATCACAACAACTAATGTTTCATACAACTGAGTAAGGAGACGATCAGTTTGCCTGATGGTAAGAGCCATGCCTTTGTGTAATAGCATAACATAGCAATAGCATAACATAGCAATAGCATAACATAGTAATAGCATAACATAGCAGTAGCATAACATAGCAATAGCATAACATAGCAGTAGCATAACATAGCAATAGCATAACATTGCAATAGCATAACATAGCAATAGCATAACATTACATTAGCATAACATAGCAATAGCATAACATAGCAATAGCATAACATAGCAATAGCATAACATAGCAATAGCATAACATTACAATAGCATAACATAGCAATAGCATAACAATAGCAATAGAACAACAATATCAATAGCATAACAATAGTGCCACCCAAATCTTAAGGGTTGAAGTTCCCCTCACGTTTTCTAAACAGTACATATTTTAAACAATTTACAATACAAAGACTCAAGCCATCCTTTATTCATTGTACTTAAGAGTTGTGGTCTGACACCGTTTGACTTTTTTGTTATTGAGCCAATTTTATTTGAGTTAAATCAATGTTTTGATTTAAGGTGGAGCGAACTCAGGGCTTACCTTAAACCTCAAAACCCACCATAATTATTTTCCTACCCTTATCCCACTATTATGTGTCGGAACATAAAGTTATTTTCTTAAATTTTTCTCTATCAGCCGTCATCTCAGTATTCACTACACACGTCATCTCTCACACAATCCATTCGTCACTTTTTTGGTCTTCCTCTTCTTTTGTTACCATTTAGATGAAATTTTAACACTGTCTTCGTTACACGACATTCCCCTCTCTGCATAACATGCCCATATCGTAATATTATTAGGTATTGTGTGCCCATACCTACCAAAATAACCTGTCACTTCTGAACTTTTCATTCATTACTTTCAAACTTCCTCTGACATACTCGTTTCAAATTTTGTCCATTATCGTCACTCCACACATCCATCGCAACATTCGCATATCTGCTGCATTCAATCTTCTTTCATCTGAACCTTTGGTGGCCCAATAGATCCTTACAAAACGACAGGTCTTATGATGATTTCATAGATTTCCTCCTGTTGAAACCTCAAAACCCTCCATGATCACCAAAGTCTCAGGGAGACGAGCGCAGTGCTTTCATCTCATCATCATGTGCGGTTAAGTCCACTGCTGAAAATCACCGCAATCGGCTGGGCATGTACGTCTTCACTAACTTATAATAATGATCGCAGTTCATAATACACAGGGAAATGAAGCTGCCGGTTTCCTGAATTCCCTTAACTGGATGGACACCTTTTACGATCGTAAAATCGAGTATCCACATATTAATACACAGGCAGACTAACATACAGTGACGGATTGTTAATTGACGGATGTATCACGTGGCGGCCACCCGCCAAATGACCGGAAATACGACACAGCTCTCACCGCCCGCAGGGATATTGCGTATGTTTGGTAACATGCCACTATCGCACGTGTATTCGACAACAGGACCGTCGTTATTGCATTTATGTAAAGTTAGGAGAATTGCTTTAAGTCAGACCGCCGATTGTATTATTTCGGTCGTTTTTTTTTTTAAATAATATAATAGTAACTAGATTGTCGGCGGCTTCGCAAATGTGGTATTTTTTTTTAGATTAAAGGTCTATGAGGTATTGCAAGACCTAATATACCAATATACCAACATTTGATCAAAATTCGTTCAGCCGTCAAAAAGTTTTTTTATCGGTTGCTTGGCTTCTACTCATCGGATTGAGATACCATGTATACCAGTTTTTAAGTCAAACCATAAGCTATCCAACAATGAAAACTGCTTCGCTACGGTCCAGTAGATTTTACGTGATGCGTGAACAAACATACAGACAAAAAGACAGACACAGTGTAAAAAAAAACTTGTTCGGTCTATTTTAATATTTTTTTAATTATCTTCATTGTACAGTTTTTTTTTACTTATTTCATTATACTTACTTATTATATACTAGCTGTACCCGCGGCTTCGCACGCGTGTTCTTTTCTTGAGGTTCAAAGTACCATAATGTGCCAGGGCCAATATACCTACATTTGAACAAAATTTCTTCAGCCGTCAAAAATACTTTATGAATTGCTCGGCTTCTAACTCATCGGATTGAGTTACCAATTACACCAGATTTAAATCAAACCCTAAGCTATCTAACAATGAAAACCGCATTGCAATCGGTCGCATAGTTTTTACGTGATGCGTGAACAAACAAACATACAGACAGAAAGAAAGACACGATTAACAAAAAAAAATATTGTTCAATACCTTTTTTAAGCACCCAAGAGCATTTTTTTCTTTTGAATTCATTTAGTAGTTTGGGTGCGGACAGACAAAATTAAAATGTAAAACAGTTTGGCTTCAGTATCGAATATAGAGAACCATCCAAAAAATATTTTTTATTACTTAAATATTAACATAACTTTGGACCCATATCCCGCAGAAACCCTTTACTTATTCGGGATAAAACGTCTCCTCAATTTTAACCCATCATATAACTTAAGACAGTGCCTAGTTGTATCAAAACCGGTCCATTACTTTCAGCGTGGTACGTGTTCTTTTAAATAAGTTTCAACCCCTAAATAATAACCCATAAATTTTTCGATATGTAAAGTATCATAATTATGTCCTACCTCGTAGTACGAACTCAAATCATACCAAGTTTCTTTTGAATTCATCCAGTAGTTCCGGCGGCGTAATGCGCGGCTAAGATACAGACTGACAGACATACAGATAAAAATGAAAAAACATACAGCTTAGGCTTCATAATAGAATATAGAGTAACATCCAAAAAAAAAACACTATATCTTTAATGTACAGAATTTGGACCCATATCCCACAGGTACCCTTTATTTTTTTGAGACAAAATGTATCCATAATTTTCACCTATCTTATAAACTATGTATGTGCCAAGTTGCATCAACATCCGTCCAATAGTTTCAGCGTGCTAAGTGTTCTTTTAAATAATTTTCCACCCCTATCCTGCAGGAACACTTAATTTTTTCGGGATGAAAAGTATCCAGTGTCCTACCTCGAAGTGTGAAATCAAATCATACCAAATTTCATTTGAATTCATTATGTATTTTCGGCGTGGTGCGCTGCCAAGGTACAGACAGACAGACGGACAGACAGACAGAAAGACAAAAATAAAAAAATACAGTGTTGGCTTTAGTATTGAACATAGAACGTCCTCCAAAAAAAATTACATAATATCTTCAATCTACAGAATTTTGGATATTATCCCGAAGGAACACTTTATTTTTCGGGATAAAAGTATCCTCCATTTTAACCCATTCTGTAAACTATGACTGTGCCAAGTTTCAACAAAATTCGTCTGGTAGTTTCAGCGTGATACGTGTTCTTTTAAATAAGTTTCAACGCCTATACTGCAGGAACCGTTTAATTTTCCGGGATGAAAAGTATCCTATGTCCTACCTTAAAGTATGAACTCGAATCATACCAAATTTAATTTAGTTCATTGAGTATTTTCGGCGTGATGCACTTCCAAGTTGCAGACAGACAGACGGACAGAGTGACAGAACGACAAAAATTAAAAAAATACAGTTTTGGCTTTAGTATTGAAGATAGAACGAGCCCCCAAAAAAAATTTACAACATATCTTTAATTTACAGAATTTGGGACATTATCCCGCAGGAACTATTTATTTTTTCGGGATAAAAAGTATCCTCAATTTTAACCCATCATATAAACTATGACTGTGCCAAGTTGCATCAAAATCCGTCCAGTAGTTTCAGAGTGGTAAGTGTTTTTTGAAAAGTCAAAGTCAAAGTATTTTATTGTAAATAGGCAAAAATAATAGCACTTTTACAAGTCAAAATTAACATCTCCTGAACAAAGAAATTTACATAAAATATTATAAAAAGATCAAATCAATCCAAATTTAGATAAACTAAGTATTCTTTGAGTTTGAAAAGGAAATTTCCCTTTCATGTGCCAACAGAGTTAAATCTCACACTGGAAAAGGAAATACCCTTCTGACTCTACCGGTGCTTCGGAAATACGCCCGTTAGAGAAGAGAGCACCAAGAAACTCTACGGGGATGTATTTTTTCCATATTTGTTCATTCTTTATATATTTTTAAATAACTTTAAATAACTTTCAACCCCAATCCTGCGGGAACCCTTTCATTTTTCGGGATGAAAAGTAGCCTATGTCCTACCTCGTAGTATGAACTCATTTCATACCAAGTTTCATTTAAATTCATTCAGTAGTTTCGGCGTGATGCCTAGCCAAGATATAGACAGACAGACAGACAGACAAAAATGAAAAAAAATACAGTTTTGGCTTCAGTATCGAATAAAGAGTAAAGTCCAAAAAAAATATTTAAAATATCTTCAATGTACAGAATTGGACCCGTTACAGTTTTATTATAAGATATAGAGTATAAATAACGCGTCACAATCATAAACATAGTTACAATACAGATATATCTATGAGGTCCCACAAAGCAAATATGCCATATACAAATTTAAAATTAGCTGCGTAGGAATCGAACCAACGACGTCACGAGTCGCAGTCGACTCTTCGCCATTTCCGCCGCGGAGGTCTCCAATTATTCTTACTTTCATGCTCTTTATGGTACTTTACATAAAATCTTCCGATAGATAGTTTTGATAGTATTTATTTATTAAAAAAATATCTTTTATAAAACGAATACATAAATTTTACTATATATTTTTACCATATATTTTTACCTACCTCTAAGAAATAAACTAAATATAATAAATAAAAAAAATTTTGCTGTTTGAAGTGTGGCATTTACCTGTGTAATTTGCATGTGAATGTATTATCAATACATACATATAAATATTATATTTACATAGTATAAAACAAAGTCGCTTTCCACGTCTGTCTATCTGTCTCTCTGTCTGTTTGGCCGCTAACTCCTCCTTAACCATGGAATGGATTTTGATGCGGTTTTCACCATCAGTTAGATAAGTTTTCACGAAAGGTTTATATATAAAACTAGCTGTGCCCGCGGCTTAGCCCACGTTCAGTTTTTCTAAACTTCACCCGCGCGAAGCCGGGGCGGGTCGCTAGAGTGTTTATATGTGTTAGTTTGGTTTCATCCCGACTTTCCCTCCAATAGCAATTTGCTAAATACTGCTGATGATTTCAAAAGTTGTTCTGTTACTTATAACGTAGTTTCAATTTAATGTTGAGATTACAAACATACTTTGTCTGCATGAGAGTCGCACAGCTGTTATATATCATCATCAGCCTATCCTAGCCCACTGCTGCACGTAGTCCTCATCTAATGAACGCCACTGAGCCCAATCTTCGGCTCTCCTCATCCAGTCGCTGCCAGCTGTCTTTCGCAAGTTGTCTCTCCAGTAGGCCAGCGAGCATCCCACACTACGTTTGCCTAAACGTAGTCTCTACTCTAGAACTTGGTTTCCCAATGGTTGTCGGATATGCGAGAGATGTGACAAGCCCATTGCCAGCTTGCTTATTCTCTGGCGGATCACCTCGTTCCGGATTATGTCCTTCAGAGATACTCCGAGAATAGCTCTCTCCGTAGCTCGCTGAGCTACTTTAAACTTATGGACCAGTCTCATTGTGAGTGTCCATGTTTCGGCTCCTTAGGTCATAACTGGTAGGACAGATGCGTTGAAGACTTTAATCCTAAAGCATTGTGGTATGGATAACGAGAAGACCTGACGGAGTTTAACAAATGCAAAATGCAAATGCATTATATATATATATTCCTGAACAGCTTCAACGGCTTGAGCTGTTATTATTTTTACCCGACTACGATGAAGTACGGGAAGGATAATGAGTTTAACAGTCTATATATGTGTATGTATATAGATAGATAGATAGATAGATAGATAGATAACACTTTACTGAACCAAATTAAACACTTACAAACAAAAATAAATTTAAAAATATAATATATATGTGAATGTTTCACCATAGCGGCGCCCTTATTGGACCGATTTTGACAAGCAAAGTATCAATCGATTCATCTTAAATGTTACAATATAGGTATAGCTTGATGAGCGCATTCCAACAGTATATAATTTATGGGCATACATTATTTTTTGGCAAGACAGGCGAGTTTTTTTAGCTTTTAAGCAAGTTATTATGATAGACGGTTTTAAATTTTATCATGACACGGTCTCCAGATAAAGGAACTCTTCAATTGTCAACAGCAAAGACATGAAATTTTGTTTACGCATTTTATTATGATAGCCGAGTGACACGAAGTTAATCAATATTCGCCATGTTTGGTTGGTTAGTTAGTAATACTACCAATAGATCACGTTACCGTCCCCATAAGACGGGTTCAAAGAAGCTAGTGGAAAGATTTGGATGACGACGCATAGGTCCCGGTAGCCGAATTCGTAAGGGCATGTGCGCAGCCCATGCCTTTACGAGGCACAGTATGCGAGGCACAGTATGCGAGTTCGAATCTCGTCCGTGATCTAAATTTTTCCATTCGAAAATTATTATAAATATTTACGCTAAGCAGGCGTTAACTGCTATAAAAAATAAAAGATCTATACTTTCATACCATTGGCGAAATAATTATCGAATATTGCCGGTAAGCTACTTCAAATATCCTTTTTCTTAATGTTGGAAGGAAAATGTGAAAACGAGTACCTTTGGTTATTCCCAGCAGTGGGACGCACAAGGCCCATATAATAGCGTCTTTTACACGTATGTTTGTCCAATTTCTCACTCAAAATTCTGTCCCAAATGCGGCATACTTTTTGCCACACAATATGGTAATGTGGAGGGACGAACCCAGGTTTAGTGTTGGGAATGATAGTCTATCGATATTTATTTCTTTTATACTTTTACGTACTTACGAGTATATAAAAACATTTCCACACAGAAATAAAAAAAAAATATATTAGTTTTATCACATTAATAATTATATAACTCTCTTTTTCTCTCACTCTGTAGATTTGTTAAATTTTCACGACTAAACGGCTGAACTGATCTTGATGATAATTTCGGGTTGAAGATAAGTAGTATATGCAGTGAGCAGGCCTTAAATTGACAAGATTGACTTAATTTGAAAAGGGAATAGTCTTCAGGAAGGTCACGGTTTTTTTTTTACGTTTACCCCGGAAGAATATCCACGTAGGCAAAGACGCAGGGCGCAGTTAGTAACTAAGTAAACATAATATTATAACTGATAAAAAAATATTTCAATTTTTTGTCGATGTAGCATCGTTTTTATTATGTACCTAAATATTTATCGATATAGTATCGATTGCATCGCGCATGAACTTGCAATATAAAATAAATATCGAAAATACAATCAAACTAGGTAATTTTTAAACTATCGATGTCCAGCCTTGATGGTCACAACACAACACTACCCTGCAGTACCCAGTAAGAGTTGTTTAAAATTGTATCAAGGTGTATTTTATTTGAGTTGGGACCGCGGATCAGGGGTGAATACTAATGTTAGAGGGTGAGCCTGTACAGACGGTTAGTTTCCACTTTATATATAAAACGAGAATTTTAATACACGATATATGTATGAAATATTGTAGCAAAATAATTATAAAGGTAAGTCAAAGATCTGGGTGACATTGATCTCTTCACATTGCCACACCACGGTCCAATTTTTCACGACTTCTGAACTCATTGGTGTTGCGGGTGATATAAAAATGCGGCAAGCAAGCCAACTCGTTCTCCGTCTACGTCTGGCGAGCACGGCAGCACTATTCGATGCGACGATTCTCTTAAGCGGTTATTCACTCAATCACTGAACAATTCTGAGGATGAGTAGTGGCACCAAGGAAGCCTGAAGACAGCACGGCGTTCAGATTCCAAAAGAAGCGCGGTGTTTGATTCGAGTGCGAAATGCGGGGAGAGGCGAAGAGTTGCTGATGTTAGCAAGGTTGAACGTCGAATGAATGTTCTGACGTCTTCGTTCTGTTTTGCCGATGGGCGTCGAGATCCGAGTCTGCTGCACCAACGTGGCTGCGCTGGAGTTGGCCATTCTGGTAAAACGCATGCATTTTCCTAATATTAATAGTATAAAGAGGAATTATTTGTTTTTTTTTTGTTTTTTTGTATGTTTGTTTGTTATGTATAAACTCAAAAAATACTTAGCCGATTTTAAAAATTCTTTCGGTAACCTACATTGTTAATGAGTAACATGGTCTGTATTGAATTTTTAAACAATTTAGAAATCCCTAGGAAAATTACAAACAAGTAACTCAAGGTATAAAAAAATTGTCTCTAAAAATTGAACTGAATGACATGTAGCCGTGGAAACGAAAAATAACAAGTTGGCATTGCATTGCTGCCATGGATTTTTAATCACGCTCGGGTATATAAATGATAAAAGTAAGAAAAATGCCGCTGTGTGACCGCTACCCGCGCAAAACAGGGGCGAGTCACTAGTCCTGTTTAAAGTGAGCCGTCTCAATCCCTATTTTACATTTAGTAGATATCTAAATAGAGATGTAACCTTTTTTGCAATGAAATAGGTATTTTTGCTTATCGTGATATTAAAAACAGGCAATGCTTATGGGCTACTACATAAAGTTGAGGTAACCTCTGTAATAAATCCTGATATTTTTTTGAGTTTGGCTATTGGAGTATGTTATTAATAATGACAGGGTATTAAAGGGGTACTTTAAGGATGCTCATCAAGCTATGGAGAGAGCCACGCCGTCAGTTTCTCTGAAGGAGAGGATTAGACAGCTGAAGTGGCAGTAGGCTGGTCACATTTGTCGAAACACGGACAACGGATAACAGGTAAACAAGTGGAGTGGAGACCACGGCTTGGCTATCGTATTGTAGGATGCCCACTGGCTAGGTGACCACCTGTGGAAGGTGGCCTGCAGAAACTTGATAAGAACGATACGCTACGTTTGCTTTAACGCGGTCTCAACTCTAGAACTGGAGTTCTAGAGTTGAGACCGCGTTAAGGCAAACGTAGCGTACTCTACTGGAGTAGAGTAGTAGTACGGTTTTCGGTTCTTCGAGTTATTGTAGCGTTGACAAAACGCTACTTAAATAAAAAAACAATAAACCTATAACTAGCAATACAAAAGAACAATTCGACAAGTACAAGTAGGAATAAACAAGACAGCATATAAACAACTAATAGAAACGCATATTTAAAATAGTAAAACTAGAATTATAATTGCATATTGTTCAATATACTAACATATTAGAATGTATCAGATGACGACATTGAAGTCGCACATAGTTGATTGAAACAGTACTATCGTTCGTATTTGGTGAATACCAGCGAAAGCAGACGATCGGGTACATAGAATAGATTATCGTACGTTGTTTACTAACATGATATAATCCTGTAAATCAGAGTTCCAAAAAAACAGTAATCATGTTCAGAGGTTATAAACACTTCGATAAATATAACACGTCCATGCACTACGGATCACGACTTTATAACTCTCATTAGGTCAATTGATTGAGATAGGTACAAAGGGAACAAGGAATAACTGGGAATCAGATAATATATAAATAATTAATAAAGTACAATTGATAAACACGGAGACAAGTAGTGACCTCTACCGTAGGTTCTACTTATCTTTGCATCGATTAGCTTTCAAAACAAAAGGGCCCGTTCCGTACCTTTCGTCTGGAAGTGAACGCATCGTTTCTAGTACGGAACGTTTTATGGACTATAGTTTATAACAATTCTTAGACGTCTGTTGACAGTTGTTTAGCTGTCAAAAATAGTTAAAGAAACGGTAAATAAACAAATTCGATTTCGATAGTGAGAAATCTTAAAAAATAAAAATAAAACCAAATGATCATTTCCAAAGCCCATGTGTAAGCGCTGATCGGTTTCTTGGTGGAACGAAATGTTATTCGGATAGATTTTGCTAACTGAGGAGCAAACTAGATCCGGCTAGACAAAAGAAACCGAGGAATGGAGACGAGAAGCGTGAAAGTTCTTTTCGTGCTGAAGAGCTTGGTAGCAGGACTGACAAGTCTTTTCCCTGCATATTATAAAACCCGTAAAAAAAGGTGAGAGCATTTTTCGGTATTTTGCATTGTCGGCAGTAATGATTGCGATTGTGAAATCACTTTTATCCATTTTTCGAGACGCCATTTTAGCGAACTGAGAGCGGTGGCGTTTTCGAAGTCTCGAATTCTAAAGAAACGTTGTGTTTATTCATCCACAGCGGGTTTTCCCCCGGGATTGAGATACCACGACGGAGATTTTCCCCTCCGGATTGAGACACCACGCGACGGAGGCTTCTTCCCCGGATTTAACTAGAAAGGCGCCGTGTCACGATACGCCACGACGACATTATATCCAACGATTCCTGCCACGTTCTTGGAATGCGGTATCGTATTGGCATGTTTTTGCATATATTTCATTAACCGGAGTGTTGAACTTTGGTTCCCCACCGACCTGCTGGACACCTGCAACGCCTGAGGGGTCTAGCCTGGCTACCTCTCACGCGAATCGGACATTGCTGAAACGTCGGATGGAGAATTACCTTCACTAACATAATGCCTAAATCTTATAGAAAAAGGTAAATAAGTAGACTGCACTGCCGGCCGGCAACTCATCACTTGTTTTGTTAGGGTAAATACTTAATTTTGTCAGTTCTATATCGACCCTAGTTATAACAGGGTAATTTTAGATCTTAGTACTTCTTAGCTGCTGAGTTGGATCTGCGGGCAAGGGTTCTTTAGACTTTAAGTAAACACGCAAAGTTAAACCAAAAATAGTAAATATTGTATTGGTGAATTTAAATTGCATGTTTTGTCTTCCACTATTACATGCTAGCTTGAATGGCCGTCCAACGTACCTACGGCATGGTTCTTTAGATTTTAAGTAAACAGGCAAAGTTAAATCAAAAATAGTAAATATTGTATAGGTGAATTTAAATTGCATGTTTTGTCTTCCACTATTACATGCTAGCTTGAATGGCCGTCCAACGTACCTACGGCACGGTTCCTTAGATTGTAAGTAGGCAAAGTTAAACCAAGGATAATAAAGATTGTATTGGTGAATTTGAGTTGTATGTTTTATCTTCCACTATTGTACCCACTAGCTAGTACATTACCGAACGGTCTTGATCCAATAGTTCTTGAAGCTCGTTCCGGTCTAAGTTTATCCAGGTAATTTTATTAATTTCAAAGTAGTAACGAGTATTTTAAGTTTTGAGTGATACCGATGAAAGATGCGTCCTCACGTTTAAAGCGACCGGATGGGGTAAGAATCCCGACTCTCCCCACTCTTGGTGTGACTCACCCCGTTTTATTTTTTATTCCCTTTATTCTCAAAATTACTTTTCATTGATTTAAGCGAATACCCTAACGGCGTTAGACACCGGACCAACTATCTCGGTGGTTGGCGAGTTTGGCCTAAAAACCAATTCATCACATCTTTCATCGGAATCTGTCAGCTCAGAGAAATTTACGATAAAACCGCGTATATCGTTACAATAGCGACAAAAACCATTTAAAATGCGTTACAATATGGCGACCGAATAAATTTGTACTAACTAGTGGTTTTTTAAAGAAAAAATAAATTATATATGTGGAGATAAACAAATAAATTTTTGATACAACATAACAATTACACTTGTTGAATATAAAAACTATAGAGTGCTTAAGTATTATTTAAGCAAAATTAAATTGTAAAAAGGTAAATTTTCAGTAATATCAGTTTGGAACTGATCCAGCATTAAAGTTTATATAAATTTAATAATTTCATATATCGACAATGTCGGATCCTATTGAACCTCGTTCAGATGAAGAATTATGTTACGCTTCACCACGACGTTTTAGTAGTGTCACAGATCCAGAGACCGGTATTTCACAGGAAGTTTACATCGATAGTTTTTACAAATTAAGCTAATTCAAAATGTCTATTCATGAGTATACAGCAAATATTTAAATTGTTTATTTGCATATTTAAACATTAATATCGACGTTTTTTTGGAATACAAACTGAAGGGAAGCATTCATCATTTTGCAAAACTAATGGTTTTGATTTTCAATAACCTCTTTTTTTCTTCTCTTCGTAGTAAATCTTGTTCGAAAGTCCAGTTAATATAGCCACTGGATATGCTCTTTAATTTCTTGCTACAGAACGGAATGTTATTACTGGAGGAATTATGAGGAATGTACCATTGCCAGGAAGTAACATCACGATTGGGGATAGGATTATAGAAGCTTCGGCGTTGACTGTACTATTTGCTACAGTTTATTGGAAAATTTTTGATTGGAGGTGGTTTTCTTTGATTTTCTTTATAATTTCTCGGAAGGTTAGTTTCATCGAGTGCAGTTTATTTTCGGAATAGTAGTTAATTTGAAAGGGATGTATGAACGTAAGTATGAAACGGGCGAACGATGAGGTAAGATAGGGAGATTATATAACTGTATGAGACAAACTAGTCCACCCAATGACAAGTATACGGAGTCAGAAAATCACCAGTACATTCAGAAACCTTTATTTGGAAAAAGTTTTTTTTACGCTGAACAACCTCTTGTGGGTGTTTTATGGTACGGTTGTTTCAGCTAACTTAGTCGTGCAACCTTTTTTTGATTGGATTTGGTAGTACGGTTGTCACGGCTAACTATTGGTTAACGTAGTATTCTAGTCTACCAACCTCTTTGCACGGTTGTTTTGATATTTATTTTTGCCGTTAACTGCTTGTTTCGGTTAACTGCGTTAACCTCTTTTTCCGAAAAAGGGGGTATTGTAGCATTGACAAAACGCTACTTAAATAAAAAAAACAATAAACCTATAACTAGCAATACAAAACAACAATTTGACAAGTACAAGTAGGAATAAACAAGACAGCATATAAACAACTAATAGAAACGCATCTTTATAATAGTAAAACTAGAATTATAATTGCATATTGTTCAATATACTAACATATTAGAATGTATCAGATGACGACATTGAAGTCGCACAGTTGATTGAAACAGTACTATCGTTCGTATTTGGTGAATACCAGCGAAAGCAGACGATCGGGTACATAGAATAGATTATCGTACGTTGTTTACTTACATGATATAATCCTGTAAATCAGAGTTCCAAAGAAACAATAGTCATGTTCAGAGGTTATAAACACTTCGATAAATATAACACGTCCATGCACTACGGATCACGACTTTATAACTCTCATTAGGTCAATTGATTGAGATAGGTACAAAGGGAACAAGGAATAACTGGGAATCAGATAATAAATAAATAATTAATAAAGTACAATTGATAAACACGGAGACAAGTAGTGACCTCTACCGTAGGTTCTACTTATCTTTGAATCGATTAGCTGTCAAAGCAAAAGGGCGCGTTCCGTACCTTTCGTCTGGAAGTGAACGCATCGTTTCTAGTACGGAACGTTTTATGGACTATAGTTTATAACAATTCTTAGACGTCTCTTGACAGTTGTTTAGCTGTCAAAAATAGTTAAAGAAACAGTAAATAAACAAATTCGATTTCGATGGTGAGAAATCTTAAAAAATAAAAATAAAACCAAATGATCATTTCCAAAGCCCATGTGTAAGCGCTGATCGGTTTCTTGGTGGAACGAAATGTTATTCGGATAGATTTTGCTAACTGAGGAGCAAACTAGATCCGGCTAGACAAAAGAAACCGAGGAATGGAGACGAGAGGCGTGAAAGTTCTTTTCGTGCTGAAGAGCTTGGTAGCAGGACTGACAAGTCTTTTCCCTGCATATTATAAAACCCGTAAAAAAAGGTGAGAGCATTTTTCGGTATTTTGCATTGTCGGCAGTAATGATTGCGATTGTGAAATCACTTTTATCCATTTTTCGAGACGCCATTTTAGCGTACTGAGAGCGGTGGCGTTTTCGAAGTCTCGAATTCTAAAGAAACGTTGTGTTTATTCATCCACAGCGGGTTTTCCCTCCGGGATTGAGATACCACGACGGAGATTTTCCCCTCCGGATTGAGACACCACGCGACGGAGGCTTCTTCCCCCGGATTTAACTAGAAAGGCGCCGTGTCACGATACGTCACGACGACATTATATCCAACGATTCCTGCCACGTTCTTGGAATGCGGTATCGTATTGGCATGTTTATGCATATATTTCATTAACCGGAGTGTTGAACTTTGGTTCCCCACCGACCTGCTGGACACCTGCAACGCCTGAGGGGTCTAGCCTGGCTACCTCTCACGCGAATCGGACATTGCTGAAACGTCGGATGGAGAATTATCTTCACTAACATAACGGCTAAAAATTATAGAAAAAGGTAAATAAGTAGACTGCACTGCCGGCCGGCAACTCATCACTTGTTTTGTTAGGGTAAATACTTAATTTTGTCAGTTCTATATCGACACTATTATAACTATTATACACTGTTATAACAGGGTAATTTTAGATCTTAGTACTTCTTAGCTGCTGAGTTGGATCTGCGGGCAAGGGTTCTTTAGACTTTAAGTAAACACGCAAAGTTAAACCAAAAATAGTAAATATTGTATTGGTGAATTTAAATTGCATATTTTGTCTTCCACTATTACATGCTAGCTTGAATGGCCGTCCAACGTACCTACGGCATGGTTCTTTAGATTTTAAGTAAACAGGCAAAGTTAAATCAAAAATAGTAAATATTGTATTGGTGAATTTAAATTGCATGTTTTGTCTTCCACTATTACATGCTAGCTTGAATGGCCGTCCAACGTACCTACGGCACGGTTCCTTAGATTGTAAGTAGGCAAAGTTAAACCAAGGATAATAAAGATTGTATTGGTGAATTTGAGTTGTATGTTTTATCTTCCACTATTGTACCCACTAGCTAGTACATTACCGAACGGTCTTGATCCAATAGTTCTTGAAGCTCGTTCCGGTCTAAGTTTATCCAGGTAATTTTATTAATTTCAAAGTAGTAACGAGTATTTTAAGATTTTAGTGATTCCGAAGAAAGATATAGCGTCCTCACGTTTAAAGCGACCGGATGGGGTAAGAATGAGGTGAGTCACCCCACTCTTGGTGTGACTCACCCCGTTTTATTTTTTATTCCCTTTATTCTCAAAATTAATTTTCATTGATTTAAGCGAATACCCTAACGGCGTTAGACACCGGACCAACTATCTCGGTGGTTGGCGAGTTTGGCCTAAAAACCAATTCATCACATCTTTCATCGGAATCTGTCAGCTCAGAGAAATTTACGATAAAACCGCATATATCGTGATAATATGACAAAACCCAGTAAAAATCTTTACATTATGTAACCGGCCCTTAAAATAAAGTAATTGGCTGCAGGGCTGCTGTTATAGCCTACGAGATATGCCGCAGAAATCTACTAGCTACGCCGTAGACATCTACAAGGTACGCCATAGACATCTACAAGCTACGTCGTAGAGTACTACACGCTACGGCGTAGACATCTACTAGCAACTACTAGTTACGCCGTATTTTGGTACCTCGAACTAAGACTTCGTTACGGATCTTATGTTGGAGTAGACAGTAATCAAACAAACGAGGAAGCCATTATTTCCATACGATATTGAGCCCTCCCTCCGCCCCCCCCTCCCTACTTTCAGGTGAGAACTAATATCGCACCAATTTTAATTACAACCACTTCAAATAATGGAGCAGTGGAATATATAGAGTAGCTAAAAAGCTATAAGTTTTGGTGGGATACGACGGCAATTGTTATAAGAGGCAATTACCACCAGGAAATGATCTGCTCGTCCTGTCAAACAGTTGGCTAAATATAAAGCTTTTTTTAGCACATATATACTAATAATAGTAATACAAAAGCCTTATTTTTATACATCATCATCATCGTTTCAGCCTTTAGATGTCCACTGCTGAACACTGGCCTCCCCAAAGAGCGCCATGACGAGGGATCTTGTGCCACCTCCATCCAACGACTTCCTGCGAGAGCTACAATGTCGCCGATCCATCGTGTGGGGGGGTCTCCCCACACTTCGCTTGCTTGTTTGTGATCGCCATTTGAGAACCTTTATCCCCCAGCGGTTTGCAAACTATATGGTCTGCCCATTTCCACTTCAACTTGCAAACTCTAAGAGCTATTTCGGTAACCTTGGTTCTTCTACGGATTTCCTCATTACGAAGTATATCACGCAGTGAAACTCCGAGCATAGCTCTCTCCATTGCAAGCTGCGTGACATTGAGCTTGTGTATGAGACCAATAGTTAGCGACCACGTCTCAGTGCCGTATGTCATCACTGGCAACACGCATTGATTATAATCTTTTGTCTTGAGGCTCTGCTGTATCGGCGACGAGAAGATATATTTATTAATATTAAAACACTATGTCTATAGACATAATATTTTTCGCCGTCTAGACAATAAAAACCAATCGTTATCTAGACAACAACCTTGTTGTGTGTCAACATAGACAACAGGTTGATAACATAACCAAAAGGTTGGACGTGTTTTCGCCACAACTTCATGGTCTTCTTTTTTTAAGTTTTCCTGTTAGCACATAGCTTAGGTCAAATATATTGAGGAGTATAGTTGATAGATTCAGGCGTTACTTTGCGGAAAGCCATATTTAAAATGAACAAAATAAAAACATGTTATATGTATAATTATAAATATATAAATGTTTTTCTGGCCTCCAGGCCTTTTCTTTCATTTCATTTATATTTTACGATACTTTAATTTGGGTAGGGTTTGTTTAGCGTCGGGTTTTACTTTTTACGATACTTCAATTTGGGTAGGGTTTGTTTAGCGTCGGGTTTTACTTTTTTGTTATATTTTAATTTTAGCATTTATCATTTGTCTGAATTACAATTTTGGTTTATTCTGTGGTTTTGGCGGAAGTAAGCTACATATTTTTATTTTGTTCATTTTTAATATAGTAACTAAACAAGTTTTGATCAATTACTGCAAAATGAGCACAAAAATATTTCTTTTTAAAAAAGGAGAAGGTATTTCGCCAATTATATAGCAAGAAGAAACTTAAACCTATCCTAACCTATATAATACGCATCATACAAAAACAAACATTCAATATACAAAAAAAAACTTCTGGTATCAAATATACAAAAAAAAAACTTATCTTATAGGAAAGTCGAATCATATTTGCGCTAGTTTTAAAACCTAGTACACAAAAAATTATACAAATATATATTTCAAACTTTATTTAAATATTTTGGGCATTTTGTCTAAGTAAAAGAAAGGTAGACTATAAAACAAATATGTAATTTATAATTCAACTTGGTGTCATATTTATAAAAATAAACAAACACATAAAGACATAAATAAAATAATTGTAATAGCAAAATATAAATCATTAAAACATCTACCCTACTGCCCTCAGTCCGCAGTCAAATATCTCCAATCGCTATAATTCCGATGCACAATTCAGAGGTTATATTGGAGCCACTGTAGCCCAGGGGGTTACTGTTGGCAAATTCTATGGCGACAGGTATCTTAATAACTTGAACTTTTATTATCACTAGCTGTGCCCCGCGGTTTCTCCTGCATGGATTATGATGATGGATGATGATGATGAAAAGTAGCTGGTCAAAAGTAAGGATCAGGTCACAAGCTATCCTGGTATCAATTTTCATTCAAATCCGTTCAGCCGTGTGAGCGTGAAGGAGTAACACACACACTCACACAAACATTAAAATAGATGTCGCTAGTCGGTTTTATGCATCGCGCATAGGAAGTTTTCCGCTCGAGAGAGTATTCATTTTTTAAACTTTAAGCTCTGATTGGCCTGTTTACAACAGTGGCTGCAATTCTCTAATCTATATACTTATAATAAAACTGTAACAGGTCAAATTCTGTACATTGAAGATATTTAGTAAAAAAAAATGTGGGCTGTTCTATATTTGATACTGAAGCCAAAACTATATTTTTTTCTTTTTTGTCTGTCTGTCTTTCTGTCTGTATCTTGGCTAGGCATCACGCTGAAACTACTGAATGAATTCAAATGAAACTTGGCATAATTTGAGTTCATACTACGAGGTAGGACATAGGATACTTTTCATCCCCAAAAGTTAAAGGATTCCCGCATGAAAGGGATTGAAAGATTTTACTAGAACACGTATCACGCTGAAACTACTGGACGGATTTTGATGCAACTTGGCAAAGTTATAGTTTATATGATGATTGAAAATTAAGAATACTTTTTATCCCGAGATTATAAAGAGTTCCTGTGGGATAGGGGTCCAAATTCTGTAAATTAAAGAAATTTAGTAATTTTTTTGGAGTCTGTTTTATATTAGGTACTGAAGCCAAAACTGTTTTATTTTTCTTTTTGTCTGTCCGTCTGTCTGTATCTTGGCATAGCATCACGCCGAAACTACTCTATGAATCCAAATGAAACTTGATATGATTTGAGTTCATACTTCGAGGTAGGAAGAACATTGGATACTATACTTTTCATACCGAAAAATTTAAGGGTTCCCGCAGTAAAGGGGTGAAAGGTATTGAAAAGAACACATATTACGCTGAAACTACTGGACGGATTTTAATACAAGTTAGTACAGTCATAGTTTATATGATGGGTGAAAATTAAAAATACTTTTTATCTCGAAAATATAAAGGGCTCTTGCGGGATAGGGGTCCAAATTCTGTACATTGAAGATATTATGTAACTTTTTTTGGAGTCTGTTTTATATTCGGTACTGAAGCCAAAACTGTTTTTTTTTTCGATTTTGGCTGTCTGTCTGTGTGTCCGTCTGTCTGACTGTATCTTGGCAGCGCATCATGCCAAAACTACTCAATGAATTCAAATGAAACTTGGTATGATTTGAGTTCATACTTTGAGGTAAGAAATTGTATACTTTTCACCCCGAAAAATAAAGAAATCCCGCAGGATAGGGGTAATAAGTTATTTAAAAGAACACGTATCACGCTGAGACTACTAAGTGGATTTTGATGCAACTTGGCACAGACATAGTTTATATGATGGGTGAAAATTAAGGATACAATTTATTCCGAAAAAAATTGGGGTTCCTTCGGGATATGGTTTCAATTTCTGTACATAGAATACTTTTTTTTGTATGTTTCTCTATATTATATATTAAAGCCAAAACCGTTTTTGTTTTCATCTTTCTCTTTCTGTCTGTTTCCGCTCATCACGCTGCTGAAACTACTGAATGAATTTAAATGAAACTTGGTATGATTTGAGTTGATACTACGAGGTAGGACATACGAAACTTTCGTATGTCCTACCTTTCATACCGGAAAATTAAAGTGTTCCCGCAGGATAGAGGTTGAAAGTTATTTGAATGAACATGTATCACGCTGTAACTGCTGGACGGATTTTTATGCAACTTGGCACAGTCCTATATATCTATACTTATAATAAAGCAATAGGTACAAAAAAGGCTGGAAAAAGATGTCAAATTAAAAAATGTTGGGTACCCTAAAATAAACTGCTGAACATATTTTCTTTGTTTTAATTCATTTTTTGTCATTTGTTGTCTGTTTGTCTGTATTTTTGTGCATGACGTAAAAACTACTGGATTGATTGCTATGCGGTTTTCAATGTAGGATAGCTTAGGGTTTGACTTAAAAATTGGTGTAATTGGTATCTCAATTTAGCGATTAGAGGCCGAGCAATTGATAAAAATATTTTTGACGTCTGAAGAAATTCAAATGTTGGTATATTGGTGTTTTAGGTCCTGGAATAGCACATTATGGTACTTTTAATCTAAAGAAATGACCACGCGTGCGAAGCAGCGGGTACTGCTAATTTTTAATATTAATGTGATTAGTCTAGGGTTTGTCTACCTCACCTGGAGTTAATGAAGAAGTGGTAAAAGTTGGTAAAGATTAATCCTAGATTGGTACTGGCTAAGCCT
Organism: Alsophila aescularia; assembly: GCA_946251855.1. NCBI lineage: Eukaryota > Metazoa > Arthropoda > Insecta > Lepidoptera > Geometridae > Alsophila > Alsophila aescularia. The sequence goes on from OX276373.1 coordinate 55,493,215, forward strand.
AGAGCGGGACTGGCTATGCCTAGACTGAGACTGGCTAAGCCTAGACTGGGACTGGTTTTTAAGAATTACTTCCAGAATACCCCCCGATCCTCGAAAAGGGCTAGAGAAAGGCCTGGCTTCTGGCTTGGCGACAGACTTTCTGCTTGTGGTTGGTAGCTAGCCAGGTGGTCTCAGTCACTAAAGACTATTTGGCATCAAAAAATAAAGAGCAGACGATAGAGAGGGCTGGCTGAACTGTAAATGAATAATGACATGATGGTGACAACATATCTATCTATTTTCTATAATTATAATAGAGCAATATGTACGAAATAGTCTGTAGAAAGAAGATAATTTAAAAATATATGGTAATATATGGTATTTCAAATAGGCTAATGACCTTCTTTTTTTTATAGTGACTTTCTTTTTTCTCTGTATGTTTGTTCACGCATCACGTAAAAACTACTGGATCGATTGCAATGCGGTTCTCATTGTTGGATAGTTTAGGATTTGACTTAAAACTGGGGAACTTGGTATCTTAATCCGATGATTAAATGCCGAGCAATTGCTAAAAAACTAATTGACGGCTGAAAGAATTTTGAAGAAATGTAATATATTGTACGTTATACGTTCATTTGGACCTGGAATAACACGTATTGCCTACTTTTAAAATGAAATGACCACGCGGGCAAGGCCACTTGCACAGCTAGTACTTATAATAAAGCAATAAGTACGAAAAAGTCTGTACAAAGAGGATAATTAAAAAAAATGTCTAGGGTACTTAAAATAACCTACTGAACAACAATATGTCATTTTTTTAAATCATGTCTGTCTGTTTATCTGTATGTTTGTTGGTTGGCCCATCACGTAAAAACTACTGCACCAATTGCGATGCGATTTATTTGTTGGATAGCTTAGGGTTTGACTTAAAAACTGGTGTAATTGGTATCAATCCGATGAGTAGTAGCCGAGCAATCGATAAAAAGTTATTTGACGACTGAACGAATTTTGAAGAAATGTTTACTTTATAGGTACTGTTGGTCCTGCATTAATACTTATGAAATACCTCTAAATGAAATGACTACATGGGGAAAGCCTTGGGCACGGCTAGTTTTAATGATATAAGCACCATTTTACTGACTTGTGAGGGTCAGGGGGAAGCACATATTGGGTAGCGGCGATTAGTGGATGGTCTTTGGAGCAATTGGCAGCACTTGCCGAAAAAACACAATCAATACTTAAAATCGGGTGGTCACCAGTCCACTTTCTTTAATTTATTTCGGTCTATAGTAGCACCCCTGGCTAGGTGCCAACCCTAATGGCGGCCATTGTGCAACCCTAATGAGTTTCCAAACAATGAAAATTATATAAAAACGAGGATTGGCGGCGATCGGTTGTAACGCGGGACTCGGTAGTACAGGATTTTAGTTGCTAGTTGCCGACTGAAAATAGAAAGCTCCATGCATCTTATACTTAAGGTAACCGACATAGCTCAGAGAATAAACAAGCTGAAGTGGCAATGGGTCACATTTGTCGTAGACCACTGACACATCCTGGGATGGAGTAGTGGAAAAAAAGAAAAAAAACACTTTTCCCTCCTAGGTGGGGTGGCTGGGTAGGATAAGTGGAATAGCCGCAATCGTTAGGGTAGAGTCCTAGAGAATCGACAAACGTAGCGTAGGACGCACTCCGGCTAGATGGAGCGACGATCTGCGCAAGGTCTCCTTCAAGCAGAAAATATGTCAGTTCTTGAGAGATATTCTATTCTAAGCTTAGTGCGTTTACCATCAGTTACAGCGTAACAGCCTGTATTCTTGTAACTGATGCCAGCTACGCTCCGTTAAAAGACTGGCACTGCAGATGCTAGGTTCAAAAGTGCTACATTGAAATGAGATTGGGCAGGGCATGTAGCCCGTGTGCACCCAAAAAGATGGGCAAAAGTTGTCAGACAATTGGAGCCCAAAGACGGTCAGCAATATAGTGGCCGGCCCCGAAAAAGGAGGCCTGACGACATAATCGCCTACCAACCCAATCTCCCGATAGAGATACGTGGAAGACAATGGATCAACCCAATCCCCCGATAGAGATACGTGGAATACAATGGACCAAACCAATCACCCGATAGAAATACGTGGAAGGCAATGGACCAACCCAATCCCCCGATAGAGATACGTGGAAGACAATGGACCGACCCAATTCCCCGATAGAGATACGTGGAAGACAATGGACGGAGACACTCTCCCAGAAGCAGGAAAAATAAGAATAAAATAATAAACTGTTTTATTTGAACTGTCCACGCATGTACCAATCAAATAGGTCAACAAGCCGCTAGTCCAATTTAGCAAACACGCAAACACTGAAGGACTCTCGTCATTGCGTTACTCATTTGTTATGCTTTGTTAACAAGTCTTTAGCACAGTACACATGATATGTGTACTGTGTCTGTAGTGGTTGGGTGGATAGACTTCAATTGTTGTTAATCGTTTGGTCACGATCTCACCCGCAAGCAGGAATACAACCACTTATGAAGAACCGGCAAGAAACTTGGTGGCAAATTTGTTCATACAATTATTATAAACACACATGAATTATTTCTAAAAAAAAACCGTAGACTTCTTATAGGTTTATCTGTATTTTTTCAAAATAAAAATTAAAGGTGAGTGACGGTAAATTTTTTTTTTTTTTTATTATTTCTATATGTTAAATAATTTGATACCCTCCAACAAGCCCTTTCATCTCATATATCAAACGGTACAGTTTGCAAAAGTTTTTTATTATATTCTAATTTGCCCCCCAGGTGTGAAATGTTATACGTTCATGTTTGGGTCACAGAAATTTATATGTGTACCAACTTTCAACTGAATCGGTTTAGTAGATTCAGAGAAAATTAGCTGTGACAGATGGATAGACAGACATACTGACAAACGAGTGATCCTATAAGAGTTCCGTTTTTTTCATACGGACGTGTGAACCCAACAAGGAGCCAAGTTTGGCTTAATATATTTAATAACAAACAACGGTTTTGGTAGTAGAAGTACCACTTTTTTTACCAGATATTCAAACGCCAAGCAGTGTGCTAATGGCATTGATTTGATAAAATGTTAGTTTTCGTAGTCTTCCGTTAATTCAAGAAAATTCTTCGAGACATTTGATCCTCATTGTTGACCCTGACGATTGGTAGCATAACCTTACAGGATAACGTGAATGTCAGTTTTGAAGGTTCAATTCCCGACTGAGGCAAACTAGTTTTCGAAAATCTTTGAATGCATTTGTAACTTATTGATAAAATAAAAATATTTCCTTTGAGTAAAATTAGCTATCATCATAATTTAAAGTATTTTTCCTACACCGACAGTCGTTAAATTCCTCTCTGTATATTAAGATCCCTCAAGTCAACTCAATATAATAATATTCTAATAATAAATCTTTATTTCAGACGTACATGTCCATAATACACCAAATTCAAACAATGAGATCATACATTTTTATAAAATAAGATATACTCAACACAAAAATTAAAATTAAACTGAGAAAATGCACTTTGTAATACCTATTAGCAACTGTATTAAATGTGCTTGCAATGGATAATCAGCTATGGTATTCAGAATGCTATTACCACTACCTCGAGTCCTGCGTAAGAAAGAATGTATGGTATTGTGGGCCTCCAACATTAAAAAAAAATTCACTCGCGTATTCATTTTAGCGTAGGGTTTTGTGTTTATCAGCCTATAAATATATGTATATACGAGTATGTATGTCTGTTCATGATTATCAAAATTTAATATGGCGACAACCAGACGCAATAGTGTGAAAAAAATATGTCTACTCTCTATGACAAGTGGGATACGTGTAATTTTTCATTTTGAATGGGCATTTTTTCTATCACGATAAAAGTTCGCAGTTGGGTTTTTTCATTCCGCGTAGATTTTCTCGTTACTTTGTTTATATATTTGCATATTGGAGAATAAATGCGGACCGAGCTACAAAAATGGACTGCAAAATACATCCATCTTCAACAGAAGCGGAAAAATCTTTATTTCATTTCATAATATTGCTCACAACCTATCTTATTCATCGGGGACCTTTGTACTGCTTATCCGGTTCGATCCGCCGTTATCCAGTTTTCAGAACCGGTTTGAACCAGACTTTGAGCAGATATAGATTTTTGTAGTGACATGTCGATGAAATTATTTCTTTCATGTCGATAAAATTGATTTTTTTGTAAAGAACTAGCTGCGGCGTTCTCCGGGTTATGATTATCTCGCAATATTGGTTTTTATAAACACAATTTTATGCTCTTGCTTTCGCCCCAACGAATAGTTTTTTTAAAATGTATTTCTCTGCTCAGGTTTGAAACCTTTGGTAACCTTTAAAGTACAATATTATACCAAACGTGCAGCCGTCAAATAGATTTCATCGATTGCTTCCGCTTGCCACTTCTACTCATCAGATTTAGATACAAAGTACACCAGATTTTAAGTCTAAACCTATCCAACAGTGAAAGTCACAGCTAACGGTCGAGTAGTTTTTACATGATGCGTGAATAGATTGACAGACAGAAACAGAGAAATCATATATATTATAAGTCTCCAAAACTTTTTTATACGCTTTATATTAGCTTCACTTGTATGTTTGTAAGCGTGTTTTTTAGTTTTTTAAACTATTTTTTTTAAATTATATTCGTTGTAGTCTTTTTGCTACATACACGTACTACTTTATTAGAAGTAGAGATATAGATTCACTCGGCAAACGTCTAACTATCGATATTAACCTGTTATTTGAGAAATCTCTATTTAAGAAGCGACAGGATTATTTCTCGTATTGTGCATACGTTCATGATATTAAACTCTCAATACGGAATCATTTTTGAAGTTTTATAGCAGGTTATGCAATTTTGGCGTTATTTACACAAGCAAATCTGTGGTAGCGATTTTCGCTCTGTGGCATCAAATTCAATAGCAATGAAATAGCAGGTGTGTCCCTTTGACTGAATGTTTTTTACTCAGAATCGCTTAATAAAATACCCAAAAGTAAAGAGACTGAAATGTCTAAAATATGTGTTTATGTATTTCAAATGATGATGTTTCTGTGCTGGATGTTCCTATATTTACTTTATAGGTGTCAGCTGGTGTATTGCGTAACAAGACAAAGTTCAAAAACTAAAGCCAAATCTCTAATTTTTCGTAAATAAAATACAACTCATGTTACTTGCTGATAATGTAGCTTTCACACATACACATGAACATATTTACTCCCTAGCATGCCTTAATTGGAAATCATTAGGATGCCTCAAACGTTTATTCATACCAATATATAAAAGTAAAACATTGTCTGTTTGTTTGTTTGTTCGGGGAGCTTTCACGCGACTTTTTATCTGGAAAACTGGAAAATGTTGATTACTCACTGTACCACCACAGAATGGTCCGTGGTTGCTATGGAAACGAAATAACAAGTCTGTCAAAAAACATCAAGGGCAACCCCCCCATAATCATGGATCCTGGCTACGGGCCTGCTAATAATCACGTTATATCATGGTACTCTACACCATAAACATAGGTTTTCATGCTCTACACTAAGGTTTGTTGGTTTGTTTTTTCCTCTATGACGCAAGTAAGGGCCAGAATGACTTGTTTTTTGCATAGTTACTTCAAGAACCGGAACTGACATAGACATCATCACCAGCACGGATGAAACCGCGGCGCCCAGCTAACACGTTACATTTTCACAACAAATACCAAACATGCTTGTTGTTTTTTTTTAGATATTTAACGTTTCCTAACCAGAGAAAGAGATTCAAAGAGAGTAGTGGAACTTAATAGATGGTAGTAAAACTAAAGCCGAGTTATATGGCGCAAAGAACTCTGAATAACAGCCATTTTGGAGTAAAGAAGCGACAAGATGGATAAAACGGCTCCTAACGGCCCCGGTACGGATTCAAACGATACTGCGCGTGCTGTGGATCATGTTTGTTACTTAACAGCCAAGAACTAAGATGATACTATGTTGGATTCTTCAGTCCATCTTAGTTTTTGGCTGTAAAGTGAAGACCGCCAAACCCAAAACTGATGCATAGCCTAAGTTTGAGTGAGTGTTAAAGGTATGGACATATATGTATAATTTAAAGTTAATAATAAACAAAAAAGCGTTTACGGGTTTTTTTTTTTGTTGCTTTGTACTTTATCTTTCTTATATTTTTTTTCCTGTTCTCTTTTACCAAGGTTTTCCTTTTCTTTTTTTCCTTTTGTCTTTTAATAATTTAAAGTTTTTTTAAAGGCTAGCTACATTTCTCGCAGGACGGACAACCACTGGGGCAGAAGTGTCCTCGAGTGGAGACTTTGTCATGGGAAATGTAGTGTAGGACGCCCACCGGTCAGGTGGAGTGACGACCTGCGAAAGGTGGCCGGCAGAAACTGGATGAGAAGAGCCAAAGATCGGGCTCTATGTTGTTCATTAGGAGGGGCCCATGTCCAGCAGTGGACGAACACAGGCTGCTGATGATGATGATGATGATGATGATGATGAAAAGTTCTTGATTAGGACCTTAAGAGGATAGGGCACACACGCGGCTTCTACAGGTTTTGGCATACATTTGCGTTTTGGGAGCAAATGTTTTTACCATACTAAACCATAACCAAATCCAATAATTCTGGTCTCTTTTTATTAATCACAGAATAAACCATGTTATTATTGGATTTGGTTATAGTTTAATATGGTAGAAACGTTTTCTCCCAAAACGCAAATTTCACGGAAATGTAAGCCAAAACCTGCAGAAGCTGCGTGGGTGCCCTTCGGTCTTAATAACGAAAAGCTTTAGATAGAAGTGTTTTCTTTCAACAATTTATTTCGTTATTATGTTATTTTACCATGTACTAAGTTCTTTTACCAGGTATTTATACCTAATACTGCAAAACACGTATTTGAAGTACACGGTTGAAACAGATTAAGGCACCCTGGAACAGCGTCCTAATGGAATCGGGCGGGGAATAGCCGACACTTCACTTGATCCGGATTCTACGCAGTTTAGTGTTACCTGTTGGGAGATTTCCCTGAAATTTCTGGGTAAATTACAAAAAAATGCGTAAACAGAACATTACGTAAATCTTATGGCTTTTATTATCTTTTATTGTTTTTAAGTTTAGGACTTAAACTTTCTTAAACTTAAACTTTCGTCAAGAACGATGGTGATACATTCCAAAAATCATAATGTCGTGTGAAACCATACTGAAGGCCAATTACAGCATGGAAATTTCATTCTTCATGGTTTATTAGTGGCCTTTATATTTGGCAAACCATCTGCCTAACACCAAAGGGCAAATTCCACACATTCCTCACTTCTTCAGCCACAATATAACTTTTATTCTATTCTATTCTAATATCATATTTTTGGCTTTATAGTTATCAAGGTTGAGTACTCTCTCGCTAATCCGCTACCACAAAATCTTAAACATCAGCGGTTCATAATTGAAACATTGCAAAATACCGATCTGGCAACTTTGGTGACTCCAGGGAGTTAGGCAATACATTTGCCACGTTGAGTCTATGACATATACGTACCTATCTTGCACTACTGTGTAGCTAACTGCAATTAGATTGAAACAGGTTGAACAATCAGACAATACGTGCAGGCTGATCGTTTGGTGGTACCCCACATAACTATTGCAGTCATCATCATCATCATCATCATCATGTCAGCATTAGCAGTCCATAGGCCTCCCCCAACAAGCGCCATGACGAACGATCTTGTGCCACCTCCATCCACCGACTTCCTGCGATGGCTACAATGTCATCGGTCCATCGTGTGGGGACTCCCTACACTTCACTTGCTTACTATTGAAGTAAGAACTTTGAACTGCTAAATCTTGCTCGGCACTACACTACGCTCTTCAGCATGATGATTTGGAGTTTGTTAGGAGTTTTTAGTCTCATATCATCATGATCAGCCTATACTTGTCCACTGCTGGCCTGTCCTATTGCACGCCACTGAGCTCGGTCTTCAGCTCTCTGGATCCCGTTTTAGTCAGCCGCTTTTTGCAGGTCGTCACTCCACCTGGCCACAGGGCGTCCTACACTAAATTTGCCTAAGCGTGGTCTCCGCTCGAGATCTCGTCTACCCCAACGGTTGTTAATTCTTCGAGAAATGTGTCCAGCCCACTGCCACTTCATCTTGCTTATTCTCATATGCTCAGTACTTTTACTGACTACATAACAGTGCTTTGCAGATCGGATCACTGTTGCATGTTTGCTTAATGCTTGGTGGTTCAATACCTAGCAAAAGGATAGTGATAACTAGATTAAAAGCTAAAAACACGCCTGCCCTGCCATATATATATACATGAATGCTAAAAACAATACGCTCCATTTTTTGGGCAGTCATGTAAAAATTTACGAGGACGTCATTATCATCGTCGTCATCATCATCATCATCCATCAACGCGGTGGTTTTTACAAAGCTTTAGTTATTTTTAATCTGTGGTTCGTACAAAGTAGTTGTTCAGCCCGATCACGGCACCTTTCACATCCTGTTCTCCCATTCTTTTGATATAACCAAGCATGCGTATGAGCTTGCGGAGGTAAGTACTCGTAGGTAGGTAGGTATGTTTCTAATATCGACTATAATAATATAATAATAAGAGAATAGTCATATTAACTAATGACTATTGAAGCTCCTCCATCATTATGGGAAGTACCTACTTCCGACCGAGCTGGGTGTTGTTGGCCCGGGCACAAGTGGCCAACTGTACCTCGTTGGAAATTCTATCCTCATCAGTCCACATCAATATACGAGTGAAACGTTGTCTATCTGTTTGTTTGTTTGTTTGTTTGGGGAGCTTTCACGCCAAAACAGCAGATCCGATTTGAATGAAACTTTGTAAATAGATCAACAAAACAACATAGAGACCAACATAGGATACTTTTATCAAGGAAAATGGTAAGAAAACTGGAAAATAACGATTACTCGCTGTAAGGAACGGCTACTATGGAAACTAAATAATAACAAGTCTGTCAAAAAGCATCAAAAGAGTTGGTGCTATACTTTTGCATTGGTTTTTAATATCCTAGAAGAACATAGGATGTTTTTTTTCGCGATAAACTGTAGTCCGCGCGGACGAAATCGCAGGCAAAAGCTAGTACTAATTCGCGGCGAGAATTTCGTGCGTTATACTATTGCACTATCTGTGATCCATGTGATTTAGTAAGCTTGATAATCGACTAGATGGCGTTGATTTCGATGTGGCCACAAGCTTTTATCGTAGGCGTAATAAAATCAAGCCCTCTGTCATTGTCTCCCAGACTACCCAAGCGGCACGACTGCGGTCCTATAAATCGCGGCTCTTTTGCCTCCCCTAATATATTCACAATCGGCCTCCAATAAATTTCGACCAAATTAACACCCTAAGCAATTTTCGATGAGATTTAATACTTTTAATAGGCTTTCGATGTGTTCTCGCCTTTTTTTCTGCGGCTTGGCGGAATGATAAGGGTTATTTATTGTTGAGTCATTTTATTTAGTGCTTTATTTAAGATATTTTTAGTCCTCGATTAGTGTATTTATTACCAAGGGGTTCTTTTTTTTTATATAGATGACCAAAGAGTTTTCTTCACGCCCAATGTGCATCTGTAAAGCGTACACATGAACAGCAGTTTTTTTTTGGTATTTTTGCGATACGCATCTTTTAAAAACGTTTTCGTTTTTATGTACAAACTGTTGCCCAAAGAGAATACAAACGCTGTGCCAGAACAGAATACTGCAAACGCAGTTAAAGTTTGCGCAAACAACGCATCCAGCTTGCGATCGCCGTGACGTGCACAGTAGCGATCAGCAGTGCGATTCAGCTACCAAATCTAACTTGCCATACAACGTGATCGTTACCTTTCGGTTAGGCCATAATTAGAAAAAATAAAAACTGGGGAAATGACAATTCCCCCCCCCCCCCACCCCCTTTCCCCCTTTCTCCTACTTTGCCCCTACCTTTCCTTTCAGTCTTCTCCCGCTTCGCACCACCTTCGCACTTCCCGCACCCTTCCCCGACATCCCCCACCATTCGTCCACTTCCCCCACCCTCCCCACACTTTCCACCACCTTCGCTCACTTCTCTAAACCTTAATCTCCACACTTTCCCCTTTTTTTACATTTTCTAAGTATGGCCACACCGAAAGGAAACGAACGCGCAGTACTGAAATTGTACTTGTGACGACGTGTTCAAACCAAACGCGTTCAAATTGCCGTGTCCAGCACCAGGACGCGTTTGAACTCGTCGTTACACATCAAATTGCAGAACTATTGTGCTAACTACTCGCTACTGTGCACGCCACCGCGACCGCAAGCTGGACGCGTTGGTTTGCGCGAACCAACCTATTGTGATATTTTATTTATATTATATTATATGATAATTTATTAAATATAATTTTACTTTAATACTAATATGTTAATTAAACGTATTGTTCGTTAATATAATAATTATTGGTAAATTTAAATGGAATGTTTTAAAATGTTGCAGCATGTCATGGTACATATATTGGACTTTACTACTTTCAATTGTTATCTCACAAAATTAACAAGGAGTATGATATGCAGATTTACGCTGTGCACATTTATTTAATTATTTTTTGGCACTAGCTGTGCCCGCGGCTTCGCACGCGTAGTGCTGTTCAAAGATCTGAAATACCAATAATAATATACTCGTATACCAACATATGATCAAAATTCCTTCAGCCGTCAAATAATCTTTTATCGCTTGCTCGACTTCTACTCATCATATTGAGATACCAAGTACACCAAGTTTAAGACACGCTTTAAGCTATCCCACAGTAAAACCGCATCGCAATCGGCCCAGTAGTTTTTAAGTGATGCGCGAAGAAACATACAGACAGATAGACTCGATTTTTATAAATGTTATATTTCTTGTTCAGTAGATTATTTTAAGTACACTATTACCATTTTTTTTAATTATCTTCTTCGTACAACCTTTTTCGTTCGTATTTCTTTATTAAAAGTAATAGATAGATTTTGTTTGTTTGTTAGAAATCAAGAATTGTATCCTTGAATCATAATTGTATATATGTAAAACAGGAGTTTACTATCAACTGCAAAAAATGCTTACGTTTCTGTACTAACCGTATCATCAGAATATCAGTGAAAAACGCCGCGATTTTTCAACGAAGATTGATTTCCAACGTTGATGGATGATTGGACGCGAGGATGGTTCATTGATCACAATGCGAGGTGTTAACCAATTTCCTGCGATCATGGGCCTTTATTTTGTTAAAGAGAAAAAATTACTTAGGTGTTGTTTAATACAGATACTGTAAATAACAAGACATCATCGAAAGTGCTAAAAAACAGGCATCTAACCAAACTAGACAGAGGAAAAAAAAAGTGAGAACTTTAAATTGTTATAGATTCTAAATAGTCATCTGAAATGAAAAATTATAAGATAAATCTAAAGACGATTTTTAAATACCTATTCAATGATACCCCACTTAACATAGTTCGTCGACTTTTATTTTTTTATTGTTCGTCTAGATGTCGCCATATTGAATTTAGATTACTGTCCTATCAGACAAATCTATTGACGTAAGACTCATTAAAATCGGTCCACGCGTTTGGTCTTTATAGTGTCACAAAGGAACAAACATACATACGCTGTTAAACACATTATCCTCCGCGCAGTCGGTTAAAAATGTTCTTCATCATCATTCATCATTTCAGCCTTTAGCAGTCCACTGCTGAACATAGGCCTCTCCCAAAGAGCGCCACGACGAACGGTCTTGTGCCGCCTCCATCCACCAACTCCCTGCGATGGCTACAATGTCGACCGTCCATCGTGTCCTACACTTCGCTTGCTTGTTCGTGGTCGCCATTCTAGAACCTTTATTCCCCAGCGATTGTCGACCCTGCGAACTATATGGCCTCCCCATTGCCACTTCAACTTGCAAATTCTGAGAGCTATGTAGATAACCTTGGTTCTTCTACAGATTTCCTCGTTCACGTAGTGAAACTCCAGCTCTCTCCATTGCACGCTGCGTGACTTTGAGCTTATGTATGAGACCAATAGTTAGCGACCACGTCTCAGTGCCGTATGTCATCACTGGCAACACGCACTGATTATAAACTTTCGTCTTGTGGCTCTGCGGTATCTGCGACGAGAAGATATGGCGTAATTTCCCGAACGCTGCTCATGCGAGTTGGATTCGTCGGTTGACCTCTTTGTCGAAGTTGGATCTACCCAGTTGAATCGTCTGACCCAAATAGACATAGTGATCAACAGCTTCGATAATATCGTTCCCAGCATAAACCGGCATGGGTACGACATGGGCATTTGACATGATGTTCGTCTTGCCCATGTTCATTTTAAGACCCACCTGTTAGGAAACAATATTGAGGTCACTGAGCATTGTGCTTAGGTCTTCCAGGGTTTCAGCCATGATGACTATATCATCAGCAAATCGAAGGTGAGTGATGTATTCCAGTTCAGAAGCTTGAATATATCTTCCAGTGCAGAGGTAAACAGTTTCGGAGAAATAACGTCTCCCTGTCTCACCCCTTTTTGCAGCTGGATAGAATTCGTGCTCTGATCCTGAAGACGAACTGTCATGGTGGCCTTGCTGTACAAACACTTCAACACTTCGATGTACCGGTAATCAATCTGGCACCGCTGTAATGACTGTAGCACTGCCCAGGTCTTGACTGAATCAAAGGCTTCCTCGTAGTCCACAAACGCTAGACATAGTGGCCAATTATACTCTTTGGTCGTCTGTATAATCTGCCGGAGCGTAACGATGTGGTCTACGGTGCTAAAGCCCTTCCGGAATCCAGCTTGTTTGGGAGGCTGAAAGTCGTCGAACCTACGAGCCAGATGGTTTGTAACTACTCTCGGAAACAGCTTATAGACGTGTCTCAGCAGTGAAATGGATTCCTATAGGAACGCAAATCGTGTCGCATCGACTTTGAGATCTGTTTATTAAGCTAGCTGTAACTCGACATATGCACTGAAGACTGCAGCCTCATCTTGCCTCGTTCTGCAATAAGTTTGAGTGTATGCTCAGAGAGTTTCTGTGTTCTATTTTTGCGGTGGGTCTTAAAGAACTCCGACTTGACCGCGTGAACAATTTCCACCAGCCCGTTGTTTAGTTCGTCCACTGTATCGCATTCGGTAAGGATTTGGAAGCGATTTTGGAGCTCCAACTGAAAGCTCTCGGGTTTTTGGATTTGGGCAGGACTTGGGCAAAGAATAGATCTCATCAAACGTTATCTCTCCAGCTTTACGTTGATATTCAATGAGCCTCTTACCATACGGTGATCACTGCCGGTCTTAACCCTGTTGATCACAATATTAGATATTATTAGATATTACTGAATATATGCCGATTGGTCGTCAAAATGAAATCTATCTCGTGCTTATGACCGCTGGGGTGCAGCCACGTCCATTTCCTGGACGGGCGCTTCTTGAAAAAGGAGTTCATCATAAAGGTCCTTCCTTCTCCGTGAAGTCGACCAATCGCTGACCCCTTTGGTTCCGCTGTCCAAATCCAAACTGCCCCACTCTCATCGCCATTCCTCATGCCCAGCCGTGCGTTGAAGTCGCCCATCATCACTGTGAAGTGTGTTTTCAGTTGTTCTTAGGTGTTCTTTATTTTGTATTTTACAGCAACTGTAAAAAAAAGAATATCAAATGACTGGTAGCCGAACTGAATATCGTCGGTGACACACACACACACACATCACATGGTCACATCGAAAGAATGGGAGAAGATTGGGCTGTGAAATGGACATGCTTGGGATGGCCAACTGGCAGACGCCCAGTCAGCCAACCCAGGCACCAAAGAAAGAAAAATAAAACTGCTGCTCTGTGGTGCTTTTCCGGAATGAAAAATTGCCTGAGAATTGTAATGCGTTTAAGATTCTATGTATGTATGTATCTATATGTGGTTATGTGGATGTTCCAGCATAGCGTCACCCCTATTGGTCCGATTTTGACTAACGAGGTGTCAATCGATTCGTCTTCAGGTATAGTGTTATGACACTATTTTATCCGACTACGGAGAATAAAAGGAAGGGTTATGTGATCAAACTAAAAGTAGTTACAGTTGCGCAACATTTTAAACTTTAACTTCATTACTAAAATGCCTTTTGTCGCTTGAGGAGCTCTAAAAAATTGTGCGGCCACTGCTAGCGGCTCGTTTCCCCTGCTCTTCACCTGTAGCTTGTACTGTGTTTTTTCACAAAACCCAGAGGTTAGGTTCCCTTGTTACTATCCGCTGCCAGCCGCTGCTATATCGGTGTGAGTTGAGCCTTAGGAGCGCAAGAAATAAGGCCCGCAAAAGCGGCATCGTCTAAACCGACAAAAAGCGCGTCAAGAAATGAAATAATATCTCTCAAAAACAGCTCAAGACGAAAGAAACACGATCCGTCATGTCGCCTCCAGACGTTGAGACAAAAGCTTTGAAGACTACAGCGGCTTCTATTAACTAGGTACATAAATAACTGCGGCTTATACCGGTTATAATGTCAGTAAGGGTGCTCACACCTTGCTGTCACTGCCTCACTAACCTCGCTTTGGTGCTTGTGTGCCACGTTTGCTCATTTCTTTATAAATAATAATTCAATAAAATAAGGTTTAATACTCAATATGTACAAGAGCAAAATAAAAACGAATAACGTTAGTAAATTATATATAACGTCTAACAGTTTGATTTATGTTTGTTTGTTAAAAGAGAACCCTAGTATAAAGACAAACATTTCTAAGTTTAGCGGTACTTGAAAACAAATGTATATATTTTCATTATCTATCTATCTATCTATATACTTATAATAAAACTGTAACGGGTCCAATTCTGTACATTGAAGATATTTAGAATTATTTTTTTTGGACTTTACTCTAGATTCAATACTGAAGCCAAAACTGTATTTATTTTAATTTTTGTCTGTCTGTCTGTCTGTATCTTGGCAAGGCGTCACGCCGAAACTACTGAATGAATTTAAATGAAACTTGGTATGATTTGAGTTCATACTACGAGGTAGAACATAGGCTACTTTTCATCCCGAAAAATGGAAGGATTCCCGTAGGATTGGGGTTGAAAGTTATTTCAAAAAACACTTACCACTCTGTAACTACCGAACGGATTTTGATGCAACTTAGCACAGTGATAGTTTATATGATGGGTTAAAAATGAGAATACTTTTTATCCCGAAAAAATTAAAGAGTTCCTACGGGATAATGTCCCAAATTCTGTAAATTAAAGATATTTTGTAAATTTTTTTGGGGGCCGTTCTGTATTCCATACTAAAGCCAAAACTGTATTTTTTAATTTGTGTCTTTCTGTCTATCTTTCCGTCTGTCTGTATGTACCTTGGCAGTGCATCACGCCGAAAATACTCAATGAATTCAAATGAAATTTGGTATGACTTGAGTTCATACTTTGAGGTACTTTGAGGTGGTAGGTTGGATACTTTTCATCCCGAAAAATTAAAAGAACACGTACCACGCTGAACGTAATGGACGGGTTTTGATGCAACTTGGCACTCTCTTAAGTTATATGATGGGTTAAAATTGAGTACACGTTTTATCCCGAAAAAGTAATGGGTTTCTGCGGGATATGGGTCCAAAGTTATGTTAATATTTAAGTAATAAATAATATTTTTGGATGGTTCGCTATATTCGATACTGAAGCCAAACTGTTTTACTTTTCAATTTTGTCTGTCTGTTTTTCCGTATCTTGACCGCGCATCGCACCCAAAATACTACATGAATTCAAATGAAAAATATGATCTTGGGTGCTTAAAAAGGTATTAAACAATATTTTTTTGTTAGTCGTTTCTTTATTTCTGTTTGTCTGTATGTTCGTTTGTTCACGCATCACAAGACGCATGTCCTACCTCGTAGTATGAACTCAAATCATACCAAGTTTCATTTAAATTCTTTCAGTAGTTTGGCGTGATGCCTAGCCAAGATACAGACAGACAGACAGACAGACAGACAGACAAAAATTAAAATAAATACAGTTTTGGCTTCAGTATCGAAACTAGAGTAAAGTCCAAAAAAATATCTAAACATCTTCAATGTATAGAATTGTACCCGTTATAGTTTTATTATAAGTATAGATTTATGACCATGACCGCCGCGGTGCGCCGGCCAGTAATGGAAATACGCCCTTAAGACCGAAGTCCCCATACTGCTTACACGGTGAGCCTTAAGTCTGATAATGGGGGAAACTCAAAACAAAAGGAGAAGATTTGGTGCAATTTTGAGCCTTATTGTAAAGGGGCAGGAGTGTGAAAGCGAACAGGCATCACCATAGGTAAATGGGGCATCGTTGCTCTCTTTTGGGCTGAAGCCGCGCTGTACGAATGATTTTGATGTGGTAATTTGGGTCAATGATATTCAAGTCTATAGTTTCTTTATGAGAGCCACTGCTAATACGTGCTACACCAACGCCACTTTTATTGAAGAAAAGGCCAACGAAGGCCAATTGTGTGCGTTGTACCTAAATTATGCGGTCCACGCCCGATGAGGTGGTACCTAATTTTCCCACACTTATAATTAAATCTGCTTACATAGGAAAATGTAGCTGCCCTGAATTCCCTTTGCTGTTTCTCACAGCATCCGCAAAATGAGAATGTACGTAATGAGTGCCGCATCCAAAAAAACAGTACTGAACTTAATAAATTTCTAACGGTGATCTGGACTGAAATTGCTTATTTTTCGGCCTTCTGGCCAGAGGGTTGAATCCACCCCTGCAGACATAAATATACCTTAGGGTAATACCTATGTTCAGATTAGAAAATTATACAGATTGCAAAATCTTGCGCGTCACTGCACTGCGCTAGACGCTGAGTAAGTGTCGTCATTGCACTGCGCTTGACACTGAGACTTTGGTTTAAGTGTCGTCATTGCACTGCGTTTGACTCTGAGACTTTGGTTTAAGTGTCGTCATTGCACTGCGCTTGACACTGACACTTTGGTTTAAGTGTCGTCATTGCACTGCGTTTGACTCTGAGACTTTGGTTTAAGTGTCGTCATTGCACTGCGCTTGACACTGACACTTTGGTTTAAGTGTCGTAACTGCACTGCGCTTGACACTGACACTTTGGTTTAAGTGTCGTCACTGCACTGCGCTTGACACTGACACTTTGGTTTAAGTGTCGTCACTGCACTGCGCTTGACACTGAGACTTTGGTTTGAGTGTCGTCACTGCACTGCGCTGGACTATGAATAGTCTATAGATCAAGTTAATTTATTTATTAGCCGTTATTACATTACAATACAGTACTGTAACTCTTTATTGAACAAATCCAATGTTGTACAATAGGTGGCCTTATCACTATTAGCAATTTCTTGCAGGCAACCTTTGGATGGACAGGAACAGAACATTGCATTGATTACATTACAGTGATGGAGACTTACTTTGGAACATAAAAGTAAATAGATAAATAAAAACAACTATAACTTTATATTTTTATGATACTTACATATGTGTTATCATAAATTTTGTTAAACACATAAATCTATATATATATATATATATATATATAGATTTATGTAATAATGAATGTAATATATATGTAAATATATATATATATTTACATATATATATATATTTTTATATATATAAGTATATATATATATATATATATATATTTATATATATACTTATAATAAAACTGTAACGGGTTCAATTCTGTACATTAAATATATAGTGTTTTTTTTGGATGTTACTCTTTGTTCTATTATGATGCCTAAACTGTTTGCTTTTTCATTATTGTCTGTATGTCTGTCAGTATGTATCTTAGCCGCGCATCACACCGCCGGAACTACTGGATGAATTCAAAAGAAACTTGGTATGATTTGAATTCGTACTACGAGGTAGGACATAGGCTACTTTACTCGTGAAAATAAGATAGTTTTGTATAATCTTTGCCTTTTTTTCTAAAATCTCCTAGAAGTGTTTTAGTGTGTTCTAAGTAGGGTGAGGACTATTTAAATTTCCTGGCCTATCTAATAATAATAGTCGTCTGGTTTAAAATGTAACTTGCTTAAGTTGACCAATAAATAACTTTTACCCGTTTTTTGTATGATTGATAACCAAGTATTTCTTCTTTCGCCATCTTTCGGAAAGCTGAAATCTATATACTTATAATAAAACTGCAACGGGTCCAATTCTGTACATTGAAGATATTTAGAATTATTTTTTTGGATCATACTCTAGATTCGATACTGAAGCCAAAACTGCAAAGCGCTAATGAATTTGACGGCTTGAAAACGATATGATCAACATTGCGTAATAGCACTGCTGAGATCCGGAAGGACTGACGTCCGGAAGGATATTCGAAAGCATTTTTGCCCAAGCTGAAACAGAGACGCTTCGCTCGCGCTACGCGCTCGCTCGGTCAATAAGAGAAAATACTCAAATAATATATACAAATTAATAAATCGTGAACGGGTAATTTAATATAATTAGTAATTAAGCACATTATATTTAAAATACATTCATTAAATAAATTCAAGGGAGAAAAGAACAAGTGATACAAAATAGTTATTAGTTAAATTGATTTAACACATTAGATAGGTCTACCATAAACTTAGTATGTATGCTAAAGCGAATATCCCAACTGTATGGTAGGTACTCGTACCTACAGAGTACTTATAATGGGATGTTTAAAACTAAAATTGTTTCAAGGAATTTGTCATGAACTTTTTTATGACAAATTCCTTGAAACAATTTTATTACCATAAACTTAGTATGTATACTAAAGCGAATATCCTAACTGTATGGTAGTTACTCGTACCTACAGAGTACTTATAATGGGATGTTTAAAACTAAAATTGTTAAAGGAATTTGTCATGAAAAAGCATTTGTTCATAAATTCATAGCATGGACAATTCGTCCGAGTTTTAGAACCATTCTGAAATGCTGCTGAAAACTTTTTGATATTAAAAAGTTTTTGTTTTAACAAAAGGGG
This sequence comes from Alsophila aescularia, assembly GCA_946251855.1. Lineage (NCBI taxonomy): Eukaryota > Metazoa > Arthropoda > Insecta > Lepidoptera > Geometridae > Alsophila > Alsophila aescularia. Next base: position 55,512,155 of record OX276373.1, read on the forward strand.
CTACTGTAGAAACTTGATTTATTTTAAAAGCCTTTGTTAACTTCACTTGTATCTATCTAAGTATATGTCTATGTATGTATTTTGTCTGTCCTGGAATCTTGCAATTCAAATTTCGAGCACTTCCCGATAAGCTATGTGGCTGAAACTTTCAGGGTAAAAATGCAATAAAAAGAAAGTGGAAAAAAAATAACAAAAAAAACGATAGAAAAATAAGGAAAAAAAAAGGAAAAAAAAGGAAAAACGAGGGGAAAAAAAGGAGAAAAATGAAAAAATACACTTAAAAACGTAAAAGTTACAAAGCAACAAAAAGAACTCGGAATTAGTTTTTTTATTTATTTTTGAAATTGTACTTATTTTGTTTTGCGTAATTTGTACTTTATCAGTTTATCAGCATGCGAAGGTCATTAGCTATACCTTTTTACTTTTTTTAACCTTTTTACAAGCAAGCTTTTAAATTGCTATCTATGTATTACAAGAGTACGGCGAAGCAAAAGGGATGGTTATGATTTTGGCCGTATGGATGTATAGATAGATAGATAAATAGATAACACTTTATTGCACCAAATGAAACACTTACAAACAAAAATAAACTTAAAATATAGTACTATCGGCAGCCTTATCGCTAAGCAACGATCTCTTCCAGGCAACCGTAGGCTATATTGAGACACGTGACTATATAATAGAGGCAGTTGTTGGTGTGCAAAGTTTGAGTATAATACCCAAAAAAGAGAGAAAAGAAGATTACACACAAATAAAACAAAAATGAATTTGAACAAAATATAAATAGCAAGATAATACTAATAAATATGTAAATAGCAAATACTTGTAAATATATAAACATTATAATAAACTAATAAAGATTTTATGGTAGGTACATAAATAATATACATGAGGTATAGATAGTTTCAGCCAAAAGTGAAAAATTACAATGATGACAAGTAAAAATTGTTAACCTGATGTTTGAAACTTTGCAAAGATTGTGTTTTTCTTACAGGAACCGGTAAAGAGTTCCACAGTCGTACTGCTTGTACAGTGAAAGACTTATCATAGTAAGAGCTTTTATGCAAAGGAAACTTTAGGAGGAGATTTTCTGATGACCGTATGTTCACCTGTTCCCTCGTAAATTCTAAACTACTTATCATAATTTGACAAATGAGGTATTGTTGGAAGCGTCTTGATTGTCTGCTGATTATAGGTTATGTGACATCACGTCACATTAAATTGAATATGGCGCCCTCTAGAGGTCACAATTAAAGTCAACTTTTTTTTTTATTAATCATTTATTAATCGCGGCTTTGCTTGCATGCACACGATAATTTGCAAAGAAAGGGTTATATGTTCAAAGTAAAAACTACGAAATAAAATTTAAGTTCAAAAACTAAAACCAGACTACGGTCTTAGTGGATTAAACAGTCCCAAAAAATTATTTTCAAACGTTTTAGAAATTTTAAACACAATATATTTTATTTTTTTTAACACTGGGTAAATTTCTATCGTACTCGAGTACAACGCCATCTACACCTGCAACTTTATTTTTATAGAAAACTCCTCGTTAACTTCTACGTAACTCGATTGTCTTTCTTTCGACAGCTAAATTCATAGTAGGGCTCTTTGAAATGACCTCTGCCGTTTAGCGGAGCATAAATACAAGCGTTTTATGAATTGCCCGTCCCGCCTGTATGTATGTATCTTTGTTTTGTGAATATTTTGTTGGACATGATATATACTCGTACAAGCGTTAGTAACTTTTCTGCTGGCAGAAATATATAAGTGGCTTAACGAGAGACTATATACTAGACTATATATAGATACTATACTAAAACTGTAATTGGGCTAAATCTGTACATTAAATATTTTTTGAAAATTAATATTGAGATAATCTTCAAAATCGATATGGAGCGCAAAAAGGTTTATTTTTGGTCTGTCTGTCTGTTGAGGGTTGTAGCACAGAATAAATAATTGAACTACCTTGTAGCCAGCTGGTCGCAGGTCCCTGAAACTCGAGAATTACTCAGCTTAATGCAGGTAGGTAAAAAAGTAACCATAGAAGTCAGACAAAAACAAGTACAATTCCAAAAAGAAAAAGAAACGTTTTTATATATATATATATATATATATTATTGCATTTTCACTTATTACGGCACTTATTTCACTTTTTAGACGGCTATCTAATCGGGAAGTGCTCGAAATTTGAATTGCAACATTGCAGGACAGACTAAATACACGTATATATAGATACAAGTGAAGTTAAATAAAAGCTTTTAAAATGAATGAAGTAAAAGTATGTAGATAACTTCCGCCAAACTATTAGTCAGACATATGGTAAATGGAAAAATAAAAATGTAATACATGAATTAACCAACCATCACCAAAATTGAAATTATAGAAAAAAATATAAAAAATTGTAAGTATATATAACTCTATATATACATATGCCTTAAATATAGATATATATATATATATATATATATATATATATATTAAAAAACACAATAATAACATATACCTCAATCTAAAAACCAACTTCTGATAGCAATACAACACGTGTTTCGCCTCTGAACGAGGCATCCTCGGGAGATGTTGACTCGTCGAGTCGACTGAAAGAATAAAAACGGCCAAGTGCAGGGCAGACTCACGCACCGAGGGTTCCGTACAAACTTGTAGGTATGTAAATAGTTTTTTGTGATGTAAGTACAATTTTACTGTTTTCGGATTAATTCCTTTACTTGTGCTATAAGACAGTGCATCTTGCCAAATTTCATTATTCTAGATCAACGGGTAGTAACCTATAGGGTCTGATTCCCTTGCGAGTGTCAAAACATACGGCATAAACGGCCGTATCTTTTGATTGCTTTGACTTTTTTCACAGCTCCAAGGGATTGCAGACATGAGTACTTGATATTAATTTCAACTTGATACCTCCACGCGTTCTTGAGAAAAAGGGTCTTAAAAGACAGACACACAGACGGATGCACAACAAAGTGATCCTATAAGGGTTCCTTTATTCCTTTTGATGTACGGAACCCTAAAAACAAGAGAGACCTGTCAAAAAAAAACTTTTAAATAAAAAAACCTGTTTCACTCGAAATGATGTAAGGATTCTAACGATACACCATACATCCAAACTGAACAAAGAAACCCAAATACATACATACATAAATGAACCCTGAAATATAACACTCCTTTTTCCTTCCGGGCAGTCGTATAATAATGTCGAACGAATTCCCATTAAAATAACTTCCATAGCTCGCGCTGCAACGTAGGTGGTACGACAATCACTCCGTCCGAATCACTTAGCATGAAAAAGTGTCAAAAATCCTAAATGAACAGTATTTCTAAAATAAGACATAAGTTCATAAACTAAAACCCAACTACGGTCGGGTAAAAAATAGCCTATGGCATTCTTGTGATGAAAACGAATCGATTGATACCTCGCTTGTCAAAATCGGACCAAGTTTTTAGTTTGCACACATAACCCTACCTTTGCCTTGCCCACGTCGGGTAAAAAAATAGCCTAAGACACTCTGTACATGAAGACGAATCGATTGCTACCTAGTGGGTGCACGGGCAATTCGCATTTACCCCTCCACCCACAGCAATAGTTGGAAACTAATAAAAAAACGACATTTATGAAGAAAACAACAAGTATATTTATAATTAGCTAGTAAGACATTTTAAAGTGAATAGAGTCAAAGTGACTGGTGTCAAAGTGGCAGGTGACAGATGTCAAAATGACATGTCAAACTTCAAAGTCATACGTCAATCTGTCAAGATTTCATCGATATCTTCATTTTGGATGACAGCTGTCAAACTTAAAAGGGCTATATAACTCTGAAACTATTGATCCTAGATTATTAGTTTCTTTAAAGAAGTGATAGATCTCATCGATTTCTTCTTTTTGGATGACAGCTGTCAAACTTAAAAGGGCTATAAATCTGAAACTATTGATCGTAAACTAGTAGTTTCTTTACAGAAGTGATAGATCTCATCGATATGTTCATTTTGGATGACAGCTGTCAAATTACTACAAACGGGCTATAACTCTGAGACTAGTGTTCCTAGACTAATATTTTTTGTACAAAATTGATAGATCTCATTGATATCTTCGTTTTGGATGAGCTGTCAAACTTATAAGAGCTATAACTCTGAAACTTTTGATCCTAGACAAATAGTTTATTTACAGATGTTTGACCACTGTTTGTTTATTTACAGATGTTATCCTATCGATGAGATCTATCACTTCTGTTAAGAAATTTTGGGTCTAGGATCACTAGTTTCAGAGTTATAGCCCGTGTTTAATTTTGACAGCTGTCATTATAGTGAAGATATCGCTGAGATCTATCACTTCTGTAAAGAAACTACTAGTTTATGATCAATAGTTTCAGAGTTATAGCCCTTTTGAGTTTGACAGCTGTCATACAAAACGAAGATATCAATGAGGTCTATCACTGCTGTTAAGAAACTACTAGACTAAGATCACTAGTTTCAGAGATATAGCCCTTTTAAGTTTGACAGCTGTCATCCAAAAGGAGGATATCGACGAGATCCATCACTTCTGTAAAGAAACTACTAGTCTAGGATCAATAGTTTCAGAGTTAAAATTATCATAATTATGTGAATTGGCTTTTGCTGGGAAAGCTGCTGTTTACTTTTTGATGTGGAGATGTCTGATAAGATAAGGCCACTTTCTGAACTTGTCTGTTATCAAAATGTATGGGAAAAGATGTTGCTACCATCAGGCGTTCCCACAGGTATAGGTACGGTCATAACAAGGCTGTAGCGAGTGTGTTGGCGGACGCGAATTGTACTTATTTTTAATCGACTTCACAAAAGGAGACGGTTATATGTTCGACTGTATGTATGTTATTTTTTACGACTGTATGTACAGCCCTTTTCAGTTTGACAGCTGTCATCCAAAACGAAAATATCGATGAGATCTATCACTTCTGTAAAAAACTACTAGTCTAGGATCAATAGTTTCAGAGTTGTCACTTCAAAATGTCTTACTACCTAATTATATTATATATATATATATATATATATATATATATATATATATATATATATATATATATATTATACTTGTTATTTTCTTCATAAATGTCTTCTTTTTTTTATTAGTTTCCAACTCTAGTGCAGTGGGTGGAGGGGTAAATGCGAATTACCCGTGCACCCACTAGTGGGTGAAGCCAGTGGGTGGACTGGTCATTGCCCAAAAAAATAACCTATGACACTCTATACCTGAAGACGAATCGATTGACACCTCGCTTGTCATAATAGAACTCATAGGGCGACGCTATGTTGGAACATCCACATACCCACAAACATAGATACATAAATACGCTGTTATACTCATTACCCTTCCCTTGCTTTGCAATAGTCGCGAAAAAAAAACTTTTTATAATGATTTTCTAATGTTAAAATTCAGTGACCTTCAAAAGGAGAGTCCAACGTCCAGTAGTGGACGAATATGGGCTGATGATGATCATGATGGATATTGAGACAATATTTAGCTGAAATCGTACCAGAATATAAGCTTTTTTTTAAAAACTAACTTGGTCACAAACACTACAAGTATAAAAATTAGAAACGGCATATTTACCATGTTTGTTTGTTTGTCGTATGAGGTAGTGCTGGCCTCTGATGTCAGAGTTTATCAGGCCGCCCGAGGGCCTCTGACGTGGCTTAACGACTGCTATTAACCAATAACAGCCGGGACCGACAGCTTAACGTGCCCTCCGAAGCACGGATTGATGGAAAACCGCACATAACTTCGAAAAGTCATTGGTGCCTAGGTTATGAACCCGGTATCGTTGGATTCTAAATTGCACTATAGAACCATTAGGCTACCATCGCTCTATCTCTATTTACCATGGAAACTATTTGTATTGTGTTCCCGATATTTCGGCACTGTTGCAAGCGCCATGATCACGGATAACTGAAGTAAACTGCGGGTGGAATAGTTTTTAAGGGCAGACAAAATGACCCTCTTTCTCACAAAAAGTACAAATAGTATCCATGCTAATTATCCTGTTTCTTATGAATATACTTCCAGAATATTAAAAAAAAAAAAAAAAAAAAAAAAAAAAAAAAAACCGATGCGGTTTAACTAACACGGTAAATTTAATGTTACTAATTGTCGCGAGTCATGTTATCGTGGAATATCTATTTTTTTTTTATTGTGTTGATTGTTTTTTGTTTGTTTGTTTGCAATAAATACATTTGTGTAGGATATCATTACCGAACTGTTTATTTTCAGAGGTGGTTTGTTTTTTTATTTTCGAAACAGCTAAGTGCTTTATGCTTTGACTAATTGCCTTGTCACGTTTATCCTTGGGTGTCATCTATCTATATCTATACTTATAATAAAGCAATAAAAACAGAAATGTCTGTACAAAATAAGATAATAATAAACATGGTCTTAAAATAAGGTACTGAACAAGAATATTATCATCATCATCATCTTCATCAGCCTGTGCTCGTCCACAGCTGGACATAGGCCTCTCCCAATGAACGTTTTGAAAAATCGTGTCTGTATTTTTGTTAGTTTGTTAGTTTGTATGTGTGTTGTTAGTGCATCACGTAAAAACTACTGGATCAATTGCGATGCGGCTTTCACTGTTGGATAGCTTTGGGTTTGACTTAAAAACTGGGATTTTTGGTATCTCAATCCGATGAGTAGAAGCCGAGCAATCAATAAAAATATGTCTGAAGGCTGAAGAAATTTTGATCAAATGTTGGTATATCGTCTTTTTAGGTCCTGATATAGCAACATATACTTTTAACCTAGAAAAAAGACCACGCGTGCGAAGCCGCAGGCATCAGCTAGTTCATTATATTTTCTATCTGAGTCACTCGCGCTATATACCTTCAAAGGAAATGTTCTGTTGGTCATCTCGGTATGGTATCGTCCAGCAAAACGAACATTACTAACGTATAGTGTTGTGTGATGAATGAGTATGTTCTGTTGGTCATCTCGGTATGGTATCGTCCAGCAAAACGAACATTACTAACGTATAGTGTTGTGTGATGAATGAGTATGTTCTGTTGGTCATCTCGGTATGGTATCGTCCAGCAAAACGAACATTACTAACGTATAGTGTTGTGTGATGAATGAGTATGTTCTGTTGGTCATCTCGGTATGGTATCGTCCAGCAAAACGAACATTACTAACGTATAGTGTTGTGTGATGAATGAGTATGTTCTGTTGGTCATCTCGGTATGGTATCGTCCAGCAAAACGAACATTACTAACGTATAGTGTTGTGTGATGAATGAGTATGTTCTGTTGGTCATCTCGGTATGGTATCGTCCAGCAAAACGAACATTACTAACGTATAGTGTTGTGTGATGAATGAGTATGTTCTGTTGGTCATCTCGGTATGGTATCGTCCAGCAAAACGAACATTACTAACGTATAGTGTTGTGTGATGAATGAGTATGTTCTGTTGGTCATCTCGGTATGGTATCGTCCAGCAAAACGAACATTACTAACGTATAGTGTTGTGTGATGAATGAGTATGTTCTGTTGGTCATCTCGGTATGGTATCGTCCAGCAAAACGAACATTACTAACGTATAGTGTTGTGTGATGAATGAGTATGTTCTGTTGGTCATCTCGGTATGGTATCGTCCAGCAAAACGAACATTACTAACGTATAGTGTTGTGTGATGAATGAGTATGTTCTGTTGGTCATCTCGGTATGGTATCGTCCAGCAAAACGAACATTACTAACGTATAGTGTTGTGTGATGAATGAGTATGTTCTGTTGGTCATCTCGGTATGGTATCGTCCAGCAAAACGAACATTACTAACGTATAGTGTTGTGTGATGAATGAGTATGTTCTGTTGGTCATCTCGGTATGGTATCGTCCAGCAAAACGAACATTACTAACGTATAGTGTTGTGTGATGAATGAGTATGTTCTGTTGGTCATCTCGGTATGGTATCGTCCAGCAAAACGAACATTACTAACGTATAGTGTTGTGTGATGAATGAGTATGTTCTGTTGGTCATCTCGGTATGGTATCGTCCAGCAAAACGAACATTACTAACGTATAGTGTTGTGTGATGAATGAGTATGTTCTGTTGGTCATCTCGGTATGGTATCGTCCAGCAAAACGAACATTACTAACGTATAGTGTTGTGTGATGAATGAGTATGTTCTGTTGGTCATCTCGGTATGGTATCGTCCAGCAAAACGAACATTACTAACGTATAGTGTTGTGTGATGAATGAGTGAGTATGTTCTGTTGGTCATCTCGGTATGGTATCGTCCAGCAAAACGAACATTACTAACGTATAGTGTTGTGTGATGAATGAGTATGTTCTGTTGGTCATCTCGGTATGGTATCGTCCAGCAAAACGAACATTACTAACGTATAGTGTTGTGTGATGAATGAGTATGTTCTGTTGGTCATCTCGGTATGGTATCGTCCAGCAAAACGAACATTACTAACGTATAGTGTTGTGTGATGAATGAGTATGTTCTGTTGGTCATCTCGGTATGGTATCGTCCAGCAAAACGAACATTACTAACGTATAGTGTTGTGTGATGAATGAGTATGTTCTGTTCGTCATCTCGGTATGGTATCGTCCAGCAAAACGAACATTACTAACGTATAGTGTTGTGTGATGAATGAGTATGTTCTGTTGGTCATCTCGGTATGGTATCGTCCAGCAAAACGAACATTACTAACGTATAGTGTTGTGTGATGAATGAGTATGTTCTGTTGGTCATCTCGGTATGGTATCGTCCAGCAAAACGAACATTACTAACGTATAGTGTTGTGTGATGAATGAGTATGTTCTGTTGGTCATCTCGGTATGGTATCGTCCAGCAAAACGAACATTACTAACGTATAGTGTTGTGTGATGAATGAGTATGTTCTGTTGGTCATCTCGGTATGGTATCGTCCAGCAAAACGAACATTACTAACGTATAGTGTTGTGTGATGAATGAGTATGTTCTGTTGGTCATCTCGGTATGGTATCGTCCAGCAAAACGAACATTACTAACGTATAGTGTTGTGTGATGAATGAGTGAGTATGTTCTGTTGGTCATCTCGGTATGGTATCGTCCAGCAAAACGAACATTACTAACGTATAGTGTTGTGTGATGAATGAGTATGTTCTGTTGGTCATCTCGGTATGGTATCGTCCAGCAAAACGAACATTACTAACGTATAGTGTTGTGTGATGAATGAGTATGTTCTGTTGGTCATCTCGGTATGGTATCGTCCAGCAAAACGAACATTACTAACGTATAGTGTTGTGTGATGAATGAGTATGTTCTGTTGGTCATCTCGGTATGGTATCGTCCAGCAAAACGAACATTACTAACGTATAGTGTTGTGTGATGAATGAGTATGTTCTGTTGGTCATCTCGGTATGGTATCGTCCAGCAAAACGAACATTACTAACGTATAGTGTTGTGTGATGAATGAGTATGTTCTGTTGGTCATCTCGGTATGGTATCGTCCAGCAAAACGAACATTACTAACGTATAGTGTTGTGTGATGAATGAGTATGTTCTGTTGGTCATCTCGGTATGGTATCGTCCAGCAAAACGAACATTACTAACGTATAGTGTTGTGTGATGAATGAGTATGTTCTGTTGGTCATCTCGGTATGGTATCGTCCAGCAAAACGAACATTACTAACGTATAGTGTTGTGTGATGAATGAGTATGTTCTGTTGGTCATCTCGGTATGGTATCGTCCAGCAAAACGAACATTACTAACGTATAGTGTTGTGTGATGAATGAGTATGTTCTGTTGGTCATCTCGGTATGGTATCGTCCAGCAAAACGAACATTACTAACGTATAGTGTTGTGTGATGAATGAGTATGTTCTGTTGGTCATCTCGGTATGGTATCGTCCAGCAAAACGAACATTACTAACGTATAGTGTTGTGTGATGAATGAGTATGTTCTGTTGGTCATCTCGGTATGGTATCGTCCAGCAAAACGAACATTACTAACGTATAGTGTTGTGTGATGAATGAGTATGTTCTGTTGGTCATCTCGGTATGGTATCGTCCAGCAAAACGAACATTACTAACGTATAGTGTTGTGTGATGAATGAGTATGTTCTGTTGGTCATCTCGGTATGGTATCGTCCAGCAAAACGAACATTACTAACGTATAGTGTTGTGTGATGAATGAGTATGTTCTGTTGGTCATCTCGGTATGGTATCGTCCAGCAAAACGAACATTACTAACGTATAGTGTTGTGTGATGAATGAGTATGTTCTGTTGGTCATCTCGGTATGGTATCGTCCAGCAAAACGAACATTACTAACGTATAGTGTTGTGTGATGAATGAGTATGTTCTGTTGGTCATCTCGGTATGGTATCGTCCAGCAAAACGAACATTACTAACGTATAGTGTTGTGTGATGAATGAGTATGTTCTGTTGGTCATCTCGGTATGGTATCGTCCAGCAAAACGAACATTACTAACGTATAGTGTTGTGTGATGAATGAGTATGTTCTGTTCGTCATCTCGGTATGGTATCGTCCAGCAAAACGAACATTACTAACGTATAGTGTTGTGTGATGAATGAGTATGTTCTGTTGGTCATCTCGGTATGGTATCGTCCAGCAAAACGAACATTACTAACGTATAGTGTTGTGTGATGAATGAGTATGTTCTGTTGGTCATCTCGGTATGGTATCGTCCAGCAAAACGAACATTACTAACGTATAGTGTTGTGTGATGAATGAGTATGTTCTGTTGGTCATCTCGGTATGGTATCGTCCAGCAAAACGAACATTACTAACGTATAGTGTTGTGTGATGAATGAGTATGTTCTGTTGGTCATCTCGGTATGGTATCGTCCAGCAAAACGAACATTACTAACGTATAGTGTTGTGTGATGAATGAGTATGTTCTGTTCGTCATCTCGGTATGGTATCGTCCAGCAAAACGAACATTACTAACGTATAGTGTTGTGTGATGAATGAGTATGTTCTGTTGGTCATCTCGGTATGGTATCGTCCAGCAAAACGAACATTACTAACGTATAGTGTTGTGTGATGAATGAGTATGTTCTGTTGGTCATCTCGGTATGGTATCGTCCAGCAAAACGAACATTACTAACGTATAGTGTTGTGTGATGAATGAGTATGTTCTGTTGGTCATCTCGGTATGGTATCGTCCAGCAAAACGAACATTACTAACGTATAGTGTTGTGTGATGAATGAGTATGTTCTGTTGGTCATCTCGGTATGGTATCGTCCAGCAAAACGAACATTACTAACGTATAGTGTTGTGTGATGAATGAGTATGTTCTGTTGGTCATCTCGGTATGGTATCGTCCAGCAAAACGAACATTACTAACGTATAGTGTTGTGTGATGAATGAGTGAGTATGTTCTGTTGGTCATCTCGGTATGGTATCGTCCAGCAAAACGAACATTACTAACGTATAGTGTTGTGTGATGAATGAGTATGTTCTGTTGGTCATCTCGGTATGGTATCGTCCAGCAAAACGAACATTACTAACGTATAGTGTTGTGTGATGAATGAGTATGTTCTGTTGGTCATCTCGGTATGGTATCGTCCAGCAAAACGAACATTACTAACGTATAGTGTTGTGTGATGAATGAGTATGTTCTGTTGGTCATCTCGGTATGGTATCGTCCAGCAAAACGAACATTACTAACGTATAGTGTTGTGTGATGAATGAGTATGTTCTGTTGGTCATCTCGGTATGGTATCGTCCAGCAAAACGAACATTACTAACGTATAGTGTTGTGTGATGAATGAGTATGTTCTGTTGGTCATCTCGGTATGGTATCGTCCAGCAAAACGAACATTACTAACGTATAGTGTTGTGTGATGAATGAGTATGTTCTGTTGGTCATCTCGGTATGGTATCGTCCAGCAAAACGAACATTACTAACGTATAGTGTTGTGTGATGAATGAGTATGTTCTGTTGGTCATCTCGGTATGGTATCGTCCAGCAAAACGAACATTACTAACGTATAGTGTTGTGTGATGAATGAGTATGTTCTGTTGGTCATCTCGGTATGGTATCGTCCAGCAAAACGAACATTACTAACGTATAGTGTTGTGTGATGAATGAGTATGTTCTGTTGGTCATCTCGGTATGGTATCGTCCAGCAAAACGAACATTACTAACGTATAGTGTTGTGTGATGAATGAGTATGTTCTGTTGGTCATCTCGGTATGGTATCGTCCAGCAAAACGAACATTACTAACGTATAGTGTTGTGTGATGAATGAGTATGTTCTGTTGGTCATCTCGGTATGGTATCGTCCAGCAAAACGAACATTACTAACGTATAGTGTTGTGTGATGAATGAGTATGTTCTGTTGGTCATCTCGGTATGGTATCGTCCAGCAAAACGAACATTACTAACGTATAGTGTTGTGTGATGAATGAGTATGTTCTGTTGGTCATCTCGGTATGGTATCGTCCAGCAAAACGAACATTACTAACGTATAGTGTTGTGTGATGAATGAGTATGTTCTGTTGGTCATCTCGGTATGGTATCGTCCAGCAAAACGAACATTACTAACGTATAGTGTTGTGTGATGAATGAGTATGTTCTGTTGGTCATCTCGGTATGGTATCGTCCAGCAAAACGAACATTACTAACGTATAGTGTTGTGTGATGAATGAGTATGTTCTGTTGGTCATCTCGGTATGGTATCGTCCAGCAAAACGAACATTACTAACGTATAGTGTTGTGTGATGAATGAGTATGTTCTGTTGGTCATCTCGGTATGGTATCGTCCAGCAAAACGAACATTACTAACGTATAGTGTTGTGTGATGAATGAGTATGTTCTGTTCGTCATCTCGGTATGGTATCGTCCAGCAAAACGAACATTACTAACGTATAGTGTTGTGTGATGAATGAGTATGTTCTGTTGGTCATCTCGGTATGGTATCGTCCAGCAAAACGAACATTACTAACGTATAGTGTTGTGTGATGAATGAGTATGTTCTGTTGGTCATCTCGGTATGGTATCGTCCAGCAAAACGAACATTACTAACGTATAGTGTTGTGTGATGAATGAGTATGTTCTGTTGGTCATCTCGGTATGGTATCGTCCAGCAAAACGAACATTACTAACGTATAGTGTTGTGTGATGAATGAGTATGTTCTGTTGGTCATCTCGGTATGGTATCGTCCAGCAAAACGAACATTACTAACGTATAGTGTTGTGTGATGAATGAGTATGTTCTGTTGGTCATCTCGGTATGGTATCGTCCAGCAAAACGAACATTACTAACGTATAGTGTTGTGTGATGAATGAGTGAGTATGTTCTGTTGGTCATCTCGGTATGGTATCGTCCAGCAAAACGAACATTACTAACGTATAGTGTTGTGTGATGAATGAGTATGTTCTGTTGGTCATCTCGGTATGGTATCGTCCAGCAAAACGAACATTACTAACGTATAGTGTTGTGTGATGAATGAGTATGTTCTGTTGGTCATCTCGGTATGGTATCGTCCAGCAAAACGAACATTACTAACGTATAGTGTTGTGTGATGAATGAGTATGTTCTGTTGGTCATCTCGGTATGGTATCGTCCAGCAAAACGAACATTACTAACGTATAGTGTTGTGTGATGAATGAGTATGTTCTGTTGGTCATCTCGGTATGGTATCGTCCAGCAAAACGAACATTACTAACGTATAGTGTTGTGTGATGAATGAGTATGTTCTGTTGGTCATCTCGGTATGGTATCGTCCAGCAAAACGAACATTACTAACGTATAGTGTTGTGTGATGAATGAGTATAATTAATAAGTATCGATACATCGGCCAGGGCACAGATTACTAATAGTAGTTAGTATTTATGTGCGGTAATCTGAGCTGGCTGTCACAGAGTATAAATATACGCAGTTTGTCATACTCAGGTAGCTATACCTACTTTAGTGAACTTAGGTAATGATGGAGCGTATGTAGTTTCGAATGATGAACTCGGACAAATGTCTGGTTCAAATATTGTGCCGTAGCCGAAGTTTGGTCGGAATTCGGACGAAATACGAGTCCGTTTTACTTGATTTGCTACAAGAACGAAGCGTTACGCTTCTTCATTTATTATAAGAACTTCTAAGGAGTGGAATGCCCTGCCCTCGTCAGTGTTTCCGGTAAATTATAACCCAGGTATCTTCAAGTCAAGAGTGAATAGGTATCTACTAGGCAAGCGTGCTACACCTTCGACCACATCATCGCTTGCCATCAGGTGAGATCGTGGTCAAACGATTGCCTATTATAGTCCGTAATAAAAAAAACATCTTAATCGGTTCCGAAGCCTAATTTTCTAATAAAATGTATTCAAATTCCAGTTCCAGAAATGTATCTTCGCCGAGACTTGATATTATGTTGGCTCCAGACTATCTTCCAACCCTCCACTCCAACTGATAATAAAGTTCGGTCCAGTTGGCCGAGTGGCGGTGGTAAAAAGCAAATAAATCAAAGGAGTTTGCAAAATGCCACATTTACGATGTACTAGCTTTCGCCCGCGACTTCGTCCGCGCGGACTACAGTTTATCGCGAAAAAAGCGTCCTACGTTCTTCTAGGATATTAAAAACCAGTGCAAAAGTAGTACCAACGCTTTTGATGTTTTTTGACAGACTTTTTATCATTTCGTTTCCATGGCAACCGTTCCTTACAGCGAGTAATCAACATTTTCTCGTTTTCCCGTGGAAACTTACCATTTTCTGGGATAAAATTTATCCTATATTTTATTCCAGGGTATAAGCTATCTCCGGACCAAATTTCATTAAAATCGGTCCAGCCGTTATCACGTGAAAGCTCCCCGAACAATGATAGTCTGGATGATGATGATAATATGTAGCCACCATAGAATGATTCAGAATGACAATTTTTATTCAATATTCAATTTTATCTCGATTCGGTTTACTTTCATTCAATAATTGATTAGAATTGGGAAGCAGAAATCCAGGAGTATCATATGAGTAAAATAAAGCCGATTTGAGAACCTCCTCCTTCACACATCATCCAGAAGAGGCCTAGTGCTGAACATCGACCCCTGCTGTCCACACGTATAAGGTCCACGCGCGTGAAAGGCGAACTACCGTTAGTGCAATGGACAATTCAAGGGTAACCCATCCCTTGCTTTGGCGTACTCGGATAAACAGCACTATGACATACCTACTCACTGAATAACTATCCACACACACACTCATACATACATACATACATACATACATACATACATAGACTTATAAACTCATTACCCTTCCCTTGCTTCGCCTTACTCGGGTAAACAGTACTATAACATACCTACTGACTGAATGACTATCCACACACATACATACATACATACATAGACTGTTTAACTCATTACCCTTCCCTAGCTTCGCCGTACTCGGGTAAAATGTAATATAAATAAAAACTGTAAACTGGGTAAATGTAAACTGTAATATGTTATACCTACTGAGTGAATGGTTATCCACATACATACATCATAGAGTTTTAAACTTATTATCCTTCCCTAGCTTCGCCGTACTCGGGTAAACTATACTATGTCATACCTACTGACTGTTAAACTCATTACCCTTCCCTAGCTTTGTCCTACTCGGGGAAACAGTACTATAACATACCTACTGACTGAATGACTATCCACACACATACATACATACATACATAGACTGTTTAACTCATTACCCTTCCCTAGCTTCGCCGTACTCGGGTAAAATGTAATATAAATAAAAACTGTAAACTGGGTAAATGTAAACTGTAATATGTTATACCTACTGAGTGAATGGTTATCCACATACATACATCATAGAGTTTTAAACTTATTATCCTTCCCTAGCTTCGCCGTACTCGGGTAAACTATACTATGTCATACCTACTGACTGAATGACTATCCACATACATACATACATACATACATAGACTTTTAAACTCATTATCCTTCCCTAGCTTCGCCGTACTCGTACACAGTACTGTCACATACCTACTGAACTGACTGACTGACAGACAACGCATAGCTCCTAACCTAAATCGGTAGACCTAATGATTTGAAATTTGGAGGAATATTCCTTGAGCCTACCCTAGAGGTGCAAGGAGGGAAGTTTTGAAATTCCATTCCTAATGGGGTTGGCAAAATAGGCCCGCGGGGAAAGCCGAAGGGAGAGGCTAGTTGGTTACATTACTCGTGAAATTGCTGGTTCTCCTTTTGCTGAACTCCCTAGTTAGCTAGTTCTCAAAGCATCCGCGGGATGTGAACCCTATTCAACTTCAGGCAGCACAAGGCTTTTGGGTGTCGATTAGTGAAAACAATTTGGGACTAGCTGTGGCCGCGGCTATGCTCGCGTGGTCATTTTACTGGGTTAAAAGTAACCCATGGGCAAAGATAAGTGCCTATAAGTACAATACAATAACACTTTATTGACACACAGTTAAAAAATGTATTACAACAACAGAAATAACATAAACAGTAGGTACAATGGGCGGTATTATCGCTCATAGCTATCTCTTCCAGACAACCTTAGGATGGAAAGAAGTTAATTGCTAATAAGGGTCGGTAGTGTGGCAATATTAAACTTCTATACAAATTTAATGTAAATAAAAAGAAATAAATCTATACTTCTATACTAATGTTATAAAGAGGTAAAGTTTATGAGTTTGTTAGTTTGTAGGGGATAATCTCTGCATATACGGAACCGATTTTGATAATTATTTTAATAATAGAAAGCCACGTTATTTGTTAGTGTCATAGGCTATATATTAAAATGCCCACGCGTGTGTGAGATTAATAAACATGTGTTGATAAATATAAAGTTATCTAGGAATCATTAATACTGTAATTACATCACACCTAAGTTTGGTTATGTTATTCTTACAATGTAAATAAAATTATTGACGCTAAAGTGTTGTTACTTCAATACCTTTCTTCTATTATAGCAAGTGAAACTAATTCTGAACCTAATAAAATATAAGCAAGTTGGTATCTAATAAAAGCTTGAAAATTACCGAGCAGTTTAGTACCTACCTAATGTATACTAAAAAAAGCTATAATTTAAGGATTGTTCATAGAAACAAGGAAATAGAAATGTTATATTTTTTTGTTGATTCTACCGCCAGATTCGGAATACACCACCATAGAAGAACTGGCATGAAACTACGGGGCGAATATATTTTTTAGCATCATTTTTACAATCATCATTAACATAGATATCACACTAAATATCTAATATACTAACAACCTCTATGTAATACTAGGTCATAATGATACTTTATTATCGTTTTACATGACCATAGTTACACCAGGCACAAAATAAAAGCATTTACCATGAACAAAGTGATCCTAATCATTTCTAACACAATCACATTGATCGTATTGGTAAAATACAGTATCTATTTGCAAAATACACAGTTATACACAGTAAATATGAGACAAGAAAACAGAGTAACAGAATAACAGTGTAGGTAATATTAATTGTACTTAACTTGCCAGGGTCCTGTTGGTGCGGCGGCCACATAAAAGAAAAATATTGCTAAGCCACTCGGCTGCTTAAATAGGAATTGTGATGTGACTTTACACCATTTTCCCGCCAGTCGTCTGTCAAACAAATCGAGCAATCAGGAGCCAGCAACGGCGTCAAGTGTGGCAGAAATGTACATTTTATTACATTGAAACTATTTCATAAATGTTAACTTGGTATTGTTTACACATTGTTAATCTTTTAAATATTAAGACGTTTAAATACATAATGTTCAGAATGTTAACAAATATTGATAGTCAAAACAGTATTCGTATATTATTCTCATAAATTACAATTTTTAGGTTGTCTAGCAACGTGTTTAACTAAAATTATAGGTTTAAGTGTACAGAGCTGATTAAGTGATAATACATTAATATTAATCGGGTAAGTACTTACTTTTAAGCATTTCTATCAATATCTTAAGTTTACATTATTTTAAATCATTCTAATTTGTACGGAAACATAAATACAGATGTTTTAGAGTTATAACAAAATGACTCGGTAATTTTACTGAAAATTAAAGTATAACTGTTTTAAGCATTTAAAACACCATTAGATAACTCCATAATTATCAATTGTAAGCTATTACATAATAAGTTGTGGAACAGATTCCACCATTAATAGTTTTTCTTCAGAAACATAATTTGTTATTGTCACTAGATTGTCACAGATTACAAACTCGCCATAGACCTAAGAAATGACATAATTATTTACGAAATTATTCAATCGGTTGTCACTTTTGTCTCGAAGTGCAATATTGTATAAATACATTATAATATCGTCAGTGGTGAGGCGATTCAGTGAGAATATTCATTACATTGTTAAATACGTAAAATGTAAGTACCATGTTGTATTATCTCGTCCAGTACCCAACTGAATATCGTCAGCTCTTACATTGTTATTCTACTGTTATAAAAATGGCCGGTACTAGACAGATTACACATACCAATAAATTATAACCTAACACGTGCGAAGCTGTGGGCATCAGCTAGTAAAATATAAAATAAGACCGCCAATTGTTCTCTTTAATTTATAATTTTTAAATCTTTATTTGTATTGTTTTTTGGTGTGCAATGTATTTGTATTGTATTGTATTGTATACACACAAAACATAAATTCCATCAAAACTCGTGCCGCCGATCGATTGCTCGGCTTCTACTTATTAAATTGAGGTGAGAATCCGACCAAGTGCTAATAATTCATGGTTTTTACATGTTGCACGAACAACCAGAGACAGACCATTTTCAATAATGTTACATTCTTGTGTAGCGTATTTTCATGCATGCATACATGCATACATGCATACATACATACATACATACATACATACATACATACATACATACATACATACATACATACATACATACATACATACATACATACATACATACATACATACATACATACACACATATACATACATACATACATACATACATACATACATACATACATACATACACACATATACATACATACATACATACATACATACATACATACATACATACATACATACATATATGAATCCTAAAAACATTACACTCCTTGTTTAGGGCAGTCGTGTAAAAAAGTAGTACAATAGGTGGTCTTATCGCTAAGCAGCAATCTCTTCCAGGCAACTATAGACTAGCTAAACTACCATAGTCTAACCATAGACTAGAGAAACTCGGATCATGTGCTCGAACATAAGCACTCAGGTCACAGCTTTTAAACATTCCTAAGGGGGTTAGAGGTCTAAAAGTTGATCTTTCAGGGTTCTTCGGGAAACTTCAAGAGAATGATGAAGTGATTGGTGACTCACAAGTCTTGTCAGCAAGTAGAGGGATGCGGCGTGATCTTCTCTTCGAAGACAGGATCGTAATAGTTATAGCCTTGCAGCTCCTCAGGGTCCACATTCAGCCCGAAGCACTCGGGTGCCATAGACAAACCATTGACAAATTGGTGACAAACAGACAGACGTACACCATTTTCAAAAATGTTATTTTCTTTTATGTTATATTAAATTACTAGCTTTCCCGCCCGTGACTTCGTCGCGCGGACTACAGTTTATCGCGAAAAAAGCATCCTATGTTTTTCTAGGATATATAAATCCAATGCAAAAGTAGGAATAGCACCAACGCTCTTGATGTTTTTTGACAGACTTGTTACTTCGTTTCCATGGCAAACGTTCCTTACAGCGAGTAATCAACATTTTCCAGTTTTCCCGAGGAAACTTACCATTTTCCGGGATAAAATTTATCCTATATTTTATTCCAGCTATCTCCAGACCAAATTTCTTTAAAATCCGTGCAGCCGTTATCGCGTGAAAGCTCCCCAAATAAACAAGCAAACAAACAGACAACGTTTCACTTTTTTATATTGGTATGGATTTATGTTATGCTATATTAAATTAATTATTTCTGTTCTGTTATGTTATATTAAATTAATTCATGTTAAGTAGCGTATTTTAAGGCCCATTTGATTTGTTTAATAAATGCAGGATAATGCAGGCCTCCGGTGTCAGAGTTTGTCAGGCCACCCGATGGCCTCTGACATGGCTTAACGACTGCTATTAATCAATAACAGCTGGGACCGATAGCTTAACGAGCCCTCCGAAGCACGGAACGATGGAAAACGGCACCTGACAAAGTTAAATAAATCTATGTTCGTCTCATGTCTAATTTCAATCGATCTTAATATATTCAGTCGTTATAAAATTATGCACCTTCTAGATATACAATAGAGAAAGCGTTAGAATAAGACAGCGCATCTTGGTGCATAACAGGCGGGAGGGAGACAGAAAACGGTGTAGTTTCATATTGTCCTCATCTCAATATTGAGATTAAAAGTGACGCCTCGCTTGGCGCAAATTATTAGACGTACCGTTGGCATAAACGGGAAAAACTTTTTTTTTTTTAATTTACTTAGAATGATATTGCCTGACGGTAAGTGCCACGACTGCACATAATTGCAGTGCTTTGGTTGCAACATCTTGCATGGCACTGCACTGCGCTCGTCACTCTGAGGCATTGGATTTCAAGTTTCATGTGCCCAGTAATTTCGACTGGTATTAAGCCGTTCAAGAGGACAATTTCTTTAAGCACTGCTGTATTCTGAATCTGGTTGAAGAGTCAGTTAACTTCCATGAGTGCCCTATTGAGGCCCATGTGATAAAAGATTTAGAACATCGTATTTTATACAGCATAGCGTTTCCATGGTCACGACTTCAATTTCTGCTTAGTGATCGTATTTTACCACATTTTTATTAAGTCACTTTCTTGTTTATCTTTCGTTGAAGGTGGAATCATGCAACTCAAATTTCAAGCACTTCCCGATTAGCTGTCCGGCTGAAACTTTCACGGTAGCTCACAAATCGATTATAATACATTTAAAAAAAAAGCATTCTATAAATAAAAAATTAAACAAAACAAAACAAAAACAAACAAAATGTTTATATTGGCACAACAAATAAAATATACAAAAATAAAATTTGTACCTAATGATACAAATTAACATGTACATGCTACGCGAGTGTACCAAAAGGGCCAGTGCTCAGAAAAAATGACCAGTACTTTTATAAATGATCAATTTATTGTTTGTTTCATAAGCGATCGCATGACGCGCGGGGGTCTGCTTTGCTATATGTGATAAAAACTGTTTTTAGATACTCATTTATTTTATGGTAGCATTTTTCTGTTGACGGTACAAAGACAGAGCTCACTTTAGTCGGAGCAGCAGTGCGACGTAGCACTGCCGGCGACGTTTTTGCGCACCGTACCTCTGACACAGTCACCTTTTTATCAGGGTTCTGTAGTCAAACAAGGAATCCTTATAATTGTTTCGTGTTCGTCCATCTGTATGTCACAGCCTACACATTTATACATATTTGTAACCGTTTCTTGGTAAAATTATTATAAAAAATCAAAAACCAGACTGTGAATCAAACTAAAAAGAGGCAATCAAGCTTTAGATTTTGAAATATAAGATGCAGTCGGAGGTATGAAGAGTTAGCTCGCCAGGTGCTAGCTGATCCCGTCAAAGGAGAATAAGTGCATGATGACTGCGTCTTATACCTATTTCAAAATCAAAAATCTAAAAATCTCTTTTAAAAAATTTAAGAGGCAAACGGCCTCTTATAGTTTTTAAAACAGACTTTGAATCAAACTATTTTTGTTTTTTTGTAATAATTTGTTATAATTTTATACTTTTTAGTTTACATTTATAAGAATTAGGAATGCTTACTAACTTTATAGATCCAAAATGGTCATTTGAAACGAAGATAAACCTAAAGATGATTTTCCAGAACCTATTCAATTTTCTTTTTACACGCTTTATTTTACTATATGGCCAAGTTGAATTTTGATTGATGTCATGTGTTAGTAGCACTCGCAAGATTAAGACATATCGATTGACGTAAGAATCATAGAAGTTGAACCATGCGTTTGGTCTATATAGTTCCAGAAAGGAATAGGCATACATTCATACATAAGCTGATAAAGACATTAACGGGCATTTTCTAGTCATTCATTCATCATTTAGTCTAGTAAAAGCAAAAGGAACAAACTAATTTAACATCTTGTGTCATTGTCTGAGGCATAACTACCCGTACTTTGCAATATTGGCTTCTCACTATGCTTTAACTGTTCAATAGTGCAACTTAGAATCCAACGATACCGGGTTTGATCCTAGGCTCCGCACCAATAACTTTTTAAGTTATGTGCGGTTTTCCATCGCCGCGTGCTTCGGAGAGCCCGTTAAGCTATCGGTCCCGGCTATAATTGATTAATAGCAGTCGCTAAGCCACGTCAGAGGCCCGCGGGCGGCCTGACAAACTCTGACACCAGGAATATTACTACCTCATACGGCAAACAAACAATCTCTGGCGAATATGAGTTTCCAGTGTAGTACCGATCATCACACGATAAAATAAAATTTGACCTGTCACACTATATCCAGATGCTTAAAAAAAATGTATCCGCTTACAGGTATAGCTCCATGAGAAGTGCGAAGAGTGGTGGCCAGCGCACTAGATCAATTAGAAAAGAAACCGACACTTGACATCCGCTGTATGACTACATAATGCAACAAGCCCGCTCAAAAACCCGTTAAGGCTTTTAACTCAGCAGCTCTGAAATCTGATCCTGCTAAGAGAAGATGCGACCTATGGAAGCACAAAACGAAGTTCCACTTAATTTTATTCCAGAGCGTAATCTCCAGTGGCCAATCTGGAAAGCCATAATCGACTTCGTGGCCGCTGTCGAGAAAACATGCACCGATGGGGAGAGATCAGGTGGAGTGCGATTGTGGTGCCGCCGTCCAGTCAATGTCGCGTCCTCTCTGTTGCCTCTCATGTGCGGCTCATTGTTCTAAACAAGCCACTGATCAAGCGGTGGAGGATGCCAAGTTTTTGTATAAAAGTATGTAGTTGCCTGATACTTCAGCTACTGACTCGATGAAGAAACTTTCCTTGCCCGTCGTAAGAAGTAGGTAGTGTAGGCCGCCCGAAAGCCTCTGAAATGGCTTAACGACTGTACGAGCTGCTCAATAAACCCTAGATTTTCTATATTTATTTATATTACTTCTTACATGCACACACTTACTCATTCATTTCCATACATCCCGCTCCCATTCACTCCTAAACACACAAGAGGGAGGGAACGACGTTCCTTTAAAAAACGCTCCGATTGTAAAATAACTCAAAATAACGAACTATTATACCGCGGCCGCGAGTAATTGAAATGAATGCTAATCAAAATAACGCTCTATTATACCGCAGCCGCGAGTAATTGAACTGAGTGCTAATCAAAATAACGCTCTATTATACCGCAGCCGCAAGTAATTGAACTGAGTGCTAATCAAAATAACGCTCTATTATACCGCGGCCGCGAGTAATTGAACTGAGTGCTAATCAAAATAACGCACTATTATACCGCAGCCACGAGTAATTGAACTGAATGCTAATCAAAATAACGCTCTATTATACCGCAGCCGCGAGTAATTGAACTGAGTGCTAATCAAAATAACGCTCTATTATACCGCAGCCGCAAGAAATTGAACTGAGTGCTAATCAAAATAACGCTCTATTATACCGCGGCCGCGAGTAATTGAATTGAGTGCTAATCAAAATAACGCACTATTATACCGCGGCCGCAAGTAATTGAACTGAGTGCTAATCAAACTTATAATTTAACTGTGATAAGTGAAAATCAGAGTGTTTGATACCTATTGTGAATAGGCAAAATGATAGCATTTTCACAACTCAATACTTAACATCTCATGAACAATGAGAATAACATAACATAAGTCAATAAAATTAGGTAACAGTATGCATTGAATTTGAAACGGGAATATTGAAACGTGCCGACTCATGAAACTCGCACATGAAAAGAAAATACCTTCCTGACTCTACCGGTGCTTCGGATATACGCCTGTTAGAGAAGAGAGCACCAATAAACTCTACGGGAATGTGACTTTTTCCATTATGGTCAATTCTTTATGTATATTATTAAATGTCCGAACTTAATATAAATAGACGTAAATGTCAAATACAAAAGATAAAAGTGCACATGAGACTTCTCACAATAATCACACAGATATAAATACAAATGACTAATAAGAAAGTAGGCTGGACCTGTTCCCTCAAGCAGCTGCCGTTCACGAGTATGAATTGTGTACAGGCATCACCCCCACAACCATTTTAGAGGGGAGGGAGTGACCCGGCACACGGAGCCGCCACAAGTCAAGACATTTTATAGAGCACTAGCTTTCCAGCCCGCGACTTCGTCCACGCGGTCTACTGTTTATCGCGAAAAAAAAAACCTATTTTCTTCTAGGATATTAGAAACCAATGCAAAAGCAGGTATAGCACCAATGCTCTTTTTGTTTTTTGACAGACTTGTTATTTTGTTTCCATGGCAACATTTCCTTACAGTGAGTAATCAACATTTTCCAGTTTCCCCGTGGAAACTATATTTTTTTCAGGATAAAAAGTATCTAGTGTTTTATTCCAGGGTATAAGCTATCTCTATTCCAAATTTCATCAAAATCCGTCCAGCCGTTGTCGCGTGAAAGCTCTCCAAACAAACAAAAACAAACAGACAACGTTTTACTTTTATATATTGGTAAGGATGACCATAAAAATTAGTTTCTCTGAGTCCTTACTTACTAAGTATGCTGTTGTTGATAAAGGACACGAAATTGGATTACAGACCTATCGAAAAAACTACTACCAAGCATCTGTAGATCTCTTCTCTGTAAATACTGGTAAATAATTCTTCTTTTTCCACTTTATCATAACGACTGCTTTTAATCAATAACAGCCGGGACCGACAATTTAACGTGCCCTCCGAAGCACAGAGCGATGGAAAACCGCACATAACTTAGAAAAGTCTTCGGATTTGGCTCGGCTATCGCCAATTAAAACCCGGGTGAGGTAATGGGCAAACGATAGTCTATTATAACCAATACAACCCAACACATGAGCTAACCTAACGCCTGACTATCAATATCTGGTTCACTGGACATAGCGCTATCCGGCCGAGTTGCAGTCAAACTGTACAGGTTCAGCGATCGACGCGTTTCTAGTTATTCAACCCATGTTGCAGTGCAAGCCGCAAATTAGTTTACCTAACTAGGGTATCTCCTACTGTTCAGGTTCAATATTCAACAACATTGTCATTGTCATGTTAGATTTTATAAAGATACTTTTTTCTCGGAGATATAAACTACATCAATAATAATATAATATACCAGTTTTATAATAAAATCAATTTTAAGTCTATTTTATCGATTAAATATACGAAAGTTTATGTGTGTATGTATGTTTGTTACGACTCAGCGCTGAAACGACTAACGCATTTCTATGAACCTTTAGGCCCTGGAACATATAGGATACCTTTCATTTTCATGTATGCGGCTAAAACCGCGGGCCAGCTAGTTACATAATTATAATATTAACCATTGTTTTAAGTCTCGCGTGCCCTACGCTTTCCTGGCTACAATGCCCCGCTAAAACACAGGTGCTTACGTGTTACACATGTCAAGTCATTTTCTGAAATGTCCATAGTTCCCAATACCACAGCAACACTAATAAATCACGGTTAAGTCCGAGTGGATGGTTCCACAGTTCGGACTCATTAGTCGACGTTTAGCCTTGCACAGTATAGCCTAGGAAGACCACTACAGTACTGAAGATTCTACGTATTTGAACTATTAGGGGCCGAGGTAAATAGTTACCTCAGCCCCTATGAGTCAAAATAAGGTTAATATGTTCTGATTAGATTTAGTTAAAAAAAAAACAGTATTTAGTTTTAAAAAACAAGGCGGTGTTTATGGTCAACGGTTCGTGGAGAATACGGCCGTGCCGATCTTCAATCTTCAGCCTCGAGTGTGCTGGACAAGTTCGCGAGCGTGCCGCACTCACCTAGAGAAAGACCACCGGATGTGGTCGAAACTATAGTTGGAATAAATCAACGTGAGTAACGCCCGTGTTTGCCTGACACCAACATCGATGATCCTGGCGTAGCATTGACAATCCTGACGCGGATTCATGACCTTCCGGACCGTCCCCCGTCATCAGAAAGTGGGATAAAGAACAAATAAAACGTCCACAATCCAGAAAATCACCAAGAAAATGCAGATGGAAAATCATTCGATGGCAATTCGATAGTTGAAGCGAAATAATGGTCGATTAATGGTTCATGGCTCATTTAATGGTTTCTCTGTTCTATTTGAGGTTAACGACAGCTCTGAGAGTTTGCAAGTTGAAGTGGCAATTAACAGAATTCGCAGAAGAGAAGACTCAATATTCTTTTGCGCCTTTTTTTGCTTGTCGACCAGAAAAAGGCGCGAAAGAATATTGAGTCGGAAATGTTTATCTACCTACATTTTTGGTTGAAAATTCTTAGCTAATATTACTGGCCCTTTTAAATTAGCTTTGATGGTAGTTAATGTTGCAGTTAAAAATTGAGAAAATCATTATAAAAAAATTGCTTTGCTACGCAAACAGCGTAGCTACTGCGTTTGCTAAGTTTGCACGTTAAATCCATCCATGCCTGGACGACTGCCACCTGCGTCTAACTCCTGCTTCAAATGCGGTCGTGTGGGGCACTACGCCTCGAGGTGCTCATTGTGAACAGAAAACCAGGACCAACGGTTGGTGCAGGGATATTAAGGGCTCCAGCGCCTTGGAGCTCCAGGGCAGCCGCAGAGAAGAGGATGCACATGTGCACAATCGATGCGCCTTTTGGTGGTTTTACAAATCTTGTCAGTCCTTTAGATTTCATTATGTTTCTGGTGCCTAATATTCATGGTTTAAGTTGTAACTCACGGTACAGATTAAAAACGTGCGTGACAGAAGATCATTGACACTAATTGATTTGCTTCATGTTAATTGACTCTACCACACTATATAATTGCTATCGCTGATTAAGTGATAGTGGTAGAGTGCTGGTTACGCACTGGGGTTTTTGCTATCGCTGGTTAAGTGACAGTGGCAGAGTGCTGGTTAAGCACTGAGGATTTTGCTACCACTGGTTAAGTGGTAGTGGCAGTGTGCTGGTTAAGCGCTGGGGGTTTTGCTATCGCAGGGGCAGAGTGCTGGTTAAGTGCTGGGGGGCTGCTATCGCTGTTTAAGTGATAGTGACATAGTGCTGGTTAAGCAATGGGGGTTTTGCTACCACTGGTTAAGTGATAGTGGCAGAGTGCTGGTTAAGCAATGGGGGTTTTGCTACCACTGGTTAAGTGATAGTGGCAGAGTGCTGGTTAAGCACTGAGGGTTTTGCTACCGCTGGTTAAGTGGTAATGGCAGAGTGCTGGTTAAGTGCTGGGGGTATTTGCTATCGCTGGTTAAGTGATAATGCCAGAGTGTTGGTTAAGCACTGGGGGTATTATTAAGCGGTACAGATTAAAAACGTGCGTGACAGAAGATCATTGACACTAATTGATTTGCTTCATGTTAATTGACTCTACCACACTATATAATTGCTATCGCTGATTAAGTGATAGTGGTAGAGTGCTGGTTACGCACTGGGGTTTTTGCTATCGCTGGTAAAGTGATAGTGGCAGAGTGCTGGTTAAGCGCTGGGGTTTTGCTACCGCTTGTTAAGTGGTAGTAGCAAAGTGCAGGTTAAGCACTGGGGTTTTGCTATCGCTGGTTAAGTGATAGTGACATACTATGGTAGAGGCAATAAAATGTACCTTGATAGAAAATTGACGTACTTGGATCATACTTGGATAGAGATTGATGATTTGATTCTGATTTGATTCACGGGTAATGTGATTCTTACCACAATTGTGTGGAAGAAAGTTCTTGTAATCATACCCCAAGTCTTTGAGATCTTGTATTTTCATCTTGAGACCCCTAGAGTGTGTTGGGCAGGAAATCCGAGTGGATAAGCTAATAAGCTACTCTCGTTGCCTTTTTTGTTACAGAGACGTCATACGAGGACGAATGACAGTTTAGAATAGACGTGTCGGAGATGAAGAAACGTCGAGCGTAAATAAACGATGGTTGCAAGCTTGTCTCCGTTCGATTAAAATCGGTGGCAGTGAATAGGGAGCTACGATTGGGAGTTCTATTCGGCGAGAATCAAAGAGAATATAAATTATAATCAGTACGGCGAAAATCATCGAGCAGAGCGGTCGTGTCGCACGCACACGTCGGG
Source organism: Alsophila aescularia (assembly GCA_946251855.1). NCBI lineage: Eukaryota > Metazoa > Arthropoda > Insecta > Lepidoptera > Geometridae > Alsophila > Alsophila aescularia. The sequence goes on from OX276373.1 coordinate 55,540,304, forward strand.
AATACCGCGTTATCTCTACTCCGATTATTCTGCCTACCTACATAGCAAAATTATTATGATTTAAAGTTAGTAGACTGTTGTCATTGTTTGTACTGATTTAAGTAATTTCAGAGGCCTTCGGGTGTGACATCGATTGACGTAAGAATCATCAAAATCGGTCCTCGCGTTTGGTCTATATAGCGCCACAAAGGAACAAACATACATAAGCTGATAAACACATTACCCTTCTCGCAGTCGGGTAAAAAGCGGTGTGGTAGGATTATTCACTTGCATTACCAACGCTTGATCTACTAAATATTCTTCAAAGTCACAATTTTCGACGAAGCGATTTTTTTGAGGGGTGGGAGGAGGGCGAGGGGGGTAGGGAGGGAGGCGTTCAATCGTAAGGGTATCTTCCTCTATTTATACTTTATACTCGTAGTTTGTTCGAAGTTCAGATATAGGACTGCGAACAAATCTTAAAGTACACAACCCCCCATTATAGCTAAGAACCCCCCCCCCCCCCCCTCGAATTATAGCTGAGAACCATCTCGGTCACATCAGCTTTCAAACATAAAAAAAATGCATCAATGTCGGTCCATTCCACAGACAGATATACGGATACAACAGTGATACATACACACGCTTATACACTTATAACACCCTTCTCTTTGTAGTTCGGGGGTATAAAATTGAGATCCATGGAACAATATATAAATTGTTACAAAAAGGCTGGTCATAGCCCATAACACATATAAAATTAAGATCCATGGAACAATATATAAATTGTTACAAAAAGTCTGGTCATAGCCCATAACACACATAAAATTGAGATCCATGGAAAAATATATAAATTGTTACAAAAAGGCTGGCATAGCCCATAACACACATAAAATTGAGATCCATAGAACAATATATAAATTGTTACAAAAAGGCTGGCCATAGCCTATAACACACATAAAATTTAAATCCATGGAACAATATATACATTGTTACAAAAAGGCTGGTCATAGCCCATAAACATACATAAACTTGCGCCTATTACCACAGATAAATAATAGTTTACGGAAATCATCAACAGATAGCGCGAAAAAGTTCTGGATTTGTTTTAAAAAATGACCCCATGTCTACTTAGTCTATCCTACCCAACTTAAAGTCAAAATGGGTGTTAGTTAATCCTGTCTACATCTACTGTACCGTATTCCAGACACCTATTAGCTAATAGGCAAGTACATTACTCATTACGTTACTAACTGGGATGAAACGGGTGTGACGCTGTGTTGGCGAGACCTGGGCTCATAAATTATCATCAGCAATTTTTAACATACTTCATAAAAATTGATTCTCAAGTTGATGTGTAACATATGTATCTAATAATATTGAAAATGCGTAATATTCATAACTAGCTTTCACCCGCGACTTCGTCCGCGCGGGCTACAGCTTATCGTGAAACAAGATGTAAGTTCAAAAACTAAAACCCGACCACGGTTGGGTAAAAAATTGTCTATGACATTCTTGCGATGAAGACGAATCGATTGACACCTCGCTTGTCAAAATCGGACCAAGTTTTTAATTTGAACACATAACTTTCCTTTGCTTCGCCGTAGTCGGGTAAAAACTAGTCTAGGGACAATCTGTAAATGTTTTCGAATCGATTGACACCTAGCTTGTTAAAATTGGACCAATAGGAGCGACGCTATGGAGGAACATCCACATAACCACATACATAGACACATACATACATACATACATACATAGACTGTTAAACTCATTACTCTTGCTTTGCTGTAGTCTGGTAAAAAAAGCACCTATGTTCATCTAGGATATCAAAATCAATGCAAAAGTATAGCACCAACGCTCTTGATGCTTTTTGACAGACTTGTTATTATTTCGTTTCCATGGCAACGCGTGTCATTCCGTTTCTTACAGCGAGTATTCGACATTTTCCAGTTTTCCGTGGCGGTAAGTGCCATTTTCTGGGATAAAATCCTATATTGTACAGATGTTCGTCTCTATATTGTACAATAAGTACCTATTAATAAAGTTTCATCAAAATCAGATGTTTTGACGTGAAACGTCCCCAAACAAACAAACACACGTTTCACTTTTATATATTGGTGTGGATGAGTGGCTAAGCATATGTACCCAATTTCATGTATGTGTGTAATATTGACAATAATGCTTAAATATATGACATGATTAAGTATCTGAAGAAATTTACGAAGCAAAAAACTTATGGCAAAAAACTTAATTAACTACTAACTTAATTCTTCAATGTTTTTATTTTGTGTACTATTTTTTTGCCATAAATAAAGCTATGTCTATGTCTATGTCTAAGTAGTTAAAATATTAAATATTTTTCAACTTAGGGCATAGTTCAAGTTTCATCAAAATCCGTTCAGTAGTTTAAAAATTATGGACTTTTAACTGTTTCAAGTATGCCTTTTTCCTTAGCGAACGCATTAAGTAGGTAGGTACATGATTTTCATAGGCCTACTTTAACGAAACTAAAAAGTAAGAAAAAAAAACAATTTAAAAAAACGACTTCAAATGGTATAATTTTTTATTCTTTTTAGTTTTGCTTGCTCAAAAATTTTAATTATTTATATTTTTTAAGTTTTATAAAATTTGAAGACAGGGTTATTTTAAAATTAGATTTTATTAGATTTACATTGCTGGGAAAATCTTTTGATTCTTCATCTTGTCTTACAGAAAGAAGAAAACACTCCGAAACTACCACGAAAACGCGAGAAAAAGGCGGGTCCAAAGACCGTAAGTTACTAGCTGGGTGTGCTCGCCCATAGTTGTGTCTAGTCCAGTTTGCTTACGTAATATTAAAGCGTGCCATATCTCCCCCCTTTAACTAGATCTATGCCAAAGACCTTCCATCCAGAGTCCCTAGAAGTGCAAACTTAGTAAAATATTGGCCATGAGAAACGCGACCTCACTCTCGACGATACCGAAAACATGCCGTGATATTTAACTCCGTGTCTCATGGATTGAGCGAACGAAGAGAGCGCAAGTCTCTGCTTCAATTGTATATTTATTTTGTGTTCATCTGTCAGTTTGTTTGTACAGGTCGTATTTTACAAACTATCTTTTCTTTATTATTTTTTTGACAAAAAAACTGGACGAAACCAGGCCTGTCGCACTCCGCAACAAGTACAAATATTATACCTACACTTTGCGGCCGCAATATTGCGGTTCATTCAGTAGAGTGTCAAGCGTGTGCTCGATGAGTCGCGCACCGTGTGCTTACGATAAAGTACCTACTTACGTAAAGTTTTGTCTAATGTTATTCTTTTCTTAATTATGAGTACCAAGAAGAAACCTAGAATGTACTGTATAGCATTCGATCTGACAAGTCTCGTAAAATACCTACACACTGACATTTTATTACGTAGGTAGCCATTTCTTTTTTATTCATTATTAACCATGGAATTCAGACAGGCACCTTTTATTCATCAATTACATCAAAGTGCAATACCTATTAAGTTGGTTATAATCAAATAATGAGGTACTAGGTCTATTCTGATAAGAATGTCATTATATGTAGTTAATAGAACTATCAACATTTATAATAATAAGTTTAAAAAAACGATCGTGGAGTCCCTCCGCGCGGAAGAAGTGATATAAAAAAGTTGGAGATATAAAATCACACTAATATTATAAATGCGAAAGTTTGTATGTTTGTGTGTGTGTGTTTGTTGCTCCTTCACGCTCGAACCGCTGGACGGATTTGGATAAAATTTGTTACCAGGATAGCTTATATCCTGGATTAACACATAGGCTACTTTTTATCACGAAATTGAAAAAAAAAATATCGTTTTCTATAAGACTAGAAAAAATAATAAAAAAATAATAATGAAAAAATATATTTCTAAGTACCAGGAGAGCATAAGCACTTAAGGAGTTGGAGATATAAAATTGTCAAATAAAGTTATTAAAAGTGAGTATACTTAGCTCCCCATGAACATTAAATGGTGTGATTATATTAAAATAAGTATTTCTGAGTACCAGGAGAACAGAAACACTTAAGATGTTGGAGACATAATATTGAAATATAAAGTTATTTAAAGTTATTATACCTACCTCCCCATGAAGCTCAAATAGTGTGATTATATTTAAAAAAGTATTTCTAAGTACCAGGAGAAAAGAAACACCTAAAGTTGGATATATGACATTGACAAATAAAGCTATTAAAAGTGAGTATACCTCCCCATGAACGAACATTAAGTAGGGTTATTATATATTTTTTTTAGTATTTCAAAGTACCAGGAGAGCAGAAACGCCTAAGAAGTTGGAGATATGACATTGACAAATTAGGTTATTAAAAGTGAGTTTATCTCACACCTCCCGATGAACATTAAATGGTGTAATTATATATAAAAAAAGTATTTCTAAGTTCAAGGAGAGCAGAAAAACTTAAGAAGTGGAGATATGACATTGACAAATAAAGTTATTTAAAGTGAGTATTCCTCCCCAAGAAGATTAAATGGTGTGATTAAATTAAAAAAAGTTTTTCTAAGTACCAGGAGAAAAGAAACACCTGAAGTTGGATATATGACATTGACAAATAAAGCTATTAAAAGTGAGTATACCTCCCCATGAACATTAAATAGTGTTATTATATTTTTTTAAGTATTTTAAAGTACCAGGAGAGCAGAAACGCCTGCTCCTTCACGCTCAAACAGCTGAACGGATTTGGATGAAATGTGGTACCACGATAGCTTTATAATAAATAATATCTTGGATTAACACATAGGCTACTTTTAATCCTTAATTAAATAGGGGAAAAAAGTAGTATCTTTTCTTTTTAAAAAAAACTAAACAAATAATGTATTTCTGAGTACCAGGAGAGCATAACACTTAAGAAGTTGGATATACAAAATTGACAAATAAAGTTATTAAAAGTGAGTACATACCTCCCCATGAACATTAAATGGTGGATTATATTTAAAAAAGTACTGCTAAGTACCAGGAGAACAGAATCACTTAGGATGTTGGAGATGTAACAGTAAAAAATAAAGTTATTAAAAGTGAGTATACCTCCCTATGAACATTAAATGGTGTGATTATATTTAACAAAAGTATTTGTAAGTACCAGGAGAGCAGAAACACTTAATAAGGTGGGAGATACAAAAGAGTCAAATAGTGTGTTATTAAAAGTGATTATACCTCCCTATGAACATTAAATGGTGTGATTATATTTTTAAAAAGTATTTCTTAGTAAAAGGAGAGCAGAAACACATAAGAAGTTGGAGATATGACATTGACAAATAAAGTTATTAAAAGTGAGAAGTACAAGGAGAGCAGAAACACTTAAGAAGTTTGAGATATGACATTGACAAATAAAGTTATTTAAAGTGAGTTTACCTCCCCATGAATATTATTAAATGGTGTAATTTTTATATTTAAAAAAAAGCATTTCTATGTACCAGGAGAGTAGAAACGCCTGAAGTTGGAGATATGACATTTCCAAATAAAGTTATTAAAAGTACCTCCCTATGAACATTAAATAAGTAGTGTGATTGTATTTAAAAATGTATTTCTAACTACTAGGAGAGCAGAAAAACTTAAAAAATTGGAGATACAAAATTGACAATTATAGCTATTAAAAGTGAGTATACTTATCTCCCCATGAACATGAAATGGTGTGATTACATTAAAAAAACTAAGAACCAGGAGAGCAGAAACATTTAAGAATTTGGAGATATAACATCTATATATATATATAACAGAAAGTCAGAAATTCGTGTTACTTACACTATTTATAACTCAAGAACTCCTGGACAGATTTTTATTATCTTTGATTTTTTGAATTTGTATCCGTCCCGAATAGATAATAAATATAGATGCAAAAAGGAGGGAATTTTTAAGATTAATTTTCTAAACTTGTGGGAGTGGCAAAGTTTGACCGCGGGCGAAGCTGCGGGGCGCAGCTAGTCATTACATAATTGTTCATTCTGTTACAATATCTAAGTCATATCATATCACAGAATAATTACTAGTACAAGTACCTAGTCATATCTTGATACAACCCTACCGAGCGAAAAAGTGACAGAACGATTCTGAAACGGTTAGAGCAATGGAAGCTCTCGCGCATTGTGATACGGTACATTCTAGCCTGCACGCAATCGGTGAGCGTCTTCTAGGTAAATATAATTGAAAGATCGCAGCGCTGTGCGAGTTAAATTGCACTTTATTGCGTTGTAGCGAGAGTTGCTATGTATTTAAATGACTTTACGCAGTTATCCTTCTATACTTGTACTATTATTTATTCTGTGACGAAACTTAGATTTAACGAATAGATCCGAGTTCGATGGTTATTTTTTTATTTGCAAGGTAGTAACTTTAAGTTGGTCTCATAAAAATTTGGTGAAGATCTGATGACTCACTTTTAGGTTTCTACCCGAGGAATCAGCCCTTTACCCACTAGGTAAAGATTGATGGAACACCTTGGTTATTAATGTTAGTTGCACAATAAGGTAACTAGATGACACTACTGTGTACCGACAGATTGTTTACAAAAAAGTTTGTGTTCGCGAGGTCTACTGTTCGCAGAACTACTAGTGATAAGACACCAAGGAACTTCTGAAGCCTGTGGAACTCTGGCCCTATACCCCTTAACCTCAAATCAATTACCTAATAGCCGCTAAACTCAAAATGTTGGATACCTTTTATTTTATTTTTATTTATTTTAGCCAACGCTGCACGGGCAAAGGTCTCGACCATCTACTTCTAAGCATCCATATCCATGGCCGCTTCAGACCAATCCCGCAGAAAGGAATCCAAGTCATTTCGCCATTAACTAGCTTAACTTCTCTGTGTTAAAGTAACGTACTACGTGTTATTATTATTATTTACGTGTTATTCCAGGACCAAAAGTATTTACAGTACAATAATACTACATTTCACCCAGATTAATTGACCCGTCAAATAGTTTTTTATCGATTGCCTGGCTTCTACTCATCGGATACCAAGTACACCAGTTATTAAGTCAATCCCTAAGCTATCCAACAGTAAAAACCACATCGCAACAGTCTAGAAGTTTTTACGTGATTCGCGAACAAACAGACTAACAGGCAGACAGACACGATTTAAATTTATTAGCTTATTTATAGCATTCCTATGCTAAAAAGGTCTTTGTACATTTATTTTAAACATATTTTTTAATTATACAATTTGACGGTGGAGTTGAAAGCAAGTACGATAATACCAAGTGCGATGTGTACAAATTACAATACCTTCAGATATTTGATGGTGCCTAAACTTGAAAGCAAGTACGATAATACCAAGTGCGATGTGTACAAATTACAATACCTTCAGATATTTGATGGTGACTAAACTTGAAAGCAAGTACGATAAAACCAAGTGCGATGTGTACAAATTACAATACCTTCAGATATTTGATGGTGACTAAACTTGAAAGCAAGTACAATAAAACCAAGTGCGATGTGTACAAATTACAATACCTTCAGATATTTGATGGTGACTAAACTTGAAAGCAAGTACGATAAAACCAAGTGCGACGTGTACAAATTACAATACCTTCAGATATTTGATGGTGCCTAAACTTGAAAGCAAGTACGATAATACCAAGTGCGATGTGTACAAATTACAATACCTTCAGATATTTGATGGTGCCTAAACTTGAAAGCAAGTACGATAATACCAAGTGTGATGTGTACAAATTACAATACCTTCAGATATTTGATGGTGACTAAACTTGAAAGCAAGTACGATAACACCAAGTGTGATGTGTAAAAATTACAATACCTTCAGATATTTGATGGTGACTAAACTTGAAAGCAAGTACGATAATACCAAGTGCGATGTGTACAAATTACAATACCTTCAGATATTTGATGGTGCCTAAACTTGAAAGCAAGTACGATAATACCAAGTGCGATGTGTACAAATTACAATACCTTCAGATATTTGATGGTGCCTAAACTTGAAAGCAAGTACGATAAAACCAAGTGCGATGTGTACAAATTACAATACCTTCAGATATTTGATGGTGACTAAACTTGAAAGCAAGTACGATAAAACCAAGTGCGATGTGTACAAATTACAATACCTTCAGATATCCTGGCATAACTTTTGACTAACGACATATCCGGCGGAAATGGTTGAAAATTTCAAAACGCTAGCGAAAAATATAATATTGGTTGAAGATATCAAACGATTATGTCAAAATAGTGCAGAATTTTTGCAGTTAAGCTGGTACCTACTGCTGGTTTTGATGTCACTTGGTTCTCACAATGACACAAATTGAGTAAGCTTCGGTCTTTTCGCAGGTTATGCTTTAGTTAAACCTAATACACCGTACTATACCCATAAGTGTATTACCGTCTGGCCCCATTTCCAAAATGTAGGTGCCTATAGCCATAAGGTGTTATTGTCAGCCGCCGCATGGGGGCAGACTGTAATAAATCACTTCGACGGCCGTATCCAGCAATGGAAACAATATAGGATTATGATTGTGATCCCAATCAAAAATCAACGAAATCTAAAATATTCAGAAAATTCGTTTAATATGTAAACCAAGTTTCGTCTAGATTGGATGAGAAATGCGACCTGTAGAGGAAAACAGAGATCCGGACAGGCGGATATCCGGACATACGAAAGCATTTTTGCCAAAGCTGAAATAGACACGCTTCGCTGGCGCTTCACAATAAAAATATTAAAATAAAATATAATATAACGCAATCATACGCTTGTCTATGATAAAAGCTGAGAAATATTATTTTGCATGTTGGTACAGAGAGTATGAGATTAAAAGATACAATTTTTGCGTAAAGCTGATTTCAAAGTCACCTGTGATCTTGTGATCTAGGATTTCGATATCACGTATGACATTCAAAAAACACACACACACACACACACACACTACGTCCCTACACTACGTTTACCGATTTACGGTCTCCACTCTAGAACACGCCTGTCGAGTACGGAGTAATACGAGTATGCAGTTGTCTATGCGCCTGTCCCAGCCGTTATTGATTCTACGACTAAGACCTGCCCATTGCCACTTCAGCTTGCTTATTCTCTGAGCTGTGTTGGCACCAGTGTTGTGAGTATAAACCGAGTTCGAGAACAGATAGTAGTCATGCCCAGCGATATTAATGGCGTAGTGCGAAGTGTTGCCAGCGGTCATAACTCAAATGTTCTAAAACGGGGGCCGCCCGTTTGATAAAACTCCGCTGCGATTCGGGAGATAAAGAGTTTTGTTCTGCTGTAGGTACTGTGTTTGGATTTAAACCTTGTTCTATTATTCACTAGCTATGCCCGCGGCCTTGCCCGCGTCGTCATTTTTCTGTGATATTAGAATCCTATTAGCCATAACCAGAAGTTTGTGCGTTTGTTTTTCATGTGAGGTACGAGTAGTGCTGGCCTCTGGTGCCAGAGTTTATCAGGCCACCCGATGGCCTCTGACATGGCTTAACGAATGCTATTAATCAATATCAGCCGAGATCGACAGCTTAACGTGCCCTCCGAAGCACGGAGCGATGGAAAACCGAACATAACTTAGAAAAGTGGTGCGGAATCTAGGACCGAACCCGGTATCGTTGGATACTAAGTTGCACTATTAAACCATATAGCCATTTATATGTATATAGCCAGAAGTAACAATATACCAAACTTCATAAAATTCGTTTAGCGTCAAATAGTTTTTAACGATTGCTCGGCTTCTACTCATTGGATTGAGATAGCTAGTTCACCAGTTTTTAAGTCAAAACAAGCTATTCAACAGTGAACACCGCATCGCAATCGGTCTATAAGTTATAACGAGACAGACAAACCCATTAAAAAATATATTATATTCTTGTTCAGTAGCTTATTTTAAAACTAGAATATTTTTATTTTATTTGTGCTAAGTTTGTTACTAATTGTTTTTTTTTTCAGGAACGATGATTCCGTTTTTAAACAGGGACTACGGCTAATCCATTATGCTGCAGTGGTTTTCAAACTGTAATATTTTTTTTTCGTTCATACGGGCGGCCTATCGTTATACCTTATCCTAAACTACTTTAGTTAACAAGTACATCATCAAAGTAAGAAAAAAACACGACTGCCCCGCCAAAAAAAACCTTTTCAAAAATGTTATAGCCTATGTTACTCGGGATGATGCAAGGATTCTAACAATATCCCGTACGTCCAAATCTAAACTAAACAAATGACTCACACGTGTACATACATACAAACAAACATACATTAAAACATTAATCCTGAAGTTACACTTCTTTTTAGGGCAGTCGTTTTTTATATTTTTTTGCGTTTACTCGTGGGATTCTAATTTGCACTATTGAACAGTTAGGCTACCATCGCTCTTTAGTAACGATGCGACACAATTAAAATTTAAACTAAATTAGTAGAATGGGCGGTCTTATTGCTTAAAGCGATCTCTTTCAGACAACCTTTGAGAGTAAATACATTTAAAGGCAGTTTTCGGTCAGTTTGAGTTACGTTGTAACTTGTAATAATAATAAAATCATTTATTTCAGACTCAGATTGATCCATTTTGTGGATCAAATTGTTCCATTTTATGGATCCAATCCAAATTGCTCCAATTTGGGCGCAACTTGCTATCAATAAAGGATTATTTTAAGGCGTGTTTGTTCAAAAAGATGAACTTTTTACAAACAAGCCTATTATTCTAGGTATTTTTCTAAAATTACTCCTAGAATAGGGGGTTTTTTGTTAAAATAAACATCTTTTTTGCCGCTGTAACAAATTAGTTACCATCTTACAAAAAAGTGTTTTAACCGTCCGTAAAATAAACCGTTGGTGAATTGTTTTGGCTTGCGGTCCCCCCCCCCCTCCCCCCCCCCCCTCCCAAGGTCGAAAACTTAGATTTATCATCAGAGTCTACATCTAAACAACATATGTGAAAATCATTACTACAGCACCTTTTTTAACTCTACTTACTTGTGTATCCATACTAATATATAAAAGAGAAACGTTGTCTGTTTGTTTGTTTGGGGAGCTTTCAGGCGATAACGGCTGGACAGATTTTGATGGAATTTGGAATTGAGATAGCTTATACCCTGGAATAAAACATAGGATACTTTTTAACCTGGAAAATTGTAAGCTTACGTGAAAACTGGAAAAACTGCAAGAAACGGTACTCGCTGTAAGAAACGGTTGCAATGGAAACGAAATAACAAGTATGTCAAAAAACATCAAGAGCATTGGGTGCTATACCTACTTTTGCATTGGTTTTTAATATCCTAGAAGAACATAGGATGCTTTATTTCGCGATAAACAGTAATCCGGCCGGACTAAGTCGCGGGCGGGAAAGCTAGTAAAATAATAAAAGTACAATGACTAATAAGACACCAGGCTGGACTAGTCCCCACAAGCAGCATTCACGAGTACGACTTATATACCAGCCATCCCCCTACCAACGTGAACCATTCTAAAACCTCGACAAAAACGAGTCCTCGTTTTGTTTTTTTCGTCTATCATGTACAGATGATCATTTATTTGTCTACACGAAATGGAACCAACGGTCGTCCTCGTTAATGGCACACTCATAAATGGTGGGCAGACCCTACGAATTCAATATGTAGAACAAAAACAGGGTAAGAGGGTGGTTCATCATTTTTACTATTCAAAAAATCTCGGCGGCTACCAATTACACCAAAATGTAACCTGTATAAAAACGGAAAAATATGTAGCTTACTTCCACCAATCAGTATGTGAAAAAAATGATGAAAGGAAAAATTAAAGTAGAATAAAATTTAAAAAAGGCCTGTAGCCTTATCTAGCTAACAGCCCTCGTTATCCACCCCTTTATCTAAATTGAACTATGGGAAAATAAAAAGACATGGCCTGCAGGCCTTATCTACCTATATTACTTCCTACCTAATATATGAATACGAGTATGAACCATCTACCCAACTACATATTTCATTTCATATACGAGTATATACAATAAAAACATATACCTCAATCCAAGTTTTCATATACTACAGTCTGACAGCAATACGACACATGTTTCGCTTCTACACGAGGCATCCTCATCACTCGTCGAGTGCTGAACCTAGAGAATTTTCTCTCACGCGTTACTTTACGTTACTTTTGCGTTATTTCCGCAAAGTAACGCCTGAGTCTATTAACCTGTATGGTGAATACAATGAACTGTTTGTACAGCTATAGAAGTAGTATTATTTTACTCTGATTTTATTTATGATTAAGTGCGAATTCAAGTTGCTATTTCGGCTGACATGTTACGAGTGCGGGTGTTAAGCTGCGAGTGCTTAGTACTTAGCCCCTAGAGCGGTGGTATCGACTTACTAGCGAGACTTAGAATCCAACGATACCAAGTTCGGTCCTAGGACCGTAGCATGACTTTTCTATTGTTATGTGCGGTTTTCCATCGCTCCGTGCTTCGGAGGACACGTTAAGTTGTCGGTCCCGGCTGTAATAGATTAATAGCAGTCGTTAAGTCATTTCGGACCTGTCATTCCTGGCCTGACAACTCTGACACCAGAGGCCGGCCCCACCTAAGCAAGTGCTTCGCCCATGTGTACTGGCAGTGATAAGTGCGAGTGGATACAGACATATAACTTAACACTTGGCAGTATCTACTTGAAACCTCAGTCCTCACTCGCTCTAGCACTTATTACAGTGTAAGGCCTTTAAATTTCTAACTAGCGACTCACCGAGTGTATTCATGTCAAGAGTGGGTGTTAAATTGCAACTGCGGATGTTTGTTTTCAAGTTAAGTTGGGTTTTAAGTTGCAAGCTTGAATATTTTCCAATTAAAGTTAAATGGAATCACAATTCAAAAAACTATAGATCAGATACACAACATTGTGATAGCGAACCATAATCTTACATCCATCTACGGCAATGCAAATGTAATGTGGATCATTTGTCATGCATTTACACCGTAGTGCGCACTGCGAGCGCAAACATGGCGTCGTGGAAACATGCCGCTTAAACCAGGTGAATCGAGTTACTACGAATTTATGCCGAATTGCCGCGCACTGTACCTGTTATACACCTGCTTTTCACATAGTGGTGCGACTGTTCAATCCACATAATATTCTGTGAAAATGTCAAAAATATAAAGAAATTCTGTGAAAAATGTGTTCTTTCAAGATAATTTTGTTAGTGTACTAACTTGATCTAAAAATTAAGTATCTAAAATAATAATAGTTGAATATCTCCTATTTTTTTTTAAAGCTTTTTATTTAATTGTTTGTATGTTTGTTTAGGTCAAATCTTGCAAGCTGAATTAGAACCACTTCCTCTTATCCTACGGAGTTGAATTTTTTCATGTTGGTTCAGTTCCGATGACAATGTATTTTTATGGTAAGCATTACCTAAATCGACATCTAGGATTAGCTCCAGATAAAGGAACTCTTCAAGGTCAACAGCAAAGAAACGAAATTCTGTGTACGCATTTTATTATGATAGCCGGTTTTAAATTTCACCATGATATGGTCCCTAGATAATGGAACTCTTCAACAGTCAACAGCTAGGACTATACATTTTATACGCATTTTATTGTTTTAAGTTTTATCTGACATGATTGCTGCACTCAGGGTTGGGTTCTGACTAGGTAGCTCCTCAACGGTTTACAGATTATATAGGAAAAAATAATTGTATACGCATTTAATTGTGATAGTCCGTTCTAAGTTTCACCATGACTTGGCTACGGCAAACTTTTTTTAAAACGTTTTTTATTCAACTTATTTCCCTTACATATCAATTTCCATATTGTGATACTATTTTTGTTTGCTTGGTTGTCGTATGAGGTACACCTGGCCTCTGTTGACAGAGTTTGTCAGGCCTCGCCTCCCGACGGCCTCTGACATGCGACCGATATTTATCAATTATAGAAGAGAACAACAGCTTAATATGCCCTCCGAAGCACGGAGCAATGGAAAACCGCTTCTAAATTATAAAAGTAATTTGTGCGAAGACGAGGACCGAACCCGGCATCATTATCGTTGTATTCTAACTGGCACTACTTAATGCATTACAAAAAAATACACTTTTTTTCTCTAGTAACTCAACCAAAATATGTATAATTTAAAAAGTTAAATTTAAAAAAATAGCCTTTGGATTTTTGTAAATGCATTTTTTATTGTTTTTTTTAGTTTTTTTTTATGTTTTTTCTTCGATTTGTCAGCTACTCTGAAAGTTTCAGCAGGATAGCTAATAGGAATGTGCTTGAAATTTTAATTGCAAGATTCCATGACAGGCAGAGTCTAAATAAGTCATAAGCCCAAACTACTGGTAAAATATAACAATAAGTTTTCTGATTAAAATTTTGACCAAACCAACGAACGCTTCGCTCCTCTGTGTAGAGATAATTCTTCACATTTGTCAGGAGAAAAAATTCGCTCCGAAAATATTACGCGTCGAATAAAACCGTCGTGAAATGTGTGCCTATTACAAAAAAGTGAATAAATGCCCTTATTTATCAGATTTATAGACTAATTTTATGAAGTAGGTACGTCGTGTAAAGGCAGATTGAATTATAGAAATTGGTGTATCCATCAATTTGTTTTGCTTTCGTTTCGTGTCCCTAGTGGCGCTACGTTTGGAAACTTTAAACTGATGGATTGGATTGCTGAAATAGATATATTGCTTACATACGAGTATTATTTATTATTTTATCTGCACTCATATCATAAAACCCAGATTATGAACACGAAAATGGTGGCATAATGACATACGAGTAGGTACTTTACGCACTGCACGTCATTAATAAGAAAAAAAAAAATAACCTTATAATAAATACAACATATTTTCAACATTAAACTCTTTTTTGTGCAGTCGTGTAGTAAAAAAAACAATATCATATCTTATATCTTAGCAACGTATAAAACAGGTATAATTTCATACAAAGCTGACAACATCAGCATCATCACCATGAACATCCTGCATTAGTCCATGGCTGGACATAGGCCTCTCCTAATGCGCGCCACTGAGCCCGATCTTCGGCTCTTCTCATGTAATTGCTGTCAGCTACTTTGCGTAAATCGTCACTCAATATGGCCGGAGGGCGTCCTATTTTCGTTTGCCTGTAGGTGGTCTCCACTCATGAACTCGTCTACCCCACCGGTTATCGATTTTTCGATTAATGTGACCGGCCCATTGCCACTTCACTTTGCTAATACTTTGAGCTATGTCGGTGACTTTCGTTCTCTGCCGAATCACCTCGTTTCGGATGTGAGATAGATAAACCCCTTAGATAAACCCCGAAGATATCACGTTCCATAGCTCGCTGAGCGACCTGAATTTGTGGACCAATCTCACAGTCAGTGTCCACGTTTCGGCTCCTTATGTTATTACGGGTAGGACGCACTGGTCGAAGACTTTCGTCGTTAGGCACTATAGGATAGGCGACGAGAAGACATGACGAAGTTTCCCAAATGCTGCCCAGCCCAGCCGAATCAGCCTATCGGCTTCCTTCTCAAAGTAGTTTCTGCCCAACATAAGAGTTTGTCCTAGGTAGACATACTCCTGCACAAATTCGAGAGGCATGCCACTAACGCTTATTGGTTCCGATGTAATGTGTTGATTTATCATCAATTTTATTTTGTCGATGTTCATGCGGAGGCCAATACGTCGGGAGGCATCTGCTAGGCTGCTCAGCATTTTTTCAACTCTTGCAGCGATTCCGCTATAAGGACGATATCGTCTGCAAATCTCAAGTGTGAGATGTACTCGCCGTTTATGTCGTTCCATTCCAGTCCAACATCTTGAACATATCCTCCATTGCGTTGGTAAACAGTTTTGGGGATATGACATCTCCCTGTCGTACTCTCCTAAGCAATTGGATTTGTTCAGTTTGCCGGTCCTGGACTTGGTTGGACATCGTAGCAGCATCATACAAGCATCTCAACATTTGAATATATTGCAAGTCCACTTGGCATCACTGCAAAGAGTCCAGAACAGACCAGGTTTCGATGGAGTCAAAGGCCTTCTCGTAGTCCACAAAAGCCAGATACAGCAGCCTATTATACTTTTCTGATTTCTGGATAATCTGGCACACTGTGTAAATGTGGTTTACGGTGCCATATCTTCCGCGAAACCCAGCCTACTTGGGAGGCTGGAATTCATCAAATCTACGCGTGAGACTATTGGTGATGACCCTTGAGAACAACTTATAGACGTGACTCAGAAGTGAGATGGGCCTATAATTCTTGAGCAAGGTTTTATCCCCTTTCTTGAAGAATAGTACCACCACACTCCTTTTCCACGCCTCTGGAGTTCTCCCACAGTTGATGATGGAATTAAACAACGCCTTGTAGCTTTCTGAAGACAGGAGTACCTCCTTCCTTTAAGAGCTCAGAGGTAATACTGTCCTCACCAGGAGTTTTCCATTTTCAGTTGTCTCAAGGCCATCTCCATCTCGTCCAGGCTGACATCTGGCAGCTCATCGTTGTAGTGGCGGGTCAGTGTAGCTCTTGAATCCTCACTAGGGAATTCCGGTCGAGGAGCATTTGGAGCATGTAATCGGCCATAGAAATCCTCGATCTCAGCGAGAATATCCGGATTTGACAAAGCGGTTTTGCCATCAGCTAGTTTTAGCTTTCTCAGATTACTCTTCCCAAGTTGCTGCACTCTCAGACCCTCGGTGCTGCTCTTTTGTATTAAGCGGGTATTGAAGCAACGAAGGTCACGTCGCGTTAGTTTCGTGATTTTCTTGTTGAGAGTCATATGCTCTGCCAAAGGGCCTTAGCATCTTAGAGCTTGGATTCTGGCCATTACGCTGCAGACTACAGAATTTACGGCCCTCTTCCGTGAGAATTCTCACCACCGTGTTAAGTCCCTCGTTAACGTCATTTGTGGTTTCTGCGGCAAAGAATCGTGCCATCTTCTCGTGGTATCTTCTCCCCTTTAAGTAGATCTATGGGTGCTTGCCTGGGCTGTCAACTTCGCAAAACGCGCAAAAAATATATAAAGAAAACATAACAGAAAAGTTTCTTCCTGCGTCTTGTTAACCCCCGAACAATACCCATTAAGCTGTGGTTTTTTATGTTTGAAATTTAAGGTAAACGAGATGGTTCATAAGGGGGGATAGAGGGGGCGGGAGAGGGGGCGGGAGAGGGGGTGGGAGAGGGGGGGCAAGGGAGGGGGGGTGCGAATCGTAGCTATCGAACGAATGGACCGATTTAGCTGCGGTTTTTTATATTTGAAAGCTGAGGTAATCGAGATGGTTCCTTGATTTAATGGGGAGGCGGGAGGGGAGGGGGGGGGAATGGAGGTGATTATCGTAGCTCCCAAACAAATAGACCAATTTTGATGAGGATATTTATGTTTGAAAACTGATGTGATCGAGATGGTAAAAGGGAGGTGAGAATCGTTTTTTTCCAAACGAATGCACCAATTTAGCTGCGGTTTTTCATGTTTAAAATCTGAGGTAAATGAGATGGTTCTTAGCTATATGCGAGGGGGATGGGGGTGACGACCGTAGCTCTTAAACGGATGGAACGATTTTTATGTTTGAAAACTGATGTGATCGAGATGCTTCTTAGCTATAATGGAGGGTGGGAAGTCGAGGGTTAAATATATGTTTAATTTGTGCTTGTTTATGATAATCAATTGGTTTTCATTCACCAAACGTGCGCTTGACACGCAAAGGTTTACGTGGCTTAAGATGAAAGTTTACCCTAATGATTCGATTTCAACAAGCGAGGTATCAACAGATTCGTCTTCATCGCAAGAGTGTCATAGGCTATATTTACCCGACACTAAAGCGAATCAAAGGATAAAATGTTATGTGTTCAAACAAAAAACTATTAAATAAAATATTAGTTCAAAAACTAGTATTAAACCAAGTAGGTAAAGCCCACTCCCACTGCTCTAAAGTAGGTAAAGCCCACTCCCACTGCTCTAAAGTTTTAAATTTCTAAAACTATTGAAAATTCTTGTGTGTGACTTTTTAGCCTACTAAGACCGTAGTCGGGTATTAGTTTTTGAACATATATTTTATTTTTGGATATATGTTCCCGGAAAGTAATACTCTACATTGGGTTTGAAGTCCTTACAAATTTTACCAAAATTGGTTGATTAGTTTAAGTAAATCTGTTTTTGCACAGTACTGCTAATGTATACCTATCTGGAAAAGCGGTAAAATAAGACAAAGTATGGGTTGTAAAAATCTTGTTCAATGTTCAGGTAGGGTATTTGAGTCAGCAAAAAAGTCGTCATTCCAGTAATTCCAGAAAGCTGACCTAGCCCTACTTCTTTTAATACAAAGATATTATTACTGTAGAGGGTTATCATCAAAATTTCATGTCCTGGCGACCTTGTGAGTGCGACAGTGGAGTCAAATGTAGAAGGTAAACTAAACCTACAAAGAAATTGAAATTTCGAAGGCTGTTATTAAGTATCTATGTATTTTACCCGGACCACCAAAAACAAAGTTATCGAGATAGACCACAGATTAGCAGGCTGAAGTGGCTGAGGCTGGTCTTATTTGCCGAAGGACCGATATCCGTTGGGTTAGACGTGTTCTTGAGTGGAGATCGTTTATCAGAAAGCTTATTGTAGGACCTCCTGTAAGGTGGAGCGACGTTATACGCAATATTGATTTCTTCATGTTTTTCTTTTCTTACTTTATTGTGTTATGAAAGAGATACTTAGCATACACTTCTACGAAGTAGCTCGAAATTATCGCCCTCGCTATACTTGTTGTTGTTGCGTTGGCTTGTTGTTAATATTGAATGCTTTCACATACAAAAGATATCCATAATAATTATTCTACTTTTTTCCCTATATTGTTAGAAACACGACTATAGATAAAAAAAGTTTGATATTTTTGCGCTCGCTTTGCGCGTGCCTTTATAATTTATATATTTACGCACGCTGCGGAAATCATGATATGCCCAAAATATCTCAAAAATTTTGCTCTCGCTTCGCGCTTTTACGGTAATATTAGTGTTTTTGCATTCACAGTTGATCGATAAGCTTATTATTTAAAAAAAAACGGGATTAGCCGGCTAGTCCCGAAATGAAAATATGCGTGAAATTCAATACTCAATTATTCTTTTCTAAACTCTAATTGTATGTTAATCCGATGAAATAGCCAGATCTTGTCTCTTGGGCTTTGTGAAGCAATCATTCTGTCCCAAGTTTGGAGACCCCTGTCCTAGAGGATGAGCAAGTAAGAGCTGTGCTTCTGTCTTCACTCCACTGTGGCCTCATCGCGTCCAGTAGCTCCATTTCAGGCACACTCCCGTTTTACGAGGGGATGAATGTAAACCTATCACGAGACGTGACTCCTGCCTGTTCCGTGGAATGAAATGTTCCGTGTCATATATGACAACCGCTGCGCTGTGTTAGGTAAACTAGCTGTGCCCGTGGCTTTGCCCGAGTGGTTGTTTCATTTAAATGTATCCCATACGTGTTATTCCAGGACCAAAACTACATTTCTTTAAAATTCTTTCAGCCGTCATTTAGTCTTTTATCTATTGCTCGGCATCTATTCATCGGATTAAGATAACAATTACGCCAGTTTTTCAGTCAAACCCTAAGCTATCCAACAATGAACACCAGGTTCAGTAGTATTTACGTGGTGCGCGGGCAAATATACTGACAAACAAAAAGACAAAGAGACAGACACGATTTAAAAAAAATATGATATATAGTTCAGTAGCTTATTTTAAGTACACTTTTTTTTTATTTAATTTTGTTCTTTATACAGACTTTTTCTTTCTTATTGCTTTATTAAAAGTATAGATAATAGATAGAATAAAAGGTTTTACGCGTTGAAACTTAAATAGTCGTAAAGAGCAGTTAGGTTAAAGAGATAACAAATGACCACATCGATACAATAATGTACCAAAGGGCGGTCTTGTCATCAAAGCGATTTCCCCCGGACAACTTTAAAAGCAAAATAGGGTTCCACCAATGAGATTTTACCAATATAACATCATTGGGTTCAACAGAATCGAAGGCCTTCTCATAGTCCACAAAAGCAAGTCATAGGGGCTGGTTATACTCTTCAGACTTCTATATTCCCTGCCTGACTGTGTGTATATGGACTATGTGGTCTATGGTGCTAAATCCTGCGCGAAACCTGGCCTGCTCAGGAGGCATTCGTCAAGTCTTCTTGCGAGACAATTTGAGATGACCCTCGAAAACAACTTAATGTCGTGGCTCAGATTATTAACCGAGTACAATACAATACAATTATACAATACAATACAACAACTCTTTATTGTACACTAAGAAGAAGGTAACATAAAGAATAAACTTATGAAATGAAAAGTACAATGGGCGGCCTTATTGCTATATAGCAGTCTCTTCCAGGCAACCTATGGATAAAAAGGATTACATCGATGTAAAAGCAAGCAAGCAAGTTAAACAGTGCATGTATGTATGTATGTATGTGGGTGCGAAGATGTTCCACCACAGCGCCGCCCCTATTGGTACAGAATAAATAAAAGTACAAGCTATTGGTATATTGGTCTATTGGACCAATGAGGTCTCAATCGATTCGTCTTCATCGCAAGAGTGTCATAGGCTTTTTTTAACCAACCGTATTCGGGTTTTAGTTTTTCAACTTACGTATTTTTTATTGTGTACATTTAAATGTGTACAAGTACAGCACAGGTTAAATAAAAGCTTGTAACAACATGTAATTCATCCTGTATCAAAAGAAAAAGCCTGATTAATTCACGAATTCGTCGGGTTTAATCCCGTTCGTGCATATTTTCTTACAGGGACGTGGTGAGGATTTCGTGCAGGGGGTCTTGTTTAAAAGCACTGTCTAGGGACTAATACCTGCATCTTTTTAGTGGTGTTTATTTTTATTTTGGTGCCTTGTGATGCTGTTGATGGGCTGTTTAAGTTGAGACATCATGGAGACAGGTTTAGCCAGCTATGACGCAGTCTAGTTTCTCAGATCACTGTACATTATATAGTCGTTAGGACTATATAATGTACAGTGCCTAGAAGCCGGATGTTTTTAGAATCAGAGAGACATACATACACATGTTTTTAGAATCAGAGAGACATACATACACATGTTTTTAAAAAAATGGTAACTCATCTTTAAACTAGTTAGCTACATGTACATAGTTGCATTAGATGCCGAGCTCAGCCAGATTGAATCTACCTTAGGAAACCCTTCTGTTAATTAATAATTGTTGGTAGTCGCAAAAATATAGGTAAGTAAGTAATCACACCTAAGGCAATACCTTACTATCTATGTGACTAAAAGTGTATGGTGCTCGCTGACTGTCAGTTGACATACTACTTCTTGATTTCCCGCCGAAAAGTATTCCAAGATCTACAAATTAAAACGTTTGACAAGCTAAAACCAAATAAGAATTAATTTTCATTCGATATCATGGGTTTATTATGTTTCTTATTTTTTAATTAGTACTCTAGTTCGTTGCCTTCCTTCCCCCCTCTTCTACACCTCAAATAGGTCCATGTTGTCGTATTTTGTACACATCAGATATAAAGGCAGGTCAAAAGTTAATCAATGTTTTGTACCTACGTATATGAAGAATTTTGTGCGCCGAAATTGTGTGTGGAGTGAGCGAGCTCATAAAGCGAGAATACACATCTTAAGATTTTTCGATAAACTTACAGATATTTTTATGACTTTTTGACGTGAAACGTGTTTTTTAAATGATCCGTAATGAAAAGGTGTACATTGCCTTGCATTTATAACTCTGTCAGTATATAAGCTCCAGAGATCTAATTTTGGTGTAATTTTTAGCTTAAATAGTGAGCTCGATGATGTAATGTTTGTTTTATGACAAAAGACAGAGCAACATCAACAAAATTGATGTTTTTGTGATCTCTAATTCGGTATAACTCGCGATCTATATAGGGTGGCGTATTGATTCGGGTGTTGTTGTAAAGATCTTAAAGAAAAAATTTATTCTTATAATCTCCAGACTCTTAGAGTAAGATAGCTGCGCTGCAAGATACAGGAGTCTACGAATATATATAGGAGAGAGTAGAAAAAAAGTAGCTGAGTAGCTTACTATTTGCTCATGGCTTAGGCCAAGCGCGTACCAAGCGATGCGTCTCATCCAATGACGAGGTGCTCCCGGGTCTCATCTCAATATTGCGATGCGGCAATGAGGCTCCTACTGACAGACTTCAAAAACAAATAATAAAGGCTCAATCTACTAAAAAATTAAAGAAAGACCCGTTCATGAATGGAATTAGGTTTGTTTTATAATACTCACTCAACTAACGACTCCTCTTCCAGTCGCTGCCAGCCGTCTTTCGCAAGTCGTCACTCCACCTTCAATATTCGATTCCAAATACTCACTCAACTAACGACTCCTCTTCCAGTCGCTGCCAGCCGTCTTTCGCAAGTCGTCACTCCACCTTCAATATTCGATTCCAAATACTCACTCAACTAACGACTCCTCTTCCAGTCGCTGCCAGCCGTCTTTCGCAAGTCGTCACTCCACCTTCAATATTCGATTCCAAATACTCACTCAACTAACGACTCCTCTTCCAGTCGCTGCCAGCCGTCTTTCGCAAGTCGTCACTCCACCTTCAATATTCGATTCCAAATACTCACTCAACTAACGACTCCTCTTCCAGTCGCTGCCAGCCGTCTTTCGCAAGTCGTCACTCCACCTTCAATATTCGATTCCAAATACTCACTCAACTAACGACTCCTCTTCCAGTCGCTGCCAGCCGTCTTTCGCAAGTCGTCACTCCACCTTCAATATTCGATTCCAAATACTCACTCAACTAACGACTCCTCTTCCAGTCGCTGCCAGCCGTCTTTCGCAAGTCGTCACTCCACCTTCAATATTCGATTCCAAATACTCACTCAACTAACGACTCCTCTTCCAGTCGCTGCCAGCCGTCTTTCGCAAGTCGTCACTCCACCTTCAATATTCGATTCCAAATACTCACTCAACTAACGACTCCTCTTCCAGTCGCTGCCAGCCGTCTTTCGCAAGTCGTCACTCCACCTTCAATATTCGATTCCAAATACTCACTCAACTAACGACTCCTCTTCCAGTCGCTGCCAGCCGTCTTTCGCAAGTCGTCACTCCACCTTCAATATTCGATTCCAAATACTCACTCAACTAACGACTCCTCTTCCAGTCGCTGCCAGCCGTCTTTCGCAAGTCGTCACTCCACCTTCAATATTCGATTCCAAATACTCACTCAACTAACGACTCCTCTTCCAGTCGCTGCCAGCCGTCTTTCGCAAGTCGTCACTCCACCTTCAATATTCGATTCCAAATACTCACTCAACTAACGACTCCTCTTCCAGTCGCTGCCAGCCGTCTTTCGCAAGTCGTCACTCCACCTTCAATATTCGATTCCAAATACTCACTCAACTAACGACTCCTCTTCCAGTCGCTGCCAGCCGTCTTTCGCAAGTCGTCACTCCACCTTCAATATTCGATTCCAAATACTCACTCAACTAACGACTCCTCTTCCAGTCGCTGCCAGCCGTCTTTCGCAAGTCGTCACTCCACCTTCAATATTCGATTCCAAATACTCACTCAACTAACGACTCCTCTTCCAGTCGCTGCCAGCCGTCTTTCGCAAGTCGTCACTCCACCTTCAATATTCGATTCCAAATACTCACTCAACTAACGACTCCTCTTCCAGTCGCTGCCAGCCGTCTTTCGCAAGTCGTCACTCCACCTTCAATATTCGATTCCAAATACTCACTCAACTAACGACTCCTCTTCCAGTCGCTGCCAGCCGTCTTTCGCAAGTCGTCACTCCACCTTCAATATTCGATTCCAAATACTCACTCAACTAACGACTCCTCTTCCAGTCGCTGCCAGCCGTCTTTCGCAAGTCGTCACTCCACCTTCAATATTCGATTCCAAATTTATTATGTTTTTTCTCTTATTTCTCTAATATAATTACTAGTTGGTATTACTATATCTTAATTGTTTTAGTAAGATTTATTTGCTCATTATATAAATGTTATAGTTTAATATGTATTTATCTTTGTATTTAAATATATATGGATTATTTATGTATATATATATATATATATATATATATATACACACATATATATATTTAATTGTATTCTTATTTTATTTTTATATATTTTCTTAGTTAATATATTTTTTCGCCCCCTCTGGGCTTTAGCTGAACACCAGCGCTGCGTGCCTTCGGCAAATAGCCTAATGCTGAGATAAGGCCCTGTCAGCACTACTTTTATTTTCTACTGTTTATTTAATCTTTGTACTTCCTTTTTTATTTTCTTGCGTCAAGAAGCATCATCTAGGTTGGTCATCATACTTTGCATTTCTCCAGCGACTCCGCCATTAGGACGATATCATCAAATCGTAAGTGTGAGATATTCTCGCCATTGATATTGATGCCTATTCCTTTCCAATCCAGCGTCTTAAACATATCCTCGAGAGCATTAGTGAACAGTTTCGGGGCTATACCATCTCCCTGTGTAACTCCCCTGCGCAGCAGTCTAAACATATTTAGACTTTTTTTGTGTCTTCCTCAGACTTTTTTATAAGCAAAATATTTTTATATTATACTTTAGCGCCCTGACATAAAGTCATAAAGAACATGCATTTTGGACAGCTCCAAGAGTTCATTAAAGAACTTTGATTTTCCTTATAATATGCTGTGTCTATATTTAGGCATCTGTAATGGAATATGTCTTTGCATTCGCGGCAGCATATCAATTCTCCTCAAACAATTTGTTGGTTGTTTGTTTGTTTGTCGTATGAGGTAGTGCTGGACTCTGATGTCAGAGTTTGTCAAGCCGCCCGAGGGCCTCTGACATGTCTTAACGACTGCTATTAATCAATAACAGCCGGGACCGACAGCTTAACGTGCCCTCCGAAGCGCGGAGCGATGGAAAACCGCACATAACTCAGAAAAGTCATTGGTGCGGAGCCTAGGTTTTGAACCCGGTATCGTTGGATTCTAAATTGCACTATAGAACCGTTAGGCCACCATCGCTCAATTTGTTGGCGGCAGGCTTTGTATTTCATTTTTACTGTTGTAGGCAAATTTACACTGTATACGTAAGTGAATATGATCACTAAATGATGTGCCGGCCGCTAGATGCGTTTCAATTACGTCGTACTTTTAAAGATAATTTTAAGAATCCTTTTATCGATAACTTGCAAACCGATGGATAGTTTTCACCGGGGCTTACATTAAACTTTAGGACTTTTAAAATTCTTCACTTTAATTATAGTCATGGCAGGGTAGCGGCTCTTTTTACCACATTTAACGAATTTATAATATGTAGGAACACGAAAGCGATCTACTTCAAACACGAGCTGCACTCGCACTCGGGTTTTTTTTCATTTATTCCTGATATTTTTCTCCTATTTTCCTAATATTTTATTTGTATATGTAATAATATATATATTGGCTCGCCGATTTGTACGTTGTACTAATCCGGCGACTACGTGTGGCCTGTGCGTCAATTATACCGAAGATTATCGAATTATACGCAGAAAGCCTACAACGCTCTACGGATCCAGCACAATAACGGGTTTAGGGTGTTGTTGGGTCTACCTCGATTTCGTAGTGCATCAGGAATGTGTGACGCCAGCACCGATGATTTTTTATGCAGTAAAATGTGTTTGTTTTGTGTAAACTTATTAATATTCGCACACAAGCAATGGTAAAATATGTTGATACCATACTGACCTTACCACCGTTACCTTGTAGGTACACATATTTATAGCAAATAAATGATTATTATTATTATTAATGTAAAACTTTTTTGTTTATAAAACAGATCGTCTACTGTTATAATCGCATTAATTTTCCTCGTTCGCGGTTTATCTAAGTTCTAGATAAGTTTATAAATTTAATTCTGTATCGAAGCTAATTTATCAAAACAAAAGGATGACGAATTGCGTCCAAATGGGGTTTAATCGGTTTCACTCCAAACAGACTGAGATTTTTTAATATTTAATCTGTTTGTTTGTTAAATGGTAAGCGCTGCATCAGTCTGTCCCTTGATAAACAGAAAACTTGACCTATTTGAAATTAGAAATGTTACAGACCTATAAAAAATCGTGACCAATTTTTCAGCGAGCTGCGGATCGGATAGGTATATCCGTCATGGTAAAAACTGTTGCAAAAGGCTATGAGAATCATTTTTAACCCACTAAGAAAAAGGTGGGGAAAAGGGGAAGGGTATTATGATGTTAGCAGCGTCGTATGTTCGTATGTTCTCTCTTAGGTTCTCTCACAGTTATACCTACCTTTAGCTGTTGGCGCAAAGTTCTGTCTTAAACAAGTGCAAACGCTACCCATGCAAAATAAACAATTAATATGAACGAAGCCGACACCTTTCTCCCTCAGAACGCTTATGAGTAAAAAGGACATGAAATATGCAATTCATGTATTGCTCAGGCGCTGAAACAATCGTTTCTTTCTATCAAAACATAAATAATGATGATATCATCATATGTTGGGTGGAAATATTTCCTAGAATCTATCTACATAACTGTTCGGGCGATCGTTTTGACACAAATAACAAAAATAACAGAAGACATGCGGCCCGATTACACATCTTGGTTACAATCGGATTATCACTTTTTTCATAGCAATTTCGACTCTATCGCAAGGCATTAGTGATATCGATACTGAGAATCCGATTGAAGCTAAGTTATGTGGTGGGCCCATGATCACCTTTGGCGTTCGGTTTGAAATTTTGTGAGTTAAATTAGTGTCCTAAAATGTTTTTGATCACCGTTCGTTTTGCATACCTATTTAAAATGTCAAGACTGTTAGAAATTACTTTGTTACTATATACCGTAGACAATAGGTTCTTTTGCCGTTCGGTTTGGGTTAGCGGCTAAAATGGTAAAAATTTGGAATTGATTAAACCGAACGGCTTGTTAAAAATTAATGCCAATCCGAACGTAGCCTACAATTCGGCGTACAGTGTTACCTGTCTTACCGTTTTAGCGATAATGTAGGTAAAACGTAGTGATTATAATTATTGACCAAGCGAGTTTGAAGCGAGTGGATGCGCGAGCGAATCGTTTCCGTTTCAGCTTGGGCAAAAATACTTTCTTATGTCCGGATGTCCGGCTGCTCTCCTCTACAGGTCGCATTTCTCAACCAATTCTCGCGAATTTTTGTGAGCATGTTCAATAATTATATGGATTTTATTTTCAATTTAGTGTTTCGAATTATTTTAAAATAAACAATACACAGGTCACATTTCTCAACCAATTTTCGAAATTTTGTGAGCAGGTTCGATAAATACATGTTTAATTTTATAGGTTTTTTTTTTTTTTTTTTAAATATTTTTCTTTTATCATTTATTTAGTTTTAAGCTATGCAGAGACACACTTGCGAGGTATACAACTCACAGAGCCACTAGTTATCTTTGGTCGGTAAGTGTGTTCAGTGCATACTGTATTAAATTTAATATGCACACACCTTCAACATAATCGCTTTCCATCAGATGAGATCATCATGAAAAATGATGATGATGAAAAGTAGCCTATGCGTTAAGCTATCCTGGTACCAAATTTCATCCAAATCCGTTCAGCCGTTTGAGCGTGAAGGTGACACACTTGAAAAGAAAAAAATGTATAGATGGAACTAATCGTTTTTTATTCATTTTATGACGTTTTGTATGGACTGTCAGTTCTAATGTATGGAGTTCTGCATCGCGCATAGGATTTTTTCCGCTCTATGAGAGAATATTCATTTTTAAAACTCTTAGCTCTGATTTGCCTGTTTACGACAATGGCTGCACTTCTCTGATTTTTAATATTAGTGTGCTAGCTGTGTCCGCGGTTTAGCACGCGTGGTAATTATCTGTATGTTAGAAGTAACCTATCTGTTATTCGATATCAAAACACAATATCAAAACTTGTTAATTCACCATAACTAATTTTTATCGATTGCTCTGTTTCTACTCATAGGATTGAGATACCAAATATTCCAGTTTTTAAGTCAAACCTAATAACAAAAACCACAATCCAACAGTAAAACACACAATTGGTCTAGTAGTACATGATACGCGAACAGACAAACAGACAGACACGATTTAAACAATGTTATTTTCTTTTTCAGTAACTTATTATTAATAATTAATGGGTTTTTTTATTGTCTTCTTTATACAGACTTTTTGTTACTTACTGCATTTTTAGGTGCATAATCAGTGACATATGTCACTGTAAAGGCCCGTTCATTAGTCAATCTTAGGTTTTAACATAACATGAGTAAGTAAAACTATTTTTCGGGCTTTTACCATTAGACATTAGTCAATGCTAGGTTTTTTTAGTGAACGCTGGTTAATGTTGGTTTTTGTTATTATTACTATTTTTGCAAGGGAGGGTGAAATTCTCATGGATACCGCGGGAAAGCGGTTATGTAAAGGTAAGGTTAGGATAGGTTAGTAATTTTCAACATTTACCGTGTCTCTGAGGTAAATATTTAGATTTACCAAATGAATGGTAAAAACTAAAAGGTTCTAAATGAACGATTATCGGACTTTTACCGTTAAGAGTTGGTAAATCTTAGGTTAAGGAACTGAATCTTAAGATTTACCGTAGTTAGGGCATTTAAATTTAAATATTTAGATTTACCAAATGAATGGTAAAAAGTTCGAAATGAACGATTATCGGACTTTTACCATTAAGAGTTTGTAAATTTTAGGTTATAGAAGTGAATCTTAGGATTTACAGTAGTTCGGGCTTCTACAGTATTATACTATTTGATTTAAAATAAAAGCAATAATACGTTTATAAATATATCACCCGGAACACGTCCACGGCTGAACATATGTCCACATAGAACGCCACAACGAGTGGTGCTAGCTGTCCAGAAGCACCCACCGCTCTCACCAGATCGCCGGACCACCTCGTGGGGGGTCTTCCCACGCTCTGTCTTCCGTTCCGTGGTCGCCATTTGGAAACCTTTCTTCCCCAACGTTATCGGTTCTACCTGCTGTGGACTGTCTATTGCCACTTATAACATACTAACTGTGAGTTATTTCGCTGGATGGAGGAAGAAATAATCAAGGAATGGCAACACTGGATAAGAGTTGCCCCATCAGTCAGTAGATGGAGCTACTGACTATTGTGCAATATACAGTATACTAATTATTATTATTTTAGTATCTGACTGATCTGACTCACTCACATTACGACCAACTGATCGTACGATTTTAGTTCATGTCCCTAGACAAACAAAGAATCAGTAATATTTGAAGATTGTCATTTTCAATAGATTTTAGTTCATAACGTTTTAACTGTGAGCGGTTTTTTTTGTGATTTCGACTGGTCTATTTGTAAGTACCTACGTACCTAATTTAGCGGTTGTTTCACCATTAATAGGTATTTCATATTACCTAGTTTGTAATTATTCATTATAACTTTTTCTTTTAAATAAAAACAGCATAGTACTGATTTAATTGTACTAATGCATCGGGGCGGTCAATCTATGTATTTAACTTGGAACTGAAATCCTTTGTTATTCTTTGAAATGTTTTTTTTTTGCATAGCTCTGTTAAAAAAGAAACCCAAGTAGGTACGGCACTCAACAGTATTTTGTGTAACCTTCGCCTGTCGCGCGTACACTTTAACAAATTATAATAGACAAAAGACTTGCATAAAAACGACACACGACGTGGATCTGACGATTTCGTAAAAAAAATGCCAAAAGTCTATTCTAGACATGGACTAGAATATATTTTTAACACGGGAAAAAGTGGAAATCTCTTTACATTAAAGCTCGGTCGACCCGGTACTTTGTTACCCTTGGGCACATATATTATAATCTAGATATACTTAAGTACATACCTACTACAATTTTGTACAAGCAAATTTTTATTTCTGGGTAAGTAGTTATTAATTATAGATTTAATAATTTTGATGAAAATAATAAATAACTTAACTTTAGTGAAATACCTAACATACAAGTGAGAGCATCAGGTAGACACTTATTTTTTACTATAATTTAACGAATTTCACAAGAATTCACCACAACGCATAACATTTTGGTATGAGTCACAGCAGCTTTGTTACGATTCACAGCAGTTTTGTTACTATTAGAGCAATTCAGTTGAGCAGTGGGGAAGAAGCGTTATCTACTAACAGTAGGTAATACCTACTACATTTTGATCGCTTATATTTACAAGACGTTTCAGACATATCAAAATTAAAAGGTACGTACCAACTAAAAAATTTGCCGCGTTGCGCATGAGTGAACCGAGCAGGCGCCAAGTTGAATTCAATTCGAACAGTGTATGTGATTTTCAACTGTCACGACTGGAAATCTGTTTAGCGTAAGCGTGTTATTGCAATATTTTATTGCGTAATTAAATAAACTATTTAAGTACCATAGATTATACCAAAATAATTATTAAAAATCTATAGAGAATGTTTACCATGAATGTGCGTGCGTAATCGCGTGAAGTGGAAAATAAAAAGGTCTTCTACACTAGTTTCTATAAAAACTCCACACTTGTTTGAAACATTTGACTTTAGAGCGGGCGGTAGGCCTAAATTAGAGATAAAAAGGTCTCGATAATAATTGATCAACTTTTAAAAAGTAACTCATACATTTTCGACTCACATACAAATTCCGATTCTAGGCTTATTTTGATAAAATAATGTGCAAAATTGTAACATTATGTAGGTATATTGTTGCTGCTGTGCTGTCTGAGATGTAGCCAGTACCGCTACTAGATAATTTCTGAAGCTATTTGAAACAAAGAAGCGTGTATGCTAAATTGAATTTAAGTGCAATTTAACACAACTACACGCCTAATAATAAAATAGTGATCAGTCACCAAAGAATACAAATACTACCTACGTTAGGTGATCACTCAACACTCACGCTATCGCGCCATGACAGTCCGTAAGGTGCAACGTTACGCTCATCGCGCCAATTTCCAATTTTCTTGCGTATTTTGTCAATTGCTCATCGTGGGTTCAAGAAAACTTACTTTGCGTCAATAAATAGGTTGTGTCAAGAAATTAAGGTTAACATGATCACCTAGATAATGTTGGTTTAACTACACATGTCAATAAGTTGATTTTCATCATGGTTTTTGGTTTATTGACAAATGTACTTATACTAGCTTTCACCTTTATTTTTTGGATAATATAATTTCTTGATACAACCTATTTATTGCCGCAAAATAAGTTTTCATGAACCCACGATGAGCAATAGAGCAGTAATAGACAAAAAACGCAAGAAAAATTGAATTCGACGCTCAGAGCGAAACGTTGCACCTAAGTCCAGTGTTGCCAGACGGTCGTGTTATTTGCATTCGGCCATTGCCGTAGCGTACGTATCATGGAGGAGAGCTGCGTGCGTCTCCGTAACATATAACCTACAATTTCAATCCAAATTAATTAGTTTATTAGGATTACATTTACTTTTGTTTTTTATTGGGATTGCGCAACTTATCTTACCCCACTTTCATGTTAATTTAATCGCATTAAACAATTTAAAGTTGTCTCATAACATTTAAAGATTAAGAAAATATTTACTGAAAATGTCATTGCAGTTGCATTGTAATTGCAGAATGCCTGCTGCTCCTCTATCACATGGAGCATATACGCACGCATTTATTTCTTCGTAATCTTCGTATCTAACCACAAGCACCGAGCACGCTGCATCATGTCAATATGTATGAAGCATTTTGTGAATCTACCGTATGAGTAACAATTTAAAATAGAAATCTATTTGAATTTTAAATTATCGCGTGTATGATTGTAAGCTATTCTATGGGTAATATTGGGAGTAGAGGCTTTTTATATGTAACTTTACCTACATGTTAGTGCTTTTTATATTATTGTGAGGTGGCCGGTCCTTCGTCTTCTGGAAAGCGTCACGCCTGCCCACGACAGTTGCAGTGCTATCCCAGACTTTGTACTTATTGCAAAATCTTGCGCGGCTCTGCACTGCGCTCTGAGACATTGGATATTAAGTTATTTAATAATTTCCCTACAATTGAAACAGGATCACAGAAAAGTTTGCACACTACTGCTTCCTGGGTGAAACCTGTGAACGTCTTCAGGCGGACTCTTGTTGAAAAGTTTGTGAACAATAAACTATCTGACTGATTTTATACCCACCTTAACGTGACCTGGTTTAAAATTAAGTAATGTATAATGTTCTATTGACCAAACATTTATAAGACAATTAAAAAATATCCATGAGCTACAATAGTTAGGTATATTTTTAAGAAAAAAACTTTGGTGATTTCTGAATCTCACATTAGGTCATAGTGTGAGATTACGCAGGTTATGTCGTGAGACTCAGTTTCCATTTAATGAATACAATATTAAAAGAAAACTTAATTTAAAACTAAAACTAATGTAAGGAAATTAATATCACAAATAACTTTATAAAACAAGGCACCTAAAGCCAACGACCATCTCAAGTACTTACATTATATCTTCAACTAGCTTTCGCCCGTGACTTCATCCGCGCGGACTATAGTTTATCGCGGAAAAAGCATCCTATGTTCTTCCAGGATATTAAAAACCAATACAGAAGTATAGCACCAACGTATTGTATTCTCTTTGGCACCAACGCTCTTGATGCTTTTTGACAGACTTGTTATCATTTCGTTTCCATGGCAACCGTTCTTTACAGCGAGACATCGA
The DNA here is from genome assembly GCA_946251855.1 of Alsophila aescularia. Lineage (NCBI taxonomy): Eukaryota > Metazoa > Arthropoda > Insecta > Lepidoptera > Geometridae > Alsophila > Alsophila aescularia. Next base: position 55,572,850 of record OX276373.1, read on the forward strand.
CATTTTTCACTTTTTCCGTGGACACTTACAATTTTCCGGGATAAAAAGTATCCTGTGTTTTATTCCAGGGTATAAACTATCTCCATTCTAAATGTCATAAAAATCCTTCCAGCTGTTATAGTGTTAAAACTCCCCAAACCAACAAACATACAATGGTAGCGATTCGGACATCCCCTGAAATAAACTTAATTTCTTCAAATGTAATTTAAACCTTGTTGGCTTCGTAACAAGGTATTTTTTCCCCTGGCATCTAAGCCTCACTCACTAAACTATCACTAAAACCTGTCAGCATAAAATCAACTTTGTTTCCACGCGGCGAGAATCCCGATTTGTCCAAAAGCTATCTCAGAACGTGCCCGAATTTATACAAACGCTGTTAGACAGCGTGTTAAAAACCTGTTTTAATTACGTTATTTTAAACGGTGCAGCTTAATTGACGTAAGTTTAGAATAGATTATAGATGCCAGGGGAAAAAAGATCTGATCAGACCAACGCATCGGGCTGCGACCTCGTGACCTTTTCCCTTGGACTTTGCCAGTGACCATGAGTTTCTCCTGGTTGTCCACGTTTTTCCGGATGGCTATGTGTCCACAGTAATCAAGCACTCTCTTGAGATACTGGAGTCTTGTTGACACTTTAATTTGTTTGAGTATAGACGCATTGGTCCGATATGTGGTATCCGCAGCATTTTTCTCCAACATCACATTTCGAAAGCATCAAGTCGTTGGCAGTCCGACGCCTTTATGGTCCATGTCTCAGCTCCATATAGGAAAATTGAAAACACTAATCTGCACACAAATTGTTTTTTTGTTTTCAAAGAGATCTTTCTGTTATTCCAAGTTCTATGAATCGGAGACATGACACCTTTGGCCATTCCAATGCTTCGACGTATCTCGGTTTCACAAGATCCACTACAAATTACGTTGGAACCCAAGTAGGTGAAGTTTTCCACTGTTTCGAGACTGAGAGAACCAGTGAGATTCAGTTTCATTGCTCTGTCAATCACCAAAATCTTCGTCTTCGCACGGTTTAAAAAAAGGCCTATTTCTTTGCTGATTCTTTCCATCCTGTCCGTTTCAGCTTCATTTGTGGCTAAGAGAGTAGTGTCATCAGCATAACGCGGGCTAGTGATCTTCACTCCATCGATGCTTACTCCTCGTCGCAAGTCTGTCTCATGATAAATTCAACGTATGCATTGAACAAAATGTCAGTGTCAGTCAGGTAGGAAGTCAAAAGTCAGTAAAGTGGTCGCTTTACTGAATCATCCTAGGTAGTTTAGGAGATAACACGCAATGGCACGTTTTTTGTGTGTGTTATAATTTACCTACACTCATGTATGGTAACAGACAGTTAATCTATACTTATAATAAAGCAATAAGAACGAAAAAGTCTATACAAAGCAGATAATTAAAACAAGAACAAATTAAAAATGGGAGATTAAATACACCCTTGCTGAATTTAATTTTGTCGGCTTTGATTTAAAGCGATCAACTCTCAACTAATCCTTGACTGCCGCAGTACAAAGATTGGACCAGTGCTGTTAGACACCAAGAGCTCCAAGAATCTCCCACAAACGGTCCCAATTGACACAGTCGAAGGCCTTGCTGTAAACGACAAAACACATGATGACCGGTGTGTTGAACTCGTACGCCTTTTTCAGTTTATTGGATTTTGTATATAAAACGTCTTGGAGTACGGATTTCGAAATTATTAGCAGTTTTATTTTTGTTCTGCAGATTCTACAATGGGGAGTGAACAGTCGCAGCCAACCCGCACCCGAGTGGAGGAGGGGAAGATCAATGTGGTTATCAAAGGAGCCTATGACCCTGACGACGTAGAGGTCGAAATCATTGGTAAAATCATGAAAGTCGTGACTGATGAAGACCTCAGAGCCTTTGGACTGGTTGGAAGCTGTATTCAAGAGGCTTTCTCAGCTCTGGACCATGGCTCAACCCATAATAACTTCTACTTTAGAGGCCCAACCCCTCCGCATGGAAATATCTACGAAAAACACGGTTGGAAAGAGGTGAAGAAAGTCATGAAACCAACCTCGTGGGAAGTGCTCGAATCTACAGAAGAGCCAGTCGCAGTAAGCATGGACCGATTCGTGAACAAAAACCGCTGTGGCAGAACGGGTAGCTACGGCACAGAAGTGGTTCATACCGAAACAAACACCGTTTCGACCACATGGCATAAAAGCAAAGCCGTTCACACTGGCTTAACCATCAATTATAAGCTCTTCCAACTACCCGGATCAGCTGCAGTTGATTTCACTTCTACTTCTGGTCAAGACGACTTCGAGTCGAAATCACTTCAGATCAGCTCGCGAAGACACGTAAATGTCGACTTGGAGCCGGGTGACGAAATGGAAGCAGTCATTAGAGTCACCCGCCGGTACATTAAGGTTAAAGTCTATTACACGGTGACTCTGACTGGGACTGTGATCGGACATATCGACCACTTTATGCAGGGTACTACAGATGTGCCGCGTAGCGTGAACAAAGTGCTGGATGAGGCTGGTTTGGAGAGGGAGATCAAGTGCAGTGAGGTCGTTTCTGTGAACTATTTTACTCGTGGAAACATTGGATTGTATTAATGGTATGAAGATGTGGTCAGCGGTGATTCGGTCCATAATCATCCATTGCCGGGTGTACCAAAGCCTCATCTCCTAGAGACCAAAGCTTTGGTCTTTGGACTACACTTTCGTCTATAATTATTTCCTCTGACCACATTAATGTCACTGCTGGTAGAATGTAAGAGAAATATGTTCTTATGTAAAGACAGTGAAAATTGTACAAATGCATGACGTATGGGTAGGTATAGGGACATTGCCATGTTTTTTTCTGGAGGTTGCTAGTCAAAGATGAATATAACGGCCTAATGACAGTTTATTTCCTGGTCAGGCTTTAATAATTGAGATAATCGCTGATAACTGCTAGTTTGTGCGTTATATTTTTATATATTCAATGTATCTTTAGAAAATGAATTTCTGAAATACTTATCTTCTATCTATATCTTATTTTATACATATAATAAAGTAATAGGAACGTAAAAGTCTGTACAAAGAAGATAATTAAAAAAGAAATGGTCTAGGGTACATAAAATAAGCTACTGAACATGAATATAACATTGACTGTTTGTTTGTCTGTCTGTATGTTTGTTCGCACATCACGTAAAAACGACTGGACCGATTGCGATGCGGTTTTCGCTGTTAGATAGCTTATGTTTTTTGACTTAAAAACTTGGGTACATTATATCTCAATCCGATGAATAAAAGCCGAGCAATCCATAAATATTTTTTTTACGGCTGAAGGAATTTCGATCAAATGTTATCATTATTATTATATGTATTGGTATTTTCGGTCCTGGAATAGCACAAAGAGTACTTTTAACCTACAAAAATGACCACGCGTGCGAAGCCGCGGGCATCAGCTAGTACTTGATATATGATTTAAGAGCCTATAGCAATGCTTGTTGCAATATGTACTTTGATGGCACATAATGATTCGATGCCGTTGACGATCTTATTCTATAACCTAAGCATGGGGGATGGGGGAGTCCTACTAGTCATGACGTACGGAGCCGAAATTTGGACACTCACGGTCAAACTAGTCCACGAGAGCTATGCTTGGAGTTTCTCTGAACGACAAGATTCGTAATGAAGATATCCGACGGAGTACCAAGGTAAGCGATATAGCTCAAAGGATAAACAAGCTAAAGTGGCATGGGCTGGCCATATTTCCAGAAGAACCGATAACCGTTGGGGGAGGCGTGTTCTCGAAGGGAGACCACGCTTAGACAAACGTAGTGCAGGACGTGCCAGGTGGAGTGACAACCTGCGAAAAGGGGCTGGAAGAAAATGGATGAGGAGAGCTGAGGACCGAGCTCAGTGGCATGCATTAGGAGAGGCTTACGTCCAGCAGTGGACAAGTGATGAAGAACTGATGATGTGTTCTTGTAGATGTAGGCTGACATTATTCAGTCGCCTGTCTGAAACCATGTCAAACTTGAACTGCCATGCACCACCGTCAAAATTGTCTATCGTAAAATCCCGCGAAATGCCTCCGCACATGTCAAATGTTTTTTGGTACAGCGCGCGTGTCCATTGAGCTCTTCAGAGATTGTCGGTCGTGTCTTGTGTTAATATCTCTTCCAAAATTAATACATTTGTAATCCAGTTAGCATTGACGGTGGCAAGAAGGTAGAAAATACTAGTAATGAATACTATAAGTAAATAATTTTTTACTAAAACTGTCGCCAACGCCATCTAGCGAGAGTACTCATTGTACTTGAAGAGCAGGCTCTTCATCTGATGGTAAGCACCATGCCAAGCTTATCACTAAGAATTATGAATTTAAGTCGTGTAGATTTAGATATTTATGCCACCATAGAGCCTGCCATAGAGCGCTCGGCACGCGGAAATATAAGTACCCATCATAATATACACTGGCCTTCAAAACTTATTACCACACTTCGCGCATAACGTTAAAACTACTGCACCAATTGCGATTCGATTTACTGTTGGATAGCTTAGGTTTCGAAATAAAAACTGGTATACTTGGCATCTCAATCCGATGAGTAGGAGCCAAGCAATTTAATAAAAACTATTAATTTTAAATGCGTGGTCCTAAGTTTTGAAAGCCAGTGTACACTGGCACTGCTTGGCTGACTGACATACATAAACTGCAGAAATCATAGTCCAACTTTAACTCTGCGGTAGATGAGTAAAAATCGTAGTGCAATCAAGGGCGGATCCAGCCTTCGAGTCAGGGGGGGGTCACACTGAACGGGTTCCAAAATTATACAATACTAGCTATTCCCCCGCAGTATCAATCGCGTAGACTATGCCACTCGGGAATAGTTTAGATTTAAATCAATTTTCAAAATCAGGCTAGTTGTAATCAATTTTTACCTTTTGTTTTAAAACAAACACATTTTTACCTTTAACTTTGAGCCACACTACTGATATTTTTATTGTGTTATGTAGTTATGTGAAAAAAATAACGTTTATGACCGATCTTCTATGATTGCGAAACATGCTATACAACCAAGGAACTGCGAGCGAAGCGAGCACGAAAATTTAGAGCTACTCATAAATTTATTAGTGTAGTTATATAAAAAAACTGAACGTTTATGATCACATAGAATGTGTAAAATACATATAATATTATTAACAAAGCGCGAGTGGAGCGAGCGCGAAAATTTTGTACTATTTCCGTTATATTATACGAATGAGGAAACAGAATATACCATTTAACAAACGCAAATGTAGCGTGCGCGAAAATTTTCGGTAATGACAGAGTTAGACATTAATGGAATTCCTCAGCTTGCGAAAATAGGTAATATAACAAAGGCGCGCTCTAAGGTAGCGCAAAAAAACTATTTGTGGTCGTACGTATGATAAAAGATGAAAATTACTATGGATCCACTGAGCAGATAGATATATGAGAACGCAGGCAATAATAACAAGGTGCGAACGTAGTTAGCGCGATAATTTTAAGTTATTTCTTGAAATGTTTGTTAAAACTGTAGGAAAACGAGATGCACTTTATCCTTCATTCAACAGGCAATAACAGAACAAGGGTGCGAGTATAGAGAGCGCGAAAGATTGGAGTTATTTCTAGTAAGTTTGTGTTTCATCAAAACGTGATATTATTATAATGGCGCAAGCGAAGCGAGCGCGGAAATTTTGAGATATTTCTATTCGTGGAACAAATAAACATGATTGCAAAACATATGAAAATAGCAAATGGTACTAAAAAAACCTTTGGTTGAAATATGCCCAGGGGGGGGGGGGGTCATGACCCCCGTGACACCCCCCCCCCCCCCCCCCCCCTTGATCCGCGCTTGAGTGCAATGGAAACGTACAAAGCAGTGTCACCTTCAAACGGCCGCAATGAAAGTAAGTCGTGGCAAAAAGCAGTTTTATGCTAGTTTTACTTCAGAGGCATTATAGAGGTCTCGACCCTTGGCACGTTGGGCGGGGAGGGGTTGGGATGAACCTCTTAGAAAATAGATAAGTTTCAGTTTTTACCACCAAAATGCACGTGATGTTTAAATTCTTTAAGATTTTTCCTTTTGACTGACGAAAGGAGCAGGGGGTGATTCTCGATTCATGCGAGATTAGCTTTCATACGAGATGACTTCACATTTTCCATAATTCGAAACTTTTGTGCTATAGTATTAGACTAGAAGTGACATCACCTCGTATGAAAGCTAATCTCACACGCCAGAGACTGACGCCACAGGTCGTTCGTCTGATCGCAAGTTCTACTCCTGCCCTTAATTATTGTAGTGCCAGCTACATGAATATGCTTGCTTTGAAAGTACCTATATTTGTCCTGTACCCCAAGTACGAGTTTTTATAGTTTTCGAAAACGATTAGTTCTTACAAGTATCCGATAGAGGCACTGCCAGTATGTATTTTCATTTAGTTTCATTTGTATGGAACTAAACGAAAATACATTTTGTTTTAGAAAACTATAAAAGTCGTACTAGGGGTACTGCACTATCGCGCGCTAGTCATCCTGACCTGAAACATTAGGGAATGTAAGAACATTGAGATTTCCCTCTCCAGTCGGCAAACGAGTCATGTTCGTATTTATGAAGAAAAAGTGCCCACGCGACTGCAAGAACTTATTTGTAACTTTCACCTTTTTAGCGGGGTGCCATAAGCATATTTCTTACTGTCGTTGGCCATAAGAGAGTTTATAGCGCCCCTGTCTGTACAAAAATAAACTAGTGGCTCTGTGAGCTGAAGACCTCGCAAGCACTAACTTTTTTGCAAAATATCTAGCGGTGCACACTAGCGCCATCAATCCCTACCTAGTATAGGAAAAGGGCTGATTCAACTGGGAGAAACCTAAAAGTGAGCAATTTACTGCATTTTGTGGACATATTCTGCACATCACTCCAAAAATACATATCTTATTTTAACATTATGCAATGCAATAAATAAATGAATTTGAATTTGATTCTCACCAGATTTTCGCCACAATTTTATGAGACCAACTTAACGTTTCTACCTAAAATAACCATCTAAATCGGATCTAATAAAGCGGAGATATTCAGTAGCCTCTTTTTGGAGGAAGTCCCCAATCAAAAATCTCCGACGACTAAAAAGTTCTAAAAATACGTTAAACCTGTATAGGTACCAAGTTTCGTCTAGAAATACAACCTGTAGAGGAGAACAGCCGGACGAAATCCGCCACGAAAGCATTTTTGCACAAGCTGAAACGGAGACGCTTCACTATCGCGCTTCGCGCTCGCTCGTTCAAAAACACTTATCTACCCCTACAATTATCCGTATTTTTTTTTCATAAATTTGTTTCATTTGTAAACTACAGTAGTCGCAGCCAATGTATGTTTGTGAAGTTAGGCTCTGTGACGATTGCGCAGGTACTGCTGTGGGGATAAAATAGCATAAAGTAAAAGCGAGATAGAATGTGCGAAAAACGTAAGCGAGTGAGCGAGGCAGTTATACAATGCTGTCTTCACCTTCAACATTGGGATTGCGCTTGAAAAATAGAAGTTTGCGCACCCACTAGCAGATAACTTCCGAGACACATACTTTCGCTGAGCCTACTATACGTCTTCGTTTTCCTAAATATATCAATGATTTCAAAGCACCTCAACAGTCGTTTTTTTCGCTGAATTGTTTTTGTTTATCACTGTCATAGTCAGTGATAAACAAAAACAAACAGCTTCGTTTACAAAAAAAGAACGTATACTATTCTATTCAAGCGACTGATACTTATAACAAAAGATTTCACCACAACTTAGGGAGTGGAAAGTGCTTTCCCCCAAAACACCAATTCTATCACAAACTGTAGGTACTACTAAAACTCACGACCAGCAATTCTCTCTATCTCTCTATCTATAGGGGATCTGAGGGGAGGGAAGGAGCAATACGTTTACTAAATACCTACTTTGCGAAGATCTCGTCAAGCAACTATCCTCTTTAATTGTTTTCTTCCTGATCAATTTCATGAATCCGCTGCCCAAATATTAATTTTGCTGCTCTGGTTAATGTTTTTTGTCCGTACGTATTCGCCCGATTATTTTTTTAAAAACGAGACGCATTTATTGCTGACCTAAAGATTTACGGTCTTATTTATAAAAAGTTAATAAACGTCAATTAGTACTGCGCAGTACAATATTGTAGTGCGCAGTATTACTAATCATTGCTTAACTTTCTATAAATAAGGCAGTTACAGCCAGTTAAGGCCTTTCGTTGCTTACCTACCGAATGTTTTAATAACAGACTAATAAATTCCCAATGTTTTTATAGTAAGTAGTTCATTTAGATAGATTTGTGTAGCCTGTTGAGAAGCTACGAGTAGTGTAGAGGATGCACTACAAATTATGTTACTATTAAGCCTGGATTTTACGGTGCTTCCAGCGACACGGTCCTTATTCCTGGCTTTTACAAAAACACGGCGGAGTTGGGAGCGGAGCTATCGTAACTGGTAACATTTTACCTTTGACGTAGGTACCTAGTTTCAAGAGGAAAGCCGCCAAGCGCAAGTCCACGCGGAATTGAGGGTTCTTTACAGGATTATTTTATTTTGTTATTTCAAGAAATGAAGCGCAAATGTTGCGTTTGTGGGTGTATGTCGGCGCATGAACCTCGTAGTTTTTAATCATATAATTAGGGGTCTATCTATGTTTGTTACGTTGGAGATTATAGTTGGGTAAGTGACAGTTATTATTAGTACATACATAGGTACAAATAGTAAGTAAATAGATAATATAATTATAAATAATATTCAACGATGCTTTCATTTTAAAATGAGAAGGTTCTCAAGAGGACCGTTTTTGTGTTTTTTTTTTAGTCTCCTAGAATTCAAAACAGATTAGATGATGTATTTTTTATTTGAAACTTAACTTATAAATTGTATCAAAGGTTTTTTCATTAAAAAGATTCATTTGAAATTGTTTTTAATTTCGGGCTTGAAGACTTATTATTGTGTGAATGCTAGAAGCCCCAACTTTTCAATCAGTAAGTTGGTAGATATAGGTATACCTATTATAGGTACCAAAGTTTCAAGTTTTTGTCGTGAACTAGGCGGATTTGTTCTAACCGCCGGGAAACCAATTTTTGAATTTTTAGAGTAGGTAGGTATTATTTTATTACCTAGTTTACCTACGAATCGATCGTCGTAAACTTTGTAAATTTCAAATCTGGGCCATGCACAAAACACGATGAGGGCGTTTTTGTCAGTTTCGAAATGTACCTACCTACCTACATTTTTAAGAAGCCCGTTCTGCTTGGCCGATTTCAACATTTTTGCCACTAACTGAATTATTCCCAAATCGAACAACAAACGACCCAATACCAACGACAGTAAGAAATCCCAATAATCTATGTCTAATCTAAAGTGGCTTTTCCGATGTAATTTTTGTTTTGATACAAAACGTACGGTGTTCGAAAATATTTTAGAATACTAATTTCGCCAACAAAATTCCAAATCGAACGCCAAAAGTGACATTTTTTGCGTTTTTATCTGATACCATTTGGCCTAAAACGAACGTCCTAAAAGTTGGTTAATGGTGGTGTACTTAGGCACACTGCGTTTTAGGTACGCTGAGAGCAAACGGTTAGGCGGATTTACTGTGAAAGTTGCGGAACCCTAACAAAACAACACAAAACAGTTTCAAAGACAACAACTGGCGAAGACCGTTGATTGGATAGCCTGTAACGAACTTAAAAAAAGAAGGGCGTAGCAACTTCCCTTGATTGTTGACAATACGTAAAAATATCAGGCAAGTTTTAAATGAGATGAAATTATACATGCGTAACATCAACTCAATGAAACAGGGCCCTATGTTTCCCAAGCGCAGATCCAGGGGGGTCAAGGGGGTCATGAATCTGTGTCAAGTGTCTGTCCTATGAGAACCAGAGGTTTTTGTTTAGATCCATTGACTAGTTATTTACGAACGAAAGAAAATACATTATTTATGTTACGATAAATTTTTTGTTCATCATCATCATCCTATACTGGTCCACTGCTGGACGTAGGCCTATCCTAATACACGCCACTGAGCTTGGCCTTGACAAGTCCCTCGTCAACAACATTGTCAAGATCGAAAGCGTTTCGAGCAGGATGGTATACCTTATACTCAGAATTACCGAACGGTATTCGTTGAAGGTGTACGCCCCACACTCGAAACTCCCGGACGATGAAGTGGAGGCTATGTATGACGACATTTCTAATGCCATACATGCCCCGAAAACACACTTCACAGTGGTGATGGGGGACTTCAACGCACGGCTGGGCAGGAGGAATGGCGATGTACTGACAGTGGGGCAGTTTGGATTTGGACAGCGGAACCAAAGGGGTTAGCGATTGGCCGACTTATGGAGAAGGAGGGACTCTTTATGATGAACTCCTTTTTCAAGAAGCGCCCGTCCAGGAAATGGACGTGGCTGCACCCCGGCGGTCATAAGCATGAGATAGATTTCATTTTGACGACCAATAAGCATATATTCAATGTCTCTGTGATCAACAGGGTTAAGACCGGTAGTGATCACCGCATGGTAAGAGGCTCATTGAATATCAACGTAAAGCTGGAGAGGTCTCGTTTGATGAGATCTACTCTTCGCCCAAGTCCTCCCAAATCCAAAACCCCGAGAGCTTTCAGTTGGAGCTCCAAAAATCCTTACCGAATGCGATACAGTGGACGAACTAAATAACGGGCTGGTGGAAATTGTCCAAGCGGTCGGGTCAGAGTTCTTTAAGACCCCGCAAAAAAATAACACAGAAACTCTCTGAGCATACACTCAAACTTATGTCAGAACGAGGCGAGATGAGGCTGCGGATGATGGAGAGGGAGATGGATGAAAGGTTCGTCAGAGAAAGCCGGTCAAAGAATTCTCTGTCTACGGGTTCGCCACTACGAGCGCCTGGTGGTGGTGACAATCAATCAAGCACGGAGTTGGACGATGCCGCGGCCGCCGATCCATCCGTCGATCCATCTGCATGTTCTCCAGTGGCTCCATCATCACTTAATCTTTCAGGCTTAATGGCAATGCTCCAGGAGCAGTTTCGTCGGCTGGAAGAGCAGTTGCAGCGGGACAGAAAGGAGCAAGCCCGACGCCTGGAAGAGTAGGAGAAGGAGAAACATCGTGAGAAGGAGAAGTAGGCTCACCGACTGGAGGAGCAAGCTCGTCGGCTAGAGCAGCTGCAACGTGATAAAGAGGAGCAGGCTCGCCGACAGAAGGAGTAGGCTCGCCGACAGTAAGAATTATAAAGGACCTGCATGCAACTTTTGGGACAGAACTCAAAGATGTAAAGGTACAACTTCACTAGAAACGCATCACCGAATTTGAAACCGAGATTACAGACCTGAAGAAAGCTTTGGGCGTCCGGAAATCTGGAAACGGAATGTCAGCTCCTGTTGTTACTGCATCGTTACTGCGCGAGGTTTCAAAGTGCCTCCGTTTGATGGAAGCTCTTCGTGGTTGGCCTATAAGATCCAATTTGAGGCTGTTGTTAGGCAAATGGATGGAGTAACGCTCAGGCCATGACTGCTCTCAAATTAGGCCTTCGTGACCAGGCCGTAACTATACTGGAGGCCCTCGGGACGGACGTTAGCTTCGAGCAGCATCTCGCTACTGTACTACTCGATACTGTATACTCGCTCGCAACCTGGAGCACGTGTATTGCTCAATTAAAGGACAGGGCGCAGCGGAATAGTGAGAACCTACAGAAGTGGGCTCTCGAAATCGAAAAGCTGGTTCGAAAGGCGTACCAGTCTTCACCTGCATTCGTCACCGGTAATTTGATCCTAGCCTTTATCGGTGGGCTAGAGTCGCGTCTAGAAGTGAGAGCTGCTGTGGGCATTACGAATCTCTTAGGGATGCCTTTGCCCAAAGAAATATGTCTCCTTTTTTTTTGCTTGTGGGGAAGAGAGATAGAAATACGTGGTCTGAAATACGTTCAATCGAGCTATTCGAAGGATTGTACGTCGCCGGATTTTATCGTGTAAACTTCATTTGAAAACATGAACTCGATCTACCGATTACAACCAAAACTATTAGTATAGCGAGCTCACGAAAACTTTTGACGTTTTCCTAATGTGCAAACTCGTACTAGTCGTACTGGTTTCAAGATAGCGCCCACTAATAGCATTTTTGTGCTGAGGACAATATGTGTACAGTGGTATGGTAGCCCTAATATTTTATTGATAAGGTTTATTCAAAATATATATTTTTCTTTATGAGACAGCTAAGATTATTTACTTGTAAAATAGCTCTAATGTAAAATGGTAAAATTAAATTTTAAAAAATAGTGGGTTTGAGAAATAAAAGAGATTCCATACATTAAAATACTTTACTCAAGCCGTTCGCTTCATTTTAAATTAACTTATATTTAGTTTAAGCAGTAACATTGCGTTCCTTGTGTAGGTCCAAGATCTACATTTTGATCAAACCAAAATCACTAAAGCATATAATAACTACACATACTATAGATGTACTTTCTTGACGACCGGTTGGTCTAGTGGTTAGTGACCCTAATTACGAAATAAAACGGCCGCGGGTTCAAATCCCGCGCACATTTGTGTGATGAGCAGAAATGTTTGTTTCCGAGTCATGGATGTAATATTCGTATCTATGTATGTTTATAAGTTGTCTAGTAAGTGCCCATATCGCCAGTAAGTAGAGTAATAAAAAGGCATTTACCTTACAAATCTGGTGTAGTAATAATTTTCACATAATTTGTTTAGGTCTAGACTCTGATGAAACATCCAAGTTTTCGACCTTTGGGGGGGGGGGGAGCGGGGAGGGAATACAATAGTATAGGGGTTTTTTTGTTAAAATCTTTTCGCCGCTGTAACTAATTAGCTATCGGACTTACAAAAAAAAGTGTTTGTACAAATATATAAATAATTTTACCGTCTTTAACTTTGCCTTGGACATTTTTGACTTAAAATGAACCGTTGGTGAATAATTTTGATTAAACCAATTTTTCACACCTTTAATCCAAGATGGCGGCTTGCGCACCCCCCTCCCCCCTTCCAAGGTCAAAAACTTGGATTTTTCATCATAGTCTAGACCTAAACAACATATGTGAAAATCATTACTAAACCAGCTCTTGCAAGGCAAATATCTCTACTAGGTACATGGTATCCTAGTATGAATTGTCCCGAATATATTTATTTATAATGGAAGGTATGTAAGAATGAATGTATGTATGTATGTATGTATGCATGCATGCATGCATGCGAGTTAATTTTTAAGCAAATTCCAACAGCATATAATTTATTGGCACAAGTTCTTTTTTGGCAGGCAGGCGTGTTTTTTAGCTTAAGCTAGTTATTTCCCGATGTCCCTCAGTGGTGGGTCTCCCCCACTTTTTATCCACCACTGGGAATAGATGAATTAAAGCGCGACGGTGTTCAACAAGTGATAACAAATGATAACAAGTGAGAATTGAGATAAAACGACTAAACGGTGACAAACATCGAGAAGAAACAAACATTTCCAAAACAAAAAGTTCAAGGACACATGACATCCCGAACCCCACTGGTTTAGTCCCAGCAGTGGGCATGATTTAGGTTAATGACGAATACAAACTGCGTGCGTATCGAATTAATTAATTTCGAACTTTATTATATTTAATATTATAGTAATTAAATCTAACAAAATAACGCTAGGCTATGTACATATTCAAAACAAATTAAAGATTATTCATAATGCTTTGTTATTGCTCACTTTTTTTATATATCCGTAAATTGGCTAGTTTTTCTGTAATTATTGCCGCAATTGTATAGCCAATAAATATATATATTGTAATTGTAATTGTATTTTATTGTATTGTAATTGTATATGCAGTGTGTACTCCAACATTATTGTTCTATGATACAGTAGCTTTTTGGCGAGGTGTACAATTACGGCAAATGTTGCCAAAATACTAGCCCGTTTCAACAGTAGAAAAGCAATTAAAAGTGTCAAAATGAACAAAACTTAATAACAACAATGTTGCATGTAGCAAAACATATTGCCGCCAGTGATGGTTGCAAAACTTGAAAACCCGTATTGCGTTTTTTTTGTCACTTTGTTCCAAATGGCCTGAAACCACAGATGTCTATAATATGCTGTTGTCTATGCCTGCAACACTTAAAACATCGTTATCTAGTGTTGCAAGTAGTAGCGGGAAATGTAGCTGTAGCAACTCTATATAAATTTTTTAATCAAAATTTTATACCTTTTAGTGCTTTTCGAAAGATTAAAACCGTCGGATTAGCCCTTACATTGCATTGTATAAACACAAAGTGACAACTGTAGTAGAATGGAGGTTTCAAGGACTGATACTGGGACCCTGAAATCTATCTATACTCATACTATAGCAGTAAAGCAGAAAGTTTTTTGTAGTGGTAGGCCTCTTACGCAAGAGAAATTCAGAGATTCATCCGCCTGGGGAAGTACCACCCCTTTGTCAGATATTCAACCGCCAAGCAGTAGTGTGTAAACATTTGTGTTTCGGTTTGAAGCGCAATGTTTCCAGCGAAATTACTGGGCAATGAGACTTAACAGCCTCAGGGTGTCGAGCGCAGTGCAGTGACGCGCAAGACATTGCAACCAAAGTTCTGGGTACTGCAACTGTTATGGACAGGCGTGACGCTTACCATCATGCGAGCGACCTGCCCGTCTCGTCATTCAACGTAATAAAATAAAAATAAAGTAACAAAAAGTATGTACAATAAAGATAACAAAAAAATGAGCCGTCTCGGTACGGCTGGCAGATGTGAAACATCCAATATGACCGAGCTGAGGCGGAAAGAGCCGACAAGCCATTCCGCTCGATCGCCACGCCAAGAGTTGACGTTACGATCAGTTCCCACTTGTTGCTTGTTCCATTGATAGAATTCGTATAACTTTTTGTCCAAAGAGTCCTATTGCTAGCAACCAACTTCTTACCCCCGGTACCGAAACTGCAGATCAAAAAATTTGCCTAGGACTTATAATAAGTTACTGAACAAGAATATAAAAAATGGTGTCTATTTTGTTCGCGCATCACGTTTAAACTACTGGGGCCTAATTCTCTAATTTTAAGACGCCAATTCCACGCCGCCTGCGTGGAATTTGTTCGTGATTCCACGCAGGCAGCGTGGAATCGGCGTCGAATTCCCGTGGAATTGGCGTGAGTGGACATACAGAATCCAGGCCCTCGACCGATTGCGATGCGGTTTTCACTGTTGGATAGCTTAACGAAGTTTTAAGAAATTTGGTATATTGGTACTTTTGGTATAGAAGTAACACATGGGATCCTTATATCCCAGAAAAATAAGCACGCGGGCACAGCTAGTGATGAAATAAGACACAAACTCGGAATTATTAGTTGATCATGATGACATGATGATGTTTTTTTTGTCTTTTAGACGTATAATGGCGTCATTTACTATTTGACGTCGATGGACGTCTGTGGCGTTCAAAAGGGTTAACTAAAATAACTCTTTTAGGGCATATCTAACGATTTAAATCCGTTTTCCTTTTTTTTAGTTTCATAATTATCTCAATTTAATTAAAAACATATAGAAAAACAATTAAATAGCATTCCCTAGAGTACACGACGTTGAGCGGAGATGGTCGGCATCGATGACTAGAAGACCAATATGGCGTCGCCAGCCTCTATTTTGGTATCATATCCAATATGGAGGTTATACTGGGTGTAAAAATTAAAATATAAATATTGAAAATATTACATCCCTGACATTAGAAACGTGAAAGATTATTATTATAATTAATTTTATTATATTATTAATTTTCGTAAAAATGCTTATAAATAAAAACTTAATATTAAAAAGGATTAGGTTTAACTTCTTGTGATGTGATTTTTGCGTCAGAATTTGTTTAAAGGATACCATAGACACCTTGTACTGGCATTGTGACGTATGAGCCGCGCCAAGACAAAAGTTTAGGCTTAAATATTTTTATAAAAAAAACGTATATTTGCAGTACACAGGATGAGTTTGCAGTATAAAAGTTGAGTGTTTTGAACAGGGATCTATGATAACCGTAAAAGATAGGAAAATCCCTCTTAGAGGTTTTCAAACTACATTTAAGGATATTTGAAAAATTGTTTTTATAATAGGTGAATTGGCTAAGAACAGAGGCCGCCTAGTGGCATGATATCGTGGGTTCGAATCCCAACTATAATCCATTTTTATCTTGTTTTAGTAAAAAGTTTTTTTTTTACATGTATTGTTTTTTTTTTCCCCCATTTGACTAACAGTTTGGCGGAAGTAAGCTAGATAGTTTATCTTTATAAATTTTGAATAGAATTCTTTAACACAAATCTAAAGTGCCTGAACTTGAAGAATCTAGTAGCCATTCCCAGGTTCCGCTCCATCATCAGATCAGCTCGATGGTACCATATTATTGTATTGTCATCGGAATTACACACATTTGTAAAATTTCAAAAATTTCACTCGATGTCACTTTTTTTTAAACTCGCTTCCTCCTATAGTAGTCGCAGCGAGTCTTTGTTTTTGTGAAGTTAGGGTCTGTGAATGATTGCGCAGGTACTGCTGTGAGGATAAAACAGCATAAAGAGCAAGACAGAAAATGCGAAAAACGTAAGCGCACTCCCTTACGCGCGAGGCAGTTATACAATGCTGTCTTCACCTTCTACATTGGGATTGCGCCTGAAAAACAGCAGTTTGCACAGCGACTAGCAGACAACTTCCGAGACACATACTTCCGCTGCGACTACTGTAACTACCTATAAGCGTTTTAAAGAGTTACCGTTTCACTTTTAATCTGGAATCCCTTCTTTTTACCCGACTGCGCGGAGGGTAATCTGTTCCTCAGCCTTTGTATGTATATGTTTGTTCCCGTGACGCTCGAGGCCCTCCAAACGCGTGGACTGATTTCGATGAATCTCACATCAATCGATATGTTTTTCTTGCGAGTCACTAAAGACAGTAATCAAAATTCAATATGGCGACAACCAGACGCCATATTGTGAAAAATAAACAAAGGATACCGACAAACTAAGTTTACGGTATCATTGAATATTATAATTTTTCATATCGGATGACCATTTAGGATCTATAATGATTTAAAATTGGTTATCAACTATTCTCACTTAAATGTTTGATGTTTGTTTTGTTAGTTTTATTCGGGTTTTTTAGCTCTTTCAATTTTGTCTTGTTCTGTCAATGGTGATAACTTGCTGTAATCATCGGTGTCGTGTGATGCAATCGCTTCTCACGACACCGATGCCGACCATCCCCTAACATTATTTACAACAGTTCAACGTGCAGAGGTAGATGGGCGCGGGGTGATTAACACTCAAATGAGCCCGTGGCGCTTTTTGTACTCCTCCAGGTTGAGTGATCTCTTTGGACCAGTCTCTTTCACTTTTGTGCTCACTTGCTTCGGTTGAGAACTGGACACTTCTGTGGGAAAGAGAAATAAGTATAATTAAAAAAAAGAAAATTTAAAAGGTATAAATACGGGATTTGTTTTTAAGAATGTCACCTTTCTTTTATTTATTTTTAATTTTTTTACACTTTTTTTTTGTTGGTTTTTTCATCGGTTTGTGAGCTACCCTGAAAGTTTCAGCCGGATAGCTAATCGGGATGTGCTCGAAATTTGAATTGCAAGATTCCAGGACAGACAGAAATACATACACACATACTTGTATAGTGAAGTTAAATAAAAGCTTTTAAAAAAGTATCAGTTTTAGAGTTCCGTTACAGAATATATAATAGGACATATATACAAGAACCGTTTTATTTTTATTTTTGTTTTTCCCTACTTTCCGTCAAAACTGTATACTTACAAGCGTCGAACTTGGTGTGATTATAGTGCATAACAAAAAATAATATAAACCGACAAGTGCGAGTCGGGTTTGCGCTAGGATCCCATAAAATTAAAGATGTTAAGTTTTGATGTGTAAAAGTTTATTATATGGCTATTTACAATAAATATTTTGACGATGATGATGATGATGACACTTACTAGCTATAGGCAAGTCCAGCTCTATATTAATGTCGAAGTCGTGTAGAGAGTACATGCTAGCGTTGTCCGTAGACGCTGCGTCTTTTCTGGTCGTCGGTTCATCTGTTTGTTGCTGAAAATTCATAATAACAAACTAAGAATTAATAATTCTTAACATAACTATAGAACTAAGTATCAGGATTCGTAACATAAATATGAAACTAAGTATTAATAATCCTTAACATATCTATAAAACTAAGTATTAATAATTCTTAACATAACTATAACTCGTGGCCTGATTCATATGCTCAAAGTCACTCAACGCTACTGAACAAAAATATAACATTTAAAAAATATAGTCTGTGTGTTCGTCTGTATGTTCGCGGATCACGTAAAAACCATTGGAACGATTTAAATGCGGTTTTTACTGTTGGATAGCTTAAAATCTGATGTACTTTGTATCTCAATCTGCTAGGAAGCCAATCGATAAAAAAAATTGACGGCTAAATGAATTATGATGAAATATATTGTACTTTATAGGTTATTAGGTACTTTTGGTCCTGGAATAGTTAGTACGAACCGGCATAATAGTTATTTTCAACCTAGAAAAATTACCATGCGAGCATAGCCGCGGGCATAGCTAGTGTATACATATAGTACCTACAATACGTAATACATACCAGTCTTTCTTTTTCTTCTATTTGTTTAGCGATCAAGGCTTCCTCTTCTAATTGTTTCTGTTCTTCTACCGCAGCCGCTTCGTTCTTTAATAATTCCTGAAAATATGTTTTTTTTTTAAATAATATGTTTTTAGGTGGCGTGTGTTTGTGTATGTTTGTTACTTCTACACGCTAAAACGGCTGAACGGATTTGGATGAAATTTGGTACGGGGCTAGCTTATACTCTGGATTAACACAAGCTAATTTTTATCCCAGAAAAATGTAAGGTTCCTGAGGGACGCGGATGAAACCACGGGGCCAGCAAGTATTTATATAAATTTAATGTTTATTTTTAACTTACATATTTTACATTACTTTAATAGTTGCAATTGCAACATTAGACTATAGTATTAACAATATTTTTATAAAATTGAAATTTTGATAAGAATGTAAAAGAAAATTGCTACTGTTTAGTTATAAGAATTATATTATAAATATAATTCTTATGTGATATTATAAATATAATTCTTATAACTAAATCTTATCCTCCTTCTTATACTTTATTATTTTTGAAATTGTCTTTTAAAGACCTGTGTTTTGATACCCTCGATAGGTTTTGAAACAAAAACCTGTTGTTTGTTCAGTTGGAAATACAATATGGCAGCTGTAAGCCGCCTGAACTCGTGATTAAGATGCACTATCGTGATTAAGACGAATCCAATGATACCTCATTTATCAAAATCCATCAAGCCGTTTAGGCTGCAGGACGCGCCTATGAAACGTAAAAACAAACAAACATACATACAACCCAAACACATAACCCTCCTCAGTCTGGTAAAAAAGCCCCATACAAGTACGGAACCGTCGGTGCACGAATACGACTCGCAATTGGCCGGCCAGCGATTCTGACAAACTCTTACACCAGAGATTCTGACAAACTCAGACACGAGAGATTCTGACAACCTCTTACTCCTGATATTCTGACAAAATCTTATATCAGAGATTCTGACAAACTCCGATACCAGAGATTCTGACAAACTGTGACTCCACAGATTGGCACTGTCTCATTCGACATACATACAGTTGGTGACGGACTTAACTCGGTTTATCTAAAGTAGTCATTTAAAAATGTTGTACATACCTGCGTCCTACTCGTGTTAGACTTGAAGTTCATGACGGGTTTGGTGTGCCGCCTTGTGAATGGGTCGTCAGTTTTCTTTCCTTTCATTGCTTTTACCTATAATATAACAAAAATAACAGAAATAAAAAAGGGTCCGGTGTTTACGATTTCTTTGTTTGGAACAATTAAATTACGCAATATCGCGTAAGCGTCCTCCTTCGAGCCTTGTCGAAATTACTGAACCAATTTAGATGAAAATTATGGGGGCCACACTTCAGTGTGGCCCATATTCAGGTCTATCCTTGAAAAGAAAATAGAATTACCAGAATCGATCAGAAATTTATTCCATAATAGCTTTCTTCGCATTCGATGTTAAGTTTCCTATTGTTGATGTAACGATATACTCTGTATAGATGAGGTGCGAGTTTTGCCGAGCTGGCTCGCACCGTCTTCTAACACTTGGATTATGTTTTTTTACTATGTTATAAATACATACCTCTTCCATAATAGCTATCTCCGCAGACTCGACGTTAAGTTTCCTATTCCTATTGTTGATGTACGATATACTCTGTATAGACGAGGTGCGAGTTTTGTCGAGCTGGCTCGCTCTGTCTTCTAATTCTTGGATTTTGGCGTTCAGATCCATTACTAATTCTTCGTCACCTCTGCAAAATAATAATAAAAATATAATTTTCATTTTAATTGAATTTAAAACAAATATATATATTGTTCGTCATTGGGTGAAATAAATAGGATTTTAATATTTTCTTTCTATTTCAATTTTAATACTTAATGAAAATCTACTTTTTTATTTGTGTACATTACATTAGCTTTCCCGCCCGCGACTTCGTCCGTGAGGACTACAGTTTAACGCGAAAAAAGCATACTATATTCTTGTATTATATTAAAAACCAATGCAAAAGTACATTTAGCAACAATGCTTTTTTTATTACGGTCTTGGCAATCTTTTGACCACGATGTCACCTGATGGAAATCGATAATGTGATCGAAGGTGCAGAACGCTTGCCTAGTAGTTACCTATTCACTCTTGACTTGAACACATCTGGGTTATAATTTACCGGAAACACTGACGAGGGCAGGGCATTCCACTCCTTTGCGGTTCTTATAATAAATGAAGAAGCGTAACGCTTCGTTCTTGTGCGAGGTATTTCAATCATAAAAGGATGGCGCTTTGCCGATCGTCTAGTCGTAAGGTAATGGAAAGGTGATGGGGGAATCAGATTGTGCAGTTCTTGTGCACACTCTCCATAGTGCAATCTGTAGAACACCGACAGGCTTGCTACCCTCACGTCGATGCGCCAGATTTTGAAGCTTACTTTAAGCTTTTGAAGTTTTTTGACAGACTTGTTATTTCGTTTTTATGGCTACCGTTCCTTACAGCGAGTAATCAACATTTTCCAGTTTTACCGTGGAAACTTTCAATTTTCGGGGATAAAAAGTATCCCATGTTTTATTCTAGGGTATAAGCTATCTCCATTCCAAATTTCATCAAAATCCGTCCAGCCGTTATCGTGTGAAAGCTCCCCAAACAAACAAACAAACAATCAAACAAACATACAACGTTTCACTTTTATATATTGGTATGGATGTTATGAAAGAGAATAATAAAATGTTGATTTATATGAAGCAGTAGCAACTTTAACTTTTTCATGTTTATCATAAACACCGAATACAGTTTAACGATAAAACTATGTTTTTAAGTTATTTTAAACACAACTACCCACTTAAAATAAGCTACTGAACAATAATGTAACTATATTAAAGTTCGTGTCTATCTGCTTGTTTGTCTGTATATTTGTTCGCGCATCAGATAAAAATTACTGGACCGATTGCGATGCGGTTTTCACTTTTAGATAGCTTAGGGTTTGATTTAAAAAACTGGGGTACTTGGTATCTTAACTCGATAATTAGATGCCAAGCAATCGATAAAAACTATTTGACGGCTGAACTAATTTTGAAGAAATGTAGTATTTTATACATTACAGGTACTTTTGGTCCTGGAATAACACATATAGGCTACTTTTAAATGAAATACCACGCAGGCGGGCACAGCTAGTTGTATATATATTTAATTGCTTCCCGCTTATCCGATGCATGAAATTGTCATACGTTTTAAATATATTTGCCTAGAGTTTGGCGGCAATATCCGCTGAATCTTTCTTTGCTTTCCCTCTATTAAATATGTCACGAAGTGTTTGTTTGTTTGTATTATAATATAAGGCCTCTGGTGTCAGAATTTGTCAAGCCGCCTGAAGGCCTCTGACACGGCTTAACGACTGCTATTAATGAATAACATCCGGGACCGTCCGCTTAACGTGACCTCCGAAGCACAGAGCTATGGAAAACCGCACATAACTTAGAAAAGCAATTGGTGCGGAGCCTAGGATATAACCCGATATCGTTGTAATAATAGTACTTACTCCTAGTATTATTTGATGTTCACTTCGTGACATATTTAACTATCAACAATAATGCAAATTTAAATTACTAAACATTTAAATACTGCTTAGAAAAGACGAGAACTTGTTCCTTGTCACTTTTTGATGTGTAAACATCTAATGGCGCGGTACGGGGTTACGCTGACTGTTAGCGTGGCGATCGGCGACGCAAGCGGTTCCGCGACGCGAGCGCTCAAGGCTCGTCAGCTCTTTTGCACCTCAGCATAATTTTTTAATGTGCAATGTGTAAACGATCCAGTTGGGAATTGAATTTCCGTACTAAAGATCGCCAGTCGAACGATGTCCGTCGCGCCATCCAGACTTATGGTACTAGGCCGAAAAGTTAGTATAAATCAGATGAAGGGTTGCTGATTCACAGTTACCAATGAAAGCGCACAGTACAAAACGGTTGCTCGTTGTTTTGTTTTAATGTTTACCCATCTGCTTGGCGTTCCGCGTCATTTTTTTCATTTTTCTACGAGAAACATTAGGCTCGGGTCGCAGACCATAGAGAAGTAAACACTTCTACGCACTAGAGCATTAAATGTTAGACCACTTATGGCCGGTTCCCATAACTTAAAACGAACCGTTTTCGATTACTGACCGTAGGCTTTTGACATAAACGCCATACGGAAAACGTCAAAAAGTAACGAGACGTTGGAAAAACGGCTCGTTTTATTTTTATAGGAATGGGGGGTTACTGCATAAACAAGAACTTTACGAGAATGAGAAAAGTTATTTCTTCGTCTCAAAATTGGATTCTTCTGCTTATAACGAACAAAAAGTTATATGTTGTTGTTGTTGTTGATGATGATGATGATGATGGTGGTGGTGGCGGTGATGATAATGATGATTACCTCAATTGCGCCACATCTCGTTCCTTCATGAGCTGAGTTTTCTTCATGGCGTAGTTGGTGGGATGAGATCTGAACCGATCCTTTTCTTGTACTATTTTCTCTACGTCTTCTTCCTGTAATTTAATTATTATTTTTACCGGACTACAGCAAAGCAAGGGAAGGGTAATGAGTTTAACAGTCTATGTGTGTATCTATGTATGTGGTTATGCGGAACTTCCACCCTATTAGTTCGATTTTGATAAGCGAGTTGTCAATAGATTCGGCTTCAGATATAGAGTGTCATAGACTATTTTTTACCCGACTACGGCAAGGCAAAGGAAGGCTTATGTGTTCAAACTAAAACCTTGATCCTATTTTGACAAGCTAGGTATCAATCGATTCGTCATCATCGAAAGAGTGTCATAGGCTATTTTTTACCCGACCGCAGTCGGGTTTTAGTTTTTGAACTGATGTCTTGTAAATTAGTTTGTAGCAATGATTCCTGAATTTTAAATAAACGAGAAATGGAGGTCATTAACTAAATACTACGAAATACAAGAAACCACTACATAAACATTCTGAGAACCTGCAAGTGTGTGTGCGGTGTAGGATGGGTCACGCTTATTCTTAAATAGGGCTTTAAAATAACGGTTAAAAAACAAACGGACAATGCAAATTAATACGGCCTACATTTTTACACGACTGCCCAAAAAAAGGAGTATTTGTTTTTAGGATTCATGTATGTTTGTGTGTACGTTTGTATGTGTGTATGTTTGTATGTATGTATGTATGTTTGTATCTGAGTTTCTTTATTCCACCATAACTTTTGAATGCCTGTACAGATTTAGACGTATGGGGTATCGATAGAATCCTTACATCCCCCCGAGTAGTAAAAGCATTTTGTTTTAAATTCAGTATCGCGGCTGTATGGCTGCACTTACAAGAGTAAAAAAAATAAATAATTTTACAATATGGGTATCAAATTGAAGGCCTTGTTAAGCACATTCCGACAGTATATAATTTATTGGCATAAGATCATTTTTGGCAGGACAGGCGTGTTTTTTTTTAGATTTTAAGCTAGTTAATGCACTGCGTCCACACACTGCATGTGCCCTGCAGGGCCGGAGCCAATGATTCCATTGCCTTTCAGTCAAATTCGAGCCTAGGCTAGAATCCAGAAACGTCAAAGAACAAACAAATTACATCGGGAACTATGGGCAAGTATAAAGGATTGTAGACTCCCTCCCTTTCCCGGAGTTCAATCCGAGATACTCCCGAAAACTTCTGAACCTTAAACGGGACAGTCTTCGACAAGTGGTGGGAATTGTCACTGGTCATTGCCCTTATAGATTAGATATAGATTAGGTGACACAGACAGCCCCTTGTGCTGAGGATGCATGGGGGCAGAAGAAACGGCCACGCATGTTCTCCTGGGTGTAAAAGCGTGGCGCCACAAAGGGGACAGTTCCTGGGAACCACTTCAACCCTGAGGGTAGCCTGCGCCAGAATACGTGAGCTGCTTACCTTTCTGAGGGACATCGGGTGGCTGAACTAGTGGACGCTAGCGGATCACTTTACATTCAGAAATAAGAAATAGGATTGGACCCGACTAATAACTAATTAAATTAATTTCTAAATAAACATTTAAAAATACCACGAAGATTTCCTCGGACGGCCTGACAAACTCTGACAACAAAGGCCAGCACTACCTCATACAACAAGCACGCAGTAAAAATACTCGCAAGATGGAACAATGGAGTCATTGACCGCTCGGCCGATCTAACGCTACGCGGCGGTCAACGACCTCGTCACCGTACATTTTAAACATGATGTAATTAGCGTCTTTAGAGCTGTAGTTTCAAAGATCTCATTAAAAGTGGGCAGATTAATCACTAGCTTCTCGGGCGTAGAGCATGTAAACTAGGTGCAACGCACATAATCGGTCTGAGTCACAATCGGAGTGGCGTTTGTGCTAGGAGAGACAGTTATTATCACATTTGCGCTTGTCTGTGTATGTCTCTTTATTTTAGTTGTTGATGCACATGAAGCACGAAAGTGGGAACGTAGCTGGTGGGTGTGTTTGCCCGTAGTTGTATCTAATCCAGTTTTTGTTTACGCGATATTAGTGCCGTATCCCCCGTAGATCTATGTTAACAATATATAAGTTCAAAAACTAAAACCCGATTAAGGTAGGGTAAAAAATTGCCTATGACACTATACCTCCCATCTTTATACATGAAGACGAATTGATTGACACCTCGCTTGTCAAAATCGGACCAATAGGGGCGGCGCTATGCTATGCCTCGAAGTGCTAAAATTACGCGCTGGGTCTAAGAACACATCGTCTGTGTTTTGCCGAACTAGCGTCGTACTTTCAAAAACTTTACGTATGTAAAGTACGTATGTTAACTACGGAGTGACTGCTTACCTTAAACTCGTACATTAGAGCGTCTTTAACTTCGCAGATCTTGCTCCTTACGAAGTCCATGGTGGGAGGTTTCTTGCCCGCGTCCTTTATCGCCTTGTACCATTTTTGAAACTCGCCGTCCGTGAATTCCTGTAAAAGTTTTTTTTATACATCTAGCGACTCGCCCCTGCTTCGCACAGGTGTAATTTTGAAAAAAAATAGGTGAAAAATTTAGTTCCCGCACACTCGACCTTCACTCCGCTTCGGAGGACCGCCCCCCTCGCTACGTTCAGGTCTCGTATGCTCGTATTATCCATATCCATAATAACAAAAATCTCCAAAACGGCTAGACCGATTTTGATTGGACTTTCACTAGCAGATAGCTGATGTTATAAGGAGTAATTTAAGATACTTTTATTTTATAAAATAATTAAGGTTCCGCGCAAAATTAAACCCATGAATTTTGACTCGGGCAAAGCCGCGGGCACTGCCTAAATATAATCTACCGTGAAAAATAATTCAGCTGTAAGTGAAAACCGCATTAAAATCCTTTGCGGCGTTACAGACAGACGGCGGACAGCGACTTCGTTTTATAGTATGTAGTAGGCCATTAGACTCTTAGTTTTAAACTGGTAGTGCCCGCGGCTTTGCCCGCGTAATTTTTCATGATTTAAAGTAACCTATAATATGTTATTCTAGACTCAGGACTAGAAATACCTTTAAAGTACAATTGTACTTTAAAGGTAATTCTAGATACGATACAATTAAGATACAATGTACACCAGATTTTAAGTCAAACCCTAAGCTATCCAATAGTAAAACCGCATTTTAATCGGCAAGTAGTTATTAAGTGATGCGCGAACGTACAGACACATATTTTTTAAATTTTGTATTATTGTTTCAGTAGCTTATTTGAAGTCCCTCAGACTTTTTTTTTGCTCCGTATCTACTGGACCGATTAAGTTGAATATATATAATATATATTTAAGTTGAATATATATAACACACGAATGTGAACCAAACACGGACGTGTAACGTAAAAGTATAGATTAATTAATCAATAAGAATGAAAAAGTCTATACAAAGAAGATAATTAAAAAACATGGTCTAAGGTACTTAAAATAACCTACTGAACATGAATATAACAAATATAAAATTCGTGTCTGTCTGTCTGTTTGTTTGTCTGTATGTTTGTTCACGCATCACGTAAAACTACTGGACCGATTGCGATGCGGTTTCACTGTTGGATAGCTTGACTTAAAAACTGGGGTACTTGTTATCTCATTCCGATGAGCAGAAGCCGAACAATCGATATAAACTTTTTTATCAAATGTTGGTATATAGGTATTTCTTGGAATAGTACATAGAGTACTTTTAACCTTGAGAAATGACTACACGTGTGAAGCCGCGGGTACAACTAATTTTGATAAGAGAATGTTTAGAATGAAATTCTGTTAATCACGTTTTTGTCTTAATCACACAGAGATAGAGATCTCAAAAATATATATGTTAAGTTTCACATTTATCAGGTTTGTGGTTGACCCAGCATATTTATGGAAAAACCCTTAAATAGCAGAGCCTGGTTTTAATATTAAAGTCAACGTTAACGTTAGCGTTAGTAACTAGCTTACCCGCCCGCGACTTCGTCCGCGCAGACTACTGTTTATCGCGAAAAAGAGCATCTTATGTTCTTCTAGGATATTAAAAACCAATGCAAAAGTAGGTAACACCAATGCTCTTGATGTTTATTGACAGACCTGTTATTTCGTTTTCTTTTAGGGGGAGGAGCAAATTAGAAAATTTAAGTTTTTTTTTTAGCACAATGAATGTTCCATATCAAATGAAAGGTATTCTTGTGAGGGTCCCAAATATTTATAGTTATAGTTTCAAAGTTATTGAAGGAAATAGGTGAATGAAAAATTTACCATTCAAAATATCTATCTCCGAAGCTACAGAGCCTCAAATTTAAAATAGTATTATTTATAGATTACAGGAAAATCTATATGAAGTCTATGGTCTTAAAATAACGTGGTAAATCTCTCTATATTGCGAGATAATATTGTAAGGAATATCACGCCAAGAGGCGGAGCCTACCAGCTGGTGGTGAGATGGCATGACAAGACGGCGTGAGCAGCTGAGCAGACATTTCGTCGGCGAGTCGGCGGGAGCAGTGCGCCACTTTTTCGTCGGCAGTCGGAGGAGGCGGACGTCTCAACTGCGTTCCTTAAGTTCCCCCTTGTTTAATTTGTAAAAGTATTTCAAATGTAATAAGTTTACTTTGTGAAGTGTAATATACCTTTGTGTGTGTGATCGTGTATATAAAGGCTTTTATTTAACTTCACTTGTATGTATCTATGTATTTTGGCCTGGAATCTTGCAACTGAATACCGTTATTAGTTTGGTCAAAATTACTAAGTTTGTGTCGAAATCTGGAGTTTTGTGAACAAAATTAAAAAATGGAATAACTCCGAAAATATCAATAATCGCGTAACATACATGAGGGTTATTCGGGTGCCCCCGGGAGTGTTCTACCTGGGGACCTCCGCTTATCACTACATCGTACGGAACGCGAGTTCAACTCGCACTTGCCCTGTTTTTTTTCTTAATTTACCTGATTGCTGACAAACTCCAGCCTGAACACCCTGTCCTGCGTCCCGTGCCGCAGCTTCATCCCTTTGTTAGTCCTCGTGTTGCCCAGATTGTATACTTTCGCCGTTTCGTACACGTCTAAGATTTCTGCCACCTGCCAACAAAACATTTATTCCTTTAAAACAGTACCGTGACCGTGACATACCGAATGACAGACAACCCATGCCGGTGGACCTAGAGATATGATATTCCAGGTTCATCATAATAATACCTGTAGTTTTGTATGGATCTGTGTTGGGCCACCAAAGGTTCAGATGAAATAATATCGAATAGTGACTGAAAAGTTGAGAAGTAACAGGTTATCATGTTATGGGCTTGTTATGTCATGTAACGAAAAACCAAAAAAAGTGTGGATGGATTGTGTGAGCGATGACATGTGTGAGAAGGGGGGTGCATACTGAGATGACGGCTGATCGAGAGAAACGGAAGAAAGGTTCATGTTGTACCGACCCCACATAAAGTGGGATAAGGGGAGGGAGATGATTATTACAGTACCCTAGGGAATTTTTAGAACCCTTGGGTAATGGTGGCAGTGGTAAAGCCGCGGGGCACAGCTAGTAGTGTCATAGTTTAGACGACTAGTTGGTCTAGTGGCCGTTTGATTTAGTAGTTAGGGTTGCTACCCTAACTACTAAACCAAACAGTCGCGGGTTTGAATCCCACTGCAATCATTTGTGTGATGAGCAGAAATGTTTCTTTGTTATGTATGTGTATCCGTTGTCTAATGCCCATAATACAGGTTGTCCTAGTTTGAGACTCGGTCATTGGTGTGAATTGTCACGAATATATTTATTTATTTTATTTATAACTAGCTATACCCGCGGCTTTGCCTGCATGGTCATTTCATTTAAAAGTAGCCCATACGTGTTATTCCAGGACCAAAAGTACCTACGAGTATAAAGTACAATATACTTATGTACAATATATTTCTTCAAAATTCATTCCACCGTCGAATAGTTTTTATCGATTGCTCGGCATCTAATCATCGGATTAAGATACCAAGTACCCCAGTTTTTAAGTCAAACCCTAAGCTATGCAACAGTGACGCATCGCAATCGGTCCAGAAGTTTTTACGTAATGCGCGAACAAATATACAGACAAACAAACAGACAGACATTTTGTTATGAATGAGATAGCTTAATTAAGTGAATGGAGATAGCTTATACCATAGAATAAAACGTGGGATACTTTTTATCCCGGAAAATTGAAAGTTTCCACGGGAAATCTGGAAAATGTTGATTACTCGCTGTAAGTAACGGTTGCCATGGAAACGAAATAACAAGTCCGACAAAAAACCTTCAAAAGCATTGGTGCTATACGTACATTCATTGGTACAAACAAACAGACAAGATTTAAAAAAAATGTTCTATTCTTGTTCAGTAGCTTACTTTATGTACCCTAAACCATTTTTTTTAAATTATCTTCATTGTGCAGACTTAAATTCTTATTGATTTATTATATGTATAGATAGACAGATAGGTGATCCGGCAAAGAACCAAAGTTGTCGACTTAGCCCTTAGGATAAGTAAGCTGAAGTGGCAATAGGCTGGTCATAGCAGTCGAAGGACTGATAACCGTTGGGGTAGACGTGTTCTAGAGTAGAGACCGCGACTAGGTAAACGTAGTGTAGGGCGCCCTCCAGCTAGGTGGAGCGACGACATACGCAAAGTGTCTGGCAGCGGTGGAAGAGAGGAGCCGAAGATCGGGCTCAGTGGCGTGCTTTGGGAGAGGCCTATGTCCAGCAGTGGACCGACACGGGCTGATGATGATGATGATGAGATAGATACCACATTCGCAAAACACAACAATATTATGATACCACAAGCAAAGTACAGTCCTAAATTTAATGTATACCTTTTTAACCAACGAACTTGAAAGAGAGGGATGTTATAAGTTTAGGATGTGTATGTTTGTATGTCATGTACACATGACATACAGTGTATGCTTAAGACATACATATGTCTTAAAGCATACACTCAAAGTTATGGCAGAACGAGGCGAGATGAGGCTGCAGTCTTCAGTAGATATGTCGAGTTACAGCTTGCATATTATAATAAACAGATCTCCAAGTCAATGCGACACGATTTGCGTTCCTATAATACTACTTGTATTAAGAACGCAATAGAGCGGAACAAGGGCTCCAAAGTGTTTGCAAGAGATCTGCCTATTGGGCAAAGCCTGTTGACGAAGCTGAAAACCGACAGTGGCGGCATCGTTTCGTCGAAGCCAGAGATATTGAGTGAGCTCGACAAGTTCTATGGACAATTATACACCTCATCGCGTAGTCCTCCTAGCAGGACTAGCGATGCAAGAGCCCGTTTGACCCGACATTATACCGAAGATATCCCGGACGTCAGCCTATACGAGATCAGAATGGCTCTCAAACAGCTTAAGAGCAAGAAGGCACCAGGGGAGGACGGAATAACGACAGAACTACTGAAAGCGGGTGGAACACCGTTACCTAAAGTCCTTCAGAAGCTGTTTAACTCCGTCATCCTTGAGGGTACTACTCCAGAGGCGTGGCAAAGGAGCGTAGTGGTTTTGTTCTTTAAGAAAGGTGATAAAACCCTCTTGAAGAATTATAGGCCCATTTCGCTGCTGAGCCACGTGTATAAGCTGTTTTCGAGAGTAGTTACAAACCGTCTCGCTCGTAGGTTTGACGACTTTCAGCCTCCGGAACAAGCTGGATTCCGGAAAGGCTTTAGCACCGTAGACCACATCCATACGCTCCGGCAGATTATACAGAAGACCGAAGAGTGATTATACTCTTCGGTCTTCTATGTCTAGCGTTTGTAGATTACGAGAAAGTGTGGATGGTCATAGAAGTCATGTCATAACATGACTTTTAATTGTGAAAACAATTGTGAGTGTAATTAATGTAATTAATTAATGTAACACAGTTGAAATGTTTAATTTCAGTGTTATATTGTAGAAATATATAGATATAAATGATTAAGAATAAATTGTTTATTTTTTCGTTCCTCTTACCGCGATAATTTGCTCACCAAAAGTGTACCCGTCTGATCTCGTCCGAACCTCCGGGCAATGGGGACAACGGGAATAAATTTACAGACTTCTCTATTTCTTCATTAATGGGGACGGTTAATGGGGACAACGGGAACTATTTTAACATTTTTATTCAATTCCCACTGTCCCCATTGATGGGGAAAGGGTAATGGGGATTTTTTTAAGTGAACCGATGCTTTTCAGATGGATTTTGAGATAATGTTGGTCAAACTTTGTAAATTGAATAGGAAAAGCTGCGAAAACGAGAAAAAGTTAATAGTCCATATTTTTTTATGTTGCTGATTAATTTTGATGTTATCCGGTACTTTTTAGTTGGATTTTGAGAAAGTTTTGGTCAAACTAAGTAAACCCAGTGTTATTTATTACATAAATATGAGTGCAGTAACCAATGTTATCAAGAACATTTTAATGTAGAAAAATTTGTATGTTTTAATGTAGTAATTATTAATTACTATGCAGCACTAAGGGAGGTTTTTTTTTAAATTCCATGCCTAATGTTGTATGGCAGTATTATGGCAAGGAACGCGGGATTCAGCTAGTATCTGATATTACTCTACCTGAATGAACCACACATCCGTACTTATATTATAAAAGAGAAGAGAGCCTATTAGTCATGAAAAGTCACGACTAATCGGCTTAATCTTGATGAATACTCGTATCGGCAGATAGTTAGAAAATTGTATAGCGATAAAGTCCGCGCGGCCGGAGTCGCGGGAAAAATCATGCATAAAGCAAAAGAGAATATGAGACGCTCTATTGCCGTTTCATTCGCTCACATGCGGAAACAAATGAAGCTATCCCTTTCATAAAGGTGATCGGGAAACCACCTACAAAGCTTATAACAAGAGATACAAACTCACCCTGTATACGGGATTCCCGTTGTTGTTTCCGATGCCGATGCGGACGAAGCACCCTGTGACTACTCGAGCGAAGAACGGCAGATGTACCAGGCGTTCTAATTTGAACCTGCAAAAGACGATGCAACAGATCAATAGAAAAACAAGACATACGTTCAAAAAAATAAAACCTGACTGCGGTCGGGTAAAAAATAGCCTATGACACTCTATAAATGAAGACGAATCGATTGACTGATTACCTCGCTTGTCAAAATCGAACCAATAAGGGGCGACACTGGTAGCGATTCGGAGATCCCCTAAACTAAATTTAACTTCTTCAAATGTAAACCTTGTTGGCTTCGTAACAAAGTATTTTTCATCCCATCTATTCGAAAAGGACGACTTGGTTCGCCTTTAAGTGCAAAAGTGGTGTTTTCTATAAGAAACTTTTAGCGGGCAGTAACGAGTTTTTAATCTTTATAAGTGCGCCGCAATTATCTTTGCCGCGCACTTTTTGAATTTTCATAATTGCGAAAAATGTCTCAAATGTAAATATAAGTTTTTAGTTGTTTTATTATTAGATACTATTTAATTTCAATTTAGTTGTTAGTCTATGTTTTATTAAATAATAATATTACAATAATAAATATGAGTTTAATTACAATTACAAAAACTATTTGAAGGCTGAACGAAGTTTGATGATACTTTTAGCTTTTGGTTCTACACAGGATTCTTATTTCCCAGAAAATGACAAAGCGAGTAAAGCCGCGGGCACGGCTAGTGTAAAAATATGTGTGTGACTCACCTACTCAACCTAAGTTTGTTGATTTGATCTTTAGAGTCTGCATATCTCACTTCCACCTCTTCTCGCTTCTTCACCTCTTCTTCTCCACCAGAAGAAGAAGAACTCGACGAGCTCCGACGACCTGAAGTAATAACGTTTTTTTATTATTATTTTTTGATATTTATAATAAAAAAAATATAATAAATTTTGGACCCCATTTCTCACCTCCACCGATTTAGCGAATCTACGAAGTTTAAAATTATATTCTTACTGAACACTTATCTTCCAAATTACAAGTAAATCGGATTAAGGGTATGAAAGTTATCGTCGAAAAATAAAACAAATTAAAAAAGGTCCGATTCGACAAGTGGATTTGGAGAGCGCGCTTCTCGGTCAACAATACTCACCTTGCGACTTATTGTCGTCGGAGTCCGACCCGGAGTCGTCGGAGTATATGTCTGAAGCTTTCAGTTTGACGCTCTGTTTGCTCGTCCCGCCTATCATGTCTTCGTCGGCATCCTGAAATGAGTTTTTCTTTTAATTAATAAGAAAAAAAAAAGAAGATTTTATACAAATAAGTTAAAACAGTAATTATTATGCTAAGCTAAACCCCTAGCTAAATAATAAGAAAACTAGTCTATCAAGACGCTACCAGTGGGTTATAATATAACTTTTTTTTCCCCATAGAAGCACCGGGTTGGCTCCGTTACAAGAGTTTTCGCCATTTATTATCTATGGTGGCGTGTGTAAGACGAATTCGCAGTGGACTGGATTTTGGCGCCATAATTTACTTTACATAAGTACCTTACCAA
Source organism: Alsophila aescularia (assembly GCA_946251855.1). Lineage (NCBI taxonomy): Eukaryota > Metazoa > Arthropoda > Insecta > Lepidoptera > Geometridae > Alsophila > Alsophila aescularia. Next base: position 55,606,389 of record OX276373.1, read on the forward strand.
TTTAATGTGTTATTGTTGATCAAAAGTTTTATCCTGATTAAAAATGTCCGACAGCAGTGTTAGTGAAGAGAATTTGACTCAAACTGACATCACGGAAACAGCAACGAACATGACGAACGAACTTATATTAGCAAAATGAAGAAAATGTTACGACTTTATTTTTTCCATTTAAAGTAAGTTCCAATTGCATGAGTGTAGATAAGGTAGTGTAAACGGCACATACAGAAGTCGCAGCCAATCTATGTTTGTGAAGTTAGGCTCTGTGAACGATTGCGCAGGTACTGCTGTGGGGATAAAACAGCATAAAGTAAGAGCGAGATAGAATATGCGAAAAACGTAAGTGAGTGAGCGAGGCAGTTATACAATGCTTTCTTCAACTTCAACATTGGGATTGCGCCTGAAAAATAGCAGTTTGCGCAGCGACTAGCAGACAACTTCCGAGACACGTACTTCCGCTGCGACTACTGTACATACAAGTGAAGTTAAATAAAAACTTAAAAAAAACTACGTGTTCAGAACCTCGATTATAAAGACGAATAACAAAGTATAGTATAGTTACGTCATCGTCATCCTTATCCTTGTTCTTCTCCTCCTCCTGCCGCTTGCGCTGCTTGTGTTCCGTGCGCGTGGCGCGCGCGTCGCGCTGCGCCCGCAGCAGCGCCATGGCGTTCTGCCGGCGGTCGTCCACGTTCCGCTTGCGCTCCGTCTTGGAGCCGAACGTGGGCGACGACGCGCGGTCCGCTTCTGCAGTGGTGGACCAATATTTGTTTATTGCCGTTTTAGATAGATAGAAAGATATAAAGATAGATAGATAGAAAGATAGATAGAAGGATACATAGAAAGATAGATAGAAAGATAGATAGAAAGATAGATAGAAAGATAGATAGAAAGATAGATAGAAAGATAGATAGAAAGATAGATAGAAATATAGATAGAAAGATAGAAAGATAGATAGAAAGATAGATAGAAAGATAGATAGAAATATAGATAGAAAGATAGATAGAAAGATAGATAGAAAGATAGATAGAAAGATAGAAAGATAGACAGAAAGATAGACAGAAAGATAGACAGAAAGATAGATAGAAAGATAGATAAAAAGATAGATAGAAAGATAGATAGATAGATAGAAAGAAAGATAGATAGAAAGAAAGATAGTTTTTGATGTGTAATATCTTTCCGCTCGCTTTTCTGCAATCTATGGGAGTGATTTCGTGAAAAGTACGTTTCGCTCTGATCGCCATATTCAAATTTTCTCAAGTTTTTTGTCAATTACAGCTCTATTACTAATTGTGGGTTCATGAAAACTTATTTAGCGGAAATAAATATGTTGTGTCACAACATATTTATTTATATTGCATAATCAAAATAGAGAAAATAAAAGTAATAATAGATTACTGCATCGAGCGGAAAGTGACTTATTGCTGCACCGAGTGTTAGATTGGAGCGCGAGCTTTAGCGAGGGCTCTGAAAACTCGAGTGCAGCAAGGAGTCACTTGAGTGAGTCTCAGTAATCTGCTTTTTTTCCACTACCAAGTAATATCACAATTGTTTACCTAAAATGTAAACAGTACAATTTTCAGTCTTTTAAATTCAGCAAACACCGTCGCGCTCATATTTAAAAAAAAACAACTTTTTTTTAAATCTCTATTGGACGAATGCATTCATTCACTAAGAAACTAATAAATCGTTTTCTGTAGTCTACGTTATTCGCTTAAATTATAAAAAAAACTGTACAGTAATGGATTTCAGTACTTACTGTCTGCATTGTTTTTACTGTAAGCTGTTTTCTGCTTACGTTTTAGGTTAACTATTGTGATATTACTGTGTACTTACTGGGAAGAAAAACTATTAACTGGAAGATGATGTTTTTTTCTTCCTACTAGGTTCACCTAGATCTACTGTGATGTTTTAATGCGGTATATTGCTAATTTTAATTTAGAAACAAACACATTGAGGGTTTGAGTCCCAACAATTTAGATAATGGATTGTCTTAGAGATTTAGATATAGTTTTTAGAGGTTTGTGGGATATCGTATCAATATGTACGGGACATTATTTTAATGTTAGTAGTAAGCTGTTTATTTTTTAAAATGTTTAATTAATAAATAATAACAATAACACATCAGAATGTCATTATTTTAAAAGCTCGCGTTCTTTCTGCGGCCGTCTACGTTGCATTTGCGTTCTATTTTGCAATCGAATATATTGATGGATTCTATGATGAGGCGCTGTTAGTCTGTCATATGGTTTTAAAGGTAGCGATATCGTTTTTGAGGTAGTAATATCGTTTTACAGATTGTGATATTGTTTTAGAGGTTTGAGGGCCATGGTATGTATGGGACATGATTTATTTTAAAGGAAAGGGGACATTATTATAAACAATAGCGTGTTGTCTGCGGTAGTCCACGTTGCGTTTGGTTTCTGTTTTGGAACTGAGTGAGGGTTCTGTAGTAGTTGAGGAATTTGGATGAGGATTTATTTATTTGTTGGATAGGATGTAGTTTTAGAGATTGTGATATCGTTTCAGAGGTTCGGATATCGTTTTAGAGGTGGGACATTGTATCAAAATGTATGGGACATTATTTCAAAGGTTTGTGGAATATAAGCATTCTGTCTGCGTTTGTCCATGTTGCGTTTGCATACCGTTTCCGACTGGAGATGACGCGGAGTCTTTTCTGTTGTAGTGGAGGCAAAGTTGCTTGAGGTTCTATTTGTTTCTTGAATTAATGGGACATTTTACAGGCACGATTATAGATATAGAGGCCGGAATATACTTTTAAAGGTTTGTGGGACATCGTTTGAACGGTTTATGGGACATTATTTTTTGGATGCGGTTGTCTAAATTACATTAGCGTTCTGTAGAACTGAATTAGGGTAATACCGGGTGGTCCGCTTCTGTAGTGCTTGAGGTTTATATATTTTTTTTCGTGTCTTAATTTGTGCTATTTTATTATTTGTGTTCAGAAAACAGTTAACATATCTTAAACTATTATCTAGAAATCGGATATCATTTTTTAGGTTTGTGGGATATTGTTTTGGAGGTCTGTGGGATATGTTTAAGGTTACCGAGATTTTAGGTGGCGACTTCATTCTAGAAGTCAGTATATCATTTAAGAGGTTTGTAGGAAATTATAATAGAGGCCGGGAAATAATTCTAGATGTTGGGATATCATTAAGTCGGTGGGACATTAATTTTACGCTTTGTGGGATATTATTTTAGAAGTCTGTGGAACATTATGTTAAAAGTTTGTGGGACATCATTTTAAAAGTTGGTTAATCATTTAGTGACATAATTTCAACGCCTCAGTGGCATTTTTTTTAAAGATTATTGGACATCATTTTAGAGGTTTGTTGGATAAATTTCAAGATTGTAAAACGGACTTTCTCGATGGAACATCTAACCTGCATCTTTGGAGTCATCGAGGATTTCTCCAGGACTCGGCGGTGTGCTTTCTTTCTGCTTCTCGGGCTCTTTGGGCGGCTCCGGTACAGCTTCTGTGGAAAGGTCAGTCCGTCAGTGACTCCGCCTCCCTCTGGATGTGGGTTGGCCCAGACGGATACGCGCAGGAGCATCAACCCCTGGCACTTGCAGGGCCCTGGCGAGCGGGAGCTCTACCTGTGGATCTCTGCGTGGGACTGTTCGTTTTTTGGGTTGTTCTCTGATCTTCCCGTCCTCAATCTTGGGAGGATGTGCCTGGACAGAGATCGTCTTTGGGGTGCATCAGACGGGCCCCAAACTCCTCCAATGATTCAATACTCATCTCGAGTTATTACGTCGTTTCTGAAGTATCTGCCGCCGGCTCCAGGGCAGACACGCACAGCCATTTTGCACAGTATGCATTCTGGTCTTGTTTGCTTTGGAGCACAGCAATGCCATGCCAGCGCTGCGTATGTAAGGCGTGTTGTAGCCGCAGTGATGGCAGTGCGTTGTCCGCTGACAAGAAGAGACAATTCTCTAGCCAATCAGGAAAACGTGTGGAAAGGTGATTTTTATGTTATGTATGTATGTAATGAGGATAGTGCAGAATCTAGTGACAGTTTGTCAGGCCGCCCGAGAGCCTCTCGCTTAAAGACTGCCACAATAGTAAAATAACGTGATTCGTGACGAATTTTACCTAACTATTCGCACTATAGAGGCCGGCGAGGCGCCACGTACCGCAGTACAGTAAGTATGAGACATACCCTGTTGGTCACGCTCTCGCTCCTTCTCTCTCTCCCGCTCGCGCAGCCTCTCTTGCTCACGCTCGGCGCCGCGCTGGCGGCGGCGGCGGCGCTGGTCTCGACGTCGCGCTATAGACGCGGGCGAGGCACTACGTTCCGCGGCGGAACGTTTAGCCAGGCGTAGTTTACGCTCTATCTCCCATCTACAAGAGGGAACAGTAAATCTTTATTTCGTACAATACATAAATATATTCAATTACGTTTGAAAGTCTTACAATATACTTAAGTACCAGTTCTTATCCACCGTCCACCTCCTGAGACCACCTGGGTGAACCGTGGAAAGTTTTTACGTTGTATCCGCCAAACATTATGCCCGCTGGACGATTAACCGCCAAACATTATACTCGCAGGGCGATTAGCCGCCAAACATTATACTCGCTGGATGATTAGCCGCCAAAGATTATACCCGTTGGGCGATTATCAGCCAATGATATGGCTAGGCGATTATCTGTTAAAGATTATACCCGCTGGGCGATTATCCGCCAATGATATGGCTAGGCGATTATCTGTTAAAGATAATACCCACTGGGCGATTATCAGCCAATGATATGCCTAGGCGATTATCTGTTAAAGCTTATACCTGCTGGGCGATTATCCGCCAATGATATGGCTAGGCGATTATCTGTTAAAGATTATACCCGCTGGGCGATTATCCGCCAATGATATGGCTAGGCGATTATCTGTTAAAGATTACATCCGCTGGGCGATTATCCGCCAAACATTATACCCGCGGGACGATTAGCCTACAGAGATTATACCCGTTAAGCGATTATCCACCAATGATATGGCTAGGCGATTATCTGTTAAAGATTACATCCGCTGGGCGATTATCCGCCAAACATTATACCCGCGGGACGATTAGCCTACAGAGATTATACCCGTTAAGCGATTATCCACCAATGATATGGCTAGGCGATTATCTGTTAAAGATTACATCCGCTGGGCGATTATCCGCCAAACATTATACCCGCGGGACGATTAGCCTACAGAGATTATACCCGTTAAGCGATTATCCACCAGTGAAATGGCTAGGCGATTATCTATTAAAGGTTATACCGGTGATTGGCCAATACCAATCGAGAAAGGGCTGACAAACTGTAACTTCATTTATGTCAACATTGTTATTGCTCCTGAATAGCTTACCCTTGCATCGATCACATCCGTCTAGCGAATGATTACTGTCACAATGATTCCAGACCGTCTTATAATAAAGCAACTTCAAGTCTTTACATTGACGACAAATAAAAAAACTGGTCTGGAGGACTTCAATCATCATACTAAGAGGTTAATTAGACTATATATTTAATAGAAGCCGAGCTATCTTCAATTTGAGCTTTATCTCTGAACTCATTTGTTGCGTTCACGTAAATAGTATAGTAGGCGCAGCGAAAGTATGTGTCTCGGAAGTTGTCAGCTATTCGCTGCGCAAACTGCTATTTTTCAGGCACAATCCGAATGTTGAAGGTGAAAACAGCATTGTATAACCGCCTCGCTATCTCGCTTACGTTTTTCGCATATTCTATCTCGCTTTTACTTTATGCTATTGTATCCCTACAGCAGTACCTGCGCAATCGTTACAGAGCCTAACTTGGTGCTGGTGGTCTTCCTATGAATAAATAAATAAACAAATTTCTCCCTCACCTGGTTTTCATCAAATCTCTGCGTTCTATGCGCTTGAAGATCTCTTGTTCCCTTTCCTTCTCACTCATGGCGGCCAGTCGCGCTCTGTCCTCTTCATCCCCCATCAAGTTTTCATCGTAGCTAAAACATAGACAAAACAAATTAGCTTAAAAACCATAATCACATCATAAATTAACTTAAAAATCACATAACTCACATACCCCTGACATCAAATTTTGAACAAATAGTTTATTTATTGTGACTTAAAATAGTTAGACAAATACAAACCATAAAGGGGGTATGTGCGTTATATGACATCAAATTTTGAACAAATTGTTTATTTATTGTGACTTAAAATAGTTAGACAAATACAAACCATAAAGGGGGTATGTGAGTTATATGACATCAAATTTTGAACAAATTGTTTATTTATTGTGACTTAAAATAGTTAGACAAAAACAAACCATAAAGGGGGTATGTGAGTTATGTGACATTGACCTAAATAGACCTAAAATAGACATATACACTAGCAGACTTTTTTGTGGGAAATTATGAGTACTATAAACATGTAGTACATTGTTTTATGTATCATCAATAGTTTTCGCAGCGCACAACATAACTTATATTGCAAATGTTGGGTTACATTATTGCAGTTTTTGTATCATCTCTATATAAAAAAAAATATACAGCCCATGTTACTCACTGATAATATAGCTTTCCATGGGTGAAATAATTTTTTAAATGGATTAATATTTTTTTTTGAGTTTTTCCATTGCAAACAAATATACAAAAAAAAACAAATCTTTTCGTTTTATAATATTAGTGTAGATTTCTTACCCGTCATCAAATTCTTCTTCCGAATCAATGGAGTCATTATCCGAAGAATGGGATGACACCTCTCCTGCGAAGTAAATATGACAAACAGAAATAAGTCAGTTTAACTATAGACTTAGCATGTTTCAACCACATTGTCACTATCATCATCAGCCTTCTTGTCCACTGCTGGACGTAGGCCTCTCCTAATGCACGCCACCGAGCTTAATCTTCAGCTCTCTTCATCCAATTTCTGCAAGCCGCATGTCAAAGGTTGTCACTCCACCTGGCTACAGGACATCCTATTCTACTCACTATAGTCACTCAGTTCCCATTTTAACTTTGTGTTTGTCAAGCTAGGATATCGTTCTAGATGTTGAGATATCGTCTTAGGGTATAATTTAAGAGGTTTGAAAGATATTATTTTAGAGGTTTGTTGAATATTATTTTGGAGGTTAGTGGGATATTATTTTGGAGGTCTGTGGGATATTTGTAATAATAGTGTCACACTATTAAAAACTAACTATTGAAAATGCTACTTAGCATTAAATCCTCCTTGTAAATTGTATATCCACGCCAATATTAAAAGTGAAAACGATTGTTGGTTTGTTTGGAAGTTTTAACGCGATAATGGCTGGACAAATTTTGATGAAATTTGTAATGGAGATAGGTTACACCCAATAATAAAACAGGTTACTTTTATCCCGGAAAATTGTAAGTTTCCACGGGAAAACTGGAAAATGTTGATTACTCGCTGTAAGGAACGGTTGCCATGGAAACAAAATAACAAGTCTGTCAAAAAACATCACATTGGTTCTACACCTACTTTTGCATTGGTTTTTAATATCTTTGAAGAACATAAAATGCTTTTTTTCACGATAAACTGTAGTCCTCGCGGACGAAGTTGTGGGCGAAAACATTAAGATTAAAAAAGATAAATTAGGTATTAAAGAATAAATTAGGTACTTTTCCTCGAGACTTAGTTATACTACATTTATCACTATAAAAAGTATCCTATATCCTTCCCCAGGGTTCAAACTATCACCATACCAAATATCATCAAGATTGGTACAGCCCTAATGAGATCTATACAAACAAACAGTTACCTTCTTCAGGTTCACTATAAGTGTCCTTCTTTTTTGAACCAGAACTGTCTGTACTTTTGCGAGGCTCTGGCTTCTTGGCTTCTTTGTGTTTTTCTGCATCGGACTGGTCGGTGGAGGCCTTCCGGCTTTGAGGCTTTTTGGAGCCTTCGCTTGCATCGCTCTCCGAGTCTGACGACGATGATGACGATTTCGCTGAAATTGATTTAAAAATAAAATAAAACGTGGTCTCTTACACAAGAATCCACCTGGGGAAGTACCACACCTTTGTTACATATTCAACCGCTAAGCAGTAGTGTGTAAGCATTTGTGTTTCGGTTTGATGGACAATGTTTCCAGCAAAATTACTGGGCAATGAGACTTAATAACCAGTGTAACAGGGTGACGAGCGCAGTGCAGTGACGTGCAAGATTTCGCAATCAAAGTTCTGAGCGACTGCTATGGGCAGGCGTGACGCTTACCATCAGGCAAGCGACCTGCTCGACTCGTCACTCGAAGGAATAAAAAAAGCTTTGCATAAAAGCTTGCAAAGTAGATCTCTTGCGAGTGGTCTAATCTTGATGCATTTTTTTGTGTTAGATGTTCAGGCTGGTTTTTAGGTATATCAATTTGGTCTCTACAGTAGACCTTTTCATTGGCCGATATACGCATGCGTGAAATAAAGGTATATTACATTAATTTGGTGAAGGGACGTTAACCAGTTTATCTACATTACAAAAAAATATGAAATTATGCGATTATCCTATTCTCCTATTCGTAAATGCAGTAGTTTTTTTGGAAACTCCCACATTTGTTTAAAGATTTGAATTCGGGGGCACGAAATCGGAAATGAAAGGGTAATTTCACTTTTTACCCAAGTAAGGCGAAGCAATGGTATTGTTACGAGCTGGGGGTCCGGATAAAATTAATGTACGCCAATTACACCAAAAATTAACACCTTTATTCGAAGAACCACAAAAAGAAATTAAACTGACAAGTAACACTCAAACACTCTTTAACTTGACTGTACACACTAATCAATTATCACTGAATACTCGCTTCGAATCACTATGATCGTTTCGTTCCGAATGCCAACTCAAAACTGTCCCAGGCAGCCGATGCGCGCTCTATTTATACCGCGACGGACGTTTCCAGAAGGTACTCGTATGTACTAGCGGTAGTCGGTAGGTATTTGAACTTTCAAGGTCGGCGGCGCCTTTGATGTCGCGCCACGCCTGTAGGTACCTAAGGCCGGTGGCGCCTTTGAAGTTGCCGCGCCGCGCCCGTATGTACCTACCTACCGCTCGCTCTGGAAACGCTAGCTCTGGCGCGCTAGGTACCTACGCGCAACTTGTGTGTTCCAGAATGTTCCTTTAAATGTAGGTATTGCATCAACCAACCGAAACTCCTCGAACATTTTAGTAGCTACTGTTTTTCTAAGAATCGACCGGCGTAACAGTATCATATGTACGAGTAAGTATGTATGTGGATGTTCCACCATAGCTTCGCCCCTATTGGTCCGATTTTGACAAGCGAGGTATCAATCGATTTGTCTTCATCGCAAGAGTGTCATCGGCAATTTTTTACAAGACTGTAGTCGGGTTTTAGTTTTTCAACTTACGTTTTGTTACTGTAAAAAAATAATTAATACCTCAAGCACAGCCCATACTTGATAACAAACAATTAATTGTCCTAAACAATGCAGCTTGTAAATATATGTGTATACCTCTATTCTGAATATTAAACCATAACACCCTTCATTCCTGGAGTTTTTTTTTATTTTATTTAGCCATCGTTGTTGCACTGCAAGACAAAGGCCTCCCCATCTCGTTCAAATTATTTTTTGTGTGTAAACTAGTGATGAAACGGATAGCTTTTTAGCCGGATACCGAATACCGGATATCTGGCCAACTCTGGAGCCGGATAGCCGGATGTCCGGCCGCCAGATGTCCAGCCGAACATTGCCAATTGGCGCATCGTAACGAGCAAGCTCGCGTAGGTGGCGCCGCATGAACGATCGAGCGGGCTCGGATAAATTCAGGTCTTTAGTTCGTTCATGAGTGAAGTTAGCAAGAGTTTCATGGACTTGTTGAATTGATTGCAAGCATGTTCAGTTGATTTTGTTATTGCTATTGTAGTTTGAGGTTATTATAATTATGATTTTTGTAATTCTAAAAGATTTTACACAATTTGCCCCTAGTACGATTACTATATTTTTGATGAAAAATGAAATCTGGTGATTACATTTTGTTATGTTTCTAAATATGACATTTTATCTCGGCCATATTCGATTACAAATCTGCCAGGCGTCCCGCGGCAGCCCATTAGTTTTTAAATTATTTTATTCGTAATTTTTCTTCTTAGCTACAACTTTATGCACTGAAACGTTGGAAACTGAGTTGTGAAGCAAGCATATAAACAAACCACTCACAATTATTTTTCTTATTGTCATCATCGTCCCAATCCGATTCACTATCAGAAGATTTGCCCTTGGACTTTGACGGTGGTGGGGAGTCGCCAGATTTCTTCTTTTTCTTTGCAAGGTTGAGGAATTGCTGTAAAAATATATAGAAAACTTAGTTTTAGTCATTAGATGGCAAGCACCTTATGTCCTAAAACCATCCAACCAGACCACAGAACACAGCCACACAGAACCAGATGATCGGCAAAGCGCCACCTTTATATGGTAGAAATACCTCACACAAGAATGAAGCATTACGCTTCTTCATTTATTATAAGAACTGCAAAGGAATGGAATGCCCTGCCCTCGTCAGTGTATCCGGTAAACTATAATCCAGGTGTGTTCAAGTCAAGAGTTAATAGGTACCTATTAGGCAAGCGTGTTACACCTTCAACCACATCGCTTTCCATCAGGTGAGATTGTAGGCAAAGAATAGTAAAAAAAAACAATATTTAATATTTTACAATAATAATTGACTAAAACCTATGCTCAGGAGAGTTGTGTGACTTTATGAAAGCAACTTCAATTGTATTAGTTTTACAATTATCTTCAACTTTATATTTTTTTTTATTTCAATATCCCACTAAGCTATCGAACAGTGAAAACCGCATCGCAATCGGCAAAGCCCCCCCAATTCAGAACCTATAGATAACACAGTTGTCGATATGGTATTTTTTATTATATGTGGATTCGGTTTCAAATCGTCAATTCAATACATTTTTCATTCACTATATTGAATCAAATCAATTTGGTTCGTTATCGTAGGGTTCTGAATCGGGGGGAAGTAGTTTTTATGTAATGTGCAAACAAACAAAACAACATTATTTAAAAAAATATTATAATCTTGTTCAGTATTAAAAAAAAAGGTTGTACCTACTTACATAGGCATGTTAAGTACCCTAGACATATGTTTTTAAATTATATATTTTACTCGGTTTTTTTTTACTTACTGCTTTATTATACATATAGATTATATTGCGGGCCTATAGAAAAAAAGGCATGGCTAATTAAAGAAAAACTTTAAGAGAAAAGGAATAAGGTAGAGTTTCTTCCAATCATAGAACTGGCCATACGGATATATAAAAATAGCCAGCAAAATAACTTCTTTTTTTCTCTAGCTCCAAAACATGAGCTAGAATTATCAATCTATATTACTTTGTTTTGTGATGTCAGTGTATGCAGATTTGGCGCCAGCCTGCCATGACGTCACATCATGGAAAGTAAACATGTGTCATTTTAAAAATATTTTTTTACGTCCTTACGAAAAAAAACCTTTTTGTTTTTGCATTTTCACTTTTTACATTACTATTTATTTTTTTATTGCTTTGTCATAGGTTTTTGAGGTACACAGAAAGTTTCAGCCGGATAGCTAATCGGGAAGTGCTCAAAATTTGAATTGCAAGATTCCAGGACAGACAAAATTCACAGTTGCATAGATATATAGATACATACATACAAGTGAAGTTATATACAAGCTATTAAAAAAATACAATAGACGCAGGTTTCTGTGAAGGTATGTTTGTCATTATCTAGGACATATTTATCCAGAGGCCAACTCCCAGGGATGCTTTGTGCAACTCTGCATACACTGGCAACGTTCTCAGCTGGAATGACAAGGTTGTCAGCGAAACGCAAGGTTGAAATACCCATTATTATATTTTTGCATTATTTTCTTTGTTTGTCAATGAGGCCTCTTGTGTCAGTTTGTCATGCCGACCAAGCGTCTAACCACTTAACAAATGCTATTAATCAATAACAGTCAGGACGAACAACTTAACATGCCCTGTAAAGCACAGAGCGATGGAAAACCACACATAACATGGAAGAGTCATTGGTGTGGGGCCTAGGACCGAAAAATACAACAACATGACTGCATACAAAATTAGCTGACCCCCGGAAAAATAGTCTCACTAGTATCATAAAGGTGATAGTTTGTATGGATGTGTACGTTTAATACTTCTTTAGGCTAAAACTGCTGTACGGATTTGGATGAAATTTGTTATACCCTGAATTAACACATAGGCTACAACTTATTCCGGAAAAATGCACGATACTTGAGGGACGCAGGTGAAATCACAGCACAGCTATTATTTATACAAATTTGAAGTATTTACATTAACTTGAATAATGTAAAATAGAAAATTTTGTAAGGAGCTTTATATATGTATATATAGGAGAATTATATATTTTCGAAATAGTCTTTTAAAGATCTTTATTTTGACACCCTATAGCTATTTTTTTGATCCGTAGGAAATAAAATATAAGGTGCCATATTAGTTTTCTTAACACTTCATATACCTTATAGCACTCTCTTGATTAAGACGAATCGAATGATATCTCATGTATCAAAATCCATCAAGCCGTTTAGGCTGTAGGACATGCCTAAGAAACATACAAACAAACATACATACAACCCAAACACATGACCCTCCGTGCAGTCGGGTAAAAAGGGAAAGTAACTCGGTATGTTATCTTTTTACAATTAACCGGCTGAAGCAATATTGATGGTATTTGGTACGGAGACAGTTTGAACCCTTGGGAAGGATACAGGATACTTTTTATCACAATAAACTGTAGCCTGTGCAGATGAAGTTGTGGGCTCAAGCTAGTAAATAATAAATATTAACATGTCGGCTATTGGTATCCCGTATAGAATATTTGAGAAAAATGTAAAAAAAAATTTTTTTTTCTATTTTTTGGTTCATTTACCTTCCTCAAATACAGATTTTGTGTTTGGCAATTCTTTAAATCATTCTTTATTTAAAAAAATAGCCCAAGTACTCCAAAAACGCACTCGTCAGTTTATGGACAATTCACACCAATTTCCTAGCCATAAACTAGGATACCCTGTGCTATAGCTACTACACAATGGATAATCATACATTATTATACAAATATTTACATCCATGACTCAGATAGTTTCTAATTTGGTATATATAGATGAAAATTTCTTACGTTCCTATAGTTGCTATGACAGCATCTATGTGTGTCGGTTAGGTGCACTCTGAGTTGAAACACTGTAGTTGGATTTAAGAATTCCATACCTTTATTAAGTTTATTGTAAACTGCAAGTCCAGTGCAAGTCCTCAGGGTATTAACAGGCTGTGTTATAAGTAAAATTTAAAAATAAATCTTTAGTAGGAGCTAGAAGCTGCCCTACAAACACAGCTACTATATGGAAGCTGTTAAAATAACTGCATTAGAAATATCTTTTTAGTGTTGTAAGTCAGGATACGATAATTATATAATCTTCTACAAAATTTCCCAGTGCCAATGTACATTTGGAAAGTGATTATTGACACCAATTTGCTTTTTATGTGAGTGTGAGTGTTGTAGAGCATGTTACATTTGCATTAATCAAGGGTTAAAACTGCGAAACGTTGATTGTTAACAAGAATTAGGACGTTACATTTAAATAGAGCTCCTTTTTTACATGAGTCATGCTAGGCCTTTGCAGGTCGTTTAACGGACGAGATTTTAGATGAAGACAATGTTCTCATCGCATGTTTTTTAACATATAATCAATTGGGATAATACATAAAGCATTACTATAGATACAAATTTGTGAGACAAATGTAATTGAAAAATTTGATCTTTTCGAACAATATACGCAGTCGAAATAGAAAGAATGTTGACACGAAAATCTATAACCTCGGAATTACTTGGGAATTAAAACTTACCGAGTCTAAATCTGAGCATTCGCTGCTGGAATCCGAATCAATAAGGGGTTTATTCTTTCGTTTGGCCATGTTTGAAATAGTTACAATATGTGTAAACGATTTTAGAAGCGATGCGTACGTTTTTTCCCCTTTTTTTTCACAAACACAATCTCACAAACCACAAAGCCAAGCGAAATCGAATGGCGAATGAAAATGAATGAAATATGAATTATTGAATGAACAAATCCAAACTCCAACGTCAAAGCAAAGGCCGTCCGTTTGAAACGAATCAAAACGCAAATGTTTAACTTTTTGTATATCAGTGGGGCTATTACCAATCTTGTTGCAATCAGATTTTCATTAGGTTTCACACTTAGTATTTTTTGTATACTCTTTGTGTATCACGTGCACATAATGCGTCGCGATAAAGTTGATATTGCTTTGAAAATCTGATTACAACAAATCGCATTGTAATTCCACCACTGTCCTGTTTAGAAAGCTAAATTTTTACCTTTAGCATTGTGTTTGGCAATTATCTAATGGGCAAAACTAGCGTTCAAATATGTTCATCAAATTCGTAACAAATTCAACACAAATCTGTGGGTACCACCAATGAGTATACAAATACTAAACCTGCACTACACTGCTCGCGAAGTTGCTTCGACAAAGTACGGTTCGAAGTTGACCGAAGTTCGAAGTACGTGACTACACTCGTGCAACTTCGCAAGAAGCTCAGTCGCCCGGCGGCGCCCGCAAGCTACGCATCATGGATAATGTTCGAATGGCAGCTGCTTTTGCAATGTTTTTATCTCGCGTATTATATCTACGTGCGTATATACCACAAGGAAAACGAGTAGTGTAGTGAACGCTTCGTTATAGAACTTCGGGACGCTTCGAGTCCTTTGACTCGGGCGCAAAAACCGACAACAATCGGAAGTCGCCCGAGGCGAGCCAAGGTTGCACGAAGCGAACCGAAGTGCCCGTCTACACTCTCGTATTCGCTTAACTTCGATCAACTTTGCGAGTAGTGGGCGTTCTACAGAGACGTAGAGAGAGTATCAAGAATAGATAAGCTACACGCGTATACTGAAAAATGACGGGGAAAACTACAATTTTAGGGTTACCCACTTTGAGAAATAAATACCCTGATGAACAAAATAATAATTAGCTTTAGCTTTTAGCTTTGATATTTAGCTGCAAATTTATACTCGGCCAAGGAATAAATAATAGTACAAGAACAGAAGGATATCTAAGTGAAGTCATATAAATACATAGCGACTCTCGTCACAACGCAATAAAGTGCAATTTAACGCGCACGGCGCTGCAAGCTATCAATTATACTTACTTATATGCTAGAATATATCGTATCAAAATAGCGCGAGAGCTTCTAAACAATTATTATTATAATTATTATTGCTCTAAACGTTTCAGAATCGCTCTGTCACTTTTTCGCTTGGTAGGGTTATATGAAGATATTATATGACTAGGTACTTGTACTATGAATTATTCTGTATGATATGACTTAGATATTGTAACAGAATAAATAAATAATAATGTATTGCGTTATTACTTATTACTATAAATTATGATAATTCTATTACATTCTTATCAGAATATACCTAGTACCTCATTTTTACTATTTACCGATCCCGTTTTCAGAATGCCGATAAGTTTAGTGAGATATGTGCCTACGTATTAAGTGTAGTTAGTTGATTATGATTATATCCTAAGAGGCAATAAGTATCTATTGCACTTTGAAGAATAAAGGTGCCAGTCTGTATTCCATGCTTAATAATGAGTGAAAAAAAAATTTCTACCTACGTAATAAAATGTCGGTATGTAAGTATTAAAAGAAGGTATTTCACGACACTTCTCAGACCGAATGCTATGCAGTACCTTCTAGGTCTCTTCTTGGTAGTCATAATGAACAACAAATAAAATTTGTTAAAAACTTTACGTGAGTGTACTTTATCGCTAAGCAAATGGCGCGCGACTTTTCGAGCGCACGCTTGACACCCTACTGAATTAACCCCAATATTGCGCCCTCAAAGTGTAGGTATAATATAGATAGATAGATAGATAGATAACTCTTTATTGTACACCACATAGAACAAAAAATACAAAAATAACTAAAACATTTATACAAAATAAATGGGACAATGGGCGGTCTTATCGCTAAAAAGCGATCTCTTCCAGACAACCTTTGGATGGAAAGGAATTAATATACGGCAAAGACGGTGGTGCATTATAATCTAACAAATAAATAATAAAAACTGAATACAATGAATAAACATATATACACATATATTCCAATATACCTACACATAAATATGTAAATATATAGTACAGTGTAGTATAGTGTAGTAGTGTAGTACAGTGTAATATTTGTACTTGTTGCAGACTGCAACCGGCCTGATTCGGCCCAAACTATAAAGTTAATGTACAACAACGTATAGTCGATTTTTGAGGTTTTTATTGATGTAACTAAATAATTTTCCTGGTAAAAAACGGACATTAATGGAGCAAAGAACACGGAAAATATAGATCACACTAATATTATAAATGCGAAGGTTTGTCGGTGTGTGTGTGAGAAACAGAGAGAGAGAGAGAGAGAGTTATAGCATGTTTGATACTCCTTCACGCTGAAAGGATTTGGATGAAATTTGGTATGAAGGTAGCTCATACCCTGGATTAACACTTAAGCTACTTTTTATCCCAAAAAAACGGTTCCTGTAGGACATCGGGAAACCTCGGGGCGCTGCTAGTGTTAATTATGAAGGGCTGACTACACAGTATAGAATTAACTTACTCAATTGTAGGTACTGAACATCAGTTTGAACGAAGTTCTAACGAATCGTCGTAAGAACGTCTTCTTTTCTGTTTTTCTGAAATATTTTTGATTCAAAATGTTTTGAGCATATACATGAGGAAATTGTTGAAAGGCAGTTAGTGCGACCTGTTACACTGCTCCATAACTTTCTTATGGTCAGATTTTTAGGAAATCTGGTAAAACTAAGCAGATTAAGTTAGGAAATTGTCAGAAATAATTAATTTTATACAATTTAATTCCATTTTGTGTGGGTAAATTTTATAATTTGATGGATTTTTCACACACACGCCATATATCCCCAAACTAGCAATGCTTGTACTATGGGAACTAGATAACTGCTATCAGTGACCTATTTTTTTTTTGTAAATACATACTTTTTATACATCAAAACACCCACACAGAACAACAATTATTATTGTGCCCGCGGCTTTGCCCGCGTTGTCGTTTCATTTAAAAGTAGCCCACACGTGTTATTCCAGGACCAAAAGTACCTACAAAGTACAATATTATACTAAGTACATTTCTTCAAAATTCGTTCAGCCGTTAAGTAGTTTTTTATCGATTGCTCGGCATCCAATCATCGGCATAAGGCTAGCACGCACTGCCTTGCGTTTTTATAACGCATATTCTGTAGAGTACAGTGTCATAGAAGTGCACGTATTGCGGTGAAATAAACGCATATAACACAATATGAAATAAACGGTAGAATATACGCACCGCGTTCCACCGCAAGGCAGTGCGCGCCAGGCCCTAAGATACCAAGTTACCCAGTTTTTAAATCAAACCTTAATTAACTTCTTTGTACAGTCTTTTTGTTCATAATGCTCTACAGATACTACGCTCTCTAGTGTAGAGGTCCTACAATAAAAATACTTACACCCGTGTTAAGGAAGTAGGATACTCCATTGTGCTATAATCGAACTGAAATATATACCCGCTTTAGACTCTTTATGCGTGATGTCTTGAGAATCTATCTGTGTTGTATTGCAGTAGCGTTATGTGGACCTCCACACAACTCAAATATATATTTTCAAATTACGCCTCGCTAAATCTTAAATTCGAGAGTATACCCGAACTTAACTCGTCCATTGACTCACGTTGTTCTCCCTCACGCACGGCTGAGACAGTTCTGTTAGTACACAAGCACAAAAAAAATAAAATATGCCCGATTATAGCTAAGAAGCATCTCGATCACATCAGTTTTCAAACTAAGGAGCTACGATCCTCAACCCGTTCCCACCCCCCCCCTCCCCCCATTCCACCATTATAGCTAAGATTCATCTTGTTTACCCCAGCTTTCAAACATAAAAAAACCCCAGCTAAATCGGTCCATTCTTTTGGAAGCTACGATTCTCACCCCCCTTTTCTCACCACCCCCCTCTTTTCTCACCTCCACCCCATCCTCTATATAACTAAGAACCCTCTCGATCACATCAGATTTCAAACATAGAAATCCGCAGCTAAATCGGTCCATTCGTTTAGAAGCTACGATTCTCACCCCTCTTTTCTCACCTCCCCTTTTCCCTCCCATTCCCCATATATCTAAGAACCATTTCGACCACATCGGCTTTCAAACAAAAAAAAAACGCATCAAAATCGGTCCATTCGTTTGGGAGTTACGATGCCACAGCACGCACGCACGCACGCACGCACGCACACACACACACACACACACACACACACACTCACTAAATGATAAACATGTGCTTTACAAGTATACCATTAAATACAAGGAACAATCTAAACTTGAGTGATAGCGTTATTCAAAATGGAAGAAACTATTTATTTGTAACTTTGAGAAACTGACGACGAAGATGACAAAGAAACATCGTCACCATCATCGTCGTCAAGTGATGATAAAATAGTCACTATTTTAATGCACAAACAAAGGACTCTATTAGAAAAAACCGTAAAACGGTTGCCCTATCATACTCAGTCACCGTCAAATCGATGATTAATGCACAACAAGTTTGAGGAATTAAAATCATAACTAATCAGCACAGAATAATTTAATGTCAATTGAATTAGACATTACCGCATACGCTGCTCTACCTTTTTTTTGTGAGCATTGTTTGCACACTAAAATGACGTCACCCCTGACGTCATGTGTCCGATGTGGAGAATAAATACGGATCTTAATCCGACTTTGTGCGAGCTGACAGTACACATAGTTCCCGCGGTTCAGCGCAACTCAGTGGCGATTTTTTAAACTTTCCCAATGGTTTGGTGCTACTGGGTGGCACGTAATTATATTTTTTTAAGGTTTAATAATCGGCATAGGCTTATATTTCGGAATACTACTTATGTGACATTGGCGGAATAGTAGAATGGCAACTCGACAAAATTATTGTAAGTGTTTTTTCGTTAAAATTAAAGAGTTGGTCCTTCTTATCTACCCCACCCATCGAAAGGTTGTAATCCAACACTACCTGTGGCTTATATTTATAGTGGCCATATTTTTCTTTACCCCCCACTTCTCCCCCGTGGACCGTGGAGATCATTGTTACCACATTTGCGTCACGCCACAATGTGACGGTCATGTCGCGACAGTAGCTCACAAAGACCTCGCCCTGCCGCAGTATTGACTTAGACGTGGATTTGATTGCTTCGGGAACGAACTCCCTGTTGACCCGTAGGGTGCCAAAGCAATCAGTCCCGTTAAGCTTGAGGTAACGCGCTAATAATGGAGAATTATAAAAATTGACCATTATTAGCGTGTGACCTCGGTTCAGCAGCGGCCGGACGAGATCAAGCACTATTTGTGCAGTAGCGTTGGTGGGCACGTAAACACCATCTCCCTGTCTGTCCGTTTGTTCGTTGTTTGTATGTACGTCTGTCTGTTGTATTTCTGAATATTGTGTGTCTGTCTGTGGTAAGTTTGTTTCCTCTGTCTGTATGTTTGTCTGTCCGTCAGTTTGTGACTGGGTACCCTTGCCGGTATAAAAAAAAAGTTCCAGCAGTACCCAGTGCTCGAGTCACATAATTCGAACGATTTTATGCCCACTTTCGCAGCTTTGGTGGCAATCTTCTGTATGAAGCTTAACCGCCCTTGCCACTTCAGTAATTCGTCAATTGCAATGTCGCGCGACGGAAAGAAGAGACTTTTAAATTTACTGTTAAGTAAATTTAAAAGGGGCCCTAGCTTCCGAAGCTTTGTGTTAGTCACTCTCGAGTCGGTCGAGTCATTGTCTGAAAAATGCAGTAACTTCTTCAGCAGAATAAACCAGTTATAAGACATTATTTTGCGAAAGTTTTGCAGTACCAGATAGCCGTTAGATTCCCGGAAATAATCTCTTTCTACAGGGAGCGGAAGGACACCCTGTAAAATGAGTATCCCCAGGAAAATCAGCATCTCCGCCCTGTCTGTCTTTCGCAAAACAGGGCTCTGCCGGTTTACCTGCCTAGAAGTCTGCTGTCTTACAGTCTGGAGTCTTTGAAGTCGGTCGCAATTCCGATTTGTTTCGGTCACTAACACGTCAACTACTTCGTCGTCAAAAAATTTGAAAAATATGTCCATGGGTCTGTGATTGTCGTTGAGAGAAAATGTGGGACCGGATGGGCCCACAAAGTTCTCCCGTCGTCCTTGAAACGTGTCGGCATGACCAGTCAAAAAACAGATTGTCAGTATTCGTCGCATTCGTCGTCAACAGATTTGTCACAAGTCGGTCAGCGTCTCTGTCCTGATCGTTGAGGAAATTTCCTAAATTGGTGTCGAAATTGTCTGGGAGATTGGCTGGCATGTCATTAATAGGGTCAACTGCTACTGTCGCGACATAATTATTTTGTTCGGCGTCCTCTCGGTCTACTTCTTCATCTTCGACAACTTCCATTTCCTCCATTTCACCCATGGTGACCTCGGTCTCTTCAAGATCGGCAAGCCACTCCAAGACCTGTTCGTCTCTCCGAGACGGTGTCCCTGAAGCAATATCTATGGTTACTCAAATGTTATACATAAAGAGTGATTGTGAACAGTAATTCAGAATAACATTGGATCAGCACAGCAACATTGGACCACTTATTTTTTCGAATTTTGAAACGCTTTCAAATGTCATAACAAACCTTTACTCGCCTAGCGTCTGTGGCTGCGTGTCTGAGCAAGTGCTGTAATTTGCAATAATTTGTGTGTTTGAGCGAGAAATCGCTAAGTTGTTGCTTTTCCATGGCATAAAATTATTGTTTTTTGATATGAATGGTTTGTTTTAACTAATCCACGCTTACCAATTGCTAGGTTTAATCACGAAGCCAAAATATCAAGGAATTTAGGGTAACATTGGACAAAGAAAAAAATAACGAAAAACAATAAAGTGACAAAGATAAAGAAATTGTAAGGTTACTCAGAATGACTGTTTTATGCTATTATTAATATTATAATAATAATACATTTGTTTATTATTTTGCAATAAGAAATTATGCCACATATACGTAATGAATATACATATGTATAATAAAAAAAAATTATTTAATAATAATATATAAATTGATAATAGTGATAAGGCCACCTATGTTGTACACATTAGATTTTATGTATAATTACTATTATTTTGTTTTTATTGTGATGTGTTCAATAAAGAGTTATTGTATTGTATTGTTGTATAATATGATTGAGTAAAACTCTAAAGATCGGGACCTTATTGACCGTTATTTACACTCACCATGAGAGGTGGAAGGTGCAGGTTCCTGAAGTGGCTGCTGGGAGAGCACCGAAGGCGTTTGTACTTGTAATGTATGTGGAGCCGGTCTTTCGCGGCGCAAGAGATTGTCGTCTGAAACAATGATGACATATAAGTGCTATGTTTTATCATGAACAATATAAGTATATACCAAAAAAACTACCAATGTTATGCCAAGCTGTGTCGACCGACTCCGGAATAATGTTCACACTGGAAAAAAGAAGAGAATTATCAACACAACATATGCCAGCTATATGATATTATTTACTATGGTGGAAACTGAGACGATCTGCGAAATACATAATAGTAGTGAGACTGTAAAGAAAGAAAGTGTTCAGTAAAAGTCTGATATTATGATGACTAAGACTGAAAAATATTTATAGTACCTCGCCGGGCTAGAGCCTCTGCTTTCAGCAGGCGGGACAACGGCGAAAAATGCTCCACCTGTGGTAAATATATATATATATATATATATATAAAATTTATTTATTGTGATATTTATCAGACAATCCAACCATCACGATTGACACAAAAATACCTACCAAGGTCGCATAGGGTGGGGGCGGAGAAGTGGTCGTCAGACTGACCGACGGCGACCGATGGCACTTCGACGACCGCCGGTGGTGACGCCAATTCTTCGTGCTGTCTATTAATATAAACAAGACATAAGTTCAAAAACTAAAACCCACTACGGGCGGGTAACAAATAGCCTATGACACTCTTGCGATGAAGACGAATCGATTAATACTTCGCTTTTCAAAAGAGGACCAAGTTTTTAGTTTTGACACATAACCCTTCCTTTGCTTCGCCGTAGTCGGGTAAAAATACATTAGTCGAAAAGTAAATAACTACAATATTTATATAAAATAACAAGTCAAAAGATCTTACTGAATCTGCCACGGCTGCGGGATTGGTGGCGGCGGAATTGTTGGTGTCCCCTCTACCAGCCGCACTGGGGCCCGAGTAGGAGACAAATGACTATAATTTCAATAAACATAGTTTAAAGTAATTATAAGTACATTGAAATTGTAAAAACTAAGAAAATAAATATATTACCGCACGCGTCTGGGAGGTGGGGCGTCCGGCAGTAGATATCGTTGACTTTGGCTGGCTCGTTTTCGCGCCCTATATTCCGACCTGACAGAAGTTGGCATTGTTGCCAACGTCCGCTTTGTCGTGGATATGTTTAGGCGCTGA
Source organism: Alsophila aescularia (assembly GCA_946251855.1). NCBI lineage: Eukaryota > Metazoa > Arthropoda > Insecta > Lepidoptera > Geometridae > Alsophila > Alsophila aescularia. Next base: position 55,628,941 of record OX276373.1, read on the forward strand.
CAAGCCATACGCTCATCATCACTACGAAAAAAAAGTTTGTTGAATAATATATTTTGCAAAACAGATGAGCTTGCTGATAACTGTGTGATAATTGTGTTATCGCAGGAACTACATGACATGTTTCATAGTAAAAATAAAATAGTTTTCAAATTATTATAATTGGGTACTGTACTATACATTAAATAAACCAACAACAAAACCACCTTTCTGGTATCGGCACTTGTGAACTACTGGCGTGCGGGATGACTACACCGCTACTGCCACCACGCCCACGCTCACGCCCGCGTCCTCGTGCACGTGCATGCCCAACCACGTCCATGTCCGATCTAGCAGAAATTAAACAGGGTTAAAATAAAATATCTCATAAGAAGAGGCTTATGAGTGTACAAAAAATAATATATATTACCTTGATCCTGCATCCTCTCCTCCAGCAATATTTCCGCGCCCGCGTCCACACCCACGCCCTCGTCCGCGGCCAGGACCACGCACACGCGCCCGCCCTCTGCCACGCATTGGGTCCCAATCAAAATGTTCGGGCCTAGCAAAAAATAAACAAGGTTAAAATAAAATATCTCAGAAGAATATAAGGATACCAAATTTTTTTAATAAAAATACCTTGTTGCAGATGACGCGCGCTCTTCCACTAGTCCTCGACCGCCTCCTCGCGTACGCACGCGTCCTCTTTCACCGAGACCAGCATTAACATGAGACATTTTGTTAAATATAAGTTCTAGAAGAAAAAAAGAGTTTAAACAAACGTAAAAATAAATAACATGAGAAACTAGCTTAATAGCTAAAAAAAAACACGCCTGCCCTGCTAAAAAAGAGCTTTTGCCAAAAAAATGTATATTGTTAGAATGGGCTTATCAAGACCTTACATTTGAAACCCATATTGTAAATTTAGAAGAAAAAATATTTATTCCGAGTTTGAAAATGGTTAAAAAAAAATTTGCCTATGTTATATTATGTAATTGCAAGGGGGTGTAAGGATTCTAACGATACCCGTTACATCTAAATCTGTTAGGCATTTAAAAGTAATGGTGAAATAAAGAAACTCACATACAAACATACATGAATGCTAAAAACATAACACTCCTTTTTTTGGGCAGTCGTGTAAATATACTTTAAATTGAGAGCGACTCATTTTACAAGTGGGGGGCCACCTCCCAAAACTATTACCCTACCTTCCCTATATTCCCCCATCACAAAATGATATAGTAAAAAAAACTATTAAAAATTTATGTATACACATCAAATTGACCTCCACATTCCTTTTCTTAGGTGTGTCAATCATTATCGAACACAATAAAAAAAAATAACAAACAAAAAGTATAATAATCGATAAAAAAAACATCGAATTGAAATCACCTACTTTGTATTTACATAAAATGTTCTGACATCGAACGATTTTGTCAACCAATTACATTTATTGGTTCAAGCTCCATTCATTCATAAAATTCATAGGAAACTCTATCTAACTTAATACAAATAAGGCTTAAATTGGGTTACAAACACAACACCCACGGGTGGGTGCTCGGCACAAAATAATTAAAGCCCGATTGTGTCATGCTTCTCTAGTTGCGAGTCGAACATATTATCGATTTATTGAAAAGTTATCGAGTTTAGGGCTCTTTATTTAATCTAAATTACTAGTAATAGCATGTAGCAACACAATATTAACTTTATATTTCACTTATAAGCTCTAGATTTTCCAAAAAAAATACATAAAAAAAACCCCAGTACAAAAACAACCATCAAGTACATTCTCCGTGAATACGCCAGCTTTAATAGTTCAAACGAATCCCACGTTGCGAGGTGGAGCTGCCGTCACATAAACATGGCGGACGTTTGTTTGACGATATTATTACTTTGGTTTTTTGATTAATCCCGGGCTTACACGATCAAGTTAATTAAAACCAGCAGCCCGATTCCATAACTTGGCTTCAATCGAATTCTCAGTATCGCAACCACTAATGCCTTGCGATAGAGTCGAATTTGCTATAAAAAAAGTGATAATCCGATTGTAGCCAAGTTATGTAATTGGGCCACAGTTATTATATTGATTTTACAATAATTGAACTACGATATTTTACGACGAATGATATTCAACACGCAATTCAAGTTTCAACGGCAATTTCAACGTAACCAAATTGAACATTCACGCAACAAAGGCAACACATTTTGTCGACACAATTACTCATTATTTCTTTGTATCTGGACCCAAATCACTTATTCACAACATTCTTTACACTGCACTGATTCTTTGAGTGTATAATTTGTATGAAACTAACTCTTTAAACTATTTAAAAACAATTTACTTACATGAGCACTTGTATGTTTATTTTGGTAGAATTTTCATTCTGTCATTTTACTTTTTTTATGTAATCAAATCAAGGATAATTTCTACTTGTTTGGTGTCTTACCATAGAGTAAATATATCTAATGAACGAATAAAACACATAGATAGGGTCAGGAACAAGGTAAATTTAAATAATCGGAAAAAATGTAACTTTGAATAACTTTTTATCAAAATCGTTTCCGTAGCTACAGCGTGTATCGGGCGCCCGGGGAAATCGTATCCGTAGTTACAGCGTGTATTTAGCGTGTATTTTTCATTGCCCCCGCTATAAATCTACCTATAATGTAAATACACTCCGATCACGTGACCATGACATCATCGCGGCAAGACGGCAAAATGGCGCGAAAAAATTGTTGCCGCGCAAAACTTATTTTCCGTTCCTTCCTCAACGGTTTGACGGATCCGTACAACACTTGGCCTGTGATACGCTGAATATATGTAGCCACTGACAAACCGAACGTAAGTTTTATGAAATTATTATGTAAGGAGAGAGCACCGCGGAAAAATGATGAAGCCAAAAATGGGAACAGTTTCAGAAAAAAAACGTATTTTCGAAACGAAATCGATGATATACTGTTTTTTTGTTTTATTTAAATACTAGATGAACCAATCTATCCGATAACATTAAAACCATAATAAAAAGTGACCAGAATATTTTCGTGAAAACCAACAAATATTTCAAAAAATTACGGCTTGCGGAGAACAGCCGTGAATTATTTAAAAAAAAATATATACTTCTTTAGTGTTTTTACGTATAATATATATATCCTTTTAAAGACAGAAACACACTAATTCGATAATATATGCGAGATTAAATTTATCTCTATTTTAGTAGATCAAACCGTTACAATTAAATTCCATGTTTTTTTTTGGTTGCCCTAGCGACCAACGGGGATTTGCGGTTTTGGATCTTGGTTGCTACAGCGCCAAAGGGGATTCAGCGGTATTTTTCTATTCTGTTGTACGTCAGTTTACGTATAAAGGTGCCTCCACACAACCCTCGTGCCTAAAACTCTCAGCAAGAAATGAAAACCATAGACAAAAAGCGTGGTCTATGTCAGGGCGCACGACCGCTTGTTTGTCGTGAAACGTTTGCTCCACGTACAAATCGTGAGTTATACCGAATTAAAGATCACAATAACGTAAATTTTGCTGATTATGAGCGGGACACCCGCGGCTTTGTCCGCGTGGTCTTTTCTCTGGGTTAGTTAGAAGTAACCTATGTGTTATTTTAGGACCAAAAATACCTACTCGTATATGGTATAAAATTACAAATTTCACTCATCCGTCAAATATGTTTTATCAATTGCTCGGCTTCTATTCACCGGATTGAAATACCAAGTACACCAAAACCTTTAACACATAAACTTTTTTTAATTCTAAACCTAGTTTTTACGTGATGCGCGAACAGACAAAGGACAGACATGATTTTGAAAAATGTTAAGTATATTCGTTTATTTAAAGTTTATTCGCTTAAAATTCATAGGAAACTCTATCTAACTTAATACAAATAAGGCTTAAATTGGGTTACAAACACAACACCCACGGGTGGGTGCTCGGCACAAAATAATTAAAGCCCGATTGTGTCATGCTTCTCTAGTTGCGAGTCGAACATATTATCGATTTATTGAAAAGTTATCGAGTTTAGGGCTCTTTATTTAATCTAAATTACTAGTAATAGCATGTAGCAACACAATATTAACTTTATATTTCACTTATAAGCTCTAGATTTTCCAAAAAAAATACATAAAAAAAACCCCAGTACAAAAACAACCATCAAGTACATTCTCCGTGAATACGCCAGCTTTAATAGTTCAAACGAATCCCACGTTGCGAGGTGGAGCTGCCGTCACATAAACATGGCGGACGTTTGTTTGACGATATTATTACTTTGGTTTTTTGATTAATCCCGGGCTTACACGATCAAGTTAATTAAAACCAGCAGCCCGATTCCATAACTTGGCTTCAATCGAATTCTCAGTATCGCAACCACTAATGCCTTGCGATAGAGTCGAATTTGCTATAAAAAAAGTGATAATCCGATTGTAGCCAAGTTATGTAATTGGGCCACAGTTATTATATTGATTTTACAATAATTGAACTACGATATTTTACGACGAATGATATTCAACACGCAATTCAAGTTTCAACGGCAATTTCAACGTAACCAAATTGAACATTCACGCAACAAAGGCAACACATTTTGTCGACACAATTACTCATTATTTCTTTGTATCTGGACCCAAATCACTTATTCACAACATTCTTTACACTGCACTGATTCTTTGAGTGTATAATTTGTATGAAACTAACTCTTTAAACTATTTAAAAACAATTTACTTACATGAGCACTTGTATGTTTATTTTGGTAGAATTTTCATTCTGTCATTTTACTTTTTTTATGTAATCAAATCAAGGATAATTTCTACTTGTTTGGTGTCTTACCATAGAGTAAATATATCTAATGAACGAATAAAACACATAGATAGGGTCAGGAACAAGGTAAATTTAAATAATCGGAAAAAATGTAACTTTGAATAACTTTTTATCAAAATCGTTTCCGTAGCTACAGCGTGTATCGGGCGCCCGGGGAAATCGTATCCGTAGTTACAGCGTGTATTTAGCGTGTATTTTTCATTGCCCCCGCTATAAATCTACCTATAATGTAAATACACTCCGATCACGTGACCATGACATCATCGCGGCAAGACGGCAAAATGGCGCGAAAAAATTGTTGCCGCGCAAAACTTATTTTCCGTTCCTTCCTCAACGGTTTGACGGATCCGTACAACACTTGGCCTGTGATACGCTGAATATATGTAGCCACTGAAAAACCGAACGTAAGTTTTATGAAATTATTATGTAAGGAGAGAGCACCGCGGAAAAATGATGAAGCCAAAAATGGGAACAGTTTCAGAAAAAAAACGTATTTTCGAAACGAAATCGATGATATACTGTTTTTTTGTTTTATTTAAATACTAGATGAACCAATCTATCCGATAACATTAAAACCATAATAAAAAGTGACCAGAATATTTTCGTGAAAACCAACAAATATTTCAAAAAATTACGGCTTGCGGAGAACAGCCGTGAATTATTTAAAAAAATATATATACTTCTTTAGTGTTTTTACGTATAATATATATATCCTTTTAAAGACAGAAACACACTAATTCGATAATATATGCGAGATTAAATTTATCTCTATTTTAGTAGATCAAACCGTTACAATTAAATTCCATGTTTTTTTTTGGTTGCCCTAGCGACCAACGGGGATTTGCGGTTTTGGATCTTGGTTGCTACAGCGCCAAAGGGGATTCAGCGGTATTTTTCTATTCTGTTGTACGTCAGTTTACGTATAAAGGTGCCTCCACACAACCCTCGTGCCTAAAACTCTCAGCAAGAAATGAAAACCATAGACAAAAAGCGTGGTCTATGTCAGGGCGCACGACCGCTTGTTTGTCGTGAAACGTTTGCTCCACGTACAAATCGTGAGTTATACCGAATTAAAGATCACAATAACGTAAATTTTGCTGATTATGAGCGGGACACCCGCGGCTTTGTCCGCGTGGTCTTTTCTCTGGGTTAGTTAGAAGTAACCTATGTGTTATTTTAGGACCAAAAATACCTACTCGTATATGGTATAAAATTACAAATTTCACTCATCCGTCAAATATGTTTTATCAATTGCTCGGCTTCTATTCACCGGATTGAAATACCAAGTACACCAAAACCTTTAACACATAAACTTTTTTTAATTCTAAACCTAGTTTTTACGTGATGCGCGAACAGACAAAGGACAGACATGATTTTGAAAAATGTTAAGTATATTCGTTTATTTAAAGTTTATTCGCTTATTTGTTACTCACTGCTTTATTATAAAATCTTTATTACCTCCAAACTTGAAAAGAGAGGGGGGGGGGGTTACAAGTTTAGGGTGTATGTGTATTGTGTGTGTGTGGCTGTCTGTGGCATCGTAGCTCGCAAACTAATGGACCTATTTTGATGCTGTTTTTCTGTTTGAAAGCTGATGTAATCGAGATGCGCATGCGTGACCGTTAAAATAAACATGTATTCATGTATGTCACACTCCGAAGATTATAATAGAACTTTTCAACAGCCCTTATGCGCATGCGTGACCGTCGAAACATAACCAGATTTCCGTTACATAAATGTACTAGTTTCTTTGAAAAACCAGATGGCTGTGTTGGGGTGCATGGTCGTTTGCTTGTCGTGATACGTCAACGCCACTTACAAATTGATCCTGTCCTGAAAACCTCTCGTTTGCTCTGTGCTGGAGTTCAAAATGTGTATGATATTTATTTTAGTACGGACTTTCCGGGTGCTGCAGCAACTTTTGTATAATACCCCATTTTTTTTAAATTGTTAGCCCTTTTGCAAACTTTTTCATTTGAATCGATTTTTCTCTCAACGAGATATTTACCAAAACACCGGAATCAATATGCTTACTAAATTTCGAGTTATACCGAATTAAAAATCACATAAACATCAATTTCACGATTTTGATCTGTGCGTCCTGCCTCCCCCCGTAATGTTTAATTTTTGTCTTTTGACAAATATTAACATTACAACATCGAGCTGACAATAGAGGGCACAAATAGTTTTTTTTTGTAATTACTTTTTGGGACGAGCCAGTCAAGTCGCTCGCCTGATGGTAAGCGTCACGCTATTACAGTTGCAGTGTAATAGCGTGCAGTTTTCTGGGTGGCACTGCATTACAGTTGCAGTGCCACCCAGGAAAATGACACCTACATTCGATCTCTGGGGCTTATATAGTTACACAGTTATAAAGGCGAGACGATATAGCCCATATCGTGATGGTCCACTTTTAAAACCTGGTACCCCGATGTTTCGGAGTGATTTTATTGACATTTCATTTCAAAACTCCCACACTGTTCGAAACATTCGATCGCGCATGCGCATAGCGGCTTATGAAAAATTCTATACAAACGTCTCTCTAACACAGATAATAAAAAACAATTTATGATTACATTTGTTCATTAATTAAATGTGGGTAATACTAGCAATTAAATTTAGTCGTTGTCAAAATCAAATTAGTCCTGTCACAACGATGTCTTAGTTTAGTTGAAATCAACAAGCATTCTGGTATTTTCCCTTATTTTTCGGAATACGACTTACGTGACATTGGCGGAATTGTGGAATGGCAACTCCACAAATGCCATAAAACAAGAAGTGAAGTGAAGTGAGTGATAAAATTTTAGGAATCACTAAAATAAATTAAATTTAGCTTTAGCTTAGTTTAGTTTAGTGAGTTGCTCAACAGAATTGGCGTCATTATCATATTATTAATTTCGTTTATACTGCATGGTTCTAGATAGATACTATTGTTGAGGTTTAGTTTGTTAGTAGTTTTCTGGTCATTATCTAAATTTAAGTTGTCGTTAGTCAACTCTATTTGATAATTATTGAATTTGCATGCGATGTCATAGGGGTTTGTGGTTATTTCACCATTTATATTTAGTTCACATATATTATTATCTGTTGCTTGCTTAGTTTCGTCATTTATCAATTTCCATGATGCTTTGCATTTATTTTTTGAACACTTTATGTATTTGTCATTGAATATTTTTTGTGACAACCCTATACATTTTCGTAATAGTTTTGAGTACTTTTCATATTTAAGTTTATTTCGCCGAGACTTACAGTCATAGAAATTATACCGTAGGGTCCTTTTAGTTTTGCAACAGACTTTTAAACCTTTTGTAATCCACCGTGGAGCTTTATATTTGTTTGTAATTTCAATCTGGTTCATAGGGAAACAAAGCTTATAGAACATAATGAAGTCGTCATAAAATAAATCAACAGCTTTGTCTAAGTCATTTTGGGTGTATACAGCCGTAAAAGATAGTGCTGATAAGTAGTCGCGAAATTTATTTATATTTTCAGTACTATAATCCCTTTTATGGATATAATAGTGCGAAGCTATTCTTGTTTTGTTTTTTATAACAATTTTAAATAGTACAAGGCATTGTATTGCTCCGAGCATCGACTCATCCGTAAGGTTATGGATGCGTTCTAAATGTAATTTATGCGGTTTGTTTTGTTTACAGTAAAATACTTTCACAAATAAATGTCATGAACGTTGCCAAGATATCATTGTTAATTTTATTAAGGTTTGGAAGCATTTGAGTTGTCTTTTTCAGAAAATAATAAAAAAGAAAGAAAGTAAGTAGTAAAAAATTTGAGATCTTTTTCAGATAAATAAGCAAACTTAGTAAAAAAGTGGAGGTTACGCACAAATATTCGTACCTCTGTAAATTACGGTAGATTTTGTCACCGTTGTCATGCTTCGAGTGTAGGTGGTAAATTTGTGCTGATTACGGTGCATTTACCGTAATTACGGTAAACATGGCAACATTGATGGGTACAACAGTAACTGCGACCAATGCACAAGCTATTTATTACCAGTGGCCCAATTACAGAACTTGGCTACAATCGGATTGTCACTTTTTTCATAGCAAAATCGACTCTATCGCAAAGCTTTATTGAATTTGACTGCTTGAAACTGTCATGATCAACATTACGTAATCGCACTGCAGGGCTGTGTTCACTTACACGCTCGAATCATCCGTGCGATTATCGCTCGATCATCCGGAGATCGTGAACGACTTTGGACGTCCACATACAATCGACAACTGTCAAGTGTCAGTTTCATACTATTCCTCCCCTCCACTACTATTTTTCGGATGACCCAGGCGAACGCCCGGACGACGCCGTGAACGATTTCGAGTGTACGCGCGGGTGATCCGTGCGTCCTCGAACGTTTATGTGAACGGGCCCCAGGAATAGTAAAACATATTTTATGTGGTATGACACTTTGTATGAAACCACAGATTAAGTATCAGAATGGATAGAGCTATAAAACGTTGCCGCTCTGCCCGGCCATTCGTTTACGCGTTGTCTTGTTTCTTTGTCTTTTACACGGATCGTCCGCTTGAGTAAATGAGAAAGCTATTGTAAGATTGGCAACCTCGCACTGTCCGTGTGCCTCTTGCCGATTGTTGTCCTCCTAGGAGGCCATAACATTGCAACCTATGTGCATATAGTGTAATCCAGTCAGGTGAAACATCATAGTAAAAAACTGTTCATAACTGTTGTATCAAACGTGAGCTAATTTCTATGGCGGCTATCTTTTCTACTTCACTATATGCATGACCTTCTTGCACGCCTTCGCTATGAATATGTGTTCTGTGGTTTAACTTTGTTTACAAAATTATTAGGCAAGTTGATTTTGTGATAATTACCGTCTGTTGATGTATTTAATGCTTTGAAGGTGTTTGTTTCTACATTAAATAAATAATAGTGTGATTGAGTTTGAAAGTTTTCTATGCAATGAGCTATAAACTTGCGAAATTTGTGGTTTGCGATCTGTTAGAGCGATGGGACAAAAACGAACATTTATGGCTAAATTTCCACTGAATAAAGATAGGTAAGTGGTAAATCTATTCGGTAATCTATTAGGTACAAGAAATTAATGATTTTTCTTTCATAATATTCAACAAAATAACATAGCCTTGCTAGAACTAGTGCGGTGCCGGTGTTATCGATATTTTTTCTAACCCGTTATTCGATATTTGGTTCCTAATCTTATTCTAAGTCTTTCTGCATTCCACACTATATAATAGTAAACGTAGTAAAAGTATAGATTTAGAATACCTAATGTCGCGTAGCCTTAAACCACTTAATCATCTAATTTTAATTAAAAAACTTATTTTCAGGTGCAAAAACTGGATACAAGTGACCGATAAAGAGGACTTGACATACATACCGATCGAAAAGCTGCATGAATTAAATATTTCTGTGGCAAACATTTTCGAAACACCGACAACAAAAACATACATCCCAATTTAAAAAAAAATGCTACTCCTTAACTGCTATTAATCACGGACCACTGCTAGTTTGTAATATTAAGTAAGGAGTAAGGAAGATTAGACATTATTTTAAGGGAAAAAGACACAAATTGTGTTGTGTACTATATAATGTATTATTTTTGTATGTAATAAAAACCACATGCTTAGAAAAAACATATTATTATTATAAACCCCATATAAATTAATATAGTACTAATACGTTTTTTTTCTCAAAATATCGATATCGATAAAAATGTGCTATGTTTGCAGACATCCTTTTCTGTTTGTCATGTTGGCTAACATGCTCGATATAGAGTGTTATTATCTATGGTCATTCGTTTTGTTATGTTGCACTTATTCTCAGCGCTCGTTTTAAAAATTCACAACATCCGTTCCAATATACGTCAGTCCCGTCTCTTCTTACGTAGTATTTATATACTCTTTGGTGTAATCCTAGTGAAATATCTTTGCTAAGACAAGACATTTTAGCTAAATAATAAAACTATGTCGTGTTGTGCTGTGTTTTGTGCATCAAGAACAACAAAAGGAGGAGTAAAAATCCAGAATTATCATTTCACAGGTATGTTTTTACTGGCTATTATTATCTTAATTATCGAAGTTTCAAAGCAAAAATGTATTTCACATTAGGGATACACATAATTAACATCATATAATTACCTCGTGGTGATGATTAACTAAGCATTTAAAGCTTTAATCTAAGTTAATTAAATGCATTGTTTTCGGCCTCCAGACTAGTGATGTTCCTACAGCGCTAATACGACTTTGTCGATGTTTGCTAAATCCATATGTTTGCTTAATCAATATTATTAACTGAACCATTGACCGTTTATTCTTCTTTCGCTGAATGGATTTGTATGATATTTTGTAAGGAAGGATGTTAGGTTAGAAGGCGAAGGAGGGAGCAAAGCGAAGGAGGGAGCGAAGCGCAGCAAGAAAAAATAACATATCTCAGAGGGTGGGAAGATCTAGCCCCCTACTCTCAGGGGGGTTCTTCACCCTCCCTTCTCCCCGCTCCCTCCTTAAATCGTGGGCCAAGCAAGTACAGTGGTCCCTCAAAGTGCCAGGTGTCAAACTGACAGGTGTCAACCTCATGGGTGCAATAAGGAAGGATTTATTTGAAATTTCATTCCTGAAGAAAGGGTGATGGTGGTGGGAAAATTTGACGCAGCTAGTTATTACTAAGTATTTAACTTAAAAAAATATATTTTTTGTTGAAGGTTTCCAAAATGTCTGGAAATCAGAAATCAGTGGATAAAAGCTGTAAAGCGCGAAAATTGGGAGCCGACTAAATACTCCAGGCTTTGCTCGAAACATTTTAATATATCCAGCTTTGTGACTGGATTGTCAATAAAGAAACTTAAATCAGATGCAGGACCTATAATTTTTGCAGAATATCCGATATATTATCAACCGGTGGATAAAAAAGAAAACAGTGTGAACACAGAAATGAAAACCTGGATTTGACTCCTAGGAAACGGAAGAGGATAGAAGCGTGTGGAGTGAAGTCAGAAGATCTTCCTATAACTCCCAGGCTCGCAATGAAAGTTTTAACATTTTCTTATATTTTTAAAGTATTGTTTGAAGTACCTATTTCACAACAATTTCTTAGGTACTTCAGTACCTAAGAAATTATTATATGCCACTGTGTATGCAATATGACTGATACTTTGCCACTTTACTTCGAAGTAACAGAAGTCAGCTTTCCATCAAATGATTGCTTTAGATTGTAGAATTGTAAATAATGCCACTATTTTTAACGCACTATTAACCGGACCGGCCACAATGCCGGTTTCAAATCGTTCAGTGTGCACACAGACGAGAAACCCATAAATCTAAAATCCTACGAGTAAACCCTTTGTTGCGAGTTGCGACATCCAAATTAACGAAACGTGTTATCAGTGGTCTATCTATCATAATACGAGTATGTATGTCGCTACGAACCCCACAATAACAGGGATCTTTACCGATATGATAACAACCGATAAGCTGTTAGCCTCCTTTTTAGTCTGTCGTCAACGGAAATCGTGCAAGTCTCTTTAGAGTTACTCTTACGTATTATTGAAAGTATTCCATGTGGTTTGCCTACCAAAAGTCAAGTGTAACTTATTGTAATTATTAGAGGGCGCCTGTCGAGTGTCAATGAGATAAGTATTTATTAAATTTATATCGTAATTAAATTGTATTATTGCCTTATCATGTCCATAGAATTCAAAAAATAAGAAGTTATCGTATATTCTTATTTTCGTAATTTCTGTTTAGAATCAGCTGGATTTAATACAGTCAAATTAACACTACATGAATGTCTGAAAACGTTAAACATTGTTATGATAACAACACTGAAAAACTGCTACTTACGAGTATTATTAAGTTATTATTGCATGTTCTGTAAAGTAAATATTTTTAGCATAAATATTATTTCCTATATTTTCATGTTCTGCAGTTTTGTTTAGATGTGTTTTTATCGATATGGTCGGCACAAGCGATCACTTCCCTACTCACGTACACTAATGCAGATCTGGAAACTCACACCAACATAAAATGGACATGCTACCCAAGCTTAAGCTCCATCCATTCTGATACTTAATCTGTGTATGAAAATCTGCCAATTTCATAATATAAAAACAAACACAAGCAACTTGTCCACAGATTAGAGACGTGTAGCTAGCTAAACTTGTATTTCGTTTGGTTCGCTCGTGATTTGTGTATATTTACGGTAAAACCATAGGCTTAGAATGTACAAGACCAACAGTGACAGATGAACGATATTACAATAAAACAAATGTAAATGTTTGCGTGAAATAGTGTTGTCATGACTCTGGTCTGGCATAATATTATCGATAGTTTTATTGGCGAAATCATAAGACACATAAGTAGTTAATGTAACCAAGTTAAAAAGAAAAAAAAATGACGATGGTAGGGGAATTTATATACCAGAACCTTTTATATGTAAGAGAAAATGTATCTAATATTACCCTTCTTAAGGATATACATCATCACAATACAAGACATAAAAATAATTTAGTATTGCCAAAAACTAGACTTGCAAAAATATCTAAAAGCTATTTATGTATATCAGTTAAATTATATAATAAAACTCCATTCGAAATAAGAAATAAAAATGAAATTGAATTTTTGACTTGTATTAAGAATCATTTAATAGCCAAGAGCTATTACAAACTTGACGAAGCTTTTGCTGATAGAAATATCTTTGATATATAGTGACTTTATTGTGTTGTGTACTTATCTTAATTGCTTACAATATTTTGTGTTGACGTTGCTTTTGCAGAAAACTTTATTTGAATCTTAGAATAAATTTGAATATTTTTTACCCAATTTATATTTTGTGATACAATGTTCTGTAAGTGACTTGTCTAAGTACATGTAATATGTCAAAAGATGAATAAATGAATTGAATTGAATAAAGAGAACATAGTTTAAAAACATATTGAACCAATTTCAAATACTTATAGGTAACAACTTCGTTCAGATACCCAAACAGATTTATATAATCAGAATATTAGGCAATTGATACCTATATGAATATAACATATTGTCAATTATTTTACAGGTGCATACGAATACGCATGATCTATTAGTGAAATGTGGTTCAAGGCTACGTATAAAAAACACAAACATATCTTCAAAAAAATAAAGTTTCTTCTTTCAAGTCTTCGCCTTAATAGAGACTGTAAGAAAAGTGTTATTGAAAACATTCTTAGTTCTTGAATAGAATCTACAGTTTAAGTTAAATTTAAAATTACTTATTAACCTAATTAATGGCTAGATTGTAATATGAATAGGGTATATACTTAAAATGTATTCTAGAAAAAGGAAAACAAATACAAAAAAAAGGAAACAAAGGAAAAAAGAAGCTTCTACTAAAAATACGTGTATTGTTCAATACGTACGTCCCTTGGACCCAGAAGTAACGATATCAAACACGTCGAACCTACACCGAACCTACACATCAGACACGAAGTATCGACTTTATCGATACTTAGTTAAATATTTAAACGGGACTTAATCGCGCTGAAAACTTAATATTTATTTACCTCGACGTTTCTCAATTTATCGATACTTATGACGTCAGTACTTTGTCAAGCCCTATCGTAACCAAACGTTTCATAGTTTTCCACCAAATATCCACCAGTTCTTCATTTAGCAATGTAAGTTGGTCATAAATCTGAAGAAAAACCTATTATCTAAGAATTCAATAGTTCTTTTACCTCAGTTTCAACCAAAAAGTGACAAAATAATGATAATCAACAATGCAGTGAAAATAGTCATAAATTACCTGTGAAACGTGTATTTATTCGAGTTATTACGTCTTGTTACGTCACATTCACACACTGAACAAGACACCATGATGTTAGAATAAAGATTTTATGTTTTAATCGTAAGATGATTATCCAAATGAAAAAATTTCACCTTGACTTGTTACAGGCCCGGACGCTATGGCCTCTTACTCGCGTAAACAATGACCTACCGGCATCTTGTTTCGCCATCTCTTTTTCTCTCACGGCAGTGTGTACTTGATAAGGACCTTTCGCTCCCACGCTTCGTTGGTCTTTTGAGCGTAGCGAAAAAATCCTAAGCCTATGGGTAAAACGCTGTTTTTACCTGCTTTCGATTACAACATTGAGTTAAGCATCTGCTCCACCGTACCGTCGTCAAAGAACAATGGCAAACTTCCAGACATATTTATATGTCTTTAAAATTCACGGCGTCTTTAGACAAAAAATATCGCTTGTAATTCAACATCATTTCCTGAGATTTTTTGTATAAGAATTTTTCATAGTTATTATAATAGAATTTTTCATAGGCCAGGAATAATTGTTATCAGGCTTCAAAGTTTTGTAGGTAATGTTACTCTTAACGACTTTTGAAACAAGTCATAGAGATTTTAATTATTTTATCTGCATAATAAGGTAGTCAATTAAGTACTTATGCGTGATATATATACATAATGATATACATAATGTTTAAAGATATTGTACCTATTCAGTTACCCAACTGTAACAGACTAGGCCTTTGAATAATTATTATTTTCAAAGCGAGACTACAAAATAATATGTTCAGATATGTTGCTGCTGTTTCAATGTGCAGGGAAACAGTTGTCCAATATTAGTACAAATATTTTGCAACAATTCCTTACACTAAATACTTTATTTACATAAACCTTTGTTTTTTGTATTTATTGTTCAATACTTTAAGTCTCTTCTTCACGACCTGGATGACTGGTAGATAGTGCTGCTTAGCATTATATCGTTCCTTGTACAATATTTTTGTGCAAAACAATTAAGTAAACAAACTTAACCTAACCAAAGAGTATATAAATACTATGAGCTCCAACGAGGAAGACGTATTAGTTTAAGTTTTCTTGATTCCAATTCAATTGATTCTGACTCAAGAAAAGCTACTCAGTCTCTGTATAATATACAATTACAAGTATTGTATGCTACAAAGGGAGGTTATGATTTTCATATATCCAGCAGAGATGTTGATGGCACGAATACTAACACAAAATGAACTACATACCCCTCACAGGCGAACGCGGGTGATGTTTTCCATCCACGATGGATAACGTGTTAGTTTGCTATCCTGTTAGCTAACACCAAAGCCACGCCCACTTTTCGTGTTAGTAACATGTTAGTGTGTTAGCTAATACGAAAACATGCCGCAGCGGACCCGGCTTTACACTTCCTCCATAAACTATAATGCATTGTATTCTCTTTGCTATAATGTTTTGTTTATAGGTTTTATATTGACGTACCATTTTGTCTATAGCACAGTCTATAGTATTATTCTGTTCATCAAAAGGAGGTTAAATTACAATTAAAATGTTTAACGCCAGTAATCGTAATTCAACCTCCTTTGGTGAAAAAAACCGGGTGAGAAGTATTCTGTGTTGACGATTTTGACGTCCGAACCGGAAACGTCATTGTATTATATATATTTTTTCACTCGTTGAGCAGGCAACAAGGCTGGTAAAATATTGTAGGAAGGAAATTAAGTTTCAATTCCATGATTTTTTAAATTAATTTGTTAACCAGAATTTGCCATGCTTTGTTGAAAAAACGTAGAAAAATAATTACTTAAGTTCCGTAGAAATTATATTTCAAGACGCTGCAAGATTTATCAGATAAAATTTCGCCTTTGTTCTTTATAGTCGTCTTTTTGACTACATCCAATCCAAGAGCCCTTACCCATTGACTTCATAGTATTGGATCCTGCGGGAAAAAATGTTTCTCTTGGTTCTTGCACGTGTGAACAGCACACAAAGATTGATTATGACATGGAAATATCAGGTACTCGTCCTATCACAAATTAAATAGGAGATACGGGATCGTCCTATGTACCTTCCTAGCAGTGTCACACAGAGTTCTCGATGTTCTCATCCACTTTTTTTTTAAACTTCCATGACGTGACACGACAGACAAGCTCCTGCCATACGTATTTTGTTTATTTTACGACAGTATGAAAAGTTTGGTTGGATGGAAATTAAAGTACGTAAATATTTCAAAATACGTAACTATCACCAAGATATTAATTATGACATATCTAGTTTTCACAATAGTTCGCCATTTCACATTCACATCTGTGACAGACATATGCTTATGACAGAATAACAATACGTAATTTCTTAGTACGGGGGCTAGTGATGTGACAACAAGGAACGAATGAACGCATAATATTATTTCTTTTTAATAAAGTGATTCATTATACTAACGAATAATAATAATTCTATTTTCATACACTATGGATTACATTACTTTAATTTCAGTGTTGAATTGAACAAGTAGCTCAAGCAAATAAATCCCTACTATTAAAATTGTGAAAGTGAGGTTGTTTGTTTGTTTGGTAGCTTATACCCTGGAATAACACATTGAATACTTATCATCATCATCATCACTCACGCAGGTGGAAACAAATTTTATTTATATTGAGGGGGGGGGGGGGGGGGGTACGTACTTCCCCCAAAAAGGGGCAAAAAGAGGGCTACTGAATATCTCCGCCTTATTAGATCCGATTTCAATGTTTTATTTTACTTGAATGTGAGTCATTTAAAGTTGGTCTCATAAAAATTTGGTGAAGATCTGATGAGGATATTCGGCGTGAAGAGCAGAATAGCTCCTCAAAATGCAGAGACTTGTTCACTTTTAGGTTTCTACCAGTTGAATCAGCCCTTCACCTACTTGGTAGGGATTGATAGAGCACCTTGGTCATTAATGATAGTTTTACAATAAAGTAACTAGATGGTGCTACTGTGCATCGCTAGATAGTTGGCAAAAAGTTTGTGCTCGCGAGGTCTACAGCTCTCAGAGCCACTAGTTTTACATTGCGTAAACTTTATTATAAGGATAGGTATTTGCTTTTATATAATAAGATTTGAATACGAAACTATTACCTGTTCTACAGATTTCCGAAAGACCCTATCTTAAAAAAATATGGATCACTTTTTGCCACAGACGCGATGATTGGATTCTTTCAAGAAAAAGTGCTATTTGCCCCGACCATTTCGACCCTTCAAGTTTTGCATTAGTTTTATTGTTCCGCGCGGACGGGAAAGCTAGTACTGAATAATATCGTTTTATTAATATCAGGGATACCTATTACGTGGTATTAGTAAAATATTAGGTATGTTTTTAATAGTGGTTTCATTGCGTAGTGAACGAATACTATCACTTCGCAATATAGATATAACATACAAGATTTTCGATACTCGCGGGGATTGGCACGTACCTATCACCTTCCTATTCTTAAGTGAAACGGTGATTTACTTTCCCTTCATACTTTAACAGACTTAGGACTTTCAACGACGAAATCATTGGCTCCTTATCTGATCCTTTGGCTTCGCTAGAACCAATGCCGTCCCCAGAACCAACGCCATTTGCAGAATCAATTCCGTCTTCAGAACCAATGCAGTCTTCACCACCAATGCCGTCATCAGCATCGCAATTGCTACTTGTTAGTAATTTTTATTTAGTTTTATTGCCATATTTCCAAATTCTCCGATATTACCACGACTTGCCTCGTAAAAAAACTTAGCTTAGATTTTGAATAAATAAAATAAAACTTATTCTTTTCTTGTCATTTAACGGGTTTCCTTGAGACAGTTACGTAGGTATAAGCTTGATTAAGTCATATCATAACTGTTCAGAATTACTTTTTTGGAGGAGTGGACTGTATTACAATTTTATCGCGTATTCACTTTTTCGGTCATAGGTCGCTGGTTTATATTAATTAACAGCAATAACTTATTCGTGGTTCAGGAGCTTTGAGGATTCAATGAATGAAACTACTACGATGGGTACAACAAACTGACTGACTGCCTTTATTTACAAGAATGCTCTTATATTTATACAATACAATTTAGGTAACGGTACCTACCTGGTCACAGGGAGGGCTTGGGAGCAAGGGCAATTACAACGGTTCTTGTATTTTTTGGCAACAACTAATTGGCATCGTTCGTTAATTGTTTTACTTTGTCGGCGCATTACGGGTGTTATTATTCTAACGATCGTGGGAATGTAGCTGTATTTAGTCTAACGGCAACTACATTACCTGCGCTAAGGGCTCCTGTAATAAACTCATTGCGCATTGCATTGTCTAACAAGCTTAAATCATAAACATTTGGCGCTTTCATCTATTTCTAACCTAACGGAGGTTTTTTCCCTAACGGTTTTTATCTTCCTTAAATTACACGTTAAATCTATCTACTTACTCTTACTCTAGGTGTACTATTATTTAATCTTATTCTAGTTTTATACAAAATAACTGAAGCGGAGCCTCGTAGCCGAAGTGCTGAAACGTCGGTCGGTCGGTCGCGGTCCCTTTCCTCTGGCCGGTGATTCCCGATGACTAATTACATATTCGCGGTCACGTGATCTATGATCGCGGGGTCACGCAGCATCTGCGAGGCGGCTGTCTGCCTCCCAGATGCCGCGTGACCCCAGGATCGCTTGTTGTCCTCAACAATAACATTATAGAAAATATTATGCTTAGGGCTGGTTTTTTGATCCGTAGTTAAAATCGACCGGACCATTTGTTAAACTGACCAAGGCTTAAAAGATAACCAATTGTTAACTCAAGTTTCCGTTTTTTGATCGCCATTCATCGATTGGTAATACTGACTAATGGTTAACTATGTTGCCACTGCAATATGCAATAGCTTACCAATTTTTTCGTAGGGAGTCATTATTTTTTCATGGCAGCACTTGCATTTTGATGTTTATTGCGGAAGCTTATGTCAAAGATGTCAGTCTATAAATGACAGATATTTAATTGCTTCAATCAATCAATACAATCAAAAATGCTTTGGAAATAATTCATAAACTTTACGTGTTTTTCAGAGGGCGCACCACCAATTTTATAATAATATTATTTAAATTAATAATAATAAAATTATTAAAAAAAAAAGTAATATTTAAAAAATATTATTTAATAAAATATTATTATAATAATATTATTTAAAAATAAATATTAATATTATAATAATATTATTTATTTGCATGTATGTTTGTTACCACTCAGCGTTCAAACAGATACACGGATTTTGATGAAATTTGGAATGGAGATAGCTGATACGCTGGGTTATTAACATGTGGTACTTCTCAGCGCCATAATCATCAAATTACATAATTGTTAACTTGGGTGAAACTGTGGGTACAGCTAGTAATTTTAAAATACAATGCAATATCTTTGTGTAAACAATTACAGACTTACATACATAATACTTTTATGGGATGCCCTTCCCTATGTTTTGACTTTGGAAGACATTGCATTAATGTTGACGACATTGTTTTCAGCAAACTGCTACCATAAAAGGAAAGGAGCTTTATCATCTCTTGAAACACGAACACGTATCATAACTCATTTTTTAAAACTCAAATAAGGGCCCGAGAAGAAAAAATAAAATATATGTTCAAGAAGAGCACAATGAAAAATACGCATGATTTTTTTTATTAACAAATGTTGTTGTGTATAATAAAAGAAAAGCATTATTTATATGTCGAGCACCAAAAATAACTTTTATTGTTTTTTTTTTATTCTCTCTTCCCATTGTCAAAGGGAATCCTATGAATTCATTCAAGTATTTTAATAATGTAATAAAGAGCTTATAGAGTGTAGGCAAGTCAACTACTTACAATAAACTCTGTAACTGGTTAAAAAAAATATATATAGGGAGACAGAGCAACTTCTCCTCTGTTTATATAAAGGTCTACATAAATCATAAACATTGTGAGCTTTTTCTCACCCTCACTCTCACACAACATACACACAACATGCACCCTCAAATACATAATAAATATATACACGCACACTCACACACTCACACAAATATAATTAAATAAATTAAAATTAAACTAAAAAACTAACTACTTCAATTAATTAAGATTATTTTTATTTTATTCTTGGAACTTTTGGAAGAGAAATAGATCCCCGAGACAGGGAATCCTAGTGGGGAGTCTATTGATCAAATGTATTTTGTAATCTTTTTATACTGTCAATAAATATTATTATTATTATTAATCTTTAATAATAATAATAATAGAGACTCAAAACTAGTGGGCATATCATAGAATATGTAACGTCAAAGTATCTCGTTATATATAAATTCATAATTAAACAGGATAATTATCACAATTCATTCAATTTCATTAAAATCACACGAAACAGCTGTAGCTACCGAGAGTTAACTAGCCGCCATCTTGCTAATCCCTCGATGGAGCCGTGGTTAATTTTTAGAACCAATGGTTACTTATTTAACCATTGGTTGTCCTAACTATGGATCTAAAAACTGTTTTTACAAAAGTTTAACCATTTGTTGCTTTATTTAACCATTGGTTGCCTTAACTATGGATCAAAAAACCGGCCCTTAATGATGATATATTTTTATATTATTTTACCTCGAAAGAGAAAACTTAAAAAAACAACTAGAATTTAAAAGTAAAAAGATGAAGCAATTACAGGCAAAAACCAGATATTTAAAGAAGAAGGTAAATGATATACAGGATATTTTGAACAATTTAAGTGAAAACGTAGAAGCACGTAGAAGCCAAGCAATCAATAAAAACGACTTAACGTCTGAACGCACTTTGAAGAAATGTAGTGTAATGTACTTTAGAAGTAATTTTGTTCCTGGAATAACATATAAATTACTTTCAAGCCAGATAAATAATCACACGGGCCTTTGGCCTTTTTTTTTCACGGGCATAGCTAGTAGATAATATAACAACATTGAACAATACAATTTTTGATCATTAAGTATTATTCCTTTTATCGTTCTTTTACACCTCATCTCTAGTTTTTGCGCTAGTGTGTAACTAAACAATACTGTGACAACAGTAATTTGTTAATTGTGTACTTGTTTTTGTGTTTGTGTGCAGCTTATATGTGCGTGTGCGTTTATAAAGTCGCCTCAATGTGTGCTGTATATGTTTACCTCGCCTCCCTCGTAAACTGGCAGAAACATTTCATTACTAGAATTTGCGCTTGGGAACTCCCGTTGTAATTTCTCTGAGATCATAAGTGTAAAAATGGCAATCGAAACAGCCCAAAACGCCACTGCATCATCTCGAATGCAGGGGCTGCAACTATTAATTTATTTCGTTTTCTTTGACTTTATTTGTTGATGGTATGATATGGGCCCTATTTCTTAATGTCAGTCATATTACATTTCACAATGCCAGTCATGCCACAGTCATAGTAAAAAATACCTTCACTATTTTGATTAACCGACCAAGGGTCTGATTCCGTAGAGTTAAAGTGAGGTTCGGTTAATGCCACTTAGACCATTCATTGCCACCGATTCAAATTCACTAAGCTCAGTGAGCTTGTGAAATGACGTCATTAATGCAATGAGCACTCAACCGCACGGAAACTGACATTTTACTAGGAAATACAAAACCAGTAACTCAAAATCAGAATTCACAAGGAATTCAGTAGCAATGAGTTTTCGTCAACCGATGAGCACCCGCAGTGCGATTACGTAATGTTGATCATGACGGTTTCGAGCCATCAAATTCAATAATGCTTTGCGATAGAGTCGATTTTGCTATGAAAAAAGTGACAATCTGATTGAAGCCAAGTTCTGTAATCGGGCTGCCGGTGCGTTCATTGCATTTACTATCTAGCAGTGTTTGGTTAGTGAAGATCATTTATAATGCATAGTTACTATGAAACTTATAGTTCTAACACCTACCTAGGTACACTTTGTTTTATGTTTTATCGTGCCATAAAATTGTGCTGTTTTTGTGAAAGGTAGGTTTAATGACATGTATGTATGTGGTATTTCAAAGAACCTACCTATCTAGTTCATAGCTAGAGTAGGATTTTAACCCTAAAATAGAAAAATACCTACTGGTTTTAAAATCTAGTAGTTTTCTTACAAAGCCTAATTATGTGAAGTTCTACTAACAACGAGGGGTCAATGCAAATATAAACAAAACGAAATCAAGTTTAAGTATTAAATATTTCATGTTATAATGTTATAATTTTCACATATATTCAGATTTACACTATCCTATGAGCTCGAAAAGCGGAGATCTATACATTCTTATGAACTGCAGTTCTGTGTGCACTGTGTCCATCTGAAACAAATGTATCATATTATTAGAATAATCAAGTAGATTCAACAGTCAATATAGTAAGGTACTTTTCTATCAAATCCTAGGCTATAATTATCAACTGTCGAGCTCTCATTTGTCCGTCTCTCCAAGACTTGATCATTTTTGTGAATCTACAACGATACGATTTAGGTAGATACAATACACTTCTATATAGATACAAAGCAAGAGATTGCATCTAGAAATACATTTCTAAATCGCAAATATATTTCTTTCTCCGTTTTTTGGCGTTTTAATTATTTATTGATTTAATTGTTTTGTACAAAAGCAGTGTACAAGGAATGACATGTGTGTGTGTCACAGTAATTTTACTCGACGGCAAAGATTATTTTTAGTTGAAGTAACTTTATCTGAGAAGCACTATAGTCACTACCTATAGGAACATGGTATTTTTAAATAGGCAGTCGTAATAATAATTATTTTAAGTAGGTAAATTATTGCTGAGAAATAATATCAATGTATAGATTTTCTTTCAGAGACGTACAATCTACAAAAAGGTTATTGGCATATTATTAGATCACTACATAACTTACGATGCTAAGAAACAATTAAAACAACATGAGTCCATCTATTAAATATTTTATTGTGCCTCAGTGTAAAAATACGGCCACAAAAACACCCGAAAAGTAGATTTTTTCCGTTCCTGAGGAACCGAAAATCAGAAAAAATAAACAAATGCGATGAGAAGAGCACATCCATTATCACCAAAAACGATAGCATATTGTTGTGATCATTTCGATGTAAGTATTCAAATACTATAACCTTGCCATGTGAAATACTAACTAATAAGTACCTAGTAGGTATTTGGATAATGCTAGTAATATGCTTTTTTGTAGGTATGCACTCGTAGTGTCTAAGCACTTAATATTGAAACTAACGATTTATTGAACCTTTCCAAAGTTAATGATCCCTATAATTTCAAGAAGAAACAATAGTGTAATGTGTTGAAAAATTCAGTGTAAATAAACAGCTACGTGCTGTGGATAGTTCGCGCTAAATCATTGCGACCCGTTTTTTAGTAATTATTGAAAAGATCTGATGTTATCAAAATCATGTTAGTGTGTAGTATAGGATTTAATTTCTTTTAATAAAAGTAACAGGTAATTTAAAAACCATAAATACACAAAAAGGTTGGGGTGCACTTATGAATAAGAATAAGCTGACTAAGCTGACTAAGAAAACAAAACAAAACTATGTATAGTTTTTTTTTTTTATATCTAAACTTACTCAGTAGTAAATGAATCCCAGTAGTATGAATATAATAATAAGGAGGTTTTATAAATTATATTTTATATCTAACTTGTCATTTTAACTCCGCGAATTTCAGCTGCTACAAAATCTTTATTTTTTATACAATATTCTGCCACCATCATATTTTGGACTAATCCTTCTTCCATTTTAGTTCTAAAACAATCACTTACTCAATACACTTAATCAATCAGCATTATTTAAAATCAATAAAAAACATCAGAGCGCACGAGAGCAAACACCTTACCAGCGAAAATGTACTTCGGGCGTATGAGGCGGGCGCCCGCACCCGCCGCGCGCCTTGCCGTATGGGGGCGACGATGTCACGCGCTACTCGCGAACACTGACGAGATTTAAAAAATCTACGTAAACTTCTCACGCTTATCACTTCGGTAATATTGCATCGATCGATGTAATATTACCGATTGGAATAATGTGTACGGTCTAGACTTTTATTCTACGTACTTAAAAGTGTAATATTGTAACCTTGTTATCTTCTCGTTAGTTTTTTAGTTTAGTTAGCATTTCGTTAGTTTGACTGACATTTGTCTATTAACATTTGTTGATTGACATTTGTCAGTCTAAAGTTATATGAAATAGGGCCCTCGTCTCGTCTCGAAAAATATCTATATTATTATTATGCAGCTAATATATAATAGCGTAATATCTGGCCGTGTAGGCCAGATATTACGTGTACATGGATTCGTAATATTTAGACGGCTATAACTGGCCGTGTATTATTGCCCGTACAAAATCAGTCCGGGTTGATAATGCACGGCCAGTATTACGCGACCAATTTTACGTGTACAACTGGATACGTAATATTAGCGTGTGCCGATTTTGTACGACCAATATTACACGGCCAATAATATGAAGCCAACCATAGACAAAGCTAGAATACCTCCTTGATGCCTCGTTTGTGTAGGCGAGTGTCAAGAAGGAAAAAAACTGTCACGAACCGAATCGGCCAACCCTTACTCCACGTTGTCTTGTCTGCCCTACACCAGGGCGGTCGCACTCCGCAACAAGTACAAATAAATTCAAGGACCCAATATTCGGGTCCGTTCAGTCGAGTGTCAAGCGTGCGCTCGATGAGTCGCGCGCCTTGTACTTAGCGATAGAGCACCTACTTACGTAAAGTTATTGACAAACTTCATTCGTGTTTTAATTATGAGTACCAAGAAGAAAGCTAGAAAGTACTGCATAGCATTCGGCTGTTGGAATAGTGATAGAAATGACGAATTGACATTCTTTACATTTCCAAAGGATATTGAAAGGTAATAAATTGTAATACCTATAATAGGTCAATATAATAGTGCCTAAATAATATAATAGTGCCTTTTAGAATTTTGTGGTGCGACTTAAAAATTGAACACTGTATAAAAAAAAACACGGAGAAATCAGGAAGGATTCAGGATCAGGAGGATTTGTAGGCAGGTAGAGCAGGCTGGGTACGGGGACGTTGAGGGCGCCAATTGTGGCCGGAGCCCCCCCCCCCCCCCCCCCGAGGGTGTCTCCATGCTCACAATAATTTAATTGTACTTAGTAGTGCGAGTCTTCATTTTTCAACGGGCAGCGGAGGCTTCGTAGCTGCTAGTCTTCATACGTACACGTTTCCTTCAGCTATATTCAGCAAACTTAGGTTTTGAAATGAAATATATTTAGTTTAGTATATATAACGTGTGTATTCTGTTTCTTTAAAAGTTAGGTCCAAGAACACAGACTTGAGCGAATCAATGACAATTTAAGAATGACAGGTCATTTGTATTTAGAATGAATAATGAACTATCAAAATGAAAAGAAATGGATTATGAAAGAATTAAGATATCAAAAGAGTATTATTATGAAAGAGGTTTTGACCTCGTCACAGTACCAAGAAGAAAGCTAGAAAGTGCTGCATAGCATTCGGCTGTTGGAATAGTGATAGAAATGACGAATTGACATTCTTTACATTTCCAAAGGATATTGAAAGGTAATAAATTGTAATACCTATAATAGGTCCTAGTTATGTAGTTAGACATTGTTTTTTTTTTATTACGTAGGTTCCTATAGTTTTATGTTATTTCATTTGCGTTCCATACCGAAGCTACGCATATTTAAGGTTATTCCGCGCAGAAATAAAGTCGTTTATTAAATCGATCAACGTAATTTTACGATACGGTATAGTACTATTATTTATTCTGTGGCTGTGTAGAGATCTTTCGGACGAAGTTTGAGCAGGAAACCCATATGAAATTGTTTAAAAATCGATTTTATTAAAGATATAAAACGCCCTATTGTATTTTTTCTAAATACCTACCCCATGGATTGCACTAAACATTAGGGTGCATTCCGATTCACGATAATATCGCTGTGAGCGATCACAGTGCTAATTTGCGTTCCGATTCAGATATCGCAGTCACGGCAGTTGAGTGCTGCAGTTGATTCGGAACGCTCGTGAGCGTGATTACAAGATCACAACAACATAACCTCAAAATACAAAGTATTACTCGTGGGCAAAGTAGTCTGTCTAAAAATTGGTCAATTGTCTGTAGTAATATTTGGAAAACTGTACGAAAATCACACACAACTGAATTCAAATAACAGTTTTCTTTGTAAACAACCGTCAGTCTGTCACTTTGACAGTAGCACTCACGGTGATATCGAGTTGGGGCATGGTCGGTGTAATCGTAAAATGGCGGATGTAATGACGTAATCTGTGACGTCACAAGGGATATCGTTGTTGCGCTCACGATGACTCGGTACGCGTTTTAGCGCGATAATATCGATATTTGCGCGTCTCGGAATGCAGCCTTACATGTACTATTCCAAGACCTAAAATACCAATTATCAAAAATCCTTCAGCCGTCAAAAAGTTTTTATCGATTGCTCGGCTTCTGCTATCGGATTGAAAAACGCATATATTCCCGCCCACGCCGCCTCTTAATATTCAGTATTACGGCAAAGCAAGGCAAGTAAAACAAGGGTTACTACTGAACTACCAATATAAATTTAGATGTAAGTAGTGTCATAGGCATATCATTTTTACCCGACTATGGCGAAGCAAAGGAAGGGTTATGTATACAAACTAAAAAGTTGGTCAGATTTTGACAAGCGAAGTATTATTCGATTGTCTTCATCGCAAGAGTGTCATAGGCTATTTTTTACCCGATTGTAGTCAGGTTTTAGTTTTTGTACTTATGACTTGTTTTTATTTTAAGTATTATTATGATTTTAGTCCTACCCATATGGTCCAAACTAAAAGGAATCCTGTAGCTGTTGCTGTTTTTGTAGGGTAATGATAATAAAAGGTTCAGTTTAGTAGAACAAAAACGAAAATGTAATAATACAAATTATATACAAATAACAATCACAACAACATAGCACAGGTGACATTTCTCCTTTATTTTTGGGTTCCGTACCAGAAGGGTCCAAACGGAACTGAATTTAATAGGACAAGAAAAACGCAGTAGTTACATATGATGTGTAACATCAGTTCAAGCTGTTTTTTATAGGCAATGACCCTTCCACCCACCGGCTTCACCCACTAGTGGGTTCACGGGTAATTCGCATTTACCCCTCCTGCACTAGAGTTGGAAACTAACAAAAAAGTAATGTTTTATCATCGCTGTTCCAGCTCTGCTTTATAATCGCTTGATGCTGTTTTATCATTTAGGATAGCACTGCGTAAGCTAATTGGTCAATTGTTACAGTAAACAGTTGACCAATGACGCAGCACGTTGTAACACTTTTCACTAAATCACTCCCATAAAGGAATTACTACTCTCTAGCTCCCATAGATTTGAGTAAAGCGAGAGGAAAATGTTACAAATCAAAAATATTATACAAAATTATATTCAATTAGCATAATGGTCACAATAGCCAAACACAGGCGACCTTCCTACTTTATCAATGTACCTGGAATCAACACATGACATTTCAATAAACAACTCTGTCTAGATAAATGGTACAGGCAGTGGTGCAGGTCATATTATAATTAATGGTGTGGTGGTTATTTTTACAATACATCACTACTATCAGTCTACTTCAGTTAATGAAGACACATCAATGAAGTAGTTAATGAACGAGTAGTCCTTTGAATGAAGAATTATTATTATTAAATAATACACTAGCAGCTTCAAGCTGATGCGTGTATATCATTTCTGATTGTATGTATGTATGTGAAGAATGTTTCATTTTCGGTTGTATGCTAGTAAGGAAAGGATCCAATTATAGAAGAAAATTGTGCAGAATATCTTCATTAGTGGCGATATTGCTGTTCACGTATGACTTTCTCAGTATTTGCGGAAGTCTTTGTTCCTTGCCTCAAATGCTTCTTCGAATAAGAAGCCTATAGGTACTACTGATAGGTGCTCAACTATCTTGGGTCCATAAATTAATAATTTATTTATTAGCTGTCACACTTATGAGTATACTTTATAGTATACTTTGAATTTAGATATCTAGGTTTAGGTTTATCTGTTTACCTTATGAAATGCATTGCAATATTACAGCAATTCTTTAAGTTCTCATCTAATTCAGTAATAATAGGCAGTTGTTTCTGGATCTGCAAAATACTGTCTTGCAACATTCCCGGTATTGGTGTTCCCACTGCCCTGTTTGATTTTGTCTAATAGTATGCAGGTTTCTCTTCGAAAAGCTTCTTGAATGACTTCTGTCTTATCTTTCACTTAATTTCTTCACCTATTGCTTGATATGATTATATAAATCTTCTGTGTTTATATAAGTCTGCTTGCACTGCCTTAGCTCTCACTTCTTCAAAATTATTCATTCCAGTCACACGAGATTTGCACAGATCACATACAGCAGCTCAAGTCCCTGAACGAGTGCATTTTTCCATACATGGTTGGCATTAGGCTGTGTGTGGCCATGGCATTTCCGCAATCAGTTGGAGTTGGTTCAGCAGCCCGATTTCATAACTTGGCTTCAATCGAATTCTCAGTATCGCAGCCACTAATGCCTTGCGATAGAGTCGAATTTGCTATGAAAAAAGTGATAATCCGATTGTAGCCAAGTTATGGAATTGCTGTGCAGTGATCTCTGACTCAAATGCAGCCAATTCCGTTTTTATGTTTTCATTTTTTTTTTTATTATTTTTTTTTTAATTTTTTTTTATTTGATGGCTTCTGCGGAGGCACTAGCCTACTAGCAATTTCGCCAATGTCAAGTTTAATAGTTTATATTAATGTCACGTTACAGTCATTAATTGTCAAGTCAAAGTCACGAATCAGTAAAATGGTGGACATTTACTAAAACTTCCGTAAAAGATTTGGAAAAATCACAAAATGCCATTTATATCTGCGTTTGATTCTTTTGCCTACACTCGTGCACGTTAACGAACATCTAATGGTTAATATTCCACCAATATTACACATCAATACTCGAAGAAACACAAGATTGAGAATAAAATCAAACTTTACAACACAACATTTTGAATTTTTGCAAAAAAGAAAACATGTTGGCATTTGTCTCCTTCATAAACTTAAAATAAATCGGATGACAGCAAGCAGTAGATGAAGTCTTGTCATTTTGCCATACTGTTTCCACTCAAACTTTCAGTGAGTTGATGAGAGGCACAAGGCTTGCCATAAATACTTCTCACCTTAAGGCGCTCTTCTAGGGCAGTATGTAGGTATGAAAACATTTCCTCAGCCCCCGCAAATGTTTCGAGCGTAAACACGCAGCGAGCGAGAAACACGGCGCGAGTCGGGATGCCACCGCGCTTTTCGGCATGCCACAGTATAGTAAATGCAGAAGATATGTAGATAGGGTTAGGGTATAATCTGGTTTAGCTTTTCGCTATATTGGGTGGGTACGAAAGAGAAAATAAATTTGCTTTTCTACTGAGTACGTTTAATTATTATGTAGGTACCTAGGTCTGAATTATTATTGTAATTGCAATCTAATCTTATAATAAATATCCAAAAGTTTGTGTGCATTTATGTATATTCAATTTGATTTATTTCAGATATAAACATTCATATTTGTTAGTACACCTATGTGTGTCTGTTACCATTAAGCGCTGATATGGCTGAATGTATTTTGATGAAATTGTGTATATCTTATCATCATCATCCATCATCATTTGTCCACGCAGGTAAAACCACTGGGCGCAGCTAATAAACGTATAGCTGTAATAATATCATACTAATAAAGTTTGTGTGCCTATTTATGATTGAAACTATGTTATCTATATCAGCTGAACGGATTTGGAAGAACGGCTAAAATTAGAAAAAGTGTGATATGGCATATTATTTTTAATGTATCTATAAACTAAAATGTTTCACAATATTTTCACTCTGTAATGTCGTACGGGTCTGAGACATTGCTGCTGATACCAATAGAATTTTTGTAATACAGAAAAGTGCTGTAAGGTCTATCTATAGGCTTAGCCCTAGAGAATCGCTAAGAAACGTCTTTTCACAAGTGAATTTTTTAACATTGCCTTGTTTATTTGTCTTCTTGGATATTCTGTACGCTCGGAAACATTTAAACAGGATTACAACATGCGGACAACGTCACAACTATGAGACAAGGCACAAGTATAAACTTGAGCTGCCAAAAACTAGGATATCAAAATTTTTCCGATCCTGTTTTAAAAACTATGTTCGTTTTTATAATTTACATGGAGTGAATAATTTGTGTGAGCGGATAATTTGGGATTGATACACAATTTTATCACAAAAAACTGCATTGTTTTTGATGTTTCATGAGAACTTGACAGAATTGAAACGACGAACAAGGTCTAGATCTTGTTGCGATGTGGCGGCCGATCGGCTTAAGATGGTGTAAGTGAGAAGCGGCTTGTGCAAACGAGTGGATCGGAATATTTTAGTTGCTTCTCTGTAGATTTCATCATCATCATCAGCCTAGATATCTGTCCACAGCTGCACGTAGGCCTCTTCTTATGAAAACAATACTATTAATTCAAACTGACAGCGTATTTAAAACTAAAGTAAAGGATTTTTTAATGCAAAAGGCATATTATAGCGTTAAAGATTTTTTAAGTGACAAGGCTTTATGGCTGAATTTGGACTGTACCATAAGTACTAAACTCTAAGATAATTTTCACAGCATTAATTTACTTTAATTCTTTAATATATAGATATTTTTATTGTTTATAATAGATTTGTATTTTATGTTTTCTCTGTTGACGCTCGTAAGTGTACCGTGTTGTACCTATATTAAAATAAATGAATTGAAATTGACAATCATACTCAAATATAAAAACAGAAACAAAGGTAATCAAATTAGAATGACATGGAAACTAAAATCAGAGATCACATCAGCGGTCTGCTGATGGTATTTATTTCTTCTCATCAAAGCACAGCATTTTTTTGTGCTATCCTCGCCATTTATACGGCAATTTTTCGACCTTCTGATGCTTCATTATCAATCAAAGACAAAAAGAATAAATATTGACATATATACTTTAAAAATATGTGTTTTTGTAGCAACCATCTTAGCATCACAAACACATATACACAAAGTTACTTGCGCAGGCGTATTATTGAAAAAAAACAAACCATGGTATAAAACGAACATGTAGTATAACACAATGGATACTTTTTATCCCGGAATATAATAAGTCTCCTCGGAAAAACTGGAAATTATCGATTACTCGCTGTACAATGCTGTCAAAAAGCATCAAGAGAATTGGTGCAAAAGAGAATACTATAAGTTGGTGCTATACTTTTTCATTGATTTTTAATACCCTAAAAAACATAGGATGCCATTTTTCGAAATAAATTGTAGTCCGCGCAGACAAAATTGCGGGCAAAAGCTATATTAAAAAAAAACTGCCTTGTAAACCCCAAATGAATTGGATGAGAAACTCCAAAAAGTTTTGGGAATCCTTAGGGAAGAAGGCACAAAATTTTGTCAGCTGCAGCGTACGGACAAGATATCTAAAATCCCAGATGAGGCTCTTCGACTTATGGACAAACGGCGGGAGCAACAACAAGCCACACCGTCAGAAAAAAGGTAGCTCCATCAGAAGATTAGTAAGCTGGTGTGATGTGACCTCCGATGCTCAAATACACACCTGATAGGAAAGGCGATTGAGCAAAATTGGTAGTCGAAAGCCTTCGCCCAGCAATTAATTGAGTAGGTCCCATCTGACGAAGCTCAATACCAAAAATGGTACAACCATCGTCTCTAAGCCGGAGATTCTGTCTGAGAACGAAGACTTCTATGGTGGATTGTATGACTCGCATGCTTCTAAACCTGAACCCAGCAAAGAGGATTCCCACGCAATGACCCGCCACTAAACTGACAAACTGCCTGACGTCAGTCATGACCTACAGAGCCGAAATGTGGACACTCATGGTCAAACTAGTCCACAAATTTAAGGTTGCTCAGAGGTCACATTTCCCGAAGAACCAAAAACCGTTGGGGTAGATGAGTTGTCGAGTGCTGACCACTTTTAGGCAAAGCTCTGTGGCCAGGTGGAGTAACGACCCGTGAAAGGCGGCTGGTAAAAAATGGATGAGGAGAGCTGAAGACCGTACTCAGTGGCGTGACTTAGGAGATTAAATTTTTGCCTAAACGCCTTGACAGATTTTGATAAATGAGGTAGCATCGGATTCGTATTAATCATGAGAGTGCTAAAGAATATATAAAAGGTCAAGAAAACTAATATGACGGCATACAGCTGAAATATTGTATTTTCCACTGAACATACAATGATCCAAACCTATCGAGTGAGGTATAAAAATTAAGGTCTTGAAAGGACCATTCCAAAAAAATACAATTCTTTTTCCTAAATAGTAGGAAATGTCTTTTAAGCTTCTTACAAAATTTTCAATTTTAGACTTTTCACGTTAGTACTATAGTCCAATATTGCAATTGCAACTATTATTTTAAAATATGTAAGTAAATATGAAACGTTAAAA
Source organism: Alsophila aescularia (assembly GCA_946251855.1). NCBI lineage: Eukaryota > Metazoa > Arthropoda > Insecta > Lepidoptera > Geometridae > Alsophila > Alsophila aescularia. The sequence continues at coordinate 55,661,984 of OX276373.1, forward strand.
TTATATTATTATCATTTTTGCAGGTCCGTCCGCTAGCGTGGCTGAAAAGCAAAAACACGAGCATGAGCATACGTTTGCGTCGTGTGTTCCGCGCCCCACGCCTGCACGCAAGTCGGGTTTTTTGTATTTTTATAACAATTTTTACTTGTTAATTACCTACGTCTATCAAAACATTGTTTCTACTTTATCCTTGATTTCAGTGGTTGGTTGAAAACTAGTCAGCAGGTGGACAAAACTGGATTTAGGGTCGAAAACTGGCGATATGTGCATATTCAGTCATACATAAAATAAAAAAAAACTACCTTTACTAGCAATTGGCAAAGAACTGGCGAAGTTACTACACTACTTTTTCATTTCCCATCGTTTTATACTGAATTACTGACCCAAGTATTATTTTGGGGTAATTGAGCAAAGAATTTTAACTAAGTAACTCAATCTGTTCAGAAAATCTTACCTACTGTACTTTTTTTATACTGTGGCATGCTTGCGTAAAAAATGATTAGGTCGTCAACGTAAATGATATTCTGTAAATAAATGAGTTAGGTAACTGATTAAGTATCGGTAAGTATTTTTTGTTATTTTTTTGTAACAAACTTTTATCTACATCATTAAAAATCAAAATACTTATCTAATAATAATTATTATAAAAAATAAATAACCTGCTTACAACTTTTCTAGTATTTACATACCTATTTTCGATAGATATAGGTATAAGTATCCATTAAATTTATTTAATATATAATTTTTATTTTCAGTTCCAATCTTAATTATTTTATTATTATTACCCATTTTGGAAAATATAAATCAACATCAATGAATAAAAATCAATTTTTACCTATACGATAACTTTACTACGCCAAACATTTATTTACAGTTCTACGCTACAATAAACGTAGTGATTATATTCTCTTTGGCTACAATGACGATACATGTACTAAAGCGCTTGGTTTGGGGTTTGGTACTGTGACACAGATTCACAGACTAGGTAGAGATACTACGTATCACAGATTATTCATATAAAAGTTGTTTTTATTTGAATGCTCGAGGCTGTGGCTCAGTAGCCCAATATTTATATTTAATATGAATATCACTCACGTTAGTTTTCAAAATCAAATTCTATTGTATTATTAGGTCGAAAACATAGAAATTAAATAAGTAATAGTATCTATCTTTAAATTTGAGGTAAATTTGTTATCTACGTTAGTGATAACTCATTTGTTGAATCTGTGGTTGCAAGCGATTAATGCTTATGTGTGAGTTTTAAATTTGCATGTGTTGTATATTTTATCTATGTGTGTAACATTTTTGACGTTTATAATGGTTTGTTGACATTATTCTTACAGCACAATCTTACACGTTTTTTTGTATGTAGTTTGTGTACTTTATATCATGTAGATAGAGTTTAAAATTGTACTCTATAGCAGCAAAAAATAAAGTTTTTGCGTGAGATATGTTTCTTCGGGAGCTGTGTAGGTACATTATAAGAGGCTGTGTAGATAAGTTTACAGCACAAACTTACACCATTTTTGTATGTAGCTATAGAACCTTTTGCCATTGAGATAGAGTTTAATATTGTACTTTAAAGTACTAAAAGTTAACGTTTCTTGCGTATGATTTATTTTGTTTATGAGGTTGTACTATTATTTATTCTGTGGCTGTGTAGAGATCTTTGAGACGAAGTTTGAGCGGGAAACCCATATGAAATTGTTTAAAAATCGATTTTAAATATATAAAACGCCCTATTGTATTTTTTCTAAATACTTACCCCATGGATCGCACTAAACATTACATGTACTATTCCAAGACCTAAAATATCAATATACCAACATTTGATCAAAATTCCTTCAGCCGTCAAAAAGTTTTTATCGATTGCTCGGCTTCTGCTCATCGGATTGAAAAACGCACATATTCCCGCCCACACCGCCTCTTAATATTCAGTATTACGGCGAAGCAACTAGCAAGGCAAGTAAAACAAGGGTTACTACTAGACTACCAATATACAAAAAATCAACTGAATTGTTATGTTGGTTTGGTCAAAAATAATAATAATTGGAATAACTCCGAACAATAAAATATCGCGGAAATTACATGGGGGCTTATTCGGGTGCCCCTGGGAGTGCTCTACCCCGGGACCTCCACCTATCACTACTTCCTGGGACAACCTGTATATTTATGAGGGTATGTGGAAGTTACACAAGAGCGTCGCCCCTTTTAATCCGATTTTGACAAGCGAGGTGTCAATCGATTCGTCTTTAGATCTAAGTAGTGTCATAGGCATATTTTTTTTACCCGACTATGTCGAAGCAAAGGAAGGATTATGTATTCAAACTAAAAGGTTGGTCAGATTTTGACAAGCAAAGTATCAATCGATCGTCTTCATCGCAAGAGTTTCATAGGCTATTTTTTACCCGATTGTAGTCAGGTTTTAGTTTTTGTACTTATGACTTGTTTTTATTATAAGTATTATTATGATTTTAGTCCTACCCATATGGTCCAAACTAAAAGGAATCCTGTATCTGTTGCTGTTTTTGTAGGGTAATAGTAATAAAAGGTTCAGTTTAGTAGAACAAAAACGAAAATGTAATAATACAAATTATATACAAATAACAATCACAACAACCTAGCACAGGTGACATTTCTCCTTTATTTTTGGGTTCTGTACCAGAAGGGTCCAAACGTAACTCTTTTGCTAATGGTGTAAGTAGTAAGAGATTGAATTTAATAGGACAAAAAAAACGCAGTAGTTGCATATGATGTGTAACATCAGTTCAAGCTGTTTTTTATAGGCAATGACCCGTCCACCCACCGGCTTCACCCACTAGTGGCTGCACGGGTAATTTGCATTTACCCCTCGTGTACTAGAGTTGGAAACTAACAAAAAAATAATATTTAACATTGCTGTTCAAGCTCCGCTTTATCATCGCTCCATGCTGTTTTATCATTTAGGATAGCACTGCGTAAGCTAATTGGTCAATTGTTTCAGTAAACAGTTGACCACTGAGCGCACGCAGCACATTGTAACACTTTTCACAAAATCACTGCCATTAAGGAATTACTACTCTCTAGCTCCCATAGATTTAAGTAAAGCGAGAGGAAAGATGTTTCAAATCAAAAATATTATACTAAATTATATTCAATTAGCATAATAGTCACAATAGCCAAACACAGGCAACCTTCCTACTTTATCAATGTTCCTGGAATCAACACATGACATTTTAGTAAACAACTCTGTCTAGATAAATGGTACAGGCAGTGGTGCAGGTCATATTATAATTAATGGTGTGGTTATTTTTACAATACATCACTACTATCAGTCTACTTCAGTTAATGAAGACACATCAATGAAGTAGTTAATGAACTAGTTGTTAATAAAAATTAACAACTCGTAGTTCTTTGAATGAAGAATTATTATTATTAAATAATACACTAGCAGTTTCACTAGTATATCATTTCAGTATGTATGTATGTATGTGAAGAATGTTTCATTTTCGGTTGTATGCTAGTAAGGAAAGGATCCAATGATAGAAGAAGATTGTGCAGAATATCTTCATTGGTGGCGATATTTTTGTTCACGTATCACTTTCTCGGTATTTGCGGAAGTCTTTGCTCCTTGCCTCACATGCTTCTTCGAATAAGAAGTCTATAGGTACTACTGATAGGTGCTCAACTATCTGGGATCCATAAATTAATAAAAAAATAATTAATAAATGCATTGCAATATTACAGCAATTCTTTTTATTAAGTTCTCATCTAATTCAGTAATATGGGCAGTTGTTTCTGGATCTGCAAAATACTGTCTTGCAACATTCCCGGTATTGGTGTTACCACTGCCCTGTTTGACTATGTCTAATAGTATGCAGGTTTCTCTTCGAAAAGCTTCTTGAATAACTTCTGTCTTATCTTTCACTTCATTCCTTCACCTTTTGCTTGCTATGATTATATAAATCTTCTGTGTTTATATAAGTCTTCTTGCACTGCCTTAGCTCTCAGTGCTTCAAAATTATTCATTCCAGTCAGACGAGATTTGCACAGATCACATACAGCAGCTGAAGTCCCTGAATGAGTGCATTTTTCTGTACATGGTTGGCATTAGGCTGTGTATGGCCATGGCACTTCCGCAATCAGTTGGAGTTGGTTCAGTGATCTCTGACTCAAATGCAGCCAATTCCGTTTTTATGTTTGCATTTGTCTCCTTCATAAACTTAAAATAAATCAGATGACAGCAAGCAGTAGATGAAGTCTTGTCATTTTGCCATACTGTTTCCACTCAAACTTTCAGTGAGTTGATGAGAGGCACAAGGCTTGCCATAAATACTTCTCACCTTAAGGCGCTCTTCTAGGGCAGTATGTAGGTATGAAAACATTTCCTCAGCCCCCGCAAATGTTTCGAGCGTAAACACGCAGCGAGCGAGAAACACGGCGCGAGTCGGGATGCCACCGCGCTTTTCGGCATGCCACAGTATAGTAAATGCAGAAGATATGTAGATAGGGTTAGGGTATAATCTGGTTTACCTTTTCGCTAAATGGGGTGGGTACGAAAGAGAAAATAAATTTGCTTTTCTACTGAGTACGTTTAATTATTATGTAGGTACCTAGGTCTGAATTATTATTGTAATTGCAATCTAATCTTATAATAAATATCCAAAAGTTTGTGTGCATTTATGTATATTCAATTTGATTTATTTCAGATATAAACATTCATATTTGTTAGTATACCTATGTGTGTCTGTTACCATTAAGCGCTGATATGGCTGAATGTATTTTGATGAAATTGTGTATATCTTATCATCATCATCCATCATCATTTGTCCACGCAGGTAAAACCACTGGGCGCAGCTAATAAACGTATAGCTGTAATAATATCATACTAATAAAGTTTGTGTGCCTATTTATGATTGAAACTATGTTATCTATATCAGCTGAACGGATTTGGAAGAACGGCTAAAATTAGAAAAAGTGTGATATGGCATATTATTTTTAATGTATGTATAAACTAAAATGTTTCACAATATTTTCACTCTGTAATGTCGTACGGGTCTGAGACATTGCTGCTGATACCAATAGAATTTTTGTAATACAGAAAAGTGCTGTAAGGTCTATCTATAGGCTTAGCCCTAGAGAATCGCTAAGAAACGTCTTTTCACAAGTGAATTTTTTAACATTGCCTTGTTTATTTGTCTTCTTGGATATTCTGTACGCTCGGAAACATTTAAACAGGATTACAACATGCGGACAACGTCACAACTATGAGACAAGGCACAAGTATAAACTTGAGCTGCCAAAAACTAGGATATCAAAAATTTTCCGATCCTGTTTTAAAAACTATATTCGTTTTTATAATTTACATGGAGTGAATAATTTGTGTGAGCGGATAATTTGGGATTGATACACAATTTTATCACAAAAAAACTGCATTGTTTTTGATGTTTCATGAGAACTTGACAGAATTGAAACGACGAACAAGGTTTAGATCTTGTTGCGATGTGGCGGCCGATCGGCTTAAGATGGTGTAAGTGAGAAGCGGCTTGTGCAAACGAGTGGATCGGAATATTTTAGTTGCTTCTCTGTAGATTTCATCATCATCATCAGCCTAGATATCTGTCCACAGCTGCACATAGGCCTCTTCTTATGAAAACAATACTATTAATTCAAACTGACAGCGTAAACACGCAGCGAGCGAGAAACACGGCGCGAGTCATGCCACAGTACTGTAAATGCAGAAGATATGTAGATAGGGTTAGGGTATAATCTGGTTTAGCTTTTCGCTATATTGGGTGGGTACGAAAGAGAAAATAAAATTGCTTTTCTACTGAGTACATTTTGCCATACTGTTTTCACTCAAACTTTCAGTGAGTTGATGAGAGGCACAAGGCTGGCCATAAATACTTCTCACCTTAAAGTGGTTTGTTGCTAATAAACAGTGACTAGATGCACCATCGAATCCCCACTTACTATGCAATACAACACGAGTCACGCACCTGGATCAAAATTATGATTAAATTATTCCATAAGTCTTTTAGCCATAAGATCTAAGAGTGCTTGCAGTCGTAATTTTACTGTGTGTCGTGACAGACATGTCTTCTTTCTTCTGATAGTAGGTACTTATTCTTCTCCTTCAGCAACATATGATTCCAGACCTAGAGATAGAGTGCAAGTGCGTTCTGTGGAGAAATTTCGAGGGGTGTTGAGCAGTGTGTGATGCAGTTCACTTTCTAGGAAATCTATGATCTTGGAGGCATCAATGAACATCTCAGAAAATCTGAAAATCAATCAATCACACAGAATATTAGTGAAAACTGAAGTTGAGAAAAAGAGCTAAACAAACAACGAAAGATAATTTTATTTGCGTTGGCTTGGCTGATCGCTGGTAGGTACCTACCTACGTATAGACATTGCATGATTCAAGAAAACAGGCGAGGCGTAGTTACATTAATTAAACCATGAGACTATGGTTAATGGTAAATAAAATTTCGAAGTGTTTGATTTGGGGTTTGGTACTTTGTGACACAGATTATAGATATGGTTTATGTGATCCACAGATTATTCATATAAAAGTAGTTTTTATTTGAATGCTCGATACTCAGCTGTCTATTCACGAGCTAATACACAGACTTTATCTACAGAAAAAAAAATAATAAAAAGGGTATAAAAAAATATGTTGTATGAATAACGGCGGCCTGACTATCTAATTTGTGCTACTGAGTCTAGCTTGTTTTGGGAAACTTAATCGAGTAAAAGGCCCAAAAGACGTGAAGTAATAACGGGATTGGGACTCCATCTTTATTGGGGTGTTCAACACTGCTCACCATACATATTATGCCTCATGATTTTAACGAACAGGGTGGAAGGAAGGCTTTAATGGTGAGTTTATCGCCGAGAACATAACTTTAGCAAAGTGGTAATCAGCTAGTAGCGTTGCAAGTCCGTCACGAGGCCCCTGGAGCCCGAATTTCGACTTGCTATTGTTTATCTGCTGCTAGCCACTGCGCATATCGTCACTCGTAATTCGCTGGACATCCTATCCATAGATCAATCCATTTAGTTTTTTTTCCCTATATTTTGTTTTAGTGGTAGGTGGGTTTCTTTTTAAAAATACTACTTCATAAGTTTAGTTGTATTTGTTTACATTTTCTATGCGAAGAGTTGTATCTTCATTAGCGAGCTAGTTTAAAATCTATAGGCTTTTTGTTAACACCATTTGAGGCAAGAAGTATTCCATCTTACATCATTATTTGTTTACCTAATATAAACTTTTACATATTATTTGCTGTAACAATAGGAAATATATTTGTGAAAAGGATAGAATTGGGGCACAAGAATTAGAGGTTGTATTATGAAGGGGTTTATGCCTTCCTAAGGGGCTCCACTTCCCACAGCGCCATAGAAGTAGTTGCAATGTTTGTTTGTTGTATGAGGTAGTGCTGGCCTCTGGTGTCAGAGTTTGTCAAGTCACTTTAGGGCCTCTTGACATGGCTTAATGACTGCTATCAATCAATAACAGCCGGGACAGACAGCTTAACATGTCCTCCGAAGCACAGAGCGATGGAAAACCACTCATAACTTAGAAAAATCATTGGTGAGCCGAGGAACAAATCCGGTATTGTTGGATACGATGTTGCACTATTGAACCGTTGGGCAAACCTCATAATCATAAGCAGTTATTATTATAATTTCATCAGCCTGGGCAAAGGCCTCCCTTCCTTCCGCCTTCAATATTTTCCTGTTTTTTAGTATTAGTTTCCAGTCCTCCTGACAAGATCATAATGATAAAATATATTATGTTGTAGTTATATTTATTTCTTAACTTGTGTTTAGACATATGCTGATGTGTCTGCATCAACATAACAAGTGTTAAAAGTCACTAAACATTGATGTTCATTTTTGTAAGTTTGAAATCATTTGTTGTGTCTGTTTTTAAAAATGTCAATGAGATGGCAGAAACATCTTTGTACGAACCCCAAAAAACTCTATTAGGTGGTTAATCAATCAAACAAACAAAGGCGGAATGAAAAAACTTTATTGGAACACAATATTTGAATTTGGTGCAAGAATTTGATAATCTTGTCACTACGATCTAGGAAAGTGCTTAAGAGAGCCATTCACTGTATTTCTGGTGAACTAAGAAACAACAAAGCAACAACAACAATAAGGTACCTATTTGTTATGACTACGTTGAACAATCTTTTGGCAGTAGTTTATAAGAATCTTCAAATTATTTTTTCACAATAATAAGGCATTCTCTCGCGCTAGAGTAGTATTCTTTGAAAAGTGACATCAACACCCCTAATACAATCCCTAGCAATAATTAACTCATTTATTATACTAGTGCACATTTTAATCCAAAAAAACTGGTTCCACCTCTACACCAATGACTTTTCTAGATTATGTATGAATTTCCATTGCTCTTTGCTTTGGAGCTAAGCTGTTGTTGCCAGTTGTTATTAATCAACAGACGTTAACCACATCAAAGGCCCTCAGACGGCCTGTCAAACTTTAACAGAGGCACTATGTCATACGAAAAGCAAGCAGCTATATAGTAATTATAACCACAGCACTTGTATATCACAACAAGGTGATAAGTGTGAGAAGATAAGATAAAATGGTTGTCAACAAAACGTCTCTACATACAGTTGTGATCCTGTTTTCAATGCTTGAAAACACAAAATGTTTATTAATTCACTTCTAAATTACAGTGCTAAAGGTTCCACTGCTTAAGATGTCTAAAAAGCCGAGGAACATCGATAATGAAGCACTGTGGGCATGTATCAAATTATTACTATTTTCGATTATAAACTGCTTTCATTATCATATAACCATTTTTATTGTGCACGTGTGGTTATCTCTGTGGGTTAAAAGTAAACTATGTGTTATTCCAGGACCAAAAATACCAATATCATCTAACATTGTTCAGACGGCAAATGGTTTTTTATTGATTGTAGACTTCTACTGGTCGGATTGAGATACCAAGTACCTCAGTCTTTAAGTCAAACCCTATGGTATCTAACAGTGACAACCGCATTGCAATCGGTATAGTAGATTATCATATTGCGCAAGCAAAGAAACACACATAAAAAAATAAATAAAAAAATGGTTGCCTAGGATTTTGATCAAATTTTGGTATATTGGTATTTTAGGTCTTGGAATATCACAAGTACTTTTAACCTAAAGAAATGACCACGCGTGCGAAACGGCGGGCACAGCTAGTTAACTAATAAAAATAAAACTTTACATAAAACATACATAAATATATGACGACCGGTTGGCCGAATGATCTGTGAACCTGATTGCAAAGGCAACCAACGATCGCGGGTTCGAATCCCGTAAGGTGCACACATTTGTGTGATGAGCAGATAAGTTTGTTTCTGAGTCATGGATGTAATATTGGTATCTTTGTATGTTTATCCGTTGTCTAGTGCCCATTGTACAGGGTATCCTAGTTTGGGGCTAGGTCATTGGTGTGAATTGTCCCGAATATATTATCTATCTATATATGTATATTCTATCTATCAATCTTATATCTTTTATAATTATATTATTCTTGTTTAGGAGCTTATTTTATGTACCCTAGACCATATTTTTTTTAATTATCTTCATTTTACAGACTTTTTCGTTCCTATTGCTTTATTATAAGTATAGTTTATAGATATACAATAAAAAAAAAACTAGTTATACTATCCAGAACCGAAACCGAATAATATCATAATACGGTGGAAATATTCCCCAATTACAAAAATTAAAAAAAATTGTTCGCCGCAACCTTTAGATGTTGTCTTTTGCTGGTTGAGTTGAGTGAGGCTTGTTTATCAACCTGTTTGGTCCCAAAAAGAAACAAGATAATTCTTTACTACCACCATAAAAAAGGTCAAACACCTCTCTCCCGTATTTAGAGATAAGGACTTTTTGGATCTAGTGCCGGCTTTAGGGGCGACCAGGTTGATTGTCTGGGCCGCCAGGGCCAAGGTGGCGCCACCCTCCTGTGTACAAAATAAAATAAGTTAAAATTGAAGTATCACCAATCAAACTGGGAAACTGTTCATATAGAGCATGTAACCTTATTGACATAACCTGAAATTCCGCCATGGTAGCCTAGCGGTATAATAGTGAGAGGATTCCACTGATACTGGGTTCATTCCTGGGGGAGAAGATAATACACGACCAAAATAATGTACGACCAGTATTGTACAGCCAATATTACACGGCCAGATATTACGTGTACATGGCTTCGTAATATTTGGACGGCTAATACTGGCCGTGTATTATTGCCCGTACAAAATCGGTCCGGGTTGATAATGCACCGCCAGTATTAGGCGACCAATATTACGTGTACAACAGGATACGTAATATCAGCCCGTGCCGATTTTGTACGACCAATATTACACGGCCAATAATACGAAGCCAACCATAGACAAAGCTAGAATCACTCCTTGATGCCTCGTTTGTGTAGGCGAATGTCAAGATGAAAAAAACTGTCACAGAACCGAATCGGCCAACCCCGACTCCACGTGGTCTTGTCTACCCTACACTAGAGTGTTTTTAAAAAGCCGAAGCTGCGGTGGCGAGCGTTGGTACCTGTGCTTTGTTACGCAAGGGCGGAGGGGCAGCGCTTCCCGCAGCGCCGGAGCAATTGCGATTCATAATCTGTGGTAAAAGGAAACTGGAACGTGCAAATGAGGCTTTGACCATGTCATTTCTATATTTTAATCTCTGATGTACACGTAATATTGGCTGTACCTTATCGCCCGTACAAAAAGTGTACGGCCCGTATTACACAGCCATTAATGCACACCCTGTTATTACATGTACATATTTTGGCTTCGTAATCCTGACTGCGTATTATCGCCTGTACAAAATCAGCACGGGGTGATATTACGCAACCAAATAATGTGCACTCTGATATTACGACGCCAATCCACGTAATATTGGTCGCGTATTATGGGCTGTACATTATTTGGTCGCGTAATACTGGCCGTGTAATATAGGGACTCCATTCCTGGAATATGCACCAATGAAAGTTATGTGCAGTTTTCCATCGCTCTATGCTTCAAGGGGTATGTAAGGTTGGTTCAGGCTGTTAATTGATTAATATCAGTTGTTAAGCCATGTCAGAGGCCCTCGGGCGACCTGACAAACTGTCATCATAGGCCAGCACTACCTCATAATTATGACAAACAAACAATAAAATTACCTATTTATTTTAACTAATCGCAATGAATCATTCCAATACACATTATGTTGTTTTTCATTGTTTTCGGCTTGGCTACAATCATTGTCCGTTTTTGCTCTGATCTGAATTTTTAATGAGACTTCAATAGATTCTGTTAGACTCCAATAGAGTCTCATTTGTGTGCATGTGTTCCAGGCGCCCCTGTCCCCGACTCCTTGCGCGGAGATCAGCGATGACGAGCTGGTCTCCATCTCCGTGCGGGACCTCAACCGGCAGCTCAAGATGAGGGGGCTGACCCGAGACCAGATTGTAAGGTATGCTTATTACAATTTATATTTTCTAGTGGCTCTGTGAGCTGCAGACCTCGCCAGCACAAACTTTTTTGCAAACAATCCACCGGTGCACAGTAGCGCCATCTAGGTACCTTATTGTAACACTAACATTAATCACCAAGGTGCTCCATCAATCCCTACCTAGTAGGTAGAGGGCTGATTCCACTGGAAGAAACCTAAAAGTGAGAAATTTACTGCATTTTGAGGAGCTATTCTGCTCATCACGCCGAAGATCCTCATCAGATCTTCACCAAATATTTATTAGACCAACAATTATTAAACTAATAAGACGGAGATATTCAGTAGCGCCCTATTTTGGGGGAAGTACCCCAATCAATAATCCCCGACGAATAAATAAAATTTGTTTAACCTGTATACCAAGTTTCGTCTAAATGAGATTGAGAAATGCGACTTGTAGAGGAGAATAGCGGGCAGACATCCTCACATACGAAATATTTATTGCCCATGCTGAAACAGAGACGCATCGCGCTCGCTCGGTCAATTAAAAAAACAAATTATAATAAAAACTAATATATACAAGATACAACTACTAAGTTCAACAAGTTCAACACAACAACTTCAACACAACAAGTTCAACACAACAAGTTCAACACAACAAGTTCAACACAACAAGTTCAACAACTAAATCAAGACTACGATCGGGTAAAAATTGCTTAAGACACAATGAAGACGAATCGATTTATACTTCGCTTATCAAAATAGGACCATTTTTTTGTGTGAACTCATAACCCTTCCCATGATTCGCCGTAGTCGGGTAAAAAATCTATTGACTTCAAATAGTACAATTGATTTATGAGGTCTGTGCGAAGCCCGACAACTAATCAGGTAGGTTTTTACCTGGCACCTATACCTCAAACAAAAGTTAAGAAAATTGAGTACGTACTTATTCCGTTCACTAAGAAAAATACCTACTGGAAACAGTTAACAGTCCATAACTTAAAAACTAAGCAACCGATTTTGATGAAACTTGAAAAATAATGAAACTATTTTTATAATAATTATTACAATCAGTCTTGTACTTTCTGAGATATACGTGGATAAACATACATACATACATACATTAAAATGGTACATTTGTTTAGATGGGCATCTGGTGGATGGGTATCACACCCCACATAAACTAACACAATTATATGAAAATTACGTATTTTCAACAATATACACACAAAAACATAAACTGGATGACCTTTTATTGAAGTTGGTTAAAAATACTAAATACTCCTCGCGGCTTTGCTTATTTGTTATTCCAGGACCAAAAGTTCCTTTAAAGCACAATATACCAATTTTCATTTAGCCGTATAATAGATTTTTGCTATTGCGCTGTTTTTACCTGTCGGATTGAGATACAAAGTACACCAGATTTTAAGTCATAATCTACCTAAGCTATCCAACAGTGAAAACCGTGGTGCGCAAAATTAGACACACCACTTATGAAAATGTTATATTGGTAGCGAATAGGAGATTCACTAAACTAGACTTAATTTCCTCAAATGTAATTTAAACCTTGTCGACTTCGTAACAAGATCTTTTTGCCCTTGGCATCTATCTATTCTAAACAAACGTTAATTTAAGCTGCACCGCTTAAAATAACGTAATTACAACAGGTTTTTAACACGCTGTCTAACAAAATTTTAACACGCTGACTAAATCGGACACGTTCTGAGACAGCGTTTGGACAAATTGGAACTCTCGCCGCGTGGAAACAAAGTTGATTTTACGCTGACAGGCTTTAGTGATAGTTTAGTGAGTGAGGCCTAGGTGCCAGGGGAAAAAATATCTTGTTACGTAGCCAACAAGGTTTAAATTACATTTGAAGAAACTAAGTCTAGTTTAGTGAAGGTCGAATCGCTACCATTATTGGTCAGTAATTTATTATTATGTATGTCTGTTCTTTTGTGGCACTATAAAGACCGAACGCGTGGACCAATTAGGATCAATCGATTTGTCTTAATCTTGCGAGTGCTATTAAAGGCATGACATTAATCAAAATTAAATATGGCGACAACCAGACGCCATCATAAAAAGAAGAAAATTAAAGTCGATGAACTATGTATGTGGGGTTATCATTGAATAGGTATTTGAAAATCATCTTTAGGTTTCTCTTATCATTTTTCATTCCGAATGACCATTTCGTATCTATAACGATTTAAAGTTGGTACCATTCTCAATGAAATTTTAGGCACTTGTTATTTTTGTTGCTTTTTTACACCAAAAAAGTAGTGTCATGTTTTCAGGGTTCATATATGTATGTAAGTATGTGAGTTTCTTTATTCCTCCATAACTTTTAAATGCCTGAACAGATTTGGATGTATGGGGTATCATCAGAATCCTTACATCATCCCCAATAGTATAGGCTTTCTTGTTTTTTGAAAAAAAAAAAAGCAATATAACGGCAATTTGACGACCGGGGTTGGTCTCGTGGCTAGTGATCCTAGGTACGTAATCAAATGGTCGCGGGTTCGAATCCTGCAAAGTGCAATCATTTGTGTGATGAGCAGAAATGTTTGTTTCCGAGTCATGGATGTCATAATATTCGTATGTATGTATTTTTACGAGTATCCTTTATCTATTACCCGTAGTACAGGGTGTCCTAGTTTGGGGCTATTACCCGTAGTACAGGGTATCCTAGTTTGGGGCTATTACCCGTAGTACAGGGTATCCTAGTTTGGGGCTATTACCCGTAGTACAGGGTATCCTAGTTTGGGGCTATTACCCGTAGTACAGGGTATCCTAGTTTGGGGCTATTACCCGTAGTACAGGGTATCCTAGTTTGGGGCTATTACCCGTAGTACAGGGTATCCTAGTTTGGGGCTAGGTAATTGGTGTCGAATATATTTATATTCAATATAGCTCCAATATGAAATATGCGAAAAATATATTCGATTTTGACAATATGGGTATCAAATTGAAGGCTTTAGTGAGCACATTCAAACCGTACATAATTTAATGGCTTGTTTATCTTCGTTGCACAGACATATTGTTACTGCTTTATTATAAGTATAGATTGTTATTCCAGAATGAAACAACGTCGACGGACGCTCAAGAACAGAGGGTACGCAGCCTCGTGCCGCATCAAACGAATAGAGCAGAAGGACGAGCTCGAGACTGAAAAGAGTCAGGTACTGCATCTCCTCTCATCATCATCATCAGCCTGTACTTGTCCACTGCTGGACGTAGGCCTCTCCTAATGCACGCCACTGAGCTCGGTCTTCAGCTCTGCATCCAGTTTCTGCCAGACGCTTTCCGCAGATCGTGAACTTCATGAACCTATGGACCTCGGTTCCTACAAATCTCATGTTTGAAGGTCAAAATTCCATGTCTCTACACATGTCATGAGGTGACCAGGTCATGAGCCTATGGATCTCGGTTCCTACTAAAGGTAGAACCATGGAATTTTGTCCTTCAAATGGGATCTGACCTCCAATACTTGCTTAAGGAGCTCTTTTTACAAATAATAATTTGAAGGTCTGTTGGAAGATCAGGTCATGAGCCTATGGATCTCGGTTCCTACTAAAGGTAGAGACATGGAATTTTGTCCTTCAAACATGGGATCTGGCCTCCAATACTTGCTTAAGGAGCTCTTTTTACAAATAATAATTTGAAGGTCTGTTAGTAGATCAGGTCATCAGGGATATCGGTTCCTACTAAAGGTAGAGACATGGAATTTTGTCCTCTCGTCTTCTTATGTTCCTGTGTGGCAAAGGTGTACGCTTTTGTTCCCCTTTGAGCAATAGTGAAGTCATACGGTCGCTATGACAGCTATGATAGTTTTGGGAGCAAAAATATAATGATTTTCGTTTGATCTCTTCATAAATAATGTATTGTTCAGCTAAAATAGAACCTTCTACAATCTGTATCCTGTCTATTAGTTAACGAAAATAATGCAAGTACCCAAGAAGGTTTAAAAACGACGGAGTCTACACTGTGAAACAAACGAGTGAAGCATAGCAAATGGCGACTGCGTATGTGTTCGTGAATAATTTGTGGTGTTTTATGATTGTTACACAATTTCATCACAAAAGACTGCATCATTTTTGATTTTCCGTGAGAATTTGACAGATTAAACACGACTAACAAGGTCGTGATCTTGCTGCGATGTGGCGTCCGATCGGTATAACATGGTGTAAGTGTGTGCGTGAGGCTTGTGCGTACGAACGGATCGGAATATCTTGGGTGCTTCACTCTCGATTTGGTGGTGTGGAATCCGTCTTTTTTAAATATCCGTGTGCATTATTTTTTACCTAGGTAGTACCTACAAAACACAATATATTAATCTCATAATTAATGTGTATGTAGTCTACCTTCTTGTATTTATCTAATTAACACTTTCACTGCTGAAAACACACACGTTGTGTTTTTGAAAGCGCGACGCCAGTGCGGCAAAACACGCCCAGCGTGATTTTAGACGTGAGTTTAGCCTAGTGACGTCATCGTCAGCACCCGGAGCCACAGAATAAATAATAGTACAAGAGCTAGACTCGCTTTTTAAGAGTGGCCAACCCGTCATACTTTTCATACAAACGCTCGCACGTGATTATTGCGTTGTAACACACCTTTCTTTGAAACTAATAGGTATCTTGTGCACTGAGTATAGGTTTCTACGAAAGGTATCTTGTGCACTGAGTATAGGTTTCTACGAAAGCCAAAATTAAACATTTGGAGTAACAAATTCAGTATAAGCCTCGCACTTTATCGCACTAAATGAAAAACATTTATTTCACAAACTTATAAGGATTAGTCAAAAACACGTATTTCCTGGAACTAGTTTTATGAAATTTCCGCACTCTATTTTTCATTCAATGTTGATAGTATTGTTATAACGCGGAAGCTACCGAATGCCAACCGAGCGTTCAAACGCTATCTCTCTCTTTTCGGTTTGCCTCTTTTTCAAACATTGCGCTGGATGAAACGACTAGCTTTTCGACCATGTTCGTGTTGACGATAGACGGACCGGTAATAGATTCCATACTCAAATAAGGAACTATGTTTCGTCATTCGCGTGGCAGTAAGTCCCGCACGCGTGTACACGAGCCACGTCAGTCACTGACAGCGCGCGGCGACCGACTGAGTTTAGTGCGGTGCGGTGACCCGGCGGCCCCGGCGCTTCGAGTTCAGACCTAAACATGAGACCGGCCTGGTTCAAATGGTTATTGAACTAATCATTCCAACAAATCATTCTAACCTCGGGTTTCTGAATCGTTTGTTAACTTTGACAACAGATTAAGTCTATTGCTGTCATTGTCATTTGTTTAGAGCCGGACAAAGCAGCATTAGAATTAATCTGTTGTCAAAGTTAACAATAGATTCAGAAACCCGAGGTAACTAACTTACTTCTTTTTGTGGATGCAGTTATATGTAATGTATGTTTCCAGGAATGGCACGACATGGAAATGATGCAAGACGACAATAACCGCGTGCGCGACGAGATCGAAGCTCTCCGCAGCAAGTATGACGCGCTCAAGCGGTTCGCGCTTATGAAGAGCATACCCTTGCCGCCTGAACTCGAACTGCTGCCGTAGTGTACTCTCTGGAACTTATATAGACTTGCCCCGAACTCATCCGTATAAAAAGCAGTCAACCTTCTGGAACTTACATAGACTTGCCCCGGACTCATCCAAATAATGTAAACAAAACTGTGAAAAAACATAGTAGACCTTCTAGGACTTACGAACTTTTATAAACTTGCCCCGAACTCGTCTACACAATCTGAACAAAACTGCGAAAAAAACATAGGTAGTGAACCTTTTGGAACTAATACCAACTTTCACCGAACTCGTCCTACATGAAAAAACATAGTAGACCTTCTAGGACTTACGAACTTATATAGACTTGCCCCGAACTCATCTACATAATCTGAACAAAACTGCGAAAAAACATAGGTAGTGAACCTTTTGTAACTAATACCAACTTTCCCCGAACTCATCCTACATAGATCTTCCCCAAACTAGCAAACAAAACGGTGGAAAAATTCATAGTGTATCTTTTGGGACAAATATCAACTTTCCCCGAACACTTCTCGATGCTTGTTTGTCGTGTGAGGTAGTGCTGGCCTCTGGTGTCAGAGTTTGTCGAGCCGCCCGAGGACGTGACTTAAAGACTGCTATTAATCAATAACAGCCGGGACCGATAGCTTAACGTGCTCTCGAAAGCACGGAGCGATGATAGAAAAGTATCTGATGCAGAGCCGAGGAGCGATCCCGGTATAATTGCATTGTAACACGCGAAAGAGCGATGGTAGCCAAGCAGAAACGACCAGCTTAATCTACAATCGGACCAAATATGTCTTTCTTTTTATAGCAGTGGGTTGTGTAGATTTTTTGAAGACAATCGATTTTCTGTCTATACAAAACAATCTGCTTGCTCACTTTTGAACATTGTCTTTCCTCAACGGCTTGCTAAAAGAAAACTCATTTTAGGGTTAAGCTCGCCTTTGTATATCTATTAGGTACAAAAGCATCAAATACGGTTAACTTCAGGTTTTTTCTTGTTTGTTGCATCCATCTTGTATCTAATTCAGTTGGATTCAGTTATTTTCTTGTTTGATGCATCCATCTTGTATCTAATTCAGTTGGAATCAGGTATTTTCTTGTTTGATGAATCCATCTTGTATCTTATTCAGTTGGATTTCGGTATTTTCTTGTTTGATGCATCCATCTTGTATCAATTCAGTTGGATTCAGGTATTTTCTTGTTTGATGCATCCATCTTGTATCTAATTCAGTTGGATTCCGGTATTTTCTTGTTTGATGCATCTTTCTTTGTATCTAATTCAGTTGAATTCAGGTATTTTCTTGTTTGATGCATCCACCTTGTATCTAATTCAGTCGTATTCAGGTATTTTCTTGTTTGATGCATCCATCTTGTATCTTATTCAGTTGGATTCAGGTATTTTCTTGTTTGATGCATCCATCTTGTATCTAATTCAGTCGAATTCAGGTATTTTCTTGTTTGATGCATCCATCTTGTATCTTATTCAGTTGGATTCAGGTATTTTCTTGTTTGATGCATCCATCTTGTATCTTATTCAGTTGGATTTCGATATTTTTTTGTTTGATGCATCCATCTTGTATCTAATTCAGTCGAATTCAGGTATTTTCTTGTTTGATGCATCCATCTTGTATCTTATTCAGTTGGATTCAGGTATTTTCTTGTTTGATGCATCCATCTTGTATCTTATTCAGTTGGATTTCGATATTTTTTTGTTTGATGCATCCATCTTGTATCTAATTCAGTTGGATTCAGGTATTTTCTTGTTTGATGAATCCATCTTGTATCTTATTCAGTTGGATTTCGGTGTTTTCTTGTTAACTGCATCCGTCTTGCTATCTATGTTTTGTTATGAATTTATCCAAAATTTGTTTGATTGATTTTTATATCTAAATCCACTTATTCAATAAAATGATCATTAATCCCTCACAACGTAAACAACGTTATCTATTTATGTACGAATGTAAGTGTGCGCCACGACATGTGAGCGCCTAAAGTAAGTGTGCGCCACGACATGTGAGCGCCTAAAGTAAGTGTGCGCCACGACATGTGAGCGCCTAAAGTAAGTGTGCGCCACGACATGTGAGCGCCTAAAGAAGTTTATATTGTTACAAATTTTCCCAATCAGCTGATCTAAGATCAGTTCTAAATAACCACTGGGTGATTTTAAGTCTGATCGGCATGCTACTCTGCTTGACTTATGGTAGCCTAGCGGTATATTAGTGTGATTTAATTTAGAATCCGACAGTTCCGGGTTCGGCCCTCTGTTCCGCACCATTAACGTTTCCAATTTATGTGCGGTTTTCCGTCGCTCCGTTGTTTGGAGGGTGCGTTAAGCTGTTATTGGTTTAGCATCCATGTCAGAGGCCCTCGGTCGGTCTGACAATGCCTGACAGCTGAGGCCAGCACTACCTCACACGACAATCAAACTATTCTGCCATAAATATAATGAAATTGGTTCGATATACTTAGTTTTTCATTTGTCTGAAGCAATGAAAGCTAATAATGAAAACGAAAAATAGTAATAATATAAGTTCAAAAACTAAAACCCGACTAAAGTCTTAGTGGACTAAAAAGTCACAAACAAAAATATTCAAACGCTTTAGAAATTTTGGGGTTATAATATAATATATTTTCTAAATGTGGTAATTAAGCCCTTCCATTTGATACCAAACACGGCAAAGTGTGACGTCACATTAAATTGAATATAACCAGCGGATGATAAAGACGCTTCTAACGATACCTCATTTGTATTATGCCCACCCACATGCATACATACCGGTTAAAATCATAACCCTCTTTTTTGCTTCGCTGTAGTTGAGTAAAAACAAATGGATAACTATTATTTAAAAGATACCTCATTTAGTTCAAACCAGTAAAGTATCTACAACAAAATTCGGGGAAGTTTGAACAGTATGCTATACAAGTATACGCTTTTATGGACTTAAGAAATGGCTATTAGACGCACTTGCCCCAAACCGGGGAAAAACAAACAGTCTATACGCTTTTATGGACTTACGAAATGGCTATTAGTCGCACTTGCCCTAAACCGGGGGGGAAACAAACAGTCTATACGCTTTTATGGGCTTAAGAAATGGCTATTAGACGCACTTGCCCCAAACCGGGGAAAAACAAATCGTCTATACGCTTTTATTGACTTAAGAAATGGCTATTAGACACACTTGCCCCAAACCGGGGAAAAACAAACAGTCTATACGCATTTATGGACTTAAGAAATGGCTATTAGACGCACTTGCCCCAAACCGGGGAAAAAACAAATTGTCTTCTACGGGGCTGAAAATTATATTTATATTGGGTTAGGTTAATTAAATCAATGTTAAGTTAATTTTAAATAATTTACTATAGTATTCTGTAAGAATTAATGTTTCAACTTTTCGTATTAAGCAAAAGTGCCGTAAGTACATGCATACAAGACAGTTATTTTGTAGATACAGCAGTCTTGCTTAGTACGGTAAAATAGTACGGTATTTATATTTGTAATAAGTTTAGTACCATGTATATTTGACTATAAATAGACATAACTGTGTAGTTATGGAATTAGTAATACTAATAATAATAGTAACTGTAGTAGTTTTTAATACTAACATATTTCCAAATAAACAAATAAAAAATGAAGAGTCTAATGTCAAAATAACAGTTTTTTACCAAATGCATATAAAAGTTTACAGGGTGGGTTGGGTCAGTAAGGGCAGTGTTCCTTAACCGTTACAGTAAACGTTCTTAGGAGACTCTCCTTAACTTTTGGTGATATTTTGACCTGCATTCACAGATTTTGGAAAAAATTTCAGTCATCAAGAAAATGGGTATTTCACAAAAAAAAGTTTGTCAATCCTGTCTCTTATAAGGATCAAAAGTCTATCGGACCAACTGAGGTTAGAGCCTCCAGTATTTTTGAAAGTTTGTATTTGATTGATGTTAGAATTTTATTTTATTCATTTCGTACAAAATGTATGGAAAAAGTTTTTTTGCAATTTCGGACTTTTCTAGTACTCTAACATCAGTTTATCTGGTAGGAAGCTTTTGATCCTTATAAGAAACAGGATCGATTGGCATAATAAAATTATTGTGTAAATAGCCTATTACTGAATTGAAGACTGAACAACATTTTTAACAAAATTTTACTTGGCACTGGCTAAATGCACTGCTCGTGCAGAGCCAAATAATAAATATAATAATAATTTAGTACCGCCAAACTGTCGCCGGTAGCAGTTAGGGAATTATTTTCTCGAACAACCCTTGAAATAAACCCTTGCTCAGTCTGTAATTGGCCCTATAATGTTATTTCGGCAGTAACAATGGGTTGTTGAGGTCGCGTAAGACACACGCCTCTTTCTATGAGCTGCCTTCTGACGCTCCTCCTCTGCAGCTCCAAGCAAAAAGGCTCTTGCCGCCACTTACATAGATGAACTAAAATTGATTTATCGATCACTTTTCATTTAGGTAGTAGATACTAATACTACTAGGTACTATATTTAATAACTGGGTCTATGTTTAGACTTAACATAATGTAAAACCAATAACATAATCTAAAATGAAAACATTGACTTCGAATATAAATCCCAATCGAATGTGTATATTCAAAGTATTAACTTGATAGTATGTAGCATAAAAGGTTGCTCATTAGTCACCGTATTCCACAAACACCATTACGATCGTTTTCAAAGCCGTAAAAGCGTTCGCGGTACCCTTTTTATACGCTTTATATTAGCTTCACTTGTATGTTTGTAACCGACTCCTTTGGACGCTATTTTGACCCATTTTAAACGGTCAGATTTCATTCAAATTTTGCACACCTGTCAAAGACATGACAATGCAATAATTCGAAGAAAAAAAACGCTCTTATAAATAAACCAAACTAAAAAGTAGAAAATAAATAATAGTTTAAAAAAACTAAAAAACACGCTTTATATAGAAAACCAAACTAAAAAATAGAAAATAAATTTCAATAATTTTGAATTAAATAAGAAAAAAAAAAATTAAAAAAAGCGTGGGGTGCTTTTTAAGATATTATCGAAATGATAATCCTTCTTCTCATATCTTATTATCTGTCAATGAAATATTTATAACTATTGACCCATGCACCCTACGATTTTTTTTAAGTAAAACATTTTTTTCTTATTTAATTCAAAATTATTAAAAAAAACACTATTTTTTAGTTTGGTTTTCTATATAAAGCGCGTTTTTTAGTTTTTTAAACTATTATTTATTTTGTAACAACTGTCATTTCGTAGGAAACCATTCGTTCAATAGTTTTCCACCAAAAGATTTTTCGTAATCGTTTGTCAATGGTAACCGCGACAGTTTGGCGGTACTAAATTAATGGTTTATTGATTTAAAATGACAAATTGAAAACGTTTACGTTAACTTTGCGTATCCGCGGTCGCCCTGCAGATCGATTGGCATCAAAAAAAAAGTTTTTGTGTAAAGTAACCATTTTCTTACAAACTTTTCTTTTCTCCAATATCTGTGAATGCAGATCAGAATAAGTTATGGATGGTCTCCTAGGAACGTTTTCCTGTAACTATAACGGTTAAGGTACCTGCCCTTACTGTCCCGTCTCAAATGCCCCCAAAAATCCACCCTGTATACGGTACTTGTTTATAACAAAAAATACATTGTAAAACTTTTCAACATTCGCGATTCGAACACAGTAAAAAAGACATTATTAAAAATGTTGTCTGTCTTTCTGTTTGTTCCTGGTAATCTCCGAAATGGCTGGACCGATTTTGACGGGACTTTCACTGGCAGATAGCTGATGTTTTAAGGAGTAACTTAGGCTACTTTTATTTTCGAATAAAAAAAAACATGAATTTTGACCACGCGGGCACAGCTAGTTTCATATAAGAAAATCTATTTCCATCTTATAGTAACAACTTCCAAAAAAGGGAGATTCTTCTTTTGTTTTTACACGACTGCCCAATGTCTTGTTGTATCTATATCCTGGAATTTTGCTATAAAAATTTCAACCACTTCCACTTAAGCTATCGCGCTGTAATTTGGCACAGGTTTGGTTTTATAAGTCTCTGCGAAACCTCGTGACATTTTTTTATTATGCTTATTTTATCTTACCTTGATGATTTACTTGTATGTTCATTCATGTCTCCAGGATTGCTAGAACGAGTAGAATAATCATTTTTAATTTGACGACCTCTCAGTGCGCTATGATATAAATTTAATCAAAATTGATTCGAGTAGTTTTTTTTTACATAATATCATTTTAGAGTCGACTTTTTGTATCGAGGAATTGGGTTGTATTAGGGACGAATTGTTTTTAGGATCAAATTGCGCTGTTTGTCTGTATAAGGAAGCAAAGAAGTAAAAAAGAAAACAGAAATCTAATCTTAGAATAGGCAACAAAAAAATTGATCTGCAATCAGCCTTGACCAGGACTAAGGATTGAACAGATATTTTGGCGGCATGTGCAGGGCTCCATTGAACCCAGCACATAATAATATTAATATACATTCCCGTTAATATAATTTTCATAAATACATTGATATTATTATTATGCCTCTTCAGGATTTTATTTGCGTTGCGCAGAATAGGCAAATATATTTTAAAAAAATATTGGGATAGCGGAATACGGAATAAATTTCACACATTACACAAAGTTAGTTTTAAAATGTTTTATTTATGTATAGATAACTTAAAACTAAGATAAATATTGTATGTTATCATATCACGCTGTGAAAAGTCAACAGGGAGTAGACGGGCAAAGCCACAGAGGGGAGGCTAGTAGCAACATTATGTGTAGGTACTTTTATACTATTATCCTAAGCAAAATTGCAGTATCTGGGAACTGATCATTTGCAGATACGGCAATCTGGTCTAGGAAATGTTATTATAAAAAAATACACAAAATACTTACATTTCGAGGCAGCCCGAATATTAAAAACAAAATCTGGTGTATTAAAATATCACTTAATAATAAATAATAATTACGTACAACTTACATAATAACTAGGCAATAATACATTAGATAACGTTGCACAGTATTTCACTGACTTATATTGATAACTGGAACATAACTCTAGAACTAATTTTATTTTGGTTATAACTACCACACTACGTTCATTCAGTGAAATACCAAAACTATATGTTGTAGTGTGAACGTACAGTACAGTATTAAAATACATCCGTATCTACGTGGTTTCGTTTTTTACAGTCAAAGTGACAGATCTAACAAGTTCAAAATTAGCTCCAACTCTATTTACACAAAATATTAATTACATTTAATATATTACATAGTCACACGTTCAAAGAAAAAAGCAGTATCTACCAAAGTATACCGTATTTTGATAGACACGTCTTTTTTGTTTTTTAATATGATTTTAACCCTTCGTGGGTTAAAAAAAAACACTCATGAACACGTCAACAAAATTAAACAATAAGTGTTTCATTCAGCGTTACAGATATTAAACAAATCGTTAACATAATGCAGACAACTATACCTATCGACTTAACTTCTGAAAACCCGGAAAACTAGAAATATTGATTATGGCTCTCAGGACAGCCGGCGGGTTAAATCTAACTATAATCTTGAAATGAAAACGTTATAATTTTGTTATTTATTATTTTGTAGACTCAAGATTATCCGCAGAAATGCGCGCCACATCAACACAGCACGAAAGGCCGTATCTGTTCAGCATTTCGCTTTGGAAAAGCAACAAGAACTTTAGTAGGACTATTATTTATTCTGCGCCTTTAGGCAGTAAAAATCGAGCCTTGGTTTGGGACTGACTACACGAGGCTTTCATTAGTTCCGGCCCAAATTACCCCCGATGCAAGTTTGTAGTCTTTGTTTGCTGTGTCATCATTATCAACAACCTATAGTCCACTGCTGGATATAGGCCTTTTCCGCGGCGCGTCACTGAGCCCGATCTTCGGTTCTTTTCTTTTCAATGACTTTGCTTTGCTCAGATCGTCCCAGATCACAGATCGTTCAGATCGTCGCTACATCTATCCGGAGGGCGTCCTTACACTACGTTTACTGATTCGCGGTCTCCACTCTAGAACTCTTCTACCCCAACGGTTATCTGTCTGTTTATGGCATCGTAGCTCCAATCTCCAGAGATGGTTTATTGGCTTTGTTTGTAAGAAATCGGTGCAGCAGTTCCCAGATATTCAGCTCTGATCACACTTTGTGAGGGGGGGTCAAATGTTCAGTTTCGATGGCATTCTTCTTATGAAGATTGAAACGAAAGGATCTGAGGACTGAAACTTTGAAATAGAGTTTTGAACATTACAAGTCGGTAGGTAATAAACTATTTTAAGGCATTCTAAATTAACTCGTACCCTACCTAATATTATAAAAGCGAATCTCTGTCTCTCTATCTAGATGTCACCTTGGCTGAACCGAACTTGATGAAATTTTGTACGGAGGTAGTTTGGACTCTGGGGAAGGACATAGAATACTGTATATTGCGATAAACAGTAGCCCGCGCGGATGTCGCAGGTAAAAGCTAGTTACAAATAAATATGACTTTATGAACATACAGCTTTTGATACTTCATTTTTGCTTTGACTGTACTTAATATCTCCTCAGGTTTTTACAGTCGGTCGAGATGACCACTAACTCAGTTTACTAGTAGGGATAGTATACAATAAAATCCAAGTTAGCCCTACTTAGAGATAAGTATAACTATTTCGTGTCCTGGTATACGTACAGTTCCCTTATTCGCCATGACCATTCGGCTACGTAACGCACCGCCTCAAAATATCTGCGTCGAATTATTCGTGTATGTTATGAATTGTATCTAATTTGCCGTACGCTTCCACAACGCGACGCGTTACGTGTGTGAATGGTCAAAGCGAATAAGCTAGTAATTTAAAGTTACATACAGTAGTCGCAGCGGAAGTATGTGTCTCGGAAGTTATCTGCTAGTCGCTGCGCAAACTGCTATTT
Organism: Alsophila aescularia; assembly: GCA_946251855.1. Classification (NCBI taxonomy): domain Eukaryota; kingdom Metazoa; phylum Arthropoda; class Insecta; order Lepidoptera; family Geometridae; genus Alsophila; species Alsophila aescularia. Next base: position 55,687,913 of record OX276373.1, read on the forward strand.
TCAGGCGCAAACCCAATGTTGAAGTTGAAGACAGCATCCTATAACTGCCTCGCTCGCTCGCTTACGTTTTTCGCATATTCTATATCGCTCTTACTCTATGCTGTTTTATCCCCACAGAGGTACCTGCGCAATCGTTCACAGAGCCTAACTTCACAAACATAGGTACCTATAGATTGGTTGCGACTACTGTAGATACATAATGTACGTTCAAGTACATTACTTTCCGCTATGACAGATCCCTGTCGATTATGGTGGCGCTGCTGCGGAGCATCACATAAAGTTATACTTAGCTCCACCCGTAGGGCTAAGTGTAAAATTATGTATCTAGTCTCGTGGTGGTTCCGTCGTTGGGGTACAGTCACGAGTGGTGGTACTGCAGATGGGCCAGGGGGTGTTCGTACAGGGGGTAGAGGGGGGCGGGAGGGGCGTGCGTGGGCGGCGCAGGCGCGTCGCTGTCGTCGTCTGTGGATGAGTCCAGCTGCTTGTCGCCGGTGCCGCCGCTGGGGAAGAGAAGAACAAAGACAGCGTTAGTAAATAAACTAGAGGCTCTGTGAGCTGTAGACCTCGCGCGTACAAACTTTTTTGCAAACAATCTAGCGGTGCACAGTAGCGCCATCTAGTTACCTTATTGTAAAACTAACATTAATAACCAAGGTGCTCCATCAATCCCTACCTAATAGCACAGAATAATAGCTAATAGGTAAAAGGCTGATTTCACTGGTAGAAACCTAAAAGTGAGAATATTCTGCATTTTGAGGAGCTATTCTGCTGATTACGCCGACTTACGAACTTAAAAATGCTTTCAAATAAAAAATCGAACCATCGAAATCGGATTTAATAAGGCGGAGATATTCAGCCCCCTTTTTACCCTTTTTTGGGTGAAGTACCACGCAAAACAAAAATCCCCGAGAATTAAAAAAATAGAAAAATTAGTTTAACCTTTATGCCAATTTCGTCTAGATCGGTTGAGAATTACGACCTGTAGAGGAGAACAGCCGGAGATCCGGACAGCGCATGGACTGACTTAAGAAAGCATTTTTGCCCAAGCTGCAACGGAGACGCTACGCACGCGCATCGCGCTCGTTTAGTCAATAAAAAAAAGGATGGAAAAAAACATAAAAGTGGCTACAGCGCCTTGAAAGTCCGTACTAAAATTACGAATAGGCACATTGTTGGAAAGAAGAAAATCTTCAATCTCCGACGACAAAAAATTCGCTTAACCTGTATACCAAGTTTCGTATAGATCGTAGACAGATCTAGTCGTGGAGGAGAACAGAGATCCGGAAATTCGGAAGAACATACGAACGCATTTTTTGCCCAAGCTGAAAAGGAGACGCTTCGCACTCGCTCGGTCAATAAAAACAGTTTTTCTTATTCATATTATATAAGTATTTTTTACGCCTGTAAAATTAAGCACTCGTGCGTGGCACAGAATATATTATGTAATAGCTGTACCCACGGCTTTGCCCGCGTGGTCATTTCATTTAAAAGTAGCCCATTCCATACGTGTTATCCCATGACCAAAAGTATCCATAAAATACAACGTAGTACATTTCTCCAAAATTCGTTCAGCCATCAAATAGTTTTTATCGATTGCTCATCATTGTTTTATCATCGGATTAAGATATCAAGTACCCCAGTTTTTAAGTCAAACCCTAAGCTATGCAACAATGAAAACAGCTTCGCAATTGGTCCAGTAGCTATTACGTGATGTGCGAACAAACATAACAAGATTTAAAAAAAATGATATATCTTGTTCAGTAGCTTACATATTTTAAGTAGGTACCCAAGACATTTTTTTTTATTATCTTATTTGTACATTTTTTTTCGTTCTTATTGCTTTATTTTATGTATAGATAGACGAACTTAGTTGAACCACAGAATAAATAATAGTACAAGGTTGAACCGGGCTTTTGGTATACCAGAAGCCCGTTTACCGAATGTGTGACGGAGCAGTGTGAAGGTCAGTCATGAGTGCGAAAAGATTTCGCAAAGGCACAGAATAAATAATAGTACAAGGCAAAGGTGTTTAGCTGGTTTAGGAAGCGAATTCCTAACCTTAATACTAATACGATACGATACGAAATACTTTATTGTATACCAAAACAAAGAACAAACAATATCAAAACTTAAATAAGGTAATACAACTGGCGGTCTTATCGCTAATGTGACGGTTAGGAAATTTTGTTCCTAACTGTCACACCGGTGTGAAGATTAGTCGGCCGCGGATTACCGAAAAAATGTATTAGATAGGTAATTAAAATTCCCTGCACATAATGCATCACAAACAAGAGAATACAAATACTACGTATCGCGAACTACTGTACATAATCGCATATACAGATTACTAATATTAGTTACGTTAGTAACCCTTAGTCTGATATTAGTAATAGGTCCAAGACTTTCATAACTACTACTTTCATAACATACTTATAATAAAGCAGTAAACCAAAAAGTCTGAAGATACAGATTACTAATATTAGTTACGTTAGTAACCCTTAGTCTGATATTAGTCATAGGTCCAAGACTTTCATAACTACTACTTTCATAACATACTTATAATAAAGCAGTAAACCAAAAAGTCTGAAGATACAGATTACTAATATTAGTTACGTTAGTAACCCTTAGTCTGATATTAGTCATAGGTCCAAGACTTTCATAACTACTACTTTCATAACATACTTATAATAAAGCAGTAAACCAAAAAGTCTGAAGATACAGATTACTAATATTAGTTACGTTAGTAACCCTTAGTCTGATATTAGTAATAGGTTCAAGACTTTCATAACTACTACTTTCATAACATACTTATAATAAAGCAGTAAACCAAAAAGTCTGAAGATACAGATTACTAATATTAGTTACGTTAGTAACCCTTAGTCTGATATTAGTCATAGGTCCAAGACTTTCATAACTACTACTTTCATAACTTTCATAACATACTTATAATAAAGGAGTAAACCAAAAAGTCTGAAGATAATAAAAAAATGGTCTTGGTACGTACTTAAAATAAGCTACTGAACAAGTTTTTTTTTTTAAATAATATCTGTCTGTTTGTTCGCGCATCACGTAAAAACTACTGGACCGCTTGCGATGTTGTTTTCACTGTTGGGTTTGACTTAAAAACTGGTTTACTTGGTATCTCAATCCGATGAGTAGAAGCCGAGCAATCGATAAAAAACGATTTGGCGTCTGAACCAATTGATTAAATTTGGTATATTGTGTACTTTTTATTCTGGAATAGGCATAAAAAATACGAAGCGGGCACAGCAAGCTATATTATAATCCACTAACATTATCGCTTTTCTTCGATGTTATAAAATCGTCGGATTAAATACAAGTGGGATGGCACGGCCGAGGCACAATTTGAAATATAGCCAGTGACAGGCAGCCCCCCCAACAACGGTAACCTGACACCGCTCTGGACTGTTAGCTTAGCTGTGGCACAGAATAAATAATAGTACAAGGCTGTGGCACCACGTTGGTGTTGTTATTTATTCTGCGGTGGTCCGGCTAATAGTCGTGGAATAGATAGATAGGTCTCGTCTCGAATATATAGCAATAAACATTTTTAATTATTATGATAGGTTACTAAAAATGCGAGTGATACCGGGTATTCGATCCTCGGCTCTGCACCATTTTTTTCTTAGTTATGTCACAATAAAATAGGTCTGACAAGCACTGACACCAGATGCCAACGCTACCTCATACGACAAACAAAAGTAACTAAACAAACCTACCTATACCTACTTCTCCTTAAAAGAAACAAGAATAAAATATTATCTTTTAGAAAAAACTCATGAATGTCGCTTTTTATGTCTTTTTTGTTGAATTTTTCCTTTTTTCCTTTCTTTTATTGCTTTGCCATCGGTCTGTGAGCTACCCTGAAAGTTTCAGCCGGATAGCTAATCGGGAAGTGCTCAAAATTTGAATTGCAAGATTCCAGGACAGACAAAATACATACATACAAGTGAAGACAAAAAAGCTTTTTAATAAAAAAGAAGCGGAATTGATGATACTTTTATGGCGGTTCAAAAACATCACCAACATCTTCAACTCATTAACGTACTCGCTTATAAGCCTTCGGCCGCCTTATACCTAGCGAGTAGACGTAGGCATAAAATAACTGGGAAGTAGTAATAGGTGTTGGCCATACAACACCTCGATGGACCAGTAGCATTAATAATAACGCGCAGTTAGGTGACTTTTCAATGCCATCGCGCAAAAACAGTGAAAAAAAACTTCAAGCAACAACTTTGCATCAAGTCATCATCATTCAGGACATGTCCAAGAATATCAAAAAACACATGTGACATCCATGATGATGACCCATTCTCTCTTGGAGAGACGGCCTGTACCTAACATTGCTATCGTATAGACTAATGTTCACTCTACGTGTTACAGTTTTAATAGATATATACAAATCTAAAATTGAATCTATTACAAAATTGTATATAATTGATGGCCGCGACAGTCCTAAATCAAACTACCGTAGGTACAAATATTTACTACATAGTGACACAACCTCACGCGCTACCATTGAGTCCATCGCCCCATTACTACGCGCCGTCAGCTAGTTTCTATCGAAATGAGAAGAAGGATTAATAAATGCAACATTTCAATAATGTAATAATAATAACAATATCTGAGTACGTCCCTGTCCGCTTTTAGGACGCAGATGTGGCGGTATCGGGTTACCTATCGCGTTCTCTCTCGCGCGTATCGCGCGGTCTCTGTCCCGCGACTCATTGGAAGCTCTCCAAATAGACCAAATACAGACGTTTTAAAAAGGAAAAGGTTTTTTTATAAATTATTTTTTCTTAATTATCTGTAGCATGTAGTTAATAAGAAATAAAGCCGTAAGTGGAAGTAGGTAAGTATAAATAAGTGTTGGATTATGAATAAGTAGATGTCTTTTTTTTTTTATAAAGAACAAGAAAAAAGCGTCAAATTTAGTAGGTACTTAATACTGTTTTAATCGACATTGAGCGATGATAGCCTAATGATTCAATAGTGCAACTTAGAATGCAACTATATCGGGTTCGGTCCTAGGCTCCGCACCAATCATCAAGTTATTTCACAGAATAAATAATAGTACAAGGTTATGTGCGGTTTTTCACCGCTCCGAGCACCGACCGTAGCTTAACGTGCCTTCCGAAGAAGCATCTGATGGCACGGTCCCGGCTGTTATTGATTAATAGCAGTCGTTAAGCCATGTCAAATCCCCTCGGGCGGCCTGACAAATTCTGACACCAGAACTCATACAACAAAAAACAAACAATTGACTAATGTCAATTGTTAATGCATTATGATCCCCCTTGTTTAAAGTTACTTTTATCACGATCACGACTGAGGAATTGTACTCTGGAGTTCAATATTAAAGTTACTCTGATCACGACTGAGGAATTGGACCCCGGAGTTCAATATTAAAGTTACTCTGATCACGACTGAGGAATTGGACCCTGGAGTTCAATGTTAAAGTTACCTACTCTGATCACGACTAAGGAATTGGACCCTGGAGTTCAATGTTAACGTTACTCTGATCACGACTGAGGAATTGGACCCTGGAGTTCAATGTTAAAGTTACTCTGATCACGACTGAGGAATTGGACCACGGAGTTCAATGTTAAAGTGAATCTGACCACGACTGAGGAATTGGACCACGGAGTTCAATGTTAAAGTTACTCTGATCACGACTGAGGAATTGGATCCTGGAGTTCAATGTTAAAGTTACTCTGATCACGACTGAGGAATTGGACCACGGAGTTCAATGTTAAAGAGAATCTGATCACGACTGAGGAATTGGACTACGGAGTTCAATGTTAAATTTAATCTGATCACGACTGAGGAATTGGACCATAGTTCAAAGATAAAGTTACTCTGATCACGACTGAGGAATGCCCTAAACTAGGATACTCTGTAGGTACAATGGGCACTAGACAACGGATAAACATAGATACGAATATTACATCCATGACACGGAAACAAACATTTCTGCTTATTACACAAATGCAAACCTTGTGGGATTCGAACCCACGACCGTTTGACTACGTAGCTAAGATCACTATAGTCACTAAGGCCAACTGTTCGTCAAAAAATGACATCCCAATAGAGTTTCTTGGTGGTCTATTCTCCAACGTGCGTATAGATTCGAATCAGAAGGGTATTTACCAGACAGCGCAACGCAAAGGACGAGTAATGTGTTTATCCGCCTATATAATATGTCTGTTCTTTTGTGGCACTGTACACACCAAACGCGTGGACCGATTTTGATGATTCTTACGTCAATCGATTTGTCTTAATCTTGCGAGTGCTACTAAAGACATGACCGCTGAATCGATCTTGATAAAATTTGGTATGGAGATAGTTTGAACCCTGGGGAACGACATGGGATACTTTTTACCTCGATAAACTGTAGTCCGCGCGGACAAAGTCGCGGGCAAAAGGTAGTTATACAATAGCTTATACATACTCATTAGGCTAGTTACGTAGGAGTAAGTTTATGCTATGTGCGGATTTCGATGCAATCACTCAAAACGGGTAGGTATAGGTATAGTCGCTTGACGAGATCTTCGCAAAGTAGGTATTTAGAAAATGTATTGCTATTAATATGTCTTCTCGTCGTCCATACTACAGTGCGTCTTACCAGTCATGACCTACGGACCTACCGACAACCGTTGGGATAGACGAGTTCTCGAGTGAAGACCGCGTTTAGGCAAACGTAATGTAGGAAGCCCTGTGCCCAGAAGGAGCGACGACCTGCGAAAAGCGGCTGGAAGAAAATGGATGAGTAGAGCTGAAGACTGCGCTCAGTGGCGTTGCATTTGGAGAGGCCTACGTCCAGCAGTGGACAAGTATAGGCTGATGATGATGATTGTTATCTCCTTCGCTCACTCCGATCCCCTATACGAGCGATAGAGAGAGGTGCTAGTCGTGAGTTTTAGTAGTACAGTTTTTGATAGAATTGGTGTTTTGGGAGAAAGCACTTTCCACTCCTAAATTGTGGTGAAATGTTTTGACATTAGAGTCAATAGCTTGAATAGAATATAATCTACGCTTATACATTTCATTTTTAAAAGCTTTTATTTAAAAATGAGACGTATACACAACTTGCAATTTGTGTGTATGTATGTTTGTTTAGGTCATATCTTGCTAGCTGGATTAGAACCTTTTCCTCTTATCCTACGGAGTTGAACTTTTACATGTTGGTTCAGTTCCGATGACAATGCATTTTTAAGGTAAGCATGAACTGAATCGACATCTAGGATTACTTCCTCAAAAAAGGGACAAAAAGGGGGCTACTGAATATCTACGCCTTATTAGATCCGATTTCGATGTTTATTTTTTTATTTGAAAGGTAGTAACTTGAAATTGGTCTCATAAAAATTTGGTGCTGATCTGATGAGGATCTTCGGCGTGATGAGCAGAATGACTCCTCAAGATGCAGTAAATTGTTCACTTTTAGGTTTCTACCATGTCTCTACCAGTGGAATCATCCCTATACCCACTAGGTAGCGATTGATGGAATACCTTGGTTATTAATGCTAGTTGTACAATAAGGTAACTAGATGGCACTACTGTGCACCGCTAGATTGTTTGCAAAAAGGTTTGTACGCGCGAGGTCTACAGCTCACAGAGCCACTAGTATTTAGGGATAGATAAGTGTTTATTATTTTTATTTGGACAAGAAGCGCTACAGACGTTCTTTTTAAAACCCATTTATTCGGGTCTAGAGTATTTTTATTATGTACTTACAAGTATATATTCATAGCAGTACATACAAAGTTAAAGCACAAGCCGAGGGAGGGAACTCGTTTGTCTAGCCATTTGGCTGGCTTCAAATGTAACCTGATACTTTCTGCGGGGCCACGACCCTGATACCACAGGGATGCTCAAAGTGGAATCGATTTTAATTCATAGTTATTTATCGAATTTATATCATTTAGAAATCGAGTCTAAATGAGCAAGATGAGTCGATGAATGATGTGTTAGTGGTGTAGTCGGAACACGCGCCGTTGGTCGAGGGGTCAAACCCAACAAAGAGCTTTCGTTGAACGAAAACATCAATATAAATCTAGTTAAATGAGGGCATACATCGCAATCTTTAATATCACGTAAATAAAAACTGGACTTTATACAACTACAGGCAAACATCTACACAGCTACATACCAAACGCTGTGCTTGCATCAACATTAACTACCTATCTTAAATACTAAAAAAACACGCCTGCCCTGGCAAAAAAAGCTATACTTGTCGACTGCTGGCCTGTCCTAATGCACGCCACTGAGCTCGGTCTTCAGCTCTCTGGATCCAGTTTTAGTCAGCCGCTTTTCGCAGGTCGTCACTCCACCTGGCCACAGGGCGTCCTACACTAAATTTGCCTAAGCGCGGTCTCCGCTCCAAATGTGTCCAGCCCACTGCCACTTCATCTTGCTTATTCTCATATGCTCAGTACTTTTACTGACTACATAATAGTGCTTTGCAGATCGGATCACTGTTGCGTGTTTGCTTAATGCTTGGTGGTTCAATACCTAGCAAAGTCGTAGTGATAACTAGATTAAAAGCTAAAAAAACACACCTGCCCTGCCAAAAATGAACTTATGCCAATAAATTATATACTGTTGGAATGTACTTATCAAGGCCTTCAATTTGATACCCTTATTGTAAAATTAGAAGACACATAATTTTTTCGAATTTGAAAATGGAGCCAGCCATACGAGTATACTCGTCAGATACGAGTATACTCGTAGACGGCAGTATGACTGGCATTTATAAGTTATGGAACACATCATACAAACATACATACGTCATCATCATCATCATTCATTATCATCATTTCAGCCTTTTTAGGCCGAACATAGGCCTCCCCAAAAAAAAAGGGGGGGGGGGGGGGATAAGCCGTAGTCACCAAGCTTGGCAGGCGGATTGGTGACCGCAGTGTTACAAATATGTGCTCAGAGGACGCTGCTGCCCATCTTCCGGTGTGTATTCCCTTAGTCGCCTCTTACAACATCCACGGGAGGATTGGGAGGGGTCTTTTTCTAAGCCGAGACCGCTACGGCAACATACATACATACATGAATGCTAAAAACATTACATTCCCTTTTTTTGGGCAAACGTGTATCAAAGATATAGAGGTGAAGGTAAGGTTTATAACATATCTATGTACGCAGACTGTAGCGCGAATGAGTCACTTCTAACACGTGCTACACAAACGCGACTCCTATTGTGACTAAGGTCAAGGAAAGCCAATTGTGTGCGTTGTACATAATTTATGCGGTCCACGCCCGAGAATCTGGTATATCATCTACCCACTTTTAATTAAATCTATTTATAACAGCATGGCTCTTTCTAGTGTCCGCTCGGATGACTAGGTTTAATAATAAAATAATAACCACAGATAAGAAACTTATCCTATGACCGTGATATGATATACCTCGTATTCAACAAGCTCGTCTCATCACTTTCGTAAATAATAATTGGTCAAGTGCGTGTCGTACCACGTCTAATGAAGGGTTCCGACGTGGTCACAGCATTTCCTTCATAAAAAAAAGTTCAGGAATAGGTACCCGAAATAATTATCATTGCGAGTTTTCAACATGTTCCCTATATAAGCATCTAAGTAGAATAGAAACTATAGTGGCTCTGTGAGCTGTAGACCTCGCGAGTCTGTTTTTGAAAACTGAACTATCTGTTTTGTTCAACGCACAAATTGGAACAAAATTAAATAAAAATAACAAAAGAAAAAACGAAAAAGGAATTCCATATATTTATCGAACTTGCTCACAAAATTTCATGAAAATCGGTTGAGAAATGCGACCTGTAGAGGTTCTCCTCTATAGGTCGCATTTCTCAGCAGGACACACGAAAGCGTTTTTGCCCAAGCTGAAACGGAGACGCTTCGCGCTCGCTCGGTCAATAATGAAGGGAGCGTAATGGAGCAAATAGGTTCATAAGCCTTGGCACTGATTTTCATCAGTGCTAAGGCTTATGGCGTGCGCGTTTGATGAGACCTGCATGGAGATTAGTGGAATTTCTGTCCACATATATTATTCAATGGCAGTTAATGGGGATTTGTGGAAAAAAAAACACATATCCCATTGACGGACCAAGTCAATGAGGACTTACAGAATAACCCGTTTGTGACAACACATAGCATTAATTTTGTTTGTCTCTTCTGTTTTTTATTTTTGAATTATTGTCGTAAATAAATGTATTTTCTTTCTTTCTTTCATATGACTTTGGCGGATACGAAATGTGTGCCGAAAACGAAAGCATTTTGGTTGCATTTTTATCATCAAGAAATCTTGTAGATCCATACACGCATTTTTTGGTAACCTTATGTTTTTATTATTCTTGAATCAACTTTCATGCATTTCGGTTCATAACTATAGAAGGAATGATGCTGTGCTGTTTGATTGCTTACTTGCCGCAAGAGGTAGTGCTGGTCTCTGGTATCAGAGGTTATCAGGCCGCCCGATGACCTCTGACATGGTTTAACGACTGCTAATACTAGTGGTTCTGTGAGCTGTAGACCTCGCGCGTACAATCTTTTATGTAAACAATTTAGCGGTGCACCTAGTTACCTTATTGTAAAACTAACATCGATAACCAAGGTGCTCCATCAATCCCTACCTAATAGGTAAAGGGCTGATTCCACTGGTAGAAACGTAAAAGTGAGAAATTTACAGCATTTTGACGAGCTATTCTGCTCAACACGCCGAAGATTCTCATCAGATCTTCACCAAATTTTTATGAGACTAATTTAAAGTTACTAACATTTCAAATAAAAAAGAACCATCGAAATTGGATTTAATAAGGTGGAGATATTAAGTAGCCCCCTTTTTACCCTTTTTTGTGGGAAGAACCCCTCCACGAAGACTAAAAAATTCTTAAAATTCGTTTAATCTGTATACCAAGTTTCGTCTAGATCGGTTGGGAAATGCGACCTGTAGAGGAGAACAGAGATTCGGAAGGACATACGAAAGCATTTTTACCCTACTCTTAGCTGAAACGAAGACGCTTCGCGCTCGCTCGGTCAATTAAACACAATACGACGAAGAAGGGTAACAATTAATGTGAAGTGATTTATTTCAAAAACGACCATATTAGAAGAGTCCTTTTTGGTCTATATCATCATCAGCCTATATCTGTCCACTGCTGGACGTATGCCTCTCCTAACGCACGCTACTGAGTCTCAGCGTGCGTGCCTAAACGTGGTCTCCACTCGAGAACTCGCCTTCCCCAACGGCTATCGGTTCTTCGGGAAATGTGACCAGCCCACTGCTACTTTAGCTTGCTTATCCTTATGTCGTTTATATTGTTAGACTACGGAACCCTACAAATTGGGACGTTTTTCTTACTAGAGTTTCTTTTTCTTAGTCCAATATAATTTATACTCGGTTTTTTTTGTATCCTTTTGTTACTGACCACTGATTCGGAAATTATCCTATGTGGTCCGGTCTCGGACTTAGGGGATTTTACACTTGGGTTCACAATCGGTTTAACAGATAAGGCCATGAGATATGCCGTGGTACAGGTAGCTTTATGTGTTTCGTTCCAAAACTACTCATGTGATGTTAATTTATTTTAATTGAGTTCTTGAGAAGTTATTTATTATTAAGTTTTTGCCGACGTGGCGCGCCACTGTGCTGTTTCCGGTGCGGCGTTATCTTTTTCAAGATAGATACTTCGTAGGTATACATATAATAAAGCAATAAGAACCAAAAAGTCTGTACAAAGAAGATAATATAAAAAATGGTCTAGGGTACTTATAATAAGAAATTATTATTATGAGGTTTTTGTTCTATGTTTACATTTAAATATATTTGCACACCTTACGGTAAAAATGTGCCGTTCTGCTTATAATTAGTGAAACATCTTTGTATACCTACCCATATTTATGCAAATAAACAATTTGTTTTGAAGCTATCTACTGAACAAGAATATAATATATATTTTTAAATCGTATCTGTCTGTCTGTTTGTTTGTCTGTATGTTTGTTCGCGCATCACGTAAAAACTACTGGACCGATTGCGATGTGGTTTTCACTGTTGGATAGCTTAGAGTTTGACTTAAAAACTGGGTATACCTGGTAACTTAGTCCGATGATCTATGCCAAGCAATCGATAAAAACTATTTTAAAACTGGGTCGAGCTGCTTTCAAAAATACGTACACTGTTCAAAACAACTGAATTCAACATGGCGTTCACGCATGCGCATAGAGACTAATGAAAAGGTATACTCGTGAAGAGTCGACAAGAAATTTGAAAGCTAATTTGAAATAGGCATCTTAATTGGTAGTACCTACCTTATACAAAGATATCACTCGCGGTAGTTTTTATATAAGTTTATTTAAAACTAACGACCCGCCCCGGCTTCGCACGGGTAGATATATAGAAAGATAAAATTAGTAGGTTCTTTATTTGGACAAATAGAACAACAGCAATTTCTTACACAAAATGTGTATGTTTATAGGTTTTATCTCACGTACCATTTCGTGTATAGTATTATTCTGTTTAACGCAAGGAGGTTGAATTACGGTTACTACTTCGTATATTATTAGCATAGAGCATTTCCTACGTCAATGATTATTAGATGTTCTGTGATTTCGTTTCCATGGCAACGTTCCATATACAAAGTCCCGTATCTCCTTCTTAGTTTGTGATCTTACGTAGTATTTATATACCCTTTGGTTTGTGATACAAAGTAATCGAGTTTTTTTTGCAAAATTCAATATCTCAGGTTTCATTATTGCAATTTTAGAAAGGAACTCAATTTTTTTGAAAAATAGAACCCTGCTAGTGTTACTCGCTGATAATTAAGCTTTCTTTATGTGAAAGAATTTTTAAAATCGGGTCTGAATTTTTTGAGTTTATCCATTACAAACAATCAAATCTTTCCCCATTATAATACTAGTGTAGATGTAGATAAGTACATAATTTGTTATTATTATTATATTTGTCATACCTGTCTTTGTGTTCTGCTTGTCTGTCCCTCTGCCGCCTGTTCTTGAACCAATTTGAAACCTGAAAAACAATTTAGGCCTTTAATATTCGAATATTTTTTTACATTATCGATTTCTACGCGGTCCGAACAAAACCGACAAATATTTGTGTTTATGTCGTGGCGTTACCATAGATTTGATCATTTCATGAAATGTTCTATTTCATGCAATTAAAGGTCATAAGGTCATATTATGAAACGGTTTGGTCAGATGAATGAATAATCGGTATATTCCCAACTGCCCCATTAACGTTCCCAGCAATGGGGTTGATGGGAATTTATAAATTTGAAATTAAGTTTAATGATATGACCAAACGTGGATTGAAATATCATTAAACGTTGATGTTTCTACAATGTGGTTAGTTTTAGATGCCCATTTCATGAAGAAGAACCATTTCATGAAGTAAAACCATTTCATGAAGTAAAACCATTTCATGAAGTAAAACCATTTCATGAAGTAAAACCATTTCATGAAGTAAAACCATTTCATGAAGTAAAACCATTTCATGAATTAAAACCATTTCATGAAGTAGAACCAGTGCATGAAATAGAATCATCATGAAGTTATCAATAATTCTACGTTATGCCTACGACATACAGAAACCAAAACTGGCCAAGCCAAGTGCAAGTTGTGCCTCGAGAATTGAAGGTGTTGATCTTCAGAGACCTTATTTTCAATAGACGAAAGGTTATATTCATGAACCGCGCCGCAATGTCCATTTGCTACCTTCGGATATATAGGCGAAAAGAGGGGGGGGGGGTGGAGGTTGTGGTGAAGTTCGGTGGTAGAAGCACTTTCTTGATTTTTAAATTAGGTACGAACGAACTATGAACGAATATATAACGAATCACAAAATACTATAATTCAGTCAAAGATCCCGGAGATTCAAGTGAACACACAAAAAAAATAGTTGAAAGGAGAACCTCCTCGTATTGGATGTCCATTTAAGAAGCTATTAAACACAACGTGCCTCCTGCCTGTGTCCCTGTTACCTGTGTGTAAATGATCAGTGGTGTTAGCATAGACTATTATACGTAATAGAGTTTAGTAATAAGCGAGGAAATTTAATGTACTACGTTGTACTTGTACCACAGAAACAATAGTACAAGTACTTGTACGTAGAACATTCAACTTCCTTGGTATATCGAGTACCTTATTTAGGTTCTATTCAGTAAGTAGTTAGAGATACCCGGTTCGTTCCTAGGCTCTGCACCAATGACTTTTCTAAGTTATGTGCGGTTTTCCATCGCTGTCGGTCCCGGCTGTTATTGATTAATAGCAATCGTTAAGGCATATCAGAGGCCGTCGGGCCGCCTGATAAACTCTGACACCAGAGGCCAGCGTCCACTCACTACTACGAGGCCTCATAAGGAAGACAAACAAATATCAAATGGGAGTACTGCAGTGCTATTACGCAGTGTTGATCATATCGGTTTCAAGCTGTCAAATTCATTAGTGCCTTATGATAGAAAAAAAAAAAACTATGAAAAAGGTTACTATCTGATTGAAGCCAGATTCTGTGGTCGTTGCCCAGCAGTGCGATTACGTAATGTTGATCATGGCGGTTTCGAGCCATCAAATTCAATAATGCTTTGCGATAGAGTCGATTTTGCTATGAAAAAAGTGACAATCTGATTGAAGCCAAGTTCTGTAATCGGGCTGCTGGTAAGTAAGTACTCGTAATAAGAATTGTTCCCTCTCCGCTGTGTTTGCGACATCCCAGCAGGGTATTTGTACCTACAATTGGCATAAGTCGGTAACTACGAATGTTTGTACGTTAAGCAATATGAAGATAAATAAATAACTACATACAAAATATAGATTCCCCACCACAATGTAACGAAGTAAAGTTTTTCTATCTGGTAACATTATCCGTACGAGTTTGAGGAAGCGGAGCGTTCGGATCGAGTTACCGTCACCACAGCTGCCTGCTTCAAGCTTGGTTTGTTATGAAAGTGGAAAAAATAACTCCGACTTGTTGCAACACTTACAAATATAGGTAGTAGTAACATATTGACACAGTACATATTATAGTCATATATAGTAAGTACACATATAGTAATCCTTGGTACTGCTTCATTTTAAGTACTGTGATATTGATGTGTCGGCGGCATAGACAACTGCTCATTCCCCCGTACGGCGCGGTCACGACTCACGAAACGACTTTACAAAACAAAGAGGTTGCCAATTCGACTTTGTTGCAAATCTTGCGACAAATATTTCGACCGAATTATCTATTGGTACTTATGTATAAAGGTACGCAACAACCTACTTATAAAAGCAGTACGCAACAAAAAGTACTTATTGATAATAATTTCAAAAACAAAATCCCGGGTAAAAATTAGCCTATCACACTTTTGCGATGAAGACGAATCGATTAACACCTCGCTTGTCAAAATAGGATCAAGTTTTTAGTTTGAACACATAACCCTTCTTTTGCTTTGCCGTAGTCGGGTAACAGAATATAGCCTATGACACTATACATGCGGCCCGATTACAGAACTTGGTTACAATCGGATTATCACTTTTTTCATAGCAATTTCGACTCTATCGCAAGGCATTAGTGATATCGATACTGACAATCCGATTGAAGCTAAGTTATGTGGGCGGGCCCCTGCAGCCCGATTACATAACTTGGCTTCAATCGAATTCTCAGTATCGCAACCACTAATGCCTTGCGATAGAGTCGAAATTGCTATGAAAAAAGTGATAATCCGATTGTAGCCAAGTTCTGTAATTGGGCCACTGAAGACGGATCGATTGACACCTCGCTTGTCAAAATCGAACCAATAGGGGCGACGCTGGTGGAACATCCACATAACCACATACATAGACTGTTAAACTCATTACCCTTCCTTGCTTTGCTGTAGTCGGGTAATAAACAAATGATCTAACTAGGGTCTGATGGTTATCGAAGTAGGTATTTACATATTTAATTAATTGCATGGAGGTTGGTCTGTACCAAGACGACAGAAAAAAATATTGGTCTAGACTAGAGCAAGAAGGTTTAAAAAAATACTGTCTACACCGCCAAACAAACGAGTGAAGCATATTAGCAAATGGCGGCTGCGTGTACGATACGATACGAAATTATTTATTGACTTCTAAATTAATTTTATCATAAATGACTGATCTGTATGTGTACTTAATGCAGATACAGACATTTATTGGTAAAATGTATAAACTGATATAAATACCAGTTAAAGAAAACTTACACATTATTGTGCGTCAGTGAATAATGTGGTTCATAAACAATTTCATCACAAAAGACTGCATTGTTTTTCACATCGCCAAATCGAAATTAAAGCACCCAAGATATGCCGATCCGCTCGTACGTACAAGTCTCACACACACACACTCACACCATGATGTGCCAATCGGCCGCCACATCGGAGCAAGATCTGCGGCCCGATTACAGAACTTGGTTACAATCGGATTATCACTTTTTTCATAGCAATTTCGACTCTATCGCAAGGCATTAGTGATATCGATACTGACAATCCGATTGAAGCTAAGTTATGTGGTCGGGCCCCTGGACCTCGTTAGTCGTGTTAATACTGTCAAGTTCTCACGGAAAACCAAGAACATTGCAGTATTTTGTGATGAAATTGTGTATCAACCACAAAAAAACACAAATTAATCACTCACACACATATACACAGACGCCATATTTTACTATGCTTCACTCGTTTGTTTAACGATGTAGACTCCGACTTTTTTTACCACGTTTTAAGTCACTTTCTTGTTTGTCTGTCAGTCTGTCGTTCCGGATGAATTGCAACTCAAATTTTGAGCACTTCCCGATTAGCTATCTAGCTGAAACTTTCAGGGTAGTTCACAAACCGTTGACAAAGCAATAAAAAAAGGAAAAAAAGATGACAGAAAAGGTCGAAAAAGCACTTTTTTTTTAAATTATACTTTATTAATCTACATATTTTGCTAATTGTTTAAACCTAGCGTTAAAGTGCCTTTCTGTAAGAACAGACTGTAAATGTAAGGTGTCCCACGTACCTGTACAGTGGTCAGTCCAGTGGTCTCGGCGAGCTCCCGTTTCTCCCGCGGCGAGGGGTACGGGTTGTGCATGTACCAGTCGCGGAGAACTGATCGAGACTTCTCCTGTGGGAGAGACGACTGGTTTAGTGCTGGACTGATCTAGATAGATATATAGATAGACGGACAGATAGCTAGATAGATAACTCTTTATTGCATACCACTTAAAATTAAATCGTACATTGTACATCATATAACATTAAAAAAATATAGAAATTGCAGTAACACAATCGGCGATGATGAATGTACATTGTTGTAATTGCCAAAGAGCTGCAGACTGACATCTATCTGTATTATGGAAGTTGGTCTAATGCTAGAAGGCCTCATAGCGGCTCTCGGCGGGAAACGAAATCGAGAGGGTTGTTTGCTTTATATTATTTTCTCAAACTTGTGTTTCTTCGAGTGTTAATGTGGGATATTGGTGGAATGTAGTTAACCATTAGGTGTTTGTTAACGTGAACGAGTGTGGGCAAATTATAGGTACAATTACTGCAAAAACACTGGACCGATTGCGATTCGGTTTTCACTGTTGGATAGCTTAGGGTTTAAAAACTGGTGTAATTGGTATCTTAATCCGATGAGAATAAGCCAAGCAATAGATAAAAAACTTACTGACGGCTGAAGAAATTTTGATCATATGTTGAAATGTTAGTAAATTGGAGCGATGGTAGCCTAACGGTTCAATAGTGCAACTTATTTTAGGTGCGGTTTCCCATCGCTCCTTGCTTCGCAGGGCACTGTAAGCTGTCGGTCCCGGCTGTTATTGAACTACCTCATACGCCAAACAACAAGATATTGATGTTGGTATATTGGAGCGATGGTAACTTAACGGTTCATTAGTGCAACTTATGATAGGTGCGGTTATCTATCGCTCCTTGCTTCGCAGGGTACAGTAAGCTGTCGGTCCCGGCTGTTATTGAACTACCTCATACGCCAAACAACAACATATTGATGTTGGTATATTGGAGCGATGTTAGTCCAACGGTTCATTAGTGCATCTTATGATAGGTGCGGTTATCCATCGCTCCTTGCTTCGCAGGGTACAGTAAGCTGTCGGTCCCGGCTGTTATTGAACTACCTCATACGCCAAACAACAACATATTGATGTTGGTATATTGGAGCGATGTTAGTCCAACGGTTCATTAGTGCATCTTATGATAGGTGCGGTTATCCATCGCTCCTTGCTTCGCAGGGTACAGTAAGCTGTCGGCCCCGGGTGTTATTGAACTACCTCATACGCCATACTACAATATATATATTATTACAACGTATTTTAGGTCCTGGAATAGTAGAGTACTTTAACCTAGAGAAATGACCACGTCTGCGAAGCTGCGGGCACAGCTACTCTAAAAAAAGTGTACAAAGAATATAATAAAAAAAAAGTTCTAGGGGACTTAAAATAAGCTACTGAACAAGACAACATTTCTTATAACGTGTGTGCGATGCGGTTTTCACTGTTGAATAGCTTAGGGTATGTGACTTAAACCTGGTAAAATTGGCATCAATCCGATGAGTAGAAGCCTAGCAATCGATAAAAATCAATTAAATCTAAATTTTGATAAAATGTAGTAGGAATATTAAACTTTACATGTATTATTTTATTTTAATGGTCCTAGAATATTAAACTTTACATGTATTTATGGACCTGGAATAACAAAGGACCATCAATTATTTCTATGTAAAACCACTTTTATCCTCGAAAAAATAACCTCGCGGGCAAGACCGCGGGCACAGCTAGTCATAATATAAAAGGCCCAAATGTTATGTCTGTTAACGCTTCGTCAGAGGCCCTTGGACGGCCTGACAAACTCTGACAGCAGAAGTGGCAGTGCCTCATACGACAAACATTACCTTGAAGCAGTACGAGGTCTCCTCCCCGTCCCATATGGTCCTGGGCAGCGGGAACTTGCGCCTCACGCGGTACTTCCCCACCGCGCCTAGCGGCCGCCCGCGGAGCCGCTCGGCCTCCATGTAGTGCGCTGCAGGGACACAACAAACATTACAATCATTTCAGGTTCTGGCTTAGCATGCTCAGATGCGTTTACCTAATAGAAAAGCTATTTGGAAAACTTCCAACGTAAAATCCGTTGGAATCTTATCAAAATGACTGTTTTGGCTAGTCAGTGTTACCTCGCGTCGGGATTTGAAAACTTTAAATTGTATCTTCTAAGCTAGCTTGCCAAAACCTAAACTTCATCATCGCTAACCATCAGAGGGTTAGAGTGGAGCAAACTGGGTCAACCCCTAGGTAAAGGTCATTGACTACAGTGAAGATGGCCTCGACAAATTGACATAAAGATCAATGTCATCCTCGTTATCAACGTTGAGGTTAATGACCTCGGGGTCAAGGTCATTGGCCTTTATGACGGTATCCTCGACGTCTCATTGACATAGTAGTCAAGGTCAATGACTTCGGCGTTAAGGTAGAAGACTTTCGGTTAGATCGCGATGGTTCCCACCCATAGTTTAATTACTTCAAGGTCAAGGCCAACGTCAAGGTCAATGAACAGTCCCAGGTCGCCAGCCGTTAGGTTGTATGTATGAATGTTTGTATATATGTATGTATGTGAGTTTCTTTATTCCACTATAACTTTTAAATGCCTGAACAGATTTAGACGTATGGGGTATTATTAGAATCCTTCTTACATCCCCGTGAGTAACAAAGGATACTTTTAAACAAAAACATCGTGGCCGCAGTATGGCTCAACCTCCAAGCGGGAAAAAAAAAACTTCGATGTTTACAATATGATAATTTATTGACATAAGTTCTTTTTTGGCAGGCAAGCGTTTTTTTTAGCTTAGTTAGTTATTTGTAGGTATTTTTGAATGATTCCAAATTTGAATTAGAAAAAATAAATTAAAAACTAATGATTTGCGTGGTATAACTTTAGCGAAGTTGAAAGGTTTCAATTTATCGACCACTAGTTTTCCCGCCCGCGACTTCGTACACGCGGACTACTGTTTATCGCGAAAAAAAAACCTATTTTCTTCTAGGATAAGGAAACCAATGCAAAAGTACCGCACCAATACTCTTGATGTTTTTTGTTTGCTATTTCGTTTCCATGGCAACCACAGACCATTCTGTCATGGCAACCGTTCCTTACAGTAAGTAATCAACAATTTCCAATTTTCCCGTGAAAACTTACAATTTTCTGTGATAAAATATGTTTTATTACAGGGTATAAGCTATCTCCATTCTAAATTTCATCAAAATCCGTAGAGCCGTTAACGCGTGAAAGCTCCCCAAACAAAAAAACAAACAAATAAACAAACAAACAGACAACGTTTCACTTTTATATATTGGTATGAATTCAAGTTTTAAAACAAGTAAACAGTTAATTTCGAAATAATGCCACTGTATGCATCGTGCAGCGGCGCCATTTAACGAGAGAGGAAATGTTGAGGGCAGTGGGCATGCTCCAAGCTGGGGCAACTCAAAGGAGTATTGCTGAGTAAGACATCAAGGTTATGGTCACGTTATCATGCCACTGGTGAAGTGGCTGAAAGACACCCAGGCGGGAAGCGACATAACCTTACGACAAGACCGATTTTTGCAAGTTGCCTTAGAAGACAACCAAATGTTACGCCATGCAGTTGTTTCTAAGGCTCCAGTCAAACCACCAGTTGCTTGTGAGTGACCAAACTGTGAGAAGAAGACTGCATGGAGCTAACCTTCATGCTCGTAGACCGCTTCTATTCCATCACTACGCCGAAGAAATCGTGGACGAAGATTACAGTGGGCTCGTGAACATTTGCTCTGGGAAGGTAACCAGTGTCTGTAGTGCTGTTTACTGATGAGTTCGCGAAGAGTAAGTTCCTGGTCGTGAGAGCCGTTTGCAACACCCTCAGGAAGCCCATCCATACCACAGCGGGACAATTATGGTTTGGGCAGGAATTCGTGTTGGTGGAAGATCAGAAACACCATGACCGCAGAAAAATACCGTAACCTGGTGCTAGTACCAATAGTCTACCCCCCATCGACTACAATTGGGCCAAGAATTCACGCTCATGCACGACAACGCCCGTCCGCACACAGCGCGAGTGGTGACCAGCTGGCTGCAGGAGCACGTATCGGTCTTAGAATGGCCCACCAGAACTAAACCCCATAGAGCACGCGCATGGGACATGCTCCAAAGAAGGGCTTTGATGAATTTTCCTGCAAACATTGCGACTGAAGAGCAACTTTTTGGACATCTTAGCAGGACCTGCGACAATATCCCGCAGCAAGACTTTGATCACTTGATTTCAAAGCATGAAAAACCGCTGCAGGACCGTTGTTAACGTCATGGGTGGTTTTATTGTCTACTGTTTTTTCGCACTTTTGAAAAAAACGGAATAATTTCGCTTTATTTTTCACTTTTTCTTGAAAAACACTTACTAAACTACTATACTACACCTTACTAAACACTTACTAAACTACTATACTACACCTTACTAAACACTTAGTAAACTACTATACTAAACCTTACTAAACACTTACTAAACTACTATACTACACCTTACTAAACACTTACTAAACTACTATACTACACCTTACTAAACACTTACTAAACTACTATACTACACCTTACTAAACACTTACTAAACTACTATACTACACCTTACTAAACACTTACTAAACTACTATACTACACCTTACTAAACCAGTGAACAGCATCGAAAAGACGATTTTTAGGGTTCCGTACCTCCAAAGGAAAAAGGAACCCTTATAGGACCACATCGTTGTCCGTCCGTCCGTCTGTCTGTCTGTCTGTCTGTCATGACCCCTTTTCTCAGTAACGCCACAGAATAAATAATAGTACAAGTAGAGATATCAAGTTGAAATTAATATCAAATACTCAGGTCTGCAATCCCTTGGAGCTGTGAAAAATCAAACTTTCTTAGTCAACGCAATCAAAGGATACGGCCGTTTATGTCGCATGTTTTGAATCTCGCGCGGGAATCAAAACCTAAAGGGTACTTCCCGTTGACCTAGAATCAAGAAATTTGGCAAGAAGCAATATCTTCTAGTACAAGTAAAGGGAAAATCCCGAAAACCGAAAATTTGTAGTAACAAAAAAACTGATCCCTTGCGAGTCTGACTCTCACTTGCCGGTTTTTTGATATTGAGAACGGTCTCCATTCTCCATCTGTCAAATTGATGAGATCATCAGACGCCTCGATCAAGACTCATAGTAAGGTCTCATCCTTAATCCTTGCCTTCCCCGGTATCGCCGTCGGTCACTTTGTTATTTTATTTATTACTGGCTTGACAATCGTTTGACCACGATCCCACCTGATGGAAAACGATGATGTGGTCAAAGGTGAAGCATACCTATTCACTCTTGACTGAACATTCCTTGCCTGGGTTGTATTTTACCGGAAACACTGACGAGGGCAGAGCATTCCACTCCTTTGCAGTTCTTATAATAAACTAGCTTTCGCCCGCGACTTCGTCCACGCGGACTAAAGTTTATCGAGAAAAAGAATCCTATGTTCATCTAGGATATTAAAAACCAATGCAAAAGTATAGCACCAACGCTCTTGATGCTTTTTGACAGACTTGTTATTATTTCATGTCATCCCGTTCCTAACAGCGATTTTCCAGTTTTCCCGCGGCAACTAACAATTTTCGGGATAAAAAGTATCCTATGTTGGTCTCTATATTGTACAGTACAGTCCGAATCATACTTAATGGCGGCTGTGAAATTGGCGCGGAGCGCTGCGCAATAGCAAATATTAGGTATGCGTGGGTTTTGGAGGGGTGAGGGGATGCGCGATGCCGCGCCGGCTTCACAGCCGCCATTAAATTTGGTTCGTACTATACCTATTTACAAAGTTTCATCAAAATCAGATCAGCCGTGTTGGCGTGAAAGCTTCCAAAACAAACTAACAGGGAACATTTAAGTTTTATAATATTGGTGTGGATGAAGAAGCGTAACGCTTCACTTGGTAGTTGATAATTTCTCACCTTTCAACCACAGGCTCTGCAGCTTAGCATGGTTGTGCGCGCTGAAGCTGTGAGACTCGAGCAGTCGGTACAGCTCCTTGAAGTTGCCGCGGTGGAACGCCACCATGGCTTTGGCCTTCAGCACCGACTCGTGAGCGTGCAGGCGCTCGCACGCCGGCAAAGACCAGAGAAACCGCCCGAGGCGCTCGATGTTGCCGGCTTGTTGCAGGACCTGGCAATGAGAAGGTTCAATCAACACCAGCATTTATGCATTGTCATCGTGTTGTAAGCAACCCTGAAAGTTTCAGCCGGGTAGCTAATCGGGAAGTGCTCGAAATTTGAATTGCAAGATTACAGGACAGACAGAAATACATACATACATACATACATATAAGTGAAGTTAAAAAAAACGTGGCTATAAGATTAGTTTTTTAATTTACATTTGCTACTTGTTTAACCCCCGAACTCCATAGAGTTATAAGTTTAGGGTGTGTATCACTGTGTCCGTGTGTCTGTCTGTGGCTACGTATATAGCCCCTAAACGAATGGGCCAACAAACAAACAAACGAATGGACCGATTATGATGCAGTTTTTTTCTGCTTGAAAGCTGATGTGATCGAGATGGTGCTTAGCTTAAAGGGGGATGGGGGTTGGGGGCTATATACATTTTTAATTTGTGCTTGTAATTTTTATCTTGCTTTCACTTGTGCTTTCCAAAATAAAGCAGCGCTCCTTTCACATCATCATCAATAGCCTGGATTTATCTCCTGCTGCACATAGTCCTCTCCCAAAGCATGCCACTGGAGCCCTTTCTTCGGCTCTTCTCAAAGTCAAAGAATTTATTGTAAACTTGCTGTACCGCGCACGCGTGGTGTTTTCTTGAGGTACAAAGTACCATAATGTGCTATTCCAGGACCAATATACCAACATTTGAACAAAATTTCTTCAGCCGTCAAAAATACTTTTATCAATTGCTCGGCTTCTAACTCACCGGATTGAGATATCAATTACACCAGATTTAAATCAAACCCTAAGCTATCTAACAATGAAAACCGCATTGCAATTGGTCCAGTAGTTTTTACGTGTTGCGTGAACAAAGAAACATACAGACAAACAGATAGAAAGACACAATTAAGAAAAAAAAAATGTTCAATACCTTTTTTAAACAACCAAGAGCATTTTTTTCATTTGAATTAATTTAGTAGTTTGGGTGCAATGCGCGGTCAAGATACGGACAAACTGACATACAAAATTAAAAAGTAAAATAGTTTGGCTTCAATATAGAGAAATATTTTTTCTTAAATATTTACATAACTTTGGACCCATATCCCGCAGAAACTCTTTACTTTTTCGGGATAAAACGTGTCCTAAATTTTAACCTATCATATAACTTAAGACAGTGCCAAGTTGCATCAAAACCCATCCATGAGTTTCAGCGTGGTATGTGTTCTTTTAAATAAGTTTCAACCCCTTTTTTGCGAGCACGCATAAATTTTTCGAGATGTAAAGTATCCTATGTCCTACCTCGTAGTATGAACTCAAATCATACCAAGTTTCATTTGAATTCATCCAGTAGTTAAGCGCGTCACAGACTACTAAGATACGATAATATTTTATCTTAAGATAAAATATCGCTCGCTATTACAAACGGCGAAGATAATATATATTTGTATCTTACAGTACCTTAGGATATCGAGCGATATGGAATTTATTAAAAGATTTCATCTGAAGATACGAAATATATCGTAAAAGATACAAAATATATATTAATATACTATCTTAAGATACAAAATATATCGTAATATGCTCTACAGGTTGCTCTGTTTTGTATTCGTGACGGATTTTTTTAACCCCTGAACAAAGCGATGGGTATTATAAGATTAGGGTGTGTATCAGTTTGAGTGTGCGTGTGTGTGTGTGTGTGTGTGTGTGTGTGTGTGTGTGTGTGTGTGTGGCATTGTAGCTCCCAAACGAATGAACCGATTTTGATGCGGTTTTTTCTGTTTGAAAGCTGATATGATCGAGATGGTTCTTAGATAAATGAGGAGAGGGAGGGGGGAGGTCAGAAAGAAAAGGGGGGTGAAAATCATAGCTTCCAAACAAATGGACCTATTTAACTGTGGTTTTTTTATGTTTGAAAGCTGGGGTAAACAAGATGATTCATAGCTATAATTTGAGGATGGAGGGGGAGGGGGAGGGAGTGGTGCGAATTGTAACTTTCGAACGAATGGACCGATTTAGCAGCGGTTTTTTATGTTTGAAAGCTGAGGTAAACGAGATGGTTCTTAGCAAACTGCAAGTCGTTGTTCAGTACAAATGCTTTCGCGCATGTTCATATTTTGTTTCACTAAATCTTCCTTAAACAAATTATGAATTTCGAGAAATGTTTCCTTCGACTTATTAAAATAAGTTTGTTTTTATTTTTGTACAAACATATGCGTAAAGATTAAATTCACCGCGGCTTTTTCAAAATTTAATGTGATTTTCTATCCAAATTGATCACCTTTTACAATGCGCTAATGCAATTTGCATATCAAATTCAAAATTAGAATCGTCGTCTGATGAGCCATCTAATAAATCTAATAGTGAAACCGTACTACTCATATTTTATCAACCTGTATATAGAAAGCGGTGAAGAAATACGTGTGGCACCTAGGACGGCCTGCGAGCGAATGAATAATTTCAATATATTATCGTATCTTAGCCGTGTGTGATACCCTAAGATGCTATAATATTTTATATGCAGATATCGTAACATCAAATATTATAGTATCTTAATCGTCTGTGACGCCCTTTATGGCGGCGTGATGCGCGGCTAAGATACAGACTGACAGACATACAGACAACAATGAAAAAACATACAGTTTAGGCTTCATTATCGAAAATAGAGTAACTTCCAAAAAAAATACTACAACTGTAATGTACAGAATTTGGACCCATATCCCACAGGAACCCTTTATTATTCGGGACAAAATGTATCCATAATTTTCACCCATCATCTTATAAACTATGTCTGTACCAAGTTGCTTCAACATCCGTCCAATAGTTTCAGCGTACTACGTGTTCTTTTAAATAATTTTCCATCCCTATCCTGCAGGAACACTTAATTTTTTAGGATGAAAAGTATCCAATGTCCTACCTCGAAGTATGAACTCAAATCATACCAAATTTCATTTGAATTCATTGAGTATTTTCGGCGTGGTGCGCTGCCAAGGTACAGACAGACAGACGGACAGACAGACAGACAGACAAAAAAAAAACAGTGTTGGCTTTAATATTGAATATAGAACGGCCTCCAAAAAAAATTACGTAATATCTTCAATTTACAGAATTTTGGACATTATCCTGCAGGAACAATTACATAATATCTTCAATTTACAGAGTTTTGGACATTATCCCGCAGTAACACTTTATTTTTCGGGATAAAAAGTATCCTCAATTTTTACCCATTATATAAACTTTGAATGTGCCAAGTTTAAAAAAAACCGTCTAGTAGTTTCAGCGTGATACGTGTTCTTTTAAATAACTTTCAAGGCCTATCCTGCAGGAACCCTTTAATTTTTCGGGATGTAAAGTATCCAATGTATTCAATGTCAATGTACTATTTTCGAGGACGCACGGATCACTCGAAATCGTTCACGGCGTCGTCGGGCGTTCGCCTGGATCATCCGAAATATAGTAGGGGAGGGGAGGAATAGTATGAAACTGACACTTGACAGTTGTGAGTTCTATGTGGACGTCCAAAGTCGTTCACTAACAGCGGATGATCGAGCGATAATCGCACGGATGATTCGAGCGTAGTGAACGTAGCCCTTGCAGTGAACGGAAGATGGTCGCGCGATCAAAAACATTGTTTTGGGGCTCTCTCTCTCTCTACACATACTACACATGTGCAGTACAAGGGCGATAGCGGGGATAAAGCGATAGTGGTCTAGGTGCATCTTAGAATCCAACGATACCGGGTTCGATCCTATGCTCCGCCCTAAGTTTTTTTAAGTTATGTGCGGTTTTCCATCGCTCCGTGCTTCGCAGAGCACGTTAAGTTGTTGACCATGTCAGGGGCCCTCGGGCGGCCTGACAAACTCTGACACCAGAGGCCAGCACTACCTTATGCAACAAGCAAGCAGCAACAGTTTTAAAATCTAGTTGCTATCGAATTATTTATCATGATTTTTGCAAACTATACAGGTTGAATTTTTCAAGTGGGCGTGGATGGCTAAATCAGAAACTATGAGGATTACCGAAAAGTACTCAAAGGATTCTTGGACCCGATTTTGATGAAAACTAAAACTACATCTTTGGATTTTTGAAAAAACAATTTTCCTATGCAGGAATAGAACACATTGATTTTGGAAAAAAACACATACTGTATTATTACACCATTTGATAGTGTCGCTAATAAGGATTGAATTCTGGGAAGAAATGACATATGGCAAACTTAAGGAAAGAGCTCATTTTTAACGAAAATAGTTTAAGTTTAGTTAGTTAATAGTTAATTAACCATAACTGATTAATTGTTCAAAATGATGACCGTTGTTTTCAATACATAGCTGGATTCGACGTCTCAAGGATTGTATTGCATTCAGTATTAAAATATTATTGATTCTGCTTAGAATCATTTCCAAAGTTCATTTCAAGTCATCAATTGCATTATACGTATCTTTGTAGATTTCGTTTTTTACATACTCCCAAAGAAAATAATCTAAGGGGGTAAGATCCGGTGACCTCACTGGCCACGGCGCAGGACCATAAATTGCAATAAAATGTTCACCAAACTGCTGAATCAACATCTCTTTTACTATACGACTATTAATACAAAACAGCACGCAAACAGTTAGTAATAATCAACGAAACGTGGAACAAAATCTAAATTATTGGCGCCAATTTACTCTACGTTCTAATATCAATTGTTTACATTTTTTTCTTTTACTGTGGTTTTAACCGCGAAGACATAATAAAAATTTGAAATTAGAACATAATGTCGTGAAGATGACCGCGCTGCGGGCCTGTGTTTAGAAAAAAATATTGAGCATTATTTCGGACAAGGTACAGGTAATGCAGGTACGTGTATGAATTAAAACAGTAAGTACTTTAAAATATGAATCAGTTTATTAAAATACAACATTTTCCTTAAGTTTGCCGTATGTCATTTCTTCCCAGAATTCAATCCTTATTAGCGACACTATCGAATGGTCTAATAATACAGTGTGTGCTTTTTTTCCAAAATCAACGTGTTTGATTCCTGCCTAGGAATATTGTTTTTTTTTTCAAAAATCCAAAGATGTCGTTTTAGTTTTCATAGCCCGAGACTGCTTTGAGTACTTTTCGCTATTCCTCTTAGTTTCTGATTTAGCCAACCACGCCCACTTGAAAAATTCGGCCTGTTTATCCCAGGAATCACCACTAGGGTGGTCACAAAAACAATAACAATATTTGAGCAGGACGACTTACGACCACAATTTTGCAAATCTTCTCCATACCTACCAAGTTTCTTTCATGTGCGAAAGATCTTGTGACTCTTATCACTAAGGTTTTACAGGTCATATTGCAATGTGTAGACTCGCTACTTCGGGACAGAGGAAGGATTGTAGCGTTCTTGCGCGCGCGCACATCCGGTGACCTAAATCAATATGGAAGGGCCCATTACCACAGAATAAATAATAGTACAACCATTACTGCGAATCTTTTGCAGCGGTTATTTTTAGCCGACTTTAAAAAGGAGGAGGTTCTAGATTCAAGCGTACCTGTTCTATATTTCCAGCGAAATTACTGGGCAATGAGACTTAACAACCAATGTCCCAGGGTGGCGAGCGCAGTGCAGTGACGCGCAAGACTTTGCAACGTGCAGTTCTGGGTGGCACTGCAACTGTTATGGACAGGCGTGACGTGACGCTTACCATCAGGCGAGCGACCTGCCCGTCTAGACATTCAAAGAAATTAAAAAAAAAATGTACTTCAACTTCTCCGAGATATGTGTGTTTACTTTTTATTTAAAATGGCTTATGAAAATTTCATGAAACCTGGTTGAGTAGATATACCTAACTACTTCAATTTTGAGGTCGGGTTTCACATTCTTGAAGAATAATTACAGATTTTCAAATAACGCTACTATCTCTAACCCGCTATTTCAATTTCAAGTCGCTATATCCATACCAATACATAAAAGTGAAACGTTGTTTGTTTGTTTGTTAGTTTGTTTGTTTGGGGAGCTTTCACGCGATAACGGCTAACGGATTTTGATGAAATTTAGAATGGAGATAGCTTGTATCCTAGAATAAAACATAGAATACTTTTTATCCCGGAAAATTACAAGTTTTCAAGGGAAATCTGGAAAATGTTGATTACTCGCTGTAGGAACGGTTGTTATGGAAACGAAATAACAAGTCTGTGAAAAACCTTTAAGAGAATTGGTGCTATACCTACTTTTGCATTGGTTTCTAATATCCTAGAGAACATAGGATGCTTTTTTCGCGATAAACCGTAGTCCACGCGGACGAAGTCGCGGGCGGGAAAGCTAGTTGCAAATATAATAATACTCTGAACCAAAACTGATGTACTGAAGCTATTTTTAATCGACTGCGGAGGGTTTGTGTATGTGTGTGGGCGATTTATGTTTTTTTTTTGAGGTTTTATGTGTAGCTCGCCAGGTTTCTAGCTGATCTATTCTAGATCATCAAAAACGAAATGAAATTCATGATGCCTTCGCCTTCGCCATCTTATATTTCAAAATCAAGAATTTAAATGCATAAGTATTAAAATATATAGTCTCGTATTTCACTTAATGTATTTCTCTTATTTTGTTATTGTTAATATCTAAAACTTATTATGTAATCCTGTTTTGGCCTAATTTTAAGTCTATTTATGTTTAATATTTCTGTAACATCGCTGTTGGATTACTAAATAAATAAAATAAAATAAAAATAAAGCTTGTTTGCATCTTTATTAAAAGGACTGACATGCGTGGCGCGTGGCCAGCCCATATTAAAAGGACTGAAATGCGTGGCGCGTGGCCAGCCCATATTAAAAGGACTGACATGCGTGGCGCGTGGCCAGCCCATATTTCTAAATAAATTAGCTTAAAAGCTAAAAAAACACGCCTGCCCTGCCAAAAGAGAGCTTTTGCAAATCAATTATATACTGTTGGAATGTGCTTATCAAGGCCTTCAATTTGATACCCATATTTTAAACTAGCTGTACCCATAGCTTCGCACACGTGGCCATTTCTCTAGGTTAAAAGAACTCTATTAGTATTCCAAGACCTAAAATACCAATATACCAACATTTGATCAAAATTCCTTCAGCCGTCAAAAAGTTTTTATCGATTGCTCGGCATCTACTTATTGGATTAAGATAATAAGTACACCAGTTTTTGAGACAAACCCTAAGCTATCCAACAGTGAGCCGCATTGCAATCGGTTCAGTAGTTTTTACGTGATGCGTAAACAGACAAACAGATAGACACGAATTCTAAAAAATGTTTTATTCTTTTTCAGTAGCTTATTTTTAGTACCTACCCTAGTATTTTGTTTTTTAATATCTTCCTTTTACAGATTTTTTGGTATTTGTAAAGTTGCCCTTCACTTTTGGGCAGAATAATAAAAATATGCTTTTATTACATTATTTTAATCATGCCTATAAAACAGTACCGTGACATACCTACTGACTGACTGACTGACTGACAACGCCCAGCCTAAACTCGGTATTTGAAATTTGGAGGATAATTCCTTGAGTATCCTAGAAGTGAACTACGGAAGTAACTATAAACCATAAAACATGAATACCAACATCAAATAAAATACCCCAATCCTGCGGGGACCTTTAATTTACCGCTATGAAAAGTATCCAATGTTCTACCTCGTAGTGTGAACTCAAATCATGCCAAGTTTCATTTGATTTCACTCAGTAGTTTCGACGTGATGCGCGTCCAAGATACAGACAGACAGAAAGACAGATATACAACAGAAAAAAAATGAAAAAAAAACAGTTTTGTCTTCAGTACGAAAATAGAATAGCCTCCAAAAAAAACTTAATATTTTCAATGAACGAAATTTGGACCCCTATCCCGCAGGAACCCTTTATTTTTTCGGGATAAAAAGTATGGTCAATTTTCACCCATAATATATACTATGACTGTGCCAAGGTGCATCAAAATCCGATAAGTAGTTTCAGAGTGGTGTTAGTGGTGGTAAATAACGGGAACCGTTTAATTTTTCGGAATGAATAGTATCCTATGTCCTACCTCGTAGTATAAACTCAAAATCATACAAAGTTTCATTTAAATTCATTCAGTGGTTTCAGCGTGATGCCTAGCCAAGATACTGCCGTCATCTTGAATGTTTTAAAAAAAAAAATAGCCTATGCTACTCGGGGGGGATGTAAAGATTCTAACGATACCCCATACGTCTAAATCTGTTCAGGCATTTAAAAGTTATGGTGGAATAAAGAAACTCACATAAATACAAACATACATACATACATACATACATACATACATACATACATACATACATACATACATACATACATACATACATACATACATACATACATACATACATACATTAATGCCAAAAACATAACACTCCTTTTTTGGGCAGTCGTGTCAGGTTTTTAACCTGAGTCGCACCATACAATGATGATGATGACGATGAATTTAACTAGAATAATGAGATAAATAATTACACCCCGGTGAGCTGCCGCAACAATTACTGAGTTATCAATAACAAAGCCCCGGCTATGCCCGTTACTCACCCCTCGGAAATTGGGTAACTGATACCCATCACTCATTAATGGGGTTGGTGGTAAGGGTAGG
Organism: Alsophila aescularia; assembly: GCA_946251855.1. NCBI lineage: Eukaryota > Metazoa > Arthropoda > Insecta > Lepidoptera > Geometridae > Alsophila > Alsophila aescularia. The sequence goes on from OX276373.1 coordinate 55,719,711, forward strand.
TACAGTACAATACAACCCCTCCTGTACCGATGACTGAACATATATTTTTTGAGTTAAATTTTTTGGCTGACTTTCAGAATGGAGGAAGTTTTTTTTGACGATTGTAATTTTAGGTAAGGTAGGTTTTAAATGCTTCAATAACCTATCTAGTTTTTTTCTTATTTGACACTAGTGACTCGCCCTGGCTTTGCACACCGCGGCATTTTTCTTACTTTTAGCATTTTTATACACACCATGACTTATAAAAATTTGAACAATGAATATATTTAAAAAAAAAGTCTAGGGTACTTATATATTTTTTTTTTTTTTATTGTGTTGTCACGTAAAATCTACTAAACCGATTACGATGCTGTTGTAACTGTTGGATAGCTCAGGGTTTGACTTAAAAACTGGTGTACTTGATTTCTCAATCCGATGATAAGATGCCGAGCAACGGATAAAAACTATTTAACGGCTGAATGAATTTTGAAGAAATGTAGTGTATTGTACTGCTTCTGGAATAACACGTATGTGCTACTTTTAAGTGGCTACTTTTCACGCGGGCAAAGCCACGGGCATAGCTATCCTGTATATACGGATAGTGGACACATGTAAAAACAAAAAAAAAAATTATGTTGAGTTTCAAGTTTAGCTAGCGGCACGTAAGTCTAGCGGTGAACTGACAAACAAACGAAAACTGACTGTGCCAAGATCCCCGCCACGTTACGCCACGTTACGGCGGGGATCTTGGCACAGTCAGTTTTCGGGATTAAAAGTATTCAACATTTTAACACATACTAAAAATTAATATAACCCCCCCCCCCCCCTCCCCCTCTCCTAACCCCCATACTCCCATTATAGCTAAGAAGCATCTCAATCACATCAGATTTCTGACATAAAAAACCGCATCAAACCGGTCCTTTCGTTTGGAAGCTACGTTCCTCACCACCCTCTCCCTATCTATCTATCTATCTATCTATATACTTATAATAGAGCAATAGGAACGAAAAAGTCTGTACAAAGAAGATAATTAAATAAGAAATGGTCTAGGGTATATAAAATAAGCTACTGAACAAGAATATAACATTTTAAAAATTCATATCTGTTTGTTTGTCTGTCTGTCTGTATGTTTGTTCACGCATCACGTAAAAACTACTGGACCGATTGCGATGCGGTTTGCAACTGTTGGATGGCTTATGTTTTGATTTAAAAACTGGGGTACTTTATATCTCAATCCGATGAGTAGAAGCCGAGCAATCTATAAAAATATTTTTGACAGCTAAAGGAATTTTGATCAAATGTTAGTATATTGGTATTTTAAAATTAAAATTCATTTATTTCGAGCAACTGAGCTCATAATAATAAATTAAGATCATAATATACACAATCACACAGAAATAAAATTAAAAATAAGAAATCAAAACTACATATTAAACGGACCTACTGACGGCCACATGCCGATCACAGCAGTGCCGTATATACGGGCGGTCCATCCTGTCTGCGATCATTGCCAGGACAACGTTGGTGCTGCCACGCATCCTGCGCACCAGGGACGTGCTCGGCCTGTAGTTACTTTTGTCAGCTAAATCTCCTGTTTTGTTTTTCACTACAGGCACTACTACGGTTCTCATGAAATCAGGTGGTAGGTATGAATGGCTCACGCATAGCGAGTAAAACATTGATAGGACCCTATATATATGGGGGTCAGCGTGTATTAGGTGCTCGACGCTGAGGCCATCGTGGCCGGGAGACTTAACTTTCGATAAAGCTTTTACCGCCTGAGCCACATCTTTGGCAACAAATCTAGTCCCCACGACCTCGTCTGGCATTTCAACATCGCGCACTGCCTTCGCAGGTTCCAATGGGGACTGTACACGAAAATAGTCACTGAAGATATCAGCAACGTCTTTAGGGTCACTAACGCCATCGACACTCACCGGAAGCACAGGCCTAACGTTCACTTTGTTGGTGCCTTTCCAGAAGCTGCGAAAGTGTCCATTCTTATGTTTTTCGGCAAGAGCATCCATTCTGATTTGGTCCTGATGATTTTGGCACCATTTAAGTCTGACTTAAATACTCTTCTACTTTGAGACATATCGTCATATACACTCCCAGATTTAGGCTTACCGCATAGCACCCACTCCTGAAACATCGTCCTGGCCACCCGGTGAGCCCCGCCAACATGTTTATTCCACCCCGTTATGCGTGGCCCATTCACACCTCTCGCCGCACGAGTGCTTCCCCAAGCCGACCTCGTTGCCGCCTCTCGTAAGGCGATCACAATGTCAGAATACAGCCTATCAAGAATATGCCCATGGCCTGGGCTATAACAGTATTTATCTGCACAACTTATAAATTCCTTCCTTGGGATTTTAGGTCCTGGAATAGCACAAAGAGTACTTTTAACCTACAGAAATGACCACGCGTGCGAAGCCGCAGGCATCAGCTAGTACTTATAATAAAACTGTAACAGGTCCAATTTCGTACATACGAGAAGATATTTTGTAAAAAAAAAACATGTTCGTTACTGAAGCAAAAACTGTTATACTTTTTTAATTTTCGTGTTTCTGTCTGTCTGTCCGTATCATGGCCATTTATATTTCGCCAAATACGACTCAATTGATAAAACAAACACAGTCCAGGATTTCCAGCTAAAAATGAACAAAAATCAAACATTATATCGAAGCTAGATGTCGTACTTGGGGCATAAAATCGATATACAATAAGTACCTGGATTTTGTTGGATTACTTTGGTCGGTAACTATGTTAGTACTGAACGAAATTGAAGACCAAAGGTACCTGGAGAATCAGAAAAATAAATTCTTTCCATTTATAACATCAATTAAACGTAAATTGATAATCATATCTACAAACTCGTACTAGGAGAGGAGTACAGCTCTCCATACCATACCAATATTCTTCCTGTGCCTACAGCCTTAACATACTTAGATAACGAGGCTACCGATCGCTAAATATTAACGAAAACGATTGATTAGTTTACCAAAAAATGCAAGTTTCTACAACCAAGGGTATTATTAGCCAAGGTACCGAATAAAATCGTCTATTATCTATGAGTGATCATCGTGGGCGCCCCGGGAGGACGGGTGCAAGAGGATGCAGTTGCGCCCCCTGGCTTTACACATTTTAATTATTGTTTTGTCACACATAGGTACATTACTTACCTATCTTATGTAAAAATGGTTAAGATGTGGGAAAAAACATTAAATGAATAAAAAATTGAGTCTGGGTTGTTGTCCAAAATGGATAATTGTCGATAGATATCAGTGTCTTCAAGTTCCTTTCTCTATGAACACTGAGCATGCACAGATATTCAGCCTCGTATATCATTTAATTTTCTAAAAATGATAGAAAGAAATAACTTATGCTATTTGCGCTGCTTCGATTGCGCATATTTAGTTGTATTCATTAAAATATTCATTAAGATTGGAAATTATATTTTATTTTTACGGTGACAGAAATATATCGTGCCTAACGTATGCACCCCCCTGAAAATAATCCTGCCTGCGCCCATAGTGATTATGGGCAAAGAGAATACAAATAGGAACTATTTTCATGGGTACCAATTTTTCAAAAAAGTTTTATTGAAAATGTTAAAAAGATACTAGTCAAAGATGTTGAATTACGCTTACTGGCGTAAAAGTACAAAGAGGTTAAATTAAACTTACTTACTAGAGTAATTCAACCTCTTTGAGTATTAGACGTCAGTGTACCGAAAACTTTGCGGGCTGCGGGCTGTCAATAATAGGTAGACTCAGTTCATCGCAAACACTTAAGGCCGGTTCCAATATCTTAAAACGAACCGTTTTCGCTTACTGTCCGTCAGCTTTTGACATCAACGCCATACAAAAAACTAACTAGACGTTGGAAAAACGACTCGTTTCTTTTTTATAGGATTCTGGTGTAAGCAATGTCTAGTGGGTGTAAGAGAATTGTGAAGTTTGCTATGATATCGATAACAATCGATATTTTTGACAGTAGCTGGCAGTCTCGACACAATAATGCCATCGCAAGCTACAGATCGCTAAGTCAACACGAATAACAACACAACAGTATGGGTATTGATGATAATCGTTAGCTTTTGACAGAAGCTATCGGTTTTCATCGGTATCTGTACTTTGCGACCGATTTCGGTTGTAAAATATTATTGCTACCGATGTCGAGACTGTAGCCCCAGTGTTATTTTAATTCCCAAAATGGCCACCTGCAAAGTGAAATCGGTCTAGTTTGTTGTAGCCAAAGTCAAAACACATGTTATTTATTGAGGCAGCGTTCTTAGAAGCCTAATAGTTCTAAGATTAGAATAAGCTCACTCAGCAGCACCTACTGGCCGGTAACTAAACGAAAACATGCATTTGGAGTTATTAAATATGTTATAGAGTCTCACTTATAGTCATGCCTTTAATCAACATCATCGGATTATCATCAAAACACGGGATTTAAATTCAAATACAACTTTACTTGCCTGTACATAGGTAGGTACAAAGATATGTAACATATACTTAGATACATAGCTACACTACGTTTGCCGAATGGCGGTCTCCACTCAAGAACACATGTTATTGATTAAAAGCATTCGTTAAGCCATGTCAGAGGCCCTCGGGCGGCCTGACAAACTGACATTAGAGGTCAGCACTACCCCATTCAAGAAACAAAACAAACGGTTAACAGCACAGACACGGAATTTTGTTATACGCATTAAATTGTGATAGCCCGTTCTAAGTTTCACCATGACATGGCTACTGAATAAAAGTTTTTATAACGTTTGTTATTAACTTGTCTTCTATTATCTTCATTGTACATGCATTTTGCTACTTAATGCTATATTACTAGTGGTTCTGTCTGTGAGCTGTTGACCTCGTGAGCACAAACTTTTTTGCAAACATTCTAGCGGTGCACAGTAGCGCCATCTAGTTACCTTATTGTAAAGCTAACAATAAAAACCAAGATGCTCCATCAATCCCTAAATAGTAGCCAAAGGGCTGATTCTACTGGTAGAAACCTAAAAGTGAGCAATTCACTGCTTTTTGAGCAGCTATCACGCCGAAGATCCTCATCAGATCTTCACCAAATTATTATGAGACCAGCTTAAAGTTACTACGTTTCAAATAAAAAAGAACCACCGAAATTGGATCTAATAAGACGGAGATATTCTCTAGCCCCCTTTTTTGCCCCTTTTTGGGAAAAGTACCTCTCCAATCCAAAATTCCCGACGACAAAAAAAAAAAAAAACTTTAAACCAAGTTTCGTCTAGATCGGTTGAGAAATGCGACCTGTAGAGGAGAACAGCCGGATATCCGCACTTACGAAAGAATTTTGACCCAAGCTGAAACGGAGACGCTTCGCTCGCGCTTCGCCCCTCGCTCGGTCAATAAGTAGTATAGAATTTAGATTCTTCGGCCTCTCCCCTATAAAGCCACAAGGACCGGTTGCTCCCTGGGGGTTTGGCAACAAGTACCACGATTGGTAGGCGGATGATCGCAGTGGTTAGTTGATAGTACACAGGAGAGTTTTGCTGCCCTTTTCCTGCATTCCCTGCGCTGCTTCTAACAGCACCCGCGGGGTGAGAGAGGGTGAACCTATTATTAAGCCGGACATCACATGGCTTAGTTCTGTCTAATGCGTAGTTCTGTCCATGTCTCAAAATCCCTTGTGAGAGAAACTGTAAAACAATACGAGTACGAGGCTGTGTCGGGGCGAAAGGCCGATTGTTTGTCGTGAAACGTCTATGCCACGTACAAATCGCAAGTTATAGCGAATTAAAGATCACAAAAACGTCCACATTGCTAATTTTCCTCTGTGCGTCCTGCCCCCTCCCCCTCAGTCTTATGACAAAAACTAACTATTACATCATCAAGCTAACTATATAAGCTAAAAAATTACACCAAAATTAGATCCATGGAGCTTATAGTTACAGAGTTATAAAAGCTAGACGGTATAGACCTTTTCGTATGTATCGGTGTGATGTTAAAGACGTTTAACGTCAAAACAACTTTGCTCGCGCATCACATGCAAAAACTGTAACGATTGCAATACGGTTTTCATAGTTGGGTAGATCAGGATCCTAGCTACGGAACCTTAAGCTCGTGTCAGACACGCACTTGCCTGTTTTTTAAAAGTCTTAATCGCTATGAGCAGGCTTGGCCTTACACGTCTATTGACTTATTTGCATAGTTTTGTACAATAATTGCACTGAAAGTGGATAAATTAAATACGAGCTCCTCGGACGTGGATCGCATAAATTAGGTGCAACGCACACAACCATCACAACATTGACCATCTTTGCCTTTAGTAACAATCAGAGTATGGCAGCGTTTGTGTAGCACAAGTTAGCAGTGACTCTCATTCACGCTGCAGTCTGCGTATGTCTCTCTCTCGTTGTTGTTAATGCACATGAAGCACGCCGTCGTGCTAGGAATGTACTAGGAATGTACAGTAGGCGCAGCCAATAATGTATATGTTTGTGAACTCTGTGACGATTGCGCAGGTACTACTGTGGGGATAAAATAGCATAAAGTAATAGCGAGATAGAATATGCGAAAAACGTAAGCGAGTGAAGCAATGCTGTCTTCACCTTCAACATTGGGATTGCGCCTGAAAAATAGTAGTTTGAGCAGCGACTAGCAGATAACCTCCGAGACACATATTTTCGCTGCGCCTTCTGTAGCTGTGTGATTGTGTTTGCCTGTAGTTGTATCTAGTCCAGTTTTTGTTTAAGTGTGTCTTATCTTTTCCTCTTTAACTAGATATATGGCTTTAGCCATTTCTATATAGAAGTCCTTCTCAAAAACTTAACCTGTGGAAGACGCTATACGAGTACGGATTGTCTATACAACTGGTATCTCATACCTAGGTTGCCGGCAACGCCCCTCGTAACCGGATATCCGAAGGGGGGAGCGGTTGTCATGGCTACTGTGTGTTTATTCTACTTATTTTGGTACCGCAGTTTGCCGTCGGCCATACAAGTACCACTTAAACTTAAAAACATAAATAAAAACCGACTTCAAAATGAATAAAATAATCTTATTTGGGAAACAGCTTTGATTTGGTTAGATTTAAGAAAATTGGGCACCAACTTCCTTAACTAAAATTATTTTATTCTTTTTGAAGTCAGTTTTTACTTTTTTAAAGTTTATTTTATTTCCCTATTTTGAGTGGCGTGAACAATACATGAACAAGCGATTGCAGCAATCGCAAGTGACTTGCTGTTATCCATTGAGGAGTTACTTTTTATCTCCGAAAGTTTTCATCAGATCTTCACCAAATTATATATATTTAGAACCATACCTAAAGCATTTCCTATTCCATAAAAACTTCAAAATCGAACCACATTTGACGGAAATATCGCGTCATAAAGTGGGTGAAACTTAATAAAATTAAGTTATCCCCTAATTTTCCACCCATAAAGGTGGAATATTTTCATGAAATTTAAATTGAACAACCCTGAGGCATTAAAAAAATAATGTCTGAAATCAGTTTTTCAATTGCCGGAGATATCGCGTAGTATACATACAAAAAAAAACATAGGAGTCAAACTGAGAAACTCCTCTTGTTGTCGGTTAAAAAGTAAAACCAATGCAAAAGTTGGTATAGCACCACTCTTGATGTTTTTTGACATACTTGTTATTTCGTTTCCATGGAAACCATTCCTTACAGCGAGTAATCAACATTTTCCAGTTTTCCCGTGGAAATTTACAATTTTCCGTGATAAAGTATCCTATGTTTTATTTCAGAGTATAAGCTATCTCCATTCCAAATTTCATCAAAATCCGTCTAGCCGTTATCGCGTGAAATCTCCCCAAACAAACAAGCAAACAGACAACGTTTCACTTTTATATATTGGTATGGATACATACAACCCAAACACATAACCCTCAGTCGGGTAAAAGAGGCAAAAATTTAAGTGAGAATGGTTGCCAACCAACTTTAAATCGTTATTTGAAATCCAAAATGGTCAATTGAAATGAAAAATGGTAAGAGATGATTTTCAAATACCTATTCAATGATACATAACATAGTTCGTCGACTTTCATTTTTACCAGACTGCGATACGCAAAGGCCCCGTAATGTGTTTATCAGCCTATGTATCTATGTAAATTCCTTTGTGGCACTATATAGACCAAACGCGTGGACCGATTTTGATGATTCATACGTCAATTGTTTTGTCTTAATCTTGCGAATGCTACTAAAGACAAGACATCAATCAAAATTTAACATGGCGACTAATAGACGGCATTTGTAAAAAAGATATAAAATCAATTATTATAATCAGAGGCATAACGAGTAAGCTCGTAAGGTTCTAGCTGATCCCGTCAAAGGACAAATGAAATGCATGACTGCATCTTATATTCAAAAACAAAAATCTGAAGTTTGTTTGCTTCTTTTTAGTTTTGTTCGCAGTCGGGTTTTTTGTTTTTTATAATATTAGATTTTATTTATTTTTCACAATAGTGCGTCTGGTTGTCGCCATATTGAATTTTGATCACTGTCATATCTTTAGTGACAGGTGTAAGAATAAGACAAATCGATTGACGTAATAATCATTAAAATCGGCTCTCGCGTTTGGTCTCTAGAGTGCCACAAAGGAACAGTTTAGACATACATACATAAATATAAATAAAATATCCTCCGCTCAGTATAGTCTTATTTAAGGAATACCACACACGATGTTACTAAAATAGTACTAACCTCACAAACACACGCGACCTGCTCCTGTGTGAAGCCGAAACTCGGCAGGGGGGCATCTCTAGGGGGGCTGGCCTCCCGCTGCCCCCATTCGGGCCCCCCTAGCATATCCAGATGCTCGTCTCCAGCCACTTTGACTCCACAATTCAACACTATTTCAACAACACCTTCGTCCGACGGCGACGCGTCGCGAATGGCGCGCTTTTACCACCAAACTTTTTTTTTAATGTCTCGATGTTAACGTTAACGTTCTGCCTCGTGATAACTTTTTAATTTTTCGAATTTAGAACGTTTGTCTTTTAAATTTTAATGCAGTGTTTACGGTAAACGCGATCAAGTTCGTGTTTGTTCTTTCACTTATGTGTTTTTTTTTTCTTTAAAAGCAGTTAGGTAAACAGTCGAAGGCAGCAGTCCCAAAAATGTTTAAACAAAAGCGTTCAGCTTTTAAAGAGGTGATTACTTATTTGGGCTCGGTTTTGGAAAGGCCTTGTTTCATACTTTGTGTGTTTATGGAGTGAGCCGTTGTTTTTTATTGTTTTTTTTTTATTATTTTCAGCCAGTCTCTATCTGGTTGACAGTTCCTTTGATAATGCGATTCAATATTTATTTTAATGCTTGGGTGGTGTGTTTTAACCTCACTTATTGCTTGGTTTTCTCTTCTTTCTCATTTTAATTACGACTCACGAGAGGCTCTTCTTTGGTATCATTACCTGTAATAAAAATAATTAAAGTTAATTTTAATTAGTTAGTTTTAATGTTGGATAGCTTCTTAGGTTTTGACTTAAAAACTGGGGTACTTGGTATCTTTATCCGATGATTAGATGCCGAGCAATTAATAAAAAACTATATGATGACTGAACAAATTTTGAAAAAATTTAGTACCTATATTGTATTTTATAGGCACACGTATGGGCTAAGTACTTTTAAATGAACTAACCACGCAGACAAAGCCAGTACAGCGGGTACAGCTAGTAGAAAATAAAACCAAAGGTAACACTAATTTATGCTTAAAACATTCATTGGAAAGAGATCCCGTTACTAAATTATATCAAATATATACCAAGCTTGTTATTATTTAGAAAATAATAAACTTTTTTATTCTAAGCTTTAGTTTTCTCATAAATAAATAAAAACATTAAATTTGGAAATAAATTACCTTTACTATATATAAACTCATTTTTTTCAATTCTGATTTTTCTCCTCGTTTTTTTAAATAACATTTCCTCTCTAAAATAAGTAAAATAAGTATATGCAATCATTATAATAATTCTAATATCAGCACCCAAAGATATTGCTGGGAACTCGCCGAACAAAACTTTTTTTTTTTGTGAATAGCTTATTATAATAAATGACATAATGTATTATAGTTATTATACCAATAGAGATAAAACTATAAAGAACCTCGAAAAAATACTAAATAGTAATAAAACTATCTAAAAATATACTCACGAACGAAAACATCTTCCCGCCAACACGGCTCCGCACTTTGTTTACAAGTTTTAGTTGTCAAGTGCTTTAATTGGCTTTTTTTTATTGCTAATATTTTACAGTTAAAAATAGCTCCTTTTTTAGCACTTTTTTAATTTCTGTGCAGATATTAGCAGCTCAACATTTTCGCGATCTCTATAAGTTACCTATTATAGTTTATTTCATTATTTTCCTATGATTAGGCTATGTGCGGATTAATTATGTTTCATTTTGTAATTGAAAGAAAAAATACAAAATTTTCGCGCTCGCTCCGCTCGCGCTTTTTATTACTCATTCCAGTGCATCTATTTTTTTTGGAATCAGAAACTATATTTTAAATAAAATATTGATATAAATAACTCAAATTTCACGCTCGCTTAGCTCGTTCGTGCCTTTTGTGCTTGTCCGTACATTTAATTTTATGATTCTGTTTATTATCAGTTAATTTCAGCATTGATAGAAAGAGCTCAAAAATTTCGCGCTCGCTTCGCTCACGTTTCTTTTCATTTTTCAATATGCTTAATTATTTATATTTCATTTTCCACACTAAGTGAAATAGCGCAACATATTTGCAATCGCTCCGTTTCGATGTATCAATAGATTTGAAATTAAAGAAAATAAGGGGTGGCAAAATCCGGTCCAGCCCCGGGCGGCAGAAACTCACGCTACGCCACTGTAAAGCTTCATGTGTTCTTGACTGTGTACCTACAATTCATACTTTTTCCGTCCTCCATATAATATCAACTTCCCCCCCCCCCCCCCCTAGGCCATGGGCTGGCGACGCCCTTGGGCGGGGTGGTCAAATAATGCACACTACACATGCACACTGCCCATGGTGGGACTTATATTATTATTAATCGACTTCAGAAAAGAAGACGGTTATTTATGTTCGGCTGTATGTATGTTTTTTTATGTATGTCGGTCGATATCTCCATCCATTGCGGACCGTTTTTTTTTTGAAAGGATATAGTCTCTAGGTGGTTCCATATAAATTGTATCAAAATTGTTTCAGCAGTTTTTCGAGAATAAATAGTTTTGTTGAGTAAATCCATTCGATTTTGTGTTTACATTGCCTTTATTTTGTGTTTATCTCAAAGATTTCTAAACCGATTTAGATGGTTGCTTTTTAATTCAAAAGGGTAAACTTTCCGTGTAGTCCCATATAAATTTCATCAAAATTGGTTCAGTAGTTTTATTAGAAAAACAATTTGTTTTATACTTTATGATCTCTAATATCTTGGGATTTCTGAACCGAATTAGATGATTGTTTTTACTTGAGTAAGAAGACCTCTAGTGTGGTAGGTATTGTATAAATTTCATCAAAATTGGTTTAGTAGCTTTAAACAAGCTTTAATTTAATTCACTGTGTTATAATGTTTAGGACTAGATTGCAAGTCAATTTTGAACAATTTAAGGACGTCCAAAGATGCTGAAGGTTTGCACATGGGTGTAGTTCTGATGACAATTAAAAACTGCAGTAGTGGTAGTAGTAGTAGTAGTAGTAGTAGTAGTAGTCAAAGGAACTACACAATCGCATAATGGAATCCCTTCGAGTACGATTTAAAAAATGTAGGCCTCTTTGTTTTAGTTGTTTTTAAAAGCTTTTATTTAACTTGCAATGTTTTTAAAAGCTTTTATTTAACTTGCAATGTTTGTATATATTTATGTATGTATGAATATTTGTTTAGGTCTAATCTTGCGAGCTGAATGAGAACCACTTCCTCTTATCCTAAGGAGTTGAATTTTTACATGTTGGTTCCGTTCCGATGACAATGCATTTTTATGGTAAGCAACTCTTCAACGGTCAACAGCACAGACACGTAATTTTGTGTACGCATTTTATTATGCTAAGCACGGCTACGATAGACTGATAAATTCGTACAATGACTCGCACTGCTTATCTCTATAATTGTGTGTCTGTCTATCGGGGCTTTGCTTTAGCCGGTTTTAAGTTTTACCATGACATGGTTGCTGGACTCAGGGTTGGGTCCTGATTAGGGAACGGTTAATACGGTCACCGGTTACGGTCATACATACGAACATGGCTACTGTGTAAAAGTTATCTATTAATGTTTTTATTAAATTAACTTATTTTTTTGTTCTTTATATTTAGTATATTAATACCTATAACATATGAACGGTGAAGTATGTTAGTATGAAATTGGCATAAGAAGTAGGTTAATCATGACTTAGCAAAACCAAAGTTGCAACAATCATTTGCAATGCAAATGTCCGGATGTAACCTGGATTTGATTAAAAAGTAGATAATTTCATTATTTTTGATGATGGCCGATTATAATAACCAATCTTATCTACTTTTAAAGACAATTTTTACAATATTACTATTTATATATTATTATGTTATGGATGTTCCACCTTAGCGTCGCCCTTATTGGTCCGATTTTGACAAGCGATGTATCAATCGATTGTGTCCTAAGCAATTTTTTTATTACCGACTCTAACGAAGTTTTTCCCGAAATCCCCACTGGTGGGGACGTTCTGGTGGGGATTTCGGTAATAATCCAAGGAAGGAAGCCAAGATGTTCAAACTAAAATATTGGTCCAATTTTGACAAGCGATCAAGGTATTTACCGATTTGTCCTCATCGCAAGATTGTCATAGGCTATTTTATACCCAACCGTAGTCGGGTTTTGATCTTATTTCTTGTTTGTAAAGAAAGAATTAGGTAAAAATGCAGTTTTTGATATTTGTTATGTTGTTTTGTAGGAAGGATTTAGAAACCCGGCAAAATTTATGTAGGTAGATTGTTTGAATAATCGGTCCAGTAGATTCGGAGCAAATTGTCTGTGACTGACAAACACACGTACGTACATTCTGACGTACGAATTTTTCACCCCTAGAATTAGCTACAATTAAAGCAAATTTAATAAACTCATTTAACTGTACCACGTGTTAAATAAATATATACATCAAATGATTAGATAAACGAAAATAAAATATAACTGGTCTATGTTTCTTTCCGAAAGCTATACTTATTACATGAAATAATTCAAATTTAAAAAAATAAACATTCGAGGCCGAAGAATACCTTCTCTATCAAAATACTAAACAAGCACAAATTAAAAATGTGTGTAACCCCGACTCACCATTATTACTAAGAACCATCTCGATCACATCAGCTATCAACCAGAAAAAAACGCATCAAAATAGGTCCAATCGTTTGAGAATACGATCCTCGACTAGCTATAATAGCTAAGAACCATCTCGATCACATCAGCTTTCAAACAGACAAAATCACATCAAAATCAGTCACTCGTTTGGGAGCTGCGATGCCACAGACAAACGGATACATGCATAGTACAAACACCCTAAACCTATAACACCTCTCTCTTTTCGAGTTCGGGGTTTAGAAATATCTTGTTGACACCGCTGAGAATCTCGGTGCCGCCGTGCCGCGGACGTGAAAGTATTTTCGACAAAACCTGCAAGATTTGGGTGCCAGATTGTTGTAGATGATTTAGAATTTTAGACAACTTTCAAGTTTTCTTGGTTATAGGAGTGATTAATTTTGGAGCCTTTAAGGTCTGTTTATTTGTTGCATCATAGCTCCGAAATAGAGCGACCGATTTCAATGCGGTTTCTTTTATTTGATTGCTGGAGGTGTCGAGATGATTAATAGTCTTGTTTGTACGAAATCGATGCAGCCGTTCCCAAGATATTCAGTTCTGATCACTCTCTATAGGTCAAGCAAGAGATCTTGGGCTCTTCTGCAGCTAATGGATACTTTGAGTAACAAATATTTACTTTTGAAGGCATTATACTTTTCCGCATAACATATTGGGGTCTGATGATCAGTATTTAGTTTATGCCAACCTGAATCGGGAATATACGAACATCAAAAACTTTAAAGTTTAAAGTAGTTTTGTACATTATAAGACCTTTACCACTTCACCCACACTTCCATCACTTGCCTCCTTCTTCCATCCCACTTTTCATTATTAAACATTTTCCCACTTGGCCCCACCTTTCTCCCAACTCTGCCCCACTTCTCCCACTAACCCTTTATTTCCTCCACTTCCCTCCATCCTCCTTAAACTTTGCTTGGTTAAGAGGTTTGTAATATATGACCAAGTTTATCACAGTGATTACAGATAAGAACAGAAGAAGTTTTCAACCAGTGCGTCCTACCTGTTATGATTTACGGAGATGAGAGGTGGACTCTCACGGTACGACTAGTTCACCAATTCAAAGTTGCTCAGCGGGCTATGGTAAGGGCATGCTCGGAGTTTCTTTGAGAGATCGAATCCGGAACGAGGTGATCCGACTGAGAACCAAAGTTATTGCCATAGCCCAAAGGATTAGCAGGCTGAAGTGGCAGTGGGCTGGTCATATTTGCCGAAGGACCGATAACCGTTGGGGTAGACGTGTTCTTGAGTGGACACCGCGACTCGGCAAACGTAATGTAGGAAGCCCTCCGGCTAGGTGGAGCGACGACATACGCAATATGGCTGGCGGTAGTTAGAAAAGAAGAGCCGGCTCCGAAGATCGGGCTCAGTGGCGTGTTTTGGGAGAGGCCTATGTCCAGCAGTGGACTGATGCGGGCTGATAATGAAGATGATGATGATGATGATGATGATGATTACAGATATTTTCTATATATTAGAATAGCATTGAATAAGAATAGAATAAAAAAATATTGTATCGAACTGTGTAGGTTTGTTTCTTAAATCTATCAGTTACATAATTTTTCACGGAAGTTTTATTTATATGCTATGCCCGCAGCTTAGCCCGCGTAGTCTAAATTCATGTTTTTTTTGCGCTGAACCCTAATTCGTTACAAAAATAAGAGTAGCCAAGTGTTTCCTTATAACATCAGCTATCTGCCAGTGAAACTCCCGTCAAAATCGGTCTAGCCGTTTCGGAGATTTTTATTATTATGGATAACATGAGCGTAGCGTATGGCGTATGGGGGAAGCGGCGAGCGAAGCAAGCCGCCGCGCCACGCCGCGCCGTTCTCCGGAGCACAGAATAAACCCGAAGCAGAGTCAAAAAAAGTTTGTACTCTCGAGGTCTACAGCTCACAGAGCCACTAGTTTTAGTATGTACAGAATTATGTACCTAGTACAATTAGTGCTCTCAATGAGTATGGAAACGAATAATCATTTCTTTACTTCGAAAGTTCGAACCAACACATGGAATTCTCTAGTGAAATTCTTGGATATTTGGTGTTTATCGTCAACACGATCGCGCGCAAGGAATGGTCGGATGAATGGACGCCATGTAAACTAGTGATGTGACTGTATCGATTGTTTTACTGTCAAAAGTCTAATCCTATTCGCTATTAAAATGAAACGAAAGTATTTTTTATACTGACTAAGCTTGCGATTGACCATTATCTTATTTATATCTACACTAATATTATAAAGAGGAAAGATTTGATTGTTTGTTTGATAGGCCTATCACCTCCCGGCCTATCACGGCCAAAGTTAGGCTGCGATTTTTGTCCCCCATTCTCATTTAATGAGCTACAGTTTTAGGTGTGATTTGTAACTTCGAAAACTTGGCTAAAAATAAACGTAGCGCCCGTCTACTTAGTCACAGAACAAATAATGAGATAGTCTCGTTTTTTTAGAGAGAAGGTGAAAGCTTGTGTCAGTCGAAATCGTCTAGACGCCCCGACAATGAGTTAACGCTCACATGTAGAGTGTAGGAGGTGTATAAACGCAACACACAAATGTGTCGTCGTCATTGTCGTTCAGTCACAGAATAACTAATAATGCTAAGGCATCCGAACGGCCGGATCTGTTGGTCAACTAGTGCATAAATGACGCGAACGCGTGGCAGAGCGGACGTGCCGTTGCATACCAGCTCGCGCTTCCGCCATACAAGGCCAGTACCCGGACTGATCGCACGAGTCCAAATTTACAGTTAAATCAACGCACGGACACAAGTAAAGTGTATCAATAAGTATTTCCTCTCACACAATGAAACAAAAATTCAAGGGCGTTCATTTTGATTAGATTATTTCTACCACTTTGTTATCTGTGCTGTAAGAGCATGTACAAAGCTCAAACATAATCCTATCAAATATATAAAAAATGTACCACTAGTTTAGAAGTTTGTACCAAAGAGTAATTTTTACTATAGGTGTATTTAGTCCTGAGGGACTGTATGTGTTGTTATTTCTATAGTTATTTAAGCTAAATATAATATTATCCCATCGAAGAAAAAAGACAGGATATTATGTTTACATCAATGATGTTATATATAAACTGAGGGTTTACATTGTAAAGTCTGGCTGACGCCCAAATGGGTCTCATTCGGTTTCGTGTCAACAAAATATTCATGCCAATTTTACGCGTCTCCACTAAAACCTTCGTGTTTGGAAGCCAGCGCGATTTTTGTTTAGCTATTTATAGTAAACAAAAAATAAGGTTACAAAATGATAGACCATCATATATGTAGATATTTTGATTAGTGTAAAAGAACATAATTATCCCGAATCATAAAAAACTGCACTGTTCGTCTTAAATAAATAATAGACCGGCCAAGTGCATGTCGGAGACGCATAGTTTTAGGGTTCCGATCTTAAGCTATCCAACTATGAAAACCGCATTGCAATTGGTCCAGTAATTTTTACGCGATACGCCATCAAAGTTGTTTTTCTGGTTGGATTAATATGTCTCTCACTTTAGGATTTGTTCAGAGTTGACGTACACAAAATTTCGTGTCTGTGCTGTGCTGTGAAGAGTTCCTTTATCTGGAGCTAATCCTGGATATCGATTCAGATCATGCTGCCCATAAAAATGCATGTTGGTGCGCCTACTGTTTTACATATAGCAACGATAAACGTTATGTAGTGACAACATATTATTTTTATTTTCCTGCCGCACCTTTTTCTACCCTCGGTTTTGAAGAAACAACTATCTTGTTCACAAATTGTAATTCATGTAAAGAAACGACATTAAAACATTAGAACTGGACGAAAATCTATTTATTTACAAAATTAACTAAATCACTTCATTGATTCGCTAAAGAATCAACAATGCATTGTCATTAGAACTGAACCAACATGCAAAAATTCAACTCCGTAGGATAAGAGGAAGTGGTTCTAATTCAGCTTACAAGATTTGACCTAAACAAACTACTTAATATACTTTGCAAGATAGATAAAAGCTTTTAAAAACCAATATGTCCGACTGACGGGCGCAGTGTACAGTATCTAATAATCTAATCGGAACTGCTCGAAATTTGAATTGCAAGATTCCAGGACAGACAGAAATACATAGATACATACAAGTGAAGTTAAATAAATGCTTTTAAAAAGTTTTATTAGTCTTTTGTGGTTATCGACATTTATATCGACATGTAACACCCCTATCGCGCAGGCTGCCCCACGTGGCGTCTCGATGCTTATCGTCCGGGCCAGCTGTAAACCGCGAGATTTATCGCCGCTCACCAGTCCACGCGGGGCGGGCTCCGATGGCTGGGATATTACCTATTAGCGATGTCACACTGTAATGAAACTTTTGAACTTAGCGGAAATTTTCACGGTTGTATGTAACACATGCCGAATGGAGTAGTGAATGGAGACGTGGCTTAACGACTGCTATCAACTGTTAGCAACCAGGACCGATGGCTTAACGTGTCCGCCAAAGCATGGAGCGATGGAAAATCAGAAATATTTTAGATTATAGCTTAAATTAATTACACTCTAAACAAAACTTAACCTGATAGTGGAAGCTCTCCCAGACGTAAGTTTGTTACATTTTCTATTTGTTTATATGTTATTGTCACATACACACTGACTTTGTATTGTTTTGGGTTGTTTACCTATTTATTATATTTATTTTTATTTCAAATTGTATACTACTATTAAAAACTACTCGCTGCGGAAAAGGTCGTAACTGAAAATCAGCGTGTTGTTTGCGCGCGAACACAATTATGCTGAGTTGCGTCCTTTTTTATAGTCTTTTATTTTTGATAATAAATAGTTCTTAATTTTACATGTATTCTAAGTTAATAAAATAAAAGGTTTTTTTTAATCCGCACGTAACTAATTTATGATTACTCTTTGGGTACTTGTACTATTATTTATTCTGTGCTTTGGGTTAGGACCTAAAACGACCTGGTCATTTGATTGCAACGGAACATTCAATGTATCTGGACACAAGACTCGGAGACTTACCCAGGTTTTCAAACACATTATTTTATCAAATTAGAAAAAAGAAATAAAAAAGGGGGCTGCATCCCCACCCCCTATTAATGGCAGACATTTTACTTTTTCAACAGATCATACTCTATCATTTAAGCATACAATAAACCAGTTTAGCTTTTGCAATAGAGTAGAAAATCTAAAAAAAAACATATTTTTACAAAAAGTTATTGTTATCTCAAAAAATATTATTTACACACTTCAAAGAGTCGGGTTTTTTTTTGAGATGCCTTTACTTTCATAGATATTAATTATTTAAGACAATCAAATAATTTAAACACTTGAAAAATTAAAATAGCATCCATTAACAGGGGAGAGTGTGCACCCCCTCCTAAGAAATGTTTAACACACTATTTAAGTGTTCAAGTCTTGTGTCCAGACATATTGTATAATTGCTCAGTCACCATCGCTTTTCGCAAAGGAAAAAGACGAAAAACAGTATTCGAACCTGCCGCCATGGGAACACTCGCTCGCTCAAGATTAGCACCAAGAAACATGACGGAGGATGTCATCAAAACCTTAAACCTTAAGGAAGACCTTATCAAATAATTCGTCGTTAAACCACTACAAACTAAACAGTGATAGAAGCTCATCTTGCTTAACCAAACGAGTGCTTTGTAAATAAACAACTCTTTAGTTTGTGTCCCTATAAAACCCCAAAACACAAATAAAACTTTAAATTATAATTAACGACCAGGACAATTGACAGGGGGCGCACTCACGGCCCAGCTCTTTAGCTCGTATAGGCCTAACTCAATCTGGTCCCTGATTGTATCAGCGTCATAAAATAATACTTTTACGGTCCCAGCGCAGCACGACATTAATTAATGACCTTGTCCGCGTTTTACACCGAAAGTTACGAGGCACTGTAACGATAAACATAGGAATTGAACACGTGTATTCCAGGCATAATTTTATTGATTTTTTTAATTAATTGGTCAATTAAGAGGTTGTTTTATTTACTTGTTAGTTTTATTTTGGGACTTCTTGGGAGTTTTGTTTACATTTGATACTGTATTATTATTTATTTATTTTTATATCACTTTTATGAACTTTCACCAATTTCTAAATAGTTTCTTTATAAGTTTTTCATTAAAATGACTTAGCTCACTTTGCTATATTGAGCTTCACGAAATTTTCAAAAGTTTTCTTTTTCTTCATTGATTTATGAAGTAAGATTTATTAGAATCCCGATAAAAATTAGCGTCTCATGCCAAACCAACATATAAAACCCATGGAAGTTCTATGTACTTACGCACAACTGGAATGATATCTCTTTAATACAAAAGTGGTCTTAACGAAAACGTTCATGAAAACGGGAAATCTCTTTCTCTCTCGTACAACGTTTTAAATTATTTCGACTTTAAAATGAACTTGCTGTCATCCAAAATTGGCACTATAAGAAAGAGACAACAACAGCTTCAGCTCAACTTCCTTGTCTCTTTTTCTTATTAATTCGTTTCCAAGATCAAGTAATCGATACCCCGCTTTTACTTTGAAGAAGTCATTCCAGTTATATGTAAGTACATATAACTTCTTTGGACAAAAAACCAAGCCAGACCTATCCTCTTTTCGAATCAGAGCACCAATTTCCACGTGGTCTGACTCTGCCATACCCAAAGATTTTGAATTACGCTTACTTTTTATTTCTCTAAGGCCATACCATAGACATCCGCATATTAATTCGTACGGCCATACCAAAGAAGCTAAATGTACTTATTTACAACTAAAATGATATCTATATACTACAAAAGTGGTCTTACCGAAACGTTCACGAAAGCGGGAAGTCTCTTTCTCCCTTGTATAACGTTCGACATTTTTCGCACTGACTAAAAAATAAACTTCCTGTCATCACTATAAGTAAGAAAGAGACAACAACAGCTTCAGCTCAACTTCCTTGTCTCTTTTACTTTTTAATTCGTTTTCAAGATCAAATAATCGATACCCGGCTTTTAGTTTGAAGATGTCATTCCAGATGTACGCGGATCCGCAGTCTAACAAGGAACCATAAAAGTACGAAGAGTTTAATAGTTCTGGAGTTAGAGAGACACTACATAAAACAGGGGTTCTAATTTAAATTATTTTATATGCGGAGCTTAACTTAAAAAAATAAGACTTCATAAATTTAGGTAAGTAAATTATTTAAGTGGCAAAGGATCTTAGGATCGGTTGAGAAGAAAAAATATGTTTATTAGAGTTGCAAATGGTCCGGACTCCGGATGAGGACGCCGAGTGACCAGTTATTGAGAAATTATGGATCCGTTGGGAAGTATCTTGTGTTTTCTAACATTTTTCCCCCGTATCGTTTGCGAGACCCCGCCAATGTGTGCTCTTGTTATTTCTAAGCGTTTTTAGGAAACTTTCATAAGGAAGTTTTTTTTTTAAATGTTACTGAAACAAGTAGAAAACTCGCATTTAAAATTAAAATGCCTGTGATGTAACATTTTCGAGTAATGAATGAACACTGTGATCATGGAACTCTACATTATGCGTGATCCGACACACTCTCGTGCAGTTATTAATCACTTCAATAATGACCCTGGAGTTTCAAAATGATTCATATCATTAATATATATATATTAATAGTTGAATCATTATTCATATCATTAATATATATATATATATATATATAGTCGCGGGCGGGAAAACTAGTTTATATATTTATATATATGTGTATATACTAGTTTACTAGTTTTCCCGCCCGCGACTTCGTCCGCGTGGACTTCTGGTTATCGCGAAAAAAAGCATCCTATGTTCTTCTAGGATATTAAAAATCAATGCAATTGTATTAGTCGGTATAGCACAAATGCTCTTGATGATTTTTGACAGACTTGTTATTTCGTTTCCATGGCAACCGTTTCTTACAGCGAGTAATCAACATTTCACAGTTTTCCCGTGAAAACTTACAAAGTTCCGGGATAAAAATGATATCCTATGATTTATTCCAGGGTATAAGCTATCTCCATTCCAAATTTCATCAAAATCCATCCAGCTGTTATCGCATGAAAGCTCCCCAAACAAACAAACAAACAGACAACGTTTCACTTTTATGTATTGGTATGGATTTCTTTAATAAATAAGTTAATTTATAAACATTTATGTAAAAGTTTTTATGCAGTATCCATGTCATGGAGAAACTTAGAAAGGACTATCACAATTAAATGCGTATACAACATTTCGTGTCTGTGCTGTTAACCGTTGAAGAGTTCCTATAAATGGAGCTAATCCTGGTTGTCAATTCAGGTCTTGCTTATCATAAACATGCATTGTCATTGGAACTGAACCAACATGTAAAAATTCAACTCCGTAGGATAAGGGGAAGTGGTTCTAATTCAGCTTGCAAGATTTGACGTAACCTAAACAAACATGCATACATACATACATACAAACATTGCAAGTAAAATATAACCTTTTACAAATAATAACACTCAATCGACCTGTGTGCTTGTAAACATCTAAAAATCCAAATTTCATCCACTTATAGTTGCCATTGAGCTGGTCTGATAATGGATCTGGAAGGTTGGGAACGGAACCCTTGAGGGATAAAGAAACCATCGAGTTTGGGCTCATTAGATTTGTCTTAACGAGACCTAGCGTGCTTTTTTACCCGAGTACTGTGAAGCAAGGGAAGGGTAATGAGTTTAACAGTCTATGTATGTTTGTATTTATGTGGATGTTCCACCATAGAGTCGCCCCTATTGATCCGATTTTGACAAGCGAGGTATCAATCCATTCGTCTTCATCGCAAGAGTGTCATAGGCGCTTTTCTTTTAGTTTTTCTTGTCTACGGCGAAGTAAAACGAAGGGTTATGATTTTAACCGGTATCACAGAATAAATAATAGTACAAGTACCGGTATGTATTTATGTGGGTGGGTATTTATGAAGCGTCTCGTTGGAAGTGCCTTTATCGTCCGCTGGTTATAGGCTAAGTGACGTCACATTAAATTTAATATAGCAACCTCTAGAGGACATAAAAAAAAACATTATTCTGTTGCGCCTTGTTTGGTATCAAATGAAAGGGCTTAATTAGCACAAAAAATATAATATATATTATAACAAAAATATAAGTTTATAAACGAAAACCAGACTACGGTCATAGTGGACTAAAACTCACAAACTAGAATAAACAAACCTTTTAGAAATCTAAAACTGTAGTGCGATATAAATTTATCAGTCCGGCCCTAAAGTTTTAAATTTCTGAAACGTTGGAATATTCTTGTTTGCGACTTTTTAGTCCACTAAGACCGTAGTCGGGTTTTAGTTTTTGAACTTAGGTATCTCTTGTTTGCACTTTTTAACCCAAAATTGTATCTTGATTTAAGTTTAAGCCTTTACAATACCCGGCCGTAGAGTCATCTCAGTTCATCTCCTTTCTCGAGAGTTTTGGGCAATAAGAATAAACACTATCGTTTTTTTCTCAATTCGGAGTTATGTCAAGCAAGATCGTTATCGGCGAGATGGTTCCACTCAATTGATTTGTTTTATTTTTGTTAGGTTCTTTAAACTTTTGTTTAGGAATGCGGAGGTTTTGTGGAAGATCTTTCAAGAAATTTTTATATTTTTTAATTTTTGTTAAATTTTTATCTTGTTACTTTCATATAGAAAAACTAAAAACTAGCCCTGCGGCTATGTCTGCGTGGGATTAATGTTTACTGTAGTGCTATTCCAAGACCTAATGTGTTACCTATTTATACCATAGATTCTTTCAGACAAAGAATCTAATTGCTCGGTTTTTTGAGATGCAAAGTTCAACAGATTTTAAATCAAATCCTATGCTATTCAACAGTGAAAAAAGCATTTAAATCGATCCATGAATTTACACGTCATTAGGTTTGTTTGTTCGCGCATTACATTAAAATTACTGGATCGATTGCGATGCATTTTAATGTTAGATAGCTTAGGATTTGACTTAAAAACTGGTGTACATGGTATCTCAATCCGATGAGTAAAAGTCAAGCAACCGATAGAAAACGATTTGACGTTTGAACGAGCTTTGATGTTTGGTATATTGGTTCTGGAATTACATCCTTATATCCCAGAAAAATTTGCAAACGCGCAAAACCGCGGGCTTGTTATAGGTATATAGAATTCGTGAATTTTGATTTTGTAACGTAAGCATTGAAGTTAATGACCTATACCTAAAGGTATGTTTTAATAGACGCGATATTGTGTTGTATGTATGCCTGGTTTTCATCATCACCATCATCATCAGCCCGTGTCAATCCACTGCTGGACATGTAGTGTGAATATACCACCCCTTCTCACATGCTGTATGCAGCACAAGGAATGCTCCTATGTATCAACATGGTGATTACGAGTATTATGTGCAGCTGTGGACGTCTTCCGGGCAAGTAAGAAAATGAAAAAAAATAAAGAAAGAAAATATATATTCATGACTTCACACAACAATAACAAGATGGAAAACGAGTCCTGTATATAAAATAGCATAATAAAAAAACTCGACTTCAAATGGATTAACTAATAACTAAAGAAACTCTACTGATCCAATTTTGATACAATTTATATCATCATCATCATCATGTCAGCCTTTAGAAGTCCACTGCCGAACATAGGCCTCCCCCAAAGAGCGCCATGACGAGCGATCTTGTGCCACCAAATCCACTGACTTCCTGCGATGGCTACAATGTCGTCGGCCCATCGTGTGGGGAGTCTCCCTACACTTCGCTTGCTTGTTTTAGGTCACCATTCGAGAACCTTTATTCCCCAGCGGTTGTCAGTTCTGCGAACTATATGGCCTGCCCATTGCCACTCCAACTTGCAAACTCTGAGAGCTATGTAGGTAACCTTGGTTCTTCTACGGATTTCCTCTTTTGGGATTCTATCACGTAGTGAAACACCGAGCATAGTTCTCTCCATTCCACGCTACGTGACTTTGAGCTTGTGTATGAGACCAATAGTTAGCGACCACGTCTCAGTGCCGTATGTCATCACTGGCAACACGCACTGATTATAAACTTTCGTCTTGAGGCTCTGCGATATCTGCGACGAAAAGATATGGCCTAATTTCCCGAACGCTGCCCATCCGAGTTGGATTCGTCGGTTGACCTCTTTGTCGAAGTTGGATCTACCCAGTTGGATCATCTGACCTAAGTAGACATAGTGATCAACAGCTTCGATAATATCGTTACCAACCGGGATGGGTGCGACATGGGCATTTGACATGATTTTCGTCTTACCCATGTCACCCATGTTCATTTTAAGACCCACCTGTTGGGAAACAATTTATATGGGACCAACTACACTACCAAATAAAAAATATTTTTAAAATCGGTTTTTAAATTTACGGAGAAATCGGTGAACATATAACAAGTGCTGTACAAAAAAACCATAGTACAAAAAAAACTACTTCTAATAGACTAACAGCTAATAACTTTAAAAAACTATTAAAACAATTTTGATGGAGTTTATATACTGAAAGTTTACCCTTTTGAATAAAACAACAACCATCCAAATCAGTTTAAAAAACTTGGAGAGTTGAGGCAATATAAACACAAAATCAAATAGATTTACTAAAAATAACAATTTATTTTCGACAAACTACAGAACCAATTTTAATACAATTTATATGGGAGCACCTGGAGAGTATACACTTTCAAACAAAAAAAAAACAAGATCGGTTTGCAATTGACGAAGAAATCGGTATACATTAATAAAAAAAACATAAAAAATATACATACAGTCGAACATACAACCTTCTCCTTACGTGAAGTAGGAAAATACAGAAGAAGTGCGTGTTGCCAGTGATGACGTACGGCACTGAGACGTGCAAAAAGCTTCATGAACAAAAGTAATGCTGTATGTGTTGTCATAAAGAGGTCTCGACTCAGCAAACGCTAATGCCTATGATGATGAACTTCACAAAATACACGAAATCCGTTCTGAATCTATCTATATTTATAACTAGCTTTCCCGCCCGCGACTTCGTCCGCGCGCACTACAGTTTATCGCGAAAAAAGCATCCTATGTTTTTCTAGGATATTAAAAACCAATGCAAAAGTAGGTATAGCACCAACGCTCTTGATGTTTATTGACAGACTTGTTATTTCGTTTCCATGGAAACCGTTCTATACAGCGAGTAATCAACATTTCTCAGTTTTCCCGTGGAAACTTACAATGTTCCGAGTAAAAAAGTATTATGTGTTTTATTCCAGGGTATAAGCTATCTCCATTCCAAATTTCATCAAAATCCGTCCAGCTGTTATTGTGTGAAAGCTCCGAAACAAACAAACAAACAAACAGACAACGTTTCACTTTTATATATTGGTATGGATACAGCATACAGCAGTAAGTAACAAAAAGTCTGTACAGCAAAGATAATAAACAAAAAGTCTACGGAACTTCAAATAAGTAACTGAATAAGAATACAACATTTTTAAAATCCCGTTAAAAGACTGGACCGATTGTTTTCATTGTTAGATAGGGTTTCACTTAAATTCTAATTTACTTTGTAACTCGTAGAAGCCGAGTTATCTTAAAACTATTTTACGGCTGAACGAATTTTGAAACGAATTTTTACTTATATTGCACTTTAAATTAATGGTACTTTTGGTACTGTAAGGTTACTTTTAACTCAGAGAAATGACCACGCGGGCAAAGCCGCGGGCACAGCTAGTGTTTTTTTTTTTAAACATACTTCTAAACTCATTCAATCTTTGGCACTTAGGTATATTTGGGGAATGTTTAGCTTATATTGGCAGGTGCCAAATGCTAATAATAGAATTTTTGATTCGTATGAAAAGAATTTTCAAAAATAAATTTATTATTTAACTTATGTTGATGCCGTGTCGTATTGGTTAAAATTAAAGACAACATTAAATGTAGAATAAGGAGAGGAAATCCTTTTTTATTATTTATTTTAAACTAGCTGCACCCTGCGGTTTCGCTTGCATGTAGATGATGATGACGATGATGAGAAGTAAGCATATCCATCGTTAGTTTTTTTTTGTTTACCCGGCGGGGCACAGTACATATTATTATAGTCTTAATGATTATATTATGTACTGTGCCCGGGGTGTGCTTTGAGGCCCGCTTAAGGAGTGAAGCACGACAGTCAGGCGTTATTTTTGAATTTCGAACGAAGCATTTAAGTATACAAAAACTCAAGGTATGGACGTTCAGTTTTCCCAAGTTAGTTTTTTTTTTCAGGGCAACTTTTCCAAACTTTTCTGTTCAGAAAACACATAATTCGGTCTATTACGAACATTTTAAAACAAATAATAGCCAAAACTGTCCAGTCGTTCTCAAGTGATGCGCTTACCATCGAATGGCATCAATTTTATTTATATCAATTTACTAGTTTTCCCGCCCGCGACTTCGTACGCGCGGATGTTCTTCTAGGATATTAAAAATCAATGCAAAAGTAGGTATAGCACCAATGCTCTTGATGTTTTTTGACAGACTTGTTTTTTTTTGTTTCCATGGCAACCACAGACCATTATGTGATGGCAACCGTTCTTTACAGTGAGTAATCAACATTTTCCAGTTTTACCGTGGCCAACCATTATCGCGTGAAAGCTCCCCAAACAAACAAACCAACAGACAACGTTTCACTTTTATATATTAGTATGGATTATTTCTTGTGTCTTAATATAATTCCGCTACCACCGCCAGCCACACTTCGCACAAATTTCCTGAAATCATGCCGAATTACTTCGATGATCTTTTTTTTAACATTTTTCTCGAATATGTTGACAGATTGAGCATGTCGACTAAAATAATTAAAAATGTATCTCAGACAAGTTCATGATGATATCTGTTCTAGACCCACGTTTATAATAAAGCAATAAGAAAGAAAAAGTCTGTACAAAGAAGATAAGAAAAAAAAGGTCAACTGAACAAGAATATACTGGTAACATTTTTTAAATTCGTGTCTGTCTGTTTGTTTATCTGTTAGTCTGTATGTTTGTTCACGCATCACGTAAAAACTACTGGACCGATTGTAATGCGGTTTTCTTTGTTGGATAGCATAGGGTTTGACTTAAAAACTGGTGTACTTGGTATCTCAATCAGATGAGCTGGGCTATCGTTAAAAAGTTTTTGACGGCTGAAAGAATTTTGATCAAATGATGGTATTTTGATATTTTAGGTCTTGGAATAGTACATAGAGTACTTTTAACCTAGAGAAAAGACCACGCGTGTGAAGCCGCGGGTACAGCTAGTAAATAATAAATTTATTACTTTAATAACAATAAGTACTAGAGATTGAAGCTTGACCCCATAGTTCTCTAGTTAAGGGTCCTAGAGAGGTCAAACCCAGTCCTGTTCCCTAAAAAGAGATCACTTCTTTGACATTAAAAGAACTCGAAAATAAGGAAGCCATCCCGACATACTTACACTCAGCCAATGCTAAATTAAGATCCGGCGCACATCCCACCAACAAGCTTTAACAAGCTAAATGCTAAAAATAATGCCGCACCAGTGACGAAACACAACCTATTTGCGTTCTCCGTCCAAAAAAGACAGTTGCTAAATTAAAATCTAGCATAACACTACACTTATAATACTACAACACTGGCCACCCTGCAACACTGGCCGCAAAGCGACGAAATTCGAAAAAAAAAACAACTTCCAAATTTAAAACGCGTGCGCGCAACGCGAAATCTAAAATGGAACTGGATTGACTTAAACATCCGTTCCGGTTTCTGATTGGTGGACGCGAATTGAGGCGATGCATGCTACCAATCGGGTAATCTTTGTCTGTTGATGGGTAACGCCTATTATTGGTAGACGCATCAGTTCGCCATTTTTCAGCGTTGGACAATTGGAATTGTTTGTAGGCGGAATAAAGACACGACGGCGGATGATTTCTGAAAACGTTGGTAAAAATATCCAACCCACTTTAAGACTAGCAGCTGACGACGTTAAATCATAACATTCGAAGAAAACATTGTTACGTAATGTCCACATTAATCTGTTTTCGTCAGCAGTACACATTTTTACCAATTCTTTTTTGTACTGATCTTTTCATTCTACGTTCGCAGTTTTACTTCATTTTACCGTGAAAACGGTTTTTTATTAATAGATAAGATAACATTAAAAAAGAACTTTGGGTACGAAATAAATCTACCAAATTGATCAACAGTGACTCTACCGTCCCCTACGAACAACTTGTTGACCGTCGCGAAAGACCTTTTTTTATTTTTTTGGTTTTACAGTATTACGGCAATATTTTACTGGCTCTATTATATATACGTAAATCCACACACTAATATATAACAGTGGAACGTTGTCTGTTTGTTTGTTTAGGAATATTTTACGCCAAAATGGCCGATACGATTTTGATGAAACTTTGTTAATAGGTACTGTACAGTATAGAGACTAACATAGAATCTTTTTATCCCGGAAAATGGTAAGTTGCCACGGGAAATCTGAAAAATGACGATTACTCGCTGTAAGGAACGGAATGAAATAATAACAAGTCTGTCAAAAAACATCAAGAGCGTTGGTGCTATACTTTTGCATTGGTTTTTATTATCCTATATGAATATCGGATGTTTTTTTTCGCGACAAGCTGTAGTCCGCGCGTACGAAGTCGCGGGCTAAAGCTAGTTTTTCTATAAAAAGACAAATCAATCCCCAGTATTCTCTGCAAAGTCTGTTAAAATAATGATGACTAAATTAGAGAGATGATTCATGTCTGCCTAGAGTCATAAAATAGACAAAATATTACATGTTTATTCATGTCACGAAACTTGTCATATTATTCATGTCACATGAATAAACTTGTAATTTTTTGGCTATTTTTTTTATCATTGGGACGTAAAACATTTGAATAGGTATGGATACTTTTTAAATAGGTTTTTATTTCAGAATTTCTTATATAAATATAATGATTTTGTGTTTTACTGAACTTTTAAGGCTATGGTTCCGTAAACTAAATGGTCTAACTAAACGGAACCCTATTGCAGTGGCAACGCTGTCTATCTGTCTGTCTGCCTGTCCATCCGGCCTTTAGTAACTATCCATGAGTTTATAACCGTTATACGTTTTTAAATAAGATTACCTAACAGTTTACTTTATCAAAAAACGGTAGCATCGGGCACTGCCAATAAAATGTAGAGTCAGGTTTATTTTTCGATGACTCTCCGGAATTTTACTGGGCCAATATTCTGGGCCAGTAAATTACCTGAGTAAACAAATAATCTTTTTGTTGGTAAGCATTTAAATGTAATTAGATTATTTTATTGTGTCTGTATTTATTATTTATATAAATTATTAGCTTCCCGCCCGCGACTTCGTCCGCGCGGACTACTGTTTATCGCGAAAAAAGCATGCTATGTTCTTCTTGGTTATCAAAAACCAAAGCAATAGTAGGTATAGCACAAATGCTCTTGATGTTTTTTGACAGACTTGTTATTTCGTTTTCATGGCAACCATTCCTTACAACGAGTAATCAACATTTTCCAGTTTTCCCGTGGAAACTTTCAATTTTCCGAGATAAAAGTATCCTATGTTTTATTCCAGGGTATAAGCTCCATTTCAAGTTTCATCAATTTCCGTCCAGCCGTAATCAAGTGAAAGCTCCCCAAACAAACAAACAGACAACGTTTCACTTTTATATATTGGTACGGAGTTAATGCGCCCCGCGGCTTTGCCCGCGTGCTATCTTCAAAGTAATGTCCCTTTATTTATTTTTTAATTTAGATTATTGATTTTGGAACATAAGATGCAGTCGGAGGCATGAGGATAGCTCGCCAGGTTCTAGCTGATCCCGTCAATGGAGAAATGAATGATGCCTCCGAATGTACCTTATATTTCAAAATCAATAATCTAAAGCTCGCTTGCCTCTTTTTAGTTTTGTTCGCAGTCGGGTTGTAGTTTTGTATTTTTTATAATAATATATACGTTGATTTTTGTTTTTAATCATTATTAAGAACCTTAATTTTTTCATCACAGAATAATAAGAGCTATCTACGCAGGAAACGCGAGAATCGCAACTCGTTAAATTGCTAGTTCATAAATTGGCCACTGCGCTCCACGGCTATTGTATTCAAATGAATAAATTTACAAACTTTGACTCCACTAAGCTAGAACACAGAATTAAAATTAAAATAGTATTTTTAGTCAAAATCGCTCCATGGCAATTTGAGTACAGTTAGCAATGTAATTGGCAAATAAATACAACGAAAAATAATACTTGAGAACCAGTAGATTTAATTATTTATTATTAAAAATCACAGCTTAGCTAATATAAGATGAAATAGAAAAATGATGTATGTAGAAGAACTTCTTATAATTTTGGTTTCAGGTTTTTAGTAAGAAGACTTTCTAATCTGAAGATGTATTTTTGATATTTTTCTATAATAATATATATTTTTAAAATATCAAAAGGGAGAATTTAAAATCAACTCTTATATAATTAATAATGAAATAATAAAATAAGACTATACGAGTAAGCAAGCGAAGTTTAGGGACACGATGGACCGACGACATTGTAGCCATCGCAGGAAGTCGGTGGATGGAGGTGGCACAAGATCGCTCGTCATGGCGCTCTTTGGGGGAGGCCTA
Source organism: Alsophila aescularia (assembly GCA_946251855.1). Classification (NCBI taxonomy): domain Eukaryota; kingdom Metazoa; phylum Arthropoda; class Insecta; order Lepidoptera; family Geometridae; genus Alsophila; species Alsophila aescularia. The sequence continues at coordinate 55,750,565 of OX276373.1, forward strand.
TTGAACATAGGCCTCCCCCAAAGAGCAGTGGACTTCTAAGGGCTGACATGATGATACGAACTAATGAACAAATTGAAAGAAGATGCTGAATTTTATGCTTTTAAGCATTTTGTGAGGTTTTTTAATACTATATTAATCAAAAAATTGGATGATAATCAATCATGATGGATGATAATTAATCATCCAATCTTTCTGTGTATTTATTAATTTGCACGAAACCTACGAAACGTAATAACCACATTTTTGTACCAATTTTTGTTCTTTCAATCTTTACTTGCTGACCTTATTGATTTTCTTGTGGAGTTAAGTGGAACATATGTATCGGCTTACATTTTTTAATTAATAATCAGAATACATGCTCGTGAAGCGATGTCCAAGATCCAAGATTATATACATAATACGTCGGAAGGGGGTTGTTAATAAATATATGAGGTGTAAAGTATCTACAAGCGCCTTTTACTTCTCTTTCTCATAGAGGGGGATTAAAGTAGAGTGTATCACTCGGGCGCAAAATTATTTTCCCTCGGGCGACGTATATTGAACCTTCTCTATGTTCAAAATTGTACTCTAGAATCCTTCACTTCGCTGTGGATTCAAAATAGCGCCCTCGCCGGCAAAATATTATTTCGCTCCCTACAATCTACTATTGTCCCTCATCATGGAACGCAGAGGCGACATTTGATTAAGACGTCGCGTCGCATGCGTTAATGAATGGGTCTCCTATTGCACACGTGTGCAAACAAAACTGTTTGTTATGGAATTTCAACCGGCGTTAGGGATGGGAAACAAGATGACGAAGCTGAACACAATAAGTATAATTTAAAAAAAAAAAAAAAAAAAAAGCTTTTACGGGTTTATTATTTTTTGTTGCTTTGTAACTTTAAAGTTTTTAAGTTGTTTTTTCTCTCTTTTTCGTTGTTTTTTTCATTTTTTCTTTGTGGCTTTCCACTTTTTTTTTCTTTGTCGTCGGTTTGTGTGCTACCCTGGAAGTTTCAGCCAGATAGCTAATCGGGAAGTGCTCGAAATTTGAATTACAATTCCAAGACAGACAAAATACATACATAGATACATACATAGACAGATATATAGATAGATACAAAGACAGATACAAGTGAAGTTAAATAAAAACTTTTAAAATGCTACCGAAATCTATGGATGTCATTACCCGCACAATCGAGCACAATCTGTTTTCCTAATTAGCGTTGCACAGTAGCGTCAGTAGATACAAAGACAGATACAAGTGAAGTTAAATAAAAACTTTTAAAATGCTACCGAAATCTATGGATGTCATTACCCGCCTGCGAAGCAAGGGAAGTAACAGTCTATGTCTATGTCTATGGTATGTGGATGTTCCATCATAGCGTCGCCCCTATTGGTCCGATTTTGACAAGCGAGGTGTCAATCGATTCGTCTTCAGGTATAGTGTGTCATAAGCATCATTCTGACATTTATCTTTTCGTGTGCCGACAGAGTTAAATACGTCCGCAGAAGCCATCTAATAAAAAAAGAAGAAGACTTAAATCTCATACTGGAAAAGGAACTGACCCTTCTGACTCTACAGTTGTCTCGAAATACGCCCGAAGAGAGCACCGAGAAACTACGGCGATGTATTTTTTTCCATTTTCGTCAATTCTGTATAGGTATATTTTTTCTAATGTCAGAAATTATAATAATACACATTTAATTGACAAATCCATACCAATATACAAAAATGAAACGATGTCTGTTTGTTTGGGGAGCTTTCACGCGATAACGGCCGGATGGATTTTGAGGAAATTTAGAATGGAGTTAGCTTATATCCTGTAATAAAACATAGGATACTTTTTATCCCGGTTTTTTTTTAAGTATCCACGGTTAAACTGTGAAATGTTGATTACTTGCTGTAAGTAACGGTTTCCATGGAAACGAAATAACAAGTCTGTCAATAAACATCAAGAGCGTTGGTGCTACCTACTTTTGCATTGGTTTTAAATATCTTAGAAGAAAATAGGATGCTTTTTTCACGATAAACAGTTGTCCGCGCGGACGAAATCGCGGGCGGGGAAGCTAGTGTAAAAGATAAAAGTGACAATGAGATGTCAAATCATCAAACTGAGAAAACTAAAACTAGTGGCTCTGTGAAATGTAGACCTCGCGAGCACAATCTGTTTTCCTATTTAGCGTTGCACAGTAGCGTCATCTAGTTACCTTATTATAAAACTAGTGGCTCTGTGAAATGTAGACCTCGCGAGCACAATCTGTTTTCCTATTTAGCGTTGCACAGTAGCGTCATCTAGTTACCTTATTATAAAACTAGTGGCTCTGTGAAATGTAGACCTCGCGAGCACAATCTGTTTTCCTATTTAGCGTTGCACAGTAGCGTCATCTAGTTACCTTATTATAAAACTAGTGGCTCTGTGAAATGTAGACCTCGCGAGCACAATCTGTTTTCCTAATTAGCGTTGCACAGTAGCGTCATCTAGTTACCTTATTATAAAACTAGTGGCTCTGTGAAATGTAGACCTCGCGAGCACAATCTGTTTTCCTATTTAGCGTTGCACAGTAGCGTCATCTAGTTACCTTATTATAAAACTAGTGGCTCTGTGAAATGTAGACCTCGCGAGCACAATCTGTTTTCCTAATTAGCGTTGCACAGTAGCGTCATCTAGTTACCTTATTATAAAACTAAGGTGCTAAATCAATCCCTACCTAGTAGGTAAAGGGCTGATTCCACTGGTAGAAACTTAAAAGTGAGAAATATACTGCATTTTGAGGAGCTATTCTGCTCATTATGCCGAAGATCCTCATCAGATCTTCACCAATTTTTTAATAAGACTAACTTAAAGTTACTACCTTTCAAATAAAAAAATAACGATCGTAATCGGATCTAATAAAGCGGAGACATTAGTAGCCCCATTTTTGCCTTTTTTGGAGGTAGTATCAAAATCTCCGTCGACATTTTTTTTTTAATTCTTTAAACCTGTATACCAAGTTTCGTCTAGATGGTTGAGAAGTGCGACCTGTAGAGGAGAACAGAGATCCGGACAAACCGAAGCATTTTTGCCCAAGCTGAAACGGATGCTACGCTCGCGCTTCGCGCTCGCTCGGTCAATAAGTAACCAGGCTGGACAAGCAGCTCCCGCTCACAGTATGACTTGTTTACTGGCATCACCCCCTTAACCATTTTAGAGGGAAGGGAGCCTAGTACACAGAGCTGCTGCAAAATTTTAGTGAGCATGACCATAAAATATAGATTCTCTGAACCCTCGACAACGACACCCATACTGCAACCATATCACTTCACAAAAAAAAACTACATGTCTGCCATGAACTAGGTACCTACTATTCTGGGTGCACGGAATTACACGCAGTTAATTTAAGTAATAATCTTATTTAATTTAGCTAAAACTATGCTGTGACCCAAAATGCTTGCTGCTCATGACTATAACGACAGAGTAAACAATAGTCTACTACAAACATCATTACAAAAGACCCGCGCTACGTATGCTCATTTCGCCTCCATTCTTTCATCTTTGCTATCAAAAAACACCTTTAAAAAGTTTACCGATCCAATAGTAACAGCTGTGGCAAGTAAATATCATCTTTATTGCAAGGAAAAAGAATTGATTTTAATGAAAAATTAAACGTGATCGCCAAACTCAGGGATTGACAACTTCTGGCACTTTAAGAATGAGGCGTTTTCTTGAAAAAAATAAGTTCCCTTTTTTTCACATGTCACGACGCTGACGACGGCACTAGGCGTTTTTTTTAAAAGCTTTTATTGAACTTTCAATGTTTGTATGTAGGTATGTATGTTTGTTTAGGTCAAATCTTGTAAGCTGAATTAGAACCACTTTCTCTTATCCTACGGAGTTGAATTTTTGCATGTTGTTTCAGTTCCGAAGACAATTTTATAGTAAGTATGACCTGAATTGACCATCTAGGAACAGCTCCAGATAAAGGAACTCTTCAACGGTCAACAGCACTATCATGAAATTTTGTGTACGCAATATTTTATGATATCCGGTTTGAACTTTCATCATGACACGGCTGCAGCACTCCAGGTTGGCTCCTGACTTGGGAACTCCTCAACGGTTAACAGCATAGACACGAAATGTTGTATAGGTACGCAATTAATTGTGATAGGCCGTTCTAAGTTGCATAATGACATGGCTACGGCATAAAACCTTCTTTTTTTAATGTTTTTAAATTAACTTATTTATTATAACTTTTAATACAAAGTTCACAATATAACACAAACAAATGACTATTTAATCTACTGAGCGGAGGATATTGCGTATGTCTGTTCCATTGTGGCACTATATGAACCAAACGCGTCGACCGATTTTTATGATTCTTACGTCAATCGATTTGTCTTAATCTTGCAAGTGCTATTAAAGACATGACAGTAATCAAAACTTAATATGGCGAAAACCATACACAATATTGTAGCAAAAAAAACAACGAACATGTTCATTGAATAGATATTTGAAAATCATCTTTAGGTATTTCTTATACTTTTTAATTTCGTATGAACATTTCTGATTTACAACATTTAAAGTTTATTAGCAAACATTCTCATTTAAATTTTTGTATATTTATATTTTGTTAATAGTAGTGTTTTTATCTTCTAGGCTAGCTACAATTGGTTTTGTTTTTTTTTAGGACTGTACTTGGAATGTGTTATTATAAGAATGTTGTATTTTGCGCATGTGATACTATGGTGTTTTGTGAATATGTTATCTTGAGATTATGGTGTTTTGCGACATGATGTTTTCAGAACATGATATTCAGCGACGGAAAGGATCATAGTAGTAAAACACGAAACTGACATTAACAACTTACCGAAGGTTGAGAGCGCCTGCTCTCTGCTGTACCGTAGGCCGTACCATATTTAAGTGCATTGAATATAGCCATTATACGCTTGTTTGGAACCTTTGTGAGCTCTTTTGTTAAGTTATAAGCACTATTGTGCGGATGCTTAGCGGTGGACAGCTTGTTTAAGAGATAAGGGCCATATGGGGCTGTTATTAGGGGTCCGTATTTTCGAAAACGTATGAAGTAATCTCTTCGTTTTGACAGATAACCAAGGGAGGTAACCGAAAAGCTCTAAGGATAAGCAAGCTGAAGTGGCAGTGGGCTGGTCACAGTTTCCGAAGAACCGATATCCGTTGGGGTTGACGAGTTCTCGAGTGGAGACCTAGTATAGGCAAACTTAACGTAGGACGCCCAGTGGCCAGGTAGAGTGACGACCAGCGAAAAGTGGCTGGCAGTGACTGGATGCGAAGAGCTGAAAACCGAGCTCAGTGGCGTGCATTAGGAGAGGCCTACGTCCAGCAGTGGACTAGTTTAGGCTGATGACGTTGATTATGATGAGTAATTTTGAGCAGCCGTAGCGCATACCATCCTGCGAATGAAAGTATTATTATTTAAATAAAAAATGACTCCCATCAGGTAAGAGCTACTACGTGCCCGCACCGAGTCCGATGCCCCGCTGGACGACTTGCGAAAAGCGGCTGGAAGAAACTGGATGCGGGGATGAAGACCAGTGGCGTGTATTAGGATCCTAAGATCCCAGAAAATGTCTACACGGGCAAAGCCGCGGGCACAGCTAGTACGTATATAGATAGATACAGAACCCGTAGAAGTATTCCAAGCGCGCACTTCTCTCCCACATTAGTTTTTTCTCGTCGAGCATACTTGCAGTAGTCAAGAACCTTCAATTTTGCTTTCAATGGATCAATACAATCTATTATTCTTTTGTAACTAGATACGGTAGATAACCATCAACGTATTGTTGCTAAATGTTCCTAGAACTCAGGTGAAGCACTCTCAAAATAGATTCAAATTAAAAAGTTACGTCAGTAAGATCCGTTTGTATAAGGTTTTATGACCCGATTACAGCAAAGCAAGGGAAGGGTTTCAGTCTATGTCTATGGTTTGGTCTATGTATGTGCGACCTTATTTGGTCCGATTTTGACAAGCGAGGTGTCAATCGATTCGTCTTCATCGCAAGATTGTGGCTATTTTTTTACCACAATATTGTGGGTTTTAGTTTTTGAACTTATGTCCTGTTTAACTTGCAGTGTATGTATGTATGTATGTTTGTGTAGGTGGAATCTTGCTTGGTGAATTAGAACCACTTCCTCTTTTTTCTTTTCTTTCTTTTCTTCCACTTTCTGTTTTTAACCAACGGAGTAGAATTTTTACATGTTTTTGGGTCAGTTCCGATGACAATGCATTTTTAGGTAAGCATGACCTGAATCGTTTTTTTTTATGTAGGTATTTAAATTAACTTATTTTATGCCACTGTGACTTGTGCCGGTATTTCTGTCTAGAGCGAGCGCTAGCTATACTAATGCACATTAGAATCGATCGATAACGGGTTCGGTCCCCGGCTCCGCACCAATGACTTTTCTAAGATACGTGCGGAATTCCATCCTCCGTACTTCGGAGAGTACGTTAGGCTGTAGGTCCCGGTTGTAATTTATTGATAGCATTCGTTAAGCCATGTCAGAGGCCCTCTGACGGCCTGACGCACTGACACCGGAGACCAGCACCACCTCATACGATCATAAAGGCCAGCATTTCGGTCACTTGCTGCATTGGCCAGATCCTCAGAGAGTTCTATATTCCCAAAGGCCAGAACAGACGCATGACGTTTCTCCATCCTAATACACAAAATATAAAAGTAGTATATAAAAATGAAACGTTGTCCGTTTGTTTCTTTGTTTGGGAAGCTTTCGCGCGATAACGGCTGGACGGAATTTGATGACATTTGAATGGTGATAGCTTATATCCTGGAATATCATAATCATAATCATCATACTTCACTGTCAAACGGCTGAACGGATTTTGATGAAAGGAGTTGTTCACAAACTGGGCTATAGGCTATACAGTGTTCAACTTCGAAGAGATAGAAAACAATGTTTGCAATAATTAACAAAGTTAAACAATGTTTTGCTTTTTATACACTCGTTAGTAGTTAAATTGTGAATCTACTTCGAATTTGGTTACATTTTTGCTGTTTTACGACATGGTGTACAGCAGTTAGCTGCCATACAGAAAAGAACATCTCCTTTGGAATGGAGATAGCTTATACCCTAGAATAACATGTAGGATACTATTCATCATCATCATCATCATCATCATCATCATCACCCCTCACGCGGGTGAAGCCGCGGGGCGCAGCTAGTACCTAATATTATTTATCCTGTACTAACGTCTCGACCCCAAAAGGCCTGGCAATGCTTCCTTTGTCAATCTTATAAAATAAATTCACACGCCATATCTTTTTCGCTTATCTCCTCTCCTGCCCTGTTAATAAACTAACAAGATCTAATTTTATTATGATGCCACAATAATAAAATTAAATAAAAAACAACATCAATAACAATTTGTTCGAAAATCCACTAAAAGTGAAGCACGCCCTTCGGAAGTCAAGATGGGACGTCAGGAGCGAAACGTGTGTGGTTAGGCGGGTTCCGTACACTTATTTTTACAATTTTCTCTACTTTAAAGTACCTATATAGATTAAAGGGTCTGCACTGAGATTTTTTGCCACAGATTAACTAGTTCTACTTGAAATATTGCACACACGGTTGGCAAGGGTACAGAAAATAACATAGAGGATTTCATAAAGAGGGGGAAAAAACTTTTGTTTATTGTGAAACTTTCAAAGTGACAGGTGTCAATGTGACCGGTGTCAAAGTGACAGGTGGCAAAATGACAAGTGGCAAAGTGACAGATGTCAACGTGACAGGTGGCAAAGTGACAGGTGACAAAGTGACAGGTTTCAAAGTTACAAATGTCAATCCTAGGGATGCAATAAGGAGAGTTTTTTGAAATGTATTTCCTAAAGGGATCACGGGGGTGGCAAAGATTGGACGCGGACGAAGCAGCGGGGCTCAGCTTAATGTGTGGTGCAACATGAGCATAGCTTTCGGTGAAGGAAAATAGTTGTTATACATAAAAAGATACTATTGCGCAGTTGGTAGTGTTCCTGCCTGCTGAGCTTAGTGTTCCAGGTTAAAATCCTGACTGGGGGTGGCCCATGGATGGCCACAGGGAATCCTAGTAGGAGCATGAGTGTGTAAACGTGGTTTTCTAATCCAGTCCAGTTTTAATTTTTGAACTTACGTCTTTCTTTTCTGTCTCTCTGTTTGTTATCGTTTCACTATTTAAGGGCTGAACTTTTCTGTCTCTCTGTTTGTTACTTTTTCACTATTTAAGGGCTGAACTTTTCTGTCTCTCTGTTTGTTACTTTTTCACTATTAAAGGGCTGAACTTTTCTGTCTCTCTGTTTGTTACCTTTTCACTATTAAAAGGCTGAACTGATAGAACCGTTAGGCCACCATCGCTCTATATGCCAATGAGTTTTGTATTTTATCTTCCGACACTCCTTCATAGAGCGAGCGATATAAAATGTATATTGGGCCATCACCATCTTCTTCCCCACTAATATATAAACGTGAAACTTTGTCTGTTTGTTTGTTTGGGGAGATTTCACGCCAAAACAGGTGAACCGATTTTTAAGAAAATTTGTATGTAGATACCTGTGTACAACAGATAAATACATACGGCACTTTGTATCCAGAAAAAAAAAATGGGGGGGGGGTGGAGTAGAGGGCCTTTGGCGACCAATTTTTTTATAAACTTAAAAATGTGCCCCGTGGCACAGCTAGTCCATTGGTTTTTAGTACATAATCCATAATATAATCCACCAGATCCTTAACAAATAATTGTGGTACCCTAAATCCAAACGAACAATAACAAAACAGCACGGCTTTTAGATCATTACTCAGCATATTGTTATCACCCCGGTACAATGGGGTATCACGCCCCGCGGTTACATCACCGGGTTCACCCCACCCCTCGTAATTCATAGGGGAGAGTTAACGAACTTACCTGTAACCGAAGAGCTCTTGTAATTGTTTGAGGTGATTTTCCACAGATTAGGGAATACCTAGTTTTACTATGGTAACTTCACCAATAAGCAGTTTTTTTTTCTTTAAAAGACCATTTCAAAAATATATTATAATACTAGTGGCTCTGTGAGCTGTGGACCTCACGCGTACGAACTTATTTGCAAACAATCTAGCGGTGCACACTAGCGCCATCTAGTTACCTTATTGTAACACTAACATTAATAACCTGGGTTCTCCATCAATCCCTACCTAGTAGTTAAAGAGCTGATTCCACTGGTAGAAACATAAAAGTGAGAAATTTACTGCATTTTGAGGAGTTATCGTCGATATATCACACCGAAGATCCTCACCAGATCTTCATCAAATTTTTATGTGACCAATTTAAAGTTACTGTACCTTTCAAATAAAAAAAGATCCATCGAAATCGGATTTAATAAGGCGGAGATATTTATTAGCCCCTTTTTTACACTTTTTTGGTGGAAGTACTCCACCCCCAATCAAAAATCCCCGAGAACTAAAAATTCAAAAAATTCGTTTAACCTGTTTACCAAGTTTCGTCTAGATCGGTTGAGAAATGCGACCTGTAGAGGAGAACAGAGATCCGGACATACGAAAGCTTTTTTGCCCAAGCTGAAACGGAGACGCTTCGTTCGGTTAATAACAGCCGGGACCGGGAAATCCACACAAAATAACCAAGAAGGTTTAAAAAAAGACGGAGTCAACACCTGCCAAACCAAAATGAAGCACCCAAGATATGCCGATCCGCTCGTACGCACACAACGATTTAAAAAAATGTTATATTCTGGTTCAGTAGCCTATTTTTTAAGTACCCTAAACCAACTATTTTATTCATTGTACAGATTTATTGGTACTTACCGCTTTATTATAAGTAGGCATAGATAAGATTCTCGCAATGTTTCCGGTAAAAATATACAACCTGATGTGTTCAAGTCCAGAGTAAATATCTTTAGGTAAAAGTGGTAGGTTACCCTTTCGGCCCCAATGATGTTATATTTCGGCCCCATCGTCGCTTCCCGCCAGCTGAGATAGTGGCTATTCAGCGTAATAAACCGGACAAGTAGGTGTCGGACACACATATACTCAGGGTTTCGTAGCCAGGACCCTAAGCTACACAACAGTGAAAATTGTATTGCAATCGGTCCAGTATTTTTTAAGTTATACGCTAACAAAGTTGTTTTTATGGTTGGACCGTAGTCGGGTTTTAGTTTTTGAACCTTTCCTTTTTGTACACCTATATCAATATCTATAAATGTGATAAATTTTTACCACAGTTCTGGGCGACACTGCAACTGTTATGGGCAGGCGTGACGCTTACCATCAGGCGAGCGACCTGCACGATTCATCGCTCAATGAAATAAAAAATTGTATTTCTATTTTTAAGCATTTCTTTTGTGGTGTTTCAATAAGGAGTTACTTTATCAATTTTCGATTCTCATTAACTCAACGCCGAATGAAAGAGATGTAACGTGCGAGGGAGACAGCTATATGGAGGCTTTTGGGGAGGGCGGGGCCTAAACTGAACAAACTTTGAACACTCCCACTTGTTCATTTAGATTATAATGTATAATTGTATTTCACTATTGACATTCTAAGGTAATTTGTACGATGATCTATAGGTACGAGATGATCTACTTATAGGCATTTATACATTGCAATCGATTTATCCGTTTAAGAGCTGCCATGCCTCAGATTTAGGTACATACAGACAGACAAGGCTTCATATTAGCACTAGATGAAGATGAAAAGCAATCTATGTGTTATTCCAGGACCTAAAGTATCTACATACTGAATTTCATCAAAATTTGTGCAGCTGTTGAATGGTTTTTTATGGATTGTTTGGCAATTTTGATTGTTTTATTGATTGATTTCTACTCATCGCATCGAGATTCTATGTTTGTTAAGGTTAAATTCAAATCCTAAGCTATCCAACAGTGAAAACCGCATTTCAATGGTTCTAGTAGTTTTACGTGACGTATAGAAGATTCTAATATTTAATTATAACTTTTGCCCGCGACTTTGTCCGCGCTGACCACAGTTTACAACGATAAAAATCCTGTCTACTGCACCAGGGTTCAAACTATCTCCATACCATATTTCATCAAGATCGGTTTAGCCATTTAGACGTGAAAATTTAACAGACAGACAGACATACAGAGTTCCATTCGCTTTTATTATATTATACTAGTTTTGCCCGTGGATTTCGCCGCGTGGACATTTTTCTAATAAAAAGTATCTTATTCACAAAGTACTTGTAAAGTTCAATTTTACAAATTCGTTTAGCCGTCAAATAGTTTTACAACGATTGCTCGGCTTCTATTTACTCATCATATACAAAGTAAACTAGATTTTAGGTGAAAAACCTAAACTAACCTACGCATCGCAATCGGTTCAGTAGTTTTTAAGTCATCATTCATTTAAAAATCTATCTATACCTACTTATAACAAAGTACATATATAGTATTTACAGATATATATGTACTGTGCTTATAATATAATAATAAGTACCGTAAACTATTTATCCTACGACCCGTGTATTTACGGGATAGATCTCATCGAGATCTTCATTTCATATGACAGCTGTTAAACTTAAAAGGGCCTTACCTCGGAAACTATTGATACTAGACAGGTAGTTTCTTTATAAGGGATAGATCTCATCGAGATCTTCATTTCATATGACAGCTGTTAAACTTAAAAGGGCCTTATCTCGGAAACTATTGATACTAGACTAGTAGTTTCTTTACAAGGGATATATCTCATCGAGATCTTCATTTCATATGACAGCTGTTAAACTTAAAAGGGCCTTATCTCGGAAACTTTTGATACTAGACTAGTAGTTTCTTTACAAAAGGGATAGATCTCATCGAGATCCTCATTTCATATGACAGCTTTCAAACTTAAAATGGCCTTATCTCGGAAACTTTTGATACTAGACTAGTAGTTTCTTTACATGGGATAGATCTCATCAAGATCTTCATTTCATATGACAGCTGTTAAACTTAAAAGGGCCTTATCTCGGAAACTTTTGATACTAGACTAGTAGTTTCTTTACAAATGGATAGATCTCATCGAGATCCTCATTTCATATGACAGCTTTCAAACTTAAAATGGCCTTATCTCGGAAACTTTTGATACTAGACTAGTAGTTTCTTTACAAGGGATAGATCTCATCGAGATCTTCATTTCATATGACAGCTGTCAAACTTAAAAGGGCCTTATCTCGGAAACTTTTGATACTAGACTAGTAGTTTCTTTACAAAAGAACCACCAGGCTTATCGATTTGACCATATGTTCAGTGATTTGGAATAGTTTAGGAGTAGTTGTTATGTTTATTTCACAGAATCTAAAACATATAATGCAGTAGTATTAATGTATATAAAGGGCCCATTATTATACTACCTACACAATAATATTACATATTTACTAAATAATTACTAAATTTCTAATGAAATCTGGAGTTGGGCTAAAAAAAAACTGTAACTCCTAAACTATTAAAAATCGCTGAACATACGCAACATTACTTTGATAGGCCTGAAGGTGCCCAGCTTATCCTCCTTTTTGTCCCATAAGTGGTAAGACACATCTATGATATAATATTACTACCTGCGGCCTGCAGTTTTACTTGCGTGGACAATGATGAAAAGTATTCTATGTGCTATTCTAGGACTAAAGTTTTAGTTACTAAAATCTATTCACAAAATTTCATTAAAATCCGTTAAACCGAAAACTTTTAAACATTGGATTTTCAAATCATCTTTGGACCACCTTAATCATCCCTGTCGAAAAAACTTATCAAGGTATTTATTTATTTTACATTGTTAACCTAAATATCAAATTTCATCCCTCTATCAGCAAAAACTATATAGATTTTTCATTTAAACTTTCAATTGCCATTAGACCCCTTTAATTCGTCCCTGTCGCAAAATCCCTTCTTGGTTGACGTCTACTAACTTTAAACTACTTACGTTGTACCTACTTGCCTAATTTCAGTTTCATAGGTTAAGTAGTTTTTAAGATTTCGTGTATAATCAGTGCGTAGTATTTCGCTTTTATGTTGTACTAGCTGCGCCCCACAGCTTTGCCCGCAAGTACAATTTTCAGGGATAAAAAAGATTCTATGGTATGTATAGTTTACATCATCTACACAGAAATTCTCATTAAATTCTGCCAAGCCGTAATCGCGTGAAAGCTCCCCAAACAAACAAACCAACAAACAAACAAACAGACAACGTTTCCTTTTTTTATATTAGTGTGGGTAGAACATTATGTTCCTAAGATTTAATAGAATTAGACGTTACTTTGTAGAAATTTAAGTGGAAGTGTTAAGTGAAACTCTTTTTATCAATCCTCATTTTTGCGTAGCTAAAAACATGGGTATTATGGCACTAAATAGCATTCATGACCTTGGCAAACCCGAAACAGCTGTAATGGCGGCACAAAAAATAATTTTCGTTTTTTTATCTTTTCGCCAAGAATTGCACGGGAAAGTTGACTACTTTTATAGGAAATGTGTGTTTGGTGCACTTTTCTTTATTTGTAATTTTTTTTTTCAGTTATTGTTTTTTTTTTTCTAAATGAAATCTCACCGACTCTCCCAGTAAATGTTCATTGGCGTCTGGCGGGAGGATCGAGCATTGAGTGGATTTTTTCACTCATTTAAGTGGAAGAATGTCAGAAACACCTACTAGGTATCTTGTTGTACTTATAAAATCTATGGTCGTTAAAGTAATTGGTATTTTAGTTTCCCACACTGCTACGAGTATATTTTAAAGCTACTACTCATGGGCACAGGGAGAAGGCGTAAACTTATTTTAATATCTCTGGGGAGATGTGAAGTAAAACCTTGTACTATTATTTATTCTGTGGTAAAACGTCCTGTCAAGCCCAGTGCCCGTATTACGCAATTTTTAACCTTCAATTTCAATCCAAATTAAGTAATTTATTGGGATTACTTTTGTTTGTATTGGGATTACGCAACTTGACCTTTCTTGCCTTTATAGTCGATAGTTAACAATTTAAAGATGTCACGTACCGATTAAGAAAATATATAATGAAAATCTCATTGCAACTGGTTACGTTAGAGCTTCCGTAATCGTGCCGCTGGTAAAGCAGCTGATAGACGTTCCATCAAAGATCTAGTTAAAAGGGGATAGATACGGCACGCTTTACTATAACGTCAACAAAAACTGGACTAGATACATCTACAGGCAAACACACCCAGCTACATTCACACCGTCGCGTTGTGCTTCATGTATAACAAAGACTTCTATAGAGACTCATGCAGCCTGTAGCGCGAATGAGATTACTGCTTACACGTGCTACACACACGACACTCCGATTGTGACTAGGGCAAAAAGAATACAACGCTACGCTACGCCAAAGAAGGTTGTGTGCGGTGCACCTAATTAATGCGGTCCACGCCCGAGGTGTTGGTACCTATAATTTCCTACTCTAAATTCCATACATTTATACATACCTTCGTGAAGTTAAGCAATTTTCGTGACTCTCGGTTCCCATTCAATATAAATGTAAATTTGAAGTAATTTGGTGTAATTTTGTACCACATTGGTGGTGACTGGTGTTTGGTACCATCTGTTTTAGGTGAGTAAAGGCGAAAGACGTGATGCGGAGGGTAAGTACACTATCACACGCCTGTAGAGTACCATTTGATTAACCTGTGGACGAGTGCGTTTTTGGGAGTTCTAAATCTTCTTTCTTACGACACCATAGACCACATAATTGTAAACTAAGTATGCTTTGAGTTTGAAAAAGAAGTTTGTCTATCTGTCTGTCCGTTAATCACAGCCAATTTGCTCCGAATAGATGATGTGTAACGTAAAATAAATTGATTCACTTTAGGGAGAGAGCAAATTAGAAAACTAAATAAAAAGTTTTTTATCTGTACCGTGAGATTATCAAATGAAAAGTATATAATATATAGTATATCTTTTTTTGAGGGTATTCATCATACGGAAACCTCTGCACGCGAGTTCTACTCGCACTTGTCCGGGTATTTTTCATTTACTCGCTTGTGTAACCCACAGAGGGAATCGAACCCGAACAATTACAAAAAAGTACAGAAGTACAAGTACAAGTACAGAAGGATAACTGAGTAAAGACATTTAAATACATAGCAACTCTCGCTACAACGCAATAAAGTGCACAGTAAGTAAGTGCGCGCACAGCGCTGCGAGCTTTCAATTATATTTACTTAGAAGGCGCTCACCCATTGCGTGCAGGCTAGAATGTACCGTATCACAACGCGCGAGAGCTTCCATTGCTCTAATCGTTTCCGAATCGCTCTGTCACTTTTACGCTCGGTAGCGTTGTATCAAGATATGACTAGGTATTTGTACTAGTAATTATTCTGTGATATAATATGACTTAGATATTGTAACCGAATAAACAATTATGTAAATATGTATTATTTCATTACTTATTGTTATAAATGTTGATAGTTATATTAACTACATATAATGACATTCTTATCAGAATAGACCTAGTACCTCATTATTTGATTATATCATAATAGGTTACACTTCGATGAATAAAAGGTGCCTGTCTGACTTCGACGCTTAATTAATAATGAATGAAAAAGAAATGGCTACCTACGTAATAAAATGTCGGTATGTAGGTATTTTACGAGATTTGTTAGACAGAATGCTATGCAGTACCTTCTAGGTATTCATAATTAAGAAAAGAATAAAATTTGACAGAAACTTTACGTGAGTTTACGTAAGTAGGTACTTTATCGTTAAGCATACGGCGCGCGACTCATCGAGCGCACGCTTGACACCCTACCGAATGAACCCCAATATTACGGCCCCGAAGTTTAGGTATAATATTTGTACTTGTTGTGGAGTGCGACCGCCCTGTCGAAGTGTAGCATTTGAGATACCAATTTAATCACAATGCCAACTTGTCTATTTTTACCCGACTGGACGGAGGGTTATATGTTTGGGTTGTATGTATGTTTGATCGTTCGTTGGTTGTAAATGATGTATCACTGGATTCGTCTTGATCACGAAAGTGCTATAGGATATATGAAGTGTCTAGAAAACTAATATGGCGGCTTACAACTGCAATACTGTATTTCCGACGGAACAAAAAATGACCAAAACATATCATCGAGAGGTATCAAATTAAAGGTCTCTAAAAGGACATTTCAAAGTATACAACTATAACTACTACTTCTACTACTACTACTACTACTACTACTACTACTACTACTGCTTACTATTTAGTAACAATTTTCTTGTAAGCTTCTCCCAATAATTTCAATTTTAGATTATTATACTATAGTCTAATGTTGCAATTGCAACTATTAAAGTAAAGTAAAATAATTAAGTAAAAAATACACATTTAATTTACATAAATACTAGTTGCGCCCCGCGGCACGGTAATGTTATCTATCAGTATTGTGTTGTGACTCGGCTCTGTCCTTGAAATAACTACCTACAGCAGCGTGGTACGTAAACACGCGATAGGGCTGTCCGCCTGCAGTATTTTAATTTCATCTACCTACTTGAATTTCTTTCTAGTTTTGTGATTGTATATTTTAATGTGTAAAAAAGAAAAAAATCGTTGTGAATGAAATAGGAAGTGTTCAATAAAAATACATTGGTGTTTTTTTAATTAGTAGATTTAATGAAAAAATACAGCCTTATAAATTTGATACAGAAAAGTATTTGCGCCTCGACTGAGACGTACGAAAAGCTTTATTGTTAAATTTAATAGTATAAAAAATCCGCATTCGGATAAATAGTTAAATTAAAAATACTTTTGGGAAACATGGACAAGGAGGATATCGTACTCGCAACGTATCACCCCAAAAGCGATATACCTACCTATTAAAAAAAGAAACAAATTACGTACCTACTAGGTTATAATATTTTTTTATAGTCTAACCTTTCAGAGTGTGCAGGTAATTTAAAAAATGTTATCTCTGGATGCGTTATTGAAGAATTCAAACAATCAAAAACAGCACAATATAGTATATTCGTGCTCTTTGCCATATTAAGTTAGTAGTTGTACTTATTTCAGTAAAATATTCACAAATTGCACGCATACTGCTTACAAAAAAAAACACACCGTTCGTTCGTCACTGCGGCCACGACATTACCGAGCTGCGGCGCATTCGCGAGTGGCCGTGTACCGAGTGGGTACCGACACGAGGCGCGTAGGTATAACTCACTTTCCGGCCGCTTGTATGAAGATAGAATACTGTATAGATAACATTACCGTGCCCGCGGTATCACCCGCGTCCATTTTTCCGTCGCGTCAGGAACCATGCATTTTCCGAGATAAAAAGTAGCCTTTGTGTTAATCCAGGGTATAAGCTACCTCCATACCAAATTTCATCCAAATCCGTTCTGAAGAAGTAACAAACATACACACACAAACACACCCTTACATACATACTAACTTTCGCCTTTATAATATTAGTGTGATTATTTTTGCTAGCTGACCATTTTTGCTATTTTTTATTTTTGGTGGTCAGCTCGTATTCAATATTTTGTTCGCAGGCGGGTTTTTTGTATTTTTATAATAATTTTACTTGTTGTTTGTAAGATCTTCGCGTGTGGTAGCATAACCTTTTCGTTTTTATCACGGAGCTATAAATATTTGTACCTAATTTTAGGTATCTCCTGCAGCGTTGACGATGATAAGTTTGTTGTGAAGTGTAGCTCTATTTTTATAGAACGACTCAAAACGAACCTGTGCGGTAATGAAACCTACAAAGAAGCGGTTGCGGTAGAGGGCGTATTCTATGCGTCGCCCAGAGAGAGATGACGCTTTTCTTAGGGCCTTAGCAACTGAAATACTTTCCTCACCCTACATAGATGTCCCCTCGAGATGACAAAATGCAGTAGATCAGTTGATAATGATTTTGTGTATGTTATACAGAGTCACACAGGAACTAGTGATAAGCGGAAGTCACGAGGTACCTAGAGCTCTCCCAGGTGCACCCGAATAATCCCCATGTATATTCCGCGGTTTTTAATATTTTCGGAGCTATTCCATTTTAGTTTTTTTTTCCCATAACTCCAGACTAGTCCAGACTTCGACACAAACTTAGTAAGTAATGTTGACGAAACTAACACAATTAGTCAGTTGTTTTTTTTTATGTTGAGAGTCCACCCTTTTGTAAGCCACCAAAATCATATCGTAATTACCTATCCATACCAATATGTAAAAGGGTAACGTTGTCTGTTTGTTTGGGAAGCTTTCACGCGATAACGGCTGGACGGATTTTGATGAAATTTGGAATGGAGGTAGCTTATACCTGGAATAAAACAAGTGATACTTTTTATCCCGGAAAATTGTAAGTTTCCAAGGGAAAACTGGAAAATGTTGATAACTTGCTGTAAGGAACTGTTGCCATGGAAACGAAATGACAAGTCTGTTAAAAACAAGAAGAGCGTTGGTGCTATACCTACTTTTGCGTTGATTTTTAATATCCTAGAAGAACATACGAGTAGGATGCTATTTCCTATCATAAAATAAGTACCAATATAATTTAAAAATAATAAAATAATGCTTTTACGGGTTTTTTAATAAATGTCCCTCTTTTTTTCCTTTTTTTTGCTGGATTACTTCTTTTTTTGCCTTTTCAGTAATAACGTTTTTTTTTTTTTGTTCTTATTGGTTTGTGAGCCACCCTGAAAGTTTCAGCCAGATAGCTAATCGGGAAGTGCTCGAAATTTGAATTACAACATTCCAGGACAGTCAGAAATATATACATACTACATAGAAGTGAAATTAAAAAAAGGCTTTTAATAAGTGGGTACAATTTAAAAAATAAAATTTAAAAGAAGCTTTTCCGGGTTCTTTTTTTTGTTGCTTTGTAACTTTTACGTTTCTTTTTCTCCTTTCTTTTTTTCGTTTTTTCTTTTGGCTTTTTTTTAAAGTTTTGAAGTTTTTTGTATTATATTTTTTTATTGCTTTGTCGTCGGTTTGTGAGCTACCCTGAAAATTTCAGCAAGTTTCTAATCGGGAAGTGCTCGAAATTTGAATTGCACGATTCCATGATAGGCAAAATACATATATTTTTTTGTACATAGATAGATACAAGTGAAGTTAAATAAAAGCTTTTAAAAATAGGGAATAACTTCAAAAACTGCCCTTAGCGCCATCTCATTAACTGCGTTCTAGTTGAAGAACGCAGGGAAAGTTATAAAAACCATAGACATGAACAAAATAGATTCGTATTTATTTCGAGATATAAATTTTATTGTGGTCTTTGTGTATATTTTTACAAGATATTCAATAAAATTAGGCTAAAAGATCTTTTTTAACTACACAAAAGATGAAAATCTGTAAATAAGAGTGGAGAAAAATAATTATGTTGCCGTAGTCCTATATTTTACCTTGTCTTAGGGGTAAGCTACCGACAATGAATTTTATATTTTACCTTGTGTTAGGGGTAAGCTACCGACATTTAATTTTAGATTTGGGCAACATAGCCTGGCTTGCCAAATTAGGCACATTAAAACCCCGCCAAATAGGTCCTTACATTTTACTATATAGCCTGGCATGCCTACACTACAAGTGAAAAAAAAACAAAGCCACTGATCAAACCTTAATAAATCGATAGAGGACATCAATAAAAATGAAAAGTGGTAAAACACTAGTATTTTAAAATTTACGTTTCTGTGATATTGGAGCTCAAAGATACCTAGGATACATTCGCTATCTTTGAGGTCCAATATCGTGACACTACCAATTATCAATACTATACGATGAGTAGCACGCTCCGTCCAATCATACCTATAAATACTAACAACAAAACAGTCGGGTAATTATGTCTCATTAGTTAAATTTTTCACCTTTATATCATCTCTACAGGTAACATGGTACTGAAAAATTTGATTTGGAAAATTATTTTCAGTTGGTTTCTGTATTACATAAGTCAACGAACGCGATCGGTTTCAATCAGATTCTCACTATCGCGTGCATTCTAAATTGTACTTAAATATCGTGCATTAGAGTTGATAATACTTCGCGCCTTATAACAAAATTCTTATTGCATCTGGTTTTATAAGGACAAAGCAATATCAACTCTAATGCGTGGCTTTTAAGTGCAATTTAACAAGCACGTGATTAATAAAATGTGATTCCAACAGATCGCATTCACATAATATAAACAAATAAACAAAAAAAAAACAAACAATTCAAGCTAAATAAAACCGTTTAATAATGTGGATTCTAGCCACCTGTGGCTAGGAAATTAAAGGGTGACCATCAATTGACAAAACTAATAAGAAAGAGGCAGCGATTAAATATTATTGCAACAAAAGAATGAAACTGCAGATTAATTCAGTAACATACATCATGCATTGTACAGAAATGAAAATCTCGCTGAATTTTATTTCATTTTAGACGAATTTTAAAAATATTCACCTCAGCTCGTGCCGTTCTCGCCTCGTTATGCCACCGCGCCGCCCTAATCATGACTTGTACTATTATATTTTTAACTAACAATGACTGCTGTTGTTGTTGAGTTTATCCATTACATACAAACAAAAATACTAAAAATCAAATCGATCCTCTTTATAATATTAGTGTAGAAAACAGTGCATTAATTATTGCAAAAAAAAAAACAAACAAATGACGGTGTGTTTATAGTGAATCAGTTGCCCTACAAGAAAACAATAAATCTCTTAAAGCAAAAAATACAAACAAATGACAGTGTGTTTGTGTGTGTGTTCTTGTTTTCTACACTAATATTATTATAAAGAGGAAAGACTTGTATGTTCATAATAATTAATACTCATTTAATAATAATAATAATTTTATTATAGTAATAATTTAGATCACCATCCCACATGAAGGGAACCTCGTGAACGCCGAGAAAGGCAAGCAAAGCAAAGTACCTTGACTTGGCTCACGAGGTAACCGCCATTTGTGATGTTGAGGCGACGATCCTTGTCCCGATAGTTGTTACGGCGAACGGCCTTATAGCGAAGAGCCTCGACCAACATCTTGAAAGTCTCGCTAGACGGTTGGATTAAGGGTTAGATGCAGAAGGCAGTCGTCCTTGACACTGCTTTTCACCATGTCATAACACAGCAAAAATATAACGAAATTCAAAGTAGATACACAATTTAACTTGTAACTAGTGTATAAAAAACAAAACATTTTAATTTTGTTAATTATTGCAATACACCGCCATGACAGAAATATCATGACATTTCTGATCAGACTGTCAGAAATGTCAGTGTCAAGATCAGCAATTGACAGCATAAAGGCAAATACGGCCTTCAGTAGCTGTTAATGTCAAGTAAGTGTCAATCAACGTACCAGGAATGCTAAATTGTTCCGGAGGTTTTTTGAAAGTATTCGAGCTGTCATGTCGTTAATATATTTTTTTTCTTCATATTAGTGTGTTTTCGATTGTTAATGGGCCCGTTCACATAAACGTTCGAGGACGCACGGATCACCCGCGCGTACACTCGAAATCGTTCACGGCGTCGTCCGAGTGTTCGCCTGGGTCATCCGAAAAATAGTAGTGGAGGGGAGGAATAGTATGAAACTGACACTTGACAGTTGTCAATTGTATGTGGACGTCCAAGGTCGTTCACGATCTCCGGATGATCGAGCGATAATCGCACGGATGATTCGAGCGTGTAAGTGAACACAGCCATTGAGTAATATTGGTGTAATATTAATCATTAGGTGTTTGTTAACGTGCAGGAGTGTGGGCAAAGGATAAAAAACAAAAATCGTGACTATTTGTGATATTTTCAAAACTCTCCAGGAAGTTTCAGTAAATCGTACGCCATTTTACTGATTCGTGACTTTGACAATTATTGACTGTGACTTGACAATCCTAACAATAAACTAAACTTGACATTGGCGAAATTAGTAGTAGGCCAGTGCCTCCGTAGAAGCCATTAAAATAAAATTAAAAAAGAAGAAGTAAATTGTTCCGGAAAAAAGTTTTGCTTTTTTAAAGTGCCACTCAGTTTTGATTTGGGTATTTTTCAATTTTTTTTTTTTCTATCACCTCGAAAGTCGTTCAACCTATTATAGCTCAGTTCGTGAACAACTCTTTCGTCAAAAACTGATTCGTCTCTAAAAGTTTAAATATATGGACCGCTAACTGACAGTAAAATTAAGTTCTACTATTAGTCTTATCCTACGGAATACAATGTAATACAACTCTTTATTGCACACCAAGAAGTAAGCAATGTAAAGGATATAGCATAAACTTATAAAATTAAAGGTAGTTGGGCGTCCTTATTGCTAAATATCAATCTCTTCCAGACATAATAATATCTAGGTAGTTCATATAAAGTTACAATTCTTCAAAAAAAAGTAGGTCTTATTGTTCGATATTAATTGAAAATAAAGTAAAAAATAATAATATAAAGTGTAAAAATATGTAAGTCGGTATTTGAAAGGTGTTTTTACATTTATTTTTTTGGAAGTTAGATACATTATACTGGCAGCATTTAAAAGTAAAGTTCTAGATTCTGCTGTCTTTGGTCAGTAGTGAGGTGCTTAGCTAAACTTGAGAATCATTCGTTTTTCTAGCAATATATTTCGAGTGCTACATAACGAATACCTGTAACTAACTGTGTTTTTTTAATTGACTGGTATACTATAAACTATTTTAAGTGAACCTACAAATTAAATATACCTTTCATGAAACTCGTATCAACTGTTCAAAATTTATCATCGTAATAAACAAGCATACAGGATCATTTCCGCAATACATCCGTCTTGCTGTGATCAAAGGGAAAGGGGCACTAAAGATCATTGTGGACATTGTGGTACAGTTGGTGCTAGTACCCTCTGCCTGAGAGAGAGTACCTATTTCCAGTAAAATCTTAATAAAATACATTACGTCGAAACGTCCGTCTCGATTTGGATATTACATTAATCGATTTTGATTCGATTTCTTTCCGATTTTTTACCGATTCTGCTTCATTGGCGTGATTACGTCACTCACTCGCTCGGCCCAAGCTAGCAAGCGGAGGGAGATGTACAAGATTCATACAATCAGATAAATTTAATACGTCATCCTAAATTGTGAAGTGTTTTCTATACATTTATTGACGGATTATTTGATAACTTAGTTTACAAAACAGTAAGTAGAACATGCATTTGTCCTGGGAGCATTTCCCATATTGCGCGGACGCGATGTTTGGTTCCCTGTGCAGTGCTATACAAATGCATAATTATAACCTAATTACGCTTTACATAAATCTTTGAGGCCATAGCCTTGTAATTGATGCATCTGCAGCCTATGTTGTAACAGGCCGCTAACGCGATTAAAGGAAAAGTGAAAACGTCATCAGTGATTAGGCATCGAGAGGTGCATTTGCCGCGCTTTGTGTGCCGTGTTTATTGACGCGTCGGTTGCATTATTGCAGGCAATATGCCGGCGGCGCGAGGATTAAAACGTGCGGCTTCGAAGGCTTTGGCTCCCAGTGCTTCCACGGCGTCGTCAGCCCCCAAGAATAAGAAAAAACGTGGAGGTAAGCATGCAGAAATTCATAGCAATTGTTTTCTTTACGGTTCGCTCCGACGTCAATGACCTGTCAAACTTGATGGCGGGAAACTAGACTCGGAGCTCCTTCGCATTATTTGTTACAATAATAAATGTACTAGCCGTTTAGCGGCTTGGTTTAGTACGTATGAGCGTCCATACGCTTTTGATTATTTAGGCGTAGGTTTCTAAATAGAAATTTTTGAGGTTATTCAAGTGTTTCGACGATGCGCCCTCACCGCCTGCTGGTTCTAGTTTCATTTGACAAGCAAGTCGGTCATTTCCGTAAATAAAAATGACTAAATGACAAATACATACATTTTATTCTGAAACGCAAGTTTTCAATATTGATTGTCAAATAAAATTTGCGCATACATAACGAAGATCTGGTAGTGAAGGTCGAAATTAGAATACCTACCTACCCATTATTGATAAGGCGACGGAAAAGTACCATAAATTATTACCTACTTAATAATTTGCTTATATGCATAAAATGTTCCAAACAATGACAACAAAGTGTTATAGATAACATGGTTTTTAACCCTAGATTCAAGCTTACGTCACAGAATAAATAATAGTACAAGTACAGAAGGCTAACTGAGTAAAGTCATTTAAATAAATAGGGACTCTCGCTACAATGCTATAAAGTGCAATTTAACTCGCAGGCTGCTGCGAGTTTTCAATTATATTTACCTAGAAGGCGCTCGCCCACCGCGTGCAGGCTAGAATGCACCGTATCACAACTCGCGAGAACTTCCATTGCTCTAACCGTTTCAGAATCGCTCTGTCCCTTTTTTGCTCGGTAGGGTTGTATTAAGATATGACTAGGTACTTGTACTACTAATTATTCTGTGATATGTTATGACATAGATTATGTAACAAAATAAATAAGTAATAATGTATTATGTTATTACTTATTGTTTTAAATTAAAATAGTTCTATTACATACAATGACATTCTTATCAGAATAGACCTACTACCTCATTTTTACTACCTACCGTTTTCTGACCGCCGATACTTTTAGTGAGATACCTACCTACATGTTGTTGGTTGATTATGATTATATCCTATAGGTATTGCACTTTGATAAATAAAGGTGCCTGTCTGAATTCCATGCTTTTTAATGAGTGAAAAATAAATTGCTACCTACATAATAAAAGGTATTAAAAGTAGGTAGGTACGAGACATATATTATATAAATTCCTAATTAGTTGTAGGCTACTTACTAAGTCAGCACAGTAATTTATTTTCCGATCAACAATACCTACTATAATCAATTATAAAATTACGTTGATCGATTTAATAAACAACTTTATTTCTGCGCGGAAAAACCTTAAATATTATTCCTTCGGTATGGAACACAAATGAAATAACATAAAACTATAGGAACCTACGTAATAAAAAAAATATCAATATCTAACTACATAACTAGGACCTATTCTTGGTATTACAATTTATTACCTTTCAATATTCTTTGGAAGCGTAAAGAATGACAATTCGTCATTTCTATCACTATTCAAACAGCCGAATGCTATGCAGTACTTTCTAGCTTTCTTCTTGGTACTCATAATTAAAACACGAATAAAGTTTGTCAATAACTTTACGTAAGTAGGTGCTCTATCGCTAAGTACAAGGCGCGCAACTCATCGAGCGCACGCTTGACACTCGACTGAACGGACCCGTATATTGGGTCTTTGAATTTATTTGTACTTGTTGCGGAGTGCGACCATGCTTATGTGCTTATGTGAAGGTATTATACATAAAAAAATGTCTTGCAGATATACATAAAAAATTATCTTACAGACAAAAAAATTCAGATGAAGGTTTTATTGGATTATGTTTATGAAGGAGAAAATAAATAATTGAGGAGCTTTGGAACAAAAACCGATATATCCACTTAGATACATTTGCGACAAATCGAGAAAAACGTTTTAATCTATGGTCTTTTAAAATTAAAATGATTGGAGTATGCCAACTTATAGTTAAGGGCAACACTGTTTGAGTGCCCTCATCAATAAATTAGTGCGAGGACACAATTACAAGAAATTAAAAAAACAAAAATTGATTTATCGGTTTTTGATCTGACTAAACCACGAGTGAACAGATATATCGTATTTGAAAAGAACATTTAGGTTTTATTGACTTTTGACCTGCAAAATAGCCGTTTTTGAGGTACTATTATTGCTACAGTTGATCAATGGTCTCGACAAACATATATAAAAAAAAATAAAAAAATACAAATTTCATTTTCAATATCATTCAATGGAGTTATCGGTTTATGCTCAGATCATACATTTGAAGCTCATTTTTCAAACACATTTAGCGGTTTCTGTACAGTTTGAATATAGTATACATGTAGATACCAATGAAAGTTAATGTATTGCATAAAAAAGGTTTAAATATCAATATGTGATTTGTCGGTTTTTGTTCCGACGCTCCTCAATTGTAATGTTTAACATATTTGTTTCCCAGTCAAGAATTAAATAACAATACATACAATAATTCATTTAGTCATTTGACGTTTTCAAAAGCTTTTATTTAACCTGTGGACGAATGTGTATTGGAGTACTTGGGCTATTTTTTAAATAAAGAATGATTTAAAGATTTGCCATACACAAAGTCTGTATTTTAGGAAGGTAAATGAAACAAAAAACAGAAAAAAATATGTAATGTGTATGTATTTTTAATTTTTTTGCAAAATTTTGCAAAAATAACCTCAAATATCCCCTACGGGATACCAATAGCCGATAGGTTAACTTGTAATGTTTGTATGTAAGCTGCATTATAACCACTTCCTCTTATCCTGTGGAGTTGAATTTTTACATGTTGGTTCAGTTCCAATGACAATACATTTTTATGGTAAGCATGACCTGAATTGACATCCATTGACATTAGCTCCAGATAAAGGAACTCTTCAATGCACAAACACAAAATGTTGTGTATGCATTTTATTAAGATAGCCAGTTATAAGTTTTACCATGATATGGTTGCTGGTTTGTGTACTCAGGGTTGGCTCCTGACTTCCCCTCCTCAACGGTTACCAGCACAGACACGGAATGTTGTATATGCATTTAATTGTGACAGCCCATACTAACTTTCACCATGACATGACTTGAATTGTTAAAAAAAACTGTCTGCAGAACTAAATTTGGTATTTTGTACTTTATAGGTACTTTTGGTCCTAGAATAACACATAGGGTTACTTTTAATACAGATAAATTACCATGCGAGCACAGCTAGATGTTTAATATAGACATAAAACTTCTTTAGAACAAGGACAACATCTACACCAATATATAAAAGTAAACATTGTCTGTTTGTTTGTTTGGGGAGCTTTCACGCCAAAACGGCTGTTCCAATTTTGATGAAACTTTGTATATAGGTACTGTACAATATAGAGACCAACATAGGATACTTTTATACTGGAAAATGGTAAGTTGCCACGGGAAAACTGGAAAATGTAGATTACTCGCTGTAAGGAATGGGATGACATGTTGCGGTGGAAATAATAACAAGTCTGTCAATAAGCATCAGGAGCGTTGGTGATATACTTTTGCAGTGGTTTTTAATATCCTAGATGAACATAGGTTGTTTTTTTATCGTGATAAACTAAAGACGTGCGGAGAAGTGCAGATGAAAAAATTTAATTTAAATATAATCTCAAAATGTAATGTAATAATGGACCAGATAAATAAATTTGAAAAACTACACTTTGAGTTAGAAAAGAAAATTTCCAAGTTAGTTTTTTTTTAAGAGGTGCAAGCTCTAAGACTTTTCCTTTTGTTTTCTTTAAACTTCTTAAACTACATATATGTATAGTCAGTATAGTGTGTGTACTACATGGATAGTCGCTTGTCCAGATCTTTGATGATTACTCGCTGTAAGAAACGGTTGCCATGGAAACGACATAACAAGTATGTCACAAAACATCAAGAGTGGTGCTATACCAACTTTTGCATTGGTTTTTAATATCGTAGAAGAACATAAGACACTAGTACAATAATAAAGAGCACACAAATTAAAATTAAAGTTAACAATGAGATACAATGAAGTAAAAGAAGGTTAAATTGTTTGTTTACTTACAAAAAAATAGTTGTGAAATAATTGTACTTATAAAGTTTTTTTAAAGATGCACATCTAATACTTTTGAGAGGTTGTTATAATACCTGCCAGCTCTGATAAGGTATCTATCTATCTATTTTCCCTATAGTTGCATTTGACTCGGGGTGTGTATAGTAGATTAGGTAGGTTAGTATTCAAATAAACCCCCTGTTTATTCGAATACTAACCTACCTAATCTACTATACACATGCAATCCTATTTCTCTGAGAAGCTCTGGACAGTCAACTGAACCATTTGCCAAACTGATGAGAAAAGCAATATCTGCTGCCTGTCGTTCAAACTTTCTTTGCAGTCTGTTTTTTTTTCCGGCATAAATTTCTTTGCACGAAATTGTAGATGATGCAGAAATTGATTCTGGATTTTTTAAAGCAAAGTATTTAATAAGCACGCTAAAATCTAACTTGTATTTCCAGTAACTACATTGGAGATACCGACGGCTCCAAAGAAGAGGGGGCGTGTGTTCACATGTGGACAAGGAGATGTGGGCCAGCTGGGCCTCGGAGAAGACGTTGGTGAGATTACTAAGTGAGATCACAAATCCTGTATTACATTTTGTTTAATTTTCTTGAGTGGTTAACAATGATTTTACCTATTTATATTACAATCTAGGCCAATAAGCAATTTTATTACTGAATTTGCAACCACTTCCTGATTAGCTATCCGGCTGAAACTTTCAGGGTAGCTCACAAAGAAATGACAGCAAAAAAAAGTAATATTTGAAAAGACAATAAAAAAAAAACATAAAAGACATTCTTTAAAAAAAAAATCGTAAAAGTTTCTTCTTCTTTTATTTAATTTTTTAAATTATACTTATTTTAGATACAAGCAGGTGACGGCATTAGGAGACAAAATAGTAGCAGTGAGTGCAGGTGGCATGCACTCTATCGCTCTTGACTTCAGCGGCAAGGTGAATATAAATTAATATCATTATTACTAAGAACTTTTAAAAAAAGACGGGAGTCTGCTTCGCCAAACGAGTGAAGCAGATCAAATAGCGGGTGCGTGAGGAAATAATAATTTGTGGTTGATACACATTTTCACGACAAAAGACTGTTTTGATTTTTATTTTACGTGATAAACTTATGCTGTTAACTAACAGTATAACACAACTAACAAGGCTGACGGTATAGCACGGTGTGTGCGCTGACACTTGTGCGTACGAGCGGATCGGCATATCTTGTGTGCTTCACATTCGATTTGGCGATGTGCAATCTGCATTTTTTATACATTTTTGATTTATACTCTCTTATCTGAGACTCTGCGATATGCCGATGTTTTTGTAGATAATTTTTATACTTGTGCAAAGGCGTCTTTACCTTATGTTGACATGAAAAACAATATTGAAATAAGATGCTTTTTATTGACTAAATTAACAGAAAAAAAACTTTTTTTTTTATTTCGGTACTAACGAAACTATCTAATTAATAGCTTTATGATTAAACAACAAATATATTCTAGAGGGTTCTATATTTTCATTTTTGTTTTGTTATAAAAAAACTCGTGCGTTTTTCGTTCCTATCCGCTTTTCCCTCCCCAAAAGAGCCAGAGGGGGGGGGGGGGGGGTGTAGAGGGCCCTCCCCTCTCTGGCCCTTTTGGTTTTATAATAAAAACATAAAAGCGTTAGTAAATAAGGTGAATTATTGTTAAAATGCTATTAGGAACTACAGGCTACAAAAGTGAATTCTGCTAATATATATTTTTAAATACATCAGGTTTGGACATACGGCTGCAACGATGAGGGTGCTCTTGGCAGGACCACACCCAATGACAAGGACGAGGGGACTCCCAAAAAAGTGTCCCTTCCGGCCAAAGCAGTGGCCATTACAGCGGGAGACTCCCATTCCGCAGCCCTGTTGGAAAATGGAGACGTCTATGCTTGGGGTTCATTTAGGGTAAGTTAAAATCTAATTGGCATCAACATTTATGCATTGTAGTACTCTGACTACTTGGCACGAGGGGGGAGATGTATGTGTTTTTTTTTCTCCTTGCTGCTTGTACATTTAGCCAGTGTCAAGTAAAAGGATATAACAAGTTGTATGTTTGTTTTCAACAAATAATCTAAATGTTGAGACCCAGTCAGTCAGTTAGTCAAAAGTTTAGTCAAGTCACGATTCAGTAAAGTGGTTGAGCTTTACTGAACTTCCTTGGGAAGTTCCGGACAGAACCCAAAATGGCACGTTTTCCATGTTTGTATCATTTGCTCACACTTGTGCATGTTAACGAACACCTACTGGTTAATATTCCAACAATATTACACATTAACACACAAAGAAACAATGTGCCTATATAAAAAATATATGTCTTTTAATTTGGGGTTAATAAAATGTTTTGTATTGTAAGAGAAAAAGAAACAAAGCGAAACAACCGTCTCCACTTCGTTTCCCGCCGAAAGTCCTATTCTATGTAGGTATTTGTTAAAAGGAGTATGCAAATTTCATAGTGGAATATAAAAAACGGTTAAGTAATTATTAAATAAGCTTAGAAGGGATCCGAAGCTACCAAACTATGAAATTCGCGTTAAATAAACTCGCGAGCAAGACCTCAAGCGCCCAATTGTTTTTTTCTAAGTCTGAAAATATGTAACAAACAATAAAACCTATACAACGTACATGACGTCATACTATCAATAGCTTACGCTTACCATGTCACCTTTTTATCCTCCTCGGTCCTGGCGTCCCCTATACGAGACCTTTTGTCTAGTGTCGCCCTCATACGTTTTTCGTGATGTAACATCGTATAATATTAGTACAGGATCTTCAGTATAGATTATGCTTGGTGGAAAAAAGTAAGTGACATCTATACGGAAGGACCTGTACAAATTTTGCAGTTCAGAATTTGTGGTTGAAATTTTCTGCAAAAAATGGCTGACCAATTATTTTATTGAAATTAACGCATTTAAATGTAAAAACAATTGTATTTCTTAATTTATTGAATATGTAAGATAAAATAAAAATATTGAAAAAAAAAAAACAATTCGTACCAGTTTCTCCTAGAGATGAAAATTAAATAAAAACTAGTAACTTAACATATTTTTTAAGTCATTTCGATTCCTTTAAATCTAGCAAACATAAAGTGATCTTGGCTCCGAGGAGGTTAATTACATGATTTTGGTCAAAATCAGTTAAGTATTTTATGAGATATGGTTAAATAAAATTATACGAGATTTTGTTCGTTTCAAAGCAAGCTATGGGAAAAACCATTACAGACAAAACATAATTAAAATGAAGAATTATGATTAAATACGTTGCGTTTCGGAGTTTTTTATAGACATTCACTGCACGAAACATGCCTAGGCTGGAGGGGGCTAACTGGACCACCATAACGTTGCAAATAGTCCACAGATTACCCCTATAGATTCCGCATCATTGAATTATTGTACGGTTTCGAGTTCACTAATTATGGAGGAAAGCACGGGTTGCGGGGAACGCAACGACTGCGCCGTGATTAGCCTATTCAAGGTCGCACTCACAAACTGCAAAGAAGATACGGATCGTACTAGAAATGTACTGACCATAGTGATGGGACTGCAGGGCCGATCAAATTAGTTTTGATTTTGTTTAATCTCAACAAGCAATATTATGCTTTTTGAGATAAACTCGAGAAACCAATCAAACTTAATAAAAGTTGGATTTCTTTAAATAGATTAACGATACTTAGAAGCCTAGAGCATTGTACATAAAAAATATAGTCATATCAGTTTTTGGTTTACATGCAGATAAAAAATATTCTTCCCCACTTTTACTAGCTTTGAGTTTTGAATGATCGCCTAAAATGGGTAGGTACTATCTTTACATCTATATCACCCTACATCAAGCTACTGTTGGGCTTCCTCATGTGCACGCCTCTATTTCCACTCCTGCGCCAAGCGGATGTGGAAGTGGCGGAATGGTGGCCAAGAGAAGGACTTAGTTTAAGAGTCAGACCACCTGCATGATGGTCGGACGACGTCATCAAAGTGGCAGAATGGCAGTGAGTAGGTACTAAGAAAACAAAATGTATTAATAAGGATATTATTTAATGTATTTATCTAAGAGAAAAAAGGCACCTCGCCAAAATCTAAATAACTGTATGTCTTCTCTACTTTGCTCAATTTTCATTTCTTCGCAAACAATACAGCAATAAATAGGATTGTTTGCCTATGCTGTCTTGAATTTCAAAGCTTCAAAAGCTTCTTTCGTAAAACCTGTAAAGTAAAATTGTATTTAAATTCTATCTTCGTTTACATCTAAAAGCAATGAAGTACCTATTAACCACACTTCAAGCTTTAACCGTATTCCGTGATAGTTTGTTATTCGTATAAAAACAAAATAACTTTTGTGATACGGTATTCTAAATAAATATTGATATATAGGTTGAAATATCAATATGTACCAACACGAGAATATTTTATGATATCCCAACACTAGCTTACACGTGTTCTTGTTAGACAGGGATAACTGTTGTACTTAGCATAATGAGTGAATGAGACTTTTCAAAAAGACATCAACGCGTGCTTATTTTTCCATGACGCTCATTACCTGTGGAACCAGTATAAACTGAAATCAGCTTAGCTCGTAATATATCAGAAAAAAATACAAACTTACTTACCGGTGAAACGTTATGCCAACTTTTTGATAATTTGACGTTTTGGCTGACTTTCCACACCATTTTACTGCACAGCAAGCCATTAAAATTTTTGTTTTCCGATTAAATTCGTAATAAACTAGCACTCTATCACAAAATCGAGTGTTTGGTCGAGACTGAAGTCGTGTCTCAAAGCAAGTTTGGTTATACTAGCTAAAGCAAGTATGTGTTGTGTGCGTCTGATGCCTTGTAATCGGTATCTATAGGGGGTAATCTGTGAAATAGTCCTACCTGCCCCCCATACGGTTTGGCATACATTCCGTCGAACATTATATATATATATCAATACCCTATATTTCATCACAGATACAGAATGAATTTTTCAAGTGGGTGTGGTTGGCTAAATCAGAAACTATGAGGAATAGCGAAAAGTACTCAAAGGAGTCTCGGGCCCGATTTTGATGAAAACTAAAACTGCATCTTTGGATTTTTGAAAATTCAATATTCCTAGGCAGGAATCGAACACGTTGATTTTGGAAAGAAAACACATCCTGTATTATTACACCATCGATAGTGTCACTAATAAGGATTGAATTCTGGGAAGAAATTACATATGGCAAACTTAAGGAAAGAGCTAATTTTTAACGAAAATAGTTAAACCATAACTGATTAATTGTTCAAAATGATGACCGTTGTTTTCAATACATAGCTGGATTCGACGTCTCAAGGATTGTACTGCATTCAGTATTAAAATATTATTGATTCAGCTTAGAATATTTTCCAAAGTTTGTTTCAAGTCATCAATTGCATTATACGTGTCTTTGTAGATTTCGTTTTTTACATACCCCCAGAGAAAATAATCTAAGGGGGTAAGATCCGGTGACCTCGCTGGCCACGGCACAGGACCATAAATTGCAATAAAATGTCCACCAAACTGCTGAATCAACATCTCTTTTACTATACGAAACAGTATGCAAACAGTTAGTAATAATCAACGAAACGTGGAACAAAATCTAAATTATTGGCGCCAATTTACTCTTCGTTCTAATTTCAATTGTTTAAATTTTTTCTTTTACTGTGGCCTTTAACCACGAAGACATAATAAAAATTTGAAATTAGAACATAATGTTGTGAAGATGACCGCGCTGCGGGTCTGTGTTGAGAAAAATATTGAGCATCATTTCGGACAAGGAACAGGTAATGCAGGTATGACTATGAATTAAAACAGTAAGTACTTTAAAATATCAATCAGTTTATTTAAATACAACATTTTCCTTAAGTTTGCCGTAATTTCTTCCCAGAATTCAATCCATAATAGCGACACTATCGAATGGTGCAATAACACAGTGTTTTTTTTTTCTAAAATCAACGTGTTCGATTCCTGCCTAAGAATATTGTTTTTTCAAAAATCCAAAGGTGCAGTTTTAGTTTTTATCAAAATTGGGCCCGAGACTCCTTTGAGTACTTTTCGCTATTCCTCATAGTTTCTGATTTAGCCATACACGCCCACTTGAAAAATTCATTCTGTATAATTTCATTTATTATTGTGTAATATTATTATAGTATTGTGTAACTTATAATTTTTTGTTTTAATTGTTTACACCGCCATCCTCTCTCAGTCCACTATTTCAATCCATTCATATGTTGACTGGAAGAGATCGCTTTTAGCGATAAGTCCACCCGTTTCAGTTATAAGATAACCTAAAAACCTGTTTATTCCTATAAACTGTATATTTTGGTGTACAATAAAGTATTATCTATCTGTCTCCATAGTGCAATCTGTAGAATACCGTTGTATTCCAGGACTCGCACGGCAGCATGGGGCTGGTGGTGCGCGGGCGCGAAGGCAAGCCGTGCCTCGAGCCCGTGCACGTGGACATCGGCGAGAAGGCCGCCGGCATCGCCTCGGGCAGCGACCACCTCGTCATACTGTCCGTGAGTAGCAACACGATGTGGTGCGCGGGCACGAGGGCAAGCCGTGGCTCGAGCCCGTGCAGGTGGACGTCGGCGAGAAGGATGCCGCCATCGCCATAATTATGTGATTGTTGTGTTGTTTCCTGTGACTACCTTCCGGCTCTCTTCTTCCTTTCTTCTCTTACCACATAAAACCAGAGAACTCATCAAGAAAACCCAAATGAGCCCAAACTCAAAGGGGTTTCAACATTTTGTTGTTGTGTTCCTGTTACTACCGGCTCCGTCATCAGACCAGATCAATAGTACCATAATGTTGTATTGTCATTAGGTGCAAAACTTCAGCTTCATTGGACGTCGTTAAATGGTTCAAAATTTACTTACAAATTTGACTTACTTTGTCCCAAGCATAATACACCAGTGAATTACATAAAAGTTTGTAAAAACCTCCTCCTTTTAGAAATTAGGTGCAACCTCAGACTAAATATTACTACTAGTGATGCAACGAATAGTACTTTTACGAATACGAATACGGATATCAAACCTACTATTCGGGAATACGAATACGAATATCTCGCCATGGTAATAAAAGACTAATTTATTTGATAAATTTCTATTCTTCTAATAATTAAAATTTACAACAGGCAAATTTTTATTTAAAAAACATAAAATTTGTAGATTTTCTGGTTTAAGGCGATTTCTTTTTTCAGTCTGAATGTTCCCAGCCGTTGAAAAAAGTCTTTCTGAGGCGACTGTACATGGCTTCAGTGAAAAATATTTTTGGGCAAGTTTTTTCAGACTTGGAAAATGGACATCTTCTCGCCAAAAGGCCAGTGGATCAGCAGTCGGCGATAAATTTGGGAGCTTTAGATAAGCATCTATTTCGTTTTTAGTTTGCGAATCCCCTGTAAAAAGACATTTTGAAATTAAATTTAACTTTTAGTATACTATGTAGATGACAAAGAGTACCTATTACCTATTAATAACTTTTCTAACTTTTTTCATACTCACCAGAAAATATTGAAATTGGCTCTTCCATTTCAGCCTATTTTTACACGCGCGTTTTTCAAGTCTGCCAGTAATTAGAGTTGCGTTTGTACGTAAAATATTAGTTTTTAAATATTCGTATTAGTATTCGCCGAATACGAATATTCGGTAAATGTCTACTATTCGGCGAATACGTATATTCGTATTCGTTGCATCACTAATTACTACTTTAGTACCTCAGACTAAATATTACTACTTTAGTAACCTCAGACTAAATATTACTATTTTAGTACCTTCAGACTAAATATTACTACTTTAGTAACCTCAGACTAAATATTACTATTTTAGTAACCTCAGACTAAATATTGCTACTTTAGTAACCACAGACTAAATATTATTACTTTAGTTACCTCAGACTATTAGGGTGCATCATACTGGCAAGTGTTAGCAGTGTCAATTAATTTTATCTCATTAACGCAAACTACAGTCTGCGTGTGTCTCTATCTTTCTTGTTGCTGCACATGAAGGACGACGGTGGGAAAACAGCTGTGTGGGTGTGTGTGCCTGTAGTTGTATCTAGTCCAGTTTCTGTTTACGTTATATTAAAGCGTGCCGTTTCTGATCGCAGATCTCCGGAGCGGTGTACACGATGGGGTGCGGCGAGCAGGGACAACTCGGGCGCCTGTCGCAGCGCTCCGCCTCCCGGGATGCACGGCAAGGGTTCAGTGAGTACTACTGTACCGTCACTAGCGCTGTATCAACATAACTCTCTAAGAACTTGTTCTCACTTGCCTTTAATGGCTGCCTATCACAGTACACAGTTTACAGCTATTAATGTGTTTTGGACTCAATAAACCATAAAGTTTTTTCTTATTTTAAGTAGTGTCTAACAATTTTCTAAAGATAAAAATTGTATCGAGGACGGGACTCGGAACGCGCCTCAATCCGTTCCTCTGCAATTCGGCTACCACGACAACTGCATCATCATCCAAATTTTCCCCTCAGTTTCTAAATCCGTCTTACGTGGACGGTAACGCCATCTATTGATAGTATTCTGAACTGACCAACCGATCACAACTCTTATTGCAATTAACTTTCGTGTCTTATAGATAACTATTCAAATCTAATGTGATCATACTGTTTGATTTAGAAAATTATTAATGAACTAGCTAAGCAGGCGTTAATGCTTAAATTATAAAAACATTTGAAGTCCTCTAAACAATATTTTTTATAGTCTTCATTGTATACGCTTTTTTATTACATAGTGCTTTAGTCTAGATGTAACGCGATGTCTCCGCAGGCGCCCTGCTGGTGCCCTCCAAGGTGACGCTGAAGGCGGGCGCGTCGCGCGTGTGGGCGGGCTACTACGCCACCTTCGTGCTCGACGCCAACCAGCAGAAGGTGTTCGCCTTTGGACTCAACAATTACGGACAGCTCGGTCAGTGATTATAACAATATTATAAGATTTGCCTAAAATAAATAAATTATGATAAAAAACGACAGTAGTCGCATATACATATAAGATGTGTAATCTGACATCTCACCTTGGTAATACAACATTATCATACAGAGTGATGGTAGCCTAATGGTACTATAGTGCAACTTAGAACCCAACGATACCGGGTTCGATCCTAGGATCCGCACCAATGACTTTTCTGAGTTATGTGCGGTTTTTCATCGTTCCGTGCTTCGGAGGGCACGTTAAGCTGTCGGTCCCGGCTGTTATTGATTTATAACAGTACTCTGACACCAGAGGCCAACACTGACT
Source organism: Alsophila aescularia (assembly GCA_946251855.1). Taxonomy (NCBI): domain Eukaryota; kingdom Metazoa; phylum Arthropoda; class Insecta; order Lepidoptera; family Geometridae; genus Alsophila; species Alsophila aescularia. The sequence continues at coordinate 55,787,338 of OX276373.1, forward strand.
CAAGCGACAAACAAACAACGACAATAAATTTCTAGTCGGAAATGTTTCATGAGTCCAAGTAGTAAATCGCTTAGTTAATTAAATGGTACTTAAATGCGCTAAAAACTTTATTTTCTTTACCTCAACGTTTCGATTGAGGTAAAGCCTCGATCAATACAACTTGATCGAAACATGGAGATAAATAAAATAACGTTTTAGCGCGATTAAGTCCCGTTAACAACACTGCCCTGCACTGTTTAAATAAACTAAGTATGTGTTCGAATCGCGAAAGTTTAAAAGGTGAAATAGTAAATCGATCGCTTCGCTCACGCAAATGTTACATTTGTTCATTCGTGGGCATATATCGTTTCGTATATTGCAGGTATAACTGGCGAGAGGCGCAAAACAGCCCTGTACGCGCCGATGGAGTGCGACGCGTTCCGGAGCGCCACCGCGTGGGGCGCCGTCACCGCCGGCCAGCACCACAGCCTAGCGCTTGACGAGCAAGGGCAAGTGTACGCCGTGGGGCGTCGCGAGTACGGCAGGTACGTTCCGGAGCGCCACCGCGTGGGGCGTTGTCACCGCCGGCCAGCACCACAGCTTGGCGCTCGACGAGCAAGGACAAGTGCACTCCGTGGGGCGCCGCGAGTACGGCAGGTACGTTCCGGAGCGCCATGACGTGGGGCGCCGTCACCACTGACCAGTACCACAGCCTGGCACTCGACGAGGAAGAAGGACAAGTGCACGCCGTGGAGCGCCGCGAGTACGGCAGGTACATTCAGGCGCGCCCACGCGTGGGACGCCGTCTCCGCCGGCCAGCACCACAGCCACATGATAGAATTCGAAACGTGGAAATCCGTAGAATAACCAAGGTTGCCCACATAGCTCTCAGAGTTTGCAAGTGGAGTGAAGTGAAATGGACCGACGACATTGTAGCCATCGCAGGGAGTCGGTGGATGGGGGTGGCACAAGATCGCTCGTCATGGCGCTCCCTGGGGGAGGCCTATGTTCAGCAGTGGACTTCTAATGACTGACATGATGATGATGATATAGAACCTCATCATTTATTGGTAACTTAAAACTAGTGTCTTTTTATTTCAGACTAGGGCTGGGAGAGGGCGCGGGCGACGCCGAAGGCCTGGAACCCGTCCCCAAGCTGCAGGGCAAGAAGTGCGTCAGCATCGCCGCTGGGACTAGCAACTCCTTTGCCATAACCGACACAGGTAACACTAACGAACTGCTAACGTGGGGAGAATAACAACTGAGGGGAACACATGACAAAGGTAACACTAACGTTTATGGGGAACACATTACACAGGTAACCTAACGTACTGTGGGGAACACCGACACCGGTAATACTAACGTACTGCGGGGAAGCCACGTAACAGGTAACATTAACGTACTGCGCTGCTTGAGTAAGCAATACATCGATTGCTCTCTAAGTCAAAAATATGTTATTATTATAAAACAGTGAGTTTTTTTTTGTGAATTATACACCAATATACTCGATAAGTGACATATTATAAGTACGAGTGTTATCTCAGTGGAAATCAGTGCCGACGTTAAATAATTCAACAAATTCATAAAGTGGCAACAACAACAGGAATTTACGATAAAACACGACAGTAAGTTTGACAGACTGTCCAGATATGGATTCAATACTGTTCATCAAGGCACAAGTAAGTAACTTGACATAAATTAAGTGGAAATCAAGTTACAATTGCTGAAAAAAATAAATAAAACTGATACTGAAAACTGTTATTTTTATGAAAATTGTGTGATTAATACAAGCTGCTGCCATCTATTGTAGATCGACCGTACTTCTCAGTTTCATTACCTACAACTGTGATCTACTTGCGTGGATCGAGAAATAATTGTTCCACACTCAATAACACGCGCATAACAATCTACAACTCTTGATCATTTGTATCATAGAGGGAGCCTTTTTAAAAAAGTCTGCAATAGACAAAGCATGGCGAAAAGCAATGTTACTTTTAGAAAACCCTTGAGCAGAAGAAAAACTGACCTAGATATATCGGATTTAGTTATGGATGACATGTTACATAGTTCTACTTTTTCTGATGGATTTAATTTATCAACAAAAAGCGTTCTATTGTCTTCGGAGGGAGATTTATTAGAAGTTTGTGAGTTGAAACAGGAAAATCAATGCTTGCAGAATGAGTTAGCCAGTGCACACGAAGAAATATTGAACCTCAATCTGAATGCAGCACGCTGAGAAAGGATTTGCAAGATAAAAACAATCAAATTCAGTTCCTGAAAAATATTTCTACCACCTCAATGCCAACCACTCCAACTAATGCGATTTTCCGTAATAATGTAACGCCTAATCTGAAAAAGTAACTAATATGCGGATGCGGGTTCATCGTCTATCCCCATTAACAACCCTAGATATGTATATTTAAATGAGACACCGAAGAGCAGTACTCAAAGATCACAGGCTCAAATAGTTGATACTCCCTCGAGATATCTCGCACACAATGAGCTTGCTAGTGTCTGCAGGTGCGAGCCAAATCAAAGGAAATGAGCCACTCTGACTACAACAACTATCTACACAGGCACTAGGCCGACAACAAGTTCTTGCACGATAGATGGCACCACGTGTATTAAAATAAAGAAGATTGTTGTCATAGGTGACGAGCAAGCTCAAAGTTTGGCTCCGCAGTCGTCTGATGACTTGCAATCCGAATGCGAGTGTATGTTCAATGTCTGCGGATCTGTGAATTCGTCGGCAACGTCCAGCCAAATGCTAAAATGTTGTGAAAAAATATCTCTTTCATTGAACGACAGGGACATTGTGATTTTATTGCTCGGCGCTAATGATAAAAATCCATTTAGCTTTTTAACTAACTTGAGTAATATGTTATACCAACTACGTAGTCATGATGTGTTTGTCGTTAATGTTCAATACAACCCGTACCTAAATGAGCGTTTGCTAAATGATAAAATTAAGCTGTTGATTGACAATAATGATAATTTTAGATTTATTGATATGACTTCCAGAAAATCCTACCCTAACGATACACAAAACTTTGTAAGAAAATTGAGTTTCAAATTGCATGTTGAAACTATCTTCCTATTCAATAACAAACAGGTAGGTATAAGGAAACCTATGAGTGTTCCAATCAAGGGTGTTTCAGCTTTTCTGACAAATGCTACTGTAAACCAGCTCAACAGCGTAAACAACGCAATAAAGGGTAACCATCCCTTATTATTTCAGTGTAAACCAATCTCAGTCTAGTTTGGGAATCTAGAATCTAGATCTAGAAAGTTTTTTATAAGAAATCTAATTTAAATAAAACAGAGACATATACCGAAACTCGAAAAAAGGAACCATACCTTTTTATTTCGAAAACTTAAGACCATGTACCAATGACCAGTTTTTAGATTCAAAGTTACCAGCACAAACGAAAACATTTTTTCGTTCCTAAAACTGTAGCAAACCTAACTATATTCCACCAGAACATTGCAGGTGCTATAAATAAAGCCGAAGAATTAGTATTTGCAATATTTGAGTTGTTGCAAAAGGTTTCGGTGATAGACGTGTTATGTCTGACTGAGACTTTCATCAAAAAATACATCTAATTGCCGTGATTCCAACAGAGGAGGGTCATGTATCATGGTAAGAAATAGTTTAAAATATAAAATATTATACAATATTAATGATCTGACATGTAAATATAATTTTGAGTGCTGTGGTTTTGAATTGTCTAATATAGTTATTATTTGCTTATATAGAACGCCAAATAGCAACCCTAAAGTATTTCTTGAAAAACTGGAACAATTATTATAACAAAAAAACACAAAAATATTGTTCTTTGCGGTGATTGGAATCCAGACATCCTGAAACCAAACAAGAGTTGCGAAGAATTAAAGATTCTGCTAAAAAACTTTAATATTGAATTGCATATAAAAACACCAACGAGAAAATTAGCATGTCTTGATCAATTTACAAGCAACATTAAACAAGTTCTCCCGGAGGTGCATCATCTCGCTCTGTCTGACCATGAAACTGGACAAACGCTTTCACTGAAGGCAAATAAATCATCTGAAATAGTCAGTTGGACTGAATGTGTCAGAGATTACAGTAGAGAAAACATGGATAAGTTCTGTCGCTGTATGTTATCTCTTACTTTGTCAAATATATACGAAAAAAACAATTGCAAGAAGCATTTAGAGAATTTCATGATTTGTTCAAACTATTCTTTGATCTTTGTTTTCCGATATTCGGTAAGAAAAGGTCAACCAAGATTGGAAATCATAAATGGCTTACAAAAGGTATAAAAAAAACTTGTATTAAGAAGAGATATCTTTACCTTATGCAACAACACAAGAAGACAAATAAAATAATGAATAATGCATACTACAAATCATACAGTTACATATTAAACAAGTGCATATATAAATCTAGACAGATACAGATTAAGAAATATATTCAAAATAATAAAAATAAATGTAAAGCCACACGGGCAGTGATTAATAAAAATATTGGTGACCAAAATACAAAAATTCTAATTGAGAAAATAAATAATAAGAGTAACAAGATAGTTGAAAACCCTAAAGAAATAAGTAACATATTTAATGATTTTTATATACAATTGACAAATAGCAATAATTTTAGTTATAAATATGATGAAATAATTAAAACTATGAATGCTAATAATGCATTTACAATATTTCTTAAGCCTACTGACTGTATGGAAATATCTAGAATAATCAGAAGCCTCAGTAACACTAATTCAGTTGATATAGATGACATAACAACAGAAGCCGTTAAATTATGCGAACCATATATATGTGAACCGTTATGCCACTTAGTAAATATGTCTTTTGAAGAAGGGACATTCCCAAACATATTAAAGAAGTCGGTTGTCAAGCCTCTATTCAAAAAAGGAAAAACGTGTGATGTGAACAATTACAGACCAGTAACATTGATACCGATTATGTCCAAAATCTTTGAGAAAATTATGTTGAGGAGACTACAAGAATTTGCGACTTGCCATCGGATACTTAAAGATGAACAATTCGGGTTTTGTAAAAACAGCACCACCTCATTGGCATGTTTTAACCTGATTAAAATTATCACTGAAGCCATAAACAACGGTTTACCAGTTGCTGCTATATTCCTCAATATGAATAAAGCTTTCTATTTCGTGGACCACAAATTACTTTTATACAAGTTAGAAACGTATGGAATACGAGGAAAAGCTAACGACTGGTTAAAAAGTTACCTGATTGGTAGACAGCAACGTGTAGAAATATCTAAAATTCAAGAAGATAAAAAGAGTTTTTATAGGAGTGAGTTTCAGCAAAATAATTTTGGGGTACCGCAGGGCAGTGTTTTGACACCATTTTTATTCCTAATTTACATAAATGACCTACCTAACATCACTTGCCATGAAACCATTTTGTTTGCAGACGACACAACATTGGTTGTAAAATGTAAAAACAAATCCACATACGAAAAGGAGATCAATGATGCAGTAAACAATATCAGACATTGGCTTTATGCTAATAATCTCCAGATTAACGTAGATAAAACTAAAATGATACAATTTCAGACGTATAAACGGATACCAATAATGTTAAATGTACAGTATCAAAATAACATCATTGAGGAAGTATCAAATACTAAATTCCTTGGTATAATACTAGATCAGAATTGTAACTGGAAAGCTCATGTAGATTATGTTTGTGACAAAATTGACAGAATCATTTATGCCATTAAAAAGTTAAGAGTTACGGTATCAACAGAAGCCGCTCTTAGCGCATATCATGGCTATGTGTCGTCCGTTCTATCTTATGGTCTTTTATTGTGGGGCAATTCAGTAGATAACGACAAAGCGTTTAGAGCTCAGAAAAAATGTGTGCGTGCAGTTTGTGGGGCCTGGTTCATGGACAGCTGTAAACCATTATTCAAAAAGTGTAACATTTTTCCGTTAGCTTGTATGTACATAAAAGAATTATGTCTCTTTGTGCAACAACACGCAGAGTACTTCACTAAACATACAGAAGTAATTAAACGAAATGTCATCCCTAGGAACAAATTTAAACTTTTTGTACCGCAATGCAAACTAGTACTGTATAAAAGAAATGTTTTTATAAATGCTATTAATGTATACAATAAATTGCCCAATGATTTCAAAGATTTACCTTTTCCTACATTCAAAAGGAAATTGACTCAGTGGTTAACTGCAAAATGTTTTTATGAAGTCAAAGAATATATGATTTTTTGAACAAAGTAATAATTTTAAATTGTTAATTAATGTTAAATTTAATTTAATTTAATGCATGAATTTTACTTGACATTATTGAGATTTCATTTGACATATTTATTTTTTTGCACTTTTAAACTGACATTACATACTTTTTTTACATTAATTAGTGTTATTAATTAATTTTGTGTAACGTTCAATTATTTAATCATTCATTATTTTGTAACTAGACTATTTTATATTATTATTTTAATTCATATTTGCACACCATTTGTTATGGTAGAATGTACCAGGTTCTATTCTTATTCTTTACCATCATACTTTGTAATACCTACATTCTAGCAAATAAATAATTTGAATTTGTGGGGAACGCACACCACAGGTAACACTAACATACTGGAGAGGGGGGGGCACTATTTTGCTATGGGAAACACACGACACAGGTAACACTAACGTACTGTGGGGAACACACGACACGGGTAACATTAACGTACATTGGAATGCACGACACAGGTAACACCAACGTACTGAGGAACTCACGACACAGGTAACACTAGCGAACTGTGGGAAAAACACGTCACCTGTAATACTAACGTGAACTTGAACATAACTAGCAGGACCGTTAATGACTATGTAGTTATGACACGAAACCCCCGCGACCACAGCTGCCATGGCGACAGTATGCCGTCACTTTTGCCCAAAGATGTACAAAATCGCTAGCCAATGAACAAAACAACAGCGAATCCAAAATATTTAGCAAGCCCTGACGTCACGCGCACTGCGCTGTGTTTTGAGTCAAGTGGCGAAAAGAACTTTAAAAAAAAGTTAATAGTTATTAATGAATCAAGCTAAACATCCTTCATCTATATATAATCTATTAATGCACTTAAAGGTTTTTTTTAATAATCGACTTCTTTAAAGGTTCTATGTTCCACTATATGTTATTTTTTATGTATGTTCACCGACTTTTCCGTCAATTGCGGACCGTATTTTTTTTTCTATTTGTTTCCATATAGATTGTATCAAAATTGGAACAGTAGTATCTGTTTAGTCAAAGATAATCGAAAGGAAAGAAAAGCTAACGTCATACATGAGTACAAAGCTCACGTAAAACTTATTATCGTCGCCGGTACCTAGTAGTTTGCCTTAATATATTAGATGGCGTTACTATACTAGCTGAAGTGTGATACACCTAGTGCCATCTATCGAACAATTGGAAACTAAAATATGGTTGTAAGTGTGTGTAAAGGTATTTATAGCGTGACATAGTTTTTATCCAATGATGCCACGGCTCAGTGATTAGGACATCTACCCTAGGTTCGATTGTGTTAACACTTTTTGGGTTTTTTAGAATATTCTAGATAACTAGAATTTGCCTAAGTAAAATTGATAAATTAAAGCGAAGGGTAAAGAGAATACACAAAAACGAGGCGTTTTTCGTGCCATTTCCTGGCGAAAGTATAGTATGTGGAGCTTTGAAATTAAGATATCGTATTACACATATCTTGAAGTTATGTCTGTAGGTTTCAGATACTTGCTATTAGTTATAGTTAACAGTCAGAAATATTTTGAAGTACCAAGATCTTAAAATCTTAGTCATTTTTTATCGGTGTGTCAAATTCGTTAAGTACTAAACTCGGCCTAGTTATTCTTATAGTACGTAAACTCGGCCTAGTTATTCTTATAGTTCGTAAGTTTTGTCTGTAGGTCCTATTTTTTCAAATATATAATTAAACATAAGGATTTTAACGTAAAAACTATTTGCGCCTACTAAAACGCATCTTTTCACGAACGTATTTTGCTCGTAAAATATGATCAGGAATTAGTATGCGCATGAGATAGCGACGTTGCATGCCCGCGGCTTGGCGCGTGGACCGCGCCTCGACCTGTGCGCGAGGTTGCCAGACTTCTCGGCACTTCTGCCGGCTGAGCTACCTCTTACGAAGTAACTATTAGTTAATCTGTGCTACATATACGTAATTTTATTTTAGTTGTCTATTCTGTATGTTCTTAGCAGCGCGCGCGTGCAGTCTATTATTTATTCTGTGGTGCGGTGCACTAAATAATAGACTAGCTGTGCCCGCGGCTTCGCACGCGTGGTGATTTCTTCAGGTTAAAATAACTCTCTATTCCAAGGCTTAACTTTTCTTGAAACTGGTTTCGAATGAGTCCGAAGGGAAAATACCATATAGCAACATTTGATCAAAATTTCTTCAGCCGTCAGAAATATTTTTATCTATTGCTCGGCTTCTACTCATTGGATTGAGATACCAATTATACCAGATTTAATTAAATCCTAAGCTATCTAACAGTAGAAACTGCATCACAATCTGTCCAGTAGTTTTTACGTGATATAAGAACAAACAAAAGACAAGATATGAAAAAAACTTACTCAATTGCTTATTTTAAGTACCCTAGATCATTTACCTAAATTTTAATAATTATCTTCTTTGTACAGACTTTTTCGTACTTGTTGCTTTGTTATACGAGTAAGTATACTTAGATATTAATTACTTCAAATTAACAATACTTTGGACCCCTATCCCGCAGGAACCGTCTACTCTATATTCGATACTGGAGCCAAAACTGTGTTTAAAAGCTTTTATTTAACTTGCAATGTTTGTATGTATGTGTGTATGTTTGTCTAGGTCAAATCTTGCAAGCTGAATTAGAACCACTTCCTCTTATCCTACGGAGTAGAACATGTTGGTTCATTTCCAAGGATTAGCTCCAGACAAAGTGATGATGATGATGATGAAATGTATCATCACTCACGCGATTCGGATTTTGATGAAATTTGGCGGGTGGAATGGATATTTAAAAACTTTGTAATGGAGATAGGTTATACCGTGGAATAACACGTAGGATACTTTTTATCTTCATCATCATCATCAACACATCATCATCATCACTCAAGCGGGTGGAACGGTATTTCTGAAATTTGGAATGGAGATATAATCCGTTCTATCCGCGTGAGTTAAGATGATGATGATGAAAGTATCCTATGCGTTATTCCATGGTAGAAGCTATCTCCATTCCAAAGTTCATCAAAATTTGTCCCATCCACGTGAGTGATGATGATGATGATGAAAGTATCCTGTGTTATTCCAGGGTATTGGCTATCTCCATTCCAAAGTTCATCAAAATTTGTCCCATCCACGTGAGTGATGATGATGATGATGAAAGTATCCTGTGTTATTCCAGGGTATTGGCTATCTCCATTCCAAAGTTCATCAAAATTTGTCCCATCCACGTGAGTGATGATGATGATGATGAAAGTATCCTGTGTTATTCCAGGGTATTGGCTATCTCCATTCCAAAGTTCATCAAAATTTGTCCCATCCACGTGAGTGATGATGATGATGATGAAAGTATCCTGTGTTATTCCAGGGTATTGGCTATCTCCATACCAAAGTTCATCAAAATTTGTCCCATCCACGTGAGTGATGATGATGATGAAAGTATCCTGTGTTATTCCAGGGTATTGGCTATCTCCATTCCAAAGTTCATCAAAATTTGTCCCATCCGCGTGAGTGAAGATGATGATGATGAAAGTATCCTATGCGTTATTCCATGGTAGAAGCTATCTCCATTCCAAAGTTCATCAAAATTTGTCCCATCCACGTGAGTGATGATGATGATGATGAAAGTATCCTGTGTTATTCCAGGGTATTGGCTATCTCCATTCCAAAGTTCATCAAAATTTGTCCCATCCACGTGAGTGATGATGATGATGAAAGTATCCTGTGTTATTCCAGGGTATTGGCTATCTCCATACCAAAGTTCATCAAAATTTGTCCCATCCACGTGAGTGATGATGATGATGAAAGTATCCTGTGTTATTCCAGGGTATTGGCTATCTCCATTCCAAAGTTCATCAAAATTTGTCCCATCCACGTGAGTGATGATGATGATGAAAGTATCCTGTGTTATTCCAGGGTATTGGCTATCTCCATACCAAAGTTCATCAAAATTTGTCCCATCCACGTGAGTGATGATGATGATGAAAGTATCCTGTGTTATTCCAGGGTATTGGCTATCTCCATACCAAAGTTCATCAAAATTTGTCCCATCCACGTGAGTGATGATGATGATGATGAAAGTATCCTGTGTTATTCCAGGGTATTGGCTATCTCCATACCAAAGTTCATCAAAATTTGTCCCATCCACGTGAGTGATGATGATGATGAAAGTATCCTGTGTTATTCCAGGGTATTGGCTATCTCCATACCAAAGTTCATCAAAATTTGTCCCATCCACGTGAGTGATGATGATGATGATGAAAGTATCCTGTGTTATTCCAGGGTATTGGCTATCTCCATACCAAAGTTCATCAAAATTTGTCCCATCCACGTGAGTGATGATGATGATGAAAGTATCCTGTGTTATTCCAGGGTATTGGCTATCTCCATACCAAAGTTCATCAAAATTTGTCCCATCCACGTGAGTGATGATGATGATGAAAGTATCCTGTGTTATTCCAGGGTATTGGCTATCTCCATACCAAAGTTCATCAAAATTTGTCCCATCCACGTGAGTGATGATGATGATGAAAGTATCCTGTGTTATTCCAGGGTATTGGCTATCTCCATACCAAAGTTCATCAAAATTTGTCCCATCCACGTGAGTGATGATGATGATGAAAGTATCCTGTGTTATTCCAGGGTATTGGCTATCTCCATTCCAAAGTTCATCAAAATTTGTCCCATCCACGTGAGTGATGATGATGATGAAAGTATCCTGTGTTATTCCAGGGTATTGGCTATCTCCATACCAAAGTTCATCAAAATTTGTCCCATCCACGTGAGTGATGATGATGATGATGAAAGTATCCTGTGTTATTCCAGGGTATTGGCTATCTCCATACCAAAGTTCATCAAAATTTGTCCCATCCACGTGAGTGATGATGATGATGAAAGTATCCTGTGTTATTCCAGGGTATTGGCTATCTCCATACCAAAGTTCATCAAAATTTATCCCATCCACGTGAGTGATGATGATGATGAAAGTATCCTGTGTTATTCCAGGGTATTGGCTATCTCCATACCAAAGTTCATCAAAATTTTGTCCCATCCACGTGAGTGATGATGATGATGAAAGTATCCTGTGTTATTCCAGGGTATTGGCTATCTCCATACCAAAGTCATCAAAATTTGTCCCATCCACGTGAGTGATGATGATGATGAAAGTATCCTGTGTTATTCCAGGGTATTGGCTATCTCCATACCAAAGTTCATCAAAATTTGTCCCATCCACGTGAGTGATGATGATGATGAAAGTATCCTGTGTTATTCCAGGGTATTGGCTATCTCCATACCAAAGTTCATCAAAATTTGTCCCATCCACGTGAGTGATGATGATGATGAAAGTATCCTGTGTTATTCCAGGGTATTGGCTATCTCCATACCAAAGTTCATCAAAATTTGTCCCATCCACGTGAGTGATGATGATGATGAAAGTATCCTGTGTTATTCCAGGGTATTGGCTATCTCCATACCAAAGTTCATCAAAATTTGTCCCATCCACGTGAGTGATGATGATGATGAAAGTATCCTGTGTTATTCCAGGGTATTGGCTATCTCCATACCAAAGTTCATCAAAATTTGTCCCATCCACGTGAGTGATGATGATGATGAAAGTATCCTGTGTTATTCCAGGGTATTGGCTATCTCCATACCAAAGTTCATCAAAATTTGTCCCATCCACGTGAGTGATGATGATGATGATGAAAGTATCCTGTGTTATTTCCAGGGTATTGGCTATCTCCATACCAAAGTTCATCAAAATTTGTCCCATCCACGTGAGTGATGATGATGATGAAAGTATCCTGTGTTATTCCAGGGTATTGGCTATCTCCATACCAAAGTTCATCAAAATTTGTCCCATCCACGTGAGTGATGATGATGATGATGAAAGTATCCTGTGTTATTCCAGGGTATTGGCTATCTCCATACCAAAGTTCATCAAATTTGTCCCATCCACGTGAGTGATGATGATGATGAAAGTATCCTGTGTTATTCCAGGGTATTGGCTATCTCCATACCAAAGTTCATCAAAATTTGTCCCATCCACGTGAGTGATGATGATGATGATGAAAGTATCCTGTGTTATTCCAGGGTATTGGCTATCTCCATACCAAAGTTCATCAAAATTTGTCCCATCCACGTGAGTGATGATGATGATGAAAGTATCCTGTGTTATTCCAGGGTATTGGCTATCTCCATACCAAAGTTCATCAAAATTTGTCCCATCCACGTGAGTGATGATGATGATGAAAGTATCCTGTGTTATTCCAGGGTATTGGCTATCTCCATACCAAAGTTCATCAAAATTTGTCCCATCCACGTGAGTGATGATGATGATGAAAGTATCCTGTGTTATTCCAGGGTATTGGCTATCTCCATACCAAAGTTCATCAAAATTTGTCCCATCCACGTGAGTGATGATGATGATGAAAGTATCCTGTGTTATTCCAGGGTATTGGCTATCTCCATACCAAAGTTCATCAAAATTTGTCCCATCCACGTGAGTGATGATGATGATGAAAGTATCCTGTGTTATTCCAGGGTATTGGCTATCTCCATACCAAAGTTCATCAAAATTTGTCCCATCCACGTGAGTGATGATGATGATGATGAAAGTATCCTGTGTTATTCCAGGGTATTGGCTATCTCCATACCAAAGTTCATCAAAATTTGTCCCATCCACGTGAGTGATGATGATGATGAAAGTATCCTGTGTTATTCCAGGGTATTGGCTATCTCCATACCAAAGTTCATCAAAATTTGTCCCATCCACGTGAGTGATGATGATGATGAAAGTATCCTGTGTTATTCCAGGGTATTGGCTATCTCCATACCAAAGTTCATCAAAATTTGTCCCCATCCACGTGAGTGATGATGATGATGAAAGTATCCTGTGTTATTCCAGGGTATTGGCTATCTCCATACCAAAGTTCATCAAAATTTGTCCCATCCACGTGAGTGATGATGATGATGAAAGTATCCTGTGTTATTCCAGGGTATTGGCTATCTCCATTCCAAAGTTCATCAAAATTTGTCCCATCCACGTGAGTGATGATGATGATGAAAGTATCCTGTGTTATTCCAGGGTATTGGCTATCTCCATACCAAAGTTCATCAAAATTTGTCCCATCCACGTGAGTGATGATGATGATGATGAAAGTATCCTGTGTTATTCCAGGGTATTGGCTATCTCCATACCAAAGTTCATCAAAATTTGTCCCATCCACGTGAGTGATGATGATGATGAAAGTATCCTGTGTTATTCCAGGGTATTGGCTATCTCCATACCAAAGTTCATCAAAATTTATCCCATCCACGTGAGTGATGATGATGATGAAAGTATCCTGTGTTATTCCAGGGTATTGGCTATCTCCATACCAAAGTTCATCAAAATTTTGTCCCATCCACGTGAGTGATGATGATGATGAAAGTATCCTGTGTTATTCCAGGGTATTGGCTATTCTCCATACCAAAGTCATCAAAATTTGTCCCCATCCACGTGAGTGATGATGATGATGAAAGTATCCTGTGTTATTCCAGGGTATTGGCTATCTCCATACCAAAGTTCATCAAAATTTGTCCCATCCACGTGAGTGATGATGATGATGAAAGTATCCTGTGTTATTCCAGGGTATTGGCTATCTCCATACCAAAGTTCATCAAAATTTGTCCCATCCACGTGAGTGATGATGATGATGATGAAAGTATCCTGTGTTATTCCAGGGTATTGGCTATCTCCATACCAAAGTTCATCAAAATTTGTCCCATCCACGTGAGTGATGATGATGATGAAAGTATCCTGTGTTATTCCAGGTATTGGCTATCTCCATACCAAAGTTCATCAAAATTTGTCCCATCCACGTGAGTGATGATGATGATGAAAGTATCCTGTGTTATTCCAGGGTATTGGCTATCTCCATACCAAAGTTCATCAAAATTTGTCCCATCCACGTGAGTGATGATGATGATGAAAGTATCCTGTGTTATTCCAGGGTATTGGCTATCTCCATACCAAAGTTCATCAAAATTTGTCCCATCCACGTGAGTGATGATGATGATGATGAAAGTATCCTGTGTTATTTCCAGGGTATTGGCTATCTCCATACCAAAGTTCATCAAAATTTGTCCCATCCACGTGAGTGATGATGATGATGAAAGTATCCTGTGTTATTCCAGGGTATTGGCTATCTCCATACCAAAGTTCATCAAAATTTGTCCCATCCACGTGAGTGATGATGATGATGATGAAAGTATCCTGTGTTATTCCAGGGTATTGGCTATCTCCATACCAAAGTTCATCCAAATTTGTCCCATCCACGTGAGTGATGATGATGATGAAAGTATCCTGTGTTATTCCAGGGTATTGGCTATCTCCATACCAAAGTTCATCAAAATTTGTCCCATCCACGTGAGTGATGATGATGATGAAAGTATCCTGTGTTATTCCAGGGTATTGGCTATCTCCATACCAAAGTTCATCAAAATTTGTCCCATCCACGTGAGTGATGATGATGATGAAAGTATCCTGTGTTATTCCAGGGTATTGGCTATCTCCATACCAAAGTTCATCAAAATTTGTCCCATCCACGTGAGTGATGATGATGATGATGAAAGTATCCTGTGTTATTCCAGGGTATTGGCTATCTCCATACCAAAGTTCATCAAAATTTGTCCCATCCACGTGAGTGATGATGATGATGAAAGTATCCTGTGTTATTCCAGGGTATTGGCTATCTCCATACCAAAGTTCATCAAAATTTGTCCCATCCACGTGAGTGATGATGATGATGAAAGTATCCTGTGTTATTCCAGGGTATTGGCTATCTCCATACCAAAGTTCATCAAAATTTGTCCCATCCACGTGAGTGATGATGATGATGAAAGTATCCTGTGTTATTCCAGGGTATTG
The DNA here is from genome assembly GCA_946251855.1 of Alsophila aescularia. Taxonomy (NCBI): domain Eukaryota; kingdom Metazoa; phylum Arthropoda; class Insecta; order Lepidoptera; family Geometridae; genus Alsophila; species Alsophila aescularia. Next base: position 55,802,484 of record OX276373.1, read on the forward strand.
GCTATCTCCATACCAAAGTTCATCAAAATTTGTCCCATCCACGTGAGTGATGATGATGATGAAAGTATCCTGTGTTATTCCAGGGGTATTGGCTATCTCCATACCAAAGTTCATCAAAATTTGTCCCATCCACGTGAGTGATGATGATGATGAAAGTATCCTGTGTTATTCCAGGGTATTGGCTATCTCCATACCAAAGTTCATCAAAATTTGTCCCATCCACGTGAGTGATGATGATGATGAAAGTATCCTGTGTTATTCCAGGGTATTGGCTATCTCCATACCAAAGTTCATCAAAATTTGTCCCATCCACGTGAGTGATGATGATGATGAAAGTATCCTGTGTTTATTCCAGGGTATTGGCTATCTCCATACCAAAGTTCATCAAAATTTGTCCCATCCACGTGAGTGATGATGATGATGAAAGTATCCTGTGTTATTCCAGGGTATTGGCTATCTCCATACCAAAGTTCATCAAATTTGTCCCATCCACGTGAGTGATGATGATGATTGAAAGTATCCTGTGTTATTCCAGGGTATTGGCTATCTCCATACCAAAGTTCATCAAAATTTGTCCGCATCCACGTGAGTGATGATGATGATGAAAGTATCCTGTGTTATTCCAGGGTATTGGCTATCTCCATACCAAAGTTCATCAAAATTTGTCCCATCCACGTGAGTGATGATGATGATGAAAGTATCCTGTGTTATTCCAGGGTATTGGCTATCTCCATACCAAAGTTCATCAAAATTTGTCCCATCCACGTGAGTGATGATGATGATGATGAAAGTATCCTGTGTTATTCCATGGTATTAAGCTATGTCCATTCGAAAGTTCATCAAAATCCGTTCCATCCGCGTGAGTGATGATGATGATGATGATGATGATGAAAGTATCCGTTATTTCATGATACCGAGTATAAGCTATCTCCATTCCAAAGTTTATCATAATCCATTCCATTCACGTGAGTGATGATGATGAAAAGTATCCTATGCGTTGTTCCAAGGTATAAGCTATCTCCATTCCATTTTTCATAAAAATCCGTTAAGCGTTGAGCGTGAAAGCGAAACAAACAAACAACCTCATTTTCCGCGTTTATAATAGTACTAGCTTTCGCCGGCGATTTCGTGCAGTATATCCAAAATAAAAAAATCTTATGTTCCTGAGCGTTGGAATGCTCTTGATTCTTTTTGACTTCTTATTATTTCGTTTCCCATGGCAACCGTTCCTAACAGCCAGTAATCGTCATTTTCCAGTTTTCCCCGTGGATACGTACCATTTTCCGAGATAAAAATATCTTATGTACAGTACCTTCGATTATTTGCAAATTTTTATGAAAATCTGATCAGCCGTTTTGGCGTTAAATCTCCCCAAACAAACAAAACAGACAACGTTTCACTTTTATATATTTGTGTGGATATACAGGGATGGGATTGTTTACAATTTCTTTTTGATAGGTAACTAAAGCATAAAATAACTTCACTCCAAAGCAAGAACTTTAATAAACTGTAGGTAGGTACTATAACTTCCTAGGTATTTATGAAGCGTTCCAAAACAGGTACTTAATAGGTAGGTAGGTCGGCTTTATTAGGGACCATCTTTCATTGAGTGAGGTTGATAGGCATTCTTTTATCTCTAATAAATATGGAAGGGAGTTTGTATATCTGTATGTTTGATACTAAACTAATGTATGTACATAAAACGCTTGACGCCTATGAAACAAACAATGACAAACGCGCGAAAATCTTAACACTCAAATGTGCGCCATCTTCCGTTTTTTTTTTTTAACTGCATGCTCCTTCAGCTAAATCGTGATATTGGTTCAAGAAATCGACTGTTAAAAATACCTGCTTATGAATTTGCAAATTTCGTTACTAATGTTATGAAATTATTGTATTTTATCCTCAAAATAAATAAATATGATAAACCAGAACAGTAAAATGCGATATTACGTCGATTTCAGGTAAATTTTAGTTCTAGCGAGCCAAGTATCGCCATCTAGCAACATTTTTTAAAACTACTGTGAGTAGATAGCTATCTGTCCTTTCGATAATCTTTGGTTTAGTCATTAGTTGAAGTTAACTTTTCGTTTACTTTCAAGTACCCTGTTCATATTACAGTTTTCTTTTTAAATATTTTTGTACTTCATTTACCTTGAATTGTTGTATCCCACAGGTGATGTATGGGCATGGGGTATGGGCAGCGAGGGCCAGCTCGGCACGGGAGAGAGTGCCGACGCGGCTGAACCCGCGCCTGCAGTCTTCGTGGAGCTCCAGTCGCACCGCGCCGCCAGCGTGGCCGCCGGCGGGCAGCACACCGTCCTGCTAGTGGTGAGTAATGAACATTTATTGACGTGAAATGTCTTTAAAATCACTCGGATACTAATGGATGTCAGGACTAAAATGTGAACTGTAACGAAAAAATCTATAGAGTCCGCCTTTCTAACTATAAGCTCCAGAGATCTAATTTTGGTGTCACTTTTTAGCCTATATAATCAGCTCGATGGTGTAATATTTAATTTTTGCCAAAAGACAGGGTGAGGCAGGACGCACTGAGCAAAATCACCAAAACTGATCTTTAATCAATTCAATATGAAAAAGCTTAAAAATGAAGATTATTCACATTGTTGGAAAGAAGAAGCTCTGGAGCTCACAACGGTACCCTAAACTCCGGCACAGAGAGAACGAGAGAGTTCCAGGACCGGATCTCATTGTACGTGGCGACGACTCTTGAAGTGGCGATTGAGCAGGGCCTCGTGGGCTCTTTCCGCCTCAGCTCGGCCATATTCGATGTTTACACATCTGCCAGGTGTCCCACAACGGCTCAAATTTTTTTGTTTAATGATTTGATAATTGTTTTCCATTATTAATTTTGTACTCAGTCGTCATTCTATAATGAAAAAGGTAATATAAAAATATAAAAAAAAAAAAGGTTTTATGCAGCAGCCATGTCATGATGAAACTACATCAATATCATGACATGGCATCTTGAGTCATGACGCAATTAATTGTGACAGCCCGTTCTAATGATGAAACTTAGAATCAAATGCGTATACAATATTTCGTGTCTATGCTGTTAATCGTTGAGGAGTTCCCAAGTCAGTAGCCAACCCAGAGCATGCAAGCAGCCATGTCAGGGTGAAACATCAAACCGGCTATCATAATATATGTGCATACACAACATTTCGTGACTGTGCTGTTGACCGTTCAAGAGTTCCTATATCTGGAGCTGTTCCTGGATGTTGATTCAGGTCATGCTTACCATAAAAATGCATTGTCATCGGAACTGAACCAACATGCAAAAATTCAACTCCGTAGGATAAGAGGAAGTGGTTCTAATTCAGCTTGCAAGATTTGCCCTAAACAAACATACATTACATAAAAAATAACATATAGTCGAACATAGAACCTTTAAAGAAGACGATTATTAAAAAAAACCTTTAAGTGCATTAATAGATTATATATAGATGAAGGATGTTTAGCTTGATTCATTAATAACTATTAACTTTTTTTTAAAGTTCTTTTCGCCACTTGACTCAAAACACAGCGCAGTGCGCGTGACGTCAGGGCTTGCTAAATATTTTGGATTCGCTGTTGTTTTGTTCATTGGCTAGCGATTTTGTACATCTTTGGGCAAAAGTGACGGCATACTGTCGCCATGGCAGCTGTGGTCGCGGGGGTTTCGTGTCATAACTACATAGTCATTAACGGTCCTGCTAGTTATGTTCAAGTTCACGTTAGTATTACAGGTGACGTGTTTTTCCCACAGTTCGCTAGTGTTACCTGTGTCGTGAGTTCCTCAGTACGTTGGTGTTACCTGTGTCGTGCATTCCAATGTACGTTAATGTTACCCGTGTCGTGTGTTCCCCACAGTACGTTAGTGTTACCTGTGTCGTGTGTTTCCCATAGCAAAATAGTGCCCCCCCCTCTCCAGTATGTTAGTGTTACCTGTGGTGTGCGTTCCCCACAAATTCAAATTATTTATTTGCTAGAATGTAGGTATTACAAAGTATGATGGTAAAGAATAAGAATAGAACCTGGTACATTCTACCATAACAAATGGTGTGCAAATATGAATTAAAATAATAATATAAAATAGTCTAGTTACAAAATAATGAATGATTAAATAATTGAACGTTACACAAAATTAATTAATAACACTAATTAATGTAAAAAAAGTATGTAATGTCAGTTTAAAAGTGCAAAAAAATAAATATGTCAAATGAAATCTCAATAATGTCAAGTAAAATTCATGCATTAAATTAAATTAAATTTAACATTAATTAACAATTTAAAATTATTACTTTGTTCAAAAAATCATATATTCTTTGACTTCATAAAAACATTTTGCAGTTAACCACTGAGTCAATTTCCTTTTGAATGTAGGAAAAGGTAAATCTTTGAAATCATTGGGCAATTTATTGTATACATTAATAGCATTTATAAAAACATTTCTTTTATACAGTACTAGTTTGCATTGCGGTACAAAAAGTTTAAATTTGTTCCTAGGGATGACATTTCGTTTAATTACTTCTGTATGTTTAGTGAAGTACTCTGCGTGTTGTTGCACAAAGAGACATAATCTCAAACGCTTAACGGATTTTTATGAAAAATGGAATGGAGATAGCTTATACCTTGGAATAACGCATAGGATACTTTTCATCATCATCACTCACGTGAATGGAATGGATTATGATAAACTTTGGAATGGAGATAGCTTATACTCGGTATCATGAAATAACGGATACTTTCATCATCATCATCATCATCATCATCACTCACGCGGATGGAATGGATTATGATAAACTTTGGAATGGAGATAGCTTATACTCGGTATCATGAAATAACGGATACTTTCATCATCATCATCATCATCATCATCACTCACGCGGATGGAACGGATTTTGATGAACTTTCGAATGGACATAGCTTATACCATGGAATAACACGGGATACTTTCATCATCATCATCATCACTCACGTGGATGGGACAAATTTTGATGAACTTTGGTATGGAGATAGCCAATACCCTGGAATAACACAGGATACTTTCATCATCATCATCACTCACGTGGATGGGACAAATTTTGATGAACTTTGGTATGGAGATAGCCAATACCCTGGAATAACACAGGATACTTTCATCATCATCATCACTCACGTGGATGGGACAAATTTTGATGAACTTTGGTATGGAGATAGCCAATACCCTGGAATAACACAGGATACTTTCATCATCATCATCACTCACGTGGATGGGACAAATTTTGATGAACTTTGGTATGGAGATAGCCAATACCCTGGAATAACACAGGATACTTTCATCATCATCATCACTCACGTGGATGGGACAAATTTTGATGAACTTTGGTATGGAGATAGCCAATACCCTGGAATAACACAGGATACTTTCATCATCATCATCACTCACGTGGATGGGACAAATTTTGATGAACTTTGGTATGGAGATAGCCAATACCCTGGAATAACACAGGATACTTTCATCATCATCATCACTCACGTGGATGGGACAAATTTTGATGAACTTTGGTATGGAGATAGCCAATACCCTGGAATAACACAGGATACTTTCATCATCATCATCACTCACGTGGATGGGACAAATTTTGATGAACTTTGGTATGGAGATAGCCAATACCCTGGAATAACACAGGATACTTTCATCATCATCATCACTCACGTGGATGGGACAAATTTTGATGAACTTTGGTATGGAGATAGCCAATACCCTGGAATAACACAGGATACTTTCATCATCATTATCACTCACGTGGATGGGACAAATTTTGATGAACTTTGGTATGGAGATAGCCAATACCCTGGAATAACACAGGATACTTTCATCATCATCATCACTCACGTGGATGGGACAAATTTTGATGAACTTTGGTATGGAGATAGCCAATACCCTGGAATAACACAGGATACTTTCATCATCATCATCACTCACGTGGATGGGACAAATTTTGATGAACTTTGGTATGGAGATAGCCAATACCCTGGAATAACACAGGATACTTTCATCATCATCATCACTCACGTGGATGGGACAAATTTTGATGAACTTTGGTATGGAGATAGCCAATACCCTGGAATAACACAGGATACTTTCATCATCATCATCACTCACGTGGATGGGACAAATTTTGATGAACTTTGGTATGGAGATAGCCAATACCCTGGAATAACACAGGATACTTTCATCATCATCATCACTCACGTGGATGGGACAAATTTTGATGAACTTTGGTATGGAGATAGCCAATACCCTGGAATAACACAGGATACTTTCATCATCATCATCACTCACGTGGATGGGACAAATTTTGATGAACTTTGGTATGGAGATAGCCAATACCCTGGAATAACACAGGATACTTTCATCATCATCATCACTCACGTAGATGGGACAAATTTTGATGAACTTTGGTATGGAGATAGCCAATACCCTGGAATAACACAGGATACTTTCATCATCATCATCACTCACGTGGATGGGACAAATTTTGATGAACTTTGGTATGGAGATAGCCAATACCCTGGAATAACACAGGATACTTTCATCATCATCATCACTCACGTGGATGGGACAAATTTTGATGAACTTTGGTATGGAGATAGCCAATACCCTGGAATAACACAGGATACTTTCATCATCATCATCACTCACGTGGATGGGACAAATTTTGATGAACTTTGGTATGGAGATAGCCAATACCCTGGAATAACACAGGATACTTTCATCATCATCATCACTCACGTGGATGGGACAAATTTGGATGAACTTTGGTATGGAGATAGCCAATACCCTGGAATAACACAGGATACTTTCATCATCATCATCACTCACGTGGATGGGACAAATTTTGATGAACTTTGGTATGGAGATAGCCAATACCCTGGAATAACACAGGATACTTTCATCATCATCATCACTCACGTGGATGGGACAAATTTTGATGAACTTTGGTATGGAGATAGCCAATACCCTGGAATAACACAGGATACTTTCATCATCATCATCACTCACGTGGATGGGACAAATTTTGATGAACTTTGGTATGGAGATAGCCAATACCCTGGAATAACACAGGATACTTTCATCATCATCATCACTCACGTGGATGGGACAAATTTTGATGAACTTTGGTATGGAGATAGCCAATACCCTGGAATAACACAGGATACTTTCATCATCATCATCACTCACGTGGATGGGACAAATTTTGATGAACTTTGGTATGGAGATAGCCAATACCCTGGAATAACACAGGATACTTTCATCATCATCATCACTCACGTGGATGGGACAAATTTTGATGAACTTTGGTATGGAGATAGCCAATACCCTGGAATAACACAGGATACTTTCATCATCATCATCACTCACGTGGATGGGACAAATTTTGATGAACTTTGGAATGGAGATAGCCAATACCCTGGAATAACACAGGATACTTTCATCATCATCATCATCACTCACGTGGATGGGACAAATTTTGATGAACTTTGGTATGGAGATAGCCAATACCCTGGAATAACACAGGATACTTTCATCATCATCATCACTCACGTGGATGGGACAAATTTTGATGAACTTTGGTATGGAGATAGCCAATACCCTGGAATAACACAGGATACTTTCATCATCATCATCACTCACGTGGATGGGATAAATTTTGATGAACTTTGGTATGGAGATAGCCAATACCCTGGAATAACACAGGATACTTTCATCATCATCATCACTCACGTGGATGGGACAAATTTTGATGAACTTTGGTATGGAGATAGCCAATACCCTGGAATAACACAGGATACTTTCATCATCATCATCACTCACGTGGATGGGACAAATTTTGATGAACTTTGGAATGGAGATAGCCAATACCCTGGAATAACACAGGATACTTTCATCATCATCATCATCACTCACGTGGATGGGACAAATTTTGATGAACTTTGGTATGGAGATAGCCAATACCCTGGAATAACACAGGATACTTTCATCATCATCATCACTCACGTGGATGGGACAAATTTTGATGAACTTTGGAATGGAGATAGCCAATACCCTGGAATAACACAGGATACTTTCATCATCATCATCATCACTCACGTGGATGGGACAAATTTTGATGAACTTTGGTATGGAGATAGCCAATACCCTGGAATAACACAGGATACTTTCATCATCATCATCATCACTCACGTGGATGGGACAAATTTTGATGAACTTTGGTATGGAGATAGCCAATACCCTGGAATAACACAGGATACTTTCATCATCATCATCACTCACGTGGATGGGACAAATTTTGATGAACTTTGGAATGGAGATAGCCAATACCCTGGAATAACACAGGATACTTTCATCATCATCATCATCACTCACGTGGATGGGACAAATTTTGATGAACTTTGGAATGGAGATAGCTTCTACCATGGAATAACGCATAGGATACTTTCATCATCATCATCTTCACTCACGCGGATAGAACGGATTATATCTCCATTCCAAATTTCAGAAATACCGTTCCACCCGCTTGAGTGATGATGATGATGTGTTGATGATGATGATGAAGATAAAAAGTATCCTACGTGTTATTCCACGGTATAACCTATCTCCATTACAAAGTTTTTAAATATCCATTCCACCCGCCAAATTTCATCAAAATCCGAATCGCGTGAGTGATGATACATTTCATCATCATCATCATCACTTTGTCTGGAGCTAATCCTTGGAAATGAACCAACATGTTCTACTCCGTAGGATAAGAGGAAGTGGTTCTAATTCAGCTTGCAAGATTTGCCCTAAACAAACATACATTGCAAGTTAAATAAAAGCTTTAAAAAATGGATTAATACCAATATTAATTGTTGAAACCATTGTACCACAGGTGGACCCCAACGACAAGAGAGAACCCTCGCCGGAACCGGAAAATGAGACGGCGGAAGAGAAGACGGAGGCTAGCGAAGAAGAGGAAGAAGTAGAGGAGAAGCCGAAGTCCAAGCGGCAGAAGAAAGTGGAACAAGACGTGGAGAACACCTCTACGACCAGTGCGCAACCCACCTCAGCAGAGGGGGAGAACAAACCACAGGTAACGTGATGCACCAAACCACATTGGCTACATATGAAGGGCACAGGGGAAGAACATGCAATGACACATTTTTATGTTTTTTAAACTGGCAATGCCATTGTAAAGTTCAAATGTAATAGAACAAAACGCCAAAACACACTTTGCAGTAACATGCTTAATCGCAGCGTAATCTTCGTTCAAAAATATTGATACAGTGCAATAACAAGCAATGTCCAAGTCATACAGCAGAAAAATATGCGATGTCCATGGTTGTCTTTGTCACTTTGACGTTTGTTTTCTGTCTTGTTTTGGAGGTTATTTCGTTCGTTTGTTGTGTTTTGCGCCGTGTAATAAAATAAAGATCTAGGCCCTGTCAAAGTTTTGTGGACCAAAAGCTCAGCCATACTTCTCAGGGATAAAGTATAATGATTCTTAGATAAACAAAAATATGTTACAAATTTTGGCAAATATATATTCTTAATAAATAAATATATTTTTCTTTTATTTAGTACCGAAATATACCTTTTGTTAGGGATCAAAAGAATAATTTAGCAATATCTCAGTCATTATCTTTATGACATTGCTTGTTTTTCCCCTCTTTTTCATGGACATGGTGCATGTTTTATACCTGTATTTTCTGACTTTGTTAAGTTTTTAAGTAACTCAATAAGCATAAAAAAATGGTCTTTTTGTATTACACACCCAAAACAAATATATTTTCTTTATAAACTCATATTTTTTTATTTATTGAAAGATTAAATGTAAATTTTTCACAGATTCAAACTTTAATTTGCAATTTTCTCAGTTCATTGTCTTTGTGACATTGCATGTTCTTACCCTGTGCCCTTAATATGTAATCCGAGTGCTGACCTCTGATCAGTTTGTCATGCCGCCCAAGGGCCTCTAACTTAGCTTAAAGACTGCCATCAATTGCTTGCAACCGTTACCTATGGCTTAACTGAAGTGCAGTGCAATGGCAAAACCATATGTCGTGGCCATTTCATGAAGAGATCATGAAATAGATGGCCGCTTCTTGAATTATTCTTCTTGCTTATTGCTTTATTATAAGTACAGGTAATGGCACTTCTTTTAATCAGACGTTATTTAAATATTTTTTTAATAATTTATTTCATTTCCAACCAATAATAGGTACATTCTAGGTACATTAGATAATTAAAATTAATACTTATTGAGCTAATACCAATTAATCTTAATAATTATTATATCTTAAGTTTGCTACGGGCCCCAATTTACTTACTGAAACTATGCTTTCGAAAAAATAGACATAAAATGAAAAAAATAAAAAACCTGTTTTAATAATCAATAAACTGCCTGTCTATGATTTTTTAAAAGAGTATATCAAAACTAAAAATTATCTTCTAAAAACTAGTGATGCAACGAATACGAATATTCGTATTCGCCGAATAGTAGACATTTACCGAATATTCGTATTCGGCGAATACTAATACGAATATTTAAACTTGAAAAACGCGCGTGTAAAAATAGGCTGAAATGGAAGAGCCAATTTCAATATTTTCTGGTGAGTATGAAAAAAGTTAGAAAAGTTATTAATATGTAATAGGTACTCTTTGTCATCTACATAGTATACTAAAAGTTAAATTTAATTACAAAATGTCTTTTTACAGGGGATTCGCAAACTAAAAACGAAATAGATGCTTATCTAAAGCTCCCAAATTTATCGCCGACTGCTGATCCACTGGCCTTTTGGCGAGAAGATGTCCATTTTCCAAGTCTGAAAAAAATTGCCCAAAAATATTTTTCACTGAAGCCATGTACAGTCGCCTCAGAAAGACTTTTTTCAACGGCTGGGAACATTCAGACTGAAAAAAGAAATCGCCTTAAACCAGAAAATCTACAAATTTTATGTTTTTTCAATAAAAATTTGCCTGTTGTAAATTTTAATTATTAGAAGAATAGAAATTTATCAAATAGATTAGTCTTTTATTACCATGGCGAGATATTCGTATTCGTATTCGCCGAATAGTAGGTTTGATATCCGTATTCGTATTCGTAAAAGTACTATTCGTTGCATCACTACTAAAAACATATTGACATCAAAATCTGATGATCCAAGATAACAAAATGACACAAAAAAAAACATTGTATGAAGGTACCTAGCGCTGGGGCACATGCCATGGTTTTTAGAACTTGGGTCTACTGGACCCACGACTACAGTTAAGGGTTAAACAATGTGATCAGTTTTAGCTGGCCATTTCATGAAATTATCAGTCACATCATGAAGTGATCAATTCTACGATATGTCCACAACACATACATAACTTCTTAAAAGTCATTAAAGTGGGGCCTAGGAATTAACCCGGAAAGAACCCCCATTTCACATGATACCACTTGATCTGATTGTCTCATTTTGAAAGTTTTAGCACCCGTTTGTCTCCCCTTTGGACCTCAACTACCTTGACTGATTAAGTTCATACGAACTAAATAATTTTACAAAATGCTGATTTTGTTCCTTAAATTATAGAATACCATTCTATAGCTGCCGACTAGATAACTCTGTTGGTATAGAATATTATTATAAAAAGCGTGGTCTGTACTTTGTCCAACCTCGAATGTTGAATTGTCAAAAATCAGATTATCCATAAAGTTACTGAAGTTGATAATTATGGCGACCGATATTTATCATCATTATCATTCAGATAATGCTTGATTTGTTTCACGACTGCCCAAAAAAGGAGTGTAATGTTTTTAGGATTCATGTATGTGAGTTTCTTTATTCCACCACAACTTTTAAATGTCTGAAAAGATTTAGACGTATTGGGTATCTTAAGAATCCTTAGATCCCTCGAGTAACATAGGCTATATATATTTTTGGAAAATTTCAATATAGCGGCAGTATATATAGCTCCAAATACAAAGGGGCAAAAAGAAACTTCCAATTTTACAATATGGGTATCAAATTGAAGCCCTTTATAAGCACATTCCCGCAATATATAATTTGTTGGCATAAATAAGTTCTTTTTGGCAGAGCAGGCGTGTTTTTTTGCTTTTAAGCTAGTTATTTTCTATACAACTGAGACAATCAGGTCGTCCGCCTGATGGTAAGCGCAACTCCTGCTCATATCTGCAATGCCACCCAGAACTTTGGATTGTTAAGACTATACATAACCGCGCTCGTCAATTTGTCTCGAATATGACGCCTAACTTGCCTAACATTGTTGCCTTATGCCAAGTATTCAATTTACAGCATTTTTACAATTATTTGACTTTATTCCCAGCTGTGGGAAAATAACAGGTTGATAATGAATAGATTCTGAACCGTATTACCGACGCAGGGGAAGACAAAACGCTCCGCGACGCCGTCGACTTCCGCGTCCAACATTGGGAAAGGCAAAAAGCCCAAACGCAACTAGGTTACAAACTTTGCATTGCTTACTTTAGAGTATTTGACAATTGTTAAAATGATCTGAATACTTAATGAGTTAGAAATTATCTATTTATGTTCACAAGAATGCGGGATTCATCTGAATTTTAAAATTTCATGATATTATTCTCTCACAACTCTTGACTTCTCTATTTATTTTATAAAATGCCATCGTCACAAAACAAATGGACAAAAACGAAATTAAAATTTCTGCGAACTATTTCTAATATACAGATGTCGGCTAAGATGTGAACATTTTAAGACCTATTCTGAAGTATTTAAATCATTTTGTAAGGTCTCAGTAAACGTGGAAAACAACGGCTTCAAATCCTTGTCCATTGTTGCAGTCTACCAACAGCTCTTTAATATTTAGACAGTGTTGTAGACAGGAGTGATCATTTTTAACAATTATTTATTGTTCATAAACAATTTTACCAAAACATTTTTTAAAATTGTTATTGAGTTGGCAGTAGGTAGGTAACTGAGGGAGTTGTGTTACAAGTAAGTATATTATGATAATAGAAAAAAGTTTATTATGGATGTGGATATAGATGGGTATTTTGATCGGATTTCCGGATTTTCCTGATTATTTCGGATTTTGATAGCATTTTGTTAACTTGCTTGTGCCTCTACCAATTAATGATTGAACAATTACTTTATGAATCAAATATGAATGGAAAGTAGTAAAATATACGTGGGAAAAAGATAGTAGTACATATAGTAAACAAAAACAACTTTTATTGACTAAGTGTCGTAGTAAACGCAGGTACAAACGTATACAATAGATTGTTGTTGTTGTTGTTGTTGGATGTTATTTATTGACTAAGTGTCGTAGTAAACGCAGGTACAAACGTATACAATAGATTGTTGTTGTTGTTGTTGATTGTTGTTGGATGTTATTTATTGACTAAGTGTCGTAGTAAACGCAGGTACAAACGTATACAATAGATTGTTGTTGTTGTTGATTGTTGTTGGATGTTATTTATGTCCAATTTCGTATCTAAAACTATCGTATATCAGAAAAATTACGAATATTTTGCACACAGTGAAAGTGTGTAAGTTAAGCTTTAGGTAGGCAATTTATACATTCAAATACGTACAAGCTTTATTTTTATGATAATAACAACATAAATATAATATATAAATAGCATTCCTAGTCACAAATAATACATCTATTACATTTATACGTATGTGCCTGCATTGACTCGTAGAAGCAATAATTATTTTAAATCTGACGGTCCTTCACTTACATTAAATAAATGTTATGTAATTGTGGAAGATTTTGTATGTGTAATACAACTAGTAATGGATAATAATTTGTCGCTGGCGTTGCCGCGATTGCTAAGGCCTAAGGCCGCGTTCAGACTAAGCCACGCCCGTCCCGCACTTCCTGCTCGCTATATACTTATTTTATTGTAGTAAATATGAAAAATAATAGCACTTTACAAGTCAAAACTTAACATATCATGAACAAAGATAAAAACGTAAAATATTATAAATAGATCAACAAAATTAGGTCAACTAAGTATGCTTTAAACTTGAAAAGGTAATTTCCCTTTCATGTGCCGACTCAGAGTTGACTATCGCACAGGAAAAGGAAGTACCCTTCTGACTCAACCGGAGCTTCGGAAATACGACCGTTAGAGAAGAGAGCACCAAGAAACTATGGGGATGTGATTTTCTCCATTTTGTAAATTCTTTACAAATCTCAGAAATTATAATGCAGGCGTGGCTTTACCTGAACACGGCTTGAGGTGCAGGAGTTTGTTGTTATTTATTATATTAAACAGATGCATGTAGTTAAAACAACTATTCAAAGAACAGTTTCTAAATATAAAACATAATGTGGTATTTTCGATTACAATTACGTTAACCTATGAAGAAGAATTTGTATGTAAAGTTTACTTAATTTTAAGTACAAATTCTTTAAGTCCTCATCCTCGCACTTGAATATATCGATAAATACGGAGACGGGGAGTTTTTAGTTTTTATTAGAACTACGAGTATATGTAGTTGACAAATGTTGGCGGATCGTAAGACAAAAGCTACAGTACAAACTTGATAAGTAATCTTTTAGTAACCTCCATAGGCCATGGTCACACGTTTGTCATTCTTGTTTAGTTATTTTGTTAGAAAGGTGAAGGATGGGCATAGACTGCGGTGGCATTCATTTGTTCATTGACACAATATGAAACGCGGAGGGCGCTAGTGGAAAATGTAAATAAACAGCTTCTTATAATAAAGTTGCTGTGCTCGTTACAGCTTTACTTAAAAAACCTGTGAGCCCATTTGTCAGCTTAAACAAAATCATGTGAGCATTTCATTGCATTTGTCACCTTAAACAAAATCCTGTGAGCAAATCATTGCATTTGTCAGCTTAAACAAAATCCTGTGAGCATTTCATTGCATTTGTCACCTTAAACAAAATCCTGTGAGCAAATCATTGCAGTTGTCAGCTTAAACAAAATCCTGTGAGCAAATCATTGCAGTTGTCAGCTTAAACAAAATCCTGTGAGCGTTTCATTGCATTTGTCACCTTAAACAAAACTGTTTCCACAAAGCCTCTATAAGGAATTCTAATCTAAAACTCGTTTCAGTTTAGGTTGTAGATGTAAACCTCTCCCGCTCCGTTCATATTCGTATTGGCTGGCCAGGTGTCATTGACATGGACATTATGATATTATTATTGCATCAAACTTGTGAATGCTGCCACAGTCATCGTCGGTCGGTTGGTTTTAGATTTTTGTTTTGTAACGTCCTGTATTGTTTTATTTTGTTGTATTTTATTATATATTATGTTCATTTGTTTTTGTATTTTGAATGCGGCAAAGTACAATAATACTCCCTAATATATGGTAGATTGATTTTATATACTAACCTGATCCAGAGTTTGTTTACATAACTCTTTTACCTTTGACCTTTTTTAATTTTTATTATATTTTCAGAAGTTAAATGGTGACGAAAACAAAGATACCGCGATGGAGGTAGACACAACTGGTGAGTATTGTGCCAGCTCGTTATTTATTATAATTAATGTTTGTGGGAAAAATAAGCACACATACTTACATTTAACAATTTCTTGAATAATAGTAACACAGCTAAGATCTTAAACCTAAACCACCTAGAGTCAGTCACAGTGACTCCAGTGATCTTTGTTTTTGCGGGGTATGCATCTCATGAGTAAATGTACTTTTCCCCTCCCCAACTAATACGCACTGTGTGCTGTTCGCACTTTTGAGAATAACAGGTAAATATATTTAGCGCGCGGTCATGGTGACCGACGTCAGGCGGTTAAGTTTTATTTGTAATATCATCATTTAAGTTTTTTATTTACATTTATTCAAAATTCGTTTTGGCTGTTAAATCGTTTATTGTAAAGACTTTTTGATACGTACTGCTTTATTAGAAGTATAGATAATACACAAGCGATCACCACGACCGCCGTGTAACTAAAAAATACGTTAGGTGCCTCACAACTCGTAACTCTTATCGCAAAATTATAAATGGGTACAAAAGCAAAACCTTTTTATTAGTATGTTAAAAAACTTATTTCTGACTCGAAATTGTCCCATAACAGACAATACAGACAAGAAGGACGAAAAATCAACACCGGACAGTGAAGAGAAAATGGAAACGGACCAAAAGGAACAACCAAAGCTGGAAACTATTGAAGCACCCAGTCAAGGCACCTCCGATAGCGAAGCTAAATCACAGGAGGACAGCCAAGACTCCACCAAGAGCCAAGAATCAGAGAAGAGCCAAGAGTCCCAAAAGAGCCAAGATTCACAAGATTCCGTCAAAGACATAGAAATGACAGAGAACGCTGAGGTGAACGGAACAGAAGAAAGCGAGAAGGTTGAAGCTAAGAGTGTTGAAGTCGTACCACAGAGTAATCCGTTGACTACCTCTGCATGATGGTAGATACAATTTATTGTAGGCAGGGTTCGAAGTCCAGATAATTACTGATAATTATCATGATAAATTTTGGTGATGATCATAAAACGATATGATAATTATATCATCCTTTCTTTTACGTTTTCCAAATGTAGTTGTGTAAATTGACAAAGTTTATCTTAATTATTTTGAATTTATTGGAAACGACACATGAATCAATAAATATTTTTTGACTATTATTATTTTAATAGAATGAGTGATTTCAGCGTAGACGTAAATCGTGCCTTCTGATATTGGATACAATTGAAATGAATTATTAAAATAATACCAGTTTTTGTAATGATAATTATTACCTTTGATAAATAATTATCATTTCGAACCCTGAATGTAGGTAAACTAAATTGAAATGATAAAGGACATTGATTTGGGATTGCTTTGGAAGTTACTTGCCTTTAACTTAAAAACGGTTACATTTGTACTGTAAAATAAATCCAAGCATTATATTTGTATAATAAATGTATTATTCTATATATATCTATTACTATATTTAAAGCAAGTCTGTCTGAAATTTGAGTATCTATATTTGACAAACTAACTAGAATTGCCGATTTAAAAATAATTTAAACCAACTCTATGCTTTTATTTTGTAGTTTTGTCTGTTTGTATATTTTGTTTCAAATTCTTGGAAACTACTGGATGTATTTTGATGATATTGACCCATTTAATGATTCTGGTCGTATTGACATAAGGTTTCATACAATTTCATTCATTGCTTTGTATTAAGTATTGTGGAAAACCGGTGCTTCAAGGAAATAAGTGCAGTGCAGATCTAGACCAATCAGACCCTCAGATGACACTGCAATTTTTATGAGAAGTGACACTCGCCACGAGTGAAATACGCGTCACACATGTGCATAGAAATAATATGTTTTGGGAACTTATAAATATTACCTACATGCTAGGAATCATACCGGAACCCAGCCCTTATAAGTAAAATTATACACAGAGATCATCATCATCAGCCTATATCTGTCCACTGCTGGACATAGGCCTCTCCTAATGCAAGCCACTGAGCTCGGTCTTCACCTCTCCTCATCCATATTCTTCCAGCCGCTTTTTGCAGGGCGTCCTACACTACGTTTGCCTAAATGTGGTCTTCACTCGAGTCTACCCCAACGGTTATGAGTTCTTCGGGAAATGTGACCAGCCCACTGCCACTTTAGCTTGCTTATCTTTGAGCTATTTTGGTTACCTTGGTTCTCCGTGGGGTATCTTCGAATCATGTCCTTTAGAGAAACTCCAAGCATAGCTCTCTCCATAGCTCGCTGAGCGACCATCAAATTGTGGACTATCTGACCGTGAGTGTTCTCGTTTCGGCTCCGTTGGTCACGACTGGTAGGATTGAACACTGATTGAAGAATTTCGTCTTTAGGCACTGTGGTACTTACGACGTTGCGATCGAGTCTGGTTAGCCATTTTTTTATTTCAACATTAACCCTTAAATACCTACCTCCGGTCACTCAGACACATTAACCCTTAACTACCTACCTCCGGTCACTCAGACACCAGGACGCTTATTTTTGAAAATATATCTGCATGCACGCATTTTACACTTGAGAGCGTCCATGTACCTTCGTCGGGACCGCACGTGCCACGTGGATTTGTTGGGTAAAACTTCAATGTCCGCCAATTTATAGAAAGAAAAATTATTATTGCCTAATTTATGTCACTTTTTGTACATTATTTTGAGTGTAAGATGAGATTCCTTTGCTTATCTACGCTGTTTTGAGGTTCATTATATTTTAATATAAATAGTAAAGACTCTTAAAATACTTACTTACTTTTATTTCAAACTAGCTGTGCCCCGCGGTTTCACCCGCGTAGGGACGCGGTTGAAACCGCGGGGCACAGTGTTTATGTGTATGCAGGGTTCCTGAGGGCAGGAACCCTGCATACACATAAACACTTTCGCCTTTAGAATGTGACTGCATTTTTTGCGAGCGCGATATATCGCAGAGACGTCTCACAGACCGAGGTTTATGTGAATAAATAAGGGATAGGTAGTTAAGGGTTAAATAAATTCCATAAGACGAATAAACTGTAGGAGGTCAAAGTATTTTATTGTTAATAAGCAAAATAATAACACTTTTACAAATCAAAATTAACTTCTCATGAACAAGGAGAAATACATAAAATATTATAAAAGATCAAATCAATATTTACGTAAACTAAGTATGTTTTGAGATTGAAAAGGAAATTTCCCTTGACAGAGTTAAATCTCGCACTGGAAAACGGACATACCTTTCTGACTACCGAAGAATTTGGAGGCCGATGTATGGTGGCTTGCACTGGCAAAGAGCGTGCTGCGCAAAGGCACGAATGGTGCCGGTTCGTGTTCTGTCCGACATCCAAAATTTTTCTTTAGAAAAAATTATAAGATCGTCAGGGCCTGTTATTTGTTCATCGTTATTAGACTGGTTGTTCTGTGCTAGTAGACTACTGGACGGCCCGTAGTCAAAATTTATGAAATCAATGACTAGGTATTATTAATGTCACCCAAGCTAAGATTCAAACAATAGGAGTTTATGGTATGTATGAGACAATACCTGCCAAAGATAATGTTTGCTTGTCGAGGTGGTGCTGGCCTCTGGTTCACAATTTGTCAGGCCGCCCGAGGGTCTCCGGCATGGCTTAACGACTGCTATTAATTTGTTAGCAACCGACGATGGCTTAATATGCCTTCCGCAGCACAGTAGAAAACCAGACATACTTATTAAATGGTCTTAAAATTGAGCCACCCAGTTGCAAAACTAGCCAACTCCTAGTTAAGATGGCTAGTTTTACAACTGGGCGGTCTAGCTGAAGTTGACTAGTTTTACAACTGGGCGCCTCAATTGTGGTCTGCCAGGGTGATGCTATGCTCCGCTGAACTCCATCATCAGCCTTTACGGGCCCACTGCTGGACGTAGGCATCTCTTAATGCACGCCACTGAGCTTCAGCTCTCCGCATCCAGTTTCTGCCAGCCGCTTTTCGCAGGTTGTCACTCCACCTGGACACAAGGCGTTAGCCTAGACGTGGTCTCCACTCGAGAACTCGCCTACCCCAACAGTTATTCGGGAAATGTGACCAGCCCACTGCCCCTTCAGCTTGCTTATCTTTAGACCTATGTTGGTTACCAAGATTCTTTGTCCTCATTACGAATCTTGTCCTTCACATAAACTCCAAGCAAAGCTTTCTCTCTTGGTGACCTTTGTGGACAACACTATGTACAATAAATACTACATTTCATAAAAATGACGTGTTTATCCGTCAAATAGTTTGTTATCGATTTCTCTGCTTCTATTCGTCGGATTCAGCTACCAAGTGCAGATTTGAAGCCAAAACCTAAGCTATCCGACAGTGAAAACCGGTCCAGCAGTTTCTACGTGTGCGCGAACAGACAACATATAAAAAATACTTCTTCAGTAGCATATGCTGACTGTTCGAGCTTATTTTAAGTACCCTAGACCCTAGCCCATTTTTTTGAATTATCTTTGTACAGTATTTTAGTTACATACTGCTTTATAATAAGTAGAGATACACGACTCCCGTACCTGGTCGCATTTGGCGCTAAAGCGCCATAAAATGTACTGAGTAACCGGTTAAAAGCAAGGTGCTGTGATGTTTGCGGTCTAGGACGAATCAAGCGGTATAGTTGTCTATGGCAAAAATAAAATCCATAGTAGTATCAGCTTGACGACACATCTGACGCGAAAAGTCATCAGTTTTTTACTATTCAATAGATTTGACGCGCGAGCAGGTCGCTAGCCTGATGGTAAGCGTCCCCATAAAAGTTGCAGTGCCACCCAGAACTTTGGTTGAAACATCTTGCGCGTCACTGCACTGCGCTTGTCACCCTGAGACATTTTGTTCATTAGTCTTTGTTACTTTTTCGAATATATCCTGATTAACCTCCTGGTCCCCAAAACTGGTCCCGTAACAAATCATCAAGCATTTAATTTCTTAAATATTCCACAGATACATTAGTAGATTACGTTTTGTTTGTATAGATTATCATTAATGCGGCCACACACGCATATCGTAATATAATGAGATAGATAATAAAATAAATATTAATAAATAATAATTTTAAGTAAATAATGATTACTATACTGAGTGTCTAGACTGGTACATGTGAACACTGGGCGTAAATTTTAATATTACATAAGTATTTTTTCTTATTGAACGTTACGTTGTTTTTTGTATTTTATAGTTGAATAGTTTTCGTGCATGATTCTAAAAAGTATAAAATGTACCTACTGTTTTCTTTCAAGACCCTATCTTAGTAATAATTATTAAAATATGGATGAACTTATATGAATGATGTATTGTGTTTTCCTAATAAAATGGTAGCGTAAATAATTGTGTTTTATTTAAACGGTTGCGCTGTTTGTTTTTTGTTCGGGTCAAATCTAGTAATTGAAAGACCTGTTGGCCATTTGATCTGAAATTTGGTTCACGCCTTTAGTTCTGATGACAATACAATTATGTACATTCAGTATCATTATAATCTAAGATGGCCGCTGCCACAAAATGGCGGATTACAAATAATATTTCAAACTACCATTATGGGTATCAAATG
Source organism: Alsophila aescularia (assembly GCA_946251855.1). Taxonomy (NCBI): domain Eukaryota; kingdom Metazoa; phylum Arthropoda; class Insecta; order Lepidoptera; family Geometridae; genus Alsophila; species Alsophila aescularia. Next base: position 55,823,504 of record OX276373.1, read on the forward strand.
AAAGGGCTTAACTAGTAACACTATGAAAAAATTCCAAATCCAAAATGGCGGAATAATTTTTTTTCAATCCCCAATTCAAATGAAAGATCTTGACAAGTACACTTTAGAAATAACTAAAAAAAAACTTGAAAATATAAAAACAAAAAACGCGGAAAAATTTGATTCGCGTTTTATTGTGAAGAAACTTATGAATGATGCAGATAACGTACTAATTAAAATCGTGGGGCGTAGCGTAACCTGGGCCCCAATTAGGGCATGCAGTTTCATAGATTTTCAGTTTCGAAATTGGCCTATGAAATTAGTGTCATGAGTTTTAGAAGTTTAAGCAACTCTTTAGTACCTATTCTTTAAACTTCAATTAAAGTGTAAAAAATGCACACAGTAGATACATAGTAAGAATGAAAAAATATTTATTTAAAATATTTTAATTTTTTAATATCAACTGCGATGAAATATAGGGTAGATCCCCGATCCCCGCCGCTTGAAAAACGGTACCATTAAAACAAGGAATATGCCTTGTTTTGCTCTCAGTTGCAATAGAACTCTCTCTCTCTCTGCTTGTGGTCTCCGCTTGTGGACTATTTTTATATTAGCTGGAGAGGTATAATCTGTACAAGCACAGAATAAATAAGTACAAGTAAGCATTGGCGAGGGGACACTTTTGAGGTTTGATTTTCATAGAGACTCAAGACTGTGTATCTATAGTTTATTTGATTGACGATTATCAAGCATTTTCTGCCTAGAGAGCTCCTCAGCCAAAGTAACAAAAGTTACAAAAGTAACCTGCTGCGGAAAAAGCTTTCTCAGATTTGACACTTGTGGGGAGAAAAGATAATAAATAATTGTAGGCCTTGTCCAGGTACTCCCCTCACTTGCCACCATTCGCGTAAAGTGCCATTTCTACGTGAATTAAATTTTGTAGGCTGCTATTTTTAGTGGACGAGTTCCTTTCTTTTCTATTTTTTTTTTCATTTAAAGCCAAGCTACGTTAAGATATGTTCTCTTTCTTAGATATGTTTGCAGATATACTGGCATGATCGCTCACCATAAAGCTCTTATTCATGTTGGCTACAGACTCATCATTCTCAAATACGTCTTTGGATTCCAATAAATGACATAACTCTTTTAATACTGAACTTGAATATGGTTTGCTAAAAGTATATTTTTCGTAATTGTCTTCAAAATAGGTTTCTGAATCATGTAAATACATCAGAACAGAGGAAACTGACTCTGTTCTTCTAAAGCTTGGAGCATAATTTTTAAATCCGTATCAGCCGTTATTAATGTGGCATCACGCTGACAGATGGCTTCCACAGTAACTTCGATCACTTCATGACTTTATTGACTCTTATGTACTTTTTCAAGTGTCTGAATTTCATCGTTTTATATAATGTTAATATATATATATATATACTTATACAGAACTCTAATTTCAAGTTGATGTAAGCTTTATCAATGCATTCTTTCAGTTGAATAAAACGTCCAGCGAGTTTTGCAATCAAGTATTAATTCAAGTATTTTTCTTGGTTTACGTTGTTCTGCAGTGTATCGTTTTTACTTGGGGATATGAGAAACATCCGGTAATTTTTCAAACTTTTTCAATTACATCTTTATACTTTATTGATCAAGCGAGTGCGAAGCGCGGGCGAAGCTTCTCCGTTTCAGTTTGGGCACATATGCTTTCGTATGTCGGGCTGTTCGGATCTCTGTTCTCCTCTACAAGTCGCATTTCTTAACCGACCTAGACGAAACTTGGTATTCAGGTTACACGTTTTTTTTTGTCGTCGGAGTTTTTTAATTAAATCCGTCCAAAAAAGGGGTCTACTGAATATCTCCGCCTTATTAGATCCGATTTCGATGGTTCTTTTTTCATTTGAAAGGTAGTAAGTTTAAAAGATGGTTTCATAAAATTTGGTGAAAATCTGATGAGGATCTTCGATGAGCAGAATAGCTCCTCAAAATACAGTAAATTTTTAGGGTTCTACCAGTGAAATCAGCCCTTTAATAGGATAGGTAGGGATTGATGGAGGACCTTGGTTATTAATTTTAGTTTTACATGTAAGTAACTAACTAGATGTCACTGCTGTGCACCTCTAGATTGTTTGCAGAAAAGTTGCGAGACCATCTCAATGTATTTTTATTTTATTACAGACTAGGCAATCGTATGACCACGGTCTCACCTGATGGAAAGCGATGATGTGGTCGAAGGTGTAGCACGCTTGCCTAATAGATACCTATTCACACCTGACTTGAACACACCTGGGTTATAATTTACCGGAAACACTAACGAGGGCAAGGCATTCCACTCCTTTGCAGTTCTTATAATAAATTAATATATAATATATATAAATAAATAAAATAAAAACTTTGAAATCAGATATAATAAGGCGGATATATTCAGTAGCCCCTTTTTGAAGGAAGTAACACCTCAATCAAAAATCCCCGACGAATAAAAAAAACTATGACTATGCATTTTTATGGTAACCATACCCTGAATCGACATCCAGGATTAGCCCCAGATAAAGGAACTCTTCAACGGTCAACAGCACAAACACGAAATGATCTGTACTTGCGTATTTTATTATGACGGTTTTGAATTTTACCATGTCAGCGCGGTTACTCTTGAACCTAATACTAATTCTTATTCTGTCAATTTCAATCCAATGTTAACACAATATTGAGAAATCACTGTACCCTTGAAAACAATCCTGTTAACATTGGATTGAAATTGGAATTGCGCTTGAAGGATTTTGTCAGTACCAACCATGAAGATAGTTGCTTTAGGCTCAGCAATAGGGACGTTCACATCTATCGTAAATCGGTAAAACAACCTAAATACCTTTAAAAAGTCTAAAAACTGAGCTTTTTATTGATAGAAAATAATAACACATAGTTTAATTCACAAAACTATACATATTTTTCTTTTCAAGTAAAAAAATAGTAGTTTAGTAATAAAGGACTATGCCAGATCTCCAAAGTGACTTAGGCTTGGTGTAAAATTATCGCGGACACAACTGAATAGTATTTTTATTTTTAAAGCATCATGTTAAAAAGCTTTTGTGTGTTATTAGTTTTTTCTGGGAACTTTTCAAAAATAAGTTATGAGGAAATAAAGTTAACTTATGTGGATATGTTTTTTGCGTTAGATTATGACATGGTGTATGGTCAAGGGAATGAAATAACCAAGATAATTATTGAAATCTTATATTAAACTGATATATTATGTAGGTACCTACACTTTACGATCATGTTTAATATCATTTCTAAAGTATTATTACCTACCTATACCTGCCATACTAGTAGGTACTCAATCTGAGAATCGAACCCTGGGCCTTCTCTGCTCTTGTCATGAGCTTGGTACCTAAACCACTAAAACGTTTATACAACAAATAATGAATTAACGGAAAAACAATAAAATAGACGAATGCGTTTATTGTTTTTTATTTCTAATATCATAAAATAATATACTGAAATGATTTCTATTAGAATAAACTAAGATGGCCTGTAGTTTATTAATTGTTTTTTTTTATCAATTTATTAATTGTTTATTTGCACTAATTAGGAGTTATAGTGTCAACACTATAATTCGTAATTAGTATCAATTCACAGCAATTTCCGGTCATTTCTATTCATTTCAATTCTTATTTTTTTTAATAAGAATTAAAATGAACTATAAATGAACAGTTTCCGAAAGTTATTATTTTACTAAGAATTAATTACATTAATTTATATGGTCAATAATGTGCAAAGATTTCGTGTCCACAGCATTTAACTTTTAAAAGTCTTGCATAGCTATTTCCGGTCATTTCTATTCATATTAATTGTTTTTATTTTAATAACGGTTCCAGAATGTTATTGTTTTAATAAGAATGAATTAAATTATTTTAAATAGTCAATAATGTATATAGATTTCGTGTCCGCGGCATTTAACATTTAAAAGTCTTGGAAGCCGAAAGCTGGCATCCTCCTTTATGTTTTTTTGGCTGAATGGTGCGTGTCCGTTGCCTATGACTAATAGACGTAAAAAAAGTTCAAATCAAAACAAAACATTACAAGAGAAGTGGATTGGTACGGATTGGAATTTGAAGTAGATGGAGCACAAATAATAAATAACTGGATTAGGTTTCATGTATATTATCATTACGTAAGACTGATGTTTTTAAAGACTGTACTAGTTGTGCGCAACTTTTACCTTGTTGATTAATTTGATTTTCCTACATTCAGAGATTTATTTGTATCACACTAATAAATGCGAGAGTTTGTGAGTGTGTATTTTTGTTACTTCATCGCGCCCAAACGGAAGAACGGATTTTGATGTATACCTTTGGTCCTAGAACACAAAAGACACAGGTTACTTTTCATCATCATCATCAATTTTCATCATTGTTCACGCGGATAAAACCGCGGGATGGGGCGGGGGGCATCATTCATACAATACTGTTAAGTTTGTATAAAAAATATTTATTAGACTGAGGTTTATAAAGACTAAAATGTAACTTCTACCTTGTTGTTAAAATACTTGTTGATTGATTTTATATTCCTTTATTCAGAGATTTACTACAAGTAAGTTTATTTTATAACAGAAGCGTGAGTACTTTAAGTGAAATGCTAAACCTACTTGAAGTATTATGACTGCTTAAGACTTACCTACCTAAAGAGGTATGCGTCTAGGCAATGCTATTTTGTATATGTTGACAAAAGGTTCTCTATTGTAGTTTTGGTAGGTAGCCTAAATACTACTCACGTATAATAATAATAATAGCTGAATTCCTATGTAAAATAATTTCAACTTTTTATGTTTATGTGCCATAATACTTTAATACAAAAATAATTAACTAACACTGTTTTATTTTATATATTTTTCAGTTATTTAGGTACTTACATCTAAATCTCCAATAGTACCATGAAGATGTAATAAACAGAAAGACAACAATATGTTCACTCATAGAAAATGCCTTGTCCATATAACGCATCATCCGACGCTCGGTTCGCCTTTGTTGAAATTGTAATGCATGATTTCAACGTAGGATATTGAACGCAAGAGCCAAACGTGCCATTATATTGTCACAAAATTATCTAAAAACGCACAAAACTGAATTTTAATCACGGCTAAGTTACTAATTTGCTATTGTCATAATTCCGATTTCAACGCAATACCTAACCCAATACGCGGCTGTCCAAACAGCGTCAAGAGTGCCGATTTTGCTAAGAACAATTTCAATGCCAATATCATTTAGTTCTTTCAATATCCGCACAATATTGAATTAATTTGGCGCTAGATTTGCATTCAAGTGTGTTCAAGAGTACGAAATGTGATAATTCCAATACCGACCGATCGGAATTGTGTTCAAGAGTATGGCCCCAGGGCTGGGTCCTGAGTCCTGACTAGGGAACTTCTCAACGGTTAACAGCAGGACGAAATGTTGTTTACGCATTATGATAGCCAGATGTTTCACCATGACATGGCTTCTGCCTAAAAGCTAAATCGTTTTTTAATTAACTTATTTATTTAACAGATAATTACAAAATAAAATTCGAAAATTTATTGATATGGTTTATTACCAAGTCCACAAACTACATATTTGGGAATACAATTACACGCTACATGCGTTTGAGCTACTGTTACATACATACGGTAACGATACAAAACTTCAGGTATTACAATACAATATAGGTAATGCAAAAGATTTTTATAAAAATTTAGTACTAGTATTATATATTTTTACCTTGTTGTTTCAAGTGCCATGGGTCTAAGTTTCCTGCCTATACATGAAAGTACCCTCAGTATTTAGCAAATTTTACTCAATAATTATATTTATTTTTAAAAGTAATACTACATTTAAACATTTTTGTTTAAATATCACTACCGGAAATAGAACAGACACAAATGTGAAAAAAATATACACGACTGCCCAAAAAAGGAGTGTTATGTTTTTAGGATTCATGTATGTATGTATGCGAGTTTCTTTGTACCACCATAACTTTTAAATGCGTGAACAGATTTAGACTTATGGGGTATCGTTAGAATCCTTACATGCCCCCAAAGGCAACAGTATAGCTCCATTTTCAAATGAGAAAAAAAACTTCTAATTTTACAATATAGGTATTAAATTGAAAGCCTCGATAAGCACATCTTCTTTTTTGGCAGGGCAGGCGTGTTTTTTTAGCTTTCAAGCTTATATTATGGCACGCAATCGATAGGATCAAACCTATTGTTTGATCTGTAAACCATCAGTTTTTGTCTGCCAACTTCTCTTTATTTTGCTGTCTGGTCTGTGGGCACATTAATACCTCAGACAATTTAAGATATATGGAATATGCCTCACTTCCACAGACTATATAGGAGACACTCAATTCATATTTTAGTTTTTGTGTGGAACAGTGTTGCCAATTTATATATTAATTCGTTTGTTCCAAATCCTATTTACTTTATTTTGTATTTTTGTACCTAATGTGTAATTTTTATTATTGTTATTTTTTTTATTTTATGTGACATATCCGTGCGTGACGTCACCTGCCGTTCCCAACGGAAGACCAGCGCTGGTTGTTATTAACCAGCATTATGCTGAGTTGGGGCCGGCTTATGGCAAAAAACTTAACTAACTACTTAGGTACTAAATTATTTCTTCAATGTTTTTATTTTGTGTACTTGTTTTTTGCCATAAATAAAGCTATGTCTATGTCTATTTAATAAAACATCGCATCTTAAATTAGAGAAGATCATGAAACCTGGCTAACCTCCTCCTTTTGGGGGGGGGGGGGGGGGGGGGCATGTTCAGCTGTGGACTGATGACGTGATGATGTTTATAATTTTCTGTTTGTCATGTGAGGTAGTGCTGGCCACTGGTGTCAGTTTGTCAGGCCGCCCGAGGGTCTCTGACAGCTTATCGACTGCTATTAATCAATAAAAGCCGGGACCGACAGCTTAACGTGTCATCCGAAGCACGGAGCGATGGAAAACGCACACAACTTAGAAAAGTCATTGGTGCGGAGCCTAGGATCGAACCCGGTATAGTTGGGTTCTAAGTTGCACTATTTGCTGACAAAGGTACTTAATTTTTGTAGCATCTACTTTAACACTTGAAACAATAAAGTGGCCAGAAATGTTTCAGGATCTCGTAAACCAATTAGGTAGCCGAAAACAGTGGTATTTACGAAAAATCTACAAAAATATCACATCCATTTATTTTTATCCAAATATTCAACAAGCTTACTTTCATTTTATTATCATGTTATAAGTTAAAATAAGACTTCATTAGTCACATGGAATTAAAAAGGAGTCTTATAGATATATTTTTTGTGTTTATAAGCATTCAATTTGTGTTAGAGTAAATATTACTAATTTTAACGTATAACATGATAAATTGACAAATACCATTCTGCCACAATAACAAACGAAAATATCGTTAACCCAATACGCGGCTGTCCAAACAGCGTCAATAGTGCCGATTTTGCTAAGATCAATTTCAATGCCAATATCATTTAGTTCTTTCAATATCCGCACAATATTGAATTAATTTGGCGCTAGATTTGCATTCAAGTGTGTTCAAGAGTACGAAATGTGATAATTCCAATACCGACCGATCGGAATTGTGTTCAAGAGTATGGCCCCAGGGCTGGGTCCTGAGTCCTGACTAGGGAACTTCTCAACGGTTAACAGCAGGACGAAATGTTGTTTACGCATTATGATAGCCAGATGTTTCACCATGACATGGCTTCTGCCTAAAAGCTAAATCGTTTTTTAATTAACTTATTTATTTAACAGATAATTACAAAATAAAATTCGAAAATTTATTGATATGGTTTATTACCAAGTCCACAAACTACATATTTGGGAATACAATTACACGCTACATGCGTTTGAGCTACTGTTACATACATACGGTAACGATACAAAACTTCAGGTATTACAATACAATATAGGTAATGCAAAAGATTTTTATAAAAATTTAGTACTAGTATTATATATTTTTACCTTGTTGTTTCAAGTGCCATGGGTCTAAGTTTCCTGCCTATACATGAAAGTACCCTCAGTATTTAGCAAATTTTACTCAATAATTATATTTATTTTTAAAAGTAATACTACATTTAAACATTTTTGTTTAAATATCACTACCGGAAATCGAACAGACACAAATGTGAAAAAAATATACACGACTGCCCAAAAAAGGAGTGTTATGTTTTTAGGATTCATGTATGTTTGTATGTATGTATGCGAGTTTCTTTGTACCACCATAACTTTTAAATGCGTGAACAGATTTAGACTTATGGGGTATCGTTAGAATCCTTACATGCCCCCAAAGGCAACAGTATAGCTCCATTTTCAAATGAGAAAAAAAACTTCTAATTTTACAATATAGGTATTAAATTGAAAGCCTCGATAAGCACATCTTCTTTTTTGGCAGGGCAGGCGTGTTTTTTTAGCTTTCAAGCTTATATTATGGCACGCAATCGATAGGATCAAACCTATTGTTTGATCTGTAAACCATCAGTTTTTGTCTGCCAACTTCTCTTTATTTTGCTGTCTGGTCTGTGGGCACATTAATACCTCAGACAATTTAAGATATATGGAATATGCCTCACTTCCACAGACTATATAGGAGACACTCAATTCATATTTTAGTTTTTGTGTGGAACAGTGTTGCCAATTTATATATTAATTCGTTTGTTCCAAATCCTATTTACTTTATTTTGTATTTTTGTACCTAATGTGTAATTTTTATTATTGTTATTTTTTTTATTTTATGTGACATATCCGTGCGTGACGTCACCTGCCGTTCCCAACGGAAGACCAGCGCTGGTTGTTATTAACCAGCATTATGCTGAGTTGGGGCCGGCTTATGGCAAAAAACTTAACTAACTACTTAGGTACTAAATTATTTCTTCAATGTTTTTATTTTGTGTACTTGTTTTTTGCCATAAATAAAGCTATGTCTATGTCTATTTAATAAAACATCGCATCTTAAATTAGAGAAGATCATGAAACCTGGCTAACCTCCTCCTTTTGGGGGGGGGGGGGGCATGTTCAGCTGTGGACTGATGACGTGATGATGTTTATAATTTTCTGTTTGTCATGTGAGGTAGTGCTGGCCACTGGTGTCAGTTTGTCAGGCCGCCCGAGGGTCTCTGACAGCTTATCGACTGCTATTAATCAATAAAAGCCGGGACCGACAGCTTAACGTGTCATCCGAAGCACGGAGCGATGGAAAACGCACACAACTTAGAAAAGTCATTGGTGCGGAGCCTAGGATCGAACCCGGTATAGTTGGGTTCTAAGTTGCACTATTTGCTGACAAAGGTACTTAATTTTTGTAGCATCTACTTTAACACTTGAAACAATAAAGTGGCCAGAAATGTTTCAGGATCTCGTAAACCAATTAGGTAGCCGAAAACAGTGGTATTTACGAAAAATCTACAAAAATATCACATCCATTTATTTTTATCCAAATATTCAACAAGCTTACTTTCATTTTATTATCATGTTATAAGTTAAAATAAGACTTCATTAGTCACATGGAATTAAAAAGGAGTCTTATAGATATATTTTTTGTGTTTATAAGCATTCAATTTGTGTTAGAGTAAATATTACTAATTTTAACGTATAACATGATAAATTGACAAATACCATTCTGCCACAATAACAAACGAAAATATCGTTGAAGTCCATTCCAGTAGGTCCCAACGACAGTAAGAAATGGTAAGTACATGCAAGACATATACAAAGAATCCAATGCAAGATTTTTCCAAACAGGGACTTGAGTAGAGTACAAAAATTGTAGGACCACAGAATAAATAATTGGCAATTAGTACTTAAGCCTCATACATAACTACGCAATTATTACGTCCACACATTGCTAAAAGGCTTATTACACTCTTCGAATTAAAGGAAACCTATTTAGTGATCCTCACCGGTCTAGAAGTCTGTGATCCTAACTAGGAGAAGGTTAGGAAAGCACAAACTAAATAGGAGATACGGGGATCAGACGAGAATCCGAACAACCGATACCAATAGTATTAACCTGTCGGCTATCGGTATCCCGCACGGGATAAATAAGGTTACTTTTGCAAATTTTGCAAAAATTTATAAAACTAAAACGAAGTAAAAAAAACTGTTTTTTGGTGCATTTACCTTCCTCAGATACTATTTTGTGTATGACAAATCGTTTAAACATAATTTATTTAAAAAAAATTGCCCATGAACTCCTAAAACGCATTCGTCCACAGGTTAAACTAGAATTATTATTTATTATATGGCGGTAATCAATATTTATGTCAATCTAGTTTTATCTATGCTTGGTTTAGTTTTAACCAAAGAGGTTAAAATAAGCGTAACAAAACCTTGTTTTCAACCTACCTTACAAACAAATTACAAATGTTCATTGCTGTTCCGCGATGTCAGGTGGAGTCAAATTCTCCTTTTTTTTCTCCAAAAACGAACAGTTTTCACATGTTTAACATATCTTTGTCAGTTTTAATCAGAATAAAACATTAGATCAACGTAATAAATCACATAAAATTGGTTAGGTACTAATATAAAGTAAATTATGGCGCAGAAATCTAGTCTACAACGAATTCGCCCGCATATGGTATAACACGCGCCGCCATGCATAGATAATAAATGACGAAAACCCTCGTAGGTGCAGATTAAATGGTGCATAAATGGGAAAAAAAAAAAACTTATTGGGGGCATGGCGTGCGTAATGTATAATCAATATGCCATTTTTGAGTTCATAATCCGGATTTTACGATATGAGTGTAGATAAAGTTATTTATGGTACAACATAAGAGCTTTTTTTTCTTCTAATATTATATGCCGTGTTTACAACGACGTCCTAAATCCTAATTAAGATTCCTACATATTGAATAATGTAATAAGCCTTTTAATACGACGAACGAGCGTCAAGTCCAGGAGTTGAGTGAGACGGATCGAGACTACGCTGTGATTGGCCGTTCATCTTTATTCTCACTCGCACTAAACACTTCGCGACGTGAGCACGCGCCATTAGCCGGATTTTTAATTAGAAAGGAAATTGACAGTTTTTTACACTTCTTGACGCCATTATAGTAGTGTTGTGACTAAAGCATTTAGTTCACATAACTGATCATAAATATCGTTTAAAGTAGTTTGCAAAATAAACTAATTATTGTGTTCTGTTGGCAATATACCCTAAATGTAGTAATTACTGTATTTAATTACTCAACTTGAAGTTCATTATCTGACAGCTTGAGTTTAGTAATAAAGTACGGTAAGTACTACATTTGGTGACGTGCTCAAGATCCATTCTAACTCCTACAGTTTATTAGATGCTTCTTTGTCAATACAATATTAAAAGCAATTTGTAAAGAAATTCTAAAATTGAACAGATCAAGAACATCTTTATAGTTAGGTAATCTATAAAGATATTCTTGATCTGTTCAGTTCAAGAACATATTTCGACAAACCTGTAAAGGAGGATGGGCAGAAATGGTCATGGCAGTATAACTTCGAAAATACAACAAATTGAGAAGTGTCAAAGCAACTATTGTTCTATTATATTTTTTTGACATAATTTATTGGTTAGGCTGTCCCAAAGTGCCCATCGTTCTTTGCTTTGTCTTATTAAATATTACATAGGTCAAGCCAGATTTTTAATTCAAAATATTGTTAAAGCTTTCTGTGCAATATAATTACCATTTATGTTATAACTATGAGAAGGGACGTCAACAATTTTCCGATTGTATTTTACAATTACTACATTATGAGATTTTGTGTGTTTATTTACTGACATACACACACACACACACACATTATATATATATATATATATATATATATATATATATATATAAAATACACATACATATTTAGGTAGGTAATACTAACTATTCGCGTGACAAAGCATCACTATAACCGTTGCTAAAAGTGTTATTTGACAATGAAAGAAACAGCAATAACATATCATTAAGAACTATATTCACCTTTCCTTCTTGTGGAAACATGGAAACTAAGTCTAACACATGAATGTAGATACAATGTTTTTTTTTTGGCTAAGAATGTTAAGTACCTATGTTCAATTTCACGCAAAAAGATGATCTTATATGGACTCCAGATCTGTATGAAGAAGATAAGCGATCCACCAATAATATTACTGCGGTAAGCGAAGGAAAATTAATAATTAAATTGTGGCGGCTTAAACATCCGCCATTTTGAAAAAAAAACTTGATTTCTCGACCATGAAACTAGTCTCAATCGATAGTAAAAAATATCAGAAACAATAAGTGTTCTATAAAAAAAAACCTAAGTGATATACTTTCTAAGAAATTTGTGTTAAAAAAAAATTTTTTCGTCGTTTGTACGCGTTAGATTACACAAACGCATGCCGCCATCTTGTTTACATGTCTTGGTCAGAGACTAACTGTCTGACGAAATTAATGACGTTAGACTACTATTCTAAACTGGGGCGATCCATTGTAGCACAACAAATTAATATTTCGCGAACTTTGACACAAAATAATAATTTTCGAACCCTATAGTGGTCGAGACCTCGCGCTACCATTTTTATTTTAACATTCGAAGTTTTGGATATCATTGGCAGCAATTCGGTCATTTTACTCCTTAACTAAACAAACTAGACTAATGTAATTTAAACCTTGTCGACTTCGTATCAAGGTCTTTTTGCCCCTGGCATATTTTCGAAACTTACGTCAATTTAAGCTGTACCGCTTAAAATAACGTAATTAAAACAGGTTTTTAACAGCGTTTGGATAAATTCGGACACGTTCTGAGACAGCGTTTGGACAAATCGAGACTCTCGCCGCGTGGAATTAGAGTTGATTTTACGCTGACAGGCTTTAGTGATAGTTTAGTGAGTGAGGCATAGATGCCAGGGCCAAAAATACCTTATTACGAAGCCAACAAGGTTTAAATTACATTTGAAGAAATTAAGTTTAGTTAAGGGGTGTCTAAATCGCTACTAATGTTTGTTAAAATATTTTTTCATAAGCCAGATCATTTTCTTCGGTCATTTTAATTACTTTTACAATTAAAATTATCTGATTGAATATTAAACATCGAATGTATTTGTGAAAAGACTAAATTCCGTGGCGTTCTGGGGATCATACAAAATAATATTTAGAGAAAAAAAAAACCGTGAAATTGGACATTTTGGACCTCGCAACTCCTTTATTCGGACAGGCAGTGAATCGCGGCAGTCTTGTGTGAAACACTTATAAAGCATGTGGGTACAGTAAGTAATAAAGTAGTTGACAATGTTGATCACTCGTCGATAGCGTCGTCCGCACCGTTATCTGAAAGTATTAAGTAACATGAAATACCTGCTCTGCCCTACGGCTCCGCCCGCAGTTTTACCATTTCCCACAGGAACTGCATTTTCCCCGGGAAAAAGACGTGGAAGAATTGACAGAATCAGATCAGTAGTTCCAGAGATCACTTTCTACAAACATACTTGCAAACTATTTTACTTCTTTATAATATTAGTGAAGATGTAAAATATAATACAAGGGATATCTCAGTTGAGAGTTGTGGAATTTTGTTTCAAATGTTTTTTTTTTTAATTTTAGTTATTAAAGCGTGTTTTTTTTCCTCTATGTTTATTATATGCCTCATCGTTAAGGAAGACTAATAAATGATTACAATAAGCGTGAAATAATCGCGTTCGCTTTGCTCATGTTTATATGTTACTTACACGCTTTGTTTTTATTGTACATTAATTATATTATGTATAAAATTTTCACGCTCGCTTCGCTCGCACCTTTATAAAAGTTATAAAAATGTAAATGTCAAACCAAAAAGCGAGTTATTCTTGCATTTAGTAAATTATCTGTGACGTTCAGAATCTCTTTTATCCACTACGAGGCATACCTTTTAAGTTTTGTCGTTTGAAGAAAAAAACACAACTAGAACCTTATAGTACTTTTTATTGTTTTTCAAAGTATTCACCACGTACTCGTAGCTTAATACACTTTTCCATTCGCTCAAACGAGTTATTATAACATTTATTCCACTCTAAAGTGGGGGTGTTTAAAATGGCTGGCTTGAAAGCGTCGACTGCTTCTTCACCGGACTGGAACCTTTGACCACGAAGACTTTTCTTAATTTTAGGAAATGTCAAAAAATCGTTAGGGCTTCGGTCAGGACTGACGATGGTCGAGAATTTCTACTTTTTCCTGCTTCAAATACTCAATCGTTTGACGAGCGCTGTGTGAGCTTGCGTTGTCATGGTGCAGGATGAAGCGTCGCTTTGAGTTAGATTTTCGAAGTTCGGCGATGACTAGTGGTAAACAAACAGTGGTATACCACTCTGCGTTAACCGTTCTACGATCTTCAAGTGCAATAGTCACAACATGGCCGGTTTTTCTAACGAACGTGGCCATCATCTTCTTTGAAGTGCTTCGAGAACGAACAACTTTAGTCGGCTTTGGCTCGTCTTGAAAGACCCAGATTGTAGATTGTTATTTGGAATCAGGATCGTAGGCATAGATCCAAGATTCGTCACCACTGATGATGTCGTAGCCGTGATTTGACTCTCCTCGGTTGAACCTTTGCAGAGTTTTCTTACACCATCTGACGCGGGCCGCCTTGTGATCGTCGGAAAGCATATGCGGTATCCAACGGCAAACTAGCTTTCTCACACCAAGCGCTTCATGCAAGATCTTCTGAATGGTTGTCCCTGAGATGCCTAATAGAGCCTCTATCTCTCGATATGTCACATGACGATCTTCGAGAATTAGTTGTCTCACAGCAATGATGTTATCTTCAGTGAAGGCGGATTTTGGGCGTCCTTTGCGAGATTTATCACTACCACTAGTATGTCCACGCTGGAATTCTAAATACCAGCGTTTGACAGTCAGCAGACATGGGGCTTCATCACTGAACACAGATGTTAGCTCTTCAAAACACTGAAGCCGTGTCAGGCCTCTTCTAAAGTTGTAGAAAATTTATTGCACGAACATTTTCCTTAGAAAGATTTATTTTCGTACTGTTACACTGCGCATATTGCTGACCTAAGGGATAACCCCCAATAACCATTCAATTCACTGTCAGCAATATGCAAAGGTATATAATCCGCGATTTATAGTATTCGAGGCTTTTTCCTTAATCGCTCTCTGAAGCCACCTGACTAAGGACCCGGTCTTAGGCCTGCCGGTCAGCTTGGACTATGCACAGTCAGGTGGAACCTCTGCCGAAATAGACAGAAGTGCAGCAACAATACAGTATCATAATTGTTGTATTAGCTGTAAAGACTTGCTGAAGAAAAATAAAAATAAATGTTAGTGTGTGCCCGAAAAGTTTTTTTTTTAAGACAAACTAATAGGCCCGCACAACAGTACGTAACCTGACAGATTCCAATCGACGTGACTAAACAATAGCATTAATTCTAATACTTTCAACTGTTTGAGATTCAAAATTTAAACACAAAGCGCGATACTTTAGGATACTATTTTTGTTTGTATTGAAGTCGTCTAACATATTTATTTTTTTGTTTTGATCTGTGGCCGCAGTAACGCGTTTTTTTCTTCAAAATGTTGGACCGAGAACCGACTCGGTTGTTGGAATGTATGGCTTTTATAGACGGTACCTTCATAATGTGGCGCTCCGTTGGCGGTCCCCAAACGCAGGTGCCGCAGGCGCGCCGCCGCCTCCTCGGCCGACGGCGCAGCCTCCTCCGCATCCTCGAACTCTTCCTCTTCACCTGTGATGGGAACAATTATCATCATCATTTTTATTTTACATCCAAGGGATCATATCTATCAGCCGACTAGTTTTACTAAAACTTCTTTAAGTCTCATTTCCCAGTAATTTCGCTGGAAAAGTTACCCTTCAAAACGAAACAAATGTTTACAGACTACTGCTTGGAGGTTGAATACCTGGCAAGGGTGTGGTACTTCCCCAGGTATAGTTCGCGCAAATTATTTTGAGCTCTTTGAACTTAGTCCGAGCGCATGGTACAGTTGAATGCACAATCTTTATTGTATAAGGTGTTTTTTATAGTACCTACCCAGTCGCAGAAGTATATCTGAGCTGAAAAAGTCTGCTAGATTTAGTCATTTGTAATCCGACGACGAGAACTCCTATGTGCCAAATAAGTATATACATATTATAGAGAAATTTTCAAAATGGTTACTATGATGGTGAATTAATCGAACCTACATGTACCAAATATTAGGATAATTAGCTATGTACCGAAATAAAAAAATATGTTAATTTAAAAACTTGAGCATACATTAATTCATATTGGAGCGACCGGGAGGCATGATTAACAAAAATAACAACAGTAACAGTACACTGCGAGTATCAGTAAGAAACAACAACAACAGAAACAAATAACAGAAACAGAGTACAAAAATAACAAAAGATTATCGCACTCGTCTCACGACTGTACTTTAGAACGGCAACGCGCATGTGTTCAGTTTACGTAAGTAACACTCACACAGACGCGCCGTTCTGCAAGGCACAAGCGGGTGTGCGGCGCGGGGCGAGCGGGCGGTACCCTTCTCGGTGCACTTCCGCGTCCCTCTGACACCTAAAATATGCGTACTGCGCAGCCACTCGCGCTATCTTCCGAGAGCTCAAGATAATTTGCGATATTTTTTTTTACTCTTACAAAAAAGGCCTACTAGTCTACCACTACCAAAAGAACGGTCCGGAAATTCCGATCCTACCTCCTCTGAAAACGATTCAGAGACTTGCTACATTAGACACAGACACCGACCTCGCCGACGAGGTCGAAGGTCCAGACGGGGTTCAGAACAGTCCAATATATGGTTGTGTATATTATACGTTCCCTATCATGGAGGAGGCCTAAGTTCAACAGTAGATCGTCTTTCGGCTGGTGACGTGGTCCGCCCTGTGATGAAGAAGAAAGCTTCCTACCTTCATCAACGTCCTCCCCATCCATGTATGCTTCATCATCCGGGTCAGGGTGGAGTTGCTGCCCCTGGTTCATTGCCTGGTACATTCCCATCAGGTCACCTTCATCCGGAGGGATGAACCTGAAACATATGTGTACACCCTTTGTACGTCCGGTCCCAAATTCGCCAATATAATAACTTTAGAGTGTCCTTCGTGTCCCTACCTATGCATACTGGAAGAACTTTATCAGTTCTGGTTATGCCATAGACGTAGCAACTTACTGATCTAAGTGGATTTAAAATAAACAAAACGTTATATCTATCCACACAAAGAAGAAGGTTATCTTTTATACATAGATCTCATTAAAAGTGAGAAGATTGGGTACCATCTATCAGTTGTCGATCGATTCGGTTTGATATCGTTAGATTCAATACATTTTTAATATGAATTTGTTGAATTTTATCGAATCGAATCAATACGGTTCGTTATCGAAAGACTCTGAATCGGGGGGCAGTTCCTATTAGGAAAGTGACTGTTAACGAGCGCAATAACATTAGCCTATGTAGCTATAAGTATCGGTATAGGTTTATAGGCTAACATTGTATAAAATCTGTAGACATTAAACATGAAAAGACAAGTAAATCTTTCGAATAGAAAACGTAGTGCTTAAGACTAAAATAAAGCAAATAGGATTCATTTTCCCATTAACAGGACCCTGATAGTCTACAGTGAAACTATGTGTAAGGTACAAGGACACGTAGATGCATTATATTCTGTAGGCCTTATCTTATATAGTAAAAATACCCATAGAACTGAGAAATTGGTGTGCATACGTCAGAAACCAGTTTGCAGTAGCAGTCGAAACATGAAGCTCTCCTACAAGTGTCCATACTCTAGGCTGATAGAATCGTATCACCACCAAGTTCTCAGGGCTCCGATAGCCAAACCTTTGTAAACCGGATTAAACTATGAATTCAAATATAAATAGTTATTTTATATCAATTGTAAAATTTCTCCACTCCACTGAGTCAAGTCTCATTTTCACTCAACTGGAACCCCGCACCTACGCGAGTCCTCAACAGTATAACAGTAACATCACTGCACATTTTTAAAGACCGTGTCAAGAATCTGTACTTGTCAAGTTGTTAATCTGTTGAATGTAATATTATAAAGTATTTTATATATATATTTTTTATTAACAGTAGGTTATTTAAACTTTTTATTTTTTGAGGTATGTTTTATGCAATACAACTCTTTATTGCACACCAAGCAAAAAAAACAGTAGATAAGAAAGTTAAAAACTAAAATTAAACGCAGATTGTGCGGCCTTATTACTAAATAACAATCTTTTTCAGGCAACCTTTTGGATGGAAAGAAATGGACACACATATGTATCGGTCGGTGGTGCATAAACAAAGATCAAGAAATAATATATATACATAATACTCAACATAATGTACAAACTAAACTAAATAATATAATTATACCAATACGAGGCATGCCTCTTAAGTTTTGTCGTTTGAAGAAAAAAACTCAACTAGAACCTTATAGTACTTTTTATTGTTTTTCAAAGTATTCACCACATACTCGTAGCTTAATACACTTTTCCATTCACTCAAACCAGTTATTATAACATTTATTCCACTCTAAAGTGGGGGTGTTCAAAATGGCTCACTTGAAAGCGTTGACTGCTTCTTCACCGGACTGGAACCTTTGACCACGAAGACTTTTCTTAATTTTAGGAAATGTAAAGAAATCGTTAGGGTAATCTTAGGTCAGGACTTTATGGATAATCCTGCTTCAAATACTCAATCGTTTGACAAGCGCTGTGTGAGCTTGCGTTGACATGGTGCAGGATGAAGCGTCGCTTTGAGTTAGATTTTCGAAGTTCGGCGATGACTAGTGGTAAACAAACTGTGGTATACCACTCTGCGTTAACCGTTCTACGATCTTCAAGTGCAATAGTCACAACATGGCCGGTTTTTCTAACGAACGTGGCCATCATCTTCTTTGAAGTACTTCGAGAACGAACAACTTTAGTCGGCTTTGGCTCGTCTTGAAAGACCCAGATTGTAGATTGTTGTTTGGAATCAGGATCGTAGGCATAGATCCAAGATTCGTCACCACTGATGATGTCGTAGCCATGATTTGACTCTCCTCGGTTGAACCTTTGCAGAGTTTTCTTACACCATCTGACGCGGGCCGCCTTGTGATCGTCGGAAAGCATATGCGGTATCCAACGGCAAACTAGCTTTCTCACACCAAGCGCTTCATGCAAGATCTTCTGAATGGTTGTCCCTGAGATGCCTAATAGAGCCTCTATCTCTCGATACGTCACATGACGATCTTCGAGAATTAGTTGTCTCACAACAATGATGTTATCTTCAGTGAAGGCGGATTTTGGGCGTCCTTCGCGAGATTTGTCACTACCACTAGTATGTCCACGCTGGAATTCTAAATACCAGCGTTCGACAGTCAGCAGACATGGGGCTTCATCACTGAACACAGATGTTAGCTCTTCAAAACACTGAAGCCGTGTCAGGCCTCTTCTAAAGTTGTAGAAAATTATTGCACAAACATTTTCCTTAGAAAGATTCATTTTCGTACGTAACCTGACAGATTCCAATCGACGCTGTGACTAAACAATAGCATTAATCCTAATACTTTCAACTGTTTGAGATTTAAAATTTAAACACATTCGAATATAGAACAGTTCCAAATTCAACAGTTCCAAATTCAAAATTGCCGGTATATAGGGAAACTTTAAAGGCATGCCTCGTATAACAAGTACACTATATACATACACACATATATATGTTTACTGATAACAATAAAATAGATAAAAATAATAGCTACAATGTAAATAATCAACTAGAAACTTCTGATGAATAATAGTGTATTATTATATGTCATAAAATAATTATGTAATTTTTATAATGCTGCCATCCTTAATAATAGCCTATTTGTGAATTCAGCCTATGGTTGCCTGGAAGAGATCGCTGCTCATTGATAAGGCCGCCGATTATTCTAAGTTAAGACTTGTTTATATTATTATTAGTTCCTTTCTTGTGCAATAAAGTGTTATCTATCTATCTAAGGATGCTTATGACACAGAAGGAATTTCTTACATTGATAAAAAAAACACAAGAGTGATTTTAAAAAACGAGCTGTAGGCACAGCGAATTCGCGCGAAAACGTCTAACACGCGCCGCCATAGATAATAAATGGCGAAAACCCTCGTAGTCTGGAGCCAAGATGGTGCTTTTATGGGAAAAATATATATTATTACATTGTTTAGTTCAAAAAATAGTATCCTAATGTATATTTTGTCCTTATTAGAGACGTGCTGTGTGTAATGTAATGCCACCATTTTTGATTTCATAATCCGGATTTTACGATATGAATGTAGATAAATAAATTAAATTAGGGGTCAATGTACGAAATTCTTCCTGATCGGCGTCTGCACTTTATCTAAAGCTGATGTTACCTCAGCTGTGTGATGGGAGAGCTGTCTCCATCGAAGTCCTCATCCTCGTCCTCATCCGCCGGAGCATCCTCGGCGGCGCCCTGCAGTTGCGGCACTCTGCGGCAAACAATAATGGATAAGTATTTTTTCAAAACAATTTCAATTAATATGATGCTGGTAAGACTGGCATGATATGCAAAGGTGCGGACGAGAAATCCATCTACCCGCGGCCGCGCCTCTTTTCCGTTTATAGTAAGACCCACTTCTAGACTCCAGGTCTACATATTTTTACTAGCTTTTGAAGTCTGGATGAACTTTGAAGAAATGTAGGTTACATTTAACCCAGAGAACTGACTTCGTGGACAAACCTGGGGGTACATCTAGTTTATAAAGAACTTTGACACCAGGTAAGATTGCCAAAATGAGCCAATCCATACTTCATATTGAAATCATAAAAGCAAAAGTCGATTTGTTTCTTTTTCACGACTAATCGGCTGAACCGATCTTGATGAAATTTACCATGGAGATATTTTGAACAATGGGGAAGGATATTGGATACTTTATATCGCTATAATAAGCGCAAAGTCACGTAATAACCACGCTAATAACCATACAGTAAATAAGTCCAATTTTTTTATATATTTTTTTTTATTGAATGTCCCTTTTATGGGTTTTTTTCCCTTTTTTCTTGCATTTTTTTTTGTTTTTTTTCTTTTTATACGCTTTGTATTAGCTTCACTTGTATGTTTGTTTGTATGTTTGTAACCGACTCCTTTGGACGCTATTTTGACCCACTTTATACGGTCAGATTTCATTCAAATATTGCACACCTGTCAAAGACCGACGACAATGCAATAATTCGAAAAAAATAATAAAAAAAATAGTTAAAAAAACTAAAAAACACGCTTTATATAGAAAACCAAACTAAAAAATAGAAAATAAATTTTAATAAAGTACATAAGAAAAAAAAAAAAAAAAAAAAGCGTGGGGTGCTTTTTAAGATATTATCGAAATTATAATCCTTCTTCTCATATCTGTCAAAGAAATATTTATAACTATGCACCCCACGATTTTTTTGTTTTTTTTTTTATTTTTTAGTTTGAATTTCTATATAAGGCGTGTTTTTTAGTTTTTTTAAACTATTATTTATTTTTTATTGCTTTGACATCGGTTTGTGAGCTACCCTGAAAGTTTCAGCCGGATAGTTAATCTGGGAGTGTTCGAAATTTGAATTGCAAGATTCCAGCCCTGCGAGCATGGATCTTATCGATCGGTAAAGATCGATAAATTTATCGATTTTATCGAAATTCGGTAGCATGGATCTTTTAGCTTCAGTAAAATTTTATCGATTCGGTAACATTCGACAAATTTGACATTGAAATTCGGTAAGTTTATCGTTCGATAAGATCCATGCTTGCGGGCAGTACAGACAAAATACATAGATACATACATACAATTGAAGTTAAATAAAAGCTTTTAAAAAACGCACGCTCACCTTAGTTCATAGCTCAGCACCATATACAGAGCTGACGAGGGTTCTCTCTGGACAGCATGGAGCGAGATGTGCGGGTATGACAGAGTGATCGTCGGAGCCGCAGAGCCGGAGGGCAGCAGACCGCCTCCCCACACCACACTGCTGTAGAAGATACCAATAACATTAGAAGCGATTAACACATTCCGTGCGGACCTTCAAAGGAACATTTCGGAGTGCTAAAAGTTACGCGCTGGGTGTGTTAAGACGCAATGGCTTTTCGCGATCAGCGGCTGAGCAGCGCACGCGCTAGGCGTGATTTGTACATACATATTATGAGTATTTTACTAGTACTAGGTATACTTTCAATAGGTATACTAGGAGTTTCTAAGTTTAACTTAACGCGATTTGTTATTTTTTTAAAGTATATAAAATAAAATCGTGTGGCGAGTCGAATTTATATTACTCAGGCTTGAGTAATATAAATTCGACTCGCCACACGATTTTATTATAGCAGCGTGACCGCTACTCAATTATTTTATTTAATTTTCAAGTTTTTTATTTAGTTATTTCTAAAGTGTAATGTGTCCTACTTGTCAAGCCCTTTCATTTAATACCCATATTAGGGGGGGGGGACGTTGAAAATATATACAAAATCCGCTATTTTGTCGCGGCGGCCATCTTGAATTTACAATGATACTGAATGTACATAATTATATTGTTATCAGAACTAAAGGTAAAGGAGAAGAATAGGTAAGGTAGGTAGGTATAGAAACTAAATTTCACATCAACAGGAATGGGGTAAGATTTCAATTACTAGATTTGACTCAAACAAAAATAAAACAAACAGGGCAAGGGAATAAAACCGTTAACAATCGAATTTAGTTTGTATCAGCATCAAGACATTTTTTTTTTATATTCAACATTTTCTTATAGAATGAAGAAGTTGGAAGTTCGCCTGATTGGAAGCGTCACTACACCCTAGCACCAATCCAAGCATATTATTAATAAACTTTTGGATGCAAAGTTATAAATAGCTGGACAGAACTCCAGCTAAAATTGTTTCAAAATATGTCGTAAAAGTATATTTATAAATAAACAAAACATTCCCTCGATAATGCCGCTATTTTAGGTTATCTAGATTGAGTTTAATAATAATAAAATTAGAACGAATATTTATTACTAGTTTACCCGCCCGCGACTTCGTCCGCGCGGGCTACTGTTTATCGCGAAAAAAGCATCCTATGTTCTTCTAGGATATTAAAAACCAATGCAAAAGTAGGTATAGCATCACTCTTGATGTTTACAGAGTAATCAACATTATTCCAGTTTATCCAGTTTTCCTGTGAAAACTTATAATTTTCCGGGATAATAAGTATCCTATGTTTTATTCCAGGCTATAAGCAATTTCCATTCCAAATTTCATCAAAATCCGTCCAGCCGTTATCGCATGAATGCTCCCCAAACAAACAGACAATGTTTCACTTTTATATATTGGTATGGATATCCCAGAGGAAATAGTGATTAAATAAACCATTTACCGCCTTATTTATAATAAGTTATGCAATGATTAGTAATACTGCGCACAACAATATTGTACTGCGCTGTACTAATTGACGTTTATTAACTTTTTATAAATAAGGCGGTTAATGTACAGAGCCGATCTTTATTTCAGATTAACCAATTGACAACTGATTTGCCTATCTGTAGGTAGTTTATAATCAAATGTTATTGAAGTGCCCTCAGTTTCCGAATATATACATAACAATATTAATAATGTTTATATGATTTTAGCAGTAACGCCTGCTTAGCGAGAACATATCTAATAATTTTCTAATTTTTTTTCCCCCATCCTTGATTCAAATGTTTAGATTAGAAAATTATTAAATATTAATAATTCTTAAGTTACAATTACTGTTTAAAATAATAACCACGCTAATAAAAACTATACAAAAATTAGAGATGCGCCTAATATTCGTTAATTATTCATATTCAGCATGGTTTTATATGTTCGGTATCCGGCCAAATATTTGGTTGATGTGCCGAATAATAATCTTATGTAATTTTAAGGCCAGCCTACAGCTTGTATTGAATTTAAAATATTTAGCATACATATCAAATATTAAACAATTGATTAATATTAAAGTACGAGCCAAAATTATTCAACTTAGTCATTTTTATTTGGAAAATAAAACCAACTACAATATCAGACAAACATGACATTATTATTAAACATTGATGTTAATTTTTATGGTGACAATTAGAATAATAGTTAATGAGTAGTCTTCATTCAATCTCAGATAACATAATGAGATAGAAAATAAATACCAATCAAATTATAATTAATTACGCAAAATTGATTTTAGTTAGCGTTTTCTTTTTGATAAGGTCGCAGGAGGTCTTACTTTGATCCCAGATTACGAAGTTTGTGGCTTAATTTCGAACGATTGATTGATACGAAAAACACTTATTTTTGTCGAAAATGAAAATCTTTTTTATTTTTGCCTTATTTGCCTGCGTTCGGCCCTTAAGGGCTACCAATAGCTAACAGGTTAAAGCCTTAATGCCCGCGATGACCACCTCGCCATTAATTTCACCCGCAGTCAGAGTGCTCCATCATAACAATGACTGTGTCTCTTAATGAAGTGAATTTATGTAAATTAGGTAGATGGTGAGTCACAAGTGTTTGGGGATTTTAAGGAAAAACAAAGCAATGCTAAGGTAATAGAAATCTTCTATTGCTCCCAGTAATTAATAATATCTACAGTAGAAAATTAATACAATATAAACAAGCATAACTTATACTGTTAACCATTTATGCTTGTCAGTGAATGCAAGCACAGATTTGTTTGTTACTTTTACTGAGTGTATCATGATCGAAGAGGCTTCTAAGGAACAATTGTAGGTGTACCGTCTCGTCCTTATTTTATAATCACACAAGAAAATAAGTGTCGAAATCTTGGTATGAAATGAAACGCAGTCAATAAATACCATTTATGCTTCTCAATGAATGCAAGCACAGATTTGTTCGTTACTTTTACTGAGTGTATCATGATCGAAGAGACTTCTACAAGTTCTACAGTACAATTGTAGGTGTACCCTCTCGTCCATAATTTATAATCACACCAGAAAAGACGGGTCGAAATCTTGGTATGAAACAAATGGAAGTATTTTGTGTTCTTAGGATGGAATTAGACGCATTTTCCAATTTACCGAACTTATGGTATAACAACTTATGAATACTTACTTTTCAGTGATGTAGAGAGTAGCAGTGCCTAATTCTTGGTCGTTTACAAGCAGTTTTGTGCCAGAAGTCTGATATAAGATGCCCGTTGCCGGCGCCGAAAACGTTGAGGAAACTACGACCATTGTGTTATCAATTAATATAACTCCACGCCAACAGGTAAATCTTTTGCGTTTTTAACTATTTTCAAATGTTTTAATTGTTATAGTGGTTGTAATTCAGCTAATATGCAATTCAAAATAAATTTCCGTAAAACGCACACGCTCTCTAGTTTGCGTTTAGTTCTTGAGATGAAAACGATACATGATACATCGATGTTTTGATGATACATTGTCGATACATCGACAGCAAAACTGTTAAACATCGACATCGTTCATTCTTTTTTTTGCTCTGCCAACCAAAGACACGTGTCTTACGTTGCCACGTTGCTTTCGTTTGTTTACTTATCTACTTGCTGAAAACTTGCAAAGATTGCAATGATATATCTCGCCATCGTTGCATCGTCTGTGCCAAGCGAGGGTTTACTCTCGCAGGCTGGGGCAACCACCATTCAGGACAGAAAAAGGCTTCTGGGGACTATTTTATCCAAGATTCTTTTTCTAAACTCTATTTCGGAATTGATACATTCGAACAAATAAATCTTGTATGTACGTGGTATAATTACGTATGGTACCTTCATTTTATCACAATTAGATACGTCGTAATTGTAGCTAAATAATAATTACATTACATTTCGTTGTGAGATATGTTAATTGAGTTCTTTGATGTATATTATGTCTCTTCCTAAATTCCACTTCAAAATTGTTACGTTCTACTAAATAAATCCGTTCAATTGAGTAAATGTTTTTTTCTTATATCAATTTTATTGTTTTGTGGTCTAGTTATTTGGGTTAACTAAGGTTTTGGGTTAAAAACCGGTAAGACTAGTATATTTTGTTGTTTAGGTACATCATAGTTGTGTGATGGATGAGATAATTAAAACATTGGAAAAACATCGATGTGTCGTTTTTATTACCAATGTTTTTTAACATCGATGTTTTTAAGAACGATGTTGCATCCCTATTTAGTTCGTTCCATAGACTAATAATGTGTTGTGGTGTTGTGTTCGTTCGTTATGGTACCGCAGAGCTGTTTCATTACGACACAAGCAATATTTCATAGCAATTTCGACTCTATCGCACAGCATTAGTGATAATGAAAATCTGATTGAAACCAAGTTAGCTAATTGGACTACAGCAGCTGTACCACGTATGTTGGTTTCAATCATACCTTCAACATCACTATCACTAATGCTTTGCGATAGAGTCGAAATTACTATGAAGAAAGTGACAATCTGATTGAAACCAAGTTCTGAGGTCGGGGCCCTGCAGTGCAATGATTCCGTATCTTGGTTTCAATTATATTTTCACTATCGCTTTATCTAATGTACGAAATCGCACTGCTGCAGCTTTACCACGCATGTATCAGATTTTCAATATCACTATAATAATAATCATATTTACTGCATAAAAAAGTACACATAACAGAAAAGTAACTACTGGTGGTCCCCACACTAGGAAAAAGCCTGTCTCGTCAGTGTGTTATGTATGGCAGCTCCACGTAAAGTGCTACCCTGCATTATACTTCCTCTGAACCAGTGACCTTCGTACCTCCGGCCTCCGTAATTAAGGCCTTTTACAATTTATTATTTATATAACTACGCCAAGAGCATAATAACAAACTTAAAGTACGTAATATATAAATGAGTAAAATATAACATTTTATAATCATTTAGTAAACCACATAGTTTTATAAAATATATAATCTAAGTGACTAAAAATATTTTTATCATAAATAGTTTACCTACTGACGATAAACCTCAAGTATCGAGATGAAAAATTATGTTATCGGACAACTCTGACAAACTTCTCCGTGTCATCGGTAGATAAATTAAGAAGGCACCCTTGGACTAAACGCTTAGCTTGTTTGACTTTAGTCGTTACAGCATTTGACATCTCGCGTTTAAACTATTTTGTTGTAAATGAATGGAATCAATAAAATACTTTTCCAAAGAAAAAACGATTTCATAATTAATATGTTGTTTTGTAAAAAAACACTAAAAAGAATAAAATAATTACAATTGAGCCAGAACAGTATTACTTTTTCTAAATTACCAATGTAATAATAATGCAAAAGTACAACATAAGATAAGAAAGAGTTTTTTGAAGGTGGTGCCAAACCGAGCCATAATTATTAATATGGTTGAGTTTATTCAAAAAGATAATGTCTTAAACGGCTTGACGTGCTATATAAAATAATAAGCTTTTAAAGTAATTATGTACAATAACTTTATCATTTACTAGATTGCTGTATTCGTGTCAATCGGTTTGTGAATGTGTGACAGGCAAAATCTGCTCGTGTGAGTCTCTTGTTTTGTCTTTTCTGCGATTCAAGATATTAGATTTAAATCATGCCTGAGTTTGGCACCGCCTTCAAAAAACTCTTTCTTATCATATGTTGTATTTTGCATTATTATAACATTGGTAATTTTGAAGTGATACTGTTTTGGCTCAATTGTAATTATTTTATTATTTTTAGTGATTGTTTATTATATAACATTTTTATTATGTTTTTTTTTTTTTTTTTCAGTGGCCTAAGCAAACATCGGACAGAATATATGCCAAAGAAAATAGTAGACACTTACTCACTTGAAACTTAAAGCGTTGGTAAATTAAAACCAAGGATGAATAAACCTACATAATTATAGCAACTGCATTAGTTTTGACGAAAATTATCTATGATATCACTGGAATGAAAAGGAACTCTTTAAAAATGGTTACACATCTCGTAGATATGGGAAAACATAATCCCAAAACAAATGGATTTATAAGTTGTAAATGCTATAATGATGTATGTGTCCTTTTTTAAAGCAATCTTTTACGAAACACCACCAGTACCACTTAAGACCTGAGAACTCATCGAGACCAATCAATTAAGCCTAAACTCGTACAGTTTTCATCATTTATTGGTTGGGTAATGGGTTCCTATGACTCCATTTCCATCATCAGACCCTCGATACCACATTAGACCAGAGAACTTAATAAGAAGACAAACCAAATGAATCCAAACTCGTAGGGGTTCCATCATTTTGTTGTTGAGTACCTGTGACTACCTTCCGGCTCTATCATTAGACAATGGATACCACATAAAACTAGAGAACTCATTAAGACAAATCAAATGAGCCCAAACTCAAAGGGGTTCCACCATTTTGTTGTTGAGTTCCTGTGACTACCTTCCGGCACCATCATCAGACCCTGAACATCAAATAAAACCAGAGAACTCACCAAGACAAACTAAATAAGCCCAAACTCGTAAGGGTTCCATCATTTTGTTGTTGAGTTTCTGTGACTGCCTTCCAGCTCCATCATCAGACCCTGGATACTATATAACATCAGAGAACTCATCAAAACAAATCAAATGAGCCCAAACTCGAAAGGGTTCCATCATTTTGTTGTTGAGTTTCTGTAACTACCTTCCGGCTCCATCATCAGACCCTGGATACCACATAACACCAGAGAACTCATCAAGACAAACCAAATGAGCCCAAACTCGAAGGGGTTCCATCATTTTGTTGTTGAGTACCTGTGACTACCTTTCGGCTCCATCATCAGACCCTGGATACCACATAAAACTAAAGAACTCATAAAGACAAACCAAATGAGTTCAAATTTGAAAGGGTGCCATCATTTTGTTGTTAAGTTCCTTTGACTACCTTCCGGCTCCATCATCAGACCCTGGATACCACATAACACCAGATAACTCTCCATGACAAACCAAATGAGCCCAAACTCTAAAGGAAAGGGTTCCATCATTTCGTTGTGGAGTTCCTGTGACTACCTTCCGGCTCCATCATCAGACCCTGGATAGCACATAAACCAGAGATCTCATCAAGACAAACCAAATGAGCACAAACTCGAAGGAATTCCATCATCTGATTGTGTAGTTCCTTTGACTACTACTACTACTACTACTGTAGTTTTTTTGTTATCAAAATTACACCCATGTGCAAAACTTCAGCATCTTTGGACGACCTTAAATTGTTAAAAATTGACTTGCAATCCAGTCCTAAATATTATAACACAGTGAATTAAATTAAAGCTCGTTTAAAGCTACTACCACTACTACCAATTTTGATGAAATTATACAGTACCACACCTAGAGGTCTACTTACTCAAGTAAAAACAATCATCTATTTCGGTTCAGAAATCCCAAGATATTAGAGTTCATAAACTATAAAACAAATACACAGAAAGTTTATCCTTTTGAATAAAAAACAACCATCTAAATAGGTTTAGAAATCTAAGAGATAAACACAAAATCAAGGCAATATAAATTATAAAAACAAATGGATTTTCTCAAAAAAAATAAAATATTATCGAAAATTTGCTGAACCAATTTTGATACAATTTATATGGGACTACCTGGAGAGTATATCCTTTAAAAAAAAAGATTTTTTGTAATTGGTCCGCAATTGATGGAGATGCCAACCGAAATACATAAAAAAAAACATACATACAGTCGAACATTATAACCGTCTCCTTTTCTGAAGTCGCTTAAAGAGTTAGAATGTCTTTATAGCAGCGCCTCCCCAAATGGTATCCAAGTAAAGGTTCACAAAGTGAGCAGTAAACAAGTTGTAGAACCCAGAAGTATGCGAAATTGCGTAACAGTTTCATGGCGTATACGATTTTCCAAACCCCCTTTGCAGTAACGATTAAATGTGCCTTAAAGGATAGGTTTTCGTCAACTTCTACGCCAAGATGTCTTTTATTAAAACTAATGCGTTGCGATATGGTCGAAATTGATTTGAAGAAAGTGACAATCTGATTGAAACCAAGTTCTGTGGTCGGGGTCCTGCAGCCCGATTACAGAACTTGGTTACAATCACTTTTTTCATAGCAATTTCGACTCTATCGCAAGGCATTAGTGGTTGCGATATTGAGAATTCGATTGAAGCCAAGTTATGTGGTCGGGCCGTAGTAGTGCTATTATCGATATTGGTTTCAATCAGTTTGTTTCTTTAACCACATAATCTATATCTATATATATATATATATATACTTATAATAAAACTGTAACGGGTCCAATTCTGTACATTGAAGATATTTTGAAAGTTTTTTTGGACCTTCTTCTAGATTCGATACTGAAGCAAAAACTGTTTTTTTTTTTTTATTTTGGCTGTCTGTCTGTCCGTCTGTCTGTCTGTCTGTCTGTCTGTCTGTCTGTCTGTCTGTCTGTCTGTCTGTCTGTATCTTGGCTAGGCATCACGTCGAAACTACTGAATGAATTTAAATGAAACTTGGTATGATTGAGTTCATATTATGAGGTAGGACATAGGCTACTTTTCATCCCGACAAATGAAAGTGTTCCCGCAGGATAGGTGTTGAAAATTATTTCAAAAATTACTTTACTCTGAAACTAATGGACGGATTTTGATGCAACTTGGCACAGTCATAGTTTATATGATGGGTTAAAATTGAGGATACTTTTTATCCCGAAAAAATAAAGAGATCCTGCGGGATACCTAATGTCCCAAATTCTGTAAATTAAAGATATTTTGTAAATTATTTTGGGGGCCGTTCTATGTTCGTTTCTAAAGCCAAAACTGTATTTTTTTATATTTGTCTGTCTGTCCGTCTGTCTGTCTGTACCTTGAAAGTGCATCAAGCCGAAAATATTCAATGAATTCAAATGAAATTTGGTATGATTTGAGTTCATAGTTCAAGGTAGGACAGTGGATACTTTTCAACCCGAAAAATTAAAGGCTTCCTGCAGGATAGGCGCTGAAAGTTATTTAAAAGAACAGGTAACACGCTGAAACTACTACATGGATTTTGTTGAAACTTGGCACAGTCATAGTTTATATAATGGGTAAAAATTGAGGATACTCTTTATCCCGAAAAATAAAGTGTTCCTGCGGAATAATGTTCAAAATTCTGTAAATTGAAGAATAATTAATGATGATGATGTAATTTATTTTGGAGGCCGTTCTATATTATATACTAAAGCCAAAATAGTATTCGTTTGATTTATCTCTGTTTGTCTGTCCGTCCGTCTGTCTGTCTGTACCTTGGCAGCGCACCACGCCGAAAATAATCATTGAATTCGAATGAAATGTGGTATGATTTGAGTTCATACTTCGAAGAAGGACATTGGATATTTAACATCTCAAAAAAATAAAGTGTTCCTGCAGGATACTATTTTAAAGAACACGTAGCACGCTGAAACTTAGGACGGATGTTGATGCAACTTGGCACAGACTTAGTTTATAAGATGGGTGAAAATTGTGGATACATTTTGTCCCGAAAAAATAAAGGGTTCCTGTGGGATATGGGTCCAAATTATAGTGTTTTTGTTGTACTCTATACTCGATAATGAAGCCTAAACTGTATGTTTTTTCATTACTGTCTGTATGTCTGTCAGTCTGTATCTTAGCCACGCATCACGCCACCGGAACTACTGGATGAATTCAAATGAAACTTGGTATGATTTGAGTTCATACTACGAGGTAGGACATAGGATACTTTACATCTCGAAAAATTTATGGGATCTCGCAGGTTAGGGGTTGAAACTTATTTAAAAGAACACGTACCAGCCTGAAACTAATGGATGGGTTTTGATGCAACTTGGCACTGTCTTAATATATGATGAACGTTATATGATGGGTTAAAATTGAGGACACGTTTTATCCTGAAAATATAAAGGGTTTCTGCGGGATATGGGTCCAAAGTTATGTTAATATTTATGCAATAAAAAATAGTTTTTGGATGGTTCTCTATATTCGATACTGAAGCCAAACTGTTTTACTTTTTAATTTTGTCTATCTGTTTGTCCGTATCTTGGCCGCGCATCGCAACCAAACTAATAAATTAATTCAAATGAAAAAAATGCTCTTGTGTGCTTAAAAAGGTATTGTACAACTTTTTTTTGTTATTCGCGTCTTTCTCTCTGTTTGTCTGTATGTTTGTTTGTTCACGCATCACGTAAAAACTACTGGATCGATTGCAATGCGGTTTTTATTGTTAGATAGCTTAGGATTTGATATAAATCTGGTGTAATTGGTATCTCAATCCAGTGAGTTAGAAGCCGAGAAATTGATAAATGTATTTTTAACGGCTGAAGAAATTTTGTTCAATTGTTGGTATATTGGTCCTGGAATAGCACATTATTAGTACTTTGAACCTAAAGAAAAGACTACGCGTGCGAAGCCGCGCGTAAAGCTAGTACCTAATAATACTACGTTCTATTACCGATCGACTCCGACCATTAATCTGTAATACTTCGTGACTCCGACTGCATTTTATATTTCAAAATCAAAAATCTTAAGCTTGTTTGCCTCTTTCTAGTTTTGTTCGCAGTCGGGTTTATTGTTTTTATAAATTTTTATTTTAAACTTTTTAGTTTATATTTGTAAGAATTAGTGATAATGGTTGCTAACCATCTTTAAATCGTTTTAGTTCATACATGGTTATTCGAAATGAAAAACAGAGAAACCCTTTGATGATTTTCAAATACCTAATCAACGATACCCCATTTGACATAGTCGACTTTTTTTTTTCTTTTTCACTATAATGGCGTCTGGATGTCACCATATTGCGTTTTGATTAATGTCATGTGTTTAGTAGCACTTGCAAGACAAAGGCAACTCCAAAAATGCCATAAAACAAGAAGTGAAGTGGTTTACGTAAGAATCATCAAAAAGGCCCACGCATTTGGTCTATTAGTGCCACATAAGAACAGACATAGCTACATACATACATAGGCTGATAAACATGTAGTGACATTACATATTCACAACACACCTACACAGCAGGACGCATTTACCAAACCAAACGACACCATGTGCAAGATCGTGAACGAGACGGCGCGACGCAGACCAAGAAAACGCCTTTATCGTTATCGGACAGCGCGACCCTTGTTGCCTCCACTTTACAACCCCCGCTACCTACGGCTACGCAATGGAAAACAATCCATACCAATATATAAAAGTGAAACATTGTCTGTTTGTTTGGGGAGCTTTCACGCGATAACGGCTGAAAAGATTTTGATGAAATTTAGCTATAGCTTATACCCTGTTTTTTTTTGTGGCCTCCTGGCCTTAGCTTCCTTTTATTTATATTTTACAATAATTCAATTTGCGTAGGGTTTGTTTAGCGTGGGGTTTTACTTTTGTTTATTTTTACCATTTATCATTTGTCTGACTAACAATTTTGGCGGAAGTAAGCTACATATTTTCTATTTTGTTCATTTTTTTATATTTTTTTGAAGTACGTTATACGTTATAGCGATAGCTATTAGCTTTTTGTACGGATCAAGGAACTTCTACATTTGTAAAACTTTTCTTTGCAAAATACGCGTTTTCGGTACGGCCTATGGAAAGTGGGTGAAGTTTGAAGGATGAAAATATTGTGTAGCTTTTATTTTATTTCCTTTTACTTTACTTTATTGTGTAAATCAGTGATGTTATATTAAATCATTGGTTTAAATAGAATTTGTTAGTATAGTAAATTTATTGTAAGTGAATAAAACATGACTGCAAGAAATAGTAATGCGATAGTATGGAACTTTATTGAAAAGTCCAGTGATAACAGTAAAAATGCAATTTGCTACTGTTTTTAAAAATGGGTAGAAACTGCCAGTTTCTATTGAATTAATGTAGATCGCGCGCGTCGTTTGTTATTCCGTGCCAGTCTCGCTGTTCGTTGATTCGCGTCTTGGCGTTCAAGTTCACGTTATAACGACAGCTTTTTAAATAGCTGGCTATATAAGTGTAGCTTAGCGCATATAGCTCGTTAAAAAAAACTAGCCGTTATTCACACCTCTAGTCGCAAAGCAGAGCTCCGTGAAAATAGCGAATTGTGCGGTATTTTTGTGTAGAAGGCGATCAGCAACATCAAACTTACGGGATCACGGTATTTCGTATCACAACTAAGTGTTATTTATGTGAATTGTGCTTGTAATTTTGTATAATTTTGATTCAAATGAACTACCAGTTGCGACAGATTAGCGACAGTTTTACGACGCCATCGTCTTGGTAGAAGGCGTAGTGCGGGGACAAATTGAGTGAAATTGATTGAACGAATGATGGAATGTACGTTAAATTATCTCAAAATGAGGAGTGTTAGTACCTAACAGATTATTTTTCAGTGAGTATAAAAGTGTTTTAATCTACATTTAAAAAGCGATATGCCATTCACTTCCTAAACACTTACAAAGCTGAAATTTTTCCTGTTAGTATCATATAGGCTGTAGGCGACAATTACGAACGGATGTTACGAATGGGCCGGATTAAGGGGGTTAAAATGAGTTCTGGGTTCCTATTAAAGTTCATGTTATTTAAGTTCGGGACACAACACAACGTTTGGTATTAAGTTAATAGTTTAAATAATTCGGAACTATTAACCTGTGGACGAGTGCGTTTTTGGAGTACTTGCGCTATTTTTAAATATAGAATGAATATAAGGTTTGCCATATACAAAATCTGTATATGAGGAAGGTATATGAACCAAAAAAACGGTATTCGTTTTTTTTTATTTTTCTTTGTTTTTTTTTGCAAAATTTGCAAAAAATAAACTCATATATCTCGTACGGGATACCGATAGCTGTCAGGTTAACTGAAAATACAAATATATTTTCTTGTAATATAATAAAGTACTGCTATTAAATGATTACAAACCATATTCAATTCTTTTATTTTATGAATGACTGTTACAGAAGAGTCAAATATTTCTGATCTGGATAAAAATGATTGTCCAAGCAATTATGTACGAAATGAATAATAAATAAAGTAATGTAAGTATATTTACTAACAGCGTGTTTTTAAATTAACAAAAAACCTTTCGTGGGTTAACCTTAGATTGTATTTAACAACATTAGATCCATGAATTTTTAAAAAGGTATTTACACGTCTTAAAAAAACAATTTAAAGCTTAAGATTATTTTCCAAGTATTTTACAATGATAACATCATAGCTTTCATAGCATAGCTTTCGCCCGTGACTTCGTCCGCGCGGACTACAGTATAATATCGCGTAAAAAACATCCCATGTTCTTCTAGGATATTGAAAACCACTGCAAAACTATAGCACCAACGTATTGTTTTCTCTTTGGCACCAACGCTCTCGATGCTTTTTGACAGACTTGTTATTAATTCGTTTCCATGGTACCCGTTCCTTACAGTGAGTAATCAAATTATCGAATCATCCGTGCGATTATCACTCGATCATCCGGGGCCCGTTCACATAAACGTTCGAGGACGCACGGATCACCCGCGCGTCCAAAGTCGTTCACTATCTCCGGATGATCGGGGATAAACGCACGGATGATTCGAGCGTGTAAGTGAACACAGCCCTGGGCTGTGTTCACTTACACGCTAGTGAACGACTTTGGACCTCCACATACAACTGACAACTGTCAAGTGTCAGTTTCATACTATTCCTCCCCTCCACTACTATTTTTCGGATGACCCAGGCGAGCGCCCGACGACGCCGTGAACGATTTCGAGTGTACGCGCGGGTGATCCGTGCGTTCTCGAACGTTTAAGTGAACGGGCCCCAGCATAACACTAATGTCATGGCTGTGTTCACTTTCACGCTCGAATCATCCGTGCGATTATCGCTCGATCATCCGGAGATAGTGAACGACTTTGGACGTCCACATACAACTGACAACTGTCAAGTGTCAGTTTCATACTATTCCTCTAATAAGGTTGCATATAGATTGCAATGTGCGACCTCTTCCATAGTTCCAAAGAGAAGTGTCAACACATAGAAAAACAGTGTTGTGTCAATGTAACTAAAATATGGAGTTCGTTGTTGAAAAATAAAATAGAACTTGTATTGTGAAGTAATCTTTCTTTCTATTAAACTCTGATGGTAATTCTACATAGGATCAGTTCAGGCCTCACTAGTTAGATATTTTCATGACCATTAATTGGTTATGGGCCGTTAAATCCAAAGATGGAGTTGTCAAAGTTTCAAATAGCGAAACTTGAAGGACAAAACTGGGTACAATGGAAATATCGGATGTCAGCTCTTCTGAGGGGCATGGATGGTTTGATGGACATTGTAGAAGGCAAAATAAAGAAACCGGAAAAGCCTGCAAGTGGGGCTGGTGATGCAGCTGCTGCAGCTTTGGGACTTTATGAGAACCAGGTGAAGGAGTTCAATAGATTGGATAGTTCGGCATTACTTCTTGTAACGAACAATATTGCTGATGATGCATTAGACAAGGTTTTAAGATTCTCAACGTCCAAGGAAGTCTGGGATGAACTACATAGACTATATGAAGGCGCAAGCGAAGATCGTCTGTATGATTTATGTTTAGAGTTCTTCAGATATAGGAAAGATCTAGCTGACGACATGGCTACACACATCTCAAAGCTGAAAAATGTATGGTACAGGTTACGGCAGGAATTATTAAAAGAGGAAGAAGTTAAAGAACTACCTGAAATTTTATTAATTTGCAAGATCCTGGATACACTACCAGAAAGTTATTTTTCGTTTAAATCGAGCTGGTTGTTAATGTCGAAGAATGATCGGACGGTTGACAATATTACAAGTCAGTTGTGTGCACACGAAAAGGCGCTAAGCAACAGTAAAGATGGTGAGTCTGGTTGTGATGCCCTTGCGGTGAAAACAGGAAAGAAATTTACAAAAAAGGGTGATGACGTAACTCCAAGGACTAGTAAGAAAGTAAGATGCTACAACTGTAAAGAAATTGGTCACTTTAAGAAAGATTGTCCAAAGAGGAGTGAATCTCGTCAAGTTGTGGAAGCCAACAAAGGAGTTAACATGTTGTTACTGTCAGTGAATTCGACTGAATCTGACACTGATCGTGAAAACTGGTACGTAGATAACGGAACTACAAATCATGTTACGATGCGAGCAGATTGGTATCAAGATTTTAAATATTTTGATGTGGATCACACTGTAACAACGGCTAATGGAAATGTGATTAAGGCTATTGGGCAAGGATCACTATGTATTGAAGCTACAGTTAACAAAAAAGTTGTCAAGTCAACATTAAGAGATGTATGGTACGTTCCCCAGATATGTAAGAATTTGTTTTCGGTTCTTTCTACACAAGATAAAAATCCAGGAAGCGTGTTTGAGTCGCGGATCACTACCTGTTCAATGAAAATTGATGGACAAATTACAGTTATGGGAAATAGAGAAAGGTATGGAGGTCTGTACAAGCTGAAATGTAGAATCGTACCTCCATCTAAAGTAACTGTTAACTTGGCACAGAAAGTAGATATGCTGCAACTCTACCATGAGCGGATGGGTCATCAGAATAAGAGGCATGTAAAGAGTCTGATTGAGAGGGAACTCGGTATAAAAACCAAGGAAACTGGAGAATTATGCGAAGGTTGTATATTTGGAAAATCACACAGACTGAAGTTTGGTGTACGGGAAAAAGCCACTCAACCTGGAGAACGCATGCACACAGATGTGTGTGGTCCATTCCCTCTATCGATATCCAAATATCGCTACTTTGTACTGTTCAAGGATGAATTCACACGTTACAGATTTGTGTACTTTCTTAGAGAAAAGTCAGAGGTACATGAGAAGCTCAAAGAAATGTTGGCATCAGCTAAGGTTGCTGGACATACAGTTAAGGAGTTATTGAGCGACAATGGTAGTGAAATTGATAACCAGAAGGTACGAAAAGTATTGACGGATCTGGGTATAAAGCAAAGACTAGTTATGCCATATACACCTGAACAAAACGGGTGTAGTGAAAGAGAGAATCGCACAATCGTTGAGACAGCGAGAGCAATGATGCATGCACATGAGGAACTACCTCAGACATTGTGGACTGAATTGGTAAATACTGCTGTTTATATATTGAACAGGACAGGGCCAACTGCGGTGGAACACAAGTCACCATATGAGCTTTGGGTTGGTAAGAAACCACAAATAAAGCACTTGAGGATTATTGGGTCACCTTGTTATGCGCATGTACCAAAACAGACCAGAAAGAAGCTGTATAAAAAGGCAGTGAAATGTATTCTTGTTGGGTATGACAATGATGACGGATACAGGCTATGGAACAAAAATAATAACTCGCTGGTGCGGTTGAGAGATTTATCCTTCGATGAAAAGCCATTGGGTGCGGAAACTTCTGTGAAAGCTTCTACTGAAGCTGAAATTGAAATTCCTTTAGAATTTCCACATATGCTTGGAATTAGAAATGAAGCATTGAATCCAACGGATCAACCCCAAGTTGCTCAGAATGCAGAAAATTTAGGCAACGGAGGAACAATCAACAGAAATTTTATTCAAGAGAATGTCAATGAAGGTGTTGGTACTGAAATTGTTGGGGACGCTGAACTCATTGGTAGAGAAGATGAAGAAACAGACTTTCGTGGTAGAGAAGATGTTTCTGTTGGAGATTTTGATGGATTTGATGATGCTAGGAGTGACATTTCTGAACAGAGTATTGAGTTAGGGGGGGAAATAAGGGAAGTAAATGAAGATGAGATTGAAATTCATGCCAGAGATGAAATTTCTGAACAGGAAATCATGGAACATGGTGGGATGATACTCAGAGATAGATCATTACTTCGCCCACCTGAGAAACTCAAGGACTATGTTCTGAACATGGCTAGCAGTGGATACCAAGAACCAAGTTGTTACACAGAGGCTATTAAAAGCTCTGAACGGGATCTATGGGAAAAAGCAATGGACTGTGAGATGGATTCTTTGAAGGAGAATAAGACTTGGGTCCTAGTGCCTCTTCCTAAGAACAGGAAGGCTATACCTTGCAAGTGGGTGTACAAAATAAAGCTGAATTCTGATGGTTCAGTAGATAAATACAAAGCCAGACTTGTGATAAAGGGATTTAGTCAAAAGAAAGGGATCGATTATGATCAAACTTTCAGTCCCGTAGCTAAGATGGCAACAGTTAGAAGTGTATTGGCCATCGCAGCCAGTGAGAACATGTCGATGATGCAATTCGATGTTTCAACAGCTTTTCTGTATGGGTCACTTGAAGAAGAAATTTTCATGAAACAGGCTGAAGGCTATGATGATGGTTCTGGTCGGGTATGTTTGTTGAAAAAAAGTCTATATGGCTTGAAACAAGCTCCAAGATGTTGGAATAAGCGGATTTTGGACTTTTTCAAACAAATTGGATTCAAAGTTAGTGACTCAGATCCTTGCTTATTCATAAGGAAGACGCCGTCTGATGGTAAACTGATAGTTGCCCTATACGTTGATGATGGGTTAGTCGCTGGAACGAGCCAAGGCCTTATTGACGAGTTCATAGGACAAATGAAAAATAGGTTTAAAATAACAACCCAGGCAGCTTCGTATTTTCTTGGAATAGAAATCGAGAAAACTGATGATGGAATCAAAATATCACAGGGATCGTATGCAAAGAAAGTTCTTAAGAGATTTAGTATGGAACATTGCAGACCAGTAATGACACCAATAGTGAAAGAGGATCAATGTCAAGGTCAAGACCAGTCATGTGATGTGAGCATCTTGTTGAAGAATTATAGACAAGTTGTTGGTGCATTAGCATATTTAATGGTCGGGACTAGGCCAGACATTGCCTACGCAGTCAGCGTAGTTTCTAGGAGCCTTGAAAAACCCAATCAACAGGATTGCGTAAGGGTCAAGAGAATACTACGGTATTTACAATATGCCCCAGAAAGAGAGATATTATACAAAAGAGGTTACAAGACCGGCTTTATAGAATGCTACAGTGATGCAGATCATGGTGGGGACTTGAATACTGGACGTTCAACCACTGGTGTACTGTGCATGTATGCTGGAGGAGCCGTGTCGTGGATAAGCCAACGACAGACAAGCGTGGCTATATCTACCACCGAAGCGGAAGTTGTAGCTGCCAGTGAAGGCGCTCGGGAATTAATTTGGTTATCAAGACTTATTGGAGATATGACCAATTTGAAGGGCCTGCCTATCCTTAGAGTGGACAATGAAGCTGCAATCAAGCTTGCTGAAAATCCGGAGTACCATAAACGTACTAAACATATTCGGATAAGACACTTCTTTGTCAGAGAGATGGTAACAAATGGAGAGCTGAATGTTAGCAAGGTCACGACTGAGAACCAGCTTGCAGATACATTCACGAAGGCTTTAGCCAGACCAAGGCTGCAGAAGCTTTTAAAGTTAATAGGTCTTCATTGAGAGAAGATAATAAGGTTGCATATAGATTGCAATGTGCGACCTCTTCCATAGTT
The DNA here is from genome assembly GCA_946251855.1 of Alsophila aescularia. Classification (NCBI taxonomy): domain Eukaryota; kingdom Metazoa; phylum Arthropoda; class Insecta; order Lepidoptera; family Geometridae; genus Alsophila; species Alsophila aescularia. The sequence continues at coordinate 55,863,786 of OX276373.1, forward strand.
CCAAAGAGAAGTGTCAACACATAGAAAAACAGAGTTGTGTCAATGTAACTAAAATATGGAGTTCGTTGTTGAAAAATAAAATAGAACTTGTATTGTGAAGTAATCTTTCTTTCTATTAAACTCTGATGGTAATTCTACATAGGATCAGTTCAGGCCTCACTAGTTAGATATTTTCATGACCATTAATTTCCTCCCCTCCACTACTACTTTTCGGATGACCCAGGCGAACGCCCGGACGACGCCGTGAACGATTTCGAGTGTACGCGCGGGTGATCCGTGCGTCCTCGAATGTCTATGTGAACGGTCTATGTGTATGCACAGTATGCATGGCTTTTCTGTCAGTGTCAGTGGCAGTGGCAGTGGCCAGCATAGCGGGCATAGCCCATAGTACAAAATGTCGGGTTGATTGATTGTAAATTTTAGGTAGTGCAAATTTTGTTGTATTTATTTTGTGTTGTGTAAATTCTAATCGATTTCTTGAATGAAAATGGGAAGAAATAAATCCACGTTCGTGATTTTACTCCGGTTGTAGTGTTTATGTTGTGATTTGAAGATTTTGGTGATCTGTTTGCCTGCTGCTTTGTAAGTAAATTGTGAGAAATTTTACATGATTATTTTTACGCTTGTTTTACGATGTTTTCACCACATGTAGATGTAGGCCTAACAATTATTAACTATCTATTCTCAGATGCTATTATAAAAACCATTTAAATATTGGCTTTTCAAGAGTCAACAAAATATGATCAATTCAATCAGAAAAATAATGTAATAGGTCCTTTCGCTTTTAATTATGGCACAATTGTACAAGCCCTAAAAATAGAAGCCTCTAATTCAACGCATAACATTGTTCAGTACCCCAAAAGGAAAAAACGAAACCTTCTAGGATAACTTCATTGTCCGTCAGTCTGACAGTCGTCTGTTGGTTCAACTGTACAAGCTTGGTCAACGATTTTTAACGGATAGAAGTAACCGAAGTATCGGCCATCTCTGAACGATATCCTCCCCCCAAAAATCCCACATCCTATTTCCTTTAAAACCCTTCTAACTTTTGTAAATACTCCACTTGTAAATATTCTCTTCAAATATATAAGTTCTAAATATTAAATATATACCATACCTACTTTATACAATATTATATTCACATACATAATTATATATACACAGTCATAACATATTTCAACAAATCAATCAATAATCTACTTGGAGCTCTTCGATCCTCCCATATTTTACCAATTAATATCATTCTGGTATTCTCCCTTATTTTTCGGAATACGACTTTCGTGACATTGGCGGAATTGTGGAATGGCAACTCCACAAATGCCATAAAACAAGAAGTGAAGTGAAGGAAGGTGTAAAACTCTCCCTGAGAGTGGGGGGGGGGGGCTAGATCTCCCCGCCCCCCTCTGAGATATGTTATTTTAATATATATATTTTTTGCAATTTTTTTCTTATCTTTTCCTTTGAGTCCTGTTTTTTTTTATAGAAAGCCTATACTATAAGAATACTGCCTGTTATATTTTTTTTAAATATAGAATATAAAAGGCATTTTGTTTTTTTTTTAAAAGCGGCATTTGGTTCTCACCTCAGTTGCGATCCGACTTGGCCATGATAGGTTAGAAGGCGAAGGCGGGAGCGAAGCGTAGCGAGCTTACGAAATAGCAAATACAAATTCTAGTAAAGTTTTTTTTTCTATTTAGTAAAATGAAATTTTAAAAAAATGCAAAAATTTAAGTAATCTCGATAAGTACTAGGGTTGGCTATAGAAACGAGGGGCAGGAGTTGGGGAGTGGGGGTGGTGGAGGGCTAACCCCTGGTACCCCTCCCTCCCTGCGAAGACTCTTAGTTTATGAGATATTTCAGTTTTAAGTTTATTGAAATCGATTTGGTTGCCGTAAATAAAATAAAAACTTATTAGAATGTGTTTTTTTCCACTGCTTTCGCTAGAAAGATTGAAGATGTTATGTATGGCCCCAAAAACTAGGGTAGGTTAGGTTTGAACATGACTACACATAGCGCGAGCCGAGCGAGTGAAGCGAGCATGCTGCGGTTGCGGCCAGCAAACGACAACGGCAACCCACATTTTGAAATAAAAAAATAAGAAAAATAAAACTTCTTGTAAAACAAACATGTTAGCAGCTTAGGCTTAGGTAGCCCTAGGGCCAACCGGCAAGGGGCACTTTAACCTGTCATAGTATAGTACCTACCAAGATTACTTATTTTTAAATCTCACTCCGTGATAAAACACATTCTACAAATTTTTAATTTTATTTACTGCAACCAAACAGTTGATTTTTAATAAACTTAAAATTGAAATATCTCATAAACTAAGCGTCTCTGCCGTGGGGTACCGTGGGGTAACCCTCCACTACCCCCCACCCCCACCCCCCCAACTCCTGCCCCTCTATTCTATAGCAAACCCTATCTCATAAACTAAACGTCGCCGAGGGGGGGAGGGGTAGGGGTCCACCCACCCCACCTCCACCAAACAGCTCAAATTATCAGCGAGCAGGGATTTTTTTTCAAAAAATTAGAGTTCCCTTTGAAAATTGCAATAATGAAACCCGAGGTATTAAATTTTGCAAAAAAATAACCAAAGAGTATATAAATACTATGTAAGATCACAAAATATTGTATATGGAACGTTGCCATGGAAACTAAATCACAGAACATCCAATAATCATTGACGTAGGAAATGCTCTATGCTAATAATACACGATATAGTAACCGTAATTCAACCTCCTTGCGTTAAACAGAATAATACTATAGAAGAAATGGTACGTGAGTATAAACATTTTGTGTAAGAAATTGTTGTTGTTCTATTTGTCCAAATAAAGTACCTAATAATTTTATCTTTCTATATACTGTAACGAGAAGTAACGTATTGTAACGATATAAAAGGGTGTTCTAGTGATTTCTGAAAGTAAAGGTAATAAAAAATAAATTGGCGCAAGTAAGACCAAAAATGGGGTGAGTTGGAATTTTTGCCCCATTCGGTCGCTCTGTACGCGAGGACGCTATACCTTTCTTCAGAATCACTCAAATCTAAAAATACTCGTTACTATTTTGAAATTAATAAAATTACCTGGATAAACTTAGACCGGAACAAGCTTCAAGAACTATTGGATCAAGACCGTTCGGTAATGTACTAGCTAGTGGGTACTATAGTGGAAGATAAAACATACAACTCAAATTCACCAATATAATCTTTATTTTATTACTTTGGTTTAATATTGCTCATGTACTTAAAATCTAAGGAACCATGCCGTCGGTACGTTGAACGGTCACTCAAGCTAGCATGTAAAGTTGAGGACAAAACATGCAATTTAAATTCTCCAATACAATATTTATTATCCTTGGTTATAATTCTGCTTACTTACTTAAAATCTAAGGAACCGTGCCGTAGGTACGTCGGACGGTCACTCAAGCTAGCATGTAAAGTTGAAGACAAAACATGCAATTTAAATTCTCCAATACAATATTTATTATGCTTGGTTTAATCTTGCTTATTTACTTAAGGTGCAAATAATCCTAGCCTGCAGATCCAACTCAGCAGCCAAGAAATACCAAGATCTAAGATTACCCTGCTATAATTAGGGTCGATATAGAATTGACAAAATTAAGTATTTACTCTAACAGAACATTGATGAATTTGCCGGCCGGCAGTATAGTCTACTTATTTACCTTTTTCTATAGGGTTTAGCCGTTATGTTGATGAAGGTAATTCTCCATTCGACGTTTCAGCAATGTCCAATCGCGTGAGAGGTAGCCAGGCTAGACCCCTCAGGCGTTGCAGATGTCCAGCAGGTCGGTGGGGAACCAAAGTTCAACACTCCGGTCAACGAAATATATGGATAAAATACGATACCGCATCCCAAGAACGTGGCAGGAATCGTTGGATATAATGTCGGCGTGTCGTGACGTATTGTATCGCGACACGGCGCCTTTTCTACTTAAATCCGGGGGAAGAAGCCTCCTTCGTGGTATGTATCAATCCCGGGGGAAAAACCCGCTGTGAACCAATAGACACAACGTTTTTTAGAATTCGAGACTCCGCAAACGCCACCGCTTTCGGCTCGCTAAAATGGCGTCTCGAAAAATGGATAAAAGTGATATCACAATCGCAATCATTACTGCCGCCAATACGAAAATAACACCGACAAATGCGCTCACCTTTTTTTACGGGTTTTATAATATGCAGGGAAAAATCCTGTCAGTCCTGCTAGGATCTCCATGACGAAAAAGAAAGGACACGCCTCCATTGCCGGTTTCTTTCTGTCTAGCCGGATCTAGTTTTTTTTTCCACGAAATCTATCAGGAATACATTTCGGTTCACCAGGAAGCCGAACGGCGCTTACACATTGGCTTTGGACAAATAATCTGGTTATATTTTTATTTTCAAATTTCTCACCCTAGAAATCACATTTGTTTATTTATCGTTTCTTTAACTACTTTTGACAGCTAAACAACTGCCAAACGTCAAGAATTGTTATATACTATATTCTATAAAAAACATTCCGTTTCAGACGAAAAGTACGGAACGCGGTTTCTTTGCTCCTCCATCGTTATATCATCATAAAACTATATACCGTGACTATTAAATTATGATATTGCATGGGTTTGCTTTGGAAAAAATCTACGTTTCTAAATTTAACATTTGTTGCATTTAATTGCTTTGTTTAATTTTATTTTCTATTTGCTGACATTGCGGGGCCGTGCCGAACAACGGAACGCGCCCTTTTGCTTTGACAGCTAATCGATGCAAAGATAAGTAAAATTTCCGGTAGATGTCCCCACCTGTCTCCGTGTTTATCAATTGAACTTTATTAACCATCCATTTATTATTTAATTTCCAGTTATTCCCTTTCGTATTTATTTCAATCGATTGACCTAATGAGAGTTATCAAGTCGTGATCAGTAGTGCACGAACGTGTTGTATTTATCGAAGTGTTTATAACCTCTGTTTTTGTTATGAAAATAACCGGCAATTGTTTTCGTGTTGTGTGTGGTTATATCTCTATTGCTTATTTGGAACTCCGATTTACAGGATTATATCATGTAAGTAAACAACGTACGATAATCTATTCTATGTATCCGATCGTCTGCTTTCGATAGTATACACCAAATACGAACGATAGTACTGTTTCAATCAACTATGTGCGACTTCAATGTCGTCATCTGATTCTAACAACAAACAATAACATGGCCTGTCTTGTTTATTCCTACTTTTACTTGTCGAACTGCTGCTTTGCATTGCTAGTTATAGGTTTATTGTTTTTTTATTTAAGTAGCGTTTTGTCAACGCTACAATACCTACCGGTGCAAAGCCGGGGCGGGTCGCTAGTCCATCATATTTAGTAATTTTTTGCAATGTATGTTTGTTTGTCGTATGAGGTAGTGCTGGCCTCTGGTGTCAGAGTTTATCAAGCCGCCTGAGGGCCTCTGACATGGCTTAACGACTGCTATTAACCAATAACAGCGGGGACTGACAGCGTAACGTGCCCTCTGAAGCACAGAGCGATGGAAAACCGCACATAACTTACAAAAGTCATTGGTAGGATCGAACCCGAAGTCTTGCAATGAGTTTATCATCGGGTGGCGCTATGTCTAACATTGCGTACTACCACCCGCATACTGTGCGTGCGTGTCGCGGCATGCTACTGGTTAATTATAACTACATGAGGTGTCTAGGCTGAATGGAGGTACCTATATCCAGTCTGGACAGCCGCGGGGAACAGCTAGTGTTGTATAATTTTGGAACCCAAATTCCCCGCGGTATCAATCGCGTAGTGTATGCCACTCGGATGTAGTGTTGTAGCTTTGTATGGTGAATCAATTTTCAAAATTAGGCTGGTAGGTAGTTATAACAATCTGATACAAACAAACATAATTTGTATCTACCTCTTTACATCTATACAGTTTAAAGTATTAATTACAAATCAAGAAGCGCGAGAATAGCGAGCGCTTTTTTTGCCTATTTCTTTTAATATAAAATCTAAAATAAAATTCCAAAACACAAAATGATAGACACCATAATAAGCGAGACGCAAAAACTTTCTGATATTTATATTGGTGTAAAAATGAAACATGATTATTACAAATTATATATTACTTTTACTGTGTAGTTAATGAACAATATTTATGATTGATCTTCTTCTATGTATGCAAAACAAGTAATATTACCAAGAAAGCGCGAGCGAAGTGTGCGCAAACCTTTTGAGCTACTTATGCTTTTATTATTGTATTTTATTGTTTTTATTCAAAGAACAAAGTACATTGTATATGAATTACTTATAACTAACAAAACATAAAATTTCAAAATTAAAATAATATCATACAAAAAAATCATCAAAGTGTAGTTATGTGAAAAAACTAACATTTATAGTCGACTAGGAATGCCCTCCATAGTAATGTATCCACATTACTATGGAGGGCGTTTACTCGGGTGCGAACAGTGGCCCTATTACAGAACTTGGCTACAATCGGATTGTCACTTTTTTCATAGCAAAATCGACTGTAATAGGGCCCATTTTGGAAAATATAAATCAACATCAATGAATAAAAATACGTTACTCACAATTTTTACCTATACGATAACTTTACTACGCCAAACATTTATTTACGGCTCTACGCTACAATGATCATACAAATGTACTAAGCGCGAGGGCACCGCGAGGGGTATTTTTGCGGAGACAAACGACACAGGTCCTTCCTCGGAGAAGCCTCGGCGGACACTGACGGACGACGACTAGTGCTCGAAATGCAAAATTTTGGTTGTTTTTCCTTCTTGGAAAAAAATAAGAACGAAATTACAATATTTTTTTAATGCAGCTCCTAAAGAATAAAAAGCCACGTCTATTGGAATAACTTTCACATGGCTTTATGATAGTATCACTTAACAGGACACTTTTTAAATACCGATTTAGAGTCATCTTTGGATTTATTTTTTATCGAGCCAACAATTCTCAATCACGTTTCTATAATTTACAATTTCTAGAGTGTATATTCAAATTTAATAAAACATTTTCTTTTTATTTTTTTTTCTTATATTTTAGTCGATTTACAAAGGTTTTAAAACCTTCAAATGTGCTAGAAGCCCGCCTTAAGGGAATAGTACCTTTAAACTATCTCGCTCGCGCATTCAAGATATACAGTGACTGAATACACGTATGGATAATATAACGAAAATATCGTAGCTTGAGATTAATATTTCAAACATTCTTACACATCTGCTCTCTATACCCATCTTTTTAAATAAGAACCGTGCAATAATCACCTAGTACATCTGTTGAGGGCAGTCATACAAAAATATGTAGAGTTACGGGTTAAGTATATAGTGCGCAAATCTAATGTAAAGGAAACTAAAAGGCAGCTATACAATAAGCCGGCTCTTTTTAAAGGGCAACAAAAAAGGGTTCTTTTTTTAATTTGTATAATATTTTGTTTATCCATACCAATATATAAAAGTGGAACATTGTCTGTTTGTTTGTTTGGGGAACTTTCACGCGATAACGGCTGGACGGATTTTAAAGAAAGTTGGAATGGAGATAGCTTATACCCTGGAATAAAACATATGATACTTTTTATCCCAGAAAATTGTAAGTTTCCACGGGAAAACTGGAAAAACTAAAAAAAAACGATTACTCGCTGTAAGAAACGGTTGCCTTGGAAACGAAATAACAAGTTTGCCAAAAAACATTAAGAATGGTGCTATACCTACTTTTGCATGGGTTTTTAATATAGTAGAAGAACATAGGATGTTGTTTTTCGCGATAATCAGTAGTCCACGCGATCGAAGTCGCGGGCGGGAAAACTAGTTTAATGTGTATAACAAGTTTTGTCTAGATCGGTTGAGAAATGCGACCTGTGGCAGAGATCCGGACAGACATCCGGACATACGAAAGCATTTTTACCCAAGCTGAAACGGAAAAGCTTTGCTCGCGCTTCGCGCTCGCTCGCTCAATTACACGTCCATAACAGTTTGTGAATCATTGTGAACACGTGGATAAGAAGAGCGGACTACGTAATTTTTACACGTTAGTCAGAGATGACGAAACATGTCAAAATGACGGAACCTCTATGAATTAAATAGTTGTTTCCTGTGTTACCAGAAGCGTGAAATCGTAACTCCCCGACCTACCCTATATTACCTGTCCGAATCCGATAAAACTATGAGGTTTGGATAAAATAAATACGTCAATTCGAGTTCAACTTACATAACCTGTCCGAATCCGATTAAACTATGAGTTTGTATAATAGAAATATTACGTCAATTCGAGTTCAACTTACATAACCTGTCCGAATCCGATAAAACTATGAGTTTGGATAATAGAAATATTACGTCGATTCGAGTTCAACTTACATAACCTGTCCGAATCCGATAAAACTATGAGGTTTGGATAAATTAAATACGTCAATTCGAGATCAACTTACATAACCTGTCCGAATCCGATAAAACTATGAGTTTGGATAATAGAAATATTACGTCAATTCGAATTCAACTTACATAACCTGTCCGAATCCGATAAAACTATGAGTTTGGATAATAGAAATATTACGTCATTTCGAGTTCAACTTACATAACCTGTCCGAATCCGATAAAACTATGAGGTTTGGATAAATTAAATACGTCAATTCGAGTTCAACTTACATAACCTGTCCGAATCCGATAAAACTATGAGGTTTGGATAAATTAAATACGTGAATTCGAGTTCAACTTCGCCTGATCGGACGAATAAAATGACAATAGAAATGATTTATTTATATTATTAAATAGAGTAGCAATAGATTATTTTCCAATTTTCCGTTGTTTTATTGTAATAAAGTGGCAACCGGATAATGACGTAGCATGTTTCACTCCCGGAGTGTAAGACTCTTTCTTGGATCATGAGTCTGGCAAGAAAAAGTCACAGGGGTCCATAATTGGCGAATAAGGTGCTTGTTCGATAAAGTTTGTTGAATTTTTGGGAAAAAAATGACCTAAACTTTGTTGATTTTGTTTGTGATTTTACCAGAAGTTTGAAAGTTGACCAAAACGAGGCAAGTCTTGAACGAATTCTCGACCTTCATTGAATTTCTGTACCACCCATGTGCTATTATTATATTGTCGGGCGATATCTCCGTCAACTGCGGACCGATTTTAAAAAAAAATTTTTTTGTTTGATAGTGTATACTCTCCCATATAAATTGTATCAAAATCGATTCAGCAGTTTTCGAAAATTTAAAGTTTTTTTAAATCAATTCGATTTTGTGTTTATATTGCCTTGATTTTGTGTTAATCTCTAAGGTTTCTAAACCGAATTAGATGTTATTTTTTTATTCAAAAGGGTAATCTTTGCGTGTAGTCCCATATAAACTTCATCAAAATTGGTTCAGTACTTTTATTAGAAAATCTGTTCTAGGTTATGTTCTCTAATATCTTGGGATTTCTGAACCGAAATAGATGATTGTTTTTACTTGAGTAGAAGACCTCTAGTGTGGTACTGTATAAATTTTATCAAAATTGGTTTAGTAGCTTTACACAAGCTTTAATTTAATTCACTGTTATAATGTTTAGGACTGGATTGCAAGTCAATTTTGTACAATTTAAGGACGTACGTAAATGTTGAAGTTTTGCACATGGATGTAGTTCTGCTGACAATTAAAAAACTACAGTAGTAGTAGTGCTAGTAGTCAAAGGGACTACACAATCGGATGATGGAATCCCTTCGAGTTTGGGCTCATTTGGTTTGTCTTGATGAAATCTCTGGTTTTATTTGGTATCCAGGGTCTGATGATGGAGCCGGAAGGTAGTCACAGGAACTCAACAACAAATGATGGAACCCTTCCTAGTGTGGGCTCATTTGGTTTGTCTTGGTGAGTTCTCTGGTTTTATGTGGTATCCAGGGATGATGGAGCTGGAAGGTAGTCACAGGAACTCAACTACAAAATGATGGAATCCCTTCGAGTTTGGGCTCATTTGGTTTGTCTAGAGGAGTTCTCTGGTGTTATGTGGTTTTCAGTGTCTGATGATGGAACCGGAAGGTAGTCACAAGAACTCAACAATAAAATGATAGAACCCCTTCGAGTTTGGGCTCATTTGGTTTGTCTTGATAAATTCTCTGGTGTTATGTGGTATCCAGGGTCTGATGATGGAGCCGGAAGGGAGTCACAGGAACTCAACAACAAAATGATGGAACCCATTTCGAGTTTGGGCTCATTTGTATTTTCTTGATGAATTCCCTGGTGTTGTGTGGTATCCAGGGTCTGATGATGGAGCCGGAAGGTAGTAACAGGAACTCAACAACAAAATGATGGAACCCACTTCGAGTTTGGGCTCATTTGGATTTTCTTGATGAATTCCCTGGTGTTGTGTGGTATCCAGGGTCTGATGATGGAGCCGGAAGGTAGTAACAAGAACTCAACAATAAAATGATGGAACCCCTTCGAGTTTGGGCTCATTTGGTTTGTCTTGATGAGTTCTCTGGTGTTTTTGTTCGCGACGATGCGACTACATAATGTTTGCTACGATAAGACCTTGAATATAAGTTATATTATAGCTGTAGATATATTTTATAAATTTTCCCTGTACGTAAATAAAGCTGATTTGGGACTGTTTTTTAATCGACTTCACAAAAGGAGACGGTTATATGTTCGGCTGTATGTATGTTTTTTTTTTATTTTTTTTATTTTGGGGCGATTCCTCCGTCAATTGCGGACTGATTTTAAAAAATCTTTTTTGTTTGAAAGGGTATACTCTCCAGGTGGTCCCATATAAATTGTTTCAAAATTGGTTCAGCAGTTTTTCGAGAATAAATAGTTTTGTTGAGTAAATCCATTCGGTTTGTGTTTATATTGTCTTTATTTTGTGTTTATCTCTAAGATTTCTAAACCGATTTAGATGGTTGTGTTTTTATTCAAAAGGGTATTTTTTCCGTGTAGTCCCATATAAATTTCATACAAATTTCATAAAAGCTGGGGTTCGGATAAAATTAATGTACGCCAATTACACCAAAAATTAACACCTTTATTCGGAAAACCACAAAAAGAAATTAATCCAACAAATAACGCTCAAACACTCTTTAACTTGACTGTACACTCTTATCAATTATCACTGAATACTCGCTTCGAATCACTTTGAACATTTCGCTCCGAAAGCCAAGTCAATACTGCCCCAGGCAGTCGATGCGCGCACTATTTATACCTCTACGGACGTTTCCAGAAGGTACTCGTACGTTCTCGTATGTACTAGCAGTAGTCGATAGGTATTTGAACTATCAAGGTCGGCGGCACCTTTGAAGTTGCCGCGTCGCACCTGTAAGTACCTAAGGCCGGCGGCGCCTTTGATGTCGTACCGCCCCTGTAGGTACCTAAGGCCGGCGGCGCCATTGATGTTGCCGCGCCCGTAGGTATATACCTATATCTACCACTTGCTCTGGAAACTTCTTTATGTACCTACACTCTACATGTGTGTTCTAGAATGTTCCTTTAAAGGTAGGTATTGTGTCATCCGATCGCGGCTCATCGGACCTTTTAGTACCTACTGTCGATCTAAGAATCGACCGTCGTAACAATAGAAAGAGTTTTTTGAAGGCGGTGCCAAGCCCATCTAATATCTTTTCAAAATTAATACATACCTATGTACTTACGAAGTAATATGCATTTGTCTATAACGCAGCCTCATACAAAACACGAAACGCAGAAGAGACAAAACAAGAGACTCACACGAGCATATTTTGACTTTCACACGTTCACAACACAAGCCGATTGATACGAATACAGCAAATGATAAAGTTTTTGTAGATAAATACTTGAAAAAAATATTATTTTAAATGGCACGTCAAGCCGTAAAAGACATCTTCTTGAGTCTTGTTCTTTGTCTTTTTGAGTAAGCTCAACCATATTAATAATTATGGCTCGGTTTTGCACCGCCCTTCAAAAACTCATTCTTATCTTATTTTGTATATTTGTATTATTATTACGTTGGTAATTTCGAAAAAGTGATACTGTTCTGTCTCAATTGTAATTATTTTATTCTCTTTAGTGGTTGTTTACAAAATAACATTTTTATTATGAAGTTGTTTTTCTTTTTTGGAAAAATATTTTATTAATGTCAACTCCCCGTAGGCTTTCTCGAACATTTTCCATGATTCTACACATTATTTGAGGCAAACTCAAAGGTAAAATTCGCCGCAAAATACACTTTTGGTCGTCTAACAAATACGAAAAACAATTTCAAACAATTATTGGGAAATATATGTATAGAATCGAGGGGCAGGAGTTGAGGGGGGGGGAGATAGGGCTGCCCCCTGGTACCCCTCCCCCCGCAGTCGACACTTAGTTTATGAGAATATTAGGTTTAAAAAAAAATATGTTTGGTCGCCAAAGCTGACTAAATAGCCGTAACAGTTTATTAAAAATTCGCCGGCAGCTGCCGCGGCACATTTTATAAAATAGATAACATAATATGTCACTGCAAAAGCCTGCAATACGGTAAATCCTAAGATTTACAGGTAAAACCTAAGATTTATTAACTCTTAATGGTAAAATTCCGAATAGTCTGTGATCATCGTTTATTTCGAACTTTTACCATCATTCACTTGGTAAAACTTAAGATTAAACTAAAAATCTAATCTCTGACTGAGGTAAACCTCAGAGATTTGGTAAATGTTGATAAACGCAAACCTTACCTGTACACTAGCTTTCCTGCACGCGACATCGTCCGCGACGATTACTGTTTATCGCGAAAAAAGCATCCTTTGTTCTTCTAAGATATTAAAAACCAATGCATCTCCATTCCAAATTTAATCGAAATCTGTTCAGCCGTTTGAGAGTGAAGTATGATGATGATGATGAAAAGTATCCTATGTGTTATTCCAGGGTATAAGCTATCTCCACTCCAAATTTCATCAAAATCCGTTCAGCCGTTTGAGAGCGGAAGTATGATGATGACGATGATGATAAGATGGTATAAGTTATCTCCATTCCAAATTTCATCAAAATCCGTACAGCTGTTTGAGAGTGTGAATTGTGATGATGTTGATGAAATCATCCTATGTGTTAATCCATGGTATAAGCTAAATCCATTTCAAATTTTATCAAAATCTCATCCGTTTGAGAGTGAAGTATGATGATGTTAAGTATCCTATGTTTTATTCCAGGGTATTAACTATCAACATTCCAAATTAAAAAAAAAAAATAGAATAAAAGTGTTTTAATATATGTTTTTTTAGTGGTACCTACAGGAATTGTTTGACTGGTGCCGATGTGTGCTGACATCTCAGTAGGACCTTAGTTCAATCACCTGATGGAAAGCGATGATGTGAAGCTTGTTTGTAATGGATAAACTCAAAAAATAAAGAACCGATTTTAAAAATTCTTTCGCCTGTAGGTAGCTACATTATCAGTGAGTAACATGGGCAGAATTTTATTTTTCATTAAGTTAGAGATGTAATAATAACAAGTCTATCAAGTAGGTGAGTATCCAGGTGTCTATGGTCAAGTAACACTACTGCCAATGATTTTGAATTACGCTTACTGTTTTTTTTAACCTTCGAAAAAAGAGACTGGTATTATAAGTTTCGGGTGTGTATCACTGTGTGGGGAGACGATAATACACGACCAAAATAATGTACGACCAGTATTGTACAGCCAATATTACACGGCCAGATATTACGTGTACATGGATTCGTAATATTTGGACGGCTAATACTGGCCGTGTATTATTGCCCGTACAAAATCGGTCCGGGTTGATAATGCACGGCCAGTATTACGCGACCAATATTACGTGTACAACTGGATACGTAATATCAGCCCGTGCCGATTTTGTACGGCCAATAATACGAAGCCAACCATAGACAAAGCTAGATTCACTCCTTGATGCCTCGTTTGTGTAGGCGAGTGTAAATATGAAAAAAAACTGTCACAGAACTGAATCGGCCAACCCCGACTCCACGTGGTCTTGTCTGCCCTACACTAGAGTGTTTTTAAAAAGCCGGAGGCGTGGAGGGAGTGCAGCCCCTGTCCGCTGTGACAGTGCAGGTACCAGGGTGAGCTGGAGCGGCGGAGGCTGGTCGCCGAAGGCGACCAAAAAGCTGAAGCTGCGGAGGCGAGCGTTGGTACCTGTGCTTTGTTACGCAAGGGCGGAGGGGCAGCACTTCCCGCAGCGCCGGAGCAATTGCGATTCATAATCTGTGGTAAAAAAAAACTGGAACGTGCAAACGAGGCTTTGACAATGTCATTTCTATATTTTAATCTGTGATGTACACGTAATATTGGCTGTACATTATCGCCCGTACAAAAAGTGTACGGCCCGTATTACACAGCCAATAATGCACACCCTGTTATTACATGTACATATTTTGGCTTCGTAATCCTGGCTGCGTATTATCGCCTGTACAAAATCATCACGGTGTGATATTACACGGCCAATATTACGCAACCAAATAATGTACACCCTGATATTACGACGCCAATCCACGTCATATTGGTCGCGTATTATTGGCTGTACATTATTTGGTCGCGTAATACTGGCCGTGTAATATAGGGACTCACTGTGTGTATTACTGTGTGCGTGTGTGTGTCTGTCTGTGGCATCGTAGCTTCCAAACGAATGGATCGGTTTTGGTGCGGTTTTTTATGTTTGGAAGCTGATGTAATCGAGATGGTTCTTAGCTATATGTGGGGAGTTGAGAAAAGGGCGGTGAGAATCGTAGCTCCCAAACGAATGGACCGATTTTGATGCGTTTTTTTTCGGTTTGAAAGCTGGTGTGATTGAGAAGCTTCTATGCTATAATGGAGGGGGGGGGGGGGGGGGTATATAAAATTTTCATCATTTTCATACTTCACTCTCAAGCAGCAGAAGTGATTTTGATAAAATTTGGACTAAAGATAGCTTATACTATGGAATAACACATATGATACTTTTCATCATCATCATCATCCCTCAAGTGGGTGAAGCCGCGGGGCGCAGCTAGTAATAGATAAACTCAAAAAAAAATGAATCGATTTAAAAAAATCTTTCACCTAGAGAAAGCTATGTTATGAACGAGTATCATGGGCGGAATATAATTTCTCAATTTTTTTTAGATCTTTACTAAAATTGCAATAATGTAACCCAAGGTATCAACAATTTGCCTTTAAAAGTCATTTACTCAAACAAGCTTGTAATGTGGTCATTATTTCGACAACCTGCTTTGGGCAAAGTCTACCTTGCCGCGCTTCTTAAATAGGCGCCAGCAAAGTTGTATGGAATTTCATTACTGTCGTGTTTTGCGGCCAGCAATTTGCTTTGCAAATCCAATATTGTCGTGTTTTTTTAGTATTATTTATTCTGTGGTTTTGTTAACCACCGAACGCGAAAAGAGAGGCGTCGTAGTTCCCAAACGTATGGACCGATATTGATGGTTTTTTTTCTGTTTGAAAGCTGATGTGATCGAGATGGCTCTTAGCTATTATTGTTGTTGTTGTAGTTTTTGTTGTTTTAGTTTTCTTTGTTTTTATTTATTTTTGTTGTTGTTATTGTTATGTTGTAGTATGTTTTTGTTGTTGTTGTTTTTGTTGTTGTTGTTTATTATTGTGTTTTTTTTTTGTTATTGTTGTTGTGGTTTCTGTTCTTGTTCTTTTTCTTGATGTTTTTGTTGTACTTGTTGTTTTCGTTGTTCTTGTTGTTTTTATTGTTGTTGTTCTTGTTGTTGTTGTTGTTCTTGTTTGTTTTTGCTGTTCTTGTTGTTTTTGTCGTTCTTTTTGTTTTTGTTGTTTTCCTTGTTGTTTTTAATATAATTGCTGTTTTTGTTGTTGTTCTGGTTGTTCTTGTTGTTTATGTAGTTATATGTACCACAAACCCACCGTTGTTTACCGAAGTCCAATTGCGACATATTTAATCATACAAGTAGGTACTTCCTTAGATTGTCAAAGTACCAATTAAGCACTTTTTGTACTTATGTTGTTTTTCTATGAATAATGCGCAGTAGAGGTACTCTACATGTTGATTTGATTTAATTGCGCATAGCTGAATAAGCATTTATGTACTTAGATGTTTTTCTCGCTAAATTATGAGAAATGTAACTACTTAGTTGTTATTGCAAATGAAGAATGTACTAGAAATCGCCTACGCATTTATAAAAGTTATATAAGGAAGTTACTAAGTACAAATTGTCATTATTTTATCTTCGCTTGAATTGTACGGTCAAAAGTAAGACCAATAAAATTAACTTCAAATTTAAGTTGTTGTTTATTTTATTAAAATCTCGGCTCCGTCAAATTTGTCTGGCGCAGCCGGTTGTATTTTTTTTTAAAGTCGTGGAAATTTAATTTGTCCGGCGCTTACTTCAAAAATTGTGAAATATAATTTGTCTGGCGCAACCTACATATTTGGTGCAGCTGTCCTGAATAACTTCAGTGTGTTCCTGACAAATCCACGGAAAAATTAATCGAACCAAACAAATACGACTGTATTGGAAAAAGGAGTTGAGAAACAATTCAGCGAGTGGAATAATCACCGAGGCATGGGATCGAGCGGTTTTAAGTGAGTCGAAAATCATTCACTTTCCGTATTCTTGCCCTGCTATTCGACCCTTAGTGTTTTTGGACAAACATTGCCAATACACTTGTTATTTTTGATTTATTGTATGCGTTTTTATTAGAATTTTTATGTTAATTTTTGACGTTTTATGTGTTTTTATTGATTTTAATGTGAATTTATTGACGTTTTATGCGTTTTTATTGAATTGTATGTGAATTTATTGATTTTATATGTCTTTATCGATTTTTATGTGAATGTATTGATATTTTATGCGTTTTTATTTGAATTTTATGTGAATTTATTGATTTTTATGCGTCATAATTGATTTTAATGTGAATTTATTGATTTTATGCGTCATAATTGATTTTTATGTGAATTTATTGATTTTATTGCGTCATAAATGATTATTATGCGTCATAATTGATTTTATGTGAATTTATTGATTTTAATGTGTCTTTATTGATTTTTTGTGCTTTTATTAAACTTTTATGTGCTTTTCTTTAATTATATTTTGAATTTTTGTGTGTTATATGTGTTATTTTGTACAAACGCATACTCAATTTTAATAATTTGAAATGATTTTAAATAATAATTTAAAATGGAACCTATGAGGATTATAACAAATGAAATTATGAAATTGATTCCTAAATTTGATGGGAATAAAAAATTATTAAATTTATTTATTTCAAAATGTGAATATGTGCGTAGCTAAAGTGGATCCGAAGTAACAGCAGCACAATAATTATATTTATTTTATGTAATTTTAAGTAGAGTTGTAGGCAGAGTAGCCTCACTATTAAATGAAAGTAGCGACATGGCTACAATTGAAAATCTTTTTATTCAAGTTAATAATATAATTGAAAATGGAAACAGATTGTGAATTAGATGATATATTATCTGAAAATCTATTGAAACTTAGATTAAATCATATGAATCAAGAAGAACGAAATGCAATTTTTTTGTTGTTGATATAATCAAGATGAATTAATTAATCAAATTAAAACTAAGCAAGATGCTATTTTAAAGAAAGTTACTTTGATTGCAGAAATGGTTGATGGTTTTGTAAATTTTACTAATATTACTTATTATAATTTTATACAATTTGAGAATAATTTAATTGATATAGAGAAAGCATTGAATAGAAGTAAAATAAATGATTTTGAAAATAAAGTATCTCATGCTTATAGTTTGTTAACTCATAATTTTCAAATAATTATTTCTAAGTTACATGAGATTGATACAGCAATCGCATTAAGTAAAAATAAGATATTACATAGATCAATAATTGATACTAATGAATTATTTGAATTGTTAAAAAATGCTGAATTATATTTAAAAAAAAAAGTGAAAACAGTGAATATAGTGAAATGAGTGAAATGGTTAATAAAGTGCAAATAAAAAGTGTTAGTTTATACTTTATATTATAATGATTTTTACTATTGTATACTTTATTATAAAATATAAAAATGAGATTTTAAAATTATGTAAAATTGAATATAATCTGACTTCAAGAAATGAACTTTCAGATAATTTTCAATCTCAGGGTGGAGAAGTTATATGTACCACAAACCCACCGTTGTTTACCGAAGTCCAATTGCGACATATTTAATCATACAAGTAGGTACTTCCTTAGATTGTCAAAGTACCAATTAAGCACTTTTTGTACTTATGTTGTTTTTCTATGAATAATGCGCAGTAGAGGTACTCTACATGTTGATTTGATTTAATTGCGCATAGCTGAATAAGCATTTATGTACTTAGATGTTTTTCTCGCTAAATTATGAGAAATGTAACTACTTAGTTGTTATTGCAAATGAAGAATGTACTAGAAATCGCCTACGCATTTATAAAAGTTATATAAGGAAGTTACTAAGTACAAATTGTCATTATTTTATCTTCGCTTGAATTGTACGGTCAAAAGTAAGACCAATAAAATTAACTTCAAATTTAAGTTGTTGTTTATTTTATTAAAATCTCGGCTCCGTCCAATTTGTCTTGGCGCAGCCGGTTGTATTTTTTTTTAAAGTCGTGGAAATTTAATTTGTCCGGCGCTTACTTCAAAAATTGTGAAATATAATTTGTCTGGCGCAACCTACATATTTGGTGCAGCTGTCCTGAATAACTTCAGTGTGTTCCTGACAAATCCACGGAAAAATTAATCGAACCAAACAAATACGACTGTATTGGAAAAAGGAGTTGAGAAACAATTCAGCGAGTGGAATAATCACCGAGGCATGGGATCGAGCGGTTTTAAGTGAGTCGAAAATCATTCACTTTCCGTATTCTTGCCCTGCTATTCGACCCCTTAGTGTTTTTGGACAAACATTGCCAATACACTTGTTATTTTTGATTTATTGTATGCGTTTTTATTAGAATTTTTATGTTAATTTTTGACGGTTTATGTGTTTTTATTGATTTTAATGTGAAATTTATTGACGTTTTATGCGTTTTTATTGAATTGTATGTGAATTTATTGATTTTATATGTCTTTATCGATTTTTATGTGAATGTATTGATATTTTATGCGTTTTTATTTGAATTTTATGTGAATTTATTGATTTTTATGCGTCATAAATTGATTTTAATGTGAATTTATTGATTTTATGCGTCATAATTGATTTTTATGTGAATTTATTGATTTTATTGCGTCATAAATGATTATTATGCGTCATAATTGATTTTATGTGAATTTATTGATTTAATGTGTCTTTATTGATTTTTTGTGCTTTTATTAAACTTTTATGTGCTTTTCTTTAATTATATTTTGAATTTTTGTGTGTTATATGTGTTATTTTGTACAAACGCATACTCAATTTTAATAATTTGAAATGATTTTAAATAATAATTTAAAATGGAACCTATGAGGATTATAACAAATGAAATTATGAATTGATTCCTAAATTTGATGGGAATAAAAATTATTAAATTTATTTATTTCAAAATGTGAATATGTGCGTAGCTAAAGTGGATCCGAAGTAACAGCAGCACAATAATTATATTTATTTTATGTAATTTTAAGTAGAGTTGTAGGCAGAGTAGCCTCACTATTAAATGAAAGTAGCGACATGGCTACAATTGAAAATCTTTTTATTCAAGTTAATAATATAATTGAAAATGGAAACAGATTGTGAATTAGATGATATATTATCTGAAAATCTATTGAAACTTAGATTAAATCATATGAATCAAGAAGAACGAAACGCATTTTTTTTGTTGTTGATATAATCAAGATGAATTAATTAATCAAATTAAAACTAAGCAAGATGCTATTTTAAAGAAAGTTACTTTGATTGCAGAAATGGTTGATGGTTTTGTAAATTTTACTAATATTACTTATTATAATTTTATACAATTTGAGAATAATTTAATTGATATAGAGAAAGCATTGAATAGAAGTAAAATAAATGATTTTGAAAATAAAGTATCTCATGCTTATAGTTTGTTAACTCATAATTTTCAAATAATTATTTCTAAGTTACATGAGATTGATACAGCAATCGCATTAAGTAAAAAATAAGATATTACATAGATCAATAATTGATACTAATAAATTATTTGAATTGTTAAAAATATTGAAGAGAACAGATAAGTTAATTTTTCCTGTTAATTATGAAAATTTAGTTAATATAGAGCAAAATATAGAGATAAAAGCTTATATTAAGGGTAGGCAAATTACATATGTACTGGCAATTCCAATTGTACGCAAAAACACTTACAAATATTACCAGTTATTCCCCTTACCTATCCTTGATACTTCTAATAATATTACATCCTTGATACTTCCTAAATATCCTTTTATCCTCGTGAAGGATTTGAACTCTATCACATTGCTCTCCAAGCCATGCGACGAGATTGATGAGAAATTATTTCTTTGTAAAGAAAGTTGTGCAGTCGTATTGGAACAAGATAAATGTATAACTGATTTAATGAAATTTACGTTGAATATTACGTCGTGTTCTCCAATTTTAATCGAAACTTCAGAGATAAAAGTTCAACAAATTGAAATGAACATATGAATAATGTTTGCAAGTTACCAAACGTACTTGACAAAAACCTGTGAAAATGAGATTACTCGAGAGAAAATCCTTGGTACTTATATTTTAACCTTGGACGATAATTGTAAAATACAAGTTGAAGATATTACTCTACGGAAGAAATTGTTCAGAGGAATGAACTTACATATTCCTAAACTACCATTGATAAATTTACCAAGTATTCCAGTTACAAATAATTTCAAAAGAAAACCTTTTAACTTAGATGGAGTAAACATGGAAAATCTACAAATGCTGAATTATATTTAAAAAAAAAAGTGAAAACAGTGAATATAGTGAAATGAGTGAAATGGTTAATAAAGTGCAAATAAAAAGTGTTAGTTTATACTTTATATTATAATGATTTTTACTATTGTATACTTTATTATAAATATAAAAATGAGATTTTAAAATTATGTAAAATTGAAAATAATCTGACTTCAAGAAATGAACTTTCAGATAATTTTCAATCTCAGGGTGGAGAAGTTATATGTACCACAAACCCACCGTTGTTTACCGAAGTCCAATTGCGACATATTTAATCATACAAGTAGGTACTTCCTTAGATTGTCAAAGTACCAATTAAGCACTTTTTGTACTTATGTTGTTTTTCTATGAATAATGCGCAGTAGAGGTACTCTACATGTTGATTTGATTTAATTGCGCATAGCTGAATAAGCATTTATGTACTTAGATGTTTTTCTCGCTAAATTATGAGAAATGTAACTACTTAGTTGTTATTGCAAATGAAGAATGTACTAGAAATCGCCTACGCATTTATAAAAGTTATATAAGGAAGTTACTAAGTACAAATTGTCATTATTTTATCTTCGCTTGAATTGTACGGTCAAAAGTAAGACCAATAAAATTAACTTCAAATTTAAGTTGTTGTTTATTTTATTAAAATCTCGGCTCCGTCAAATTTGTCTGGCGCAGCCGGTTGTATTTTTTTTTAAAGTCGTGGAAATTTAATTTGTCCGGCGCTTACTTCAAAAATTGTGAAATATAATTTGTCTGGCGCAACCTACATATTTGGTGCAGCTGTCCTGAATAACTTCAGTGTGTTCCTGACAAATCCACGGAAAAATTAATCGAACCAAACAAATACGACTGTATTGGAAAAAGGAGTTGAGAAACAATTCAGCGAGTGGAATAATCACCGAGGCATGGGATCGAGCGGTTTTAAGTGAGTCGAAAATCATTCACTTTCCGTATTCTTGCCCTGCTATTCGACCCTTAGTGTTTTTGGACAAACATTGCCAATACACTTGTTATTTTTGATTTATTGTATGCGTTTTTATTAGAATTTTTATGTTAATTTTTGACGTTTTATGTGTTTTTATTGATTTTAATGTGAATTTATTGACGTTTTATGCGTTTTTATTGAATTGTATGTGAATTTATTGATTTTATATGTCTTTATCGATTTTTATGTGAATGTATTGATATTTTATGCGTTTTTATTTGAATTTTATGTGAATTTATTGATTTTTATGCGTCATAATTGATTTTAATGTGAATTTATTGATTTTATGCGTCATAATTGATTTTTATGTGAATTTATTGATTTTATTGCGTCATAAATGATTATTATGCGTCATAATTGATTTTATGTGAATTTATTGATTTTAATGTGTCTTTATTGATTTTTTGTGCTTTTATTAAACTTTTATGTGCTTTTCTTTAATTATATTTTGAATTTTTGTGTGTTATATGTGTTATTTTGTACAAACGCATACTCAATTTTAATAATTTGAAATGATTTTAAATAATAATTTAAAATGGAACCTATGAGGATTATAACAAATGAAATTATGAAATTGATTCCTAAATTTGATGGGAATAAAAAATTATTAAATTTATTTATTTCAAAATGTGAATATGTGCGTAGCTAAAGTGGATCCGAAGTAACAGCAGCACAATAATTATATTTATTTTATGTAATTTTAAGTAGAGTTGTAGGCAGAGTAGCCTCACTATTAAATGAAAGTAGCGACATGGCTACAATTGAAAATCTTTTTATTCAAGTTAATAATATAATTGAAAATGGAAACAGATTGTGAATTAGATGATATATTATCTGAAAATCTATTGAAACTTAGATTAAATCATATGAATCAAGAAGAACGAAATGCAATTTTTTTGTTGTTGATATAATCAAGATGAATTAATTAATCAAATTAAAACTAAGCAAGATGCTATTTTAAAGAAAGTTACTTTGATTGCAGAAATGGTTGATGGTTTTGTAAATTTTACTAATATTACTTATTATAATTTTATACAATTTGAGAATAATTTAATTGATATAGAGAAAGCATTGAATAGAAGTAAAATAAATGATTTTGAAAATAAAGTATCTCATGCTTATAGTTTGTTAACTCATAATTTTCAAATAATTATTTCTAAGTTACATGAGATTGATACAGCAATCGCATTAAGTAAAAATAAGATATTACATAGATCAATAATTGATACTAATGAATTATTTGAATTGTTAAAAAATGCTGAATTATATTTAAAAAAAAAAGTGAAAACAGTGAATATAGTGAAATGAGTGAAATGGTTAATAAAGTGCAAATAAAAAGTGTTAGTTTATACTTTATATTATAATGATTTTTACTATTGTATACTTTATTATAAAATATAAAAATGAGATTTTAAAATTATGTAAAATTGAAAATAATCTGACTTCAAGAAATGAACTTTCAGATAATTTTCAATCTCAGGGTGGAGAAGTTATATGTACCACAAACCCACCGTTGTTTACCGAAGTCCAATTGCGACATATTTAATCATACAAGTAGGTACTTCCTTAGATTGTCAAAGTACCAATTAAGCACTTTTTGTACTTATGTTGTTTTTCTATGAATAATGCGCAGTAGAGGTACTCTACATGTTGATTTGATTTAATTGCGCATAGCTGAATAAGCATTTATGTACTTAGATGTTTTTCTCGCTAAATTATGAGAAATGTAACTACTTAGTTGTTATTGCAAATGAAGAATGTACTAGAAATCGCCTACGCATTTATAAAAGTTATATAAGGAAGTTACTAAGTACAAATTGTCATTATTTTATCTTCGCTTGAATTGTACGGTCAAAAGTAAGACCAATAAAATTAACTTCAAATTTAAGTTGTTGTTTATTTTATTAAAATCTCGGCTCCGTCCAATTTGTCTGGCGCAGCCGGTTGTATTTTTTTTTAAAGTCGTGGAAATTTAATTTGTCCGGCGCTTACTTCAAAAATTGTGAAATATAATTTGTCTGGCGCAACCTACATATTTGGTGCAGCTGTCCTGAATAACTTCAGTGTGTTCCTGACAAATCCACGGAAAAATTAATCGAACCAAACAAATACGACTGTATTGGAAAAAGGAGTTGAGAAACAATTCAGCGAGTGGAATAATCACCGAGGCATGGGATCGAGCGGTTTTAAGTGAGTCGAAAATCATTCACTTTCCGTATTCTTGCCCTGCTATTCGACCCTTAGTGTTTTTGGACAAACATTGCCAATACACTTGTTATTTTTGATTTATTGTATGCGTTTTTATTTGAATTTTTATGTTAATTTTTGACGTTTTATGTGTTTTTATTGATTTTAATGTGAATTTATTGACGTTTTATGCGTTTTTATTGAATTGTATGTGAATTTATTGATTTTATATGTCTTTATCGATTTTTATGTGAATGTATTGATATTTTATGCGTTTTTATTTGAATTTTATGTGAATTTATTGATTTTTATGCGTCATAATTGATTTTAATGTGAATTTATTGATTTTATGCGTCATAATTGATTTTTATGTGAATTTATTGATTTTATTGCGTCATAAATGATTATTATGCGTCATAATTGATTTTATGTGAATTTATTGATTTTAATGTGTCTTTATTGATTTTTTGTGCTTTTATTAAACTTTTATGTGCTTTTCTTTAATTATATTTTGAATTTTTGTGTGTTATATGTGTTATTTTGTACAAACGCATACTCAATTTTAATAATTTGAAATGATTTTAAATAATAATTTAAAATGGAACCTATGAGGATTATAACAAATGAAATTATGAAATTGATTCCTAAATTTGATGGGAATAAAAATTATTAAATTTATTTATTTCAAAATGTGAATATGTGCGTAGCTAAAGTGGATCCGAAGTAACAGCAGCACAATAATTATATTTATTTTATGTAATTTTAAGTAGAGTTGTAGGCAGAGTAGCCTCACTATTAAATGAAAGTAGCGACATGGCTACAATTGAAAATCTTTTTATTCAAGTTAATAATATAATTGAAAATGGAAACAGATTGTGAATTAGATGATATATTATCTGAAAATCTATTGAAACTTAGATTAAATCATATGAATCAAGAAGAACGAAACGCATTTTTTTTGTTGTTGATATAATCAAGATGAATTAATTAATCAAATTAAAACTAAGCAAGATGCTATTTTAAAGAAAGTTACTTTGATTGCAGAAATGGTTGATGGTTTTGTAAATTTTACTAATATTACTTATTATAATTTTATACAATTTGAGAATAATTTAATTGATATAGAGAAAGCATTGAATAGAAGTAAAATAAATGATTTTGAAAATAAAGTATCTCATGCTTATAGTTTGTTAACTCATAATTTTCAAATAATTATTTCTAAGTTACATGAGATTGATACAGCAATCGCATTAAGTAAAAATAAGATATTACATAGATCAATAATTGATACTAATAAATTATTTGAATTGTTAAAAAATATTGAGAGAACAGATAAGTTAATTTTCCCTGTTAATTATGAAAATTTAGTTAATATAGAGCAAAATATAGAGATAAAAGCTTATATTAAGGGTAGGCAAATTACATATGTACTGGCAATTCCAATTGTACGCAAAAACACTTACAAATATTACCAGTTATTCCCCTTACCTATCCTTGATACTTCTAATAATATTACATCCTTGATACTTCCTAAATATCCTTTTATCCTCGTGAAGGATTTGAACTCTATCACATTGCTCTCCAAGCCATGCGACGAGATTGATGAGAAATTATTTCTTTGTAAAGAAAGTTGTGCAGTCGTATTGGAACAAGATAAATGTATAACTGATTTAATGAAATTTACGTTGAATATTACGTCGTGTTCTCCAATTTTAATCGAAACTTCAGAGATAAAAGTTCAACAAATTGAAATGAACATATGAATAATGTTTGCAAGTTACCAAACGTACTTGACAAAAACCTGTGAAAATGAGATTACTCGAGAGAAAATCCTTGGTACTTATATTTTAACCTTGGACGATAATTGTAAAATACAAGTTGAAGATATTACTCTACGGAAGAAATTGTTCAGAGGAATGAACTTACATATTCCTAAACTACCATTGATAAATTTACCAAGTATTCCAGTTACAAATAATTTCAAAAGAAAACCTTTTAACTTAGATGGAGTAAACATGGAAAATCTACAAATGCTGAATTATATTTAAAAAAAAAAGTGAAAACAGTGAATATAGTGAAATGAGTGAAATGGTTAATAAAGTGCAAATAAAAAGTGTTAGTTTATACTTTATATTATAATGATTTTTACTATTGTATACTTTATTATAAAATATAAAAATGAGATTTTAAAATTATGTAAAATTGAAAATAATCTGACTTCAAGAAATGAACTTTCAGATAATTTTCAATCTCAGGGTGGAGAAGTTATATGTACCACAAACCCACCGTTGTTTACCGAAGTCCAATTGCGACATATTTAATCATACAAGTAGGTACTTCCTTAGATTGTCAAAGTACCAATTAAGCACTTTTTGTACTTATGTTGTTTTTCTATGAATAATGCGCAGTAGAGGTACTCTACATGTTGATTTGATTTAATTGCGCATAGCTGAATAAGCATTTATGTACTTAGATGTTTTTCTCGCTAAATTATGAGAAATGTAACTACTTAGTTGTTATTGCAAATGAAGAATGTACTAGAAATCGCCTACGCATTTATAAAAGTTATATAAGGAAGTTACTAAGTACAAATTGTCATTATTTTATCTTCGCTTGAATTGTACGGTCAAAAGTAAGACCAATAAAATTAACTTCAAATTTAAGTTGTTGTTTATTTTATTAAAATCTCGGCTCCGTCAAATTTGTCTGGCGCAGCCGGTTGTATTTTTTTTTAAAGTCGTGGAAATTTAATTTGTCCGGCGCTTACTTCAAAAATTGTGAAATATAATTTGTCTGGCGCAACCTACATATTTGGTGCAGCTGTCCTGAATAACTTCAGTGTGTTCCTGACAAATCCACGGAAAAATTAATCGAACCAAACAAATACGACTGTATTGGAAAAAGGAGTTGAGAAACAATTCAGCGAGTGGAATAATCACCGAGGCATGGGATCGAGCGGTTTTAAGTGAGTCGAAAATCATTCACTTTCCGTATTCTTGCCCTGCTATTCGACCCTTAGTGTTTTTGGACAAACATTGCCAATACACTTGTTATTTTTGATTTATTGTATGCGTTTTTATTAGAATTTTTATGTTAATTTTTGACGTTTTATGTGTTTTTATTGATTTTAATGTGAATTTATTGACGTTTTATGCGTTTTTATTGAATTGTATGTGAATTTATTGATTTTATATGTCTTTATCGATTTTTATGTGAATGTATTGATATTTTATGCGTTTTTATTTGAATTTTATGTGAATTTATTGATTTTTATGCGTCATAATTGATTTTAATGTGAATTTATTGATTTTATGCGTCATAATTGATTTTTATGTGAATTTATTGATTTTATTGCGTCATAAATGATTATTATGCGTCATAATTGATTTTATGTGAATTTATTGATTTTAATGTGTCTTTATTGATTTTTTGTGCTTTTATTAAACTTTTATGTGCTTTTCTTTAATTATATTTTGAATTTTTGTGTGTTATATGTGTTATTTTGTACAAACGCATACTCAATTTTAATAATTTGAAATGATTTTAAATAATAATTTAAAATGGAACCTATGAGGATTATAACAAATGAAATTATGAAATTGATTCCTAAATTTGATGGGAATAAAAAATTATTAAATTTATTTATTTCAAAATGTGAATATGTGCGTAGCTAAAGTGGATCCGAAGTAACAGCAGCACAATAATTATATTTATTTTATGTAATTTTAAGTAGAGTTGTAGGCAGAGTAGCCTCACTATTAAATGAAAGTAGCGACATGGCTACAATTGAAAATCTTTTTATTCAAGTTAATAATATAATTGAAAATGGAAACAGATTGTGAATTAGATGATATATTATCTGAAAATCTATTGAAACTTAGATTAAATCATATGAATCAAGAAGAACGAAATGCAATTTTTTTGTTGTTGATATAATCAAGATGAATTAATTAATCAAATTAAAACTAAGCAAGATGCTATTTTAAAGAAAGTTACTTTGATTGCAGAAATGGTTGATGGTTTTGTAAATTTTACTAATATTACTTATTATAATTTTATACAATTTGAGAATAATTTAATTGATATAGAGAAAGCATTGAATAGAAGTAAAATAAATGATTTTGAAAATAAAGTATCTCATGCTTATAGTTTGTTAACTCATAATTTTCAAATAATTATTTCTAAGTTACATGAGATTGATACAGCAATCGCATTAAGTAAAAATAAGATATTACATAGATCAATAATTGATACTAATGAATTATTTGAATTGTTAAAAAATGCTGAATTATATTTAAAAAAAAAAGTGAAAACAGTGAATATAGTGAAATGAGTGAAATGGTTAATAAAGTGCAAATAAAAAGTGTTAGTTTATACTTTATATTATAATGATTTTTACTATTGTATACTTTATTATAAAATATAAAAATGAGATTTTAAAATTATGTAAAATTGAAAATAATCTGACTTCAAGAAATGAACTTTCAGATAATTTTCAATCTCAGGGTGGAGAAGTTATATGTACCACAAACCCACCGTTGTTTACCGAAGTCCAATTGCGACATATTTAATCATACAAGTAGGTACTTCCTTAGATTGTCAAAGTACCAATTAAGCACTTTTTGTACTTATGTTGTTTTTCTATGAATAATGCGCAGTAGAGGTACTCTACATGTTGATTTGATTTAATTGCGCATAGCTGAATAAGCATTTATGTACTTAGATGTTTTTCTCGCTAAATTATGAGAAATGTAACTACTTAGTTGTTATTGCAAATGAAGAATGTACTAGAAATCGCCTACGCATTTATAAAAGTTATATAAGGAAGTTACTAAGTACAAATTGTCATTATTTTATCTTCGCTTGAATTGTACGGTCAAAAGTAAGACCAATAAAATTAACTTCAAATTTAAGTTGTTGTTTATTTTATTAAAATCTCGGCTCCGTCCAATTTGTCTGGCGCAGCCGGTTGTATTTTTTTTTAAAGTCGTGGAAATTTAATTTGTCCGGCGCTTACTTCAAAAATTGTGAAATATAATTTGTCTGGCGCAACCTACATATTTGGTGCAGCTGTCCTGAATAACTTCAGTGTGTTCCTGACAAATCCACGGAAAAATTAATCGAACCAAACAAATACGACTGTATTGGAAAAAGGAGTTGAGAAACAATTCAGCGAGTGGAATAATCACCGAGGCATGGGATCGAGCGGTTTTAAGTGAGTCGAAAATCATTCACTTTCCGTATTCTTGCCCTGCTATTCGACCCTTAGTGTTTTTGGACAAACATTGCCAATACACTTGTTATTTTTGATTTATTGTATGCGTTTTTATTTGAATTTTTATGTTAATTTTTGACGTTTTATGTGTTTTTATTGATTTTAATGTGAATTTATTGACGTTTTATGCGTTTTTATTGAATTGTATGTGAATTTATTGATTTTATATGTCTTTATCGATTTTTATGTGAATGTATTGATATTTTATGCGTTTTTATTTGAATTTTATGTGAATTTATTGATTTTTATGCGTCATAATTGATTTTAATGTGAATTTATTGATTTTATGCGTCATAATTGATTTTTATGTGAATTTATTGATTTTATTGCGTCATAAATGATTATTATGCGTCATAATTGATTTTATGTGAATTTATTGATTTTAATGTGTCTTTATTGATTTTTTGTGCTTTTATTAAACTTTTATGTGCTTTTCTTTAATTATATTTTGAATTTTTGTGTGTTATATGTGTTATTTTGTACAAACGCATACTCAATTTTAATAATTTGAAATGATTTTAAATAATAATTTAAAATGGAACCTATGAGGATTATAACAAATGAAATTATGAAATTGATTCCTAAATTTGATGGGAATAAAAATTATTAAATTTATTTATTTCAAAATGTGAATATGTGCGTAGCTAAAGTGGATCCGAAGTAACAGCAGCACAATAATTATATTTATTTTATGTAATTTTAAGTAGAGTTGTAGGCAGAGTAGCCTCACTATTAAATGAAAGTAGCGACATGGCTACAATTGAAAATCTTTTTATTCAAGTTAATAATATAATTGAAAATGGAAACAGATTGTGAATTAGATGATATATTATCTGAAAATCTATTGAAACTTAGATTAAATCATATGAATCAAGAAGAACGAAACGCATTTTTTTTGTTGTTGATATAATCAAGATGAATTAATTAATCAAATTAAAACTAAGCAAGATGCTATTTTAAAGAAAGTTACTTTGATTGCAGAAATGGTTGATGGTTTTGTAAATTTTACTAATATTACTTATTATAATTTTATACAATTTGAGAATAATTTAATTGATATAGAGAAAGCATTGAATAGAAGTAAAATAAATGATTTTGAAAATAAAGTATCTCATGCTTATAGTTTGTTAACTCATAATTTTCAAATAATTATTTCTAAGTTACATGAGATTGATACAGCAATCGCATTAAGTAAAAATAAGATATTACATAGATCAATAATTGATACTAATAAATTATTTGAATTGTTAAAAAATATTGAGAGAACAGATAAGTTAATTTTCCCTGTTAATTATGAAAATTTAGTTAATATAGAGCAAAATATAGAGATAAAAGCTTATATTAAGGGTAGGCAAATTACATATGTACTGGCAATTCCAATTGTACGCAAAAACACTTACAAATATTACCAGTTATTCCCCTTACCTATCCTTGATACTTCTAATAATATTACATCCTTGATACTTCCTAAATATCCTTTTATCCTCGTGAAGGATTTGAACTCTATCACATTGCTCTCCAAGCCATGCGACGAGATTGATGAGAAATTATTTCTTTGTAAAGAAAGTTGTGCAGTCGTATTGGAACAAGATAAATGTATAACTGATTTAATGAAATTTACGTTGAATATTACGTCGTGTTCTCCAATTTTAATCGAAACTTCAGAGATAAAAGTTCAACAAATTGAAATGAACATATGAATAATGTTTGCAAGTTACCAAACGTACTTGACAAAAACCTGTGAAAATGAGATTACTCGAGAGAAAATCCTTGGTACTTATATTTTAACCTTGGACGATAATTGTAAAATACAAGTTGAAGATATTACTCTACGGAAGAAATTGTTCAGAGGAATGAACTTACATATTCCTAAACTACCATTGATAAATTTACCAAGTATTCCAGTTACAAATAATTTCAAAAGAAAACCTTTTAACTTAGATGGAGTAAACATGGAAAATCTACAAATGCTGAATTATATTTAAAAAAAAAAGTGAAAACAGTGAATATAGTGAAATGAGTGAAATGGTTAATAAAGTGCAAATAAAAAGTGTTAGTTTATACTTTATATTATAATGATTTTTACTATTGTATACTTTATTATAAAATATAAAAATGAGATTTTAAAATTATGTAAAATTGAAAATAATCTGACTTCAAGAAATGAACTTCCAGATAATTTTCAATCTCAGGGTGGAGAAGTTATATGTACCACAAACCCACCGTTGTTTACCGAAGTCCAATTGCGACATATTTAATCATACAAGTAGGTACTTCCTTAGATTGTCAAAGTACCAATTAAGCACTTTTTGTACTTATGTTGTTTTTCTATGAATAATGCGCAGTAGAGGTACTCTACATGTTGATTTGATTTAATTGCGCATAGCTGAATAAGCATTTATGTACTTAGATGTTTTTCTCGCTAAATTATGAGAAATGTAACTACTTAGTTGTTATTGCAAATGAAGAATGTACTAGAAATCGCCTACGCATTTATAAAAGTTATATAAGGAAGTTACTAAGTACAAATTGTCATTATTTTATCTTCGCTTGAATTGTACGGTCAAAAGTAAGACCAATAAAATTAACTTCAAATTTAATTTGTTGTTTATTTTATTAAAATCTCGGCTCCGTCCAATTTGTCTATGTAGTTCTTGTTGTTTTTGTTGTTGTTGTTCTTTTTTGTTGTTCTTGTTGTTGTTGTTCTTTTTAATTGTTCTTGTTGTTTTTGACGTTGTTGTTGGGTTGTTTTGGTTTTTGTAGTTGTTGTTGTTGTTATAGTGGGTTATATATTTTTTTCATCAGTTTGCTAGCTTTATTTAAATACCTCGCATTGTTTGAGTAAAGCACTATACAAGCCTTGGTCCGCAATGACTGCCCTGCTGGCCACGCTATGATGGCCTCGAGCTTTGCTTAGTTAAGTACTCGGCCTTCAAGCTTGGCCATCATTGCAGCCCTTAATGTCTGCGCTATAAAGGCCTCGATCTTCGGTCTCGGCCTTCATTCCAGCTTGGCCATCAAGGGCTGCAATGCTGACCGCGCTGTGATGGCCTCGAACTTAACTTAGCTACGCTCTCGACCATCATCATCGCTGCCAGCAACGCAGTCATTACAGACCGCGGCAGTAATGTACTATATATTTTGGCGTGCGCTGTGAAAACTATTGATGATAAAATAATGTACCTACAATAATAATGTACTACGGTTATAAAGTACTCATCATTACCCACAAAAAAGTCCACGTGGCTGTATGTCTAACTATTATAGATAAGTCACAATATCCGGTTTTGTTTTAGTCAATCTAAACACGGGTGGAATCGTGTACAAATAAAGAGAAATCCTTAGCTACCCGTGCGAAGCCGGGGCTCTGCACGGGTAGCTAAGGCATAAAAAAGCCTGAATTGAGATGAAAGGGGTTCTAACATTCTACTATGGAGCCTGGCCCTAAACTAATAAGAAAAAAAAATACAAATTGGCCACTGATTTAAAAAAACAATTAAAAAAATACCAATGTATAAAAGTGAAACGTTGTCTGTTTGTTTGGGGAGCTTTCACGCAAACGATCCTACGTGATCAAACTCTGTAAATAGGTACTGTACAATATAGAGACCAACATAGAATACTTTTTATCCCGGGAAATGGTAAGTTTCCACGGGAAAACGGGAAAAATCTCGGTTACTCGCTGTAAGGAACGGTTGCCATGGGAACGAAATAATAACAAGTCTGTCAAAAACATCAAGAGCGTTGGTGCTATATGTTTGCTTTAGTTATTATTACCCTAGAAGCACATAGAGTGCTTTTTCCGCGATAATCTGTAGTCCCCGTGGAAGAAGTGTAAATATATATTATACTACTTTTCCCGCCGCGACTTCGTCCGCGCGGACTACTGTTTATCGCGAAATAAATCATCTTCTTCTAGGATATAAAAACCAATGCAAAAGTAGGTATAGCACCACTCTTGATGTTTTCGACATACTTATTATTTCGTTTTCATGGCTTTCGTTTCTTACACCGAGTAACCAAAAATTTTTCAGTTTTCCCGTAGAAACTTACAATTTGCCGGGATTAAAGTACCCTATATTTTATTCCAGGATATAAGCCATCTCCATTCCAAGTTTCATTAAAATCCATCCAGCCGTTATCGCGTGAAAGCTCCCCCAAATAAACAAACAAACAAACAGACAACGTTTTTTTGGTATGGATGGCATTGTTTTTGTGACTCACGACAATTATTTGTTTGTGACGACTGCATTTTATTTATTTTGTGTTACTGCGTTGGTAAGTATATAGGTATCCTTATGTACAGAATTATAATAATTAATTATGTAACATTTCATATTTTTACAAGTTTTTCGAAATGTTGAAAAACTATTTCGTAAAAATTAAGACTGTCCGCTGCTGGGTCGCTGGGTTAGTTTTAACAAGAAAATGCATGCACTATGTAACCCGACGGCGAACTATAAATCGTTATAAATCCAAAATGGTCATTCGAAATTAAAAATGATAAGAGAAACCTAAAGATGATTTTCAAATACCTATTCAATGATACCCCACTTGACATACCTAGTTCGTCGACTTTTTTTTTTTTCTTTTTCTTATTATTGCGTCTGGTTGTCGCCATATTGAATTTTGATTACTGCTATTTCTTTATTAGCACTCGCAAGATTAAGACAAATCGATTGACGTGAGAATCATCAAAATCGGTCCTCGCGTTTGGTCTATATAGTGCAACAAAGGAACCGACATTACATAGACTGATAAACACAATGCCCGTTCAATTTGTAATATTTTTATTACAATAGATCTACGTTTGATCAATGACAATATTATCGCCATCTCAGAGGAATAAAATAAAAATAAGATGTTTATTTTAAAAATAAAACTATCTATTTATATAATTATTTTAAATTAGAGAGCTTCTATCCCTTCGTCCAATTTGTTGCTGTTTTTTTCTTCTGATTGTTGATTCTAATCTAAACCCATCGAGGCTACGATAGACTATTCCCATAGAATAAATAATAGTACAAGCACCATTCCGGCGCGTCGGTAGCCATTTCGAGTCGCAAACATTTCTTAGAATTGAGATTTTAATTACTTTCAGTTTAAAACCGGTAATAACTTACCTATTTCAATTCTCCAACGTCATAGCAAGAGCCCGACTTATATTTTTATAGTTTTAACAGCAAGAAGAGACTATAATAAAATAGTTATATAATGCTGCATCTTATTTATTTATTAGCGCAAGGCGATATCGCGGCCGGCCGCAAGTCGCACCTATTTGTTTCGGCGTCCGCCATGTTGCTCCGATGCGCCGCACGCCAGCCAGTTACACGCGGACGTTGATACGCGCCAACCGCCCGCAATACGGCGCGCGGGTAAAATCATCCGCACGTTCGAAATTCAAACAATATTTTTTTAAAGTTTAATTTCCAATATGGTCAGGACGAAGGACGGCGACGGGGTCAAGTCCAGCATGATCATAGCCGAAGTTAAGAGGAGGCCTTGTTTGTTTGACACGAACGATACTAGTTACGGTGACAGAGCTGAGAAGTCGCGCTGCTGGGAGGAAGTTTGCGACAGCGTCGTGCCTGGATGGAGCGCGCTCTCGGCGTCGGAGAAGTTTACCGCTGGTACGTGACCTGGCCGATTCGTAAAGCCATACGTCACGCAGATCCTACTCCCGACCATTTGTCTACGCGATTTGGTCGAGCTGCATCTCGCGTTCATACTGCGTGCTCTTTGTTCGGCTTGCTTTCGAAATTGTACCTAACTAGAAGTAACGTCGGTCTCCGGACCAATTTGCTTAGACGAGTGTGCGTTTTTTTTTGTTGTAATTTACATGTCCGCCATTTTGTAGTGTAGTTCTTTTTATATATATTTTTGTGGAGCTATTATTATTTTGAATTTTATAACCAGTTTTCACCTGACCGGAGGATAATAATTTGCTGGTATAAAATTATTTTTAGATTATCAATGCGTCACTTTGCGATGTTTATGGCAATATTACGTGCTACATTATTGAATGCATTAATGAAGTTGGAGGATATTAATTATCTATCAACTTCAACACGGGCGTAGCTGTTTACAAGTTTTGGATAATTACGTTTTTTTATCATTACTAAGGATAATCACCATACATTATCATTATTAACATCTATCAAGACCAAATATATATTAATTTTAAATTGGTTTTAAATTAGGGCGTGTAATGTGCGGTGAAAAATTGCATCATCGCTAAATGCGTATCGAGCTGTCATTGCCGGTTTTTTCATTGTAATAATAAATATTACTTAGTTATTTAAATGTAACTATAGTGTTATATACTTATATAACCTATTATTTATCAGACTATGTGTCTGTTGCGGTTTTCGCAATTTTATAAAATGGTCGTATCTTTTCAACCGACTTCAAGAGGAGATTCTCAATTCGACCCATATGTTTTTTGTAAGTATGATACGCGATATCTCCGGCAATTATGGATCGATTTCAAATATTCTTTTTTTAATGGATTGGGTATGTCTCAGAGGTAGTCCCATTTAAATTAATAAAAATTAATAAATTTTATGAAAATATTCTACCTCTAAGGGTGGAAAATTAGGGGATGACTTAATTTTATTAACTTTCACCCACTTTATGACGCGATATCTCCGTCAAATGTAGATCGATTTTGTTTGTTTTTTTATAGAATAGGATATGCTTTAGGTATGGTTCCATATAGAATTTGGTGAAGATCTGATGAAGACCTTCGGAGATACAACGGAACTCCTCAATGGATAACAGCAAGTCACTTGCGATTGCTTTAATCGCGTGTTCATGTATTGTTCACGCCACTCAAAATAGGGAATTAACATAAACTTTAAAAAAAAAGTAAAATCTGACTTCAAAATGAATAAATTAATCTTATGTGGGAAACAGTTAAGGAAGTCGGTGCCCAATTTTCTTAAATCTCACCAAATCAACGGCACAGACTTCCTAACCTGTTTCCCACAAGTTTATTTTGTACATTTTGAAGTCGATTTTTACTTTTTTTTAAAGTTTATTTTACTAAAATATTAAGTGGCAGTACTTGTACGGATAAATATTTAAATTATCAATTGAAACTGTAGCACTGAGATAGTTTTGTTTCGCGTTTGCACGATTACATCGAGGTCATGCGTAAAAATACGTTAATAAAGGACGTTATTGTTAATGTTAAGTGGATTTTGTAAATATTTCAATCGTAAATAATCATTGCCGTAATTTGTAAATAATATTTTGATGAATTGCAAGAGAAGACTGACTTACGAGTATCTATAAATCGTACCAATTTTTGATTCGTGTTCGAGACTTGAGTATGTTGTATGAGTTGTATGACTAATGCGAATGTGCCGAGCGTCTCGTTGCTGCGACTATTTTGTGATCGGCTCGACCACTTCCTATCAAATCATTACATGACTGCCCAATAAAGGTGTGTAATATTTTCAGCGTTCATGTATATGTATGGGAGTTTATTTATTCTACCATAACTTTTAAATGCCTGAACAGATTTGGATGAATGGGGTATCGTAAGAATCCGTACATCATCCCGAGTTAACATAGGTTATTTTTTCTGAAAAATAATAATTTGCAGCAGTATGGCTCCATTACCGAAGGCAAAAAAAAAACTTCCTATTTTACAATATGGGTATCAAATTGAAGTCTTTGATGAGCAAATTCAAACAATATATAATTTATTGGCGTAATTCCAAACTTGTCACTAAAAGTATATAATAAAAATATATAATTAAAAAACACGACTGCCCTGCCAAAGACGAACTAAAAAGTGCAAAACAAGAGGCCCCCCGACAGTAATGACAATTTTATTTATCTCTTGTTTTTGACTTTTTAGTTCGATTTTGGCAGGGCAGACTTTTTTTTTTATTGTCGCATATCACTAATGGCAAATCGGCGACTAAATTTTATAGTAGTTTGAATTTGATCAAGTAGCACCAATGCTCTTGGATGTTTTTTGACAGGCTTGTTATTTCGTTTCCTTGGCAACCGTTTCTTACAGCGAGTAATCAACATTTTTGAGGTCGCAAGCCTGCCGGTATTCTACAGATTACACTATGGAGAGTGTGCACAAGAACTACACAATCTGATTCCCCCATCACCTTTCCATCACTGTACGACTACATGATCGGCAAAGCGCCACCTTTTTATGGTTGAAATACCTCGCACAAGAACGAAGCGGTACGCTTCTTCATTTATTATAAGAACTGCAAAGGAGTGGAGTGCCCTGCCCTCGTCAGTGTTTCCGGTAATATATAACTCAGGTGTGTTCAAGACAAGAGTGAATAGGTATCTACTAGGCAAGCATGCTACACCTTTGACCACATCATCGCTTTCCATCAGGTGAGATCGTGGTCAAACGATTGCCCAGACAGGAATAAAATTGTTTTTTCCCTGTTTTTCATTTTTCCCATAGAAACTTACAGTTTTCCGGGATAAAAAGTATGCTATGCTTTATTCCAGGATATATAAAAGTGAAACGTTGTGTGTTTGTTTGGGGAGCTTTCACGCGAGAACGACTGGACAGATTTTGGTGAAATTTGAAATGGAGATAGCTTATACCCTGGAATCACATAGGATACTTTTCATCACCATCATCAATATCCCTCACGCGGGTGAAACCGCGGGGCGCGGCTATTATAATAATATTGGTTCCCGACGTAGATGGAAAGTTCCCGAGAATTTGCAGAACGCAACGTGAAAACAATCAACGCACTACACTAAAACAACTTCTGTACCTTCAACAAGCATTCATTGTAATATGAGTGAAATAATGGACACAGCCAGTGGTTTTTCTAACTTATCAACCGTCGAAATATGAATAGTCGTGCTCAAGGTTAAGAAAGAAAAATACACGGACGAAGCTATCGCGCTTGGGCGTAGAACGTGAGAGGCACGTCAGTGCTAGCACGACAATATTTTCATTCTTAAAACCAGGACATAGCAGGATATCCTGCAATTTAAACTGAAAACTAAGACCTTTTTATAATTATTTTAATATGACATTTAGATTGTAATGTTTTTATACGCTTTATATTAGCTTCGCTTGTATGTTTGTAACCGACTCCTTTGGACGCTATTTTGACCCACTTTAAACGGTCAGATTTCATTGAAATTTTGCACACCTGTCAAAGACCGATGACAATGCAATAATTCGAAAAAAAATAAAAATAATAGTAGAAAATAAATAATAGTTTAAAAAAACTAAAAAACACGCTTTATATAGAAAACCAAACTAAAAAATAGAAAATAAATTTTAATAGTGTGAATAAGAAAAAATATTTTATTTAAAAAAAGCGTGGGGTGCTTCTCATATCTGTCAATAAAATATTTATAACTATTGACCCATGCACCCCACGATTTTTCTGAAATGAAACATTTTTTTCTTATTTACACTATTAAAATTTATTTTCTATTTTTTAGTTTGGTTTTCTATATAAACCGTGTTTTTTAGTATTTTTTAACCATTATTTATTTTTATTTATGACACTGCAAATGTAGGTCCTTTTGTCTTAATTTTATATGTTAGATAACAAATTCAAACATGATGCACTTAATCTTAAATATATCCAAAAAAGTGACTTTGTTATTAAATAAAACAGTGGAATACAATTGCAATACAACCAAAATCACAATTAAAATAATTAGGAAAATGCCAATACGTAAAGTATTTGATACGATATGCAAAAAAACATTCAATAAACAACTTTTGTTTCGGCTATATATTTAAGACATGCGTGTTTTTTTTATTTGTTACAATTAAATCGGCTATTACCAATTATAATATTATTATATTACGTATTGGTCACTCCCGCGACTTTATCCGCGTGTACTACAGTTAATCGCGAAAAAAAGCAATTCTAAGATATTAAAAACCAATGCAAAAGTTTAGCACCAACAATCTTGATACTTGTTATTATTTCGTTTTCACGACAACCGTTCCTTACAGTGAGTGATCGACATTTTCCAGTTTTCCAGACAAAAAGTATCCTATGTTGGTCTCTATATTGTACAGTATCAATTTACAAAGTTTCATCAAAATCGGTTCAGCCGTTTTGCGTGAAATCTCCCCCAAACAAACAGACAACGTTTCACTTTTATATATTGGTGTGGATAACGTCATTGGCTATTACGATTTTGACAGTAATGCCTGCTTAGCGAACACATATCTAATTTTTGTTAATGAAGAGTAGGGACGGGATTCAAACCGGCATCCATGCCTGTGTGTGGCATATGCTCTGTGCCAATTAAGATATCGTAGCCTACAGCTTTCTTTCGACAATCTGAATTTTTCGCGCAACTTTTAAGTTAAACATTAATCGATAGGGCACGTGTTGTTATAATATCGAGGTGTCTCGTACACTTGGCTCGTTACGATTGTTAGGACAGGCCCGACAAACCCCGGAGGGACGGTCACTCTACTCGGTGTTAATATAATTATTTGGTGCGCGCCTCAGTATTGTAATAAATCTAACGGATTTTCGTTTTATTGTTTAAACTGTTCTTGTTTTAAATTAATAATCCTTTACATTTTGTTGCGAATTGTTCCTGCAAAAGCAAGGCAAGCAAGCTAAAGTGGCAGTGGGATGGTCACATTTCCCGAAGAACAAATAACCTTTGGGGTAGACGAGTTCTCGAGTGGAGACCTTGTTTAGGCAAACGTAGTGTAGGACGGCCTGTGGCCAGGTGGAGTGACGATCTGCGAAAAGCGGCTGGAAGAGAATGATTGAGAGCAGAAGACCAAGCTCAGTGGCGATCATTAGGAGAGGCCTACGTCCAGCAGTGGACAGATATAGATGATGACTGCAAAAACATTGGTCTAGCTACATTATACTAGATCTAGACAACTTGATGAACAAGTAATATTATTATTATTTTATATTCGCAACTTCGTCTGCATGAAAAAAAATTAAGATAATTTTATCGTAATAACTTTTCATGTTTATGTCAACTTTATATATTGCAAAAATGTGTGCTCAGTTCTGTTCAAAATGATGTAACCTTTATATATTTTGAAAAAATATAGCACATCATTATCATCTAGACCTAGACACATCTCTTCTCTACATCCATACCAATTTATAAAAGTGAAACGTTGTTTGTTTGTTTGTTTGGGGAGCTTTTACGCGACAACGGCTGGACGGATTTTGATGAAATTTGGAATGGAGATAGCTTATACCCTGGAATAAAACATAGGATACTTTTTATCTCGGAAAATTGTAAGGTTCCACGGGAAAACTGGAAAATGTTGATTACTCGCTGTAAGGAACGGTTGCCATGGAAACGAAATAACAAGTCTGTCAAAAAACATCAAGAACATTGGTGCTATACTACTTTTCCATCGGTTTTTAATATCCTAGAAGTACATAGGATGCTTTTTTTCGCGATAAACAGTAATCCGCGCGGACGAAGTCGCGGGCGGGAAAACTAGTATATTTATATGGCTTATGTATGTATGTGTTTATAGGCTAAACCTTAAGATTTACATAAAAAAAAGATTTTTTAAAATCGGTCCACAATTGACGGAGATATAGACCGACATACATAAAAAAAATATAAAAAAATATGTACATACAAGAGAACTGTTCATCATTTTTGTTTTTCTATCTATTGTTTATATTGTTCTTCTAAAAGCGTAAAGAAAACTCTGCGATGGCATATGCTATCGGTTACGGTTGACTCGATGCAAGAGATGCATAATAAAATAAGTACACCTCTTTTTTTTCTAAATTACACAGTTACATCCGGGGCGCGTCGCTAGTATTCTACATTTATAAAGAGGTAGTACTGAACCGATTCTGAAAAAAACTTGTTAAAACTTGTAAAGCTACACTGTTTCATTTAGACATTTCGGAGCTCTCGACTGTACCATAGATAAATGATAAATCATTTATGATTTTACTAATTATTATTATATTTGTTTAGGGCAAATCTTGCAACCTGAAATAGAACCACTTCCTCTTATCCTACGGAGTTAAATTTTTGTATGCTGGTTCAGTTCCGATAACACTGCATTTTCATGGTAAGCATGACCTGAATCGACATCCAGGATTAGCTCCAGATAAAGGAACTCTTCAACGGTCAACAGCGCAGACACGAAATGTTG
Source organism: Alsophila aescularia (assembly GCA_946251855.1). NCBI lineage: Eukaryota > Metazoa > Arthropoda > Insecta > Lepidoptera > Geometridae > Alsophila > Alsophila aescularia. The sequence goes on from OX276373.1 coordinate 55,905,159, forward strand.
TGTACGCATCTTATTATGATAGCCAGTTTTATGTTTTACCATGACATGGTTGCTGCCCTCAGGGTTGGGCCCTGACTAGGGAACTCTTCAACGGTTAGCAGCACTTACACGAAATGTTGTATACGCATTTAATTGTGTTTACCAAGACATGGCTAATGCTATAGATTAACTATTATTTATCTACGCATTTAAGCTTTTTTTAAACGTTTTTTAATTAACTTATTAGTTAAGTACAGTGAGGGACAATGCCACATGGTTAGTTTCGATATCCACCACTGGGGGACAATGGGAATAATTTAGTAGCGTTAGCGTTAAGGCCAGGCTCCAAGGTTACATTTTCCCACTCCCCACTCCCCTGCCACCACCCCTATACTCTGCCACCCGCTACCCGCAATAACCACTGAAGTGCCTGCGTAACAAGGTTGAATTTCGCCAGCGCTGTTTGAACATACAATTTAGTTCGGAACTAAATGACGTAAGTCTCAAAAGTTATTTATTTTATTGACAGGCTAATAATTAGTTCGGTAAATTTTGTCTTAACAGTTGATAATAAACTATATTTTCTTGCTGTGAGATTTATTTTAGAGATAAAACTTAAGCAGTTGAGTAGAAAAATGAAAATATTACTGAAAATAATTTAATCTTCGATATGAGAATGTATTGATTGAAATTCTGTTAATCACGTTTTTGTCTTAATCACACAGAGATAAAAATTTCAAAAACATATATGTTAAGTTTCACATTTATCAGGTTTGTGGTTGACCCAGCATATTTATGTAAATAACCCTTAAAAAGTGGATCCTGTACCACTATTACGAGTTGCAGTAGTAAACGCTCTTGACGTTACAACTCATGTAAAAGTATCAACGCGACTGACCGGTAAGACAATTCAGTGGGTAGAGTCCGACATAAGAAAGAAGCATCACAGACGCGGCGTTAGTTTCCTTGTAAAAGCGAAAAATGTTTAAGCGTTCAACGTTAGTTCATCTTATTGCCGCTACTTCTTTCGTGATACGTATTCTCAGTTTGCATGTTTTTGGTATTATGGGTCACTATTTCTATTTGGGTTTGGGTGAACCAAAATGACAATGCGTTTGCTAGCCGCTGTCTTTTTCATATATTTAGAAACAGACAAATGCTAAGAAGGCGCCAGCATGACGGCGTAATATATACAGTCCCTCACGTATTGTCTATTTCTATTGAAGTAGAGTTAGCCAAACTCCTAATAGAGCTAAATAACTATAGCGACAAATAGTTCCGCTAGTTGCGCTGCGCTGGATTTCATACAAAAATCTTACGATACTCGCTAGCGAGTACAGATTTGAGCGTTTAATTGAATTAAGGCGCTCTTCTAGGGCAGTATGTAGGTATGAAAACATTTCCTCAGCCCCCGCAAATGTTTCGAGCGTAACCACGCAGCGAGCGAGAAACATGGCGCGAGTCGGGATGCCGCCGCGCTTTTCGGCATGCCACAGTATAGTAAATGCAGAAGATATGTAGATCGGGTTAGGGTATAATCTGGTTTAGCTTTTCGCTATATTGGGTGGGTACGAAAGACAAAATATATTTGCTTTTCTACTGAGTACGTTTAATTATTATGTAGGTACCTAGGTCTGAATTATTATTGTAATTGCAATCTAATCTTATAATAAATATCCAAAAGTTTGTGTGCATTTATGTATATTCAATTCGATTTATTTCAGATATAAACATTCATATTTGTTAGTATACTTATGTGTGTCTGTTACCATTAAGCGCTGATATGGCTGAATGGATTTTGATGAAATTGTGTATATCTTATCATCATCATCCATCATCATTTCTCCACGCAGGTAAAACCACTGGGCGCAGCTAATAAACGTATAGCTGTAATAATATCATACTAATAAAGTTTGTGTGCCTATTTATGATTGAAACTATGTTATCTATATCAGCTGAACGGATTTGGAAGAATGGCTAAAATTAGAAAAAGTGTGATATGGCATATTATTTTTAATGTATGTATAAACTAAAAAAAATCACAATATTTTCACTCTGTAATATCGTACGGGTCTGAGACAATGCTGCTGACAGCAATAGAATTTTTGTATTACAGAAACGTGCTGTAAGGTCCATCTATAGGCTTAGCCCTAGAGAATCGCTAAGAAACGTCTTTTCACAAGTGAAATTTTTAACATTGCCTTGTTTATATGTCCTCTTGGATATTCTGTACGCTCGGAAACATTTAAACAGGATTACAACATGCGGACAACGTCACAACTATTAGACAAGGCACAATTATAAACTTGTGCTGCCAAAAACTAGGCTATCAAAAATTTACCGATCCGTTTTTAAAAACTATGTTCGTTTTTATAATTCACATGGAGTGAATAATTTGTGTGAGTGTATAATTTGTGATTGATACACAATTTTATCACAAAAGACTGCATTGTTTTTGATGTTTCATGAGAACTTGACAGAATTGAAACGAGAACAAGGTCTAGATCTTGTTGCGATGTGGCGGCCAATCGGCTTAACATGGTGTAAGTGAGAAGCGGCTTGTGCAAACGAGTGGATCGGAATATTTTAGTTGCTTCTCTGTAGATTTCATCATCATCATCAGCCTAGATATCTGTCCACAGCTGCACGTAGGCCTCTTCTTATGAAAACAATACTATTAATTCAAACTGACAGCGTATTTAAAACTAAAGTAAAGGAATTTTTAATGCAAAAGGTATATTATAGCGTTAAATATTTTTTTAAGTGACAAGGCTTTATGGCTGAATTGGGACGGTACCATAAGTACTAAACTCTAAGATAATTTTCACAGCATTAATTTACTTTAATTCTTTAATATATAGATATTTTTATTGTTTATAATAGATTTGTATTTTATGTTTTCTCTGTTGACGCTCATAAGTGTACCGAGTTGTACCTATATTAAAATAAATGAATTGAAATTGACAATCATACTCAAATATAAAAACAGAAACAAAGGTAATCAAATTAGAATGACATGGAAACTAAAATCAGAGATTACATCAGCGGTCTGCTGATGGTATTTATTTCTTCTCATCAAAGCACAGCATTTTTTTTGTGTTATCCTCGCCTTTTATACGGCAATTTTTTGACCTTCTGATGCTTCATTATCAATCAAAGACAAAGAATAAATATTGACATATATACTTTAAAAATATGTGTTTTTGTAGCAACCATCTTAGCAGCACAAACACATATACACAAAATCCCTTGCGCAGGCGTATTATTGAAAAAAAAAACAAAACAAACCATGGTATGAAACGAACATGTGGTATAACACAATGGATACTTTTTATCCCGGAATATAATATGTCTCCTCGGAAAAACTGGAAATTATCGATTACTCGCTGTACAATGCTGTCAAAAAGTATCAAGAGAGTTGGTGCAAAAGAGAATACTATACGTTGGTGCTATACTTTTGCATTGATTTTTAATACCCTAAAAAACATAGGATGCCTTTTTTCGAAATAAATTGTAGTCTGCGCAGACGAAGTTGCGGGCAAAAGCTATATTAAAAAAAACTGCCTTGTAAACCCCAAATGAAATGGATGAGAAACTCCAAAAAGTTGTGGGAATCCTTAGGGAAGAAGGCACAAAATTTTGTCAGCTGCAGCGTACGGACAAGATATCTAAAATCCCAGATGAGGCTCTTCGACTTATGGACAAACGGCGGGAGCAACAACAAGCCACACCGTCAGAAAAAAGGTAGCTCCATCAGAAGATTAGTAAGCTGGTGTGATAGACCTCCGATGCTCAAATACACACCTGATAGAAAAGGCGATTGAGCAAAATTGGTAGTCGAAAGCCTTCGCCCAGCAATTAATTGAGTAGGTCCCATCTGACGAAGCTCAATACCAATAATGGTACAACCATCGTCTCTAAGCCGGAGATTCTGTCTGAGAACGAAGACTTCTATGGTGGATTGTATGACTCGCATGCTTCTAAACCTGAACCCAGCAATGAGGATTCCCACGCAATGACCCGCCACTAAACTGACAAACTGCCTGACGTCAGTCATGACCTACGGAGCCGAAATGTGGACACTCATGGTCAAACTAGTCCACAAATTTAAGGTTGCTCAGAAGTCACATTTCCCGAAGAACCAATAACCGTTGGGGTAGATGAGTTCTCGAGTGCAGACCACTTTTAGGCAAACGTAGTGTAGGAAGCTCTGTGGCCAGGTGGAGTAACGACCCGTGAAAAGCGGCTGGTAAAAAATTGATGAGGAGAGCTGAAGACCGTACTCAGTGGCGTGACTTAGGAGATTAAATTTTTGCCTAAACGCCTTGATAGATTTTGATAAATGAGGTATCATTGGATTCTTATCAATCATGAGAGTGCTAAAGAATATATAAAAGGTCAAGAAAACTAATATGACGGCATACAGCTGAAATATTGTATTTTCCACTGAACATACAATGATCCAAACCTATGGAGTGAGGTATAAAAATTAAGATCTTTAAAGGACCATTCCAAAAAAATACAATTCTTTTTCCTAAATAGTAGCAAATGTCTTTTAAGCTTCTTACAAAATTTTCAATTTTAGACTTTTCGCGTTAGTACTATAGTCCAATATTGCAATTGCAACTATTATTTTAAAATATGTAAGTAAATATGAAACGTTAAAATTATATTATTATCATTTTTGCAGGTTCGTCCGCTAGCGTGGCTGAAAAGCAAAAACACGAGCATGAGCATACGTTTGCGTCATGTGTTCCGCGCTCCACGCCTGCACGCCAGTCGGGTTTTTTGTATTTTTATAACAATTTTTACTTGTTAATTACCTACGCCTATCAAAACATTGTTTCTACTTTATCCTTGATTTCAGTGATTGGTTGAAAACTAGTCAGCAGGTAGGCAGTCAGGCAGGACGAAACTGGATTTAGGGTCGAAAACTGGCGAAATGTGCATATTCAGTCATACATAAAATAAAAAAAAAACACCTTTACTAGCAATTGGCAAAGAACTGGCGAACTTACTACACTACTTTTTCATTTCCCATCGTTTTATACTGAATTACTGACCCAAGTATTATTTTGGGGTAATTGAGCAAAGAATTTTAACTAAGTAACTCAATCTGTTCAGAAAATCTTACCTACTGTACTTTTTTATTCTGTGGCATGCTTGCGTAAAAAATGATTAGGTCGGCAACGTAAATCATATACTGTAAATAAATGAGTTAGGTAATTGATTAAGTATCGGTAAGTATTTTTTGTTATTTTTTTGTAACAAACTTTTATCTACATAATTAAAAATCAAAATACTTACCTAATAATTATTATTATAAAAAATAAATAACCTTACAACTTTTCAAGTATTTACATACCTATTTTCGATAGATATAGGTATAAGTATCTATTATATTTATTTAATATATAATTTTTATTTTCAGTTCCAATCTGAATTATTTTATTATTATTACCCATTTTGGAAAATATAAATCAACATCAATGAATAAAAATACGTTACTCACAATTTTTACCTATACGATAACTTTACTACGCCAAACATTTATTTATGGCTCTACGCTACAATGATCATACAAATGTACTAAGCGCGAGGGCACCGCGAGGGGTATTTTTGCGGAGACAAACGACACAGGTCCTTCCTCGGAGAAGCCTCGGCGGACACTGGACATATTCAATTTTTTTTTTTTTTTTATTTTTTTTTATATTTTAGTCGATTTACAGAGGTTTTAAAACCTTCAAATGTGCTAGAAGCCCGGCTTAATAATAGAGGTACTGGTCTTAATCTTAACGTCAGAGTTATCGTTAGTGTTAACGTTGTTCCCCAGTGGAGGACAACTTTATTTATCAGTAATAATAGTATCGTTCTCCGTAGGTAATGCCGAATGATCGCTAACCGATTATTCGCCATAACTACAATTCGCGGCATCTGTATTGAATGATATAGCCCGAGTACCGCATGCAACGATATACGAGTAGTAAAAGGTGCGCGGTTCTCAGCGTTGAAATGTGCCCGCCAGAGGTTTTATCTAGCTGATACGGCGATTATTTTCGATACGTTGTGTACCGGCAGCTGTACGTACCTACGTAATATTTTAAATATACTTACGATGCCTGCTAGATAAGTCATTATTTATAAGTTTTGTTCTAACAACGTAACATGTCGTAAATAATAACGCACCACAAACACATTATTTGTTTAAAGGTCGTATAATATCTTCAAACTATCACTATTATTCAGTGGCTGTGCAATACAAGAATATGCATTTGAATTACACAGATTTATCTGTTTTAAATTGTAACATTTTCAAATAAATTACACAATAACAATATCTATACTTATAATAAAACAATAGGAACGAAAAAGTCTGTACAAAGAAGATAATTAAAAATGAAATAGTCTAGGGTACATAAAATAAGCTACTGAACAAAATATAACATTTAAAAAAATTCATGTCTGTCTGTTTATCTGTATGTTTGTTCGCGCTTCACGTAAAAACTACTGGAAAGTTTGCGATGCGGTTTTTAAAGGTGTACATACAATAGTTGATCGACCCAAGTATCAATGTTGTATCTCATATCTACGGGATTGGTCTGTTCGTTCATCACGTAAAACTGCTGGACCGACCGCGATACTATTTTCACTGTTGGATAGCTTATGTTTTGACTTAAAAACTGGGGTACTTTATATCTCAATCCGATGAGTAGAAGCCGAGCAATCGATAAAAATATTTTTGACGGCTGAAGGAATTTAGATCAAATGTTGGTATATTGGTATTTTAGGTCCTGGAATAGCACAAAGAGTACTTTTAACGTACAGATATGACGACACGCGTGAAGTCGCGGGCATCAGCTAGTAATTATTAAAATAATAATAATATTTTTAATAAAACTGGAAGAATAATGTTTTTATTAACTCTTCATTAAAAAATGCTTATAAATAAAAGTGTTTAATCATAATTATTATAAAGAAAAACAATTTTAAAAGAAGTGTCCAACTTCCTACCACTTCTAGACGCGCCTTCAAAACTTAGTACATTTAATGACTGTCTGTTCGCCCATCACGTTAAAACTACTGGACTGGATTGCGATGCGATTTTCACTGTTGTATAGCTTAGGTTTTGACTTAAAAACTGGTGTACTTGGCATCTCAATCCGATGAGTAGGAGCCATGCAATTTAATAAAAAGTGTAGCACTAAGTTTTGAAGACCAGTGTATCTTCCCAATAACTAATTTCATATTCGAACATTCCACCGATGCGTTGTTAAATTTAATTGTGAAATACATTACCGGTCCTTCTATATTTAAACAAACAGGCTAGATAATAACAAAGCAATGCACGTACAACAATTAAATTATATTTCGACTGCATCGTGAGCACAGAATAAACACACTAAGGTGAGCCAGTTCCAAAAACTGTCGCAGCAGTAAAATAAAATTGTTTTATTATAATGATGCTGTGCTAGTGCGGTGTCGTGACTCAAAACGCTTGCTAGGGGCCGCTCCGCACGCCCCGTCACCTGTTAACTAAGTGCGACTGTTGAATTAGTTTCCACATACATTGCCGTTCCTGACACATTTAAATCGCAATATTGCAGTACAGAACCGGCATTCGTCAGAGTTCGAGAAAGTCATTGAACATAGATCTTTCCCAATACCGGTCTCAGTTATTATCGACTGACTCTGCGTCTAGTTGTAAAGGAGCTCCGCTCGTAATGCCATTACGGATCGGTATAACTCGCGAGCAATGAAAATATTTGTATTATTCTTGTAATAATGTTTTTTTAAACATGCTGCTCCTCTCGGACTAGCCACAGATTGACGGCAATTATTAAAATGATTATTTATTTATTTGATTTATGAAATGGTTGCATAGTGAGGTTTTAATGGGTATTAAAACACAAGAGTGAGTTTAACACTCGAGTGTTTACCTAGTTATGTGCCGTTTCATACACTACTTTATCTACACTCATGCAATAGGAACTTACACTTAATGAAACAAATTACGTGGAGTAAAGTCTCCTCTCTCACAAATCCAGTCCACAGCGAATTCGCGAGCATACGCACTCACGCCCGCCATAGATAATAAATGGCGAAAACCCTCGTTGTACGGAGCCAAACCGGTGCTTTTATGGGCTAAAATATATATTATAACATTTTTAGTTCAAAATACTGTTATAATGTTATTATTTTCTTATTAGAGATGTGCCGTGCGTAAAATATGTAATTATGCCATTTTTTATTTTCGAATAAACTCTATTTACAATGTCCGTATCTATGCTAAGAAGAGTCATACGAAGTTAAACGTTCCAAATTCAGATCACATTATATCCCATGGGATTTTCATATAACATTATCTCCCTTGGGATATAATGACTTGCTTTACGTTGAGGTTGCGTGATATGTAATTGGACATGTAGAGCAGGTGGTATGAAAAACCTTTTAAATAACTTGATCTATGTTCATTATGCTATCTTTGAGCTCGAATATACCACCAGAAAAGGATCGCGGATACTGGCGTTATAACCTTTTTTATTTGCATTGAAGTCCATCATCATCATCATCATCATCGTCATCATCATTATTTCATCCTTTAGAAGTCCACTGCTGAACATAGGCCTCCCTCACCCAATCAGACCAATACCCCCACCCCCCCCCCCTTAAAAGATGAAAAATACACGATTGCCCTACCAAAAAAGAACTTTTGAAAATAAGTTATTTACTATTGGAATGTGCCTATCAAGGCCTTCAATTTGATACTGTGACGATGTCAAACCCCTTTGATCATAATCATTCCCATTTGATAGTTTGTCTATGTTAATTATAAATTCAAATATCTTGTCATTCACACCTTGTCATTTGGATTAGCAAAAACTGTTTTTTATTTTTTTTATTAATAATAATATTTTATAAAATATGTACCTAAATAAGTGTATTACATCTGGAGTCCTTTAAATATATATGATAGTACTTTCGTTCGTGGTTGTTTTGATCCGTATTGTTGAAGCACGAAAAGTCTGTGATAATAACAATACTAGAGCCCCAAGGGTACACTCTTACCAAATATATTAAATTGGGAGAAGACTGAATAGAATAGTCGAGTGCAAGATCTCTGTTTAGGAACATCTCCGAGTGCTCCTAATTGTTCCTGTATTTTTATGTTTTCCACTGAGGTTTGGTCCCTGGGCTAGTGGAACAAACCCTAGGACCGCCTCGTGACAATACCCATATCCCATATTGTAAAATTGAAATAAAAACATAGCCTATGTTACTCGAGGGGACGAAAGGATTCTAACGATACCCCATATGTCTAAATCTGTTCAGGCATATAAAAGTTATGGTGGAATAAAGAAACTCATATACAAACATACATGAATCCTAATAACATTACACTCCTTTTTTTGGGCAGTCGTGTAAAAACAGTAAACATTAGGTGGTTACGCGGGTGACCTTATCCATACTTACATGGTCTAAAAACCTACACCGATGTTGATCGCTTTTCAAGTCAGGAGTTCAAAATGCGAGATTACGGATAAGGGGAATGTTTATCGCGCCACAGAATAAATAATAGTACAAGCGACACGGGCGGCGTCGTATCGTAGTCGTAATGTCGTATTACCAAAGATTGCTGCTACTAATGTATTTTCCAGGTGTGTTCAAGTCAACAGTGAATAGGTATCTACTAGGCAAGCGTGCTACACCTTCGACCAGATCGTCGCTTTCCATCAGGTGAGAGCGTGGTCAAACTATTGCCAAGAGAGAAATAAAAAAAATACCTATGATTGGGTTAATATTGTAGATCATTAGTTATGTTATCATTATTTCAGCCTATAGCTTACCACCGCTGGGCGTTTATCCCTTTTCTGACTCTTCTGGGCGTCTTATCTTCTTTTCCGCATGCGAAGGATTAGCCTATTCAAGCTACATACCGGAAATAGTTTATAGAACCATACATCGCTATCAAATGGTAAAAAAAAAACTTCTAGTAATGCAATTTATAGAACCATCCTGTAGGTCAATCATTTCAATAAAAAGAAAACATCCATATTGGTTCAGAAACTTGCAGTGCCCGAGGTACAAACCAGGGCCCCGATTCTGTAAGCTATTGAACCGCGATAACGCAAGTCGATCGCTTGATATTTTTTGAGAAATTTTCATATTTACCACTTAAATAACCAAGCCGCGTTGGATAATATAACTACTCGATACCTAGTTTTTTTGAGTTTATACCTTTCGGTGTCAGACGGAAGTAAAAATAACGGTAAGTTTTGTGACGTTTTAGTCATTCAAACATCCATACAAACTGCGATATGGGGCTATTTTGTCAGGGCATACTTGATGTGCCAGGCCCGCTGACGGAGTTCTCTCCATCAGCGGTCCTTCTGGCCTTCTTCGCCATTTTTTTTCTTCGGTCTTGCTTTCGTGCTCGCAAGCAGAATCGCAAAGATATGAAAATATTTACAAATGTTTGACATTTAAACGGAGTGGATGCGTTGTCGAAGATTTGACAGTAAAATTAAGCTATTTTTTTTCGGATCCCAAGCCAGTGCGGGTACAGCTAGAATATATATACTAGCTGTACCCGCGGCATCGCACGATGGTCGTTCCTCTAGGCCAATGTACTCAATGTACTATTCCAAGACGTAAACTAACAATATACCAACATTTGATCAAAATTCCTTCAGCCTTCAAAAAGTTTTTATCGTTTGCTCGACTTCTATTCATCGGATTGAGATACCAAGTACACCAGTTTTTAAGTCAAACCCTAAGCTATTTAAAAAATGCAATCGGTCGGTAAATTGCGATAAAATGTTCACCAAACTGCTGAATCAACATCTCTTTTACTATACGACTATTAATACGAAACAGCACGCAAACAGATAGTAATAATCAACGAAACGTGAAACAAAATCTAAATTATTGGCACCAATTTACTCTACGTTCTAATTTCAATAGTTTACATTTTTTTACTTTTACTGTGGCCTTTAACCGCGAAGACATAATAAAAATTTGAAATTAGAACATAATGTTGTGAAGATGACCGCGCTGCGGGTCTGTGTTGAGAAAAATATTGAGCAACATTTCGGACAAGGTACAGGTAATGCAGGTATGAATTAAAACAGTACTTTAAAATCAGTTGTTTATGAATCAGTTTATTAAAATACAACATTTTCCTTAAGATTGCCATATGTAATTTCTTCCCAGAATTCAATCCTTATTAGCGACACTATCGAATGGTGTAATAATACAGTGTGTGCTTTTTTTTTCAAAAATCAAAAGATGCTGTTTTAGTTTTCATCAAAATCGGGCCCGAGACTCCTTTGAGTACTTTTCCCTATTCCTCATAGTTTCTGATTTAGCCATCCACGCCCACTTGAAAAATTCATTCTGTATATACGTTTCCCCGCCTAATGTTAATATATATATTCCTAAATAACTGGGTTATACTCTTGATCCAATTTATTTGTAGCGATTTGTGGAACCGGCACAGCACGCTCTCTCTTTCTCTAATTTTTACGTGAAGATACTTCATGTGCGGTACTCGCTCGTAGCCTTCTTTTCAAAACCACTCTGAGACCCCGCCTCCCGGCCCCCGCACCGCGAGCGTCAATTCGGCCGTTTACTCCTCGACCCACTAACTGTCCGTAGGACTATTATATATATGTACTGTGGTTTTGCTAATGATGATGATGATATAAATATCATAATTAAAAAAAAAAGGATGTGGCGCTGTATGGTCGGTTAAGGTTAAGATTGCCTGGTTAATGCCGTTTCTTTTCTACCAGTGGAATCAGCCTTTTACCTACTAGGTAGGGATTGTTGGAGCACCTTGGTTAATAATGTTAGTTGTACAATAAGGTAACTAGATGGCGCTACTATGCACAAAAAATAAGTTTGTGCTCAGGTGGTCTACTGTTATTTTATTTTATTTTAATATATATTTGGGGCTTACAGATATTATTACAAAACAGTCTTAAAGCAAAATGACTTGGAAAAGCTTGTTAAACTGTACTGAACTACTACTTTAATTCGTCAATAATTCGCTAAGTTAGTAAAAATATTCAGTAAGAAGAACATTTTGCCCTATCGCTACAGTGGGATTGGGATCGTAATAGACTAGACTGACAATAAATACTATGTAGTACTTATCGACGGCCGATAGCCCTACTTCAAGTCCTACATATTTGAACCGAATGGTCACCTTAGCCTATATGTAGATATGTAGGATGTATTTATTTAGAGCAGTGATAAGCAGACATGTTAGAACGACATGTACGATAATCCATCGCTCCGTACTTCGGAGGGCACGTTATGCTGTCGGTCCCGGCTGTTATTGTGCGAGTAATAGCAGTCGTTAAGCCATGTCTGAGGCCCTCGGGCGGCCTGACAAACTGACACCAGAGGCCAGCACTACCTTATACGACAAGCAAGAAATAATGAATATTATATTCTAATATTAGCTGTGCCCCGCGGTAAGGCCCGTGGACAAAGTACATGGATGATACTGATTATTTAAAGTATCCAATGTGTACTTATAAATTATAGTGAGCCACCACTGTGAGCTGTAGACCTCACGCGTACAAACTTTTTTGCAAACAATCTAGCGGTGCACAGTAGCGCCATCTAGTTACCTTATTACAAGACTAACAATAATAACCAAGGTGCTCCATCATGCTATAATGGTGCCCCATGGTGCTGGTGCTACCTAGTGGGTAAAGGGCCAATTCCACTGGTAGAAACCTAAAAAAGTGAGCAATTTACTACATTTTGAGGCGCTATTCTGCTCATCACGTCGATAATCCTCATCAGATTTTCATCAAGAGTCCAAGTTAAAGCTAATACCTTTCAAATAAAACAAAACCCACCGAAATCGGATCTAATAAGGCGGAGATATTCAGTAGCCAAGACCTGACTGAAGTTTCTTTGAGGGTAGGTCTAAAGATGAACATGACCAAGACCAAAGTGATGTCGAACGATTCGGTTAAAATCCATCGAACTCTTGTTTGTAACGAAAGCAGAAAAATACGTGTATATTGGTCATGTTCTATCTTTTGGTCGCCAGGTCAATTCAACTTGGTTGTGCGGCATTCGGAAAACTGGATGACATCCCTAAGTCACGCCAAATCCCAGTGTCGTAATACTTTGTATAGCCTCCTCGTGCTTCCATTACTGCGTTTACGCGGTTTGGCATGCTGTACACCAAGTTCCTTATACGATTTAGAGGAATATTCTCCCATTCCTCTGTGAGAGCAATTTTGAGCTCACGAAGCGTGATGAGGCTTTCGTTGTTTTACGCATCTCCCTAGCTCGTCCCAAGCATGCTCAATCGGGTTGATATCCGGGCTGCGTGCTGGCCACTCCATACGAGTAATGTTCATCTCTTGAAGGTAGTCATTCACAATCCAACCTGTATGAGGTCGGGCATTGTCATGCATAAAAATAGCATCCTCACTCAAATTGACCATTAATGGCCCAACGTGTTCATTAAGGATTTCTTCCACATATCTTACGCTAGTTAAAGAGCCGTTTTCTATAAACACTAGTTCTGTGCGACACTCAGATGAAATTCCGGCCCACACAAGTACAGACCCACCACCGTAGGCTACTTTTTCTACGATGCATGCTTGCTTGAATCTTTCTCCTGGTCTTCTATATACTCTGTGTCTTCCATCATGCTTGTAGAGTATAAACTTTTGACCAATCTTCAATAGTCCAATTTAAGTGATTCTGGGCATATCTTAGTTTTGAAAAACGATGCCCACGCTCCACTTTAGGGCCATTTGCAGGTCTAAGTGGTTTCAAGTTAGCTTTAGCAAGTCTTCGTCTTACTGTCCATGCGCTTGGGTTACTTCCTTCGAGGCGTCGAAACGGATTTGTAAGTTTTGTTGTCATTTCCTGTGAGAAAGCGATTACGAAGCATGGTGTTCACCAAGTATCGATCTTCTCGTGCTGTGGTACACCTGGTTCTGCCTTTTCCTGGTCTGCGTAATTTAGAGCCAGTTTCCTCGTAACGTCGGAGAACTCTTTGTACTGTTGACAGCGACACAACGACAGTCCTGGCTGTATTGCGCTGATTCCGGCCGGTTTCGAGCATTGTGAGAACTCTGGTGCATTCTTCAGGTGTAAGCGACATGATTACAGCTTGAATAATTACTGATTAAACGAACTTACCTGTAAGTGAAGTTCTATCATAATTATAGGAGCGCCTAGTCCGAAGAGATTGAATTTTTCAAGTGGGCGTGGATGGCTAAATCAGAAACTATGAGGAATAGCGAAAAGTACTCAAAGAAGTCTCGGGCCCGATTTTGATGAAAACTAAAACTGCATCTTTGTATTTTTGAAAAAAACAATTATCCTAGGCAGGAATCGAACACGTTGATTTTGGAAAAAAAAGCACATACTGTATTATTACACCATTCGATAGTGTCGCTAATAAGGATTGAATTCTGGGAAGAAATTACATACGGCAAACTTAAGGAAAATGTTGTATTTTAATAAACTGATTCATAAACAACTGATCTTAAAGTACCTACTGTTTTAATTCATATCTGCATTACCTGTACCTTGTCCGAAATGATGCTCAATATTTTGCTCAAAACAGACCCGCAGCGCGGTCATCTTCACAACATTATGTTCTAATTTCAAATTTTTATTATGTCTTCGCGGTTAAAGGCCACAGTAAAAGAAAAAATATGTAAATAATTGAAATTAGAACGTAGAGTAAATTGGTGCCAATAATTTAGATTTTGTTCCACGTTTCGTTGATTATTACTAACTGTTTGCGTACTGTTTCGTATTAATAGTCGTATAGTAAAAGAGATGTTGATTCAGCAGTTTGGTGAATATTTTATCGCAATTTATGGTCCTGTGCCGTGGCCAGCGAGGTCACCGGATCTTTAGATTATTTTCTCTGGTGGTATGTAAAAAACGAAATCTACAAAGACACGTATAATGCAATTGATGACTTGAAACGAACTTTGGAACATATTCTAAGCGGAATCAATAATATTTTAATACTGAATGCAGTACAATCCTTGAGTCGTCGAATCCTAGCTGGGTTCGATGTATTGAAAACAACGGTCATCATTTTGAACAATTAATCAGTTATGGTTTAACTATTTTCGTTAAAAATTAGCTCTTTCCTTAGATTTGCCGTATGTCATTTCTTCCCAGAATTCAATCCTTATTAGCGACACTATCGAGTGGTGTAATAATACAGTATGTGTTTTTTTTCCAAAATCAACGTGTTCGATTCCTGCCTAGGAATATTGTTTTTTCAAAAATCCAAATATGCAGTTTTAGTTTTCATCAAAATCGGGCCCGAGACTCCTTTGAGTACTTTTCGGTAAACCTCATAGTTTCTGATTTAGCCAACCACGCCCACTTGAAAAATTCACTCTGTATAAACATATGTAGTATCGCCACCTGGTCCCACCATTTTATGCACAAGTTGAGAGTAAAAAGTTGAACAAAACCTCCTTGCTCCATTAAAACCTTCCCGTATTTTCCTATTTCTATTTATGTCATTCGCATAATCTGTGCTCACATTTGCACACCAAATAAAAATATTTTATTGAGTTTTATTGTTTTTAGGGTGTTTCTACGAATTTAAATTGGCAAATATGTATAAATGTGTAAAATAAAGGTTCCAAAATATATATATATTGGGATATCAAGAAAGCAGGCGGTGTGCGCCTGTAGATATGATGACTATTTCCTTCTGCAATACATAATAAGGAATTTTTCATTGGATGAAGTTCCAGTTTTTTTGATGTTTTCACATCTTGAAAAAGCGTATTTACACTACGATGAGAATGCAAACAGCTTGAATAATAAATATGGAACACTATCAATATGGTTTATATACCCACTTAAATGACAGATTAGAAACAAAAGCAAAATCAAATGTAGTAATTTCGAAGTTTCATCATCGAAAGTCTCCCTTTTCCAAATATGTTTTTTTTTATGACATAACTTTACAATAACTAAGAAGTTTTAATAATACCTTAATTTAAGGAGTATTTAATTGTCTATTAAACACTGTAGCGTTGACAAAACGCTACTTAAATAAAAAACAATAAAACCCTTTCTTTAAATAAAAGCTTAGCATAGCTGTGACTACAGGTCAAATCTCTAAACAGACAAGCCATTCTGTTGTTGTTTATTGATAAGATGACGACATTGAAGTCGCACATAGTTGATTGAAACAATACTATCGTTCGTATTTGGTGAATACCAGCGAAAGCAGACGATCGGGTACACAAAATAGATTATCGTACGTTGTTTACTTACATGATATAATCCTGTAAATCGCAGTTCCAAAAAAAAATAGTCATGTTCATAGGTTATAAACACTTCGATGAATACAACACGTCCGTGCACTACTGATCACGACTTTATAACTCTCATTAGGTCAATTGATTGAAATAAATACGAAAGGGAACAAGGAATAACTGGGAATCAAATAATAAATAATTAATAAAGTTCAATTGATAAACACGGAGACAGGTGGTGACCTCTACCGAAATTTTACTTATCTTTGCATCGATTAGCTGTCAAAGCAAAAGGGCGCGTTCCGTTGTTCGGCACGGTCCCGCAATGTCAGCAAATAGAAAATAAAATTAAACAAACCAATTAAATGCAACAAATGTTAAATTTAGGAACGTAGATTTTTTCCAAAGCAAACCCATACAATATCATAATTTAATAGTTACGGTATATAGTTTTATGATAATATAACGGTAGCGAAGCAAAGAAACCGCGTTCCGTACCTTTCGTCTGGTACGGAACGTTTTATAGACTATAGTTTATAACAATTCTTAAACGTCACTTGGCAGTTGTTTAGCTGTCAAAAATAGTTAAAGAAACGATAAATAAACAAATGTGATTTCTAGGGTGAGAAATCTTAAAAATAAAAATAAAACCATATTATAATTTCCAAAAACCATGAGTAAGCGCTGATCGGTTTCCTGGTGAAACGAAATGTTATTCGGATAGATTTTGCTAAATAAAAAAAAACTAGATCCGGCGACAGAAAGAAACCGAGACAATGAAGATGAGTGACGTGTCCTTTCTTTTCGTGCTGGAGAGCCTAGCAGGACTGACAAGTTTTTTCCCTGCATATTATAAAACCCGTATAAAAAGGTGAGAGTATTTGTTGGTATTTTTGCGTTGTCTGCAGTAACGATTGCGATTGTGAAATCACTTTTATCCATTTTTCGAGACGCCATTTTAGCGAAATGAGAGCGGTGGCGTTCTCAAAGTCTCGAATTCTAAACAAACGTTGTGTCTATTCATTCACAGCGGGTTCCCCCCCCCCCCCGGACTGAAACACCCCACGAAGGAGGCTTCTTCCCCCGGATTTAAGTAGAAAAGGCGCCGTGTTGCGATACGTCACGCCACGCCGACATTATACCCAATGATTCCTGCCACGTTCTTGGGATGCGGTATCGTATTTTATCCATATATTTCGTTAACCGGAGTGTTAACTTTGGTTCCCCACCGACCTGCTGGACACCTGCAACGCCTGAGGGGTCTAGCCTGGCTACCTCTCACGCGAATTGGACATTGCTGTAACGTCGGATGGAGAATTACCTTCACTAACATAACGGCTAAATCCTATAGACAAAGGTAAATAAGTAGACTACACTGCCGGCCGGCAATTCGTCAATGTTTTGTTAGAGTAAACACTTAATTTTGTCAATTCTATATCGACCCTAGTTATAACAGGGTAATCTTAGATCTTGGTATTTCTTGGCTGCTGAGTTGGATCTGCAGGCTAGGGTTCTTTGGATTTTAAGTAAGTAAACAAAATTAAACCAAGGATAATAAATATTGTATTGGTGAATTTAAATTGCATGTTTTGTCTTCCACTATAACATGCTAGCTTGAATGGCCGTCCAACGTACCTACGGCACGGTTCCTTAGATTTTAAGTAAGTAAGCAATATTAAACCAAGGATACTAAATATTGTATTGGTGAATTTGAGTTGTATGTTTTATCTTCCACTATTGTACCTACTAGCTAGTACATTACCGAACGGTCTTGATCCAATAGTTCTTGAAGCTCGTTCCGGTCTAAGTTTATCCAGGTAATTTTATTAATTTCAAAATAGTAACGAGTATTTTTAGTTTCGAGTGACTACGAAGAAAGGTATAGGGTCCTCGGGTTCAGAGCGACCGAATGGGGCAAGAATCCCGACTCACCCCACTTTTGGTCTGACTTGCCCCAATTTATTTTTTATTACCTTTATTCGCAGAAATTACCAAAATACCCTTATATATCGTTACAATAAAACCCTTTTATATCGTTACACCGTTTTATATCGTTACAACACAATTTATTTTATTAAGCTAGCATTCTTAGTTTCTGAGTTTTATAGGTTTCTTTAAGTGACCCGGATTCATTGCTCTCGAGTGTATGATAAGTTTCACATTTATCAGGTTTGTGGTTGACCCAGCACATTTATGGAAAAACCCTTAAAAAGAAGAGCCTGGTTAATTTAGCATTATTATACTCCTCGTAACTTCTAAAAAAAAAAACAAGTAATCGTTAGTCAAAATCTTTGTCAGCAACGATCTTGTTGTGTTTTGACTAAAGACAACTGTATTATTTACTCACGTACTTGACAGACTTGTTATTATTTCGTTTCCATGGCAACGTGTCATTCCGATCTCTATTTTTGATACCTTAGGTTAAGTTACATTATTGCAATATTCGTAGGGATCTAAAGTTTTATGAAAAATAAAATACTGCCCATGTTACTCGCTGATAAGGTAGCTTTCTACAGATGAAAGAATTTTTAAAATCTGTGCAATATTTTTGGGTTTATCCTTTACAACCAACAAACAAACAATTAATCAAATCTTTCCTCTTTATAATATTAGTGTAGAAGACCTATAAAATGTATCCTACACAGTTTACAAAATAAATAATCTATTCTATTCTATTCCACTTCTCTATCCGAGTCAAAAGCAACGTATGGCGACCCTAACTCACCAAGCCAGGTGTAAGGTTGACCCTCTAAGGCTAGTATAAACAAGTAAATTGCCCATATCTTTCACCTGGTACCTGGTGGCACGTGACCACTTTATGGGTGACTACATACGTGTTAGTCCAGGACCTACTGTACTATGAAGTACAATATATTACATATCTTTAAAATTCGTTCAGCAGTCAAACAGTTTTTTATCGATTGCTCGGCATCTAGGTAATCATCGCTACTTAGTATCTTAATACTAAGTACCCCAGTTTTTAAGTCTACCCTAAGCTATCCAACAGTAAAAACTGCATCGCAATCGGTCCATTAGTTTTTACGTGATTCCCGATCAAACATACCTACAGACACGATTTAAAACAAATGAAAAATTCTCGTTCAGTTCAGTAGCTTATTTTATGTACACTAAATCATTATTTCTTAATTATCTTCTTTGTCCATACAGTCTTTTCGTTCTTATTGCTTTATTATTATATATATATATATATATATTTAATGTGGTATCTACTGTCAGCTGTCATAGTAAGTTTTCAAATATTCATATTTAATGGATGCTCCAAAATGAGCAGTTTCTACATTCGACTTTTTACCCGAGTACGGTGAAGCAAGGGAAGCGTAATGAGTTTAACAGTCTATGTATAATGGGTATGTGGATGTTACATAGGTTCCACCATGGCGTCGCTCCTATTGGTCCGATTTTGACAAGAGAGGTATCAATCGATTCGTCTTTAGGTATAGAGTGTCATAGGTTAGGTTAGGTTTTTATTACCACACAAGATTATATACTTAATATTTAATTAATATATCTAATTAATATAAAATAATGAAAAGGAACAAAAATGAGTATCCACACCGTAAAAGTGAAACGTTGTCTGTTTGTTTGTTTGGGGAGTTTTAACGCGATAACAGATGGACGGATTTTTTTGAAATTAGGAATGGAGATAGCTTATACTCTGGAATAACACATATAACACATTTTTTATCCCGAAAATAGTAATTTTCCTCGGGAATACTGGAAAATGTCGATTACTCGCTGTAAGGAACGGTTGCCATGGAAACGAATATTAACAAGTCTGTCAAAACGCATGCAAGAGTGTTGGTGCCAAAGAGAATACAATACGTTGGTGCTATACTTTTGCATTGATTTTTAATATCCTGGAAGAACATAGGATGCTTTTTTCGCGATAGACGCGGACGTACTCGCGGGCGAAAGCTAGTGTAGTAATAAAATCAAGACTAGATGTAGACTAGGGAGCTCGGGGTTTATCAACAATTTTTATTCCAATATTTTGTTGTCGCTAAATCCATACCAATATATAAAATTGAAACGTTTTCTGTTTGTTTGGGGAGCTCCCACGCGATAACGGCTGGACGGATTTTGATGAAATTAAGAATGGAGATTATCCCGGAAAATTGTAAGTTTCCGTGGGAAAACTGGAAAATGTTGATTACTGACTGTAAGGAACGGTTGCCATCACATAATGTTCTGTGATTGCCATGGAAACGAAATAACAAGTCTGTCAAAAAACATCAAGAGCATTGGTGCTATACCTACTTTTGCATTGGTTTTTAATATCCTAGAAGAAAATAGGATGTTTTTTTTCGCGATAAACAGTAGTCCGCGCGGACGAAGTCGCGGGCGGTAAAGCTAGTAGGTAACCTTATAATATTCAATTATAATAATAATAATAATCGTCTCAATGGTAGAAAGCCAAGAGTATATTTTTTTTTAATAGTATAGTGCGCATACAAAAAAAACTACGATGACAGGACAGAACAAGTAAAGCCAACAAATAATTTGACACAACGGACTGTCGTATGTTTGAGTATCTACATAATACTTGTGTCTAATCGAAGGTTGCGCCTACGCAAGTACAGAGTCGCCCGGTAATACCACTACTATTCAATATGGTAATAGTGCACGATATTTTAAAAGCCCCCTCATAAAATATCGTTCAATAATCTGTCTGAAGCCTGTAAACTTTTTTTACCCGACCGCGCGACTCAAAGAAGGTTAATGTGTTTATCAACCTATATTAGATTTATCTTAATCTCGCAAGTGTCACTAAAGACAAGACTTATCAAAATTCAATATGGCGACAACCAGGCGCTATATTGCGAAAAAGCAAAAATTAAAGTCGAAGGGGTATCCATACCAATATGTAAAAGTGAAACATTATCTGTTTGTTTGTTTGTTTGGGGAGCTTTCACGCGATAACTTTTGGACGGATTTTATGGAGATAGCTTACACCCTAGAATAAAACATAGGATACTTTTTTTCCAAGAAAATTATAATTTTCCACGGGAAAACTCTAAAATGTTAATTTACTCGCTGTAAGGAACGGTTGCCATGGAAACGAAATAACAAGTCTGTCAAAAAACTTCAAGAGCATTGGTTCAATACCTACTTTTGCATTGGTTTTTCATATACTAGAAGTAAATAGGATGCTTTTTTTCGCGATAAACAGTAGTCCGCGCGGACTAAGTCGCAGGCGGGAAAGCTAGATATATATATATATATATATATATATAGAGCAGTTTTTTTATAAGTCTGAAATTATGATAATACATGTCAAGACATTTTAGTGATCAGGACCATACAATTTAGATAAGATAATCTATCTATACTTATAATAAAGCAGGAGGTACCAAAAAAACTGGACAATTTTTATAAATCGTGTCTGTCTGTTTGTTCGCGCATCACGTAAATACTACTGGACCGACTGCGGTTTTCACCGTTGTATAGCTTAGGATTTGACTTAAAAACTGGGGTCCTTGGTATCTCAATCCGATGATTAGATGCCGAGCAATCGATAAAAAAGTATCAGCTGAACGAATTCTGATGAATTGTAATATAATGTAAACGTTGTAATATAAACGGCGATATTGTACTTTACAGGTACTTTTGGTCCTGGAATAACACGTATGGGCTACTTTTAAATGAAATGACAACGCGGGTACAGACAGCTAGTCTAATAAAACAACTCAAACATGGCTATTGGCTAGTGAGCTCGTTCTAATCAGTTTATTGATATTATTTTGTACGGAACAGCCGAACAGGTTTCCTGTTGTTTTTGTTACCTGTTTGGACGTCCGCATCCGTCGCTGCGCCAGCGCATGCTTTCACGAAACTATGTTTCTTACACTGAGCTACTTTGTACAGTAGTCGCAGCGGAAGTATGTGTCTCGGAAGTTGTCTGCTAGTCGCTGCGCAAACTGCTATTTTTCAGGCGCAATCCCAATGTAGAAGGTGAAGACAGCATTGTGTAACTTTTTTCGCATATTCTATCTCGCTCTTTATGCTGTTTTATCCCCACAACAGTACCTGCGCAATCGTTCACAGAGCCTAACTTCACAAACATATAGATTGGCTGCGACTACTGTACTAAATTTGACAATGTTTGTAGTTTTTTTACCCGTGTACGGCTAAGCAAGGGTAGTTTAATAGTACCCGCTGGCTGTGCCCGCGTAATTTCCCCGCGTGGTCGTTTCATTTAAAAGTAGCTCATACTGTTATTCCAGGATCATAAGTACCTATAATGTACAATTATACTACATTTCTTCAAAATTCGTTCAAGCGTCACATAGTTTTTTATCGATTGCTCGGCATCTAATCATCGGATTAAGATACCAAGTACCTCAGTTTTTAAGTCAAACCCTAAGCTATCCAACAGTGAAAACCTTATTGCAATCGGTCCAGTAATTCTTGCGTGATGCGCGAACAGACATACAGACAAACAAACAGACTGACACGATTTAAATAATATTATATTCTTGTTCGGTAGCTTATTTTAAGTAGCCTAGACCAATTTTTTTAAATTATTTTCTTTGTACTGACTTTTTCGTACATATTGCTTTATTATAAGTATAGATATATTGTACACTATAGGTACTTTTGGTCCTGGAATAACTCGTATGGGATAATATTAAATAAAGTGACTACGCGGACAAAGCCGCGGGTACAGCTAGTATTCTAATAAAGTAGACAAGAAAAGTAAAAAAACGAACATTTTTATTTTCCTTTTTGTTTTCAAAAATGTTAAAGATGTACATACAATAGTTGATCGACCCAAGTATCTCATATCTACGGGATTGGTCTGTTCGTTCATCACGTAAAACTGCTGGACCGACCGCGATACTATTTTCACTGTATGATAGCTTAGATTTTGACTTAAAATCTGGAGTACTTTGTATCTCAATTCGACGAGTAGAAGCCGAGCCACCGATAAAAATTTGACGGCTGAATACATTTTGTTGGAAGTTGGTATATATTTTGTACTTTATATGTACTTTTGTCCTGGAAAAATCCACGCGGGCAAATCCGCTAGTATGCAATATATAAAAAGGGATATACCTGAACAGCCTTATGAAAATCGAAGAAAATTGATTCACTATAGTTTGTTCTCAAGAGCTGTGAAGTATCTATAGAACAAGTAACTTCCTCTATAATAAATAGTCTCCGACCTAACCTACTCATTATCTAGCAAGCGAAGCAAACTGGTGAGAGGGGGAGAGGGGGGTAAAACTAGTAAATTATATATGCAGTACCTATTCATGTTAAACTTTATTCATGATTTTAATCAAAACTTGACCTTTAACTCCCCTCCCACTTGATGGTACAACCCGTATGACTTACCTAACACCACGCTGGAATGCAATACCCTCTTATACGTTAAAATTTGTAAGTTTTTAAGTGTCAAGTGAAGAGGTTTTGCTTGGAAGTCTAGCTAATATTATGTTTATTATCACGTTTTTCATGTTGCTTATATTACAGTTTTGTTTTTGATTTTTTATCATCTCGTAATTATATTTAGATATTTATGTATTCATATAGTATATATATATATATATATATATTTGAAAAATATATTTATATGTATATTATAATATATTATATATCATAGTTTTAGTATAATTAGAAATTTGATTTACTGTTTCCCTCTAGTAATTTAATATCATAGTGCACCCCGTCCCTCACGATTATAACAAATCCTCTCCATCCAAAGGTAGCCTGGAAGAGATCGCTTTTAGCGATAAGACCGCCCACTGTGACACCTCTTCTACTATTGTTCCTTTATTTTGTTAATTTTCTTTGGTGTGTACAATAAAGAATTTATCTATCTATCTAAAATTACGTCATCAGCGCGAGTATTCTAGTTAAGGCCAGGGTCGAATATATAAGGGTTTTTCCGTAAATATGCTGGGTCAACCAAAAACCTGATAAATGTGAAACTTAACATATATGTTTTTGAGATTTTTATCTCTCCGTGATCAACACAAAAACGTGATTAACAGAATTTCATTTGATACATTTTCTTGTCAAATATTACGTTATTTCTAGTAATATTTTCATTTTTCTACTCAATGGCTTAAGTTATATCTCTAAAATAAATCTCACAGCAAGAAAATATAGTTTATTATCCACTGTCAAGACAAAATTTAACTAAGTAAATTATTAGCCTGCTAATAAAATAAATAACTTTTGAAACTTACATCATTTAGTTCCGAGCTAATTTGTGTGTTAAAACAGCGCTCGCGATTCAACCTTATTACGCGCACTTCAGTGCTTGTTGCGGGTAGAGGGTGGCAGAGTGTAGAGTCAGAGTTAGGGTTGGAAAATGTAGTATTGAAGTCAGGCCTTAAGTCGCACGGGTTGTAGGCTTAAAAACTAAATAAGCTCACTGATTTCAATGCTAAAAATCTACCTCAACACATAATGCATCACTGGAACAAGCACGGTCAAGCACCTCCACAAAAAAACAAAAAAAATAACCTCAAAACTAAAAATAGGCATTTTTTTTAGTGCGAATGGTTGCTAACCAATTTTAAATCATTATACCTTGATCCTAAATGGTCATTCGAAATTAAAAATGATAAGAGAAACCTAAAAGATGAATTTAAAATACTTATTCAATGACTAGCTGTACACGCGGCTTCGCACGCGTGGTCATATCTCTAGGTTAAAAGTGCTCTATTCCCAAGATCTAAAATATCAATATAACAACATTTGATCAAAATTCCTTCTGCCGTAAAAAGTTTTTATCGATTCTTCTACTTGCTCTACTTACTTACTACTTACTTTTCTACTTCTTCTATTGCTTCTACTCATCGGATTCAGACACCAACTCTGAAGTTTTTTATCTAAGTTAAAGTCAAACCCTAAGCTATCCTACAGTGAAAACCGCATTGCAATCGGTCCAGTAGTTTTTAGTTATGCGCGTTTTCTTTTTCACAATATGGCGTCTAGTTTTTGACATTTTGAATTCTGATTACTGTCATGTAGCATTCGCAAGATTAAGACAAATCGATTGACGTAAGAATCATCAATATTGGTCCACGCGTTTAGTCTATACAGAGTGGATTTTTTAAGACGGGACAGTAAGGGCAGGTACCTTAACTGTTACAGGAAAACGTTCCAAAGAGATCTTTCATAACTTTTGAGATATGCTCAACTGCAATCACAGATTTTGGAAAAAAAAATACAGTTAGCAAGAAAATGGTAATTTTACACATAAACTTTTTTTTTGGTGCCATCCCAAGCCGTACAAAATGTATGGGAAAAGTTTATCGCAATTTCTGTCATTTTTAGTACTTAAACCTCAGTCGGTCCAATAGAGACTTATAAGAACCAAGATCGATTGGCATCAAAAAAAGTTTTTGTGTAAAATTACCATTTTCTTGCTGACTGTTTTTTTTTTACAAAATCTGTGAATGCAGTTCAGCATATCTCAAAAAGTTATGGATGGATCTCCTAGGAATGTTTTCCTGTAACTATAACGGTTAAGGTACCTGCCCTTACTGTCCCGTCTCAAAAATCCACTCTGTATAGTGCCACAAAGGAATAGTCATACATACATAGGCTGATAAACACATTACCTGTGACATTACGCGGTCTATGCATTGTGCAGTCGGGTAAAAAGAAAATTACGCCATCAGCGCGAGGTGTCTAGTTAAGTCGTCTGGGTTTGTAAAATTCTTACCTAATACTCGGCTCCGCAGTGCACCAGTGACTTTTCCAAGTTACGTGCAGGTTGTAAGCGCTCCGTGCTTCGGAGCACACGCTAATCTGTCGATCCCGGCTGTTACTGATAAATAGCAGTCGTCAAAGAGCCCCGGGCGGCCTGACAAACTCTGACACCAGAGGCCAGCACTAGCTCATAAGACAAGCGAAGCGAAGTGCGGGGCAAATATGGTTGAGAGGGTGATTGATGGAACACAACAACACAAGTCATACTCGTGAACGGGAGCTGCTTGTGAGGACTAGTCCAGCCTGCTTTCTTATTAGTCATTTTTTAATATATTTTTATTATATTTATATTTTTATCAGTTTTATGATTGTGGGACGTCTCATTGGCACTTTTATTTTAATATTTAATATTTGACGACCGGTTGGTCGAATGGTGACCCTGACTAGTCATCCAACGGTCGCGGGATCGAATCCCGCATTTCTGCTCATCACACATGAGCAGAAATGTTTGTTTTCGAGTCACGGATGTAATATTGGTATCTATGTATGTTTATCCGCTGTCTAGTGCCCATAGTACAGGGTATCCTAGTTTGGGACTAGGTCATTGGTATGAATTGTCCCGAATATTATTACTATTTATATATATTTGACATTTAAAAAACATATAAATAATTCTCAAAAATGGAGAAAATGACATCCCCGTAGAGTTTGTTGGCGCTCTCTTCTTCTCTCTTTCTCTCTTCTCTCTTCTTCTTCTTCTCTGGTCGTATTTCCGGAGCACCGGTAGTGTTTCCTTTTCCTGTACTAGATTCAACTCTGTCGGCACATGAAACGGAAATTTCCTTTTTAAACTCAAAGCATACTTAGATCAAAGACAATTCGAAAGTCTTTGCTTAGATTAATTACCTAATTGATTGATTTGAACTATTTATAATAATTTATGTTTTTCTCCTTGTTCATGAGATGTTAAGTTATGACTTGTAAAAATGCTATTATTTTGCTTATTTACCCGAGTACGGAAAAGTAAGGGAAGGGTAATGAGTTTAACAGTTTATGTATGTAGTTTTGTATGTGGGGGTATGTAGATGTTGCACCATAGCTAAGCCCCTATTGGTTCTATTTTGACAAGCGAGGTGTCAATCGATTCGTCTTCAGGTATAGAATGTCATAGGCTGTTTCTTTTACCCGACTACGGCGAAGCGTATGGTTGGCTATGTGTTCAAAATAAAAACTTGGTCCGATTTTGACAAGCGAGGTATCAATCGATTCGTCTTCATCGCAAGAGTGCCATAGGCTATTTTTAGTTTCTGAACTTAGTCTTGTTACAATAAATACTTTGACTTTCAACTACATAGTGTCAAATTACACCCCTCCAATCGCGGATTGCAATATGGTTACCTTATGTGGTGCCATGATGGCCACCATGTCAAGCTATTTCCTACTTCACCCACATCGTAATGAATGTCAGTTTTTTTTTTACATTTATCACCCCAAAAATATACATTTTTATATTGCTTTTTACTATTTACATTTTAAGTGTTTTATTTTTATTTTTTATTGCATTTTCACTAAGTTTCACGAACCAAAAAAAAAGGTTTTATATTTTTATTGCTTAATTGTCATCGGTTTGTGAGCTACCCTGAAATTTTCAGCCGGATAGCTGATCGGGAAGTGCTCGAAACTTGAAATGCAAGATTCCGCAGACAAAATACATAGATATATAGACACATACTCGTACAAGTGAAGTTAAATAAATGCTTTTAAAAAAAAGATATTGTTCCATAGAAAGAACATAATACTCTATAGTGTTTACAAAGGACAATGACCAACAATTAGAGCATGGACCTCTCATACGCTCTTTGGGTAACAGAAAGAAACATTCATGTACCAACAATTTTTTTCATTTGCGGCTCTTATTAGGCTGTTCGTCCATTAAGGCTGAGCCGCAAAATCAGCAAAAAGATGAATAGCAAAACGTCGAAAACGACGTAATGAAACGACTTTATGCGAATCAAAAAATACTGTGGATAGAAACGTATACTACCTAAACAAATAACCGAGCAGAATTTTCAGAAATGGCTTGAAAAACATCGCTGTTTATTGCATCGCTTTTCTCGTTATTTTCAGCGACTGCAACTTTTTTTCAAATAATTAAACGGGTCACACAATCAGTTTGATTGAAGAGAGAACAGAAAAGGAAATAAGTTCGGCAGAAAACAGGACAATAGATAAAGAAGTCAAACGAAGTATAAGGAAATACCTTAGGAATCTCAATACACATTTAGTGAAAACAGCTCTAGAATAACACACTTCACTGAGAGTTTTGAAACAAGGCATCACAAAAGGAAAAACTTGGATTAACAGCCTTAAAGATTGCGATGGGAAAAACATTACAGCAGACACAAAATCCTAGAAATAGCCACAAATTTTTACAAATCGCTTTACTCCAATCACTCACAGTTACAGCCCGATATAAGTGTAGAAAACAATCTCCCTGACCCTGACGCCATCCCTCCAATATCCGGTTTCGAAGTGCACAGAGCACAGTATGCACTACGATAGGAGTTCTGGAGAAGATGGAATCACCACGGAATCTCTGAAAATTGGCTCTATCACCTTGTTACCCCACCTCACCAACCTGTTTAACACCATATTGCAGTCAGGTAAAGTACCTAATACAATGTGCCACTCAAATATAGTCCTTCTGCACAAGAAAGGTGACAGAAGTGATATCGGAAATTATCGTCCCATAAGCTTAATTTCACACATCTACAAGACATTCATAAAAGTCATACATAATCGCATAGACAGTCAACTAGACAAGCATCAACCACCCGAGCAAGCCGGATTTCGCCATAGTTTCTCCACAACCGACCACCTTCAAACACTTAACCAGCTTCTAGAAAAATATTCAGAGTACAACAAACCCTTATATCTGGCCTTTGTAGATTATACGAAGGCTTTTGACAGTATTAAACATTCAGAAATATTTACAGCTTTAGAAAATCAAAATGTCGAAAAACCCTACATAGATCTTATAAAAAACATCTATAAAAACAGCTCTGCAAACATAAAACTTTATTCCGCAGGACCCTCATTTAAAATACTAAAAGGTGTTAAACAGGGTGATCCGCTCTCTCCCAAGCTATTTACGAGTACCCTTGAGGAAATATTCCGAAAATTGGCAGCCTCATGGGAAACAAAAGGCATTGAAGTCGGCAATAAGAGTATAACAAACCTCCGCTTTGCCGACGACATTATCCTTTTTGCCCCAACCGGCCTTGAACTTCAACAGATGCTCCAACAGCTGAGCTCGGCAAGCCTTGATGTAGGACTCGTGATGAATCGGTATCGAAAACGCCTGGAGGAGCTACTGGTCCATGAAGTCGCTAATGAAGGACAACCTTCCACAATCACTGAAGCGCAAACTCATCGACATGTGTATCTTGCCTATCCTAACCTACGGTGCTCAGACCTGGTCTCTGACCGAATCACAAAAGTCTAGACTCGGGGTTTGCCAGAGAGCGATGGAGCGTAGCGTTCTAGGTGTGAAAAGATCCGATAGAGTTCGGAACACTATGCTACGCTCCAGGACAGGCATTACGGACGTAGGCTACAAGGCTGCCAAGCTCAAATGGGATTGGGCGGGTCATCTTTGCCGTATGCATCCCGACCGGTGGGCAAAGGTCGTGACACGGCGGCTCAGGAAAGAGAATCATGGAAGGATATGGGGGAGAACTTTGCCCAGGAGTGGGACAGTATAGGTTAGAAAAAAATATATATATATTGCTACCCTGTAGACCTCACGAGTATAAACTTTTTTGCAAACAATCTAGCGATGTACAGTAGCGCCATCTTATTGTACAACTAACATTAATAACCAAGGTGCTCCATCAGTCCCTACGTAGTGAGGAAAGGGCTGATTCCACTGGTAGAAAAGAAACGACCAGGCAATCTTAACCTTAACCGACCATACAGCGCCACATCCTTTTTTTTTCTTTTTTTTAATTATGATATATTATCATTAGTAAAACCACAGTACATATATATATATATAATAGTCCTACGGACAGTTAAGTGTATCGAAGAGTAAACGGCCGAATTGACGCTCGCGGTGCGGGGGCCGGGAGGCGGGGTCTCAGAGTGGTTTTGAAGAAGGCTACGAGCGAGTACAATACGCGCCACAAAAGATGAGACTTGACACACCACGTGGTTTGACTTGCGCAGTAGACGATTTTTAGGTCGAAAAGAGCGCGGGAGGCGCGGTACGGCGCTGCGCATGCGCGGTAGTTGCCTCCTGTTCTCCTCGCCCCGCGCACGCACCGCTTGACTCCTACGCAGTACAGACGAGTTCAACCTGTGTTTATAAATTTCTACTTTGTTTATAGATGTGTTGTATACGAGTGCAACTTTATGAAAGCTGATATGCAATCATGGCTAACCCAAAAAGGAATTCCCTACACTCAGGATATGCTTAAACCACTATTGTACAAATAGATAAACATACATAAAGAACATTGTAAGACATTCAGCATTGACAAAATACTATCTGAACACGGTCATGACGTATTGCGACTACCCCCATACCACCCTGATTTAAATCCAATCGAAATGGGGGCGTCAATAAAAGGTTATGTAAGTACATAGTAAGAATGTGCAATGGAACCTCAAACATGTGGTAGAGTTAGTAACAGAAAAGGCAAATTAAATGGGACCAAATGAATGGAAAAAAACTTTTACATAGTAAGTGATCACATAATTGTCAATTTGACGGATACGGAGATCATTATGACAGTAAGAGATTTTGCCAGACAGCAACCCGGGTAGTTCCTCAACGTCATCTGACGAAAACGATGATTTACGGACAGTAAGAGTGACTAGGACAATCTGCCATTTTTTATCTTTAACCTTATTATTTCGTAATAAATATTGTGATGAATTTTAATATAGTTTTGCTATACACCCACATAATTCCGAAAAATCCCTGAATAGATTTACAAATTATGGATAACTATTTCGTACACGAATATACATGCGCAAGCTCCCCACTACTGACGCTCGTCAAGTCTCATCTTTCGTCGCACGTATTATACCGCGCATGAAGTATCTTCACGTAAAAATTAGATAAAGAGAGAGTGTGCTGTGCAAGTAGGATGCCGGTACCACAAATCGCTACAAATAGATTGGATCAAGAGTATAACCTAGTAATATATATACATATATACATATACTTATAATGAAGCAATAAGTACGAAAAAGTCTGTACAAAGAAGATAATTTTAAAATGGTCTAGTGTACTTAAAATAACTAAACAAGTATATAATATTTTAAAAAACCTTTCTGTCTGTTTGTCTGTAGGATAGGCTATTGGAGTTATTCTGCTCATCACGCCGAAGATCCTCGTCAGATCGTCACCAAATTTTATGAAACGAATTTAAAGTTACTACCTTTCAAATAAAAAAATAACCATCGAAATCGGATCTAATAAGGCGGAGATATTCAGTAGCCCCCTTTTTGCCCCCTTTTTGGGGAAAGTAGCCCTCCAATCGAAAAACCCCGACGACAAAAAAGAAAGTTTATCCTGTATACCAAGTTTCGTCTAGGTCGGTTGAGAATTGCGACCTGCAGAGGAGAACAGGGATCCGGACATACGAAAGCAATTTTGTCCAAGCTGAAACGGAGACGACATGAGACATTCTTTCCATCCCATGGAAACTTCGCATTTTCTCGAGGAAAATTAACCTACGTACATCTGCACTAGTATAACTTTCCATCAGTAAAAGATTTTTCAGAATCGGGCCAGTAGTTCCAGGAGATTACCTACTATGTACATACAACTTAATCTCTTTACTAGCTGTGCTCGCGGTTTTGCTAGCGTGGTCAATTCTCTGGGTTAGAAATATCATATGTGTTACTCTAGGACTTTAAGTACCTACCGATAAAGTACAATATCAACTTTTGTTCAGCCGTCAAAAACATTTGTAACGATTGCTCGGCTTCTCATCAGATTGAGTTACAATGTACACCAGATTTTAAGTCAAAAAACCTAAGCTATCCAACAGTAACTGCATTTCAATCGGTCCAGTAGTTTTTACGTGATGCGCGAACAAAGAGACAGAAAAAGTACAAAAACTTAAACCCGACTACGGTCGGCTAAAAAAATAGCCTATGATACCTGAAGACAAACCGATTGATACCTCGCTTGTCAAAAATCTAACTAATGGGGGGCGACGCTACATAGACTGTTAAACTCATTACCCTTCCCTTGCTTTGCTGTAGTCGGATAAAAATGTTCAGTGGCTTATTTCAAGTGCCATAAACTTTTTTTTCTTAAATTATCTTCATTTTACAGATTTTTTATTACATATTGGTTTATTATAAGTATAGATTAGAGAGATCAACAAATACTCCAGTAGTAAGTACTGGGATGGGATATGTATGACATATTTTGATAACTTACCGGTAGCGAGTAGGTATCAAAACCCAGCGCGGTGTCGCACCGAATGACCTAAATACGTTATGGTGCGTAATTACCCCTCGCGCGGTGGCGAAGGCAATGGATAAGTAATGGCTCCTGCTACGGTGTAGGAACACGTTACTAAATCTAGTGGCAGGGCGGGGGGGGGGGGGGGGGGGGGGATATTGTGTTAGTTGGGTATATGCGGGTAGATTGTTTGTTTGTTTGTTGTGTGAGGTAGTGCTGGCTTCTGCTGTCAGTTTGTCAGGCCGCCCGAGGGCGTCTGACATGGCTTAACGACTGCTATTATTCGATAATAGTGGGACCGACAGCTTAACGTGCACGAAGCGAGGAGCGATCGAAAACCGCACATAACCTAGAAAGGTCATTGGTGCGGAGCCTAGGATCGAGCCCAGTATCGTGGAATTCTGAGTTGCACTATTGAACCGTTAGGCTGCCGTCGCTATGCGGGTAAATACAGATAAATAAATAAAGAAGAGATGTATACATGAAGTTTCAAAAAAGAGCTCCGTGCATATGGAGATCCAGCATTCGAAACAGGAAATATTACATCACAGATAGTAAAATAATTAACTTGAAAGTCTTAAAAATAACTAATTCATAAATTAAAAAAAACAAACACGTATACCTTGCCAAAAACGAACTAATATGTATTTTGATTTTATTTATTTAAATGTGCGAGCTTTAAAACAAAATTATTATTATCATGAATATTATTGCATACATAAGCGGCACAAAGTCAATTGTAAAAATTTACCAATACGAGTATACACACAGCTCTGAGAGTTTAAATATTGAAAAAAATCAAGGCAATCTTTGTACAGAAAAACCAAATTTTCCGGTACAAAGATTTTCCGTCAATCTATACTTTCTTGGGATACTTTATCTATCTTTTATCTGTCTCCTGTCTAATCCTACGTATAATAAAGCAATAAGTACAAAAAAGTCTGTACAAAGAAAACAATTAAAAAAAAATAGTGTACATAAAATAAGCTACTGAACAAGAATATAACATTTTAAAAAATCGTGTCTGTTTGTCTGTATGTTTGTTTCTTCGCGCATCACATAAA
The DNA here is from genome assembly GCA_946251855.1 of Alsophila aescularia. Classification (NCBI taxonomy): domain Eukaryota; kingdom Metazoa; phylum Arthropoda; class Insecta; order Lepidoptera; family Geometridae; genus Alsophila; species Alsophila aescularia. The sequence goes on from OX276373.1 coordinate 55,938,656, forward strand.
AACTACTGGGCCGAATGCGATGCGGCTTTCATTGTTGGATAGCTTAGGGTTTGACTTAAAAACTGGTGTACTTGGTATCTCAATCCGACGAGTAGAAGCCGGGCAATAAAAAAACTTTTTGACGTTTAAAGGAAAAATTAAACGCGCATTATTAATTAGGACAGTTTAATTTAATAATTTGATTAAAAAAACATAATGTTATGAGAAAAAGATTATGTAAAAATATTTTTTTGCAACTAAATGGGGAAAACCTCTAAACTGGGGCGACCTGCCGGCGAACAAAAATGAGCACATAGCCGTTCGGTTTGGACATTTGTGGGTTAAATTAGCGTTCTCAAATGTTGCAGGGTATGTCATGTCATATATGATTTATGACATACATTTATGTTTAGATGACATACTATTATTTGTTGTGACGATAGTTTAATTAGACATAGGAAAACCGACTTCATTCCATGCAGAGCAGATAAGTCACAACTACTGTTTACGGTAAAAACACGAAAAATGTAATGTAAATCCAAAATATCATGTTTATTTTTTACATGTCTATAAAATCTGTCAGAAACAAAAAACCATGATTTTTATCAACCCTAGCAGGGTTGATAAAAAAACATGGATATTAACCTGGAGAAATGACCACTCGTGCGAAGCCGCGGGTACAGCTAGTTTTGAAAATAAAGGGCAACTTTATCAATGTGTTCTAAATGTAGGTACTTGTTAAGTACGAAAACTATGAATGAAAACACGAAAGAAAAGCTTAAACAACACACGCTGATGACTGACGAACAATGACTGGTTTTTAACGGGACGATGGGATAGTTTCAAGATGATACATTCATAATATGTGTCATCATAATCACAACTAACAACAATTATACTTGTCTAAAAATAAAACAAATCTATATCCTACTGTTATTTATTAGGAGTTGCTGTTAGTCAACAAAAGTACTTATCGCAATGCAGGGCAACACCTAAAACGTAATTAACACCAGGCTCTGCTTTTTAAGGATTTTTTCCATAAATATGCTGGGTCAACCACAAACCTGATAAATGTGAAACTTAACATACATGTTTTTGAGATCTTTATCTCTCTAAGACTAAGACAAAAACATGATTAAAAGATTTACAATCGATTCATTTTCTTATCAAAAATTACGGTAATATTTAGATTTTTCTACTCAACCAACGGTTTAAGTTTTATCTTTAAAATAAATCTTACAGCAAGAAAATATAGTTTTCACCTCACAAGCTCGGAAAGACTATGTTTTTCATTCGAAATCTGAGTGCAAAATTGCATTTTACCCGCTAGCGTGGAAATAGTTTTTAAAATTAGAACCTTTCTATTCAATAATTTTCTATACCGACAATTCACTGAAAATACTTTATTAAGTACTAATTTATATTCTATTATTATTCGATCCGATTTCTCGATTCTCTACTTGACTCTATTCGCCTCTTTTTGACTCTACTCGACACTACTCGAGTCTAATCGGCTCTACTCGACTCTACTCGACTCTACTTGACTCTACTCGACTCTACTCGACTTTACTCGACTCTACTCGACTCTACTCGACTCTAATCAAGTCTACTCGTCTCTATTCGACTCTACTTGACTCTACGCGACTCTACTCAACTCTAATCCACTCTATTCGTCTCTTTTCATTTTCAATTCTATTCTACTCTATTCTACTGTGTTCTACTCTGGTCTACTCTGTTCTACTCTGTTCTGCTGTGTTCTACTCTGTTCTGCTCTGTTCTTCTCTGTTCTACTCCGTTCTACCGTATTCTACTCTGTTCTACTCTGTTCTACTGTATTATACTGTGTTCTACTCTATTCTACTGTGTTCTACTCTGGTCTGCTCTGTTCTACTCTGTTCTAATCTGTTCTACTCTGTTCTACTGTGTTCTACTGTGTACTACTGTGTTCTACTCTGTTCTACTCTATTCTACTCTATTCTACTCTACTCGACTCTATTATTCCCTACTCGACTCTTCTCGACTCTAATCGACTCTTTTCGTTTCAATTTGACTCTATTTGACTCTTTTCAACCCTATTCGACTATATTCGTCTCTTTTCGAATCTATTCTATTCGATTCTGTTCTGTTCCCGCGACGGCTCATTTTTTATTATTATTATAAACACTAATATAATATATTATTTTAGCTGTTTTTCTTGCATCTAGCATTTTCCTCGCTGTAGTGAGGTGAAAAGTTTTGTGTTGCGCACGGCAGCAAACTTATTTGGCGTCTCGTACTTTTGAAACCCTCGCTACGCCCAGGATTCTATACTTGAACCACTCGCTACGCTCGTGGTTCAATCCTAGAATCCTTCGCTTGCTCAGGTTTCAATAAAAGTACTCTCGCCAAAAAATCACTTTGCAGCCTTGCATAACAAATAACTATTATTATCTAATGCTTAAACTAAATTATTAGCCTGCCAATAAAATAAATAAATTTAGAGTCATACGTCCTTTAGTTCTGAGCTAAATTGTGTGTTCAAACAGCGCTCGCGATATTCAACCTTGTTACGCAGGCACTTCAGTGGGTATTAACGGGTGGCAGAGTGTAGGGGAGTTGGCAGGGGAGTGGGAGTGGGAAAATGTAACCTTAATGAGCCTGGACTTAAGGTGCAACGTTTTGCTCAGCGCGCCAAATTCAAATTTTCGTGCGTATTTTGTGAATTACAGCTCTATTACTCATCGTGGGTTCATGAAAATTTATTTTGCGGCAATAAATAGGTTGTATCAAGAAATAAAACCAAGCGAAAAATCAAGGTGAAAGCTAGTATAAGTACAATTGTCACTAAACCAAAAACCAAGATGAAAATCAACTTATTGACGTGTGTAATTGACAGCTAAGTGATAATTTTAACCGTAATTTCTTGATACAACCTACTTATTTATTGGCGCAAAATAAATTATTTCATTTTTCATTCCAAATATAGGGCTTTAGCTGCCCACAGCGCCTTAATATAGGTCTAGTTACATTTTTTAAATACCTCTATCTCTTCGCAAAAACAGCTTATTCAAGACCACTCACAAAGTATACGTAAACAACTGGTACATCAAGATTCCGTATTAATATAAACACACGCTTGTGTGCGTGAGTCATTGCGAGTGTTCGTAGAGTCTGTGGTAGTGTCCATTCCATTCCATACTATTTACACCACTCTTCTTACGATTCTATACTGTGCAGTGGCAAAAGTGGTAAGTCGTAAGTCGGCTCAAACTCAGAATATAGTCGCGCGCCGTTGCCACGACACGGCAGTCGCGAAGAAATCGGTGCCGCGCAGCTATCCGCTGCTACTAAAACCGTCGCTGCTCAGCCCCTGTTTGTCGCAGCGCGTTAATTCATAGCTCAAATCGTAGCCAGATAACGTACCTATAATTTTGTAAAAACTGCATGTAAATCATTTGAGTGATTCTCTAGTTATAAAGACAGAAAGATTGTATTAAAAAATACGCAAGGACATTTTTATTGTATTCACAGACAATAAACTGTTTTGCTGTGTTGAAATTTTCAGTAATAATATTTATACAAATGTGGTTTTGAGAATAATATTAGCATTATATTTCCTCGTGTCATGTGATATGGTGGTTGGAATTTATTTTTATAACATTGGCTGTATATTGTCATTACATTTGCCCTGTTATTTTTTGTTATCTAACTATTTGCATGTTTCAACTCTTTGATATAGGTACTGTAGCCACTTAAGTGGGTAATTTGTCGATAAATTAAGCAAAAATATACCAGTTGGTTGAATTATTCGATAATAAAACTGTGTTGTTTGGAATTTCTGAAGACAATGAAAACTGTATTAAGTAAGTAATTTTATTTTCTATTTATAGTTTTTTAAAAGCTTTTATTTAACTTCATTTGTATGTACGAGTATGTATCTATGTATGTCCTGGAATTTTGTAACCAATATTTCACCCACTTCCACTGAAGTTATCGGGCTGAAATTTGGCACACACGTTTGGTTCTCGTGATTTCTTAAATGCCGCCATTTTTAATCCAATATGGCGGACGTTAAAAATGGCGATTTATCATTTACACAGCAAGTACAGCAACCCCTATGATATGGGTATCAAGTGAAAGGGCTTGATGAGCGGCATTACACGGCTATTGCATTTTTTGTTTTTTTTTTTTAATTGTACTTTTTATTTTTATAGACTTGATAAAAATAAATTGCTGCATACTATACAGGCTGGATTTTTGGGCGGGGCAGTATGAGCAGGTACCTTAAAACAGTTGTAGCTACAGTTATAGAGATAAGGGATTATCTCCTTAACTTTTGGAGATATTTAGACATGCATTTACAGATTTGTGAAAAATGTACAGTCGGCAAGAAAATGGGCAATGAACACAAAATCTTTTTTTGATGCCAATTGATCCCGTTTCTTATATGGATCAAAAGACTATCGGACCAACTGAGGTTGGAGTACTGGAAATGTCAGAGAACTAATAATTTTTCCCATACATTTCACACGAAATTAATGTGACTTGATAAAATAAAATTCAAACATCGTTCGAATCGAATACCTACCTTTCACATGAAACAAAATATAGGCTTTCAGAGAAAGCAAAATAATTTTACGTTTGTGTTTTTCATGCTATATCGCCACCTGACCATTTTTCTTACATGTCCATGCTGTCTGGTAGAAAGTACTACAGTACTTAGCATTAAGTCCTCCTTGTAATACTAAAGTGCGTACTACCTGTCATGACCTGCCTCCGGTTAGTCCACAAATTTAAGGGAGAGCTATGAAGAGAGCTATACTTGGAGTTGCTCTGAAGGACAATATTCGTAATGGAGATATCCGACGGAGAACCAAGGTGACCGACATAACAGCTCTAAGGATAAGCAAGCTAAGGTGGCAGTGGGTTGATCACATTTCCCAAAGAACCGATAACCGTTGAGGTAGACCAGTTCTCGAGTGGAGACCACGTTAAGGCAAACGTAGTTTAGGACACCCTGTGACAAGGTGGAGTGACGACCTGCTAAAAGAGGCTGGAAGAAAAAGGGATGAGGAGAGCTGAAGACCGAGCTCAGTGGCATGCATTAGAAGAGACCTACGTCCAGCAGTGGACGAATGTGGGCTGATGATGATGAATGAATACTAAATACCTACTGTATTAGCCTCACTATCAACCAAATAACCTATTAATGGGACTATTTCGAAAACGCTATATTTTTGGCACCCCCGCTGTGGCAAAAATATAGTCTGATTCACAATACATATTTTATGAATAAAGACAGTGAGTGTTTTAGTCATAGACAACTACATTACTCCGTACTCTAGACAGGCTCCTGACGAACGTCGCAATGAGAGCATTTGATTATCGCCATTTTAGCGCTGATGGCAGTAGTTTGGCAGTAGTGAGCGTCCACCAAACTAACATAATTGTAGATAGATAGAAAATTCGTTATTGCACACATAAGATAGGTACATAGGTGAACTTTATGCTATCAAGCATTATCTTCCAGTTAACCTCGGTGTATTGTACTATTATTTATTCTGTGACTATGAAAGATGAAACAATGCCAATTTTAGTTCCTTGGACGCTCGGTGGGGCGCTTTGAATCAGCACAAACGGAAGTACGGCAGAGCAAATCTATATAGATCAGTGGTTTTAGAAACCATCGTTTATGAAGACCGAAATCACCCGAAATCTACTAATGAAAGGCAAGTAAAAAAAGACAAAATCGACAATAATTGAGCTTACTCTCCTTAATTAATACTAATGGACGCCAAAATCTGAGTAGAAGCTCGTCGCGAAGCGAAGCTTGTCAAATAATTCGCGAGGTTCATTCTTGCGATGCTTTGCTAGTTTAGACCCTTTTTACCCGACTGAGCGAAGGATATTGCGTTTATCAGTCTATGTATGTTTGATCCGTTGTGGCACTATGCAGTGTGGTTAAGGTACCTGCCAATACTGTCCCGTCTCAAAAATCCACCCTGTATAGACTAAACGCGTGGACCGACTTCGATGATTCTTACATCAAGCGATTTGTCTTGCGAGTGATAATAAAGACATGACAGTAATCAAAATTCAATATGGCGACAACCAGACGCCATATAGAAAAAAAATGAAATGTCGACGAACTATGTTAAGCTGGGGTATCATTGAATAGGTATTTGCAACTCATCTTTATGTTTCCCTTATAATTTTTCATTTCGAATGACCATTTAGGATCTATAACGACTTAAAGCTGGTTAGCAACCATTCGCACTTAAATTATTGCCTCTTTTTAGTTTTGTTCGCTGTCGGCTTGTTTGTGGAGGTGCTTGACCGTGCTTGTTCAAACAACCTACTTATATCTACTGACCCATTGCGAGGTCCCTCCATTTCTTTCAAAATTATAAAACAAAATAGTCCGTCAGATCTGTCCAAGCCTCCGGTTTTCGGGTTTTGGCCCGTTTCCTTTGGTATAATAATATGATATCTATATTTTAGACTAGCTGTGCCTGCGGCATTGCCCGCGTGGTCACTTTACTGGGATTACAATATCCTATATGTTATTTCATGACCAAAAGTAACTTTAAGGTACAAATTTGGTTCAGCCGTCAAATAGATTTTTATCGATTGTTCGGTTTCCACTCATCAGATTGAAATACCACTTTTTAAGTCACATCCTAAGCTATCCAACAGTGAAAACCTAATCGCAATCGGTTCTGTAGTTTTGACGCCATGCGCGTACAATCAGACACGCCATTTAAAAAAATGTTATTATATTGTTCAGAATCATTTTGTATGTACCCTAGACTAGACCAATTTTTTTTGGTTATCTTTTTTGTAAAGACTTTTTGCAATTACTGCTTTATTATAAGTATAGATACAGTAGTGCGCATGCAAATCTTGATTTATCTGAAAAAAACTACAGAAAGATTCATCACCCAGAGGGGGAAAAAGCTTTCTTATAATAATTCGACATCATTTTGTTATATTTTCCCCATTATCGAGTGAGTCACATGTGTAACACCTACGTATCTGACTCACTGCCAGCTCTAACAAGTTACCACGGACATGTCTCTTTACAACTATAGTTAGAACTAGCAGTACCTGCGGCTTCGCACGCGTGGTCATTTCTCTAGGTTAAAAGTACTCTATGCGCTATTCCAAGACCTAAAATACCAATATACCAACATTTCATCGAAACTCTTCAGCCGTCAAAAAGATTTTTATCGATTGCTCGGCATCTAATCATCGAATTAAGATACCAAGTACCCCAGTTTTTAAGTCAAACCCTAAGCTATCAAATAGTGAATCGCATCGGAATCGGTACAGTATATTTTTACTTGATGCGCGAACAAACATATAGACAAACAGACAGAAACGATTTAAAAAAAAAACTAGTTTAGTAGCTTATTATAAGTACCCTAGACTTTTTTTAAAATTATCTTCTTTGTACAGACTTTCGTTCCTATTGCTTTATTATAAGTAGATATAGATACACATTGCCCGTGACTTCGACCGCGCGGACTTCAGTTTATCGCGATAAAAAAGTATCCGATGTCCTGCCCCACCCCAGGGCACTTGTTGTACTTGTACTATTATTTATTCTGTGCCCAGGGGGCTATCTCCATATGAAGTTTCATCAAGATTGGTTCAGCCGTTTCGTAGTGAAAAGGTAACAAACAGAGAGACAGAGTTCCCTTTCACTTGTGATAATACTAGCTGTGCCCGCGGCGTTGCCCGCGTGGTAATTTTTCTGGGTTAAAAGGATCCCATAGTTTATTCCAGAACCAAAAGTAAAAAGTAAAAAGTTTCATCAAACTTCGTTCAGACGACAGTATGCTAAGCAGTAAGCACTTGCGTTGTGCTGTATTGTATCATAAATATCATGTTACTAGCTTCCGCCCGCGACTTCGTCCGCGCGGACTACAATTTATCGCGTTTATGTTCTACTAGGATGTTAAAAACCAATGCAAAACTTTAGCACCAACGCTCTTGATGTATTTTGACTGACTTGTTATTATTTCGTTTCCATGGCAACCGTTCCTTACAGCGAGTAATCAACATTTTCCAGTTTTCCCGTGGAAACTTTGCTATTTTCCGGGATAAAAAGTATCCTATGTTTTATTTCAAGGTATAAGCTATCTCCATTCCAAAATTCATCAAAATCCGTCCAGCCGTTATCGCGTTAAAACTACCCAAACAAATAAACAGACAAACAGACATGATCACTTTTATATGTTGGTATGGATTATCATATCGAGGGTTTCTTAGGTTAACATACATTATATTACAAGCTAAAAAAATATGTCTATTTTTACATAAGTAGGTATAATATTTATACAAAATGCGGACATGACATGAACAATTTTAGGACGCCCTCCCAAAAGATAGCAGATATTTTTGTACCAAAAATGTACATGTTTGTGTTTTTTGTTTGAGGTATTATTGCGATAAACAATAATACCTCATCATCAGCCTATATTTGTCCATTGCTGGACGTCCTCTCCTAATGCTCGCCACTGAGCTCGGTCTTCAGAATTATTTGGCACGCTTCGGTTCGCGACGAGCTTCTTCTCAGATTTTGGCGTCCATTAGTATTAATTAAGGTGAGTAAGCTCATTTATTGTCGATTTTGTCTTTCTTTACTTGCCTTTCATTAGTGATGGTTTATGAAGACCGAAATCACCCGAAATCTACTAAAACCACTGATCTATATGGATTTGCTCTGCCGTACTTTCGTTTGTGCTGATTCAAAGCGCCCCACCGAGCGTCCAAGGAACTAAAATTGACATTGTTTCATCTCCTGTCGTTAGTCACAGAATAAATAATAGTACAATTATGTTAGTTCGGTGGACGCTCACTACTGCCAAACTACTGCTATCATCAATACTGTCTATGATTAAAACACTCGTCTTTATTCATAAAATATGTATTGGGAATCAGACTATATTTTTGCCACTGCGGGGGTGCCAAAAATATAGCACTTTCGAAATAGTCCCGTTAATAGGTTATTTGGTTGATAGTGAGGCTAATACCTACTCTTTAGTATTCATTCATCATCATCAGCCCACATTCGTCCACTGCTGGACCTAGGCCTCTCCTAATGCATGCCAATGAGCTTGTTCTTCAGCTCTCCTTATCCATTTTCTTCCAGCCGCTTTTCGCAGGGCGTCACTCCACTTGGCCACAGGGCGTCCTAAACTACGTTTGCCTAAACGTGGTCTCCACTCGAGAACTCGTCTACCCCAACGGTTATCGGTTCTTCGGGAAATGTGACCAGCCCACTGCCACTTTAGCTTGCTTATCCTTAGAGCTATGTCGGATACCTAGGTACTCCGTCGGATATCTTCATTACGAGTCTTATTCTTCAGAAAAACTCCGAGAATAACTCTCTCCATAGCTCGCAATAAAAAAATAACAATAATACCTACTGTAATAGAAAAGTGCCATTTCTTACGTAAGTACAGTTGTCATTGTAAATAATAGACTACCCAAAAATAATAATAATTAAATTGAAATTCATAATCATAATACTCGTATCTTACAATAATGTATTATGTCTCATACATTTTTGCCCACCAGAAAGTCTACTTCTACCAAGTACTTTAATTTACAGTTCTACAAATTAGGCCCTATCGTAGGCGTCTACCGACATAGCTATGTAGGTACCTACCTATTAGAAATCAGTGTAGGATCACAGAATCAATAATAGTACTAGGAACCTAGATTAATAATAGTTGTTTATTATCTTAAGCAAAAGATACCATACAAATTATGGACACATGGTCTGAATTAATCTGTCGGCTAACGGTATCCCGTACGGGAAAAGAGACTATTTTTGCAAAATTAGCAAAAAAATAAGCTTATTTTTTGTTCTATTTACCTTCCTCAAAAACAGATTTTGTTTTTGGCAAACCTTTTAATCATTCTATATTTAAAAAATAAAAAAAAAGTTCAGTACCAACTGTGTTTATCGGGAAACTACGAATACCTAATAATAATTATACGGAACACAACTTCGATCATGTATCTACATGATCGAAGGAACACAACATTACTTCAGCTGGGTCAAGAATATTAAAAAAAAAAGACAGATTCCACATATACAAACAGACGTGAAGCATAGCAAATGGCGGCGGCGTTGGTTTCTCTGTCTACGGCGTGAGTGGACAAATTTTGGTGTTTTATGGTTGGCACACAATTTCACCACATTTGACTGCATTGTTTTTGATTTTCCGTGAGAACTACAAGGTTGAGATCTAGCTGCGATGTGGCGGACGATCGGCGTAACATCGTGTAAGTGTGTGCGTGAGGCTTGTGCGTATCGGCATATCCCTTTCGATTTATCGGTGTGGTCTTCGTATATTTTTTAAACTTTCTTGTGCTGGTTATTCTCTTGTGCACATTTACTATACCTTGCCCCGCGCGTTGCATACCGCACGCTCCTAAAACGAAGAAGCCGGAATCTAAGCCGTCCATAATTTTAAGTTACCAATGTCATTATCACATTACGATTATTTTATCAATAAAAAGATTTCCCGAAGCGAGTTGTCCGCGACGAATGTCCTTCAACTTGACTCGGCGTACGACCTCGGCGCTCGGCGCCATCTCGCCAATACGTGTTTATAGTTTCAATTTATTTTAATTATGTTCTCTTGCTGATACTCTGCCAAGTTGTTTAGATGTGACGAGCAGGTCGTTCACGAGATGGTTAGCGCCACGCTTTGTTTATTTTTTGCCCGTTCCCGGTTAAAGTCTAAAGGGAACAAATGTCCCGCAACACGAGACCCCTAGTAAATACGAGGCTTATACTTACACTCTGTTTCTTAGTGGTAGAAATTTGTCACACATCCAATCACTTTACAATACAGTACTAGAAATTCTATATTTATAATAAAGCAGTAAGTACCAAAAAGTCTGTTCAATGAAGCTAATTTAAATAAAAATGGTCTATGGTACTTAAAATAAGTTACTGAACAAGAATATAACATTTTTTAATCGTTTTTTCTGTTTGTTTTATTCGCGCATAAAGGTAAAATTACTGGACTGATTGCGATTCGGTTTTCACTGTTGGATAGCTTAGGGTTTGACTTAAACTGGTGTAATTGGTAGCTCAATCCGATGAGTAGAAGTCGAGCAATAGATTAACGGCGAAGTTTGATGATCTCGGTACTTTTGGTCCTGGAATAACCACATTATGTTATTTTTAACCCAAAAATGCAACAGCTTGTACTAATAAATTATTTGTTTTGTCCTCAGGTAAAGAAGTCCAGAAGCGATGGCGGTCCATTCGGGACTCGTACACCAAGATGTACAGGCAGGGCAAGTGCGCGTCGGCCGAGCAGTGCACGCCCGGCACGCGCCGCTACAACTACCATCGGGAGCTGGCGTTCCTCAAGCACGCGCTTATGAACAAGTAAGTTACCCCCAACAAAGTTTAAACAAGATGTACAGGTAGGGCAAGTGCGCGTCGGCCGAGCAGTGCACGCCCGGCACGCGCCGCTACAACTACCATCAGCAGCTGGCGTTCCTCAAGCACGCGCTTATGAACAAGTAAGTTACCCCCAACAATGTTTAAACAAGATGTAAAGGCAGGGCAAGTGCAGTGGGCTATACTTTGGGAGGCTTAAATTTGTTGCATATAAGAATCACTACCACGACGAGTTACCAGTAGGCCTGTATATTTTTTCAAATGATTGAAATTATAATAATATACATGTAAATGACAAATATAAAAGTGCCAATGTCCAACAATAACCAAACCATCAAACTAGGAATGATAAAATAAAAATACAAATGAATAGTCCAGTCCCCACAATCAGCACCCGTTCACGAGTATGACACGTGCAATCAATTCAATCTAGCATTTCGGCGCGTTTTTGACATACCCATATACTTAATAATACAGGGTGTTTGGTGCATCGTTTGCCAAATCAAAATGGCCGATATGAGGGGTCTTTTGCTATCTCCTCAGCCCCCATGAAGCATTCTTGGCCCCATGGGTTCTTTACGTCTATTTTTTATGTGAAATATTCCAAATGTCAGCAATTAATCTTGAAATTAAGAAAATGTTATTAGTCTATCCCCATTCTCACAATCAGCCATTTGGATTTGGCACAAAATGCGCCAAACACCCTGTATTACAAAATAATATTATTGCGACTAAGACTAACATAATGCGGTTAAGCGTAAAGTGCCCTCACGGCGTGTTCCGGCAAACGGCAAAAGTCTATGAGAGATAGCCCTATTCTAGACAGTCGTTTAGCATCACCACCACATCGTCTTGGAGAACACACCAGAATCCAACAACTGTCTATACTAGTCTTTCCCCCCACAGAAAACCACGCTACTCCCAAGACAAGTACGAGTCATACTCAGAAGTATCGACCTCCCCCCAACACCCTGCGCCCGAAGAGATTATCCGCATCAAGACTGAACCTTTCGACAAGCCCCTTGACTTGAAGACAAAGCCCGACCTTCCAGAGAAGGTACCAACCATGGAGAAGGGCAGCCAAGTCTGTATAGACAAGCAGTCTTTGGAAATCAAGATCGACGCCAACTCCATCCTTCCTGATGACCACTTTGACGACGATAGGCTCTTCATGAACTCCCTCATACCCTTGTTCAAAAAGATGAACGACGATACCAGGCTCCTATGCCGAATCGAGGTCCTGAAGATCATCAGATACGCTCTCCAGGGCCACAAGTACTTTGAAGCTTTGAAGTTGTCTGAGGATAGCTTCTTCAAAGACCGGATGAGTGGGGAAAAGGAAAAGGAGTTGGATGAGAAGAAAGACGACGCCAGGAGTGACTCCAAGCTGAACATGACTACGAGGTCGGCCGACGGAAGCAGGCCAGTTAGGAAACGGAAGGTGGGTTATTTTTACTGTTTGATAGATTGTTCTGTAGCCATGACTGTCCCACTGTAGGGCCTCCCTTCCTTCTTTCCATTTCGCGTGATATTGTGCTTTTGAATGCCAGACTTTACAAAAGTCAACCAGTTCGTCAGTTCGTCCCGCCATCTCCTTCTGGGCCTACCGCGTCGCCTTTTGTGATTTTGGGGGTCCACTGTGGTCCTTCTAGCCCACAGCTCGTCAGACATGCGGCAGATATGTCCTGCTCAGTTCCACTTCAAGCTGGCAGCTTTTTCACCAGCGTCTATGATTCGCCTTTTGTAACGCAGTATCTTATTTGGAACGTGATCTGTGAGTCTAATTCCCAAGACACTGTTTGGACTTTTGATGTTCGTCAGGGACCAAGACTGCACATGTCCTTGAGTTTCTTTTTGAGAGACAGTAGTAATTATATAAACCTTTCATGAGCTCTTTCATCAGCCAATAGCTCTTCCAGGCGTTTTCAGTGCGTGTTGCAACTTCCATATCCTGTCTCGCCTGGGAAGAGACTGTTTGGCCATATGGTTATAAATTTGTCGAAGTTATAGACAGTGTTATTACTGATTTATTACTGAACAGTGGATGATCACAATCCTGTACCTGACTGCTCTAGGTTATCAATAAACTGTGAAGACTATGGTTCTCCAATATGCTGACACAACAAATACTTATTCGCGTTTTCACCTCATCATCAGTCCACTGCTGGACGTCAGCCTCTCCTAATTCACGCCACTGAGCTCGGTCTTCAGCTCTCCTCATCCATTCTCTGCCAAACGCTTTCCGCAGGTCGTTACTCCACCTGGCCACAAGGTGACCTACACTACGTTTGCCTAAACGTGGTCTCCACTCGAGAACTCGCCTACCCCAACGGTTATCGGTTCCTCGGGAAATGTGACCAGCCCACAGCCACTTTAGCTTGCTTATCCTTAGAGCCATGCCGATTACCTTGGTTCTCTGTCGGATATCTTCATTTTTCAACCTCATCCTCTACAATCATGACATACCTCTACATGACAGGGGGGCCAAGGGCGTCAGTGACTAATTTATAACCCAGGAGCAGGGGCTGCATGTGGTAGCGATTCGGACATCCCCTGAACTAAACTTAATTTCTTCAAATGTAATTTAAAGCATGTTGGCTTCGTAAGAAGGTATTTATTCCCTTGGCATCTAATCGTCAATTACTAAACTATCTCTAAAGCTTTTCAGCGGAAAATAAACTTTGTTTCCACGCGAGAGTCCCGATTTGTCCAAACGCTGTCTCAGAACGTGTCCTAATTTATCCAATCGCTGTGTGTTAAAAAAGCGGTGCAGATAAAATTGACGTAACTTTAGAATAGATGCCAGGGGCAAAAAGACCTTGTTACAAATTCGACAAGGTTTAAATTACATTTGAAGATTAAAATTACCAAATTGCTACCAGTGCCTTATTTTGCAACCCGGGGGCGAGGGGCTGTCAGTGACTTATATTGTGACGTTACTTTTCAGATCCGTTCCCCGTCTCCACTGCCCGCGCCGACCAAAAAGAGAGGCCCGGGCCGTCCTAGAAAGGTACACATTCTGTCCATTCTAGTTTAACTAAAGCTTGTAGGGTTCCATTCTATTTTAACTAAAGCTTGTAGGGTTCCATTCTCTGTTAACTAAAGCTTGTAGGGTTCCATTCTAGTTTAACTAAAGCTTGTAGGGTGTCATTCTAGTTTAACTAAAGCTTGAAGGTTTCCATTCTAGTTTACTAAAGGTTGTAGAGTTCCATTCCAAAAATGGTAGAATGAAACACTATGATCACCTTGGTGTCTCTATCTGTATGTCAGTCTCTAAGGCCCGTATTAATAAATCGCTCTTGGTTGAGATCTCAAGTGCGATATCAACTGATACGCTCTCAAGTTGTGATCAGCATCTTAAGTTCGTTGCTGATTAATAAAGACATTTCAAGAGCATCTCAGATCATGTCGCTTTCAAGAGCCGCATCTTAAGATTGAATGAACTACGAATGAACGATTTATTTTCTTAATTGAAAGTTCGGTTTTTGCTCAAATAAGATATAGCGTAAGGTTAACATTTATTACTTCGATGTAGTTGAATTAAATTAAATGCGATTATATCAAACGTAATGTTTATTTTCTACATAATTATCATAACCTTACTTTAGTTTTTTTGTAGAAAGGATGTAAGCCATAATATTTGTCCGTATTTTCAAAGTTACACTATTTATTAAAGAACTTAACGCAATTCATCAATGAATGACTATAATTTATGACAATAAAAGTTCGTTGATCAGCCATGCAGTATTTCCAGCGCATATCCTTTGGTTACGATTTCGGATCTTTTTAGACTTCAGCGAGTCATCGCCAGGTTCTGATATCTACCAAATCTTCGGATCTTTTCGCAATCATGCCAAATAAATTTGTTTATACCCAGAGGAATATAAAAATATTCTTATAATGATGGTTAATATAATTATAATTATCAACTTCTGACATAATATTTTCGAAATCATTGATTCTAGCAACTGGCAATCACGCTCTCAAGTCACGGATCGACTGCACTCAACATTCTGCATCTCAAAGCGCAGCTCTCAAGTGCGCCCTTGAGAGTCGAGATTGATTTATTATTAAACACTAACTCAGCTGATTACGGCATCTCAACTAACGCTGGGTTTTCCAATCCAAAAACTGAAATAATAATAGGGGTTGCTTGCTTGTCGTGTGAGGTAGTGCTGGCCTCTGGTGTCAGAGTATGTCAGAACGCCCGAGGGCCTCTGACATGGCTTAACGACTGCTATTACTTGCACAATAACAGCCGGGACCGACAGCGTAACGGCCCTCCGAAGAACGGAGCGATGGAAAACCGCACGTAACTTAGAAAAGTCATTGGTGCGTAGCCAAGAACCTTACCCGTTATCGTTGGATTCTAAGTCGCATTAGTAAACCCCTAGACCTCCATCAAAATAATAGGATACATGGTAGTAAAAGAAAAAAACTATTCATTGCATTAATAAAATAGGTATATCTTGAAGATTCTGAATTATGTTTTACTTTATCTATACTATATAATATTATAAAGAGGTAAAGTTTGTGAGGTTGTAGGGGGTAATCTCTGGATCTACTGAACCGATTTTGAAAATTCTTTTACCAATAGAAAGCCACGTTATTTGTGAGTGTCATAGGCTATATATTAAAATGACCACGCGTGCGATGCCGCGGGCATCAGCAAGTTAACTAATAATTACAAACATTTTATTTTAAAAACAAAATTGGTAATTTGACTAAAAAACATTGCGCAGTACGCGCGACGTCACTGTTACTGATTCGCGGATGTTTTGTTCCTGTGTGGCTGCGTTTTTGTACACATTTGTTTTTTTTTACGTCATACCTTCGATCAAAGAAACAAATATAGATAAAGGACTTATTACTTACTATCATTCAAATGCGATCACGCGAGTATTTGTGGAGTGCGTGTCGAGTGGTACAAAACCGTCACATTTCGTCATCAAAAGATCGCAAGCGATATTGTGCTATCATTTTTCCACACGCATTAACCCGTATCGCTTGCCTGTTCGCTCCGCGCAAACATTTACGTGTTACGCACACAAGCGTGTGTTAGCGCACGTAATCGATTAGTTATGTGTGCTGCCCCGGCTCAAAACTATGGATAACGGTTCTTTACTTTTTATAATGATTAAGTTTAGTTACCAGTTCGGCAATTATGTTTTTTATTGCAGATACTATAAGAATATCTCGGTATAGTAGGTAGTAGGTAGTAAAAATCCGATTCATGAAAATGTAGAGAACAAATAGAGACACGTATTGATGATCTCTTATCGGGACCTCTCGTAAAAAAGTAAAGCTTTGATCCATTGTTCTCGCCTCTTTGCAGATCATGGAAATAAGTATATAGGAATAGAAATTAACAATGAAAACTTTATTCCACTACCCACTTTGTTTCAGGTCACAATGAGGTGATCGAAGAACAAAAACTGTAATAAAAATCTATATACATAATTACACTTTAAATCATTGTTAAGAAATTGCCGCCTAAATTTTAAATTTAAAAACCCTCTGTATTAGAATTCAAAAAACAAAATACATAGGCGTGAAGAAAGGACTATACGACTATACTCTATTATTTTAAAAGACGTATTCTGAGAAACTTGCTTTTAAAGTAGTAAACGTAAAAAAATAATTAAAGAAGCCGTCTCCACTACAAGCGGGCGATGCGCGGAGTTTTGGTGGGACACGAATCGGGCGAACGTAGTGAATCCATATTTGTTTCTATAATCGAAGCGTCATACAGCCACAGCTACGGTCGTTTTGGCGCGAATACCTGTAACAACTCTCAAAAGTGCAAAAGTATAATGATTTAATTAAATAAGTGTTGTTTTGCTAAAATAGATTTTATTTTAAGACGCTAAAATGTACATTCCAGATCCGTCCACCTCCGTCTGACTCAGACGAGGAGGCCCCCAAGAAGCGGTGCCCCAAGCTGAAGGTGCCCCCGGTGGAAGTGGCCCCAGACATGGACGATTCGCTGGCCAAGGCCACCAGCGTCGACCAGCTCTCGGCGCCTGTCTTTATGAAAGTAAGAAGCAAGGAAGGGGAGGATTTCTTAAGTTTTTCTAACGGGACATATTTTTACCCGACTACAGCAAAGCAAGGGGATGGTAATGAGTTTAACAGTCTATGTATGTATTTATGTATGTGGTTATGTGGATGCTCCACTATAGCGTCGCCCCTATTGATCTGATTTTGACAAGCGAGGTGTCAATCGATTCGTCTTTAGGTACAGAGTATCATAGGCTATTTTTATTATCCGACTACGGCGAAGCAAAGTAAAGGTTATGTGTTCACTTCACACTAAACATTTTGACCAATTTTGACTAGCGAGGAATCAATTGATTTGTATTCATCATTAGAGTTTCCTAGGTTATTTTATTACCTGACCCATCATCGTCATATCAGCCTTTAAAGTCCACTGCTGAACATAGGCCTCCCCCAAAGAGCGCCATGTCGAGCGATCTTATGCCACCTCCATCCACCGACTTCCCGCGATGGCTACAATGTCGTCGGTCCATCGTGTGGGGAATCTCCCCACACTTTGCTTGTTTGTTCGTGGTCGGCATTCGAGGACCTTTATTTCCCAGCGGTTGTCGGTTCTGCGAACTATATGGCTACCCATTGCCACTTCAAGTTGCAAACTCTGAGTGCAATGTCGGTAACCTTCGTTCTTCTACGGATTTCCTCATTTCGGATTCTATGACGTAGTGAAACATCGAGCATAGCTCTCTCCATTGCACGCTGCGCGACTCTGAGCTTGTGTATGAGACCACGTCTCAGTGCCGTATGTCATCACTGGCAACACGTACTGATTATAAACTTTCGTCTTGAGGCTCTGCGGTATCTGCGACGAGAAGATATGGCGTAATTTCCCGCACGCTGCCCATCCGAGTTGGATTCGTCGGTTGACCTCTTCGTCGAAGTTGGATCTACCCAGTTGGATCGTCTGACCTAAGTAGACATAGTGATCAACAGCTTCGATAATATAGTTCCCAACATAAACCAGCATGGGTACGACATGGGCATTTGACATGATGTTCGTCTTGATGTTTGTTCATTTTAAGACCTACCTGTTGGGAAACAATAATGAGGTCACTGATCATTAGATAGATAGATAGATAATACTTTATTGCACCTAAAAAGATATTATTACACATAAAATATTTCTTTAAAAAAAGTACAATGGGCATTGTGCTTAGGTCTTCCAGGGTTTCTGCCATGATGACTATATCATCAGCAAATCGAAGGTGAGTGATGTATTCGCCATTGATGTTACGAGTAACACCCTATCCGTTCCAGTTCAGAAGTTTGAATATATCTTCCAGTGCAGAGGTGACCAGTTTCTGAAAATAACGTCTCCCTGTCTCAGCCCTTTTTGCAACTGGATAGAATTCGTGCTCTGATCCTGAAGACGGACTCTCATGGTGGCTTTGCTGCATAAACACTTCAACACTTCGAAGTACCGGTAATCAATCTGGCACCGCTGCAATGAATGTAGCACTGCCCAGGTCTCGACTGAATCTAAGGATTTCTCGTAATCCACAAACGCTAGACATAGTGGCTGATTATACTCTTCGGTCTTCTGTATAATCTGCCGGAGCGTATGGATGTGGTCTACGGTGCTAAAGCCTTTCCGGAATCCAGCTTGTTCGGGAGGGTGAAAATCGTCAAACCTACGAGACGGTTTGTAACTACTCTCGAAAACAGCTTATAGACGTGGCTTAGCAGCGAAAATAGTCTATGATTCTTCAAGAGGGTTTTATCACCTTTCTTAAAGATTAATACCACTACACTTCTATGCCACGCCTCTGGCGTAGTACCCTCAAGGATGACGGAACTAAACAGCTTCTGAAGAACTTTAAGTACCGATGTTCCACCCGCTTTCAGTAGATCTGGGCCCCGATTCTGTAAGCTATTGAACCGCGATAACGCAAGTCGATCGCTTGAAATTAAAATTTTCATTTTGTATTATTATTATTTTTCATATTTTTTTTTAAATATTTTCAAAAAAAAAACATTTCTAGAACTTTTAAGTGGTAAATAAGAAAATTTCTCAAAAAATTTCAAGCGATCGACTTGCGTTATCGCGGTTCAATAGCTTACAGAATCGTGGCCCTGTTGTTATTCCGTCCTCCTCTGGTGCCTTGTTGCTTTTAAGCTGTTTGAGAGCCATTCTGATCTCGTATAGGCTGACGTCCGGGACACATACTTTAAAGCAAATCTTTCCTGTATATAATATTAGTGTAGACTAGTGGCCCGCCCTGGCTTCGCACAGGTAGCCGAAGGTCTCTCTAAATATGTATTTCTACAAAACGTTATACTTACCTACTGACCACCCACGTAACCCACACCTGCGTTGTAGCAATATTAGAAAGACTCCTAAGAGATTGTTCTTACTCCGTTGAGAAAATACGCCCTAGGTCGACGAAATGTATACTTACAGAATTACATTTAAAAAGTTATAAATTTAAAAAAATAAAATCACGCCTGCCCTGCCAAAAAAGAACTTATGCCAATAAATTATATGCTGTTGGAATGTGCTTATCTCAAGCCCTTCAATTTGATACCCATATTGTAAAATACGGTTTTTGTCCGCCTATGTAAATGGAGGCATACTGACACCATATGTTTTTTTTTATAATAAAAATATAGCCTATGTTACTCGGGATATTGTAAGGATTCTAATAATACCCCAAACATCCAAATAAGTTCAGGCATTTAAAAGTTATGGTGGAATAAAGAAACTCACATACATACAAACATGCATGAATCCTAAAAACATTACACTCCTTTTTTCGGCAGTTGCGTAAAAATACGGCCCGTTTAGAAGCACCTTAGCATAAAAAAAAAACTTTTAATATATACCTTTGTATGAGCATGTGAAACTAAGGGGGAAAGGGAGACGCCTTACACTACCTACACTTAATATTATGGCATGACTGCCCAAAAAAGGAGTGTAAATTTTTCAGGGTTTATGTATGTTTGTATGTATGTATATGCGAATTTCTATGTACCACCATAACTTTTAAATGCCTGAACAGATTTAGACGTATGGGGTATCGTTAGAATCCTTACATCCCTCCGAGTAACATAGGATATAACATAAAGGCTATAAAAGTATTTATTTATAAGATAAAACATACAGAAAACAAAAGTTCATTTTAAAATATAAATAAAAAATAAAACTTAACTATTTACACAAAACTATCTAAAAGTCCTTCGGAGGAAGGGAAAGTGTCCAGAATGCTATAAAAGTAATTGAACAGTTCGTTTTTTGGCAGGGTAGTCGAGTTTTTTTCTCTTACTTTAATGATATACATGTTACACAAATATAATCAAATACTCCGTTTGTAACGTTAACAATTATTTTGTTACAGATGTACAACCTAGCCCGGTCAGAATTCGCGCCAGCCTTGCTTCCATCCCCCACACAAGTGCCTATCAAGATGGAGCCAACGGAAACCGACCAGAATACCATTTAGACCCCTAGATTATATGTACAGTGATTTTACTAAACGAACAGTAATGTTACTGAATGGACAGTAATGTTACCGAATAGACTTTTTTGAGTTAAATACATTAATATTACTAAAATATGCCAACCTAAAAGCCTATGCTTCTAGACTATAGATACAATGATGTTACGGACAGTTATTATAACTGAACAGACTATTGAGTTAATAGGAAACCGATCAGAGTAAAATATAGACTCGTAGACTATAGCTACAGTTTGTACTATTATTTATTCTGTGATACAGTGATATTACTGTACACACAGTCACGCTACTGAACAGACTATTATATTAATGTACCATAAACCAATGAGGATACAATTTTGGCTCCTACGCTATAGATCCGTGATCTTGTACAGATAGTCATGCTACTGAACAGACTAATATTAGGAAACCAATAAGAATACAGTGTAGGCTCCTAGATTATACATAAAGTGTTG
The DNA here is from genome assembly GCA_946251855.1 of Alsophila aescularia. Taxonomy (NCBI): domain Eukaryota; kingdom Metazoa; phylum Arthropoda; class Insecta; order Lepidoptera; family Geometridae; genus Alsophila; species Alsophila aescularia. Next base: position 55,960,012 of record OX276373.1, read on the forward strand.
TTACTGAACCGACAGTCATGCTGTTAAGCAGACTGAGTTTAGATATTAGGAAACCGACCAGTAAGCTTACTTAACTAAAGGTTCAGTGATAGTACTGAACGGACAGTAATGTGACTGACAGACACTTAATACATTACAATGTAAGATTACTAGATTCTGTAGTCTGTCTAGCTTTTAAAACAATTAATTAATTAATCTGTGTCAATGCGACACATAATTATGTCGTTTTATGTCAAAATGTAACTTATTTATATTCAACGAATTGTCGACCTCCAAGTAGGTACAGTCACAAACTCTAAAATGTAAACGTCCAAAAGTGTCATTATCAAATGTTAATAGTATATTTTCCATACATATGTATACAGGCTTCAGATTTTAAGCCCAATATCAGGACAACTTGCAATATCCCACGGAAAGTTAGCATTTCCCCGGGAAAAAAGTAGCCAGTGTCCATCTGGAATATTCTAGCTTTCTATTAGTGAAAGGATTTTCATAATTGGATTAGTAGTTTCAGAGAGTGGCCGTAACAAACAATGTTACCTTTTATAATAATTAGTGTTTTAAAAACTGTGTCAAAAAATAGTATTCATTTTGTATGTAAAACATGCTAAATACACATGTTTGATACAAAATAAATAATACATATATGTTATGTTTGATACAAAAGGATGATTATTTGAATAGAACATATTAATCGACTTATTTATGCAAAATTACAATGTAAGCTTACTTATACAGAATTGGACAGTTTGAGATAAGTTCATTTTAAGAAAGGACATCCTGAGAAAGGATATTTTGAGAAAAAACTACCTGAGAACGGACTTTTTGAAAAAAATACATGAGGAACGACATTTTGATAAATAGACATTTTATGGAAAGGACATTTCTAGAAAAGGGCTTCCTGGGAAAGAACATTTTTCGAAAAGGACATTTTGATAAAAAATATCCAAATATCGAATGTTTTGAGAAAAGGACATCAAGTTCACGGTTGTCTGGAAGAGATCGCTCTGAGCGATAAGACCGCCCCTTGTGACACTCATTGTTATACTTTATTTTTAGATATAATTTCTTGTTGTGCTTGTGGTGTCCAATAAAGAGAATCTATATATCTATCTATCTATGTACTGAGAATACTAAGACATTGAAAATTCTGTTAATTTCAGTGATTGTAACTGAATACAATATATTGTATACCTGCAACAAACAATACAAGCAAAACTTTATAAATTGGTTTCTTTGTACTTATTAATTTTATAATGTTGTATAAATACACCGTGATTTTAAAAAAGTGACCAAAGTTGTGATTGACCGATTTTGAACACTAACAGTGCATTAGTATAATATTATCATTGAGTGTAATTCATTTATAGTAGTTTATTAAATAAATAATATATTATATTATATAATGTATCTGATATAATAGTAACATAGTATGTGATTTTATCTAGGTTATAAGTACCTACATGTGATATTGTAAAATATAAATATTTTTGTAATTAATGATAAAGTAATTCGGCTTGGCCATTTTGGTTCTTGTCAAATCATTGTAATTGGTTTAACAATCGTTATTTTATACAATAATGTATAAAAATAAATGTGTTAATTAGGTTTTTATAGGTATTATAAACCTATTTTACGCTGGTTTTAAATAAAACGATTAAATCAGGGACATAGTTTAAAAAATATACGCAGTTTTCTTTAATATTAAAGTCCATTTGAAGTAACTTGGCACTTTGACATAAATGTGACGTTATGTCACTTATCATTACCAAATCACAAATATTATGATGTACCACTACATTTAACCGTAAGGTATTATTCCGGATAAAGATTGTTATTATTAATAACAAAAAAAAATACTGAAAATTTAATACAACACAAATGCTATGATGATATGTATGACAATTTCGGCGTGGTTATAAGAATGATGTTAATATACTAATAATATTAATTGTTTAAAAGAGTAACTCAATATGAGTTATATCATACGTACATAGTACATAGTACATAGTACTAGGTAGGTACTATGTTATTTTCTGTGGTTCTATGGAACTGTCGAAAGTGCCAAGCTATATGAAATGGACTATAATATAGCAGTCAGTTTACCGACAAAAAGTTCCTAACCATTCAGTCTCTAAGTTTATGTCTCCATTAGGCCGTAGATTAAAATTTAAAGTTAATTTCATTTATAATTACTTTCAAAGATGAGAAAAGTAAATAATAAAAGTTTGCGAAATTTAGGAAATAAATGTCTATAAGTGTTTTGTTCTTGTTGAACTAACGAAGTTTAAACAATACAAAATAAGCACAGGGCATAGGCCATGCTTCTGAAAAAACATTATTATTTTAAAGTTTGACCTATTTGTACCATAAAAAATGTTTAGCTTAGTGTTAGTATTTTTAGTTTATATTTAAAGTTTAATTATATTTAGTCAGTGCTGTAAGTTTGATTGCATTCCAATGTTTAAAAAACAATACCCTAATTTATGTGAAAATAAAAATAAAAATTTAAACCCTGTCTTTCATTTCTAGACAAAGCTAACTTCGTGTTGGGTTTTCGAGTCATCCCACTGCACTATCAAGCTCCACTACTGGTAGTTTTGTGGGGAATATCTGCACTAGTGACTATCTTCATTCCCAACACACTACCACAGAATAAATAATAGACACTACCAAATTTATCTCGTGTGTACATAAGGCGGGGTAGGCCCCCAATTATTTCTCTTGCTTGTCCAGGTGCAGCGTGCAGCTCGAGAATCGATTTTAGATAAATTTTGTTAACAAAATTTTCACAATATATAAAACTCAAAAAAAGTGTTACGTTATTTGTTTAGTTTAATAGGGTATGTAGGCATCACAAATAAGCAATATATTTGAATTTGAATGCACTTTCTGTAGCGGTGGAAGGATAGCTGGTGGGTGGATAAGGATGGAAGAACGAAAAAGACTCCTGGTCCTCTGGTGGTAGCGTCTCCTCTTCAAATCCTTCCTAAACGTTAGTGGACTGTATAATTGAAGAGTGGTTTGTTTATAATTTGAATGTCGCCACGCGACGCGGGTTTTGCGGTTGGTTTTGTATGTTTATCACGACGAAGGCGTCCAAGCGGAACAGCCTATCGCGAAGAGCGGTGCTCCTTGGACCAGGTGCGAGGACCTAGGTCTGCACACTCGCGGCGGCGTTCCAGGAGAGCAAGTACAGGTAATAGCGATATATTTTGAAAGGCGGGTGAGTGAGAGCCGTATCGTAAACACGTCCAAGCGGCGAGGCTGCCTACGACGTTTCCGGTATATACAAAGTACTCTGTGGTCTCTCTCACAGAGTACTTTGTATATACCGGAAATAGAGGGTTAAGTTGACAGCTAAAATAGGAAATTGCAATATCCGTGACAGATCGCCATCTACATTGCTTTTATGGAACTAGTACATCAATACATGTATAGTACGTACGTACACGTACGTATCACACATCCACACCTTGTACTATTATTTATTCTGTGTCCACACATTGAACTTTCATACCTATTTTATATTTTAGGGATAGTATAACTACATACGAATTACTAATTGCTAGCAGTTTGTTTGCCTTTCTCTATGTAAAAATTAGAACATGGAAAGTTTACAAGCTATAAATCAATAAATGGCATGCAAAAATTAATAAAATCACGAGTTCAAATTTTACTATTTATTTCAGACATACATGTTACTGCGACTTATTTCTAGGTCTTTTACAACATTTTTTATAATACTTTTTTGCTTTATTTTTTAAACTGTCCTCATCCTCATGGCTGTCCATCTTTCCACTTAAAATTTTATTTATTTCTATGCAGTAATTATATATAAATAATCTGCAAGATAGATTTATTATATATTCTATTAATTGCTCTTTGTGCTCTTCACATTCTAAGAAATTGAATTCGACGAACATTAAAACATATGTTTTCATTTATTCTTTAATATTATTTTTATGGATAAATTCTTTTAATATCTATTTGCGACGTGTTGGACTGCAGATATACATTTTACTGCGAACTCAGTGGGACTGCAAAGCCACTGACGACCTGCAAACTCTCTGTAGTTGATGTACTCAAGGCCTTCTTTTGCAATTATGTTACTTGCGTAGTTTATACAATTCTTAAATACTTTTCTCTTTGCGTTCCTTATAAAATATCATGGTCCAAGAAGAGGCTTTGCATATTTTTTTTTATTGTAACTTCCATTTTGGGAGTAAAACAAGTTATCGAAGAAGAGTATGATGTCCGCTGTATCGCTGCACTCTTTGGGGATGATGTCATTATCTAAAAAAAAAAAAACTTTGGGTTACATTCCAGAATTAGTCCTCAGTGTAACTATATTAGTTGATACATTTTTACTCAGACTATTAACATATCATTATAGGTATGTTCTTTACTAACCTGGCAAACTTAGTGTTGGTACTGCAATGTTACTTAATTTATTGTAGCGGCAACAATACATTTCTTCAAAATGCATGTGGCATACACTGCTGTGTTTGTATGAATGCCCTCATCGTCAAGACCAATGATGTCACCTCCAATTGAGTAAATCCATTGGCTTAAACGCTTTCTATCTTTTCCAGGATTTGAGAACAAATGCAAAGTATTATGAGAACCTGAAAAAATATATAAAAAATGAGATTAATACATATTCTTACACAGCTCACAAATATTTTAGAAATTGCGAGAATGACCCAGTCATTTAGAAGCTGTAGTTTCACAAGTAAATTTTCAATAATTAATCAATTTTGATGAGTAATTTTGTACCTAGTAAGATTTATAAGCATTAACCCCCTTACTTATAAAAAGTTATGCAATGATTAGTTATACTGCACAGTACAAGATTGTACCTACTTAGGTGTTAGTGTTGTAGAGATAATTTAGCCAATCATATTTTATAATGTAATAAAGAGCAATGACTGCTAATAATGGCATTTAAATTTATAACCAAGCACTACAATGTTTTGGAGGGAATGCTATTTTTGTTGGTCATGACTGTTATACAAAGTACTCCGTGAACAGTTGGTAGACTATGTTGAAGGCCTTTTTTTGGGCGTTCTAACAACGGACATCAAGGCTAGGCACTTATTTACTCGAGATATATAATTACATGATTTTCGACAGTTTTTGTGAGGCTCACCGTTATGAACGAAGCCGTGGAGCCAGTTTTATTTTTTATATATCGGATTTAGGCGACATGTTTGAGGTTATAGTTTGTTTATCTTGTAAAGTAATAACATCCAATATTAACTTACGTCCTGATTTCATAAACCCAGGAACACACATTTCTTTCTGGACATCGACATGATATTATTATCGTAACGAAACTTCGTGTCTCTTCTGCACAGCACTTCACGGAATAGAAAACAAATTTCGAGTCCCTGTCTCCACCTACACTTCACATTTATGAACACACTAGATACCCGAGGAGAAATTGCTCAACTGAACAGAATATTCTGAGGGAACGCAGAAGCCTAAGAGTTTAATAATATATAGGCAGAAGCATAGAAAGCAGTAAAGCCGAAATATTTAATCGTAACCGGCCGATAAAAACAAATCAATGTGACATTTTGTTAAAAGTGGTGCCATAACTCGGAATTAATATCTTACCACAATCAAAAATATTTTTGTAATAGAACCAAATATCCAAACGAAAACGAAAAATAAGAGAGGAAAAAGAAAAGGTATTTTAAATGTTTAATTATTTACCAACCGGCGAAAAAAGAAGCCATGTTTTTTTAAATTAATTTGATGGTGCTTTGCGATCCAAAAATCTAGTTACCAAAATGTTCTGATTTTCATGCATGGTCACATATTTTTTATTAGTATTTCCCACGGGCTTCTTTTATAATAGCACCATCTATTGTGCTTTTACGGAAATACTTATTTATAATGCCGTAAAAACAAAAAGACAATGTTACAACCGAGTCTCTTAGTATTTCGGGTATATTAAAATTAGTACTGTTTATTACCATGTATTTGGTATTATGATTGAGTAGCCTGTGGCCGTATTACATAACTTGGCTTCAATCGAATTCTCAATATCGCAACCACTAATGCCTTGCGATAGAGTCGAATTTGCTATGAAAAAAGTGATAATCCGATTGTAGCCAAGTTCTGTAATTGGGCCACGGGTCATCCGAAAAATAGTAGTGGAGGGGAGGAATAGTATGAAACTGACACTTGACAGTTGTCAGTTGTATGTGGACGTCCAAAGTCGTTCACGATCTCCGGATGATCGAGCGATAATCACACGGATGATTCGACCGTATATGTGAACACAGCCATTACTATACTCTTTGGTCCAATCTCTTTGTGGTACTGGGGTGCGTTTAAGTCAATTATCCGGTATAAAATTTAAACTGACTAAACGTCAGACACCCCGTTCAAGCACACCGCGAGGCGAAAAATTAACCAGACTAAAATTTAATCTGCCCCGTTCACGGGCGTCCGCTGGTAAAAGTTTTCGCCTGGCTAGGATAAATTTTAGCGAGCTTTTGAGGTCGCCAAATTTTAGTCTGCTGTCAGAATGACAGCTGTATGTCATTAGATTCGTGGTTAGATTCAATTTGTTGATTGTTTTATTCGTAAATACTATCTATATTTATAATAATGCAGTAACTTAAATTCTGTACAACGAATATAATATAAAAAAGATCTATGGGACATAAATAAATTAACTGAACATAAATTTGACAAGTCGACAATTGAATTTGACAGATAAACCTATGGGCCTGTTCACATAAACGTTCGAGGACGCACGGATCACCCGCGCGTACACTCGAAATCGTTGACGGCGTCGTCCGGGCGTTCGCCTGGGTCATCCGAAAAATAGTAGTGGAGGGGAGGAATAGTATGAAACTGACACTTGACAGTTGTCAGTTGTATGTGGACGTCCAAAGTCGTTCACGATCTCCGGATGATCGAGCGATAATCGCACGGATTATTCGAGCGTGTATGTGAACACAGCCTATGACTCCGTTAAGCGAAACCCTCGCTGGTTAAATTTTGTCCGGTGAAAATTTCGCCGACTTGCCTAAACGCACCCTTGGCATCCCACTAGCACAGCATGCTTTCTCTTTCTCGCATGTGGATTCTGTGGCCCAATTACAGAACTTGGTTACAATCGGATTATCACTTTTTTCATAGCAAATTTCGACTCTATCGCAAGGCATTAGTGATATCGATACTGACAATCCGATTGAAGCTAGGTTCTGTAATTGGGCCACTGAAGATATATTCTTTGTTTGAAATTTGTCAAGAAAAATTTAAAATTTACGTTAGTGTTCTGCGAATTTTAAATTTTATTGATATTATTGTTAATAACGTGCTGTTTTGTGTTTTCTTTGAAGAATCATATAATTATAGTGTTAAACCGGTTTATAAATTTTAAAATTCCACCAACTTCAGAAAGCTACACCAGATGCGTTTTATATGGAGTTCGCGCCAATCGCGAAAACCAGAACAAAAATAAAATTTATGGCATGATTTCCTATTGATTAGCATTAATTATGATATTGCTTTGTGCCACCTCCCATCAACTTGACCATAAATGATAATTTACATGCAAGCTTATCTATATCTGCAAAATCAATTTTCGTATTTACATTGTAAAAAATATATTATAAATAAAATGTACCGTTGTTCAAAAGTGTTTTATTTCTAACTTTTTTATTACATGGCTCCACAGTTACCTGTTGCAGTGGGTATCCAATAAGCCCAACGTTGTTGCATTGTAAGAAAACAAACGTTGGGCTTATTGGAACCGTCTTTCATTATTATGAAACCCTGACGAGGGCATGCATGTTTTATCGATATCGATAAAACCAAGAATACGTGCAAGCAAGCACTACTCTATCCGTTAGGTTGGTAGCATTGTCAATATAGGCTAACTGACCATCTATGGGGAGGAGGGGGGGGGGGGGGGGGTTAAAGTCCATCCTTTCATGTACTGGGCCCTAATAAATTTACCTCTTAAAAGTGGTAGAACTTGATTGAGATTTTCTTTATTTTTATTTTGAAAATATCACAAAAGAATTTCGCTCTACCACTTTTATGAGGTAAAAGTGAAAATTGTTGATAATTGTCATTACAATTATTTATTAGAATGTACGGGCATTTCGATAAAATAAATTTGGTTGTGTGGGGTGGAATTTGGAATGAAGTTAGGGAAGAGCCCATTTACTTTTGATACCACTAGCACAGAATAAATAATAGTACAAGTAGTGCCACTAGTCAGTAGTGCCACAGTACATTAAATAGTCCTATATTATGTGTTGTGGTAGTGCAGAAGGTAAAATAAAATCCCCACGAGACTACCTACAAGTGATTCTTTATACCGAATTAAAAAAAAGGTTCTCAAGTAGATGTGTATGCGTAGTGTGTATGAATAATGTAAGTTTCGTGTATGAATGTAAAGTATGTAATACCTATCGTAAAAAATGCTTAATATTCATATATGTTAGTCTATATAAGTATCTGAACTAATATATCAAATTTCGCGAATGTATGTATGTGTCCATGTATTTCTCGGAAACTACAATTCTGATTGCAATAACTGTTATCTTTTTCCAGAACCTAAGGCTTATTTAAAAGCTTTTATTTATGTTCACTTGTATGTTTTTTTTTATTCCATTTTAGCCATTATTATTTTTTATTTCTTTGTCTTGATTTGTGAGCTACCCTGAAAGTTTCAGCCGGATAGCTAGTCGGGAATGCATCGAAATTAGAGACGCAGACAGACAGACAAGAAAGTGACTTAATGAAATCGGGTGTGGCATGTTTTGGGGTTCAATTAAAACCAGCCAGTACCTATATACTACAACCGTACCTAGGCATAGGTAGTAAGAATTATTTTGAAAAATAATAATTCAGTAAGTACAAGATAATATGTTAAGGCAATAGAAAACAGCATGAATTTTATTTAACCTATATAAACACAAATGTTAAATAAGTAGCATCTTTCAGTTACGTAAGTACGTATGTTAAATATTCTTGGCTCAAAATATTGTATAGTCAATATTGTCTTTTCAATGAAGTCTTCAATTCGAATGCAAAATATCTTCCTGTGGTTCACAAACTGTAACCTCGCTGAATCTAACTTCCAACCCAGCCCGTTTGGTTGTACACGGTACAAGTCATCGGGCCCACAAAGTAGGAGTTAGAGAGCGGGAAAGTGCAAAGCCGTAGTAGCGTCCAGTTGACGCTGTCTGTGGAGAATTTAACGCAAACTGATTCGCCCTTTTTGTTGATGCGCAGGTAAAACTTACGGGGGTTACCTGTGAAGATTCCTGAAACATAAACGGAGTAATATCTCAGAGAATTTTACGCCATAAGCGTAATCTATCTATCTTCTTCTTCTATACTATAATAAAACTGTAACTGGGCTAAATCTGTACATTAAATATTTTTTGAAAATTATAATTGAGATAAACTTCAAAATCGATATAGAGTGCAAAAAGGATATTTTTGTCTGCCTGTCTGTCTGTCTGTCTCTTTGAACACGCATCACGCAGAAACTACTAGATGGATTTTGATGCAACTTGGCACAATCATAGCTTATGTTATGGATTAACATTTAGAATACATTTATCCCTAAAAAATCATGAGTTCCCGCAGGATAGGGGTTAAAAGTTATTTAAAAGAACACATATTACGCTAAAACTACTGGTCAGAGTTTGATGTAACTTGGCACAGTCAAAGTACATATTATGTATTAAAATTATGGATTATTTTTATCCCCAAAAAATATAGGGTTCCTGCGGGATAGGTATTCAAAGTCATGGTAATGTAAATGTAATATAAATAAAACATTAAAAGGATATCATAATTTCGACGCTCTCGCCACTATACTGTCTGGTTTAGCGGGAGCATTTCTGCCTGCCAATCCAGAAGTGCGTGGATCGAAATCACGTACTTATTGAAATGTTTTGTTCCATATTTTTATGCATTTACATATTGTATGCGTTATTTTTACAATTTCAATGCTTTTTTTTTTCCTGAAGTAAACCGTCAAATCCTTACAACAAAAATAGGTCACAAGAATTCCAATTCGGATAATTTAGAAAAAACTCAAAAACAGAAAAGAATTGTGTCAATTTACTTTGTTTTTTTTTTTACTTTGTAAATTTGTTAGTTTTACCTGAAGTGCATGTTTAAAAAAGAAATAAATTATCATTTATAATTTAAATTCCCTCATAAAAAAACGCCCTCTAGCGGTTGTTTTATTGGTAACCAAACTGTTTACTGTTTTACATTTTTAACCCCCAAACAATGAGACGGGTGTTATAAGTTTAGGGTGTGTATCACTGTGTGAGTGAGTGTGTGTGTGTGTGTGTGTGTGTGTGTGTGTGTGTATGTATGTGTGTGTGTTTGTGTTGGTGTGTGTGTCTTATTGTGGCATCCTCATAAAAAAGCTACCAAATGAATGGACCGATTTTTTTATTTGAAAGCTAATGTGATCGAGATGGTTCTTAGCTTAGCTATATGGGGTGGGGGGGCGAGAAAAGAGGGTGAGAATCGTAGCGTCCAAACGAATGGTCCAATTTAGCTGCGAGTTTTTTATATCTGAAAGCTGAGGTAAACGAGATGGTTCTTAGCTATAATGGGAGGGAGGAGGGGGGGATGGGGATGGGTATAGGATCGTTCCAACAAATGGACCGATTTTGATGCGTTTTTTTATGTTTGAAACTGATGTGATCGAGATGGTTCTTAACTATATGGGGTGGGGGGTGGGCGAGAAAAGGGGGGAGTTTCGAGAAACAGGGGATGAGAATCGTACCTTTCAAACGAATCGACCAATTTAGCTGCGATTTTTTATGTTTCAAAGCTGAGGTAAACAAGATTTGTCTTAGCTATAATAAGGGGGGAAGGGGGGGGGGAATATGGTGAAGATCATAGCTCCCAAATGAATGGACCAAATTTGATGCAGTTTTTTATGTTTTAAAAAGGATGTGATCGAGATGGTTCATCATGTTCCTTTGCTATATGGGAGGGGGGGGGGGGGAGGAGTTGAAAAAAAAAAAAAAGGGGGGGGGTGAGAATCGTATCTTTCAAACGAATGGACCAATTTAACTGCGGGTTTTTATGTTTCAATGCTGAGGTAAACAAGATGGTACTTAGCTATAATGGGGCTTTCTGCTCGCTACGCTTCACTCTCGCCTTCGTCTTCTAACCTATCACGACCATGTCGGATCGCCACTGAAGGTTGTTAACATCTATGTTGATACTTTTGGTACCGGAATAATTCATAGGATCATTATATCCCAGAAAACTACCACGCGAGCAACGCCGCGGGCACAGCTATAGGCAATAATGACGTAAAAGTCTGTACAAAGAAGATAATTTTAAAAAATTGGTCTGAGCTACTGAACAAGAATAAAACATTTTTAAGATTCGTGTCTGTCTGTTTGTTTGTCTGTATGTTTGTTCGCGCATCACGTAAAAACTATTAGACCGATTGCGATGCAGTTTTCAGTGTTGGATAGCTTAGACCTTAAGACCTGGGGTACTTGGTATCGTAATCTAATGATTAGATGCCGAGCAATCGATAAAAAACTTTTAAACGGCTGAAGGAATTTTGATCAAATGTTTATTGTAGGTCTTGGAAAAGCACATAGAGTACTTTTAACCTAGAGAAATGACCACGCGAGCGAAGCCGCGGGCACAGCTAGTACTATAATAAAACTGTAACTGGGCTAAATCTGTACAATAAATATTTTTTGAAAATTTTGATTGAGATAAACTTCAAAATCGATATGGAGTGCAAAAAGGTTATTTTTTTATTTTTTGTCCGTCTGTCTGTCTGTCTGTCTCTTTGAACACGCATCACGCTGAAACTACCAGACTGATTTTGATGCAACTTGGCAGAATCATAGCTGATGTAATGGATTAACATTTAGGATACTTTTTATCCCGGAAAAATTAACGGTTCCCGCAGGATAGGGATAGAAAGTTATTTAAAATAACACGTATCAAGCTAAAACTACTGGACGGATTTTGATGTAACTTGTGCCCAGTTACAGTTTATATAATGTGTTAAAATGTTGAATACTTTTTATCCCGAAAAAAGGTTCCTGCAGCCTATGGGTCCAAAGTTGTGTTAAATTTAAAGTGATCATACATCCGTTTACGACTGGACTGGTACCGAATTTCGTCATTCTGCTACGAGGCTCACTGGCCCAGTTGGACAGATGCATGGGTGCGTAATCCAGACGTACGTGGATCGAAATCACGCGCTGCATAAATGTTTTGCTCCCTTATGAAAAGAGTTTTACTTTATTTATGCGTTATTTTTTACGTTTTCCTTGATATCTATCTATACTATAATAAAACTGCAACTGGGCTAAATCTGTACATTAAATATTTTATGAAAATTTTAATTGAGATGAACTTCAAAATCAATTGTTTCTTCCATTGAGATATTATAATGTACTACCTACGTACTTACATAATTATATAGTTATATCGGAGGTTTCTTTATAATGTCTTACTGGCAAAATGGTTAGTTGTCGGTATTGAAATGTGTACATACAGAGGTAGGTACATGTATTGCTCTTCACAGAGAAAGTATAGAAAACTTTTATTTTTTTCAAATCAATCCTCATATCGTGTTGAAAAAGCTCAAAAAGTAGGTAGGTAGGGTAGGTAATTATTAAGAGCCAGTTAAAGTGCCAGTAAGTACGTCGTTCTGTGAAACATCATAAAAAATAATTTGTACCAAGAACACAATGTTTCGTTGCATTAAAATTTGTTCGTATGGACCTCATAATAATGACCGACCCTTGAATCCCTTGATGCCCCATCCAATTTACCTCACCACCTTAATTACTTTCTAATCTGTGCCACCTTACCTTCGGAGATAATTTTCTCTACTCAATAACAAGACGTTCATGATAACAAGTTACTCCATTTAAACTAGATGGCGTTGTCTACCCTTAAAACACGCAAGCGGTTTGTTACGAAGTGGTTTGAACGTTGAATGAACTCGAACAACACGTTTTCTTCTTTTTTTTACAGCAGGTGGCGTGGAATTGGCGTGAGTGGTCATACAGAATCCAGGCCCTGCTCTTAAGCCCTTGCGACTGATTTAAAAACTGGGGTACTTGGTATCTTAGGCCTTGCACGCACTGCCTTGCAGTGGAACGCGGTGCGTTTATTCTAGCGTTTATTTCATATATTATTATATGCGTTCATTTCATTGCAATACGTGCACTTCTATGAAGTGTCATAGAAGTGCAAGTGTATATATATTATACGCATATTCTGTGAAGTACGGAGTGCCGTACTTCACAGAATATGCGTTATAAAAAGGCAAGGCAGTGCCTTATTCCGATGATTAGATGCCGAGTAATCGATAAAAAACTATTTGACGGCTGAACGAATTTTGAAGAAATGTAGTATAATATTGTACTTTGTAGGTTTGGTCCTGGTCCTCCTGGTCCTCTGGACCAAACCTACAACTGGTCTGGTGGTGGTTTCGCTTTTGGTCCTGGAATAAAACGTGTGGGCTACTTTTAAATGAAATGACCACGCGGGCAAAGCCGCGGGCACAGCTAGTTCAAAATATTTGTGTACTTAATATGCTTGGTGCATAGACCAAAGATTTTGTTTACGCTTACTAACGTTCCTCTACGACATACATAGACAAATAATCATAAGCAGAAATCCACCAAGTAGGTCCTTTATTAGTGCGTAGCGTAGGTATATCCTCCCTGAGACCAAAATCTTAATTTTTAAAAATGACTCTTGCTTTTATTTTTATTCTTGAAACTACAGCGAGCTAACGCACTAAAAGACCTAGGTACTAACACGAATGATTTGTCTAATCGTACTTCATAGAAGGCTCATTGGAATAAATTAACTTAGCTATTCATTTTCAAACACAGCAAAAAAAAAATGCGGAGTAAGCGTGGAGGAAGGTACTTTTTCATTTTTCATGTAGAGCTTTAATGAACTCAGATCAGTGGACTAAGGCTTATGGGCGTACAAAGGGAAATATTTATTTTACCGAAGTGCGGTTAACTGTACTACCTACCGCATGAAAGTTTAACGATGGTCCAATCAACAGGGCAATCCCAACTGTACTACGGGCAAGAAGCGAAAAATTATATGCGTTTATGCGATGTCTTACAAATATTTTAAATATACAATAAAATAGATAATGACTCTACCAGTAGTATTGATAGTGCATAAAATCCCTAAGTGGACTTAGGGACATCTTCAGCCTTATTATGGTTGATGGTTTAACGTAGGTTTTTGAGTTGGACCCAGGTTTACACCCAAATCAAGAAGAAATGGTATTAGCGTTAGAGGTTTATATAAGTTTTCTATGGTAACATCTTTAAATCTACCAATGGCTTAGTTTATGGTTGGTTTATTTTGACGTTGCAATTTGTTTGAGGTTAAGATTGTTTGATAGAAGTATTTTGCTGCAATTTAAACTGGCTTGAATTGAAAATATATAGGTGATGTTAAATAATATCACACAGAGGCATCACGGCGCAAGCGTTGCCGCCCGTGTAACAATAAAATACATAGGTACATCGCATTTGAGGATCTCTACACGGAAAATCGTTTCACAAACCCTCAAGAACTATTGTGCCTCTGATAAAAGACGATCTACTGGAACAAACAACTTCTTTCGATCTAAAGAGGAACAACGACTTCACCACAAATCCTGGTTGCACATAACATAGGCAATTGAGCTCGTCAAGAAGTAGGTAAGTTTTCATTATGTTAAATTATCCTGAGTGGATTTATAGCTGTTTATTTAGCTATAGAGGTTTAGTGTTATTTGTTTTGAATGAGTTTCCCAAGATAACTAGATAGATTACCTAATACAGAGATAGATATTCATTAATCAAGAAAAAATAACCAAAATAAAATTGTTCTTGTACCTAATCCATTTTTAGATGATATCTGCAATGACCACAACCCACTGACATGTATTTTACTGTGTACTAGTATAATACATGTTAGTGCTAAAACCTCAGGCATTTTTTATTAAATCATTGTGTCCGGTTTACTAACATTATGCTTTTTTATCTTTCAGGCTGTTCTGTTTGATGTTTGATGCTGGAGCTTTCAACGGTGTGGTGTAGGTACTGTTGGGTAACAGCAGGTATCCCTGCACCCATTAAGTATTAGTTTACACCTATCCTCAACCTGCAAACTCCACAAGAGGAGTGATAGAATTCTGCACACATTTTCACCCGGAATACCATAGAGAGATGTTTCTTGGGAGTGTAGAAACAGTAAAAAACTATAGTTGTACCTAGTGATAATACTAAGTACATGATATTGCCATCAACATGAAAGAAACATTCAACTAGAGCAGCGGCTCTAATAAACTTTTTTGGTGACGGAATCCTTTTAGAATATTGAATATTTGACGGAACCCTAAAATAATCAAAAACTGGTTTTATGTGTATTAATTGATAATTATATTACTTAAACTTAGCATTTGCATCTAATGGGAGGCTGTTTTTTTATTTTTTCAAACTTTTTTGGACGATTTTATTTTACTCTGTATCCATAAAGTACCCCTTTATTATTTAAATTTTTCATTGTGACCAGTATTTTCGAGGTGCTTTGCGGAGCCCTAGGGCTTCGCAGAGCATACTTGTGGCTGAACTAGAGTATTGTACTGATCCAGCCCCCCGATTCACAACCCTTTGATAACTCGGTTGTCAATCGATATGGTATTATTTATTGTGTGGATTCGGTTTAAAATTGTTCAATTCAATACATTTTTCATTCACAATATCGAATCGAATCGATTCGGTTTGCTATCCAAAGGTTCTAAATAGGAGGGCAGAAGAGAGGTGTAGGTACTATCATACACCCAAAACTGTTTGAGGAAATTTCAGAAGGAGACCGTTCGTAGAAAATATTTTTTAAATTATATAACCAGTTTGCCTGTACTGTTTGATTTAGCCAACAACTTCTAAGCGAACAAAAGTAATTCACAACATTATAATGATACTTTAAGGTGTTTCTTGAAACTAAATTAAAACTAAATTTATTTTCATGTTTATTAATTACTAGCTGCACCCCGCGGTTTTGCCCTTGTGGACAATGATGATGATAATGAAAAGTATTCTGTATTGATGACTTATTGACCTATCTATATACCAAATTTAATTAAAATATATTCAGCCGTTTCATATATGTTGTCCTTGGATAATCCATACTAATATTATATAACCGAAAGTAACTCATTGTCATTTTGTGACCTTTTCACAACTAAATAGTTTAACTCATTTATTATATAGATAGTTTCGGCTTTTTCCAGTAGTAATTGTAGTAGTATACCAGTAGTATAAATAAGACTAGTGGTAATTTTCTTCCCAATAGTCTTACTGGTAAGACAACTTGGAATTTATGTAGACTTATGGTAAGACCATTGAAAACGCGACTTACCCTTGGTACTACCTTTGGTCCTACTGGTAGTACCACGGCTTTTTTTTTGCCATATTTTCTTCCAAATACTGCCTGTTCTTCTGAAAAGGCATAAGCCATATTTGTTTCTATTATGGCATAGCTTACGGTAAGGCCAACTAGGTACGAAATCCAATGGGTAAAGACTACAAGGGAAAGAAATTCTCTGAACAATATAGAAGTTTACAAAAAAAACAGACACCTGCTTGCAATTTTTTTTACAAAAATTTTTAAACTAATTTTTAACTATAATCTACTTGAAACCCACTAGATTC
Source organism: Alsophila aescularia (assembly GCA_946251855.1). NCBI lineage: Eukaryota > Metazoa > Arthropoda > Insecta > Lepidoptera > Geometridae > Alsophila > Alsophila aescularia. Next base: position 55,976,739 of record OX276373.1, read on the forward strand.
TAGATATATTATTATCTAGTGAGTTCCAAGAGTACGTAACTGATTGCATATTATGAAGTCGCGTAAGTACATTTTCTTCGAATTACTTGTTTAGGAGTTGATTACTGCAGTATAGTTTTTTTTTTAAATAACTTGCGCTTGCGTCGCCCCAGTGGAAACGGATTACTGAGTAGATATGAAAATTCGTCATATAGGTAAGGTATCATATTTTTTATATTTTAGGATGGTATGAAACATATTCCTAGGGGTCTTACCAGTAAGTCTAGGAAGAAAATTCTGAATAATCTTACTAGTAAAACTATTGGGAGGAAACTCCCAATAGGTAGTCTTACTAGTAAGACCACTGGGAACGGAAGGATAGTTTTAACCCTATGGAAGGACGCGCAGACAAAGTCACTGACAAAAGCTTGTAGCCAATAATGCCAATATAAACAATTTAGGATATAAGGTATTCAGTCATATTACTTACTCAGGCTTTAATAATAAAATATTTGATTTTATGTATTACTAGCTATTGCTCGCCATTTTGCCTGCGCTGACTACAGTTTACGGTAAAAAGTATCCCTTGCCATGTCCTTCCTCAGTCTCCATACCAAATTTCATCAAGATGAGACGTTTAGTCGTGAAAAATAAAACAGAGTCAAGTATGGATTAGAACCTTTCAAACTGAAAAGCTCCTGCGGGGCAATTACGTATCTTTTTGCAATCAGCCTACTAGGACTAGGTTAGGTTAGGTACTAGGTTCGTGGGTACAGTACATTAGCGATCCGTTCCGTTATACTTACTTTTTTTTTGTACTAATGAGTAGATTGGAACGTTTTGAATGAACAGTTTTGTTTAATGAATGAAGGTTACATCTTACCTGTGGTTGGTCTGGAGTATGCTTGGGATCGTCTCGGGACCATCCAATCTTTCTGTAGTCCCGCGACCATAATACCACCTTTTACAAGTCTGGTCTAAACCTGGTCTAAACTAAAACTTTCCTTAGTCCCGAACTTCGTGAACCTAGGTTTAAACCTTCAACCGTAATAAGGCTGCTTGAATTTGGCCATTCTTGTACTTCTAGTGAAAACGAAAAAAATGCTACAAATGACAAATTATTCTTTTAACGATATTTCTTTTAAAATTATAACCAGTGGCCCAGTCTGAAACTCCGTTCGTATGCACGCTACCAATCATTGGTTGTCCGTCGTTGTATTCAATACCCGCCTTTAGCCAGTGCTCCTCATTCACATAAAGCATGAGACCAGCTTGATCGTACAGCTCGCTGAAATTAGCCTCGATACATGTCTGAAACAAGCACAAATAAAATTTATATATATATATATATATATATACATATATAACCCCATTATAGCTAAGAAGTATCTCGATCACATCAGCTTTCAAACATATAAAATCGCACCAAAATCGGTCCATTCGTTTGGGAGCTACCATCCCGAACCCCTCCCCCAATTATAGCTAAAAAGCATCTCGATCATATCAGCTTTCAAACAGAAAAAACGCATCAAAATCGGTCTATTCGTTTGGAAGCTACGATGCCACAGCGAAAGAAACACGGATGCATACACATCCCAAACTAATAACACTTTTCTAGTTAGGGATTTAAAAATGAGGGTAGGTAGCTCGGTGTCGATATCCGTTTCCGGAATAGTGCAAAAAGCTGTTAGAAGTAAAAAAATCGGAATGATAATGCGGAATGTGGCGGGTACCATGTGCACATATCAAGGAGCGTAGGGGAGAGGGAGGCACATTAGACCACTTTTTTACAAAAATCCGTTTGTATCAAAAATATATGGATTTATATTGATTTATTTTGTATTCACTGCTTCACAGTAGTTTTGTATTTAGGATACGGTCAATATTTCTTGTTTAAAATGTAAACATATTTAAGCAGCAGGCATTTTTTTGAAACTCAAATTTTGTTCAAATCTACCCCGATGCGGGGTAGAATTGAACTAGCCTGGGGCAGATTTGAAAAACTACGATAAAACGTGAAATACGTGAGAAATTTATAAAAGAAATAAATCTGAGAAAGTGGTTTTATACGATATTAACATAATATATTAATTTCACTGTGCTAGGTTTAGTGAAACTAATAAATTAGCAAAATAAGCAAAAAGACTTTGGGGCAGTTTAGAACACTCAATTATAAATGAAGAAAATATTTATTCAGAAACACTAAATCTACATCTAATTTCAGTCTTTGAAACTAACATATAATCCTAGGTATGAAAATTAAATCTTTAAAGAATATAACGTGTGGAACAAATATGTAAATCAAGAAGAAACAACTACAAAATATTTAGTCAGAAACACTAAATCTAAATCAATTTCAGTCTTTGAAACTATAATATAAAAATAATGCTATTAAAAATAATGTTATTAATATTTTCCTAGGTATGAAAATTAAATCTGTAAAGAATATAGCGTAGATAGCAAACATATTAATCTAGAAGACTCACCTAGAAAATATTTATTCAGATACTCTTAATCCAATTTCAGTCTTTGTAACTTACATATAATCCTAGATATGAAAATTAAATCTTTAAAAAAATAATACCATAACAAAAATATAAATCTACAAGACTCAATAAAGTGAAAACAGCAGTATTCCTAATTCAACATACCTACAAACAATAAAAACAAATCACAAAAAAGTTTTGAAAGAAACCGAACAAAAATGAATTTTTAAAGGAATGAAATACAAAAGAGATTATTAAAAGATTAGATATGAATTAAGAAAGGAAGTACCTACAATGCTAAATCAATCCAAAAATGAAATAATAAGACAAAATTTTGAAAAATTAACCTAATTTGTATTTTGTGAAATCGAAGCTAAATTTTATCAAAGAGGCTGTACGTGTTGTACCAGCAGCAGGACGAGGAGCTGGTAGTTTGACCAGTACATCTGTGATGGCTACTGGCCATGTGTCTTCTACTTCAGGAAAGAAAAATTTTAAACCAGCTTTTTTCTTCATAAAAGAGACCGAAAGCATAGTGGCATCTTTGGCTATAATTAGTCCCACAAAATGGGAGTAGCAATTCTTTTTGACAGACTGACACTGCACTTATACGTAATCACCCTCTTTTAAACCAGAAATAGTCAGAGGTGGAGAAGAACCAGTGTCGCAACTTTCGTCAACGTCAAAATCTAATTGGTCATCACTAGCATCCATGTCAGAATCATCGTGCACTGATATGTTTTCATCCACTTCTGACTCTGTGCTTGACTCCACTCTTTTCTTTCTAATGTTGTTGCTCGTTTTGTTAGTTTTTGTACCCGTATCTCCTTTGTAGTTTATGGTTTTGGTTTTGTTTTGCTTTGTTGTAGTCCCACCTCTTTTATTTAAAGGAATAACAAATTTTTTATTTATTTTCTTCTGCCTTTCTAGGTAAGCAGCCTCAATCTCATTCTTTTCAGGCATTTCAGTTAATATTCGGGATTTACCTTTTTTTCTACCCTTAATATCTTTCCGAGGTACAGCTTTTGGTAAAGGTAAAACAGCTTCAGGTGATAATATTTCATTACCTGTAGCATAGGTATGATCGTGTTCGTTTATTGGTTGTTCAATACTGTCTAGTGTGGGATCAGGTTGCGGAATGTTTATTTCTGATTGTGTAGTCGTTGGTTGATGATGGGCTTCAATATCTTCACAATCAGTTGCATTGCTGTCGTTACTTGCTCTATATTGGCTATTGGACAAAGATGGTACATTATGAGATTGCTTTTCAAGACATGGTTGTTCAACCGCCTCGATAGCATCAGGATTGGCAGTATCATTTGTGACACTGTTATGGTTTTCACTGACTTGGTAAGAAGGCACGTCCGGAAGGATATTTGAATGTGACTCATTTTCCATTTCACGATTGGTTACTTCAGAACACTCAAAGTCATCGTCAGTGAACTTGTTTCTAGAAAATGGGTAAATTCCTGGTGCCGAAAATCCTGCCGTGATATTATTGATGGTATGTGTGGCATTGTACGCAGGAGTGACAATGCCTGCTAAATCATGAATTGTGATTGTCTTTCCTGGGTGCATAACCAACCAATCGTTTTGGGAAACGGCAAGCTTTGATTTGAATGGGCTATTAACTGCGACATCTAAGGGTTGCAACTTATGTGTGCAGTGAGGCGGAAAAGTTACAAGTACAATACCGTTTTCTCTGCTGTAGTTTATTGCATCTAATGTGCAACGACTTTCGTGATTATCAAGAACTATAAGAATTTTGTCTTCTATGGAGCATCTCGTGTATTTTTGTATGTGTTGTAAAACTTTAAGGAATAAAGGGCCAGTCATCCAGCCACTCGTTGGAGAATTCACTAAACCCAAGCTTCCTTCGGGCCCTCCAGCTAACATCCGGTCATGGAATCTAGCTCTCGGAAAAACAAATACAGGCGGAATAGTGCTTCCCAGAGCATTCACTATAGCGCACATAGTAATTAACTGCCCTCTTTCTGCAGAAACAGCTTGTCCAACTTGCTTCTGACCGGCCTTTGCAATTACATTTGGTGCTTGCACTACAGTGTTAATATTTGTCTCATCCAAGTTAAGAATTCGGTCTGGAGTGAACCGACCTTTCTGTAATGCTCTTTCATAGTTGTCAAAAAACATCCCAACATTGTGCCGATTGAAACTGGTCGATCGAGAAAGGCTGGTGTTCTCAGGCTTTCTCAAGGACAAAGCCGGATGTCTTTTCATGTAACCTTTCATCCATTCGACACCAGCTGCTTTGTTCAAGTTCCACTTTTCTGGACAACGGTTGAGTGCTGTTGCATATTCATATGCTAGTTTCTTTGTTTGTTCGTAAGTAAGGCCATAATTCATTTTTGACCTCTTGAGAAGATATTTTTCTAACATTGTTTCCTCATTGTTGTCAAAGACTTGGTTTACAGTATATTTGCTAGAATAGTTCTCAGTTTTCGGTATTTTATTATGTTTATATTTTTGTACTCTATAAAATAAAGTATTATGTTTTAAATTGTAAAATTTAGCAGCTGTTCTTAACTTGACCCTATCATTAACAACTGCCAAAACGGCCGCTTTTGCGTCGTCCTCATTGACTTCCTCTTCACGTTTTCTTTTGTAATTTCGTACCATTTTCAGTCTGTAAAAATATATAGGTATGAATGATGTAAGTATTATTTGTTGAATTTACAGAAACCGTAATTACTCCTAAATTAAAAAGTAAGTTCAATCACGTTATGCAAAAAGAAAACACATTTTAATACCAATATTACATAAGTAAACATGACATATAAGAATCTGATAAAATTTTAAGTTATTTGTTAAAAAGAATAATAAAATAAGAATTGTTTTTATCCTTAGATAAGATTTATTCAATAAAACATGCAATGCTAAGTAGGGGCACCTACTGTTCAAAGGTACCCCAGGTGAATTTTTCAAAACTGCCCCAGAGGTATTTTACGGATAAATAAAAAATAAAAAAAGAACTGAATAAGATAGTAATAATTACTCCAGGCGTTTATAACGACAAAATACATGGAAACAATATAAAACGATGACCAACAAACGTTTAACACTTACCTGGCTACAAAATCCTTACGATAAATTTCTCAATAGTACACAGAGCACTGCCGAAACTCTGATGACCGTTTATTTTCCGAATGACATTACTTCAACCTTCAAATGAAATGTCCGCTGTCAGCTTTAGTGTTGCCATCTATTAAAAATGCCATAGAGTTTCTATTCGGCTAAGAATGCGTTCAAAAATGCATAAGTTCAAATCTGCCTCTGGTCTAAGTCTGGTCCTCCCTCTCCCCTACTGTAAGGTGTGTTGTGTTTGTGTAACCCAAAGACAAAAATTATTGATGTAACCCTTCGAGAAAACAACCAACTCCGTTTGAACGAGTTGGGTGTTTTCTTGAAGGTGTAACAGTGTAACCACATGCGGCAGCACGATGAAAACTATAAAATAGTTTAAAAATAACTGAGTGTGTAATATGTTCAGAACTTACTGTTATGGCAAAATTGTCTTTGATATGAACTCCGTACAGATGTCCTGTATTAAAATGAAAATTATACCAAGTGCCTTGCCAAAAATCTCCACCTTCGTCCGTGGTTACTTCTAATGTATCATTTGATAATTTCCATTTTCGTGGTTCATTTAACCATTTAAAATCCACGAGGGATAATTTGTTGAAGTCTCTAGTTTCCATTTTCAGGACGATACTATCTAGAAACACGTTAGGCTTAGACACTATAATTAATGATAAAGCAGTGACTTATATCCTGTTAGTACATGTACATATATGTCCATGATGTTAAGGGACTACTTTTATTTTTATTATAACATGGATAGGTACGCTGTAGATAAAGACAAGCTATTGCAGTCCAAAGAGTATATAAATACTGGTGCAGTCAGTGTGGTGGATAAATAAATCCAAAGCAAACTCCGAAACAACTGAAATTGCGTAACTTCCTGGGGCCCGACCACATAACTTAGCTTCAATCGGATTGTCAGTATCGATATCACTAATGCCTTGGGATAGAGTCTAAATTGCTATAAAAAAACTGATAATCCGATTGTAACCAAGTCCTGTAATCGGGCTGCTGATAGGTTTATCAAAATAGGGCAAAATGGTAGAAATTGAATTTACATATTAGCAATATCTGGTTATGTTTGGCAGTTGTCTATGGCTTATTTCAGTGGCATGGCAACATTGGCATAAGCGATTATTTTATTCCAAATGGCGTTATTTCCGGCGATAGCTGCGCTGCGTGGTGGCTCCGCACGGCCTATGAAGAAATTAAACTTTATTTTTATATTTAGATAGTGGAAATAGTTTGTTACACTTGATTGTTATTGTTAAAATCGTCAGTGCGTCTATAATGGGAAAGCCTGGTAAGTTGTTTTTCTAATATCTTGAAGTCTTATTCTACCGCATGATATATACCGCGTGGTAAATTCATATTTTCATTATATCTTATTGTTAGATATACAATTGAATATTATTGTTATACGCCGTAATGGTTAAATTATAATAAAATTACAGCAAATCCATGCCTGATTATCTCAAAAGAAGATTTTAGAGGTTAGGTAGGTTCTCAGATGAAACAAGATCGAGTTTTTTTTTTGCTTGAATTCATCACGCAAGTTGGTAAAACGGTGTATGCTCTAGTTTCCTTCGTTTACGAAATGAGAATCGCTGATATGTTGACCTGTTTTTGTATAACGTGGTTTTGAGGTTATGTTTAGACCCCACGCCACGCTTATCTCCACAGTTTTATTTTGTGCGCATGATAATCTTAGTTAAGCTTTATGATTATCTAGACATGAAAATGAAATTCGATCAGTTTCATAACTTGTTCATTTTTGAATATCCCAAGTAAGATCTCAAGGTCGAAACACGTGGGATGAAAAAACACTACTGCCCCCTCGTTGCGTGACTTCAAGTTTCTAGGCTGTCGCTTGAGGGTGTTCTTCATCTCAAATAAATATCATTGTGTTAATAATACAAGCGGATCCCACTTGCATAATAGTCAATAAGGTCAATCTTAGAATTCAAAACAAAGAACACATGTATTCAACAGCCTCGCTTTTTAGTTAGATTTAGGTTCATTACGAAATATGTAGTGTTGATCATTATAAATAAATAAACTAATATTTTCCGTACAATTCAATCTAGCCCCAAAGAAGGATACCCTTTGCATATTTTTTGGCCCGGTGTGCTACTATGCCCAATGTCAATGCCACAAGTCTTCCACTCTATCCACGCAACATAGGCAAAATTGTGGCAATCCCACACAAGCTATTACAAAAAATTTAGTTGGATCTTTGGCATGCCAGGTCAGTATTTTCTGTTAGCACATGGCCTAGCATGTTGGATTATGGCCCACACCCACCTCTGAGAGAAGGCCGGTGTCCCAGCACAGTGGGAAAACAGATGTTTACAGGGTATTTTGATTCTTCAGTTATTTGATAATTTCTTTGTGCTCGCTCGACAGGTCCAGTATGAGTCAATCTAAATACTTATCCCTGAAATTTTTCATTTTCCCGGGGAACAGTGGCCTATGGCCATCAGAGCCCTGTTCTGTTAGCTATTGAACTGCGATAATGCAAGTCGATCACTTGTTTCTTTTTGTGAAATTTTCTCATTTACATCCAGGGTTCGCCAATATATATATCAATTGATTTTTATCTTGATATATATTAATTGTTTTTTTCCCGTCTTCTGAACTAAAAATTTTGGAGATTAATGTTCACCCAGGCAACACATAGCGAAAAACTACAATTCAGAATAATTTAGATTGTTTCCCAAAATGGCAACCTCATTTAAAGTTGGGGAAATCCCCTTTAACTTACCAGTACGGCTAGCTTTTTATTGAAATTCAAACCTTAACTTCATAAAAAATGTGGTATATCCCCCTACAGAATGAAATTCGCTTCTTTTTCTTAGCCTGGATATATATCCGAATTTATATCGGATGTAGGTATATAAAAATCGGATTTTTTCGAACCCTGTTTACAGCTTTAAAGTAGTGATGCAACGAATAGTACTTTTACGAATACGAATACGGATATCAAACCTACTATTCGGCGAATACGAATATCTCGCCATGGTAATAAAAGACTAATTTATTTGATAAATTTCTATTCTTCTAATAATTAAAATTTACAACAGGCAAATTTTTATTTAAAAAACATAAAATTTGTAGATTTTCTGGTTTAAGGCGATTTCTTATTTCAGTCTGAATGTTCCCAGCCGTTGAAAAAAGTCTTTCTGAGGCGACTGTACATGGCTTCAGTGAAAAATATTTTGGGGCAAGTTTTTTCAGACTTGGAAAATGGATCTTCTCGCCAAAAGGCCAGTGGATCAGCAGTCGGCGATAAATTTGGGAGCTTTAGATAAGCATCTATTTCGTTTTTAGTTTGCGAATCCCCTGTAAAAAGACATTTTGAAATTAAATTTAACTTTTAGTATACTATGTAGATGACAAAGAGTACCTATTACCTATTAATAACTTTTCTAACTTTTTTCATACTCACCAGAAAATATTGAAATTGGCTCTTCCATTTCAGCCTATTTTTACACGCGCGTTTTTCAAGTCTGCCAGTAATTAGAGTTGCGTTTGTACGTAAAATATTAGTTTTTAAATATTCGTATTAGTATTCGCCGAATACGAATATTCGGTAAATGTCTACTATTCGGCGAATACGAATATTCGTATTCGTTGCATCACTACTTTAAAGGTATTGGAAGCAAAATTGTGTGCTTTTTGTTTATTTTTATTATTTGAATATTTTCCTCAATTTTCGCTTCTAGCACATATAAGTTGTAAATGAGAAACAATCAATCAAATAGCAATCGTCTTGCATTATCGCGGCTCAATAGTTAACAGAATTGGGGCCCTGGAGTCATGTAGCAAAAAGTTTCCACAATTGCATCAGTAGTTACAGAGATTAACTAATAAACTTTACCTCGTAAGAGTAGGTGCCCTAGCAGTTCACTTGTGACATCCAAGGATACCAGGTTCGGTCCTAGGCTTTGCACCAAAAGTTATGTGTGATTTTCCATCTCTCTATGCTTTGGAGAGCATGATAAGCTGTCAGTCCCGGTTGTTACTGATTAATAGCAGTTGGTTTTTAAGCCATGTCAGAGGCCCTTGGCGGCCTGACAAAACTGACACCAGAGGCCAGCATAGTGCTGGAATACATCATCATTGCATGTTCTGTGATTGATTTGTTAGGGTAAAGTACATTCTCAATATATATGTCCATATGTACACGCTCCTAAGAGTGACCAATTGACACTACAAAACTAATCTTTTTATGGTATGGAACACTTACAAGCAAACCATTCACCATGAGGTTATTATGGAATGTGCCTATACTTAGTTGCATACATCGGAGCAGTAAGTTTCGACTAACAGTTAACCATTATTCTAGAGTTCAACGGTGGCCGTGGCGGCGGCGGAGGCCGGGGCGGTTTCCGCGGCGGGCGCGGTGGTGACCGTGGAGGCCGAGGCGGCTTCGGTGGAAGGGGTGGTGGATTCGGAGGTGGTTCGTTTGAGAAGCGTGGGGGCGGAGGCCGAGGCTTCGGTGGACGTGGAGGCGGAGGTATGTTTATATGTTATTTTTTACAAGCAATGATGGTTAACAAATTTTAATAATACATTGAGTATAAATTCTTCAAAGAAAAATAAACTGATACCTGAAGCTTAAAATCTATATTATGTCAAGTTGAAAATGCAGTAAATAGGTAAAGAGATAATATTAGTAATAAGAAAAAGGACTCTCTTTGAGCAAAAATGTACCCGATATTAGAGTTCTATAGCAGTGTTTAAAAAAAAATACACAAATAACTTGCTCTTTTTAGTATGGTTTAGTCCTGACGTGCATACATTGACACCAAGGTCATTGTCCTTTCACCCTGAGGACATTTTCCCAAGGGTTAAATGATTACACATAGAAATAAATGTGTACTGTTCAGTAAAGCTTGTTAGTTTTTACCCAACTGGAGGGTTATGATTTTGGGCTGTATATTTAATTAAGAACTTAAGGTTTGTTTGCCTTTTCTTAGTTTCGTTTGGTGTCATTTTTTTAATAATAATTTATTTTTATTAATTCTTGTTAACCTTTCTCTATCCAATAAACAAATGATGACAACATGGTCCCTCTAATCTCGACCTATTCGTGAAGACTATGTTACCACATACCCACTACTGATGCCAATCCACTGAAGTCAAACACAGGCTCTTTTCATTTCTGTGCTAAAAATTATGAAACTTTTCAGGACGAGGAGGCGGTAGAGGTAGAGGGGGCGGTGGAAGGGGCGGCGGGGGTGGTTTCAAGGGAGGGAAGCAAGTTGTTCTTGAGCCACATAGGTTTGTATATTTATTTTTTAATCAACTTAATGCTCTTCATCAGTATATTTTTTGTTTGTATAAAGATAAACTGAATTTCTGAAATGATTTTGATGATAACTTTTTTTTGTTTCATTTAATTAATAATTATTCAATCTTGTTAATTTACAAGGCCACTTGACTTCTGTGGACTATTAGCAAGACATAAGTTCAAAACAAAATCCTGACTATGAGCCTATTATGTTCTAGCGATGAAGACTAATCAATTGATACCTCGCTTGTCAAAATCGGACCAATAGGGGCGACGAAATGGTGGATTATCCACATACATATATACATAAATGGACTGTTAAACTCGTTAACCTTCCCTTGCTTCGCCTTAGTCGGGTATTAAAGGGTTATAGTTTTAAGTGACAGCAGTGCATAGAAATGCATACTCAATGGTTGCAAATTTTAATAAACAAAGTGTAGGTTGGCCCTGTGGCTGGCCATCTGGAGTGACAACCTGTGAAAAGCGGGAGGCAGAAATTGGATGGGGAGAGCTGAAGACCAAGCTCAGTAGTGTGCGATATAAGAGGCCTACATCCAGCCGTGGACAAGTAAAGGCTCATGATGAACAAAACAAGATTACAATACAAATTGTTTTATTACTTTCAAAATAAGTAATAGTAAAATCTAGATTGAAATGATGAATAACAATAACTTTCGTTCTTCTGAATGCGAACGCTTGAAGCCAACTTTTATGTTACTGATTATATTCATTCAAATAATTCTGCTCTGAAGTCATTATGAACCTTTTTGACCTTTTCATTTAAACTTGCAGACACGCCGGAGTGTTCATCGCGAGAGGAAAGGAGGACGCCCTAGTTACGAAGAATTTGGTGCCTGGATCAGAAGTGTACGGTGAAAAGAGAATATCTGTTGAGGTTTGTATATTCTAGTATTACAAAAGAGATTTTTTTATACTCTAGTATTACAAAAGAGTTTGTATACACTAATTTTTGTTTTTTTTTTTTAAATTTAATTTAATCTAAAGGACTTTGTCGCTGAGCGACCACATCGTCCCGTTAAGTCCGCGAAAACAAAATTAACTTAACAAAATATTAATAACAACATTTCAACTTATTTGGCTAAGCCTAAATCTGTCAACTTATATAACATTTTGGCTTCATCGGATGTCGGACAAGCCAAAGTACTATTAAGAAGGCCAACATGTATAGTCTTATCCCTACCAAAACACAATAACCTAAATGTTTCGTTCCGGACACACTCCATCAAAATATGTTGTACATCTTCAATTACTCCGCATTCATTCATTAGAAATGCAAACTTGTTTGATAGAATATGTCCCGAGCGTAATCTAAGAGCAGTCTTTAAAGAATTTCTGCTTATTAAAATATTATCTATCCACGGATATTGGGGAATTTGTGGCTGGATGGTCCTATACCATACTCTAGTATTATAAAAGAGAATATATGTTGAGGTTTGTATACTCTAGCATTACAAAAGAGAATATCTGTTGAGGTTTGTATACTCTAGTATTACAAAAGAGAATATCTGTTGATGTTTGTATACTCTAGTATTACAAAAGAAACTTGCTATGTAATTAATTCACTTTTTCATGCAAATGCAGTTTTATGTGTTTATTAAAAAACTACAAGCCAGGTCAAAATCAAACTGAAGATTTATTGAGCTTTGCTAATAAACTAAATCGATGATTAAAGCTCATTTTCGTTAAACAGAGCTCATGTAAACTTTCTCTAGTATGAGCATAATTTTTTTGATAAAATCTTGTATTGTTGGCCCTACAATAAATAGGTTATATTTAATGGGTTTTTTTATTTTTATTAAAAGCTTTTTTATATTTCATATTTATTTCTGTTTCCACATGTTTAATTAGGTCTTATATATAATAAACTTAGTCTTAACCTGTCTTAAACTTCAACTTAACCTGTCTGCAATTAGTATCCCGTACGGGATATATGAGGTTATTTTAGCAAATTTTACAATAACTTAAATAAGTAAAATTATGTTTCTGTTTTCTAGTTCATTTGCCTTCCTCAAATAAATAAAGATTTTGTGTATGGCAAATCATATTTTTATTTTTTAGTCATTATTTATTTAAAAAAATAGCCCAGGAACTCCAAAAACGCACTTGTCCACAGGTTAAAACAGAATATTTGTGTATGCGGCAACCTTACTCCTTAACAGCCAAAAGTTGGCCCTTAATTTGTCAGTTATAAATGATTCATCTGATCTGTGTTTGCATCTGAACCTTTTAAACATCGGAATGGCATAGCTGCTGTCTTCAAAATTGTATTTTGATCCAGCTAGTGGTTATTGAGTTAAAACGATTCATTATAATAGCTGCTGTCTTCAAAATTGTATTTAGATCCAGCTAGTGGTTATATTGAATTAAAACGATCCATTATATATGGGGCTTCACCCTAAAGGAACTCCTTTAACATGATGATTGTGGTCCCTCTAATCTCGACCTATTCGTGAAGACTATATCCACATACCCACTTCTGATTTACGTAACATGATACAAACTATTTTAATAGCTGTTAAACATACAGTTTTCAAATTTTGTTGTTTGTTGTTGACAGAACGAAGGAGACAAGGTTGAATACAGAGTATGGAATCCATTCAGGTGAGAAAAACGTTTTTTTAGCTTCCTTTGGAAGTTCTGATTGTATACCAAGTAATAACAGCAACAGTAAAACTATTTGTAAATGGCGTTCAATCTCATGTTATCTCAGTCATACTACTATATTTGCATCTATTAAAAAAAGACAAGCGTGAGTTGAATTCGCATTGAGACGGTTCTCTCCATGTTATTTAAAACCATCGACTATCTCGCTGTCACTACTTTCCACATTTAGACGTCTGTGATGCAAAAATTCTCAATGATCTAAGTACCAAGTTGTACAAGTTTTCTAAGCAACAATATTCCACAGATCAAAATTGGCAGCGGCTATAATGGGCGGTGTGGACGCCATCCACATGCCGCCCGGCTCCAGAGTCTTGTACCTCGGGGCAGCCAGCGGTACCACCGTCAGTCACGTGTCGGACATCGTCGGACCTGTAAGTTATCAATCTATACTTAATAATAAAGCAAGTCAGTAAATTGTCCTAGTTTTTTTTTCAATGAGTACAATGAAAAAAAAACTAGGGGACCTAAAATAAGCACATTTTTATATTTGTGTAGAAACTACTGCACCAATTAAAATGTGTTTTTCACTGTTGAATAGCTTAGGAAGTATGTACTGTGTATCTCAATCTGATGAGTACAAGCCGAGACATGGATAATCGCTATTTGACGGCTGAACAAAATTTTGTAATCCTGAAATAACCTATAGGATAATTTTTCTTATAAAAATTACCACATGGGCAAAGCCGCAGGCACAGCTCGTACCATAATATAGAATAACATAAGGTAGAAATATGCTTTAACACTGAGGCAATAACTACATACTCAATATATTATTTATATTTATAAAAAAAAACTGAGGAAATGTGATCTCTAAGTACCTTGAAAAATATATGGTCTAAGTACCTTGCCCTGAACTTACGAAAGTGTTACTGATGATGACGAAGATACATGCAATGACTTAAAAAAAAGATGTGGTGTATTTGCCTGGTTATTGGTTAAATTATGTTATTAATACATTTGTTTCGATAATTCATCCTCGGCCAAGCCCGAACCTACACCTAAATGATGTAACCATGCGTCTGACCTACTCATGATGACTAAATCATCACTACCCACTATTCTGACTTAACAAACACACATATCTATTATGACACCTAAAACCATTAATAACTCGTTATTTTAATTGTTGCAGGAAGGATTAGTATATGCAGTGGAATTCTCACACAGATCGGGACGAGATTTAATTAATGTTGCTAAGAAAAGGACTAATATCATACCCATTATAGAAGACGCCCGGCATCCATTGAAATACAGGTAAGGATTCTACTATACTTAACCTTAGTTACTAGACAATGTTGTTAATCAATTGATCGCCTTAGTCGGGTAAAAATAGCCTATGACACTTGTGATGAAGACTAATAGATTGACACCTCACTAAGACTTGTCAAAATTGGACCAATAGGGGCGACGCTATGGTGGAACGTCCACATACATTACAAAGAATGTTAAACTTATTACCCTTCCCTTGCTTCGTCGTAGTCTGGTAAAAATAACCTACATTATGTTCGATACAGATTTGAGAACAAGAATATAAACAATAACGTCCGAAACTAAAAACTTTTTAAATTGAGCTTCTGTTTGTTTATGCGACACGTAAAAACTACTGGAGCGATTGCGATGAGGTTTTCACTGTTGGATAGCTTTCAAAAATATTGAGTATATAGGAACTTTTATTTTCTCTAGATTGTTTAAAAAATATAGATTCCTCACCTCAGTGAAGGATAGCATGCAAATTTCCGAGACGTAGAATTGTTTTACACAATTTTCCAACACATTTATTCCAGCATTATTTTAAATGTGATGAAATCAAATTGACTAACAGGTCTTGTTGTAATGTCTTATTGGTCTGGAGGTGGATCGGCATAACTTGGTGCAAATGCGCAGACTTGTGTATACGAGTGGACCTGAAGTGCTTCACTTTTGAATTTGGTTGGGAGAAGTACTGTAATAGCAGTTTGCACACTACTGCTTGGCTGTTTAATATTTAATAATTTGGCACAGGTTTGATACTTCTCCAGGCAGAACTCTAAAAACTTGTGACTACAAAATAATAAACTTAATTGTATTTATATGATGAACAGTTAAATTGTATTTATATGATGAACAGTTAAATTATATTTAAATTTTATTTATATGATGAACAGTTAAATTGTATCTAAATTTTTCATGTTGAAACGTGAACTCTCTCTCTGATATAACCACTGCAATACTTGCATGCATATTTTATCTGTTGAAATTACAACCTCCTATTTCTTTCAGGATGTTGGTTGGCATGGTAGACACAATATTTGCTGATGTTGCTCAACCTGATCAAGCTAGAATAGTCAGTTTGAACGCACAGCATTTCCTGAAGAATGGAGGACATTTTGTTATATCAATTAAGGTAAATTTCACTGAATATAAACTCAAATATTACTGAAAATTGTGCTTCAAAACACATTATTTAACTGTACTATACAGTACAGTACATACATACTACTGAACTGTACTTGTATATACTAGAAATATATGCTACTTAACTATCCTGTAAAATTATGCTTCTGAACTGTATGTGTAATGTATGTATTGCTAAACTATACTGTATAATTATGCTACTGAACTGCACTTTATATACTGCTAAAATCTACTGTATATTAAAAAAATAAGATGCAAGATTTAAAATATTTTTTATCATCTTCCTATGACGAAACCAAAAGGCTAAATATTTCATGTTGAAAATGAACTCTCTCACTGAGGTAACACAACTATCCCAAAAGTTTCTCTCCAAAAACAATCTCCACTAACCATAGACAATATCTTCTTACAGGCCTCGTGCATAGACTCCACAGCGCAGCCAGAAGCGGTGTTCGCAGCAGAAGTAAAAAAATTACAAGCAGACAAATTGAAGCCACAAGAACAGCTGACCTTAGAGCCTTACGAGAGGGACCACGCAGTTGTCGTGGGCATCTTTAGGGCTCCTGCTAAAAAACAATAGACAATTAGTGTTGCTAGTGCAATAAAGCAATTTTATAGTGCTGCCAGTGCAAATAAGGCATTTTTTTTATAATGTTGCTAGGGTAAATTTTATTTTTTAAGTCTGGATACTGAAAGCTGCCATGAAACTCAAGTTTAAATAGTAAAGTTAACTTTTGTTGTAATGGCAGACTATTTACCTCAACTGCAGTGATTAATTCCATTGTTATGCCTAGAAACTTTATTGAGCATCAGAATGACTGAAGAGAAATTATGAAATAGATTAAATGTGTTACCAAAAGAATACTTGCATTATCACAGTTCAATAGTTAATAGAATTGGGGCCCTGTACTGTACCTAACAATACTTTAACAGAATAATACAGAAGAAATTTAAAAGCAGTAAGATAATAAAAAAATAACACTAGGGAATTTGAGAAACAAGAATGAGACCAGCAGATAGCCTACAAAACAGGGCGACGAGATGAGCATTTTGTGGTGATCCTAGTTCTACTGAAGTGGGGAACGACACTTCATGCAGAAGATCGCGACCAAAGCCAAAGAAAGACCAGCTCTTCTCAGCCCATGGAAAGGGTTAGAAACCTAGTGTGGTATAAAAAAATGTTCCGATGCCATTTGAATGTCACCATCCTCAACGCGTACATAGTTTATAAAACGAAACACCCAACAATTTCACAACACCATCCAGTTCAGGATGACCCTCGTCAATGAAATCGCCAAGTTTTACAAACATTGACATAACGCTGCCAGCCCACTATCCAGTCGATCATCGGGTGGCGATATATCTAACATTGCGTGCATACTGCGCGTGCGCGTCGCGGCAAACAACTGGAAATGTCGCTTCGGCAACACTACCCGAGCATACCGTGAGGGGAAGTTGACAAGAACTTTGAAGTCCATCTCTAAGAACGTTTTTGTGTGGTCGGAAGACCGTTTAGGATGACCCTCGTCAATGAAATGATTGCCAAGTTTAAGATGTCTGGCTGACCAAATTTCGTTTCTCTCGATAATCTCTTTTGTTTGTCGGTTTATCTTACCGACACGTGACATTGGCTAAATTGTAGGGTGCATTCCGATTCACGATAATATCGCTGTGAGCGATCACAGTGCTAATTTGCGTTCCGATTCAGATATCGCGCTCACGGCAGTTGAGTGCTGCAGTTGATTCGGAACGCTCGTGAGCGTGATTACAAGATCACAACAACATAACCTCAAAATTTTCTCAAATTACAAAATATTACTCGTGGGCAATGTAGTCGTGTCTAAAAATTTGTCAATTGTCTGTGGTAATATTTGGAAAACTGTATGAAAATCACACAACTGAATTCAAACAACAGTTTTCTTTGTAAACAACCGTCAGTATGTCATTTTGACAGTAGCGCTCACGGTGATATCGGTTTGGGACATGGTCGGTGTAATCGCAAAATGGCGGATGTAATGACGTAATCCGTGACGTCACAAGGGATATCGTTGTTGCGCTCACGATGACTCGGTACGCGTTTTTGCGCAATAATATCGATTATATCGATATTTGCGCGTCTCCGAATGCACCCGTAGTTCCACCCACAAAGGCACGTAACATTTCAGAACACTAATTTCGCCTACAAAATTCCAACCGAACGCCAATTGTCATATTTTGTATTTTTTAATGTTATTTTCGCCATTTGCTTAAAAGCAAAGGCCCCTGTATTATTTTTGTGCAGCTTAAGTATGTACAATTTTGGTATATATTTTCCATTTCATACATTTTATTCTGCCATCTGCATGCTCACTAACTTTAATTATAAGTATTTTGATAGGTTATGTCTGACATACAATGAGTATTTTGTTGTATATGTATGTTGTTAGTGTAAGTTTAATATAAGAATGAAATATATGAGATGGTGCGATTATAAATACTTATCTTTTATTCATGTCTCCAGCCGAAAGAGGAAACTGTACACCACAGGGTAAATAATAGTACCTTACCTCCGACTAAAATATAACGAGTATTTAGTGTCTTAAGTGTTTACTGTATTGTACAAGTGCATAAAACTTCCTTTTTATTCGAGACATCCGCCCGAGCCATGGGCGAGGCTTGTACTATTATTTATTCTGTGGGCGAGGGTATATATTGAAGTCTAGGATGAAATGCCTTGTTTAATAAATGATATAATGCTTTTCACTTGATAGGGCACAGAAATCGGAATAATAATAGCAATAGAATTAGTTGGTACCACCTCAAACTAGTCGAGAACTATCTACCATCCAAAAAATAGAGAAGTATTAAAAGTTTGATATGAATAACGAAAAATCAGAGTTATAGTCTGATTTTTCTCGTTATTAATTTTTTTAGGTCATGCATTGAAGTAACTGGCGAAAATTAAATAATTATTCACTGAGTATCTAGGCTTTGTAATTATTCTTTAGAAAAAAGAATTACCCCATACTAATTTTGAGTCTCTTTAGAGTTACATACAATTATACAATAAAAATATACAACCAGACCATGTAAACTATTTATTTTTCAAATAGTAACATTTTTTTGTCATAATCATGGAAAATATTCCAATATGTATGTCTAATCTAATATTAGATTAGCGAAAGTAGCTATATCTGTCAAACTACCTGTGCCCGCGGCTTTGTCTGCGTGTTCTTTTTTCTGCGATAAAAGTATCAGGGCCAAAATTACCTCCAAATTCGTTCAAGCCGTCAAACGCATTGTTTATCGATTGCTCGACTTCTCATTGGATTAAGATGACAAGATTTATTAAGAAAATCATTGCTATCCAACAATGAAAACCGCATGTCTATCGGTCCAGTAGTTTTTAATTCGAGAACATATCAGCAGCTTATTTTTGAGCAGCATGTTCAGTAGCTTATTTTGAGTCCCCTAAATCAAATTTTGTTTTAATTATTTCTTCATTGAAAGTACGTACAGACTTTGTTACTGCGTTATTAATAGGTAGGTATAGATAGAAGAATATGAAAAGTGTACACAAAACTTTTCGCGAACGTTTTCTACAGCAGTATACCAATAGGAATTTGAGACCACGACGTTGTCGTTGACAGATTGTGAAGTTTTGGGCTGCATACAAACAAATGGCCTGCTGTAGTGACGGACACTTCACTGCGTAGTACATTGCTTTTTTAGTGCGGATTGATCCAGATATTATCAAACAACAGGCAATGTAGTTAAAAAGTAATGTAAGTTACCATAAGAAGGCGAACGGTGACCACTACTTGTGTATGGATGCTTTATATTTGAGGAGGTGAGGAACTAAACCTAACATTTCCTGTTTCGACGTGTAGTACCTCTTTTTGTTTCTTGCAGATGAGGCTAAAATACATCGTCTACTATATTTCCTGTGCAAAACGGCAAGTAAAAAACTGTTTCCTGCCAAATCTTTAACATTTCCATCGTTTTTTTATGAATTTTCTTTTTATATTATAGCCATACGTCTATTGTTTCTCGTAGGTGGGTTAAATCAGTTAGTCTTACGGTTTCAGATCTAAAATTACATACCTATTTCCCATACAAAAACGACAAGTAAAAATCACAAATTCCATACAGTTATTACTTTCACAAATTCTCTTCAGTTAGTTCTTGATTCTGAAAAGTTTTTCAAAGTGGAAATGTTAGGTTTTGTTCCTCACCTCATTCGTTAGTGTATTTTATTATAGTTTTATTATAGAACGGCAATAATAATAACCGCTACCTTGCTACGCGTGCGCACGCGCACTATGCCGTAGCTTTGGCGCCCGCGAGGATGGTAGTAAAATACCTACCGATGCAATGCGATCCGCAATTGGATATGCTGCACAGGCCATCATGTTATAACTGCACTGAGATCGAGAGCAACTGAACGACAACACGAGCACTGGTGTCGTCCGAAACACCAAGGCGGCGTGCACTACCGTTCTATTGCTATGATTATTCAGATTTCTAAGCGATACTATAATAATATCATATTTTAAATAACCAGTCACTAGTGTTTTAATACCTAGTTATGTGCCGTTTCTCACTCACACTCGTGCAATAGGAAGGTACCTATTTTTTTTTCTAGTTAGAGGTGTGAGTAGATAAATTTTGTCATTATGCCACCATTTTTTAATTCATAATCAGGATTTTACGATATGAGTGTAAGACTTGTATGCACTAGAGCATAAAATGCAGTTTTATGTCGCCTACCCACAGCTTATGAACTTTACGAGAATGAGAATCAAAAAAAAATTATACATAAGCTTATGTACTTAACACAATAAACTGTAACAAAAATATTAACAGGATCCAGAATTTAGGTCCCAGAAGTATGCGGGTATTGATTTTATTATACAAGACACTAGCGACCTGCCCCGGCTTCGCACGGGAGTAATATAGAAAAAAAAAAAAGAAGTTCTCGCACACCCGACTTTCACTCCGCTTGGGGGGGGAGGGGGTGGTGGTCAGGCGGCTCCCTCGCTACGTTAAGGCCTCGTATGCTCGTATTATATAATAATAATATCAATAAACCTTCAGTGAAAAATTATCAAACTGATGGTGAAAACCGCATCAAAATCCGTTGTCCCGTCCGGTTTAGGAGTTGGCGGTCAAAGAGACAGATAGACAGACGCGGAAAGCGAGTTTGTTTTATACTATGTATTGATTAGCAAAAATGAAATAAAACTTGATTTTCCAACTTTAGAAAATTGTGTTCAATTTTGATAAATATAATAAAAGCGATAAAACAGAAAATAAAAGAAATACATTAACTAACAAAATTTATTATCATTCTTCCTCTTCTTCATCATCATCATCGCCACTGCTGCTGCTGTTGCCGCTGTCATCCTCCTGGCCCATCTCATCATCCTCCTGGCCCATATCGTCATCCTGCTGGTCGGAATCAAACTTGTCGTCTCCCCACGACTGCTCACTCTCTGACTTGTACTTTTCTATCTTCATATCTTCTTCGTCCGATGAGGTATCATCTGGAACAAGGGAATTGTAATTAAAACTAGTTTTAACCGCGAATTCGCCTAAATGGAGGTATACGGGTCCTGGTCCAGCCTGGCTTCTAATTAGTCACTTGTATTATTATTATCAATTTGTATTGGTCATTCACATGTGTATTGTTATAATTTCTGACATTTAAAAAATATATGTAAAGAATTGTCAAAAATTTACATTCCCGAATAATTTCTCGGAGCTCTCTTCTCTAACGGGCGTATTTCCGAAGCACAGGTAGAGTCGGAAGGGTATCCTTTTCCTGTGAGAGATTTAATTTTAGAGTCGGCACATGAAGGGGATATTTCCTTTTCAAACTCAAAGCGTTTTGAGACTTGTAAAAGTGCTATTATTTTGCTATTTACAATAAATAGTGTTTTTTTTTATTAAATCAGACATTTTCAACTGGATCGATATCTTATCATAAAATAATGTTTGAAGTGTAAACATCTAATGGCGCGGTAAGGGGATAACGCCGACTCTTGGCGTGGCGATCGAGCAGCGTGGCGACGCTTAGCTCGTGGATCGACGGCTCATTCCGCCTCAGTCATATTCGATGTTGCACATCTGCCAGGCGTCCCGCGACGGCTCATTCTTTTATAGAATCGAATCGATTCGTGTCTAGTCGAGTCGATTCTATTAGATTATTTTATGTTTACACATCAGCCAGGGGTCCCGCGACGGCTCATTTTTTTGTAGAGGAAATACATATTTGGACACGAACCTGCACCACCCGTGCCGCGAAGACTAGATCTTTGCCAGTTAAGACACGGTATACTCCAGTCACATTAGGGTTTAACTTCAGCCATAAAAACTGTAACGCAATACAGCGCTGCGCGTTCTCCATTTCAAAATCGGTTAAGCGTATGAAAAAATGTTTGGTACAAAATCTGTTGCAAATTTTATGTTCTATAATTTTGTAATAAATGTCAACATCAACGGAGACATAGAAACCGAAAAAATTCCAAACAAACTATTTTTGCGACCTTCAATAAATGAAGACAGAGGCACGAGATTTTCTGCTACTTTGAGACAAGTTTTAGAATGCCGAAATTGGTGAAACGCCCGCGACCTTGGCGATGTATGGGGACAACATTTTTCCAACAGTAAAGATAAGTTTGTACGGAACCTCGTCTCGAACTTCGTTTTGCATGAGATGTATGTGTTGTGACTTACCATTATACTCCAGCAGCGCTTTCTCTTTGTCCTGCGCCTGCGCTTGCTGCTCAGACGCCGCGCGCTGCTTGACGGTCAGCTCCACGCGCCCGCGCAGGTTCATCAGCTGGCAGAGGTGGGACCGTCTGCAATGTTAAGTGAAAATTAAATAAATTAAAAAAAAAATAACATCTTAAAAAGTTATAAAAAAGGAACTGCAATAAAAATATATGTAGAAATGGTAAAATAAAGTGACGTACGTAACAAAAAAAAACCCGTCAAAGGTTTTTCTTATATACTTTTTTAAATTATACTTATTATTACTAGTTTTCTGAGGTGAGTAAAGGTCACTAACCACTAGAAAACCAAACGGTCGCTGATTCGAATCCCGCTAGGTTTGTGTGATGAGCAGTAATATTTGTTTCCGAGTCATGGATGTAGTATTGGTATGTATGTTTATCCGTTATCTAGTGCCAATAGTACACCCTGTACTATTGGCACTAGATAACGGATCTCGAATCCTTGTTTGGGGCTAGGTCATTGGTGTGAATTGACCCGAATATATTTATTTATTTATTTATATAGCACTGTAAAAGCCCGTTCATTGATAAGTTTTACAATTTACCGACTAAATCAATTTTTTTTGGGCTTTTATCATTAGTCTGGCAAATGTTGGTTTTGGTTGGGTTTTTTATAATGCGTCGTGGATACCACGGGAAAGCGGTTATGTAAAGGTTAGTATAGTCTTTTTCAACATTTACCGTGTCACTGAGGTAAATGTTAAGATTTACCAAGTGAGTATTAAGGTGAAAGCACGAAATGAGTGATGATCACAAGATTGTTCGGGCATTTACCATTAAGATATAGTCAATCTTAGGTTTTATAGGAATATCTTAAGATTTACAGTTGTTCGGGCTTTTACAATAACATTACTGTTTTTTTCCCGCGACTTCATCCGCGCGGATTTCAGTTTATCGCGATATAAAGTATCGTATGTTCATCCTCAGGGAGCGAACCTGTGCGGCGAGGACAGCAGAGCCAGCAGCAGCGCCGCGTGACGCACCGTCAGCGCATGCAGCCACGTGCACACTGATGTACGTACCTGTGTGTGAACACAGCGAGTAGCCGTGTGAGCTGGTCGGCTTGCGGCGAGGACAGCAGAGCCAGCAGAAGCGCCGCGTGACGCACCGTCAGCGCATGCAGCCACGTGCACACTGATGTACGTACCTGTGTGTGAACACAGCGAGTAGCCGTGTGAGCTGGTCGGCTTGCGGCGAGGACAGCAGAGCCAGCAGCAGCGCCGCGTGACGCACCGTCAGCGCATGCAGCCACGTGCACACTGATGTACGTACCTGTGTGTGAACACAGCGAGTAGCCGTGTGAGCTGGTCGGCTTGCGGCGAGGACAGCAGAGCCAGCAGCAGCGCCGCGTGACGCACCGTCAGCGCATGCAGCCACGTGCACACTGATGTACGTACCTGTGTGTGAACACAGCGAGTAGCCGTGTGAGCTGGTCGGCTTGCGGCGAGGACAGCAGAGCCAGCAGAAGCGCCGCGTGACGCACCGTCAGCGCATGCAGCCACGTGCACACTGATGTACGTACCTGTGTGTGAACACAGCGAGTAGCCGTGTGAGCTGGTCGGCTTGCGGCGAGGACAGCAGAGCCAGCAGCAGCGCCGCGTGACGCACCGTCAGCGCATGCAGCCACGTGCACACTGATGTACGTACCTGTGTGTGAACACAGCGAGTAGCCGTGTGAGCTGGTCGGCTTGCGGCGAGGACAGCAGAGCCAGCAGCAGCGCCGCGTGACGCACCGTCAGCGCGTGCAGCCACGTGCACACTGATGTACGTACCTGTGTGTGAACACAGCGAGTAGCCGTGTGAGCTGGTCGGCTTGCGGCGAGGACAGCAGAGCCAGCAGCAGCGCCGCGTGACGCACCGTCAGCGCGTGCAGCCACGTGCAAACTGATGCGCAACTGAAAACAGTATACACAATTTTAATAATAAGCTATTTTCTCTTATTATAAATTATCATATCGTAGTAATAGAATTTAATCGATAGATATACAAAATTATTTAAAAAAAGAGTATGAAGTATGGAAGCGGGTGATAGAACTTCACGTTTCTTTACGTTCTAAACGTAATTCTTTACATTTTTGTAACCAGTCCTTTACCTAGTACTTCCTTTTTATATAATTTTTGTGGCTCTACGGAAACAGCCAAGGCTATGCCGTTTTTTATAGTATTGGCGCCATCTTCGCGGATTCAAGCGACACGTGTGTTCCGCAGCACGTTCACTCGCACACTGAAAGGAAACGAGTCATTTTTCCAACGTCTCGTTCCTTTTTGACGTTGTTTCGTTGACGGACTGTAAGCGAAACGGTTCGTTTTCAGATATAGGGAACGGCCCTAAATTTCCCCGTCTGCACCCTAGATTGTCCCCGAGGCAGATTTGATGAAAAACCAGAGTTTGATGAAAATACTGATCTAGGCATGTCGAGTCACGCGTAAGGTAGAGATCCGTAGCCATGGTGACTGGCGAAAACTCATATTTCACCAAAAACGTCAAATCAAAAAAACAAAGTTGTATGCGATTGTGTTCCTTTTTTTATAAAATAAATAAATATATGTATGTCTACGCACAACAGTATTCTACCATGCAGTACTGATTACTAATTGACATTTGTATTTTTTTCTAAGTAAGACCTTTAGTATTTAATTGATAACAAATTATCTGTATGAATGTAACGCGAATACGTGTTAATAACGTGTTTATTATCTGGGTTTCTTTTATACCTGGCATGTGTTAGATAATTAGCAAGGCTAGCCAAGTACCTACTCTTGTTTTTTCCCCAGCTCGGTTGTCTAAACTTTTATTAAAACTTCCTATGACTTTACACAGACATGGCAAAATATATAAGGATAGATATAAGGGACTAGCTAACGCTCGCGCCAAGTATAGCACCAACGCTCTTGATGCTTTTTGATAGACTTTTTAATATTTCGTTTCCATGGCAACCGTTCCTTACATTGAGTAATCGACATTTTCTAGTTTTTCCATGCAAACTTACAATTTTCCAGGATAAAAAGTATTCTATGTTTTATTCCAGAGTATAAGCTATCTCCTTTCCAAATTTCATCAAAATCCGTCCAACCGTTATACTCAATCTTTTATTGTCATAATATGTTTACAAAAGATCTTAATAATTAATAGGTAGAATGACATACTCGTATTACTCTCATATGGCGTAGCAATGTAAAGTAGGAGCGGACCGAACCATTTAAAGTAGGAGCGGACCGAACCATTTAAAGTAGGAGCGGACCGAACCATTTAAAAACTCATTATTAATTTGAAAAAAGGCAGTACTAATTTAGGTCTAAACATAGTTGCATACCGTCGTACTTGGTCAGCGCGCTTAATAAAAAAACTAACAAAAATACCTACTTCCATGATATACATTGAAGTCAAAGTCAGAATACTGAAATTAATAAAGTGCGGCTTTCCGGCTCTTTTATATTGGCAAGTATGCGAATGCATCTGTATTGGGAAATAAAAACGTATTGTGCATCTACACTATTCCCCCAGAACAGGATACCGTACCGGAGCCAAGCATATGCATTAGCATAATATGCTGATATGGCTGTTTCGAGGTCCGTAACCTTACGTAGTTCTTTAAGTGCATAAGTAAAGCTTGAGAGTTTGGCTTTAATCTTTTGGATATGACTTTTCCAATTTATGTTAATGTCTATATCCAAACCTAATAAGTACAAGTATCTACACATTCCAGTTTGGTGCCTTTGAAAGTAAAATTAATGTCAAGGGGGGCTTTTTGGTAAGGTCTAAATTGCATTATTTTAGTTTTTGAATAATTTATGTCAATGTTATAGTCATTCATCCAATTAACTATAACATGAAAAATGACAATGAGTTTAAATTAAAATTATTTTCACAAGATGTCAAAAGAGAAATATCGTCTGCAAATAATATACATGATTCATTAATTACTTTTGGGAGGACATTAATATAAACTAAAAATAGGATACATGCAAGGACGCTTCCTTGGGGTATGGAATTATGCGTTTGTATCAGTTTTGATCTAGTCATGCTTATTTGCCCGGATTCGGAGTCAAAATGTTCAATCTCAACAAACTGTTGACGATTTTGTAGATACGAGCTGAACCATTTATGTGTAATTCCACGTATTCCTACATCATATAATTTGTCTAATAAAATGTTATATTGTACTTTGTCATATGCTTTTGTCATGTCAAGTAAAATTCCGACTGCGTATTTTTTTCTATTTATTATATCCAGTACTTCTTCTATATCGCGTGCAAGCTTCCCAAACAAACAAACAGAAAGTCAAAGTTTCACTTTTACATATTGGTGTGGATTAGAAATGTTATTCATAAATAAGAGCTACGTTTTTCTTTTTAATTGTCAATTCTAAAAGGTCGTAAGTGCTACAGCTTTTTTTTTGGTATACAAAAGGTCGTAAGTGCAAGAGTTTTTTGAAATACAATAATACTTTTAGTGCATGTCGAGTCACGCATAAAATACCCTACCTTATGCGTGACTCAACATGCACTAGATCGTAAGTGCAAGAGTTTTTTTAGGGAAACAAAAGGTCGTAAGTGCAAGAGTTTTTATTTGGATTCAAAAGGTCGTAAGTGCAAGAGTTTTTGAAATACAAAAACATTTTTAGTGCATGTCGAGTCACGCACAAAACTCTACCTTATGCGTGACTCAACATGCACTAGTTCGTAAGTGCAAGAGTTTTTTTGGGATTCAAAAGATCGTAAGTGCAAGATATTTTTTTTGGGATTCAAAAGGTCGTAAGTGCACGAGATTTTGAAATTCAAAAGCATTTTTAGTGCATGTCGAGCTAAGCATAAGGTAGGGTACCGTAGCCATGCTGACTGGCGAAAACTCATCTTTCACCAAAAACGTCAAGTCAAAGAAATGTGAGGTTGGATTCAATAAAAAATAAAAGTAATTCTGCGCACAACAAATTGTACCACGGAATACTAATTAACGATTGTCCAAATTTTTACAAGTAGCCTTTACTTAGTTAATACTTAGTTGACATGGAATGATCAATGAATGTAACGCGAATACTAGTATTTTTTATGCCTGGATAGAGTTAGTACTCTTATTTTTTATTATTAGTTCCTGTGACATTACACAGAAAAGCATGTATTACGTAGGCATGGTGAAATTTTATGGGCTTTATTTAGTGATTGGAGATCTGTAAAAATGTGAATTGATCTTTTTAAATGGTTTCAAATCCGTTCAGCCGTATGAGCGTGAAGGAGTAACAATAATACTAACACACACCTGAAAATAATAAAAATCTAAAAATATGTTCGGATTGGATTAGACTAGAGAAGAAACGGATAGCTGTTTAGCCGGATACCGGATATCCGGCTGAACTTTGCCAATTGGCGCATCGTAACTAGCAAGCTCGCGTAGGTGGCGCACGAACGAGCGAGCGGGCTCGGGTGAATTCGAGTCTTTTCGTTCATGAGCGAAGTTAGAAAGTGTTTCATGTACTTGTTGAACTGATTGCAAACACGATCACTTGAGGTTATTGCAAAGTGTTTTTATAATTCTAAAAGATTTGCCCCTAGTGCAGTACGAATACTACTTATATTTTTGATAATAATATAATATTTGGTGTTTACATTTTATTAAGTGGATTAAATAAAGTACCTAAATTTGATACCTCCTACATTTTTCTAAAATCCGGAATCCGGCGGAATGCTCGCTTACTATCCGGTATCCGGCCGGATAATAAATTTAGACCGGATACCGGATATCCGTTTCATCTCTAGATTAGACTTTGTAAACATTGAAACACTACTCGTTTGGGATTGTATTGCTAGCAGTGCCGGCGCGCCCGCCGTGTGACGTCTTCGGGCCGAGAGGTGCAGTGTAATATCGCCGCTCTCCAATGCGCGTACGGTACAAATTGTTTTGCACAGAATAGATTTCACTATTGTAGGTATATTTATATTTGCTAAGGAAGTGATTCTTCTGTACGTAGTACTAATATTTACTAGCTGCGCCCCGCGGTTTCACCCGCGTGGATTATGATGATGATGAAAAGTAGCTAGTCCAGTCAGGATATAAGCTATCCTGGTACCGAATTTCATCAAAATTATTGGCAGCAGTACTTTTGACCATAGACTATTGTATTATTACTCACGTACTTGACTTATTATTTCATGTATTATTAGCATAGAGCATTTCTTACGTCAATGATTATTAGATGTTCTGTGATTTCGTTTTCATGGCAACGTTCCATAAACAAAGACCCATATCTCCTTCTTAGTTTGTGATACAAAGTAATCGAGTTTTTTGCAAAATTTGATACCACTGGTTACATTGTTGCAATTTTCGAAGAGAATTCTATTATTTTGAAAAATAAAATACTGCTAGTGTTACTCGC
This sequence comes from Alsophila aescularia, assembly GCA_946251855.1. Taxonomy (NCBI): domain Eukaryota; kingdom Metazoa; phylum Arthropoda; class Insecta; order Lepidoptera; family Geometridae; genus Alsophila; species Alsophila aescularia. Next base: position 56,005,825 of record OX276373.1, read on the forward strand.
TGATAATTTAGCTTTCTTTATGTGAAAGATTTTTTTAAACCGGGTTGACCCGATAGAGGTTAGATAGATAGAGGTTGAGTTTATCCATTACAAACAAACAAACAATTAAATCTTTCCTCTTTATAATATTAGTGTAGAAAAGATCATCATCATGTCAGCCTCTAGAAGTCCACTGCTGAACATAGGCCTCCCCCAAAGAACGCCATGACGAGCGATCTTGTGCCACCTCCATCAATCTACTTCCTGCGATGGCTACAATGTCGTTGGTCCATTGCGTGGGGGGTCTCCCCAGACTTCGCTTGCTTGTTCGTGGTCACCATTGTAGAACCTTTATTCTCCAGCGGTTGTCGGTTCTGCAAACTATATGGCCTGCCCATTGCCACTTCAACTTGCAATATCTGAGAGCTATGTTGGTAACCTTGGTTCTTCTACGGATTTTGACATTTCGGATTCTATCACGTAGTGAAACACCGAGCATAGTTCTCTCCATGGCCCGCTGCGCAACTCTGAGCTTGTGTATGAGGCCAATAGTTAGCAACCACGTCTCAGTGCCGTATGGCAACACACACTGACAAAAGATAAAAGATGGATGGCGCTAATCTATTTTTATGCATTTTATGACATTTTGTATGGACTATCAGTTCTAATGTATGGAGTTCTGCATCGTGCATACTAAAGTTTTCCGCCTGATAAGAAAGTATTCATTTTTAAAACTCTAAGTTATGATTGGCATTGCTACGGCAGGTACGGCAGGAGCTACACTTCTCTGATTTATAAAATTAGTGTGATGATTCTGATCGATTTAGACACTTCGGGTCATCTACCTGGTCTCAATAAATAATTACTCACAGGCTGGTCTTCTTGGTGGCCATGTTGACGAGCTGGTCTAACAGCAGCGGAATGTACTCGGCCGGCAGGTGCGCCACCGTGCGCGACGCCACGCCCGGCTTGTTCTGGTGGAGCACCATCTTTATTATACTGAAAATAAGTAAATAAAAAAACATTTATAAAAACGTTTTATGCAGTCGCCATGTCATGGTTAAACTTAAAACCGCATATCATAATAAAATGCGTACACAACATTTCGTGTCTGTGCTGTTAACCGTTGAGGATTTCCTTTATCTGGAGTTGTTCCTGGACGTCAATTCAGGTCATGTTACCATAGAAATGCATTGTCATCGGAACTGAACCAAAATGTAATAATTCCACTCTGTAGGTTATGAAGAAGTGGTTCTAGTTCAGTTTGCAATATTTAACCTACACAAAAACATACAGTAGTCGCAGCCAATCTATATGTTTGTGAAGTTAGGGCTCTGTGAACGATTGCGCAGGTACTGCTGTGGGGATAAAACAGCATCAAGTAAGAGCTAGATAGAATATCGTAAGCGAGTGAGTGAGGCAGTTATAAATTGCTGTCTTCACCTTCAAAATTGGGATTGCGCCTGAAAAATAGCAGTTTGCGCAGCGACTAGCAGACAGCATCCAAGACACATACTTCCGCTGCGTCTACTGTAAGTACATTGCAAGTTAAATTAAAGTTTAAAAAAAAAAGGACAAAATAATAAAAATACAATGACTAATAAGAAACTAAGCTAGACCAGTCCCCACAAGCAGCACCTGTTCACATGTTTGACTTGTGTGTCAGCCAGCACCCCCATCAACCATTTTAGAGGGAAGGGAGTGACCCGGCACAGTCAATAGGTCACGGTACTGTTGTTTATAGGCATATTTTTTTTAAATAAATTTATGTGCAAACAGACCCAAATAGAGTATTGTCTTATAAATATGAATTTAACAAGCGCATGATTAAAAGGTTGAGTAATATAAATTGGAAAAACGTTGCAGTGTAAAGATTTGAGCATTTTGTAAATACCTAGTATAATTTAAAACATATTTTTTTACGGTTAACTTCCTACTTTTTTTTGCCAGTGCTTTATATTTTCTTTCTTCTTTTATTAGTTTTTTTTTTTTTTTTTTTTTTTTACAGTGTATTTTTAACTTATTGAAAAGCTTGCTGTGCCCTCGTGGTAATTTATCTAGGTTAAAAGTAACCTATATGTTGTGGATGGAGACGGCACAAGATCGCTCGTCATGGTGCTCTTTGGGGGAGGCCTATGTTCAGCAGTGGACTTCTAGAGGCTGACATGATGATATGTTATTTACATTTAAAGTACAAAATACCAAATTTTGTTCAACCGTTAAATAGTATTTTATCGATTGCTCGGCTTCTTCTCAGTGGATTGAGATACCAAGTACACCCGTTTCTAAGACAAGCCCTAAGCTATCTAACAGTGTAAATCTCATCGCAATCAGTTCACTAGTTTTTACGTGATGCGCGAACAAACAGAGAGTCCATTTAAAAAAAAAACACGCTCAGTGGGTTATTTTATGTCCCTAGACTATTTTTACCACGTTTTTATTAAGTCACTTTCTTGGTTATCTGTCTATCTGTCGTTCCGGGTAGAATCTTGCAACTCAAAACTCGAGCACTTCCCGATTAGCTATCCGGCTGAAACATTTAGAGTAGCTCACAAACCGATGACAATACAATAAAAAAATAGAAACCAAAAAAATATATTTTTTTTGTTTACATTTACTATATTTTTGTTATTTATTGCGTTATTATAAGTATAGATGTAGTTATTCATGTAAACTAGGTACCTCTTGTCCTTAGAATGCAGCCCCTGCACGAGTAGCTTGGTGAGGTTCTGGTTGACAGCGGATTTACTTCTGTCCTTCACGTTTAGAGACAGGTTCGCCAGTCGCGCCTCCATTGGTACTTCTATCTGTAAGAAAAAGTACAGACAAATCAGGACCCGTTTGTTAATATAAAGAATACCAGCCTTTGCCCACGACTTCGTACGCGCAGACTACAGATTATCGCGATAAAAAGTGTGCTATGTACTGCAAAGTATCTCCATTCATAGACAGAGTTACATTCGATTTATAATAAACTAGATTTCCCGCCTGCGACATCGTCCGCGCGGACTACTGTTAATCGCGAAAAAAGCATCCTATGTTCTTCTAGGATATTAAAAACCAATGCAAAGTAGGTATAGCGGCAATGCTCTTGAAGTTTTTTGACAGACTTGTTATTTCGTTTCCATGGCAACCGTTCCTTACCACGAGTAATCAACATTTTCCAGTTTTCCCGCGGATACTTACAATTTTCCGGGACAAAAAGTATTCTATGTTTTATTCCAGGGTATAAGCTATCTCCATTCCAAATTTCATCAAAATCCATCCAGCCGTTATCGCGTGAAAGCTCCCCAAACAAACAAACAGACAACGTTTCACTTTTATATATTGGTATGGATTTCCGTAATTTGTACTACGAACCAAGTAAATAGATAGCTAGTAGATGGTAAATACTAACTTGTGCCCCCGGGGCGGTCCGCTTCCTCGAACTAACGCCTCCCATCGGCTCCACAACTTGCGCGTCAGCGCTTCTATGGTCCGACCGCACTTTGTTGGTCTCGTTGGTTTGGCTCTGTTTGGTCTTCTTTGGTGCTTTTGTCTCGCCACGTATGAGCACTTGCGTCTTTGTGTTTAGGTCTGGTACCTGGAAATTAAGTAAGAGGAATTTTAATTGAAGATCAATTTGTACAAATCTTACATTGTACTTTGTGACGCATGTCATAGTTACAAGTGAAAACAAGTAAATCATCAAAGTAAAGAAAAAAACACTAAGGCCCACACAATAAAGGAAATTTTCTAAAAAAATGGAGTGAGGGAGATTCCGGTTATAAAATACAGGATAAATCAGAATACATACGACAGTCTCAAAAGCCATCAGCGGGCCTTCGGAGTATCCGATGAGGAGCCCCGCGGCGCGCAGCTGGCAGCACTGCAGCGGCAGCGGCGCCGCCTCGGGCGTCGTCGTCTGCAGCGTCACCGTCGGCTTCAGGGGCTTCACTGATGACCTGGGGGGAGAAACGGTATGTTGGGACTGGACCTTTATGCCGAGGACGATGTTTCCACCGTTTTTAGGACGCATTTTTTGCAACTTTCCTTTAAAGGAAACAAGCATACATTCTACATTTATATAACCTCCTTATAGCTAAGAAGCATCTCGATCACATCATCATCTGCATTCCAGGACCAAAAGTACATATAAAGTACAACAATACTATACATTTCATCCAAATTATTTCAGAAATCAAATAGATTTTTACCGCTTCTACTCATCGGATTGAGATACCAAGTACACCAGTTTTTAAACAACAGTGAAAACCGCATCGCAATCAGTTCAGTAGTTTTTACGTGATGCACAAACAGACAGACATGATTTTTTAAAATGTTGTATTCTTGATATGTAGTCTTCTTTAGTATGCTATTTTAAGTATCCTAGTATTTTTTATTTTATTTTCTTCATTGTACAATGTACTTTTTGTTACTTACTGCATAAGTATAGATCATTGGTACGGGACTGAGGACAGAACCAAAATCAAAAAGAAATGTTACATAAAGTGGCTACAGTTTTTGTGGCTTGACACATTTTAATAGAGCTAGGACTCACAATTGGATGTCAAAAGAGTTATGAGTCCAAATAAATCAAACTTAAATAAAGTGTCATGAGTGTCCAATGCCTTTCATCAGGAGTTTACCCTGCAAGATCACAGCGCTCAAAGAAATAAAATAAAACATTGAATCAAATCTCGACTACGATGACAAAAGTTCTAAGTAAAACCTGACTACAGTCGGGTAATAAATAGCCTATGACACTCTTGCGATAAAGATGACTCAATTGGTACCTCACTTGTCATAATCGGACCAATAGGGGCGCTCTATGGTGGAACATCCACATACATACATATATCCTGTTGTACTCATTATCCTTCCCTTGTTTCGCCGTACTCGGATAAAAATGGCACAAATCACAAGAGCAGTAGAATGTTTACCTAAAGAGCGTTGGTAGCCTTGTGGTATACTAGTGCAAGTAAGATTCCAAAACTATCGGGTTCGGTCCTCAACTCCGCACCAATGATTTTTCTATGTTATGTGCGGTTTTCCATCGCTCCGTGCTTCAGAGGGCACGTCAAGCTGTTGGTCACAGCCTGATTAATAGCTGTTGTTAAGACATGTCAAAGGCATTCTAGCGGCCTGACAAACTCTGGCATCAGAAGCTAGCACTACCTTATCATCATCATCATCAGCCTATACTTGTCCACTGCTGGACGTTGGCCTCTCCTAATGCACGCCGCAGAGCTCAGTTTCAGCTCTCATCTAGTTTCTTTCTGCCGCTTTTCGCAGGTCGCCTCTCCACTTGGCCACAGTCAGTGTGTTTGCCTAAACACAGTCTCTACTCGAGAACTCGTCTACCGCTGCCACTTCAGCTTGTTTATCCTTAGAGCTATGGTTACTTTGGTTCTGTCATTGCCTCATAAAACAAACAAACTTACCCATTCAGCATGTGTCCATAGTAATGGACCACCCCACTCCTGGTGGCAGCAGCGAGCCTCAGCCTCATGGCCCCCTCCTCCTCCTTTAATTCCACTTCCACTATCCTGGGGGCATCCTCAAGCACAAACTTGTATGAGGCGTTGGTGACTATGGGTACATTTGTGAGAGATTTCTTCCGTTTCTTCTTGTTTGGTGTGACATCCTCTCCGTTGACTTGAGGTACCTGGTCTTCTGTTATTGTGACGTCCCAGAATGACAGGAGGCGTTCGTTTCTGGAATATTTAATTTTAAATTATATAGTGCTAGCTTACCGCGACTTCTTCCGCGCGGATTACAGTTTATCGCGAAAATAAGCATCCTATGTTCATCTAGGAACACAGAAACATGCCATTCCGTTCCTTACAGCTAGTAATGTCGACTTTTTCAGTTTTCCCATGGTAACTTACTATTTTCCGGGAAAAAAGTATCCTATGTTGGTCTCTATATTGTACTGTACCTATTCACATAGTTTCATCAAAATCAGATCAACCATTTTGGCGTGAATTCTACCCCCAAACAAACAGACAACGTTTCATTTATATAAATATTGGTGAGGATCGTAGTTCTAAAAATAAGTTAAAAGTAATAAATAAAAAAAGACATAACAAAATTCTTAGAAAAAAAGCTTGTGATAGTGACATCTATGGAACTCTTAAAAAGGTTAATGGTCCATTTGTATGGGAGCTACGATGTCACAGACAAACACATGTATACACACAGTGATGCATAGAGACACCCTAAACTTCTAACACCCCTCTCGTTAAAGTTCGGGGGTTAAAAAGAAGTACCTAAAGTAGTTAGTAAGTATGTATGTTTGTAGAAGGTACCCTTTGGAACTACTGATACAGTTCTGAAGATTCTTTCACTGATAGAAAGATATATTCCAGATGGACATATGTTTTTTTTTAACAAAAGCCATATGGCAGAGCTGCGTCATCAGCCTATACTTGTCCACTGCAGGACGTAGGCCTATCTTAATGCACGTTACTGAGCTCGGTCCTCACCTCTCCGCAGCAGATCAACTACTAATAATATAGTTTAGTCACTCACTGTGAGCCTTCAACAAGCCAGGAGTTATCTTTCAGGGTTGTCACAGCCAGCACAGCCGTCTGCGACCCGTTGTGTCCCAGTGTTTTGACTATGGATGCTTCGCCACCGCATAGTCGCCATAACCGCACTTGCCATGATGCTGTCACTAGGTAATGGGCTTTTGTATCCTGGAAAATAGAAAATTTTCTTAATTTTTTTTATTTCAACAATGACGCCTGCTTACCATACCCATATCCTATAATATTTTTTTGGGATTAGAAGTTAGTCTACTATAAAAAGGTTAAAGTTGTTTGTAGGAAATAATTTCTCTTTTTTTCTCAATTTGATAATTATTTAACTGATACTCTATTCTACATGGACGCTGTTTCTTCCCAGAAATTTTTTTTTTTTGTGTGGGATAACTATGTGGTATTTCATTGCTAAGCAAAGCCAGATCTGTATTTATATAGGGTGACTAAATCTGGTAAAAAAATAGGACATTTACAGATTAGATAATATGGTGAAGACTTTCATGTTGTTTAGGACAGTAGAAGAATTGGTTAAAGATAGGGAATGCTGGAAATAACTCTACCAACAAGAGCTCAGCTCTTAAACAAGTAGAGAAAAAAACGGCTAGATTAAAAAAAGTTGAACTAACTTAAAACCTAAAAAAAACACCTGCCCTGCCAAATAAGAACTTATGCCAATAAATTATATATACTGATGGAATGTGCTTATCAAGGCCTTTAAATTGATACCCATATTGCAAAATTCAAAGAAAAATGTATATTTTCGCATTAGAAAATGGAGCCAAAAGATGCCACAATATTTTTTTTCAAAAATATGTACTTTTTTACTGGGGATGTAAGGATTCTAACTATACCCCATACGTCTAAATCTGTTCAGGCAATTAAAAGTTATGGTGGAATAAAGAAACTCACATACAAAAATACATGATTAGGATTCATCTTTACAACTTTACACTGCTTTTTTTGAGCAGTCGTGTAAAAATTTCTCCTTCTGGCCACTGAGTAATGAGTCAATATTTGTAACAAACTAATAATCTTAATTTTTATATGTGTACGATTATTGCTATGAATATTGTTGGATTTGCCAGATGTTTATTTAAATAGGTTTGTTATAACAACTCATAGACCTTGAGCAGCCTGGCAACTGTCACCAGACACTACTTCATTCCAAATACAGCAGAGCCTCGATAAACTAAAGCCCCGTTCCCAACACCTATAAACCGAATGACCAAGCCCTTACTGCACCCCATACTTGACAATTACCTGCCGCGCATTGTTGGTGTAATACATATGTGTTGTTGTTACTTGTTAAGCCATTTTATTTACTGTCATTGCATCAAAGAAAAGAAAATATGTGACATTAACTATTTCTCTTTTATTTATTTATTTTTTCGTTTTTTTAGGGCCTTTGAGTTGGCCAACTGCTAGTCAGTCCCATAATATACGCACTAGGTTTTACTTCTTTCGACCAGCCTATGTGGATTGATAAGCATCCCTGTGCCAGATGAATGGGCAGCTAAGATGCTCTGGAACAGACCCACATCAAGTTTGTTTACATTTACCACCTTATACCAATATTCCTCTCTCATAGTTCACACAGTGAGGGACTGTAACGTGCAACTCCGGACACATTCCATCAGAAAATGGTACACATCTACCGAAATACCAAATAGATAACAGATGGGGTATTGATTTTCTTCATTGAATGTTTAAACTTGTGAAGGCATATGTCCGGAGCGCAATCTATGAGCAATCACAATTAGTTTCCTTCTCAACTTCACATTGGCGCATCATGTTATATGAGGAGGCTCGTATCACAGGCCAAGTTTTGTACGGATCCGCCAAACCATTGAGGAAGGAACGGAAAATAAGTTTTGCGCGGCAACAATTTTTTGCGCCATTTTTTTATCTTGCCGCGATGATGTCATGGTCACGTGATCGGAGTGTATTTACATTATAGGTTGTTTTATAGCGGGGGCATTGAGCGGTTAAGGTGGTTCAGACTATGCGATGTCGCAAAGTTAACAACACTACATGAAAGTATAAAGAGTACTTACCAATTTATGTGGCACAATTTTGATAGCACTTATATTATTTCCTTGTTTACTCTTACTATCTACAGATACATTGTAACTATTTCTAAATTCAGCATTCTGCATGTCCCACTCTACTGCTGAACTATCTTTCGAACAGCAACTGTATAAGCCATATTTCCTGTGCCAGTCTAGAGCTGTGATTTTGTTGGATCCTTTCTGGAGGACAACTTGGATTTTCGCCTGAGCCACTGAGTATATAAGTATTTTTCCATTACCAGTGCCTAAAGCTATGCACTGTGCCTCAGCTTCGCTGATACTCGCTCTCTTTTTCCCTTGTTTTTGTGCTGGACCCTGGAAGTAAGGATTTGAGGTTATGAACGTATTTACTTTTGTTTATCTCATCTAAATGACAAGTTGATTAAGTTATGAATAACTGTACATTTGTTAAATTTTAGAGCATAATCCATCCAAGACTAACAAGTAAATAGCAAGAGATGACATTAAAACCACGTGTTTATACTTACGACACTTTGTGTAACGGTTATCCATTGTAAACAAGAGGGTGGCGCGGTTAAATGAAGGTCTGGCGTGTACTCCTGTTTGAGGACGTTGGTTTCCGTGTCCCATATTTTCAGTCTGCCGTCTGCGGAAATGGCAGAATAATATTTACCGTCTCCTGAGAACGCAGACTCAGCCATGTTTCATCGCGCATTGACAGGACAAGGACTCCGTTTGCTGCAACGACAGTAACAAATGTCTGTTTGTATGTACATGGGGCCGTTCGTTTTGTAGCAATTGGCGAATAACTGTTAAAAACGCTAAATATAATCACAATTGGCGTTCCCTTTGGCCATTTGTGGGCAAAATTAGCGTTCTGAACGTTTTCGATCAACGTTCGTTATGCAAGTTTTGATGACATGTTAACATAGCAAAATCGACTTTATTCCGTGAGAGATAGGGTCGTTTTTCATTCAGTTTGGAAAGGATCATTAGTGTCAAAAGTTGCAAATTTGACAAAAGTGTTGAAAATGTTCAAAGAAAACGTCTTGTCTTAAAACATTTGCATAAACTATTTCATATTCGAAATTACAAAAATATATGAAAAGTTTTTTATATGTATAAAAAAACAGTCTTGATAGTTAGACAATGTTAATATCTCGTCGTTACATAGTTCAAGACATTATATCAAGAACTGCGTAGTTTGAAGCGATATTTATTTCAAAGGGGCCGTTCGTTTTGAAGCAAATTGCGATAATTGTTAAAAACGCTATATATATGATCAAATTTGGTGTTCGCTTTGGACATTTGTGGGCGAAATTAGCGCTCTGAACCGTTTTCGTTAGTTCGTTTTGCATGTTCAGTTGACATAGGAAAATGGACTTTATTCCCTTACAAATATGGTCGTTTTTCATTCGGTTTGGGAAGGATCGTTAGTGTCAAAAGTTGCAAAAATGGCACAAGTGTTGAAAATGTTCAAAGCGAACGGCTCGTTAAAAGTGTTCACTTCGAAACTGCCCACAATGCTATCTCATCATCTAGAACACAGAGATACTTGTTTACCTAGTGCTCGGATTGGTTCAACCCAAAAAAAAAAGATAAAAAAAACTGACTTAGTGGCTCTTTGCCACTTTTTCATTTTTCCACTAATGATACTTCCCAAACCGAATGAAATAAGACCTTCACTCTAATATACAGGTTGTAGTTATGCATCCCCGCCATATTTGCAGAGGTAGGTATACTCCACTTACAGAACACGAATCATTAATAAAACAAGTACAAAAAAATATGAATTAAAAATAAGTAAAAAAGTTTATAAAAAGCGATATGTGTACGCGATCCTAATTTGAAATCACCCAGTGTGGCAAGAGCTTGCGTCCACACACACTAATGAAGCCTTGTCGCGTGTATTGCCGCTTTCACGCACACTACGCGCCGGCCGCGGCGTGCGGCGCGGCAGCACCCCAAGGCTGGCGCGGGTCATTGCCCCGGTCGTTGCCCGAGCCACAGAATAAAGAAGTAATCGAGCACTCAGCTGTTCGATCACTCACATTTGTTTTTTTTTGCCTACGCCCACGCGACGTGTTGCTGGGTGCCACACAGAGCAATTCCAGGAGTTAATTCAATGTAAAAGTGTTAAAAAAAATACACAAAACATTAAGACATCGTGCTCAATTGTGCATTGAAAATGAAGGAGGATACTGAAGAGTATCAAGGTAACGTAAATTGTAAACTTGTTCATAATTTTTTTCATTCCAATCGAACTGTAAATAAGCTGATTCAAATTTTTTTACCACGCCGGAAATTCCTAACTAATGTCAACGTTGATGATACATTCTCACTTGCATTAAGTTTATTTATACCAACTGATAATTAAAGGTTCACTATTTATTCTGTGGCGCTGGCGGCGGCGCGCGGCGCGTCTATAGGAGCGCGCACACATACCTACTATACATGTGCGTGTGTCGTGGGGTTCTACTCCAAAACAAAGTTGGGCCTACTACGATTCATCAATAAAATATTTTATTAAAAATTCCATCTCCAGTTAAATGTAGGAATTAAATAGTATTGTTAGTTGATTAAGGTATACCTATTACAATCGACTCTGCGAATATGGCGGGGATGGAAAACTACAACCTGTATAAAATAAATAGTATATCTACTGACATTTATAACTAACACATTAATCAGAGATTGCTATTAACCAATGGCGAAGGAAATGGTTACTCTATGCTATTTACAGTCCGTTCACTATAAAAAGTCCCTTAGTTCAGGAGTTGGTAGCCCTGAGTCTTACGTAGTATTTATATACTCTTTGGCCCTGAGTAGTGGGGCTCCCAGAATTTTCCCAACAGGACGTCACATTGTATTCTCTTTGCAGGACGTCTCAAACATTAAGATAGATACATTATAGAAAATGACATAAGCTTTTAAAATATAAACCATAAGTATATCCTATTCCTAATATCATTTATAAATTAGTAAAAACTGACAGGCGTTATCATATCGGTCAGGTCAGGTTTGGTGACCAACGCTTGAAAGAGTTATTTTTGTTTAAGTTTAGACCCCTTAGTTTTTTAGTTATGCCCAAAAACAAAAACAAACAAATTATTTATCATCATCCAATCAAATATAGTAATGTTATGGTACTATTCGTATCGATTTTCGAGATCTGGCAACTCTATTTCACTTAGGGGCCGTTCGTTTTGATGCAAAATGAAAGAAAATAACAGTTAAAAACGCTATATATGTATCGATCAGCGTTCGCTTTTGACATGACAGTTAAGTTTTAGATTGGAAAAGCGACTCTATTTCCTAGGTATTAGGATCGTTTGTCGTTCGGCTTGGAAAGGATCATTAGTATCAAAAATGGACATCGCAACAACCCAAAACGACACTGCATCATCTCGAATGCAGGGCTACCTATTGTATGTTATCTACTGTTTTCTACTTGGTGTGCAATGAAGGGTTATTGTATTGTTATTTTGTAAGCAAGCAATGAAGAGTCATTGAAAAAATCAAGCTACACTTCAAATAATAATTCGTAGAAGCTACATATATATATATCTATTGTTTTGTAATTTTGTGAGCGATATATATATATATATCGCTCACAAAATTACAAAACAAATGCCAAAAATGATAAAAATTTGCGTAGTCGAGTAATTCAACGGGACTTAATCGATATGCAACTTGATCGAAACGTCATCGAGGTAAATAAAAATAAAGTTTTAAGCGCGATTAAGTCCCGTTTATATATATTACTATGTGATCGAATCGCGAAACTTTAAAAGTTACAATATTTAGCGTTTTTAAGGTGCAACGTTTCGCACATCGCAAAAAACGAAAGAATATTTGAAAGAAAATTTGAATTTTCTTGCGTTTTTTGTCAATTATAGCTTTATGTGGCAACAAATAGGTTGTATCAAGAAATTACATCAACCAAAAAATCAAGGCAAAAGTTAATATAAGTACATTTGTCAATAAACCAAAAATCAAGATGAAAATCAGCATATTGACATTTGTAGATAAACCAATATTATGTAAGTCTTAGTGATCATTTTAATCGTAATTTATTGATACAACCCATTTATTACCGCAAAACAAGTTTTCATGAACCCACGATGAGTAATAGAGATTGTCAAAATTGGCAAGAAAATTTGAATTTGGCGCGCAGAGAGAAAAGTTGCACCTTAACTGTTATTTTTGCCATTTACCTAGTTCAAAACGAACTCTCTATTCATTATTACACAATGTTAATAACAAAAATAATTGAAATTATATTTTTCTTATACTCTACTGAGTCTAAGAAAAAAAAAAAAAATCAAGTCAATACATATAAATCTTTGGCAAAGAAGTGTAGACACAGACAAACAATCTTCTGAGAGCTTAGAGCTGTGCTGTCCTTGTGCATATTCAGTGCAAAAGATAAGCTTAATACCAGCAATTACCTATATTGTTGCAATCAGATTTTCATTATCACGTGCACATAGTGCGGTGAGTTCTAGGAGGATACATTACTACGGAGCGCCTTTACTCGGGTGCGAACAGTAGGCACAGGTAAGAACATCGTCGCTATCCATCGGCAAGCGCGAACAGTCCTCGATGTGCGTTCGAGCGGAGTGTTTCAGTCCGAAACATTTTCGATTTTTGCTGAAAAGATGGTGAAATTTTCGGTGAACACTTGTCTAAACGACACCAGAAAACACAAGAAACTAAAATGTTACATTACATGTTACAAGTAAGTCAGTTTTATATACTTTTAGACGGATTTAATATTAAGTTATAGTGGGCGTGAGGATCGCGCGAGACGTGCGGTTGCGTGTCGTGTCTCACTACTCCACCCGCCTCTTCACCTTTGGCACAACCAGTGGTGATGGGCACGTTGTCTAAAATATGGTGTGGCATTTTTACGTTGAAGTGAGGTCAATGTTAGAAATTATTGTGATGCTCTAATATGTTGATGTTAACATTTTGTGTGGGTAGCTTAATGTTAGTTACACAAATAGAGTAAAAAACGGAATGTTATGTTATCACGAGGCGATTCTTAGGTTTGGGTTTATTCCACTAACCCAGGGACCAAACCTCAGTGGACAACATAAAAGATCAGGAACAATTAGGAGCACTTGGAGATGATCATAAACAGCGGTTTCACCTTCGTGGACTCGTTGTAGCAGAAGATGACCATGTACAGAGATAGCTGGCCTATCAGCAACGCTTGCAGGACTCTGCTAGTCGAGTTTGTACTTCCTTACTGAACACGAACACGCCCCATGCTAGAAGTCAGCATTTTGGTGGGCATTCTATTGGCCGTTATTTTAGGTACGTGGTATTTAAGCAGTAATTTAAACTGCCAGATATAGATAGATATAATAATAATTTATTTACCACTTTTTATCAGTTTTTTTGTAAAAACATCGACATGAGCCAAAGCCAATTCCGTGACAAATGTAGGAATGACAGGTTATTTGAATTTAGAATTAAATAATGACAAACTATCACATGGAATGATATTGATTATGAAAAAATTAAGAATTTATCAAAGAGGTTTCACATCGTCACAATGTTAACAGACATTTCTTTCTCTAATAACATTTAAAATGATTTCATTTGATCTTGATTTAACTACTTATCACACTAATATTATAACATCAGACCTAACTTGAAACTATCTCGCTCGCGCATTCAAGATATAAAGTGCCTGATTATAAGTAGGGATAATATAACAAACATATCGTATCATGAGATTAATACTTCAAACATCCTCACACATCTGCTCTCTATACCCATCTTTTTAAACATGAACCGTGCAATAATCACCTAGTACATCTGTTTAGGGCAGTCATACAAAGTATTTAGTTCGCAAATCTAATGAAAAGGTAACAAACAGACCCCTCTGTCTGCTTGTACAGAGAGAGAGTAACTTTCGAATTTACATTATTATTATTAAAGGAAACTATGAGGTTTTTTGTATATGTCTAAGCCAGTAATTGCCAGAAATAAGTAGATAGGCGCCACGTCATGACGTGTCACCCTCTTTATTGAAATGCGCGTGGGCGCTTGCGCCCGCACGCATTTCATTACTTACTCTTGATCTACATCGATGTACGTAGCTATAGCACACCTGCCTACGATTTGCACCGAGGCGGCGGGGCTATAGCCACGGTCTATACTTTAGTAATATTTGGTCTGAGGGCGCGTAAAAGTCAACGACAGTAAGAAATGTCTATACGACAGGACATCATGGACCCGACCACATAACTTGGCTTCAATCGAATTCTCAATATCGCAACCACTAATGCCTTGCGATAGAGTCGAAATTGCTATGAAAAAAGTGATAATCCGATTGTAACCAAGTTCTGTAATTGGGCCACAGATGTCATCCATCATCATATTTCATACATAGCATGAAATTTCAAATTCCGGACCTCATAGTGATGCGACGTATAAACAACATTTGATCTGATCGAAAGATTTTATCTTTGATTTCATAATTTTCATATTTGATGCTATTCTGCTCATCGCGCCTAAGATCCTCATCAGTTCTTCACCAAGTTTTTACGAGACCAACTTTAAGTTATTACCTTTCAAATAAAAATAAAACTTTGAAATCGGATATATTAAGGCGGAGATATTCAGTAGCCCCCTTTTGCCCTTTTTTGGGGGAAGTACCCCCCAATAAAAAAATCCCCGAAGAAGAAAAAATTCTAAAAATTCGTTAAAACTATATACTTACCAAGTTTTACCTAGATCGGTTGAGAAATGCTACCTGTAGAGGAGAACAGCCGGACATTCGGACATATGAATGAATTTTTGACCAAGCTGAAACGGAGACACTTCGCTCGCGCTTTGCGCTCGCTCGGTCAGTTAGCAACTACTATGTCTATCTGCGGCGACCCATGGCTTCACACGCATTTTCATCATCATATACTCTTAAATTCCCATAAACTATAAGCCCCCATTAACGCCACGACAAGCGGTTGCTCTCATGAACTTCTATGACTACCTTTCATTAGCGGGTCGGTATGCATCTTGGTGCTTGCAGTAGTTGGTGATAAGATACACAACAAAGTGCTGCTGCACATTTTCCATTAGCTGGTTCTCGCAGCACTCTCACTATGAAAAGTGGTGATATTCATGATGAAAATAGTTAATTAATTTTCCTGGATCTAAATCAAAACTATCTACCTTCTTTCATGTGGACATGGATAGGTACTTATATCTTACGAATAGGTACCTACTAAAACTTAAAAGTATAATAACAGAAAAATATGGCATTTTAGTCACTTATAATTTTCAAAACCCTATGGCTTACTAAATCATTGGAAAACATTCTTTTTCACTCATTTATATTTACTTGAAGTTAGTTTTTTCTGCTATTCTATTGCATAAACTGTTATGTTGCTCTTTTCGTAGTAACATAGATATTAAATAGTAAAAGGCCAGACAGCCTTTGACCTCTTAGTGTGAGGACCACCAGTAATTCCTTTCCTGTTATGTGTACATTATTATGCAATAAGTAGTATTATATTATTATTCACATTGTTTATCTTTTTATCTTAAATTTATATTTGTTACTATATTTCTACAAATAAAAACAGATTAAAAATATTATAAAAAACCTAAACCTAGGTACCCTAGTACCAACGGTAGCGGAGCAGGGCCCATACTGCCGGTGGCTAGAGCTGCAGAGTGAGGAATCTCCTGACTATACGCGCCGTGTCAAGGAGTACTGCCATTTGCATCTGACCCTTAATCCAACCATCTAGCGAGAGCCTCTTAAGATATTATTATTATTATAAAATAGGCAAAATAATATCGCGCTAAAAACGAAGTATAGTATTATAGTGATTATTTTTGACGTGGATACGTCGATGAATTTGCTTCCATAGCGAGGCAATCCAAAAAACGGATGATAACAAAATTGGGGGATTCAGTTTTTTTTTGCAGCTTCATATCTATCATCGATATTCAAAATTTAATTACACCACATGATAGCTAACAGATCCAAGAATTCATTAGTCACCTCCACTTATCACTACTTCCTGGGACAATATGAATAGGTAACTAAATAAGGCCTATAAAGGTGGTCCGTGGTCATGATCATCGAGCGTATCTATAAAAAAGCACATAAAAGTATATGTCTTTACGTATATTTTGAAAAGCACGTACTTAATTTTAAGGACAGAATCTTAAGCAATTTACTGCAAAGTTTTGAAGTAGGCAGTCAATCAGAGTTACTGATTATAACCAACGTCATACCTTGTCGTAAAACACAAGTTTAATTTAATGTCCTTGTCATTACATAATTTACACACTAAAATGGTTCAGAAACATGTACTGATCTACATAAGACACTAACGCAAGGCTTACACTCTACAATTCTGTTAAAATCGATAACAGATTAATCTTCAAACAAAATCGATTTATTTCCCTGGTCATAACACTATTTTCAAAATGAATCAAAACTGAAACAATAAATGCATCCTAGCAACATTAAACATATGTGTATGGCATTGCAACCTTATAGCCCCTTTAGTTACTCTATGGTAAGAGTTGATATTGCTTTAAAAATCTGATTGCAATAAATCGCATTTGTGGGAATCGCACTGCAGTGGCCCAATTACAGAACTTGGTTACAATCGGATTATCACTTTTTTCATAGCAATTTCGACTCTATCGCAATTCATTAGTGGTTGCGATATTGAGAATTCGATTGAAGCCAAGTTATGTGGTCGGGCCGCCGTGCTACCATTTAAATAGGGACCGTTCCTTTTGTAGCAAATAGCGAAATAAACTGTTAAAAACGCTAAATATGATCACATTTGCCATTGCCTTTGGACATTTGTGGGCGAACTAAGCGTTCTGAACTGTTTTTGATCATCGTTCCTTTTGCATACTTAGATGACAAATTGACATAAGAAAATTGAGTTTATTCCCTTGAGAATAGGATCGTTTTTCATTCGGTTTGGAAAGGATCGGTAGTGTCAAAAGTTGCAAAATGGGCAAAAGTGTTAAAAATGTTCACTGAAAACGGCTTGTTAAAAATTTACATTTCGAAACTGCCCACAACGCCATCTCAGCATCTCGAACGCAGGGATAAAACAAAGAAATAAAAGTGCTGCCAATTAAGCATATAATCTGCTAAAGTTAGCAAAGTTTGTTTTCATCGTTACCTTCCCTGCTTCCCTTCGAGCTAAAGAGATGGCGATTTGGGCAGTAACGTAAAGCACATTAAAAAATAAAACAACATTATCAACACTTTTTCATTTTTTGCCATTAACTATCCATCCAAAGCCGAATGAAAAACGACCCTATATCATACGGAATAAAGTCGATTTTTGAAATCGAACGATGATTGAAAACATTTCAAAACGCTAAATGCGCCCCAAACCGAACGGCAGATGTGGTAATTTATGGCATATTTTTTTTGAGTTGTTATATTTAATTATCAGCTACAACACGAACGGTCTGGTAATATAATGAACAAACACATTTAGCATGTAGCATAATGAGTGATATCAAATAGAAAAAATCTTGCCTGACTGCCAAGAAAGTGGGCTATTTTTCTGGATGTTTGTACTTATTTATGATCCTTTGCCATATCATATAGCCTACAAGCTTGATAGATTTTGATAGTTACAAATGTTGTGCCATTGGTTTCGTCTTAATCTTGAGAGTGATACAATTACTATGAAGTGAGTATATTTTCAGATAAATATTACGCAAACACTAAAATACACTTATAATAAGTCAGATAAATCAAAAACCCTGACGCACGAAAAGCGATCTAAAATCATGGGAACTCCATACCAATATACAAAAGTGAAACGTTGTCTATTTGTTTGTTTGTTTGTTTGGGGAGCTTTCATGCGATAACGGCAGAATGGATTTTGATAAAATTTGAAATGGAGATAGTTTATCATCATCATGTCAGCCTTTAGAAGTCTACTGCTGAACATAGGCCTCCCCCAAAGAGCGCCAAGACGAGCGATCTTGTGCCACCTCTATTCACCGACTTCCTGCGATGGCTACAATGTCGGTCCATCGTGTGGGGGGTCTCCCAACACTTCGCTTGCTTGTTCGTGGTCGCCATTCAAGAACCTTTATTCCCCAATGGTTTTCGGTTCTGCGAACTATATGGCCTGCCCATTGCCAGTTCAACTTGCAAACTCTAAGAGCTATGTCGGTAACCTTCGTTCGTCTACGGATTTCCTCATTTCGGATTCTATCAAGTAGTGAAACACCGAGCATAGCTCTCTCCATTGCGCGCTTCGCAACCCTGAGCTTGTGTATGAGACCAATAGTTAGCGACCACGTCTCAGTGCCGTATGTCATCACTGGGAACACGCACTGATTATAAACTTTCGTCTTGAGGCTCTGCGGTATCTGCGACGAGAAGATATGGCGTAATTTTCCGAACGCTGACCATCCGTGTTGGATTCGTCGGTTACCTCTTTGTCGAAGTTGGATCTACCCAGTTGGATCGTCTGACCCAAGTAGACAACTATGTCTACTTGGGTCAGACGACCCAACGACGACCAACGACGACTTGGGTGCTCGTCGTAGCTGTTGATCACTAGATCAACAGCTACGGATTGGTGACCGCAGTATTACAAATATGTGCTTGGAGGACGCTGCTGCCCATCTTCCGGTGTGTATTCCCTTAGTTGCCTCTTACGACGTCCACTGGAGGATTGGGAGGAGTCTTATTCTAAGCCGAGACCGCCACTGCGCCAGATAGATAGCTTATATCCTAGAATAAATCATAGAATACTTTTTATCCCATAAAATTGTAAATTTCCACGGGAAAACTGGAAATATTGAGTACTCGTGGTAAGGAATGGTTACCATGGAAACGAAGTAACAAGTCTGTCAAAAAACTTCAAGAGCATTGGTGATATACTTACTTTTGCATTGATTTTTATATCCTAGAAGAACATAGGATGCTTTTTTTCAAAAAACAGAAGTCCGCGCGGATGAAGTCGTGGGTGGGAAAGCTAGTTAGACATAAAAGTATTAAAAATGAAATTAGAAAATTAGACAAATGCAGGAGTCACAAGTTAAACTACAGCCTGATTATGGAAGTCACGATACTATCAGTTGCATTGAGATTTTAAACATATCATATTTTCTTATACGGTAGGTGACAATTTTATATCTCTAACTATCGATTGAAAAAGCTAGAAAGTGGGGCAAAGCAAGTTACGCTATCCAAATACAAAGGTAATCCTAATAAGATGTGAATGAGGGTATTCTTCAAAGCAAACTATTTGCTTGTTTCAATCCATAATCATAAATTTTATAACATTAAATAGATATCTTTTACTCGTTGAGTACATAACTGGCCTTTACCAACTAGAATGGTACTATCTAGCTTATCTATATATTTTTCGTAGAATATCTTATATAACCCAAGATGAAAATCCAACCGACTACTCTATCGTCCCCTTCTATCTTCTATCGTCCCCAGCTTAATGTTCCTTAGTTAATTTTTCCAGATTTATTTATTTCAGTCTGTACCTGTAGATTTTAGATATTCTGTCACTTTTACAACATTGTTGATCAATTCATTTTTACAATTCTGTACTATCATATTCATCATCATCATCATCAGCCCGTGCTCGTCCACTGCTGGACATAGGCCTCTCCCAATGAACGCCACAGAGCCAGAATTTTAATTACTGGTAATCTGTTTGTAATTTTATATATAAATTTAATACTGGCAATTTGGTACGATGACTTTGGTTCTCTGGCGCCAGAGAACCAAAGTTATCGTTCAAAGGATTAGCAAGCTGCAGGCTGATTCCTTAAGGAGTGAGGTTGAGTGATTGCCACCGCGCACCCATTGCGGATGCGCTTGAATTTCGTCAAGGTTTTGGAATTCACTAAACAGTTAACGCGCACCCGTCAAGCACCCGCAATCAACCCTTATACCGAGAAACTGGTAAATATGCGGCAGAATTAAGCTAAACCTAGCCTACAAATACTTCTAGTAGAAATAGGACTGTTCAAATTTTGCCGGGTTTTATGTTCGAGTGATTATCTATGGGTGGCGCGCCAGCCAACCAATGGCGGCAATCGCCCTCCAACAGTCATCGTCTGAATTTATTTAGTTTTTTCTCTCTCGCATTTAATCTATCTAAAATTTTCTTCCCGTGTAGCATCGTGAGCTTAGTAGTGAAATCTAATAATATGCCAATAAACTTTTTGTAGATTGTACGTCTCTGAAAGAAAATCTAAACATTGATATTATTTCTCAGCAATAATGTACTTAGCTACTTCAAATAATTATTACGACTGCTTAAAAATACCATGTTCCTATAGGTATAGTGACTATAGTGATTCTCAGTCTCAGGTAAAGTTAAACTTCAACTGAAAATAATCATTGCCGTCGAGTAAAAATGTTGTGAATGAAATTATGTCATTCCTTGTACATTACTTTTGTGTAAAATAATTAAATAATAAGAACGCCAAAAAACGAAGAAAGAAATATATTTCTGAATTAGAAGTGTATTTCTAAATGAAATCTCTTGCTTTGTATTGTATTGTATCTACCTAAGTCTGATGTATCGTTGTAAATTCACAAAAATGATCGGATGATGATGATGATGATGAAGTCTTGGAGAGACGGACAAACGGGAGCTCGACAGTTGATAATTATAGCCTAGGACTTGATAGACAAGTACATAACAATATTAAATGTTGAATCTACTTGACTAAACTGACAATATGATACATTTGATTCAGGTGGATGCATACAGAACTCATATGATTGCAGTTCATATGAATGTATAGATCTCCGCTTTCCGAGCTCATAGGATAGTGTAAATCTCAATTTATGTGAAAATTATAACATCATTACATGACATTTAATACTTACACTTGATTTTGTTTTGCTTATATTTGCATTGACCCTCGTTGTTAGTAGAACTTCACATAATTAGGCTTTGTAAGAAAACTACTACATATTAAAACCAGTAGGTATTTTTCTATATTTGGGTTAAAATCCTACTCTGGCTATGAAATAGTCAGGTAGGTTCTATGAAATACCACATACATACATGTCATTAAACCTTCCTTTTACTAAAAACAACACAATTTCATGGCACGATAAAACATGAAACAAAGTGTACCTACCTATGTAGGTGTGAGAACTATAAGTTTCATAGTAACTATGTATTATCAATGATTTTCACTAACCAAACACTGCTAGATAGTAAATGCAATGAACGCACCGGGTGCTCTTCGGTTGACGAAAACTCATTGCTACTGAATTCCTTGTGAATTCTGATTTTGTATTACCGGTTTTGAGTTTCGTAGTAAAATGACAGTTTCCGAGCGGTTGAGTGCTCATCGCTTTGATGACACTCACATGCTATTTCACTCATTTCATTTTGACTCATGATGTCATTTCACATGCTCAGTGAGCTTAGGGAATTCGAAACGAGTGATCGGTGGCAATGAATGGTCCAAGTGGCATAAACCGAACCGCACTTTAACTCTACGGAATCGGCCCCCCAATTCAGAACCTTTCGATAACTCAGTTGTCGATCGATTAGGTATTATTTATTCTGTGGATTCAGTTTGAAATAGTTCAATTTAATACAGTTTTCATTCACAATATCGAATTGAATCGATTCGGTTCGTTATCGAAAGGTTCTGAATCGGGGGGGCAGGCCCCAGATTTAGCAAATTATCAATATTTGTGCTGGTAGCCCAGACAAAACGAAACAAAAAAAATGCAACAGTCTAGTTTTGGACGTCACAAACATCTGTCACCTGTCCGTCACGTCTTGAATTTTGACATTCTCCGTCTTCCGAACTCCGATTATTTTTCGAGTTAGTCCGTGATCGCGAATGTAGGCGGATTTCTTATTTTTTTAGTTTATTGCTCTCGTTCCACTTTTTGAAAGTGTGCCTTTTATAATTTTAATTTGTACACCAATCGCTGCGGACTCATTAATAATAGTGATGTGAAACAAAGGCAGTGAACGACATTGCTATGGTTTTGTGAGTGATATGATGTCACTGTTAATTTGCGTGAATCCTTGAAAACATGAGTGTGAGTGTCGAAGCGGACGTGTCCAGCCCTCTGTCCGAAGGGCAGAGCTCCTCAGACCCTACTATATCGAAGTCTTCGTCCGATAGCCAGAGTTTGAAGAATGAGGATATTGGGGCAGGTCAGGATGACAAATCCGAGGCCAGCACTCCGAAACCTCACCCTATGGCGTTTACCATTGACTTCGGCGGGGCTAAGCCTGTAGACAACCGAAGACTAGAGGAGCTAGCAAAGAAATCTCAAGCGAGGCACCAAAGGGTACAGTCCATGTCAGCTAGCCTAACCCGGACTAGTCCTGCCGCTCAACGCCCGCCTATGAGTGCGAAACTGCCCCGAAAAGCTCAAGGATACAACTCCGAAGGTTACTTCTCCTCTGATCAAGAAGACAGCGGTCTTTCCAACTCTATCAAGCAGAGAGCACAAAATATTACAAGCCCTGGGACCAACCGACACATTAAGTCGCCTGTTACGGACCACTGCCAGCCAAAACGTACGTCCAAGAGCCCTATAGTCGATAGCATAATGTCTAGAAGTGATAATTTTACTCTAAATCCACGGCACGGTCTTAACCTGCCTTTAAGATCTAGTTCCTATATGAAAGAATTTAATTACCAGCCTAAGACCGTAGCTGATATCATAGACCAGAGTCCTGAAGTGCTGTTAACTGATATTTCAAGCCCGGAGCTAGATATCCTTACTCCTGATAATGGGCTGTCTACACCAGAACAGAACAGTCCATTACGTAAAAGCAGGGAATCTCCTGAAACGCCTGACTTGTTCAAGAAGTGTATTGTGAGTGAACCTTTGTATATAGATGATGATGTTGACAGACATTCTAATTCATCCACGGGTACATACACAATAGAAGGAGATAATTACACAGAAGAGCAGAAAGCTAGAATGAGTATAGATAGAAGCTGTGCTAACGGATCTTCTGTTGATTTATTTCAACGTAGGGAGAGAGACCCTGAATTAGTATTTGACTATTCAAAATGTGTCATAACTAAAGAACCTAGACGTGACATGGCATTACGCAGTCCGCTATCAACAAACAAAACGTTTGAGGTTCCAAAAGTCAGCAAAGACAAAAATGTTTTAGAAATATCTTGTTGCTATGAGTCTCCAACAGAGAATGACTTAGCTGCACAAACGTCCAAGCAAATTAAATCAACCAGGAGCTACTTGGAGAAAATTAAGAACCGTGTACGGACGATAACGGAAAAAACATTTGCGAAGCCTGAGCCGAAGCCTGAAGTAGAACCTGATGTTGGCAATTTTACATCTGTCACAACATCGGGTGTCTTAAGCTCAAACGCTCCACCAAAAATAAATATACCGATTCGTAGACGCTGCAGTCTAACTAAATCCGAAATAGACCAGACTGACTACATCCACCGGATTGCTCGAGAGTCCTCAGTGCCTATTGAGTATGTTCAAAGACTAACCAGAGAATCATCATCACCCGTTGATTACCTACAACGGCTGTCTAGGGAATCGTCTGTACCTGTATCATTGCCGAGCAAGTCTCCTTTTGATGATGCTAAATTTGAAAGTGCTATGAGAAGCTGTAAGTCTCCGTTTAATGATGCTAAATTTGAGAGTACAGCCTTAAGAAAAGTTCAGAAGGCTATGCGAGACGACAGTAGTGTCCCCTCAGACGTCGCGTCCGATCAGATGGTTGGGAAGTTGTCGCATTTGAGTATTAACCGGTGTAAGGGTGATAAGACATGGATACAAGACTGGGCGGACAGTGTTAAAAAGTACAATAATAATGTACTTGTTAAGGATGATGTTGACGAAAGACCGCCTTTGAGTCCGAGGAACCTACCTGGCAGAAGTAAGTAGATTTCTTTGTATTTTACAACCACTTCTTTTCTTATCTGACTTGAAAGGTTTTATGAATTTTTGAGTGTGGGTGTATACATTTACTCATACCTCAGGTATTTCTGACCAATTTCATTGATTCTATTTACTTATTTGAAAGGGAAGCCTTCCAGTTACAAAGTTACTAATAGTTAGGTATTTATGAATGAAAAGTGTCCAAGCGACTAGCGAGGAGCAAAGTAGGAAAGTTAAAACATATTTTCATGGCAGAAAGGAATAACCTTCTTTCTGTATGTATAAAACAGAATGTATGAATGAATGAATGTATGAATGTATGTTCTGTATGTATGAATAACCTTCTTTCTTCTTTCTTTTTTAGACTTATTCATATTAAAATAGATACCTACTAGATTTAATGTGCAGTCTAAGTGCCATACTCAAAGAAGTCACTTAACACTAATAGGCAGTCAAAATCCATACAAACATTAAAGTCCTATACACACGGCGTATTTTATAAGCGCAGACGACGCGCGTTTGTTTAACGTCGCCAAAACGTAGGCAAAGGCTGCGTGGCTGCGACAGTCTCGTTTGAAACGCGTATACGCGCGTCATCGGCGCGTATTTTTCACTGCAAATGATGAATTCACTGCATCATTTGCAGTGAGTTTCTAATAAAAGCAACCGCTTTTGCGCCCGGGAAAATACCCTCGAGGAAATGAGAAAAAGATATATTGTAATAAAAAAAAGAAGTTCTCTCGGTATTTATAGTGTAGTCACCTTTAGTCACTTGGTACTTGGTACTTGGTGGTCGGGCTTCTTTTCCGCAACTAGGCCGATCATCGGCCCCTTTTGCGTGAAACCGGGCGGCGACAGCTAGTTCAGCCACCCGATGTCCCTCAGGAAGGCCAGCAGCTCACGAATTCCGGCGCAGGCCTCCCTCAGGGAGGAAGCTGTTCCCAGGAACTGTTTCCTTTGTGTCGCCACGCTTTCGCACTCGAGGAGTACATGCGTGGCCGTTTCTTCAGCCCCCATGCATCCTCTGCACAAGGGACTGTCCGTGACACCTAATCTGTGAAGGTGTTTGTTAAGAGGACAATGACCAGTTACAATTCCCACCACTTGTCGGAGACTGTCTCGTTTAAGGTTCAGAAGTTTTCGGGAGTATCTCGGATTTAACTCCGGGAACGCCTCCCTAGACTGTCTACAATCCTTTATACTTGCCCATAGTTCCTGTGTAGTTTATATGTCCTTTGACGGATCCAGGCTCGAATTTGACTGAAAGGCAATGGAATCATTGGCTCTGGCCCTACAGGGCGCATGCCCGAACCTCTCCTTGCCAGTTCATCAGCTGCATCGTTGCCTCTGGATCCGCTGTGTCCCTTTATCCATTGGAGAGTAAGGTAATTATCTTTACTGACCTCCTCCAGAAGATGGTGACACTGGATAGTTAGCCCCGAGGAATGTTCATACCTTTGAAGTGCTTTAAGAACTGCGGCACTATCAGAGAGTATTCTGATTTTAGAGTCAGTTACCTTCCTGCGCAGTATCGCTGTTGCTGCCTGGATTATACCCACACATTCCGCTTGGAAAATAGAGTTGTGATTACCCAGTGCTGCTGCTATATGCATGTTCAAGTTGTCCGAGAACGTCCCCGCTCCCGTCCCAGCTTCCATTTTGGAACCATCTGTGTAGATTCTAAATTCGTCAGTGTTCGACCTATCACTTGATTCCTCATGTAGTTGTATCTTATAGTGTTTATTAAAGAGGTGTTGTTTTGGTACCCTATCATAAATAGAGAGCATGCCCGGGTTACCCTCCGCATAATCCCGTATTATGTTAGTATGGGATGTTCGACTATTTTGATCCCAGAGATTGAGAGCTTTGAGTCTGTAAGCAGACGCAGCAGCCTCCTGCTGGATGTGCAACTGCAACGGTGGCAAACCCAGCAGTGCCTCTAGTGCAGCAGTGGGTGCTGTTCTCATGACGCCAGTCACTGCTACACAAGCCAACCTCTGGAAGGACTGTAGTTTATTTATGGTAGATGCCTGTTTAGTCCTTGGCCACCAAACTAGTGAACCATATGTTAGAGAAGGCCTAATCACAGTATTATATAACCAAAATGTTATTTTTGGACTTAGGCCCCAAGTTTTACCTATCATCTTCCGACAATACCAGAAAGAGATGGTTGCTTTCATAATTTTATTTTCCAGGTGTCTAGCCCAGTTTAATTTACTATCTAGGATGATACCCAGGTACTTTACCTCATCATTTAAAGTTAACTGTGTGTCGAAAAGGTGGGGTAGTGTGTATCGTCCTAAGTTTCTTTTGTTAGTAAACATAACCAATTGTGTTTTAGTTGGATTCACAGTTAATCCATAGTCTAAGCACCAGGTTTCTACGATCTTTAAGGCGTTATTCATGATGTCACATGATACGCTAGCAAAGTGTCCTGAGACAAGGATAGCCAGATCGTCCGCATAGCCAACTGTGAAAAAGCGTCTGTTGTTAAGCTTTGTAATTAGGTCATTTACCACCATGTTCCATAGTAGGGGTGACAGTACTCCCCCTTGAGGGCATCCCCTTGACACCACCCCTCTAATGGTTCCACCTAGGTCGACTCTAACCGCCCTAAGCTTTAACATGTTAATGACCCAATCAACCAATGTCGACTCAACACCATGCTTCCTTAGCGCTGCGCTTATGCTTCTAAAGTTAGTTCTGTCAAAAGCACCTTCGATATCAATGAAGGCGCCCAGGTCTCACTGTCAATCCATGTAATGGTGTCAGTGATTTGGCAACCTGGGAAATGTGTCTGTAAGAGTAGACCATTTGTTTCTGTTTCTGTTTTTGTGTAAGTGTTATCTACTTTTTTTAAAGAACCAATCTCACGCTTAGGATCAGCAGCTAGAATTTTCCTGACCCTATTTGCTTGAGTATTCGTTTCTATGTTTGTGCTATATTTTTTCCATGACTTACGACCTTTGGAGCGAAGTAGTTTTTTGTACGCCGCTCGCGCCTTTCTGTATCGCTCCCAGTCCTCATCGTGGTATTCATGGCTCTATTAAATAATTTACGAACCTTCTCTTTTAGTTTCTCCAAATCTTTACCCCAACCATGACTACCGGCTTTACTTACGTATGGTGGGGAGAGGGGGCAGGCTTCCTCAAAGCTTTTGGTGAGATTGTCTGTTAATTGTACTACCGCCTGCTCAATATCAGTAGTGCTTTTTAGCCGTGAACCCATAGACATGGGAGTGTGGTGCTGTTCTAAGTAATTATAAAAGATCACCTTGTCCGTTCTACGGGGATTTCGAGTTGGTGCGGGTGGTACCCTGTTTAGCTCCATTTCAAATCGGATCCATCTGTGATCCGAGCATGAAGGCTCCTCCGAAACTCTCCAATTCTTAATGGTGTTAAAATTATTGCTTTTGTCCGAGAATAAAGTTATATCAACAATGGTGCGGCATCTGCGTGTGACAAAAGTTGGTTCCGCTCCTCTGTTCGCTAGTGAGAGTGTAGTAGTGAAAATAAAGTTTACCAAATCTTCACCTCTACTATTGGCTGTCGGCATCCCCCATAACGGATGATGTGCATTGCTGTCTGCCGCTATGGTTAATTTAAAATTGTTAAGCTCACAGTGTCTTACGAGGTCAGCGATTTCCTTTGATGGGATGTCCTCGTCGGCGGGCATGTATGCCGACGTGACAATCACCGCCTCTTCTCCCCATCCGACACCAGAGGGTAACCTAACGGTTACCAAGTCCCTGGAACAGAACTCGGTGAGGGGCACTGCTGGAACACTACGCGGTATGAACAAACATGCGCGTGGGTGCGTGGTGTGTGTTACAAGTGTTATCTAGTATTAAATTACCATTCAGGTTACTGAGACCACATACACGCCCGCTCCTGATCCACGGCTACTGGATCAGGGCGATAGTCTCTTTGTTAGTTGCCTCCAGCACCCTGCGCAGGTTAGCCGTGGCAGTAATGCTGTGCTGGAGGTTAGCTTGGATGAAGTCAGTCTGAGAGGTCGGGGTCACCATCATCCAGGTTACCCTTATCCTCATCAGACTCTTCTTCCCCTGGACTGAAGACAGACTGGAGTCCCTCACCGTCACCACCTTTGGTGGCACCGTGTCCACACTCATCTCTTCTCCTCCCCTTGAAGTTGATGGTTTAGGAGAAGAGTGTGACGGCACGTCCGGAACTACGTCCTTCGCACCGCCAATACGAGATGAGGATGGTTGGGACTCTTGTTCCATGCACACCTTTGGTCGAGGGCCCGTGTTCCCGATCGGTACCTCATCCAGAGTAGGTGGCGCATCCGTAAGCGTTCCGTCCCTGGCATAAAAGAGCACGTAGACATTGCCCAAATTATGGACAAGTCTACGGTCACGTTCCAGGATGGTTGGGACAACATGTTCTGGGATACCCAGACACAGGAACAGTGTTCGTCCAACATCCTTGGATTTTGCTTCTTGCCAGGAGTGCGAGTACACCGTCCAGGTATTAACGAGTGCCCACTTGTTCTGTCCATCCAGAACCATGTTTGTATCCTCTAGGGAATTATATCTGGAAGGATCAGGGCCGCTTGCACCTTTCTGGCGATTTCGCTTTGTTTTTTTATTACAAGTTTTGGGCATGTATTTGTCGGAATGCTGTCGATGGTTTTTACAAGCCACCTTAGTGAGTCTTCATCCTCACACCACAGCTTCAGAACTCCATCAGAAATGATGGGCCGACCTCTGAAGTTGGGGGAGAAATCATTAGCTGGGTCATTGATACCCTCAAGTATCCTGTGCTGAAGGAACTTTTTCACTAAGGTAGTCTGTTCTTCGGTAAGGTGGATGCTATCTGCCCTAGACACTGCTACGCAGAGCTTGTTCTGAACAATATCTGCATAGCTAGTCTGGGTCCGATGAGAAGTATCCAACCTTGTTTTCTTATGTTCACCTCTTGGCGAAACCGTATCGTCCAACCGCGTACGCTTGCTAGTCTCAGTGCGAGCTGGGGCTTGCGCTGACTTAGAGGTCGCAATGGCTGCTCGCTTCTGACGGTTGAATCGGTTTCCGTGTTTAGATCCTCGCTTAGATCTCAATTCCTCACCTCTACGGCCACCAGACCCAGCAGCCACCACGGACAAGTCCACGGTACTCGCTGGCGGGGCGTTTGGTTTGGATCCGAAATCCTTGCTTTGTTGCTGGGCACCCTTAACCTTGTCTACACAACCAACGGACCCAGCAGTCACCTCGGACGAATCCTTAGTAAAAGCTGGTGGGGCATACGGCTTGGTTACGGGATCCCTGCTGTCCCTCGTTTGTTTACGCTTCTTAAAGTAAGCTCTTGGTCCTGGGCTTTTAGGTCTGGTGTCTTCAGCCAGTGGCTTCACACCTCCCGAGCCCGATGCCAAACGCTCCTTTTTCAATTGTTGTTTAATTTTATATTTTTGTTTTTTAGTTAACCTTATTGGGGCGTTAGTCCCCTCAAGGTTCGGAGCACTGGCACTTGAGGTTCCAGCCACCTGCTGTCTCCCCACATTCCTTGCTCCTTTTTTACCCTTAGGTCTAATGACCGTCCAGGCAGCAGTTTGATCCGTGTCGGCAGCAAAAGCTGCCTCCAGGGTACTCACCGCCTCCCCACTAAGGGGGGTTTTTGGATTTTGTTCTTTAATTTGATATTCCATATTATAATTGTTTTTAAAATTCACCTCTCTAACTCCCCACTCTCCACGGAGCCCGCACCGGGGATATTGGGTTGCAATACCAGGGCTACTAGAGAAAGTATAGAACGGATATCCCAGGCGCCCACGAGCTAAACGCTGCTACGTCCGACACTACGCCCAATCCAAAATTGCGCAGCCCAACGAACACCGCCAGCTGCAGACCCCATAGTCCTTCCGTTCTCGCCAGGCAGAGCTGAAAGCTGCCACCCGTGCTGGATAGATATGGATGGCTAGTCCACACCCCCCCGTTTTGGTTGAAATCCACACCAAAGAGGAGTGTTGCGGAAGAGAGGTACTATACCCTGACCAACTCCCCACTCAGCCACCAGGTTTGTTTCATCCTACCATACGGGCCCCCCACGCACAGCACCAAGTTACGTGGGTATCATCCCCCACCTACTATCACACATTAGGGGATAGTAAGTCCACAGTGATCTGACCACCTCGTCACTGCAGCGGATTGGAAAGGAGGTAAGCAGGGATATTAGGAGTAAAGGAATTAGGTGGGCTATTTGAAAGGAAAAGGAAGAGTTAGGGGGGACTAGGAAAGTCTAGAATTGTGTCTGTTGCCTTGGTTACGTCTGTTCCTTAGGGGACCAGACCAAGAACAGGGCGGCACCACGTGAAGGTAGCAATCAGACTTGCTGCGGATGTCTACACGACCTGCGCTCCTTTCCGTAGCCATTGCCGAGCCTGCTCACCGGACAGGTGGCCAGGTTAGGGTTGACCCAGGCGTATAAAGCTTATCAAACCCCCCCCCAAAATTAGTCAAATTTTATTTATTAGCCACCTTTAGTCAAATTTTATTAGTTTATTTCCCACTAGTGACTCGCCCCGGCTATGCACGGGTAGCGCACACATCGCGACATTTTTCTAACTTTTACCATATTTACACACGCCATAACTTCTAAAAAAAATATAAGGGTAATTACTTGTACTATTATTTATTCTGTGGCGTAATTCAAAATCTTTGACAGCAACAATCTTGGTGCTTTTTGATCATATAATTATAGACAACTGCATTATTACTCACGTACCTACTTGACAGACTTGTTATTATTTCGTTCCCACGGCAACATGTATTTCGTTCATTACAGCGAATAATCGTATTATTTGCAAAATTGATACTTTGAGTTACATTATTGCAATTTTCGTAGGGATCCCTAATTTTGTGAAAAATAAAATACTGCCCATGTTACTCGCTGTAGCTTTCTGTAGATGAAAGAATTTTTATCCGATAAAAAAATATAAAAATTACTTTATTTCCTCATTAAAATATTAGTGTAGATAGAATAGAAAACAAACATCTGACATGACTGAGAGTGGAACACAATCTCAAATCTAACATCTGACATGACTGAGAGTGGAACACAATCTCAAAATCCACATTCAAACCATTTCTTAATTTGTTTCCCACAATTCATTAGCAAACGGCATAGCAAACAAAACAAAATGAGCAAGAAAAGATAAAAAGATGAGGTACACTGCAGGAATCTAGAAATTATAGTCTTGTCTTGTCAAATAAGAGTTAAAAGTGTCTTCAAGGCAAGCATAGATCTAAAGAGTTCATAATAATGTTATTGTTATGTTGTTAATTTAGCCATCCTTGTCACTTCCCATCATTTAAAACGATGGCCAATACAAAATACAATACATGCACAAATATACCAACAAAATATTAAATAAAAAACGAATAAAATTTTACAAACTTTTGTCAACAACTTTTTCCATCATTTTTATCCTAAACAAGCTTTCGCCTGCGACTTCGTCCACTAACATAGTTCGTCGACTTTCATTTTTTCTTTTTCACAATATGGTGTCTGGTGGTCGCCATATTGCATTTTGATAAATGTCATGACTGTAGTGACATGGCTGTGGGGCAAGATTAAGACAAATCGATTGACGTAATAATCGTCAAAATCGATCCACGCGTTTGGTATATATAGTGCCACATAAGAACATACATACACACAAAGATAAATACAATACTCTCCGCTCAGTCGTGTAAAAAGACGACATAAAGTTCATGAAAGCACCACAAGGGTGGATGGCATAAATTCCTCCACTGTACCTTTTTAGCAGAAAAAATACAATACCTTCGAAGACTACCGATACTGCAAGATAACATAAGATATACAATGGAGGTAAGATATCTTTTGTTATCTTACATCCATTGTAAAAACTGCATTCGCGTTAATCGATAACCCAAGCGATAATAAACCACAACACCACCTGATAAGGACTATTCAAACTTTATCACATGTTTTGATAACAATACGTTCCACTATGTAATTTGTATGAATCATGGGCCTAAACCTAATTTATTATTGAAATAGCTTTGTTTTGTGTTTTTTTCTGGATTATATAAGGATTCTGTGTTAACTTAATCAAAAGTACAAAATTTCGTAAAACTTCGTTCAGATGTCAAATAGTTTTTTATTGATTGCTCGGCTCCTTCTCATTGGATTGGATTGATACCAATCATACCAGGGCATGGATTCTGTATGACCACTCACGCCAAAACTACGCGAATTCCACGCCGATTCCACGCTGCCTGCTTGGAATCACGAACAAATTCCACGCAGGCGGCGTGGAATTGGCGTCTTAAAATTAGAGAATTTGGCCCCAGTGTTTAAATCAAAACCTAAGCTATGAACGATCAGACAAACATACAGACAGACACCATTCTCAGTAGCTTATTTTAAGTACCTTAATCTTTTTTTTTATTGTCTTTGTTTTAATAGTATTTTTGTCACAACTGCTGTTATACGTATAGATTGTTTGAGAGAAATCTAAAGCTATGCACGTCGTGTTATGTCAAAACAAAAGAAATTTACAGAATAAGATCAAACGTGCCCCCAGAAATCTTTTGTATATAACTTGTGAAACTAGCTTAAAAGCTAAAAAAAACACGCCTGCCCTGCCAAAAATGAACTTATTCCGATAAATTATATACTATTGGAATGTGCTTATCAAGGCCTTCAATTTGATACCCATACAGTAAAAAAAAAAGAAATTTAATTTTTTTGTATTTGAAAATGGAGCCATACTGCCGCCATATTGAATTTAAAAAGAAAATATGTAGCCTATGTTACTCGGGGGATGTAAGGATTCTAACGATACCCCATACGTCTAAATCTGTTCAGGCATTTAAAAGTTATGGTGGAATAAAGAAACTCACATACATACAAACATACATGAATGCTAAAAACATAACACTCCTTTTTTTTGGGCAGTCGTGTAAAAAAATAACAGTCGAATTGATCTCTTCCATTTGAAGGTTGATTAAACATAGTAAATGACGACCGGTTGGTCTAGTAGCTAGAGATCCTAGGTACGAAATCGAACGGTCGCGGGTTCGAATCCTGCAAGGTGCAATCATTTGTGTGATGAGCAGAAATGTTTGTTTCCGAGTCATGGATGTAATAATCTTATCTATGTATGTTTATCCGTTATCCAGTGCCCATAGTACAGGGTATCCTAGTTTGGGGCTAGGTAATTGGTGTGGAAATGTCCCGAATATATATATATATATATATATATATATATATATAAATATAAATAAAAACTCACACGACAAACTTACTAAGAGGTATATTAGTTTAATCAGTTCACAAATAGTCTACACACATCTCATCATAAGTCCATAAAATCAACATAAAGCAATCTTTAAATACCGCCCATACCATGTGTCCCTTATAAGGTTCCTCCGTCTTTAAGCAAGTAGGTATCACACCCATAGGCGATGTTCCTTTTTAGGTCACATACGTTATTGACTCACTGACCTACAGAAGAATGAACACCAAGGTCAAGGTCACAAGGTCTCGCATTCATTAGACTAGAATGTTCTGTTCAGAATCAGATGCAAAATTGTTACCACTTTCTCACCTGGCGTTTAGTGACAATGTGGTGGAAAGAAGATGCTAAAGAAGCTGCCTACAATGGGAACTGGTTCTCAAGGTAGATGGTCCTCGGCAGGAGTTTCACTAGATATATTAAAAAAAACGCAGGATATAAAGACAAGTATTAGTACCCTAGTGTTTTTTTTTACCTCTCCAGCTCCTCACAGGCTTTAATATGTATTTATGTATGTATAATTATACACTTATATGTATGTAGTTTATAATTACTTATAGCTATATATTTTAACATAGTATTTAAGTAACTATTACTATGTAGTTTATTTTATATTTTATTTATTTCTTATTATTTACGTTAAATTTGTACATAAATTTCATATTGCCACACTACCGACCCTTATTAGCAATTAACTTCTTTCCATCATAAGGTTGTCTGGAAGAGATCGCTATGAGCGATTAGACCGCCCATTGTACCTATTGTTTATGTTATTTCTATTTTGTAATTTGTTTAACTGTGTGTTAACAAAGTGTTATTGTATTGTATTGTAAGTATAGAAGACGCCTCGGTAATCCGTCACACGCTAATCCGGCACGCCCAGTAGTCCGGCACTTAGATACTCAGGTGACCCGCTCTATGATCCGGCACGCCCAGTATCCGGCACTTAGAGACCCATGTGACCCGCTCTATAATCCGGCAGTGTACACGCCCGAATGCCGGATAACCGAGCGGGAGAGCCTATATGAACTGTAGTACAGAATAAATAATAATACTAGCTTTAAACCTCGCGCGTTCAAACTTTTTTGCTAAAATTCTAGCGGTGCACAGTAGCGCCATCTAGTTGCCTTATTGTACAACTAACATTAATAACCAAGGTGCTCCATCAATCTCTATCTAGTAGGTAAAGCGCTGATTCCACTAGTAGAAACCTAAAAGTGAGAATTTACTGCATTTTGAGGAGCTATTCTGCTCATCACGCCGAAGAACCTCATCAAATATTCACCAAATTTATATGAGACTAATTTAAAGTTACTACTTTTCAAATAAAAAAAGAACCATCCAAATCGGATTTAATAAGGCGGAGATATTCAGTAGCCCCCTTTTTACCCTTTTTTGAGGGAGGGGCCCCAATGAAAAATCCACGACGACTGAAAAATTCGCTTAACCTTAATACCATGTTTCGTCTAGATCGGTTGAGAAATGCGACTTGTAGAGGAGAAAAGCCGGACAGACATCCGGACATGCGAAATAATTTTTGCCCAAGCTGAAACAGAGCTTCGCTCGCGCTTCGCGCTCGCTCGGTGAATAAGACTGTAGGCAATCCGGGCCTAGCCTTGAAACTGGTGCCACGTGTCTGTTTTGTTTTTCGTGCACTGAACTGTCGTTCGACATGGCGGACAAAAACATAAACCCGAAACATTAAATTTAACATTTATCACCCATACAAATCCACTAATCCGGCATAGGGGAATAAAACGGGTGCCGGATTACCGAGCGCCTGCTGTATCTGCATTGTTTATTTATGACAAAAATCTACGACAACTGAAAAATTCGCTTAACCTTATTAATACCATGTTTTGTCGGTCTGTTCGGCGCTTGCCCCCTTTCTGATTTTGTCTATTATTTCTAGCATCCATAGAAATTGAGGACCTTTGCCCCCTTTTTGAAATCCTGTACTTTTTATTAGCTCTTCGCCCACTTTCGTCATTTGCTCCCTTTACTTTTTTTAAACATCGATCAATAGATTAGTGTTTGGTACAAAACTGGAATTTTTGTACCAAATTTTTGAAAGTTTTTTATGAATTGCTCGGCTTCTAATCACCGGATTGAGATAACAAGTACACCAAAACTTTTTTAATTCAAAACCTAGTTTTTACGTGATGCGCGAACAGACAAACAGACTGAAATGATTTTGAAAAATGTTAAGTATATTAGCTTATTTATAGTTTATTGGCTTATTTAAAGTCCACTAGATCATTTTTTATTATACAGACCATTTGTTACTTACAAAAGAAAATCTTTATAAAGTCAGAACTTGAAAAGAGGTTATAAGTTTAGGGTGTGTGTGTGTGTGTGTGTGTGTATGTATGTATGTATGTATCCATGTGTCTGTCTGTGGTATTGTAGCTCGCAAACGAATGGACCTATTTTGATGCGGGTTTTCTGTTTGAAAGCTGATGTGATCGAGGTGCGCATGCGTGACCGTTAAAAGTAAACATATATTCATGTATGTCACATTCCAAAGATTAAAATAGACCTTTTCAACAGCCCTTATGCGCATGCGTGAACGTCGAAACATAAACAGATTTTCGTCTCATAAATGTACTAGTTTCTATGAAAAACTGGATGGGGCTGTGTTGGGGCGCATGGCCATTTGTTTATCGTGAAACGTCAACGCCATTCGGTCTTGAAAACCTCTCGTTTGCTCTGTGCTGGAGTTCAAAAAGTGTATAATGACTTTCCGGGCGCTGCAGCCATTTTTGTAATTTATGTCCCATTTTTTTAAATTCGTTAGTCTCAAGTAAACTTTTTCTTATTGAATTGAACTTTCTCAACGAGATCTTTACAAAAACACCGGAATAAATATGCTACCCTTACTAAATCGCGAGTTATACCGATTTAAAAATCACAAAAACATCAATTTCGCTGATTTTGCTCTGTGCTTCCTGCCTCCCCCCGTAATGTTTAATTTTTGGCTTTTGACAAAAATAAACATTACATCATCGAGCTGACTATAAGGGGCAAAAAGAAAACGATATAGCCCATTTCGTGATGGTCCACTTTTAAAACCTGGTACCCCTATGCTTCCTAATGATTTTAAAGACGTTTCATTTCAAAACTCCCACACTGTTCGAAACAATCGATCGCGCATGCGCATAGCGGCTTAAGAAAAATTCCATACAAACGGCTCACAAACACAGATAATAAACAACGATTTATGATTACATTCGTTCATTATTGAAATGTTGGTAATACTAGCATTTAAATTTAGTCGTTGTCATAAACAAATTAGTCCTGTCCAAATGACGTCTTAGTTTAGTTGAAATCAACAACTGATAAAATTTTAGGAATCACTAAAATAAAATAAATTTAGTTTTAGCTTAGTTTAGTGAGTTGCTCAATAGAATTGGCGTAATTGGCTGTTAAGTATCATTGCCCAGTAATTTCGCTGGAAACATTGCCCTTCAAACCGAAACACAGAAATGTTTACACACTACTGCTTGGCGGTTGAATATCTGACAAACGTGTGGTACTTCCCATGCGAACTCTTGCGTAAGAGGCCTACCACTTCAAAACCTATGGAGCATCACACATTTATTCTGTGTGTTGGGTTCTATGCTACTAGCTACTAAAGCACGGGTGCGATAGACAGATAAATCCGTACAATGACCCCTCTCTACGTATCTCTGTCGCTCGCGCATCAATGTGTATCGCCGTCGTGCTCGCACATATGTAGTGAGGGGTCATTGTTAACGTACAATTATTTATTCTACGTGCTACTAATTAATGATTAGCGTCCTTATTCAACGTACTTACCTAATCAAAACCAAAAGACAAAAGCAGTATTATACCAATACCTATGTAATTAATGTTAAACCCGAGAAGGATAACATACATGTTAATTAATGATTCCTAGAATACCAGCGGCCACTTGGATGACCTAATGTTATTAATAAACTGTCTAAAATTTTCCTGACGGAACTTACGTATAGGATTTAAGGAAACTTTAAAGTACTGTAAACACAATCGTTTATTCAAAAACGAACCCCGCCCCCTTGAAAACTATAGCTTAGGAAACAAACAATCAACAAAGAGGGTGTTTACACCGTTCATTTACTACTGTCCGAACCCGAGATTTACAATTTGAAGGGGTATCGATAGCACTCGATTACCCCGATTTCCCAGTCGTATAAAGGAGGCTATAAATAAGCATTAAATGATAGTTTATCTTTATAGTAGGGGGACCCTTGAGGGCTGTGTTTTTGTGACAAATTGAAAGGTCATTACTTCTCAACCACCTTTCCTTTATATAGAAAACCCAGGCAATTACGACAACGTTCTTAATCCACGTGGCCTGGTTAAGGGGGGTGAGAGATTAGTTTTAAAAGATGGGGCTATTTGATGGGGGGGGGGGGGGATCAGAGTCAAGTTACGAAAAACTCACTATTAAGAACGCGATGTGAGCGCTGACCCTTGTTATTTCATATAGAAGTAGGGAGGGGTTCCAAAATGGAAAACATGGTTTATGTATGGTCACTTCCCTTTCCTAAAGACAAAAAATGACATCCATGCCCATGGCGACAGACTTCAACTCATGTTAATTTTTTGATAAACGCGATGCGACAACCACACCATTTGAGCAATCATATTGTTGTAATATATCACGGCATTGTTACAACATGTTGTCTTTTGTAAAGTAATCTACAGAAGCAGCTTCCAAGATATTCAACCTTTAAAATTCCTCACCTCACCTGAATTAATAAGCTCTCACTAAACTTATGCGGCCCGCTCGGAATATTTACGAGTTAACGATAATGTAGCCCAGTGTGAATCACAACTGATCTTGGCGCGTTGAACTTTGAACAAAGGAAAGGGAGGTTAACTTACGGGCCGCGCGCATTTTGAACTTTTTACATGCTAAGGGTAAACTATAACAACATATCAGGGCAAGGCAAACAAGGCCAACATTTTATTATTTTATAACAATACGCCTCATGAAGTTGACGCACAGACTCGAAGCTGCGGTAGTACACCATGCATTAAATGTAAATATATTTGGGACAATTCACATCAATAACCTAGCCCCAGACTAGGATACCCTGTACTACGGGCACTAGATAAGGGATAAACTTACATAGATACGAATACTGCATCCAACATCAGAAACAACTCGATTGACTCGGAAACAAACATTTCTGCTCATCACACAAACGATTGCACCTAGCGGGATTAGAACCCGCGACCGTTGGTTGACTTCGCAGTCAGGGTCACTAACCTATTTGCTAACCGGTCGTCATTGCTCAATATATTTTACAGCGAGCTTTGCCCCGTGGCTATATGCACAAATTCGTATTTTTTCTTGATTTCCTGCGGATGTTCTCCCAGGATAAAAAAGATTCCATTTGTCTCTGCTTTGTGCAAAGTTTTATCAAAATATGTTTAGGTCAAAATACCTATATTTCTTATATTATGCTTTATTTTAGTTATTATTAAATATTCCCCGTCTTCCTTTCTGCTGGCCACCACAGATAACAGCAATATACCACAGAGGCTTTTATATTTTTTAATACTGATTAATCACATCACATCGTTGTTTGACAGTACGGTTGAAAGGTCCAAAATTAATAATTTATTTAGACTGTGTAAGTTTGACGAAACGATTGGCTCGGAAATAAAAAAGTTGAGAACCTCTGGATCCAGACTCCGACTTCGAGTATTTATTATTTCACGCTGTATAAATGTAAATGTAAAAAATACTATAATAGTAATTTTAATTACAGTTATTTTAAACTGAAGAACATTGAGCAAAAAATACTATTGTTATGAATATGATTCACTCTCATTTTTAACCCCCGAACAAAGAGACGGGTGTTACAAGCTTAGGGTGTGTATCACTGTGTGTGTGTGTGTTTGTGTGTGTGTCTGTCAGTACAGTAGTGTGTAGTTAACACATAGGCTATTTTTTATCGCGGAAAATGCACGGTTCCTCAGGGACGCGGGTGAAACCGCGGGCGCATCTAGTATGCGCATACTAGATGCGCCAGCATATATTATTAAATTTAATTTAATTTTTTTAATTAAATTTATATAATGTTATTAAAACATTATATTATAAAACCCAGTATAGGCGATCGGGAGGAGGAGTTGAGATAGCAATATAATCTTGGGGAGGAGGTGAGATAGCAATATAATATAACTAGCTGTGCCCGCGGCTTGGCACTCGTGGTCATTTCTCTAGCTTAAATACTACATTTCTTCAAAATTCTATCAGCCGTCAAATAGTTTTTTATAGATTGCTCGGATAGTTTTTAAGTCAAACCCTAAGCTATCTAACAGTGATAACAATCAGCAAACCGCATAGCAGCAATCAGTCCAGTAGTTTTTACGTGATGCGTGAATAAACATTCAGACAAACAAACAAACAGACAGACACGAATTTTAAAAATGTTCTATTCTTGTTCAATAGCTTATTTTATGTACCCTAGACCATTTGTTCTTAACTATCTTTAATGTACATACTTTTTCGTTCTTATTGCTTTATTACAAGTATAGATAGATACTAAATACCTACTTTGCGAATATTACATATTACGTCAACAGTCTATCCTCTTGATCGTATGTGGCCGGTACAAAGTACGATGTGACTGAATTTTCCTAATAAAATGTTTACCTAATTATCTTATGTGTGTTACTTAACTCAACATAATTTATATCTGGAACAAAAGATCGCGAGCCTTTCTCTTAAAAAAATGGCCGCAACTTTTCGATAAGTTTATCTGTAGTCTGTTATTACATAATAGGTATTTGGGTTCTCTTTACTTCCTGTCGAAGTCGTTCAGACAACTAACTCCAATAATGTTTAAAAAAGTTGTTTGTTTGTTTATCCTATGAGGGAGTGCTGGCCTCTGGTGTCAGAGTCTGGAGTCAGGCCGCCCAAGGGCCTCTGATTAATTGATCGAGTGAGCGCGAACCGCGAGCGAAACGTCTCCGTTTCAGCTTGGGCAAAAACGCTTTCGTATGTTCGAATGTTCGGCTATCCGCTGTCCAGATCTCTGTTCTCCTCTACAGGTCGCATTTCTCAACAGATCTAGACGAAACTTGGTATACAGGTTAAGCGAATTTTTAGTATATTTAGCTGTCGGGGATTTTTGATTAGGGGGATACTTCCCCCAAAAAAGGGTAAAAAGGGAGCTACTGAATATCTCCGCCTTATTAAATGGTTATTTTTTTATTTTAAAGGTGGTAATTTTAAATTAGTCTCATAAAAAATTGGGAAAAATCTGATGAGGATGAGTTTGTTTGTTTGTTTGGGGAGCTTTCACGCGATAACGGCTAGACGGATTTTTATGAAATTTAGAATGGAGATAGCTTTTACCCTGGAATAAAACATAGGATACTTTTTATCCCGGATAATTGTAAGTTTCCACGGGAAATCTGAAAAATTATGATTACTCAATGTAAGGAACGGTTGCCATCACAGAATGGTCTGTGGTTGCCATGGAAACGAAATAACAAGTCTGTTAAAAAACATCTAGAGCATTGGTTCTATACCTACTTTTACATTAATTTTTATTATCTCTTTTTTTATTTGAAAGGTTTAAGTTAATCTCTTAAAAATTTGGTGAAGATCTGATGAGATCTTCGGCATGATGATCACAATAGCTCCTCAAAATGCAGTAAATTACTCAATTTTAGGTTTCTACCAGTGGAATCAGCCGTTTACCTACAGTACTAGCTAGGGATTGATGAAGTACCTTGGTTATTAAAAATAAAAACGCTAGATTGTTTGCGAAAAAGTTTGTACTCGCGAGGTTTGCAGCTCACAGCCACTAAGTTGTCAATACCACTATAATGTAACAACATTCTTGTGAATAAATGATTGATTGATTAATAACAGCAGGGACCGACAGCTTAACGTGCCCACCGAAGCACGGAGCAATAGAAAACTGCACATAACTTACAAAAGTCAGTCGAAAGTGAAGCACCCAAGATATGCCGCTCCGCTCGTATACACAAGTCTCTTGCACACACTTACACCATGTTATGCCGATCGGCGGCAACATCGCAGCAAGATCGTGACCTTCTTAGGCGTGTTAATTCTGCCAAGTTCTCACGCAGAAACAATGCAGTGTTTTGTGATAAAATTGTGTATCTACCACAAATTATCCACTCACGCACTCATATGCAGCCGCGATTTCCTATGTTTTACTCGTTTGTTTGTCGGCGTGGAGTTTTTGTAAACTTTCTTAGCTAGCTCGTGAACTTTAAAGTTCTCAAAAGTATTCGAAGGTGTATTTGACGACAATATGGCGTCTGTGGCTAGTGCAAGACTTCTGTGGTAGTGCCCCCTGAGCTTAGGGCTCCAGGTTTGAATCCTGGCCGGATTAAACCATTGTTTGATGAGCATATAAATGTTTGTTTCTCGGGTCTTGGTTGTGTGTCGTGTGTTAATGTGTACCACCATACCACCCGCGACACATTTAACAAGGAATCCTTAGTGATATTATTTCATAAAAAAAACTGAAAGTTGTCCTGATAAATCTATACTTATAATAAAGCAATAAGAACGAAATAGTCTGTACAAAGAAGATAATTAAATAATATGGTCTAGGGTACATAAAATAAGCTACTGAACAAGAAAATAACGTTTTTAAAAATCGTGTCGGTTTGTCTGTATGTTTGTTCGCGCATCACGTAAAAACTACTGGACCGATTGCAATGCAGTTCACTGTTGGATAGCAACTTTAAGACGGCTGAAGGAATTTTGATCAAATGTTGGTATATTGGTATTTTACGACTTGGAATACATAGAGTAATTTTAACCTAGAGAAATGACCACGCGTACCAAGCCGCGGGTACAGCTAGTCTATCTATATATCTTCTATACTTATAATAAAGCAATTAGTACGAAAAAGGCTGTACAAAGAAGATAATAAAAAAAGTCTAGGGTCGTATTATCGACGAGTATATATATACTCGTCGATAAAAAATTATTCGACGGCTGAATAATTTTTCATGAAATCTAGTGTACTATGTAGGTACTTTTGGTCCTGAAATAAATATATAAATATATGTTTGGGACAATTCCACACCAATTACCTAGCCACAAACTAGGATACCCTGTAATATGGGCACTTGATAACGGATAAACACATAAATACGAATATCCCACTTCCATGACTCGGAAACAAACATTTCTGCTCATCACACAAATGATTGCACCTTGCAGGATTCGAACCTGCGACTGTTTGATTTCGTTCCTAGGGTCACTAGCCACTGGACCAACCGGTCGTCAAAACACATAGGTTACTTTTAACCCAGACAAATCACCACGGAGGCAAATCCGCGGCCACAGCTAGTATTATCATACAAAGAAAATTACCGGCACAGTCGTTGGCAAAAGTATAATGAACTATCTCTGTGTTAAGTTCTTGTCAATATTTCTGGCCAATTTAGTTCTGTTGACCCCAGACCAGAAACACATTCACGATATTAATTAGTTTAATTGTTATCGGGGGATATTTATATAGCGGTCAATGACATCATGCGGGCGTAGCTTCGGAAGTAGGTACATGAAACTATTCAAGTTAGCACAGATTAAATAATTGTACATGATGTCACAATCGAGTCCCTATATTACACGGCCCATAATACGCGACCAAATAATGTACAGCCAATAATACGCAACCAATATTACGTGGATTGGCCTCGTTATTACGAGGGCAACCCACAGGAGACACAGGACACAGGACTTTTTCAGGGAGTACATTATTTGGTCGCGTATTATTGGCCGTGTAATATCACCCCGAGCAGGTTTTGTATTTGTGTGATGGTTTTGTACAGGCGATAATACGCAGCTAGGATCACGAAGCAAAATTATGTACACGTATTAGTGGCTGTACATTATTGGCTGTGTAATACGGGTCGGACACTTTTGTACGTGCTATAATGTACAGCCAATAATACGTGTACATCAGACTAAAATATAGAAATGTCATAGTCAAAGCCTCGTTTGCACGTTCCAGTATCCTTTAATCGCGATTGCTCCATAGCGGCGGGAAGTGCTGCCCCTCCGCCCTTGCGTAACAACGCACAGGTACCAACGCTCGCCTCCACAGCTTCGGCTCCAGCTCACCCTGGTACCTGAACTTTGTAACAGCAGACGGGGGCTGCACTTCATCCGCGCCCCCGGCTTTTTAAAAACCCTCTAGTGTAGGGCAGACAAGACCACGTGGAGTAGGGGATGGCCGAGTCGGTTCTGTGACAGTTTTTTCTTCTTGACACTCGCCTGCACAAACGAGGCATCAAGGAGTGATTCTATCTTTGTCTATGGTTGGCTTCGTATTATTGGCCGTGCAATATTGGCAGTACAAAATCGGCACGGGCTGATATTACGCATCCAGTAATTGGAAACCTGTACAAGTATTATTGGCTTTGTAATACTGGCCGTGCATTATCAACCCGGACCGATTTTGTAGGGCAATAATCACGGCCAGTATTAGCCGTCCAAATATTACGAATCCATATACAAGTAATATCAGGCCGTGTAATATTGGCTGTACAATACTGGTCGCACATTATTTTGGTCGTGTATTATCGTCTCCCTCACAATCTATACTTTTGCACTTGAGCATAAAAAGCGGTATTAACCGGTATCCCAGTAGTAGCTACGTTCCTATTGTGTAGTTTTATGCGCAGGTGGTGGAGCTTAGGTTTTGACTTAAAATCTGGAGAACTCTATACTCGTATTTCAATCCGATAAGTAGAAGCCGAGCAATCGATGAAAAAGTATTTCACTGCTGTATTTTTGGTCCTGTAGAACATTACATTTCGTTTTTTTTTCTTAATAACCTCTAATAACCTCTTATAGGTTTCTGTTCTCCTGGTACTTTGAAAGTCTTCTTTTTTTAATATAATAATTCGATAAACTTAGCCTAGCGTGTGAGATGCTATTAAAATTAGTGTACTAGCACAGCTTTTTTTGATTGTTT
This sequence comes from Alsophila aescularia, assembly GCA_946251855.1. Classification (NCBI taxonomy): domain Eukaryota; kingdom Metazoa; phylum Arthropoda; class Insecta; order Lepidoptera; family Geometridae; genus Alsophila; species Alsophila aescularia. The sequence goes on from OX276373.1 coordinate 56,050,535, forward strand.
CTATTTGTTTTTTGAAAACTGGTGTGCAATAAAGTATTATCTATCTCTTTTGTTTAACTTCACTTATGTATTTTTGTCTGTCCTGGAATCTGGCAACTAAAATTTCGAGCACTTCCCGATTACCTTTCTGGCTGAATCTTTCATGGTAGCCCATAAATAAAAAAAAAGGCATTTAATAAAATATTTGAAAGGCACATTAGTTTTTCTTTTTAGTTGTTGTTTGTTTGTCGTATGAGGTAGTGCTGGCCTCTGGTGTCAGAGTTTGTCAGGCCGCCCGAGGGCCTCAGACATGACTTAACGATTGCTATTAATCAATAACAGCCGGGACCGACAGCTTAACGTGCGCTCCGAAGTACGGAGCGATGGAAAACCGCACATAACTCAGAAAAGTCATTGGTGCGGGCGGAGCCTAGGTTTTGAACCCGGTATCGTTGGATTCTAAATTGCACTATAGAACCGTTAGGCCACCATCGCTCTATCTTATTTTTAGTTATTCTTATTCTACTTACTTACGTCGTGTCCAAATTTAAAAAGTTAGGTATGTCTATGACGAAACAACCATTCAATAATAATATTTTATTTAGCTAACAGCAATAAACCAACTAATCCAGGCACTTTCTACTCTTTACCCGACTACGGCGAAGCAAGGGAAGCGTAATGAGTTTAACAGTCTATGTATGGCGGTATGTGGACGTGCCACCATAGCTACGCTCCTATTGGTCCGATTTTGACAAGCGAGGTGTCAATCGATTCGTCTTCATTTATTGAGTGACATAGGCTATTTTTAACCTGACTCCGGCGTAAATAAGAGAGGGTTATGTGTTCAAACTAAAAACTTGGTTCTATTTTGACAAGCGAGGTGTCAATCGATTCTTCTTCATCGCAAGAGTCTCATAGGTTATTTTTTAGTTTTTGAACTTATGTCTTGTTAACATAATTATTAGGGTTTTTTGCGGATTTCATTTTGGCTTTATTAATTTCAGTTGTATGTATGTATGTCCTGGAATTTTTCTATCAATATTTCACCCTCTTCCACTAAAGCTATCGGGCTGAAATTTCCGAAATCCGTCCAGAAATGGGTGTTTAGGCATATGTACCAAATTTCATGTGTGTGTGTGTGTGTGTGCATGTATGTAATATTGTTGAAAATACGTAATGTTCATATATGTTAGTCTGTATGAGTATCTGAACAAATATACCGAATTTCGCGTATACGTTTGTATGTATGTTTGTCCACGTATTTCTCGGAAACTTTAAGCCTGATTACAATAATTATTTTTGTAATAGTTTCAGTATCTTTCAACTTAGGGAGTAGTTAAAGTTACATCAAAATCGGTTCGTTGGTGGAAAAGATATGGACTGTTAACTGTTTCTAGTATGGTTTTTTCTTAGCGATTGGAATAAGTACTTACCTTTCTTAGGCCTACTTTGACGAAACTTAAAAGTAAGAAATAAAATATTTTTATGAGTATGTAGTTTGAGAACCACTGTACAAAAAGTGTTAGTATTCTGGTATGTGTGACAAGGATTACGCCATTGGACTCGAGGACTGTACTATCATTATTGTGTGACAAAGTTAATGCAATGCAACGGGCTTGTTTGAGAAAAGGTCACGTACCATGCCCGCATGTTAATGCTGGATAGCCTTGAAGCTGTTAGCTAATAGAATACTTAGTTCATTCTTCGAAGATGTTCTTGGTACTCATCATCATCATCATCATCATGTCAGCCTTTAGAAGTCCACTGCTGAACATAGGCCTCCCCCAAAAAGCGCCATGACGAGCGAGCTTGTGCCACCTCCATCCACCGACTTCCTGCGATGGCTACAATGTCGTCGGTCCATCTGGCTACTATCAAAGAATAACTAACTATGCGTCTAGAATGAGACCGCGATGTTTTTCTTATATAAGAGCCCAGCTCTTGTCGGTGGAGTAATTTCCAGCGTTCCCTATCTTCGGCCAAAGCTTTGACTTCCCTATACGACAAGACATTTATCTTCTCCTTTATCTAATCTATAAATTTTGTGCAATGGAGAGGCACAAAATTTAGTCATAGATTTACAGATTTTTCTATGCTCGGAGTTTCACTACGTGCTAAGATCCGTAACGAGGAAATCCGTAGAAGAATCAAGGTTATCGACATAGCTCTCAGAACTTGCAAGTTGAAGTGGCAATGGGCAGGCCATATTCTCGTAGTTCGCAGAACCGACAACCGCTGGGGAATAAAGGTTCTCGAATGGCGACCACGAACAAGCAAGCAAAGTGTAGGGAGACCCACACGTTGGACGGACGACATTGTAGCCATCGCAGTCGGTGGATAGAGGCGGCACAAGACCGTCCGTCGTGGCGCTCTTTGGGGGAGGCCTATGTTCAGCAGTGGACTTCTAATGGCTGAAATGATGATGATGATGATGAAATTTCCGTCTTGGTCTGCCCTGTTCCTCTCTTCCCTTCTATGATGGTTTTAATGAAGTTGACATGTCGTATAAGGTTGCCAAACATGTTTCCTCTTCTCCTTTCAATGGTCGCTATTTAGTTTCATTTTTCTTGGACGAGACTAAGCACTCCTTCGTTCGTCTTTCTTTCAGTCCAGCTTATTTTCTCCAATAGCCTCCAACACCACATTTCCTCCCTAGTTTATTCATATTTTGCCTTTTGACACCCCACTTAACCTGTTTGTGCCTGAAATATTAAATCTCCTTTTGGATGAATGAATCAGTCAGGGTGGTTGAGATTTAGGGTGCAAAAAGAAAGGGGTTAAACATTTCTAAACTAGTGGCTCTGTGAGCAATCACTACCTAGTAGGTAAAGGGCTGATTCCACTGGTAGAAACCTAAAAGTGAGAAATTTACTGCAATTAGAGGAGCTATTCTGCTCATTATGCCGAAGACCCTCATCAGATCTTCACCAAATTTTTTTGAGACTAACTTAAAGTTACTGCCTTTCAAATAAAAAATAACCATTGAAATCGGATATATTCAGTAGCCCACTTTTTACCCGTTTTTGGGGGAAATAGCCCCCAACCAAAAATCCACGACACTAAAAAAATCTAAAAATTCGCTTAACTTAATGTGATCGAGATGCTTCTTACCTATATTGGTTAGGGGTTCGGGGGTTATATAAATATTTAACTTGTGCTTGTTTTCTTTAAATATAATTTATACATGAGTTATTAAAAAAAAATGCAATGCCAGGTACAGTGTCGGTCAGAGCTACTAGTAAATAAACAAAATAATACACGAAGTTGAAAGTGCTAAGTAGTAAAAAATGTAGGCGGCACCGCCAGGCCGTTTAAAAACTAACTGGAGCAATTTCACTTTCATTGGAGATACAACGTTGTTAAGTGTATGAAATGCTTTCTACAGCAATGTTTAGAAATGGTTTATTAAAAGTTTACAACATTTTTCATAGCATTTAAGTTTTTTTATGATTTTTTGTACAAGTTTTTTTAAGCCCGTGCTGGAATGAAACTAAAAACTTGGTCCGATTTTGACAAGCGAGGTATCAATCGATTCGTCTTCATCGAAGAGTGTCATACCTGACTATCGGGTTTTAGTTTTTGAACTTATGCCTTGTTTAATTTCCTTTTTTATTTTGTTTCAGCCCTAAGCCCGCATGGGGCTGCCCCCACCAAGATACCAAGCCCTGTGGGCACACTGTTGAACAGGAGAACACCGGTGAGTCGCCATTTTGTATAATCTAATGTTTAAAAAATATTCATTGTGTCATTTTTGTCCTAGATCAGATTAAATGTAGTAAGATTAAGCACTAAGCTATACATAAAAAACGAGCTCTCCTTACAGTAGTCGCATATGATGTGTAAAATCTGACATCTCATCGTGGTAACAAGCAACATTAATAAACACTACGCCGCGCGCGCTCATTGGTCAACTGTGAATCTGCAACTACTTCATCTGATCTATCTAATCTTACTTTTCGTCAGAAGATCGTATGTCTTTCTAGCTCAGCCGGTTACCGTTCGACTGATAATCTGAAATACCTAAGTTCTATTCCCGACTGAAGTGTTTATTTTGCACTATAAAAAATCATGCGAAGGCTACTTAATCAAAAACTAAGTTTTGAGTAGGGTTTCATTTGTAATTTACTCGTATACATATATTATAGCAACAGGAACGAAATACAAAGTCTGTACAAAGAAGATAATTTAAAAAAAAGTCTAGTGTACTTATAAGCTACTGAACAAGAATAGTATTTTTTTTTAAATCGTGTCTCTCTGTTTGTCTGTATGTTTGTTCGCGCATCACGTAAAAACTGTATACTGAACCGATTGCGGTGAGTTTTCACTGTTAGATAGTTTAGGGTTTGACTTATAAACTGGGGTATTCGGAATCTCAATCCGATGAGCAGAAAAAATCCGATCCGATCGATAAAAATATTTTTGACGGCTTAGGGAATTTTGATCAAATGTTAGTATATTGGTTTATTTTAGGTCTTGGAATAGCACATAATAGTACTTTTAACCTCGAGAAATGACCACGCGTGCGAAGCCAAGCGCATCAGCTAGTCAAGTAATTAAAGAGTGACTTAGCAAAGTGCAGTTGAAAGGTTCCCACGGAAACTCGAGGAGACAATGCGACAACAAGGCGCAGAGGCGGAGTACCTACTACTTCAGCAGGAAACACTTTAAAAGTTGTTTAATATAAATAGGAACCTATTGCAATTTATTTTCACTGAAAAACACAATTTTTTATGCGACTACGGCAAAGCAAGGGAAGGGTAATGAGTTTAACAGTCTATGTATGTATATAGGTATGAGGATGTTCAACCATAGCGTCGCCCCTATTAATCCGATTCTGACATTAGATTCCTCTTCAGGTATAGTACAGAGTGTCAGGCTATTATTTACCCGACTATGGCGAAGCAAAGGAAGGCATATGTGTTCAAACTAAAAACTTGGTCCGATTTTGACAAGCGAGATGTGATCGATTCTTCTTCATTTATATAGCATAATATGCTATTTTTTTAACCGACTGCGGTGAAGCAAAGGAAGGTTTATCTTACCAAACTAAAAACTTTGTTTGATTTTGACAAGCGAGGTATCAGTCGATTCGTCTTCATCGCAAAAGTGTCATAGGCTATTTTTTACCCGACCGTAGTCGGGTTTTAGTTTTTGAACTTTTGTCTTGTTACATAAATAATTATATCTACTTACGGTTGAAAATTGTACGTTCTGACAAGATGGCGTCTAGCGGCCGCAAAATTTCTTTTTTTGCACGACTTATCCAAACAGCAGTGCAACGGGTTAGAAGCTTTTAGGACTACATATCAATATGACTAGATAGCAGGTATCCACCAGATCGCTTTAAGAATAAATCTATGTTTACAGGGTTCATGAATGTATGTATGTACCTATGTTTTTTTTATGAATGATATATGCTGTTGGTCTATAGCTGACCTCTACAGCGTTACCGCCGCAATGTATGTATGTATGTGAGTTTCTTTGTTCTACCACAACTTTTAAATGCCTGAACAAATTCGGATTTATGGAGTAACGTTAGAGTTCATCATCCCGAGTCATGCCAGGGGGCAGCCGTGTCTTTTTCTCTTACCTTGATGATGTGCCTGTTTCCGGTTTAAATAAACAATGTTGGTCTCTATGTTTGTCACAATTTTAACAAAATAGGTTCAAATGAATGCGCGAGACACCCACGCAAAAAAATATTGACCAATGTTACCATATATTATAGGTAAAATAAGACGTAGAATAAACATACATGTAGCAGTGGCACAGTGTGGGAGGATCTCCTTAAAATGTTCTATATTGCTTCTCTGCAATTATTAATAACTAGTTGTACCCGCAGCTTTGCCCGCGTGGTCATTTTTCTTGGGTTTAAAGTTACCTATGTGTTATTCCAGGACCAAAAGTACCTATAAAGTACAAAATACCAAATTTCGTTCAACTGTTAAATAGTATTTTATCGATTGCTCGGCTTCTTCTCATCGGATTGAGATACCAGGTACACCAGTTTTTAAGACAAGCACTAAGCTATCCAACAGTGATAACCGCATCGCAATCGGTCCACTAGTTTTTACGTGATGCGCGAACAAACATGCAAACAGACAGACACGTTATATTCTTGTTCAGTAGCTTAGACCTTTTTTTGATTATCTTCATAGCATAGAGTTTTTGGTACTTACTGCTTTATTATAAGTACTAGCTGTACCCGCGGCTTCGCACGCGTGGACATTTCTCTATGTGCTATTCCACGACCTAAAATACCAATATACCAACATTTGAACAAAATTACTTCAGCCGTCAAAAAGTTTTGAGAATCGTAGCTCCTAAACGAATGGATCAATGTAGCTGCGTTTTTTATGTTTCAAAGCTGATGTCAACGAGATGGTTCTTAGCTGTAATGGGAGGGAAGTAGAAGCCCTAACTATAAAATCAAACGGTCGCGGGTTCGAATCCCTCGAATTCGATGAACCAAGCGTACTATAGCGGAAAGGGTCAAAGAACACATTGCAGCTGTAAAGAACCGCCAGATAAATAAATCTGTAATCGCTGAGCATTTGCTCGAATCGGGCCCTAATCACTGGATTGAACTCCATGACCCGAAGATCCTCTCCACGGAACGTCACTGCTACTCCAGGATTGTACGTGAAGCGGTTGAAATTAAAAAGTATCCCAATTTCAACCGAGAGGATGGTTTCAAGTTGGCTGCGTCCTGGAATCCCGTGATAAGCAAGTGTACGCGTCGCGGTTTATGTCAGAAGGTATCTGCAGATGTCGTTAGTGTCGTGTGTCGTAACATTTCTGAATTTTTACAAAACCAAATGCGGGTAGTTGGAGACAACGCTCGCCCTTCTCGACGCTGACACCCGCTACTTCAGTCTTCTCGTGACCACGATCAATGCAACTTGATCGAAACGTCGAGGTAAATAAATATTAAGTTTTCAGCGCGATTAAGTCCCGTTTAAATATTTAACTATGTGTTCTAATCGCGAAAATTTAAAAGTTATTTGTATCTATTTTTAGATATAGGTAAACTAAATTAAAAGGGTCTTTTATCGTGGTTCTACTGCAAATATTTCATGTTTTTTTTAAAACTTGGGCTCCTTATACACAATGAAAAATTAAAAAGTAATTCTCGTGGAACTTCTATTTTGTTCTGACCACGAGCGAAGCCTTTTCTGTTGTATTTTATCAAAAATGTAACTACAGTTGCAAGTAGGTACCATGAGCAATTTTTTTTGTGTGTTTTTTTTGTTTTTTTTGTGTTTTTTTTTACTAATAACTACCTACCAGGCAAACATAGGTCTATAGGATATTATCCAATTGCACACTTCACACCGCTAGTAGTGTCCGCAGCGCGTAGGGTTGGGACAACCATATATATCATCACTATAAATATAAATAAATAAATAAATATATTTGGGACAATTCCACACCAATTACTAGCCCCAAGCTAGGATACCCTGTACTATGGGCACTAGATAACGGATAAACATACATAAATACGAATATTAACATCCATGACTCGGAAACAAACATTTCAGCTCATCACACAAATGATGCCCCTTGCAGGATTCGAACCCGCGACTGTTTGATTTCGTTTCTAGGGTTACTAGCCACTAGACCAACCAGCCGTCAAACTATGTCCGTCTTATTACAAAAAACTGTTTTAGTCCTGGATTATCACTACCAGAGCTAAAAAGTCCGAGTTTGTTACGGTACTAAGGGATTAAAGCTTGACCTTATTACAAATCTTCGACTAATCGAAGACCAGCTGTTACCAAAGATTGTCTATAGTTAAATTTTTCTCCACAGATTAAGAACTAACATTCTTTAGACCACTTTTGTTCGCAACGTTCCGTTTCTTCACAATATTGATTTATAATTTTCGTTCCTCGTCAAACATAAGTAATTATTACTTTCGTAAACTTAATATTTGGTTTATTTTCATTCAATATTTATTCAATTACATAAGGAAATGGTTTTATCAGCTTTATTTAAGTTTGTCAATTTTATTAGTAAGTAATGTTTTTTGCGAGGATTGGAACGTAAACATAACATTACCGAGCGCGCGTAATTTGATAGTTTGTACTTACTGTAAACAAAGATGGCCTAATTAATGTAAGGGAATTTTTCATGTGCTTGTGAAACAAAGTGTTGTGTCGAGTTGAACTTGAACTAAAAAGCTTTGTTTTTGCTTAAAAATTAATCAGCAAAATAAAAAAAGGGTGAAAATTGGTGTTCTGAACAGAAAGCGAGACTTTTTCAAATACTAGCTAATCGGGAAGTGCTCGAAATTTGATTTGCAAGATTCCAGATTGCAAGAATACATATAAGTGAAGTTGAATAAAAACTTTTAAAAAGGGGTGAAAATTTACGTTATGTGTACCATAGGTAAACTAGGGTCATCGAAGCATTATCTTTAGTACCATAGATGTTACTCGAATCAGCGACTTCGTTTTATAATAAGATTTATGTTTGGTCCATAGACTAAACCTGGTACTTTCGTTAGTCTATGTTTTGTAATAAGGCTGTGTATGTTTATCCGCTATCTTGTGCCTATAGTACAGGATATCCTACTTAGGGGCTAGGCAATTGGTGTGAATTGTCCCGAAAATATTTATTTATAGACTTGCATTGGTTCTAGGATGTGAAACTGTCCAAGAATGTCCGTGACTTCACAAAGTTTGTGTCCGTAGAAGAAGAAGAAGAAGAAGAAGAAGAAGATGAATAGAAGCTTTATTAGAAGATTCCTTTGTGACTGTCTAAAAACAATTTGACTTATTGTAGTGCGAAGCTAGAAGATTCCTTTGTGGCTGTCTATAAACAATTTGACTTATTGTAGTGCGAAGCTAGAAGATTCCTTTGTGGCTGTCTAAAAACAATTTGACTTAATGTAGTGCGAAGCTAGACGATTCCTTTGTGGCTGTCTAAAAACAATTTGACTTAATGTAGTGCGAAGCTAGAAGATTCCTTTGTGGCTGTCTAAAAACAATTTGACTTATTGTAGTGGAAGCTAGAAGATTCCTTTGTGGCTGTCAAAAAACAATTTGACTTAATGTAGTGCGAAGCTAGACGATTCCTTTGTGGCTGTCTAAAAACAATTTGACTTATTGTAGTGCGAAGCTAGAAGATTCCTTTGTGGTTGTCTAAAAACAATTTGACTTATTGTAGTGCGAAGCTAGAAGATTCCTTTGTGGCTGTCTAAAAACATTTTGACTTAATGTAGTGCGAAGCTAGACGATTCCTTTGTGGTTATCTAAAAACAATTTGACTTAATGTAGTGCGAAGCTAGAAGATTCCTTTGTGGCTGTCTAAAAACAATTTGACTTATTGTAGTGCGAAGCTAGAAGATTCCTTTGTGGCTGTCTAAAAACATTTTGACTTAATGTAGTGCGAAGCTAGATGATTCCTTTGTGGTTATCTAAAAACAATTTGACTTAATGTAGTGCGAAGCTAGAAGATTCCTTTATGGCTGTCTAAAAACAATTTGACTTAATGTAGTGCGAAGCTAGACGATTCCTTTGTGGCTGTCTAAAAACAATTTGACTTATTGTAGTGCGAACGCTACAAAGGCCGTCTTAAAATACGATGAGTTTTTTTTGGATAAATCGACAGTTTTTTTTACCTTGAAAATAAAATAAGTAATAATTAATCGACTGTTTTTTTACATAGACAAGGAAAAGTACTAAGTACAAGTGGTACTTGGGTAATTCAATAATAGATTGTTTTGGAAACGTTAGATGGCGTTTCACGGCTCGGTTAAATACGTCGTCGTTGAGAAAATTCGCCTTATATCAACAAAATTCAGGGGCAATACTTATGAATTATATATTATATAACCTTTCCCTTGAATCAACCTACGCGTTGGTGAAAACCGGAACAATATCACTTTAGTATTTTCTGAGATATTTATACTCAGACACTACTCGTTTGGTGATTTTCTAAACTAATATTATAAAAAGGGATCATTTGATTGTTTGTATGTTAGTTTGTCTATACTAATATTGTAAAGAGGCAGAGTTTGTGAGGTTGTAAGGGGTAATCTCTGGATCTACTGAACCTGTTTTGAAAATTATTTTACCAATAGAAAGCCACGTTATTAGTGAGTGTCATAGGCTATATATTAAAATGACCACGCGTGCGAAGGTGCGGGCATCAGCTAGTAATGTAATGGATAAATTCAAAAATACTAATCTGATTTTAAAAATTATTTCACAAATAGAAAGCTCCATTATCAGCGAGTAACATAACATGGGCAGAGAATAATCTGCGGGCATCAGCTAGTAATTTACCTAATGGATAAATTCAAAAATAATAATTCGATTTTAAAAATTATTTCACCAATAGAAAGCTACATTATCAGCGAGTAACATAACATGGACAGAGAATAAGCTGCGGGCATCAGCTAGTAATGTAATGGATAAATTCTAAAATACTAATCTGATTTAAAAAAATATTTTACCAATAGAAAGCTACATTAACAGCGAGTAACATAACATGGGCAGAGAATAAATAACAGTACTACGACATGCGCAGAACTTTTTTTTAAATTATGTTTCTCTACTAAAATTGCAATAATGTAACCCAAGGTATCAAAAATACAGAATGGAATGACGTTGCCATGGAAACGAAATAATAACAAGTCTGTAAAGTACGCAAGTAATAATGAGGTTGTCTATGGTCAAAAATCACCACGATCGTTGCTGCCAAAGATTTTGAATTATGCTTACTGGCGTTGTTTTTTAGAAGTTGCGACGTGTATAGATATACTAAAAGTAAGAAAAATGCTGCGGTGTGAGCGCTATCCGTGCTAAGCCGGGGCGAGTCATTTCTCCACACCAATATATAAAAGTGAAACGTTGTCTGTTTTTTGTTTGTTTTTTGTTTGGCGAGTTTTAACACGATAACGGCTGAACGGTTTTTGATGAAATTTGGAATAACATATAGGGTACTTTTTATCCCGGAAAATAGTAAGTTTCCACGGGAAAACTGGAAAATGTCGATTACTCGTTGTAAGGGACGGTTGCCATGGAAACGAAATAATAACAAGTCACTCAAAAAGTATCAAAAACGTTGGTGCCAAAGAGAATACAATACGTTGGTGCTATACTTTTGCATTGGTTTTTAATATCTTAGAAGGACATAGGATGCTTGTTTCGCGATAAACTGTAGTCCGCGCGAATGAAGTCCTGGGCGAAAGCTAGTATTTTATAAAATTATGTATTATTTTATCACTAAGTGGATAATTGATTGATCCAACATTATACTGTAGAAAATATTTTTCACTTAACCTGAATTTTATGCCCTACTAGTGCATAAAAGTGTTCTCTATGGTCTCCGACCCGAGCCTAATGTTCATGAAGAATGTTTCCAAAAAGGAGCAAATGTGGATTAAATAACTTATCTAAAACAACCTCTAAAAAATAAAACATTGTCATCTAGTTGTGAGCTACTCTGAAAGTTTCAGCCGGATAGCTAATCGGGAAGTGCTCCATATTTGACTTGCAAGATTCCACCCGGAACGACAGACAAGAAAATGACTTAATACCAGGCTCCCCTTTTTATGGGTTTTTTTCCATAAATATGCCGGGGTCAACCATAAACCTGGTAAATGTGAAACTTAACATATATGTTTTTGAGATCTTTAACTCTCCATGATCAAGACAAAAACGTGATTAACAGAATTTAATTCTGTACATTTTCTAATCAATACGTTATTGTCAGTTATAATTTCATTTTTCTACTCAACGGCTTAAGATTTATCTCTAAAGTAAATCTCACAGCAAGAAATTATAGTTTATTATCCACTGTCAAGACAAAATGTACCTAACTAAATTATTAGCCTGCCAATAAAATAAATAACTTTTGAGGCCGACGTCATTTGCTTCCGAGCTAAATTGTATGTTCAAACCGCGCTCTCGATATTCAACATTGTTACGAAGGCACTTCAATTCTTATTGCGGGTAGCGGGTGGCAGAGTGTAGGGGAGGTGGCAGGGGAGTGGGGAGAGGAAAATGTAACCTTGACAGCCTGGCCTTAATAAAAACATGTTAAAAAGTGGCGGGAAAGAAGCTCTCATCTTCTGAGCAGTATTACATGTTTGGGGTTTTCAATTTGCATTATTACTGAAAGTTAAATATGTCATTCACAATGGAAAGAATCGCAAAGAAAGTTGTTCAGTAGATATTGCCACCAAAATCTAGGCAAATTTACTTTAAAACGTATGACAATGTCATGCATTGGAGAAGCGGGAAATAAGTAAATAAGTAAATAGTAAATATCACTTTCATTTCCTCGCAATCGAAGTGAAAAGTAGATTGTATTTAACTCGTTTATAAAACAAGGCATTTATCCTTTACTACTACTTATATCTACGGACGGATAAAATGGCTTATTTTAGCCACTTGTTGTACAATCTACTATTGAGCAATTACTTTATTGCATAAATAAAATAAAAATCCATACTAATATTACAAAGGCGAAAGTACCTTTTAACGACTAAAGGGCTGTACCGATCTTGATGAAATTTAGTAGAGATATATAGTTTGAACCCTGGGGAAGGACATAGGATATTTTTTATCGCGATAAACTGTAGTCCGCGCGGACGTCGCGGACAAAAGCTTGTATTAAAATCTATGTAATTACTTTATTCTATAACAATTATTTCATAGTGTCTGATATATTATATTAAATATACAAAAAAATATTAAAATGATATAATTACACAAATTAAATTAGTGTCAACAAGTTGTAAAATCAATTAGTTTGTAACTTTTTATACATCAATCTATCTATCTATACTTATAATAAAGCAGTAGGAACGAAAAAGTCTGTAAACAGAAGATAATTTAAAAAGAACTTAAAATAAGCTAAAGTAAGAAGGTTTTTTAAATTTGTGTACGTCTGTTTGTATGTTTGTTCGCGCATCACGTAAAAACTGCTGGACGGATTGCGATGCTGTTTTCACTGTTGGTTAGCTTAGGGGTTGACTTAAACTGGGGTACTTGGTATCTCAATCCGGTGAGTAAAAGCCGAGCAATCTATAAAACTTTTAGACAGCTGAAGGAAGTTTGACAATTGTTGGTATATTGTTTTTTTAGGTCTAGGAATAGCACATAGAGTACTTTAAACCCAGAGAAATGACCACGCGTGCGAAGTCGCGGGCATCAGCTAGTTCAAAATATATTTATAAATAAATTCATAATTCATTCAATAAATTCAATAAAAAATGTATTTATTTGATGTTTTTGCCTAGTAAACTTTGTTTATTTTCTATCCATTCGTTCTATTTAAATCTAAACCTTGAAGTGTTGTAATGCGAATGTAAAACACATGCGAGCAATATGTTTCGTGCGGTTTTGGACAAGTTTTATTTATGTCTTCGACCTGGTCAATGTCAGTTTAATATACAAGGTTTTCGTATAATATTATTATATAGTAAACGTTTCTAGAAGCTAGATGGGATTATACACTAAATATTTACGCTGAGGCATTCCCTGATTGATAGTGAGTAATCTGCGCGTACGCACGTTGCACAAACCGCATCTTAACATAATACTTTGAGCAGAAATTTTACTTCCAAAGTTTTTTTTATTACGGATTTAATAAAAACACGCTTGTCCTGTCACAAATTAACTTATGCCAATAAATTATAATGTGCTTATCAAGGTCTTCAATTAGATACCCATATTATAAAATCAGTAGTTTTTTATGTTTTTGATATTGGAGACAAATAGTTTTCTTAATTCAAAAAAACATAGTCTATGTTACTCGGGGGGATGTAACGATACCCCTTACGTCTAAATCTGTTCAGGCATTTAAATGTTATATAGATAGATAACTCTTTATTGTACACCAAAAATGTATTGATACAAATGAACTAAAACTACAACTAAGAAATATTATTGTACAATGGGCGGTCTTATCGCTAAAAAAGCGATCTCTTCCAGTCAACCTCTGGATGGAGAGGAAATAAATACGACAACTGAACTGAACTGGTGGTGTTCTCACAGGTATCATAAAAATATGCGAATTAAACTAAAATAAATAATATAACTAATAAGAATACATACCAATATAATAAAATAAATATCTAATAATATATAATAAATACCACATGACATAAAAATGATAAAATACATAAGAATCAATAATAAATACATGTATATCAATATCATACATTCATAAAGTTAATTCAAGAAAAACAATGACATGAAAAGAAAACAGGGGGAAGTGATATCAGATTTCAAGAAGTTTTTTAACTTTATCTTTAAAATAATTTAGAGACTGTGCAATAAAGAAACTCACATACATACAAACACACATGAATCCAAAAAACATTACACTTCTTTTTTTGGGCAGTCGTGTAAAAAAATGGTGAAATATCTGGACAACATTGAAGGGATAAACGAATAACTAGCTTAAAAGTTAATAAAACACGTCTGCCCTGCCAAAAATTAAATTATGCCAATAAATTATATACTATTGGAAGGCCTTCAATATGATACCCATATTGTAAAATTTGAAGTTTTTTTGCGCATTTGATAATAGAGCAATATCGATTAAAAAGAAATAAGAAAAGAAGTCAATATCGATAAAAAAAAAAAAAATGTTATTGTCCAATGGGCGGTCTATTTACTACTGACTACCCTAAATGTTTGTTTACTTTCCTATCATGTCGAACCAACAATAATTATGTACTTACTGCTCCATTTGCGGGTTCAGGTTGCAAGGCCTCCTTTCGACCTCTTCTTGCCAGGCGCTGGTGGAAAGACCCGGTTGAATGGAGATGGTTCACCAGCGAGAAAGACTGAGCGAGCCAGCCTATTGTTGCACGCACGTAATAAAACCAAACACCGAACAAAAATTAACACCAAAGGCTTAGGAAAGGACAATGTTATCTAACACTTGAAAATATAATATATTTTTCCTTTTACTAGATAATAGGACGTACATATTTTTACTCTAAAGTTCAACTGACCACTGCGCAGTAGGGTCCGATGCGCGAACTAAGTCAATCAGACTTGGCAAACAGACCAAAGTCAAGGTTTTTACTGCTTTTTTCCCAGCTGACTACTTACTATTATTTATTCTGTGCTACTAGCGTTTTAAGTGCAATGTTCTTTTAGGAATCTTTTAAGTAAATTCATGAATGAATAACTTCGAAATCTCAAAAGTCGTAAAACTAACGTCGTTCGCTATGCCGTGTGGAATACCCCACCCAGATACATATAGTTAATTATGTTACTGTTTGTATAAACCAAAACTGAACAGATTTTCGTGATAATGGTGGAATTGTAATTGCAAATTTTAAGTTATAAATTAATATTATTAAGGCTTCTTTATTAAATAAAAAAAAAAAAACTTTATAAATAATTTTGAAAATTAATAATACTATTGTAACAGCACATGCTTTTATTATATTATTTTTAAGATAAAAGATTAGGCTGCCAAACAAATTAGTAGAAATAGGTTAAGCCATTAAAAAAATACGCATTTCTGTGCGAATTGGAAGGGTGAGTCGATTTAGTTGCACATACTATTATATATTCTGTGTTTGCACACGAGTGTATATACGTTTCGCAATCTTGGCTATATAGGAATGAGATGTAATATTTTCAAAATTGTTTATTAAATAATTATCCATAACAAAACGACATTACATCTTACAAACTAGAAACTGAAGCATGAAATATGTACAGTTATTAGCGCCAATTTTGTATGCGTATGACTGGATAAATTTTGGTCACGTTAGGTATAAACTTATTGTTTATAAATTGATGGTAAGCGTCACGTCTGCTCATAACAGTTGCAGAGACAGAAATTTAGACTCAAAACAATCAGGCCACTGCGCTCGTCACTCCAAGACATTATCTGTTAGCAAATACCTATTCTGTGTTTTTATTTTAGTCCAAGTTCGAAAACCTTCCGTGGATTTAATCTAAAGACAAACCATCTTAATTAAATATAGAATATCTATACTTATAATAAAAGCAGTAAGTACCAAAAAGTCTGTACAATGAAGATAATAAAAAAAATGGTCTAGGCGACTTAAAATAAGCTACTGATCAAAAACATAATATTTAAAAAAATTGTGTCTGGTTGACCGATTGCGATGCGGTTTTTACTGTTGGATAGCTTAGAGTTAGGCTTAATCACAATCCGATGTGTAGAAGCCGAGCAATCGGTAAAAAACGATTTGATGTCTGAACGAAGTTTGGTGTATTGGTTCTTTTGAATCTGGAATAACTCGTAGGATCCCAGAAAAATTACCACAGGCAACGCCGCGGGCACAGCTAGTACATACCCTAATAAAAAAGCAATCAAAACATATCGCTAAAGAAACCTGTTGTCGTTTAAAATAGAATCTGTTTTTATGACTTTCTTGATTTCAAAATGGCTCGTTCGTTTGTCGTATAAGGGTAATCTATTGTTGGATATGGAGTGTTGATTCCAAGTTTATATCTGGTGTCGTAAAATGGTGATAATTATGCCAATAACAACACCAGAGTTTCATAAATGGCTGCGACTTGGATCTGTCTAATTTTAACACCGACGCAAAACTGTCTCTCGTCGTTTATTCTTCATCATTACCAGCCAGTGTTTGTCCACTGCTGGTCATAGACCTCTCCCAATGAACGTCACAGAGCCCGGTCTTCGGTCGTTCTCATCCAGTTTCTGTCGTCACTCCACCAGCCCCCGTATGCAGCTAACAAACCTAACCTGCACTACAACGTGATCGTTACCTTTCGGTGTGGCCATACTTACAAAAAATAAATAACTAGCTTAAAAGCTAAAAAAAAACAATCCCGCCCTGCCAAAAAGAACTTATGCCAGTAAATTATATACTGTTGGAATGTGATTATCAAGGCCTTCAATTTGATACCCAAAAAATAACCTATGTTATTCGGGGGATGTAAGGATTCTAATGATACCCCATACGTATATAGTCAGTTCAGGCATTTAAAAGTTTCGGCTCCGTAGGTCATGACTGGAAGGACGCACTGATTGAAGGCTTCTGTCTTCAGGTACTGTTGTATGGACGACGAGAAGACTTGACGAAGCTTCTGCACCCCAGCCCCACTCTTTCTAAAGTACGAAGGTTCACACGATCGCTAGGAACTTTTCTGTTTTTTAAAATGGCCATCATCGGTCGCGCTTTGAAGTTAAGAATTTCGTGTAAAACATATTTTTCACATCTCATGCTCTTCAATTTCTTGTTTATGCTGGGTGTAGGCGAAACTAAACTGAATTTTATGCTCTAGGGCATAAAAGTGTTTTACTTCTCTAATTGTCTATGGTCTTCGACCCGAGCCTAATGTTTAGAGTAGAAATGTAAAAGTAAAGTGTCGTCTTTTCTTAGCGGTATTTAAATGTTTGGTTATTTAAAAAAAACATTGTTTCATTACCTCGCAATCGAATTGAAAAACAGAGTGAATAAAACAAGGCATTTTATCCTTGATTTCAATAGATAAATTTTTCGGGATCAATTGTCCTGTTTTATGCACTTGTGGGCAATCTAGTATTTGGGTTACCTTTGGTATAAAAACTAAACTAGATATTTCGCACATTTGAATCTGAGTATCGAGCCTATATCCAGGTTGTTTTTTAGGCCTTCCATCGTTTCCATCTTTCCCTCTTGATGTACCCATAATTTTGGGCTGCATGTCCCTCTCCGCCATCGAGAGGTTATTCTCTTTTAGTTAGGTTCCTTATATTACTTCGCCTACTTTCGTGATTAGCAAAAGGAACATTTTGTAATCGGTTTGATGACATTTGTGAATACGGACCAAAACTAGCAGCCGCCGAAACTTATCATGTTATAATGTTTATTGATTTTAACTTATTGACATAATAGGATTGTTTTATGACCAGTTATTGGCTGTTTTAGGAAATGTGGTTTATGATAATGATGATTAAGCATACACACAAGTCAAACTGAGTTCTCTATGAAACATAATGGCGTTAGTTTATTAAGACATTAATACTTGTAAGGGTTTATGACAAAGCTTAATAGTTTATCTGTTGTTTATGATGTAATAATGTGCTGAATATTTAATCTTTGTATTAAAATAATATATATGAGAAATACATATTAAACGGAAGCCTCTTCAGCAAGAGTCGTTCAATCGCCAAGCAGTAGTGTGCATTACTGTATTTTGGTTTGAAGGGCACTGTTTCAAGCACACCTCCGAAGTACGAGGCGCGCGGTGGCAAACCCGTACGTAACTAATTACATGAAAATTTATAGAAAAAACTTGTCGGAGAATGGTTGCTAACCAACATTAAATCGTTATAGATCCTAAATGGTCATTCGAAATGAAAAATTATGAGAGAAACCTAAAGAAGATTTTCCAATTTATCCCACTTTTCTTTTTTTTTTCTTTTTTCACAATATCGCGTCTGGTTGTCGCCATATTGTATTTTAATTACTGTCATATCTTTAGTAGCACTCGCAAGATTAATACCAAATCGATTAACGTAAGAGTCATCAAAATCGGTCCACGCGTTTGGTCTATATAGTGCCACAAAAGAACAGACATACAAACATAGGCTGAAAAACAATCTCCTACTCCGATCAGTCGGTTAAAAATACATTGGTGCGGGGCCGAAGGAGAATCGAACTCGGTGTCATTGGATTGCAAAGACCACATACTACCGCTTGGCTACCATCTCATTGTTTATGAGGTGGCAGCTCGATTTCAGACCAAGACATGATTTATCTAGTCTCTAACAGTTTTTTTTAACGGCCATGTGCTTGTCGGACTCGCCTATCGAAGGTTCCATACAAACTTATAATACCTATGTACTTAAATTGTTCGTACACCATGGGACAATTTATTTTTATTAATAAATTACTAAAAATTTATGGTTTTCGGATTGCGAGTGTCAAAATATGCGGCATAAACGGCATCTATTGATTGCGTTGACTTAGAAGTTTGTTTATTTTTCACATCTCCAAGGGGTTGCAGACCTGAGTATTTGATATTAATTTCAACTATTAACCTCCACACGTTCCTGAGAAAAAGGAGGAAGACATACAGACAGACAGACACACAGACAGACAGACAGACAGACAGACAGACAGACAGACAGACAGACAGATGGACAACGAAGTGATCCTATAAGGGTTTCCTTTTTACCCGACTCACGGTTACGTGACTCAGGGTTATGTGTTTGGGTTGTATGTATGTTTGTTTGTACGTTTCTTAGGCGCGTCCTACAGCCTAAAAGGCAAAATGGATTTTGGTAATAAAAGGTATCATTGGATTCGTCTTGATCACGGGAGTGCTATAGGATATGTATAGTATCAAGAAAACTATGTAGTCGGCTTACAGCTGTCATATTGTATATCCAACGGAATAAAAAATGGCAAGACCAATCAAAATGAAGGTCTATAAAACACCATTTCAAAAATATATAATTCGTAAAACTAAACAGTAACAATTGTCTTTTAAGCTTCTCGCAACATTTACAATTTTATATTATTCAAGTTAATGTAAATACTATATTCTAATGTTACAATTGTAACTATTAAAGTAAAGTAAAATATCTTAGTAAAAAATAAACATTAAATTTATATCAATACCACCCGCGTCCCTCAGGAACCGTGCATTTTCCGGAATAAATTATGTGTTAATCCAGGGTATAAGCAACCTCCATATCAAATTTCATCCAAATCCGTACAGCCGTTTAAGCACAGAATAAATAATAGTACAAGGTTTAAGCGTGAAGAAGTATGAAACATACACATACATACAAACTTTCGCCTCTATAATACTAGTGAGATTATTTTTGCGGGCGGTCAGCTCGTAGTCAATAATTTTTAACGCAGTCGGGTTTTTTATTTATTTTTATAATAATTTTACTTGTTTCTTTTGAGGTACGGTACCCTAAAAATGTAAGATTAAACATTCTTGATGTAATGATTAGATTAATTAACCGATTTAAAGATTAATTAGACTAAAATGTAGTGAAACTCTCCTCTCCATACGTCTGTTCCACTCCAGATACAGCGTTTGCATAATTTTAGTTTTAACTTGTGTTAAAGAAATCGTGGACCGCAAAAAACTGTAATAGGTACATTGTAAGTGTGTGTGTGTGTGTGTGAAGAAAATAATCCATACCAATATATAAAAGTGAAACGTTGTCTGTTTGTTTGTTTGGGGAGCTTTCACGCGATAACGGCTGGACAGATTATGATGAAATTTGGAATGCAGATAGCTTATACCCTAGAATAAAACATAGAATACACTTTATCCCGGAAAATTGTAAGTTTTCACAGGAAATCTGGAAAATGTTGTTTACTCGCTGTAAGGAACGGTTGCCATGGAAACGAAATAACAAGTCTGTCAAAAAACTTCAAGAGCATTGGTTCTATACCTACTTTTGCATCGGTTTTTAATATCCTAGAAGAACATAGGAGGCTTTTTCCGCGATAAACAGTAGTCCGCGCGGACGAAGTCGGGGCGGGAACACTAGTTGACAAATAAAATGGTCTTGGGACTTAAAATCTATCTATACTTATAATAAAGCAATAAGTACCGAAAGTCTTTACAAAGAAGATAATGGAAAAAGAAATTGGTCTATAATTTGTTTAAAAAAAAACTTGTTCAGTAGCTTATTTTAAGTACCCTAAAATAAGCTACTGAACAAGTTGTTTTTTAAGTTAAGTTAAGTTAAGTTCGTGTCTGTCTGTTTGTCTGAATGTTTTTTCGCGCATCACGTGCAAACTATTGGACCGATTGCGATGCGGTTTTCACAGTTAGCTAGCTTTGGGATTGACTTAAAAATTGGGGTGAACCA
The DNA here is from genome assembly GCA_946251855.1 of Alsophila aescularia. Taxonomy (NCBI): domain Eukaryota; kingdom Metazoa; phylum Arthropoda; class Insecta; order Lepidoptera; family Geometridae; genus Alsophila; species Alsophila aescularia. The sequence goes on from OX276373.1 coordinate 56,071,319, forward strand.
AGACTACTTACTTAGTCGCGGTACTTGGTGGACACCAAGTACCGCGGCCTTGCCTGCGTGGTCATTTCATTTAAAAGTAGCCCACACGTGTAATTCCAGTAAAAGTACCTATAAAGTACAATATACTTCATTTCATCAAAATTTGTTCATCCGTCAAATTGCTGTTTATCAAATTGCTCGGCTTCTACTCATCGGATTGAGATAACAAGTACATCAGATTGTAAGTCAAACTCTAAGCTATCCATCAGTGAGAACCGCATCGCAATCCATCCAGTAGTTTTTGCGTGATGCGCAGAACAACAACATTAAAAAAAAAGAAGTTCAATAGCCTATTTTATGTCATGTAGCTAGATCATTTTTTTAATTGTCTTCATTGTACATACTACTTATTATCTAGGTGTATGTAATTGAGTGGTCACATATTTTGAAGCAAATTGATTCCATAGTTTGTAAGTTGAATTTGAAGTCACTGTTTCGGTTCAAATATCACAAGGATAAATTACCAGTCACCACTGATAGCTATAAATATAGTTTGATGCATCAACATTTCCTTTTTGTACTCAACCCGGGAAGTCTCTTAGGAAGAGTTATTGTTCTGTGTCACACGATTGAAATAGCCATCGCGATTGGAAGGCAAGAAATGTGTAGAGATGAGGGCATGACATATCCGGGTTTCCGGGATTTTGGGGAATCAACCCCGACACTAATGATTTTAGATCAGGTTTTCACACAAATCATTTCTATCCGTAGTTAAAATAATATTCTGAATGTATGAGAAATATTGAATTTACATTTCTAGCTTAGCTAACTATAAAATTATTATGTTTTTACCCGAGTACTGCGAAGCAACGGATGGGTAGTGAGTTAATAATCTATGTATGTGGGTATGTGAATGTTCCACCACAGCGTCGCCCCTATTGGTCCGATTTTGACAAGCAAGGTTTCAATCGATTCATCTTCATCACAAGAATGTCATAGGCTATTTTTTACCGGACCGTAGTCGGGATTAGTTCTTGAACTTGTCATGTTTTCCAGTAAGTATTAATCTTATGTTTATTTTTTCTGATTTAACGCCTGCTTAGCGAGGACATATCTATATTTTTTTATTAGATAGTATTAATCTTATTTGTTAGATACTAGTTGTTATACTTATTTTGTGCCCGCGTGCAAACTTAGCCACCCCGTTTCACCCCTTGGGGATGAAATATCAAACGTCCCTCCCTGCACCCTTTGGGTTATCTAAAAATATTTCCTCCAAATTTCAAATCTCTAGGTCCACTGGTTTAGGCTGTGCGTTGTCTATCAATTCAGTACAGTAAGTGACGTCACTGTTTTATTATAGGTATTATACATAGAGCTCTAATACACACCAATGTATAAAAGTGAAACATTGTCTGTTTGGGGGAGTTTTCACGCCAAAAAGGCTTATCCTGCAAAATTTCGATTACTCGCTGTAGAGAACAGTTGCCAAGGAAACGAAATAATAACAAGTCTGTCAAAAAGCATCAAGAGCGTTGATGCTATACTTTCGCATTGGTTATTAATATCCTAGAAGAACATAGGATGCTTAGAATATATAGGTAGGTATTCTAAGACAGGATGTTTTTTTTCGCGATAAACTGAACCGCGCGGACGAAGTCGCGGGCCATAGCTGTGGTATTATATAGATCCTAGAACCTTAGGTACCTGTTATGTAAAGTATTATCAAAGTTTAATCAAAATACAATCAACGTTAAGGAGTCAATTTACAATAGCAAAACAATTTTAGTTTTATTAATTTAGTTGACAAGACATTTTGGCTAACGTAAAGTGTTGATGCGCATTTAGTATTTATGGCTAAGTTACGAGTACTTTCATGCGACAGGATTTCCCGCGGGCACAAACGAATCGTAAAGAAAAGATAAAATCCCGCATCTGATCATCGGATCGGATTGTCCCGTCCCTACCCTAGGGGAGTGACGTTCACGTGTACTATTATTTATTCTGTGGCAGCGTCATTAGTCAACGTTTAAACGGTGAAAATGTATTGAGTGTTTCTCTAATTAACCATTAATTGTTTAAGCGTTCAAGTAGCCTCTTGTATTACTTGTTTGAGCGATGGTTCAATAATGCAACTTAGAATCGAACGATACCTGGTTTGATCCTAGGCTCTGCACCAATGGTTTTTTTAAGTCATGTGCAGTTTTCCATTGCTCCGTGCTTCGGAGGGCACGTTACATGTCAGAGGCCCTCGGGCGGCCTGACAAACTCTGTCACCAAAGCATAATCAATAATACTTGAGCTACACATCGTGACCATTTTATTTATTACGCATGACAAAGATAACTTAATTTTAATTGTACAACAGTTACAGTACGGAAGTCTTCAAGTAACATTAAAATGATTGAAAGTGAAGCCCGCTTCAGTATTGCACGTCTGACGTAACCCTGTTAATATTCTGCCGTCAACCTTGGCTTCGAACAATAGCTGGCTGTATAGATACATTCCTTTGCAAATGATGCCAGAACAAATAAAAGACAACTTGATTCAACTGTCTAACTTTCGCGCGGGATAAAATGGCGCGCGTTTCGTTTACCCAAAAAGGCGTCATTGCTGTTTCTGAATCACGATTTCAGTTTTATTTAGTCTTATTTGGTATTTCATGTGATATATCTGACCAGTTTTCAGCGAAATTAAATTGTTATTTATTGGACCGCGTCTAATCGCAAAGAGTGAAAGCGATTAGAATATTTTGGTCCAATATTGTTACGAGATTTTTTGCAAGCCAGTTGAATGAAATTTTATGTTGGTGTGGCCATATCAATGTGAAATTGATTGTAAAACGAAAAAAGAATGGTGATTACTTAATTGGTGTTTTAATTAAAAAAAACTAAGTAAAATGCACAAAGCATCTCTCAAACTTGTAGTAATTTTGGTTTCGAGTGAAGCTCCAAAGTCAACGTTAAGGCGCAGTATTACAATAGTGGTTAAGGTTAAGTTTATCACTATCAAATATATTTTTGCGTGACAAGCACTGCGATTTTAATAGATTTTATTTAACTTCACTTGTATATATCTATGTAGGTATGTATCTATGTACTGGAATCTTGCAATTCAAATTTCGAGCACTTCCCGAAAAGCTATCCGGCTGAAACTTTCAGGGTTGCTCACAAACAAATGACAAAGTAATAAAAAATACTTAAAACTATTAAAAAAGAAAAGAAAAAAAACACGTTAAAGGTTTTATTTTATTTTTATTTTTTTATTATACTTATTTACTATGAGGTTCTAATCCTGGCCGGAGCAAAAAGGTTTAAAAATAAGTGTTGAGTCTACACCGCGGATTAGACTAGTGGCTCTGTGAGCTGTAGACCTCGCGCGTACAAACTTTTTTGCAAACAATCTAGCGGTGCACAGTAGCGCCATCTAGTTACCTTATTGTGCAACTAACATTAATAACCAAGGTGCTCCATAATCCCTACCTAGTAGGTAAAGGGCTGATTCCACTTGTAGAAATCTAAAAGTGAAAAATTTACTGCATTTTGAGGAGCTATTCTGCTCATCATGCCGAAGATCCTCATCAGATCTTCACCAAATTTTTATGACACCAATTAAAAGTTACCTTTGAAATAAAAAAACATTGAATTCGGATCTAATAGGGTGGAGATATTCAGTAGCCTCCTTTTTCCCCCTTTTTGGGGGAAGTACCCCCCCAATCAAAAATCACCGACGACTAAAAATTTCAAAAAAATCGTTTATCCTGTTTTGTCTAGATCGGTTGAGAAATGCGACCTGTAGAGGAGATCAGAGATCCGGACATACGAAAGCATTTTTGTCCAAGCTGAAACGGAGACGCTTCGCTCGCGCTTCGTGCTCGCTCGGTCAATTAACAATCAAATTTGAAAATAATGTTTTAACGACTCGTTCATAGAGAGTTAATTTTATTTTTACCTATGAAATACTTATATGAAAGTTATGAGTACCTTTGCATAACTATGGCACAGGTCACCCACACGTTGCACTCCCAAATGTTTCTTACACGAAAGCCCAAAAAAAATAGTGTAATGTTTTTTAGGTTTCATGTATGTTTGTTTGTATGTATGTATGTATGTATGCATGCATGTGAGTTTCTTTATTCCACCATAACTTTGAAATGCCTGAACAGGCTTGTGCGTACGAGCGGATCGGCATATCTTGTTTGCTTCACTTTCGATTTGGGCGGTGAAGACCACGGAATAGAATAACAAGCTTAAAAGCTAAAAAACACGCCTGCCCTGCCAAAAAATAACTTGTGCCAATAAATTATACACTGTTCGAATGTACGTATCCAAGGCCTTCAATTTGATACCCATATTGTAAATATAGATGTTTTTTAAGTGCCATACTGCCGACATATTGAATGTTTTAAAAAAAAAAGTTACTCGGGCGGATGTAAGGATTCTAACGATACCCCATACGTTTAAATCTGTTCTGGCATTTAAAAGTTATGGTGGATTAAAGAAACTCACATACAAACGTACATACATACATGAATTCTAAAAACAATTCACTCCTTTTTTTTGGGCAGTCGTGTAATAAATGAAAATTACCAGGTATTTCGGCAAAACCGCAGACTACCTATTCGCTAATCCACAATTCCGCAGACAAAACATTCACAGTCGCCTCGACAGTACGCCACCCGAGTTGAATGAATGAATTGTTTAAAGCATTGCAATGCAGTTTGCAGTGCTCGTTGCGCAAACCGACGGCCGAGTCACGCATTGCCGTTCGTAGTAATGTAATGACAAGATTGGAAATAGATTTCGGTACAAAATACCACTAAACAACACTGCAAGTAGAGTGGTAAAATGCGCGTTCTGCAGTCTAATGAAACCGGGTTCGAGCCTCTACCCCGCACCATCTATCTATCTTCTATACTTATAATAAAGCAGTAAACATGTAAAAAACAAAAAGTCTGTACAAAGAAGATAAATGGTGTAGGGGACTTTAAGCAACTGGAAAAATTATATATTGTTTATAATTTTTCTGTTTGTATTTTTGTTCGCGCAACTAAAAAACTTAAATTATGGCACATCAACAATGACCTTAAAATAGTATAATCGACGGCATTATCACTAAGCAGCAATCTCTTCCAGACAACCTTAGATTAGAAGCCGAGCAAAGGATATAAAACTATTTGACGGCTGAACGAAATTGGTATTTTGTACTTTATCGATACTTTTGGTCCTGGAATAACAACAGGCCACGCGGGCAAAGCCGCGGGTACAGCTAGTGTTTAAAATCATGTCTTTTCTTAAATAAACAATGCTTCATTCCAACATTGGCCCAATTCTGGTTAACACCAGTAATTTATAACCACTCCAAATAAGGAAGCTCATTATTCAAATCCGTAATCCCTAAAAGTATAACTGTATGTTGGTTATCATAATAATAACGTTAATAAATTAACGGGATTCGTAAGGACGTAACGTAAACAATAATAAAGCGAGAAACTTGCCGGAAGTTATCCCTAGCTGTACAGTGACCATGGGTTCTTCATTTTAGGGTTACAATCTATAAAAGGAAAAACGTAACCATAATAAGATCACTCATCATCGCAGGAAGTCGATGGATGGAGGTGGCAAAAGATCAGCAAGATCTTAGGGGAGGCCTATGTTCAGCAGTGGACTTCTAGAGGCTGTCATGACGATGATGATGATGATGAATAAGATCACTCACGCTCGTACTCACCTATTTTTTCTTTTTTGTTTTTCACTTTTTACATATTTAAGTTTTTTTCATTGCCTGGTCATGGGTTTGTGAGCTACCATGAAAGTTTCAGCCGGACAGCTAATCGGGAAGTGCTCTAAATTTAAATTGCAAGATTCCAGGACAGACAAAATACATAGATATATACATAGATAGATACTAATGAAGTTAAATAAAAGCTTTTAAAAAAGTCTGTGATGAATGGTGACCCTACTCATCCGCCGCGCTGCGCGGGAGTCGGGGGCAACGACCAGCGCTCCTGGTCTATGACTCAACGTATTGTCTACGGGCAGATGTGAAAAAAGTAAGATGAAGACGTTCGGAATTTGAGAGGATCGATTTTGTAGAGTTATTCGAATAGCTCGAGTTCTGACTCACCCGAGTCGCTTGCAGGCAGGTGTTGAAAGTTCTGACACACCCGAGTCGCTTGCAGGCAGGTGTTGAAAAATAGTTCAATAACTACAACCAGCCTACGGTCGGATAATAAATAGCCTACGACATTCTTGCGATGAAGACGAAACGATTGATAATCGCTTGTCAAAATAGGACCAAGTTATTTGTTTGAACACATAACCCTTAACTCTTCCTTTACTAAGCCGAAGTCGGTTAAAAAATAACCTATGACACTGACACTTTATAAATGAAGACTAATCGATTGATATCTCGCTTGTCTAAATCTGACCACGTTTTTAGTTTGAACACATAACCCTTTCTTTGATTCGGCGTATTAGGGTAAAAATTTAGCATAATAACACTTTATACCTGAAGACGAATCGATTTATGCCTCGCTGTCAAAATCAGACCAATAGGGGCGACGCTATGGTGGAATATATACATATATAGACTGTTAAAAAGATTACCCTTCCGTTTCTTCGCCGTAGTCGGGTAATAATAACAATGAGTCCGAAACGGGCTAAAGCTAGTAAAAGATATTTGTGGCTACAATACCATACAATATACAACATTTGCCTTATAGTAGTTATTGTAAAATATTATTAATATTGAAAAAGTTCTAAAGGCAGCGATGATCACCTTTACAAAAAAGGTCATCTTAATAACTGAAATTGAGTACCTGAGTGGAGACCGAGAATTGGAAAACGTAGTGTAGGACGCCCGCCGGCTAGATGCCCCGACAATCCGTACCAAAATATAAACGCTAGAGTTTTTTTTTCTAGTTTTATTCCTCAGGAATAGTCAAATTAGTAACATAGTTATAGTGCAGCCTTACAATTAGCCAAGCTGAACCAACAATCGACACTACACATCTAGGACATCTATTTCAAACTATATCCACCGAATGTTAAGGTTCAACTTCCCTTACCTACTCAATCACACTACATCGACGTTTACCATTCAAACATTGAAAAAATAACTTAGACTCCTAGGGAATAGAGTTAAATTCAAATTGGTAGGAAAAGCCAGGAGTTGTTATGCCGCGTTCTGGGAAACATCTGCACTGGATGTTGGATAATTAATGAGGAATTCCAATGGAATGCTTTGTTTGAATCATGCATGGAATTCTTGAAGTTATTTTGAGGTGTATCCTGATTGTGAGACTCCTTCCACTACTGGGACACAGGCCTTCTCTCAGAGAGGGGGGAGGGGGAGAGAGTTTGGGCCATAGTCCTCCACGCTGTGGCCCAGTGCGAGTGGATGTCACTCTATGCCGTTTACCTCACAATGTGAAATGAGTATAATCTAAATTAGTACAATTTAAAAAACTAAATTATAAAAACCTTTTCGGAGTTTTTTTTTATGAATTTCATTGTTTTATTGCATTTACCCTTTTTATGTTTCTTGTTTTTACTTTTTTTTAATTGCATTTTTACTTTTTTGTTTTTTTTTGTTATATTGCATTGTCATTGGTTTGTGAGCTACCCTGAAAGTTTCAGCCTGATAGCCAATCGGGAAGTGCTCGAAATTTGAATTGCAAGATTCCAGGACAGACAGAAATACATAGATACATACATACATACAAGTAAAATTAAATAAAAGCTTATAAAAAACCGGCCAAGTGCGACTCGGACACGTGCACCGTACAAACTATTACGGTTTTTTTTGCTGTTCTTGTGCTATGAGACATTGCGACTTGCCAAATTTCATGATTCTAGGGCAACGGGAAGTACCCTAGGTTTAGATTCCCGCGCGAGTGCCTAAATAGGCGACATAAGCGGTCGCATCTTTTGATTGCGTTGACTTAGTAGTTAGTTTTTTCCCACTGCTCCAAGGGATTGCAGACCTGAGTATTTAGATATTAATTTCAACTTGATACCTCCCACGCGTTCCTGAGAAAAAAGGCCTTGATAGACAGACAGACAGACAGACAGACAGACTGACAGACAGACATACATACAGACAGACAGACAGACAGACAGACAGACGGACGGACAATGAATTCCTTTTTTACCCGACTACAGCAAAGCAAGGTGGCGTGAAATAATGGGATCTCTGAAACTGCATCAACTTCCTGCTGCTCTAACACCCAATGTGCGTAAATTCTTTTCTGTTCATGGTCTGGTACACGGCTTACCCTATCTTCAGTGTCACCAGTTTCCTCAAATTATTGCGCTACATCGCGAATCGACCAATGGCCGGTTCCTATACCTTAAACCTATACCTTACCTTATACACATCACAGACGGCTAAGATACGATAATATTTTATCTTAAGGTGCAACGTTTCACTCAGCGCGCCAAATTCAAATTTTCTTGCGTTTTTTGACAATTACAACTCTATTACTCATCGTGGGTTCATGAAAACTTATTTTGCGCCAATAAATAAGTTGTTTCAAGAAATTACGATTAAAATGATCACCTAGATAAAATTGGTTTAGCTACAATTGTCAATAAGCTGATTTTCATCTTGATTTTTGGTTTATTGACAAATGTACTTATATTAGCTTTCACTGTGATTTTTTGGTTGATGTAATTTCTTGATATACCCCATTTATTGCCGCAAAATAAGTTTTCATGAACCCACGATGAGTAATAGAGTTGTAATTGTCAAAAAACGCAAGAAAAATTGAATTTGGCGCGCTGAGCGAAACGTTGCACCTTAAGATAAAATATCGCTCGCTATACAATTTATATGAACCATCACAAACGGCGAAGATAATACATATTTGTATCTTACAGTATCTTAAGATATCGAGCGATATGGAATTTATTAAAAGATGTCATCGTAAGATACAAAATATATCGTAAATGCTCTACAGGTTGCTCTGTTTTGTATTCGCGACGGTTTTTTTTTAACTCCTGAATAATGAGACGGTTGTTATAAGTTAAGGGTGTGTATCACTTCGTGTGTGTGTGTGTGTGTGTGTGTGTGAGTGTGTGGCATCGTAGCTCCCAAACGAATGGACCGATTTTGATGCGGTTTTTTCTGTTTGAAAGCTGATATGATCGAGATGGTTCTTAGGTATATGGGGAAAGGGAGGGGGGAGGTGAGAAAGAAAAGGGGGTGAAATTCGTAGCTTCCAAACAAATGGACCTATTTAGCTGTGTTTTTTTTGTTTGAAAGCTGGAGTAAACAAGATGATTCATAGCTATAATTTAAGGATGGAGGGGGGAGGGGGGAGGGGGGGAGGGGGGGGGAGGGAAGGGGGGGAGCGGTGCGAATCGTATCTTTCGAACGAATGGACCAATTTAGCTGTAGTTTTTTATGTTTGAAAGCAGAGGTAATCGAGATGGTTCTTAGCATACTGCAAGTCGTTGTTCTGTACAAATGCTCTCCCAAGGGTTCGTATTTTGTTTCACTATATCTTCCTTAATCAAATTATGAATTTCGAGAAAAGTTTACTTCGACTTATTACAATAAGTTTTTTTTTTGTAGAAATTTCTGCTTAAAGATTAAATTCACCGCAGCTTTTTCTAAATTTTATGTGATTTTCTATTCAAAGTGATCACCTTTTACAGTGCGCTAATGCAATTTGCATATCAAATTCAAAATAAGAATCGTCGTCTGATGAGCTAGCTAATAAATCTAATAGTGAAACCGTACTACTCATATTTTATCATTCTGTATATATAAAGCGGTGAAGAAATACGTGTGGCACCTAGGACAGCCCGCGAGCGAATGAATAATTTCAATATATTATCGTATCGTGACGCCCTTTAATTTAAACGAACCGTTTTCACTTACCGTCCGCTTAGCTTTTGACATAAACGCTATACAAATAACGTCAAAAAATAACGATTGGAAAAACGACTCGTTTCATTTTTATAGCTTTGGTATAAAAGTAAGTGGACCATATTCTTCCCGTAAAAGTCTATACATAGTTCACAAAGAACTTATTTCTGTTGAACAACTGAACAATTTTAAGCGTTGAGCGATGGTAGTAAAGCGATTCATTATCGTAAATGTATTGTTTTTAATTATTATTTATATAGTAGGTAATCGGGTGGCGCAATATGTGTGTGGCGTACTGAGCGCATACATGCGCATGCGCACGCGGCAAGAAACTGGATATTTGACCTTTGAATCTCGCGCCATTTACTGGTTCTATTATTTATCTATGCTGCTGTCCAATTTACAGAGTTGCCAATATAGGAAACTCGAATTGGATCACCCATAATGTAAGCCACAAGGGCCTTTCGTTCCTTATTACCTGACTGAGGAGGGTTATGTGTTTGGGTTGTATGTATGTTTGTTTTTTTGCACGTTTCTTAGGCGCGTCTTACAGCCTAACGGCTCATTTTGATAAATGAGCTATCATTGGATTCGTATTGATCACGAGAGTGTTATGAAGTATCAAGAAAACCAATATGGCGGCTTATAGCTGCCATATTGTATTTCCGACGGAACAAAAAATTATCAAAACCTATCGAGTGGGGTATCAAAATACAGGTCTGTAAAATACCATATCAACTTAACGGTAGCAATTTTCTTTTAAGCTTCTCACAAAACTTTCCATTTTAGATTATTTAATTTAATGTAAATACTATAGTCTAATGTTGCAATTGCAAACTATTAAATTAAGAAAAAAAAAAAAAAAAAAAAAGAAGCTTGACATTTATATAAATACTAGCTGCGCCCCGCGGTTTCACCCGCGGAACCTCCTAGGAACCATACAATTTTCCGGGATAAAAAGTAGCCAATGTGTTCATCCAGGTTATAAGCTACCTCCGTGCCAAATTTTTCATCCAAATCCGTTTAGCCGTTTAAGCGTGAAGAAGTAACAAACATACACACGCATACACACCCTTACATACATGCAAACTTTCGCCTTAATATTGGTGTGATTATTTTTGGGGGCGGTCAGCTCGTATTCAACAATTTTGTTCGCAGTCGGATTTTTTGTATTTATATAATAATTTTACTTGTTTTAAAAGCTTATATTTAACTTCACTTGTATGTGTGTATGATTGTATGTATGTCCTGGAATTTTGGTATAAATATTTCGCCCACTTCCACTGAAGCTATCGGGCTGAAAGAACATAGGCGGATTTTTATGCGATAAATCTTGCAGCGTCTTGACATATCATTTCTACAGAACTTAAGTAATTATTTTCCTACGTTTTTTCAACATAGCATGTAAGCTAGAAAAACCCAGGTTAACAAATCAATTTAAAAAATCATGAAATTGTAACTTCTTTTCCTTCGTACAATGTTTTACCGGCATTGTTGCCTGCCCAACGGGTGAAAAATATATATAATACAATGACGTTTCCGGTTTGGACGTCAAAATGGTCAACACAGTATACTTTCCACCGCTTCGCACCCTGTTTTTTAAACCAAAGGTGGTCGAATTAAGCTAACTGGCGTTAAATCTTTTAACAATAAGCGTAATTCAACCTCCTTGCGATAAACAGAATAATAATATAGACTGTGCTATAGACAAAATGGTACATCAATATAAAACCTCTATACAAAACAGGTCGTGAAAGAAATAATAGTACATAGGGCGTGTTGGTTAAAGTATTGAATAATAAATACGAAAGAAATAAAGGTTTGTGTAAATAAAATATTTAATGTATGGAATTGTTGCAAAATATTTGTGCTAATATGGGACAACTGTTTCCCTGCACAGTGAAACAGCAGCAACATATCCTAAATATATTGTTTTGTAATCTCGGCAGGCAGTAACAGATTGAAAATAATTCTTATTCAAAAGCCTAGTCTGTTGCACTAGATAGGTAATTGAATAGGTAGGTACCTACAATATCTTGAAACATTATATTTATCACGCATAAGTACTTACTTGCTTACCTAATTAAGCGGATAAAATAATTAAAATCTCTAAGACTTCTTTCAGATTCAGAGGTCATTAACATTAACACAACCTACAAAACTTTGAAGCCTAATAACAATTATACCTGGCCTCCCCAAAAATATATCTTAGACTAATAATCTCAGGAAATTATGCTGAATTACTAGCGATATTTTTTGACTAAAGACGCCGTGAATTTCACTGACATAAAAGTATGTATGGGAGTTCGCCATTGTTCTTTGGCACACACGTTTGGTTCTCGTGACAATTCATGAATACTTAAATGCCGCCGTTTTTAATGCAATATGGCGGACGTTACAAAATGGCGATTTGTCATTTCCATAGCCATAACTCCTATGATATGAGTATCAAATGAAAGGGTAGCCCGTTATAAGATTCATCATGACATGGCTACTGCATGGAAGCTTTTATTTAATTTAAATGTTGTAATTTAACTTATTTACATCTATTGAGTGTTTTTGGCACCTACTACTCGTATGCAGTAAGCAATCTTTTGCCAAAAACGGAAATCAATAGACTCGCACACATCAATTATTGGAACTGATCCAGCATTTATTTTCGTACTACCAAAAATATTCATGAACGAAATTGAGCTTAACTAGAGGTTCTCCTCGAAATGAGATCTCGCGATGTGCTGGGTTCCGTATCCAAAGGGTCCAACAAACGGATCCTTATTACTAAGCCTACGCTACGTCCGTCTGTTTGTAACTTTGAAACGTTAGGGAGCCCGTTGAAAATTTCACAGAATATGTGTTGTATTGGCGAATTTCCCCATAAAAGTACTTAAACTGCGCGTGCGCGAATCTGTTGGCCGTTTTTTTCACATTTTGGCTGCAACGAAAAAACAACTAAATTAAAATTAAACAAAAAATAGCTTGAAAATCTATAAAGCTTTTTCATAATGAAATTTTGGTTCCCCGACTCACAATAACTATGAGTACAAGTCGAAATCATTGACAAAAAAAACTGATTCAAACGCCGCCGAGTTGTCCTTTGGTCCGACAAAGCTGAAGAACTCTGTTCGTTCGGTCAACAATATTTTTTTCTTCTTGAAATTGTGTTCGTTGTTCATTAGGAGAAAAGTATTGATGTACCGTAAAACATATATTTATGTACCGCTGGACTAACTGTCTTTTAAACAAATACTAGAGATGATTCACGAATATTTTACAAGTCTGATGTTATTTAGCGAATATTATAATATTTATTGACCTGGCATTCAGAGGTGTGGCCCTTGCCACTTGTTCACATCATATTAAAAAAAACAATATCAATGCAAATCAACCTCTGAAGTGATATATTTAAGAATCAAAATTGAACTATCGTTTTTATAACGCTGGCCAGACGAGGTGTGTTCGTTGCTAAGAAAATGGAATTCGCTATTTGACATTTTGAATTTAATTTTGGAATGCTTGTGTTCGTTTCTTTTTAGGGCGTACAATATTTACGGCGCTGAGTGTTATTTTAGGCCAGTTTTGAAAGTTAATGTTGATATAAAAAGTTGGGACGTATAAATATTAATAAGTTTAAAACCTTGGAGAAAACAACAAATTCTGTTTAAATTTAGAGCCATTTTCTAACGTGTGTGTTTTTAAATGTTAACATTTAAAACTTCACCTTATTTATTTCTTCGTGTAACATTCACTAAAATTCACCAAGACTTTCTTTCTTTTACGTATGATATTAGTATCATCATCATCAGCCCGTGTCAGTCCACTGCTGGACATAGGCCTCTCCCAAAGCACGCCACTGAGCCCGATCTTCGGCTCCTCTCTTCCAACCGCTGCCAGCTACTTTGTGTATACCGTCGCTCCACCTAGCTGGAGGGCGCAATACACTACGTTTGCCGAGCCGCGGTCTCCACTCAAGAACACGTCTACCCCAGCGGTGGCCAGCCCACTGCCACTTCAGCTTACTAATCCTAAGTGCTATGTCGACAACTTTGGTTCTCTGTCGGATCACCTCATCAGAAACTCCGAGCATAGCCCGTCACCGAACTGTTGAGACGAAAATTCCGGGACCGGACTAAATAACCGAACTACTGAGAATAGTCCTGCAGAGCCTTAAATTGGTAGACTAGTCGTAACGTGTCCACGACTCGTCTCCGTATGTCATAACAGGCAGGACACACTGGTTGAAGACTTTTGTCTTCAAACTTTGCAGTATTGGCGACGACAAGACTCGACGAAGTTTCGCAAGCTGTCTAGCTCAGCTGTATTGCCGAAGTTGTTTTTACCTAGTTGTAAAGTTTGCCCCAGATTAACAGCAATTGGTTCCGGAATAACATGTTCGTTGAACATAACTTTGGTTTTGTCCAAGTTCATCCGGAGACCAATGCGGGCGGAGACATTACTTTTCTGCCATAATGACGGTGACATCCGCAAATTTCAAGTGAGATGTACTCACAGTTAATGTTAATGCCACATCCTTTCCAGTCAATAGTGGAAAAAAAAGGCAAATAAAGAAAGGAAAGGAAAGGTGGAAAGGCATTTGAGAACAATTTCGGAGAAATAACGTCCCCTTGTCTCACACCTCTATGCAGGGGGATATGCTTAGTCTGCTGGTTCTGTACTTGGACGGTCATTGTTGTGGCGTCTTAAAGATATCTCAATACTTGGATATACCGCCAGTCGACTTGCCATCGTTGCAGGGACTCCGAAACAGACTGGATAGAAGTATATGTCACTTTAAAGCCCGTTCCTTGGTTAATATTAGGTTTTACCTGAAAATCTTAGGATTTACCGACTTGAGATGATAAAACGTTATTTTTTCGGGTTTTTTCATTAGAATTAAGTAAATGCTAGGTTTTACCAGAGACGGCTGGAAAATGTTGGTTTTGCTTAGGTTAGGTTTCTTTTGCCAGTGAGGGGGAAATCCTCGTGGGTACCGGTGGAAAACGTTTATGTAAAGGTAAGCTTAGGTTAGTCTTTTTGAACGTTTACCGTATCTCTGAGGAAAATGTAGAGGAGATAAAGCTGCCAGGGCGCGCGCCAGGACGCTCGCCCATAGTAACTATTTAGTCATCTGTGTCAAGGTGCCATGCATGGCCGCGCGCCCCGGGCTCTTACTATATCATAGCCGTAAAGATTTACCAAGTGAATGGTGGTAAAACTTCAAAATGAACGATGATCACAAAACTGTTCGGACTTTTACCATTAAGAGTTGGTAAATCTTAGGTTAGGTTAGTAACATGGTAAATAATTTAATAGGTTATGGTTTTACCTGGCCATAGAGAAGTATTTTTTGAGTCTGTATCTCAACTCAAGCAAAACGACAAGCGACCTTTCGTAAAGACGTTTATGGAAATCATCCCTCATAAAGGTATATTCTTAAGAGTAACGAATCGCGTAAAAGTGACGAATAGGAGAATTATATATTAGTACCAATTTGTGCGTCAACCAAGACAATATGCCGCTCGAACACGCAACAAGCGACACTAATAGGTTCATGCAAAATTAAATTCGCATCCTTTCGATCCATTCCCACTTCGGTGGTCCTCACTTACTGTTGCTTATTATATATTAGTACTAGTTTGTGCGTCAACTAAGACAATATGCCGCTCGAACACGCAACAAGCGACACTAATGGGTTCATACAAAATTAGATTCGCATCCTTTCGATCCATTCCCACTTCGGTGGTCCTCACTTACTGTTGCTTATTATATATTAGTACCAGTTTGTGCGTCAACTGAGACAATATACCGCTGGAACACGCAACAAGCGACACTAATGGGTTCATACAAAATTAGATTCGCATCCTTTCGATCCATTCCCACTTCAGTGGTCCTCACTTACTGTTGCTTATTATATATTAGTACCAGTTTGTGCGTCAACTCAGACAATATACCGCTCGATCACGCAACAAGCGACACTAATAGGTTCATACAAAATTAGATTCGCATCCTTTCGATCCATTCCCACTTCGGTGGTCCTCACTTACTGTTGCTTATTATATATTAGTACCAGTTTGTGCGTCAACTAAGACAATATGCCGCTCGAACACGCAACAAGCGACACTAATGGGTTCATACAAAATTAGATTCGCATCCTTTCGATCCATTCCCACTTCGGTGGTCCTCACTTACTGTTGCTTATTATATATTAGTACTAGTTTGTGCGTCAACTAAGACAATATGCCGCTCGAACACGCAACAAGCGACACTAATGGGTTCATACAAAATTAGATTCGCATCCTTTCGATCCATTCCCACTTCGGTGGTCCTCACTTACTGTTGCTTATTATATATTAGTACCAGTTTGTGCGTCAACTGAGACAATATACCGCTGGAACACGCAACAAGCGACACTAATGGGTTCATACAAAATTAGATTCGCATCCTTTCGATCCATTCCCACTTCAGTGGTCCTCACTTACTGTTGCTTATTATATATTAGTACCAGTTTGTGCGTCAACTCAGACAATATACCGCTCGATCACGCAACAAGCGACACTAATAGGTTCATACAAAATTAGATTCGCATCCTTTCGATCCATTCCCACTTCGGTGGTCCTCACTTACTGTTGCTTATTATATATTAGTACCAGTTTGTGCGTCAACTAAGACAATATGCCGCTCGAACACGCAACAAGCGACACTAATGGGTTCATACAAAATTAGATTCGCATCCTTTCGATCCATTCCCACTTCGGTGGTTCTCACTTACTGTTGCTTATTATATATTAGTACCAGTTTGTGCGTGAACTAAGACAATATGCCGCTCGAACACGCAACAAGCGACACTAATGGGTTCATACAAAATTAGATTCGCATCCTTTCGATCCATTCCCACTTCGGTGGTCCTCACTTACTGTTGCTTATTATATATTAGTACCAGTTTGTGCGTCAACTGAGACAATATACCGCTCGAACACGCAACAAGCGACACTAATGGGTTCATACAAAATTAGATTCGCATCCTTTCGATCCATTCCCACTTCAGTGGTCCTCACTTACTGTTGCTTATTATATATTAGTACCAGTTTGTGCGTCAACTCAGACAATATACCGCTCCATCACGCAACAAGCGACACTAATAGGTTCATACAAAATTAGATTCGCATCCTTTCGATCCATTCCCACTTCGGTGGTCCTCACTTACTGTTGCTTATTATATATTAGTACCAGTTTGTGCGTCAACTAAGACAATATGCCGCTCGAACACGCAACAAGCGACACTAATGGGTTCATACAAAATTAGATTCGCATCCTTTCGATCCATTTCCACTTCGGTGGTGCTCACTCACTGTTGCTTATTCTGTGTCACTTACTGTAAATGTCATGTCATGTCTTACACACGATGTCAGTCAGTAGTAGGTACTAAGTTACTTCGTCGGAAAAAACAGTTTTTCCCTAGTTAGCATTAAACTAACTAAAACGGAGATTGGTTAATTTCAGGCTCCAAGGTTACATTTTTGCACTCCCCACTCCCCTGCCACCCGCTACCCGCAATAAGTACTGAAGTGCCTGCGTAACAAGGTTGAATATCGCGAGCGCTGTTTGAACACACAATTTAGCTCGGAACTAAATGACGTATGTCTCAACATTTATTTATTTTATTGGCAGGCTAATAATTTAGTTAGGTAAATTTTGTCAAAGCATTAGATAATAATCTATATTTTCTTGCTGTAAGATTTATTAATCGACTTCACAAAAGGAGCCGGTTATATGTTCGGCTGTATGTGTTTTTTTTTTTAATGTGTCGGTCCGCAATTGACGGAGATATGGACCGAAGTACATATCTCCGTCAATTGCGGACCGATTTAAAAAAATCATTTTTTGTTTATTTTAGAGATAAGACTTGAGCCGTTGAGTAGAAACATGAAAATATTACCGAAAATAACGCAAGTTTTGATGAGAAAATGTATCGAATGAAATTCCGTCAATCATGTTTTTGTCTTAGTCTTAGAGAGATAAAGATCTCAACAAATCTTAATCTTAAGTTTCACATTTATCAGGTTTCTGGTTGGCCCAGCATATTTATGGAAATAACCCTTAAAAAGAAGAGCCTGGTCTTTACAGGTAGAGAACGTTTGAACAATTTGTTGCCATTGTAGTGACTGTATTCGAACTTATTACAATACAAGATGCGCTCCGCGGCTTTGCCCAAAGCGTAGCGTGTATCTCCTTCCTTTGAAAAAAAAAAAACTTTGTTGGTATATGAAGCCAGGTAGTGTAGATGACCCGTCCTTCTGCCATACCTACCTACATCAAGTTATTCAGAATACACCGCTCCAAGTGCCTCATAAACGTCATATTTTTAGAACTTGCCAAATAATTTAAAAACTAGCTATGGCCGCGACTTTGCCCGTGTGGTCATTTCGTGAACGAAAATTACCTATAAAGTACAAAATATCAAATTTCGTTCAGCCGTCTAATAGTTTTTTTATCGACTGCTCGGCTTCTACTTATCGGATTGAGTTACTTACCAAGTACACCAGTTTTTAAGAAAAAACCTAACCAACAGATCAAAAGCTATCCAATAGTGAAAGCCGCATCGCAATCGGTGACAATAATTCTTGTTATCTCATTCACGCTACAGTTTGCCTGTCACCCTATCATTTTGATTTTAGAAGAAAACTAGATACATAGAAATGTTGGTTGTTATTGTCAAATTGTAATATTAATATTGAAATATACAAACTATGCAAAAGTATAAGCGTGAAATATATTCCGCCCTTGTGCTGCTGCAAGGTAAATGGCACAGAACGGAATTAAATAATTTGAACAACTGTTGTTTTTGAATGGAGGCACAGAATAAATAATAGTACAAGTACAGAAGGCTAACTGAGTAAAGTCATTTAAATAAATAGCGACTCTCGCTACAACGCTATAAAGTGCAATTTAACTCGCACGGCGCTGCGAGCTTTCAATTATATTTACCTAGAAGGCGCTCGCCCACCACGTGCAGGCTAGAATGCACCGTATCACAACGCGCGAGAACTTCCATTGCTCTAACCGTTTCAGAATCGCTCTGTCCCTTTTTCGCTCGGTAGGGTTGTATTAAGATATGACTAGGTACTTGTACTACTAATTATTCTGTGATATGTTATGACTTAGATATTGTAACAGAATAAATAAGTAATAATGTATTATGTTATTACTTATTGTTACAAATTAAAATAGTTCTATTACATACAATGACAATCTTATCAGAATAGACCTACTACCTCATTTTTACTACCTACCTATCCCGTTTTCAGAACGCCGATAAGTTTAGTGAGTTACCTACCTACGTGTCGTTGGTTGATTATGATTATATCCTATAGGTATTGCACTTTGATGAATAAAGGTGCCTGTCTGAATTCCATGCTTTTTAATGAGTGAAAAATAAATTGCTACCTAAGTGGGCAAAAGTGGGCTATGGAGAGATCTATGCTTGGGAGTTTTTCTAAAGGATCGAACCCGAAAGGACGTGATTCAAGGTTACCGACATAGCTCTGAGAATCAGCATGCTGAAGTGGCAGTAAGCTGGCCATATTAGCCGCAGAACCGATAACCATTGGGGTAAACGTGTTCTCGAGTGGAGACCGCGAATTGGCAAACGTAGTGTAGGACGCCCAGAGGCTAGATGGAGCGACGATCTGCGCAAGGTTGCTGACTGGTGAAGATTGGGCCAAATGGCGTACATTAGGAGATGCCATGTCCAGCTGTTGACGAACGAAGCCTGATGATGAAATCTCCAGCTTTTTTTCTTGTAAATACATGTGCGTGTTTTAGATCGAAATCGTGTGTAATGCTATTTTTTTACTGTCAAAGGGTCTTTGACGATCGTCATTAATCCCATAAAGCTCGCGGTAAAAATTTTGGGAAAGGCTGCCTCAGTGAATATCTACCCGCTCTCTTTTGAGCATAACATGTATTTTATTTTCATAATTCCTATACTCATGTAAAATTTCTAACCAATTCTTACCAATAATGGGAAGGGACGGGGCAGGCGACAACAGGTGTAAATCCTAGTAACATGAGTCGACAGCTGGTGTGCGTGCAGTGGCGGCGGTGGAAGAGATAAGCTTACAGCGATTTTAAACTCGTGGCTCTGTGAGCTGTAGACCTCGCGTGTACAAACTTTTTAGCAAACAATCTAGCGGTGCACAGTAGCGCCATCTAGTTACCTTATTGTGACACTAACATTAATTACCAAGGTGCTCCATCAATTCCTACCTAGTAGGTAAAGGGCCGATTCCACTGGTAGAAACGTAAAAGTGAGCAATTTACTGCATTTTGAGGAGCTATTCTGTTCATAACGTCGAAGATCCTCATCAGATCTTCACCAATTTTTTATGAGACTAACTTAAAGTTACTACCTTTCAAATAAAAAAAGAACGGAAGGTAGAGATATTCAGTATGCTTACTTTTTGCCTTTTTTGGGGGAAGTAACCACCAATCAAAAATCCCCGACGTCTAAATAAATCTAAAAATTCGCTTAACCATACCAAGTTTCGTCTAGATCAGTTGAGAAATGCGACAAGTAGAGGAGAATAACCGGACCAATACAAAAGAATTATTGCCCAAGCTGAAACAAAGACACTACGCTCGCGCTTAGCGCTCGCTCGGTCATCCAATCAGAACTGCCAGGCAGTTTGTTATGTAAACTGTCTGTAAAATCCGTAGTCATCACGGGGGTGACTTCGGACTATCGGGGAGTTCCGTCAACTAATACCAGGTGAAATTTTGGTAAAAAAAACAATAAATAAAAAAGTTGACTATGAATAATATTTATTCAGTAACTTAGATATTACTTTAACTATTAGTTACGCAAAAAGAAAACTTTTCATACAAATGATCACAGTATGATAAGTTTTTAATATAAATTAATACAAAGCAATTTAATACAAACTTGTTATTTAGCGAACTATTAGGTATTTTAAAGGCATTTGTCATTTGGCTCTAAAAAGTTGCTTGATTTAAATTATTCAATTTCTGAAAACGTAGCTAAAAAAAACGTCAATTTATGGATTTTGATTTTGGCCATCCGAGCCACATTAGAAACAAAAATACAAGTGATTTGCATATATATTTTCAAACGCGCAACAGCGCATGGCGTGCACATATTATGGCGTATCAAAATCAACGCAACAGCGCATCATAAGTTCAACAGAACAATCAAAACTTACGCAACAGCGAATCAAGAGTTCAACAAAACGATCTACGTTTTCAGCAATCCCTTTCAACATTCCTCATTACAATGACGGAAACGTTGGAAAAACTGGTCAACAGACGAAGCAACTTCAAAGGTCGTATGACGCGTATTTACAACTTCGTGAACATCCCAGACAATGGTGATAAAACATACGAGCTACAAATCCGACAGGCGGAACTTGTCGAGTTGTTCAAAAAATACAACGCAGTACAGGACGACATTGAAATGGCCGACAGCGATGCAAAGTCTGAGCGCAATCAAGAAGAAAGAGCTTCAACAGAAGATAAATATTATGAATATCAAGCACGAATCGCCGAGCTGATAAAGCAGCACGAACAACATCAAATCGATGCTTCCTTTCAGTCTTTTCACCGCCAATCAGTTATTTTATTACCAATCGTCAACATTTGGTTAGACACACTTGCGTATCATACATGACATAACTTAGAAAAGTAATTGGTGCGGGTGGGACCAAGGACCGACCCCGGTATCATTGGATTCTAACTCGCACTTCCATGATTAATGATAACAGAATCATAGATGGATTCATTACAGTAGAATACATATTTTATTATTTGTGCATGTTGAGCATCTTCCTTGATTCTGTGCCTATTATTAAACATTTAAACCTACATTTTTGTATCCATTTTCTGTTTTTGAGACGGTAACAGAATCATAGATGGATTCATTACAGTAGAATACATATTTTATTATTTGTGCATGTCTGTGTGTCATTTTCTGTTTTTGAGACGGGGCAAAACTAATTAGAACTGCCAGGCAGTTTCTCAGGCAGACGTGGGATTTTTGAGTAGGCGCTGGGGTTTTTTTGTGTGGCTTTCAATATTTTTAATAAACTGTGATGTCATCGTACGATTTTTGAATGTTATTTTATTTATCCCCGTTAATTTTTAATATAACATATGGGAAAATATTCAGTGATTTCTGAGTTTTGTAGTACTCGAACCTCAGTTGGTTCAATAAGACTTTTGATCCTTATAAAAAACAGGATCGATAGGCATCAAAAAAGTTTTTGTGTAAATTGTCAATTTTCTAGCTGACAGCATTTTTTCCAAAATCTGTGAATGCAGGTCAAAATATCTCCTACTAACTATAGCGGTTCAGGTTCCTGCCCTTAATGCCTATCTCAATAATCCACCCTGTCTAGCTATTTTGGAGATCTATTCAGAATTTTAATTAAGCAATTGAGTGACTTACTGTATCTACAAATAAGAAAAACAAGCACAAATTAAAACAAAATATAAACCCCGACCCTTCCCTTCACCCCCATTATAGCTAAGAAGCATCTCGATCACATCGGCTTTCAAGCAGAAAAAACCGCATCAAAACCTGTCCATTCATTTTAGAGCTACGATGGTGGCATCGTAGCTCCAAAATGAATTGAATTTCATTGTCTGTGGAGACAGACACAGCCACAATGATACATACATACACACCATAAACTTATAACCACTCTTCTCGAGTTCGGGGGCTAAAATATCATGATCGCGATCAAGCTCAACATTTGATGGCGCTTACTTTGAGGCGAGTCGGCCAGTTTCAAAGAACTGTAGAAGAACTACTACTCGCCTTTATCGTATAACTTGAACCATACTGTAAGCGCAGGATACACTTGCGCCCGCGCCGCGACCAGCCGACCGTGACTGCCGATAGTTATTGTTCATTCGAGTCAAGTAGCAAGTGTTAGCGCGTTTCCTGCCGACATCACAGAATAACTTTTCTTTACTGTGACTATGAGGTAGGTACTGAATGAGACTGACTCCCAAGACCTTCTGCTAGAATACCCCTATATACAGATTTTCTGGTTGAGGGTGGTAGCTGACATGCCGGACACGAGAAAGTGCTTGTCTGTACTACTTGGCCAGCGTGGTCTGTAATGCCTTAATTACTTGTGACATTTTCCCCTATGTTCCACCAGTCCCATTTCTAAACTAAGGACCCATTCCTTGTTCAGCTTGTTACCATCTTCGATTATAAAGCACCAAAAGTTCAGATACGAACACAGAAGCATTTGAAGCGAGCGCAAATATTCAGAGTCATTCAGTCGAGGGCTCGTGGGAATCATAACAATGGTGGTCAAAAGCTAGACTGTAATTGATAAAAAAACTCCAAACGCTAAATTTATCGCGAGGGTCCTGTTATCTAATGATAAGTATGAACGCACACTTTACAATTATTCAATTTGCTTTAATCTGTCAGTTTGTTGGTACTCCTCTACAGGTCGTATTCTACAACCGATCTGGACGAAACTTGGTATACAAGTTTCATGATTTTATAGTATTTTTTTGGTATTTTTGATTAGGGGTGCTTCCTGCAAGAACTGAATACTGAATATCTCCGCCTTTTGAGATCTGATTTCGATGGTTCTTTTTTATTTTAAAGTTGTAAGTTTAAGTTGGTCTCGTAATTTTTTTGTGAAAATTCTCATTAGAATCTTTGGAGTGATGAGCAGAATAACTCCTTAAAATGCAGTAAATTGCTCACTTTTAGGTTTCTACCAGTGGAATCAGCCCTTTACCTACTAGGTAGGGATTGATGGAGCACCTTGGTTATTAATGTTAGTTCTACAATGAGGTCACTAGACGGCGCGGCGCTACTGTGCACCGCTAGATTGTTACAAAAAAGTGTGTCTCGCGAGGTCTACTGTTCGCAGAACTACTAGTTGTTATGATAAGACTTTCTATTATTTTTTTTCTTCTTATTGGCTTTCGATAGGAAGTCTATATATTTCACAGCACATAACCGCTTTTTCCTGTAGCTTGAACCGCACTAAGGACAGGATACACTTGCGGCTCGACCGACCAACCGTGACTCCAGAATAAATACTAGTTACTGCCCGTGACTCCCGATTGTTATTGTTCACGTCAAGATACAAACCTTAGTTTTAGGATACAGACACAGCACCGAACGCGCAGAGCGGGGCGTATGGCGTAGTGGGCGACGTGCAAGAACGTTGCCCAAGTAACCTCAGTAATCGTTCCTACGAGCTGGTTAAATAATGCTTACCTACAACTACAATCATTCCTAGTTATTTGTCTGCTATTAGCTATTATGGTTATCGTGGTTGAAGGATTGGTTATTAAGGATGATGATGTTTGCTAACTGGCCGCTCACTAGGTCAAATAATAATAATTTAATATTTAAACAAGCACAAATAAAATAAAACCCGACTCCTCTCCCCTCCCCCATTATAGCTAAGAAGCATCTCGATCACATCAGCTTTCAAACAGAAAAAAGCCGAATCGAAATCGGTCCATTCGTTTGGGAGCTACGATCCCGACACACCCCCATTATAGCTAAGAACCATCGCGATGACATCAATTTCTAACTAAAAAAAAACCGCATCAAAATAAGTCCAGACATACACACACACCCTAAACTTATAACACCCCTTTCTTTTCGCGTTCGGGGGTTTATAATGCTTCAAATGGCTAAATTCCAATACGAAACAAGAATTTCGAGGTAGATAGATAACATGGGCGACAAATACAAAATTCTAATGGACTATTGTTTTGTCGTGTTGTGACTATATCGCGGAGCTAGTCATGTAATAACGGTAAATTATTTAATTATATTGAACCCTAGTAAACACTAATCTTATTTTTACATCAATGCACAAGAAAAGGAGTTTAATGTTTTCAGAGTTCAAATAATTACAAATTTATGATGCAAGTACATTTCGATCAAAATAAGCACGAATATTGAGTGTTTTTCTATTCACTATACGTCAAGTTAAATTAGCCTAACAAGAAGCTTCATAAAGTCGACGCAGAGAGTCTCGACACTGCGGGAATAAATCAATTTGGCAGCGTCAGCTCGACGCGAGTCTCCACTGGGCTTCATTGAGAAAACTTGCAAGACTACGCATATTATAATTACTAGCTTTCGCCCGTGACTTCGTCCGCGCGGACTACTGTTTATCGCGAAAAAAAGCATCCTATGTTCTTCTAGGATATTAAAAACCAATGCAAAAGTAGGTATAGAACCAACGCTCTTGATGTTTTTTGAGACTTATTATTTCGTTTCCATGGCAACCGTTCCTTACAGCGAGTAATCAACATTTCCCAGTTTTCCTGCAAACTTACAATTTTCCGGGATAAAAAGTATCATATGTTTTATTCCAGGGTATAAGCTATCTCCATTCTAAATTTCAAATCCGTCCAGCCGATATCGCGTTAAAACTCCCCAAACAAACAAACCGACAACGTTTCACTTTTATATATTGGTATGGATTTAACAAGTACGCTGCCACTGCAACGCGCGCTCGCTCGCGTCTCCGCACGCGCGTCTGTGCTAGTTTGTACCCTTACCCGTGGTCGATGGTTGTGTTTCCTGTCGAAATATCCGATTACCATAATGTCGATGGTACATTCAACTATTAGTTATGCTGTAGAACAGGATATGTTGCGGCCTTGAAATGAAATTGTCAGTCTTGATGTCCAAGTGTTGTTGAATAGGCCAAGGTACTGTCTGCATTTTAATGATCAGATATTTGGTCACGCATTCATTATGGTTCATAATTTCGTTTGGATGAAATAGAAAGCCAAATGTATTTTATCTGTGGACACTTAACATAGTTCGTCGTATTTTTTTTAGTCATGTCTTTAGTGACACTCGCAAGATTAAGACAAATCGATTGACGTAAGAATCATCAAAATCAGCCCACGCGTTTTGTCCCTACAGTGCAACAAAGGAACAAAAACCGCGCAGTCGGGTAAAACCACGAACAATGTCGCGCGAATAACTACACTCTAAAAATGTAAGGACATTACGCGAGAATAATATTACCTCTACTACATGCGATGTAAAACAGAGTTCACATTAGCCTTGGTGAGAGGGATTAGTGAAAATTTAATTACGCAAATTTCGCCAGCGGCAATCGACACGCTAGCGTGGACACACCTTAACGTTGCATGCAAGAGAGAATCCATACCAATATATCAGTGTGCGCGTGCTATTTGTGATGTTTCCCCACTGACAACCTGCAAACCTTTACTTCAAGAACTCAGTTTACTGACTTTTCCAAGTCTATATATTTATGAAATATGTCGTTTTGTTAAAGTGCATCGTTCACTCTTTAATTCAACCAAAGCTTTGTGCAAGTTGAACACAAGGTTTACTAACAAATTAATAAAAACAAAAACTGAGATAATTATGTCGCAGGAACAGTTATGCCATGTCAGTCAGAAACTACAATAAGATTCCTGAATCAATAAAAGAGCTTTCAATGGCCCAATTTAAAAATAAACTCTATAGCTGTCTTGTTGACGGGTGCTATTATTCCGTTAATGACTTTTTAAAGATGAAAACCATACGATAATCTTTTATTAATCTGACATCTTAAAGTTGCTTAACTAGTGTTAGTCATCTCATTTTGTTTCTGTTTTGTACATGTATGACATCTTGTAGCTATGGAGCATTTCTATTGTTTTAATTTTTGCGTTTTTTTATTTGACTTGTCTACTTAGTCTTAATATAATATTTTACATTTATAAAAATGAAAGAGTTATAAATGAGAGATTAGTTTATGTATTGTATTTCAAGAAGCTTGCATGCCAATGTTGGTGATGTGTTAGAATTTAATCATGTTTTTACCACCTTGTATTATCCAAGTCAAAGCAAATAAATAAATTATCATTATAAAAGTGAAACGTTGTTTGTTTGTTTGTTTGTTTGGGGAGCTTTCACGCTATAACGACTGGACGTATTTTGATAAAACTTGGAATGGAGATAGCTTATACCCTGGAATAAAACATAGAATACTTTTTATCCCGGAAAATTTTAAGTTTCCACGGGAAAACTGTAAAAATGTTGATTACTTGCTGTAAGAGACGGTTGCCATGGAAACGAAATAACAAGTATATCGAAAAACATTAAGAGTGGTGCAATACCTACATTTGCATTGGTTTTTAATATCCTAGAAGAACATAGGATGGTTTTTTTCGCGATAAACAGTACTCGTAGTCCGCGCGGGCGAAGTCGCGGGCGGGAAAACTAGTACTTATAATAAAGCAATAAGAACGAAAAAGTCTGTACAAAGAAGATAATAAAAAAATGGTCTATGGTACTTAAAATAAGCTACTGAACAAGAATATAAAATAAAATAAAATAGTGTCTGTCTTTCTGTTTGTTTGTAGCTATGTTTGTTCGCGCATCATGTAAAAGCTTAGGGTTTGAATGGGGGGGGAGGGGGGGTTTGACTTCCAAACGGGTGTACTTTGCATCACAATCCAATAAGTAAATGCCGAGCACTCGATAAAAACGTTATGATGGTTGAAGGAATTTTGATCAAATGTCTGTATATTGGTATTTAGGTTAAAAGGTTAGGTTAGGTTTTAGGTTTAGGTTTAAGTTATTTTAGGTCTTGGAATAGTACGTAAAGTACTTTTAACTTCGAGAAATAAACAAGCGTGCGAAGCCGCGGGTAAAGCTAGTTTACAATAAATACTTTGACTTTGACTTCATCCGCCGCTGGACGCCCGACCTGCCTCTTGCCAGTTCCTGGTAGCGCTCGGCCAAGACTTGCTCCACCTGCTATCAACTCGCATAGCCATGTCCTGCCCAATTTCATTCACATAACATCCATTAGGAAGAGTGTAATGTGTGTGTGGTTTCGTTCGACATCTGGCCATGTCCTGCCGAATTCCATTCAAATAAACAACACTCACACATAACACCCATTAGGAAGAGTGTAATGAGTGTAATGTGTGTGTGCTTTCGTTCGACATCTGTCTGCCTTAGAGAACCATTTAATTGCACGAAGATAATTAACACTTGTACAATTACAGCAGAAATAAGATTAAAAAGTGAAAGCCGTGTAACGTGTAGGAATGCATCGTGCCTAAACATTGATGAAATCATGAACTTGGCATAATAAAAACATGTACTTAAAATTTTCTTTTAATGGACTTCACAAAAGAAGACGGTTATATGTTCGACTCTAAGAACACTTTTTTTATTTGTGTACACCGATTTCTCCATCAATTGCGGACCGATTTTGTACTTTGATTGTTGAAAGGGTTTACTCTTCTGGTGGTCCCATATAAATTGTATCAAAATTGATTCAGTAGTTTTTATTAGAAAATCTATTTGTTTTTATAGTATATGTCCTCTAATATCTTGGGATTTCAGAACGGAATTATTGATTGTTTTGACTTTAGAAAGAAGACCTCCAATGTGGTACCGTATACATTTTAATAAAAATGGTTTTCGCTAACCCCCGAAAAACCTGTCAAAATCTCCGAAGCCCTTACCCCCTTTTTTGACTTAGGGCTGACAGCATATCTATCTATACCTATAATAAAGCAATAAGAACGAAAAAGTCTTTACAAAGAATATAATTTAAAAACTAATGGTCTAAGGTACTTAAAATAAGCTACTAAATAAGAATATAACAAAACATATAACAAATAACATATATTTTTACTTGTCATCATTGTAATTTTTCACTTTTGGCTGAAACTATCTATACCTCATGTATTTATGTACCTACCATAAAATATTTATTAGTTTATTATAATGTTTATATATTTAATAGTATTTGCTATTTACATATTTATTAGTATTATCTTGCTATTTATATTTTGTTCAAATTCATTTTTGTTTTATTTGTGTGTAATCTTCTTTTCTCTCTTTTTTGGGTATTATACTCAAACTTTTCACAGCAACAACTGCCTCTATTATATAGTCATGTGTCTCAATATAGCCTACGGTTGCCTGGAAGAGATCGCTGCTTAGCGATAAGGCCGCCGATTGTACTATATTTTTAAGTTTATTTTTGTTTGTGTTTCATTTGGTGCAATAAAGTGTTATCTATCTTTATCTATAACATTTTTTTAAATCGTGTCTTTCTGTATGTCTGTATGTTTGTTTGAGCATCACATCTAAACTACTGGACCGATTGCGATGCGGTTTTCACTGTTGGATAGCTTAGGGTGTGACTGAAAACCCTTACCTTACCTTACCTTGGGGTACCTTAATCCGATGATTAGATGCCTAGCAATCTATAAAAAACTATTTGATGGCTGAACGAATTTTGAAGAAATGTAGTATGTACTTTTGGTTCTGGAATAACACTTGTGGGCTAGTTTTAAATGAAATGACCACGCGGGCTAAACTAGTAATGTTTATAAACGTCTGCGTCATACAAATCGTAGATTAGTGGTACGGTTAGACCATTAGTGTACCATAACTGGTACAAAGTGGCCAGCCACAGACTTTCACAGCCTTGACGGCGACACACAGTTAACTAACTATTGGTGTCACTGGTTTCGGTTAACACGGTTAGTAAACTGACTTGATTACCAACTGTAGGTAGTAAGGTAGGCTAGTGTCCAATTTTAATTTAAAAACTGTTTAGTATTATTTTTACCCGAGTACGGTGACGCAAGGGAAGGGTAATGAGTTTAACAGTCTATGTATGTACGAGTACGTGGGTATGTGGATGTTCCACCATAGCGTCGCTTTTGAGAAGTGAGGTATAATTCGATTCGTCTTCAGGTATAGTGTCATAGGCTGCTTTATTTTACCCGACCACGGCGAAGCAAAGGAAGGGTTATGTGTTCAAACTAAAAACTTGGTTTTTGAACTTAAGTCTTAAAACTTGGTGTTTGAAACATCAAAACAAGATAAATGTATAAAAAATATCCTATGGCACTCTTGCGATGAAGACGAATCGATTGAAACCTCTTTTTAGTTTGAACACATAACCCTTCCTTTGCTTTGCCGTAAACGTTAAAAGAAAGCCTATTTACAAAGCCTAAATTTCACTATCTATACCTAAAGACGAATGGATTTACACCTCGTTTGTCAATACCCTATGGTGGAACTCCATACACAACGATACATACATACATAGACGGTCAAACTCATTACCCTTCCCTTGCTTTGCTGTAGTCGTGTAATAAGACCCAATGTTTCATAAGAACAAAAGCTTCTAACAACAAAGGAAACTGTGCCAACCCTTGACGCTCCATTATTTTGCACCAGCCTGTATATTACAATTTATTAGTTGTGTTTGTTAATTATTAGTTATTAACGTTGCGCAATCTCCTGCAGCAACTAATGCACTAACACGTACACATTCAAAACAAAGTACATGATGTCATGTAACAAGTTAGCAACATGACACAGCAGGCACACGCGGTGACTCAACTCCATGACTCAGGTCTCAGGTGAGATGACTTATTTGGTCATCTTCGTTTTTTCCGAACTTGACCTCTTCTGTGTTTGGCGTAATAACTATTAATACAATGTAGCTAATTAATTGGAAGGTCAAAAAAAAAATGCAGCTTATATTTTGTATTGTATGGATAAAAAGCTTTGGGAAATAAGAAAATTTTAGATGTAGTGGAACGATTCGTAAACCATACCTGTTTTTTTTTTTTTTTTTACTTTTTTTTAAATTCTTTTTACGTTCGAAACATGGGGCTTCCTTTTCCTGTGGGTTCAACTCTTGAGTCGACAAATGAAAGGGAAATTTCCTTTTCAAACTATGGTTGGTGCTACCATATTTATTGATTTCGTCTATTTATAATATATTTTTACCCGACTACGGCGAAGCAAGGGAAGGGTAATGAGTTTAACAGTCTATGTATATATTATGTATGAGGGTATGTGGATGTTCCACCATAGTGTCGCCCCTACCTTGCATAACAAAATCGGACCAATAGGGTCGACGCTGTGGTGGAATATCCACATACCCACATACATATATACATACATACATACATAGACTGTTCGCTTCGCCGTAGTCGGGTAAAAAGAATCCAAATGAAAATCAGATGACCGAATGATGATGATTTCGAATCTAGGTGCAAAAAGGACAAACATACATATAAACTACATGTCAAACGCATAACACTCCTCGTTTTTGCATATACAAGACCAAAGAACCGAACAAAACACGTAGACGGATAGTGAATGGTTTTTGGTTGCCTTTTCCTACCGAGGTTCGGAACCCTAAATAGTCCGTTAGTATATGTTCTCTGACATACTATTTCTCGTATTTAGTACATATATATATAGTTGTATATTTGGAACAAGCGCGGAAATACGAGTATATCACACTCATTGACCGAGCGAGCGCGAAGCGTCTCCGTTTCAGCGTGGGCAAAAATGCTTTAGTACGTCCGGCCAGCAGATGTCCGGACTCCGGCTGTTCTCCTCTACAGGTTGCATTTCTCAACCGATTCTCGTGAAATTTTGCGAGCAGGTTTGTTTTTTTTTGTAAAATGTGCAAAAATATAACAAAACATTTTTGTTCCCCTATTAAGACGCATAAACTTCAAGGGGTTGGGGTGTGAGGGGGTGGAAAATTAAAAAAAAACGCAAACACTCTCGCTAGGTCTACAGCTCACACAGCTACTACGTATTATAAATCAAAGGCTCCAACGGAAGATCAGCGTTGGTTAACATCCAGCATTATGCTGAGTTGGGGCCGATTTGTGACTTACTCATGCAAATTTTTATTTTCTTTTGTGTTGTTTGTCACAAATAAAGTTTTTTCTATTTCTATTTCTAAAGAAGTGTAGCCACTGTCTGACGTAAACAGGCCAATCAGAGCTTGGAGTTTTAAAAATGAATACTCTCTTATCGAGCGGAAAACTTCGTATGCGCGATGCAGAACTCCATATATAACTGACAGTCCATATAAAACGTCATAAAACGCATAAAAACACATTAGTGCCATCTATCTTTAGAAGTACACACACACCTCTAAAGATTGATGGCGCTAATGTTTGTTTGTATTTTACTCCTTCATGCTCAAATGGCTGAATGGATTTGTATGAAATTTGTTACCAGGATAGCTTACGAGTATATCCTGGTTTAACACATAGACTACTTTTCATTATCATCATCCATCACCATAACCCACGCAGGTGAAACTGTGTGGCGCAGCAATAACAAACTAACTTTACAGTTTTTGTTAGGCAGTTCCTGCGTGGCGCAGCTATAACAAACTAACTTTACAGTTTTTGTCAGGCAGTTTCTGCGTGGCGCAGCTATAACAAACTAACTACAGTTTTTGTTAGGCAGTTCCTGCGTGGCGCAGCAATAACAAACTAACTTTACAGTTTTTGTTAGGCAGTTCCTGCGTGGCGCAGCTATAACAAACTAACTTTACAGTTTTTGTCAGGCAGTTTCTGCGTGGCGCAGCTATAACAAACTAACTACAGTTTTTGTTAGGCAGTTCCTGCGTGGCGCAGCTATAACAAACTAACTTTACAGTTTTTGTTAGGCAGTTCCTGCGTGGCGCAGCTATAACAAACTAACTTTACAGTTTTTGCTAGGCAGTTCCTGCGTGGCGCAGCTATAACAAACTAACTTTACAGTTTTTGTTAGGCAGTTCCTGCGTGGCGCAGCTATAACAAACTAACTTTACAGTTTTTGTTAGGCAGTTCCTGCGTGGCGCAGCTATAACAAACTAACTTTACAGTTTTTGCTAGGCAGTTCCTGCGTGGCGCAGCTATAACAAACTAACTTTACAGTTTTTGCTAGGCAGTTCCTGCGTGGCGCAGCTATAACAAACTAACTTTACAGTTTTTGTCAGGCAGTTTCTGCGTGGCGCAGCTATAACAAACTAACTTTACAGTTTTTGCTAGGCAGTTCCTGCGTGGCGCAGCTATAACAAACTAACTTTACAGTTTTTGTTAGGCAGTTCCTGCGTGGCGCAGCTATAACAAACTAACTTTACAGTTTTTGTTAGGCAGTTCCTGCGTGGCGCAGCTATAACAAACTAACTTTACAGTTTTTGATAGGCAGTTCCTGCGTGGCGCAGCTATAACAAACTAACTTTACAGTTTTTGCTAGGCAGTTCCTGCGTGGCGCAGCTATAACAAACTAACTTTACAGTTTTTGTCAGGCAGTTTCTGCGTGGCGCAGCTATAACCAACTAACTTTACAGTTTTTGCTAGGCAGTTCCTGCGTGGCGCAGCTATAACAAACTAACTTTACAGTTTTTGTTAGGCAGTTCATGCGTGGCGCAGCTATAACAAACTAACTTTACAGTTATTGTTAGGCAGTACCAAATAATTAAATATAGACAACATAGTAGACACACCGTTTCGTTACCGCATATTATTTTTATCACCCGACTACAGCAAAGCAAGGAAAAGGAAATGAGTTTAACAGTCTATGTATGTATGTATGTATGTTCTATGTATGTGGTTAGGATGTTCAACCATAGCGTCGCCCCTATTGGTCCAATTTTGACAAGCGAGGTATCAATCGATTCGTCTTCATCGCAAAAGTGTCATATGCAATTTTTTACCCGACTGTAGTCGGGTTTTAATTTTTTGAACTTGTCTTGTTTAACATTAACTTCTTACGTGCATTAAACATTATTAATATTCCTACCATGTAGTACAAACTTAGAATGTGCTATTAAGATAATGTGGCTTGGCTTCACAAGTTCCACGTGAGGTTTCAGTCACGATTTTTGACGTAATACATTTATTATGGTATTTTCTTTAGTTAGTCGATATCAAAAGTTGTACAACCAGATGCCGTTTACCTGTTCACACAAAATATTGTTTCACTTCTCATGCTCGTACAGTTCTTGTGTGTGCTGGGTGTAGGGATATAAAACTGAATTTTATGCTCTAGTCTAGTGCATTAAAGTATTTTACTTCTCTAATTCCCTGTGTATTTACTAAAAGAAACGACTGAACCAATGTTGATGAAAGTTATTATAGGGCTACACTGAAGGCCCACATTTTCTAATAAAAAGTTTCATCCAAATCGGTTTCGAAATCTCGGAAATAAAAACATAAAAATAACAGTCAAATGGAGAACCTCCACCTCTTGGAGAAAAGGAAAAATAAAGTTTATTTTGTCTGAAGTGTACCTATCTCCTTGTGGCAAAGCTTAACCACGTTGTCTACACTAATATTATAAAAAGGAAAGTTTTGATTGTTTGTATGTTTTTTGTTTGTTTGTAATGGATAAACTCAAAAAGTACTGAACCTATTTAAAAATTCTTTCACTTTTAGAAATCTACATTATCAGCGAGTAAAAATTAGAGATCCCTACGTAAATTGCAATAACGTAACCCAAGGTATCAAAAATACAGAACGTCATGACATGTTGCCATGGAATCGAAATAATAACAAGTCAGTCAAGTACGTGAGTTAATGCAGTTGTCTTTGGTAAAAAACCACGGTCGTTGCTGCCAAAGAATTACGCTTACAGGCGTATTTTTTTAAGCAGTTACGAAGGGTCTGTAAATGTTAAAAGTAAGAGAAATGCCGCGGTGTGAGCGCTACCCGTGCGAAGCCGGGCGAGCCACTAGTAAAGAACAAAACACGTAGACGGATAGTGAACAATAAAGAAACAATAAAGAACAGTAGTACCAATATAGACACAATAACTGTACATTCCACCCAGAATACGTAAGTCCCGTTGTGACCCACCTTTGCACCTAAAATAGCCACAATGTGGGTCACCTTGTTCGCCAGAATTGCGCGAATTCTGAATGTATGACTTTTACCTCTTTGATGTAAAACTACGCAATCTTGATACGAGTACTGTACTCGGAGTGAATGGTATGTATGGTAATGGTAATGGTATGTGTGGTCTTAATGCAATTTTGACGATTTTAGAAATTCCTTCAACCGATACAATCTTATAAAAACGATTAGACGGGCAAAGCCGCGGGCACAGCTAGTGTTTAAATAAGAGCCTCTGGGGATTATAATGGTCGAGGTGGCTGGTACACCAGTCATACTCGTGAACGGATGTGGGAGGTTGTGGGAGAGGGGGGGGGGGGGGAGGGGGGACTCGTCCAGCCTGGTTTCTTATTAGTCATCTGTATTTTCATTATTCTTATCTCAGTTTTATGTACGAGGGATAACATGACATCCCCGTAGAGTTTCTTAACTTTGAGTCGACACATGAACTTAGTTTTTATTAATTTTATTGATTTGATCTATATACATATGTTTTTACTTATTCATGAGATGTTAAATTTTGATTTAACATTTTGCCTACTTACAAGAATTGCTTTGACTTTGACATAATGTTAGCTAAATACAATAAAAAGACGTCAATAAAAAATCAAATGGATTTGCTAAAAAAACTATTTATTCTCGAAAAACTACTGAACCAATTTTGACACAATTTATGTGGGACCATACTTGGAAAGTATACCCTTTCAAACAAAAAAAGAATTTTGAAAATCAGTCCGCAATTGCCGGAGGTACAGCAGGAAATAAAAACAAAAAACATACATACATACATTCGAACATATAACCGTCTCCGTTTATGAAGTCGATTAAAAAGTAAATTACAAAAACAAAGTACCAGACTATATAAAAAGATGGATACAATGTGAAAATAGAAAAAAATGCATGTACATGCATTTATTAGATGTGATTGCACTTATTAATACTGGTGGCTCTGTGATCTGTACACCTCGCGCGTACAAACTTTTTTGCAAATAATCTAGCGGTGCACAGTAGCGCCATCTCGTTACCTTATTGTTCAACTAACATTAACTAGTGGCTCTGTGAGATGTAGACCTCGCGTGTACCTACAAACTTTTTTGCAAACAATCTAGAGGTGCACAGTAGCGCCATCTAGTTACCTTATTGTTCAACTAACATTAACATGTGGCTCTGTGAGCTGTAGACCTCGCGTGTACCTACAAACTTTTTTGCAAACAATCTAGAGGTGCACAGTAGCGCCATCTAGTTACCTTATTGTTCAACTAATATTAACTAGTGGCTCTGTGAGCTGTAGACCTCGCGCGTACAAACTTTTTTGCAAACAATCTAGCGGTGCACAGAAGCGCCATCTAGTTAACTTATTGTTCAACTAACATTAACTAGTGGCTCTGTGAGCTGTAGACCTCACGCTTACAAACTTTTTTGCAAACAATCTAGCGGTGCACAGTAGCGTCATCTAGTTACCTTAATGTAAAACTAACAATAATAACCAAGGTGCTTCATCAATTCCTACCTAGTAGGTAAAGGGCTGATTCCACTGGTAGAGCTATTCTGCTCATTACGCTGAAGACCCTCATCAGTTCTTCACCAATTTTTTATGAGACCAATTTGAAGTTACTACCTTTCAAATATAAAAAGAACCAACGAAATCGGATCTAATAAGGCGGATCTAATATTCAGTAGGCCCCTTTTTGGGTTAAGTACCCCCCTAATCAAAAATCTCCAAAATTCAAAAATTTGGTTTAAGGCCAGGCTCCAAGGTGACATTTTCCCACTCCCCACTTCCCTGCCACCTACCCTACACTCTGTCACCCGCTACCCGCAATAAGCACTGAAGTGCCTACGTAACAAGGTTGAATATCGCGAGCGCTGTTTGAACACACAATTTAGCTCGGAACTAAATGACGTATGTCTCAAAAGTTATTTATTTTATTGGCAGGCTAATAATTTAGTTAGGTAAATTTTGTCTTAGTCTTAGATAAAAAACTATATTTTCTTGCTGTGAGATTTATTTTAGAAATAAAACTTAAGCCGTTGAGTAGAAAAATGTAAACATTACCGAAAAAAACGTCATTTTTGATAAGAAAATGTATCGAATGAAATTTTGTTAATCATGTTTTTGTCTTAGTCTTAGGGAGATAAAGATCTCAAAAACATATATGTTAAGTTTCACATTTATCAGGTTTGTGGTTGATCCAGCATATTTATGTAAAAAACCCTTAAAAAACAGAGCCTGGTCTTAATCTGTATACCAAGTTTGGTCTAGATCGGTTGAGAAATGCGACCTGTACAAGATAACAGAGATCCGGACTGACATCCGGACATACGAAAGCATTTTTGCCCAAGCTGAAAAAATGCTACGCTCGCGTTTCACGCTCGCTCGGTCAATAAGGGGCAAACAAGCTTTTAGATTCTCGTTTTTTGTACAGGTAGAGTAGGAGGCATGAGGAGTACTCGCCAGGTTCTAGCTGATCCCGTCAAAGGAGAAATGAAAAGCACGATGCCTCCGACTGTACCTTATATTTGAAAAATCAAGAATCTAAAGCCTATATTTAGTTTAGCTCGCAGTCGGGTTTTTAGTTATATTTTTGGAATCGAAAACCTCATTGTAATACCTCACTCGATATGTTTTGGTAGCTGTAAGCCGACATATTAGTTTTGGTAGCTGTAAGCCGACATATTAGTTTTGGTAGCTGTAAGCCGACATGTTAGTTTTGGTTGCTGTAAGCCGACATATTAGTTTTCTTGTCACTATATGTACCTACCTATATCCATGTCACTCTCAAGATTGAGACGAATCCAATGATACCTCATTTATCAAAATCTATAATAATAATAATAATAATATATTCGGGACAATTCCACACCAATTAACTAGCCCCAAACTAGGATACCCTGTACTATGGGTACTAGATAACGGATAAACATACATATATACGAATGTTATAACACCCATGACTCGGAAACAAACATTTCTGCTCATCACACAAATGATTGCACCTAGCAGGATTCGAACCCGCAACCGTTTGACTACGTACCTAGGATCACTAGCCACGAGACCAACCGGTCGTCAAAGCCATTAGGCCATTAGCCATTAGGCCAAGCCATTTAGGCTGTAGGACGCGCCAAAGATACAAACATTCATACAACCCAAAAATATAACCCTCCCCAGTCGGGTAAAAAGGCGTACGACGGGGTGGGTTGCTAGCTCAGATAACTCGGAGCACATGACGTAACAAAGTATGGTACGTGTGACCAATCGGGCATCCGCGTGGAAGTTACGAGATGTCTGATCGTAATCTGCAGCTTTGTAAACCGTAAAATCGTGTTATGTCAGCTTTAGTCACGTCACGATATATCTAACTGCAGAATTGTAGCGATGGCAGCCTAACGGTTCAATAGTGCAACTTAGAATCCAACGATACCGGGTTCAATCCTAGGCTCCGCACCAATGACTTTTCTAAGTTATGCGCGGTTTTCCATCGCTCCGTGCTTCGAAGGCACGTTAAGCTGTGGGTCCCGGCTGTTATTGATTAATAGCAGTCGTTTCAGAGGCCCTCGGGCGACTTGACCAACTCTGACACCAGAGGCCAGCACTACCTCATACGACAAACAAACAAACAAGCATTGTTCTAGCGTTGTCCATGACATATATTATTCAACGTCATAGCAAGACGACGAAGACCCGGCCCTGTGTTGAACCATAAATTAAAAGTGCGAAGACTAGGTACCTGCTCGTCGGGTGTGGACCGCATAAAGTAGGTTCAATGCACACAACAATATTGGCCTTGTTTGGTCGTAGTCAACTGTATTTGGTTTTCAAAATACTTACCTGAAACGATATATCTATACTTATAATAAAGCAATAGGAACGAAAAATCTGTGCAAAGGAGATAATTGAAAAAAATATCGATAAAAACTTTTGACGGCTGAGGAAATTTTAATCAAATGTTAGTATATTGGTATTTTAGGTCTTGGAATAGCACATAGAGTACTTTTAACCTAGAGAAATGACCTGACCACGCGTGCGAAGCCGCGGGCATCAGCTGGTAACAAAATATAGTACTAAGTCACAGTTTATACCTACGCATATCTCTTATCTTATCTGTGATTCTAAATACAAAACAATGGTCGTTTTACTTACGGCACATAAATGTTATCAAAACGAAAACCCACGAGCTTGTTCTGATTATAAACAACGCTAAATTGTCTTATTGTTCAGGTCTAGAGCGTTATGGACTTCCTGGTTTGTTAGGATTGTGAATGACGTGCGGATGAAAAGAGGAACCTCATATGTAGTACACATATGAGGTTCTATGCTCTAAACACGGACGTGTAACGTAAAAAAGTTTGGAATCTGTACCGAAACTGTACCTACAAGTGTTTCATATCAAATGAAAGATCTTGTTGTGAGGGGGGTTGGGAGAGTATCATATTTTTATATATATATGCATCATTGTGTCTGTCTGTGACATCCGTTTGTAATCTTTGGTACAGAAACAACCCTAAAAGTAAATCATCAGCTTCATGCCAAATGTTTGAATCCAATTAACTAAACTACTTTTCATGTCATTGTTACAGGACCTCATCCCAACGCAAGACACGGAATCCTACCTCCAGAAAACGCAAAACGCTATCACGAACCTCCAAGCCAAGCTGCAGTCCTCTCGCACCAGCAACTTCGCCGGCGTACCTTCCCAATTGACCTCCAGTCTCATCAGCGAGAAGACCGCGGTGTCACGGCTGCCCGTCTCGCAGCTCAACCGCTCCAATTCCCTCAACTACCGCCTGAGGAGGAAAGACCACTCCAACGACAGCAGCCCTTTAAGAAGTCCAGGGCATTACGTCATCACTGGCTCTACGAAAGTCCCGGAAACCACGAAGATACTACTGAACGCCGCGTCGAGGTCTTTAGACGCCGAGCGGAGGAGCCGCGACTCGAATATGAACAGTCCATCTTCAGACCGAGGGCATAGTAACAGTTCAGATGACAAAACACTGTCGAATCGCCCTCCTTACGATGTGAACGCCATTCTATCACCGCACAGAACGCACTCAAGACACAAGGCTTTCGAAGCTCGGAATACTGAAGCCTTCAACTCCGATGTTCACAACGCAAACGCAACTGTCTGCCTCAAAACTGTCCTAAAGAACAACGCCCTCGAAGCTCAGTACCCGAGGATCGATCAAACGCGTTGCCAAGGCGATAAGAAACACCAGCGGGTCTTGAGCGATGGAGTTAAATACAAGACGTATGGAAACGGCTCATCGATCAAACGTTCAAGTTCCTTCAACACTGTCAATAAAAATAACAATTACATTGAGAGTAGATTAACAAGACGATCGAGCGGCCAGTCTGAAGAATACAAAGACTCTGATGAGTCTGATAATGGATATGACAATTCTCAAGATTGTAGACACAAGCGCCAGGTCCACCGCGGCAGGATTGATTTGTCCATCGCTCCGTCTAATTCCCCCCGTTGTCCAAACACGCCGGAAATGCACCGGAAGTTCGGGCCGGGTCTGGTGCGTAATTCGGTCAGGGTGACGAATAAGGAGAGGGTGTCGGGAGCGACGAGGATGTCGGAGCCGCCGGCGTCGCGGGAGGAGCGGAAGGGGTCTAGTCATCAGAGTAGGCGGATCTCGGAGCCGACGCGGCAGGCTGTGCTGAACAGGCTCACCAAGTCTAGGTCTTCGACGAGGGAGGCGCAGCCGAGGACTTTGGATAAAGGTATTTCAAAAGACTTTCTTGACCTCAACACCCTTGATCCGTTGCTAGTTTTCACTGTTGTATAGCTTAGGGTTTGACTTAAAAACTGGGTTACTGGTATCGTAATCCGATGATTAGATGCCGAGCAATAGCTAAAAAACTATTTGACGGCTGAACGAATTTTAAAGAAATTTAATTATTGGTCCTGGAATGACACGAATGGGCTACTTTTAAATTAAATAACCAAGCGGGCAAAGCCACGGGTCCAACTAGTAGTCACATATAATTATTATAGTATATGTATGTTTGTCCGCGTAAATCACATAAACTACAGGTCTGGTTGCAATAATTATTGTTTTAATAGATTCAGCATCTTTCAACTTAGGGAATAGTTTAAGTTTCATCAAAATCGGTTCAGTAGTTTTAAAAATATGGGCTTATAACTGTTTCCAGTTGGGCTTGCTGCCTTACTGGAAACACTTCATTTTCTTAAGCCTACTTTAACGAAACTAAAAAAAAGGTAAAAACTTAAAAGACACAATTATAAAAAAAAAAAGAGATCTCATGCCAGGTAAGTGCCTGTATACTTACTCTAGTCGGTTTGGGCGTAACACAGTCCTTAAAAAATTTGAACCATTCGTTCTTTTAAGTTTTACACGATTTGAAGTCTTTTTTTACACGACTTCCCAAAAAACAACAATATATATATATGTAACATTGGCTATACTTCGATATAGCCAATGATACATATAAAAAAGAAAGAGTTTTTTGAAGTCGGTTACAACACGGAACACTAAAACAAATATATTTTCTAATAAACCACTACTTAACCAATTTTGATGAAGTTTATATGGGAGTACACTAAAAGTCTAATTTTTGAATAAAACAAGAATCATCCAAAATCGGCTTAGAAATCTTAGAGATATGAAGCAATAAACACAAATCCAAATGAATTTACTAAAAACATATTAATTTTCGAAAAACAACTGAACTTATTTATAGTTACTTACGTTACTAGCTGAGCTCCGCGGTTTCACCCGCGTATATTATGATGATGGATGAAAATGATGATGAAAAGTAGCCTATGTATTAATCCAGGATATAAGCTATTCTGCTACCTACTAAATTTTATCCAAATCCGTTCAGCCGTTTGAGGGTGAAAGAGTAACAAACATTCACACACACACTTCTACAGATAGACTGCGCTAATCGTTTTTACGCCTTTTATGACGTTTTGTATGGACTGTCAGTTCTAATGTATGGAGTTCTGCATCGCGCATACGAAGTTTTCCGCTCGTTATGAGAGTATTCATTTTTAAAACTCTAAGCTCTGATTGGTCTGTTTACGACAGTGGCTACACTTCTCTGATTTATAATATCAGGGTGATGACCTAATCGGGGTCTTCCCTACCAAATAAAAATATATATCCAAACCAGTCCAGAAGTTTTAGAGATACGAGCAAATATACAAAAAAAAACGAACGACTTTAGAACCACCTCCTATTAGAAGTCGATTAATCATTTTGAGAGATAAGTTGGGAAATATAACAACACTTCACTAGCTAGGTAGGTACTCTCCACAGATTTGAGAACAAGTACTCTCAGAAGGATTCAACGAAAATTTCATATTTCCCGCTATTTGCCTTTTGGATTGCTAAAGTTGAGCTAAAGTTAAAGTAAATGCTAAAGTATATTTTTTTAGCTGCTAAAGTTGCTAAAAAAATATACTTCGATATTTACTTTATGGGTATCAAATTGAAGGCCTTGATAAGCACATTCGAACAGTATATAATTTATTGGCAAAAGCTCTCTTTTGGCAGGGCAGGCGTGTGTTTTTAGCTTTTAAGCTAGTTATAAGTTTTATACGATTTAGTTTTTTTTTTAAATCATTTTTTCCCTGGTGTTGCATTACAAATCCTACATTAGGTGATATGAATTGTTCTTCCACGTACATATATTTAGGCAAGAATATCCTCAGCTCTCTGCAGCAGAGAGCGCCCACAACGAGGGCTCAACTTATAATGGTCAGCCCAACTTCCAGGTCCAAAGAAGCCCAGCCAGCACCGCTCGTCCTCAGCTCTCGCGTCCAAAGAGATCGAGCTGGCCAACTGGAAAAAACGGTCTTCTTACGATCCCATGAAAGCGGCCCAGGAGGGGAGAAGGAGACAGCAGGTCGTGAAACGGCAAGAGTGCAACAAGGACGACCTGAGTTCGCCCAGGTGAGAGATTTGGCAAATAACTCCTTAAGATGTTTCTTAACCCCCGAACGCGAACATGGAAGGGGTGTTATAAGTTAATGGTGTGTGTGTGTATGTCTGAATGTGGCATCGTAGCTACCAAACGAATGGAGCGATTTTGATGCGCTTTTTTCTGTTTGAAAGCTGATGTGATTGAGATGATTCTTAGCTATAATGGGGGAGGGAAGGGGGGGGGGTGAGGATTGTAGCTTCCAAACGAATGGACCTATTTCGATGCGGTTTTTTTCTGTTTGAAAGTTGATGTGATTGAGATGTTTCTTAGCTACACTGGCCTTCAAAACAAAGTACCTCACTTTTAATGTCTGTCTGTGGAGGGATGGGGTTATATAAATAAATGACCGAGCGAGTGCGAAGCGTCTCCGGTTCTCCTCTACAGGTCTCATTTCTCAACCGATCTAGACGAAACTTGGTATACAGGCTTATCGATTTTTTAGAATTTTGTAGTCCTCGTGGATTTTTGATTGGGGAGGCTGGTACTTCCCCCAAAAAGTGTCAAAAAGGGGGCTACTGAATATCTCCGCCTTATTAAATCCGATTTCGATGGTGCTTCTTTTATTCGAAAGATATCTCATAAAAATTTGGTGAAGATCTGATGAGGATCTTCGGCTCGATGAGCAGAATAGCTCCTCAAAATGCAGTTTTTTGTTAATAATGTTAGTTT
Source organism: Alsophila aescularia (assembly GCA_946251855.1). Lineage (NCBI taxonomy): Eukaryota > Metazoa > Arthropoda > Insecta > Lepidoptera > Geometridae > Alsophila > Alsophila aescularia. Next base: position 56,114,508 of record OX276373.1, read on the forward strand.
TACAATAAGGTAACTAGATGGCGCTACTGTGCACCGCGAGATTATTGCAAAGAAGTTTGTGCTCGTGAGGTCTGCAGCTCACAGAGCCACTAGTTTGCACTTGTTTTATTATCTTTACTGTACAGACTTTTCTTTAGTAACTGCTTTATTATAAGTATAGATAATCCCATCCAGCTCCGGACATACCTACGCGACGTCGAGCTGCGACTGGGAGCGCTTGCTGTCGGCGCCACACTGCAGACGTCGCGTCGCGTCGCAGACGCAAGGAACGCGAGGAAACGAACTGTGCGCGCATACCCTTAATTTTCTTTTAAATTAGTTCGTCATTATAAAGATGCACGTGTTGTCTTTGTGCATGAGTTTTCGTTTTTTAGAGTTCCGTGTGTCAATAAAAAAAAGGAACCCTGGATCACTTCGTTGTCTGTCTATCTGTCTGTCAATACCCCATTTCTCAGGAATGCGTGGAGGTATCAAGTTGAAATTAATATCAAATACTCAGGTCTGCAATCCCTTGGAGCTGTGAAAAAAAAACTTCTAAGTCAACACAATCAGAAGATACGGCCGTTTATGCCGCGTATTTTGACACTCTCAAGGGAATCTAAACCTATAGGGCACTTCCCGTGGACCTAGAATCATGAAATTTGGCGAGAAGCTATATCTCATAGCACAAGGGAAAAAACGAAAACCGTAAATTTGTAGTTACATCACAAAAAAGTTTTTGAAGTTTGTACGGATCCCTCAGTGCGCGAGTTCTACTCGCACTTGGCCGGTTTTTCTTTCAAGTGATGTTTGGAGGAATTCGTATATTCCCTTCCTCTGACGATTACTGATCTTCATAGCATTCGTAAGTCTATTTATCTGAACCCTTGAAATATCATCGGAGGTATATATTTTTTTATTGTGCTTGTTTTTCATATTTGTTAGTTTAAATATATTTTACTATAATTTCAAAAAAATACATTTGAAAAATATATAAAAATAAACAAATATGGAAAAAATTACATCCCCGTAGAGTTTGTTGGTGCTCTCTTCTCTAACGGACGTATTTCCGAAGCACCGGTAGAGTTAGAAGGGTACTTCTTTTTCCAGCGAGATTTTTAACTCTGTTGGCAAATGAAAGGGAAATTTCCCTTTCAAACTCAAAGCATACGTTTACCTCAATTTATTGATTTGATCTATTTATATTTATATATATATATATATATATATTTATATATATCTCCTTATTCATGAAGTAAAAGTGCTATTATTTTGCTTATTCACAATAAAATACTTTGACTTCGTGTCTGTGCTGTTATGGAGGAAAGTTTCGCTTGTGGCGTGAAATTATTTTTATTTGGTGTTTTTTTGATGTCACAGCTCTTCAACACTTCTCCAGATAGCGCAAGTTGATTTTGCGCAACCTAGGAGACCTAACACATTTTTTAATGGATAGTATCACTAGATAAGCTACGAATATTCGTCAATGATTTTTACAGTGTTTTTAGTTACAAATCAGTTAATCACACTAACATTATAAATCAGAGAAGTGTAGGCATTCTCGTAAACAGGCCAATCAGAGCTTCGAGTTAAAAAAATGTATACTCTCTTATCGAGCGGAAAACTTGGTATGCGCCATACATTACAACTGACAGTCCATACAAAATGTCATAAAATGCATAAAAAACAATTAGCGCCATCTATCTTTAGAAGTGTATATTTGTTACTCCTTCAAACGGCTGAACGGATTTAGATGAAATTTAGTATCAGGATCCTGGATTAACACAATTATGCTACTTTTCATCATCATCACAATCCACGCGGGTGGAACCGCGGAGCGCAGCTAGTGAATGTTTGACTCGTAGAAGTAATAATAATAATAAAATAATCATCATCATCATCATCAGCCTATATCTGTCCACTGCTGGACGTAGGCCTCTCCTAATGAACGCCACTGAGCTCGGTATTTAGCTCTCCTCATCCATTTTCTGCCAGCCGCTTTTCGCAGGTCGTCACTCCACCTGGCTACAGGGCGTCCAACACTACTTTTGCCTAAACGTGGTGTCCACTCGAGAACTCGTGTACCCCAACCATACCCCAATGGTTATCGTTCTTTGGGAAATGTGAACAGCTCACAGCCACTTCAGCTTGCTTATCCTTTGAACTATGTCGGTTACCTTGGTTCTCCGTTGGTTATCTTCATTACGGATCTTGTCCGTCAGAGAAATTCCAAGCATAGCTCGCTGAGCGACCTTAAATTTGTGGACTAGTTTGACCGTGAGTGTCCGTCTTTGTTTCGGCTACGTAGGTCATGACTGGTAGGAAACTGATTGAAGACTTTCGTCTTCAGGCACTGTGGTATAGACGACGAGAAGACTTGACGAAGCTTGCTGACTGCTGCCCAACCCAGCTGAATTCTTCTGTTGACTTCCTTCTCAAAGTTATTCATACCCAATTGCAATATTTGCCCAAGGTAAACATATTGTTGGACAACTTCAAGAGGCACACCATTAACTGCAATCGGTTCCGGGTCAATAAGATCGTTGAACATGATATTAGTCTTATTTATATGCATTCCGAGACCGATCCGTCCGGAAACATCATCTAGGTTGGTCAGCATACTTTGCAAGTCTTGCAGCGACCCCGCCATTAGAACGATATCATCGGCAAATCGTAAGTGTGGGATGTTCTCGTCATCGATATTAATGTCCATTCCGTTCCAATCCAGCGTCTTAAACATATCTTCCAGGGCATTAGTTCTTTCAGGACATTCATTAGTTTCGGGATATAACATGGATATGTTTACACTGCTTGGTTTTGTACTTGGACACTCATAGTCGCGGCGTCATACAGAAACCTCAGCACTTCGATGTATCGCCAGTTCAGAGATGACCCTCAAAACAACTTATAGACGTGGCTCAAGAGTGAAATAGGTCGGTAGTTGTTTAAAAGGGTTTTATCCCCTTTTTTAAAGAAGATTACTACCAAACTCCTGCTCTACGCCTCTGCAGTTCTCCTACTGTTAAGCACGGTGCTAAATAACCCCTGAAGCTCTCGAAGTACGGGTCTGCCCCCCCTCCTGCTTTCAAGAGCTCCGAAGTTATACCATCCTCACCGGGGGCCTTTCCATTCTTAAGTTGTTTGAGCGCCATCTTAATCTCGTCTAGGCTGACGTTAGGCTGTTCGTCAGTGTAGTGGCGGGTCAGTGTTGCGCGGGAATCCTCTGTGCTGGGTTCGGGCCTAGAAGCATGCGAGTCGTACAATCGGCCACAGAAGACTTCAATCTCTTAAAGGATCTCCGGCTTAGAGAGATAATAAAATAATAAGAAAAATAAAATGTTTTATTGACTTTCCTAAGATAAAATAAAAAAAAACACTTATTTTCTATTCTTTTTAGTGGTATACTATTTACAATATATGTATGTATATGTTGTTTATTTACAATAACACAATTTTCAGCCATTCGTCCCCCGTGCACCGCTCTCAATCGTTCCACACGACGAACATGGCCTCATTGGCGCTGGACTACTCCTCGGAGGAGACGGAGGACGAGCAGCTGACCCTGCCGGCAGACCCCATGATCACCTCCACGCAGAGTGACGTCCTGGACCTGAGGCGGCAGGGGCTGAGCTTCAACTTTCAGGTGAGGGCATCATCAGGTGGCAGACTTCAATGCTGTGTTGAAGTTTGGATCGAAAATAATATTTCCATGGCGCGAGTGACACTGGAGGCGAAAGCGGGACAGAGAATGAACAAATCGTCATTAGAAAAGGACGTAAACTATACTTTTTTGTCACGTATGACCAGACGATCGGCAAAGCGCCACCTTTTTATGGTAGAAATACCAAGCGCAAGAATGAAGCGTTACGCTTCTTCATTTATTGTAAGGACGCAAAGGAGTGGAACGCTCTGCCCTCGTCATTGTTTCCGGTAGAGTAAAACCCAGGTGTGTTCAAGTCAAGAGTGAATAGGTATCTATACTAGGCAAGCGTGCCACACCTTCGACCACATCATCGCTTTTCATCAGCTGAGATCGTGGTCAAACGCTTGCGTAGTCCGTAATAAAAATAATAATATACGATATGTTAACCAAAGTGAGCAAGAAATAAAAATAAGAATATCAATAATATGTGCGTGTAAGCGAGCATAAATATTTGTTGCGAGCAAAAGTAAGTTTAATCACTCCATATTATAATCTAGTTTGTGAGAGTAGATAAGCCCAAACCCTGAGCGAAGCGATCGAGAGTATAAATACAAGCATTTGAGTCTTATCACTATTTGTCGAACTTGGTAATCCAAATTCTGCCCACCGTTTTCAACCATTCCACACGACGAACATAGCTTCCATCATCAGGTAACAATAGACTTCAATTTTATGCCAACAAAAATATTATTTCAATTGGTGTGAGTAACACCAAGAGTGAAAGCAGAATGAAAAGCATCGTCGTGATTCGAAACAGGGGCAAGCGAGCGTAAAAATAAGAACTGTCACAACGAATGTGCAAGGGAAACGAGCAAGAAAGTTTTGTTTCTCAGTCCTAGTCATACTCAGAAAGTATTTTTACAGGCATATCTAGCTCTCTCATGAAATATACCTCAAGTTTTAAGTTGAAACCTAAGCTACCCAATGCAATATATCTCATAAACATATTTTAAAAGCTTTTATTTAACTTAACTTGTAAGTATGTGTGTATTTCTATCTGTCCTGGAATCTTGCAATTCAAATTTGGAGCACTTCCCGATTAGTTATCCGGCTGAAACTTTCAGGGTAGCTCACAAACCGATGACAAAGCAATAAAAAACAGAAAAACGTAAAAATTGAAAATTAACAAAAAAAGAATAAAAACATAAAATGGGAAAATGCAACAAAATAAACGAAAAACATGTGACATTCATGAAAAAATAAAACTCGAATATAAAACATGTTATTTTTCTTTTTATTATACTTATTTTTAGTATAGGTTACAAACAATATAAACCCAGACAAACACACTAACCTCTATGGATTTTGTGATCGAAGGAAGATTTCTTTGCAAACTAAAACACTGCCTCTTTTCTTCCAGACCCCTGTTCCCAGTGAGATGAAGCGACGGTACGAGGACAAGCGCAAGACCTACATCATAGACGACATAACGCCCACCAAGGAGAACATCGCATTCCTGCCCAAACAGGTTTATTATGACTTATTACAAATTTTTGTACAAAAAGTACTAAACATTGAACTATTGATTTCCATAATTTACTCACTAGCTTCGTCCGCGCGGACTACAGTTTATCACGATAAAAAGTATACCTATGTCCTTCCCAAACTATCTCCATACCACATTTCATCAAGATCGATTCAATCGTTTACTCGCGAAATGTAACAAAATTGGTAGTATAATATTAATTAAGAGTTAGGATAAAGCATTTTAAAACCATATCACAAAGAAGCCGCTATCCATATCTCACTGATAAACTTTCTTTAGTTTTCTTGTAGTTGTATCTAGTTGTTGTTGACGTGATATTAGAGCTTGCCGTATCTTCCTCCTTTGACTGAATTCATTTTAGTATAGATAAATAATAGAAGGATAGATTGATAACGTCATACATTGATATAAAGTTCGCGTATAACTTATTAAAGTCGCCGGTTCCTAGTAGTTGGGCTTAATATATTAGATGGCGTTGCTATACTAGCTGAAGTGTACACTTAGTGTCATCTATTGAACAGTTTAAACCCAAACTCGTTGTAGGTGTGTGTGTAAATATAGCATGACATATGTGTGTGTGTGATGGAGCGCAAGTCGACATATCGAGTGAAAGATTACATTTAATATATCGCTGTTTTAATCCAATAATGCCAAGGCTCAATGGTTAGGACATCTACCCTGGGATCGATTCTGTTAACACTTTTGAGTTTTTTTAGAATTTTCTAAATAATTATTATTTGCAGAAGTCCTTCTATTATTTATCTATGATTTTAGTACATAATTTGATTTCACACTAGTCTAACTAGTCAAGAAATGTACTACACCGCCGTACTAACTCAGTTTCCACAATGTTCTGACAGGACGTGATCGACAAGCGGAGGACGTTCATCCTCGACAGCGATACCAACTCCACCACAAACGGCAGCAGCCCGAGGAACTCCTCCATCTTCAGTCATGAGAAGGCGTCCCTCACCACCGGTGCGAGCGACACTGAGGGCGAGAGCGGGACGGAGAGCGCGCCTGTGGTGATGAGAAAGGGACGGAAGCCGGTGCAGCCGAAGCAGAGGTAAGCGAAGCGAGCAGGCATTGGATGTAAGCGGACCGAGCGTAAAAATTAGGATTATAAAAAAAAACCTGTTCAGCCGAAGCAGTGGTAAGTAAAACTAGCAAAGTCTAGGTTGAATATATAAGCGAAGCGAGCATGCTTAAAAGCTTAAAAAAAATTGATGCCCATATTGCAAATAACGAAGTTTTTTTTCGATTTTCAAAATGTTGCCATACTGCCGTCATACTGAATGTTTTCAAAAATATATAGTCTATGTTACTAGAGGGGATGTAAGCATTCTATCGATACCCCATACGTCTGTATCTTTTTTTTTTATTACGGACTAGGCAATCGTTTCACCACAATCTCACCTGATGGAAAGCGATGATGCGGTTGAAGGTGTAGAACGCTTGCCTGGTAGATACCTATTCACTCTTGACTTGAATACACCTGGGTTATAATTTACCGGAAACACTGACGAGGGCAGGGCATTCCACTCCTTTGCAGTTCTTAAATAAATGAAGAAGCGTAACGCTTCGTTCTTCTGCGAGGTATTTCAACAATAAAAGGATGGCGCTTTGCCGATCGTCTAGTCGTACGGTGATGGAAAGGTGATGGGGGAATCAGGTTGTGCAGTTCTTGTGCACACTCTCCATAGTGCAATCTGTAGAATACCGACAGGCTTGCGACCTCACGTCGATGCGCCAGACTTCGAATGTTACTCTTTACCAGAGTGTCATCTCCAATGAGCCTCATAGCACGTCTCTCAATTGAAACCAAAGCCTCGAGCTGATACTTAGCCAGAACCGTCCCAGAGGTGGCAGCAGTACTCCATACAAGAACGGACCTGTGCTTAATAAAGATTCAAAAGCTGAAATCAGCTGTTCAAAGTTATGGCGGAATAAAGAAACACACATGAATCCCAAAAACATAACATTCCTTTTTTTAATAGGATCATAGACCTTGTTTGTGGAAAGCTTATTTTAAAGTGTTTTTAAGTGATATATTACATGTATAGTTTTAGGTTTCTGTACCTCAAAAGAAAAAAGGAACGACGTGATCCTATAGATCACGTCGTTGTCCGTCTGTCTGTCAAGGCCCTTTATCTCAGGAACGGCCGGAGGAGGTATCAACTTGAAATTAATATCAAATACTCAGGTCTGCAATCCCTTGGAGCTGTGAAAAAACAAACTTCTAAGTCAACGCAATCAGAAGATACGGCCGTTTATGCCACATATTTTGATACTCGCGCGGGAATCAAAACCTATAGGGCACTTCCCGCTGACCTAGCATCATGAAATTTGACAAGAAGCAATCTCTTATAGCACCAGTAAAGAGAAAACCCGAAAACCGTAAAGTTGTAGCCACAAAAAAAAAGGTTTTCGATTCTCGTGGTGATGGACGAACTATTTACATATATACAAGTTTGTACGGAACGGCAATTTTTATTTTAACATTCGTGTCTAAAATTGACATTTTAAAATCCTTTATTTAATTTGCAATGTTTGTATGTTTGTTTAGGTCAAATCTTACAAGCTGAATTAGAACCACTTCCTACGGAGTTGAATTTTTACATGTTGGTTCAGTTCCGATGACAATGCACTTTTATGGTAACCATGACCTGAATCGACATCCAGGATTAGCTCCAGATAAAGGAACTCTTCAACAGAAACCGGTCACAGTCACGAAATTTTGTGTCCCCTTTTATTATGACATGGTTGCTGCACTCAGGGCTGGGCCCTGACTAGGGAACTCCTCAACGGTTAAGAACACAGACACTAAATGTTGTATACGCATTTTATTATGATCGGTGGTTTAAAAGCTAGTGTTTTTAAAAATGATATTTTTTTAATTACATATTATGTTTGTTCTTCCAGGTACAGTGGCGACTACTCGATGTCCTCGTCAACCACCTCGATAGCGGCCAAGAAGGCGACCGAGGTGGCGCCGAGGTACCTCGACATCTCCAAGTACAAGAGCGAGTCCTCGCCCAAAAACTTCCTGCGGCGCGACCCCAGCAAGACTTACGTCGGCGTACTTAACCCCGCGCCGCCCAAGCCCAGCAAGCAGCATATTGAAATAGGTGAATGCTGGTACTAAAGACCGGTCACTATCGCTCATGTGCGAGCGAGACATCAATACATTTGTACGCGAGGGAAAGAGATAAATAATTAGAGGTCAATGTACGAAATTCTCTCTGTATTGTTATGACCGGGCTTTCACTTTTGTTAGCGCAGACTACTGTATATCGCGATAAAAAGTATCCAGTGTCCTTTCCCAGGGTTCTAACTATCCCCATGCCAAATTCCATGAAACTCGGTTCAGCAGTTTTGTCGTGACAGACAGTGAGACAGAGCTCTGGTATCAGTTTGTTAGGACGCCGAAACGCACCTGACGTGGCTTAACGATTGGTAACTATATCGGACCGTCGGCTTATCGTGCCCTTTGAAGCACGGAGCGATGCATAAACGAATTGAAAGTCACTGGAAAGCACCAGTGCACCTTTGCTTTGCACAGGGCTTTGTTTTTTTATATTATACTTTTTTATTATTTTGTTTTATAATGTTCGTCATAGTACGAATTAGGTTTTTATGGGAAGAAAAATTCGAAAAGATACATCATTCAGGTGGGCGTTCAATAAATGTTTTCAAAGTGTAATAAAAAAATGTATGTTAATGTTAAGTTAACATACATTTTTGTTTTTTTGTTGTTCTTGTAAAATAATGTATGTATTTTGTTATTTTTTCAGAGCAAAAGAAACAAGAGTTAGAGAAGTGGAAACGAAGGGCGTCGTACGACCCGCGCAAGGCGGCCGCGCTCGGCAAGACGAGCAAAACGCCGCCCAAGACTGCCAGGTGACATACTCTATGGTTATGTATTGTTAAGCTAATGCGATATTAATACTTTTAGGTTTGAAAACGTTCCCAGAATGTCCTTTTCCCTTTCCCAGAATGTCCCTTTTTACCCGACTACGCGGAGGGTAATATGTTTATCAGCCTATGTATGTTTGTGGCACAATATAGACCAAATGCGTGGACCTATTTTGATGATTCTTACGTCAATCGTTTTGTCATAATTTTGCGAGTGCTACTAAAGACATGACAGTAATCAAAATTCAATATGGCGACAAACAGACGCCATATTATGAAAAATAAAAAAATGGATCCCCACCCCACTTAACATAGTTCGTCGAGAATTATGTTAATTGGGGTGGGTTATCATTGAATAGGTATTTGAAAACCATCTTTAGGTTTCTCTTATCATTTTTACATTTCGAATGAATATTTAGGATCTATAACGATTTAAAGTTAGTTAGCTACTATTGGTTATTTGGACATACCTTAAACTAAACTTAATTTCTTCAAATGTAATTTAAACCTTGTTGTCCTTCGTAACAAGGTATTTTTGCCCCTGGCATCTAGTCCTCACTCACTAAACTATCACTAAAGCCTGTCAGCGTAAAATCAACTTTGTTTCCACGCGGCGAGAGTCCCGATTTGTCCAAACGCTGTCTCAGAACGTGTCCGAATTTATCCAAACGTTGTTAGACAGCGTGTTAAAAACCTGTTTTAATTACGTTATGTTAAGCGGTGCATCTTAAATTGACGTAAGTTTAGAATAGATGCCATGTTCATTAAAAACTGCTGAACCAATTTTGATGAAAATATCTTATATTTGGAAGGGTCCAAATGATAATAACATCATCCAAATGAGTTCAGAAATCCAGAGCATATGAGGTAAAAAAAAAAAGAGAATTTGCTCTTGTTGTGGATTCGAAAAAAATAATAATAATAGAAGATTTATCCGCCCGAGCCGTAGGCGAAGGTAGATATTTAAAACGAGGATAAAATGCCTTGTTTTATAAACGAGTTGCATGAGAAGTGAAAAAGTTTTTTTTTCGATTTACATGTCAGGTACCTACATAATTTTTGTTTGCTGTAGAAAATAATCTTAAGTTCCTTCTGTATTTATAGTTTCTTTTCTGTTCATTGTTTTAACTTTTATTTAATATAAGTATCGTTCTTTATGTAATTAATAATAAGCTAATATTTTAGTTAGTAAAACATTTCTTGTAACTTTTAGAACGTGACAGATGTCAAAATGCATGCAATTTCGACTAAAGTGACTTGCGGCCATCTTGTTCTGTAAGGTTAGTCAAATGACAAATTGACAGCGTCAAAAACATTGACACTGTAAAAAAGGTGGTGAAAATACGGACCGCCTGAATTTGATGTATGTTGCTTACCAAGCTTTTCACGGTGCGCTTGTTTTTTAAATAATTACTTGTTTTTTATTTATTTGCACTTTATTTTTATTTATAATATGGGTGTTTTGTCGAAGATATAATCTGTGAGCAATTTTATAAAAAAAACGAGCTGTATTAAACGCTTTTCACCCGCTTGTCACAAAAAAAAGGACAGGGTAGATAGTAAATAAATATAAATACACACAAGCACACACAGACACACAGAATGAAGTATGAAAACGTTATTTTTTAAGTATGTAGTTATATACTTGATAAATGTATATGCGAATTATGTATGTATGTATGTGTGTATCATGTATGTATGCACAATCTTTTTTGAAAGATTTTTATTTTCTAATCAATTATATTATTTTACTAGCTAAGCCCGCGGTTTGGCTCGCGAGGTCATTTCTCTGGATTAGAAGTAACCTATGTTATTCCAGGACCTAAATATAATAGCAAAATACCAACATACACCATTTTATAAGTGTTATTTCTTGTTTGTAATACTCTAAGCCATTTTTTTAATAATCATCATTGTAAAGTCTTTGTCTCTTACTGATTTAAAATAAGTATAGATTATGCTTTATGTTTTAAGGTAAATTGGTTTTCTTTTCTGTGTTTTTTAATTCATTCACAATTTATTTCATTATAAATCTCCATTATATTCCATCTAATGACGCTGATAAAATAAAAGAAAAAAAACACGAAGTTTATTCAAAATCAGTCAAAAACTTTAAATAAAACGTGGGTAGTTGTAGGATTCTTTATTTCTCTACCTTGTCTGCAAATCGAATAAGACATCAGCCATGTGTAACCGCCTCTTTCATTCACATACCTTTCTTACGAGAAGAAAGAAGACAGGGACCCGTGGCGTGCAATTTTAAAATATTTTGTATTATGCAAACCGCGGCAAGTCAATAATAGCTACAGTGCATTAAAAACGAACTTATTGTACTTTTTTTTTGTCAGCGTCAGTGCTAGCACTAACCCACAAAAATTACGCATAACCTCAAAAAAATAATCAAATCTAAAATGGCCATTGCTTTTCAGTAGCGTCCTCCGCTCTCAATCCTTCCACGGTCCAGTGCTGGCATCTAGTAGTGCCCGCTACCAACCGCCGGAGATCCAGATCAATGAGAGCTACGACGCATCGAGCGACAACGACTTTTAACGATAACGGTTTTGGGTCGAAAATGCTACATTATGTGATATTGTGTGCGTGAAGATGGGTCTGTGTGTTAGGTCATTCTGTATTGGATTTGGTTACAAATCGACTAAAAATAGAGAAAAATATATTACAGTCCATCAAAAAGTAAATTCTACATAGGTCTGGGTTATTTGTCGTGGTAAATACTTTAGTTTTTTAATGATATTCTGTCAAACAACTGCCAAATAGTTTTTTTTTATAAATCTTAATTCCCGCCAAATACAGATTGGCCTATTTATGTATGCTGTTGTAGTGTTCAGGATAATGCCGCTAACTGTGTTTATTTTGAACTATGACATCTTTTTGTAAAAGATACTGGTTTTTGGGGAGGCTGCAATTTTTTTTATTTTCACTCGCACAAATATTTTGTTTCCTCAAAACGTACACACGCAGACTTGCAAAGCCTTTTTTTACAATTTAGCACATATTGCGTTTTAATTTTCTGATTTACATATATTAAGATAACAAGTAATTAATAAAAAAAGTTATTATATACAATTAAATGTGATTTAAATATAAATGCCTATTTAGCGTTGTTAGAATTGGCGATTGTTTATCACTTAAAGTGTAAGAATTAGAATTTTATTTGTAGTATTTAATGTCCAATATTTAGATAGATGTGTAGAGTTTTTTTTTTACAACATATTGCTCATATTTGTACATCGATGTAACGTACGTATTTTTTTATAAATCGCCTATTCACTTTCTGCCACTTTTCATGTAGTTTTATTTTTTGTATTTGTTATTGTGCAATAAAAAAAAACATCACACATTCAATTGATAAATGAATGTACGTACATATAAACTTGCTATGAAATAATAAACGCTATTTTGTATTTTCGTTTCAAAATACTCAAACTAGAAAATATAAAATGTTTTTCGGTATTCAAAGCTAAAGTTCAAATGAAGTTCATATTTTGTTAGTCATTACGTTAAAAATTATCTAATAAGGTTTATATCTACGAGAAATATATCAATTAAATTTAATTTAATATAGTTTCAATTTTTTTCTTGTTATAATTCAATATTTGTATTACCTTTTTAATTTTTGCAATATAATTTCACTTTTATTTACTTAGAAATGTTACTGAGCCGGTTATTGTTTACCAAATTTTTTTTATTTTCTTTTTTGTTTTTTTTTGTAGTTTTTTTTTATACAAATTATCTTTAGCTGTGCGCAGAAATGCATAGTAAATGTAGGTAATAATGTAGTAGATTATGCAAGGGGTAAAGCAGCCGAGCGAAGCGAAGGAGTTTAAAAGGAAGGAGTTGTAAGCGAGGGGTCTAAGCGAGGGAGTTATTTATGGTCCTGAGTGAAGCGAGGGGTCTAAGCGAGGGAGTTATGTCGAGTCCTGAGTGAAGCAGGGGTCTAAGCGAGGGCGTTATTTAGAGTCCTGAGTGAAGCGAGGGGTCCAATATGCCGCCCGTGATTTAAGAAAGGCTTTATCCTCGAGGTGAATACTCTAATTTTCATACCTTCTGCGAGACAATAAAAACCTAGGGCTACATAAATAAAGCATTCATAATAAAAAGTCAAATCACTATCGCCCGATTTTTTTTTGTGTCAGCTTGTAGACGATAAAATACGGAACCGTTAAAATAACACCAAACACCGCCTTTTGTTTCAGATTCTTTACAATCTCGCCTTTTTCCTTTTTTTATTTTTGTTTTGCTTATGGTCGCCAGTTCGATTTTCGAATAAACTATCTTTACAATGCCCGTTTCTAGAGTTTTCATACGAATTTTAATGTTCCAAATCATTAAATGGGGAGTTTCATATATATGTAACTTTATATCCCGAGGGATATAAAGACTTGCTTTACTTTGAGATTGCGTGATATGTAATTGGACATTGTCGAGCAAGAGGTATGCAAAAAAACTTATAACCTTGGTTGACTTCGTAGACTACTAAAATTGACTTTGTATTGACGACAATGCAGTGCAGTTGGAGTCTTGGGTTCGAATCCTGGCCAGGGCAAACATTGATATGAATGAGCATGTTTCTTTTATATTATACCTATAAATACATTGGACTCGCGAATGATCAAAAATGGTTATTACAGTTTAATCTCAATTTTCAGTAAGAGACAATTTAAAAATACTAGTTTATGCCTCTGGCTTTATATGATAAAAATGCAAATTATTGTAAATTATAATGCTGGAAGCAAGATAGAATTTGTAATACTTATTATTGATGTTAGTTCTATTAAAAAAAAAACTATTTAAAAGTAAACGAATAAACATATTGTCGGAATCTTCTGTTTTACTTATTTTAGCTAACTAAGAAATATATACCAGAAACATTTATTATTCAGTGATATATGACTTATAGATACTTTGATTTTTATAGCTTGATCCCCAGACGGCTGTCATCGAGATAACGCGCATGAAGTTTTGTATTTTTTACAGTCAAAATGTACCCAAAACAATATCGTACTTTATTGGTGTGGCGAAAAGGGATGTCCATTATTAATTGCGATATCTTAATCACAGACTATAAAACAATAATAATCGATTTTGGAAAACGAATCAACTTTGTTTGCAAATTCGTAATAAATTCATAAAACTATCACTAGCTAATTTGAATCTATTTTGTGGTAAAAGGCAAAGATTTTGAATTACACTTACTGGCGGTGTATACTCTAGATGTCGAAGTATACACCATCCAGATGACGTCTAGATGGTGTATACTCTTTATGCACCCAAGTAAAAATAATACCATCAGTAGGAAAACTAAGACAAGGTGGAGTGACGAGTTAAGTTGAAGATCGGGCTCAGTGGCATTGACAAGGAGAGGCCTACGTCCAGCAGTGGATGAATACGAGCTGATGATTTTGATGATGAGGATTATAAATGACTAGCTTTCCCGCCCGCGACTTCGTCCGCGCGGACTATAGTTTATGGCGAAAAACACATGCTGTTCTTCTAGGATATTAAAAACCAATGCAAAAGTTGGTATAGCACCAATGCTCTTGATGTTTTTTGACAGACTTGTTATTTCATTTCCATGGCAACCACAGACCATTCTGTAATGACAACCGTTCCATACAGTGAGTAATCAACATTTTCCAGTTTTCCCGTGGAAACTTTCAATTTCCCGGGATAAAAACTATCCTATGTTTTATTCCAGGGTATAGGCTATCTCCATTTTAAATTTCATCAATATCCGACCAGCCGTTATCGCGTGAAAGCTCCCCAAACAAACAAACAAACAGACAACGTTTCACTTTTATATATTGGTTCTTATCCCGGAAAATTGTTAGTTTCCACGGGAAAAACTGGAAAAAAAGTCTGTCAAAAAACTTCAAGAGCGTTGGTGGTATACCTACATTTGCATTGGTTATTAATATCCTAGAAGAAGTTAGGATGCTTATTTCGCGATAAACTGTAGTCCGCGCGGACGAAGTCGCGGGCGGGAAAGCTAGTTTTTAATCATTTTTTGACGACGGGGATTTTTGATTGGGGATTACTTCCCGCAAAAAGGGTGCTAGGTACTGAATATCTCCGCCTTATTAGATCCGATTTCAATGGTTCTTTTTTTATTTGAAGGGTAGTAACTTTAACTTGGTCTCATAAAGATTTGGTGAAGATCTGATGAGGATCTTTGATGTGATGAGCAGAATAACTCCTCAAAATGCAGTAAATTTCTCAGTTTTTGGTTTCTACCAGTGGAATCATCCCTTTACCCACTAGGTAGGGATTGATGGAACACCGTGGTTATTAATGTTAGTTGTATAATAAGCTAATTAGATGGCGCAACTGTGCACCGCTACTTTGATTGCAAAAAAGTTTGTGCTCGCGAGCTCTACAGTTCGTAGACATAGTGTATATATTCTGTGTCGTAGAGCCACTAGTATTGGTTGGCGTCACGCATTAAATTGGTCCAGAAAGCCAAAAAAGATATGCTTATTGGTTACAACGATGATGAAGGCTATCTAGTTTGGGTAAAAAGCTCTGAAAAAACAAAACAAGAGATTTTCCTGAGTCTGATGTCGAGGATATTTCATCAAGCGAAGATATTATACGGCATATTGAAACAGACCTACAAGAGGAATTAAGAGATCTTAAAATCGAACAACCTCAAGAAGTACCTCCATATAAGATATATGGCGCAAGTATAAGTAGGTATATAAAAAAAACTGTAACTCCTTTTTGGAAGATCCTATTTTGATAAATAAAGATAAAAACATCCGCAGGACTCCAAGGAATACAGTTCAGCAAACATCATCAAAATCCATCCCGTGGTTTTTGCGTGATGAAGTCACGGACGGACAGATAGACAAAAATTCGAAACGATATTTTTGGATTCTACTTTCATATACATACTCAAATAAAAATATATTTTTCACCTCACAAGCTCGGAAAGATTCTGTTTGTCATTCGAAATCTGAGTGCAAAATTGCATTTTACCCGCTAGCGTGGAAAGAGTTTTTTTAAATTCGAAACTTTCTATTCAATAATTTTCTATACCGACAATTCACTGAAAATACTTTATTACTAATTTATATTATATTATTATCCGATTCGATTCTACTCTATTCGCCTCTTTTTGGCTCTACTCGACACTACTCGACTCTAATCAACTTTACTCGACTCTAATCGGCTCTACTCGACTCTAATCGACTCTACTTGACTTTACGCAAGTCTACTCGGCTTTACTCCACTCTACTCGACTCTATTCGTCTCTTTTCATTTTCAATTATATTCTACGCTGTTCTACTCTATCCTACTGTGTTCTACTCTGTTCTACTAAGTTCTACTCTGTTCTACATGGGCCTCTCCGATGATAGGGGCGATTTACCATAATCACCACGTTTGGAGGCAGCGCGGTGACCGCAGTAAATGTTGATACTTACAGAAAAATGCAGTTGCCCATTTCCTGAATTCCCAATGCACTCACAGCACCGACGGGGTTAGAATGAGTGCACCTATTATGAAGCTGCCCACATGGCAATTATTTTGTAAATTGTGACATAAATATATTCTACGTTTCTACAAAGTATATACTATTAAAATTAAAAATCAAATGATGTTTTATTTCTGTATTGTAATTTCAATCAATCAATGCACAAAGAGATTGCAGATAGGTAAGTCACTGACTCTGGTCTTCCACACACAGGGACACATCATAGAGGCTAAAATCAACTCATATAGAACATCAGTCCTCAGATTACCTATAGATTCCCAACAACCCCTTCCAAAACAACCACCACTGGATATGGTATACGTTATGAAGCAAAACAACTTTATTTTTTGATGCCTTCTCTTCAACTAGAGCACTCCGGAACTGTCCTTGACGATATTGTATTGTATGGGCACTTTTGAAGACATTATACCTTTCTTCGGAATGACTTTATGGCACAGGAATTGGCACGTGTTACCAAGGCTTTATAATTATCCACTAACATCTGGAAAATATATAAATGAATAGTTAAATAAGTAGGTACGTCCGCTAGACCTCAGATTAGTCTGGTCACGCACTAATATCTAGCCTGGATGGGTTCCAAAATCATACAATACTAGATGTTCCCCGCGGTTTCACTCGCGTATGGCGAGTGAAACCGCGCCCTAGGGCGGATCCATTAATTTATAGAGATATTTATGTCATCAAATTTCAGGACAAAATAAGCGCAAGAGTAGTGAGCGGGAAAAGTTTGAGTTATTTCTGTCAGTGTGGTTATTAAAAGTAAACTCCGATTCGTACATAGTATGCATTTAGTGTAATATCAAAAGCGCGACCGCAGCGAGCGCAATTTTTTTGAATTTCAATGAATAACACAAATAATTCAAATAATAAGAGCGATAGTGGCCTAACGGTTCTATAGTGCAATTTAGAATCCAACGATACCGGGTTCAAAACCTAGGCTCCGCACCAATGACTTTTCTGAGTTATGTGCGGTTTTCCATCGCTCCGTGCCTCGGAGGGCAAGTTAAGCTGTCGGTCCCGGCTGTTATTGATTAATAGCAGTCTTTAAGCCATGTCAGAGGCCCTCGGGCGGCTTGACAAACTCTGACATCAGAAGCCAGCACTACCTTACATGACAAACAAACAACAAACAATTCAAATAATGCGATTTTAAAATAAAATATCATTCCAAACCATGTAAAAATATGCTCTGACATGATTTTAACTTTCGAGAGTAGAGATTGTTAGAATATTCAGCTATATCTAACAAGGTGAAAAAAAAAACAAATCAATCAAACATTTTTGAAAAAGCTAAAATAAGAGCAAACGAAGCAAGCACGGAAATTTTGAACTATTTCGTGTAGAAGCTAGTACTATAATTTATTCTGTAGTAGAAGTAAAATAACATTTCCAAACCATAAAAACAAACATTGTAACAAAAAGCGCCAGCGAAGCGAGCGCAATAAATAGCGAGCGAAGTAAGAACAAATGAACACTTCTGCCTGTTAAATAGTGCTAAAAACATAACTCCAAATAACATTTAATTATGCAATGATAAGATCAACCCACGCAAACACAGCGTGCATACTATTGCGCTATTTCTTTCAGTATAGAATTGGAATAATTGTAAATCATACGAAATTAACTAATTAACATACCTGGTATAGATTCAAAGAAGCGCGAGCGAAGCGAACGCGAAAATTTTAATCTTTTTCTAAATAATATGAAAATAACGAATACGTTATGATTACGATAACGTTACGTTATAACTGCAAAATTTTCAAATAAGCGAGACCGAAGCGAGGACTAAAATTGTAAGGTTTAGAAGAAACTTTAAAACAGTTAAAGGTGGAAGTCCCTGGGCAAGGTTATGAGTGCGACGGAAGCGAGCGCAAAAGTTCTTGGCTAATTCTATAGTTTTTTGTTTGTCGTATGAGGTAGTGCTGGCATCCAGAGGCCAAACTGAAAAACTCTGACACCAGTGTCAGAGTTTGTCAGGCCGACCGAGGGCCTCTGACATGGCTTAACGACAACCAGCCGGGGCCGACAGCTTAACGTGCCCTCCGAAGCATTTCTACAGTGCAAAACTAATACATAATTTGAAATTGCACAAACACGAAAACAGTCCAGCAAAAGCGCGACCGCAGCGAGCGCGGAAATTTTTAGTTATTTCTATCACTGGACAAAATAAAAATAATAACAAAACATGAAAATAACAAAGGGAAATTAAAAAATTATGACTGACATAGGCCCAGGGGGGGGGGGGGTCATGACGCCCATGACCCTCCCCCCCCTGGATCCGCGCTTGAGGCTACCCCTGTATTGTGGGTACCTACCTACTGATACCACCTAACCTAGTAAAAAAGAAGATACCTTACCTAGGTAAGTATTTATGGTAATCTGTGTCTACAGGTAAGAATCAACTGGGTGTTGGCTGCTAGTGCTAGTTAATAGGAGAAGACAATAAAACATTGACTTACCTTTGTTTCTATAGAGAAAGGAAGCCGGTTGTCCTATTAGCGCTGAAAAAAACCTCACATCCTCGAAAGCCAATAGCTTTGAGAGGCAAAATGTCTTAGCGGACATTGAGAATGCCTCTTCATGCATAGCATAACTTTAGTCCCAGTATCTTCATCTGACGAGTCATCTTTAGTATTGCTACTAGGCTTGCTGCTAGTATTATCTCTTTCGTTGTTAGTATTTTAGGAAAAACAACACAAAGTAGAAAAGTAGGTGAATAAAATAAACTATGAACGAAATTTCAAAAATATCACCGGGTGATTTCAAAAGGAGTGGGGGAGGCACTCGTATACGAAATCATACGTATGATATTTTTTATCACCCAGTGAAATTCAAAAATACTACTTTTGGGAAATCGGTGACTTTATATCATTTCGCTGATATTTAATCACTCGGTGATATTCAAAAATCGCACCCCAGGATTCTATATTTGATTTATTTAATCCTAGAATCCTTCGCTTGCTCAGGTTTCAATACAAGTAAGTACTCTCGCCAAAAAAACACTTTGCAGCCTTGCATAACAAATAACTATTTTCTAAATTCTCTTTCGTGTACAGATTTCACTTTGTTTATAGTTTTATTATATGTATAGATATATAGTTATATAGATGATCGTTTTTTTTTCAACATCATTCGTTAATCGATTTTTCCTACACTACTCCAACCCTAGAAATATCACTATAACAGCTCTCTTGGGGATCAACCTAAGTTGTACAAACTATAGATATTGTAACAGAATACATAAGTACGTATGTAAGTAATAATGTAATATATTATTACTATAAATTTTGATAGTTCTATTACCTACATACAATGACATTCTTATCAGAGTAGACCTAGTACCCCATTATTTGATTATATCATAATAGGTTTTGCATTTTGGTGAATAGAAATGCCTGTCTGAATTCCATGCTTAATAATGAGTGAAAAAGAAATGTCGATATGTAAGTATTGAAAGTAGGTATTTTACGAGACCTGTCAGACCGAATGCTATGCAGTATTTTCAAGGTCACCTCTTGGTACTCATAATTAAAAAAAATAAAAAAATAGACAAAAACTTTACGTAAGTATACTTAGGTACTTTATCGCTAAGCACACGGCGCGCGACTCATCGAGCGCACGCTTGACAGCCTACTGAATTATCCCCAATATTGAGGCGTCGAAGTGTAGGTATAATATTTGTACCTGTTGCGGAGTGCGACTTGCCTGGTCTAGTTTATTTTGTAACAAATGAATCTGTTTGACAGGACTATACAAATTTAGCGTAGTTTAGTCTAGATGGACCAACAGAATCGACACCAATGGGACGTTGGGACGATATTAAAGAAAACAACAATTTTCAGTGTACAATAATTTATTTCACATGATGATATTACAATATTTTTAGTAACTATGGCAGTGTACTCGTATTTCGTCTAGAATATATTATTATGTACTTAGAAAAACAATACCTAAAATCAGTACAAATATCCCTGAAATTTTGATTAAAAGAATAGGTTTTATTTTTGATTTAGTACCGGCTTTTCAGATGATAACTGAAACACCCTTTACTATTACAAAAAAATGTATAAACCACTCTAGCATAAAAACGACGTGAATATGTCAATTTTTCACATGTGACATTCTAGGCGCCACCCATTGTTACTACATTCTAGGCGTCATCTATTTTCACATGTTACATTCTAGGCGCCACCAATTTTTACATGTTACATTCTAGGCGCCACCCGTTTTCACATGTTACATTATAGGCGCCACCAATTTTCACATGTTACATTCTAGGCGCCACCCATTTTCATATATTACATTCTTCTAGGCGCCACCCATTTTCAGATGTTACATTTTAGGCGCCACCCTTTTTCACATGTTATATTCTAGGCGCCACGCTTTTTCAGATGTTTCTTTCTAGGCGCAACCACGGGGGTGGAAAAGTATGCACGCGGGCAAAGCCGCAGGCGCAGCTAGTATCCAAAAAAGAAGGTTGTTTTCTTCATATATTTATGTAATTAATTTTAACCTGAGACAGTTTAAAATTAATTACATAAATACTGACAGACTGAGGTAATAAGCCATATTTAATTCGTTTTTTAACTGTCGCGGATATAAATAAAATAATATTACAGATGTATGTGAAATATCCGACCAGCGGAAAAAGAAAACTTTCTAATATTCAACTATATTATTATATAAACTATATAATATTAATAATTTCCGTGAATATAAAATTATAAAACATCAAAAAGGAAGATAATTTAGTGAGATCACTACGTTTACACTTATATAAATGCTATTTACATATTTAGTTATACAGTTATAATCGGTTAATTTAAGATTGGAGATATTTTCTGAAAATGAGTACACACGTAGAGATCGTCCAGTCTCAAACTGAACGCCCCTCCAATGTTAAACACACATATGAAAAGTAAGTGTCATTTTTTTTGTTTTTTTTTTGTATTTGTCGTCATTTGTCGTTTAGTCACAGAATAACTAATAATGCTAACGCATCCGAACGGCCGGATCTGTTGGTCAACTAGTGCACAAGTGTTGCGAGCGCGCTACAGAGCGGACGTGTCGCTCCGTACAGTGCGCGCTGCCGACGTACAATGCCAGTACCCGGACTGATCGCACGATTAGTTGACCTCTAAGTACGCAGACGAGTTCAAGCTTACAGTTTGCACGCATACAAGTATAGTGTTGCAATCAGTATTTCCTCCCACACATTGAAACAATCAAGTTTAGTGGAGGGATCGGAATTAGGAGTATACATTGTTATTCTATGGTAGGGGCGTTCATTTTAAAATTATCTCTACGCATGATTGTGAACCGGCTTGAAGCGCGGCGTGGTAAGTGTAAAAGAACGGACATGTCCGTTCTTTCGAGACAGACACACACTACAGACACATTTACAGAGATCAATACTTTTATCAAGGAAAACAATAAAAATGCTATTTCAGCTAGGTTATTACTAAATTGTGTCATGAATAGTCATGATAAGTTCCTACATTCAGTCATGATTACCTACCTTATTTTTTAAATATAATTATTATTTTATTAACATTATACACATAGCCGTTTTCAAATACTTGATAATTTATAATTAATTGTAGAAAGTTGTTCATTAATACTGCACTGAAGTTTTGACAACTCAACAATATACAAAATACAAAAAAACCCCAGATATTTTGATTTTATCAAAACCAAGTCTTATAATTCTTACCGAAACAAGTTTTAGCGTCGGTAGCTCAGTTGGTTCAGAGCGTGAGCTGCATAGATTCATGGATAGTCACGGTTTCGAATCCCGGACGTAATAATAAATACATAATTAAAATTATAAGAAACGAAAATTATGATAATGATATGTTGTTATAGTTTAATTGGCAAAGCGTCGGAAAATTTGCAAATTATTTTTAACTAAGTTTTTTTTTCGTATTTCCAAAATTATTTTATCGTAAATTATTGTTTTCAATGTTATAAAATAATCAAAAATGCAGTATTAACGAATAAGTACTATTTATAATAAAATTATTTACAACACATAATAAATGCTTTTTTCTTAAGAAATGCAATATTCAATATTAAGGATGTCTTAATGCTACTCAGCATTAAGTCCCCCTTGTATACAATTATTTTGTGCTAAAGAATAAATAATAATAATAATATACTACAGAATTATTACGAAACAGTCGACCGACATATCGTTTAGAAATTGGACAGCACAAGTTACAATCAAATACAAAAGAAAAGTCACAGCTCTTCTAAAATATATTCCAAACAGTACAACATAAACTCGACCACAGATTTAGTAGGAATAGATGACGCTAGATGATGATGATTACGTGTCCGAAGTTAAGAGCTAATCGCTTGTAGTTAACAGTCTAAAGTAGCTAGCGAATTAGAGATTACAATCCCGGAATGAGCAGCGAATCAAAATGTCTATAGCATTCATGTGTGATTAATTTTATACTGAGGCGTTATTGTGTAGGTAAATCACTGGATTTGCTGTGCCGTACTTTCGTTTGTGCTGATTCATGGCGCCCACCGAGCGTCCATGGAACTAAAATTGGCATTGTCTCATCTCTTGACGTTAGTCACAGAATAAATACAAGCACGTTGTTCCGTGGACGCTCACTACTGCCAAACTACTGCTATCAGCGCCAAAATGACGGTAATAAAATGCTCTCACTGCGACGTTCGTCAGGAGCCTGTATAGAGTACGTGCAGTTGTCTATGAGGTAAATAGATGTCGTTTCTTTCGTTCAAAACAGATGGCGTTGTAATGTTAAAAGCAGTATCTGTCAAATGTATATTGCCCACATAGAAATAATGTTAGTTTTGTTTGTGTGAAGTACATAAAAGTAATTGTGTTTCACAAATAAAGCTTATTGTGCAATTATCGATTAAGTTTCAATAAAAAAAAACGCGTTTGTGCCGTTATAACATGTAAAAATATGGGAATGTATGATTCCCAACTGGGGACATTATGGTCACCGAGGATTAGAGTAATTCTTAACGCACATATAATTTACTGAATGTTTGACACTTTTAAGTTTGACATTTGAAGTTTATAGAGTACAACGCCATCTGTTATTCCATTGAGAACTGTTTTTTTTAAAGCTAATATTTATTTTTATCAAGAGATCGTGGATGGCCAAATGCGAAACAGCAAAAAATACTCAAAGAACACTGGCCCAATTTTAATGGAGAATAAAATGCATCACTAGATTTTAGAATTAATATCCTTAGCTCGAAAACAAAGCAGTTGATTTGCACGAAAAAAACAACCTGTACTTTAGGCAGCACCAGATAATGTCGCTAATAAGAATCAAATTCTGGGAAGTAATGTCAAAAGGCAAACTAAAAAAAAAGAAGGGCATTTTTTTGTATTTTCTTTCATTTTCATAGCTTCACAATTTTGGCAATACCGAAAATCCCGGGATTGTCGAAAACCAATTCTGATATTTTTGAGAATGGAAAAGACGCGGAATTCCGGGTTAGGAATCTTTAATTCTATTACGTAGCTGATCTCGTGATCATAGTTCTCTCTTCTCGTGTTGGTCTATTCCGTTATAAATCTGTGGTCTATTTTTATCATTTATAATTTCTTGCATGAATGGAACATAATAGACCTGCTTTTAACATATGTTTACACTTTTCTTTATTTTATACAAAAGTATTTGAGCGAAAGACGGTACAAGAAGGAATGTACTTAACCTTAAAAGTCTACTGCCTAACCGGGAACATTTGCTTGTAATGAACATTCGTTTTGAGCAAGAATTGAGACGAGCGTTCGTTTGCACAAATGCTCGCTTTCAAAGGGTTGAAGCAAATTATGGTGCTCGTTTTCAAGCATACAAGCGAATGATCCTAGTTTAGACCCCAAGACAAATAGAAAAAAATGACTATTATTTTGGCACTTTGGTACACAATGGAGCTTTTTATATTTCATCATCATCATCATCTGCCTATATCTGTCCACTGCTGGACGTAGGCCTCTCATAAAGCACGCCACTGAGCTCGGTCTTCAGCTATACATACATTTTCTTTCAGACGCTTTTCGCAGGTCGTCACTCCACATGGCCACAGGGCGTCCTACACTACGTTTGCCTAAACGTGGTTTCCACTCGAGAACTCGTCTACCCCAACAGTTATAGGTTCTTTGGGAAATGTGACCAGCCCACTGCCACTTCAGCTTGCTTATCCTTAGAGCTATGTAGGTCACCTTGGTTCTCCGTCGGATATCTTCATTACGAATCTTGTCCTTCAGAGAAACTCCAAGCATAGCTCTCTGAGCGACCTTACATTTGTGGACTAGTTTGACCGTGAGTGTCCACGTTTCGGCTCCGTACTCGTAGGTCATGACTGGTAGGACGCACTGATTGAAGACTTTTGTCTTCAGGCACTATGGTATGGAAGACGAGAAGACTTGACGAAGCTTGCCGAATGCTGCCCAACCCAGCTGAATTCTTCAGTTGGCTTGTTCTTTGTTTGTTTCTTTGTTTGTTGTTGTTCTTACCTAATTGCAATATTTGCCCAAGGTAAACATATTGTTGGACAACTTCATGAGGTACAACAATTGATCGCAATCGCCTCTGGGTCAATAAGATCGTTAAACCTGATCTTGATCTTATCCATCTTATGTTCATTCTGGGACCGATGCGCCGAGAAGCATCATCTAGGTTGGACAGCATACTTTGCAAGTCTTGCAGCGACTTCGCTATTTGAACGATATCACCCAGAACAGAGGATTCCCGCGCAATACTGACCCGCCACTACACTGACGAACAGCCTGACGTCAGCCTAGACGAGATTGAGATGGCGCCCAAACAACTTAAGAATGGGAAGGCCCCCGGTGAGGATGGTATAACTTCGGAGCTCTTGAAAGCAGGGGAGAAACCCGTACTTCGAGAGCTTCAGGGGTTATTTTGCACCGTCCTTAACAATGGGAGAACTCCAGAGGCGTGGAGCAGGAGTTTGGTAGTACTCTTCTTTAAAAAAGGTGATAAAACCCTTTTAAACAACTACCGACCTATTTCACTCATGAGCCACGTCAATAAGTTGTTTTCGAGGGTCATCTCAAATAGTGTCGCAAGCCGACTTGATGAATTCCAGCCTCTTGAGCAGGCTGGGTTTCGCGGAGGATTTAGCACCATAGACCACATACACACAGTGAGGCAGGTTATACAGAAGTCCCTGGAGGTTCCTGGAGTATAACCGGTCCCTGTGTCCTGCTTTTGTGGACTATGAGAAGGCCTTTGAATACGTTGAAACCTGGGCGGTTCTGGAGTCTTTGCAGTGGTGTCAAGTGGAGTGGCGATACATCGAAGTGCTGAGGTTTCTGTATGACGCCGCGACTATGAGCGTACAAAACCAGCAGTCTTAAACATATCCAACTGCGCAGGGGAGTGAGACAAGGGGATGTTATATCCCCGAAACTGTTCACTAATGCCCTGGAAGATATGTTTAAGACGCTGGATCGGAAAGGAATAGCCATTAATATCAATGGCGAGAATCTTTAACTCTTACGATTTGCCGATGATATCGTCCTAATGTGCATGTTTTTATATTTAAATGGCGATTTTTGTGACATATTTTGATTTAAATTTGAAAGTGCAAGAAGATTTAAAATTCTTATCTACACAAAATCAATGTTTTTTTTTAGTAAATTCGCACTTAGTAAAAAGACAAAAAAAGTTGATTTACAAAAATTTTCAAAACAATATTTTAGTATCAAAAGAATTCAGACCCAATACAAAATCCGATTACCTACCCGTTTCAAACAACACAATCATAATCGGCGAAGCCTACCTAGAACTCTGTCTAATAGACGCATCGTCTTCTGCAAAGCTTGCCCTGTTCCGGCGTTCGCACCTTTTCTGGTGTTGCCTTATAAAAGCACTGAGCCGATTTAGCAAAAACTGTTTATCGTGACCTTCTAAAACTAACTGATTTTTCAATACAGTCACCATATGCCTGTTAGCAGCCGCTACGGCCCAATAATAATACAAAAAAAATAGCAATATAGCAAACGCTGGTATACCAAACGTTGAAGTACCGATCAGGAATATTACTTCCCTAATAAAGTACGGGAAACCATCAAAAGTCTGAATAACGAACTCCCAAACTGTGCTTTTCCCCCTGAAAGGACCGCAGTTTATAGATGGCAACACCTCTGCCACAGAATACGCGACGGGCACTATAGATACTATGAAGCCTAGGAGAAGGACAGACATAAATAGGGACTTAGATTTTGAAGCTTTATACACAACCGGTGACGGCGTGCAGTTAATCAAACACGTGAACTTTTTAATATAAAACATCAAAAAGTAAAAAACGGTGCCAATTATAGGTAAAAAGGGACAGAAAAACGCTCCCATCCATATAATAGTTTGAGTATAAACTATATCCAATACATGTTTAGGCAGGTAGAAATCTTGTTTTCCAATTATTTTTAGGCATCTGCTCTTTGTGTGTCTAGCAATGAGAGCTCGCGGCAAATTTATAATGAAGGTAGTCACGAATTGTATGGCGAAATCAGTTAGGATTAACTTATACAGCTGTTGCCCAACATATGTCTCCCAGCAGTCCAGTTTATATGGATCCGAGTTTATAAACGAGCACTCCGCGGCGTTACTGGACACGTACAAGTATATCTGACTGAGCAACACCCCTAAACTTGATAATCTGAGCAAAACAGTCCGTAGCAACGTGATTATTATCACTTTGGCTGGGGTATAATTTTCAAATTTGACCAAGTAGTTGAAAATCTCCGGAACTATTATGTTAAGCACGACTATGGAAATGAACGGAAGGAATTCTAGAAGAGTGTTTTCTAGCACGCCAAAAGACATGGCGTCTTTGTACAGCCCTAAAGTTAATCTCGAAGTGACAGTTGTATTCCAGTTGCTAACGACTTCGTCGTTTAGTTTATCCGTTGAATAGTTATACGTGAAATATATGAGCACACCCGACGCGACTAATATACAAAGCACGATTAAATTCATTACAATTCTTTTGAAGTGAAGTAGTATTTGACTTTCCCTTGTACGCAACTGTTTCTCTTCCTTAAACCTCTCGTCTTCCAGACAACCTTTGATTTCGTTGTACAAGCCTTGGTGCTTAATTTTGGCAGATTTGTCGTTGTGTATACAAAAGTCCCAGCCTCCGAACACTAGATTGCAATACATATAGAATTGTCCTTCGTTTTCCACCAATCTTTCTTTAAAGCCTTTTGCCGAAGTTTTTACTATAGCAACTAGAGAAAGCAACGCCCAAGAAATAGGCACCAGTATGTAAGCCATGGGCATATTGTAATAAAGCTTATTTTCGAACAAATTGCTCAAATAATATGTATAAATCTGATCTGTATATACTCCGTAGAATAATATAGTCCTTTCCATGATACCAGTGCCTTGGATAGCGTCTAAAAATATGTTAGTATCGGTGTTACTTTGGTTGAAATAATACTTGGAGCAGCATACAGTGGAGATTTCTGTGTCGTTGCATGGCAACACTGTTTCGACTAGCAAAGTTTTTGGTAGGATTAGGAATATAATTATCAGCAGCGATATGGCAATGTTTAGGAAGAGTAGCCAGCGTAGAAATAGGAAGTAAGACACAACGCCGGTGCCGAATTTACCCTCGATTTCTCTCATAGGGGATTGCCATAACTCCAATTTCCCGACGAGCTCGGTAAAACGGATGCGGAAGCGATGCCATACTTTTCTTTGTCGCCATTGGAGTTGCTCAAATCCTTGGAGTCTCAGTTTTGTTGCGTTCTGAAATAGAATAAGTTTTGGTTTTCTTAATTAATCATTTATATCTAACTGCCGCATCCAGAGACGTCATGTAATGTAACGCTATCATTATTATACTCTGTCAACATTTAACATTCAGATTTAACGTTAAACACCATTACTGTCAAATTGAACATTAAACAGCATTAAACTGCGTAAGATTTTAACGTTAAACAACATTATACTTTATGAATTTTATAGCAGTTAACGCCTGCTTTAAACATATACAATAATTTTCTAATGGATTATTATTATTTTTCTCGTCCGTGATACAAATTTTTCATTAGAAAATTATTATACAGTATTACACTTTGTAAAATTTAACATCAAACTGCAACAGATGTTATCGTTAAACGGCAATATACTCTGTCAAATTTAACATTAAACTACGTCAAATTTTAACGTTAAACAGCATTATACTTTGTCAACTTTTACATTAAACAGCATTAAACTGCGTAAGATTGTATCGTTAACAGCATTATTCTTTGTCAAATTTAATATTAAACTACGACAAATATTAACCTTAAACGGCAATATACTCTGTCAAATTTAACATTAAACAACGTCAAATTTTAACGTTAAACAGCATTAAACTGCGTAAGATTTTATCGTTAACAGCATTATTCTTTGTCAAATTTAACATTAAACTGCGACAAATATTAACGTTAAACGGCAATATACTCTGTCAAATTTAACATTAAACTACGTCAAATTTTAACGTAAACAGAATTATACCCTGTCAAATTTAACATTAAACAGCATTAAACTGCGTAAGATTTTAACCTTAAACAGCATTATACTTTGTCAAATTTAATATAACGACAGACTGCGACAGATATTGACGTTAAATAGCAATATACTAAGTCAAAGACCTAACTTTTTGTATAGAGCCTACATAAACTTCAGCAATTTATTTGAGATAATTTTTGCAAACTTTCCAAAAAAATAAAAAATACGTAAAAATGAGTAAAAAAATCTATTTTTTGTAACATTTACCTTTTTCAAATACAGATTTTGTGTATGGCAAATCTTTTAATCATTCTTTATTTAAAATATAGCCCTAGAACTCCAAAAAACGCACACGTCCACAGGTTAAAAAATAACTCTATTTCTTAAATCCATTTCAAATGATACGAGTAGGAGCGTCGATTCGATCGATTCGTCGAGCAGTGTCAATCGATTTTAATAGTTCACTAGATTTTGTAAGAAATTAAATCTTTCAAATTTTTTTTTTCTTAGTCCGGCGTAAAAATAAAATAGAAAAAATATCAGTTGGAGCTCCCGTCTGCTGAGCCGAGTTCCTCAGGTTCGAATCTTAGTACGAGTACGTTTGCTCCTAGCAAACATTTGAGTGATTAGCATAAATGTTTGTTCTCCGGTCACGTATGGTTGTGGTTGACTTGATGAAATTTGGTAAGGAGATAGTTTGAATCCTGGGAAATGCCATAAGATAAATTTTATCGCAATAAACTGTAGTCCGCGCGAATGAAGTCGCGGATAAGAGATAGTTGTTATATATACCTGTAATCTATCCTTTAGGTCTCTTTTCTGGTTCATGGGCACAGGCATGGCTTTGATTTGCATGATCTCCTCCCAGGTCCTTTCTTCGTTCGACAGATTTTCTGAAAAAAAAAAAAACGTGATAATAAAAATCTATACTTACAATAAAAACATAAATTAGAACTGTATAACCCCCGGTCCGGTCAATGGTGGACCCCACGAAATTGTTAATGAATATGTCTATCTCGGGCAAACTCTGCAGTGGGGTAGACACAACTTCGGTAGGGATACCAACTGAAGAATTCAGTTGGGCTGGGCGGCATTCGGAAAACTTCGTCAGGTCTTCTCGTCGTCCATTCCACAGTGCCTGAAGACGAAAGTCTTTAATGCGTGCGTCCTACCAGTTATGACATACGGAGCCGAGACATGGACACTAACAGTGGGACTTGTCCACAAATTTAAAGTCGCTCAGCGAGCTATGAGAGAGCTATGCTCGGGGTTTCTCTGAAGGATAAAATCAGAAACGATATAATCCGCCAGAGAATATACCGACATAGCTCAAAGGATTAGCAAAGCTGAAGTGGCAATGGGCTGGTGACATTTCTCGAAGGACGGACAACCGCTGGGGTAGACGTGTCCTCGAGTGGAGACCGCGTCTTGGCAAACGTAGTGTATGACGCCCGCCGGCCAGGTGTAGTGACGACCTGTCAAAGGCGGCCGGCAGAAACTGGATGAGAGGAGCCGAACATCGGGCTCTGTGGCTTTCATTGGGAGAGGCCTATGTTCAGCAGTGGACGAGCATGGGCTGATGATTATGATGAACCTCTGGTCCATTATAGCTAAGAACCATCTCGATCACATCAACTTGCAAACAAACAAAACCGCATCAAAATCGGTCATTCATTTGGGAGGTACGATGCCACAGACAGACACAGTGATACATACACACCCTAAACTTATAACACCGCTCTCTTTACGATTTCGGGGGTTAAATTCAGTATTGCGATTGCGAGGAATTAACTAGAAAAGTCAGAAATCGCCAAAAACTTTTCCAATCGTTTTGTACGACTGGAAATGAAAAAAAAACCAACTGCATTACAGACATTTCATAGTTCACTTTCACTAAAAAAAATATGATTTACTTAAACCTACCCGTTATTTTTCAAGACAAAAACATTAATTTATCATAAGGAATAACGAGGAAGAGTACCTAAAATCCACCGGGTATAGCCGATATAAATATCTATACATGTGCCAAAGTTTTACCTCGTAGTGTCTGAAATGGCTGTGACATCCAAACAGACTATAATGGTTCCTTGTTTGACTACGGAACCCTAGAAATAATCATCCAAATTGGTTCAGTAAGAAACGAGTGAACGCATACAAAAAATACATACAATCATCATCATCATCATCATCTGTTGGTGGACTGATCACTGCTGGACATGGGCCTCTCCTAATGCGCGCCACTGAGCCCGATCTTCGGCTCTTCTCATGTAATTGCTGCCAGCTATTGTCGCTCCATTTGGCCGGAGGGCGTCCTACACTATGTTTACCTATACGCGGTCACCACTCAGGAACTCGTCTACCCTACCGGTTATCGGTTCTTCGCGTTATGTGACCGGCCCAATGCCACTTCAGTTTACTTATTCTTTAACATACATATAGTCGAATTTAAAAACTTGTCCCTTTGGGAGTACACAGATTAAAAGTTACACCGTTTTTAATTCACGAATAATAAGCACGCTGTACTTATATCACTTATTTAAAAAACAAATACCATCGTGAAGTGTTCTCATTAAGGTAGCACATTTGGAATTGGCTCCATAAACTTGTCAGAATTTAACACTATCTACAATAATATTACAAAGAGTTAAAGTTTGTATGTCTGTAGGAGTTAATATCTGGAACTACTGATCCGATTTTGAAAATTCTTTCACTGTCAGAAAGCTAAACTATTTCAAATGGACATAGGCTACTTTTTTCTTGGGAAAACGCAAAGTTTATGTGTGAT
The DNA here is from genome assembly GCA_946251855.1 of Alsophila aescularia. Lineage (NCBI taxonomy): Eukaryota > Metazoa > Arthropoda > Insecta > Lepidoptera > Geometridae > Alsophila > Alsophila aescularia. The sequence goes on from OX276373.1 coordinate 56,146,407, forward strand.
AACGGGAAAAGTACGGGCGGAGACGTAGGGCAGAGCAGGTGGGCTTTAATTAAATGTTAATTAGCCTAATCAGTACTGTTTGCAAACTAAACTGGGCCACAATTAGGGTGTTTGATGATAATGGGTGGCATCACTTTGAACAGAGATTCACAAAGGGGACCTTACATTTTAATACGAACCTTGGCATAGCCAGAAGTAAAAAAAATAAACGCCGCCTCTGATCAATCATACTTATAATAAAACAATAGGAACGAAAAAGACTGTACAAAGAAGATATTTAAAAAAAAATGGCCTAGGGTACTTAAAATAAGCTACTGAACAAGAAAAGTTTTTTTTTAAATTGTGTCTGTTTGTCTGTATGTTTGTTCGTGCATCACGTAAAAACTACTGGACCGATTGCGATGCTGTTGTCACTGATGGATAGATTAGAGTTTGACTAAAAACTGGGGTACTTGGTATGATACATTGCTCGTCTTCTACTCATTGGAGTAGAAGCCGAGCAATCGATAAAAATATTAATGACGGCTGCAGGAATTTTTATCATATATTGGTATTTTAGGTCCTCGAATAGCACATAGAGTACTTTTAATCTGGAGAAATGACCACGCGAGCGAAGCCGCGGACATCAGTTAGTCCTTAATAAATCAATAGAAGACTCCAATGCAAACAAATAATGTTAGTACACTAGTATTCTAAAGTGGCCTACAAAACCAAGGTCATGTTTAACGACTTATTACCCCGGGAGCTGTTGTTATCAACTCTCTCCCCCTTGAAGCTGTACAGGAATGTTTACCTCGGGAAGACTATGCAGTTAGTTTTTTTTATTATAGTCTAGGCAATCGTTTGACCACGATCTCACCTGATGGAAAGCGATGATGTGGTTGAAGGTGTAGCACACTTGCCTAGTAGATACCTATTCACTCTTGACTTGAACACACCGGGGTTATAATTTACCGGAAACACTGACGAGGGCAGGGCATTCCACTCCTTTGCAGTTCTTATAATAAATGAAGAAGCGTAACGCTTCGTTCTTGTGCGAGGTATTAAAGGGTGGCGCTTAAATATAATTTATTAAAACTATTTCATTTACCCTGCGTGAACTCAACCGAAATCTATGCGCCGAAAGCACCATTCCAGCCACAGAAAACACTATTGCACTAGGTAGGAACAGTTTTGAGAGGGAAGTCGATAGGAGTATTCAGCTGGGATGGGCAGCATTTGGTAAACTCCGTCACGTCTCCGTCCAGACAGTGCCTTAAGACGAAAGTTTTCAACGCGTGCGGCCTACCAGTACACTAGGACCACCTACGGAGCCGAAACGTGAAAACTGGTCCATATGAAGAGAACTATGCTCGGGGTATCGAATCCTGAATGAGATGATTCGCCAGAGAACCAAGGTAACCAACATAGCCCAGGGAATGAACTGAAGTGAAGTTGCTGAAGTGGCAAAGGGCTGGTCACATGTCTCGCAGAACCAACAACCGTTGGGGAATACGAGATTAAGAGTGGAGACCACGTTTAGGCAAACGTAGTATGGGATGCCCGCCGGCCAGATGAAGTGAGGTCTTGCGAAAGACAGCTGGCAGCGACTGGATGAGAAGCGCCGAAGATCAGGCTCAGTGGCGTTCATAGGGAGAGGCCTACACCCAGCAGGTGACCACTCCACCATAGCCGCTTTTCTAGTAACGTCCGCGATTTGCGTTTTGGAGCGCAGTATAGTCTACCCTCAGACCAAATATTATAAGTAATGTATCCTACTAGAGTCTACCGAATACGATCTGTTTGTTGACGCCTGAACTGCGCTCCATAGCTCGCTGGCAATCCCCGAGTGCGTCTTAAAACATGTCATAGACCACGTTTGTGCTCCGTATGTAAGGATGGGGAAAATGCACATGACCATGAGCTTTCTCTTCAAATATGTTTGAATAGGTCCTATAATTTATATTATAGGACCTCTTCAATCTTCAATTAGACGCCCTGTGACCAGGTGGAGCGAACTGACAAATGCATTAGGAGAGCCCTACGTCCAGCAGTGGACAAGTACCAATAAACTGATCATGTGGGTTAACTATGTTTCAAATGCTTAGCACACAAGCACAAGCACGTTATCTTTTACCTACTTGTTACGCGTCTTGTCTAGCTGTGGCCTCGGCTTTAACAAGTGGTCGTTCCATTTAAAATTGGCCCACACGTGAGCCCCAGGACCAAAAGCACCTATAAAGTACAATTGACTACATTTCTTCAAAATTCGTTCAGTCGTCACATAGTTTTTCATCGATTGCTCGGCATCTAATCATTGGATTAAGATACAAAATACCCCAGTTTTTAATTCAAACCCTAAGCTATCTAACAGTGAAAACCAAACGAACTATAAAGTTGACGCAAACGCAATTACACGTGATTTGACGGGACACGGAGGAATAGCCGAATATCTACTCAGGTTCAGACTGAAGGATAGTCCAGGTTGCTAGTGTTACCCCGATGTAAGTGAAACCGTTTGGCATGTGTTACTGGAATGCCCCCGATTCTCAGCCGCGAGACAAGAACTGGAAACTTAAATAGACAGGATGCTGGAGGAGTCGGATCTACACAACATTCTTGAAGATCGAAACTGCGGACTACTGTTTATCGCGAAAAAATGCATCCTATATATGTTCTTCTAGGATATTAAAAACCAATGCAAAAGTTGGTATAGCACTCTTGATGTTTTTTGACATACTTGTTATTTCGTTTCAATGGCAACCGTTTCTTACAGCGAGTAATCAAAAAAAATCCAGTTTTCCCGTGGAAACTTACAATTTTCCGAGACTTAAAGTATTCTATGTTTTATTCCAGGATATAAGCTATCTCTATTCCAAGTTTCATCAAAATCCGTCCAGCCGTTATCGCGTGAAAGCTCCCCAAACAAACAAACTTTTCGTATTAGACAAGAAGATGCCTATTCTGAACCAAAGGAAATAAAAGCAGGAGTACCACAAGGTCCAGTCCTGTACCTGCTATACACTTGTGATATACCTGAAATAGAATATAACATCATTGGGACCTTTGTTGACGACACTGCTATAATGGCTGTTGGAAGTACCCATGAAGAAGCAGCAGAAAAGGTCCAAATGGCTGTCAATCAAGTCCATGGAAAAAATGGAAAATTATACTGAATTAATCTAAATCAATCCATACAGCCTTTAGCTACAAAAAGCATCATTATTCACCAATATTTATTAATGACAAGAAAATCCTTTATGAGAATACAGCAAAGTACCTCGGTATGACGCTTGACGCTAAGCTCCGCTGGAAAGCTCATGTCAAGAAGAAAAAAGAAGAATTAAAATTAAATGAATGTATGTACTATACGCTGTCGACACACAATAAACTTTTATTATATAAACTAGTCCTAATGCCAGTGTGGACCTATGGTATACAGCTGTGGGGCTGCACCAAAAAGAGCAATATATTAACAATACAACGCTTCCAGAATAAAGTACTGAGGGAAATAGTGAATAGAGTTCGTTGATAAAGTAGTCAAGAAATATGCAGAAGCTCATGAAAATAGGCTTTAATATCATGTGAATTTCGAGGCAATCCAGCTCCTCGACCACCGGACATAGTGACATAGTCGACCGTTCGAGTTAGTTTAGTGTTAGTGTATGAGTGTAATGTGGTTCAAGTGCTACGTATAAAGAACACATGAACAAACTGTCTTCGCCTTAATAGAGACTGTAAGAAAAGTGTTATTGGACACATTCTTAGTTCTATCAGGGCAGTCGCACTCCGTAACAAGTACAAAAATAAAAGTTAATATTGCAGCTGCAAAGTGTAGGTATAAACCTACACTTTGCAGCCGCAATATTATGGTCAATTCAGTAGTGTCAAGCGTGCGCTCGATAAGCCGCGCGCCGTGTGCTTACGATAAAGTACCTACTTACGTAAAGTTTTTGTCAAATTTTTATTCTTTTCTTAATTATGAGTACCAAGAAGAAACCTAGAATATACTGCATAGCATACAGTCTGACAAGCCTCGTAAAATACCTACATACCGACATTTTATAACGTAGGTAGCCATTTCTTTTTCATTCATTATTAAGCATGGAATTTAGACAGGCACATTTTATTCATAGAGTGCAATACCTATTAAGTTATAATCAAATAATGAGGTACTAGGTCTATTCTGATAAGAATTTAATTATATGTAGTTAATAGAACTATCAATATTTATAACAAATATTTATAAGTAAATAGCTGCGCCCCTCAGCTTCGCCCGCGGTCAATCTTTGCCACTCTCACCACATTAAAAAAGACATTTTAAAAATCCCTCTTTTTTTGCATCCCTAGGGTGTGTGTCACTTTGACACCTGCTACTTTGACACCTGTCACTTTCACACTTATCATTTTGAAAGCTCCTTCGACGCTTCCATTTTCTTCCTTATTTTGGTCCCATCCTTCTCCCTCTGGCTCCATCCCCTTTAAAACCTCTACCAACAACCCTTAACATCCACCCCCGCCATGTCACTTTGACAAAGAATTTGCATATATATATTAATGATCATCGAGTAGCTAGTAATTTTCTTAATTCACTAGAAGAAGTAGTTAACGGTCTCAACTCCTACAAAAACGTGTTTATTATTGGTGACTTAAATATAGATATTAAACCTAATAACAAAGATTCAAATAGCTCACATTATCTTCATCTTCTTTATGGTCTAGGGTTCCTACCTGCTCATACCTTACCTACCAGAGACAGGAACTGTCTCGATCATATATTTATTAAATCAAATTGTACGGGTACATGCCTAATTCTTAACACATTTATCACTGATCATAAAGCAGTACTCCTCAATATAAATGATAGACTAAAACTTAAAATTGAACGGACCTTCAGAAAAATCAATTATGAAAATGCTATAACTCATCTACAAAATACTAACTTAAATGTTATTTATGATACCTCTGACCCTAACCTAGCTGCTGAACTTCTAACTTATGCTATAATAAACTCTATAAAAATTAATACCCAAATTTTAGCTGTTCCTAGAACTCAAAAAATTATCAAACCTTGGATTACTATAGGAATTTTAAGATGTATTCGAAATAGGGATCATATGCACTTAAAACTTAAAAAGGATCCTAATAATTTAGTTTTGAAAATTACTTATACAAGATATAGGAATTACTGTAACTCTACTCTCAGAAAATTGAAGCTTGCGTTTGAAAAGTCTGAGTTAGAAAAGGCAGGCAATAATAGCATATTAATGTGGAATAAAATTAAAGATATTACAAATACCCAGAAGTCAAGAACTTCCGCAGTTGAACTTTTGACCATAAATTCTGAACTAGGCGACTCTGTGGATAGTGTCAACGAGTTTTTTGCTTCCATCGGCAAAAGCTTAGCTCAAGATATTATACTCTAATTCCCCAGACTCAAACAGGCAAAATCATGACAATCTTCCTCCCTTCATTTTAAACTCCCTGGTATTGCTTGAATGCTCTGAAGCTGAAATAGACTCATTGATTTTAAGTTTAAAGTCCAGTAGCGCTTATGGTTGGGATGATATTCCAACTACATTCATAAAGAAAGCCAGGCAAGTAATTGTTCCCTACCTATCAAAGATTTGTAACCTATGTATTGAAAAAGGTGTATTTCCGCATGTTTTTAAGAAATCACTTATCCACCCTAGATACAAGGATGGGAACAGAAGTACTGTAAATAATTATCGTCCTATCTCTGTCTTGCCTGTATTATCAAATTTTTTAGAAAAAGTCATAAATAAGCAGTTGACTATCTTTTTGGAAAATAATCAAATTTTATCAACCTCTCAATTTGGTTTTCGTAAGGGCAGGAATACTGAAGATGCAGTAAATCAGTTAGTAAGTGATGTCTCAAATTTAGTTAAGAATAAACAAAAAGTAATAGGTGTATTTTTAGATTAAAAAAAGCTTTTGACACAGTTTCCGTCCCCATTTTACTTGAAAAGATGGAAAGGTATGGTGTACGAGAGATGCCCCTTGAACTTTATAAAAGTTATCTTCGAAACAGGTCGCAGTGCGTCAAAATTGAAAGTTACGTCAGTGCTGACTCGCCTGTGACCTTTGGAGTCCCGCAAGGGAGCGTGCTTGGCCCAAATCTATTTTTAATATATATTAATGACCTTTGTAATATGTCACTACATAATGGTACTGTCATCAGTTTTGCTGATGACACCGCACTAATTTTTCATGGGAAGACTTGGACTGAGGCGCGCTCTTTCGCGGAAAAAGGCATTGAGATAGTATCTAAGTGGCTAAACCACAATCTCCTGACTTTAAATCTCAACAAAACTAAATTTATGACATTTGCTATCACAAACTCCTCGAAGCCACAGAAGGACTTCAAACTACAGGTTCACAAATGTGGACTTGTCTCGGATAATACCTGCAAATGTATAGAGATTGCAAGAATTGGGGATTTAAGATACCTAGGAGTATTATTGATGATCTTTGTAAGTGGAATCTGCATGTTGATCTCATTGCTACTAGGGTACGTAAGTTATCGTGGGTCTTCAGAAAGTTAAGACATATTGCTAAAAATGATTTAATTATTATGATTTATAAAGCTATTTGTCAGTCAATCTTTCAGTACTGCATTTCTATATGGGGAGGAACGCATAAAACCCATTTGCTGAAACTAGAAAGAGCCCAAAGACGTATTCTGAAAGTCATGTTCTCGAAGCCATTCAGATTTTCAACGGAACAACTTTATAGCGAATGTCAACTTTTAACTATAAGACAGACTTACATATTACATACAGTACTTAGGAAACATAAAATAACACCCTATCAGAAATTACCATCAACTAAAAGAAGAAAGGAACAAGTTTGTGCTATTGCTCGATCTCGTACAGCTTATTTTCAACACCAGACCTCATATATGTCTAACTTCATGTTTAATAAAATTAACAAAATTAAGAATATGCATGAACTCACTCAGTCGAAAGTAAATTTAAAATATATACATGGTTATTAACTTTGAACTATGAGAAGACGGAGGAATTCATTACCTTACTTAGGTAGGGTATTGAGCTCTTTCGGCTACCTCATAGGTAATGTTCATACACATTCAACACACACACACACACACACACACACATTACATATACATTCCCTTACTTTTGCGTGTTTCAATTGGAAGCATCGCTTAATTTATGTAATTTAAGGTTCCAGAAAGAATTGTATCATTTAGGAAGGAGGTTCCCAAGTTACAGGTTAACCTAGTTTGGGGACCAATGATTGTAATGTTTTGTAATCGGAGCTTATTTCAATAAAATCTTATTATTATTATTAAATTGTCTCCCATCTTAATCAGTCCATCTTAGTTGTCTTTATCAGTTTTCCAAAGAGCTGGAAGCTTGCCAATGTACAACCAGTACCTAAAAAGGGTAGTCGTGTTGATCCGACCAATTATCGCCCCATCTCGATAACCTCATTTCTCTGTAAGTGTATGGAGCGTGTCATCACTAGGCTCTTGGCATACCTTGAGGACAATGATCTTCTCAGTAACCGGCAATATGGATTTCACCGAAATCGGTCTACTGGGGATCTTCTCGCGTTTGCCACTCACCTACTGAGCGAAACCATCGAGATGCATGGTGAGGCGCTTGTCGTCTCCCTTGAAATTAAGAAGGCTTTTGATTGGGTCTGGCATGAGAAGCTTCCTCCCTCATATGGACTACCTGTTGGTTGTTGCAATTTGATAGCTGATTTTTTGAGGGAACGATCTATTTGAGTAATCCTAGAGGGCTGCTCGATTGATCAAATGGCTATCAATGCCGGTGTACCTCAGGGATCGGTTCTCTCTGCTACAACGTTTTTACTGCACATTAATGTCCTTCTGAAGCCCAATACCTTTGGGTATCCATATGCCAGTACTGCATTTGAGAGATACATTTCTAATGCTCAAGCCAGCTGCGACACTGTCCAGCTTCAGAGAGAGGCTATGGTAGACCGTTTGAATTTAGCCTTAGAAGCCATGTCCGATTGGGGCGATGCTAAGCTGGTTAATACAATTAACTAAAACGCAGGCGTGTTTGTTGTCTGTTAAAAAGAGTCATCTAAACCAAACTCCGTCTTTCCATAGTGTAAAAATACCAATAGGCGACTGGAGTTTGGTGTCGAACTCAAATTGAATCTGAATTTTGGGTCTTACACTGAATCCAAAGCCAAGATAGATGCAAAGAAACTTGGTATTTTGTCTAAGGTTAGGCGGTACTTCACACCGGGATAGCTTTTGAATCTTTATCAAGCACAGTTCCGATCTGGTATGGAGTACAGCTGCCAGCTCTGAGACGGTTCTGCTAAGTATTAGCTCGAGGCTGTGGATTCAATTGAGAGAAGTACTATGTGGCTCATTGGGGATGCCACCTTGGTAAAGAGTAAGCTTCAAATCTGGTGCTCCTTCTCGAGGCCGCAATCCTGTCGGTATTCTACAGATTGCACTATGGAGAGTGTGCAAAAGAACTGTACAATCTAATTTTCCCATCACCGAACGACTAGACAATCGGCAAAGCGCCGTCCTTTTATGGTTGAAATTCCTCGCGCAAGAACTAAGCGATACGCATCTTCATTTATTATAAGAACTGCAAATGAGTGGAATGCTCTGCCCTCATCAGTGTTTGCGGTAAAATATAACCCAGGTGTGAATAGGTATCTATTAGGCAAGCGTGCTAAACCTTTGACCACATCATCACTATCCACCAGGTTAGATCGTGGTCAAACGATTGCCTTGTCCGTAATAAAACAAACATGTTTATGTTTGTACTCACTATATGAGAATGTTAAGAATGCACATGGCCAGGAGCTTTCTCTTGAAGGGTAGTGGAAGAGTTTCTATAAATCTAAAGAATGCAAATGTGGATTTTCATATATTTTTTTAGTTATTTTTCTTTTATATAGTTAGGTATTTGATTGTGTCTGATTGCAGAGGGGTTACTTTTAGATTTGTACACTTTCTTTTTGAAAAGTAAGGTGTTTTGCTTGAATTTTTGTGTTTGTTATGGTTGAGGAAGCATTTTTTTCCATGCAAACATCCACGCCGCCGGCGCCGCGCTGCCGCCGCGCTAATTTCGCCGGCGCGCCGCCGCCGCTATTTTTGGTGGCGGCGCCCATGTCTATATCTGATACAACCCTGCCGAGCGAAAAAGTGACAGCGCGATTCTGAAACGGTTAGAGCAATGGAAGCTCTGGACGCAATGGGTGAGCGCCTTCTAGGTAAATATAATTGAAAGTTCGCAGCGCTGTGCGAGTTAAATTGCACTTTATTGCGTTGTAGCGAGAGTTGCTATGTATTTAAATGACTTTACTCAGTTATCCTTCTGTACTTGTACTATTATTTATTCTGTGGTTCTATTTCAATTTATTTTAAGGGTAATCTTCTTTTTTATTGTATCGGGTAGTTTATTACAGATTTTTAATGCCATTTTATTCGTTCCTACTTCTAGAACTGTGTTTTTTTTATTTGGAAGGAGGTAGTACTAGATCATATCTCCATATCTAGTTGCGAATCTTCTAGGCTAGTCTAATTTTTTAGAAAAGAATATTGGAGATTTCCGTACGAAATTGCAAATTTTCATTATATAAATAAATTTAAATTTGTTATTAGCCTAATTGATATATTGTAATATAATTAGGGTATATACTTAAACGGTATTCTAGAAAAAGAAAAAAAAAAAACAATTTTTTCGCGTCCATATTTTCGTGCGAGCAACATGTCTGACGTGTCCCGGTCATGATAAAGTTAACTTTTTATTTGCCACTTAGCCGGTAAATCTCTGTACAATTCGATACACTCAATTAAAAACTCCCTTTCCTTATCTTTCATAGTAGTGTTGCTCGACATTCTCCTAGCACGCGACCTACACATGACGACCGGTCGCGACTGCTCCAACAGTGAGCTGAGAAATATTGCGCAATACTAAGTCTACACGCTGCAAGGGAATGGTATTGCGCAATAAAATTTAAGCTCGCTCAATATTCTGCAATATTATTGTAGGTGTATGGGCCGCCCCTGGAAGTTTAATAAAAATGAGTCTTCTAAATCCTACACTTGTGATCCCCGTTCATGCGCAAAAAAACGCGATCGCTGAAATAAAATTGACAAGCTTTGTGGTAAGTATATAATAAATATAAATTCACAGTTCTTTATCTATATGTATTTTGATACGGGCTGTTTTATATTAATTCTTTGTGTCCCAAAAGTTCGGGCTATTCATAAATAAATAATGATATATCATGAAATCCCATTAAATTGATAATGTATCCCCTGGACTAAACAGGTGGTTGTAAAGGACTATAATGTTGACACGAGCTCCCTTCTAGTTTTGAGAATGTTCTGTATTTTATGAGACCCTCTAAATCTATACTTATAATAAAGCAATACGAAGGAAAAAGTCTGTACAAAGATAATTTAAAAAAATGGTCTAGTGTAATTATACGTCTGGTACCGTCTTGTAAGCAGCACGTCGTTCGCTTGCTCCGTAAATAATTTTAAAATAAAAGTAGTTAAAAGTTCGTGTGTACCTGTGAAATTTATATATTTGTGTAGCTCATGAAACCTAGCAAATATTGAAGCTTATTTGGAGACGACTGTCACTGAAGATATCATCAATAAACTATGAAGTTTTGGTAACGGTCGCCTATACCTTCCTCGCGCACCGGCCGCTCGCTGCGTGCGGACCGCGCGCCGCGTCGAGTTCATTGACTGGCGACGTATGACTCACGCGCTTATCTCTTGCTCAGCTGTTGCGATTTTATTTACGCTGCCGCCTGGACGCAATCAACAATTACCAAATACCAAACTATCTATTCTTTTTACTATTTGGACTGCTTTTTAAGCTTAATATGAATTGTGCTGCCTGTTGTTCTCCTATTGGTTGTGATGATGCTCTGAATTGCACTGTAGATAAGTGGCATAAAATCTATCCAGTGGCACCTGGGTATGCCCTGAATGTCACTGCGCTGCAAAAAAAGGAGGGGATAAAATCCTGACACCAGCAGGCTTCTCAAAGAAATCCCGTGACACTAACATGACGTTCAGGAAAAAGTTACCGTCAGAAAATTCTGTAGATGAACTGCAAACGATCAAAGATAGTGAAGTCTACGCGGATGAGATCCGTACCCTGAGGCAAGAGATGGTAACATTGAGGCAATTGCTGGCACGTTCGGTTTCCATTATTGAAAATAATAATGATAAATTGGACAAAAATGACTCGCAGATGAAGCTCCTTCAAAACAAATTGGCGCAATATGAAACCGCTAACACCACAATAACTGCTGAACTGCAGAAGTATGTATCACAAGTCGAGATGCTAGCTAGCAAAATGATATACCCTGAAGCATTAAGAACCACTTCCATACCTGTAACTCAACCTAATCCGCGAACCTCTTCTCCTCTCATTAAATATGTGAATGTCTATGTTATCGAAACTCAGAAGAAGAAGGGGGGTAAAGGTAATCAAACCACCTCGTCAAGCTGTATCTTCTCGGTCTGAAATTCGAGTTGAACCAGACCAGCCAAGATGCTTGCAAAATCTTGGAAGTATAGTTGAATTACCACCCGGTGTTAACACTGTCAACGTGAAGGAGGCTATTGTCCCAAGCCTATTACAGCCGGAGGAGCAACCGTGGAAGGAGGAAAAATAGGAGGCTAACTGCTATTTGTGGAAGGGCTAGTCCGTCTGTGACGTCCCTTAAAGCGGTCCGTAAGCACTTACATTTGTGGAATATGGAATCTAGCGCTGATGAGATTAGTGACTATTTCATTGTCTCTGCCCAAGCAGTACCTGTACTGTAGAAGTACTTATTCCTAAAGGCAATTATAAATCATACAAGATAGGCGTTCCATTGGATTACTATGAAACGTGCTTTTCTAACGATGTGTGGCCGATCAACGCCAGAATAAATACATGGGTCACATTTAGAAAGCCAGCTGGCCAGAGGTTTCCTGTCCGAAACAACCAGCCCTTTCGTGGCGCCGGCATTGGCAGCGCCGCGGGCGCGTCACAAAACTGCTAGTTTAAATATATTTTACCAAAATGTCCGTGGCCTTAAAACGAAACTTCGACAGTGGCGCAATCGTCTGTCAGTACTGGATCACAACTTAGTAGCTGCGACCGAAACGTTCCTCGATGACTCTCTGGGAGACTCGGAGTTAGTATCCGGGGATTGGTCTTTACTGCGCCGTGACAGGGCTACACCGTGCGGAGGCGTCCTGCTTGCTGCGCGAGCGCCTATTGTACTGCGCCGCCGTTGCGACTTTGAAACAGAAAAAGGAGAAGATTTGTGGGCGAGCGAGCCTTCTACGTGTGTGTAGTATATATTAGACCGAGTGCCAATGATAGTGACTATATGAACTGGTTAACGAAAATATAAAGTTTTGTTAATATATTGAAAGGATCTGTATTAGTATTTGGCGACATGAATTTAAATAGTGCATCTCTCAATGTCATTCGTTATTATTGTTATTTTTTATCTTTTTGTAGTATGTCTGAGAAGAATGTTGAGGAGAATTCGCGCGGAGGGATGTTAAATGTCGTGTTGGTGCAGGAGAGCGAAGGAGCTCGCGAGGTGATCGTCGCACCTGGGGAAGGTATTGTCCCTGAGGATGCTTATCACCCCCTTTGGACATAGAGGTAAGAATTGACACCACTTGTCACTCAGATTTATTTCAGCCAAGTCACGTTGATTAACGTTGATCCAGCAAAATACTGGATTTTCAAAAAATGTGACTATGAGCAGCTATATAATCTGATATCTGAAACTTCGTGGAAAGAAGTTTTGCAGTCCAACGATGTATGCAGTGCCTGTCAGCAATTCTATGATATCATCTATGGCCTTTTTTGATCAATGTATGCCCAAAAAGCAGCGCAAAAATATCTTAAGTAGGCGCTATCCTGTTTGGTTTACCGCTGACATAATTCGGGACACGCGGCGCATGACGAAATTGCATACGTCATGGCAGCGCACGACGTCAGCTGTAGTTTACAAGCAGTTTTCGGATCTGAGAGCCGACCAAAAATCGCGCGTGGTGGTAGCCTACGACAGCTATATGACTTGTATTGAAAATAATTTAAAATTAAATCGTCAACAATTCTGGCAGCATATTTCTAGTTTGCGGTCTAAGGATGGATTTGAACAAACTGTTAATTACAAAGGTGCATACTTCTCGGGCCCTGAAGCGGCTGAGGCCTTTGCGAACTTCTTTTTCAACGTGTTTCTGCCTGATGTTCTAAATGTTGCTGACACCTATGCCCGGATACTAGTAGAGACAGTAATTATATAAACATAATTCAATTTACCACTGCGGACGTCATTTTTGCGGTAAATAAATTAAAATCGAAAAGCTCCGTAGGCCCCGATAACATACCTCCTATTGTTATAAAAAACGTGAAATATTTGCTGTGCGGTGATGTGGCAGAGGGCCACATCTTTAATCTGGCCTTAAGATCTGGAGTCTATCCCTCTCAATGGAAGGTATCAAGGGTAACTCCAATACCAAAAAGCAGTAACGTTGGTAGAAGAGTAGAGAAGATATTTGAGAATCTATTGCATTAAGTGCGCAAGTAGAAAAGTACTTGTGTAATGAACAGCATGTCTTCTGGGCCAAAAGATCAGTTAACACAAATCTGCTAATTCTTGTAGATTGCATCTCTAAACGGCTAGACGAGGGATGCTAGGTAGATGTGCTCTATTTCGACTTCCGGAAAGCGTTTGACAAGGTTAACAATGACGTTCTGTTGGAGAAACTAGGTACTAGGTATAGGCTTTGCCCCAGGTCTCCTCCGGCTTATTAACGGACTATCTTTGCGACCGGCAGCAGTTCGTCAGGCTCGGTCTTTATGAGTCCAAATCCTACCACACGCTATCCGGAGTGAGTCAAGGGTCAATACTTGGTCCCCTCCTGTTTTTGTTGTTGGTAAACGACTTGCCCGCAGTCATTCAGTACGCAAGAAGTGTGCTGTACGCTGACGATCTCAAGCTCTATGGAGAAATAAAATCGGAAGCTGATTGCACCAGACTACAGAAGGATGTTGAATGAGTTGAGCCGGCTCAACAAGCTGGACTTTAACATACCATCACAACCAGGATATTATCCGGAAACTTGTTATGAAGGTTTGGATTTGGAGTCACTTTCGACCGTAAGCTCACGTTTCATGATCACATTGATGCTTTGGCGAAGGAATGATTTAGATGACTAGGATTCGTTCTAAGGAATGCTCGAGACTTCCGCCAGGACAATGTGGTCCGGTTGATATTTAACGCGCTTGTGAGAACCAAGCTTGAAACTAGTGCGTGTGTATGGAGCCCGCATGAGTCTACATATACACTGGCTCTAGAGAAAGTGCAAAAAGCATTTCTAAGGTTTCTGTATAAGCGGCTGTTTGGTTACTACCCTTTCATTTACCCCACAACATTCTTTCTGGGTTGCTTAGGATACAACTCTCTGCAAGTTCGCCGACCAAATGTTCAGATGGTGACGACTTGTAAGATTTTGCATGGAAAAATAGACTCTCTTGAGCTCAGTGACGAGTTGTGTCGACTATATCCCGAACAATTATTGTAGTAGATACAGGAGCTGCAAGAGACGCAGACTGTTTCACGTGCCTCACTGTCGCACATCTGCGCGCGCCAATTCCCCTCTACCGCGCACCCTCTCCGCGCTCAACGCTCTCCTGCCGCCAATCCTGAAAGTGATCTGTTTGCGGACGAATGGAAAGAAATATTGTCGTTGTGTCTGAAGTTCTGTGAGAATGATGTATGATATTGTGTTTGTTTGTTTTCTTTTGTTAGCATTACTTTGACCTGTATCTGTTATTTTATTATTTTTCTTTTTGACATTTGTAATTATTATTATTCATGACTAATTGTTATTGTTTATGAATTATTTTGACATGTGGCAGCTCCACGTAAATTGCTACCCTGCATTATACTCCCACTAAACCAGTGACCTCAATGCAGACCACGAGGCGCTGATGCAACACGCGCGGCACGGCGGCGCATCTCCCAATTCGGTGCCTAGCATTGGGCCGCAAGTACATATTATTTTAGGTTAGACTTAAAATGTAGTTTAAATATATTAATAAACCTAGTTATAGCACATTTGGGTTACTTTGCATCCTCCGGCTGCGGCCTCCGTAATCCATGTTTCTTTTTTATTTTTATTTACATTTACCTATTTATATTGATGATACTTAATTAATGTAATTGGTGTTAGCCGTATTAATTAATTAAATAAATAAAATAAGCTACTGAACCAGAATATAACATTTTTCTCTATCTCTCTATGTCTGTAAGTTTGTTCGCGCATCACGTAAAACTATTGGACCGATTGCGATTCATTTTTCACTGTTGGATAGCTTAGGGACTTGACTTAAAAACTGGGCTATCTTAATCCGATGATTAGATGCCGAGCAATCGATATAAAACTATTAGACGGCTGAACAAATTTTAAAGAAATGTAGTTTTTGGTCCTGGAATAACGCGTATGGGCTACTTTTAAAAGAAATAACCACGCGGGCAAAGCCGCGGGCACAGCTAGTCTAAAATAATAGAAGCACTGTAAAAATACACTAGTCTAGAATAATAGAAAGACTGGAAAAATACAGACTTGAAAGTATCTTTTAGTTGGAATATTAACCTAAGTGTTTATTGATGGCCTCATTATTGTTTATTTTGGGCAAATGTAATGTGTAATGAAACACCTAATTTAGTGTATTTTATGAGAGCTCTATCTCTAACTCAAAAATAATAGAAGGACTATAAAAATACAGACTTGAAAAGAGTTACGGAATAAAATATCCTTTAGTTTTAATACAGTTAAGTGTTTTCTGATGGCCTTATTATCTCGTGTTTATTTAGCTCAAACCATCCACCTGGGTGGTCAGTTAGGTTTTTTATATATTATTTAGTACTAGTTTTCCCGCCCGCGATTACGTCCGCGCGAACTACTGCTTATCGCGAAAAAAAGCATCCTATGTTCTTCTATGATATTAAAAATCAATGCAAAAGTGGGTATAGCACCACTCTTGATGTTTTTTGACATACTTGTTATTTTGTTTCCATGCCAACTGTTTCTTAAAGCGAGTAATCATAATTTTTCCAGTTTTTCCAGTTTACAAATGAATCTTACAATTTTCCGGAATAAAAGGTCCTGTGTTTTATTCCAGGGTATAAGTTATCTCCATTCTAAGTTTCATCAAAATCCGTCCAGCTGTTATCGCGTGAAAGCTCCCCAAACAAAAAACAAATAAACAAACAGACAACGTTTTTCTTTTATATACTGATAGGGATTGTTCTTCATGTGGTGGTGTGCACTCTGTCACTGCCAGCTCTCGACTGCAAGAACTTTGATAATGCCACGCAGCGGAACTCGTAGTACCTCAAGGAAGTCAAACACAGTACTTTTAATAATATAAAATAATACGCTCACTAGGAGCGTAAGCCAACCGTGGTACATAATCAACGGTCAGCATAATATGGGGATTTGGTCAGCAAGCTAAAGTGGTACTGGGCTGGTCACATTTCCCGAAGAACCGACATCCGTTGGGGTAGAAGAGTTCTCGAGTGGAGACCATGTTTAGGGAAACGTGGAGGTAGGATGGCCTGTGGGCAGGTGGAGTGACGACCTGCGGAGAGCAGCTGGCAGAAAATGGATGAGGAGAGCTGAAGACCGAGCTCTTTGGCGTGCATTAGGAGAGGCCTACGTCCAGCAGTGGATAGATATAGGCTGACAACGATGTCGTTTTTCTGGCGACAAATAAATTTAGCCACATTTTTGTTGATCAAAAGGAATCCTGGATCACGCTTCACGCCTACAAACAACACAACCCAGCGCCTAAAGACGATGACGAGGAGCATAACATCTTCGAAGTGAGTCATACAGCAGCCATACATTTTAACTCCAGTTAATTAATTATGTCCTGGTACATTTCATTGAAAATTCAAGATATATATTATTACAAGTTGCGCCCCGCGGTTTCACCCGCGTGAGTGATGATGATGAATAGTTATGTGTTATTCCTGGGTATAAGCTATCTCCATTCCAAATTTCATCAAAATCTGTTCAGCCGTTTGAGCATGAAGCTGAAGCAGTAACAAACACACACACATACACATACAAACTTTCGCCTGTATAATATTAGTGTGATGATTTTTAACCAAGGTGATTCCTCATTGAACTCCTCATTCCTTAAGGTGATAGGATATAATGCACATGTTAATTTGTATTACTAGGTACTAATTATATTTTTATGTATTTTATTTGTTGTGCCAATATTTTTTTTTGTTTGTTTTGTTTGTTCATTCCGATCTATGAAGGCCTGGATCTATTTTCGATCTATTTTGAAGTATAGCCACGTATTAAAGCCACTAATAGATTGTAATTTCGATAAAATATATAATCATAATTACCCCAATATGTAATATTTGTTGTGCCCATAAAACTTTTTGTTTTTGTTTGTTTGTTCATTCCGATCTATGAAGGCCTGGATCTATTTTCGATCTATTTTGAAGTATAGCCACGTATTAAAGCCACTAATAGATTGTAATGTCGATAAAATATATAATCATAATTACCCCAATATGTAATATTTGTTGTGCCCATAAAACTTTTTGTTTTTGTTTGTTTGTTTGTTTTGTTTGTTCATTCCGATCTATGAAGGCCTGGTACTTATTATGAAGTATAGCCACGTATTAAAGCCACTAATAGATTGTAATTTCTATAAAATATATAATCATAATTACCCCAATATGTAATATTTGTTGTGCCCATAAAACTTTTTGTTTTTGTTTGTTTGTTTGTTAATTCCAATCTATGAAGGCCTGGTACTTATTTTAAAGTATAGCCACGTATTAAAGCCACTAATAGATTGTAATTTCGATAAAATATATAATCATAATTACCCCAATATGTAATATTTGTTGTGCCCATAAAACTTTTTGTTTTTGTTCGTTTGTTTTGTTTGTTCATTCCGATCTATGAAGGCCTGTATCTATTTTCGATCTATTTTGAAGTATAGCCACGTATTAAAGCCACTAATAGATTGTAATGTCGATAAAATATATAATCATAATTACCCCAACATGTAATATTTGATGTGCCCATAAAACATTTTTGTTTTTTTTTGTTTGTTTTGTTTGTTCATTCCGATCTATGAAGGCCTGGTACTTATTTTTAAGTATAGCCACGTATTAAAGCCACTAATTTCGTAAATTTTTATTCGTAGTCGGGTAAAAAACGAAAAAGTTGCGGCCAGTTGTAAGTTCACTAGTTTCACTTGAAACTCAATTGTAAGTTCACTAATACTAGATATTGAAGCTCAATTGTAAGTTCACTAGTACTAGATATTGAAGCTCAATTGTAAGTTAACTAGTACTAGATATTGATGCTCAATTGTAAGTTCACTAGTACTAGATATTGATGCTCAATTGTAAGTTCACTAGTACTAGATATTGATGCTCAATTGTAAGTTCACTAGTACTAGATATTGAAGCTCAATTGTAAGTTCACTAGTACTAGATACTGATGCTCAATTGTAAGTTCACTAGTACTAGATATTGAAGCTCAATTGTAAGTTCACTAGTACTAGATATTGAAGCTCAATTGTAAGTTCACTAGTACTAGATATTGAAGCTCAATTGTAAGTTCACTAGTACTAGATATTGAAGCTCAATTGTAAGTTCACTAGTACTAGATATTGAAGCTCAATTGTAAGTTCACTAGTACTAGATATTGATGCTCAATGGTAGCACAATGACTAATACTCTATCTGTGAGCTCCAATATCTCAGAAACACAACACTTTGGATACCAATGTCCTACATTTTATGTTTGCATGTTTTGTCCTCTCTTGATTTATTAAGGTTAAATCAGTGGCAGCGACTTTTAGTTTTTGATGTGTAAAATCTTTCGCTTTCCTGCAATCTATGGGAGAGATTTCGTGAAAAGTATTCGCGACGATATAACCTAGTTTATAAGTTAGATTAAGTTTAGTTATAGCTATACATATATTTTATGAGATAAATACGCAAATAAACTGTTTTGGGACTGTTTTTTTATTGGTCCTTGAGAGCGAGAAATAGGTATAGACATAAGATAGGAATTAAACAGAGAGAGATAGACTTGATAAATACGATAGATAGGTAGGTAATTTATGTAGAGTGAGAGGGAATGTGCGAGCGAGACACCGCTCGTCACTCCCACCGCCCGCCCTGCGGCCGACCGCCGCGAGGCGACAGCGAGGGTCGACCATACAAATATAGGCTCGACTTGGACCAAAATTCATTCCATCGCCAGCAGCCGGTGAGTAAATAATAAATCTCTTGAAATAAGACCTCGCTCTCAGACCTCTCCAGCCAAGAACAGCGAACACTCCACTTTATCGAACGGTGACGCTCCGGAACAAAAGTCCTAACATAGTGTTAATATAATCCTACAAGCTATGGGAGTGATTTAGTGAAAAGTGTAACAGTGTTAACAATGTAGTTAAAAAAACACTCAATTTCGTGCAATCTATGGGAGTGATTTAGTGAAAAGTGTAACAGTGTTAACAATGTAGTTTAAAAAAAACACTCGGTGTTCTTGCAATCTATGGGAGTGATTTAGCACAAAAACGTTGAAAAAACAAAAAAACGTCAATAAATTATTCGATTATTTTTTTCCACTCGCGTTCCTGCAATCTAAGGGAGTGATTGAAAAGTAGATAAGTTAGAGCGATGTTAGCCTAACGGTTTAATAGGGCAACTTAGAATCCAATAACTGGTTCGATCCTAGGCTCCACACCAATGACTTTTCTAAGTTATGTGCGGGTTTCCATCACTCCGTGCTTCGTAGGGCACTTTAAGCTGTAGGTCTTGACAGTTATCCATACCAATATATAAAAGTGAAACGTTTGTCTATTTGTTTGTTTATTTGGGGAGCTTTCACGCGATAAGGGCTGGACGGATTTTGATGAAATTTGGAATGGAGATAGCTTATACCCTGGAATAAAACATAGTCTTATATATATAAACTTTTTATCCCGGAAAATTGTAAGTTTTCCTAAAAGAACATAGAATGTTTTTTATCGCGATAAATTGTAGTCCGCGCGGACGAAGTCGCGGGTGGGAAAAACATTATATATCTACCTGTCTATGTTACTTGTTTTATCAAGTATGCTAACTATTGGAACAATACTATTTGGCAACAATATATTTCAGAAAAAAAAATTGACATCCACCTGTTAAGGATACTGTACGACATGTACAATTGTACATACACCTACTTTGCATGTGTGCGTTAACACATTAGAGGGGCGTTCAGTTTTAGACTAGACGATCTCTACATTGGTTGATGTTCCCCGCCGACTCAGCTGATACGCGAACATTTCATGGATCATACTGTAACACGTTGCTGCAACTATGGTTTTAAAACTATTGTCAACTTACCTGATAAATCAGGTAGCATGGACAGGTGGATGTCCCGACTCTGCGTGGTGCGCGCGAATGTTGACTGCCGACGCTCATTTTGAGATCGGACGCGTTTGACTGTTGTTGCTGTAACAAAATTAATAAGGATAAACAAGATGAAAAGTTCAAATCTAAGTTGAAGTCTAGCAGACCGACAGACAGCGTTGCCACAGCTACGAATGAAAGAAAAACTTTCCGTTTGTTTCTTGTTTTCTGTTCTCTTTGATTACAAAAACCAACTTGTTTAAAAGTGAATGATTAGACGAGCAGGTCGCTCGCCTGATGGTAAGCGTCACGCCTGCCCATAATAGTTGCAGTGCCGCCCAGAACCTTGCATTGCAATATCTTGCGAGTCAAGCACTGCGCTCGTCACCCTCAGTCATTTTTTTAGTAGCACCCTGCGTCATTTTTTCGAGGCATAAAGTAAAAAATACTTCCTTCATTAATTCATGATGCACACTATTTCCATGTCAAACATCACGATCAGTTCAGCCGGTGAGTCGTAAAAAGGTTACAAACAGACAGAGACAGACTTACTTTCTCATATTTGTACATAGTTTACCTAAATTTTATTGATTTGATCTTACTATAATACTAGCTGTGCTCGCCGCTTTGCCCGCGTGGTCGTTTCATTTAAAAGTAGCCCACACGTGTTATTCCA
This sequence comes from Alsophila aescularia, assembly GCA_946251855.1. Lineage (NCBI taxonomy): Eukaryota > Metazoa > Arthropoda > Insecta > Lepidoptera > Geometridae > Alsophila > Alsophila aescularia. The sequence goes on from OX276373.1 coordinate 56,167,536, forward strand.
GGACCAAATTCAGCCGTTAAGTAGTTTTTTATCGATTGCTCGGCATCTAATCATCGGCATAAGGCTAGCACGCACTGCCTTGCGTTTTTATAACGCATATTCTGTGAAGTACAGAGTGTCATAGAAGTGCACGTATTGCGGTGAAATAAACGCATATAATACAATATGAAATAATCGGTAGAATAAACGCATCGCGTTCCACAACAAGGCAGTGCGCGCCAGGCCCTAAGATACCAAGTTACCCAGTTTTTAAATCAAACCTTAATTATCTTCTTTGTACAGACTTTTTTGTTAATAATGCTTTATTATAAGTACAGATACTACGCTCTCTAGTGTAGAGGTCCTACAATAAAAATACTTACACCCGTGTTAAGGAAGTAGGATACTCCATTGTGCTATAATCGAACTCTAATATATACCCGTTTTAGACTCTTTATGCGTGATGCCTTGATAATATATCTGTGTTGCATTGTAGTAGCGTTGTGTGGACCTCCACACAACGCAAATATATATTTTCTAATTACGCCTCGCTAAATCTTAAATTCGAGAGTATACCCGAACTCAACTCGTCCAGTGACTCTCGTTGCTCGCCCTCACGCACGGCTGTGACAGTTCTGATAGTACACAAGCATAAATTAAAAATAAAATTAAGCCCGACTATACCTAAGAAGCATCTCGATCACATCAGTTTTCAAGCTAAGGAGCTACGATCCCCCCCCCTATTCCACCATTATAGCTAAGATCCATTTTGTTTTCCCCAGCTTTCAAACATAAAAAACCCCAGCTAAATCGGACCATTCGTTTGGAAGCTACGATTGTCACCCCCCTTTTCTCACCTCCCCCCTCTTTTCTCACCTCCACCCCATCCCCTATATATCTAAGAACCCTCTCGATCACATCAGCTTTCAAACATAAAAATCTGCAGCTAAATCGGTCCATTCGTTTAGAAGCTACGATTCCCACCTCCCCCCTCTTTTCTCACCTTCACCCCATCCCCTATATATCTAAGAACCCTCTCGATCACATCAGCTTTCAAACATAAAAATCCGCAGCTAAATCGGTCCATTCATTTAGAAGCTACGATTCTCTTTTCTCACCACCCCCTATCCCTCTCATTCCCCATATATCTAAGAACCATTTCGACCACATCAACTTTCAAACAAAAAAAAACAGTATCAAAATCGGTCCATTCGTTTGGGAGCTACGATGCCACAGACACACACACACACACACACACACACACACACACACACACTAAGTGATAAACACCCTAAACTTATAACACCCATCTCTTTGTTCGGGGGTTAAAAATGTGAACAGTAAGCAGTTTGGTTACCAATAAAAACAGCCGCAAGAGGGCGCTTTTTTATGAGGGATTGTAATTTATAAACGATAATTTATTTATTTTTTAAACATGCACTTCAGGTATGCTTGCGTGTTTTAAGGTCAATCAGCGCCATCTAGTTAAATTGGAGGCAGAACTTGGATTTGTTTGGTTTATGCGCTGGAGTTGTTAACCATGTCAATCACATTAGCTTTCAACCAAAAAAAAAAAAAACGAAAACACACACACACACACATACAGTGATACACACCCTAAACTTTAACACCCGCCCCTTTGTTCGGGGGTTAAAACATGTAAAAATAACGCATAAGATATGTGAATGCTTTTAATTATGGAGCAAAATAAAACTAGAAGCGCGTGGTTTCGATCCACAGACGTCTAGATTATAAATCCACGTATGTTACCGCTTGGCCACTTGTTACGTGAAGCACACGGCGAAATTTGGTACCGTTATTTAAACGGATGTTTATTACTTTAATTGAACATAAACTTTGGACCCTCATCCCTTAAAAATCCTTTATTTTTTCGGGAGTAAAAGTATTCTAAATTTTAACAGATAATTTATACTTTGAATATGCCCAGTTACATCAAAATACGTCCAGTAGTTTCAGCGTGATACGTGTTCTTTTAAATAACTTTTAACCCTTATCCTGCGGGAACCCTTTATTTTTTCGGGATAAAAGTATTCTAAATGTTAATCCATAACAGCTATGATTGTGCCAAGTTGTATCAACATCCGTCTGGTAGTTTCAGCGTGATGCGTGTTCAAAGAGACAGACAGACAGACAATTAAAATTTTCAAAATATATTTAATGTACAGATTTAGCCCAGTTACAGTTTTATTATAGTATAGATAGATTTTATTCTATTTCTCCTTGTTCATGAGATATTAATATTGACTTGTAAAAGTGCTATTATTTTGCTTATCTATACTTATAATAAAACTGTAACGGGTCCAATTCTGTACATTAAAGATATATTGAAATATTTTTTTGGACCTTATTCGATACTGAAGCCAAAACTGTATTTTTTTCATTTTTGTCTGTCTGTCTGTATCTTGGCTAGGCATCACGCCGAAACTACTGAATGAATTTAAATGAAACTTGGTATGATTTGAGTTCATACTACGAGGTAGGACATAAAAATGAAAGGGTTCCCGCAGGATTGGGGTTGAAAGTTATTTCAAAAAACACTTACCACTCTGAAACTACTGGACAGATTTTGATGCAACTTAGCACAGTCATAGTTTATATGATGGGTAAATTGATTGAGGATACTTTTTATCCCGAAAAAATAAAGAATTCCTGCGGGATAATGTCCCAAATTCTGTAAATTAAAGATATTTTGTAATTTTTTTGGGCGCCTTTCTATATTCAATACTAAAGCCAAAACTGTTTTTTTTTTGTCTTTCTGTCTGTCTGTCCGTCTGTCTGTCTGTACCTTGGAAGTGTATTATGCCGAAAATACTCAATGAATTCAAATGAAATTTGGTATGATTTGAGTTCATACCTCGAAGTAGGACATTGGCTACTTTTTATCCCGAAAAATTAATGGGTTCTCTCAGGATAGGGGTTGAAACTTATTTAAAAGAACACTTAGCACGCTGAAACTATTGGACGGATGTTGATGAATTTGGCACAGACATAGAGTTTATCAGATAAGTGAAAATTATGGATTTTATCCCGAAAAAATAAAGGGTTCCTGTGGGATATGGGTCCAAATTCTGTACATTAAAATATAACACTTTTTTTTTGGAAGTTACTCTATATTCGATTACGAAGCCTAAACTGTATCTTTTTTCATTTTTGTCTGTATGTCTGTCAGTCTGTATCTTAGCCGCGCATCACGCCGCCGGAACTACTGGATGAATTCAAAAGAAACTTGGTATGATTTGACTTCGTACTACGAGGTAGGACATAGGATACTTTACATATCGAAAAATTTATGGGTTATTATTTAGGGGTTGAAACTTATTTAAAAGAACACGTTCCAAACGGATGGATTTTGATGCAACTTGGCACTGTCTTAAGTTATATGATGGGTTAAAATTGAGGACACGTTTAATCCCGAAAAAGTAAAGGGTTTCTGCAGGATATGGGTCTAAAGTTGTTAATATTTAAGTAATAAAAAATATTTTTTGGATGGTTCTCTATATTCGATACTGAAGCCAAACTGTTTTACTTTTTAATTTTGTCTGTCTGTTTGTCCGTATCTTGACCGCGCATCGCACCCAAACTACAAATGAAAAAAATGCTCTTGGGTGCTTAAAAAAGGTATTGTACAATTATTTTTTTGTTAATCGTTTCTTTCTTTCTGCTTGTCTGTATGTTTGTTTGTTCACGCATCACGTAAAAACTACTGGACCGACTGCAATGCGGTTTTCATTGTTAGATAGCTTAGGCTTTGATTTAAATCTGGTGAATTAAATCAAAGCCTAAGCTATTGGTATTGGTATCTTAATCCGGTGAGTTAGAAGCCGAGCAATTAATAAAGTATTTTTGACGGCTGAAGAAATTTTGTTCAAATGTTGGTAAATTGGTCCTGGAATAGCACATTATGGTACTTTGAGGCTAAAGAAAAGAACACGCGTGCGAAACCGCGGGCACAGCTAGTTTACAATAAATTCTTTGACTTTGACTACAATGCTAGCTGCCTGCGCCCCGCGGCTTGCCCGCTTGGGTAATTATCCGGGATAATAAGTATTCTATGTTTGTCTCCATGGTGTATACCATCTACATAAAACATTTCATTACTATCGGTACAGCCGTTTTCACATGAAAGCGCCCCAAACAAACAGACAACGTTTCACTTTTATATTATTAGTGGGAAAGGGGGGAAAGTGTGAAATTGTGAACTTACTGTTACTCACCCGTTTAGAGGGCAGCAGCGTCGCACGTTTAGCTACGTCAGCACGTTGTAAATTGTGAACTTACTGTTTCTCGCCTGTTTTGAGGGCAGCAGCGATGCAAGTTTACCTGCGTCGGCACGTTGTAAATTGTGAACTTACTCTTTCTCGCCTGTTTAGAAGGCAGCAGCGTCGCTAGTTTAGCTGCGTCGGCGTGTTGTAAATTGTGAACTTACTGTATCACGCCTGTTTAGAGGGCAGCAGAGTCGCAAGTTTAGCTGCGGCGGCGCGTTTTAAATTGTGAACTTACTGTTTCTCGCCTGTTTAGAGGGCAGCAGCGTCGCAAGTTTAGCTGCGTCGGCACGTTGTAAATTTTCGAATAAGTCCTGTTCCGCTCCCGGGTACAGCTCCTGAAACCATCACCAACATCAGAATTTATTCATCATCAACATTAGAACTTCTTCATCACCAACATCAGAACTTCTTCGTCATCACACACATCGTAATTAGTTTGTGGATTAATTTGTGTGTATATAATAAGTCATGTAAATAAATCTACTATCCATTTCTGTAATTATAATAAAGTAGTACTTAAGTAACTAAAAGTACACAGACATATCCACCTGCGCAGGGGAGTGAGACAGGGGATGTCATATCCCCGAACCTGTTCACTAATACCCTCGAGGATATGTTAAGGCCCTGGATGGAAAGAACATCTCACACTTACGATTTGCCGATGATATCGTCCTAATGGCGGAGTCGCTGCAAGACTTGCAAAGTATGCTGACCAACCTAGATGATGCTTCTCGACGCATCGTTCTCGGAATGGACATAGATAAGACTGAAAATATGTTGAACGATCTTATGGACGCGGAACCGATTGGTGCACCTCTTGAAGTTGTCCGTAAATATGTTTACTTTGGGCAAATATTACAATTAGATAAGAACAACTGTGAGAAGGAATCCAACAGAAGAATTCAACTGTGTTGGGCAGTATTCGGCAAGCTTCGTCAAGTCTTCTCGTCGTCCGTACCACAGTACCTGAAGACAAAAGTCTTCAATCAGTGTGTCCTACAAGTCATGACCTACGGAGCCGAAACATGGACACTCACGGTCAGACTAGTCCACAAATGTATAGTCGCTCAGCGAGATATGGAGAGAGCTATGCTTGGAGTTTCTCTGAAGGACAAGATTCGTAATGAAGCTATCCGACGGAGAACCAAGGTAACTGACATAGCTCTAAGGATAAGCAAGTTAAAGTGGCAGTGGGCTGATCACATTTCCCGAAGATTCAATAACTGTTGGAGTAGACGAGTTCTCGAGTAGAGACCACGTTTAGGCAAACGTATTGTAGGACGTCCTGCGGCCAGGTGGAGCGACGACCTGCGATAAGCGGCTGGAAGAAAATGGATGAGGGGAGCTGAAGACCGAGCTCAGTATGGCATGCAGGTCTACGTCCAGCAGTGGACAGATATAGGCTAATGATGATGAAACCCGCATTTCAATAGCTCCAGTAATAGTTACGTAATTCCAAAACACAGACACTATGTTTGTAAAAATATTCATGTTTTTTGTATATTTGTTCATTATCTTATTTAACTGACGTACCTACCTTTAGATGTCAATTAACGCTAATTAGATGCCAGATCTGTCGAAATCCATACAAACAAAATTATTTAATGCTACACTGGCCTTCAACACAGTAGACTAACTTAGGATATAAAAAACCAATGCAAAAGTACGTATAGCACCAATGCTCTTGATGTTTTTTGACATACATGTTATTTCGTTTCTATGGCAACCGTTTCCTACAGCGAGTAATCAACATTTTTCCTGTGGAAACTTACAATTTCCCGGGATTACCATCCCTGGCATAAAAAATTGTATCCTATGTTTTATATAAATACATAGTATCCTATGGGTATAAGCTATCTCCAATCCAAATTTCATCAAAATCCGTCCAGTCGTTATCGCGTGAAAGCTCCACAAACAAACAAACAAACAGACAACGTTTCACTTTTATATATTGGATATATTGTTCATTGTACAGACTTTGTTATTTACTGCTTTATTATAAGTATAGATATAGATATTAATAGACATCAAAAAGGTAAAATGTTTTAATGATTTGTTCTAAAGGAAAAACAACAAGTTAATTGCAATTTTAGCGGTGTCGGTTGGTTAAATCAGCAACCTACCAACAGATGGCGTTACCATCTCCGTAACACGGATATTAAAAACTAAAGGAAAAAGTTGGAGAGTGTTGTAGTGGTCACGATGGCTGAACTAGTAAAAGCATGCCGCGCAGATGCAAGGATGATGCGGGTTTGAGTCCCGTCCGCGATTCAAATATATTTTTTATGGTCATGGTAACCAAGAAAAAAAAAATTATATTATGATGGATTCTAAGATAGGTTAAGATGTATACCTGGTAGAACTCCGCGCCCGCCTCTTCCCACCCTTCCTGCCGCTTGCTGCTGCGGGCCTTGTTCTTCGAAGAGTTGCCTCCTGACATGGTGGCTACCACATGGCTACCCTGAGGGCAAAGGCATGGACCATCGTCAGCTTTTTGCACAATATGTAATTATGGCAGAGTAGCATAAAGCCTACTTATATTTAAACCAATAAAAATAAATAATATAACATGATTTTTATTGCGAGGCTTTACATACAGTTTTTTTCTACTAAATACCCCAGCAAACTATCATACATTACTGCCAAAATGAATGACTAATCAAAAAAATAATAGAGTATGTGTTGATATTAAAATAGTAGATTATGCACCGAGGGGATAAAGCAGTGTCTTACGTCACGGGCGTAATTGGACCCTGAGCGTAACGAGGGTTTAAGGGGGTTTATGTAGAGCCCCGAGTGAAGCGAGGAGTCCAATATGCCGCCCATGACAAAAGACAGGATCTATCCCCGAGGTGAATACTCTACTTTTCATACCTTCTGCGAGTCAACAAAAACAATAAATGCACATAGGCTGCTTGGCTTTCGAGTTAATGGTAAAAGGACGGATTCGGATACAGTCTTCACTCCTCTTGTTGTTCTCCATTGAATAAAATCGTTATTGTAGGCTTTTTCGTATGTATCATCTGATTTTTCATCACTAAAGCAACTGATTTAAAATCGGGAGTCAAATCACTATTGCTAGACATTATTGTGTCAACTTGAAAATTATAATATACGGAACTGTTAAAATAACACCAATCACCGTCTGTTGTTGTTGTTTCACATTTATTTACAACCGCACATTTTTTATTTTTTATTTTTTGTTCTTCCTATGATGGTCAGTTCGATTTTCGAATAAGCTCTCTTTACAATGTCCGTATTAATGCTAAGAATTATACAAATTTTAACGTTTCAAATTCAAATCATATTATGTCCCTTGGGGTATAATGTTTACATTACAACCCTTGGTGTATAATGACTTGCTTTGCATTGAGATTGCGTGATACAGGACATTGTTGAGCACATGTTATGAAAAACATATTTACGGCCTCTGAACAAAAAGCAAACTGAATGCGTTTTTCGTACCTACCCTCCCCTACCTTCCTCCAACGTGTGATATAAGACAAGGACAAAAAAACAATTTTAAGAGTAGGTATTATGATTTCCCGTACTAATAAGGGAGAATATTATAATTATCTGTTCTAACATCCTTATCCAGCATATTTGAACAAAGACAAAAAAAAAAAATATAGTTCCTTTTTGCATTTTTTTAACTAAAAATAAAACTAGCTAACTACTACTTACTTAGATCTATTTTAGAGAGCTTAGGCTTCCTTTAGCCCGTCGAATGTGTTATTTACGCACATCTATTGTGTTTTAATTGTTAAAGTGACCACATAATATTCGGGGTTATATTAGTAGGAAATTAATGAAATACTCACAAGTTGATAAACAATGGCAAACTATATTATAACCTTTATTACACAGTTGTTACACACAAACAAGTCTAGGTTATGCATACTGAGGTTATCTGACGTAGCATTAGCGCTATAATCTAATCTATGAATCTCATTACGAACAATTCGTGATTACATAGCTAGCTGGAAATGCATAAGGAAAATACTAATTATTTGTTCGTAGTATGAGGTAGTGCTAGCTTCTGGTGTCAGTTTTTCAGACCCGAAGGCCTTAACAACTGCTATTCAATAACAGCTGGGACCAGCAGCTTAACCTGCTCCGAAGCACGATTCAAATGACAAAGTTAAATAAATAACAAATACATAACCTCTACACACTTATACCCCCCACTAGGATTCCTTGCAAGTGACATGGACACAAACTTCAACACATCACAAACATGAGATGACACCTTATTCTCATCGCACAAATGTTTGCCCCAGAAAGGATTCGATCCTGGGCCTGTGATGTGACTCAGATTTTTGAAACAATAGTACAAAATAAATTTATGTGCCGATCATAACCAGTGGAACACAATGAATGAATCCCTCGAGCCTGGCACTGACAGGCATATTTAAATTGTTATAAACAATGAAACTCGTAAACACCGGAAAGACTACCATGCACTCCGAAGCATGGAGCAATGGCAATCCACACATATCTTGGAAAAAAAGACATCGGTGCAGAGGACCGAAACCCGGTACGGTTAGATTCTAAGGCACTCTAATAAGTATATCACTATTTCCCTCCATATTTTACCAACTATATTCCTACAGTAAGAGTTCAGTATTACGACCTATTCAAAGAATACTTTAATGTAAGATCCAGAGAAAATAGTAAAAAAATAAATAGGAAAAGCATTTATTTAACAAAACATAATTACAAAAAATAATAATGTGATTCTACCTCCCACCCTAGGCGGACCTGTGTTGTGGGAGGTAAATACACATGGTAGAGAAAAAGGTATCTGGTATAGGACAATACAGCCACATCCCTTGAGTTATCCTTGGATAGACAATAGTTTTAGGAACAGAGAGGAAGCTATAATAGCATTAAGACTTCGTTCCGGACACATTCCATGCAATAAATTGCATTCTTAATGAGGAAAAGCCCCACACCTAATTGCCCGGTCTGTAAAGTATTGGATGATGTTTTTTTTTTGTTTTTTTCCGTATATTAATGGAATGTGTTCGGAACGAAGAACATAGAAACAAGTGCGATGTTAGAGTGCACCAGGTAGGCGGTTGTAACAGCATTCTGGCTGAGCCTCTCTCAGACGCAGCCAGAATGCTGTACAAACTAGTTATTAGAGACTAGTAGTTCAGTAGATTTGTTAATGCCACCAGGGCGGCATATTCGCAGTGTGCGAAAAAGCGAAAAAGCATATCACTAGGCTACCATCACTATAATTGCAGAGATAGTAGTTAAAGGAGCATCTTGCATGTTGGCCGACTCAATGCAAGCCTGCAAAATGCCATACTCTCGACTTGTCAAAGGTCAACCATGAACAGCAATGCCAATGTAATTGGTACAGACAAATATAATTTATCTTCTATTAATAAACCTATGGAATAGTACCGTGACATACTGACTGACTAACAGACAATCTGGAGATTTAACATTTGGGGGAAATATTCCTTGAGTACCCTAGGGTGCACAAGGAAGGAGGGCTATTTCAAAATTCCGTATGTAAAGGGTTGAACAGGTGTGGCAAATCTGCAGAATGCTGATAGTAAATGGTATAAAATCATCAACCTGTGTTCATTCACTGCTGGACATAAGCCTCTCCCAAGGCATGCCATTTGGCCCAATCATTGGCTCTTTGCATCCATTTTCTGCCAATAACCTTGCGCAGATTGTTGCCCCATCTAGGTAGTTGCGTTTGCCAATTCACGGTCTCCACTCAAGAACAAGTTTACCCAACAGCTATCACTTCTGCAGCAAATATAGGCAGTTCACTGCCGCTTCCGCTCGCTAATTCTCAGAGCTATGTTGGTAGCGTCATTCCTAAGCATACTGTTAATCTCATTTGTAAATACATTGTCTTAACTGACAGATAACTTGAAATATATTTGGGTGGATAAATTTGTTAGAATTTCAAAGGAATTGTTTTCAACTGATAAATATTTTTGTAACTGAAGAGTCATCATAATAACCCAAAACATGGCAATTTAAGGATTTAGGTGGTACAATGTATTTCACACATATTTTTGTTGACTTGCTAAACAGATATTTTCTTAGTTTTATAAAATTCTCAAGCTCACTTACTTACCTTTAGTTTAAGACCAGTTTTCTAAATATGGTTAATTAATCATGAGTAATTTTAAGTACTACTCTTTCCTCTATGACTCACTTTGCTCTCAAATGTAGATAGAAGGTGCTCAGACTCAGTGTTCTACATAACCCTTTATGTGTGTGTATGGGTGTATTGTTAGCATCGATCTCGCGAAAGTAATGATAATCTCTGATAAAAATAGAAATTGTACGAGTTTACTCTTCGAGTTAAATTTTAGTTTCATGTTTGACTAGATTTAACACAATCAAAAGAAAATATTAAGCAGTATGTACATATCTACCGCGTTATTAGCGTGTTCAAATTTGGAATTGAAAGCTATTGTCTTGTTTGCCAGTCGAGTCGTACAATAGGTACTTACTTTTTTATAAAATTATAATAAAAAAGAATGAGCAGTCTTACCGTAATATAAACAATGTATATTTGCAGTTATCTCGTATGAGCGAACATTTCCATCACACTGAACATATTGAGTAATTAATTTTCTCACTAACAATGAGGTTAAACAGGCTATTTAATAAGTAATTTAAAAAAAAAACGAAATATAAGGCGTATTAAAAATGGGACAATTGATAGGAGTGGTAGGTACTGACAAACTGAAATGACTGATTGACTTCTCGTTAAATCTCGTTTCTCGTTCTGCGTTCGAATTCGCAAAATTCTTAGTAAATTTACTTGACATGTGACAAACAAAACGTCAACAATGTAATTTTAGACAATTTATTCAGTTTTCCATTAGGCATTGTCAGTTAGTTCTTTCATCGTCAAGAGATGGCGCTCGCGTAACTTTTGGTATTTTTACTCAACTGAACGTAGTAATCAAGCAGCAGTGCAATTCTGTATCTTGGTTTCTTCTTCTTCTTTTTTTTTGGATGGCTTCTGCGGAGGCACTAGCCTACTAGCAATTTCGCCAATGTCAAGTGTATTATATTTTAAAGTAATGTCACGTCACAGTCAATTATTGTCAAAGTCACGAATCAGTAAAATGGTGGACATTTACTGAAACTTCCGAGGGAGATTTGGAAAAATCACAAAATGCCATTTAATTCTGCGTTTGATTCTTTTGTCCGCACTCGTGCTCGTTAACGAACACCTAATGGTTAATATTCCACCAATATTACACATTAACACTCGAAGATACACAAGATTGAGAATAAAATCTAACTCTACATCACAACATTTTGATTTTTTTCAAAAAACCCCTATCTTGGTTTCAATCAGATTATCACTTGTTTCAATCAGATTGATAGTATGAAACTGACACTTGACAGTTGTCAGTTCTATGTGGACGTCCAAAGTCGTTCACTAACTCCGGATGATCGAGCGATAATCGCACGGATGCAATGTGACCAGATTTAGCAGGTTCCTGCGATTCTAGCACGATTAGACTCATTTTAGCTCCTAGCAGGAATTTAGCATTTTTTTGAAATCTAGCTTTATTTAGCAGAATCTAATAAAATGTAGGCAGGATTTATTGAACGCGTTTCAAATGCCTTTAAAGTGCACATAGTACGCTCAAGCCTATATTTGAGTTTATTGGCTTCGAGAAGCAGCTCCGATGCCACACTAACAGATATTGAAAATTTCTGGAGAAAAACTGAAAGGATACATTTAATTAAAATTAAATGGTACTAAAATACCCTAACATTGTGAATTTTACGCGGGCTATGATGATTTTGCTAATGCCAAACACTTATTGTGACCAAAACATTTCACTGATTAACAATATAAAAATCCAGCTTACAAATCGATTCAAAAATAAACATGACGTTTCTGTAATTTTGCTTGCCAAAAAACGCAAAAAGGAAATATAGGAGCAAAATGGGTGTGTGAATTTCGAGCCGACAAAAATATGATAAAATTATCTCTTAACTCATCATCATTATACAAAGGATTTGCTAAGGACAGTGATGGTGACGAGTGAATTGTGTTGTAAATAGAAATAAACCGGCCAAGTGCGAGTGGGGCCAGGCACTGAGGGTTCCTTTCCTTACCGCACCACTTTTTTAATGTAATTAATATATTGTTTTACTTTAGAGTGTGTAATCATGCCAAGTTTGACTTTGACGATTGTTCGTATCACCGTTTAGAACAAAGACGAAATACGTAAAAAAAACTGTTGTTGTATAGGGATCCCTTTTTTATTGTTATTTCTTATTTAATCCGTCGTAACATTACAGTTCAAAAGATCATCATTACCAGCCTATCAATGTTCCACTGCCAGGACACGGGCCTTCTCTCAGAGAGAGGATGGGCCATAATCCACCATGCTGGCCCAGTGCATGTTGGTGAATGTTATAATTCTGAACTTTTGAGGTTCTTGGATATACCAGTTTCCTCACGATGTTTTCCTTCACCGGTTTTGAGCGATGGTACCGAAACTGCACATAACTTATTTATGTACCAAATAAGTCATTGGTGCAGGGCCGAGGATCGAACTGGTATCGTCAGATTGTAAATTTCAACATGATACGGCTACCGACGTTCTCTAAAGATACAGTCGTTAAAAGGTAGGACGGACAAACATACAAACAGCGTAGGCTTAATAATAGTTGACCGTTAACACCCTTTGCGTAAGGAATCCTAATAAAAATGACAATGACAAAGTGATTCTTATCGTACAAATTGGCATTTTTATTAATATTTTCTAATATTTAAGCAATATCTGTGATAGAAGTAATTTAGCATTATTTGAAAAAGGTCTAGCATGATTTAGCAGTTTTTGTCATACAGGCTAGCACCATTTGGTATTTGAATCTGGTCACACTGCACGGATGATTCGAGCGTAGTAAGTGAACGCAGCCAAGGTGTTTGTGTAGTGAAATTTGTTCATTTTTATTATGACGTTGGCAGTTTTGACATATTCAGATTTTATTTACCCCTATAGTAAACCAGATAAATTAAATCTAAATAAAAGGGTCCATTTCCTATGTATCACTAACATAATGTACCTAATTTATAATATAGAATATCAAGAAGGTAGAAAATACTACCAATAAATACTTTAGGTAATGAATTTGCTACAAAAGTGACGGATAACTTGCCATAAACAAGGGAACGCAGAATGTCATACCCGCCATTAAGCGTAACTCAAAATCTTTGGTCATACCCAAGGAAGTTCTATGTACTTATATAACTTCCTTGGTCATACCAAACTACAGTACTGTTACCAAAATGTCACCAACGCCATCTAGCGAGAGATAAATAAAAATAATGCTAAAATGACCCTAGGAAAACATCTAAATTACGCTTTAAAATACGAGTTTAAGTATTATAATTGAACATAGAGAGAGTATGAAGTAATTGAAGAATTGTTATACTTTTTCCAGTGTCTTTGTTTAAGTTTAGTTTGTAGTTCGTATACCTACATTTCAAGAAACGATTTTGGAACGCACATTCTGACAAACAGCACTGCACAGTGGGTACCTACTTCAAAAAGTACAGTAATATAATTGGGGGGGTACTTGTAATTCACACGATTAAATTGTTAATCATTGTTTCTGATATACTTACCTAAAAATATGCTACAGTTTGGTGTAATTAGCAAATCACTATAATTTGTAACCATGGTTACACCACGAATGGATCTTTCCAGCAGCACAACAATAGACGACGTGGTTATCGATCCCACAGGAGGTCCTGCTTTGTTATATGTTTTCAGACACTGCAAGCAATACCAGTTTTTTTGCAAAAATGCTCAGTCCCCTTTCAATCCGAAACCTAAAGTATTATCACGATGGAAATTAACTCTATAGAGCCGATAAAAACACCAATTCAATATCCGTCGAGAGGAAAAGCGACGACGTTCAACGTTCACGTAAACAATTTTCTGAGTTTCTGAGGAAAATCTTCATGCAATATCCGGTTCGGATCTCAATTGGAGAGTTTTCCCGGTAATTTTAAGATCAGCCAATAGCGAGTTCTCACCTGTAGGTTCGCCCAATGGCGGCGAGGTGACGTGAGCACTGATCCTAATTGGGCCAATGTAATATCCGGCGCGCGACGCGGTCAACGCGGTGACATCCTGCGCGAAAGCCCGGGAACGTGCTGAAAGGCGGGACTACACCTGCGCATCATCTCTCTCGCCGCTCCGAGATCACATCTCGCGAAAAGTAATGATTATTTCGGTCCACATTTAGTTCCGCGTACTCCCGCGGTGGCGCTGCCAACGTGAGCGCTACGTCTCGATATACGGGACATAAAACGTATCGCGAATTGAAACAGAATATTGCGTTTATTAATCAGCACTTGTGATTTATTGAGTGTAAAACGCGAATCAGAAGTGTTACAAGTTATATCAACAGTATGAAGAAAAATCGTGACGCAGCGACAGTCTGATAAAGGGTAGCAACGTCGTCCATACTCGTTTTTCTAGGGGTGTATTCGTAGGAGGACAAGTGAAATTGCGTGTTAGATGATGTGAATACTATGTGCGAATATTAAAAAAAAGCTGCTTGAAATGTTTTGGGATTGTGACAGTTTATCGACCGTCGGTCTCTCCAGACCGCTGGCTGGAGTCCAAAGCGTCTCGGGCGTACGCAGTGCGAGGCCGCACGCCCGCTAATCACGGCTAAACCACTTGAAAGACTCTCCCGAATATTGTTATGAATCTACCAATAAAGCGTTATAAAAGACAGAATGCACGAACGTACGGAAACGCCGTGCGCTCTAAATATCATCTGAGAGCTCAATTCTAACACTAATGGCGTGGAAAGCACGACTGTTGATAACACTGGCAGTTCTTACCCTCGCGGCGGGCCAGCATGAAGTCTCGCAGGAAGTTAAGAAAGCCGTGGCGGCGGAAAAAGAGAAATCGCGATCGGCGAACCCTGGTCGCGAGAAAGGATCCTTTCATAAACTGACTTCCATAATGAATAACAGGACAGACGCGGAAAAGAGGCAAAACCGACGCGGAAAGGACAACTTCAGTAAAATACATCTGAAGAATGCAAAACAAGAAGACATGTTGAATGACAATGAGGGCGCCGTGACCAACCTGAAGATTCTCCCGGACAATGATACGCTGTACTACAAGATGAAGAGCCTTCGCCCCAGCGGGCCGACTTACGAAGCGAAGAGTACGAACAATTACGCGTCTCAAGCTACTGGAGTTTTCTGTGACTTTGAGAATGATGCAGGGAGAAACGTTTGCACTTGGGAGTGGAATACGACTCTTTCTAATAACGGCTTGGGGTTCCTTGTGGTGACTCCGGCTGACGTCGTGAGCATGAATAAGAGCTCCAAGGTACTGAAGTACTCGGGGCCGGCAACAGATGCGGACGGCAATGTAGGAGGTACGAAGGATTGCTCTCGCTTGCTGTTTTGGCGTAGCTTGTTACTTGTTGATGTTTAGATTGTGATATTTTTCTTTGCTTTGCTTCATTTTGTAATAATCTGCTTGGTTATTTATGTGCATGAATTTATAGCTTTACGATGGTAAAATTATTACGTTGTATATCAAAAGATCAACCGGTTGGAATGGTAACGTGACGAAACAAAAACGACACAGAACATTTTCAATCCAAAATAACTACTATGTAAGAGATAAAAATTGCACCATCAAAAATCAGTAGGTTATTTAATTTGACATGAATTTCCAGAAGGTTTTTGCGCAACGTTCAAATTGCCATTGGTCCTTCGAGCTCAGTAATTACTTGTAACTACGAGTATGACGCCACTGTTGAGCTTTTGTTTATGAAACAAGTATAAAAATCATTTTTAAGCACGAATATTGCTTGTACCTTTTTAGTTAAGAATAGGTTTTAATGTCCCCCATTACACTCCGGCTGACGAAACATAAAAGAGTCGTTTTTCCAACGCCTAGTTACTTTTGACGTTTCTTGTATGGCGTTTATGACAAAAGCTGACGGACAGTAAGCGAAAACGGTTCGTTTTAAGATTTAGGAACCGGCCCCTAAAGTTTACCGGAAGTCCCGTATTTTTTAAAAATATAGATTGGATTCGACAATGATGTTTAAAATTATTTTTTCATGGTCGATAAACATAATTTAGTTTTTAGGATATTTCAGCTGTAACTTTTTCTGGTTGAAAACATAAATAGGTTTTACTTTTTACTCGACTACGGCGAAGCATGGGAAGGGTAATGAGTTTTACTGTCTATGTATTTATGTTTACGTATATGTATATGCATGTTCCACTATAGCGTCCGTCGCCCCTATTGGTCTGAGTTTGTCAAGCGAGGTATCAATCGATTCGTCTTTGGGTATAGAGAGCCATAGGCTGGCTTATCTTATGCTTTTTGGCTTTTTTTTACCCAACTACGGCAAAGGAATGGTTATGTGTTCAAACTTAAAACTTGGTCCGATTTCGACCAGCGAGATATCAATCGATTCGTCTTCATTTATAGAGTGACATATTTTACCCGACCGAAGTAGGATTTTATTTATTGAACTTATGTTTTGTTGAAAAAATAACTAAAGTTGTACGTAAAGGTGAAGTTATGCGTCTGTACACTATGGCCCTAAATAACTTGCCTCCTTTCAGTAACTTGCATTTCTACATATTTTCAAAACAATAGAAACCGCAATCTCCTTTCAGTAAACGTCCCGTGAACACATGAATGGCCGAACGACGGAGTGCAAGACATCTATTTTTAGCATCCCTTTGTAATGCCCTTAATTACCTTAATAGACGACATTCTCAGCCGTTTGGGTTAAATATAAGTTAATTTTAAGGTTAATTAGGAAGATAATTTATCTCGAAACAAGCTGCGCCCAGCGAATAGCTCGCGTGGACATTTTTTTTGGGGTAAAATGGAAAAAAAAACAGCCGGTGTCCTTCATCATGATGCTCACTATTTCCGCGTCAAATTTCATCGAGATTGGCTTAGCCGTTTAGTCGTGAATTGGTAACAATAGTACCCTCCGCTCAGTTGGGTAAAAATAGGATACTTTTGCATTCAAACCAATATATAAAGGTGAAACGTTGTCTGTTTGTTTGTTTGGGGAGCTTTCACGCGATAACGACTGGACGGATTTTGATGAAATTTGGAATGGAGATAGCTTATATTCTGGAATAAAACATGGAATTTAGACTTTTTATCCCAGAAAATGGTAAGTTTCCACGGGAAAACTGGAACATGTTGATTACTCACTGTAAGGTACGGTTGCCATGGATACGAAATAATAACAAGTCTGACAAAAAACATCAAGAGCGTTGGTGCTATACTATTACATTGGTTTTTAATATCCTTAGGATGCTTTTTTCGCGTTAAGCTGTAGTACGCGCGGATGAAGTCGTGGGAGAAAGCCAGTTTAAAATATTTTGTACGATACCCGATTACGAATTGTTTTATTTGTCTTGTGATACGGTGGGATATATTTTTCACCGTCGTTATGGTAAGAAGAATAAACAAAAAACTGATTTACTAAAAAACAACCTAACCAATTTTGATGAAATTAAAACAGGACTACACTGAAGTTATATCCCTTAAAATAATAATTAAAATTAAATACACAAGTAAACATTTTTAAGGAAAAATACTACTTACCACTTAGCAGGATTCGAACCTCCAAGGGAATACCGAGCCATTACTCAGTACTGTGCCAAACTGAAATATTTGTGGTCATATCGGTATCTCGTGTGTCATATTTGCAAATATTCAGCCTTGAATGAAAATATCGCAAAGATTATATCATCGGATATAGCGTGTTTCTCAATGACTTGATTTGAGACTTCCTGTTACATCTGGGGCGCTGATTCAATTGGGCTCAATGACGAGGACCGACTCGTCTGAGAGGGTCGTGGGATTTAAACGACATGAACGTAGTTAGTACCTATTTGCTTATGGGATAGGTCTAAGATCCTCTATGGGTAATGGACAATGACAGCTGTCAAGAGATGAGATTCGAGTTCCCGCGTGAATGGACAATAGACACCAAAGAGTATATAAATACTGATAGACAAAGGAAAAACTGTAATTTCAACATGACTAGACTTATTTGATTCGATCAGTTTGTTTTAATAAATGTAAAAAAAGGACAAAGACGATATAAACAGTAGTATAAAAAGAAGGGGTTTTAAAAGAAATGAAATCGTAAAAAAATGCAGTAGCCATATCATCGTGAAACTTAGGATGTGCTATCACAATTAAATTCGTGTACAACATTTCTTGTATGTACTGTTAAACGTTGAGGAGTTCCCTAGTCAGGACCCAACCCTGAGTCACAGAATAAATAATAGCCTGAGTGCAGCAACCATGTTATGGTAAAACTTAAAACCGGCTATCATAAAAATATGAGTACACAAAATTTCGTGTATGTGCTGTAAACCGTTGAAGAGTTCCTCTATCTAATCCTGGATCTCGATTCAATATGTAAAAATCTCGGTAGGATAAGAGGCAGTGGCTCAAACTCAGCTTGCAACATTTGACCTAAACATACATACATACAAACGTTGCAAGTAAATTACAAGCTTTTAAAAATGACTAGCTACTCGTCAACCTGCCCGTGATAATAAGGTAACCTATAATGTGTTGACGTGTTGCTTTTTATACTACCTTGCTCTCGCGCGCCAAAGCGCACTACCGCGCGCATACTGCACGTGCGCACGCTTAGCAAGCGACTGGTACTGATTGCATGCTTTTCTCCACTAGTAAGTAGTTGCAACAACGAGTTTCATCAAAACCGTCCAGTACCCAGCCTAAGCAAAGGAAGGAACGAACATACAGACATACAGATCTGCAGTCAGTACGAGTAAATAAATTGTCGTTACTCCTGTCAATTTTGCGAGAGCAAACAATCTTACTCGCGTCTCTAGATATAGCCAACAATTAGCATCTAGGCGTCATAAAAACCGCACGGAATCCAAATGAATGCATATTCCCTGTGTGTGCGACTATAGCGCCGCCTGTTAGCGTCTGCATCATATCACATCACATCATCAGTCGGTGCAGGTCCACTGCTGAACATTATCCGCCCCCATAGAACGCCAACACAAGCAAATGCTCGCTGTTTACCTATCGGGGGGGTTACGCCATAACCACCACGCTTGGCAGGTGGCTCGATGATCGCAGTAGTGTGAGATAGAACAGGTGCACGCTGCTCCATTCCTGAATTAATTTAGCTGGTCCTCGCAGCATCCTACCTTTACCCAGGAGCATTGATCAATTATCAATGCATACGTAAAACATGTGAAAGTAAAACTCATAAACATTGACCCTATATAGGGTCAATGCTCATAAAGAAAGCATATTATAAAGTAAATATGTGTGGCCGGATGTTTCCAAGATCCATGGCAATATTAAGTGACTAGTTTTCCGCCTGCGACTTCGTCCTCGCGGACTAATGTTTATCGCGAAAAAAAAACTTATGTTCTTCTAAGATAATAAAAACCAATGCAAACGTAGATATAGCACCACTATTGATGTTTTTTGATCATACTTGTTATTTCGTTTCCATGGCAACCGTTTCTTACAGAGAGTAATCAACATTTTTCCAGTTTTTCCAGTATTCCCGTGGAAACTTACAATTTTCCGAGATAAAAAGTATCCCATGATCCAGGGTATAAGCTATCTCCGTTCCCAGTTTAATCAAAATCCGTCCATCCGTTATCGCGTGAAAGCTCCCCAAACAAACAAACAAACAAACAAACAGACAACGTATAACTTTTATATATTTGTATGGATTACTTCTATGCTTATGTTAATTGATTTAAATGATCAGTTGTAGTGTTTTTTGAGAGGTGTCATGACTTTTCAATCAAGATACTCAGTTAGGAAGTAAGGGCTCAGAGAAACTAGTTTATAAGGTCATGCTAAAATGTTTTAACTTGCGGTGGCTCTAAAATGGTTGAGGAGGTTGATGGCTGTACACAAGTCATACTCGTGAACAGGTGCTACTTGTGGGGACTGGTCTAGCCTGGTATCTTATTAGTCATTTGTATTTTTGGACTTTTTATTAGTGTGAGACGTCTCATTGGCACTTTTATCTTTTCTATTTGACATTTACACCCAGTAATTATAATTTCTGTCATTTAAAAGATATGTGAAGAATTGTCAATAATGGAGAAAATGCCATCCCGGTAGAGTTTCTCTTCTCTAACGGGCGTATTTCCGAAGCACCGGTAGAGTCAGAAGGGTACTTCCTTTTCCTGTGCGAGATTCATGAGTCGGCACATGAAAGAGAAATTTTCTTTTCAAACTCAAAGCTAAGTTAGTTTACCTGATTTTATTGATTTGATCTATTTACAATAATTTATGTTTTTCTCATTGCTCATGACATGTTAAGTTTTGACTTGTAAAAGTGTTATAATTTTGCCTATCCATACCAATATATAAAAGTGAAACGTTGTCTGATTGTTTGTTTCTTTGGAGAGCTTTCACGCGATAACGGCTGGATGGCTTTTGATGAAATTTGGAATGGAGATAGCTTAAACCCTAGAATAAAACATAAGATAATTTATAACCCGGAAAATTAAAAGTTTCCACGGGAAAACTGGAAAATATTGATTACTCACTGCAAAGAACAGTTGCCATCACAGAATGGTCTGTGGTAGCCATGGAAACGAAATAACAAGTCTGTTAAAAACATCAACCGTTACCTACTTTTGTACTGGTTTTTAGAAGAAAATAGGATGCTGTTTTTCGCGATAGTAGTCTGCGTATTCGCGGGCGGGAAAACTAGTTTACAATAAATACTTTGACTTTGACATCCGCGGGATGAGAAAGGATGGATTACTATGCCAAGCGGAATATCCCCCTTCAGAGCTACTATCATGTAATCTGTGGTCTAGTAGCCATAGTTTACCACCCGCTGGTACACCTTACATTCTAACATATTATAATTAGAGTCTCGACTATAAAATCAACACACAAGAACTAACTAACAGAGGTCTTTGCCTTCGGGACATTTATAGACTGATTAGTGCTCTACTTGGCCCTAAATGTCTGCAACAGTTCTTGCTAATTATTTTGTGGTCAGCCGACGAGGCTCAGAATAGAACAGAAACGGAATGACGGTTAGTGCTATATCTATGTGTGCGTTTGTGGTACAACTGCGCCCATTCAGCAGGCTGGGACATTTAAACCTGGGTTAAATGTCATACATTTTGCAAAATAACTGATGTTTAACAATTTTATGGCACATGCGGAGTACCCTGTAGTCTGTGGACAAGGTGGTGACGTGTTGTTCTTGAAATAACTAAGTAAGAGTCGTAGGGGGAAAGATGTACGAGATGATCCCTCTCGAAGAAGAGAAATGTTTGTTTCTGAGTCGTGGATGTAATATTCGTATCTATGTATGTTTATCCGTTGCCTAGTGCCCATAGTACAGGGTATCCTAGTTTGGGGCTAGGTAATTGGTGTGAATTGTCCCGTTTTTTATTTTTTACTAGCTTTCCCGCCCGCGTCTTTTTGCGCGCGGGCTACTGTGTATCGCGAAAAAAAGCATCCTATGTTCTTCTATTAGAAACCAATGCAAAAGTAGTTATAGCACCAATGCTCTTGATATTTTTTGACATACTTGTTATTTTGTTTCCATGGCAACCGTTTCACACAGCGAGTAATCAACATCTTTCCAGTTTTTTTCAGTTTTCCCGTGAAAACTTAAAATTTTCCGCGATAAAAAGTATTCTATGTTTTATTCCAGGGTATAAGCTATCTCCATTCCAAATTTTATCAAAATTCGTTAATGTTGAAAGCTCCCCAAACAAAAAAACAGACAACGTTTCACTAGCAATCGTTACAATGCCTGCTTGGACAGACGGTAGGACTTATTTGAATAAATAATAGTACACCTGGCTACACATAGATTGTAACTGTAAAACAAAATGGATAATGCCCATACCAGACAGTTCGTTCTGTATTCCAACGAGATTCAAACTCTACCCGACTAAGGCGAAGCAAGGGAAGGGTAATGAGTTTAACAGTCTATGTATGTATGTAAATATATGGATGTTCCACCACAGCTTTGCCCCTATTGGCACATAATAAATAATAGTACAAGATATTGGTCCGATTTTGAAAAGCGAGGTGTCAATCGAGTCGTCTTCAATTATACATTGTAATAGGCTATTTTTTACCCAACCGTAGTCTTGTTTTAGTTTTGTAATTGAGCATAGTTAAGCAGAAAGCGACCAACCCTGTTTTTTGAGAAAATGAGTTATAATGCCTATGACTTAAGGTTTTATTTACTTTACTTATTCCAAAGACACGTTTCTTCAAAGCACATTCTGAGGTCAAGATATTAAATTGTCCAATAACACCACATGCCATTATCACCCATTTTTTGTGTTAAATCCGACCATTTTAGGGGATGGTCTAGCAAAATATCCCTAAAAGAGGAAATTGTGGTAAGCAGAATCCGACTATTGCAGTTGGTCTGGCTTCTGCAAAATTTATTTATAATGGAATAGTTCCCATTTTTTATTTGCAGAAGCCGACCACAGCTATGGTCTAGTTTTGCAAAAATATTTTTGGTGTATTATAATATTTTTCTTGATAAGATTTCGTCCATGTTTTGATCTCGTGTAGCATCACACAGGGGGCAGGATGCTATGGAAAGAACTCGTGCGAGCATAACAATCCCTTGAATCGTTCTAGGCTTATTTTATATGGTTATTACAATTTGCAGAATAACACCATTGATTGAAACCTCAATAAGCTGAAGGAGACCATTCCTATGGATGCGTTCTGCAAAAAAACTAAATTATGAATTGTTGCAAAAAGCAGAAAACGACTACGTATTTACCTCAAACGTTTATTGACATAACTAATCAATTTTCTAGAATTAAATAGCCCATTTCTGAGCCTCTGAAGTGTCCTTTGATATAAGTATAACATTTAAATCAATTCTGTACTGTAGATAAAACAGCATTGAAAACTCCTTTAAACGGCTGTATCTCAAAATGCGTTTTTCTTCGATGATCGCTTTCTGTTTAACTACGCTCAATTTATGTCTTGTTCCTATGCAGACAACCTATCAGTTGTACATTCGGCGTAGGTATGTTAAAGAAGAGGATCAGCCCAAAGTAAGATAAACTGTAGTGCGTGGTAATTAAGTGTAATTTAACATGTACGTGTACCTACTTTGAGAAGGAAGCCAACAGAAGGATTCAACTGGGTTGGGCAGCATTCGGCAAGCTTCGACAAGTCTGCTCGTCGTCCATACCACAGTGCCTGAAGACAAAAGTCTTCAATCAGTGCGTCCTACCAGTCATGACCTACGGAACCGAAACGTAGACACTCGATCACGATCAAACTAGTCCACAAATTTAAGGTCGCTCAGCGAGCTATGGAGAGAGCTATGCTTGGAGTTTCTCTGAAGGACTAAATGAAGATATCCGACAGAGAACCGAAGCACTAATAGACTGAAGTAACCGACATGGCTCAAAGGATAAAGTGGCAGTGAGCTGGTCCCATTTCCCGAAGAACCGATAACCGTTGGAGTAGACTAGTTCTCGAGTGGAGACCACGTTTAGGCAAACGTAATGTAGGACGCCCTGTGGCCAGGTGGAGTGAAAACCGGTTAGAAGAAAGTGAATGAGGAGAGTTGAAGACCGAGCTCAATGGCGTGCATTACGAGAGTGACACTTGTCACTTATTATATTTTTTCTTCTTCTTCTTGCGGGGCCTCTCCACTACTGGAGGTTGGCCGTCAGCTCCGCATATCCCTCTCTGTTTCTCGCCAGTCGAAACAACTCTTCTACGCTGGTAATTCCGGTCCACTCTCGGACATTCTTTAGCCACGACTTTCTTCTCCTCCCGACGTGGCGTTTCCCCTCTATCTTTCCTATCATAAGAGTTTGGAGAAGGCGGTAGTGATGATACCTGAGCACATGTCCGAGATAACTAATTTTTCTTCTCTTGATGGTCAGAACAATTTCTTGGGATTCGTGCACACGTCGTAAGACCTCTTCATTTGTGACTCTGTGGATCCAGCTAATTTTTAGCATGCGGCGGTAGAACCACATTTCCAGAGCCTCAAGTTTCTTGCGAAAGTCCTCTTTGATCGTCCATGCTTCGCATCCATAAAACAAATTATTGACCAGACGTAACATTGGAGTGTCCTTAGTCGAAGGCGTATGTCCAGTTGCTGCAGGCACAGTATTTTTTCATCCTACTGAAGGATGCACGTGCTATTTCAATCCGGGTCCTCACTTCCATGTCGGTTTCCCATTAATTTATTTTCATTTATCCACGTGCCAAGGTACTTGTACTTGGAGACCCTTTTAAGTTTTGTACCAGCAACTTGAACCGTAGGGTGTAGGCAGTTATTGCGGGAGATGACCATTGTTTTGGTTTTTGAGATGTTCATAGACAGGCCTGCATCTCTGCTTTTGATCCCATTTTTTCCTTATATGGGATCAAAAGTAGCAATGTTTGTTATCCACCCTTATATGATAAGAAGATATCCATATATATGATAGGAGAAATTTCGAAGATATGAGATAACATCGTCCCACTGATCTCTAGTAATGTGCCGTTCACTGTGCTTCATCCATACCAATTTATAAAACTGAAACGTTTGTCTGTTTGTTTGTTTGTTTGGGGAGGTTTCACCAAACTGCTGATCCAACTGCAGATAACTGCTGCACTTTGTAAATAGGTACCGTACAAAATAGAGACCAACATATGATACTTTTTATCCCGGAAAATGGTAAGTTTCCACGGGAAAACTGGAAAATGTTGATTACTCGCTGCAAGGAACCGCCATAGAAACGAAATAATAACAAGTCTGTCAAATAACATCCAGAGCGTTGGTGCCATTGATATATGTATAATTATGTTACTATATGTTGGTGCTATACTTTTGCATTGGTTTTTAACATAGGATAGAACTAAAAATAAAAAAAAGGACAAAAAAAGAAAATAATTTGTGTTTTTTAATTGCATTGTCATCGATTTGTGAGCTATCCTGAAAGTTTCAGTCTGATAGCTAATCGGGAAGTGATATACCAGGACAGACAGAAATACATAGACTTGAGCATAAAAAGCGGTATTAAGACCAGGCTCTGCTTTTTAAGGGGTTTTTCCATAAATATGCTGGGTCAACCACAAACCTGATAAATGTGAAACATGTGTGCTACATGTGTGTTTTTGAGATCTTTATCTTTTTCTAAGACTCAGACAAAAACATGATTAACAGAATTTCATTCAATACATTTCTTATCAAAAATTACGTTATTTTCAGTAATGTTTACATTTTTCTACTCAACGGCTTAAGTTATATCTTTAAAATAAATCTCACAGCAAGAAAATATACTTTATTATCTAAGGTTAAGATAAAATTTATCTAACTAAATTATTAGCCTGCCAATAAAATAAATAACTTTTGAGACATACGTCATTTAGTTCCGAGCTAAATTGTGTGTTCAAACAGCGCTCGCGATATTCAACCTTGTTACGCAGGCACTTCAGTGTTTATTGCGGGTTGCGGGTGGCAGGGGAGTGGGTAGTGGGAAAATGTAACCTTGGAGCCTGGCCTTAACCGGTATTCCAGTAGTAGCTACGTTGCTTTGGTGTTGTGTTATGCTCAGGGGGATAGATACTTACATACATACATACATACATACAAGTGAAGTTAAATAAAAGCTATTTAAATATAAAAAAATATCACGGCTATCTACATTATCTAGGGTTTACTAGTTTATGAGATACTAGCTTTCAGCCGCGACTTCGCCCGCGCGGACTATAGTTCATCGCGAAAAAAAGCATCCTATAATATGTATGTGAGGAAACATGAGTGTGAATATTAGTGGATCTGTATGACTATGCACATGGTATGTAAATTATAGTAGAATATTTTTATCTATCCGCCATTCAAGGATAGGTTCATTGTTTTCAACTCAGTGCTAATCCAGTTTACACTGGATTCATCTAAGTTAGGGTCAATTCGGGTAAATTATTATATAGTCAAAATATGAGATTAGTGTAGGTATAATCAGATTTACGTGGTGCAATGGTTTTTTTCAAAAAAAAAAACGTTTATACTAGTTTTAAGAGGTAAAAGCGAAAATTGTTGACTTTGTCATTAAAATTGTATTAGTAGAATTGGGGCCCAGTATGAAAGGCCCTAGCGCAGTTTTATGAAAACGCAGTGCTACAGCCAGAATGTACAGCTGCGGACTCGATGATATTTGGTGTCTTCGTATAGTCAATCAGTTGAGTATCGATATATACTCGTAGCATCGATATATGTATCGATAGCACGCGATACAATAGTTAAGTATTGACTGGCACAGAGCATAGTACAGTTCTTAATGTGTACGGATCAGCCACAGAACCCAACCTTCTAAAGATGTGTCATTTTAAGGAGGCGGCCTCTAAGGATGATTTGATTGTCCCAGGTTCATTTGTGGTCTATCATGACGCCCGAGTATTTAATTTTGTCAACGCACTCCAGCTTCGGACAACTACATGCAGTGTCTAAAAGGAAGGTACATCCGTTGAGATTTAGGTTGAAGGACGATGGTTGCGTTCCATTGGAGCTGCGGAAAGCCAAGTATTTAGTTTTGCTAGCGTTTAATGTGAGCAAGTTATCTCCATGAAAGATAAGGGCAGTATCATCAGCAAATGTAAATACATGCACTTGCTTAATGTTAACCTGGCAGAGGTCGTTGATATAGATCAGGTAGACTGTAGGCCCAAGCGCATTTCCCTACAGAACACCAAAGAAGACTGATGTATATTCGCTGTATTGATTAGATATGCGAACTCTTTGTTTCCTGCCGTATAGATACGAGTGAAACCAGTTTAATGATGTTCCTCGTACTCCATTAAGCTCAAGCTTTCTGAGCAGAATTGGCCAAGACACCGTATCAAATGCCTTGGCCAGATCTAGAAACACTCCAATGCAGTTCCAGCCTATGGCCAGTTTTTCCACCACCAAGCCCACAAGGGCCACTACAGCATCTTCCATTGCTTCATTGGCTCTAAATCCGAACTGGTTAGAGGACAGCACGTTACTATTTTCCATAAAACTCAAGAGACGTTTATTTACTACCTTTTCTAAAATCCTAGATAGCGAAGGCAAATAAATTTGGACGGTAGTTTGATATACCTAGTGGAGGTGCTGCCAGCTTTGAAGACAGGACAATCCGTAATTTAGAAACAGAATTTTGAAACAGCCAGTGACTACCCCCTTGAAACATGCTCAGATTGCATATGTGGGCAATTGGGGATGCCAAAACATGGAATATATATGTATACATAGTGCTATTACATGAAGACGAATCGATTGGTCCGATAGGGGCGACGCTTTGGTGGAACATCCACATACATTCATACATATACTGTTAAACTCATTACCTTTCCATTGCTTCGCCGTTGTCGACAATTAATCTATTATTGGTTTTTATGTTTTGTTTATTCTGTGGTTTTGTTCAGATTCTGCACTTGCATAATTAGGTAAGCGTGTTAGGCACGGTAAACTTGGAAGTGTTTACGCTTACATTGCATTGTAACAAACGCTGTTAGATGCATTATTTTTTTATGAGCTGCGTTATTACCCGACTGCAGAGGGTTATGTTTTTGGGCTGTATGTATGTTCCTTTGGTGCGTCCTACAGCCTAAGCAGCTGGCCGCCTTATAAATAGTTATGCAATGATTAGTAATACTGCACACTACAATATTGTACTGCGCAGCACTAATTGTCATTTATTAACTTTTTATAAGTAAGGCGGTATATGGAAAAAAACTACAAACCCGATTGCAAACAAAACTAACATCATCAAACTAAGAGAAAACCATGCCAAAAACGAACTTTTAAAAATAAATATAGCTTAAGTCACTCGGGATGATGTAAGGATTCTAACGATACATCTAAATCTGTTCAGGCATTTAAAAGTTATAGTGGAATAAAGAAACTCACATACATACATACAAACATAAACCCCGAAAACGTTGCACTCATTTTTTGGGCAGACAAATGAAACGCATGGTTTCATTTCTTCTTTTTATTGGTTTTGCTTTTACATTATTTATACTTTACTGACTTTATTTAGGTACTAATGAATTAACCCTCCATTTTCCTCCTTATTCCAGGTCACTTCTTGTACCTTCCCGTGGACCCGACCATGGAGAACATGGTCATCAAGTCGCCACCTTTCCGAGGGCTGTGGGAGTTCTGCAAGGTAATTTTACTTAGGTTCTGGAGCCATACAGTATGTACGATTAGTAGAAGTACATAAGCTACATATTTTGACGACCCTAACTACGAAGTCAAATGGTCGCGGGTTCAAATCTCGCAAGATGAATTATTTGTGTCAGCAGAAATGTTTGTTTCCGAGTCATGGATGTAATATTCGTATCTATGTATGTTTTTATATTATAGTAAAGGATGTCCTAGTTTAGGGCTAGGTGTTGTTAATTGTTTCCGAGACATAGATGTAATATTCGTATCTATGTATGTTTTTATATTATAGTAAAGGATGTCCTACTTTAGGGCTTGGTGTTGTTAATTGTTTCCGAGTCATGGATGTAATATTCGTATCTATGTATGTTTTTATATTATATTAAAGGATGTCCTAGTTTAGGGCTAGGTCTTGTTAATTGTTTCCGAGTCATGGATGTAATATTCGTATCTATGTATGTTTTTATATTATAGTAAAGGATGTCCTAGTTTAGGGCTAGGTGTTGTTAATTGTCCTGAATAGATAGTTTTTTTTTAGTTATAATTATGATCCTTTATCAAGTATTTATTTTAATTTGTAATGTTTGTGTGTTTGTTTGTTGAACTCAAATCTAGCAAGTTGAATTAGAATAACTTCCACTTATCCTACGGAGTAAAATTTTTGCATGTTGGTTCAGTTCCGATGACAATGCATTTTTATGGTAAGCATGACCTGAATTGACATCCAGATAAAGGAACTATTCAACGGTCAACAGCGCAGACTCGTATGTACGCATTTTATTATGTTTTAATATTTACCATGAAATGGTAAAGCTTGTTTTCAAAAAGGATTTTTCATTTTTTATTTATAATTTGGATATCCGCAAAGTAACGCCTGAGTCTATCCACATACGACGTTTATAACACAAAGTAACCCCTGAGTCTATCCACATACGACATTTATAACACAAAGTAACGCCTGAGTCTATCAACATACGACGTTTATAACACAAAGTAACGCCTGAGTCTATCCACATACGACGTTTATAACACAAAGTAACGCCTGAGTCTATCCACATACGTCATTTATAACACAAAGTAACGCCTGAGGATATCCACATACGATATTTATAACTCAAAGTGACGCCTAATTCTATCCACATACGACATTTATAACACAAAGTAACGCCTGAGTCTATCCACATACGACATTTATAACAAAAAGTAACGCCTGAGTCTATCCACATACGTCATTTAGAACACAAAGTAACGCCTGAGTCTATCCACATACGACGTTTATAACACAATCTAACGTCTGAGTCTATCCACATACGACATTTATAAAACAAAGTTACACCTGAGTCTATCCACATACGACATTTATAACACAAAGTAACGCCTGAGTCTATTAACATACGACATTTATAACACAAAAAACCTTTCTAAAGATCTTCAATCCAACAACTACTAACTACGTCCTATTCTACCCATCCCACATTTGGATAAAACACTGACTTAAAAGTAAAACGTAATAATATACTATAAATACCTTTATTTCAAGGAAACATATAAATATATAATTAAATCACATAAGTAATCTCTTCTATTGACAGTTAGAAGTAACATTGCATCAGAGCAAGATGCAGAACGCGAGCATCAAGCTGGTGTCGGAATCCGCCCCGTCCGAAGTCCAGGTGATCCTGCAGGAGGTGGCGGGCAACAACTTTGAACTGTAAGCACTTTCAGCCCTATTCAATAGCAAATTCTCTAATAAAATGTATTCAAATTCCAGTTTCGATCTACCATCAATCTCATGAAAAACAACGTCAAAAGTTGCTCATAATGCTAATTTTATAATAGTTCGGTCCAGTTGGCCCGAGATCGTGGCGGTGGTAAATCGAGAACAAATCAAAGCAGGGCTTATCGCTATCATCATCATAATTTTTCATCATTTTCATCATTTCAGCCTTTAGCAGTCCACTGAACATAGACCCCCCGAAAGAGCGCCACGACGAACGGTCTTGTGCCTCCTCCATCTACCGACTCCCTGCGATGGCTACAATGTCGTCCGTCCATCGTGTGGGGGGTACCTCCCTACACTTCGCTTGCTTATTCGTGGTCGCCATTCCAGAACCTTTATTCCCCAGCGGTTGTCGGCTCTGCGAACTATATGGCCTGCCCATTGACACTTCAACTTGCAAATTAATAATAATAATAATAACATATTAACTCCTTCATCCAATCTCCCGAAACCATGCCTGATTACATTACTCTGGGAACTACATACATATTGCCTAAGGATAAAACTGAAGCGGTATATTGATATCAGAATGAAAGTTTTATTAATTTTTAATATTAGGCAGGAGGCATCTTTAATTGTTGATTCAAATATTTCACAAAGCAAGCCATCTTTACAGTAGACAATAAGACCATCGTTTTGATTGTTATTATTTTCTGTATGGTGTGTGCTAAAACCTGCTGTTTGTGGGATATTTAGGTTTGAAGAAAGCCAACACTCTCCCAAAATAATTATATCTGTGGCAATATCAATTCGGGATAAAAGTACTAAAAAACAACTTCTTATATTTTGTGTCAGGATTTTTAATTTGTTGTTTGGCTGTTCTATAAGCGATTTACAATGTTCTGGCTCACAAATTTGTGATTGTGAACAGCTGATGTTATCTACGTTACTAACCAATGATGAAATCTTATCCATAATTATTTTCAAAATGTACTCCAAGGCAAATGAAGATATATATACAGATTCAAAGGATTCGTTGTAAATGAGTCCACAAATATCATATTGTAGTATATATTTCCAAGAATATGTCTATCAATACTAGTAAAAATAACCTTCAAAATCGTAACACAATAAAAGTAAATCATGTTCAAAGCAAAATAATATACTATCACAATGCCTCCAAAAGTTTTAGCACAATATAAGCAACACTTTACAATGAAAACGATCGTCACAACCAAGTAATACGCAAAAACAATATCTATTATGTAGTAAAATAAATTCACAATGAGTGTAAAATACAATATTATTGCAGTTCCAAGCAAAATAATTCTCAGTATTATCTGTTTCTTGCCGCAGCTCAGATGCAAGTAATCGATCATTTCACGACCTAAAACATAAGTTGCAATATATTGCATTATCAAAAATACTATTAAATATAATGCTAATCCTATGATTCCGCCAGTTGTTATCGGCACAGTACTGGGTGCGAACGTATCTCTCGCGTGACTGTGAGTTGTTTTTGTGCATGTATTCGTACTTATGCAGCGAAATGTTATAATACATTCAAATTTACGCTGCATTGGATGTGTTTGTGTGTGTCTCAGTGTAATTAGTTGTGTACTCAGCATACAATTACCAAGGAACAAACAGTAAGCAATAAATATAGTCGTTAAAACTAGTCATGTTGATTCCGTAGGTAGGCTTGTTCTTAGGGCATGTAGGTGGTCTTCGTTTTTTATAACAATGAATGGTGCACCGTCTTGTTTTTGAATGAATACTTTCCCATTCATAACCCAGCGTGGGCATATTGTTAAGACTTAACGAACTCACACCATATTTTCAATTTTTTCATTGAGTTGTAATACTTCTTTCGCCATTAATTTTCTCTGGGAGTCAAGCCCGACAATTTTACCTTCAAACATTTTTATCTGATCGGTCAGCAAACCCAGACTACTTTCGATGGTACTATTAGAGTTTTGAACCTGGTCGACTCGGGTCTTAATGTCCTTGGTATCATTTTCACCCTGCACTTTCAAATCTTTAAGATGACAGCTTATAGACGTGGCTCAGCAGCGAAATGGGCCTATAATTCTACAAGAGGGTGTTATCACCTTTCTTGAAGAACAATACTACGCTCCTGTGCCACGCCTCTGGCGTAGTGCCCTTGAGGATGACCGAGTAAAACAGCCTCTGAAGGACTTTAAGTACCGGTATTCCATCCGCTTTCAGTAGCTCTGTCGTTATTCCGTCCTCCTCTGGTGCCTTGTTGCTCTTAAGCTGTTTGGGAGCCATTCCGATCTCGTATAGGCTGACGTACGGGATATCTTTGGTATAATGTCGGGTCAAACGGGCTCTTGCATCGCTAGTCTTGCTCGGAGGACTACGCGATGATAATTGTCCATAGAACTTCTCGGGCTCACTCAAAATCTCTGGCTTCGATGAAACGATGCTGCCACTGTCGGTCTTCAGCTTTGTCAATAGGCTTTGCCCAATAGACAGATCTCTTGCGAACACTTTGGAGTCCTTGTTCCGCTCTATTGCGTTCTTCATACAAGTAGTATTAAGGGAACGCAAATCGTGTCGCATCGTCTTGGTTATTAAGCAAGCTGTGACATATCCACTGAAGACTGCAGCCTCATTTCGCCTCGTTCTGCCATAAGTGTGAGTGTTTGTTCATAGAGTTTCTGTGTTCTACTTTTGCGGGGGTCTTAAATAACTCCGAACCGACTGCTTGAACAATTTCCACCAGCCCGTAGTTTAGTTCGTCCAATGTATCGCATTCGGTAAGGATTTGGAAGCGATTTTGGAGCTCCAACTGAAAGCTCTCGGGGTTTTGGATTTGGGCAGGACTTGGGCGAAGAGTAGATCTCATCAAACGAGACCTCTCCAGCTTTACGTTGATATTCAGTGAGCCTCTTACCTTGCGGTGATCACTGCCGGTCTTAACCCTATTGATCACAGAGGCATCATTCCGAGACCGCCGGGGTTTAGCCATGTTCATTTCCTGGACGGGCGCTTCTTGAAAAAGGAGTTTATTATAAAGGGTCCCGCCTACTCCATGGAGTCGGCCAATCGCTGACCCCTTTGGTTCCGCTGTCCAAATCCAAACTGCCCCACTCTCAGTTCATCGCCATTCCTCATGCCCAGCCGTGCGTTGAAGTCCCCCATCACCACTGTGAAGTATGTTTTCGGGGCAGGTATGGCATTAGATATGTCGTCATACATAGCCTCCACTTCATCGTCCGGGCGTTTTGAGTGTGGGGCGTACACCTGTATGACCTTCTACGAATACCATTCGGTAATTCTGAGTATAAGGTATGCCACCCTGCTCGTAACGCTTTCGATCTTCACAACGTTGTTGACGAGGGACTTGTGGATGAGAAACCCGATACCATGTTGGAACTGCTGGTCGCCCTCTCGGTAATAAAGTAAGTTGCCGGAATTCAGGGTCATCGTATCCTCTCCAACTCTTCGGACTTCTGATAACCCTATAATATCCCAGCGCATCTGACTTAGGTACTACTTCTTCCAGCTCTATTATCTTCGTTTACGTATATTTATTAATTTTTAATCTTCTGGCTTGAATATAATAACTTTAGGCACTGATCAGATACAGTGCGGGCGCACATTTCGATTCAATGTTTGACCGAACGTTTGAAGTTTGTGGGTTGGACGATATCCTGGAGGCGCCATAAATTAATTCAGAATGTAATCCATACTAATATATTGTTAGTATTCTATTTTTGCATTGGAATATAATATCCTAGAAGAACAAGGATGCTTATTTTCGCGATAAACTGTAGTCCGCGCGCAGGAAGTACGGGCGGGAAAGCTAGTTTTTTATAAAATTCACAATTCAATATCAACTTAGTTAACTTTAATTCATTAATTGTTCAGAATTCGGGCGCTCTTGTTTACGCCAAGAATAAGCTCCTATGAGATTAACCACATTTCCAGATTGTAGTTACTGGGAAGCATAGGTGTAGGCGTTCCAATTCTGGCATTAAAAATTTTGAATGTGGGAAAGTGTACTCGTACTTGAATATAAATTGAATACAGCTCATTATTTTCTGTTCCAGCTGGCACCCAATGCGCTTCATGATCGGCAAGATAACGCAAGAAGTCCGCATAATTATTGAGATAACTCGCCCCAGTGCCATCTCCCTCACTCAACCACTGCCGCACATCGCCATAGACAACATCAGGATGATAGAGTGTGTCCCTGAGCCCCCAGTCTTTAATGGGGAGTGTGTGGCGGGGCAAGTCAAGTGCAAGATTATGAAGGTTAGTACATCATCATCAAGATCATCCGCTCAAGCTCCATATACCTGACGCAAGCACTGCTGCACATCGCCATAGACGAAAACATTAGGATGATAGAGTGCGTCCCTGAGCCCCCAGTCTTGAATAGGGAGTATGTGCATCAACATCATCCGGGTTGGCTTGAGACGCAGTGCGATCGATCCAAGGATGGCTTCCATTCTTTTAGAAATTTATTAGGGACCTGCCCTAGCCTCATACGGGACACATATCAAAACCATTCTCAAATATTATTGGTAAAAATCGGAACAAAGTCGATTCAGTAGTATACGAGATTCAGACTTACATGCGCGATTGATTACTTTTTATTGACCGAGCGAGTGCGTAGCGCGAGCGAAGCTTCTCTGTTTGAGCTTCGGCAAAAATTCTTTCGTATGTCCGGATGTCTGTCCAGATTTCCGGCTGTTCTCCTCTACAGGTCGACAGGTCGATCTAGACGAAACTAGGTATACTGTATACCTGTACCTGTAATAATCGTATTTTTGGAATTTTTAGTCGTCGGGAATTTTTGATTGGGGGGGTACTTCCCCCAAAAAAGGATAAAAAGGGGGCTACTGGATATCTCCGCACTATTAAATATAATTTCGATGGTTCTTTTTTCATATGAAAGGGAAAAAAAACTCATTTTTAAGTTAGTCTCATAAAAAAATTGTGAAGATCTGATCAGGATCCTCGGCGTGACGAGCAGAATAGCTCCTCAAAATGCAGTAAATTTCTCACTTTTAAGTTTCCACCAGTGGAATCAGCCCTTTACCTACTAGGAAAACCTACTAGGTTTGTTTTTAATATTAGTTGTACATTATGTTAACTAGATGGCGCAAAAATCTAGTTAACGTGCACCGCTAGATTGTTTGCAAAAAAAGTTTATACGCGTGAGGTCTAGAGAGCCACTAGTAATTATATTTATTAGTGAATATAACCTATTCGAAAACCGCTCTGGGGCAAACGAATTCTAGAGTGGAGAAACTTAGGGTAGGAGGCCCACCGGCCGATGGAGTGACGGCTTGCGAAAAACGGCCGGCAGGAACTGGGCGAGGATAGCCGAAGATCGGGCCCTATGTTGTTTGCTAGGAGAGACTTTCATCGATACTTATTCATCTCCTTACATTGCAGAAAGACTCGTGCATCAAGCTCAGCCAAGTCTGCGACCTGACGACTGACTGCGAAGACGGCAGCGATGAGAATCAGAATTGTGGTAAGATATTAACATTTGCCGAAACATGGACGCTCACTGTGTACAAGATGCGAGTCGCGCAACGTACGGGCCCTGGAGCGTTCAATGTTAGACGTCACGTTGTCAATGTTGGATGGGCCTCGTCTCTCTTCTTCCACTCCTGGCGGTCTTATGCCCAACTCATCCAGTCGTAACCTGCGTGTCACCTGACGTCATCCACCCAACGTTGCGGTGTTCGTCCCCGCCCTCGGGTGTAAGCTCGAGGCCTCCACTCTAGGAGTCTCCTTGTTCAGTGGCTACTGTGCATTTTAGCAATGTGTCCTGCCCACTTTCACTTATTCCGGGCTATAATGGCCATCAGGTCACTAAGTTTTGTCTTGCTTCTGTCCATTCATTGCATTTATGGTCACGCAGTGTGATTCCGAGCATTGCTCATTTCATACCTCTCTGCGCGACTCTGAATTTATCCGCGGATCTTCTAGTGAGTGTCATGGTTTCCGTGCCATATGTAAGAACGGGCATGACAAATTTCTCGAAGACTTTCACTTTGAGGTGTAGTGGTAGTTTTCCACGCAGTGTCTTTTTATTGGCCCCAAATGTCGCCCACGCTTGTGCGATTCTACGCTCTACTTCCGCAGTTTTCATTGCCTATCATAGAGTTATCTTATGTCCAAGGTAGATGTTTTCGGACACCACGTCCACCGGCAGCCGGTAATTGGTGATGTCTATTATATTTGATATTATTTGGATTTCCCGATGTTCATCTTGAGGCCTGCTCTTTCCGACTCTGTCTTCAGCTCATCTATAATCGTCAGCATATCACTCATATCGTCCGACATGAGGACCAGGTCATCAGCAAACCTAAGGTTGGAAAGTTGCTCTTTATCTGACTAAAGATGAATTCAAGTGCGAGCGTAAACAGCTTGGATGATATTGTGTCGCCCTGTCTGACTCCCCGTTCAAGTCGGAACTTGTCAGTTTTCTTGTGCAAGCCGACACAGGCTGTGGCATTCTGGTGTTTAGTATTTGGATATATCTCTCGTCTATATGATAACTGAAGAGTGCTCGTTCTACGGCCCACCATTCAATAGAGTCGAACGCTTTTTCGTAGTCAATGAATGTAAGGACTAATGGCTTCCTGTATTCATTACACTTTTCAATTACACTTTTAACTGTTTGAAGGTAATCATTCGTGCTGAATCCTGACCGAAAGCCGGCCTGTTCACGTGGTTGATAGAAATCAAGTTTATTTTCGAGTTTGTTGTTGGCCTATAGTTTGTCCAATTTCGTAATGGCTCCTTTTTTGTCATCACCAGTGCTTCGCACATAGTCTTGGTGTTCAGCTTCAGCATTTCTGGTAGGATACCGTTTTCCCCTGGTGCGCGAACATCCGGAATTTCTTCCAAACCAACATTCTGGGGTGGAAGTCGTGTCCTTTCTTGTTGTAAAAAGCCAATACCTCAGATACCGGGTTGTGGACCTTCGAGGAAATAGAAAAGGTGTCCTGAATTAAGCATGATTAACCTCCCCGCTTCGTCATATTTCGTACAATCCAAGGATTCGCCAATTGATCTTATCAAGCTCGGGTTCGAGTTCTAAAAGTCTATCATCCGACGACAGCGACTGGATATTATACGTTAATATTCGTAGTTTCAGCAGTTAGACAACTCCCAGGGATTGCTTATCGCACCCCTGCCCCGTGCCACCTGGCCACTGCCCGGACCAAGGAGTGACGAAGCGCTGGGAACTCGAGGTCGATTTTGTGTTTTGTCATTCATGGTTTAAAGGCAAGAAGTTAAGCAACAATCACCACGCCATGGGTTGGTGATCGCAGTGCGGCAGCTGATTATGATGGGTTCCATCCGCGCCTGCAGGTATAACTTCCAGGTGGCCGTTCTTCTCCCTGCGAGATGCACCCTCCTCGATAATGGCAGCCAGGGCAATACTTATTTGATAGCGGTGTTTTCTCGCCATATCATAAGGTCGTCATCGGAACCGTTGTGCTTTTTCATGGGAGTACCTGCGCCACCAAATACTCCAGCACTCCCTGTTAACCTTACCGCCTCTGGTCCGGGACTACTTATTTTGGTTTCCCTTTATTCGCAACTATCCTATCACTATCTGCCACCTGTGACCGGGTAGGTAGCTGAGGCTCACCCCTACTAATTTAATTAATCGCAGCTATTTAAATACCCGCCTACGCCGTCTAACTAAATGGCTAATTGAATCATCGTTCTTCCACAGGTTTACGAAGTGGCTCACGTGTGGCGGTTAAAAAAAAAAGGCGCGAACTGTGTGGCGGCCGCCGGAGGCCAATCTGGGCCCGGCGGCCCTTGTGTAAACAAACCGTTTGTATGGCCACTTGAGAACCCTCTCATATAAACAAATAACTGCGTTCTGAGAACAGATAAATCAGATATACGTATTTGAATTTATTTTACTCGATTCCGAATTAAAATATTTATTAAAACGAGTGGGAAGTTGAAAAAAGGTCAAAATGTATGGATTTGATATATTCAATATTTTTTTATTCGAAATCTTCAGCGACGACCTATGGTTTTTTATCTTTATTATTGATCGCTTTAGACGTACCTTTTCAACAGATAAAAAATAAAAACGACATAGTCAAGGGTTTTTTTTAATAATCGACTGAAATCGAAATAAATTCCCAAAAAAAACATGCGTGATCTTTAAAAAATATTTAAGAAAAATCTAGAGCATAGAGGTGAAATATAAAGTTAATATTGTGTTAATATTATGTTGCTACATGTAACTAGTAACTTAGATTAAATAAAGAGCCCTAAATTCGATAACTATAAAATAAATCGATAAAATGTTGGGCTCGCAACTAGAGAAGCATGACGCAATCGGGCTTTAATTAATTTGCAACTAACCGCTCGGTTGTCCACGCGCTGAAGACCGCAGGACCAAACTGATAACCCAAAAAAAAATGGCCGACGCGACACATCTAACCTTAAACTGGTAATTGATTGTATATGCGTTGAGACTACAGGTACTTGATGGTCAACCCACAAAAAAAAGAAGGCCGACGCGACATATCTGGCTGTAAACTGGGGATTTATTGGGTACGTGCCGAGATCACAGGTATCTGATTGTCAACCCACAAAAAAAAGAAGGTCTACGCGACACATCTGGCCGCGCCGACTTTGCGTAAACAAACAGTTTTTATGACCAATTCATTGAGCGCTTAGATAAACAAACTGGTGATTTATGGAGCTAAATAGGTACGGCACATATTTCAAATGTTTATGTTGTGGGTTTCGAAGCAAAATAATTATATAAACACGCTTAGATTTGAATGATTATTGACGTCAATAATGTTCAAAATCGAGTGGCAAAATTTACGTCGCTATCGAGTGGTCCGATGATCGATGAAAACAAAAAATGTGACTGTAGCGTTAGTTGCGATGATCAATGAAAACGAAAAAAGTGACTGTAGCGCATAGAATCAATCGAGCGGCTAAAGAAGCTTTATTCATACGAATGATTTAATCGATAGAGGTTGAAACAACGATTAATTTAGTATATAACACTTGTAATCACATAAACTAACGGCATATTTGCAGAATTTGAAAAATATTTCAGCGTAAACTGTTTTTTCTCCCGAGCGTGCGCTGCGTGTCTGTTTTTTTAAATTAAAATTTGGAATAACTCTTTTAGTTGAACTTTGTCATTAAATTGGATTGCTACACTATTAAACAGTACCATAAACCAAATAAAGAGCTTTTACACCACCCAAATTGGAAATAAATCGAAAAGTTTACAAATTTCGTAAAAACGCAACAGCTGTTGCAACAGAAGGTGCGCGCCAAACGTGAGCGGGGAAATGTGCGATATGATCGTCTAATGTCCGGTTTCTACGAGTATATTCAATGATATGTAACATCAACCATTCGTAATCAACCTACTAACAGGCGTCACCGAGCGTTCCACAAGTTATTTACGCCGACTACTTGCGACGAGTTTCCGTAGTTTGACCAAATTACGGAATAACTTTGACAGTTCACTGTTTTTTATAGGAACTCTTTAATCTATCGTCTCCATGCATTTGTCGTAGCCTTAGAATAGAATTGATAACTTCATTATGTAGTCGATAATTTCATGAAATGTAATGGCCAGCTAAAACTAACCATATTTTTGAAACATAAATGTTTAATGATATTTCAATCCACCTTTTTTCGTTATTATTAAATATCATTAATGTTGGGTATTTATGATACCGAAGGTGTTCAACCAGATAGGTTTTCAAGCTTTAAAAAAAACACGAAACCTATCTAACCTATCACGGCCAAGTCGGGCTTCCCCTCACCTTCTATTTTACGAAAAGATCACTAATGTTTGACCATATCTTGATATAGCCGTGCGTTTAGCTGTTCCTATCGTCAAACGCTGATCATTCATTCATCTGGTCAAACCATTTCATGATGTCACCTATAACTTCATAAATTAGAACTTTTTCATGATGTGGCCAACCATTTCATGCAATGAACAATTCTATGATATCGCCACGACACATTTTTAACAGAACGTAGCTGGTAACCCTCCCATCCGTTAGTAATAACCCTTCGTCTTATAAGAACAGTGTCAGCTTACGTCTGGAAGGAAATGTCACTGTTCGTTACTAAAACGAGTCGTTCTATAGAACCGGACATAAAGCGGTCTCATGCAGACAACCTTAGGATGGAGAGGAGATTTTGAACTACGTTGTATTGCTGATACTATTTAAATGTATATTTTCAGATAAAATGCCGTACGGGTCGTATTGCAACTTCGAGCAGAACAACTGTGGATTCGAAGATATTCCACAGTAAGTTTATATTTTTACCTCACATTTTAAATGGTACCTCACCAAAATTGAACTTGTACCTCATACCCAGTTTCAAATTATCACACCACATCGCATTACATAATCAGCCGAAGAAACACTGCTGAACGTGGGCTCCCCATAACATGAGGGTTTTTGCAAATTATACCTAGCCAAAATTTATCTTGTTTAGCTATAACTTACTAAGTTTCAAATGAAACCTCAACCTCAACCTTCAACTTGTACCTCGCAAGTTTAAAATTACACCTCACCAAAATTCAATATGTACATCTCACTAAGTTTCACATTATATATACCTCATCAAAATTCAATTTGTATCTCACTAAGTTTCAAACTATCACACCACATCGCATCAGCTCGAAGCATTTGTTGCATTTGGGCCACCCCCTGGTTTTGCAAATTATACCACAACACAGTTCAACTTGTACCTGACAAGATGGTTTAAAAAACGACGGAGTCTACACAGCCCCACCGAATAGAAAGTGATATGATAAGATATCCGATCCGCTCGTACGCACAAGCCTCACGCACACACCTTGATATGGCTATCGGTCGCCACATCGCAGTAAGATCTCGACCTTGTTAGTCGTGCTAGGTAATCCTGTCAAGATCCCACGAAAAATCATCGTGTAATTGTGTATCAACCACAAAACACACCAAATTATCCACTCACGCACACAAACGCAGCCGCCATTTGCTATGCTTCACTCGTTTGTTTGTTGGTATCAAAGATCCATAGATCATAAGTTGGTATGGAGTAGTATGGACTTCGTTTTTTAATAGCTGTTATTTAACTTGCAATGTTTGTATGTATGTTTGTTTATGTCAAATTTTGCGAGCTGAATTAGAACCACTTCCTCCTATCCTACCGAGTTGAATTTTTGCATGTTGGTTCAGTTCCTAGAACAATGCACTTTTATGATAAGCATGACCTGAATCGACATCCAGGATTAGCTCCAGGTAAAGGAACTCTTCAACGGCCAACAGCACACACATGAAATGTTGTGTACGCTTTTTATAACGATAGTTAGATTTAAATTTTAAAATGACATGGTTGCTGCACTCATGGTTGGGTCCTGACTGAGGAGCTCCTCAACGTTTAACAGCACTGATACCAAATGTTGTACACGCTTTTTTTTTACAGGCAATCCTTTATTAACTAACAATTAACTAACTTAATTAAATATGATTTAGGGAGCTGAGATGTGGACTCTCACGGTACGACTAGCGGGCTATGGTAAGGGCTATGCTCGGAGTTGCTTTGAGAGATCGAAACCGGAACGAGGTGATTCGACTGAGAACCAAAGTTATCGACATAGCCCATAGGATTAACAGGCTGAAGTGGCAGTGAGCTGGTCACATTTGCAGAAGGACCGATAACCGTTGGGGTAGACGTGTTCTCGAGT
Source organism: Alsophila aescularia (assembly GCA_946251855.1). NCBI lineage: Eukaryota > Metazoa > Arthropoda > Insecta > Lepidoptera > Geometridae > Alsophila > Alsophila aescularia. The sequence goes on from OX276373.1 coordinate 56,209,486, forward strand.
ATAGACCGCGACTCGGTAAACGTAATGTAGGACGCCCTCCAGCTAGGTGGAGTGACGCCATACAAGATGGCTGGCGGAGGTTGGAAAAGAAGAGCCATCTTCGGGCTCAGTGCCGTGCTTTGGGAGAGGCCTATGTCCAGCAGTGGATTGACACGGGCTGATAATGATGATGATGATGATGAATTAGCTAACTACTACAACATAAAAGTAGCTAACTACTACATGAAACAATTGGGCAACTCACATGTCATTACAGCCTTAGTCCCAAATGTTCTAGCCCACTACTAGTTGGCAGCGTACCCAAAATGGTGGCGGCATTGCCCCGCTGAATTGCAATGCTAATTTGTAGAGCCATATAGATACCAGCATTTTGGTAACGCGTCGCATCGACCAGACGCTCGGACAGCTCGGCGCCCGGTCCCCACGGTCCCAATGTCTCAACACCAAACGACTCAAATATGTATCCACTACCGAGGTTGGCATATTTGGCCGCGGTGCCAGCTCTCTCTGTATCATAGAATGATGTGACGGTGCCAGTTTGTGCAGTGTGTACCACACTAGAGGCCTTCACATATTCCAAGGTACAAAGGTAATTCCGTCAGGTCTTTTACCATCGACACGTATCAGACCATTCGGTTCTAGATCATTGGCGCTGGTAAAAGCCCAGCGAATGATACCATGATGAAGGCTGGCGTGACGGGAAATTCGACCAGCACTTCTAGAACTAGAGAGGCCGTGGAGACCGATCTGATCAACTGCAGTACCACACTGACAGCGATTGCCATTATACTACTTTGAAGCATTATTAGCACTTAAAGGTTGTTATTACATAGTTTTAAATTTTAAACTTTTATTTTTATTTTGGGCAGAAACAACTTGGAGAGGGAAGCATACAGGCGGATTCGGCTGGACTGGACAGCATTTGGGAAACTTCGTCATGTCTTCTCGTTGCCCATCTCACAGTGCCGAGTACTGGTTATAGACGAAAGTCTTTAACCAGTGCGTCCTACCCGTACACATACGGAGCCGAAACGTGGACTGTGAGATGGTCCACAAATTTAAGGTCGCTCAGCGAGCTATGGAACGGGCTATGTTCGGGGTTTTTCTTACTGACCGCATCCAAAACGACGTGATACGGCAGAGAACGAAAGTCATCGACATAGCACAAAGAATTAGCAAACTGAAGTGGCAATGAGCCGGTCACATTAGTCGAAGAATCGATAAACGGTGGGGTAGACGAGTTCTTGAGTGGAGACCACATATAGGCAAACGTAGTGTAGGATGCCCTCAGGCCAGATGGATTTACGCAAAGTAGCTGGCAAAAATTACTTGAGAAGAGCCGAAGATCGGGCTCAGTGGCGAGTATAAAGAGAGGCCTATGTCCAGCAGTGGACTAATGCAGGTTGTTGATGATGCTAAGATTTTTCTAGTTTATTTCCTTATTTAAAGCAATGTCTTGTACTTCTTTCCTAGGCCAATCCTCAAATGGTCGCGTCACAGCGGCCCGACGCCGACCGACAAGACTGGCCCTAATTCCGACCACACGTGCGGCCCGCCAACCCCTCGCCCAACAAAGATGGTCCGACTGTTGGTCCCAGCATACATGAACCAGACGCTCTCCCACTGCGTGGGATATTACTTCTTCGTCAATATGAACGTGACAGGTTTGTTTAGACTACATTTTTCTGGACTTAGTGGGACCTTGGAAAGTGTACAAATAGTTCCAGGGCCTATAAATATTTAGACAGGTCTTGTGCTATTAAACTGTTCTGTGTGTTTACTACTATGTTTCACTAGGTAGCTATGCCTCGCGGCTCTGCCCTCTCTCGAACCCGTATACATCCATGCCTCTGCGTGGCACATGTTCTAACCAATTCGGCTACCGTGACCTCTGCACATCACTAACATCACCCAAACGGGGACGGTAACGTCATCTATTGGCAGTATTTTGGACTGACCAACCGAACACGACAGGCGGCCGCCGCCGGCACGACTTTTTAAGACCCGGTAATGTGTTTATCAGTCTATACGAATTATGTTCCTTTGTCGCACTATATAAACCGAACGCGCAGAACGATTGTGATGATTCTTACGTCGATCGTTTTGATCAAAATTCAATATGGCGGCAATCAGACGCCAAAATGTAAAACGAAAAAAAAAGTCTACGAACTATGTCAATTGGAGTAACATTTAATAGGTATTTCAAAATCATGTTTATGTCTCTCATATTATTTTTCATTTCGAATGACCATTTAGGATCTATAGCGATTTAAAGTTCTTTAGCAACCATTCTCACTAATTCTTATAAATATAAACTAAAAAGTTTAAAATGAAAAAAAATATTATAAAAACAAAAACCCGAATGCGAACAAACCTAAAAAGAGGCAAAAAAGCTTTAGATTTTAGATTTTGTAATATAAAATGCAGTCAGAGGCATGAAGAGTTAGCTCGCTAGGTTCTAGCTGATCCCGACAAAGGAGAAATTAAATGCATGATGCCTCCGACTGCATCTTATATATCAAAAGAAAATGAAAAATAACAGAGTTTGTGGAATTATAGGCGTGGTGAAATAGAATGACTACGAAGCTTCAGAAATAAATCATTGGTAACATTTCAACAGAAAGTTACAATTTCAACAGAAGGTATTTTTATTTCTTCTTGCAAAGAAAAACTCCTATTGACAGTCAAAACATAAAACAGTATCCAAGATACATCTGACATCTCACTATTTTTGTATTCAGCCAGTGCATAGAGCTACCGACCTACCTGCAACTTCAACACTCTAATACAATACTAGTGCAGATCTCAGCATTTGAAATCTTGGCTTAGGTAGGGCCTTTGTCATTATGTCGGCTACTTGTGCCTCTGTGCCAACTCTATTCACTTCTATTTCATTATTTAGGACAGCCTCTCTGACGTAGAAATGACGTAAACGTATATGTTTAGTTCGCTTGTAGAATTCGGGATTATGAGCGAGTTTTACTGCTGCCTCATTATCAACTAATAGCAGAGGAGTCTTCTCCATCTCAATAAGACTAACAAATATGCTTTTGAGCCAGATTACTTCTCGTGCGGCCTCGCTTGCAGACACTATTTCTGCTTCAGTTGTAGATATCGAAACTGAGCCTTGTCTTTGGCTTTGCCATGAAACTGCTCCTCCTCCATAGCAGCATACTATGTCACTTGTAGATCTACCAGTTTTAATGCATCCACCATGGTCTGCATCACTGTATGCAAGTAAGCGACTGTTATCGTCTGTACGTCCATACATAATTCCAAAGGTTGTTGTCCCCTTCAAATAGTGCAAAATTTACTTTACACGAAGCCAATCTGCCTTTGTTGGATTCTCCAAGGATCTCGATACAATGCCAACAGCATAAGCAATATCTGGACGTGTGGCGACCATCAAGTAGGCTAAAGCTCCGACCGCTTCTCGGTATGGAAATTGTTTGCTCTCACTGGAGTCATCGACATCTTTTGTTTCGGTTACTTTTGTGACGAGGTCAAAACCTCTTTCATAATAATACTCTTTTGATCTTTTAATTCTTTCATAATCTATTTCTTTTCATTTTGATAGTTGGTCATTATTGATTCTAAATAAAAATATCCTGTCATTCACACATTGATTTTTGGAGAAAAAGGGAAATATGATATAAAATACATAAATAAGTTTATAACCAGTTGAATTACACTTGTAAATATATAAACGATAATACCTACATAAGAGATTATTTTAATCCGCATCATCAAAGTACAAAAGTCTGATCATCTCCTCCTGTTCCTGTGCTTCCAATAGTTCCTGTAATTCTGTGTCACTGAGGTTTGGGTCCTGGGCTAGTGGGAGCAACCCAAACCCTGGGACCGCCCCGCGACACTTTCTCGATAGGTTTACATTCCAACATTCCGATTTATTGCACTTTGTTTGCATAGGAACTCTGATGAATGAAAATGGTTCCATCTTTGCGTTGTTCGATTTCCATTCCTAAATAAAAGGAGGCAGGCTTTGATGTTATCTTTAAATGTCTCTTTAAACTTCTCAGGAATTCTTCAGCAAGTTGCTGATCTGTGGCAGCTAATAATCCGTCGTCAATATACAGAGTTATAAGAATCTTTTTATTTCCTATATGTTTAGTGTAAAGACATGGGTCTGCTGTACTACGCAGGAAATTTAGCTCACTCAGAACTTGGTCAAAATGATAGTTCCAGCATCTGGGTACCTGTTTAAAACCATAGAGGCTTCTCATCAATTTGCATACTCTCTTAGAGTCATCTTCGAAACCTTCAGGCTGCTTCATATAGATATCTTCATTCAGTTCACCGTATAAGAACGCTGTGGTTACATCGAACTGAGTAAGGTATAATTTTTCAGTAGCAGCCACACTTAATAAAGATCTAATAGTTGCCATTATTGCTACTGGACTATATGTCTCTTCATAGTCGATACCTTTCTTTTGTTTGAAATCCTTGGCGACTAAGCGAGCTTTATCTATAGAACCGTCAGGATTTTTCTTAATGCGATAAACCCATTTGCACGGTAGAGCTACCTTGTTACTCGGTAATTCGCATAAAGTCTAAACATTATTCTCTTTTAGAGATTCTATCTCAGTTGCCATAGCTTTGAGCCACTCTTTTCCGTTTGTTCTCTCTATAGCTGCTTTATAGCTTTCTGGTGCGTCTTCTACGCTAATATGGCAAATGTAGTCATCTAGTCGTTTTGGGCGCGACAGAGTATTTCTATCTCTGAGATTGTATCTTCCTATTGTGAGATCTGGTTCATCAATTTCAATCTCTTCTTGAGATTCTTCGGCATCTACAAACTCTTCATCACGAGGTTGATCTATACCAGTGAACTCACTATCTCCCTCTAGATCATGCTCGGGTTGTTGATCTCTGTCTTCTTGATCAGGTATATCACTCGGCTGTGCTGTATCGCTTACACCTTCATCTAATTGTGGTTCTCCCTCTGCTTCGGAAGTACTCTCTTTGACTGTAGTTGAGATCTTGTACTCAATGTCAGTTTCAAAGGCGATGTCTCGGGATCTAATCGTTCCACTGTGTGTCCAGATACGATATCCGTCGTCATTCTCGTAGCCGATAAGTTTACCTTTTATAGCTTTTTTGCTTAATTTCTTACGTTTTTGTTTAGGTACGTGAGCAATAGCATTCACTACCAATAATTCTAAGATGACTAATCTTTGGTTTTCTGTTGTACCAAAGTTCGAAAGGTACTTTGCTTTTCTCTCTAGTAGGTCCAGTACGATTGAGCACGTATGTGGCAGTATTTATAAGTTCTGCCCAAAGAAACTGAGGAAGCTCTTCTCTGGCATGTAGCATAGATCTTGCAGCTTCTACGAGGGTGCGGTTCTCACGCTCACTACAACCATTTTGCTCTGGTGTGCATGGCATTGTTAGCCGCTGCTGAATTCCATATTGGTTCTTGATATTCCGTACATTTTCATTATCGAATTCAGTCCCGTTATCGCTCAATAAGGTTTTAACAGTATGTCATGAAGTTTTGGCTTCATTTAGCATTTGAAGAAGTTTGTTCTTAACTTCAGACTTTTCTTTGATTTTTAACAAAACGATAGCTGGAGTAATCGTCTTTGAAGAGAAGGAAGTATCTGAACTTAGAGCCACTCGGGGTAAAGGGTCCACAAACATCTACATGCTTCAGCTCTCCTGGTTTAGTTGCTCTTGGACTCGTCCCAAACTTGAGTCTGTGTGCTTTACCGTATATGCATCCTTCACATTTCATGTTGTCAAGTGACAGTTCTATGCCCATTTCTCTCTTGACTAAATCTCGCACATGTCGTTTATCTTGGTGCGCGATACGTTCATGGTACAGCTGTAGCATATTCGAATTGTTTGAAATAATATTCACTTCAAGAGTTTTATTTGGCAGGACAGTTTTCGAATCTAGTTTGCACAGTCCTCCTTTTGGTTCTCTTCTTCCAATTATAACTGTAATCCCTTCAATGTCTAATTTGCATTCTCTCACAGTTGACTTAAACATGCTATTCTGCATTTTGTCTTGCGTGGATAATGTTGAAAAAAGATTTTTCGTTAAAAATGGCACTAGCCACACATCTTCGAGTGTTATTTTCCGCTTTTGATCATTGACATTTGATTCTACGATCACAGTCCCTGTTCCAACTGCTGCAATAGTGGTGCCGTCAGCCGTCATGACTGTGTGAGTTAAATCAAATTCATGAAACTCATGGAAAAAATCTCGTCTATTGGTGACATGCCTTGTAGCTCCGTTGTCAACAAACCAGCTGTTTCTATCATGTGGTTGTTCCTTTGAACAGGCGTTTACCATCAACGTTATATTTTGAAGTTGAGCATTAGAAGATGAACTTCCTGCACTTGTAGGTTTAGGTGGCTTTCCATCCTTAATCCACTTCTTGCAGTTACGAACTCTGTGTCCAATCTTAGAAAAATAGTTGCATTTAATTTTCTCATCTTTCTTTTCTTTCTGCTTAGTAACTTCTTTTGATACTATTAAGACTTCCGGAGAACCTTGATTTCCGTCTTTAGCATTCAAAGACAGTTCGAACGCACAAATATTGCTTGTCAAGTTGTCAATGGTCCTGTCTTGCTTATTAACAGAAGCCAGCTAGATTTAAATGCAAATAACTTTTCATCTAGGGAATCTAGCACTTTACATATCAGAAACATATCAGGAAGCTTCACGCTTGCATCTTCTTTAGTGATTTCGGAATTTAAGGCACTCCATATATTTTTCAGTTTTGACATTAGTGTGTCCACGGTGTCTTGCTGGTTGTGCTTAAAATCGAAAAACTGAAGACATAGCTGATAAGCTCTATTTTCTGATTGTCCGTCGTATAAGCGATATAGCTCTTCCCAGACTTCTCTAGCAGTCTTAAATCTCATGACTTTTGTCAGTGTTTCTTCTGTCATGTTGTTGGTGAGTATAAGTAGAGCGCATATATCTGCCTGCTTGAATTTAGCTAGAGCCAAATTGTAAGCTGCGATTTCTGCATCACCTCTTCCTGGACACGAAAAGGGTTCTAATACAATGCCTTCACATACCTCCAGTGCATTCTCGCAAGTGCTCAGGAGTATTGAAACTTTGTATTTCCATGTTGGCCAGTTACTCCCATCCAGCGATCCAATATTGAACTTCGTCGTAAATCCTTCCATTTTCAATTACTGGGGTCACATAAACTAACAGAGTTTGTGGAATTATAGGCGTGGTGAAATAGAATGACTACGAAGCAGAAATAAATCATTGTTAACATTTCAACAGAAGGTATTTTTATTTCTTCTTGCAAAGAAAAACTCCTATTGACATAGTCAAAACATAAAACAGTATCCAAGATACATCTGACATCTCACTATTTTTGTATTCAGCCAGTGCATAGAGGTACCGACCTCCCTGCAACTTCAACAAAGGAGAAATTAAATGCATGATGCCTCCGACTGCATCTTATATATCAAAACAAAATGAAAAATCTGAATCTTGTGCCTCTTTAGTTTTGCAGTCGGGTTTTTTGTTTTTATAATAATTTGTTCCTTTAGACAATTATCAGCTACTAGCTGCGCCCCGCGGTTGCATCCGCGCGGGTTTTGATGATGGATGATGATGATGATGATATTAAAAAGTATGTGTTAATCCAGGATATAAGCTATCCTGGTACCAAAATCCATCCAATTCCGTTCAGCCGTTTGAGCGTGAATGAGTAATAAACATAAACACACTTCAAAATAAATATGGCGCTAATCGGTTTTTATGCATTTTTAAACGTTTTGTATGGACTGTCAGTTATAATGTATGGAGTTCTGCATCGCACATACGTAGTTTTTCGGTTGATACCAGAGTATTCAAGTTTAAAAGTCTAAGCTCTGATTGGCCTGTTTACGGCATTTGCTACACACTCTGATTTATAATATTAGCAGAGGATAAATAATAGTAATGTTGACCTAAGCAGGCGATAAATGCTAAAATCATAAAGTTTTAAATTGGTTAACATTTAAAACCCCCGACCTATTAGTTATACTGTTTATAAACGCCTTGTAGGTAATGATCCCTTTCAAAGTGTATTGATGCTATGCTACAGATCCCATCGATTCAGCTGTTAACAATCTACCAACTAGTCATCATCATCATCATCATCATCATCACTTCAGGCCATACAAACATAGGCCTCCCCCAAAGAGCGCCATGACGAGCGATCTTGTGCCACCTCCGTTCAACGACTTCCGGCGATGGCTACAATGTCGTAGGTCCATCGTGTGGGGGGTCTCCCTACACTTCGTTTGCTTGTTCGTGGTCGCCATTCAAGAACCTTTATTCCCCAGTGGTTATCAGTTCTGCGAACTATATGGCCTGCCCATTGCCATTTCAACTTGCAAACTCTAAGAGCTATGTCGGCAGCCTTGGTTCTTCTACGGATTTCCTCGTTACGGATTTTATCACGTAGTGAAACTCCAAGCATAGCTCTCTCCATTGCACGCTGCGTGAGTTTGAGCTTATGTATGAGACCAATAGTTAGCGACCACTTCTCAGTGCCATATGTCATCGCTGACCCCTTTGGTTCCCCTGTCCACATCCAAACTGCCTCACTCTTATCGCCATTCCTCATGCCCAGCCGTGCATTGAGGTCCCCCACCACCACTGTGAAGTGTGTTTTCGGGGCGATTAGTCATTAGGTTCTACCAACTGGTCATCATATACGGATACAAAGTATATGACATAAAATTTGAAAATTAGAGCACAAATTGCAGTTCCAGCTGCCATAGCGCCAGAGGCCCTTTACAAAAAGTGATCAGGGGTGCAATCAGATTTTCATTATCACGTGCACATAATGCGGTGCGTTAGAGTCAATATTGCTTTGCAAATCTGATTGTAACAAATCACATTAGCTTAGGGAGTTGCACTGCAGAGCGGAATATCTTGGGAAAGGCTGCATCGATATCTTTCAAACAAGGCGAGTAAAAGACACAAACCCCAGCTTCCCAGTAAAAATCTGCAGACAAAACGTCATACTTATTTATAACACCCATCGTTTTGCGTCCGTGGTTAAAGATGGCCATACAGTCATACTACACGTAGGACCCTTTTTTATCGCGATACACTGTAGTAAATTGTTTCCCAAGTCGTGGTTCTTAAAATGAACATGGGCAAGACGAACATCATGTCAAATGCCCATGTCGTACCCATGCCGGTTTATGTTGGGAACGATATTATCGAAGTTGTTGATGTTATGTCTACTTGGGTCAGACGATCCAACTGGGTAGATCCAACTTCGACAAAGAGGTCAACCGACGAATCCAACTCGGACGGGCAGCGTTCAGGAAATTACGCCATATTTTCTCGTCGCAGATACCACAGAGCCTCAAGACGAAAGTTTATAACCAGTGCGTGTTGCCAGTGATGACATATGGCAAAGAGACGTGGTCGCTAACTATTGGTCTCATACAAAAGCTCAGAGTTGCGCAGCGTGCAATGGAGAGAGCTATGCTCGGTGTTACACTACGTGATAGAATCAGAAATGCGGAAATCCGTAGAATAACGAAGATTACCGACATAGCTCTCAGAGTTTGCAAGTTGAAGTGGCAATGGGCAGGCACAACCGGTAGTTCGCAGAACCGACAACCAGGAATAAAGGTTCTCGAATGGTGACCACAAACAATCAAACGAAGTGTGGGAGACCCTCCACACGATGGACCGACGACATTGTAGCCATCGCAGGAAGTCGGTGGATGCAGGTGGCACAAAATCGCTCGTCATGGCGCTCTTTGGGGGAGGCCTATGTTCAGCAGTGGACTTCTAAAGGCTGACATGATGATGATGATGATGACTGTAGTCAGCGCGGACAAAGTCGCGGTATAAGCTAGTTTAGTAATAAATATGTGTTTGTGTGTGTTTATCAGGTCCTAACAAGGAGAGGGCAGACTTCGCGTCGACGGCGGTCATGAAGACAGTGGTGTTCAATCCGCCGCCTAAAGTACACGGGAACATGACGTCAAAATATTATAACTGTTGCATGGTGAGTTATGGTACAGTTGTCATTGGTTTAGGAACTATTGTCATAAACAAACCATAGACTTAGGGTTTCATAGATAGCAAGGGTGAGCTACCCCAATATGAAACCCGCATTGCAATCGGTGCAGTAGTTCTGACGTAAACGCCAACGAAGTTGTTTTTACCCAACTCCGTAGGGTTATGGGTTTGGCCCTCTGAATAGGTGGTCCAACAGCTAGTCCGATTGTGCGGAATGGTTTGTATACGTATGTTCCTTTGGCGCATCCTACAGCATAAACGGTTTGATGGATTTTTAATAAATGAGGTAGATTCGTCTTAATCACGAAAGTGAGATAGGATAAATGAAATGTCTAGAAAATTTATAAACTGCGGCTTTTAACTGCCATATTGTATTTCCGACGGAAAAAAAATGAAGCCTATCGAGTGACGTATTAAAATATGTTAAAATGAAGGTATTTAAAAAATCATTCCAAAAATATGTAATTGCTTAAGTTGCATTGACCATAAAAAATATATAGGGAAACTTAAAAGTTTCAAATACAATAAATATATTTTTAAAAATACCATAGCAAAAACCCGACTGCGAACAAAACTAAATAGAGTCAAACAAGCTTTAGATTGTTGATTTTGAAATATAAGATGCAGTCGGAGGCCTGAAGGCAGATTCTAGCGGATTCCTTCAAAGGAGAAATGAAATGCATGATACATCAACGAAAAGCAGCTATAAATCAAATTTCATCTAAATCCGTTCAGCCGTTTCAGCGTGAAGAAGTAACAAACACACAAACACACAGAAACATTAGCATTTATAATATTAGTGTGATTTTCAACTTCCAGATCCGTTTCTACTACCAACAAAACGGGCGCAACTACGGCTCCCTCAGCGTCGACGTGGTCGAGCTGACTACGAGGGGGAACATCACCACCTCCCTCTGGTTCTCCACCAAGGACAAGGGAGAGAAATGGTACCGAGCGACCATCTTCCTGCCCAATATCACTACAAGGTAAGGAACTATTCCGATAACCATTGCTGTTAGAAGCGATAGGCGTTGGGGTATAAAGGTGACTACAGACCGACGGACCGGTGGAGCGGACGGACGGTATTACTTTCGGTAAACAGCAAAAATAATACGCTGGGTAAAAATTGGTACCACACTTTTAAAATTAATAGAGATTTTATTGAATTGCTTGGCTCCTACTCATTGGATTGAGATACCAGTACACCAGTTTTTAAGTTAGAACCGTGAAAATCTCATCGCAATCGGTCCAGTAGTTATAACGTGATGCGCGAACAGACAGACATTAAAAGTGTGGTACTAAGTGTTGAAGGTCAGTGTAGTTTATTAAATCGACAATCGGAAGCTTAATTCTCTAAAATGTACTCAAATTCCAGTTGCGATCAAACGTTGCTCGAAATGCGAATGTTACTGTAATGTCACCGAGAGTTGAGCGTATGGTGGCTTCAGACTATCTTCCAACACTCCAACTGATCATCCATCTTTCGATATGTGCAAGGGGGGTTCTTGCACGTTTGCCATAGTTCGGTCGAGTTGGACCAAGATCGTCGCGGCAACAATCGACACCAAATCAAAGGAGTTTGAAAATGTTCTCGATTTCACCCGAACACGAAGGTTGCACGATCAGTTGGACGGTCGTATGAAAATTTATCGTCTCTTTCAAAATTTATGCCACATTTACGTTGTATTGTTAGCATCCTTCGTTTACGCATGTTCTTAATTTTTAGTCGTATGTATAGGCTTCAATATAATAATTTTAGACGCACCTTTAGATACGATGTTTGGCCGGACTTTTGGATTTGGACGATAGTCTGGAGCCACCATAAATTGATTCAGAATGCTGAACTTTTTATTACCCGAGTACGGCGAAGCAAGGGAAAGGTAATGAGTTTAACAGTCTATGTATGTATGTGGGTATGTGGATGTTCCACCATAGCGTCGCCCTTATTGGTCCAATTTTTACAAGCGAGGTATCAATCGATTCGTTTTCAGGTATAGAGTGTCATAGGCTTTTTTTTACCCAAATACGCCAAAGCAAAGGATCTTTTACCTAGCTGTAATGCGCCCCTGCAGTTTTTGTCGAGACGCTGTCTCCACTCACGAACACGTCTACTTCAATATGTTTCGGTCTTTCGGCAGATATTACCAGCGCACTGCTTCTTCAGCTTAGCAAGCCAAGCCTATAACAAATGTCCCAACTAAGTGGAAGGCTTAGTTGGGACGTTAGTTATAGACTTGGCCTTAGGTTTAGCAAGCGTTATACCTTCTGAAGACACTGAAATCTGTTTATTGTATGATTTGCATTTATTGCACGACTGCTCAAAAATTAATTTTAATGTTTACAGGGTTCATGTATGTATGTGAGTTTCATTCTTACATGGCCCTCGGGCGGCCTGACAACATGACACCAGATGCCAGCCAGCACTACCCCATGCGACAAGCAATCAGTCCAACTAAACTCAAACTTCTTTCGCCTCAGATACTACCTCCAGTTCAAGACTAGGATGGGCATGCGTATCTACTCGGACTCCGCTATAGATGACTTTTCTATGGCACCCGAGTGCTTCGGGCTGAATGTGGACCCTGAGGAGCTGCAAGGATACAACTATTACGATCCTGTCTTCGAAGAGAAAACCACGCCGCATCCCTCGTTTGCTGACAAGACTTGTGAGTACCCAGCACTTCATCATTCTCTTGAGTTCTCCCGAAGAGTCTTAAAAGAACAACTTTTAGACCTGTAACCTGATTACACTATCAGATTGTCACGTAAAGGAGAAAGTTTGTATGTATGCATGTGTGTGTATGTTGGTTACTCCTTCACGCTCAAACGGCTGAAAGGATTTGGATGAAATTTGGTACACACACTAACACATATGCTACTCATATGCATATTTTGGATTAACACATATGCTACTAATGATCACGCAAAAGTGCAGTGTTCCCGCGCGATGATCAAATATTGTGTAAAATTGACAGGTGTCAAAGTGACAGGTTTCAAAGTGACACATGTCAACCATAAGGCATACATTTTTTGAAATTTAATTTGTCAAGCAGTGACGGAGGTTGCAAAGTTTGAACGCGGGCAAAGCTGCAGAGCGCAGCTAGTACTTTTATAAGAATGTTTAAAAACTGTGCCTGAGTGCTTACGTTATTTGACTGGTCATTGTGTCATGTTATCCTAGAAGATTATTATGGTTTAAAGATTGATGCCACAGAATAAATAATGGTGATGCCTACACAGCAGAACAATCGATCTATAATAAAGCAGTTCCTAACAAAAAGTCTGTACAATGAAGATAATTAAAAAAAATGGTTTGGGGTCTTAAAATACCCTACTGAACAAGACATAACATTTTTTAAATGGTGTCTGTTTATTTGTCTGTCTGCGTACAAACTACTGGACCGATTGAAATGCAGCTTTCACTGTTGGATAGCTTATGTTTTGACTTAAAATATGGTGTTGAGGAAGCGCGTCTAAAGTTACACGAGCTAAAAGCTCACGCTGATTCAAATGTACCTGTTTTTTTTTATTAAGTCACTTTCTTGTTTGTCTGTAGTTCCGAGTGGAATTTTACAACTCAAATTACGAGTACTTCCCGATTAGCTATCCGGCTGAAACTTTCAGGGTAGCTCATAACTCGATGTCAATACACTTAAATAAAAACGTGATTTTAAATTACTTTTAAATTTATTTTTTTAGTATTTTTAACCCCCGAACTCAAAAAGAGAGGGGTGTTATAAGTTTAGGGTGTGTATGTATGTGTAATTGTGTCTGTCTATGGCATCGTAGCTCCCAAACGAATGGACCAATTTTAATGAGTTTTTTGTGTTTGAAAGCTGATTTGATCGAAATGGTTCTTAGCTATAATGTGAGGGTCGTAGCTTCCAAACGAATGGACCGATTTTGATGCAGTTTTTTTATGTTTGAAAGCTGATGAGATCGAGATGCTTTTTAGCTATAATGGGGGTTATAAACATTTTTAATTTCTGCTTGTTTACCCAATTGTACCCTAATTGACAAAACGTCTATTAATATATATAAAATAACATCAATTTGGTAAGATGACCTCTAAATAAAATTAAAAAATTAAATTAAATTTAAATTAAAAATAGCTATGGCTTTAACTTTTAGCTGTCTTCAGGAAAAAACTGTATAAAAATAACATTACATAAATCAGCAGTTTCATTCCTCCAAAAAATCTTGATGAGTGTACCTGTTAGAAAAAAGTCTCTAAAAAGCGTGTACAAAATCGGACCATTTGTTTGGGAGCTACGATCCCATTTCCCCCGTAACAGCTAAGAACCATCTCGTTCACAACAGCTTTAAAACAGAAAAAAAACGTATCATATTCAGACTGGGATGCCGTCTTCACTACGCAGCCGTTGCTGTAGTGAGCGGCTTCAGGGGCGGTAGGGGGAGAGATTGAATAGTTATGGTATCGTCCTGGTATACGGTCCTGGAATATCTTGGCTTGGTACATTATAGACATAAGTATAACATATTATGTTAAGAGTTGACTAACAGGTGATATTTGACTGATCACGAGTAATTCTACCGTAGACCGTAGAAGATCCTTACGCTATACATTTGTTCACTGCAGACTACCGGTTCACGACATGCGGCGCGACCGGCCGCCATGGGCCCAACCAGACGATGTGCGACTCTGCGTACAACAACACGCCCGTCAGCGTCTCAGTCATGTCTGGCGACACGTTGCATGGGATCCAGATGTGGGAGGCGCCGGCTGAAGGACTCTACACGTGAGTATCGGCTATCAGAAATTGTCCTTGGCATAGATAGATTATATTTGTCGTGGATAGTTAAACATGTGACACTGACAGAGGTCGCTTTTTCGATTGTGGCCTTTTTACCCGACTGAGCGTAGGGTATTGTGTTTATCAGCCTTTATATATACTAGCGACCCGCCTCGGCTTCGCACGGGTAGATAAATATAAAGATAGAATTAGTAGAGACTTTATTTGGACAAATAGAACAACAACAATTTCATACACAAAATGTTTATGTTTATAGGTTTTATACTCACGTACCATTTCGTTTATAGTATTATTCTGTTTAACACAAGGAGGTTGAATTACGGTTACTATTTCGTGTATAATTCGCATAGAGCATTTCCTATATTATACGTCAATGATTAAAAGATGTTCTGTGATTTCGTTTCCATGGCAACGTTCCATATACAAAGACCCGTATCTCCTTCTTAGTTTGTGATCTTACCTTAGTATTTATATTCTGGTTTGTGATACAAAGTAATCTAGATTTTTTTTGCAAAATTTTATACCTTGGGTTTCATTATTGCAATTTCCGAAGGGAATTCAAATTTTTTGAAAAATAATATCCTGCTAGTGATACTTTCTGATAATTTAGCTTTCTTTATGTCAAAGAATTTTTAAAAACGGATCTTTATTTTTTGAGTTTATCCATTACAAACAAACAAACAATCAAATCTTTCCTCTTTATAATATTAGTGTAGATATGTCCATTAATTTATGGCATTATGAAGACCAAACGCGTGGACCGATTTTGATGATTCTTACGTCACTCAATTTGTCTTAATCTTGCGAGTGCTAATAAAGAAAGAAATAACTGAAACTCGGCGAACTATATCAAGTGGGGTATTGAATAGGTATTTGAAAATCCTCTTTAGGTTTCTGTTCTCATTTTTCATTCTGAATTACCTTTTAGGATCTATAAAGATTTAAAGTTTATAAGCAACTATTCTCACTTAAATATTTGCCTCTTTGTAGTTTTGTTCGCAGAGCGGTTTTTTATTACCGTGCTATTTTGTTTAACTCTACCTCTTGAAGAGAAATACTGTAAGATGCAGTTCCAAGTGGCGTCACATCCTGTAGGTACCAGGCCACTACCAGGGTCACCCCTGGCAATGCTGAGGCTATCATTGGGAAAGTATAGCGGTAAGATGGATCAACATCTACTCGTAAGTAGCCAAGAAACGAAATTTTGCCCCAGATTTTTGCCACAAGGTAGATAAACCCTGCAATAGGTAAAATGATCTGCCAATGATGATGAGTTCGTCGCGAGTTACGTACAACAACATGCCAGCGACTATCACCATCAAGTCTAATCGATCAGATAGTAGGTTGCCAAGCAAGCACCATTTGGAAACGTTTGAAGAAACCTTTAAACAAATAGCTCAATCTCACCATACAATAATGTTAAATTCCATTGTCTCCGCACTTACTGCAAAGCACCACTGTATCCACAAAATACGCTAGAAGAACAGTCAAGCTAGACTAATGTCTCGACTGTCAACGGGCTTCGCGCACCTCTCGAGTTAGGTATACTGGCATGAGAATCAAACACTGTTCTCCAATTTGCAGGATCATCGCAGTGGGTGCCAGTGGTGGACTCGGCTCGGGTTGGGCGGGAGTCTCCCACGGGGCCACTGCCAGAGCCCTGCTGCCTCTGCACAAGTCTGAACAGGTCTACATGCTGGTGGGGCAGCAGGGCTTTAACGCTTGTAAAAAGGTAAGCTCATCAGGCTGGAAGATGTCTACTGTTAGTTACAGGTCTTACCCATAAAGCCACAACTAGCTCGTTCCACCTCATGAGTGCCGCCTATGCTTCGTTTTTCAGTCCGTGGTCAACTCGAGACTTTCTTCCACAATGGTTATCGGTTCTACGTGCTATGTAGCCTCTTAGGGTTAAGACTTATGGATGCAGTGAGTTTTCAATAAGGGTCACTACGTTATATACTTTCTTGTGTTATACATTTTATTTATTTTATTTTGTTTGTGAATGATGAGACGCGTTTAGAATAATCAGAACAATCAATTTATTGATAAGAGTTATTACAGGTCAAATAATAAAAGGTATTATAATTAGTAAACAAGTATAGTCCTTAGGATTAGTAAGTTGAAGTGTCTGGGCTGGTCATATCTGTCGAAGGACTGGTAACCGGGGTGTACGTGTTCTTGAGTGGAGACCGCGACTCGGCATACTTAGTGTAGGGTGTCCTCCATCTAGGCGGAGCGACGATATACGCAAAGTGGCTGGCAGCAGTTGGAAGAGAAGAGCCGACGATCGGGCTCAATGGCGTGCTTTGGGAGAGGCCTATGTCCAGCAGTGGACTGACACGGGCTGATGATGATGATGATGATAAAACATGTAAACGAAGACACATTTTGAAACGTGCCTACTCATAACAATTACCCATAACTTTGGATTTGAAAATCAACCAGGGCTTGTCATCCTCATCCTCAGACATTCGACATGAGATGGGTTCCTCAGATATTAGGGTCGATGCCCTTTGTTACCAACCTAACCTAACCTAACCTAGGCAAATTTAAATTAAGTCCTATCAAAACCTCAAATTACGACTACTAGTTAAGTCAATCAGACCGTCCCACTTTATACAAGCTTGACTATACTATATAGACTAAATTTAAGTTAGGAGCCGATGCTTACACTCGGGGCAAGGTGAAAAGTTAGGGTGTTGTGTTGTGCGCACGCACCCGTACCCCACCTTTCCCCCTCCCTGCACCCGCCATACGGGGAGGAGAAAGGTGGGGTACGGGGAGGGAGAATTAAAGTTCTTCATACATATGTTCGTCTCGTGACTCTATTGTATAAAAAAAGCATCGTGAAGCTATTTCCAACTTTGGTGCAGCTTTTATGCTGCCGTGCGCCTTACTCACCTTGAAAGAATCCACACCAATTTAAAAAAAGTGAAACGTTATCTGTTTGTTTGGGGAGCTTTCACGTGATAACGGTTAGACGGATTTTGATGAAACTTATATTGGAGATAGCTTATACCCTGGAATAACACTGGATACTTTTCATCATCATCATCATACTCACTCTCAAACGGCTGGACAAATTATTATGAAATTTGGAATAGAGATAGCTTATAAGTACCCTAGAATAACACATAGGATACTTTTCATCGTCTCTCACGTGGGTCAAACAGCGGGGTGTAGCCAGTTTGAAAATAAAATCACATTAGGAATTCACTACTTATATTCTACAGCGCTCTAACTTCTAAACATTCACAAGTTAATAGCACAAAGACCGCTTGCGTTAAAGAGCAGGAATCTAAAAGTCCAAACCCTCACAAAATAACCCTTTCCCCCTCAGACCCTCTCAGCACAGGAAGGTCAGGAGTGCTCAAAGCGTCCTAGCAATGAGGGTCAGCTCTTCACCAGCAAAACGCACGAGGTTCGCAACACGCAAGTCAGTGACGGTGGCGGCGGAGGCGGTGGCGCCACATATGTCTTCCTGGTAAGTGTGATCATCATCACCTTACCAATGGTGGGAATCAGGCGATCTTTGAGAGGGTCAACATCCACCAGGACCGCCCATGTGGAGGTTAATAATAATAAAAACGGTCATACATAGATAATATAATAGGAATAGGAAGGAAAAATATAGGAATTTTCTGGCGCGCCTTTCTGTCTGCATGGCTGCGTTAATTTCGAGATCCACTAAACCGATTTGAATGGGGTTTGTTTTGAATTTCTGAAGGAGAAAAGTATCATTGTATCATTTCTAGGTTTCGTACCTAAAAAGGAAAAAAGGAACCCTTATAGAATCACTTTGTTTAGCACCCCCATCTTGAAAATGAATAAGAATAGCATAAAAACATGAAAACATGAAAACCACGAATTTGAGGTAACGCCACAAAAAAAAATGCTTCGTGTGATGTCTGATGTCAACATACTCAGTTAGAAAGTAAGGGTTCAGATAAACTACATTTTATGGTCATGTTCACTAAAATGTCTTGACTTTCCCTCTAAAATGGTTGAGGGGCGATAGCTGGTGCGCAAGTCAATGTCTCGTAAATGGGTTCAGCTTGTGGGTTCTGGTCCTGCCGGGATTCTTAATATTTTTTTGTTTTTTTTGGTTTTTTTTTATCCGCTTGATGATTGTGGGACGTCTCATTGGCACTTTTGTATTTGACATTTACATTGTATATTACTACTAGCGACCCGCCCCGGCTTCGCACGGGTAGAAAAAGGTACGGTGCGGGTACGGAACGGGTACGGTATATATAAAGATAAAATTAGTAGTTACTTTATTTGGACAAATAGAACAACAACAATTTCTTACACAAAATGTTTATGTTTATAGATTTGATACTCACGTACCATTTCGTCTATAGTATTAAGAGGTTGAATTACGGTTACTATTTCGTATATTATTAGCATAGAACATTACCTACGTCAATGATTATTAGATGTTCTGTGATTTCATTTCCATGGCAACGTTCCATATACAAAGACCCGTATCTTCTCCTTAGTTTGTGATCTTACGTAGTATTTATATTCTCTTTGGTTTGTGATACAAAGTAAACGAGTTTTTTTGCAAAATTTAATACGTCAGGTTACGTTATTGCAATTTTTGAAGAGATCTCTATTTTTTTTAAAAATAAAATATTGCTAGTGTTACTCGCTGATAATTTAGCTTTCTTTACGTGATAGAATTTTTAAAATCGGTTCTGTATTTTTCGAGTTTATCCATTACAAACAATTAAACAAACAATCAAATCTTTTCTGTTTATAATATTAGTGTAGATGTAGATAAACACTGACATTGAAAAAATATATATAAAGAATTGTCAAAAATTGAGAAAGTTACATCCCCGTAGAGTTTATTGGTACTCTCTTCTCTAACGGGCGTATTTCCGAAGTATCTCTGATTTAACTTTTTTGCCACATGAAATAGAAATTTCCTTTTCAAACTCATAGCATACTTTGTTTACTAAATGTTATTGATTTGATATTATATTTTCTCTTTGTTCATGAGATTATAAGTGTTGACTTGTAAAAGTGCTATTATTTTGCCTATTTACAAAAAAATACTTTGTCTTTGATTATAGAGGTATCTGGGACGATATTGCAATGAAATATAATTTTCTTATGTAATTAGACCATTTTTTAAAAATATTTACGCTGCAAACTTCCAGTTCGACAAGCAAGGGGAGGCACACCCCCTCTTGGTCGCGGGTGGGGGTGGGGGCATCTCCGTCGGCACCTTCCATGACGATGGATCACAGCACGCTCGCCCACACACCAACGCTACGCCAGAAAGTGGGTACATGTACGGCGCACCCGGACGGACTTCTGGTAAGGCCCTGGATTTTTAGAACTTTAACATAGAGTAGTGTGACACTATTACTACTAATAACGGAATACCCATTGGCATCTCCCACGATAACGGGTCGCATTCCAAACGGACCTTTCGTTTTTGGGACCCTGGTATTTTAGGACAATGTTCGAGAATAATGTGATACGACTGCTACAACCAGTGGAATACCTATCAGTATTTTCCATGATAACGGGTCGCAGTTTGGACAGACCTCTGGTAAGGAAGGATCCTGAACATTTAGAACCCCCTCACAGAATAATATGTCACTACTGCTACTACTAGCGGAATACCCAACTTATAATCGGTGTTTTCTACGATAATGGGTTGAAGTTTGGCCACTTTTCGTAAGAATCCTGGACCTTCAGAACCCTCGAATAGGATAATGTATCACTATTATCAAAAGGGTGGATTACTCATTGGTATCTCTTCTAAGATAACGGGGCGCGTCCCTGACAGGCTTCTGATGCCCTATCCTGCTCCATTTTTTCTTTTTTTTAATGCCGAATGACCACATACATTCTGACCAAATCCATAGATACTAGCAAATTACGAAATTGAAAGACTATATGGTTCCAGAACACCTAGACACTATGACAACAGTCTGCTATGACTCTTCTTCTAATATGTTTTCACAAAGATCTTAATCTTATTGTTTTGTTTCAACTTTTTACTGACTGACTAGGCAAGCATGTCATTTGTCTTGCGGTGAGCACCATGCCTGAAAGTGTGTTCATGTTATGTACCAGCCTGGGTAGACCTCTGGTGAGGACCCTGCAATTTATGAACATTATTAGAGAAAAAAATACCCTTCTACTAATACCCGATAGTGACATGTAACTGATGGAATCTTCCGCAATAACAGTTCGCAGTTCATAGTACGCTCGGCCACACTCTATTCCCATATCCGAGAGTGGATAGGTACATGTAAGTCTATACCGGAAAGACCTCGGATAAAGGTCCCTCGACCACCTTCCTTTACGCCGCAGTAAAAATGAATCATATTTCGTTTCATCAGGTGCAGGCGGTGGCTGGGTGCCTCGCCTGGACCCTATAACCCCCGGGTTTGAGCTCGTCCGCGGGGAAGCCGTGAAAGACGGTGGCAAGGGTGGGGCAGCGTGCGAAGGGGGGGCGCATGGAGGTTTCGGTGGTGGTGGCGGTGGCTGTCTGAGAGGGGGTGGTGGCGGTGGCTGGCTTGGTAAGCTATAGAATAGGAGGCCAAAACATCCTACGAACATTTTGCTTTGAATAATGATGATATCATATCCCACTGCATCCATCATGTCTTCATCAGCGCTCCATTTGGCCGGAATATCTAGCCAACACATATCATCTTCAGCCTATGTCATTAAAATTCTGACATAGGCTTTCTCCTCAAACTACTGAGATGGAGCTTCGGGTCTCTTCAGCGAGAGTCTGTTATATAGAGCTATTTTTTTATTAGCGGACTAGGTAATCGTTTGATCATAATCTCACCTGATAGATGATGATGTGGTCAAAGGTGCAGCACGCTTGCCTAGTAGTTACCTATTCACTCTTGACTTGAACACACCTGGGTAATATTTTACCGGAAACACTGACGAGGGCAGGGCATTCCACTCCTTTGCAGTTCTTATAATAAATTAGGAAGAATAACGCTTCTTTCCCACAATGAAAAAACCCGGCTGTGAACTTTAAATCGTTATAAATCCTAAATGATCATTCTAAATGAAAAAAATAAAAGAAAAAAGATATTTTTAAATACTTATTTAATGATACCCCACTTAACATAGTTCGGCGACTTTTCTTTTTTTTCACAATATGTCGTGTGGTTCTCAACATATTTAATTTTGATTACTGACATGTCTTTAGAAGCATTCGCAAGATTAAGACAAATTGATTGACGTCAGAATCATCAAAATCGGTCCACGCGTTTGGTCCATATAGTGCAACAAAGGAACAAACATAGGCTGATAAATACAATACTCTCCACTCAGTGGGGTAAAAAGTCATACGCTTAAGTATTAACTACATAATCGTATGGCACGGTCTCCACATTTTTTATGACAGTAATGTGGACAGTATCTACTAGAAAGCCAGAGACAGCTTGCTAAGAAATTTGTTCAACGTATGACAGAACTTGAATGCTAGCAGAATTTCATCCAAAAGTGTCATCATCGAATCGTTCATACATAGATAGGTCAACTCTTCATCAGATCACCATCACACAAAATAAATGCTTAGATAAGTAAGTTAAGTAAAGTAAGTAAGGCAAAGATAGCCGTCTTGGTATGCCACCTACCCTAACAAAACAATACATTCTAACAGTAGTAAGCGATCATAAGCTTTAGGGCAAAGTGGCATATGGTCACGGCTATCCTCTGCAGGGCAATTATCTAACTTGTTTCAATCAGATTTTCATTATCACGTCACATTGGATTAGGTGGCAAGGCCCCAGAATATCACTATGAATATGTATTAATACAATGTATATTTTCTTGTTTCATAGTTTTTTGAGCGTGTATTTTCATTATTCTTGTTTTAATTTATGAACTTACTTTTTATTTATGTATATTATTTTGGGGTTATATTATTATCGGAAGCAAGCCAGCAAGGTTTAATTAGCACAACACAAAACAACTTTTTCAATTTTTGAAATGTGTTAATTAAGTCCTTTTATTTGTTAACCAACACGGCAGCCTATTTTTTTCATTTCTTGCCTTCATGTCCTTTAAAGGGCGCCATATACAATTTAATGTGACATAACCAGGAGACATCAAACGCTTCCAACAATACGTGATTCGTCAAATTATAATAAGTAATTTAAGCATACATACACACCCACATAGATACATTCCGGTCAAAATCATAACCCTCCTTTTTGCTTGGCCGTAGTTGGGTAAAAAATAACAATGCAAAGACGATCCAGAAATTGAGGGAAACGAGGTAGCAATAACTGGACAAGAAATTAAAATGATGAATCATTGTCCACTAGGATCTGCAATTATGCTACGCTAGGTTGAAGCCTTCTCATGCTAATTTCATGATTGTTCACCATTTTCCACAGGTGGGAATACAAACGAAGGGGTTGGGCAACATGGAGGGGGCGGCTGGTCTTACATCGAGAACTCCCGAGCTATCAGGGAGTTCAGCGAGGTGACTGTGGCTGCGAGGACTGGTCCAGGGGAAGTGCTCATAGTGCCCGCTATACATGTAAGTTAATTGTCATCATCATCATCATCGTCATTTTAAGGTACCATCTTCAAATGGAAATTCATCTTTTCCCCTGGAATGTCCCACGCACTAATGGAGTGCCATTATTTATTCTGTGGTAGTGCGCCTTTCACGCGCGTGGAGAGACTATATGGTTGAAACATCAATGTTTAATGATATTTCAATTGTTTTGGTTTTTTGATACCAAAGGTGTTCAAACAGAAGTATTCAAGGCTAAAAAAACACCTATCTAACCTATCACGTCCAAGTCAGGCTTCTAACTAGCGCCTGTAGCGGTGGATAATGTAACTATTTTACGATATGATCACTAATGTTTGACCATATCATGAAGTAGCCGTGCGTTTAGTTCATAATGTTCAAACGTTAATCATTCATTCATCTGGCCAATTCATGATGTCACCGATAATTTAATGAAATAATAAATAATAGTTTAAAAAAAAACTAAAAAACACGCTTTATATAGAAAACCAAACTAAAAAATAAATTTTAATAGTGTAAATAAGAAAAAAAATTAAAAACAAAAAAATCGTGGGGTGCATTGGTCAATAGTTATAAATATTTCATTGACAGATATGAGAAGCACCCCACGCTTTTTTTTAAATAATACATTTTTTCTTATATACACAAATATTCTTTTTTTTATTTTTCTTTTGGTTTTCTATATAAGGCGTGTTTTATTAGTTTTTTTAAAACTATTATTTTTTTCTACTTTTTTTTCTTCGATTTATTGCATTGTCATCTTCTTTGACATGTATGCAAAATTTGAAAGAAATCTGACCGTTTAAAGTGGGTCAAAATAGCGTCCAAAGGAGTCGGTTATAAACATACAAACAAACATACAAGTGAAGCTAATATAAAGCGTATAAAAAAATCATGATGTGGCCAATCATTTTACGGAACGTTTAATTTTACGATATTACCACGACATGGACACTGGTTGGGTTAAGCTTGGAGATAGTTTAGTAAACTCTTGCGATCTCTCGCTGCGTGTTTGAGTTGGCTGAATCCAATCCACCCTTTGATGTTATCCAATCATTCTCCAAACTCCTTTTTCTTGAAATCTTAATAATCAGTATTGGGAATACATATTTAGACCCTCTTCCAAGATGACCAAAACAGTCCACCGTCATATAAACCAATACAATCTTCCAGGTTTTCATGATATATTTGTAAGAAAAGAAGTCTCGAGATCTTGTCCAGTTAGATATAACTCAAGCTCTGAGCACCACAGCTGCTGCATGTAGCTTCCTCAGTAATTAGAGTGGTCCATTCGATATTTGATCTGTGGGTCCATTATTGGAACATTTTTAAAATAACTCATGTACTGATCACGAACAAAAAAAAAATAATTACAAAAGTGAACATTCATGTGAAGTGAATTTCAATACTGTGCGATGTAGACACTAAATCCGCATTAATGCTGCTTGTATATTATCAAACAAGTGCTGTACAACACAGCATGGTATAAAAAATTCAAATGGATTAACTAATAACTAAAAAATAAAGCTTTTGATACAATTTATATGGGACCAACCTGTAGGTCTAACCTATCAAATAAAAAATATTTTTCCAAATTGACGGAGTAATCGGTAGACATTCATTAAACAGTCGCAAATAGAACCTTCTACTTTTGTGAAGTCGATTAGTAGATAAACATTTGAGCCGTGAATAATTATGTGAAGTCGATTAGTAGATAAACATTTGAGCCGTGAATAATTATGTGAAGTCGATTAGTAGATAAACATTTGAGCCGTGAATAATTATGTGAAGTCGATTAGTAGATAAACATTTGAGCCGTGAATAATTATGTGAAGTCGATTAGTAGATAAACATTTGAGCCGTGAATAATTATGTGAAGTCGATTAGTAGATAAACATTTGAGCCGTGAATAATTATGTGAAGTCGATTAGTAGATAAACATTTGAGCCGTGAATAATTATGTGAAGTCGATTAGTAGATAAACATTTGAGCCGTGAATAATTATGTGAAGTCGATTAGTAGATAAACATTTGAGCCGTGAATAATTATGTGAAGTCGATTAGTAGATAAACATTTGAGCCGTGAATAATTATGTGAAGTCGATTAGTAGATAAACATTTGAGCCGTGAATAATTATGTGAAGTCGATTAGTAGATAAACATTTGAGCCGTGAATAATTATGTGAAGTCGATTAGTAGATAAACATTTGAGCCGTGAATAATTATGCTACATTTGAATCTGTTTTTTATTTTAATTGGACTTGAAATTCTTGAGTTATAAGCGAACAGACAGACACGATGACAGTCGTTTGCCATTCAAAACATTCAATGATATAAAGAAGAAAGCTAGATATTTTGATAATGTTGCGCTGTGTCCACAGTAAGTAATGTCATAGAATAAGGACGAGCGTGGCGCTGATCGTCTCCTCACTCAATTGAACAGAAAATAAATTTTAAGCACCTTTTTACACTGATTCCAGGATTGTGGGTGCGACTACCGCTGCGTGCCTCTGAACGAGTACCGCAGTGAAGTCCGCTGCTACTGCCCCTCTACCTGGACCACAGACGCGCACGACCCGACCAAGTGCATCCGTGAGTGTTGTGTACTGAGGTATTATTTAAAGCTACAAGCTATGATTGTGGGTGCGAAAACCGCTGCGTGTCTCTGAACGAGTACCGCAGTAATGTCCACTGCTACTGCCCCGCTACCTGGACCACAGGCTTGCAGGCTTCGGGGTCAGTGGCGCGCTTTGGGTGAGGCCTATGTCCACCAGTGGACTGTCATGGGCTGATGATGATAATGATTTTTAATCCCCGAACAAAGAGACGGGTGTTATAAGTTTAGGGTGTGTATCACTGTGTGTCTGAGGGTGTGTATGTGTGTGTGTGTGTGTGTGTATCCGTGTGTCTCTCTGTGGTATCGTAGCTCCCAAACGAACGGACCGATTTTGATGCGGTTTTTTCTGTTTGAAAGCTGATGCGATTTGAGATGGTTCGTAGCTATAATTGGAGGGAGGGAGGGAATAGAGGTGAGGATCGTAGCTCCCAAACGAATGGACCGATTTTGATGAGGTTTTCTATGTTTGAAAACTGATGTGATCGTGATGGTCCTTAGTTATATGGGAGGGGAAGGGGTGAGGGGAGGGGGAGGGTTTGGAGTTTATTTTATTAGTAAGGCACACAAAACAGAATACAGTCATATTAATGAAATGGCTTATGTAATATTACAGGATTCGAACTAGACCAGATCCCTTAACATGTGTAGGTACACATAATGGCCAATGTTTAGGAGTTGGTAGATTATATTACACATGTATTACAATTAAAGTTTTTAAACAAATTTACTAAGAATACGAAATATTTTGGTATGTTTGGGTCTTGAAAAGAAATTTAAGGTTTAGGAAGAATAGCCAAAACATCCCTTTTGAATTGTAGATTGAAAATATCAATCGAGCTATGATTTGTAGTCAAAGAGTCATTGTACTGACGACACATTCTGACTAATGGGTTGAAAAGGGAAGTTTTGTTAGTGTTAACCTAACACTAAGGTATTGAGAATATATTTTGGTGGGTTTTGGCAAGTTCTGGGTTTGATGTTAAATTTCACGTATGAAAGAAGAGAAGGTGAGTCTAACTGAGAGTGAATAATTTTGAAAAAACAAACGAAGTCGTTGTAAGTGCGTCGAATTTTCAGTGTAAGTAGTTTAAACTTATCTAATTTTGCAGAATACGAGCTGATGCTTTGATTCCAGACATATCTTTAGCATATGATAAACAGGCACTTTTTTGGACTAGCTCTATTGTATCACTATGTACTGCATAATGCGGGGACCATATAACAGCATTGTATTCGAGAATACTGCGAATCATTGCAAAATATAGGTACAGGAGGCTACGAGGATTCTTGAAACCTTTTGTGGCATGGGAGATAAAACCTAACAGTTGAGTACTTTTATTAGTGATAATAGTCATAATGTTCACGAAATGACAGCTTTTCATCAAATAAGACTCCGAGATCTCTAACTACCGATTTTCTTTCTAGACGACGATCTTTTAACTTGTAGTCAAATAGAACTTATTGAATTTTGGTTGTGAAGGAGATAACGAAACATTTTTTGACATTTAAGTACATATGGTTATCTTCACAACATTTATCAACAGTGAAAAGATCAGCTTTTCACTCTTACTCTTACTAGTCATATTATAATTTAATTCAGATTTTTAGGTTTAAATGTTTTTATGGAATCGGGAACTGAGTCTATGTCTACTACTAGGGGGGGATGATGCTTATCTAGGTGGCTTATTGGCTCAGCGCCATATACTTGCAATATTGAAGTATACATAATGAGATCCAAATAACGACCATTTTCATTTGGTATATTATTAAATTGATTTAAATTGCACAAGGTTATAGTTTCCAATAGAAGTTCAGCTTTTAGATGATGGGGCAGACTAAGTACTAGCAAGTCAGATGTACACCAGCCTATGTCTGGTGTATTAAAATCACAAATACAAAGATATTCTGCATTACCATATGATTGTAAAATGATTCTTTGACAATTTTCATAAAATTCACGGATGCATTCAAGAGACAAATCAGGTGGTAAATAACATAAGCATATATTAATTATTTTGATATTGTTACCTCCAGGCAAAATACTAATCCACAAGTCTTCGATATCTGGAACTCAAGATGCCTGACGAACAAAACTTATGTGCTTTTTTAATGCAATTAAAACCCCTCCACCCCTTCACCTTGGAATTGAGAAAAGGGGGAATCGTATCTTTTAATCGAATGGACCAATTTAGCTGCGGTTTTTTATGTTTCAAAGCTGAAATAAACAAGATTGTACTTAGCTATAATTGGAGGGGAGAGGGAATGGGGGTGAGGATCGTAGCTCCCAAACGGATGGAACGATTTTTATGTTTGAAAACTGGTGTGATCGAGATGCTTCTTAGCTATTATGGGGTGTGGGGAGTCGGGGGTTATATAAAATTTTTATTTGTGCTTATTATTCTGTTTCGAGATGTACACTTAATTATTATATATTTTTACTCCGCAGTGGAGGACTCGTGGCCGCGGATCTCGTGGGTGCTCATCATCGTGCTGTCCGTCGCCGTGTTCGTGTGTGCTCTCGCCGTGCTCTGCGTCTGCTTGTATCTATGTGAGTAGTACTCATAAGCAAGGACAACACACACGTCCTACACTATACAGTACGCGTAACAGACCTTGGCCGCGATGACAACAGGCCCTCCACATGTTTACTTTTTCACGAGAGAGACGCTAACGGATGAGTTACAGCGGCTGTTTTTTTTATGTCTCTTTGGCCAGTAGGAACACTATCACACCTGGTGTTTAGTGACGGTGTGGCTGGTAGTAAACAGGCTTAGCCTGGAATGGGACTAGGTCAGGAACACCCTAACTTCACAGCAGTCAAGATCCGTAGCGCGTGCTATAACTTCAGAAAAATAAAAATTCCGAAATTTTCTATATATTATGCTCCCGTGTGCGTCCAGCAATTTCATATGAATTAACTAGATATTTAGACCGAGAAGAGCCAAGGTCTACATTAAATTGTGCGATTTATTTACAGCATGACATGAGGTATGGATTTGACAATTTCGTCTACACTATGATTTCGCCTATTTCAACATGTTATCCTACCACCTGCGTCCTTATATTCACAGGATTTAAAAATTAATTACGTATTAGTAGACCGAGAGGAGACAAGGTCTACATTAAATACTGCGATTTACTTAGAGCATGACATGATGTATAGATTTATCAGTTTGGTCTACACTATGGTTTCACTTATTTAAAAATTAATTACGTATTAGTAGACCGAGAGGAGACAAGGTCTACATTAAATACTGCGATTTACTTAGGGCATGACATGATGTATAGATTTATCAGTTTGGTCTACACTATGGTTTCACTTATTTAAAAATTAATTACGTATTAGTAGACCGAGAGGAGACAAGGTCTACATTAAATACTGCGATTTACTTAGGGCATGACATGATGTATAGATTTATCAGTTTGGTCTACACTATGGTTTCACTTATTTAAAAATTAATTACGTATTAGTAGACCGAGAGGAGACAAGGTCTACATTAAATACTGCGATTTACTTAGAGCATGACATGATGTATAGATTTATCAGTTTGGTCTACACTATGGTTTCACTTATTTAAAAATGAATAACGTATTAGTAGACTGAGAGGAGCCAAGGTCTACATTAAATACTGCGATTTACTTGCAGCATGACATGATGTATGGATTTGTCAATTTCGACTACACTATTATTTCGCCTATTTCGACATGTTACCCTATCGCCTGCGTCCTTATATTCACAGAATTTAAAAATGAATTACGTATTAGTAGACTGAGAGGAGCCAAGGTCTACATTAAATACTGCGATTTACTTAGAGCATGACATGATGTAAAGATTTATCAGTTTTGTCTACATTATGGTTTCGCTTATTTCGAAATGTTATCCTACCGTCTGCGTCCATATATACACAGGCTTTTAAATTAATTACGTATTAATAGTCTGAGAGTGTCTCAATTTCGTTCCACCATTTGATAGATTTGTCGCGAAGACCTCTTTTCTGTCTTAGCTGGAAACAGGAGCTGGGTGGTCTCTTTACGCCCTATACATTTACATAAAAGATAAATATTTCCACCAGTGTTTTGTATTAATATTTGTTCTGAAGTGGTAATGGAGCCGGCAACACTGTGCTTATCTCGGAAAATATAACGTACGCAAATAATGTAAGTATAAACTGCTTAATGTTTTAAATTATAAGAATCTAGTTATAGTTTATTATTAGAAGTATAGCGATCTTTACGAGCCAGGCAAAAGGTATATATAATTCCACAGATATCATTATTTCTATAATTATTGTTACTGCGATTATAAGTATGGTATTAGAAAGTTATTATATAAACGGGACTTAATCGCGGTGATAACGTTATTTTATTGCCCTCGACGTTTCGATCAAGTTGCATTGCTCGTGGTCAACTCGAGTCGAGAAGACTGAAGTAGCGGGTGTCAGCGTCGCGTCGGGAAGGGCGAGCGTTGTCTCCAACTACCCGCATTTGCCTTAGTAAAGTGCAGTTTAAGTGTCAAAGGGCAGGCCACCTAACACGTAAAATCATGTATTGTAAATAGGCAAAATAATAGCACTTTTATGAATCGAAAACTAAACATGTCATAAACACGGAGAGGTTGCTAACTCTTGCACCGCAACTTGTCCCGCATCACAAGAAAATGCCCCGAAGTGTTGCGAGCAACGTTGCGAGACAGTGCGTAGCGTCACATAGGGCTGATGCTCGTTTTCATCGACAGCCCCAAGTTTAAGTAAACCCCTAAGTATGTTTTTTGGTTTCTCTTCCACCAACAGTTAGGGGCCACATACATCGAAAAGTCCCCTAGAGTTAGCACCTAAATTAAGGGGACCTTTCAACGATCACCTAAATTTTAATTGGTTTAATTGGCCTTCTAACGTTTGTTGAACAAGGGCCCCATAATAGGGAGGGTTTTGTCATAATCTAGGCAGAAGTTGATGATACTTAGACAGGTGCATGCTGCTGTCCTTTTCCTGATTTCCCTGCTGGTACACACAGCACCCGCGGGGTGAGGAGGGGTGAACCTATTATGCCACACGGCACATATACTTAACATAATTATTCCATTACATTGTTTTATTATATAACTAGCTGCGCCTCCCGGCTTTGCCCACGTGTACAGTTTTCCGGGATAAAAAGTATTATATGTTACTCTATATTATTATGGTATACAGCACTTGCATACAAAATTTCATTAAATTCAGTCCAGTCGTTATCGCGTGAAATGCCCTTTCCAAACATACAGACGACGTTTCACTTTTATATATCAGTGGGATGGGGATTAGTGGCAAGTGGCATTCTGTAATCGTTATCAGTTTAGCCGTTTTGATGTGAAAACGAGTACAACCAATCTACCAAAATTTTCATAATTTCCCGTGTGAATTTTACATCTTAAAGTACCTACCCACATTCAAAACTGCATCATAGCAGTTTTTGTGTGAAAGTGAGTAATCGACGTTTTCCTGTTTTCTCGTGACAAATTTCCATTTTCTGGGATAAAAAGTAGGTAAGTATGTTGGTACTCCTTTCTGTTGTGTACAGTATCCACATACAATTTTTTATAAATTTTGTCCAACCAGTTTGGCGTGAAGACGCCCCAAACAAACAAACAGGTAACGTTTCACTTTTATATATTAGTGGGGGTTTAAAACTACAAAATATTTGAGGTAGTTAATGTTATGACTTAGAAAGACCTAGGTTGATGTAGGACATATGCTGTCTTTGAGCTCCAATATCACATAAACGCTTTATCATTGTTAAACTAACGTTCTATAAATCTTTAACCAACTTCAAAAAAAGGGGGTTATCAAGTTGATGTCTATGTTTGTAATATTGTTGAAAATGCTTAATGTTCATATATGTTAGTCTATATGAGTATCTGAACAAATATACCAAACGCGAATGTATGTATGTGTCCACACGCTTCAAGTATGTTTTTCCGCGTATTTCTGTACCGCATTTTTTTTTGTTTTTTTTTTTTACTTCCAAACCGATTAAAGTAAGTAGGCACCTGGTACAGACCTCAAACATTTTAAATTATTTCTTTCTGTTGAATTTTATACTACTTTTTTAAATGATTTGTGTTTGATTGGTTTGATAGGTGTCACGACTTTTTAAATGATTTGTGTTTGATTGGTTTGATAGGTGTCACGACTTTTTAAATGATTTGTGTTTGATTGGTTTGATAGGTGTCACGACTTTTTAAATGATTTGTGTTTGATTGGTTTGATAGGTGTCACGACTTTTTAAATGATTTGTGTTTGATTGGTTTGATAGGTGTCACGACTTTTTAAATGATTTGTGTTTGATTGGTTTGATAGGTGTCACGACTTTTTCTAGATGGAGAACTTTTACCCAGGCTTGTAGTAAATTGTAGGAACCCTTTAGCCTCTTATACCGGTACATACGCCATCATCATCATCAGCTTATACTTGTCCACAGCTGGCCGCAGGCCTCTCCTAATGCTCGCAACTGAGCTCAGTCTTCAGCTCTCCTCACCCATTTTCTTCCAGCCACCCTTCGCAGGTCGTCAATCCACATGGCCATAGATGTGGTTTCCTCTCGAGAGCTTGTCTACCCCAATGGTCATCGGTTCTTCGGGAAATTTGTTTTTGCCACTTTACCTTGCTTATCCTTAGAGCTATGTCGGTTACCTTGGTTCTCTGTCGGTTATCTTCATTACAAAACTTGTCCTCAGAAGAGAAAAGTCTTCAATCGTACGTCCTACCAGTCATGACTTACGGAGACGAAACGAGGACACTCACGGTTAAACCAGTCCACAACAAGGTCGCTCATAGAGCTATGGAGAGAGCTATGCTTGGAGTTTCTCTGAAGGAACATACGCGATTATGTCTAATCTCTCAAACACAGAATAAAGAATAGTTGTCTCAAGCATATAATGTAGGTACATAGAAACTGTATCAGCTTTATTCAACGTATCCATAAATATATCTAAAACGACCAATTAACTCATAATGCTTAAAGGGAGTGGGCCATGATTTGCATATGTTAAATGTTGTTAGGTCCACGGGTGCTACCACGATGTACATTAGGTTCAAGGTTGTTATCATGATTTTCAGCTTGTTCAGTGCTTTCTTCGGATTCAGGATCCAAAACATTGTACAGTTCAGTTTCGTCGTTTAAAGTTGAGCCGTATGGATACCCCAATTCGTTCCTGATCGAGTAGGCTGCGAACCTCTTGTTGGTGGGGAAGGAAACCAGGAACCCTACGTAGTCGGATGGCAGATTATGTTCTATTGCTCCGAATATCATCGCCTGCAAACAGAATAAGGCTTAAGTTAAGACGAAATAGCCCCGCGGAAATTTTTCATGAGAGGGATTATGTACGTGCACTAGGCGCAGGGCGCGAGATGAGAACATGTACCTAATCAAGAAGGTTTAAAAAAATGGTAAAATATTTTTAAGTAATACAGTTTTATTATTTTATCCGACGGCCGGTTGGTCCAGTGGCTATAAGTGACCCTAGGAACGAAATCAAACGGTCGCGGGTTCTAATCCTGCAAGGTGCAATCATTTGTGTGCTGAGCAGAAATGTTGGTTTCCGAGTCATGGATGTGATATTTGTATTTATGTATGTTTACCCGTTATTACTTCCGGCACTAGTGCCCATATTACAGGGTATCCTAGTTTGGGGCTAGGTAATTGGTGTGGAATATCCCGTTTTTTTTAATATATTATGTATTAAAAGCTTAAAAATAAAATAAATTCGTGGGGCGAGACGAATTTTCAATGAATTAACAAACGTATGTTCACGTCAAAAAAAAACATCTCTATCCATTCAGCCGTTGGAGCGTGAAGGATGATGATGATGATGATGAAAAGAATCCTATGTTATTCCAGGGTATAAGCTATCTCCATTCCAAATTTCACCAAAATCCGTTCAGCCGTGTGAGCGTGAAGGAGTAACAAACATACATAGAAACATTCGTCTTAATAATATTAGTGTGATAGTGTATGCTACACGAAATTTCTCTGTTCCATTCCATTGGGGTTGGGGTTGACAAGTTCTCGAGTGGAGACCACTTTTAGGCAAACGTAGTGTAGGACACCCTGTGGCCAGGTGGAGTGACGACCTGCGAAAAGCGGCTGGAAGAAAATGGATGAGGTGAAGACCGAGCCCAGTGGCTTGCATTAGGAGAGGCCACGTCCAGCAGTGGACAGATATAGGCTGATGATGAAGACGAAATTCCTTGCAGGAAATGTGTGACGTCATTACGACAACCGCCGAACGATTCTACGAAGATATCGTAACGTGACGCGTTACGTGTGTGACGGTGTGTGTATGGTCATAGCGAATAACGGCCCTGAACAAACTCACCTCCATGTAAGTGTTGGAAGGTCTTCTCTCGAATGGGATTTCATAACACTGTCTCCCTTTAGTCGGCTTCTCCGTCTCTTCGTAAGTCGTTAGTTGTATATGCTGACGACACCAATGCAATAGTTTCAGGAATAGATGTGAAAGAGCTTGAAACAAAAGTAAACACTGCACTTCTAGCATTCAACAACTAGTAAAACGTGAACAATCTGTATCTGAATGCAAGTAAAACAAATATAATTATTTTTAAATCAACAATGGCTAACAAACAATTAATTAATGTCAAAATCAATGGAGAAAAGGTAGTAATTATGGTCGAAACTGTGAAGTTTCTGGGTGTTCACATAGATCAATATCTAAACTGGAAAAAGGAATTGTCATCCGTTGAAAGCACTATTGCTTCAGCTTGCTAATAGTAGTCAAGCCAAGTAATAGTCTTCCTATAGAATTTAAAATTTTGTATAGCCCAAATATCTTTAAAGCTAAGCTAAGGCAACTCCTGCTTAAAGGGTGCTTCTATTCAATAGAGGAATTTTACCAAACCGTTAGGGCTTTGTCATTTCATGAATGTTTAATTTTAAAGTTATACTAAGATCTTGATATGTATTTTTAATGTGTTTTTTTAATGTTAATTTTTGACTAATTATTATTAGTTCACTTTGCTATTCCAATTATTGTTTGTTTTACTTATTATTTTGACATTTACCTATATTTAAAAATTATTATATGTTATTACTTATTAGTTCAGACATGATGTAATAATCATTAATGAATAAACAAAAGGAAAAAATAATGAAATAAAATGAGAAACACACACACACACACACACACACACACACACACACACACACACACACACACACACACATACACACGCACATTAGTAATGTGCGGACTGTGATAACCCTTAATTGCAAGCAATTTTAAAATAGTAAGGCTGAAACGTGCCTCCTTGCACTTTTCAGCCATAAGGAGACCTGCAGTCCTGCACTGAGACGGACAGTTCGTTTCGATACTCTAATAAAGCCACACGTCTTCTACTTCATTTTTTGACTTTATTTTTATACATTTGATTCTAATACCAAGTAAAATACTAATTTCTATTTTGAGCCTTTTTTTTAAAAGGGAAAAATAATACCGTCTAACATTGGTGGCAGCTCAAGGGGATTTCAGAAGTCCCTCGGTTCCATCTCCGCCCATTCAAGTACGGTGAACCCTACATTTGGGAAAAAGTGTGAAAAGTGCGAAAAGTGCATTTATAAGTGTAAAAAGTCTACTGAAAACGCTATAAGTGTGCGGGAAAAACCGCAAATAAAAGTGTCTAGTGCCTTAATACAAAACTCTATAAACTTTCTAAAATATTCACATCTTACCAAGTGCCAAGGATTACACCGTCACTACTCATAACAATGCTTATCGCATTGTTCACCGTTGCCCGGTGATTCATTCTTATCAAGTCATGACAAACTACCGCGTTATTTTTTATCGGAAACAGCTGGGAAGAAGCTCGTGCTCGTGCTGAAGTGGGACTGAGAGTGGTTACTGAATGGTTAAAAGATAACCTGCTCTCATTAAATGTCGATAAAACCAAATTTATAGCTTTTACAAATGCTCGTGGTAGAACACCTCCTGTTGATATTAGAGTGCACTCAAATTGTGTAGTAACTCACTGCAACTGGCCAAACTTACAATGTGTACAGAGTATTAAATACTTAGGTCTTACTTTAGACAGAAGAATGACTTGGAGTGAACATATTGATAGTTTAGGTAAACGTGTTCGAAAGCTAATCTTTGTATTCAAAAACTTGCGTGAGATAGCAGATACGAGTAGAGCATTGACACTTAATGTATACAACGCACTCTGTAGATCACTCCTCACTTACTGTAACATGTCTTGGGGTGGAGCTTGTGTAACTTATATGCTGACCTTAGAACGTGCTCAGCGAGCAGTGCTTAAAGTTGCCACCTTCAGACCATACAGATTTTCAACCTTTGAGCTGTACAAAGACTGTGGGGTTATGACCGTTCGTCAATTGTTTATGCTCAATCTTTTCTTACCAACATAGACAGAAAATTGATGTAGAAAGAACAAGCAAAAGGAGAAGAAAATACAAAGTTTTCGTGAGATGAAAGTATAACTCTAGGCTTGCCCATCGCTATAGGTCTTTCCTTGGACTTTTTCTGTACAATAAAGCCGCGAAATATGTTACTAATGTAGTATCTCTTAACAGAAGAAACGTTAAAGTGGCATTTGTAAGCCTGCTAAACAAACTGAGCTATGATGAAACTGAGACATTTCTCAAAGTGATTGTTTAGATGCTAGTCTTCCTCATACCCACATCCAATATGAATACCTAGCACACATACATAAATAATTCACATAACTTTCATCATTTTAATAGTTAAAATTAGTATTTAATATAAGTTTATACACACTGTTACCGTAGACAGGACACCAAATCCGAGGCTACTGTGTACCTGGAAGAGTAAGCAGACCTACGACACGAGTATAATCTCAGTGTAGGTTCTGCTGTTCTATTTAACAGCAACTATTTACAAGCCTTTATCTGTATTATATTTAGATTTATGACCTTTTTATGTGTTACTTGTATATTGTTTTGAAATAAACTTATTATTATTATTATTTCGCCGAAATTACCTACCTATAATGAGCAAGAGAATAAAAGAGGAACTTAAATTACGTATTGAAGGCCTCGAATCACAATCACCTTTGGTATCTCCAAGAATTATTGCATCCGGAAATTCTACTGCATCCGTAGAAATGGACCTCAACATTTTGTTCAAATTTGTCAACTCCTATTATGGCAGCCGGGAACCCTGAACTCTTTTTTTTGTAAACTGTGACAATGCTTACGAACTTGTTTCCGATCCCCAGAAACCGATTTTATTTAAATATATTATTAGCCTTCTGGAACGCGCCTCGACCGCCTGCACTATAAAAGTAGACGCGACCACGTGACGCGCTCTCGGCCCTAAGTAATCAATGGCAACTGTCCAAGCGCAAGTGGCCAAAAACTTAACTTTGGCGTGCGCCTTCTGCGTCACGCATTGCGGCGGCGGAGCGCGGAGGTGACGCTGTAGAGGTCAGTTATAGACCAACAGCACATATACTTTAAAAAAAAAGAAAAAAAAGTGTTAGTGTCTAAAACTGTGGTGATTGTTATTTCGGTCCGTGATTTATAC
The DNA here is from genome assembly GCA_946251855.1 of Alsophila aescularia. NCBI lineage: Eukaryota > Metazoa > Arthropoda > Insecta > Lepidoptera > Geometridae > Alsophila > Alsophila aescularia. The sequence goes on from OX276373.1 coordinate 56,246,997, forward strand.
ATTGTTAAAATTAAAATATAAGATTCAGAGGTTAGGGATTCTTTGTATTTTTTTTAATAAATCTCCTTTTTGGTTCCTCAAAACAGAAGTGGGATCGAAATTAAGCCCTTCAGGCCCAAATACGCTATGCCATTTCGAAAAACAAACAATTAACAGAATAGCAATCACCAGCCGTCCATAAATTTTCAGATTATGCCTGGGCGGCAACGGAAACGTAGTAACAGAGAGCGTCGGCACGATTGAAGAAAGAAGAAGAAAAAAGTTATTATTGGCACAAATAAAATATACAAAAATATAATTAAGAACTAGTAATACAAATTACTGCAATACAGTGGACGAACTAAATAACGGGCTGGTGGTTGTCCACGCGGTCGAGTCGGAGTTCTTTAAGACCCCCCGCAAAAAAAGAACACAGAAACTCTCTGAGCATACACTCAAACTTATGGCAGAACGAGGCGAGATGAGGCTGCAGTCTTCAGTGGATATGTCGAGTTACAGCTTGCTTAATCAACAGATCTCCAAGTCAATGCGACACGATTAGCGTTCCTATAATACTACTTGTATTAAGAACGCAATAGAGCGGAACAAGGGCTCCAAAGTGTTCACAAGAGATCTGTCTTTTACGCAAAGCCTGTTGTCGAAGCTGAAAACCGACAGTGGCAGCATCGTTTCGTCGAAGCCAGAGATTTTAAGTGAGCTCGAGAAGTTCTATGGACAATTATACACCTCATTGCGTAGTCCTCCTAGCATGACTAGCGATGCAAGAGCCCGTTTGACCCGACATTATACCGAAGATATCCCGGACGTCAGCCTATACGAGATCAGAATGGCTCTCAAACAGCATAAGAGCAACAAGGGACCACGGGAGGACGGAATAACGACAGAGCTACTGAAAACGGGTGGAACATTGGTACTTAAAGTCCTTCAGAAGCTGTTTACTCCGTTATCCTCGAGGGTACTACGCCAGAGGTGTTACACTACGTGATAGAATCAGAAATGAGGAAATCCATAGAAGGACGAAGGTTACCGACATAGCTCTCAGAGTTTGTAAGTTGAAGTGGCAATGGGCAGGCCATATAGTTCGCAGAAACGGACAACTGCTGGGGACTAAAGGTTCTCGAATGGCGACCACAAACAAGCAAGCGAAGTGTGGGGAGATGGACCGACCCCCCACACGATGGACCTTGTAGCCATCGCAGGAAGTCGGTGGATGGAGGTGGCACAAGATCGCTCGTCATGGCGCTCTTTGGGGGAGGCCTATGTTCAGCAGTGGACTTCTAAAGGCTGACATGATGATGAATACATAAGCATTTAAAGCTATGCGAGTGTACCAAAAGAGCCAGTGCTCAGCAAAAATGTGCAGTGCTAGACACTGGACGCTGGTTTTCAGAAAGGCGCCAAGAGGATGACATAAAAAAATAAAAAAATAGGTGCTAATTTATTTATTTTTTGCGATTGTGGTAGTAGGTGGCGAAATCGTACGCCCCCTATGCGTAGTCGCTCTGTTTCTAGGGATTCCGTGGCTAAAAATTCAACTCAGCAAACCTTAAACGCGATTTTGTCTCGGTTAAACGAGCTCGAGTCCGATAACGGTGGTTCTACTCGCAACGCATCAGTGACGTGAATAGTGTAGACACGGTTACTTTGAGCACTTTGAGCTTTGGTTACTCCTGTGCAAATTTTAACAGATGCAATCAGGTCCTTGCACCCAGTACGTTCTCAAAACTACTATGTGTTTAACTACGATCCCTCTATCTAAGATATCGTTACATGGTGCAAGGAAGTGGAACGCGCCAAGCTAGCGAATGGTTGGGACGATTATGAATGTTTATCACGTGTCGCAGGTTGTCTTAAGGGCGATGCACGAACTTGGTTGAGTCAGTGGGTTAGTAATGACCGTTCTTGGCCCAATTTCATGTTAGAATTTAAATCTCTTTATCCACGTAAACTAGACTATGCCGGTATTCTTTTCGAGACCATGAACACCTCGTCTAACGCGTTTGATACATACACTGAAAACGGTCGACGGGTACTCATGCGTTTACGAATCGTCAAAGGCATCAGGGAACAATTAATGATCCAAATTGTCATTCGTGGTATTTCTGATCCTCAAGTCAGAGCTGCGGCAGCAAACGCTAACCTAACGGCGGACAATTTGGTATCATTCTTATCAATCTATTCCAAGCCGAAACGTGATAAACAAGATAGGCGCCTGGTAACGGTTACCACGAAAAAACGAAATTACTATAACCGGTCAAATCAAACAAACGTTACGTGTTACAATTGCAAACAAACTGGCCATATGGCTGTAGCATACCGACCATACAAACTTTCACATGCGGAAAAACTTAAAGTTCGTCAAATAACACGAGACTTATTAGACAAGGGGATTATTAGGGAATCTCAGTCAGAATACTCAAGCCCTATTATTCTCGTAAAGAAAAAAGATGGTTCAGACAGGATGTGTGTCGATTATCGTGCGCTGAATCGACTTACGGTTAGGGATAGATACCCCCTTCCGTTGATTGATGACCACATCGATCGCCTAGGTAACTTTAAATATTTCAATAGCCTTGACATGGCTATTGGCTTCCACCAGATATTAATCGATGAGTCATCAATCCACAAAACTGGTTTTTGTTACACCGGAGGGACACTTCGAGTATCTGAAGATGCCTTATGGTTTGACAAATTCTCCGATAGTCTACCAGCACATTATATACGACAAACTGTGGGAACTAATAGATAGCGGCAATGTTCTGGTTTATGTCGATGACGTGTTAATATTGAGTAATATGATTGAACATGGCGTTCAACTTTTACGTAGTCCTTCAGACTCTGACCAAAGATGGGTTTTCTAGAAACCTTCGCTAATGCTCATTTCTCGCAACATAGATTGAGTATTTAGGTCGGATAGTAAGCAATGATCAGGTTAGGCCAAGCCCTCACAAAATTGAGGCTCTAATCAACGCCCCAGTCCCAAATAACATCAAACAAGTCAGGCAATTCTTAGGCCTGGCGGGGTATTTTAGAAGTTAAAGGGGTATGCAGGTAAGACTGCATGCATATCGCATCTGCTTAAAAAGGATGTAAAGTTTGATTGTGGATCTGAGCAAGAATCGGTTCGCCAAGAACTAATTACACAACTAAAAAGTGAGCCCATTCTGACAATATTTGACCCCTCTCTGCCGACAGAAGTCCATACTGACGCTAGCAGTATCGGGTATAGTGCTGTATTACAGCAAACACATAATGATGGCATGAAGCATATCGTCGCTTACTTCAGTAAGACAACGCAGGGTGCAGAGAGTCGGATATCACTCCTATGAGCTGGAGACTTTGGCAGTGGTAAAAGCGTTAGAACACTTTCGCCATTTTCTGATAGGTCTCCAGTTCAAGGTTACTGACTGTAATGCACTACAAGCTACTCAGCGTAAAAAAGACCTCCTCCCGAGGGTTGCCTGTTGGTGGATCTACCTCCAGGATTTCACCTTCGATATCTAGTATATGAAAGGGATTATGATGTCACACGCGGACTATCTAAGTCGCAATCCAACCAACCAACCTTACAAGTCCACTATATCACCAAACCTCGCAACTGGCTCAAATAGCGCAGGCCGCAGTTAGCGAAACCCAAGGGCTCATCCAACAGTTACAAGAAGGTTGCTTAGATTCCCGACATTATATTCATCAGAACGACCTACTGTACTACAGGTTTACACCTATTGGAGAGGAGGCCAGGCTTCTGTGCTATATTCCAAAAGGGCATAGATTGAGTCTACTTAGAATTTTCCACGATGAGTACGAACATGTAAGTGCGGAAAAAGCCATGGATCTTATTCTTAAGCATTATTGGTTCCCGGGGTTTCGACAATTTGTGACAAAATATACTGCTTATTGTCTTACCTGTTTATCAAAAAAAACGCGTACCCAGTGCTCTACATCAGACAATCACTTCTTGGGACAAATCAGATGTTCCCTTCGATACGATCAACGTAGACGCGTTAGGCCCATTACCCAAATCCAATGGTTATAAGTTCGTGTTTCTCCTTGTGAATGCTTTCTCGAAGTTTTGTCTACTATCTCCAATTTACCGGCAAGGTGCAAGCAAACTAAAACGCGTAATGACGAATGCGGTTGCGTTATTTGGCGTTCCCAGATTACTAGTGGCTGATAGAGGTCGTATGTTCGAATCGACTAGCTTCGTTAAGTGGTTAACTGATCTCGGATGCGACATCCATTACATAACACATGTGATGCACCATTCCAACGGCCAGATTGAGAGATATGTGCGCGCAGTCCTCATAAATGCTGCGAATGACCAGGAGATTATGAGTTTAATTATTATGAGATTATTATGAGTTTGACCAGGCTAACTTTTCATAGTTTTCATTTGGAAACTACAGCTTGTGCTAAACATCACGAAGCAAAAGACAACCCAAGTCTCTGCCCTAAATCTGTTCATTGGCACTGACGGTACAACGCCAATTATCCGTTGTCTGATCCGTGACGTAGCTGCTACAGGTTCACGACCAAATCGTGAAGCATGGCGTGAAATTTGCCGAACCAGAGCCAGTGAGCCGTTAAAAAAGAACAAGAAACGTCAAGATTTTTATGTAAATGCACGACGTGTGAAATTTTTATGTGAAACACGAGGCGGATGGGCCTCGTGTTTTTGAAGTCGGAGATATGGCGTTCGTAATCAAGTATTCGCAGTCAATTGGAAAACTCGACGGCCGTATCGAGTTCTGAAGAATCTACCGGGAGGGCGGCACGAGCTAAAATTGTTAAGTGGCAGCTACGGGAAGACGGCCCAGGCGGCATCAGAGTACATGGTGCCTTGGCATGGAGAGTGGGTGTCCCGAAACATGTGCCGCTTTCTTCGGAAGTAAGTCATGACCTTTTTGTTCTGCGTTAACTAAAGCTCTAACTTTTTGGTCACCACTCTCTTTACATTGTACTTATCTCCATTTTTCATAAAAAGGCCTATTAGTTTATCAATTTTCCATCCGTACATACATTTTACATACTTGACGTACTGTTAAATGCTTAACTTACCCGTGACGTGACAAAGTAAGTTACGTGCGTTAAACGCTAACAAAGAAACCTGACAGGGAGTAGAGTTACCAGCACATGGCAACACCTGGAAGCGCACTCTGCTTGTGCGAGAACGTGTCACATAAACAGGGATCACCTGTTTTTGAAGACATACGTGCTTAGTGCGTCACATACACGTGTGATACATAAGGTGTACTCGCTGCTGCGGTGGCTGGAGATCACTCGCTGCTGCGGTAGCTTGAGACTGCTCACTGCTGCGGTAGTTAGAGTCTACATGCTGCTGAGGTGGCCATATACTTCTCGCTACTGCGGTGGCTTGAGACTGCTTTTTGCTGCGGTGTTGGAGCCTACATGCTGCTGAGGTGGCCACATACTTCTCGCTACTGCGGTGGCTTGAGACTGCTCACTGCTGCGGTAGTCGGAGCCTACATGCTGTTGAAGTGGCCAAATACTTCTCGCTACTGCGGTGGCTTGATACTGCTCACTGCTGCGGTAGTTAGAGCCTTCATGCTGCTGTGGTAGCCACAGACTTCTCACTGCTGCGGTGTCTTGAAACTTGCTCACTGCTGCGGTAGTTGGAGCCCGCTTGCTGCTGAGGTGGCGGGAGCCTGCTCGCTACTGTGGTAGCTAGAGCCGGGTTGCTGTTGCGATAGCTCCCAAACACACACACACACACACACACACACACAAACACACACACACACACACACACGCACACAACATATACTGACACTAAAACAGGCAATCACTGCCTAATGGTTTGGTAAGAATTACTTAATCGAACCTGTTTGATGTGAATGCAATGATGTAAGATACAACTTTATGGAGTGTGTCTTTTTAGATGATGAATGGTGAAATTGGTGAAGTGTGTATGTGTGAAAGAGTTTGTGACATTTAACGTTTATCTAAACAGGATTTATAGTTTCAGATGATGAAGCATCTACTGCTGGTCCCTCATCAGATGAGCTAAGCAACACCGAACCCGCAACGAGCCACCAAAGCAGAGCCGAGGGCAGCTCATCATCAGGAGAGGCCGTATTAGATTAGAAGCCTTCTGGAACGTGCCTCGACCACCTGCACTATAAAAGGCGACGAAACCACGTGGCGAGCTCTCTTTTCCCATCGGCGTTCGAAGCATAAATTCACATCTCAGTTGTCGTTGTGATTTGTTACTGTCGCTGTCGGTTCGATTACTTTTTGATTATTTAGTATCTAAAACTGTGGTGATTGTTATATCTGTTCGTGATTTATAAAATAGTTAAAATTAAAATATAAGATTCAGAGGTTAGGTTGATTCCTTGTATTTTTTTAAAATAAATCTCCCTTCTGGTTCCTAAAAATATAATAAGTCAATTGCGTGGTAAAGCGGAAATTGCTTGTTTGATTAAAGTATTCCAAAACTGGGAACAACTCAAAGAGTTCCTTAAAACTCAATTCTGTGAGAGGAAACATTACTCTCACCTGCTCACAGAGCTTCAGGAGAGCAAGCAAAGCCCGCAAGAAAGTGTCAACCAATTCGCATTAAAAATCGAGGCATGCCTCTCACAATTGCTCACGGAAGTTTCGTTGTCAACTCCTAAAGGTAAACAACTACCACGTCGTACAGCTGCAATGGTAGACCTCGCTCTATCACTTTACAGTCGGGTTACTTCTCCGAATCTCATCAATTGTGAGATGCAAGTCACCTAAAAATTTAAATGAAGCCATAAATGTCGCAATCTCTGAAGAGCGCATTCAACAGAGTGTATACAAAAGGTCCCAAACTACAGAAAATAGGTTTTCAAAACCCAATAAACCTACTAACTCTCAATTCCGTAACAACCAATATAGGGAAAGTCCCGCATTAATTAAAATCAGGGACAGTTCCTCAATAATCAAATCCAGAATCAGAACTCTAACCGATTCTAATGTCTGCCGATATTGCAAATTCCCCGGACATTCGATTGAAAATTGCAGAAAACGCGAATATAATAATAACCATGCTCGCAATTTTGAACAACCTTCCACTGCCAGCTATAAGCCGCAACATCACGTTCATTTTTTCGAAAAACCAGACGACAACGTAGACCATAACTTCAGTGATGATGACGATGAAGCAAAAAACGATTAAGTGGCTAAACTTTCAGCACCTACTAAATCAATACTTACCAAATCCTCTGTACCCGCTGAATCTTCAGCATCTACTAAATCAATACTTACCAAATCCTCTGTACCCGCTGAATCTTCAGCATCTACTAAATCAATACTTACCAAATCCTCTGTACCCGCTGAATCGTCAGCATCTACTAAATCAATACTTACCAAATCCTCTGTATCCGCTGAACCTTCAGCATGTACTAAATCAATACTTACCAAATCCTCTGTATCCGCTGCATCAATTGAACATACTGCATCTGAAAAAAAAAACAGAAACGAAAAAACATAATGAAATCTTTGAAATCACCACTGACCCAACAAAAATACTACTTCCACATGCTTGATAAATTCTACAGTTTCAGAATTCCCAATGTGTCTTCTTGTAGACTCTGGCTCTGCAGTCAGTCTCATCAAGTCTTCATATATACAGAAATTTCCTAAACTAGTGAAAGAACAAATAAACCTAAAAGGAATTGAACCCGAACAGAGTTCCACAAAAACTTTAGGCCATTTTGCACTAAAATACAACTTACTGACTCATCCCGCAAGTACATAAGTCACAACTTCTTATGTTAACAATCTAACGGTGTTAACGAATTCACTACTGTTCAAATCTACTATGCATGACATGTTTAATGCAGTGCCGGATTAACTACGTAGCAAGAGTAGCAATTGCTACGGGCCCCGCACGAATGGGGGCCCCGCTTAATTAAACCCACTCATCTCTGCCTGCAGCGTCGGACTGGCCATATAGTCGAGGTGGCGTTTGCCAGCCGGGACCTAGCCTGCGCGGGCCTCCCCACGTGTCTGGCTTGCGGGGCTTGCCACACGCCAGTAGGAGGCCCGCGCATGCTAGGGCCCGGCTCCTTTTTTTTCTTATACACTTTGTCACTGCACGGCATTCGTCACCCTGAGACACTGGTTTAGATCTCAATCAAAGTTGGAAGATTAGGTACTAGCTCCTTGGGTGTGGGCCGCATAAATGACAAGGTTTTATTTGATACTCCTTGCATCATTTTATTCATGTTTATTACACACAGATCGAAGAAAATCACTGAAAAGAACGGTCGCCTATTGTTTATATAATCTGCTATACATTGTCAGTGTGTTCAGTACTTTTATTATATTTAGTGTATTCAATATTTTTATTGTGTTCAGTATGTTCAGTTTTTTTCAGTATGTTCAGTGTGTTCAGTGCGTTCAGGATGTTCTTCAGTATTCTGTGACGTTTTGCTTTCGTTACTGGTCAGTACATTGTTCGGTTCAGTGACTTGGGGCCGCCGGAGCTTGGGTTGTTTAAATTTGGGCCGCATTGATACCCGAATTCCTTCCTGAGCGCGTCGTTTGCGAACCTCTTGTTGGTGGGGAAGGAAACCAGTTACCCTACGTAGTCGGATGGCAGATTATGTTCTATTGCTCCGAATATCATCACCTGCAAACAAAATAAGGCTAGTTTGTTAGAAGTAACTGCGAAAATAAACAAGAGGGAGTGAGGTACGCGCGCTGGGCGCGGGGCGTGAGATCACAATATGTAGTGAAGCTGGTTAGTAAAGCGGCAAATCTGACATAGGTCCGACATCAATAAGGTCTGCGACTGGACATATTCAGAGTGCTCTGGAGTGGATCACACTGATAAACGCAGGCGCACGTTATTGGTATGACGTATTTTTCTGTAAGAAAAACGTATATAAATGCCATATCGTTTATGTAAGGTTTTTTTGATAAATCCATTAGCTCAATTAATAAATAAGAGACTAGTCAATGTCCCAAAAAAACGTGTAAGATAATGTAAGTCAACATAAAAGTTTAAAATATTATACTGTGTAACCTGTAAAGGAATTCCAGTTCTGTATTTTTCTAAAAATGACACTTAAAAGTGTCGCTGGCGGGATGACCTGGATATTTTTCGTAGTAACTGGCCTCGGGTATTGGAATATTGGTTTCTGGTACAGAGTTTGTCAGGCCACACGTGGGCCTCTAACATGGCTTAACGACTGCTATTTATCAATAACAGCCGGGACCGACAGCCTAACGTGCCCTTCGAAGCACGGAGCGATGGAAATCCGCATCTTATTAAAGTTTTTGGTGCGGATCCGAAGCCGTTACGATTCTAGTGCACATCTGTGCGCCTTTTAAAAACCGCCACATTTTGGTCACGCTTAAATTTTCGTAAATTACCCTAACACTGAATTTACAAACACGTACTTAACTGATCTCGTCAAAAAAACTATAGAACTTCACCTTCATATAAGTGTTGGAAGGTCTTCTGTCAAGTGGGAGGTCGTCAAACGGCATCCCTTTAGTCGGCTTCTCCGTCTCCTCGTAAGTTCTGGCTACGACCTCAGTTCCGTCTGACATGGTTACTGTCACATTCTTCGCGAAGTACCAGCCTTCGTCTACTTTTGCTTTCCTTAAAGCCAAGTTATTTGTTCTTAAACTGACATGGTCACTAGGTTTCAACATGAAAAACAGGATATTTTCCTATATTGGACTGATTTTGATGAAATTTTGAATGGAGACAGCTTACCTTGGAATAAAACATAGAATACTTTTTAACTCGGAAAATTGAAAGTTTCCACGAGAAAACTTGAAAATGTAGACAACTAAAAATATATATATATAAAAAAAAACATTTCATAAATGTTTAAATGTTGAACGGTTGCCACGGAAACAAAATAACAAGTGTGTCAAAAAACATCAAGAGCATTTGTGCTATATTATGTACCAATTATTGCATTGGTTTTTAATATCCTAGAAGAACTTAAGATGTTTTTCTTCGGGGTAAACAACAGTCCGCGCGGACGAAGTCGCGGCCGAAAGCTAGTACATGATAAATATTCCGTTTCTAATGTTGTTTTTTTTGTTTTTTTGTTTTTCCACTTAGGGAACCTCATAACTAAAAATATGATATGTAAAAATATGAAAAGTTGGCAATGTTATTAAGTCAATGTTATTAAGTCAAAAACATGAACATTTGGCCTGATGATAAAAAATGCCATACCACAACTCGCCTCAGCTGTGAGAACAGTTTCCCAAAAGTTTTAACCGCTCGCTTGCTACGCGTGCGCACGCGCAGTATGGTATTCAGGTATTATATTTCACCGAAATATTTCTTTACAATTAAGAAATCATTTGAGCGAGCTATTTTCTCTAAAAGACCTAAGTTATGTATAATGGGATTTTGTACTTTTTTCAAGGGATTATCGTTACAACCATGTTAAAGCGCGCGCTGATATGGACGTTGTTTCAATGGGAATTCGTTTGATATATATACAGACATCAAACTACGTAACTCACGAGTTTATGTACCTTATACAAGACTTTGAAGTTCCTTTGAGCCTGGAATACTTACACATGCTATTAGTTTATGTACCTTATACAAGACTTTGAAGTTCCTTTGAGCCTGGAATACTTACACATGCTATTAGTTTATGTACCTTATACAAGACTTTGAAGTTCCTTTGAGCCTGGAATACTTACACATGCTATTAGTTTATGTACCTTATACAAGACTTTGAAGTTCCTTTGAGCCTGGAATACTTACACATGCTATTAGAAAAGCATACTTGTTTGCTACTAGGTAGTATGCTCATTTACAGCATGAATCCGAATGTATTGTATGTATGAAATGAGCAATGTACATTTGCTCATGAAAGCACAGTCCTCAGAAGCATACTTTGTATTATGAGCATTATAATTTTTAACACGTTTGAGATACACATGCTCAATAATTGGCATTCAAAATGGACGTATTCTTCGAAATGAATTAATTTCTGTTATATTAATTCGTGCAACACATTTAATAAAGAAACTTATTATGCAACTTATACCAAATATCATAGGACTGAACGAATTTTCTCATCAACATTCACAGATCGTGAGCATTGTCCGCGCGGTTGAAACCGCGGGCTGCAGCTAGGCTTTCTTACTTATCGAGGATTGGGAGGTCCTTTGTATCCACTTTCCAGAGGACTCCTTCCACGTGAGCTTCAGGGTCTTCGACGATGGTGTCTGTCGACCCATTCCACATCTTGCTGAACATATTGAAGTCTAACCTGTAACCCTAGACGAAATAATGACCACACTATATCAATTTCGATGAAATTTACTGTCCACCCTTACAATTAAAAAAAAATACATTTCAAATAGTTCAGAAATTTCGGAGATATGATATAACATCATAGATCTCATAAAAGAGGGAAGATGAGGTACTAGCTACTTTGGCGCCATCATCATCATCAGCCTACATCTGTCCACCGCTGGACGTAGGCCTTTCCTAATGCACGCCACTGAGCTCGGTCTTCAGTTCCCCTCACCCATTCTCTTACAGCCGCTTTTTGCAGGTCATCACTCCACCTGGCCACAGGGCATCCTACACTACGGTTGCCTAAACGTGGTCTCCAATCGAGAACTCTTTTACCCCAAAGAGCCCCACTTTATCCTTAGAGCTATGTTGGATTCCTTGGTTCTCCGTCGGATATCTTCATTATCTTGTCCTTCAGAGAAACTCCAAGCATAGCTCTCTCCATAGCTCGCTGTGACCTTAAATTTGTGGACTAGTCTGACCGTGAGTGTCTACTTTTCGGCTCGTAGAGTCCTACGAGGTAGAACGAACGTCTTTTGTCTTCAGGCACTGTGGTATGGACTCGGGCGTAGGCCACATTAAGTAGGTGCAACGCACTTTGTTATCTCATTCGCGCTTCACTCTGCTTTTGTCGCTCTATCTTTGTTGTTGCACATGAAGCACGACACTGGAAATATAATACACAAAAAACAGTCGAATTAAAAACCCACCTGTTTTATGAAGTCGATTACAAATAGCCGGAAATCGTTGTTTTATGACGGAAACCGGTACCTGCACTTTAACGGTATTTTTGTGAAAAATGCAATGCATAATGAAAATAATCTTAAATGTAAATAATCTTAAATGTAAATAATAAAACCTACCTTTCATGTAAGTAAATCCGCTTAGGCGTTAATGAATGAGTAAAATATCCACGCAACCGTTTATAATTTTACCAAAACTGTTGCAGTGGTCCTACTTACCTCAAGTTTGGCGACGCCGTAAAACTCAGCGGTCGAAGAGGCAGCCTTTAATCGCATTGCATGAAGATTGCTTCCATACGCGAAGTGGTAGATGGTGTCACAGTTAACAGAATAGCAGAAACAGGACACTATTAAAATAATAGTATATGTTTCCATTTTTACACAAGCGCGATAACACCTGCACCGCGAGCTAAGAAAATAATACACTTGCCGCGAGCGAGAGGCCTCCGTCAACGAAAATTTGATTTTATATGCATATTATTTACAATATACTAAATTAAAGTCTTTCGCAGCTGAAACAGCGAATGTATGCCAACCTCGGTAGTGTTTTTTTAACATTGGACCCGTTTGGTCACCATATTTTCAAAAACCTGTCCGTGCGTCTGATCGATGCGACGCGTTTTCAAAATGCTGGTACCTATACCTGGCTCTTCGAATTAGCATTGCAATTCGGCTGGGCAATGCCACTAGCATGTTGGGTACGTTGCCAACTGATAGTGGGCTAGAACATTTGGGCTGCAAACCGAGGATTTTGAGGATTTTGGAGGTTTGTAAGTTGTCAGTTTTTTCCCGACTGAGCGGAGGTTATTTTGTTTATCAGTGTATATATATATATATATAATATATATATATATATATATATATATATATATATATGCTCCTTTGTGGCACATAGATATGGCGTAATTTCCCGAACGCAGCCCGGATGGGCAGCGTGGGGTTCTCGTCGCAGATACCGCAGAGCCTCAAGACGAAAGTTTATAATCAGTGCGTGTTGCCAGTGATGACATACGGCACTGAGACGTGGTCGCTAACTATTGGTCTCATACAAAAGCTCAGCTCAAGTTGCGCAGCGCGCAATGGAGAGAGCTATGCTCGGTGTTACACTACGTGATAGAATCAGAAATGCGGAAATCCGTAGAATAACGAAGGTTACCGACATAGCTCTCAGAGTTTGCAAGTTGAAGTGGCAATGGGCAATAGGTGGCACAAGATCGCTCGTCATAGCACTTTTTGGGGAAGGCCTATGTTTTGCACTGGACTTCTAAAGGCTGACATGATGATTATGATGGACCAAACGCGTGGACTGATTTTGATGATTCTTACGTCAGTCGATTTGTTTTAATCTTGCGAGTGTCACTAAAGGCATGACATTAATTAAAATTCAATATGGCGACAACCAGAAGCCATATTGAGAAAATAAATTCCCATTGATGGGGACGTTAATGGGGCAGTTGGGAATATACCATAAATTTTCTTGTTTTTCTATAGTAGTTAGTTGGTTGTCAATTTATTTATTAAGTTCTAGCCCGTTTAATAAAAAAAACTATAGGTTATATTATTCTAAGAACCGATGACCGATGGGTAGACGAGTTCTCAAGTAGAGATCACGTTTAGGCAAACATAGTATACGACGCCCTCCAGCTAGATGGAGCGACGACCTGCGAAAAGTAGCTGGCAGAAATGACTTGAGAAGAGCCAAAGGTCGGGCTCAGTGGCGCGCATTAGGAAAGACTGTCAAGCGGTGGAAAAATACAGGCTGATGGTAACTTTTAAACTTTCGCGATTTGAACACATACCTACATATTTAACCGGGACTTAATCGCGCTGATATCATAATTTTCTATTTACCTCGACGTTTCGATCAAGTTTCAATTGATCGTGGTCACGAGAAGACTGAAGCCAGCGTCGAGAAGGGCGAGCGTTGTCTCCAACTACCCACATTTAGTTTTGTAAAAATTCAGAATTGTCACGACACACAACATAACGACTCATTCGGTCCATTTGTTCGAAAGCTACGATTCGCACCGCTTCCCTCCCCCTCCCCCCTCCACCTCAAATTATAGCTATGGATCATCTTGTTTACCCCAGCTTTCAAACATAAAAAAACCACAGCTAAATAGGTCCATTTGTTTGGAAGCTACGATTTTCACCCCCCATTTCTTTCTCACCTCCCCCCTCCCTCTCCCCATATATATATATATATATGAACCATCTCGATCATATCAGTTTTCGAACAGACTGAGAAAAAAAAACAAAATCGGTCCATTCGTTTGGGAGCTACGATGCCCCACACACACCAACACACAAACACACACACACACACACACACACAGTTTAGGGAGTGTATCACAACACCCGTCTCTTTGTTCAGGGGTTAAAAAATACCGTCACGAATATAAAACAGAGCAACCTGTTGATCTTTTACGATATATTTCGTATCTTAAGACGACATCTTTTAAAAAGTTCCATATCGCTCGATATCTAGTTAGTTGTTAGTTGACTGTTTGCGTAAGTTCAAAGGGAAGGGGTAATCTAGGTATCATAATTAATTGCGGTTTATTAATTTCAGGCATTAATTCTCCGAAAATTCGACTTCCAAACTTGCGAAAGTCAAACAGAAAATTCTCTGGTTTTTTGTGATATATATAGTTCGATACAAAGAGAATATTTCGATATTTACTTCTACTACCACTTTTTTCATTTTAACATATCTAATTTATTCGATTACAGGCACTATAAGTACCTAACCTACAAAAACATAAAATGAAGAATATTTTGATGGGCGAATTTGAAGCCAACTGCAGAAAAACAACATCTCCAAACTAATGGACAGGCTCTCAAGCCCGTAATATTGGTGCTGACCATGTGGCTATTAAAATATCTATGGATGTTCAATGTTTAACAACAAATATCAACAAAATAGACCAATAAATTATTATCTGAAGTGCATCTTCAAATCAGAAAAGTTTTGATAACAAGGTGGACAGTGGAAACTAAATATTTCCCAAGTAACACCCAGGTGGACAAAGGTAAGCTATTGTAAAAAAAAACTTTCCACGATTCACCCAGGTGGTTGTAAGAGATGGATTGGCTAGTGCCCTGACTGAGAGTCAACAAATGGTTGCAAGTTCGAATCTCGCAAGGGTCATTGATGTAATATTGGTTTATATCTATGTATGGTTTATTTATAGAATATTTTTGATGAGAGAATTTGTAGCCAGCTGCAGAAGAAAAACATCTCCAGAAGGTTTTGAGGAACAATCACAGGCCTATTTACACCCTAGACCATTCATTATGAAAGAATTTGCAAAAATAACAGTCAAAATGTATTAAAAGTATCGACAAAAGATACCAAGTCATATTAACAATTAAAACAAAATAAGTAAATTTCATCGGGAACTGCCTACTTTCAACCCATATCTAATGCACCTTTTTTTATTACGTTTTATGCAATTGTTTGACCATGATCTCACCTGATGGAAAGCGATGATGTGGTCGAAAGTGTAGCACCCTTGCCTAGTAGATACCTATTCACTCTTGACTTGAACACACCTGGATTCATTATATTTTACCAGAAACTGACGAGGGCAGGGCATTCCACTCTTTTGCAGATCTTACAATGAATGAAGAAGTGTAACGCTTCGTGCTTGTGTGTGGTATTTCTATCATAAAAAGGTGCCGCATTGCCAATATTCTAGTTTGTACGGTGATAAGGGAATCAGATTGTGCAGTTCTTATGCTCACTCTCCATAGTGCAATCTGATAACTTGAATTTTGCACATTGTCATATTTGTCGTTCAAAAAGGAGGTGAAAAATTCATTTTGTCATTTACATTCAGTGCCACTACAATTGACAACCAGTTGGCCGAGTGGCTAGTGACCCTGACTGAAAGTCAACCAATGGATGCGGGTTCGAATCCCGCAAGGTGCAATCATTTGTGTGATGAGCAGAAGTATTTGTTTCCGAGATATGAATGTAATATTCATATCTTTTTATATTATATATTTAGTGCATTCAGTATATTTATGTCAGCGTACAATACATACAAAGTTTTATAAATTTTTCTTATTTGTTTCAGATTGAGTGACATGAATACTACTGGCATTTACTCTGGTTTAGAGATTGCTGTAAACTATAAGACTGCCGATTGTGTTACCACTACTTCTATATTATATTATGTACAATGTACGATTTACTTCTAAGTATATACAATAAAGAGTTATCTATCTATCTATGTTTTGTTGTTATTTTTTAACTACAAATTATTATGTAAGTAGAAACATACATTGATACCTATGAAATAGTATGTCACAAGCGACATACCTACCAACTGATTCACAGACAACACACAGCCTAAACCGGTGGACCTAGAGATTTGCAATTTGGAAATATTTCTTTAAATTTCAAACAAGGCTGGCAATGTTTGCACAAGAGCAAAGCCTCGGCATGCAGCTAGTTTAAGCATAAATACAGACTGAGTATGGATAGAGAAACAGAAAATTAAACAAATTTTATTAAATAGCATGTTTATTTTATTGTAAAAAACCTTTCTAAAAAAAATATAACGGGCAAGTGTCTTTATTAAATAAGGACTATACATAAAACATTCTAAAAACTTACAAGCCATTACTGGCTCACTGGTAGCCCACTAATTACAATGTAATTATATAGTAATTGACAACAACAAAGTAAATATTTCCAATACACCATTTTATTCAAATGGTATTAAAAAGTGCAGTAACTAGGTATATACCTACATATTATAATACAAATATAACAAGTAGATTTGAGAAGCAGCATCCTTTTGCATTTTATGGACATGCTATGAATCTTTTCCCGCTGCAATCCGACTTGAAATGATCCTGTTTACTGTGATAGACAGGTACTGAACTGAATCTGAAAATAAAGATATAGCTATGATCATTTGTCATTATCAAGTACTACATAGTCAATATTGTAATATGCAGTATTACTTTTGTAGTGTTAGATCAAATTTGTAAACAATTCAAAAGAGAGGTTAATTTGTTGTATGTCTACCTACAGCTACATCAGGCTTTGTGATAGCTGGAAATGTTCATACTGACACAGGTGCAAGCTGCAGCCCATCTCCTGAACCCCGGCTGGTGCTCAAAGCAAACATTCGGTTATGTTTTGTTGACACAAAACATAACCGATTATGTATGCATTGAAATGAGGTAAAAATCCATTAAAATATGTATGTTGTTGATGAGCATTTGTGAAAATGCATATACCTAGTATATGTCTATGTACCTAGTAGGTAAATTAAACTAGACTCGAATATTCATTAGTACACCAAAATTCCTGTATAGCCAAGCCAAAGACTGTTAGAACTTGCGATATATTTGTTCAAAGTTTCGATCTAACTCGATGACCAATTGTAGGTCTACGCAAAGACCACTTTATCAGATGACATTCGGAAATACAATATGGTACATAGGTACGTATTTGTTGCTAAATCAAGGCATATTTGTCAATTTTATATCCGAAAACGAACATAACCTCGACATACAATACATCTCACAAAGCAATTCCACTTTTAGTTTATCCACGTTTCGCACAAACTCACACAAATCTTGTGACTATAACCTACCTATTTAATATTTAGTTTTTTCCATTTGATTTTCATTTCATTATTATTCAATAACGTAAACAAACAAACACATACTTTAGTAGTAGTTATGGTCCAGAATAAATAATAACTTGCAAACCAACGTTTCGTTCTACGCAACGTCAGGCTATAATATACTTGAATATTATTTTTTGAAGAATATCCATTTATTAAACAGCATAACTAATAAAAATTAGATTATAATAAACAAATAGAACACTACACATGTTTATATGGCTAAATTAACATTTTACAACCATTAGTTCAAAAAAGCACTAAAAAGTGCTCAAAGCTGTTCTTCACGAAATGGAACTCAAGAGCATATGTTTTTGGTGTTATGTAGTCTGTGGAAAGAGCGAAATGGCTTTCACTTTTTCAAGATGATTACCACCGAAAATATTAGACAATTCCCCTGGACGGCGAACTGGAACCGCCAATGGTAATGGTAATGGATTTGATTGCCATTACCACCAGAGTTAGACAATAAGGCTGCTGATCTTTGTCTTTTCTCCTCCAATTAATATCAACTACCTTGCGCAAATCTTCGCTCAATGTAGCCGGTGAGCGTCCTACTTTACGTTTTCTAATTTGAGGTCTCCACACGTCAGTTAGCGAAAATGTAACTGTCAAAATTAGCAGGCCGAGGGGAGGAAGCGGGAAAAATAATGAAACAAAACCAGAGTACGTACTCGTATAAAAAGTTCTTGACAATAAATTAAATTATTATATAAAACAAAAACCCGACTGCGAACAAAACTAAAAAGTGGCAAACAAGCTTATGATTTTTGATTTTGAAATATAAGATGCATTCGGAGGCATCATGCATTTCATTTCTCCAATGACGGGATCAGGTAGAAAGAACCTGGTGAGCTAACTCTTCATGCCTCCGACGTCATATTATATTACCAAATCAAAAATCTAAAGCTTGTTTGCCTCTTTTTAGTTTTGTTCGCTGTCGGGGTTTTTGTTTCGTATAATAATTTATTTTTATCGTTTTAGGTTATATTTATTAGAATTTGTGAGAACGATTTAAAGTTGGTTAGCAACCAGCTAACCAACTTTAAATCGTTATAGATCCTAAATGGTCATTCGAAATGAAAAATAATAAGATGAAAGTAAATAATATTTTCAAATACCAATTCAATTACATAGTTTGTCATTATTTTACAATGTGGTGACTTGTTGCCGCCACATTGAATTTTGATAACGGTCATGTCTTTAGTAGCACTTGCGAGAGAAAATTGACGTAAGAATCATCACACGTGTCAATCAATAAAATTAAATAAAATCGGTTCACGCGTTTGTTTTTTATAGTGCCACAGAGGAACAGATACACATACATACTTAGGCTGATAAACACAAAAGGTATAAAAAAATATATATAGATAAAACTTTTTACCAGACTTTGCGTTGCACAGTCTGGTAAAAAGGATCCACACATTTCGGAATTTTTCACGTGTGGTTTCGGAACTTTTCATAATTGGATGACGGCAACACTCAACAGTGCGGTGCGTCATTATGCGTCCCTCGCCTTGATAATAGCTGTTGTGTTTATCGTGTAATTTTATGGAATTTTTAATTTAACAATTTAGAGTTAATGGCAGAAGTATGTACTACAAAATTAATTATAGAACTTTACATATTGCCACCTACACCACATAATATCTAATAGTGTACAAGTCAACCGGAAGTGTAAAGTGCTTAAAGTGTAAGTATACACATTTTCAAAAAACAGATTTATCATAAGTTAATATATGTTTTGAATTTAATTACTTACTTATGTTAAAAGTGTATGCATGCATAGTGTTATTGTATGCTATCGTCACAGAATAAATAATAGTACAACTAACGCGAAAAGAAACATTTTATTAGGTAGTTAGTGGTTAATCAATTATTAATACATACACCTATTTAATTGCTTAATTATAAACGGTCTTTTGTATCCCATGTCAAAAGCGTCATGAAACTCCACCCCGAAATTGTCACCGGAAAAACATTTTTAGTGTCCAGTTTATAGTGCGTATTGGCAACACGACTCACGCTCCTAACTCTTAGAGAACCGGCAATGGATTACCAGTTTTGCGAATATACACGTGGACGCCACGTGGTTCATACAAAACGATGCATTGTGGTTCTCGTCTCGCCCAGTGTTATATTTTGGGTGCATTCCGATTCACGATAATATCGCTGTGAGCGATCACAGTGCTAATTTGCGTTCCGATTCAGATATCGCGCTCACGGCAGTTGAGTGCTGCAGTTGATTCGGAACGCTCGTGAGCGTGATTACAAGATCACAACAACATAACCTCAACATTTGCTTAAAATACAAAGTATTACTCGTGGGCAAAGTAGTCTGTCTAAAAATTGGTCAATTGTCTGTAGTAATATTTGGAAAACTGTACGAAAATCACACACAACTGAATTCAAACAACAGTTTTCTTTGTAAACAACCGTCAGTCTGTCACTTTGACAGTAGCGCTCACGGTGATATCGGTTTGGGGCATGGTCGGTGTAATCGCAAAATGGCGGATGTAATGACGTAATCCGTGACGTCACAACGAATATCGTTGTTGCGCTTACGATGACTCGGTACGCGTTTTAGCGCGATAATATCGATTTTATCGATATTTGCGCGTCTCGGAATGCACCCATGTATGCATAGATTGAGATTTTTTATTAAATTGTTGGGATCCTACTCATCGGATTGAGATACCAAGTACACGAGTTTTAAAGTCGAAACTTAAGCTATCCAACAGTGAAAATCGCCTCGCAATCCATCCAGTACTTTTAACGTGATGCACGAACAGACAGACATTAAAAGTTCGGTACTAAGTTTTGAAACCCAGCGTAGTTTGATCGTAAATATTCAAACTACCTAATTATGGAGATAGTTTCAACCCTGGAGTCGGACATAGGATACATATGTTGCAATAACGCTTTTAGCGATAAGACCGCCCACATTGCCTTTTTTTTTAACCGACATAAAAACGGGAAGATTCTCAAGTTGATGCGTATATGTTGTATTGTTGAAAATGTAATATTTTTTTGTTACTCTATATGAGTATCTGAACAATTAATATACGAAATTTCGCGAATGTATGTATGTATGTTTGTTCACGTATTTCTCGGAAACTGTAAGTTCGATGGCAATAATTATAATAGCTTCAGTATTTTTCAACTTACGGAATAGTTCAAGTTTCATCAAAATCCATTCAGAAGTTTAAGAGATGAACTGTTGTTTCCAGTATGGCTATATTCTTAACGAACGGAATAAGTACTTCATTTTCTTAGGCCTACTTTAACGAAACTAAAAAAGAAGATATAAAAACTAATTTAAAAAAAACCTACTTTAAATCGGATAAAAAAGTCTTTGCCCGGTAATAAGGTACTTACTTAACTCGGTTTGCGAGAAGCACAGACCACAAAAAAACTTAGAATAAGACTCCTCCCAATCCTCCCGTGGATGTCGTAAGAGGCGACTAAGGGAATGCACACCGGAAGATGGGCAGCAGCTTCCTTCGAGCACATGTTTGTAACACTGCGGTCACCAATCCGTCTGCCAAGCGTGGTGACTTTGGCAGTGGACTTCTAAAGGCTGACATGATGATGATGATGATGATTATAACAGAAGTCTTAGTCAATCAGTTGCAATAAGATATAAATTTTCGCGTGCGTGCGTTATAAATAGATCAATTCAATAACATTTTGTAAATTAACTATGCTTTGAGGTTGAATAGGAAATTTCCCTTTCATGTGCTGACTCAGAGTTTAATCCCGCACAGGCACAGAATAAATAATAGTACAAGTAGGCACAGGAAAAGGAAATACCCTTCTGACTCTACCGGTGCTTCGGAAAGTTACGCCCGTTAGAGAAGAGAGCACCAAGCTAATCCACGGGATGTCATTTTCTCCATTTTTGACAGTTTTTATAAGGTAAGTCGGGGCCTCTACGGGGCAAATGCCTCTACCACCAAAATCTCAGAAACCAGTTGATTATTTCAATAAAACGACATCTTTCTTTATAGCCCGACACAAATTTAATTTCAAAATTAAATCCTAGATGGCATGTCTCGTCTTGGGTTAACATAAAAAGCCATTGTGTTTCCAGCGTCATATGAACTAAGCTTCTGATATGAGTAACGTGACATAAAACTGTAAAAATCTTGACATTTTTGGTATTTTCTGTGAATCAATTAAGATAAGGTTATTTAATAAATGTTATTCTTCACATTTTATGTAATTATTTTTATAATATTTAGTGAAATATCGAGCTTTTGAAATTTGAAAATTATAGTTTTTAAATTATACAAAGAGGAAAGTGCGTCACACCTTGATGAGGCAAGTGCGTCTCTATCACGCACTTGCCTCAAATCAGAAATAGCAAACATTTTTTGGTAAGTTCATAATAACCTTTATTTTGCGTATTTCGGTTTGTATGCAATACCTATCCAAATTCATATATTTTGATACCTACTTATTTGGTTTATAGTGGTTTTTTTAAACTAGTGGTGATATATTTATAGATTATGAAAGTAGACAATTACAGTTTATTATATACTTTTTTATGTTTAAAGTGCAATAGCAATAACTAAACATTTTTTTTTTTTAGTTTATGGTTCCAAATTTGTAAATCAAAGAATGTTAATGTTTCTTGTTTTAGATACATAAGCACCTAACTAGGTAATTCAATGTTCATCAACAATCTAAAAGAACCAACTATGTAGTTCCTTCGTTCGATTTCCAGTTCCAAATAAGTACTTGTACTTCCAAATAAATCTGAACAAATCGATGTTTTCTTTTTCAATCCCGGTACAAGATAAAAGAAAAAACATACTTTTATTGGGAGGTTCGTAATTGATTATAGATTCCAAACTAGTTTTACACCTAATGCTTCTGTTTTGGTGCTCCCAACTATAGCAAAAATTATAAAATTTAAGTACATGCACTATTCGAAAAAAGGTTTCTACCCCTGTCATGAAAAAGTGTGTCGCACTTGCCCCTAATTTCTTTTTTAAGTTGTATTCAACCCAATATTGATCGCAGAAAAGGTCAGAATGCATAATCTAGTAGGGCTCAAATACATCTATTGGTCAATTTATAACAAAATGTTATAGTGAAGATTTTAGAAGTATTTTATCGAACTGACGCACTTGCCTCATTTGGTTGGGTAAGTGCGTCTAGTGCAGTAGCTTACTATAAACAAGTAAATATCTTAGTAAAATTGGTCCAAATTCCACAAGCTATATATATATTCGTTGCCAAGGAAAAAAATTATCATATAATACTTAATTTGATGGCCAAACTACTAAAGTTTCTAAATATTTGCAGTTGAATCCATCTTGACTGACCTTACCTATATTTTTTATCCGTCAAAAATATAATTAATACACGTAAATGTCAATTACAAAAGATAAAAGTGCATAAAAACCGAGAAACCGAGTTATAATGGGTTTTATAATATTAGCACCGATAATCCACTACAATATTCAATAGTTTATTTTATTATTTTCATTTTCGAAATTCTCGATATAGGTATGTCCCGGTGAGAAAGTTCTTGGCTTTGTGGCCGGTGTTTTTTTTTGTGAAATGCCTTTAAGTTTACATATTTCTTTATATTGACATTGTCTTGTCTGTACAGTTGTTCGTAACATTGAATATGTGCTCCAAAGGGTAGAACTTTGATATTTTTTGGAAAGTTTATCAAAATACGTAAGAAAACTCCTTCCGCAAGCGAATCCACTCGTTTTTCTGTCCTCCACTTCATAAACTTTTTGAGTTTGACGGCAACAAATTATAAATTATTAATTTTCCTTTCTCTTCCATCTGCAAATTAGGGTCACCATTCTCACTGGCTGATGACATTTCCTCTGTTGTAAAATAAATTACGGTCACTAATCAATTTATAATCAGAGAAAAATTCTAAAGATTTCGCGCCAATGCCCTTTTTTAATTTCTTCTGTAGCCGCAACGCAATGCGCGCATTCTGCCAAAGAGATCGCCGCTTTTAGTTCCATTTTTTTTATTATCTTGCTGTGCCATAACAAAAAAAACATACTGCCCAAAAATAGGAGTGTATTGTTTTTAGTATTCACCTATGTATGTATGTTTGTATGTATGTCAGTTTCTTTATTCCACCGCAATACCTGAACAGATTTAGACGTATGGGGTATCGTTAGAATCCTTACTTCCCTTCGAGTAACACGAGTATTTTTTTGAAAAAAAACAATATGGCGGCAGTAAGGCTCCATTTACAAAATGCAAAACAAAACTTACAATTTTACAATACGGGTATCTAATTGAAGGCCTTGATAAACACATTCCAATTCAACATTCCAGTATATAATTTATTGGCAAAAGGTCCTTTTTAGCAGGGCAGGCGTGTTTTTTATGATTATTCTACTTATGAATAACTTTTTCGTTTTTGTAGGCTCGTTGGTAAAAGAGAAAAATTAAAAATAAAACATTTTATTATTACTAAACATGCTACGTTACAATGACGGACAATTTTGAACAAGAGGAGTGATATGTTTTGTCCACCTGTATTAATTTAACCTTTCTTTAATTTATATATTTTTAGATGGAGTCCAATAATAAACCTCAAGGTTACTACGTAATCGAACTATTGTATCCTCCGTACCAAGCCATCGATATTTACGTTTGTGTGCCGAAGTCCTGGATCAAGAAGAAGACTAAAGCAGGAACTTACATAGTTAAATACCCCATAGAACACGCAACGGAAACGGAGAGACGGGTCAGAGACGAGGACTTGTTCATAAATGATTGGCCAATATTCGAAGCTCGTATCAAATGTGCAGTCGGTGAGATATTTTTTAATTACTAGTTTTTCCGCCCGCGACTCCAATACTCCGTCAGTTTATCGCGAAAAAGTGCATCCTATGTTCATCTAGCATATTAAAAACTAATGCAAAAGTAGTTATAGCACCAACGCTCTTGATGTTTATTGACAGACTTATTATTTCGTTTCCATGGAAACCGTTCCTTACAACAACATTAGTAATCAACATTTCCCAGTTTTCCCGTGGAAACTTACAATTTTCCGGGATAAAAAGTATCCTTTGTATTTATTTATGGTAGCTATCTCCATTCCAAATTTCATCAAAATCCGTCTAGCCGTTATTGCGTGAAAGCTCCCCAAACAAACAAACAAACAGACAACGTTTCACTTTTGTATATTGGTATGGATTTATTTATTTAAAGTAAACCAACAGTGTACTTAATTATTTTTTATGTTAATTGTAAGGCCTTCACAGGTTTTCACATGGTTACTATAGCAAGCTAGTACATGTTTTGTTAAGTAAGTTAATTAGGATTTAAACTTATTTTAATAAGTCAGACTACTTATTAATTATACAAATTAAATTATTATTTTTGGAAATTACATGTACAAAATATTATTACCAATGTGATCCTAACCTAACAGCACATGTGGCCTGTTCCTCATTAAAATAATTTTATTATTTGTTCCAACTGTGTTTAATAAAATACATAAATAATTCTAAATAATTTTAAAAATAAACTGCTCTTGTGCCATTTATCATTTTTATTATTGTTGTGCACATATGTATAAAAATAAGCGTTATTTTTAATTATTTATTAAAAATAATTATATTTTACTATTATACTGTACTATTATAACTATTATATGTAATTTATTATGTATATTGTCGTTGTTTCGAGATGTGGTAGATGACCAATAAGGACTATAAGATAGATGGACAGCTCTTTAGTGTATAACAAATTTGTGAAGTATAAATTATAAATTATACATAAGAAATTGTACAATGGGCCGCCTAAATGCAAACTCTTCTAGATAACTTATAGTGGCTGTATAATATATCTTGAAACTAAATTATATTATTTATACCTGCTATATTTTTGTAAATGTTGTCCAACTGTGTGAGTTGAAGACGCATTATTTAATTACATAGTTACTTTATTATGTCTTTACCAATGTCAATTATGTGAACGATGTATACGCCTGTAAAAGGTGTACATAACGGAATGTGACTTTATGACTATGGTCATAAAATTGGCAAAATGTTATTGGCAGACTTTAATATATACACTGTTGGCGAATAATAATAAAAAAAAAACAGTGTACAATTTAAAATAGACAAATAATCCTATAAAACAAGCCAACGGGCGGACAAGCAATATCAGATGCATAACTTCCCAAGAAATTACACCCCTACATACTTCCCAAGAGAGAAACATACAAATTCATACAAACAATAGGTATCTTTTACAAATTCATAATAATTGCTATATCAGCCAGAACAGTGACTATACGAGTAGTAGACAACATTGCCATCGTTATCCCCTGTTTACATTATTAAAAAGAGAAAAAAACCTGCCCTGCCATAAAATGACTTATGCTAATAAATATATATATTGTTGGAACGTGCTACTCTTGATGAGATTTTAATAGTTTTTTTTTTTTTTTCTAAATAAAAAAACATGGTATTCTAAAAATAGTAGTACTTTCCCAATCAAGAGCTTGTTTTATTGGACAAATGATATAAATATATAACGAGCTCACTTATACACAGCGAGTTGTCACTAGATAATGGCCCGGTCTGCTCGCTACTTGTTGCTATTCTCTGTCAAGGTCACAATTATGTTGACTCTTACCTACGAATAACACTAATTATGTTAGTATGTCAATAGAATTGAAATGGATTGGGAGGGGGCGTTTTGTGGTGGCTGATACACAAGTCATAGGTACTCGTCGATAAAAACTATTTGACGGCCGAAGGAATTTCGATCAAAATTGATATATTGGTTGTTTCAAAATTGATATATGGGTTGGCAATAGAAACGAAGGGTGGGAGTGGGGGGGGGGGGGGGGGTTGGGGTGGGGGAGGTGGAGAGCTACCCCCTGGTACCCCCTTCTCTTGTAAGCAAATACAGGTACGCTATCTTTAGCCACTACCTGTAATTAAACAACATCCAACTATACAGAGTTCGGTCCTAGGCTCCACTATTGCATTTCCTTAGTTATGTGTGGAATTAAGCTGCCGGTCCCGGTTGTAATCGATAATAATCGGTGCAGCCTTTAACCCATGTCAGAAGCCCCTGTCAACCTGAAAAACTCTGACATCAGACTCCAGCACTTCCTCATACCAACGACAACCAACAACTTACCACAAGGTGCGAGACCGCGGTCAAATACTTTCCTAAAATGCTTAAAAATGAACTATATGAATACTTTATTCTATTTTTAGGTAGAGCCTTATGATAAAGCTCTTCGTTTCTATGTAATCGAACTAATGTTTTCGCCATATGAAGCCATGGATAAATATGTTTGCGTGCCGAAATCCTGGATATATGAGGCGGGAGTGGAAGGAACCTATATAGTTAAATATCCCGTAGAAAATGCATCGAGAACTGAACAACGAGTCAAAGGCGAAGACTCGTACAGAAATGATTGGTCTATCATCGAAGCTCTTATAATACACACTACTGGTGGGTTATCCTTTTTCCTCTTATACGTTGAAAAACATTCATTTGTCTTTAGATTTACACTTAGACGTCAAACGTATAAAAGAAATATAAGCACAAACTATATACAAAATATTCAAATATATACAATATAGGTTCTTGAAGGAGTTTCTCTGTGTCAAAAATATTTATTCTTCCTGAACGAATTGCAATACTTACCTGACTCTATAGCAATAGATACACATTTTGTTGGTTCTACATGCATAGACATCTTATTCTTACTCTTAATGGAATATCCTCAGAAGGAATATCTTTGAAAACTGCCAATAATGGGAGTAAGTTTAGGTAAAGGATTCCCGCATAACATTTACGGGTATTTTCTGTTTATTTTTTTTAGACTTGATCATTGCCCTATTAAGTACATACTTAAATAAAAATATTTGGATATGTATTGATGTTAACCTATCTTTTTATCCACAGACGATTACACAAATGCAAAAAATCACGTTAAAATACTCCTAAACGAACTCCACGCAGAAAAAATGAAAAGAGAAATTTCCACTACACTTAATAAAAATGGGGCATCGGCATCAGCCAAGCGCAAATCACCAAGATTCTCAAGTGACAACCAATCGCAATCAACTAGTAAACATACCCTGGATACTACACATACACAAGAAAACCCAATCAGTCATGAAAATAATAGTTACTCTGAAAGTAGCACGGCATATGAATCATCTGTACATCGTAATAACTCTGGACCTGTACACTCTATTAGATTACCAGCAATACCTGACAAATCAGTTAGACTCTCAAGCAACAACCTGCCATCAACCAGTAAGAATCCACCAGATGAAATATATTCACGAGAAAACCCAAACAACAGCAGCTGTAACACTAAAAAAATACTTTACTCTAAAGCCGCTAAGAAAACTGAATTATCTACAAAACAGACTAACCTCAAAGTTAATAAATGAATCATTGAATTCTACAGTAGCAAGAGAAATAATTGTTGGTTCTAACCTACCAAACCTATTGCAAGAGCTGTTTGTATCTGTTGAAGAAACCAAGAAAAAGTTCGAGTGCATGCAACGTGATCATGAACAAAATTTTGCTATACTACATGAAATAGCAAAGTTATTTAAAAATTGTAATAATAACACTCAAAGTTACAATCCTGATTTTGCTTTGTTAAATGGCAGGGAAGTGACTGCTGCAGCTGCGGTGGTAGAAGAAAAGGAACATGAAGAAAAAAAAAGATGTGTCGTAAAACGAAAAGGATCCATAAGGCATGAATATGATGATGATTTTGATGATGATTGTGTTGATGATGATTATGTTGTTGATGATTATGTTGATGATGGTGGTGATGATGATGAAGATAACGATCCTTGTTATCCACAACATAAACAACAAGTACAACATCAAGTAAAAGTTAGACGGCTCAACAAAGTTACTTTACCACATAAATATGACAAAAATGACTTAACATGGACATTGAGGCATCGTAAAGAAGAGTCAGAGCTTGAAGAACTTATACCAGGTACAAGCATATATATTAAATCCCTTGGTCTGCAAAGTTGTAAACTTCTAGCGAATGAACCCACAGATCTCGCTAATCTGTTACTACCGGAAGTTTTTACACATCATGCATTGAGTATTTGTTCATTTAGTAAACTACATAAACAGGCAATGACTGCTTTGTTTGACTATGTAAAAAAGGATGCACTTGAGATGGGGTGGTTTTTTGATAAAAGCTATATTAAGAGCGAAATGACCAGTAAACTGAGGTACTATCACAATAAATATTACAACCCAGATACGTAAAGATTTTTCAAAGTATTGATATAAGGTATCATTGCTTCAAAGACAGAGTTATTCTTTGAAGTTTGAATAGTTTTCGAGGCTTGCGTGTTTGACCTATCCTTAGATTTCTAATTAACTTATAAAAGGTATTATATAACTTGTATATTTAGTTTTAACTAGGCTTATGTATAGTATTTCTTTTTCATTGTTTGTTCTGTGAATACATTTTTGAAGTAAGTGATAGTGATACGATACCTTCCAGTCCCATCATCAGAACAGCTCGATGATACCAAATTTATGAATTGT
This sequence comes from Alsophila aescularia, assembly GCA_946251855.1. Lineage (NCBI taxonomy): Eukaryota > Metazoa > Arthropoda > Insecta > Lepidoptera > Geometridae > Alsophila > Alsophila aescularia. The sequence continues at coordinate 56,276,225 of OX276373.1, forward strand.
CATCGGAATTATATAAACTAGGAAGTTTCAAATGGATATGACCACTAGACGTGGGTGCAATTTGTTTTTTTTTACAAACCCTTAGAATACCACAAAATTCGAGTGTTAAAACATACGAAGACAGTTATTATTATTTGTAAGAATCAGTGTTCACAAATTAAATGAAACATGTAAGTGCATTTTTGTTACTATTTATAATAATGACTTTTTAATATTTTATGCATGTCAGCCTCATCTATCTATCTATACTTATAATAAAAATGTAACAGGTCCAATTCTGTACATTGATGATATTTTGTTATTTTTTTGGATGGTACTCTGTATCCGATACAGAAGCCAAAACTGTAATCATTCACCAGATGAAATACATACACGAGAAAACCCAAACAACAGCAGCTGTAACACTAAAAAAAGGCCTTACTCTAAAGCCAGTAAGAAAACTGAATCACCTGCAAAACGGACTACCTCAAAGTTAACATATGAATCATTGAATTCTACAGTAGCAAGAGAAATAAGTGTTGGTTCTAACCTACCATACTTATTGCAAGAGCTGTTTGCATCTGTTGAAGAAACTAAGAAAAAGTTGGAGTGCATGCAACGTGATCATGAACAAAATTTTGCTATACTACATGAAATAGCGAAGCTATTTCAAAATTGCAATAATAACGCTCAAAGTTTACAATCCTAATTTTGCTTTGTCAAACGGCAGAGAAGCGACTGCAGCAGCTGCGGTGGTAGCAGAAAAGGAACATGAAGAAAAAGAAAATGGAAAAGAAAGATGAGCCGTAAAACGAAAAGTATCCGTAAAGCATAAATATGATGATGATTTTGATGATGATAATTATGTTGATGATGATTATGTTGATGATGATTATGTTGATGATGATGATAACGATTCTTGTTATCCACAACATAAACAACAAGTAAAAGTTAGATGGCTCAGCAAAGTTACTTTACCACCTAAATATGATGAAAATGACTTAACATGGACATTGAGGCATCGTAAAGAAGAGTCAGAGCTTGAAGAACTTATATCAGGTACAAGCATATATGTAAAATCCCTTGGTCTGCATAGTTGTAAACTTCTGGCGAATGAACCCAGAGATCTCGCTAATCTGTTACTACCGGAAGTTTTTACACATCATCCATTGAGTATTTGTTAATTTAGTTAACTACATAGACAGGCAATGACTGCTTTGTTAGACTATGTAAAAAAGGATGCACTTACGAAAGTTGAGATGGGGTGGTTTTTTGATGAAAGCTAAGAGAGAAATAGCCAGTAAAGTGATGCACTATCGCAATAAATATTAAATACAATATATATATTTTTCTTTTTGAGTTTTCAAAACGTAGTCAAGTAATTACCCGCCAAAAAGAGCCATGTTCACTATCTTATTATATCAACCTCCTGCCCATAAGGACTTGTACAAGAGAAACGTTTCTAACATGTGCATATCGATTTATAATAATAAATACCTAATGACATTAAAATATTAGACAACAACAAATTTAAAAACTTTGACTGAATGGTTTCTCAGCAATTGTTTTCATTAGGGAATTTTGTAACTAAAAATATTTATAATTAAACTACAAATTATTATGTACATATATTATTTTATATTGCAAACATTTGCACGTCTGCTTGCAGATTGAGTAGAGAGTTTCAACAAAATAATGTATTTTATGATCTTTTTTACATGACTGTGTTCTTGCAAATAAACAATTTGATTTGATTTGAGTTATATCGGATACTAAAAGATGTTTCAAAGTATTGATATAGGATATCATTGCTTCAATGACATTATTCATTGAAGTTATTATCTAGAATTTTGAGGCTTGTTTGACTTATCCATAAATTCCTAATTAGCTTATAAAAGTTATTATATATCTAGTATACCTACTTAGTTTTAACTAGGCTTAAGAATGGTATTTCTTTTTCATTGTTTGTTCTGTGTTTTTTTTTTTAAGTATATACGTACGATATGTTTTTATCCTTATACGCTAGTTTTTATCTTCCGATGGTACCATATTAATAAATTGGTATCGGAATTACATAAGTAACGATATGCAATATTAAAACGTGGGTGCAATTTGGATTCCTATTTTTTTTACAGTTCCACAAAATACGATATAATACGCGTGTAACACAGGAAGTCAATTATTGAACGAGAACGAGCGAAGCGTCTATGTTTCTGCTTCGGCAAAATTCTTTCGTATGTCCGTATGTCTGTCCGTAATTCCGGCTGTGATCCTCTACACGTCGCATATCTCAACCTAGACGAAATTTGGTATACGGGTTAAGCAAATTTTTAGTTTTTTTTTTGTCGTCTCGGATTTTTGATTGGGGGTCGCTACTGGATGTCTCCGCCATATTAAATCCGATTTCCATAGTTCTTTTTTCATTTGAAAGGCAGTAACTTTAAATTAGTCTCATAAAAATTTGCTGAATATCTGATGAGGATCTTCGGCGTGATACGCAGAATAGCTCCTCAAAATACAGTAAATTTCTCACTTTTAGGTTTCTACCAGTGGAATCAGCCCTTTACCTACTAGGTCGGGATTGATGGAGCACCTTGGTTATTAATGTTAGTGTTACAATAAGGTAACTAGATGGCGCTACTATGCACCGCTAAATTGTTTGCAAAAAAGTTTGTACGTGCGAGGTACAGCTCACAGAGCCACTAGTGTAGAGTTTTCATAAAACCAAAGGTGTTCTAACAGGTAGGTTTTAAAGGCTAAAAAAATAACACGAAAGAATACCTTCGCCATCTGACCTATCACGGCCAAGTCGGGCTTCCGCCCTCGCCTTATATTTTCTAATATAATCACTAATGTATGACCATATCACGAAGTAGCCGTGCGTCTAGCTGTTCGTATTTCGTCAAACGCTAATCATTCATTCATCTTGCCAAAACATTTCATGACGTCACCAATAATTTCATGAAATAGAACTATTTCATGAAGTGGCCAACCATTTCATGAAATAATCAATTCTGTGATATCACCACGAAATATACATAACATACATACTTACCTACTGAGTCAACTGACGCCTGGGCCGTTCCCATTTAATTTGACCGCGATAACGGAGGCCTGGGTTGGGGAGATCCATTTGGCTAATTAGGTATACAACAGCGCCGTTATTTTGACAATATTATTGTAACTTTACCCTATAGCGCGGCGATACGAACGTATACGTGTCTAGACTCTGGACACAAGACTCGGAGACTTTAACAGTGTTTTATCAAATTAGAAAACAAATGAGGTCCAGCGTAACAAAAAGTATGTACAATAAACATAATAAAAATATGGTCAAGAGGACTTAAAATAAGCCTTAACGAGAATATATCATTTTTTGAAATGGTGTCTTTCGGTCTTTTTGACAATCTGTCTGACACGTTCACGCATCACGTAAATACTACTGGACTGATTGTAAAGCGGCTTTCATTGTTGGATAGCTCAGGTTTTGACTTCAATCTGGTTCACTTTGAATCTCAATCCGATGAGTAGAAGATAAACCCACTTATTGGCATTAACTATAGTTATAGTTACAGGATCAACTCCATCTATAAGTCGGCAAAAATACAGCAAAGTCACTGCAGCCGCAAAATCTCGGAATAGGTACCTAGATACTTAAACGATCTGTAAAATGTCGTTATCAATCTCATGTTTTGATGTACTCGTACCTATGTTATAATGATGATAAGTATAATAATAAACAATGCTATATTCCCTATCATTTGTATACATACATAGGAATATTGTGTACCTACATAAATGTGTTTGCACTTTGCAGGCGTATTTTATACAATATTTTGAAAATACCCAATTGGTGATTAAAAAATACGGTCTCGCCTGATGCATAACATTTTGGATAGCTTATGTAAAAAGGAAGTTTATATTAATTTATACACTTAGGCTGGGTTGCACCATAATAGTGTACATAAAAGTATTTTTTGTCAAAATTATCAATAAAATAGTGGTCACAATTTAGATGTTTTTATATATGTTATTGTTTATTAAGCTTCGTTATTAAGTCATCTACAAATAAAAACATATTTCAATGACATTCAATTTGCCTTTTCTTTTTATTTCGTCATAAATCCCCAATAAGGAGTATATTTCAAAAAAATGCTCAATTTCAAATATCTCAAAAACTATTAAGTTTCGACCATACAACGGGTGCTTCAATTTGTTGCAAACTAGCACCACTACCACGTCCTGCCGGAATACGATGAGTTGCCAATAGCACCACTACCACGTCCTGCCGGAATACGATGAGTTGCCAATAGCACCACTACCACGTCCTGCCGGAATACGATGAGTTGTCAATAGCACCACTACCACGTCCTGCCGGAATACGATGAGTTGCCAATAGCACCACTACCACGTCCTGCCGGAATACGATGAGTTGCCAATAGCACCACTACCACGTCCTGCCGGAATACGATGAGTTGCCAATAGCACCACTACCACGTCCTGCCGGAATACGATGAGTTGTCAATAGCCCTGTATACCAACAAACTCAACTAATTATAGTAGTCGCAGCGAGTCTTTGTGTTTGTGAAGTTAGGCTCTGTGAACATTTGCGCAGGCAGGTACTGCTGTGAAGATAAAACAGCATTAAGTAAGAGCGAGGTAGAAAATGCGAAAAACGTAAGCGAGTGAGCGAGGCAGTTATACAATACTGTCTTCACCTTCAACATTGGGATTGCTCCTGAAAAATAGCAGTTTGCGCAGCGACTAGCAGGTAACTTCCGAGACACAAACTTAAGCTGCGACTACTGTACATAACTAAGGCCCGTATTAATAAATCGCTCTTGGTTGAGCTCTCAAGTGCGATATCAACTGATACGCTCTCAAGTTGTGATCAGCATCTTAAGATCGTCGCTGATTAATAAAGACATTTCAAGAGCATCTCAGATCATGTCGCTTTCAAGAGCCGCATCTCAAGATGCTACGTCACGAACCAGAACTTGAGAGCAAGATTGAATGAACTACGAATGAACGATTTATTTTCTTTAGTGAAAGTTCGGTTTTTGCTCAAATAAGATATAACGTAAGCTTAAAATTTATTACTTCGATGTAGTTGAATTGAATTGAATGCGATTATATTAAACGTAATGTTTATTTTCTACCTAATTATCATAACCTTACTTTTTTTTGTAGAAAGGATGGATGATGTTGACTTAACGCAATTCATCAACAAATAACTATAATCTAAGAAAATAAAAAATCGTCCATGCAGTATATTCAGTGATGTGTCCGTCACTACAGCCGGCCATTTGTTTGTATGCAGCCCAAAAATCTACCAAACTGTAGTGCTCTCAAGTGCTCTGTAGTGCCCAAATATGGTCATTTGTTCTCGATTACTTTACGAGATATTTCCATTCAAAGGGTGGCCTGCCGGGGTGACACTGCGTTGAGCGCGTCTATGTCGTCGAGCCGAATCCAGCGAACAGAATTAAATGAAACATAGCTCAGCTTTTAGTTCTCGAAATAATAAGCTAAACTGTCAGAGAAAATTGTGCTTCTATTTGTGCCCTTTGTGCCAAAAAATCATTCGTGTAAGTCCAGTAGTTTTGCTCGTTGGAGGCTGGAGAGGTGGCCGGCTGGGATGATGACGGCTCTGGCGCGCTACCCTGAAACTCGACAACGGCTGCACCTACAGCTTTGAGACGTAAACCTACGAATAGTTCCCGGTAAGATGGCCTTTGTGCCTGAGAATTGGACATCTACTTAAAGAACTTTACGAGAAAAAAGCTATCATTACATTTTATAATGGAAGCTTGGATCTCCATTTTGGTCGGATAATACAATACAATCACGTTCAAAAGTGATAACTAGTAAAAGTTTATTCAATAAAGTATTGTTATCACTTTAATTGGTATTATATTACTTTTTATAATATGAGGATCAAAACCTACTTACCGAGAATGTAGTATCTTCCAGGTATTTTTTTTAGGAATAATTCAGATAACGTTAGTAGTTGGTGGTTTAGTTTAATTCAATTGAGCTACCAATAGATGGCGTTACCGTCCTCGTATGACAAAATTTATACAAAGTACCTATTAAAATAATAAAAAGTTTTACTTGACCTCACTTTATTTTGTATAATCTTACTATAATGTTCTATGATTAAGAATTAACACCTGCTAGCCAAAACAATAATATTATTTAATAGGTAATTTTCTATGTTTTTTTATAGCAGTTAACGCCTGCTTAGCGTAAATATATATAATAATTTTAATTCCGTCCGTGACCCAAATTTTTATTAGAAAATTATTATAGGTAATTTTAAACGGAAAAATTTGGATCACGGTTGTTAGTGGTATAGTCACGTGTTGGTTTGGTTCAGTTTAAAGTTGGTCCGTGATTAGAACACAGTTAACTTGGGATAGTCAGTATTGTCACACATTTTCTGAGCTAGAAAAATTAAATTGCGTGCTGATTGCTCCAAGGACTTCAAAATAGTGCGCAACTGTTCGGAGAGTATTTCCGATCTTATTTTTCGTGAGTTTTATCAGTTTATGAACATAAACTGATAAAACTCATTAAAAATAAGACGTTTTTATGAAGTCACTTTTTTGTTTGTCTGTCGTTGGAACGGGTGGAATCTTGCAACTGAAATTTCAAGCACTTCCCGGTTAGCTATCCGGCTGAAACTTTCAGGGTAGCTCACAACTAGATGACAATGCATTAAAAAATGTGGTTTTTAGATTAGTTTTTTAAATCTACATTTTCTGCTTGTTTTACTTTGGGTATGTTGGTGAATCCAGCTTAGGTTAGTGATTGATTGGATAGGTAAGGAATGGCTTAGGCTGGCGAGCGCAGTGCTATGTCGCGCATGCTTTGCAATTCTATGTGTTGTTCAACTTTCATAGGCTCTTACCATCAGTCAATTGACATGCACGTATTGACCTCAATCCTACGATTACCTACGTATATACAACTGAGAATGACTCTCTGATGAATGTGTCGAGACCTGTAAATATCATCACATTTTGATGATTCGATTGTCTTGAAATTTCCTAACGTAGTCTCGATGTTAATACGATATTATGGTTCTGCGAGCTGATCTGGTGCTGGAGTCGGAAGGTGGATACAGCAACAACTAATTTCCTGTAAGTATCTATGGAGTTGCATTCAAATTTGTAACAATTGTCGTGGAAAAACAACCTTATACAAAGTTTTGTGATTTATTTGCACCGAAATTGTCAAATCCATACAATATTTAAAATCAATGTCGCTTGTGTTTAGAACGATAAGAATAAGATATTTGCTTAGTTACCTGATAAATAGGCACCTACTTAGCTTAATAAATATTTGAGACAATTCACACCAATGATCTAACCCCAAACTAGGATACCCTGTACCTACTATGGATACTAGACAACGGATAAATATACATAGATACGAATATATAAATCAGTGTGCTCATCACACAAAGTTGTCTGCACCTTTCGGGATTCGAACCCGCATCCGTAGCTACTAAATGTGTTTATGGCGCTGCGCCGGCGCCGCGCGCGCCTTTACGGTACGCTAAAATTGTAGGTACATCGCCAGCTTGTAACGAAACTCTTCCTTCACAGACAACACATATCAGCGCAAGAAAGAAGCTGAGCTCCGACAGAAGCAGATCATCGAACAAGAGGTCCAGTTGCACCGACTCAGAGCAGCTCCGGGGGGTAATGACAACCCCCTCAGCATGGCATTCAACCCCCACTACGGCAGCGAGAGCTTCCTCCCACAGGGGGTGGACGTAAGGGAACTTCCCCAAGTGTCCAGGGAGAGCCTGAAACTTGTCAAGTAAGTACCTCCAGGAATTTCGTGAGGCATTTGATCTGGAGGGGAATGAAGAGAGTATATCTAGCATAATGAAACGAGGAGGATGGTGGTAAAGTTGGTGATGATGAAGAAAAACGCGCAAATATCTTAAGATCATTGACTCCAATACTCCTCGGTGCTACCGCATGTCATCGTTATACTATCCTATAGTTGGCAGTGATGAAAACATAATAATATGGTATAAGGATAAAACTTAAATGGATATAAAACTACAAACAGTAGACCTCTCGAGTACAAACTTTTTTGCAAGCTATCTAGCGCCATCCCGCCATCAGCGCCGGCCTTATAGTAATACTAACATTAATAACCAAGGTGCTCCATCAATCCCTACCTAGTGGGTAAAGGGCTGATTCCACTGGTAGAAAAATAAAGTGCGCAATTTACTGCATTTTGAGAAGCTATTCTGTTCATCACGCCGAATATCCTCATCAGATCTTATCCTTTCAAATAAAAAAAAACTTAGAAATCAGATCTAATAAGGCGGAGATATTCAGTAGCCCCCTTTTTGCCCCTTTTGGAGGAAGTACCCCCTAATTAAAAATCCCTGACAACTAAAACATTAAATCTGTATACTAAGTTTCGTCCAGATCGGTTGTAAAATACGACCTGTAGAGGAGTACCAACAAACTGACAGATTAAAGCAAATTGATTGTACTTGAAGCAGAGACTTGAGCTCGCTTCGCTCGCTCGGGCAAAAAGCAGCTAGCTGACCCTGGCTTTCAAATTAATACTATGAAATAAAAATATACATTAAATGAATTGAAGAACAATAAATTATAGCCCATAAGTCTGACCCATACTTATTAGTCTACCCAAAATTTAATTAATACTAGACGGATATTTATAAACTTGAACCTGTACTGTATATACCGTCTGTAATACCGTTCCATCGCTCTACTTAATTAGCTATCTATCTATCTGTGGTTTCGTATTTAGGATTCCTATTACTTGCCCTGTGTTTCACAATGTTTAGTGGACGTTTTTTCATTTCTCCAGAGATTTTAAAGCTGACTTGGGTAATTCTTGTTATACCTTCTTGTTTGACCTTCCCGGGGTTGTCCCATAAACATTTCATGATAATAGGTTCAGTCAATTTATAGTAAATCCATTTGAAGTAGGTAGGTTTTTGGTTATAAGAACAATTACTTTTCCTCCTGCTACCATGTATGCATTTAATACAAAATCAATGTCCTACAAAAATAATAGTTTAATTTCAATATTTACTACAGGGCTCTCGGTCAAGGCGCGTTCGGAGAGGTATACCAAGGCCTCTACCGGCATCGAACCGGCGACACCGTCGAAATGCCGGTCGCAGTGAAGACTCTGCCAGAGCTGTCCACCGTGCAGGCAGAGCACGACTTCCTGATGGAAGCCGCCATCATGGCCAAGTTTAACCACTCCAACATCGTCCACATGATCGGCGTGTGCTTCGACCGACATCCGAGGTAAGGACTTCTTTGGAGCCAGGAGATTTTTACAGGGATATTTGAGACTGTTGTCTATGACAACCGTTTGTTTTAGAAATCCATCTATTTAGAAGTTTTCAAACGTATCCTGCGCGTTCCACGAGCACGTAAATGGTTTCATATTGTTTAAAAAAATTGTGGAATGTGAAGGGTAACTCCTTTTTTTATTATTACGGACTAAGATCTCACCTGAAGGAAAGCGATGATGTGGTCGAAGGTGTAGCACGCTTGCCTAGTAGATACCTATTCACTCTTGACTTGAACACACCTGGATTATAGTTTACCGGAAACACTGACGTGGGCAGAGCATTCCACTCCTTTGCAGTTCTTCTCTATTCTCTAGATAGTATAAAACAAAGTCACTTTCCGCGTCTGTCTGTATATCCGCTAACTCCTCCTAAATCACGCAACGGGTTTTGATGCAGTTTTCACCAACAGTTAGACAATTTATCACGGAAGGTTTATATATATAATAAAACCTAATTAAATTTATGTAAATAGAAAAAACAATATTTTGCAACCAAGTCGCCGAAAAATAAATTTACTTGGCTTACCTAGGCTAAACCTTAAGAGATACATAAACAGAGCGAAACGAGCATACGAGAACTGATCGTAGCCTATTATATTTTATTCTGTGACGTGCCTAGGGTGGCGAGCAAAGCGAGTCGCCGACTCCCGAAGCGGAATGAAGGTCGAGTGTGCGAGAACTTCACTAACATTACTTCTACTTGAACTATCATTCTTGTCAAGTTGGGGCGGGTGGCTAGTATAATATAAATGATGAAGCGTAACGCTTCGTTCTTGTGCGAGGTATTTCTACCAAAGGGTGGCGCTTCGCCAATCGTCTAGTCGTACGGTGATAGAAAGGTGATGGGGGAATCAGATTGTGCAGTTCTTGTACACACCCTCGATAGTGAGATCTGTAGAATACTGGTGGGCTTGTGACCTCACTACTCTTTACCATTGCGTCGTCCCCAATGAGGATCTAAGAACGCAACCCTTTTTTTTGTTGTAAAAATAGAATCGGTTGCTTATGATAAACAAAGACTGTATGAACACAATTTTCTAAAGTTGTTACAACTGTATATCAATATTTAGATTTACTCTTTTCTAAGACAATGTATGAAAATAAATACGTTGATTTACTTGTAGTTTTAGTAACTAGGAAACGTTTTCAAATAGTTATTTGTTTCTTATGAAACAAATAACTATTTGAAAACGGTAAACGGTAGGGCAAGCGGTATCTAACTTCACGCAACTTATGTTACTACGAGTATGCAACTCTTGAATAAAAGAGATTTATATCGAGGGCCATGAATCACTCGCGTCGCTCAGTATTCTAACACTTGAACCACTCGCATGAATCACTCCCGGTCGTCATTCAGTCGTTAGAATCCTTCACTTGCTCGTGATTTATCTATGGCCCTCGCTTTAAATCCGTCCTTTATTAACTAATTGCATAATATACTATTGCTATAGTTGTGTCATGTCTGTTCCAGGTTCATCGTGTTAGAACTCCTAGCTGGTGGTGACCTGAAGAACTTCCTCCGAGAAAGCCGGCCGAAGCCCGAGCGGGCCAGCGCCCTCACCATGAAGGACCTGCTGCTGTGCTCGCTGGACGTAGTCAAGGGCTGCAGATATCTGGAGTCCAAGCGGTTTATACACAGGTATAGTTTGATTTTGACTGACTGCGTCTTGCTTGATGGATAACATGGCGGTTCATACACAGGTATAGTTTGATTGTGACTGACTGCGTCTTGCTTGATGGATAACATAGTGGTTCATACACAGGTATAGTTTGATTTTGACTGACTGCGTCTTGCTTTAACATAGTGGTTTATACACAGGTATAGTTCGATTTTGACTGACTACGTCTTGATGGATAACATAACGGTGTATACACAGGTATAGTTTGATTATGAATGACTGCGTCTTGCTTGATGGATAATATAGCAGTTTATACACAGGTATAGTTTGGTTTTGACGGTCTGCGTCTTGATGGATAACATAGCGGTTTATACACAGGTATAGTTTGATTTTGACTAACTGCGTATTGATGGATAACATAGCGGTTTATACACAGGTATAGTTTGATTTTGACTGACGGCGTATTGATGGATAACATAGCGGTATATACACAGGTACACTTTGATTTTGACTGATTGCGTCTTTATGGATAATATCTGGGCGTGGACACTCACTGTTAAACTAGTCCACAAAATTAAGGTCGCTCAGCGAGCTATGGCTCTCCATATATATAGCTATGCTTGGAGTTTCTCTGAAGGACAAGATTCGTAATGAAGACGGAGAACCAAGGTGACGGACATAGCTTTTGAGCTGTCCGTCACCTTGGTTTTCCGTAAGCAAGCTAAAGTGGTTGTGGGCTGGTCACATTTCCAGAAGAACCGATAACCGTTGGGGTAGACGAGTTCTCGAGTGGAGACCACGTTTAGGCAAAAGTAGGATGCCCTGTGGCCAAGTTGGGTGACGACCTGCGAAAAGCGGCAGGAAAAGAATGGATGAGGAGAGCTGAAAACCGAGCTCACTGGCGTGCAATAGGAGAGGCATAAGTCCAGCATTGGACAAATAAAGGCTAATGATGATGATGTATTGTGGATAAATGTCATCGAATGTATGTACCTAAGTTTCAATTAATGTGGTTGAACTTTAGTTTGGACGCGTAACCAGGAGATTATTATAACTCACGACAACTTCTTCTTTGATTATCTGGAAGTCGCCGTTACCAGGAACAGTTGGCTTACCATCGTGAAGGAGATGGTAGTGACAGAAAGTCACGGCCCTTAGAGTGATGGATACGCCGCAAGGTGGTGGAGAAGTTTCAATAACTGTTAATGTAGGTAAATATTAAAAGAGTAGGTAAGATCAAACAAATAATTGATTGAATTGTTTGTAAGAAGTGATGGAACCTATACTTATAATAAAGCAGCAAGTAATTTAAACTCAGTACAAAGAAGAAAATTAAAAAAAAAACGAAGGGGCTTAGGTACAATCGTTTTTTTTTTTTAAATTGTATTTTTTTCCCTTTGGACGTCTGTATGAAATTTGATGATATTGGTACATACCTCACGAGAATACGTTCGGTTTTTTTTAAATAGGTTGTTACCCTTTCGCTAGCCGTCCAATCGGTAATTCCCCATGTGTGTCGCATTGATTGAGTGGCGTGATCCGTGCTCCCCGCACCAATCTACCTCCACCCTCACTTTCCCTAACATGGCCGTATGTGCAAAAACATTTAAAAAAACATTTTAGGATTCAATAAGAAATCTAAAAATACCTTACGACTCAGAATTTAAAAAAATTAATGAATAAGAATTTAAAAAATCCTATGTTCTTCTAGGATAAAAAAACCGATACAAAAGTAGGTATAGCACCAATTCTCTTGATGTGTTTTGAAAGACTTGTTATATCGTTTCCATGGAAATCGTTCCTTACAGCGAGTAATCAACATTTCCCAGTTTCCCCGTGGAAATTTTCAATTTTCCGGGATTAAAAGTATCCTATGTTTTATTTCAGGGTATAAGCTACCTGGAGGTAGCTTATACCCTGAATTCCAAATTTCATCAAAATCCGTCCAGCTGTTATCGCGTGAAAGCTCCCCAAACAAACAAACAAACAAACAAACAGACAACGTTTCACTTTTATATTATAATGTTATAGATGCTTTGTCTATATTTGTTTCTTTCATCGAAGGTTGTAACCAAATCATGACAGGCAGAATTAGAAAAGAAAACCGGCTGTACCGAACCTGCATTGTGGCGTTATACTATTCTTTATTCTGTGATGTTGGTAGGTATAAGGAAAACATCCATAAAAGAACTTAGAGATCGGGCCTTTTCTAATGGTCTTTCCCTTAACTTACCTTTTCACATGGGTTTTCCAGGGATATAGCAGCAAGGAACTGCCTGTTGACCTCCCGCGGACCAGGCCGTGTAGTGAAGATCGCCGACTTTGGCATGGCCCGGGACATCTACCGGGCGGATTACTACAAAAAGGGGGGCAAAGCTATGCTGCCGATTAAGTGGATGCCACCTGAAGCCTACATCGATGGCGTGTTCACCATCAAGACGGACGTTTGGTGAGTTTCTTAAAATAAATAGAGACCTAAGTTCGTAGGTACCTCCCTCCCGCGGCTTTATATTCGTGTGGAATGTTCATGACCTTTCGTCCAATAGGGAAGTTTCCTTTGGAACAAAAACAATTTATTTTTATAAAATTCGATAGATTGTACAATTAAATAACAGCCGTGAAAGAACAGTGGTGTCTTTTTTATGAAAACCAACATTTTGAAGGTCTGGTGGAAGATCAGGTCATGAGCCAGACTGTGACTCGAATTTCTATTACTCAGGTTACGGTTCGCCTTACGATATTATTTATTTTTTAGATTTTAGCACCTACAATTATCTTCTTTACAATAAAACAATTACCTACATAAACTTAAAAAATAAATTAAAAATAAAAACTTATTTCTGTGTTCTACTTGTCAAGCGCTTTCATTTGATACCCATATTAAGGGGGTTGAAAAAATATATGTATATTATGTAATCCGCCATTTTGTGGCGGTGACCATTTTGGATTTACAATGACACTGAATATATCTATTTGTTGTCATCAAAGCTACCAAAAAGATCAATCGGTCTACAGGAAGAGGATAAAATTTAAATTACTTGATTTGACCCAAACAATTAAACAAACAAATACACAAAAATCAACAAACAAGTGAAGGTAAGCTAAATAAAACTGTTTAATAAATGGATACTTCTAAAAACCTGTGCATTAAGGTAAATTAATTACCAAAAAAAACTTATATTATCAATTTATAGGTTATAGGTTCTTAATATATGAGTTGTATTAAGAAATACCTTCAAATCTAGACAATAGGCTTATTTTTAAAATGGAGCAAAAAACTCTTCTACTGTAAAGTTTAACCAATGGTAGATAGGACAAATAAGCAATGAGGCGACGTTTTGTTATTTTACAAATAATATCTGCATCCTACATTTTTAAGTGGACTTGCTGAAAAGTATCATAAGTGTTTGATACGACGCCCATACCATACCGGCCAGTCTAGCCGGTCAAAATTATTTGCTTCGGTTTTTTTATTTCAAGGTGGGGATATACGCCGTTGACCTTGCTCGATTGGGCGTTACCGATGAAAATGCCCCGCGCAGGCCCCGCGCCCCCTGACAAAAGTTACGCCAGCCGCGCGCTCTCTACCATAGCTTTTGTAGATAGCTTATTCTATCGAATAGTACCTACCTAATTATTATGTTTACGATTTATAGCGTTTTGTAGTATTTCTTTTACACATATGAATCATGCTTTCGTACATACCTATGCCTAAACACATATTACACACACATTATCTTACATTACTGGCATTGTAATTGACTCAATAAGTTTTTACTATATTTACTACTATTACATTCCACTATTCCTGAGACTTATGAACTTGGATATAAATTATTTTAGTCAACTTGTACCGGTACTGTGTTGGTATTTTAACTAACATATAGGTTAGTTAAAATACCAACTTAATAAAGTGGTATCTTATATAAGTTCTAAAACCGGTTCCCGTAGTACCTACTTTTCATATGTGTGAGCGAAAGAGTACAGTAGGCGAATGATGCCAGTAGAGAGGCGCACAGCGCAAGTGTCTCGCCCCACGTAACACGCGAGCTTTTAAGTCCACGAAATTTTCTTTTTGCATTTCCAGTAAATATGAAAAAGTACATTGAAATGTGTACTGTTAAGGCGTTGTGGTCTTGAAACTTTATCTTACCTTGCTAGTGCGATTTATTTACAGTTTTTTTAATTTCTGCATGTCCAGCCAACTTTACTTGCAAGGAGGTTTATATCTATACTAATAATAAAGCAGTGAGTAGGTACTTCACGGGTTGAAATAAGTAGTGAATTCAAAATTAACATCACCCGTCATTTAAAAAAGGCGCAAATCGTTTTTTTTTTCTCTCGCTATAGTACGATAATTTTAAATCGTGGAAGAAATAATACATTAAAAAAAAAGTCGTTCATGAAGAATATTTTGATAGCTCATTTCCGTGAATGCACAACAGTCCTCAATATTCTATCCCGATGCAATAATAAGTAAAATTATAAACAGAAAAAAAATATTTTTTCAAAATTTCTAGACATTAATTGCTTAGATTTTTGTTGTAGCACATGATAGGCAATATCATTGCCAACAACAAAAATTCATAGCAATACATCTCTCCAACTTATGGCTAGAAATTTTCTAAATACATTTACATATTATTGCATCGCAATACTGACCCGCCACTACACTGACAAACTGCCCAACGTCAGCCTAGACGAGATTGAGATGGCGCTCAAACAACTTAAGAATCGAAAGGCCCCCACGGTGAGGATGGTATAACTTAGGAGCTTTTAAAAGCAGGGCGGAAGCCCGTACTTTGGGACCTTTTGGGGTTATTTAGCACTGTTCTTAACAGTGGGAGAACACCAGAGCAGGAGTTTGGTAGTACTATTCTTTAATACAGGGTATACAACTATTTTAAAGAACTAATGACCTGCTAGAGCCACGTCTATAAGTTGTTTTCGAGGGTCATCTCAAATCGTCTCGCTAGAAGACTTGATCCAGTCTCCTGAATAGGCCAGGTTTCGTGGAGGATTTAGCACCATATACCACACACACTCAGGGAGGCAGATTATACAGAAGTCTGAAGAGTATAACCAGCCCCTGTGCAAAGATACATCGAAATGCTGAGGTTTCTGTATGACGCCGAAACTATGAGTGTCCAAGTGCAAAACCAGCAGTCTAAGCATATCCAACTGACAGGGGTGTGAGACAGGGGGATATTATATCCCTAAAACTGTTCACTAATACCCTGGAAGATATGTTTAAGATGCTGGATTGGAATGGAATGCCCATTTCTTTCCAATCCAGCATCTTATTAATATCAATTGGGAGAATATCTCACACTTACAATTTGCCGATGATATCGTCCTAATGGCGGAGTCGCTGCAAGACTGGCAAAGTATGCTGTCCAACCCAGTAGACGCTTCTCGACGCATCGGTCTTGGAATGAACACAGACAAGACCAAGATCATGTTTATCCTATCTTGTTGACCCGGAACCGATTGCAGTCAATGTTGTATCTATTGACAATATGTTTACCAAGGTATGTTTACCAAGGTAATTGCAATAATTTCCCAAAAAAACAACTTTGAGAAGGAATCCAACAGAAAAACTCAGCCAGGTTGGGCCAGCATGCGGCAAGCTCCGTCAAGTCTACTCGTCGTCCATACCACAGTGCCTGAAGACAAAAGTCTTTAATCAGTGCGTCCTACCAGTCATAACCTACGGAGCTAAAACGTGGACACTCACGGTCAAACTAGTCTACAAATTCAAAGTCGATCAGCAAGCTATGGAAAAAGCCATGCTTGGAGATTCTCTGGACAAGATTCGTAATTAAGATATCCGACGGAGAACCAAGGTAACTGACATAGGTCTAAGGATAAGCAAGCTAAAATGGCAGTGGGCTGGTCACATTTCCTGAAGAACCAATAACCTTTGGGGTAGACGAGTCCTCGAGTGGAGACTACGTTTAGGCAAATGTAGTATAGGACGCCCTGTGGTCAGGTGGACTGACGAGCTGCGAAAAGTGGCTGGAAGAAAGTGGATGAGGAGAGCTGAAGACTGAGCTCAGTGGCGTCCATTAGAAGAGGCCTAGGTCTAGCTATAGGCACAATTATAAGCTGATGATGATGATGATGATGATCATTGCATCGGGGTAAATAAAACATTAATAATCGTTGGTAAGCACAAGTCAATGAGTTTGTAATAATCTGTTACGCACATGCATTATACGAAGTTTTTCAATACAATTGTGAGAAAACCGGAAAATATAAATAATCAATTTTTTTGAATCCAATCATTTTTTGTATAAAATAATAATTATGTTTCCAATAAAAAATACATGTCTCCGATTTACTCTATTAGTACGCGTTTTTTAGTAAATAATGTTTCATCAAAATACAATAAATTACAATCTCTGATGTTTCAAAAGTCTGGAGTTCAGTGTGACAAGGAACCAACCTTATTTAAAAAAAATATGAATTATTATTATTATCCGACCGTGAAACACACCAAACATTGGAATACCTACCTACAATATTTGGGTTTCAAAACAATTTAGAATCTTAACTGATTTGAAAGCAAAATATCGACTAAATTTTAGACCTTAAGAAAGATGAGTCAAGTATTCAAAAAAATAGTACCTACGGTTAACTTTAGAATTTTAGCACTGATAATGAACAATGAGGTTTCAGATGAATAATACAAAGTCCCTACTCCCTAATCATTATCATACACATGCTTTGTATTTTCGTCTCATCATTCAAAACAAAAAGTGCTTGTGGTGGTGATTGTCAAATCTGAGGCCGAAATCCCGTGAATCATGATGTATTATTAGTTTTATAACTGTGATAGAACACTGTGTGACTCAAATAGTTCGTGTGAAGGCACAACGTCGCAATCCGTAGATATTCGCTGCGTTAGCACGAGTGTATGGTGGCATTCTAGCATTGTAGCTTATGAACCTGAATTATCTACCGGTACCTTGAGGGGAAAATTTTTTTTATTTCATAAACTCACGCAAATAATTAAATAATTTAATTAAATAATAATTACTATAATGTGAGTATAATTAAGTATAATAATAAAAATAATGTATAAGGAACCAGTACTATTATTTAGATAATTGATAAACATTATTTGATACTTAATTAAATAATAATTACTATAATCTGACTGTAATTGACTATAATAATTACTATAATATCATCATCGTCATCATGACTATAATACGAATAGGTAAATTAATAACTATAATAAAAGACTATACAATTATATGCAGCCTTATTACAAAAAACTAAAAAAATATCATTATTATTATATTTACACACTCAAATAATCCCGCCTACAACTAAAAATCGACATAATATACGATTTCCAAATTGGTTATGCGCAAGACAAGGCACAGATTAATAATAGGTGCCTTTTGCGGAGAAAAGTGTCGCAGGTCAATTCAGCACACCGTCTCGTCCCGCACTGATTTACTGGGCGACAGAGGGGTTGCCCATACGATTAGCGAGTATAGATTACGTAAAAAAAAATGTTAAAATAATTAGGAAAGATATTTGCAAAACTAATTCCAAGGTTCCCTCAGCGTTTCAATATGCTAAAGGAAATTAAAAAAATATGTGATTGTTAGTTTAGAAGAAAAACGGTAATAACTACAAAAACAGAGGGTACTTTGCGTATTTGTTATTAATATTTAAAATAGTATTTTCAATTTTTTAAGCTGAAGATGAGATGCTCTGTATGATGTAAATTAACATATATTTTATTTGAAGTTTTTTCTATAAAGATTACGGAGAAAAAAGGTTTTAATGTCCCCAAACTGAGCCCAATTCACATATATCTCGGCCTTAAATGTATCTCTCATTGATATTAAAGGTGTATGATATTTTTCTAATAAATAATGCAGCTAAAAAGGTTGTACTTTTAGAAAAATAATGAAAAAACTGTATTTTTAAATATAATTTAATTATTTTCATGCAAAAACAGAAACAATTAATTTTAAATCTAAGATGACGATGAATTCCATGGCTCTTCATCGTCCTGGTCACTTTCTTGATATTTTTGATCCGATTCTGCATCATTTTCAGAGGCAGGTTTTGCTGGTAACAATAATTCTACTGCCTCTTTGGTAAAGGGTCGCGTTTTCCTTTTGGGTGTTGGTCTCATGCTGGTAACAAGAGGATCTGAACTCAGCCATAGCGGATTCATAACGTCGAGGTTACAATCTACTCTTGAAAATTTTCTGGCAAAGTTTTGCCTGTATTGACGGAAATGTTTATTCCTAGCCTCAGCAGCCTCTTCTGATTGTAGCCCAATGCATATAACAATGCTTTTTCTATTACTGTTGCACCGTGAATCAATATTTTATGCATCGTGGGTGTCATTGGATGTCATGGATATAATCCAACATATAACTGCAGTTTCGAAGCAATAATCAGCAAATTTATTTAAATTAACTTTGTGCCCACTGGATATGACCTCAAGTATTACTTTGAGCCTATAAATTAAATTGAAATCGACTCCAGTGATTTCGGCAGCTAATGCCGGATTAGCAAAAAATCTTCTGCTGGTGTTGCCGTCATTGGTGTTACCAAAACCAGCCTTTGGAACATCCACGATGAGGCCCGTTTCACTTCAAATTTTTTCTTGTATATATTTTTTCCTCTCCTTGACAATGGCTTTATCAGCGTCTGATCTTAGTTGCCATTTCTTTACTAGAAGCTTGTACGAAAGGTGTAATATGCTTTCAAAAAGCCTTATCTTGGCGTGTAATGTAGATAGGCCAAATGAAAGCGCATCCACATCCACATCTTTTTTGATTGTGAGATCATAGAAATGTTTTGATGTTGCGCCACAAATATAGCACCTCATTGTTGACGTAGTTTGTGTCGCAGCATTACAGACTTTCGCATCTACCATAGTAAGCGCCATTGTGTTTTTCACTGAGAACGATTTTCCTTCCAGTAAGCATTTCGTAAGTTGCAAGGTATTGCTGGCATTTTCCACATACTCGATTTCTTCTTGGGTAATATTCACACTTTCTTTGATGAATCTAATTCTTATAGGACGACAATATCTAGGTGAAGAAGGGGTTGGGTTTTGTCACAATATTTTTTGTTTGTTTGTGCCATATAACAATCTAAGAGGCACAAAGCTACTTTGAAAAACGTTGCAATCAGTTGCATCATTTTGCATCTTCTGCTTGAATTGTGCCTGTTGTGATCCATCACACCACTTGCAAATAAGCTCCAAAAAGTTACGCTCTTTTGCTCTGATGTCACGTAAAACGTCCGCCAAAAAGGTGA
Organism: Alsophila aescularia; assembly: GCA_946251855.1. Classification (NCBI taxonomy): domain Eukaryota; kingdom Metazoa; phylum Arthropoda; class Insecta; order Lepidoptera; family Geometridae; genus Alsophila; species Alsophila aescularia. The sequence continues at coordinate 56,296,486 of OX276373.1, forward strand.
GTATCCTTGTAGATGTATGGTTTAACAAATCTTGAAGATTTACTTCAGCGCATGTTTCGGTCACTTGGTACGACTCTTTGGGTGGATAACAGTCAATTTTTGCTTTTTGCTGGACACTGTAGCTGGGGTATAACTTTTTACTGGCACTTCTTATTATCTCATATTGTCGCCGAGAGAGAGATCAGCTTCCACGTAAATAGAAAGAGTCAAAAAAGGCGTGAGCATTTTTTCGTACGCCTTCTTCATTTTACTAACTCTCTTAGGGGACGACACGATTTGTTTCATTATATTTGCAGCATCTCTTTTTCTGATGATTGTAATTTCATTTGTGCAGCATGTAACAACACATCATCATCCTCCGCATCGCGTAGGTCTTCGGTCTTTCTCCTTTTGCTTCTTTCGCTCAGCTCGGAAAACAATTTTGTGGGTCGACCCGAACTCCGCGGCTGTGCTCTCGGTATTTCCAATATTTTATTCAGCCATTCATCATTTTGTTGAAGGAATCGTGATTCCGTTTTATCTGCTTTCTTCCATCTTTGTTTTAATTCTGATTTAATGTATGAAAATGTATGCTTCAACTGCTTTGTTTCATCGTCAGAATAGGTTTCCGTAGACAAAAGCCAATGCCCTATGTATGTCAACTTTTCTTCAAAATTTGACAAGTTTTGCTTTTGCATTTTATCAAAAAGTGATCTACGGGTCACTACTCTAATACTTGAGCCACCAGGTGACCCTGAAACAAAAAAAAACTCGTAAACATAGTGTACGGTTCGAATTTAAATTCTCTTTTTTTTACTGTCTTATCTTTTATCCCTCCTGACTCAAAAGGGGGCGGGTCCGGGCGGCTATTTCATGGTAATTATATTGTATAAAGTATACATTTACAATATCAATCAAAAAAATGACCGGGACGAACCCTGAAATACTACGAAAACCTTTTTGAACTTAAAAATTGCGTAAAAAATACGATAAATTTTCTATATCTTTAAACGTCTAAAAAACAAAGTGTATCATCAAATAACACAGCCAAATGTAACAAATGAATTCATTCTTACCTGATTGTACCAAATCGATAGCAGTATAATCAAAGAAATCACTACACTGTTTTTTTTTACTTTTACTGACAGCGCCGTCACACTTAAAGCCGAGAAAATACGTACACTTAGAGTGATGGTAAAGTTCCGAATGAAACATGAGCGCGGGAGCAGCCATAGAGTCACTGGAAAGGGTTGCCTAATGTTCTCTAGTTATTAAAGAATAATAATAACCGGTTTTTGTTTTGCATCAAATTCCAAGAAATTGCTTTTTAACTGACTAGATTAAGAAAATACCCGTATGTGCGACGGTGTCACCTCGAGTCCGTCGCCCATCTGTGTCCAACAAGTCAATTAACAAGACAAGTTCAAAAACTAAAACCCGACTACGCTTTGATAAAAATTTGCCTAAGACACTCTTGCTATGAAGACGAATCGATTACTCGCTTGTCAAAATCAGACCAAGTTTTCAGTTTGATAAGTCGGGTATTTTTTTCTAATGAAATTCTATTTTTTTTCTAATTTCCCCCCTCCCTTTCAAATGAGTTCATGGATTTTGATAAATAATGAAGAATTTCGTGAGGTTCATTTTGGCCTTGACAATATTTCATACATCTAATTATGAAGTGTCCAAGAATGGCGGTCAAAGGGCTCTTATCATTGAAATTAAAAGGTTAAACTCACTCTCCATTGCAGGTCATTCGGTGTACTTCTCTGGGAGGTGTTCTCTCTAGGCGTGATGCCGTATACCGGCTGCGCCAACCGGGAGGTCATGGAGATGGTCTCCGGAGGAGGTCGCCTGGAGAAACCCACGGGTAAGTCCTGAAATTAAACCGTATAGTGTACAAGGTTCGAAGTTTGGAACGATTTGGCATACGAGGTAGATCTATGGATAGCTCAGTTTGAAGAAGAATAAGGAGTTGGGAGAGCGATAGACATAGACATAATTTTATTGATAATTTTCCGTTACAAGTCACAGTACAAAAGTAAAATAAAGTTGAATAATTATTAAACTAATTATTACTATTTAATAAAATTCAGCCATGTATGATAATAATAAAATTATATGCCGCTATTATATCAATTATATGCCGCTATTATATCAATTATATGCCGCTATTATATCAATTATATGCCGCTATTATATCAATTATATGCCGCTATTATATCAATTTCATGTCCCTGAACTCTTGATAGGAGTAAAATGCCTTTTGGATTAGCCAGTTTTTCAATTTCGTTTTAAAAACTGTTGTACTATTTGGGGTTTGAATTTCATCGGGTAACTTACTATAAACTTCTGGTCCTATCACGTGGGTTGTCTTCGATGTCTTCGTTAGAAGACGTGGCACATCGGAAAGCTTATTCGCATTGCGTGTGTTATATTTGTGCCTTTCTCTGCGTTTGGTATAAGAACTCAGGTTTACTCGCGCGTACAGCGCTACCTGTAGTATATGGCGACATGGTAAGGTCAAGATACCCAACTCTGTACAGTGTGGTCTTGTGGTGATAGGAAGAATAAGGAGTTGGGAGAGCGATAGAATGGTACTCCGGAGATTAACAGGTTCTTGGTCAACTTTTTACTCAACTTTAAACGATTAGCTATAAACTTTGTCACCGATGCTGATTCCATGTAACAACAATTTGACATCTCAAGGTAAACGTGCAATACGCAGTCCACGGAACCTCACTACTACTCCAGGATTGTACGTGAGGCGGTTTAAATTAAAAAGTATTCCAATTTCACCCGGGAGCATGGTTTCAAGTTGACTGCGTCTTGGAACCCCGTGGTAAGCAAGTGTTCGCGTCACGGTATATGTCTGAAAAACGCTGCAGATGTCTTTAGTGTTTTGTGTTTTGACAATTCTAAATTTTCACAAAACTAATGCGGGTAATTGGAGACTAATTGGACTAACTACTATTAAAACTAATTGGAGACAATGCTCGCCATTCTCGACGCTGACACCCTCTACTTCAGTCTTCTCTTGGCCACGGTTAAAGCAACTTGATCGAAACGTCGAGGTAAAAAAAAAAAAATAACTATAAACTTTGTAGTTCCATGAGCATTGTAGAAGTTTTGCGCGACTAAACAGTACTCGTACATAACCCTGAGAAATTGGGGCTTAAGTCTCAAACCCTGTAATATCGGTAACTACAAAGCTCTTCAAATTGGAATTGGAACTAATGAACAAATATTTATGAAATTTAGGTTTATGGCGCTTACACTGAAGCAAGCACCTTTGCAAGTGAAAATTAATGGTCCGAATAGGTTCAGAAAAATGTATGAATGAACTGAAGTACACTATCAAAAACTTCTCTTACAATTCTTAACCAAAATGAGTTTCCGTCTTTTTGGGAAACTCATTTTGGAAGTCTTTTTGTTTGTTTGTCGTATGAGGTAGTGCTGGCATCTGGTGTCGGAGTTTGTCAGGCCACCCGAGGGCCTCTGTCATAGCTTAACGAATGCCATTGATATATTGTTTTATTGATAATAGCCGGGACCGACAGCTTAACGTACCCTTCAAAGCACGGAGCGATGGAAAACCGTAGATAACTTAGTAAAGTTATTGGTGGGGGAGTCTAGGACTATACCCGGTATCGTTGGATTCTAAGTGCAACTATTGAACCGTTAGGCTATCATCTCAATCATTAGCAGTGATTATTTATAATAGCAGCCTGAATGGTCTCACTGCTCGAATAAAAAGGATAAAAGAGTTTTTCTGCTATAAAACTGTTTTTGTTTTTAGGGTAATACCGCAACCCTAAAAACACTTTTAAACTGTAGGGGAAAAACCGGACAAGTCCAATTAATTTGCCCCCCAAAAGTTACCCCATATTCACTAGTGGCTCTGTGAGCTGTAGACCTCGCGAGCGCAATAGGACAGTCAGCATACCATTTGTGTTATGTTGCAGGTTGTCCCCCCGACATCTACAGGCTGATGTGTGAGTGCTGGGCGCCCGCGCCGGCCGACCGGCCGTCCTTCGCACACATGTACGACAATATACAGATGTTTGTACAGGTGAGGACAAAAAGAGTAAATCATCTATCGTCGTCAAAATCGCTTTTATCGTCATCATCTTTTTTTTTTAGGATTGATAAGTTCTGTTGGTCTCTACCGATTTCTACAGCTTCACCGGACAGGGGATGGGCGCGCGCTCTCCCGCAATGCGTGACGCAGAAGGCGCACGCCAAGGTTTAAATTTTGGCGACCGGCTCAGGGCGCCCTGGGAGTACGAACCTCGGCTTGGGGTCCCCTAGATTACAGGGATCGGACTTAACACCCCTGGATCGCTAGGTAGCGTTTCAGGTGGCCCTGACAAAATGGCTAGGAGCCCTCTGCTTAATTAAACTTTACCACCGATCAATTCGGAATACAACCTTCGAGAAGAATTCAGCAAGAAACTCGAAGGCAAATAAGTGATTATTTACTAATAACGAGACCTTCGACCTCGCCGGCGTGGTCGGTGTCCATGTCTGAGTATGTGATCCCCTGTCCGCCGCGCTAGCGCGCCGGCGGCGAACACTAAGGTCCAGTTCGTACAAGAAGAGAAGGTAGTTACAAACCATAAATAGTTATAGTTAATAATAGTTATAGTTATAGTTATATTCGGTATTGGTCCCATACCTAAAACACTGTATTGGTTTTACAATAATAATATTCTGACTAAACTGTATATTAGCAAATTGTGTCGTGGCTCGCTTCGGAGAGAGTACCTAATACCGAATCGACCGTTTTAAGTACTCTGTCTACGTCACAGTAGGTATTGGTACCGAGCGCCGATAGCGGTACACCCGGATGTTACCGATTTATTACAAGCATGATAGAACAGCACATGACCGGAACAGCATGATTAAGTTACGCTGCGTGTAATAGCGAGACATCCCTTTGTTAATAGATGCATTAGTATTAGGAATTTAAGGTAAGTAGCGCCCTCATAGTGAAGAAGATCAACCAAAGCCTTAGCCTTAGCGATCGCGCCGACTTGTCAAAAACTTAACTTTGGCGTGCGCCTTCTGTGTCACTCATTGCGGCGGAGCGCTTTTGCGCCGCCCCACCGTCCGGTGACGCTGTAGAGGTCAGTTAAAAAAAGCCGACTTGTCAGTGCACGACATCGTATTTAGGTACGAGAGAGGAGCTCCCGACTTTTTCGTTAAAAATGACGATTTGTGCAGTGAAAGGGTGTCATAACCAATCAGCAAAGCAGAAGAAAGATACTAAGATCGGTTATTACGTGTAAGTACAACACTATAGCCTACATTTCTTGAGTAATTAATCAAACGTTACAGAAAAATAAATCGTAGTTTTGACTGACGCCATAATGGTTTTGGGTTGCAAGATATTGAAAAAAAAATGCCGTTATTGAAGGTTTTGTTGATACGTGATAATGATTAATTTTGACTTTTGTTAATAAATCAATGGTTTGATGTTGCTAGAATACGAAAAACTAATTTATCGTTTTATTATACGCTTTATATTAGCTTCACTTGTATGTTTGTATGTTTGCATGTTTGTTTGTAACCGACTCCTTTGGACGTTATTTTGACCCACTTTAAACGGTCAGATTTCATTCAAATTTTGCACACCTGTCAAAGACCGATGACAATGCAATAATTTGAAAATAAATAAAATAATAGTTTAAAAAAACTAAAAAAACACGCTTTATATAGAAAACCAAACTAAAAAATAGACAATAAATTTTATTAGTGTAAATAAGAAAAAATGATTTATTTAAAAAAAAGCGGCTGGACTGATTTTGATGAATTTTGGAATGTAGATAGCAATATACATAGAATAATACATAGGATACTTTTCATCATCAGCACCATCATCATCATCATCATCATCATCATCATCATCATCATCATCATCATGCTTTACTCTCAAATGGCCAAACGGATTTTGATGAAATTTAGAATGGAGATAGCTTATACATTTGAATAATACATAGGATACTTTCATCATCATCATCATCATCATATTTCACTACCAAACGGCTGAACGGATTGTGATGGAATTATTTGGAATAGAGATAGGTTATACCCTGGAATAACACATAGTATACTTTTCATGATCATCATCATCATCACCATCATCATACTTTACTCTCAAATGGCTGAACGGATATTGATGAAATTTAGAATGGAGATAGCTTATACCTTTGAATAATACAGATATTATAAAACAGACGAACAAAAACAATGTCAATCTACTGATATTATTTTTGTGATATACTATTTGATGACTGAACGAAATTTGAAGAAATGTAGTAATTATATTGTACCTTAGAGGTACTTTTAGTCCTGGAATAACACTACTTGTAAATGAAAAGACGACGCGAGCAAAGCCGCGGGCACAGCTAGTAAACAAATATACCTATGTGATAAACAAGACGCAAAATAACTAGCGGCGGTTGAAAAGGAAGAGTTGAAGATCGGGCTCAATGGCGTCCTTTGGAAGAGGTGTATGTCCATTAGTGGACTGATGGGGGCTGATAATAATGATGATGTTAAGTGATTCTGATGTTTTAGGATTCCATACTTCAACAGAAAAACAGGAACCCTTATAATAAAGGATCACTTCGTTGTCTTTCTGTCTGTCAAGTCCCTTTTCATAAGAACGCGTGGAGGTATGAAATTGATATGAATATCAAATACTCAAGTTTACAATCCCTCAAAGCGGTGAAAAAATCAAAGCTATAAGTTAACGTTATCAATAGATACGGCCGTTAATTCCTCATATTTTAACACTCGCAATGGATTCAAAACCTATAGGGTACTTCACGTTGACTTTGAATCATGAAATTTGGCAAGAAGCAATGCAAAGTAAATGTAAAGAGAAAATCCGTAAACCGTAAAGATGAAATTGTATCACAAAAAAAGGACGGAACCCTCCGTGCGCGAGTCCGACTCGCATTTGGCCGGTTTTTTAAATAGATGGCTTATTTTTATTCCACCAAGCAACCCGTCATCCAATAATATCAAAGCTCATTCTATTGTCCGCAAATCAATAACTCATCCATCAACTTTCTCTTATTTACCTACCCATTTTGTAATTTTCTTATTACGTTCTATTGTATTTAGTAACCGTGCAATCTTTAATATACGGTATCATAAAAAATATGCTAAAATAGATCAATGTGATTCGTCTAGCAACATTATTTCTTTACTTGTGTGTGTCGCCGAGCGTCAATACGCGGTCCTTACGCGTACATAAATCGAGTTTGTTCCTTACTTTTTGGACGAGCGCTTTTCGGTACTTACCTTCTATTCCGAATACTTCTATGATGCATTTATTGAAAAATATTTTTAGGTCAAGGTCATAAGTTCATGGGGCACCTGTGGAAGTGTAATTTCTTCATTTGCTATGTTCATTTGTAAATCAGTTTAGTAAGTTTTGTGATCACTGATCGCGACTCGCTCGTTAAATGTCACTTGTGGTTTGTTTTGTTTTTGTTACATAGTGTTCATAAAAAATACATTTCATTAAAAATAAGTGTTTAAATAGGTATAAATAAATACTAGTACATAATTCATTAATTCATCATCATCATTTCAGCCTTTAGCGCTGCAAACAAGTAGGTACCTATATTTGATAATAACGAAACGATCTCTCGCTAGACAGCAACTACGTACCGTGGCTATGTTCTATGATACCAAAACCGATAAACGGGCCCATCTGTTTGAATTGTTTCATCCGTTCCATATCTAATCAAACAAATTGCGCACGAATGCACAATAATTGTCTGTTCAAAAATCACATATGTATGTATGTATGTTTGTTACCGCGTCGCTCATAAGCGTGCTGAACCGCTCTCCGCTACGAATGAAACGCTTGCGTGTTTTAAGGGTAACCAGCGCCATCTAGTTTATTTTTGGGGTAAGCTGAAAAATTCTAATCAAATTATTGAAACCTCTAAAATACCTATTAAAACTTTATGTTTGTATTGGAAACCGATACACTCATCCAGATCTTATTCTTTATATATAAACAAAATAATCTCCACTAAGTATCCTAATAGTGCTTTTTTATTTCTTTACATTTTATATTAGTATGCATGATCACTGTCCTTTTTTACCCGGCTACGGCGAAGCATGGGAAGGGTAATGAGTTTAACAGACTATGTACTCGTATGTACCTATGTATAATAATGTGGACGTTCCACCATAGCGTTAGTACTATTATTTATTCTGAGATAGCGTCGCGCGTCGCGGCGCGCCGCGATGCGGTCGGTCCGTTATTGTTCCGATTTTAAGCGAGGTATCAATGATTATCGATTTGTCTTATTTTATAGAGTATCATACGAAGTATTCCAGATACATGAGTGTCACAGACTTATTTTTACCTGACTACGGCGAAGCATAGGAAGGGTTATGAGTTCATACTAAAACTTGGTTCGATTTTGACAAGAAGGTATCCATCGATTCGTCTTCATTGAAAGAGTTTTTTTTTTTTTTACCGACCGTAATATCAACATAGTCGGGTTTTAATTTTTGAACTTCTGTCTTTTTTCTACTATCTTTTGAAATAGGTATTCCACATTTGGGGCAGGAGGAATAGTTCTGTCCCACGAAAAAAGAAAAAATAATTTGAAAAATAACATAACTTAGGAAATAACAAGAGAGTATTTTAACAAAAAGAAATAGAAAGCGCTTATTTCTCTTGCATGTATAGAATTGAATGACAAACCAATCAGTGCTAGACGATTATGATCTTAAGTAATAAGACGGTGCAGTGTAAAGTAAGCCTTAACTATATTGAAATTAAAATGGAAACACATCGAATCAGTTAATACTGACAGTCAATAAATGATATGCTTTAGGTATTTAAGTAAGTCAATCATCAAGTTAGACACATTTAAAAGAAACTGCATTAATTGTACCAGTGGTCTCGCAATAACCAAAAACAGAACAAAAAAACAAAAGTAGGCTGTTGAAACTTTCACAGAATATGTGTTATTACTGCGGACATCGAAAGTTTAAAAAATATGTAATGGCCATAGAAGAAGAACCCAGGGTTCTTATTTTCGGGTTTCAGGTTTCGTTCGTCGGCTCTTTCCACCTCAGCTCCACCATATTCGATATTTCACATATGCCAGGCCTCCCGCGACAGGGGTGTTATTCTATTAGATTCTATTCGGTTCTGTTCAGTTCTTTCTATACGGTTCTGTTCGATTCTATTCGATTCTATTCGATTCTATTCGATTTTATTCGATTCTATTAGATTCTATTCGATTCTATTTGATTCTATTCGATTCTATTAGATTCTATTCGATTCTATTCGATTCTATTCGATTCTATTCGATTCTATTCGATTCTATTCGATTCTATTCGATTCTATTCGATTCTATTCGATTCTATTCGATTCTATTCGATTCTATTCGATTCTATTCGATTCTATTCGATTCTATTCGATTCTATTCGATTCTATTCGATTCTATTCGATTCTATTCTATTCTATTCTATTCGATTCTATTCGATTCTATTCGATTCTATTCGATTCTATTCGATTCTATTCGTTTCTATTCGATTCTATTCGTTTCTATTCGTTTCTATTCGATTCTATTCTATTCGAATCTATTCGATTCTATTCGATTCTATTCGATTCTACTCGATTCTACTCGATTCTACTCGATTCTACTCGATTCTACTCGATTCTATTCGATTCTATTCGATTCTATTCGATTCTATTCGATTCTATTCGATTCTATTCGATTCGATTCTATTCGATTCTATTCGATCCTATTCGATTCTACTCGATTATATTCTGTTATGTTTACACATCTGCCAGGCGTACCGCGACGGCTCATTTTTTAATTAATTGTATTTACACTAATTGTTTCAATACATAAAAGTTAATAATAATACAATTCTGTTTTTACAAGTGGTTGAAAAACGTCGTATGAAACGCGTGTGCTTTGATCATTACCTACAAACTCGGCTCCCATATCACGCTCGCCGTATCAATTTGCATTGAATGTAATAGTAGATTACTGACACTCGCTTAAGTGACTTCTTGCTGCATTCGAGTTTTTAGAGCCCTCGCTAATCCAACACTCGTTGCAGCAAGCAGTCACTTTCCGCTCGATGCAGTAATCTACTATTGGATTCAATGCAAATAGATACGACTCGCGCGAATAATCTGCCTCGAGTATAATGACCAACATAGCACACTTGTATCATAATGTACATTATGCACCAGAGTATAAAAGACAGTTTTGTCCCACTTACACACAGCATAAACAAGAACTTTACAAGTATGAGAAGTGAAAAACATCTTGTTTTAGTTCTGTTTTAATTTGGGACTATCGTCAATTACTTATATCTTGTAAATCGAGGTTCTTGGTATGTAAACATATAATATGTATGTGAGTATGCAGTTGTTCCACCATAGCGTCGCCCCTATTTGTCCAATTTTGACAAGCGAGGTATCAATCGATTCGTCTTCATTGCTAGAGTCTCATAAGCATTTTTTCGCCGACCGTAGACGGGTTTTAGTTTTTGAATTTATGTGGTTTGTATATGTATAAGCCGGTTTCTCCACGATATTTTATTTCATTTTTTTTAGGGTTCTATTCACTTCCAAACTCCATTCATCATCTATCCCAACTGAAACCCACTAAAACATAAAAAAAAAAGAATTCAATTTAGGCATTATTTTTTCAGGACCCAGCTATTATTAGCACCGCCTTGCCTGTAGTGCGGTCACACCTGCCCCTTCCCATAGGGGTGTCCTTCCCTAACGGGCCCCAGGTATGTATGGTTTGTCTATGACCCCCATTTTAATTTTAATCTCGTTTTGGGGCGGTGTTCTAAACAAAGTATTTTTTTATTCGTGATCGAAAGAATAAATAAATAAATAATCTAAATAAGTTTATATTACGGTAAAATAAATGCTTATATAGTCAAAATCATATACAGAGATATTCCCGGCGGATGTGATAAGAAGGAATTTAAGTATTTTTTATAACAATACCCAGTTCGGGCATTTGTGACGAAATAAAAGGAAATGTAAAGAGAAGGTGGTTGAATATTTTTTTAGTAGTATAGTAACAAAGCTCCGAGGAAAGAGTAAAAAATAGCCAGATATCAAAAAACACTTTCTAGGGCGGCTTAAAGTGTGATCTAAGAAACTAACTAACCCACATCGTTCTAAACAGACCTGTATTGAACAATAGTGACCAATCAGGGAGCTTGCCGTCGCCGGCAAGGGTCAAATCAAGTAAAAAACCGGTCGGTCCATACTATTCACAATGGGTGTGCGCTCATGACCATGAAGGATCAAAGTGAAGATGGGGTAGATAAATTTTCCATAGCGTGAATATGTCGCTAGGGCGCGGGGTGAGGGAAGAGTTATTCGCCCTCCTGGCTCCGCCTATTTTCCTATGCCATCTGGCGGTGAGTAGGAAAATGACATAGATAAAAGGTGAAATCTCATACAACTTTAATAGTTCTTCTATGTTCTCATATGGTGTCTTTTAAAAGAAACTTATAAAATATAAAACAATTATTTTTTGTCTACCTTGGCTACATTTTGAATGTTTATAGATATTTTATTGCTTAATAAGTCACACATAAAAATAACTTAAATGACATTCAATTTGACATTTCTTTTTTATTTCGTCACAAATGCCTAAAATTGGGTAATTTTCTAAAAAAAAACAAATTTCAAATATCTCAAAAACTATTCAGCCGTACCTAGATTTGTTGAATATTATCACCCCTACCACGTCCTGCCGGGAATACGTTGAGCTACCAATAGTCCTGTATATCTATTTGAAATTAACTGTATCACTTCATGTTATTGAGCTGTAGTGAAAATTCAATCTATAAAATGATATTCATTAAACATATACTCGTATATTTATAGAAAATCAGAAGGTAATTAAATTATTATTGCAATATGAAGTTTATCATTACAGAAAAATATATAGAAAACGTATTTTTTAAATAGAACACCACCCTACATTTCAAATTATCTATTTAGACAATAAATACTTGATAAATTAAATTGTTAATTTGAAGTTACAATTTCTGAGTGCTAATTAAAATGTTAAAAATAAAGCAATTAAATATGAAAGGTATTAATCCGCCATGTTGTTTTTTTTTCTTTTTGCCCCAACGTTTTCGCTCTGGCTACTAGAAGCAAGTAACTGGTTTATTTTTAAAAGAATTTATATTTTTGATACTATTTGGTGTTAGCCCGTGGTTTATTGCCATGCTTGAGTGATGGCGCATGTTAAATCCTTTTTTTTAACTCCCCCCTACCCCCTTTTCCTTGAATGAGAGCCGCGTAGAGACTTAGTCCCCCGTAGTATAGAAAGAGATTCATTGGAATAAAAAATACATCATGCATGTTCTGACGTGAGTTCTAAAACATCATTAATTAATTTCTTCATCATGTCATGGTTATAACGACATTTCAAGGAATCTCTTTGGTGAAATACTTCAATAAATGAGTGTTTACTTGCCTAGTAGCTATAGCGGAAATCTATTACCTATATTCTTTACTTTACTTCTGTCCTTCGCACTGGGTTTTACAAAAAATAATACAAAAACACTTTGATAGACAAATAAAAATATATGGTTATGATTTTCAATTTTGTATATTGTGTATTTTTTCTAAAACCCAGTGATTTGAAATGCACGCGTAGATTCAAAGTCAAAGTTGCAGGGGGCGGTAAAGGAAGATCCTAAAACTATAAAATATAAGCAATTCGAGTTTTTCAACAGTGATAAATTGATAATGAATGCCTAAATGTGTGTCTTAAAAATAAAAACACGCACACAAACGCACACAATACATAACACGTTTGAATTCATACTATTTGACAACCTTGCTGTCCTAGTGGTAAGAATACGATACTTTCTATGAAAGTCCATGGAACGCTGGCCTTTAAGAGAAGTTTGCTAGTCCCCCCCCCCTCCTCCCCCTGCACCTCGTGTGTACTGAGCGTGGCATGTTGGCAGCACGGCGGTGGCGGCGACTACCTGGTGCCGATGTCGCCCCAGGACTCTACCCAGGACCATAGGTAACCACCCACCATGTGAGGTTGGCGGAGTGTTTCATCATCAATAATTATCATCGATATAAACAATAAAAAACACGGTGGGAAATAAGCATCTAAAACCACTAAATATATGCACATTTTAATAGCATCATAGATTCATTTCGTCCGAGCAGTCTAAATTTGTCTTTAAAAGTTATCTCTGTAATGAGTATATAAATCAACAAGCAGATGATTTGGGTCCTTCCAACTTATTTATTTATTAGTGATTGCTTATTGTTACGGGTGCATCGATGGTTACTGAAAGTAAAAGAATATCGTCTATATAGTTAATTACATGTATTGTGATTTCTGACAATATTTTGGTGAAAACTCATCCAATCTTCGTAGTTTGTTTCTTCTCATTTCTAACATAGGTATTATCTTATAAGATATAATACAATGGCATTAGTATTGACAAATTATATCAGATTATTTTAATCTGCATTTGGCAGTATCCATAGATAAGATTTAGTTTAGGAAAAAACTTTACATATACATATATCCGCCAATCTCTGCATGCACCTTATTTATCATTTAAACTATTTTACTTTATATTAATGTGGCACCCCTTTTCCAAAATTAATGTCGTCATAGTAACTTGTTTTTTTTTTAAACCCGGAAATTGCTTAGACGTTGTCCAATATTCCTTTAAACATGAACCATCTCAATACGACGAGCGAAGTACTCACAAAAAAGGAAAATTGCACAAAAGCATATAACAATAAGATGCTCTATAAAGACAGAGTGTTGAGCATGTTTTAGTGATGCTAATGTCTTTCTTAAAGCCAACGGTCGAACCAAAAGCTGAATATAAGCAATAATTCGCTTAAATTTCATGTATATCAAACGGAATAAAAGTGGATTGCCTAACAAGTGCATAAAACAAGCCCATAAACGAGACATTTTGTATATTTTTTTGGCTCTAGCCATTAAAATCGCTGATGGCTGATGATAGAAGTTGAAGTCGATGATAATGGCTTGTTTTATTAGCGAGTTATAAAACAAGCAAGCTCTTATTTTCACTTCAATAGCAAAGAAATGAAACAATGAGATTTTAAATGACCAAACGTTTATATGCTGCTAAGAAAAAAGACATGGGCTTCTTTCTGTCCCACCACTTTTGTTAAAATCTTTATTCGTGAAACATTAGACTCGGAGAGAATTAGAGAAGTTAAACACGTTTGTGCACTAGAGCTAGAGCATAAAATGCAGTTTTAGTCCGCTTACACCCAGCATAAACAAGAACTTTATGAGCATGATAAGTGATAAAATGTTTTAGATAGTCAAGAAAAATGATAACGTTACCAAAGAATTAGCTTTGTTTAAATGTTGTTTAAGTATTAATTGTTCACATACACAAAACCGAGTTTATTTTCGTTATGTCTTTAGAATGTCTTTATGAGAAAGATTTATGATTATTCTTCATAGTTATACTGTTTAGCTCAACTAGGAATAGTTTCTTACATGGCTATAAATCAGTTTTCAAAGCTTTAATATCTGAACCGAAATGTGTAGTTATGTGTATGAGTTCTGTAGGAGCACTTTAGATGTTGGATAAATCTAAAAATCGTTAGGTAGCGTGTTCTAGGTAGTTACTAAGCAATTATTTGTTTTTAAATTTATTAATTTCATATGTGTTTGCCTTAGAAGACAAAGTCACAATGAATGGAAGGAAATTTAATAAAATTTTCTTTTAATTATACAAAGAAGATCGAAACCACACTTTGTAGATAGATTGAGCTATGTCACGTCCAAACTGACAAAGTAACAACATTAAAGCTAAACTTTGTTTTGTACTGTTTGTTTATTTATCGTAAACAAACAGTACAAAACACTTGCTGGCCTTAGTTTTTGTCAGAATTTGTCAGACCGCCCGAGGGCCTCAGAAATGGCTTAACGACTGATAACAGCCGGTACCAACAGCTTAAAGTGCCCTCCGAAGCTCGGAGCGATGGAAAACCGAGCAAAACTCAAAAATTCATTGGTGTGGAGCCTATTGCTAATTGCACTATTAAACCTTTAGGTTACATCTACTGTTTTGTTTTGCAATGAAAATAACTAAAATTGCTCAAATTTTGGCACGATTTCTTGTAATGAAAAATAAAAGCTGTAGATATGGTATGGCAATGACATCAATTCAAAGAAAAACAAAGATTTTGTCCAGATATGAAAATGAAAAAAAAAACTAGAAATAAAAAGTGCAAGCCACACTTTTTATTTATTTTTCGCCGTGGTTATCTATAACAAGGGCACGGATCAGGCAACCAGTTTGTAGCTAACTACTTGATTGTGTTAATTAAGCTCCTAGTACTATTTTGAATAGAACGTTCACATAACGCGTACGCGTACGCAGCTTGCGTTGTTGGCTCGCCGACTCATTCAGTCAGCGAGTGAAACAGCACTGATCCACTCGACGCAGACGATGCTCTGAGTTTGTCTCCGATGTGCAGCTCAGAGTCAGCTAGCCGACTGTCAGCCGCAAACTGTTTGCCTGGTGCGACTGCGCCCTAAGCCATCTCATTCGGTTTAGTTTTAATTTGTTTAGTAGGGTACGGTAGAAATAAATAGCAAATGACCAAGACCAAGAATTTATTACTAAACAAGAAAACTTTATGTATTTAAAATATAAAATTTTAATAAAAAAAATTGACATAAAAATATAAAATTTTGACATCACTAGAGCACACGGGACGTTATCGTTTCGGCACGTCTCGATGTAAGTTTGGAAATAAGACGAGCCGGTAAGTTTAGGGAATCAATCACAGACTAACTAACAATAATGTTAATTTTGAAATACTGTTTAATGTATTTCACTGTTTTTAATGTTCATAAACCTTCTACAGGCAGCTTTTGGTACATCTAAATATTAGTATTCGAAAATTATAAGAATAAATTTGATGGATTGAATAATTGTACAAACAAGTACATAAACGAAGAAAACACGTTGACACGTTGAAAAACATGTAACAAAATTGTGCTCTAGTGCGGTCGAGACGTGGAAAACGGAACAAGATGCTGAGGACAATGTTTTTTACAGTGCAACGGAACCGCTGGTAGTTCATAGCAAATCGCAAACGGCGGCGTTGGACCCGGACGAAATAGAGGATTCACAATATCAACGTCTACTGAAAGGCAAGTACACTAACTAACCTATACTAAATAGGTGATGGTTGAGGAGGTTGATGGCTGTACACAAGTCATACACATGAACGGGTGCTGCTTGTGGGGACTGGTCAAGCCTGGTTTTAAATTTTATCCATTGTGTATTATTATAGTATATATAGTATATTGTATTTGGCATGATCGTGTAGTATTATAATTGCTGACATTTAAATAAATATAAAAATGAGAAAATGACATCTGTGTGGAGATTTTTGGTGCTCTCTTCTCTAACGGAAGTATTTCCGAAGCACAAGCCAATATCTCAGGACGATGAGCGCACTACTACAAATCTATAGTTCTAAATGGCTCTGTAATTATTATTCTGCCACTTACCATCAAGGCGAATGACGTGCTCATTTCGTGACTCAAAATATTTATCAGCCTTTTCTTTTCACGCCACAGTATCACAAGAATATGGCAACATTCCAATGGTGTGCCCGAGCGACGCGAATCTGGATGCTTCCGCTGGCGGCGCCGGCGAGACCAGACCCACTACAAAGTTTCTGCCGTCTAACTCCACTGACAGGTCAGAAGACTACTTAGTTCCCTACTACTAGCTGCGCCTCGCGGTTACACCCGCGTTGGTGGTGATGATGATGATGATGATAATGATAAAAGTATCATATGAGTTATACCAGGATCTAAAGTGTCTATATACCAAAATTCTTTAAAATCCGTTCAGCCGTCTCAGCTCTGAGTGGTAAAAAACGCACAAACTTTTGCATCTATAATATTAGTAGGATTCTGATGTGGTGATACTCCTACATACAGCTGGGCTGGGCAGCATTTGCGAAACTTCGTCGAGTTTCGTTCGAGTCTTCTCGTCGTCAATACCGCAAAATTTGAAGACAAAAGTCTTCAAACAGTGTGTTCTACCTGTTATGACATAAGGAGCCGAGTTGTGGAAACTCACGGTACGACTAGCCATTAATTTAAGGTCGCTCAGCGGGCTATGGAAAGGGCTATGCTCGGAGTTTCTCTGAAAGATCGTATCCGGAATGAGGTGATCCGACAGAGAACCAAAGTTGTTGACATAGCCCTTAGGATTAGTAAGCTGAAGTGGCAGTGGGCGGTTTATCTCTATCGGATGACTGATAACCGTTGGGGTAGACGTGTTCTTGAGTGGAGACCGTGACCCGGTAAAAGTACTGTAGGACGCGTTTCGGCTAGGTGGAGCTACGATATACGCAAGGTGTCTGGCAGCGGTTGGAAGAGAGGGGCCGAAGATCGGGCTCAGTGGCGTGCTTTGGGAGAGGCTTATGTCCAGCAGTGGACTGGCACGGGCTGTTGATGATAATGATGATGATACTCCTACGTTTTCTATCGTATCTTTTCAGGCTTCTCAGTTCCGTAGAAGGCGCGTCCTTGGACGAGGACTCGGCCTCCGAAAGCGACATCCCCGTGAGTGACCAGCCAGTTATCTGGGAGACCTCCTTCACAGAATACCCCGACGATGGCCGGAGGAAGAGCATCGATTGCAGACCCCCTGATAATGGACCTGCTGTAAGTTACTATCTGGCGTCAAAATTTAATTACTTCACATGTTAAGGAGAAAGGAGTCCACAAAGTTTGATATCACACAGATCCAGCCAGTCTTTGCCAGGTATTTCCTACAACTTGTAAACTTGTGATATCACTGATATGTCGTGGCGTATCCTAGAAATAATAATATCATGAAATGATTGGCCACATCTTGTTTTTTTTTATTTCATGAAATGATTGGTGACATCATGAAATGGTTTAGGCAGATGAATGAATAATAAGCGTTTGACGATGCACAACATGAATTATAAATATATTATTATGATAATATTTATTTATTATTATGAATTATTATGAACAGCTAAACGCACTGTTTAGTTGCTCATATCGCAAACATAAGTGATCATATCGTAAAATAGAAGGCGAGGGCAATAGCCTGACTTAGCCGTGATAGGTTAGAAAGCGAAGGCGTTTCGTGTTTTATGTTTTTTAGCCTTGAAAGCCTATATGTTTGAACACATTTGGTGTCATGAAAACCCTACATTAACTATATTTAATGATATGGCCAACCGTGCATAGAAATATCATTAAACGTTGTTTTTCAACAATATGGTCAGTTTTAGCTAGCTATTTCGTAACTGTTCAAATATGTGGAATCATGATTCAATTTAGTTGCTTAGTTTGAAGGCAGAAGTTGGTCACGTTAGTTGATGTAAAAATCTATCTGCATTGCTATTTCACTTAATAAAAAAGAAACATTAATAAATTAAAAAAAAAACTATTGTAGTCACTTACTTATAATCTCTGTTCCCACAGGTCGACAAACTAATTAGCATAACACCCACATCACCGAAGTCACTTACTTATAATCTCTGTTCCCACAGGTCGACAAACTAATTAGCATAACACCCACATCACCGAAGTCACTTACTTATAATCTCTGTTCCCACAGGTCGACAAACTAATTAGCATAACACCCACATCACCGAAGTCACTTACTTATAATCTCTGTTCCCACAGGTTGACAAACTAATTAGCATAACACCCACATCACCGAAGTCACTTACTTATAATCTCTGTTCCCACAGGTTGACAAACTAATTAGCATAACACCCACATCACCGAAGTCACTTACTTATAATCTCTGTTCCCACAGGTTGACAAACTAATTAGCATAACACCCACATCACCGAAGTCACTTACTTATAATCTCTGTTCCCACAGGTTGACAAACTAATTAGCATAACACCCACATCACCGAAGTCACTTACTTATAATCTCTGTTCCCACAGGTTGACAAACTAATTAGCATAACACCCACATCACCGAAGTCACTTACTTATAATCTCTGTTCCCACAGGTTGACAAACTAATTAGCATAACACCCACATCACCGAAGTCACTTACTTATAATCTCTGTTCCCACAGGTTGACAAACTAATTAGCATAACACCCACATCACCGAAGTCACTTACTTATAATCTCTGTTCCCACAGGTTGACAAACTAATTAGCATAACACCCACATCACCGAAGTCACTTACTTATAATCTCTGTTCCCACAGGTTGACAAACTAATTAGCATAACACCCACATCACCGAAGTCACTTACTTATAATCTCTGTTCCCACAGGTTGACAAACTAATTAGCATAACACCCACATCACCGAAGTCACTTACTTATAATCTCTGTTCCCACAGGTTGACAAACTAATTAGCATAACACCCACATCACCGAAGTCACTTACTTATAATCTCTGTTCCCACAGGTTGCCAAACTAATTAGCATAACACCCACATCACCGAAGTCACTTACTTATAATCTCTGTTCCCACAGGTCGACAAACTAATTAGCATAACACCCACATCACCGAAGCCTCCGGAAAACGCTCTATCTAAGGCTATCGAAGCCAACGTCATAGACAAGACCAACCACAAGAATACACTTGTTCCTGAACGCAAAACCGCCCCAATCGCATCCCCCGACCCCCCGCGGATAAACGCGTGGAAAGAGCCGCCCAAATACAACGCCAAGCCTAAACCCCTCTGCCTAGACGCGGCCCAGTTAGAACAAAATCTAAATGCTCTGAAGAAAAACAGCGGTTCCGTAAACCTTACCACCATGAATATTCTACCTCCATACATAAATGTCGTCACTCCAAATAAGCTTTCCGAATCGAAAACCATCCAAATAGATCCAAAGAAAGCAGTAATAGATGATCTTCCGAAAGAAAACAATCAGAAAGATAATGAGAAGACCAACTTGAAGCAGTCTAACTCAGCTGCGAGCTTGCTAAACGGTCCCATGACGGAAGTACCGTACGTCGACAGCTCAGATACGACATCTTCGAGCTCTGGCAGCAACCAAAACATCATCAATAATCAGAAAAACAAGTACGGGGAAGTTGTTATAGGGAAGGATAGGAACAAAGTAACCAAACAGGGTAGCCAGGGAGAGTTCGTCGCGGAATCGGAAATTAGTTGCTAAAATAAAATGGCGCCAGTGACGTGGATAGTTTATAGAGTGAATTGTCTATGCCGCCGTTTGCAAAAATAAACAATTTTGAAAAAGACGTTACCTATTTATTAGTTGTAAATATAGTTTTTAAGTATGTCTAAGTAATTTGTGAAATATATGTTTATTTTCAATCTGTTGTACCTACCTAAAGTAATAGAAAATCGAAATAAGTAAATTGCTTCCTGAATATGCTTATAGTTAAAAATAGTAATTGCTCAATTTGCTCAATATTTTGCAAAAGTGTAGTTCAAATATTTGAAATAATATAAAAAATACTGATTAGTTTTTCTACATAGATATTCTGATTTTGTGGGATTTTTGTAACGTTTTTACATTTTGCTTGTAGTATATTTTTATGGATATATTGTTTTAACGGACTTGATATTAATAAATATATTTTAACTGTAAATTATATTGACATGAACATATTGTCGTCACAAACGCACATTGCAAAAATTAAAATGGCTTTTAGAAATAAGGACCTCAGGCCAAACGAATTTGGTCTAAAAAGGCCGAATCACGAGCAGTAATTAAAAATTAAGGAATACCTAGACCAATTTAAGGTTATCCATCACATTAGAAAGTATGTAAAAAACATTGGACTAAGAATTCTTATAATTTTTAAATATCGCCTGTGAAATAGGTTTTACGACCTTTATTTATTTAAAAAATAAAACGAAAGGGTATATAATAGAATAGGTGTTGTTTTTGTCATAATTATATATAATATATGTATATTATTATATATCACAATCCTTAGAAATAAATAGTTTTAACCGTAGTAATGCTTAAAATGTTTGTAAATAATTTAAACGTAGAGATTTGTGTAAATCCATCCACCGGAAATTTATATAATATAATTATTAATATGGATACGACAAGTTCTGTTATACGTAATGGCTTCGATCTATATATATAAAACGAATATTGGTCGAAGCGTAAAGGGAACTAAACGTAATTTTATTTTTAAAGTTATATGTGATTTCTAGGCGTGTCACCCTAAAAGGTATAATTTTTATTAGGTATAATAATTTGTTAAAAACATCACCCGCGTTGTTAGGCCCATTAATGTTTATTAGAAATCTTAAATAAATAGTTTATTATATATGAAATTGGGAGCTTTCATAATATCGTAGATAACCTATGTGAAACGTGTAATGCCGCGTATAAAATAAATTTTATATTTATTCAAGTATAAAAATTGATGTTATTTATCTTCTAGTATTATAAACCGACTACGTCTAGCATGCAAGTCTAGCGGTGAACGAAACGTGGCGGGGATCTTGGCACAGTCAGTTTTCGGGATAAAAAGTATTCAACATTTTAACACATTATATAAACTTTGACTGTACCAAAATCCCCGCCACGTTTCGTTCACCACTAGACTTACGTGCCTCATAATCTCCAGACAATTCATTTAGGTATAGAAGTAGACCTCAGGCTTTCAAAAAATTCAACGCAAGTTTAAATAAATTTGGTCTCAAATCAATTCAGTGAGAAATTGACAATATTTTTCGAGTTTAAATCAATATGGTTTCTCAAAATGCCATTCCCAATTTTGAATAATAGATCTGATTCGAGTCCAAATTGATCCGATTGAACTCTTTCAAAGTGTGAAAACTCAAAATAACCGCTCTCGAGAGTGGGGGCATAAAAAAGAAACCCTTTAGATGTTTTTCTAAGAACTGATCTTTCTATCTTTAAAGGTTATCACGGTAACTTATCCTGTAAACCATTTAAAGGTTATCACGGTAACTCATCCTGTAAACTATTTAAAGGTTATCACGGTAACTCATCCTGTAAACCATTCAAAGGTTATCACGGTAACTCATCCTGTAAACCATTCAAAGGTTATCACGGTAACTCATCCTGTAAACCATTTAAAGGTTATCACGGTAACTCATCCTGTAAAACATTTAAAGGTTATCACGGTAACTCATCCTGTAAACCATTTAAAGGTTATCACGGTAACTCATCCTGTACACCATTTAAAGGTTATCACGGTAACTCATCCTGTAAACCATTTAAAGGTTATCACGGTAACTCATCCTGTAAACCATTTAAAAAAAATACTTTATCTATTATTGTGGATTCTCGTCGTTTGACCATCAGAATTGTGGAATCATATAATTTATCGCTTACATAAAATAACGTTTCACATAGAAAGTTTACGATTCAATGAAATTGGCTCAAAAAGAAAAAAAGTGTGAATATCACACAAAGAAAGCTTTAATAACAATATAAGATAGTATAAGAAAAATATTAACATTGATTTGTTCACAATCAGAGTAGTGCCAAATTGTATTTAATTTAGCCTCGTTTTAAAGCATTTAACCTACGATGTGTTGGTATATTTATTGAGGCATGAAATGACAGGGTATCATGGTGTTTTTTGTTATTTGAAAAACTTAAAACGATTGCGTTAAACAATAAAAATTGATATGAAAATAAAGTAATTCTAAATGAGACACTCAGTTATAATTATTTTATACCGATTTTCGATAAGTTGGTTAGAATTATTAATATAACTTTTTTGTTTTTTTTTTTATTTTAAATAATTATGATGAACAATTGATATTGTAATGACCTATTTTTGTTTAATGAATAGAATGACATTATTTTCATGATTCAAAAATGATAAAAACTTCACTATCATTGGTAAAAAAAACAAGATCTTTGGTTAAAATAGTTGGCTTGTAGGTGTACTAATAATACGTACAGTTTTTTTAAACACAATACGAGTATTATGTATTATTGCAAATCTGATTAAACAATACGTTGAGAAATCAGATGATAGCACGTTTATTCAGTTTATCTGCACTCTATATTATATAGGCCAATTTCCTCGATATATTCAAATAAATATGTAATAATATATTGGCAGATAATTATTTTAATAAAATAGCAGTCTAGTTATATTTTAAGTTATTCTTATAAAAAAAACTTTCTTAAAAAATACAGGTATTCGAAAAAAAAACGTCAATGTTAGTCGGTTAGAAATCGACTTAAAATTGAATTCTTTTTGACGAATAACGTTTGATTGTCACTTCAGTTTTGCTCAATTTAGAAGTATTATTTTTAAAATGTTTATTTCTAAAAAAAACAGTAACGTGGTTGTGACGTAAATATAGAGATGATCCCGAACCAGAAAATAAAGTTCCTTTGAATAACAAACAGTGACTCTGAAATGTTATTCATCATGTTAATTTAATAATTTGATTATAAAATTTAGCTGAAACTGTAAGACAACGAAGACGTTCTTGTAAAAGTAACACAAATGCATTTTTTTTAAATAATGTGCCAATCAAAATCATCAATTTAATGTTTGTAAATTGACTTGATAGATTGTATTGATAGGTAACTACGTTAAATTAGGGAAGCACTAATATATACATACATAATTTAAGTACCTACGTATGTAAAATTTATAAAATAACAATAAAACAAAAATGTAATTGATATTCAAAATACAGTCATAATAAATGTACTACTTGCTGTTTTATTTTATTACTAGCTGTACCCGCGGCTTCGTACGCGTGGCCATTTCTCTAGGTTAAAATAACTCTATTACTAATACAAGACCTATAAATACCAATATACCAACATTTAAACAAAATTCCTTCAGCCGTCAAAAAGTTTTTATCGATTGCTCGGCTTTTACTTATCGGATTGAGATAATAAGTACACCAGTTTTCAAGTCAAACCCCACGCTATCCTACAGTGAAAACCGCATCTCAATAGATCCAGTAGTTTTTACGTGATGCGTGAACAGAATAACAGACAGACACGAATTTTAAAAATGATTTACTCTATTTTCAGTAGCTTATTTTTAGTACCCTTGATATTTATTTAAAATATTTTCCTTTTACAGTTTTTCTGGTACTTACT
Organism: Alsophila aescularia; assembly: GCA_946251855.1. Lineage (NCBI taxonomy): Eukaryota > Metazoa > Arthropoda > Insecta > Lepidoptera > Geometridae > Alsophila > Alsophila aescularia. The sequence goes on from OX276373.1 coordinate 56,320,614, forward strand.
GCTTTATTATAAGTATAGTTGCCCTGCACTTTTGGGCAGAATAATAAAAATATGTATTTTATTACATTATTTTAATCATGCCTATAAAACATTACCGTGACATACCTACTGACTGACTGACTGACTGACTGACTGACTGACTGACTGACTGACTGACTGACCGACGGACTGACAAGCCCCAATTAAAAATTCTTAGACTAACAATCTCAGGAAATGATGCTGGCGGTATTTTTGATTTAAGGACGGCGTGAATTCTACTGACATAAAAACATGTATGGGAGTTCGCCATTGTTCTTTGTGCGTACAAATATTTTATCGATGTCTTTATATATATTTAATCAAATACAATAATAATTATTAAATAACTAATTAACATTGATGTGAAGAAACTCGTTTCAAAACTAGTATAAAATTAATAGCCAAATTAATTTTATACAAAAAATATATTTTAATAACACAGTTTAAGTTTTTTTCCCCACCCGCCGCGGCTGCACACGGGTGTAAATTAGAAAAAATAGGTGAAAAATATGAAGTTCTCGACCTTCACTCCGCTTCGGAGGGTCTACGAGGCGACCCGCTTCGCTCGCTACCTCCCCCTGCGGTCTCGTATGCACGTTTCGCTCAGTTTTATGCCTCTTAAGGTTTAGCCTACGTAAGCCATGTAAATTTATTTTTCGGCGACTTGATTGCAAAACATTGTTATGTATTGTTACTACTTATGTATGTTTATACTTATATATAATTATATATATATTATACTTATAAATAATTACGTTTCCCCGCCTAATGTTGATCGTGTATTTTTATAAGGCGAATGTCTATATACATAATTTAAGTATATCTGCTAACTCCTAAACCACGCAACACACAATAAAAACTTATTAGGTTTTAATATATATATCTTTAGATAAGTGTGTTGCGTGGTTTAGGAGGAGTTAGCGGATATACAGATAGACACCCCAGCCAGCAAAAAGTAATCAGATATAGCTGTATATCAGTGATATGAGCAGTCGCATATCCATGATAGATACGTGTCTATCACTGGAAAGTGGCCCCACTTTTAGAGCTATTTGATGATATATTGTGTGTATATTAGCACCACCTATCACTTTATTGATACATATCCGTGATACTTCAGTGTTCTTTGAATCTGTTTGGTGTTATATCAATGATATCCTGATCACATATATCACCTAATGATTATATAATAGCTACCGTGACGCTGATATGAAGCTATTTGTTGTTAATTTGGTGATTAGGATTCTGTTTTATAGCATTTTCTCAGTGCTCAGCTGTACTTCATGCCTATTGTGATTTTGAAGGTTTTACAAAATAGGTTTATTACTTATTTCTACCTTTTTAAGAAATAACGTAACATTATGAAATAAATAAAGTGTTCATATTTTTAACTCGCTGTATCAAACTGAGATGTGCGTAATATGACGTATATTTTTGGTGCGCTTGAAATTATATTGTTGAAATAATACTGCATTATAAGTGTTTTTTTCATGCCCCCCTCAAATTATAAATATTTAATAAAATAAACATTACTAAAATTGTCAAATTAGTTTGATGTCACCACAATATGGTCAATACGTGTTTAAGGTACTGATATATCGCTGATTTACAGCTTCTTGCCACCCTGACAACATTTTTGGGTTCCTCTAGAAATCAGAGGTATAACCTTAGTGGTCTATCATGCTACCTTTTTTTTTAATAAACTCTTAATATCTTTTCAGTTTATTTTAGTGAAACAAGCGGAATATATAGACATTGACTGTTTTTTAAGAAAAGATTATTCAGTGTGATAACTAGGCATTCAAAGTTCTCTTCAAGAGCATTATCTTTCCATAAAAGTATAATTTGCAACTATTATGTGCCTTTTTAGAGTTATATGTGAACAAAAAATATTTATATGTTACTGGTGATATATGAATTTTGCAAAAGTATATTTGCAACTTCTTAGTGTTATTGTAGATTTCTTAAGGCGTTAAGGAAACTCAAATATACGATACATTCGTTGCATATCAGCTACGGTATGATGTTTTATATCACGGATTAGATCCATGCGTGCCAGATATATCACCAGCTCTAATACAGCGACTTGGAAGCCACAATAGATCAATTTTGCTGTATAAATGTACCGTAAAAACATGTTGTACAACATTTTTGCTCTAAATCGCTGTTGTGAGAACCGCTTGACAGCTGTGTTATAAATACTGTACAAGGCGGTCGAGTAAACGTTTATGAATCAGAATCAGAATGTTTTTATTGCATACAACTGTGTACAAAAGGTGGTAGAGTTAATATTAGAAGAAACAACAGTTTTGCCCTTTTTGGACGTACAATAAATATAAATTAACTTATTGACAACAAGTCTCCTAGGTAACTAATAATTATTTACATGAGAATCGGCAAGTTCACATTTATATTACATTTTTACCTTATATCTAATGTACTCATTTTTAAATAAACTTAATTTTAGAAATAATCATTCAAAGTATTCTATTAAATTATAAAACACTTTGGAAATAAGCCAGCCTTTCAATTTATGTTTTAACTGAGACTCTGTCATTATCTTCAATTCTAGGGGTATTGTAGTAAATGGGATTGTAGTAAATTGGATGTAAAGAATTCAAGAGGTGATTAGAAAAAAAAACGAAACTATTTCAAGTCTTTTTTCTCTGTATGTATCAGGCCTCGTTTATGGTATGGATTATATTTTTGGAAATGGCATTCTCGTATTTCTTATGGCAATATTTATCAAATGTCAAATTAAAGCCAATCTATTTCAAAACGGACTTTGAAAAATGTAGTCGCCAAGGCACAAATTTATCGCTCAAAAAACTTTATATTTTGAACATGTTAAAGTGTGCTCTACATTATATTGAAACTTGCCATGTATATATGCCATGGTTTATTTAAATACTGGAATATATTATAGATAAGAGATAATTCTTGTTTTAACTAGATAAATGAGTATAAAAACGGTAGCTGGTAAAATTTCATTTGAAATGGGGTGATTGGAAACGCGAAAGGGGTCAATGGAATCAAAGAAAGGGGGCATTAGGAACGGGAAAGGGGCAAAAAGAAACGCCTCAGGGTTGAATAGAAATGCCAGATTTTGTAGTATTTTTTTTTACTAGGGTTGTTACGTTGTTATTTTTTCATCATAATTTCTAAACTTCTGAACCGATTTAGATGTGTGTAGTATTGCTAGAATCTTTAATTTATTTCAGTTGATAAAACTATGGTTACATAGGTAACCTACCAAGGGGACTACCGTTTCGTATTGCTTTAGTCGATATAAATATGTGACAGCCCTGGATTGTTTCTTTTGACCCCTCTACCGTTTCTATTTACCCCAAACCCGGGATGAATAGAAATATGGTACTTTTTTGTATTTTGTGGAAAAACTGGTTGATAATTATAATTAAAAATAAACTAGACTTTGTATATAAGGTACCGGACGGAATTCTTAACTACCCATTATTAAAAATATAATAAATAATATGTAGAAAAATGAGTGCAAAGTTCAAAAATGTTGCTATTCACCCCATTTTAGGTATTCTAATGGTTGTATAAAATGAACTTTTATGATACATGGCATTATTGACCTGTGGGATGCATATGTTATGTTTATATTTGGAACGTAATTTATCAGCGCGACTAGAATGTAAATCAAAGACGAAGTTTTGATTATTTTTTACAAACAAACATATTTGATAAATATATATACCCGTTAATGTAAAAAAAAACATTTCTTTAAATATATGACGCAAGGTATTAGTTTTATCTAAGTTACAAATAATTCGGAGACATTTCTTTTGAAGAATGAAAGTGGACTCTATATCAACTGAGTTTCCCCAGAAAATGATTCCGTAGCTCAACTGAGGATATACATACCCGTAATAAGCATTTGTTGCAACATTTTTGGAAGTACCATTTTTTAGTACAGATAGAGAAAAACATTATTGTGATAGTTTTTATTTATTTTATTAATGTGTGATTTCCAGTTTAAATTTAAATCAATTGTCACCCCTAAAAATTGTTTGATTTACTAAATTTACTTTACTGTCCTTATTCTCGATGTTGAGATGTAATGGACTCTGCTTATAGTTTTTAAAATGAAGTAATTTAGTTTTATCGATGTTAACTTTTAGGTTTATTTTTTCCAGACAAGTTACAACCCTTTCAAGAGTGCTATTTACTTTATCTTCATATTCTTTGTCGCAAGAGCTATTATTTGGAATATAGATGGTTGCATCGTCAGCGAACATAACACACAGATGATCTGTTATTAGAGGCAATTCATTAACATACATTAAAAATAAGAGTGGCCCAAGGATACTTCCTTGTGGCCACTGTGAAATGTTCTCAAATTTTGATTGGACTTGTTCGACTGTCTTTGAAAGCTTATTATACACCTGAAGAATAGTTGCTTGTGTTCTATTTTTTAAATAAGATTCAATCAGATTCAAGCTTGGCCTCTTATACCAACGTTTTCCATTTTATCTAATAATGTTTGATGAACTACACAGTCGAAGGCTTTAGATAAATCTAAGAATAAAGCCGTCCCTTGTCTCTTTAAATTTATTCTTCCATAAAATTATTTGAGCATTTTAAATATAGCTATTGATGTGCTTTTTCCTTTTTGGAACCCGAATTGATTATTGCTGAGAATTTGGTTTGTCTTGAAAAATGAGGTTAATCTATTAATAATAACGTTTCGAATATTTTTGAAAAGCATGGTAAAAGTGCTATGGCCTCCAAAACTAATAATTGTTTATATCAGTTTTGGAACCTTTTTTGTGGATAGGTTTTATTAGTGCTCGTTTCAGTACATCGGGAAAACAACTCGTGGAAATTGGCAAATTTATTATGTACACAAGTCGGTAAACAATGAAATCAATGCTACTTTTTATTAACTGTATAGATATGTTATCATGCCCAACAGACTTTTTATTTTTTAGTTTTTTAACAATATTTCTTATTTCAGTACTGTCCACTGGAGTTAAGAAGATGGACTTGTGGTTTCGCTGTGTTAACTTCTTGTTATTATTGTTTAGAGATAAGTTGCTCATTGTAGATTTATTTAAGTTTATAAAATGATTATTTAATTTCTCAGATATGTGTTGTTGATCAGTTATTTCTTGATTTTCTATTTTAATACTTTCTATCGTTGTGTGTATATTATTGAACGCGCTGGTATATTGTTTTATGATACCCCAAGTTGCTTTTAATTTATTTGTACTTCTATTTATATATCTTATATTTGTCGCTTTTTTAGAGTATTTTATAACTTTTTATGTACCTGAATACTTTTTGTACTCACTGATAGCTTCTGGAGATCTATTTGTCCGTGCTTTTAAGTATTGTTCTCGTTTTTTCTTGCTAGTAATTTGAATACCTACTGTTTTCCAGTTTCGCTTCTTTTTATGAGTTAGTTGTATTTTTTCCAGTGGTATGCATAAATTAAAAATCAATGTAATTAGTTCCATAAACTCTGCATAAGCTATATTGGCATCAGTTTAGATTTAAACACTAGAAAAACTAATTTTAGATATGTAATGTAAAAATACGTCTTGATAAACGTCAATGTTCCTTTTTTCTATGAACCAGTACTTTTCATTAAAGATATGATTTGATTGTACTTTGATTATTTGAGCAGTATGATCTGACATTCTCAAGTCTAGAACTTCTGCTTTGTATTTTTTAGTATTAGTTAAAATGTTATCGATGCATGTCTTAGAATAAGATGTTATTCTTGTGGGTTCCGATATTGTAGGATGCATATTAAATATGGCCAACGTGTTTATAAATGTGACACTTTTGTTATTATTTTCCAGTAAGTTAATGTTAAAATCACCCAGTATCTAAATCATAATTACTTTTTGGAGTTCTATAATTACATATAATAATGTTATTTAGGCCCGTATTAATAAATCGCTCTTGGTTGGGCTCTCAAGTGCGATATCAACTGATACACTCTCAAGTTGTGATCAGCATCTTAAGATCGTCGCTGATTAATAAAGACATTTCAAGAGCATCTCAGATCATGTCGCTTTCAAGAGCCGCATCCAGAACTTGAGAGCAAGATTTGAATGAACTAAGAATGAACGATTTATTTTCTTTATTGAAAGTTCAGTTTTTGCTCAAATAAGATATAGCGTAAGGTTAAAATTTATTACTTCGATGTAGTTGAATTAAATTAAATGCGATTATATTAATCGTAATGTTTATTTTCTACATAATTATCATAACCTAACTTTAGTTTTTTTTTGTAGAAAGGATGTAAGCCATTAATTTGTCTATATTTTCAAAGTTACAATATCTATTAAAGAACTTAACGAATGACATCAATGAATGACTATAATTTATGAAAATAAAAGTTCGTTTATTGGCCATGCAGTATTTCCAACGCGTATCCTTTGGTTACGATTTCGGATCTTTTTAGACTTCAGCGAGTCCTCGCCAGGTTCTGATATCTACCAAATCTTCGGATCTTTTCGCAATCATGCCAAATAAATTTGTTTATTACCAGAGGAATATAAAAATATTCTTATAATGATGGTTAATATAATTATAATTATCAACTTCTGACATAACATTTTCGAAATCCTTGATTCTAGCACATGGCAATTACGCTCTCAAGTCACGGATCGACTGCACTCAACATTCTGCATCTCAAAGCGCATCTCAAGTGCTTAAGATGTGTTTATTAATTAGATTCGCATCTTGAGATCGCTCTAAAGAGCGCTCTTGGAGTTGAGATCGGTTTATTAATACGGCCTTTAGTTCCGGCAGAGTTATTCCACAACACTGGAAGTGGCGTTCAATTGACATTTTGCTGACCCAATCTATTTTCTGAAATTTATGGAATTTTTAACTTAGATACTAACTCCGCCTCGTGACTTAATCTTTATAGAAAAGTGAGCTGCCGTTTGAAAACCATCCATCTGTAATACATCAGCTTCACTGTTATATGTTGTTTCAGTGAAACAACATATGTCAATTTTATAATCTTGTGATAGTAGTTCTAGTTGGTCGACTTTTGACTTGATACCCTGTACATTTGAATGCAAGATGTTTAGTGTGTATTTAGCATTAGTTACGAAAAAGTTGGGTTGGATTTTTAAGGGAATCGTTTATGGAATGATGACCTCTTTTTTTGATTGTTGTTTGAAATAGTAAGGTATTGTACCTGGTTTTAGCAAGTCATTGTTTTTTTTTGGCTTTTATTGTCATTGTCTTATTTTGGGTATTTTTGCTCTGTGCAGTTTTATTAATTTTGTCGAAAAAATACGGTACAGTACCAGGTTTAAGTATAGATTCAGTTTTGGTTTTGTTTGTTTGTGTGATATTCTTTCCTAGAAATGATGATGTATAATCATCTGTATTTATCATATCATTTATTATTTTTCCTAATCGCTGAACATTTGGTGTAGAGGCTTTATAGTGCTTAGGTATCATAGGAATCTGTAAATATTGACAGTTGTTAAACTTACAAGTCATGTTATTTAAATTCCAGTTTAGTTTATCCTCATTTAAGTATGGATTTTGCATTACTCCTACTACAATCACTTTCTTTCCATCTAGTTTTTTTAAGGCTGCTGAAATTTCAACAAGGAGATTTGTAGGATTTGCATCGATCCTAAGCTTAAAACTATCCAATCACTTTTTCGCATATTCAGCATTTTATGTGTCGTGTTTTGAAGAATGTATTCTCCTGGAGCTCCTGGATATGTGAAATTTATAATTTCATACTTCTTAGCATTTCTGTACTTTTGTCTTTCTTCTAAAAGTAATGCTGATAAACCTTTACAGGTTTGGTCACCGATTATTATGATTTTTGGTCCTTCTTTAGCCGTTCTAGGAGTTTCTGTTTTTTACTAGCTATCTCCATACTGCATTTTGTGGTTTTCCTAAGAGGAGATATGCCATTTGGTCGCTACTGATGTTGATTCTTTACTTCCTCATGTTGTTTTTGTGGCGTCGATGATTCAGTATTACATGCACTCTGATTATTTCTTTCCTTAATATTTTCTAATTTCTTGTCTCCTTGTTTTTGTTGGATTAAGTAGTTGATTTGCTTCTTTAGTGTGTAGAGTTATCATAGAACGACGAACTGTAGATTTTACTTCTCTCTCAGTTTTAGAATCATTCTTCTGGTTGGTACTATTTTTCGGTGTCTTCTCGTTTAATGGTGAAATGGATTCTTTTACCTTTGAAAATTCAGTATGCGATTTATTATTCTCTTCTTTTGCTTTTATACACTGTTTTGTTAACTTTTCAATTTCAAGTTGAAGTTGCTGTGTTAGAATTCCCGGAATTCCGTGCGGGTCATTCGGGGTCAAAGTTAGCGAATATTTTTTGTTTGTTGTTTTTTAGGGAATGTCGGCTATTACACTGTTATTTTTTACAATAAGAATCTACAATAATTCAGTTCATTTATGCACTGTATAGGTCATCATAGTATAGGTAGTGTGACTGTTAATAATCACTGAATTTAGATAAAATATTCTCAATTTTTGTTGAAAATTGCAGCGGCTCAATTTTACCGCGCTCTTTCAACTTGCATTATCAAAGTTCGTAACGGTTTTCAATTTCACTGAATTGATTTGGTTCTAAACGATAATGTTATGTTTTAAAACACAGGAAAAAATACTACACTTTATCCACTGTAGTTAGTTTAGGGTAGGAAATACAAGTGTTTGTTCATTACATCACTTTTACCACATAAAACGATTTATTTGTCGAGAGCAAGAGTTTAAACGTGCGTTCGTCTATACCGCGCGGTGTATAGCTTGATCATATGTCATCATTTATTATCACAATTTGACTGTATAAGCTTTTACAGCTAAATGATGTTACGAATCATCAATATACAGCAACGCTATGACAAGCAGTCACCGCGTTACTTTTATATCAGTTTTCTAACACTCTTTAGTGTTAACACATATTTTTTTATCACTACTTTGCTGGCTGGGACGGCAAGCTACTTTGTTTTATACTATGTAGATATGAAGTTCGTATGGATTAAGAATAAAACAATACTAGACTATATTGAATCATTATTATTTCTGATGTTAGTACGCAAACTTAACATTGACTTGACAGCTACAAGTAAAATGATTAAACAAATAAAAACAATCCTACAGTAATAAAATTATTCATCAGAGATATTTACAGAACATTATTAAACTGCAATATTGTGACAGCGTAAGAAGTGCCTACAACAATACAAGTGGGCAACAGCGTCATTCCCACTTTAATGACACTAAATCCAATACTCTGTACGGGGTGTTCGCGCACTAGACGTATCAGACGTCGCGAAGCTTTGTACTGTATCTCACCTGAAAATTAATAATCAATATGATAAAATGTGTGTAATCTAAACGCTTTAGCCGACCGGCGATCTGTGACTCTTGAGGCTCTGACGGCGCGCAGGCGAACTAATTTCCCTAGTAACCATGGCAACACCGCACATCAAATTATTGTACCTAAGGATGTCTGGAAGAGATCGTTATGAGCAATAAGACCACCCATTGTACCCATTGTTTATGTAATTTCTATTTCATGTAATTTGTTTTTATATGTGTGTCAATAAAGTGTTATTGTATTGTATCGGTTTTCAAATCAGATTCTTTGACACACACTGAGTGCAGTAATGTCTAAAATGATATATCTAGACCTAGGTATATATTACTTTTTAAGAGTGTAGCACCTATACAACTAAAATGAGTATTAAACGATTGACGATAAAACTAATTTACTAATTTTAAAGTTGACACATCAACATTCAATGGCCTGCTCGGTCAGCATATATGAACTCGATTGAAAATCTGTGAGCTTAATAGTTCAACGCTGGGACTGTCCGAACGACAGATACTGAAACTCTTAGATCACATTGTGCTCGGGTATGGGATAATATCAGGGGGACTGATTTACGCGCGCGCCTTGTCATATCTAAGCCAGATAGCCTACGTGTTGTTATAGCTGCTGAAGGAGGCTATACTACATTTAAAAACAATATTATGTCGGTATTTCTTAAAAGTAAACATGTTTTTAATATCTATTTGAATATTTCTTCCTATTTTGCATTTTTTATAACAAGTTCAACCTCGCTTGGTGGATACCGATTTTTTGTCTTGTCTCTATGCCAGATACTTAATCGTTTTTTTTACAAGAAAGGTTTTCATAGCCGACATAAGCTCAAGATAGCTTAGAGAAATGATTACGCTTACTGACCGATTTTCAAGTTAATAAAAAAACGATCTCTACACAAATATCTTGAATTACGCTTACTAGCTTTTATTTCTTTAAAGCTCTACTGTCTACCCAAAACAATTTAAGAAATGTCTAACTTCCTTTCTCTATGTCTACACCTTAGAAAAAATATTACGGTTGTATTATTTTGTTTTTTTATGCTATACAATAATCAAATCACATATATCAACGACATTGTGAAATAGATATGTGCGAGCAAATATTATGTTAAGGTGGTAAACATTCTCAGACCGCGATTGTACATTAGATTGAAATGGGCGAGTACGCCACAGGTGAAACACTCACATTTCAAAGAATGTATTTGAAGCAAAGCTATTCTTCTTCTCAGCGTAACTGCACTTGCTGTGCAGCTAGCGAAACTGTAATCAGGGCTATCAAATACTCTATCATCATAAATATATATAACACTTGTCCTTCTACTGGGAGCTGACCCTGAAACATGAACAGTGATACTAGTATATAAAATATGCTAAATGCTCATAAATGGCATATTTATGGGTGTATATAAGCGTTGTGGCTTAATCCGGGCTGACCATACGTTTTTAAATATTACATGTTTCTTTTCCATCATAATAAAAATAAAAACTCACCAATAAGCTGTTCACTGTAATAGAGTAAATTATTAAAATGTAATTAACAACTATGATGAAGATCATCATAGTAATCTAAAAAATTAATTTGTGAATTATTCACCAATAAAATATACTATGAATAAATGTTACTTTTTCTATGCCTATATAAAGAAACCAGCTAGTTCGGGAGGCTGAAGTTTTGACGACTTTCAGCCTCCCGAACAAGCTGGATTCCGGAAAGGCTTTAGCACCGTAGACCACATCCATACGCTCCGGCAGATTATACAGAAGACCGAAGAGTATAATCGGCCACTATGTCTAGCGTTTGTGAATTACGAGAAATCCTTTGATTCAGTCGAGACCTGGGCAGTGCTACGACTGTAATGACGGTTACAGCGGTGCCAGATTGATTACCGGTACATCGAAGTGTTGAAGTGTTTGTACAGCAAGACCACCATGACAGTCCGTCTTCAGGATCAGAGCACGAATTCTATCCACGTGCAAAAAGGGGTGAGACAGGGAGACGTTATTTCTCCGAAACTGTTCACCTCTGCACTGGAAGATAAATTCAAGCTTCTGAACTGGAACGGATATGGTGTTAACATCAATGGCGAATACTTCACTCACCTTCGATTTGCTGATGATATAGTCATCATGGCAGAAACCCTGGAAGATCTAAGCACAATGCTCAAGGACCTCAATATTGTTTCCCAACAGGTGGGTCTTTAAAAAAGAACATGGGCAAGACGAACATCATGTCAAATGCCCATGTTGTACCCATGCTGGTTTATGTTGGGAACGATATTATCGAAGCTGTTGATCACTATGTCTACTTAGGTCAGACGATCCAAATGGGTAGATCCAACTTCGACAAAGAGGTCAACCGACGAATCCGACTCGGATGGGCAGCGTTCGGGAAATTACGCCATATCTTCTCGTCGCAGATACCGTAGAGCATCAAGACGAAAGTTTATAATCAGTGCGTGTTGCCAGTGATGACATAAGGCTCTGAGACATGGTCGCTAACTATTGGTCTCATACACAAGCTCAGAGTTGCACAGCGTGCAATGAAGAGAGCTATCCATGTGTTTCACTACGTGATTGAATCCGATATGAGGAAATACGTAGAAGAACGAAGGTTACCGACATAGCTCTCAGAGTTTGCAAGTTGAAGTGGCAATGGGCAGGCCATATAGTTCGCAGAACCGACAACCGCTGGGGAATAAAGGTTCTCGAATGGCGATTACGAACAAGCAAACGAAGTGTGGGGAGATGGACCCCACCAGATGGACCCCCACACGATGGACCGACGACATTGTAGCCATCGCAGGAAGTCGGTGGATGGAGGTAGCACAAGATCGCTAGTCATGGCGCTCTTTGGGGGAGGCTTATGTTCAGCAGTGGACTTCTAAAGGCTGATATGATGATGATGATGATGATGATGATGATGACCTATATAAATTGGAGTCGCTTTTTCTAAGTAAATTTTTAATTGTATACCTGGATATTAAATATTTTATTGCACAATATCAAGATATTTGTGATCTTTATATATGCATTTGACCACTTTTCAAATATGTTATCTTCAATATCAATATATTCACTCTGAACATTATTGATAATGTTATGTCTGGATTGCATCATTTTCTCTTCTATTTCAGCATTTACAAAATCGATAATGTAACTAATTAGTTTAAAGGTTTCATAAAATAAACAGCATATCAGAAGCAGTTCAAGAAGCAAACGAAAATCACTTAAAAACATGCAGAATTGAATTACACAATACACATATATATATACAGCAGGTTCATTCAACGCCGTATAATACCTAACATCTAAGACTAAATTTATTATATTGTAAAAAAGTACCAAGGACAAAATTGATTTTAGCTTAAAATTTGTATCATTACTATTTTCACCACTTTCATTGACGGAGACAGGAAAAGAATTTAAGAGTGATATTAAACTTTTGAAATTACTTGAATGATACAGTGTGATGAACATTAATAGTATTGTTATAAAAGCTGACAAATAAGAATAAGCCTGTTCATATGAAATTGTTCTAGTTTTATATTCAATAGGAACGAACAGAATTCCGAGTGACACAAACGCTTCTAAAATTATTCGGACAATTATCATAATCCGTGGAACAATTCCAGCCCAAGAGTAGTTTCTATGTATGCCAACAATATTTTCAATGTGTATGATAAATTTGAAGGGATGTCTGATCATTATGCGTTTTTTATTACGAACTGATAATTTGAAGGCGTGTTTGTCAATACGAAGCTCTAGAAAGTACTAACAGAATAAGGAGCACGTAATAGATTAATGAGCAATAATCAATCAAATGATTTTATTGCTTGTCATACAACAAGGTTATAATTAGACTTGGAAGCTTATTTCAACATTATTAGGTAACGATGTTCAAGGAATAAAATATCGATGGGAAAAACCGAATTTGCTGTAAATAGCCAACCTAACTTTTCAACAGAGCCGAAAAACTCGGGGTCTAATATGCCGCATCGCCCGTGACGCAAGACGCTGCTTTATCCCCTTAGTGCATTATCTACTATTAGTGCTAAAGTTATCGGAAACATGTTTTTCACTACTTACAGCAATTGTTGTTTTATTTATTAATTAGATTATGCCCGCGGCTTCGCTCGCATGGTATTTTTTTTCTCGTGGTTTCTTAAGTATTCCATATTTATATTGAACTAACTCACATTTTTCGGGCTAGTTCATCGACTCGTCCCACAACACAGTCGTCCCACGAGACAAGTTGCTGTATTAAAAAAAAAAATTTTTGTTTCTATTTCTCGTCTCATTGATTTTATCCTCAATTTTTTCAACAAAATCTGTAATAGTAATGTCAGCAACAAAAATGTTTGAAGTTTATTTATTAAAAGTTTATTAGTTGGTTTTCGTTTATTTGATTTCAATAGGAACATGACTTATTTAATGGAAATAGAATATGATTACAAAAAGAAAGAGCTAGCACTAATTTTCCTTGCATAGCATGGCATGGTTGGTATCGCACTTTTAGATAAAGGATTTAAGGACAAGCTAGTTAGACTTCCTTAGTTGGCAGTCGTCATTATCTGTATATTTGATCAAAAACCTCTGCCTGCGTTTAACAAACAGTGCAGCGTTGTAAGATTTAATTATTATAAGATAATAAGTAATTATTAAACCTATGTGTTGATTTTATTTCTAACAAGTGCTCGTATAGGTACATCAACTTGAGATTGTAAAAGTAATGCTTAAAATGTTAAATATTTGGCTTTTGTTTGTGAACATTACATATATTATTGATAATTAAAATAACTATTTATAATGCTAAAGACTCAAGTTATTACAGGCCACTATGAACTATATTTAAACTACTTGTATTAAATAAACATAAGCAATGCATCAGTGTTGTACAGTTATTGAAACAACTAAATGAAACAGATTTTAGTTATTTTAAAGTTATTATTTCGCGGAGTAAGCTTGATGTTTTCCTGAGCAACGACTTTTAACTTTTGGCCTGCAGGCCTGCAGGCCAAAAGTGTTTAAAACTAACTGTGTCAACATAGCTGTACCTGCATACAAGTGTAAAATATCGGAAATTCCGTGAATATACACAAAAGCAGCAAAACCGCAACCAATAAAAAACTATATGGATTGTTACAATTCCAATTTATCTATTATATTCTTTGGGGTACTCGTAACTCTAGTCAAATAGTTAAGTACAAGGAACACTGTAGTGATAATTTGGGTAGTATTCATACCAAAATAGAATGTCCTGACTGTGATAATAATAATAATTGTCTAAATTTTAATTACCATTTACAATTTATAAATAAGTTACTTATATGAAAATATTGTGACTAGTCTACAGACTTCGGCCAATAACAATGCTGGTTTTCGCTCTGGAGAACGTAGACGTAGGCAAGTGACTGGATGGATTTTTTATGTAAAAAACAGCAATGAAATAGCCTGAATGAATTTTAAATGTTGGGTTCTTGCCGGTAGACCCACAGCTGGCTGAGTATAAATATACTAATATTTCTTAATCACGTAAGATATTTAAAAATAAGTTAATGTGGTGTCAAGCCAACGAAGAGAGAATCAAAATGGACACATTGGCGACTCATAGACACAACAAGAATTTCATAAAAGCTTAATTATAAAAAGGCTCTCCCGGTGACGGTTGTTTGCTAGCAGGACCCTAAAGAGATTGCAGACCTATTTTCAAACAAATTCAGGGTTCAATCAGATTTCCAAGAAAGTGCGAACGTCACTTCCCGGACTTGTGCCTTGAAATCTAAACTCACATTTAGCACGAAAGATGTGATGAAAGCTGTCCGTAATATGAAGCGTGCTAAGTCGCCAGGACACGAAGGGTTAAGTCTCGAACACATTCTTTGCGCTGGAGATTTAATTTATAATAAATTATGTAATTTGTTTAACTTATGTCTAATGTACTTTTTCCTGCCGGATAATTTGATGAAAACTATTGTTGTACCTATTGTTAAAAATAAGACCGGTAATTTGAGTAGTGCAACTAATTACAGACCTATCTCTTTGAGGACCGTAATAGGTAAGATATTTGAACGGCTTTTACAGCCCTTATTGGTGAACAATATACGTATCGACGATGCTCAGTTTGGTTTCCGTCCCGGACTTTCAACGGACTCTGCTATCTTTAGCTTAAAACACACGGTAAACTACTATATTACACGTGAAACATCAGTTTATGCCTGTTTTCTGGACTTGAGTCGGGCGTTTGATTTGGTGAATTATGATATTCTTTGGAACAAACTGTCCCGGACTCAGGTCCCGGATGAAGTGGTGAACGTGTTTAAGTACTGGTACGGAAACCAAACAAATGCAGTGAGATGGGGTGATACGACATCCAGTGATTACAGACTGGACTGCGGGGTACGCCAGGGGGGACTAACTTCTCCGGACCTGTTTAATGTTTATGTAAATGATTTGATCAAGGAGCTGAGAAGCACCAGAATCGGATGCCATATTGGTGAAGTTTGTGTTAATAGCCTCAGCTATGCTGATGATATGGTGCTTCTCAGCCCCTCGATTAATGGACTTAGGAAACTATTGGCAGTATGCGAACAATATGCTAAACAGCATGGACTAAAGTACAATATTGGTAAAACAGAAATGCTGGTATTTCGTGCAGGTAAGGGTCCGGAGAGAGTGCCCGATGTCTGTTTGTTGGGTTCACCAATAAGGGTTGTGGGACAGTTCAAGTATCTCGGTTACATTATGACCGAAGATTTGTCGGATGACATGGATATGGAGCGGGAAAGAAGGAGCCTGTCCATCAGATGTAACATGCTCGCGCGGAGGTTTGCCAAATGTACTCACGAGGTAAAACATACCTTGTTCAAGGCTTATTGTATAAGTTTATATACATGTCAGCTTTGGACAAGGTACACTAGAAAAGCACATATTATATAAGGGTGCAATATAATAACGCATTTCGCATCCTTATGAAGAAACCATTATGAGATTGAGATTTTGCAGCGCATCGGGCATGTTTGCTGATGCACGGGTTCCTGATTTCTTTGCTATTATAAGATCCCGTATCGCATCCTTTTGGAACAGGATACGTAAATCAGATAATGATATATTGAAGTGTCTGTCCGAAGATCTGTACAGTCCTATTTTTAGATTTTGGCTATCTGTACACCAGAGCGAGAATCTGTACTCCAGTGCGAGAATCTGTACACCAGAGCGAGAATCTGTACACCAGAGCGAGAATCTGTACACCAGAGTGCAAATGACTTGAAAGTTTTAATAGTATTTACTTGTATTTAAGTTGCAATTTACTATTTATATTGTGTATCTTTTCAAGAATAATGGGTATTTTTGCCTACAATAAAAATATATTATTATTATTAAAATGTTTATAATAGAAGTTATTTTAATTTGATATCATGTTCATTTATATTACAGACTAGCTGTACCCGCTGCTTCGCATGCGTGGTAGTTTCTTTAGATTAAAAGTACCATAATGTGCTATTCCAGGACCTAAAATACCAATATACCAACATTTGACCAAAATTTCTTCTACCGTCAAAAATATTTTTATCAATTGCTCGGTTTCTAATCGCTAAAATGAGTCAAACTCTAAGCTATCTTACATTGAAAACCACATAGCAATCGGTCCCGTAGTTTTTACGTGATGCACAAAAATACAGACAGACAGAAATACACGAATAAAAACAAGAAAATTGTTCTGTCGCTTATTTTAGGGTACCCTAGACCATTTTTTTAATTTGAGTTCTTTGTTCAGCCTTTTTCGTACCTATTTCTTTATTATAAGTACATAGATAGATGACTGTACCAAGTTGCACTAACATCAGTCCAATAGTTTCAGCATGCTGCGTATTCTTTTAAATAACTTTCCACACCTATCCTGCAGGAACCCTTTAGCTTTTCGGGATGAAACGTATCCTCAATTTTAACCCATCATATAACTTAAGAAGGTGCCACGTTGCATCAAACCCGTCCATTAGTTTCAGCGTGGTACGTGTTCTTTTAAATAAGTTTGAACGCCTATCCTGCGAGAACCCATTATTTTTTCGGGATGTATAATATATCCTATGTCCTGCCTCGTAGTATGAACTCAAATCATACTAAGTTTCGTTTGAATTCATGCAGTAGTTCCGGCGGCGCGGCGTGATGCGCGGCCAAGATACAGACAGACACACACAGACACACAGACAGAAATGAAAAAACAAATTTATATAACCCCCGACTTCCCCCCCCCCCCTCCCCCCATATAGCAAAGAACCATCTCAATAACATCAGTTTTCAAACATAAAAAACCTCATCAAAATAGGTAAATTCGTTTCGGAGCTATGACCCCCACACTCCCCTCCCCGCCCTCCCCGCTTCCCCTACATTATAGCTAAGAACCATCTCGTTTACCCCAGTTTTCAAACATAAAAAACTACAGCCAAATCGGTCCAATTGTCTGGAAGCTACGATTTTCCCCTTTTATCACCTCCCCCCTTCCCCTCCCCATATATCTAAAAACCATCTCGATCACATCAGCTTTCGAACAGAAAAAACCGCATCTTAATTTTTTCGGGAATAAATGTGTCCATAATCTTATAAACGTCTGTGCCAAGTTGCATCAACATCCGTCCAATAGTTTTAGCGTGCTACGTGTTCTTTGAAATATTTTTCCACCCCTATCCTGCAGGAACCCTTTAATTTTTCGGGATTAAAAGTATTCAATGTCCTACCTCGTAGTATGAACTCACATTATGCCAAGTTTCATTTGAATTCATTCAGTAGTTTCGGCGTGATGCCTAGCCAAGATACAGACAGACAAATAGACAGACAAAAAAAAACAAAAGAAAACAGTTTTGGCTTTAGTACTGAATATAGAAAGGCCTCCAAAGAAATACAAAATATCTTCAATTTACAGAATTTGGGACATTATCCCGCAGGAACTATTAACTAAAAAGTATTCTCAATTTTTACCTACTATATAAACTTTGACTGTGCCAAGTTGCAACAAAATCCGTCTTGTAGTTTCAGCGAGATACGTGTTCTTTTAAATAACTTTCAAAGCCTATCCTACGGGAACCCTTTAATTATTCGGGATTAAAAGTATCTTATGTCCTACCTCGTAGTATGAACTCAAATCATACCAAGTTTCATTTAAATTCATTCAGTAGTTTGGGCGTGATGCCTAGCCAAGATACAGACAGACAAACAAGAATGAAAAAAATTACAGTTTTGGCTTCAGTACAGAATAAAAAGCGACCTAAAAAAAATAATTTCTAAATATCATCAATGTACAGAATTGGATCCGTTACAGTTTTATTATAAGTAGGTATGTATATACACGTTAGAATTTTTCAACCACGCCCGGAAGGAAAGTACTCTAAATACTGAAAATAGCAAATTTTACTCAAAGGAAACCTAAATAAAATACTTGTTTTGTAGTCTACATATACACTAATATTATAAAGAGGTAAAGTTTGTTGTACATTTGTTTGTTACAGCTAATCTCTGAAACTGCTGATCCGAATCTGAAAATTCTTTCACTGGTAGGCTAATAATTATTTAAATATTTTATTGCAAAGTTTCCGTGGGATAATGGAAACACTAGGGGCAGAGACGGAGTGAATAAATATAAATTGGAATGAATTACTTTATAGGTGGAGAAATGTCACAACCAGAACTCTTGACTTCACATAAGAAAGATGAATTTCATTAATCTAAGAAGCAGGTCTCTTCTTCTTCGCAGAGGCTACCAGTACGACGAAAAAATAATATACAAAAGACGATTTAACAGTTTGGCAACAATTATTTTTGTTATCCTTTATTTATTCTCGTTTTAAGACTGATTTAAAAATAATCGAATTATAATGTTGATTTTGTGATCATATACCTAATATGTAATTAGTGTGTTAAATATATAAAATAATTGTGATTTTGTTTTTAATACACACGTATGTTATACAAAACTATATTCAGACATATATTAATCCTGCGCCCCGCGTCAAATATGTGTTTTTCCAGGACCTAAAGTATCAAATTTAATCCAAATCTGTTGTTTCTTCATACAAGAACCACCATTCCTCCATTCGCCATTCAACCCTGAGATTCATTTTAGCCGTAACTTAAAAAAAAAGTATTAGACCTTTTGCTTCATAGAAAACCTTTAAAATTACTCAATATTTCTTCGGAATTTAAAATCTCTAGTTTAAGTTGTGCGTTATCTGTCCGTCAGTCAGTCAATGTGTCACGGTACTGTTTTACTAGTAGTTTCAGCGTGATGCGTGTTTTTTACATAACTTCAACCCTTAGCCTGCAGGAACCCTTTAGTTTTTCGGGATGAAAAGTATCCTAAATGTTATTCCATAATATCAGCTATACTTTTGTTAAGTTGTATCAAAATCGGTCCGGTAGTTTCAGCATGATGCGAGTTCAAAGAGAGAGACAGACAGACAGACAAAAAATACTGTTTTGGCTTCCATGTCGATAATGAAGTTTATCTCAATTATAATTTCCAACAATATTTGATGTACAGATCCCAGGCCCAGTTTTATTCATAGATTTATATGAAAATATATGTAGGTATAGCTCCGTTCTATAAACTTTCTGATGCATAAATTGCTTCAGTGAGTGAGACAGTGAGCGTAAACACATTGGAGGGGCGTTCAGTTTTAAACTAAACGAACTACCTAACTATTGTTTAAGCAGAATGAAAGGCTGGATGTACCTAAGTACCTATAGTTTAAGAAAAACGCAATATTTATTTTATTATTTATCTTTTTAAACTGCATCTTATAATCTTAGAAAACCTTGAAATTAGGACGTTTTTGATATAAGATAGCTCAAATTAAAAAAATGAGCGTCGCGGGACGCCTGGCAGATGTGTAAACATAATAAAATAGAATTCATTTACTTTTATCTAAGTAAGAATGAAACTAAAACAACGATCAACGTTTTGCGCCGCGCGCTCTCATTTGTCAACTGTGATACAACAACTCTTCATCTGATCTATACTTACTTTTCGTCATAATTCTGTAAGTCTTGTCTGGT
Source organism: Alsophila aescularia (assembly GCA_946251855.1). NCBI lineage: Eukaryota > Metazoa > Arthropoda > Insecta > Lepidoptera > Geometridae > Alsophila > Alsophila aescularia. Next base: position 56,341,049 of record OX276373.1, read on the forward strand.
TAGCTTAGCGGAAGACTGCTCGGACGCCAGCATGAAATAAGTGTTTATATTTTGTACTAAAGAGTAGATTTGGCACATTGCACATCACGACCACACTGCACATCACGATATTTATCTAAACTGTCTCATTAGATAAATATCGTGATGTGCAGTGTGGTGACCAGCATACTAATAAGGACCTCCCATTAACCCCCACCCCATCCCGCCTCACCGCGTCGCCAGACCGCTTGATCGCCACGCCAAAAGTCGGCATTACCCCGTACCACGCCATTAGATGTTACACATCAAATATCACGCGCGGAACACGAAAGTGAGGTCAAAAATTCAAATTCAAATTGAAAAACAAGTACAAGGTAGTTAATATGGACACGTCTCGTCCATCTATATTAGACTAAGTTCAGCTTACACTGCACAAGAGTTCAGCTGCACACTATTACATAGTTTTTGTCTTTCTTTGCCTGTAGTACGGTCTAGTTGTCTGGTCAACCGGACTTTTTTTTTCTTAACCTATACTGTCCCACTGCTGGACAAAGGTCTCCCCCATTTTCTTCCATGTATCTCGATCACCCGCCAGATCCGACCAACAGTCCTGGTATACATCCAGATCGTAGCGCCAGCGCTTTCTCGGCCTCGCCGCCCATCTTGTGGCACCCACTGCGTTACGATCTTGGCCCATCGGTCGGAATGCATTCGCGTCACGTGACCCGCTCAATCCCATTTCAATCAATATCATTCAAAAAATAATTGATAGCAAACTGGACAATCATCAGTTTCCAGAACAGGCTGGATTTCGCCCTAGGTTCTCAACCACTGACCACTTGCACACTGTTTATCAAATAATTGAAAAGCACTATGAATTTCATAAACCCATCATCATTCATCATCATTGAATCATTCATTTCATCTAGCCTTCATGGATTACACGAAGGTCAACCGGACTACGGAAAAAAAACATAGTACAGTTGGCCGTTTGTTTTTTGTGGCTCCAAAATTACAGAAAAAAAAACATATCATGGGGTCGCACCGTAAGTCCCTATTATTGTGCGGAATAGCACAACCAAAAATTATTCAGTATTTAAACTTATTTTAATTTGAATAAAAGTCATATTGTGCTATGGTGTTTTTTATTTATATACTTGGTTCACAAAAATGGTTATTACACATTTCATCATTTGAAATAAGAACAATGTGTGACCACGAGTAAATAAAATTCCTCGTGGTCACACTAGAGTGACCAAACGGTGTGACCACGATTCCGTCGCCTTTCTAGCTTCGTGTACTGTACTGGAAGTGAACATGTACTGGAAAACACTCAACTAAGATATTTATTCAAATGAAAAAAATAACATAATATTATGAAAAATCTTAAAAATACTGTTAGACGCATTAAAAATGTCGATTTGCTTGTCTAAACTATTGTAAGTGGAGCACAAGCGGTACATCGGCGAATGATGTCCAAGATTAGAACGACATAAGTTTACATGTAAGTAACTTTTAAATATTTATTAACTTTTAATTATTTGTACACAAAATACAAAAGTAAACTATTCTCTTATAACCATATACATATATATACTTCTTATAACATTGAACTTTTCAAAATGACTCGTGTACAATTTATTATTATTAAAATTTCTCAGCCCTCAGATTCAACACTTCGAAGTAAATTTTAAAAGACATCTTAACTTATAAAAAGCAGTAAGTACCTAGGTAACAAAAAGTCTGCACAATGAAGATAATCAAAAAATGGTTACTAAAAAATAAATATATTTTTAAATGGTGTCTGTCTGTTTGTTTGTTCGTGCATCCAGTGCATCACGTAAAAGCTACTGGAAGCTGTTTTCACTGTTAGATTTCTTAGTTTAGTGTTTGACTTCAAAGCTGGTGTACTTGGTATCTTAATCCGATAATAAGAAGCCGAGCAAAATCTTTTCGGTGGCTGAACGAAATTTAGTATTTTGTACTTTATAGGTACTTTTTGGTCCTGGATTATGTTACTTTTAACCCACAGAAGTTACCACGCGGGCAAAGCCGCGGGCACTTCTAGTTATAAAAAGTAGCCCACTTGTGTACGCTATGGTAATTTTTCATTTTTACAAGTCTAATTAAAAGGGGAGACAAAACAAAAATTATTACAATTTTTTTAATAAATAAGGGTCACAGTTTGGCCATGTCACGCCCAAAATTGTTAAAATTTACTTAGAAGAAGCGAATTAGGCGGCTTTCTTAACTAATTACTTAATATTTTACTAAGTAGTTATTTATTAAATCAATAAAACAGAAGTATGTAAGTATTTAACAATAATCATAAGTTTCTAGATCATCAAAACAGTGGATACAACTTTTCGAAGCACAGGTCGATAACTTTACAATCGACTTTCAATGGCCCCGAAATGGTACACGACTGCCCAAAAAAAGGAGTGTAATGTTTTTAGGAATCATGTACGTTTGTATGTATGTGAGTTTCTTTATTCCACTATAACTTTAATACCTGAACAGATTTCGATGTATGGTGTACCGTTAGAATCCTCACATCATCCCGAGTAACATACATATAGTACTTAGGCATTTTTTTTTCTTCTAATTATGCTATTAATATTTATTTTACTACCTATATTGGTATCAAATTGAAGGCCTTGATGAGCACATTACAAAAATATATAATTTATTGGCATATGTAACTCAAAACTTGTTAATAAAAAGTATGAAATAAAACTAAATGATTAAAAAAAACTGAAAACACTACTGCCCTGCCAAAACGAACTAAATACAAAAAAAAACAAGACATAAATAAAGTTGTCAAATGGCAGCGTTTCTGTCATAACACTTCGTAAACTAAACTAGACTTGATTTAATTTAACAGGGTATTTTTGCCCCTGGCATCTATTCTTCGATTATTCACTCACAAAACTCATCACTAAAGCCTGTCAGAGTAAAATCAACTTTGTTTCCACGTGGCTTGAGTCCCCATTTGTCCAAACGCTGTCTCAGAACTTGTCCCCATTTGTTCAAACACTGTCTCAGAACGTCTTAAAAACCTGTTTAATTACGTTATTTTAAGCAGTGCAGCTTAAATTGACGCAAGTGAACAGAAAAGATGCCGGGGGCAAAAAGACCTCTTTACGAAGTCGACAAGGTATAAATTACATTTGAAGAAATTAAGTCTAGTTTAATTTACGTTCTGTTATGACAGAATCGCTGCCATTGCCTCTTTGATTAAAAGTGTTCCACAGAACGGTCCCCGTACTGTGGAACACTTTTAATCAAAGAGGCAAATCAAAGAATCAAAATTTAATCAACTGGAATGTCAATTTTATTTATCTCTTATTTTTTACTTTTTATTTCATTTTTGGCAGGACAGTCGTGTTTTTTTTTAAAGTATTTATTTTTATTGTCAAATTTCGACATTGATACTACAGAATTTGGTTTCTTATATTATTTCTACATATACATTAATATTTAGAAATCACAGTACCATTAGAAATTCGTTGATAAATTGTAGATTACTGCATTGAGCGGAAAGTGACTCAAGGATGCACCGAGTGGTTAGATTAGAACCTGAGCTTTAGCGAGGGCTCTAAAAACTCGAGTTTGTTCACCTAAATGTTAGCAGTACAATTTTCAGTCACATTGATTTTTAGATTCGCGTCAAATCCGTTGCGCTCATATTTAACAATTAGTTTATTCTATTTTTAAATCTCTATTGGGCGAATGAGTTCGATGTGTTCGATGTGGTTTCAACCACGTGATGGATGATGATGATGATGATGAAAAGTATCTGTTTTTTCCATTAAAAATTTCATCAAAATCCGTTCAGCCGTTTGAACGTGAAGGAGTAACAAACATACACAAACACACACAAATAGATACAAACTTTCACCTTTATAATATTAGTGTGATCAATAATGAAACTAAAAAAACTGTGCAGTGGATTTCCATACTTACTTTTCTGCACTGTTTTCATTGAGCAGGAATGAGGTATTTTCTACTTACGTTTTAGGTGAACGATGGTGATATTACTGTGTAGTATTATAAAAGTATTATACAATTTTTAATTTGTTTTTTAACAAAATATTCAATGCAGTTTTTTAATATAAATACAGTACACTGACTGAAGCGCGTGTCAACTTGCTTAGCAAGGGCTTCACCGCCATCTAGAAAAAAGTAGATTGTATCACTAGGGAGCAAAATAATATTTTGCCTGCGAGTGCGCTATTTTGAATCCAGAGCGGAGTGAAGGATTCAATATACCTACGTTACCCGAGAAGAAAACGACATAAAAGATAGATTTAGATTTTAGATACTTTACAACGTAATATTTGGTCTGAGTTTACAACACATATATTTATTTTAAATGGTATGAAATAGACAAAAAATAAACAACTTAACATTACACTTACTAGGTACTTATGCTTAAATAAAAATGACTCTTCAGATATTGGTAGCGATTTGGACTTCCTTCAAACTAAACTTAATTTCTTCAAATGTAATTTAAACCTTGTTGGCTTCGTAACAAGGTATTGTTTTTCCCTGGCATCTATATCTCACTCACTAAACTATCACTAAAGCCTGTCAGCGTAAAATCAATTTCCACGCAGCGAGTCCCGATTTGTCCAAACGCCGTCTCAGAACGAGTCCGAATTTATCCAAACGCTGTTTGACAGCTTGTTAAAAACTTGTTTTAAATACGTAATTTTAAGCGGTGCAGCTTAAATTGACGTAAGTTTAGAATAGATGCCAGGGGCGAAAAGACCTTGTTACAAAGTTGATAAGGTTTAAATTACATTTGAAGACATTTAGTCCAGTTTAGTTTAAGGAGTAAAATGACTGACTGAATGTGTTCTGAATGTTGTCAATATGTTCTGAATTTTGTGTAGATCTCGATTTGAATGTCATTATTGGTACTGACCTACAAAGTGTGAAACACACACATTTGGGTACATAATTCTTGAAAAAGGTACAGTTTCCGAAAAAGACGCTCTTTTTTGCATATTCCCACTCGATAAAATTGTTTTAGTTACGCTTTCAAATATTTTCCCCGGGATTTAGTAGGTAATAGATTCTTGTATCACATTTGTTGCATAGTTTTTTATATTTGCAGGTGTTATTATAATAATTTCGCAACTTGAACTTGTGAAAGTTTAATTTTCGTGAAATTAATTAGTTTTTGCACTGTCAATATTCCTTGTCTCCTTGACGATGATATCATAATTCGCGCGCTTCACTTTTCACTTTTTCCCCTTCTCCGCACATTTACATATATTTTTTTAATACAGGCTCCGCGCCACGCGACTCAATGAACAATGCGACGTCTCAATGAACAATGCGTGCCTAGCATCTGCTAGTGCAATGTGTAAAAAACAACGAAAAACCGTTTTGCACCGCGCGCTCTCATTGATCAACTGTGAATGAACAACGCTTTATCTAATCATCTGATCTATACTTACTAAGCCGGCCTTATACTATAAGTCTCGATGGTTGGGACTAATAGCATTATTATCATTCGCCTTTCGATCTTTAGTACCCGAGTTCAATTCCCAACTGGAGTGTTTAAAACTTGCACATAATTCATGGTTTTTAATTTTTTTTAGGCCGAGCTGAGGCGGAAAGAGCCGACGAGCCACAGAAACTCATTACTGCCCTCTCTGAAAGGCTTGACCAGAAAATACCTACTTTGCTCCCAATTTTCGAGGAAACAATCAGCGTTTTTCGAATAGATGGGATGAAAAACTTCTATTGTGATTCCACTTTTTAAAAAGCAAAATAATGAGGACTTTGCTACAATTCCTGTGTTTTCATTTTTTTTTGAAAAGGTTGTTTTTAATGTACTTAACAGTTATTTAAAAAAAAACAATCTGTTTGCAAATGAACAAGCCGGTTTCAGGAAAATAAATCAATTTTCTCGAAATTATTATAAGCGGTCTTGATAACAAAAAACGAGTCACTGCCCTCTACATGGATATGACAAAAGCGTTTGATTACATGGACCACAAAACTTTGCATTTTAAACTTGAAACATATGGTGTAAGAGGAAACGCACTCAACCTCGTAAAATCCTACCTTTCAAACAGAAAACAGATTACTGAAATAAGTAGACTAGATTCAGAGACAATAATTGAAAACAAACACTCATCAGAATGCAGGGTTGTAAGGTATGGAGTACCTCAGGGAAGTATTTTAGGACCCTTATTATTCTTAATCTATATAAATGATTTGCCCAAAGTTATTGAACATCCTAAGGTTCTATTTGCTAATGACAGTACTGCTATTTTTACAGACAATAATGGCCATGGTTACGAAAATGAAATTAACAAATCCCTAGCATCTATCATTGATTGGTTACAAAGTACAACTTCAAAATAAATCTTGACAAAACACATATAATAAAATTTCAAAATAAAAATTCTAAATTTGACATCCTTAATATTAATTACCTTGACAAACAAGTAAAAAAATACAATGTACAACATTTTTAGGTTTTAACATTGATGCAAAGCTATCATGGAAAATCAGGTAGAGCATGTATGTAGTAGTAAGCTTCACCAGTTTTCTTATGCTCTATACATGCTGGGGAAAGTAGCCAATGACGATGACCTATTAACAGCTTATCATGCATATGTGGGCTCCGCACTGAAATATGGAATTTTATTTTGGGCAACTCTCTCAGATATGGAAAAAGCATTCAAAGCACAAAAAAAATGTATACGTCAATGTGCAAAATGCAACAGACGGATTCCTGCAAGCCATATGTTCAATAACTTAAAGTTTTAACTCTTCCTTCGATGTATCTATAAATCGGCTATATTATTGAATAAGACCCTCAATATATATAATTAAGATTAAATAGACATAAAAATAGATTAAGATTGGCAAAGTGTAAAACAATCATGTTCAGCAAAAGCACTTACTCTATGGGAGCTAAAATCTATAATAAAATACCTGAGAGCCTCAAAAAATTTGAATGTCTTAACATTTTTGAACATAAATTAAAAAGGTTCCTTATCGAAAAGGCATACTATTCTATTGTTGAATTTATTAATGCTAGGACATTATATAATAGGAATGAAATTATTTAATCATGTATAATTTAAAATAATATTAACTGACATTTCTCTTTCTTTTTTTATATTTCTTCTAACGTTTTTAAATGTACATCTAGTGTTTTGCTTTTATTATGTAATTTTGAAAATAATAACTAATGGATAGGTAAGCTAGATTTAATAATTTATGTAATGTATGTAATTTTGCACACCTAACGGTAAACATGAAACGGTTGAAATGTGGCGTTCTATATAATTAAAGTAACATCTTATGTACCCATATTTAAGCAATTAAATGTAATTTGAATTTGAAAACATATTTCGTTTAGTTTTCGTTTTTGCAAGCAAGCTGTGCATAGTGCAGCAAAGAGTCGGCGAGCGAAACGATGACAGTGTACTGCCTGCTTTATTTACTTTTTAATCGACTTCACAAAAGGAGAAGGTTCTATGGTTGACTGTATGTATGTACTTTTTTTATATGTATGTTCACCGATTTCTCCGTAAATTGAAGACAGATTGTTTTTTTTTATTCTACTTACTATGTGGTAACGTTAAAATATTCGTTATTTCAACCTCTTTTGAAATATATGTTTGTTAAAAGTACTTTATGTACTATTCCAAGACCTAGGCCCGTATTAATAAATCGCTCTTGGTTGAGCTCTCAAGTGCGATATCAACTGATACGCTCTCAAGTTGTGATCAGCATCTTAAGATCGTCGCTGATTAATAAAGACATTTCAAGAGCATCTCAGATCATGTCGCTTTCAAGAGCCGCATCTCAAGATGCTACGTCACGAACCAGAACTTGAGAGCAAGATTGAATGAACTACGAATGAACGATTTATTTTCTTTAGTGAAAGTTCGGTTTTTACTCAAATAAGACATAGCGTAAGGTTAAAATTTATTACTTCGATGTAGTTGAATTAAATTAAATGCGATTATATTAAACGTAATGTTTATTTTCTACATCATTATCATAACCTTACTTTAGTTTTTTTGTAAAAAGGATGTAAGCCATAATATTTGTCTATATTTTCAAAGTTACACTATCTATTAGAGAACTTAACGCAATTCATCAAAAAATAACTATAATTTATGAAAATAAAAATTCGTTGATTTGCCATGCAGTATTTCCAGCGCATATTCTTTGGTTACGATTTCGGATCTTTTTAGACTTCAGCGGGACCTCGCCAGGTTCTGATATCTACCTAATCTTCGGATCTTTTCGCAATCATGCCAAATAAATGTGTTTATTTCCAGAGGAATATAAAAATGTTCCTATAATGATGGTTAATATAATTATAATTATCCACTTCTGACATGATATTTTCGAAATCCTTGATTCTAGCAACTGGCAATCACGCTCTCAAGTCACGGATCGATTGCACTCAACATTCTGCATCTCAAAGCACATCGCAAGTGCGCTCTTGAGAGTCGAGATTTATTTATTATTAAACACTAACTCAGCTGATTACGGCATCTCAATCAACAGGATATGTTTATTAATTAGATTAGCATCTTGAGATCGCTCTCAATAGCGCTCTCAGAGTTGAGGTCGGTTTATTAATACGGCCCATAAAATGCAAACATTTGATCAAAATTCCTTCAGACGTCAAAAAGTTTTTATCGTTTGCTCGGCTTCTACTCATCGGATTGAGATACCAAGTACACCAGTTTTTAAGTCAGACCCCAAGCTATTATACAACAGTGAAAACTGCATCACAATCGATCTAGTAGTTTTTACGTGATTCGCGAACAAACATACAGACAAACACAAACAAACAGACAGACACGAATTTTAAATCCATACCAATATATAAAAGTGAAACGTTGTATGTTTGTTTGGGGAGCTCTCACGCGATAACGGCTGGACGGATTTTGATGAAATTTGGAATGGAGGTAGCTTATACCCTGTAATAAAACAAAGGATACTTTTATTTCCGGAAAATTGTAAGTTTCCACGGGAAAACTGGAAAATATTGATTACTCGCTGTAAGGAACGGTTGCCATGGAAACGAAATAACAAGTCTGTCAAAAAACATCAAGAGCATTGTTGCTATAACTAGCTTTGCATTGGTTTTTAATATCCTAGAAGAACATAGGGTGCTTTTTGTCGCGATAAACAGTAGTTCGCGCAGACGAAGTCGCGGGTGGGAAGGCTAGTATGTTATATTCTTGTTCAGTTGCTTATTTCAAGTACCCTAGACCATTTTTTTATTATATACTTTGTATAGACTTTTCCGTTCCTTTTGCTTTATTATAAGTATAATGACCAACTTGTCCAACTGCAGGAAGAGCTGAAGAACATATGATAGCACATTCTAGGGTTGACTGGTTGAATGAAGTCCAAAGAGGACATCGTCTCCCTGGAATCGGGCCATCTTATGTATTTCAGAGACGGAGACAGCCTATCCCAAGGTGGTGTCGGATTCCTGGTTAATAAGGTCTTCACTGACAACGTTGTTGAAATCTCCAGTGTGTCGACAAGGGTTGCGTACCTTGTTATCAAGCTAACCGAGAGGTACAGCCTGAAGGTTATGCAGGTTTACGCACCTACTCCGGCACACTAACCGAGAGGTACAGTCTGAAGGTTATGCAGGTTTACGCACCTACTCCGGCACACTAACCGAGAGGTACAGCCTGAAGGTTATGCAGGTTTACGCACCTACTCCGGCACACTAACCGAGAGGTACAGCCTGAAAGTTATGCAGGTTTACGCACCTACTCCGGCACACTAACCGAGAGGTACAGCCTGAAGGTTATGCAGGTTTACGCACCTACTCCGGCACACTAACCGAGAGGTACAGCCTGAAGGTTATGCAGGTTTACGCACCTACTCCGGCACACTAACCGAGAGGTACAGCCTGAAGGTTATGCAGGTTTACGCACCTACTCCGGCACACTAACCGAGAGGTACAGCCTGAAGGTTATGCAGGTTTACGCACCTACTCCGGCACACTAACCGAGAGGTACAGCCTGAAGGTTATGCAGGTTTACGCACCTACTCCGGCACACTAACCGAGAGGTACAGCCTGAAGGTTATGCAGGTTTACGCACCTACTCCGGCACACTAACCGAGAGGTACAGCCTGAAGGTTATGCAGGTTTACGCACCTACTCCGGCACACTAACCGAGAGGTACAGCCTGAAGGTTATGCAGGTTTACGCACCTACTCCGGCACACTAACCGAGAGGTACAGCCTGAAGGTTATGCAGGTTTACGCACCTACTCCGGCACACTCGGATGATGAGACTGAAGATATGAAAAACCTTACATCACACCACTAAGGCTCACTTCAACGTTGTCATAAACGCTAAAGTGGGAGTACAGACATGCAGCGAATCGACAGTAGGACCACACGGATATGGTAGCAGAAATCGTAGGGGGCAAATGCTTTTAAACTCTCTGGTTTTATGTGGTATCCAGGGTCTGATGATGAAGCCGGAAAGTAGTCATAGGATGCAGGATGGTAGTCGCAGGAACTCAACAACAAAATAATGGAACCCCTTCGAGTTTGGGCTCATATGGTTTGTCTTGATGAGGTATCTGGTATTACGTGGTATCCAGGGTCTGATGAAGGAGCCGGAAGGTAGTCACAGGAACTCAACAACAAAATGATGGAACCCCTTCAAGTTTATGCTTATGTGATGGCATGTAAAAGTTTTCAGCTCTTACTGAACTGGTACTGGTGATGGCTTGTAAAAGTTTGATTACAATTATTATTTTTAAAACTTGTGTTTTAGTAATTCCATTTGTTTTTATGTTATGTTCCCTCCTATCTACGAGATTTCTTACTTGTTTTTATTCGAAAGAGTTCCAGTGAAGTTACAAATAATTTTCATCGAAACTGATTTAGTACAAAAGTACTAAAGTATGAAAATTATAAAGAACAAGAATTAATTACAATTCAACAAGAATAATAAAGTACCAATAAAAATACAACATTAGAAAGAGACATCAGAACGGAATGAATCTACAGCATTAAGAGTCTGTCAGTAACATTACTGTCCGTTCAGTATATACAGTACGTTCAGAATGTTCAGTAGCATGACTATCTGTACAAGATCAGGGATCTATAGCGTACAATCCGATTTAAAAACCGATTTACATACAGTAATAATTTTGAGTACAAGATTGAATAAACCCTCATAATATCCAAATCCTTGAGTATATTTACATGCAGATACAACAAGTACAGCCTAAATAAATAATAAATACAACGAGCCTAAATTGTATCCTGATTGGTTTATGGTACATTAATTTAATAGTCTGTTCAGTAGCGTGACTGTGTGTACAGTAACATCACTGTATCACAGAATAAATAATAATACAAACAGTATCAATAGTCTAGGAGCCTAGATTTTATCCTGCTCAATTTCCTTATATTAACTCAATAGTCTGCTTAGCTAAAATAACTGTATATACAGTAACATCATTGTATCTATAGTCTAGAAGCATAGTCTTGTGGTTGGTATATTTTTAGTAGTATTTAACTCAAAAGTGTGTTCAGCAGCTTTACTGTCGGTTCAGTAACATTACTGTCCGTTCAGTAACATTACTGTCCGATCAGTAACATTAATGTTCTTTTAGTAAAATCACTGTACGTATAAACTAGGGGTCTAAGTGGTATTCTGGTCGGTCTCCATTGACTCCATCTTAATAGGCACTTGTGTGGGAGGACGGAAGCAAGGCTGGCGCGAATTCTGACCGGGCTAGGTTGTACATCTGTAACAAAATAATTGTTAATGTTACAAACGGAGTATTTGATTATATTTGTGTAACATGTACATCATTAAAGTAAGATACAAAACTAGACTGCCCTGCCCTACCCTGTTCCTGCCGTTTATTTCGTTTGGTGCCCGTTGTCCAACCGCGTGGTTCTACTAGTAGGACCACAGGTATTTTTTCTTCGGTGGCCCTATTGGTAGAACTACGGTCAATTTGTTTTTCCGATAGTCCAACTAATTGAACCAAGGGTCATTAGTTTCGCCAGTGGTCCTACTCATTAAAATATACATATAAACTTCATACAGGATAATAAAAGTATTTTTTTGATAAACTGAGGTTTTATGAAATAGACAATATAATGAATGTTAACAACATTATGTAAATCTAATTGATAGAACATTCCAATGCTGCTCAGCTCCATTTTACTAATTGTATAGTATTACTATTATATTACTATTATATATACAAAACAATTTATTATTGCATACTATTATATATACAAAACAAAAATCACATAGTTTTTATTTTTACCGACTTCAAATTGCATAAGTTAAACTTAAAATAAATAAATTATTAAATTTTTGATGTTTTTCTTTCTTTTAATAGCTATACCATTTGAAGTCGGTTAAAAATAAAAACTGTTTGAGTTTTGTTTTGTATAAGAAAATATTATTTATTATCATTCTTAAAAAAACACTATTTTCAACATGTGATGGAAATAGAATCTTGTTCAAAAATTTTACGTTACTTTGAAGAATACCATGTCGTAATTCAATGATGCCATCTGTAATTAATTGAATGTTACTTAACGGTGAAATCGTAGAAATAAGGGTCATAAATAAATGGACTAACCCTATTAGATTCTGTTGACCAGACAAAATAAGAACTATGGCATATTAGAAATAAAAATGCCTCAGCGTAATTTATGTGCAGCAATTCCTTTTGCTGCGAGTAGTACTATAGGCAAAAATATCATGCGTGGTACAAACCGACCAGTAGGTACACTGGCGATAAAATTTGGAAGACTTATGATGACCAACTATCTGGTAGAACCACGGACATCAGAAATTGCCCGTGGTCCTACTAGTAGGACTACGCGGTTGGACAACGGGCACCAAACGGTTTATTTATAATCTATGGTACTCGGGATGATATAAGGATTCTAACGTAACCCCTTACATCCAAATTTGTTTAGGCATTTAAAAGTTATGATGGTACAAAGAAACTCACGTACATACATAAACCCTGAAAACATTACACTCATTTTTTGGGCAGTCATGCAATAATATAAGTGTAGATAGTGTAAGAACGTCCCCTTTCCCCCTTAGTTCACACACTCATACAAACAAGATACATAATAGGAAATGTAAAAATTGTATGCTGTAGTGTAGAACACTTCCTACGTGGCGATTTTAGTCGTAATGACGTCACACCGATTTATATTTCGGTAAACACGACGTAATTGATAAAATTAATATTTTGTCGTGGATTTGCGGCTAGTAGTGATAAAAAATCAGGCATTACATCCAAGCTAGATACAGTACTCGAGTCATAATGTCAATACAAAACACCGACTTTTTATCGAATCGTTTTGGTTTGTGACTTTGTTCATACTGAACCGTATTACAAACTAGGGATATCATGAGAATCAGAAAAATACTTACTAAAGCGATCATTATTAACCTAAAAGTAATGAGATTTTACCAATAGAAACGTCATACCCATCATAAAACACTAAAAACACGGCGAAATTGTACTATAGCTACTTACATAGAAGTTAAGTACCTAACTATATTTGCATCACTGAAGAGGCTAAAAAATCACAGAGATATACAGAACCGCGTCGTCAGAATGAGATAACCATATGTTCTCAGTTACAGTGAGTTGCAGTGAGCGGCCGATCACCAATCACCGCCGATGACGGCCTGTGATGTCATTTGCGTCGGCTAGCAGCTAGAGTAAACTGGGGCAAAACGGATAGAAGGGTTTATTGAAGATGAAAACAAAAGGTTTTTTTTTAAAAACAAATACTTTCATAAAAATAGTTCTATACATCCCGAAGAATACCCGTATGTTTGCCGGACACTTGTGACACGCGAAGGAGGTGGAGAGAATAGGGGGGGGGGGGGGGGGGGAGATGTAGGAACCCCCCCCCCCCTGAAGGAAAAGTTGCGCAAGCCCCCCCCCCCCCCCCCTTTCCGAGTTTTTTTTCTTATATTTTTTCCATCCTTACTTCTGATGCCATTGATTGAAGGTAGAGGGCTACCCCCTGGTACCTCTCCCCCCGCGGAGATGCTTAGTTTATGAGATATTTCAGTTTTAAATTTATTAAAAATCGGCCTTCGGCGACCAAACACCTGTAAATTAACTTTGCGCTTGCCGGCCGCTGTCGCGGCACGCTCGCTCGGCTCGCGCGATGTGTAGTCATGTTCTAACCTATCCTACCCTAGTCTTTGGGCGATTTTTAATAAACTTTAAACTGAAATACCTCATAAACTAAGGGACTCCGCGGGGAGGGGAGGGGTAGCAGGGGGTAGCCCTCCACCTCCCCCATCCACCCCTCACATTAAATCAATGTCATCAGAAGTAAATTTGAAAGTAAGGATGGATAAAAAAACTTGCGGAAATAGAGCGGCTGCGGAACTTTTCCTACATAGGTGGAGTTCCTACCTCCCCCCCCTACCCCCTCCACCCCTCCCTACCCCCAAAATTGACGGTATAGCAACTACAGTTTAGCCCATTTTATAGCTAAAACAATAAAGAACATCGAAAAAGATACTATTAAACTATCAAAAATATACTCACGTTAACATTTTCCCGCCAAAAGTGACGAAAGGCTTGTGACAATCGTTACTCGCGGGACACTAAACACAAAATTATTTTAATATGTTCCTTACAGTATTATTAATAGTAGACGTAATAACACAAAATACAATCTATAAATCACTAAAAACAAAACAAATAAAAACTCACTACGCGGTTGATGAACTCGCTAGGACCGAACCATTTTATTATCCAATAAAATCGCTCGTTTCAAGCTGTTTTAAAATATATGTAACAAAAATACAATGCTCTATCCTAATCCAATACAAATAGAGTTGCAACTCCGCTAGACTCCCCAACTGAAGATCGTCAGCCGTGGCCTTTACGGGTCGGAACGCAGACTCATGATAGTCAGCTGTTGGTAAGCCCCAACATCCCCTAGCATCATACGAACTAACTACGCTGTGTGCTCTTACACTTAACTCGCTACTTGTCCCTATCGTGTAGATGGCGAAGTGGCAACATCGCAACAGTTGATTTAGAGTACAATTAAATTTATTATTTTCCATTTACAATATCGTAAACAGTACTTAAAAATTCAAATACACATCCTTCCTGCCTTTCACAGTCGTCCCAGTGTATGTACTGCGCTTTCTAAACACACAAGATGGCATTTTTGATTAATTTTTCATGTTTCGGAAGTCGCGTGTATGTACGTGTTGCGTCGTTGCCATTCTGTTTGGGACTAAGTCGACACAAGCTTGTGTTTACTTTGCCACGCAGAGTGGGGTACAACGTATCTACTTCAGTTTATATATAACATCATTGTCTAAAAGTGAGTTGACGATCGCGCGATCTGAGAAGTCTAGGGGTGTACCATTGGCTGCGCAAATTTAACGATTTAATTTCAAGCGATTTTTACTCAGTATCCAAGGCGAAAATAGGTAATAATAATAATAATAAAATGTTGTATTGACTTTCCTTAAATTAACATAAACATGAGTTATTTTTAAATAATGCACGAGGTTTATAACAAGTAGCTACCTATGTTATTTTGTTGGATCGTTGGTGCCTGAAGTAGTATACATATAACTGTATCACAGGCACCACCGCCCTCCGAAAGGTTAAAAGACTTTTGTAAATAAGAATTTACAATGAACATAGTTATCTTTCCAACGACTAAAGCGAAAAATCAAACGAAAAACGAAAAGCGCAATAAAGTATTCTAGGTGATTGTGAGTGAGTGAGTGATTGACGGGTGAGTGCGAGGGTGTGTGTGTGTATGTGTGTGTGTTTGTGTGTGCGCGCGCGTGTGTGTGTGATGTGTAGCTGTGTAAGCTACATCTTTACTATCAAGGATCTTAGAAAATATATATCCTTTTATTAAGTAGTAATAGTCTTTTTTTTTTTTCTTTTTTTTTCCAAAAGGATATTTTATTAGTTTTTACACGCAACGTGCATGCATCACTGTAGGGTTGACTGGAATGAAGTCAGTTTCATAGATATATTATATATCTCTAATATATGTACCGGTGTTATACGGTGTTGTTATTTATATTGGGCAGTCAGGTCAGACGGAGCTCTCTACTCTACGTACGTACGTCGTGAATATCTCCGCCTTATTAGATCCGATTTCGATGGTTCTTTTTTTATTTGAATTTATATAGTAATTTTAAATTGATCTCATAAAAAATTGGTGAAGATCTGATAAGGATCTTCGACGTGATGAGCAGAACAGCTCCTCAAAATGCAGTAAATTGCTCACTTTTATGTTTCTACCAGTGGAATCAGCCCTTTACCTACTAGGTAGGGATTGATGCAGCAACTTGGTTATTAATGTTAGTTTCACAATAAGGTAACTAGATGGTGCTACTGTGCACCGCTAGATTGTTTGCAAAAAAGTTTGTACTCGCGAGATCTACAGCTCACAGAGCCACTAGTGTAGTTAGGTCACAATAACCGTTTTTGCTTAAATTAGTCAATCAAAACAAGCATAGAATCGTGTACAAATTAAGAGAAACCCGTGCGAAACCGGGGCGAGTCAATAGTTTATTAATAATTTAGCGATTATAGTTGTCATAACTGGCAATATTGCAGCCACATATTACAATAAAAATATGTCCCGTATAGAAAACCTTAAGACATCCTCGCAATCCTTGCTCCTTACCTTCATAAAGACATGCGCCGAGAGCTGGTCGACGCTGGTGGCCTTGGCCAGCGAATCGTCCATGTCTGGGGCCACTACCACCGGGGGCACCTTCAACTTGGGGCGCCGTTTCTTGGGGGCCTCCTGGTCAGAGTCAGACGGAGGTGGACGGATCTGGATTGTACATTTTAGGGTTATATTTTTATTTCTTATTATTATTTAAATCATTGTACTTTTGCACTTTTGCGAGTTGTTATTCCAACAAACAAATACAGCAAACTACACTCAGGAATCAAGAGAGCTACATAACTAAAAATGGGCTTGGCTACTTAAAATAAGCTACTGAACAAGAATTAACATTTTTTGAATCGTGTGTCTGCTTGTTTGTTAGTTTGTCTGTGTGTTTGTTCGCGCATCACGTAAAACTACTAGACCGATTGCGATGTGGTTTTCATTGTTGGATACCTTAGGGTTTGGCTTAAAAACTGGTGTACTTGGTATCTCAATCCGATGAGTAGAAGCCGAACAATCGATAAAAGCTTCGGCTGAAGGAATTATTGATCAAATGTTGGTATATTGGTATTTTAGGTCTTGGAATAGTACATAGAGTACTTTTAACCTGGAGAAATAACCAAGCGTGCGAAGCCGTGGGCATCAGTTAGTTCTGTATATAAGTGAAACGTTGTCTGTTTGTTTGGGGAGCTTTCACGCCAAAGCAGCTGATCCGATTTTGATGAAACTTTTAACAGGTACTGTACAATATAGAGACCAACATAGGATACTTTTTATCCCGGAAAATAGTAAGTTGCCAGTTGGAAAATGTCGATTACTCGCTGTAAGGAACGGAATGACGGGTTGCCGTGAAAACGAAATAATAACAAGTCGGTCAAAAAGCATCAAGTGTGTTGGTGCTATACTTTTGCATTGGTTTATAATATCCCAGATGAACTCAAGATGCTTATTTTCGCGATAAACTGTAGTCCGCGTGGACGAAGTCGTAAGCGAAAGGTAGTATCTACACATACCTTTTCGAAAGGTTGTGATGCTGTCGTTGTCACTACCACTGGTTTAATTGTATTTTTACAGTACATGTTCGGCATTTAGCACACTTGCTGACGTACCTCCCTCCGCACGTATCATTCTATTCTAGGCCAAAAGTGCTTACCTTTGATATTGTTGACCATGCGTCGTACACTCACCCGCAAGTCCGCTCGTAGGTAGTAAATTATAACCATGTAGTACCTATGCATGTTCTTTCATCTATATGAGAGACTATTTTTTACCTCTTAGGATATTTTACATACATAATGCTCGACTTATTGCAAAAACTACTCAATATATTCGCGAATTCGGCTTGCACAAAATCCACACCAATATAAAATATAAAAGTGAAACGTTGTCTGTTTATTTATTTGTTTGGAGAGCTTTCACGCCGAAACGGCTGATCCGATTTTAATGAAACTTTATAATTAGGTACTGTACAATAGAGACCAACATGGGATATCTCCTTCGGGAAAAGTGGAAAAAGTCTATTATTCGCTGTAAGAACGGTTGTCATGGAAACGAAACAATAACAAGACTGTAAAAAAAACAAGAGCGTTTGTGCTATACTTTTGCACTGGTTTTTAATATCCTAGAAGAACATCCTAAACAAAGTATGAGTCGACTTTTCACAAGCAAAATATTATTTTTCATACGTAAGTAATAATTTTATTTTTTTATTAGTTTCCTTTGATAAAGTTTAACTCTACAGTCTCTCTGGCTTTCCTTAATATCTCTACGACCCTCGGTTGGCCAGGGGTCGCTAGTATAGCCTGAAGTAATATCATAATATCAGCTATTTTTATTGATATTATTGCGCTCAGGCACTGGTTACGAAGTCTATCTGCAAACCTTTTTATTGGCCTTTTTTTGTTTTATTGTCCCGGTCGCAATTGGCGTTAAATCGCCAAGAATGTACTGGGAAACTGGTTTGAACCGGTTTAAAGCAAGGTAATTCAGGACTCAAAATTTCGCATGCCTAGGGTTTCCGTCGCCTGCGCTATAGTGAGACCTATATATAAATCTTACTTTTCACCATACTTTGTTATAGATATTTGTTTGTGACAGATTGTTTATTTGTGTCAACAAAGAATTGGCTGATTATGTTTTGAATCAAACTTTCTATAGTTAAATATTCTGATTTTAATTTCTACTTTGCCGGTTTGAATAATCTAGTTTTTAACACAAATGAAATCAGCAATTTTTCGTTCTCTTCAACTTCTAAGTAACTTTTAAGAATCTTAATACCTTCTATAATCCGTTAAAGAGTTTCCTCTTTTCCATCCATTAATGGAGCCAAAGTACTTGCTATTTTTAAATATCTTAACTGTTATCTAATATACAAAATGTCCAAAATACGGTATTTTATGCATCAGGAAATTTATAGAACTGAGCTACTTTCATATAAATCTATAAAATGATGTTTACGACATTCTTCAGCCTGTATGTAGTGAAAACGAACAAGCAAGCGAAGTGTGGGGAGATCCCCCACACGATGGACCGACGACATTGTAGCCATCGCCGGAAGTCGGAAGTGTGGGGAGACCCCCCACACAATGGACCGACGACATTGTAGCCATCGCAGGAAGTCGGTGGATGGAGCCTGGTGGCACAAGATCGCTCGTCATGGCGCTCTTGGTTCAGCATGGTTCAGCAATGGACTTCTAAAGGCTGACATGATGAAGTAGTGAAAACCAAGTTTCTGATAATTAGCACTAAAATCTTTACTTAGATTAATGTCACTATGTGATTAATGTTACTATTATCCACTAGTGGTTCACTTAAAATAATGGAACTGGAAATTACCCACAAATTGATTTTTTGACCAACTTTTCACCTCTCCAACATGCTTCATATTCCCTTTGATCAAATGTAAAACCAAATATAAAAAAAAAAGTTGAATTGAAACATATCTAATATGTTTCAATTCAATGGGTATTAAGTGATTATTATGACATTATTCATAATGCCCTGATTGTTTGAAAAATGCCTAATATGAGACGGCAATATGATAATAAGTATTAAAAAAATATGACTGGGCATTATGAAAAAAAAACGTGTAAAAGACGTGTTTTATTACATTATTTTATATTATATAATTATTATCATGAAATTAATCTACCTGAAAATGAATTGTACTTAAATATAAAATGAATCTTTGTGTCATACTTATGATTAACATAATAATTAAATTATGTTATTCGTATTACAATTATGAACTTAAAGCAAATTTAATTATGTTGATAGAACAACAGTACCTACCTACTATAAATCAACGTCACTTAAATATAGTTCTTAATTATCAGATATAATCTTTGGTTTGTTTTTTTTTACCGAACCGAGAACAAGAATAAAATCTATTCTCGGCCGGGGAAAAAATAGAACTATCAACCAAAAATAGAACTATCAACTATGAACAGTCAACTGATTACGTTAAATAAGCAGACTGTTATCTGAAACTACTCCCATTTTTGGCTTCATAATTTTTCCGCGGTCCCTCTCATTATATAATAATTTCATAACTCTTTGGTTCGGTTTGACAGTGGCTGCATATATTCAGCCAATCAGAGGCCGAGTTTTGTACAATTGCGCCAAGCAATGGAGGAAGAAATGGAAAATAAGTTCGACGCGACAACAGTATTTTCGCGCCATTTTGCCGTCTTGCCGCAGTAATGTCATAGTCACGTGGCATGCAGTGGGTGTTTTTAACGCGGGGGGAGCAACCGGTTAACCGGCTAACTGGTACTAACAGCAATCCACAAGTCTTAACATGCAGAGACTTATATTAACGTGAGCGCGCATTTTTCCGACCGCGACCGAGCAGCGAGAGCAACTCGAACGCGCTCGCGGTGATACCGCTCAAAACGAAATGTTTTACCTTGTTTCGGCATGACCGAGATTGTCAGTGCTTTTCCGCCGAGAACGAGACTGAGAATCTCGCCCGCCGAAACCGAGATCGAGATTTCCTTACCTTAGTTAACGAAAAATGATGCAACTCAACAGAATGAACTCTACTAATGTGACTCCGTAAAGCGTTTTGTAGTTTTGGGCAATGTGGAAGGTCACCCAAGCGATGCACCGACCAGCTCAAACTCAGCTTTGGGCAGCTTCTTGTATGAGTTTACAATGATGAACACAAATAGAGAGGTGGGAGAAATGTGGGGCGAGCAACATCAGCCCCAGACAATACATAAAACTTCTTGATGACCACGACCGCATCCGGACGGAAGTAGAGCTTCCAATACTGACGTTTTTAAAATACCAGAATTGTAACCGATACTGATCCAGAAAACATCGGGATTCCGAAATTTCTACGCTAAGACTGACCTTTATATTATAACCCAAGAAATGTACTTGTGATTTTTTAACCTAAATAGTTACTGAATAAATATAAACACATTTATTTTTACTAATTTTGTCTTCTTTATAATTCTCATAGAAGCAACTGTCAAGTATTATTTATAAATAAACAAATTTCGGCACTTGATGGCCGCTAACGCTCCCAACCCTCGAGGTCGAAAACTTGCTTTTTTCTTTTTCTACCGAAGCAATATAAATCAAAATCTTTTCTACTGCACCTTTTTGACGTGAAACGTCTTTAAAATTGCTTACATACCACCATGACTAAAAGTGGACATGGCACGGAAATTACGTACCGGTTGGAACGGATATGATGTACTAATAAAATACAATTATTGAAAAAGATTTAAGATGGCTGCCGAACAATAGTTCAGATTCGCATAGAAATGGTTCTTCTGATAGGAATTTGTATATTCGTGTTTTATATAGGTATGAGGTGGAGAAGAAGAAAAAAGTAGACATGTGCCTGGATGTGGAATGGGTACTGGAAGTATCACAACGGATCTCGAAAAGTATAAATCGCAATGGGGTGGTGCTGGAACTAAATATGTTTAGGGTCTCTTCCAGAATCTGGTAAAAAAATAATAGAGCCCGAGCAATAAGAAAAAATGTTACTAAAGTTCACATTTGCATAGAAAAACAAATAACAATAGTAAAACAAGGGAATGTCAGAAAACAAATGAATACCATAAACATAATTGATTGTCGGGAAAAGTGACAGGTGTCAAAGTGATATGTGGTGGGGAAAAGCTGGGGGAAGAGCGGGGGGAAGGTAAGGAAAGGTGGGAGGAAGGTGAGGAATGGTGGGGGAAGGATTGACTAGTCCGTAATAATAAATAAAAATAAAGAGTGGGGGGAGGGTGGGGTAAGGGGTGGGGGATGGGTGAGGGTAGGTGGGGGGCAGATGGAAGTGTAAGTTGGGGAAGGAAGTGACAGATGTCAAAGTGACAGTCGGTGGAGATCGATAAAAGGTGGGGGAAGGTGGGAAAAGGGTGGGGAAGGTGGGGATAGGTGGGGGAATGGTGGGAGGAAGGATTGACTAATCCGTAAAAAAAATAGTGGGGGAGAATGGGGTAAGGGGTGGGGGATGGGTGAGGGAAGGTGGAAGAGAAGGTGGTGTAAGTTGGGGAAGGAAGTGATAGATGTCAGTGGAGATCGATAAAAGGTGGGGGAAATTGGGAAAAGGGCGGGGAAGGTGGGGATAGGTGGGGAATGGTGGGGGGAAGGATTGACTAGTCCGTAATAAAAAATAAAAATTAAGAGTGGGGGGAGGGTGGTGTAAGGGGTGGGGGATGGGTAGGGGATGGGTGAGGGTAGGAGGGGGGAGAAGGAGGTGTAAGTTGGGGAAGGAAGTGACAGATGTCAAAGTGACAGTCAGTGGAGATCGATAAAAGGTGGGGGAAGGTGGGAAAAGGGTGGGGAAGGTGGGGATAGATGGGGATAGGTGGGGCAAGGTAAAATAGGGGGGGGGGGGAGTTGGGGTGGAAGTAAAGGAACGACTAGTAGTTTCTTGACAGAAGTAATAGATCTCATCAATATCTTTGTTTTGGGTGACAGCTGTCAAACTTACAACAGCTTTACTCGGAAACTGTAATCGTTGACTAGTAGTTTCTTTACAGAAGTGTTAGATCATATAGAGATCTTCATTTCATATGACAGCTGGTAAATTGACAGATAACAGCTGTCAAACGTCAAAACATCTAGTATTGACTGCTGATGACAAAAATGACAGGCAATGTCAAACATGACATGCAATGTCAATCATGACTGAAAATTACACAAATGACGGGGATGTCATAAATGTTAGGTGATATAAACAATGAGAAATTAAGCAGACTTACTTACCTATAGGGCAATTTATTGCCTATAGTAACTATGAATAGTTTCGGGTAAATCCGCGTACTATGTAATTTTTGACATCTGCTGTCAATGCATGACGTTTCACGATAAAACACGGCCGTGCACCCCGACACAGCATTTCCCCTACCTCCCCTTTTTTATTAAGCGCGTGTCACTTGTTTGATCACGCTCCCTGCACCCCGCCAAATGTTCCAATATTCATAATGACCAGACATTGTGAAAAATACTAAGTTGATGGCCCGATTTGACTTGTTTGACATACATTATTCATACTGACCGGGTTATTCATAATGCCCTCATTATCTTCACTTATTGAATACTAGCTGCGCCTCGCGGCTTTGAATGTATTTACTTAATGTACTCGTAAGTCTTTTAGTTTCCGAAACATTTTCTATTGATTATATTTCGATCGATATGTTTGCATTGTCCTACGTATGGTTAATCTCCATCTAAGTTTATCTACACACCACATCATTTTCAATGCATACTCTTCACAAAAATCTAACAAAACCACTAATGCCTTTTTATGTAATGTAGTAAATGAACATACACTTAAAGCGCTATGGGTGAATACTTCTGGCAGTAACAACTTCACAAGAATATCGGGAAGGGTCGCCAGTTTTATGCAATTGTTAAGACCACGGATACTGACATATATTCCAGAATCTGGCATAAGTTCAACGATTCCGGACGCTTCTTTACGATGCCGTAATGTCCATGTTAAGTCATTTTCATCATCAAACCCGGGAGGTAAAGTAAATTTGCAGGGCTTTCTTACTCGTATTATTTGCTTTACTCTCTTTTTTTTTGTCGTGGAGAATAGTCACTATCATCATCACCTTCATCATCATCTAATGTTTGCCTTACAGATCCATTTCGTTTACCTGCATGTCTTTCTTTAACAGATTTAAATTTGCTGTCTTCTTTACCTTCTACCTCTGCAGCTGTCCTGCCGTTTGTCACAGTAAAAACATGGTCATGATTTTGAATAATTTTCTTGGCAGTTTCAATTAACTTTATTATATTATCCACTTCAGCAAAATTTTGATCATGATGACATAACATAGACTCCAACGTTTTGTTAGTTTCTTGTAATAGGTCTGGTAAACTAGAACCATAAATTATTTCTCTTGCTATTGTAGGATTCATTGATTCGTTTGTTGAATCCAAAATAGTCTGATGTACAGATAATTTGTTTTCTGTGTTGCCTTTAAGATAAGTGCTATTTTTAGTTGTATTAAAGTTGTAATCATCATGATTTTTAATAATTCGTTTGCTATTTTCAATTAACTTTATTATATTATCCAATTTAGTAAAATTTTGATCATGATGTTTTAGCATAGATTCCAACGTTTTTTTGGTTTCTTGCAATAAGTCTGGTAAACTAGAACCAATAATAACTTCTCTTGCTATTGTAGAATTCATTGATTTGTATGTTAAATCCATAGTAGTCTGATGTTCAGATGATTCATATCCCATGATGCCTTCAGAGAAAGTACTGTTATCAGTTATATCAACATTGATTGAATTTTCTTGTGTATGTGTTTTATCCATAGTATGTTTAATGGTTGATGGTGATTGGTTGTCACTTGAGAATCTATGTGGTTTGCGCTTTTCTGCTGCCCATACTCCGTATTCGGTGTTGCCAAGTTAGCGGAAATCTGTTTTTTCATTTCTTGACGTTTTCTAGGTAGCACTAGTTTATTACTTAAAAATTTTGCTGATTTGGTCTTGGGTGCTGCCGATGCTCCAATGATGTGAGGTGTTGTCGAATTAGCAGAAATCCCCCTTTTATTCATTTCTTCCGAGAGGAATTCTCTTGAGAGTATTTTAATGTGGTTCATTGCATCTTTATAAATATCTGTGGGTTAATATATAGGTTCAATATTCAATTTATTTTATCTCAATTCATCTAATTTCTATTCAATTAAATCTACATATCCATACGTAAGTAAATTAAGATAAAAAGGCAGTTTTAAGTAGAACACAAAATAGTTTTGTTTAAGAACGTGTCAAATAAGCTGAAAGCCATATCTTATACAGCAAAGGTAACACGGGAATATTTTGGATTTCGTGTTTTCTTCGTAGTGTATATAATAGTTTTGTTTAAGAACGTGTCAAATAAGCTGAAAGCTATTCTTATGCAGCAAAGGTAACAAGGGAATATTTTGCATGTTGTGTTTTTCTTCTTAGTGTACATAACAGTTTTGTTTAAGAACGAGTCAAATAAGCTGAAAGCTATTCTTATGCAGCAAAGGTAACAAGGGAATATTTTGCATGTTGTGTTTTTTTTCTTAGTGTATCTAATAGTTTTGTTTAAGAACGAGTCAAATAAGGTGAAAGCTATATCTTATACAGCAAAGGTAACACGGGAATATTTTGATGTCGTGTTTTCTTCGTAGTGTATATAATAGTTTTGTTTAAGAACGAGTCAAATAAGCTGAAAGCTATTCTTATGCAGCAAAGGTAAGACGGGAATATTTTGTATGTTGTGTTTTTTTTCTTAGTGTATCTAATAGTTTTGTTTAAGAACGAGTCAAATAAGGTGAAAGCAATATCTTATACAGCAAAGGCAACACGGGAATATTTTGATGTCGTGTTTTCTTCGTAGTGTATATAATAGTTTTGTTTAAGAACGAGTCAAATAAGCTGAAAGCTATTCTTATGCAGCAAAGGTAAGACGGGAATATTTTGTATGTTGTGTTTTTTTTCTTAGTGTATCTAATAGTTTTGTTTAAGAACGAGTCAATTAAGCTGAAAGCTATATCTTATACAGCAAAGGTACTCGTAACACGGGAATATTTTGCATGTTGTGTTTTCCTTCATAGTGTATAAAATAGTTATGTTTAAGAACGTGTCAAATAAGCTGAAAGCTATATCTTATACAGTAAAGGTAACACGGGAATATTTTGCATGTTGTGTTTTTCTTCATAGTGTATAAAATAGTTATGTTTAAGAACGTGTCAAATAAGCTGAAAGCTATATCTTATACAGTAAAGGTAACACGAGAATATTTTGCAGGTTGTGTTTTTCTTCGTAGTGTATATAATAGTTTTGTTTAATAACGAGTCAATTAAGCTGAAAGCTACATCTTATACAGCAAAGTAACAAGGGAATATTTTGCATGTTGTGTGTTTCTTCGTAGTGTACATAACAGTTTTGTTTAAGAACGTGTTAAATAAGCTGAAAGCTATATCTTATACAGCAAAGGTACTCATAGCACGGGAATATTTTGCATGTTGTGTTTTTCTTCATAGTGTATAAAATAGTTATGTTTAAGAACGTGTCAAATAAGCTGAAAGCTATATCTTATAAAGCAAAGTTATCACGGGAATATTTTGATGTCGTGTTTTCTTCGTAGTGTATATAATAGTTTTGTTTAAGAACGAGTCAAATAAGCTGAAAGCTATTCTTATGCAGCAAAGGTAAGACGGGAATATTTTGTATGTTGTGTTTTTTTTCTTAGTGTATCTTATAGTTTTGTTTAAGAACGAGTCAAATAAGGTGAAAGCTATATCTTATACAGCAAAGGCAACACGGGAATATTTTGATGTCGTGTTTTCTTCGTAGTGTATATAATAGTTTTGTTTAAGAACGAGTCAAATAAGCTGAAAGCTATTCTTATGCAGCAATGGTAAGACGGGAATATTTTGTATGTTGTGTTTTTTTTCTTAGTGTATCTAATAGTTTTGTTTAAGAACGAGTCAATTAAGCTGAAAGCTATATCTTATACAGCAAAGGTACTCGTAACACGGGAATATTTTGCATGTTGTGTTTTTCTTCATAGTGTATAAAATAGTTATGTTTAAGAACGTGTCAAATAAGCTGAAAGCTATATCTTATACAGTAAAGGTAACACGGGAATATTTTGCATGTTGTGTTTTTCTTCATAGTGTATAAAATAGTTATGTTTAAGAACGTGTCAAATAAGCTGAAAGCTATATCTTATACAGTAAAGGTAACACGAGAATATTTTGCAGGTTGTGTTTTTCTTCGTAGTGTATATAATAGTTTTGTTTAATAACGAGTCAATTAAGCTGAAAGCTACATCTTATACAGCAAAGTAACAAGGGAATATTTTGCATGTTGTGTGTTTCTTCGTAGTGTACATAACAGTTTTGTTTAAGAACGTGTTAAATAAGCTGAAAGCTATATCTTATACAGCAAAGGTAACAAGGGAATATTTTGCATGTTGTGTTTTTCTTCGTAGTGTACATAACAGTTTTGTTTAAGAACGAGGCAAATAAGCTGAAAGCTATTCTTATGCAGCAAAGGTAACAAGGGAATATTTTGTATGTTGTGTTTTTTTTCTTAGTGTATCTTATAGTTTTGTTTAAGAACGAGTCAAATAAGGTGAAAGCTATATCTTATACAGCAAAGGCAACACGGGAATATTTTGATGTCGTGTTTTCTTCGTAGTGTATATAATAGTTTTGTTTAAGAACGAGTCAAATAAGCTGAAAGCTATTCTTATGCAGCAAAGGTAAGACGGGAATATTTTGTATGTTGTGTTTTTTTTCTTAGTGTATCTAATAGTTTTGTTTAAGAACGAGTCAATTAAGCTGAAAGCTATATCTTATACAGCAAAGGTACTCGTAACACGGGAATATTTTGCATGTTGTGTTTTTCTTCATAGTGTATAAAATAGTTATGTTTAAGAACGTGTCAAATAAGCTGAAAGCTATATCTTATACAGTAAAGGTAACACGGGAATATTTTGCATGTTGTTTTTTTCTTCATAGTGTATAAAATAGTTATGTTTAAGAACGTGTCAAATAAGCTGAAAGCTATATCTTATACAGTAAAGGTAACACGGGAATATTTTGCATGTTGTGTTTTTCTTCATAGTGTATAAAATAGTTATGTTTAAGAACGTGTCAAATAAGCTGAAAGCTATATCTTATACAGTAAAGGTAACACGAGAATATTTTGCAGGTTGTGTTTTTCTTCGTAGTGTATATAATAGTTTTGTTTAATAACGAGTCAATTAAGCTGAAAGCTATATCTTATACAGCAAAGGTAACAAGGGAATATTTTGCATGTTGTGTTTTTCTTCGTAGTGTACATAACAGTTTTGTTTAAGAACGTGTTAAATAAGCTGAAAGCTATATCTTATACAGCAAAGGTAACAAGGGAATAATTTGCATGTTGTGTTTTTCTTCGTAGTGTACATAACAGTTTTGTTTAAGAACGTGTTAAATAAGCTGAAAGCTATATCTTATACAGCAAAGGTAACAAGGGAATATTTTGCATGTTGTGTTTTTCTTCGTAGTGTACATAACAGTTTTGTTTAAGAACGTGTTAAATAAGCTGAAAGCTATTCTTATGCAGCAAAGGTAACAAGGGAATATTTTGCATGTTGTGTTTTTCTTCGTAGTGTACATAACAGTTTTGTTTAAGAACGTGTTAAATAAGCTGAAAGCTATATCTTATACAGCAAAGGTAACAAGGGAATATTTTGCATGTTGTGTTTTTCTTCGTAGTGTACATAACAGTTTTGTTTAAGAACGTGTCAAATAAGCTGAAAGCTATATCTTATACATCAAAGGTAACACGGGAATATTTTGGATGTTGTGTTTTTTTCGCAGTGCATATCTTCGAGCAAAATTCAAAACAAGTAAATTAAAAAAACTGTTTGTTCGTGATTAATTATCACACAAATTAATCAACAACATTTCACTTATAAACATTAGTTTAAAAGTAGGGATAACTCACCAGCAGCATATTTTATACCAGCATCAAAAATTGGCCAATCATCTTCGAATAAGTCTTCGTCTTTGACGAGAATATCAATTTCCAATGGTTTTTTTATGGGATATTTAATCTTGACTTTGCCAGTTTCTATCTCCTCCATTATCCAGGACTGCGGCACACAGAGGTACTGATCCAGTTGTTGAAATGGTGGATTTATTAGTTCGATTATATAGAAACGATGAGATTGAGTATCAACAGGCTCCATCTAAAATATGATTCATTATGTATACAATAAATTTCAGTTTTTAAAATAAACTTCGATGTAATGTACTCAATAGTAAAGGACACGGCCCGTTTCGCTAGCGCTCTCTGCCTAGTTATTAAAAGTTCATGTGCAACAATAATTTAAAGTTATTTGTGTTGAATATTACCCTGTTACTAATTCAAATAAGCAACATTTTTCAAGAACTTCTAGTTTTTAAGATAATGACAAGATACTTTTTTACTAGTTGAAACGCATAGTAAATAGCTATAAAGTTGCTTTTGCTTCACATATCAGGCACTACATTTGAATTTGTTTTGAGAAAAACTTTTGTATTATAGAGTCTACGAAAGGGATAATATACATAAAAATCATTTCTACGTGCTTACCTCAATTTATAGCCATCGTGTGAGCTTCGTAAGTAAATGCGTTAATAGTAAGGACACATTATGCTTTCGCAAACTTTGCGAGGCTATGCTGCAGTTGATACACTTCATAATCAAATCAATGCTTTAAATATTTAGGTATCCAAAACGTGAGAAAAGCCAAGGTCATCGGTAAATGGTACAGTACACACGAACGCAACGAAGCCAATGGATAACTATAAAATGCAAAAAGCCTTCACAAGTGACAGGACATTTTGTGATGTGGCAGATGTCTGGCATTTCTCGTAGTCCGTTTTTATAATAAGGTGAGGTCCGATAAGGTGAAGGTGCAAAATCGTATTGTATTATTTGTAATAATGGAATAACCAACAAAAATATGTATTTTTAATAAACATTATCTGCTTTTACTTTATTTATTGATACATTTGTCATTTTTAAGTTTATTTATCATCGTAACTACATATAATTTCGTTGAACGGAACGTAAGTCATTTAAAATGTCGTTGATTTTCAGATACAACAATTAATTACTTTTATTTGCAGCCCTTTAAAGCCTGGAGTTCTAGAGATACTCGTACATAACACATGCCATAATTTTTATGTTTTTTTGTGAATTATTTTATCTTCAGTCAAAGTGCATTCTAGACAAAAACTGGCCATGTCCTTTATTTCTTTTTCGTTGGACGTCTCTATCACCACCACCGTTTCTATCACTACAAACACTTTAAAAATATAATAAAATATATAGATGGCTCTGCGAGACACGTTTTTTTTTCAATAGACAAATAATTCAAATTCATAAATTATTGTATTCGTATTTGTTTAATTACGCAATATAGTTTTGTTTGTCTTAACTTTAGTTTGACATTTTGATAATCGATTTAATCACCTGTGGTTTTTATTGCATAAAATCTATTGTACTAATACCACAGAAGAATTAACAGTTCAAACGTACAGAAAGCTCATCCGCTATGACAATTAAATAAAAAACGACTCTTGCCGCCACTCAATATAGTGCAATTCAGCTCGCACGACCTTGATGCGTATCATTTTATATGCGTCTCTCTTTCTAAGGGCCGTATTAATAAACCGATCTCAACTCTGAGAGCGCTATTGAGAGCGATCTCAAGATGCGAATCTAATTAATAAACATATCTTAAGCTGTTGATTGAGATGCCGTAATCAGCCGAAATAGTATTTAATAATAAATCAATCTCGACTCTCAAGAGCTCACTTGCGATGTGCTATGAGATGCAGAATGTTGAGTGCAGTCGATCTGTGACTTGAGAGCGTGATTGCCAGTTGCTAGAATCAAGGATTTCGAGAATATTACGTCAGAAGTTAATTATTATAATTATATTAACCATCATTATAAGAATATTTTTATATTCCTCTGGTAATAAACACATTTATTTGACATGATTGCGAATAGATCCGAAGATTTGGTAAATATCAGAACCTGGCGAGGACTCGCTGAAGTCTAAAAAGATCCGAAATCATAACCAAAGGATACGCGCTGGAAATACGACATGGCTGATCAACGAATTTTTATTTTCATAAATTATAGCTATTTTTTGATGAATTGCGTTAAGTTCTCTAATAGATAGTGTAACTTTGAAAATGTAGACAAATATTATGGCTTACATCCTTTATAAAAAAAAACTAAAGTAAGGTTATGATAATTATGTAGAAAATAATCATTACGTTTAATATAATCGCAATTAATTTAATTCAACTACATCGAAGTAATAAATTTTAACCTTACGCTATATCTTATTTGAGCAAAAACCGAACTTTCACTAAAGAAAATAAATAGATCATTCGTAGTTTATTCAATCTTGCTGTCAAGTTCTGGTTCGTGACGTAGGATCTTGAGATGCGGCTCTTGAAAGCGACATGATCTGAGATGCTCTTGATATGTCTTTATTAATCGGCGATGATCTTAAGATGCTGATCACAACTTGAGAGCGTATCAGTTGATATCGCACTTGAGAGCTCAACCAAGAGCGATATATTAATAAGGGCCTAAGTCTATCTCAGTCTATCTCGCGGCAAGCCACGGATAGAGTAGCGGGCGTTACAGAAATTAGCACGCGCAAGTTCATCGTGGCTGGCTAACCTTAAAATGTTTGCACGACACATAAGTCGATTACAGAGATTCCTGAACTATAATGAACCAACTTGTACCTGTAGTACCTGTATTCTAGCAAATATTTTAATTTCGATTCAATTAATTTCCTAATTGTAGGTAGGTACTTATATCATTTGTTTTATAAAATACTAGCTTTCGTCCGCACGGACTACAGTTTATTGCGAAAAAAGCACCAACGCTCTTGATGCTTTTCGACAGACTTGTTATTATTTAGTTTCCATGGCAACCGTTCTTTGCAACGAGAAATGGAAATTTTCCAGTTTTCCCGGGGAAATTTACCATTTTCCGGGATAAAACGTATCCTAAAACCTATTTACAAAGTATCATCAAAATCGGATAAGCCGTTTTGGCGTTAAAAATCCCCAAACAAACAAACAAACAAACAGACAACGTTTCTCTTTAATATATTGGTGTGGATACTTATTTGATTTGCAACAGGTAGTTTGATTTACAGGCGACTTACATCTCCCATATTTAGTTTTTGCGTGTATACTTTTCTTCTCTAGAGAATGTTTAATAATTAATAGCACTAGGGTTGCACTTGAAACTTACTGTTTTCTTGCGTTTAGCTGGTAATCCAATCGAGCGAGCAGGTGCAGAGTTATTCTGATGTCCAGATGAATCATTTTCCGTATTGCCTTCAAAATAAGTGCTATTTTCAATTGTATTAACTTTTTTTGACTTTTCTTCTGTTTGTTTATTATCCAGAGAATATTTACGAGTTGATTGGTCATTCCTTGAGAATCTAACAGTTTTCTTGGGCGTTGCTGGCAGTCCAATCGAATGTTCTGGTCCAGGGATATTCTGAAGTACAGATGATTCTTTTTTCGTGTTGCCTTTAGAGTTAGAGCTATTTTCAGCTGTATCTACGTCGTTTAAGTTTTCTTGTGTATGTGTCGTATTTAGATAACGTTTTCTAGATGATGGCACTAGTTTTTTTCGTGAACATTTTGCTGATTTGTGCTTGGCGGTGACGGTCTTGGATGATGCCGATTTTTCAATCGCCTCGGGTGTTGCCAAGTTATCAAAATTCCTAATTTTATTCATTTCTTCCGAGATGAATTCTTTTGAGAGTGTTTTAATGCGGTTCACTGCATTTTTATAAGTGTCTGTAAGTAAAAAGATAGGTTTCAGTTTTTTCTCATTTTATTGAATTTCAATTTACTTTTATCTTATTCATACGCAACATATATTAATAAAGCAGTTTCGAATTTAACACAAAATATATTTTGTTGACAATGTGTGAAAATATAAAGCAATAAAAACGCGGTTATTTTCGCGGACTAAAAGTTACCTTTTGACAGTCGTATTGAATATTTTGCGACAAAAGAACCTGAGTAAGTCCAAACTTTCATTCTAACACCACTGATACGCAAAATGTCCAATATAATATTTATCGCGTTTAAATTACATAATCGTGTTTATTTAAAAAAAAAGTATTTAGTACCACACGAATAAACAAACAAAATACTTTTATATATTAATTGGGATGTATGGGAGCGAAAAAGGCCAACCTCTCCTGCACGCGGTCATCCTGCTTGATAACGAACGAGGCTCTGCGACCGACAGATGGAAACATCTCAAAACAAGCGTAGCCAAATGAAACAGGCCGGTGACGGGCAGCAGCGTCACCGGTGCGAGAAGCTACGCTCTGCGATCGTCAACATGCATGCCCAGCGTGGCGATTATTGGCAAAACCTCCTCATGAACGGCACAACGATAAAATGGCCCCATGTTCCCGGTCGCCCTGCTGGTCCTGACCACGGTGGCGATCAAGGAAATGGCAGGGCAGGGGGTGCGAAGAATCCCCGGGCTAACGTAGGCCACCCGAAACCAAAACAACTGACCCTGGCTACGTACAACGGACGAACGATTAGGCTTGATGAACACATGATGCAACTCGAGACGGAGCTAACTAAGATCAGGTGGCATAATCTAGGGTTATGTGAAGTCCGAAGAGAGGGGACACAATAACCCTGGAATCGGGCACCTATTCTACTTCCGAGAGGGCGATCAGCAGTCTCAGGGTGGCGTGGGGTTCCTCGTCAATAAAGCCCTCATTGATAATGTTGTAGAAGTATCCTGTGCACACTCGGATGATGAGGTAGAAGATATGTTTGATGACTTATCTTCGGCCCTACATAACACCACAAGGGCTCACTACAACATTATCATGGGAGACTTTAACGCCAAATTGGGAGTACAGACTTGCAGTGAATAGAGAATAGGTCCACACGGTTATGAGGACAGGAATCACAGGGGGCAAATGATAGTTAACTTTTTGGAAAAAGAGAGGTTGTTTTTGATGAACTGTTTCTTCAAAAAGCAAAAAGCAACTGGACTTGGCAAAGCCCCGATGGTGAGACTAAAAATGAGATTGATTTCATCATGACCGTCGAAAGCACATATTCAGGGATGTCTCAGTGATCAACCCGGTAGTGATCACCGACTTGTCCGAGGCTCCTTGGATATCGACCACAAGCATGAAAGATTCCGTCTGGTGAAGTCTACGCTCCGACTCAACATGCTCCACGACTGCTGACGTAGACGAGGAACTCCAAAAAGTTGTGGGAATCCTTAGTGAGGAAGGCACTAAATTTGTAAGATGCAGCGTACAGGCATGAAGTTTAAAATCTCGGATGAGGCTCTTCGGCTTATGGACGAGCGACAGGAGCAACAGCAAGCCAAACAGAACAAGAGAGCTCAATCAAAAAATCAGTAAGCTGGTGCGAAGTGACCTCCAATGCTCAAATACACGCCGAATAGAAAAGGCAATAGAGCAAAATCGGGGGTGAAAAGTCTTCGCCTAGCAATTGAGTAGATCCCATCTGATGAAGCTCAAGACCAATAACGGCACAACCGTCGTCTCTAAGCCGGAGATCCTTTCTGAGATTGAAGACTTCTATGGCCGATTGTACGACTCGCATGCTTCTAGACCCGAACCTAGCACAGAAGATTCCCAATACTATGTGGCGGCGCAATACTGACCGACCTTAAGAATGGGAAGGCCCCCGGTGAGGATGGTATAACTTCGGAGCTCTTGAAGGCAGGGGGGAAACCTGTACTTCGGGAGCTTCACAGGTTATTTAGCACCGTCATTAACAGTGGGAGTACTCCAGAGGCGTGGAGCAGGAGTTTGCTAGTACTCTTCTTTAAAAAAAGGGGCTATAACCCTTTTAAAGACCTACCGACCTATTTCACTTTCTTCTTTCTTTTTTTTTCTTGAGCCACGTCTATAAGTTGTTTTCTAGGGTCATCTCAAATCGTCATCTCAGAAGACTTGACGAAATTCAGCTTCCTGAACAGGCCGGGTTCGCGGAAAATTTAGCACCATAGACCACACAGTTACGGAATAAATAATAGTACAATGTAATACAATCTCTGATGTATGTTAGATGTGATGTCAGATGTACAGAAGGATATCTGAGTGAAGTCATTTAAATACATAGCGACTCTCGCTACAACGCAATAAAGTGCAATTTAACTCGCACAGCGCTGCGAGCTGTCAATTATATTTAGGAATCGCCAGAGTGGTGATACGAATAACAACGAAGTATTTCACAACTTATTTTATTTATTTTGCCGAAGCACAAACAGTCGTTTCTGTAGTCTTTTTATAACTTCTGTCATCAGTTCTGGTCAGCTTTCACACTTCAATCAGAGACAATAACTTATTTTTAGATTAGAATCAAAATACACGTAAGGCACAGATTAAACTATCCGGATACGGTCATCCTACTCATTCGTCTGTCTCAGACTAATGATATGCAGCATCAGTCGTGGATCATCATATCAGCGGAACTCGATGTATTGATTGGACCTTCCCCATGGCCAACTTTTCTCATATCGTATCGATCATTGTTTTTCATTTTCACAATTTCGTACGGCCCAAGGTATTTAGGATGTAGTTTATAGCCTTGAACGAAGTGAGTCCTCTTAATAGCTACAAGGTCTCCGACGTAGTATTGTCTAGCACTCTTTCGCCTTCTGTTATAGATCCTTCTATTTCCTTCTTGTATGTTCTGAATACTTTCTTTTGCTTTCCTTCTTAATTGTCTCTGTTCAGTATAATTTTGTATGGTCTCTTCTTCA
Organism: Alsophila aescularia; assembly: GCA_946251855.1. Lineage (NCBI taxonomy): Eukaryota > Metazoa > Arthropoda > Insecta > Lepidoptera > Geometridae > Alsophila > Alsophila aescularia. The sequence continues at coordinate 56,376,572 of OX276373.1, forward strand.
ATTAGTTTCAATATTCCATCATCATTATCTCTCATCTTACTTCCTGTACATAAATCAAAAGGCTTCATCCCAATGCTTCTTTGGTACGTGTTGTTGAGGCTTCGTTGGACAGCGTTTATACGTCTGTACCATTTATTAGGATCATCAGCACTTAACTTTGTTCCATCTTTCACATACCATAAGATTCCATTTTCGAGCAGATAATCTTCATAAGGTTTTTTCATTACTTTTATTTTCAAGTCGCCATCTTGTGCTCTTTTAAGGCGTACAGCAGTATTGGTAAGTAGATAGTCATTGTTTACAGGGAATCTACTATAACCAATATTCAAACATTTCTCGTCAAAATTATCTACTGCATTCAAATGTAATATTCTTTTAGCGGAAATGCCTCCAGCTGAAATGTTGATTTCTACATCATTCAATATAGGATTACTAAGTATTATACCAACTGTTATTGTATTGTTTTCAACCAGGTGAAATTTTCCATCAAGGTAGCAATCATCTATCTGAATCTTTACTGAAAATGAGCCCTTTGTGTAGATCTCATGTTCAGCTATGCTTTTCAGACATATTGCAGTATCTTGATCATAATTTAAATTATTGCCGTTAATTTTATTAAAATAAAATTCATCGACTAAGTTAAAATCGCTTCAAGTATCAATCAGAACCTTAACTTCGACATCATTAATCATTACCTTCTTATAAGGCGTAGCATAGGATCTATCGCCACTTTATTGAATCTTGAGTCTTCTTAGGATTGCTAGGGCATTCATTTGGTTTATGTCCAAATTCGTTGCATCGGAAGCACTTAACGCCTTTAGCGCATCCCGGTGCCTCATGATCGGTACCTCCACAGTTGTAGCATCGTTTGATTTGGGTTTGCGTCTTACCCTTAGATGTGCAAGGTGTCACTGCAGGCTAAGATGAGTACGAGGCTCATCTTAGCCTGCATTTTTTTTAATGTCCGAGTAAAGGTCCAACTTCTTCCGAAACTCTTTTATGTCAGCAGCTCCATACAATACTGATTTTATTGACTTCCGCATCTCGGATACAACCAATAACATACTCGATTAATGATTGATTTTCTACAGAATCCCACATCGCTGTTTCTTTCATGCTTAGAAAGTACTGTTAAAATGTCTCAATATTTTTCAACTTACGAGCTGCTACTCTCTTGTGAATAATATTTCAGGTTATTTTTTCGTGCCAGCTTCCTTCACAATACACTTCGAAATTTATGTTTCACCACTCGTTTTACATCCCGGACGAGCCCCTAAGATTATGGCCAGAAAAAATATTATTATTTTATTAATGGCCAGTGGTGATACGAATAACAACGAAGTATTTCACACCTCATTTTATTTATTTTGCCGAAGCACAAACAGTCGTTTCTGTAGTCTTTTTATAACTCTGTCATCAGTTCTGGACAGCTTTCACGCTTAAATCAAAGACAATAACTTATTTTGAGAACAGAATCAAAATACACGTAAGGCACAGATTACGCTAAACAATCCCGACATATATATACCTACAAGGCGCTCCCCCATCGTGTGCAGTCTAGTATGTATCGTATCACTAAGCGCGAGAGCTTCCATTGCTCTAACCGTTTCGGAATCGCTCTGTAGTCACTGTTTCGCTTGGTAGGGTTGTATCAAGATATGACTAGGTACTTGTACTATTAATTATTCTGTGATATGATATGACTTAGATATTCTTAATAAACAAGTAATAAGTTATTACTGATTACTATAAATTATGATAGTTATATTACATACAATGACATTCTTATCAGAATAGACCTAGTACCTCATTTTTACTATCCCGTTTTCAGAACGCCGATAAGTTTAGTGAGATACCTAACTGCGTATTAAGTGCCGTTGGTTGATTATATCCTAATAGGTACATTTTACACTTTTATGAATAAAGAAAGGTACTTATCTGAGTTCCAAGCTTAATAATGAGTGAATAGATAAATTGCTACCTACGTAATAAAATGTCGGTATGTAAGTATTGAAAGTGGATAGGTATTCTCCGAGACCTGTCATCCATCACTGGTGCATGAACAGACTTGCCATGACTTGCCGAATCTGGCGCACGGTTACCTTTCGATATCTTTTCGAAGCGTAAAGTATGACAAGTCGTCATTTATATCACTATTTAAACAGCTGAATGCTATTTGCCTTCTAGGTTTCTTCTTGGTACTCATAATCAAAAACGAAATGTTCGGAATATGTATGAAAGCTGGTACTAAAATAATTTGAAATTCTAAACTATATATTAGATATTTGTGAAGAAAGGGAATATTATTCTGATGATGACTAGCAAATGAAAACAGAAAAAAATGCCTCCATTTTTATTTATTTGAGTTTTGTTTTTCGTTTGGTAGAAAGAATAAACTTGCCACACTAGGTAACTACTTTACCTCTGGCAATTCTGATTTGACGCTACCGGGCTGTGTTTACTTACACAACTCGAATCATCCGTGCGATTATCGCTCGATCATCCGGAGTTAGTGAACGACTTTGGACGTCCACACAGAACTGACAACTGCCAGTTGTCAGTTTCATACTATTCCTCCCCTCCCCTACTATTTTTCGGATGACCCAGGCGTACGTCCGACGACGCCGTGAACGATTTCGAGCGATCCCGCGGATGATCCGTGCGTCCTCGAACGTGTAAGTGAACGCGCCCCTGGACAGTGACATTCAACACGGCACAATTAATGTAGATCTGGCACTGACAGCTGATGGATGACAGATGACAGGACCTTAAGTTTTTTTTTCTACAAGGTTCACACGGGTTCTTTTTTGATGACATTGCGTTAGGAATGTTTTGTTATTTTATTATTATTTATATTCACATGGTATAATATAATAAGTGACATAGCAAAACATATAAAATATAGAAATCTGTTTTATTTTACGCACTAACTCAATAGAATGGAAAATATTAAAAGTTTTGTTCAACTTTATATGTAGGAAAGTATTTTCTCTTTTGTTTATTAAATGGAGGCTCAATAAAATATAAATTACATATATTTATGTAGCCCAGTAAATAAGCTTTTAAATGAGGTATATATCATAACTGCTGGAATTTTCTCGGAATAAAGTACCACTTCTGACCATCTCTTTTGAGAAAAAAAATACGTAAGTAGGTACTTTATTGCTTAGCACACGGCGCGCGACTCATGGAGCGCACGCTTGACACGCTACTGAATTAACCCCAATATTGCGGCCTCGAAGTGTAGGTATATATTTGTATATATTTGTACTTGTTGCGGAGTGCGACCGGCCTGACACAGTGAGGCAGGTTATACAGAACTTGTCTTGCTTTTGTGGACTATGAGAAGGCCTTTGACTCCGTTGAAACCTGGGCGGTTCTGGAGTCTTCGCAGCGTTGTCAAGTGGACTGGCGATACATCGAAGTGCTGAGGTTTCTGTATCACGCCGCGACTATGAGTGTCCAAGTAAAAAACTAGCAGTCTAAAATTATCCAACTGCGCAGGGGAGTGAGATAGGGGGATGTTATATCCTCGAAACTGTTCAGTAATGCCTTGGAAGATATGTTTGAGACGCTGGATTGGAAGGGATTAATATCGATGGCGAGAACATCTCACAGTTGCGATTTGCCGATGACAGTCCTAATGGCGGAGTCGCTGCAAGACTTGCAAAGTATGCTGACAGACCTAGTTGATGCTTCTCGACGCATCGGTCTCGGAATGAACATAGATAAGACCAAGATCATGTTTAACGATCTTATTGACCTGCAACCGATTGCAGTCAATGGTGCACCTCTTGAAGATGTCCGAAAATATGTTCACCTTGGGCAAATATTGCAATTAGGTAAGAACAACTTTGAGAAGGAAGCCAAGAGAAGAATTCAGCTGGGTTGGGCAGCATTCGGCAAGCGTTGTCAAGTCTTCTCGTCATCCATACCGCAGTGCCTGAAGACAAAAGTCTTCAATCAGTGCGTCCTACCAGACATGACCTATGGAGCTGAAACGTGGACACTGACACTGACGGTCAAACTAGTCCACAAATTTAAAGTCGCTCAGCGAGCTATGGAGAGAGCTATGCTTGGTGCTTTTCAGAAGGACAAGATTCGTAATGAAGATATCCGACTGAGAACCAAGGCAACCGACATAGCTCAAAGGATAAGCAAGCTAAAGTGGCAGTGGGCTGGTCACATTTCCCGAGAACCGATAACCGTTGGGGTAGACGAGTTCTCGAGTGGAGACCACGTTTAGGCAAACGTAGTATAATAGGTCGCCTTCTGGCCAGGTGCAGTGACGACCTGCGAAAAGCGGCTGGAAGAAAATAGATGAGGAGAGCTGAAGACTGAGCTTACTGGCGTGCATTAGGAGAGGCCTGCGTCCAGCAGTGGACAGATATAGGCTGATGATGATGATGATGATGATTAGTTGAAAAGTTGTGATACTTCACTTACCAACAGCCTCTATTATACGAGTTTCAAAAGCTGGCCAATCGTCTTCGAATATGTATTCATCTCTAACGCGTCTTTTAGTTTTCACCGCACATTCTATGGGATATTTAGTTTTGACCATGACAGTTTCATCTTCATACTCCATTCTTAACCAGGACCACGGCACACAAAGGTATTTATCTAAGTCTTGGTATGGTGGTTTTATTAGTTCGATCACATAGAAACGATGAGGTTGGGCAATAAAAGACTCAATCTGAAAAAAAAAACTGTTAAAGAACAAATAATATGTAAGTACTTAACAGCTTTCCTACTGAAACTTACTTACTATAATCAAATTGCATTAAATAATAATTTATGTTTGCATCATTGTCAAATAACGCCCTTTGTGACCGTTTGCGACATTAACGCCGTGATATTCAAAGCCAGAGGGTGACAGACTCATGTACTAATTTACTATACATATATACTTAATTAATCTCTTTTTACACGCACTAACATTCCGTGGATTTATTATTAACTAGCTGTACCCGCGGCTTCGCACGCGTGGTCATTTCTCTAGGATAAAAGTACGTTAATATATTCTTGGAACTAAAATACGCATACACCAACATTTGATCAAAATTTCTTCAGCCGTCAAACATACAGACAAACAGACACAATATATAAAAAACACAATATTCTTGTTCAGTAGCTTATTTTAAGTACCCTATTATTATTTTTAATTATCTTCTTAGTATAGACTTTTTCGTGCTCATTGATTTATATAAGTATAGATAGATGACGGTGCCATTTTGCATCAAAATCTGTCCAGTAGTTTCAGCTTGGTAAGAGTTCTTCGAAATAACTTTCAACCCCTACCCTGCGAGAGCCCTTTAATTTTTCGGGATGATAAGTATCCTATGTAAGCCTCATAGTATGAACTCAATTCATACCAAGCACTCAATTCATTTCAGCGTGATGCGTGGCCAAGATACAGACAGACAAACAGACAAAATAAATATAGTTTTGGATTCAGTATCCGATATTATTATATTTATATTTAATTTTCCCTAATATATATTAAGATAGAATACCCTCCAAAATATATTATACATTACTTCAAAATTAACATAACTTTGGATCCTTAACCCGCAGGAACGCTTTATTTTTTCGGGTTAAAAATTATCCTCAATTTTAACCCATCATATAAACTATGACTATGCCAAGCTGCATAAAAATCTGTCCAGTAGTTTCAGCGTGGTACGTGTTCTTTTAAATAAATTTCAAACCCTATCCTGCTGGAACCATATAATTTTACGGGAAAAGTGTCGGGATGAAAGTATCCAATGTCCTACCTCGTAGTATGAACCCAAATTATACCAAGTTTCATTATAATTCATTCAGTACTTACTGCTTTATTAGAGGTATAGGTTGCCATCTTTTTGTTACTTTTTAAGGCTACATACGGTGTTTATATTCAGGCATTGCCAAGTTTTTTAATACAACAAACATGAAGGTGTCACGAGGCGGTCCTAGGGTTTGTTCCACTAGCCCAGGGACCAAACCTCAGTGGACAACATAAAAGAACAGGAACAATTAGGAGCACTCGGAGATGTTCATAAACAGCGGCTTCACTTTCATGGACACGCTGTAGCAGAAGATGACCATGTACAGAGATAGCTGGCCTATCAGCAACGCTTGCAGGAGTCTGCTAGTCTAGCCGGTCCTTCCTTACTGAACACGAACACACCCCAAGCTCAAGCAGCAGTCAAGAAGTCAGCATTTTGGTGGGCATTCTATTGGCCGTTATTTTAGGTAGGTGGTATTTAAGCAGTAACTTAAACTGCCAGATATGTCAAACAGGTAGATCAAATAATAATTTATTTACCACTTTTTATGAGATATTTAGTAAAAACATGGACATGAGCCAAATGCATGAATGACAATGTAGGAATAAAACAAGAAGTGAAGTGAAGTGACAATGTAGGAATGATAGGTTATTTCAATTTAGAATTAATATAGAAAAACTATCAAATGATATATATAGATTATGATGAAAGATGTTTAACATCGTCACAAAGGTAATCCCTATGCAATGCTTTCCCATAACAATTGCACTGCTATTTAGTAAATTATATTGCACTACACTGATACATTGCTTTTAAAGTCTCATACTCCCAATTCAAACTTTAGAGAAACTAGGCTGGACAAAACCCCACAAGCAGCACCCATTCACGAGTATAACTTGTGTACCAGCCATCACCCCCTCAACCATTTAAAGGACAATGGCGAAATTTTATGTGATAAATCTTGCAGCGTCTTGAAATATCATTTTTGCAGAACTTAAGTAATTATTTTTCAACATAGCATTATAGCGAAGAGTATACAATGCATAGTTTATGGAGGAAGTGTAAAGAATTGTTGTTAGGATATTTATATTTGTTTTGCACAAAAATAAGGACTAATGTACAAGGAAGGACTTAAGAGGGAAGGGAGAAATGAAATGAATGAAATGAAATGAAATTTAGTGTCACAGATGTAGGTATAAGGAAGTTGGTAAGTATAGCAATGTCGAGTCCCATACAATAGGAGGGTTATTTAGCTGGACAGTGCGTCAGTGAACAATCTTACCTTAGCGTTCCACCCCTTCAGTGTGTCATGCTCCTGTCCGGTTACCTGCAGACACAACTGATCGGAGATAATGTTCTCAGAGAACAGTAAGCTCGGGGCGACGTACGAATAACCTGCAACGATTATAACGAATAACGTTGTTGCTAAATATCTTGCTTCAGGACCTTTCCTAAGTTAAAGTAAATAGTCAAAAAAGTCTTTATCAAGTCAAAATTAACATCTCAAGAACAGGGAGAAAACATAAAACATTATGAATAGGTCAAATCAATAAACTTAGCTAAACTAAGTATGCTTTGAGTTTGAAAAGGAAATCTCCCTTTCATGTGCCGCCTCAGAGTTAAATCTCGCACAGGAAAAGGAAATACCCTTCTGGCTCTACCGGTGATTCGGAAATACGCCCTTTAGAGAAGATAAAAGTCTAAAAACATCCAAGGACCTTCAAGAAACTACGTGCTGGTCACCGCACCCCAGTCTAAGATGTCTATTATCAAGCAGGTCACCGCACCCCAGTCTAAGTTGTCTTTTATCGTGTAGGTCACCGCACCACAGTCTATGTTGTCTATTATCGTGCAAATCACCGCACGCCAGTCTAATTATCGTGCAGGTCACCGCACCCCAGACTATGTTGTCTGTTATTGTGCTGGTCAACGCACCCCAGTCTAAGTTGTCTATTATCGTGCAAATCACCGCGCTAAAGTCTATGTTATTTATTATCGTGCAGGTCACCGCATTTAGTTTATTTTGTCTATTACCGTGCAGGTCGCCGCACCCCAGTCTAGGTTGTCTATTATAAAGCAGACCCTGCTTCCCAGTCTAAGTTGTCTATTTATCAGGTGGGTCACTGCACCCCACTCTTAGTTGTATATTTAACAAGCGGACCGCCGCGCTCCTACAAAGCAGACCCTGCGCCCCAGTCCAAAATGACTATTCCCAACATACCATGGTACAGTATTTCGTGGTGCTTAGGCGCGTGCGCGGGCGAGTCTGTGGGCGGCGTGCGCGTGAACTCGTCCGCGAAGTTGGCCGTGTCGGCCGCGTGCGACAGCACCGGCACGAACGGCGCAGGGATCTCGCATCGAGCCACCGCGCCCCAGTCTAGACTCTGCAAGTAGACGAGTTTGGATGGTGGTTATCTATATCCATTTATATTATCTATACTTATAATAAAGCAATAAGTACGAAAAAGTTTGTACAATAAAGACAATTAAAATAAATGGTCTAGTGGACTTAAAACAAGCTACTAAAAAAGAATATAACGTTTTTAAAAATCGTGTCTGTCTGTTTGTTCAAGCATCACGTAAAAATTACTGGACTGATTGCGATCACTGTTAGATAGTTAGTTAGTTAGGGTTACTTTAGGGTTTGACTTAAAAACTGGTGTACTTTTTATCTCAATCCGACGATTAGAAGTCGAGCAATCGATAAAAAAACATTTGACGTCTGAACGAAGTTTGATGATATTGGTAGGACAATATCATACCCATGCCACCTCCTCACTCCCTGAGTTTTTTTCTTTCTGATTACAGTGGTAGTTTACTATTTTCTCCCTTCTTTATTTTTAATACCTACCTCCACTTCACGAGTAGGTAGGCTTCTTAATTATTCTATTAATTCTAAAACTAAACTGCCAGGTGACACGTTGCTCGGCGTAGCCGGACAATGCTAGACGACAGAATACTCAAGATGGCGAAATCCATCACGGGAACTACTGAAGTCGAGGCGTCGTGAGAAGGCTGGGTTATGCCCAAGATCGACTGGGTGAATGGGGTTCCAGGTTGCGGCAAGACAACATGGGTGGTTAAAAACTTTGATAGGGAGAAGGATGTTATTATCACCACAACAACAGAGGCAGCAAAAGACTTGCGGGAGAAACTAGCACACCGAATAGGAGACCTGGTCAAGACTATGACCTCTGTCCTAGTGAATGCTTTTAGAGCACCAACCAAGTGTCGACTTTTGGTTGACGAGGCACTCTTGAACCATTTTGGGGCCATAGTAATGGCAAGTCGGTTGTCTAGTGCTAGCGAACTTCTTCTCATCGGAGACGTCAACCAGCTTCCTTTTATAGACAGAGATAACCTCTTTGTCATAAGGTATAACCGCCCAAACCTGGCAGCAACCATTAGCCAGGAGTTGTTATGCACGCATCGGAACCACATGGATGTCGCGTAAGCCCTTAGAGAAATATACTCCGGCATCTACTTTTCAGCATCCAATGTACATTCCCTGAAACTGAAACGGCTCATTGAAGCGCAAAAATCCACCACCCACCCCAACACTCTCTTCCTGGTACACACACAGGAAGAAAAGAAATCGCTGATCTCTAAGGGATATGGGGGAGGCACAGGGCCACGTGTCTTGACCACTCATGAAGCTCAGGGTATGACCTACGAGTCGGTGATCGTCATGCAGACCAGGTTGTACACGCGGTGGTGGCAGTGTCGCGTCATCGGGGCAGTTGTACCTACTACACTGATGATAGCGACAATGCGATAGGTCGCTTCGTGAGGAGGGCGATAGCAGCGTCAACCAACACCATCTTAGATTATAACTTAAAGATGGCAATAAAAAACCATGACAACGCGGTGGCGCTTGCAGACCTAGGACGGAGAGAAGTGGAATAGGCGAGATAAAAAAAAATAAAAAAATGTCACTTATGTTTAATTTCATAAGGATCTTTGCAGGTATTAAGATGAGTCAAGCACACTTAAAAGCCTCTTCTTGCGGCGGAGACATGTGGTGGGTCGCCCTCTTCCCTAAATTATGGTTGAAGAGTGCGATGCTTGGCACACGCGTCTACTCGTGAACGGGTTCTGTTTGTGGGGGCTGGATTTCTCTTGTAGCTGCAGGGATCCCATTTATCATAACTGTGTAATTGCATGTAATATGTAATAGAATATGTAGTAATTACAAGTAGTATATAAAAAAATATATAAATAAAATAGCATATCTTCTAGAGTAAGTTTTCTAACCTTATATATAAGAAAGAAAATATAACATAATAAATTAAGCAACAAAAAAGTGCGGACCCTGGTGTATGCAGAGTGTAATTATTACAATAAAAAAAATCAAAAAAACCCGAGTCTAACCAAAAAATTACATGGTGGTGTAAAACAAGTGTCGTGTACCTATAACCTCAACTAACCTAACCCGAGTCTAACCTTAATCATACATGGTGGTGTAACCGATCACGTGTGGCGGTTAAAAAAAACGGCGCGAACTGTGTGGCGGCCGCCGGAAGCCAATCTGGGCCCGGTGGCCCTTGTGCAAACAAACCGTTTGTATGGCCACTTGAGAACCCTCTCGTATAAACAAAATAACTGCATTCTGAGGACATATAAATTAGAAATACGTATTTGAATTTTACTCGATTCCGATTTAAAATATTTATTAAAACGAGTGAAAAGTTGAAAAAAGGTCAAAATGTATGAATTTGATATTTTCAATATTTTTTTATTCGAAATTTTCAGCGACGATCTATGGTTTTTTATCTTTATTATTGACCGCTTTAGACGTACCTTTTTAACAGATCAAAAAAAAACGACATAATCAAGGGGTTTTTTTTTAATAATCGACTAAAATCGAAATAAATGCCCGCAAAAATCATGCGTGATCTTAAATATTTTTTTTGAAAATTTAGAGCGTAGAGGTGAAATATAAAGTTAATATTGTGTTGCTACATGTTATTACTGGTAACTTAGATTAATTAAAGAGCCCTACATTCGATAATTTTTTAAAAAACGTTAAAATTTTCAGCTCGCAACTAGAGAAGCATGACGCAATCGGGCTTTAATTATTTTGCAACTAAAGAAGCTTTATTCATACGAATGATTTAATCGATAGAGGTTGAAATAACGATTAATTTAGTATATAACACTTGTAATCACATAAACTAACGGCATATTTGCAGAATTTGCAAAAAAACAACGTAAACTGTTTTTTCTCCGGAGCGTGCGATTCACAGTTTTTTTATTTAATATTTGGAATAACTCTTTTTGTTGAACTTTTTCATTAAATTGGATTGCCACACTATTAAACAGTACCATTAACCAAATAAAGAGGTCTTACACAACCCAAATTGGAAATAAATCGAAAAGATTACAAATTTCGTAAAAACGCAACAGCTGTGCCACACGTGACCGGGTAAACCAAGTGTCGTGTACCTATAACCTCAACTAACCTAACCCGAGTCTAACCTTAATCATACATGGTGGTGTAAACCAAGTGTCGTGTACCTATAACCTCAACTAACCTAACCCGAGTCTAACCTTAATCATACATGGTGGTGTAAAACACGTGTCGTGTATAACCTCAACTAACCTAACCCGCATCTAACCTTAAAAAACGGATGCCTCTTGAGCTCTTCGGCATCCTCTTCGCCACCCAGCCGGCAGCGAGGGTTCTTCTCCAGGAGTCTGCGGAAGGTAAGCTCTTATGAAAAGGAGTTGGTGCTTCTAGAATTATCTAGAAGATCCAGTGCTTCCATTTGCGTTACCTAAGAAAAAGCACAGTGACTTACTGACTAACAGACAACGCACAACCTTAACCGGCGGACCTTGAGATATGAAAGGGCATTGAAGATTTTGGCATAGTGGTCAGTCCGCCATCTTGTTTCTTTTTTTTATTTCAAGTTGCGCACTGTGAAAATTGTATAAGGAAAGAGGTCATAGCTATCTTTACCTCTAATTATCTCTGTAACGTGACACTTTAATACATTATACTACAGTATTTTTTGTTTGTACGTTTTTTCGTTGTTTGGTCCTCTAACAACTTGTTTATATATCAGGTATCATTGTGAGACGCAAATCTAAAAAAAACAAGATGGCGGACAGACCATTATGTCAGCCTCCAAAGAAAATCTTCTATGCACTTTGGAGGAAATATTCCTTGTGTACCTTACCTTACCTTAGAGGTGAACTATTATAACTATTAGCCTGTACTGACCCATTGATGGCAAAGGCCTCCCAACATGACTTCCAGACATTGCGAACTTTTGGAATATTTGGCCAGTCGCTATTAAAGAGGTCAAGGTCATCCCGCCATCTCTTCCGAGGTCTGCCGGTAGGCAAAGCTGCGGGGCACAGCCAGTAGAAGATACAGTGCTTCTTTATGCGGTGATTTACATTGAACCTATAGGTTTGCTCTATATTAAGAACAATTATGTTTATCTGAAAATTATAAGATAATTATATCGTTCTTTGGCAAGATGGGACTGACTCTTCTATTTGCGCACCTTTATTAAGATTCAACCGACCCAAACTATAGTTCAATTATAAAGAGATTGAACGCAGACGAACTTTCCTTTCCCTATATTTCTTGGAAACTAGACAATACTCCAGTCTAAAAACCCTCAATGTATACTTCCTGCTCCTCAGTCATTACCTCATTGTAGAGGATCGTGACTCCTACATCTTAAACTTGCTTCCATCTTAAACATGCTAAGCTCTGGATCCTCTATATACACCGTGACATTGAATTCGATATTTTTCTTAAAAGCATGTACTCATTCCATACAAAAGAACGTATCTGTAGCACTTAAAATAAAACTGTAACAGGTCCAATTCTGCACATTGAAGATATTTTGTAATATTTATTTGAGGCTTTTCTATGTTTGTTTCTGAAGCAAAAACTGTATTTTATTTCATTTTTGTCTGTCTGTCTGTCTGTATCTTGGCCGCGCATCACACCGAAGCTACTGAATGAATTCAAATGAAACTTAGCTCTTTTTGAGTTCATACTATGAGGTAGGACATGGGATACTTTTCATCCCGAAAAAATAAAGGGTTCCCGCAGGATAGGGGTTAAAAGTTTTTTAAACAAACACGTATCACATTGTAACTACTGAATGGATTTTGATGCAACTTGGCACAGTCATAGTTTATATGATGGATTAAAATTAAGGATACTTTTTATCCCGAAAAGTTAACCTGCGGGATGGGGTCCAAAGTTATGTTAATTGTTGAAGTAATAAATAATATTTTTTGGAGGTTACTCTATATTTTATACTAATAAACATCTATTCATAGAGATCGCTTTTAGCGATAAGGCCGCCCATTGTAACACTTATTCTATTATTGTTTCTTAATGTTTTGTCTGTGGTGTGTACAATAAAGAATGTATCTATCTATCTATCTATACTTATAATAAAGCAATAAGTACGACAAAGCCTGTACAAAGAGGATAAAAAAAGTGGCCCGGGGTACTTAAAATAAGCTACTGAACAAGAATATAACATTTATTTAAAACAAGTATGTCTGTATTTTTGTTTGTTCACGCATTAAGTTAAAACTATTGGACTGATTGCGATGCTGTTTTCATTGTTGGATAGCTTATGGTTTAACTTAAAAACTGGTATAATTGGTATCTCAATTCAATAACTAGAAGCCAAGCAATGGATAAAAATCTTTTAGACGGCAGAAGAAATTGTGATCATATGTTGTTATTTATTTTGTTGTATTTTAGGTCTTGATCTTGGAATAGCGCATAGAGTACTTTTAACCTAGAGAAATGACCACGCGTGCGAAGCCGCGGGCACAGCTAGTAACTAATAAAACATAAAACTAGGCATTATTAAATTGGTCAACATTCAAACTTGTTACCCCTGCGACATGAGAAAACCAATAAGTGACGAGCGCGCGCCTGGCGGAGCACCCGCGCTGCAGCCGTGTAGCATGTTTAGTGAAATATACGAGTACATTTCAACTTATGCCTAATTACTTTTGGTCAGTTAATTTTATTTTTATAATTTTTTTAATGTTGTCCTTTAGAACGATTCTAAATAATGGACTGAATACATGCATTTAAGATAAGTATCGAATTCAATGTCACGGTGTATATTTACTTTTTGGATAATTTCTTGGACCATTTGGGCTGACATGAAGAGGCCGGGAAGCTGTATTCGAAAACCTTGTTGGTGATCGTGCTGCGTGTTCTTCCCGCCTAGATAGACTTACTTCTTGATAAAGTCCCGGATCTCGGGGCTGACGTCAGGCGGCATCGGGTAGCTGCACTGCACAATCGTCTCTGTGATCTCCTGCTCCGTGTTCTTCTTGCCTACGCGTGTGAAAGGAGACCTGCCTGTCAGGAGCTCGTACGTGAGCACGCCGACCAACCACCAGTCTACCGCCTGCGGGCAATGAGAGGATGCTTAGGCTTGTATAAAATGCATTTAATTTTGAATACACAAGTTATGATTATGACATAAGCAGGTTAATTGTTTGATGGTAAGGCAATACCAAGAACTTTGAGTAACTACGTCCCAACGGCGTCGAAATAGAGCTCTTCAATGAGAGATCGACTTCAACCTTGAAATCTGTCTTTCATTTGGGCATGATGACTGATTTTGAAAAACTGTTCTATTATGTTCGGATGTTTTAACTATTTCCAAAAAAATTGTTATTCCTGCAGAAAATAATAATATAGTAGAAAAAATATGCTATTTTATTTTTTGTTTATACTAGTTTTACCACCCGCGACTTCGTCCGCGCGGACGGCAGTTTATCGCGAAAAATAGCATCCTACGTTCTTCTAGGATATTAAAAACCAATGCAAAAGTTGGTATACTATCAATGCTCGTGCAGTTTTTTGACAGACTTCTTATTTCGTTTCCATGGCAACCGTTCCTTACAGTGAGTAATCGTCATTTCCGAGTTTTCCCGTGGAAACATACAATTTTCCGGGATAAAAAGTATCCTATGTTTTATTCCAGGGTATAAGCTATCTCCATGCCAAATTTCATCACAATCCGTCCAGCCACCGACTCTAGGGTTACTGTGTCCTCCCCCTTTCTACCAGACTTCACATAACCCTAGAATGTGCCTCCTGATCTTGGTAAGTTCCGTCTCGAGTTGCGCCATATGCTCGTCAAGCCTCATCGTTCGCACATGGGTGTAGTTCTGATGACAATTAAAAACTACAGTAGTAGTAGTAGTAGTAGTAGTAGTAGTAGTAGTAATAATAGTCAAAGGAACTACACAATCGGATGACGGAATCCCTTCGAGTTTATGCTCATTTGGTTTGTCTTCATGAGATCTCTGGTTTTATGTGGTATCCAGGGTTTTATGTGATGATGGAGCCGGAAGGTAGTCACAGGAACTCAACAACAAAATGATGGAACCCTTTCGAGTTTGGGCTCATTTGGTTTGTCTTTACGAGTTCTCTAGTTTGATGTGGTATCCAGGGTCAGATGATGGAGCTGGATGGTAGTCACAGTTTTTTTGGCATAATATATTCTTTCTGATTTTTGCTTAGGCCACTAAAAATCAAAAACTAAAACATATTTCCAAAAAAATAAATTAAGTCGTTCATTCATATTCACTTCATATTAAAAAAATTAAAATGATATTTTGTAAACAATCACTAAAAAGAATAAAATAATTACAATTGAGCCAGAACAGTATCACTTTTTCGAAATTACCAACGTAATAATAATGCATAAATACAACATAAGATAAGAGAGAGTTTTTTGAAGGCGGTGCATAGTACTTTCACCAATTGTTTCAATAATTCAAAGTTAATAACAATATAAGTCTGTTTTTTTTCTCTCAAATGTGTTGAAAAACGTCGTATGAAACGCGTGTGCATTGATCATTACACACTCGGCTCCCTTATCGCCTTATATAATAAAACCGTCTAGAGTGTAGTGACCAACATAGCACACTTGTATCATAATGTACTATTATTAGTATGTATGATTTATTAAACTAGGCAAAATATTAGATCGAAGCCCTTTCAAGTGGTTAATTTTCATTTCACGCTTTCCCAGAAATCTCGTTGAGTTGATGTTTCCCTTCCCCAAATTAAAAATGTTTTGCTGTCCACTTTACTCACACTCACATAACAAACCACAAAAATCCCTAATGAATAATTCGCAATAATACAAATATTAAAAGTACTAATTACCAAAAAGCAGACTTGTTAACATTGCCATGTAATCCACTTTCATTTGACCTAAAAGGTCACATTACGATACCAACGAAGGCTAGAGCTTTGTCAAAATATCATAGTCATATTTTACGGTTTGGAACCAGACTAATTTGAGTAAAGCAATAAAAACAGCATCGATAACCGAAATTTCGAGTTTTCGAAATCTACTTCTTTATCGAAATCTATACTTAAATAGTTATTTGTTATGCAAGGCTGCAAAGTTATTTTTTGACTCGAGTACTTACTATAGAATCCTGAGCGTAGCGAGGGTTCCAGAAGTACGAGACGCAAAAAAACTTTGCTGCCGTGCGAAACACACAACTTTTCACCTCACTACAGCGAGGAAAATGCTAGGGACCACAAAAATTGCTAATAATATTGTAGCGTTGTAGAAAACGCTATTTAAATAAAAAACAATAAACTTATAACTAGCAATAGAAAACAACAATTCGACAAGTAATCATATAAATAAACAAGAAAACACATAAACAACTAATAGAAACGCATTTTTATAAAAGTAAAACTAGAATTATAATTGCATATTGTTTAATATACTCACATATTAGAATGTACTCGTATCTTCGTTTTTGGAGTAAATAAACATCAGAGGTCTAGTCACTACACAACACAAAAACAATCGCCGGTTATCTTGTTCGCTGCGCGTATTCGTAACAGAATTAAATGTTATTTAATCACGATTTATAGTGAATGTTATTTTAATAACTAAATATTGAAATCAAAAATAGTATTTGCGAACATACAATAATTTGGTAAACAAACCACAAACTGACACTGACTTGACAGAGTGTGAAGCAACGAAAATATAGAAGTAGCTTGTTCGATTTGCACTTCGCGTACCGCGCCGCGAAGATGTGTCATTTTAAATTCATAATTTATATTATAATTAGCGTATCAATTCATCACATAGGTTTTAATGAACAACGTGAGCTGCTTGAATGACACAAGCACGGTCTAATATATGTTAAACAAATCGCGATAAATAAATAACAGTAAATGTTGGATTCGTTGGTTTGAGATGTCGGAGCAAGTTTTTTTTGGCATGGATGCGAGGACCCTCTTTTAGAAAACTTGAACGTATTTTCTTGTCTGAATGACTGCGCAAGCACAAGCGTTGCCTTTCTAGGTTTTGTCTATGGTGAATCAAATGATTTGATATTTTTTCTCTTTCTAATCGTGGCAGTACAAGGGCCATTTAGATTTTGTAATTGTAAAAGTAAATTCGAGCATGCGTCCAATCATGGCGCCAAGTCGGCATATTGCCGGCTATCTTAAAATCAGGAATAGGTGAGTTTTGAATATGTTTTTATCTCTCGCTTGGGCTGATCGTTCCGTTGGCGATTTGAGCACGGAGAGATACGCCATTGCAGGATTGCAATGTGCGTCGTGTTGAATTCGAGTTTGACGAATTTCTTCAGATTTTTCAGAGGGTTTTACCTTGGGAGTAGTGGTGTGAATAACGGCTAGTTATTTTTAACGAGCTATATGCACTTAGGTACACTTATATAGCTAGCTATTTAAAAAGCTATAGTTATAACGTGAACTTGACGCTAAGACGCGAATCAATGAACGGCGAGACTGGCACGAAATAACAAACGGCGCGCGCGATCTACATTACTTCAATATAAACTGGCAGTTTCTACCCATTTTTAAAAACAATAGCAGATTGCATTTTTACTGTTATCACTGGACTTTTCAATAAAGTTCCATACTATCGCATTACTATTTCTTGCATACATTTTTTATTCACTCACAATAAAACTACAATACTAACAAAGTCTATTTACACCAAAATAAAAACTACACAATATTTTCAAAATTCAAACTTCACCCACTTTCCATAGGCCGTATCGAAAGCGAGTATTTTGCAATGAAAAGTTTTACAAATATATTTGATCCGTACAAAAAGCTAATAGCTGTGGCTATAACGTATAACGTACTAACTTTATAGAGCAGAACAGCTGATGTAGCAGAAAATAAACACTAAATAATTTAACGAACCAATAACATAACTTCGCGTTTTGTACAGTTCGTTTAATTCACGAATCACATCGCGCCGCGAAGCTACAGTTAAAACTCGTTGCGTTATAATTCAACCAATGAGCGCTCAACGTGTGTTAATGTTTAGCTTTGAGAAAGTGAATGATTTGAGATTAGCGCCATCTACAATTCGTTTCGCATTTTCTCCCAAACAAATAAATCAATGTCAGGAAGGCGCGTGCTGGCGGACTAGAGTTCTCTATTGTTTTTTTAATGTACTAGCTTGTCATTTATGATAGTGCAATATGTTGCGACGTAACTCCCTAGATTTACATATAAACGTTCGTTTCTCTTGACGCCGCTGTATTTCTTTTGTGGCGCTGAAACGCGGTTTCGCGGACTAATTGTCGAATAATGATAAAGATTTGATATGAAAGTTAAAGAATATTGTTTATAACATTAGCGGATTAATTTGTTCTATTTTATAACGACTATAGTTATTCATAAATTTAACGTTATAATAAGAGCTATGTATTATGTTAACCACCTCTACTTGGGAGATCATCTTAGCGCCCCGATGACGACGATTGGCAGGCAATTTACCCGGATCACTGATTGACGACACGTCGAGTATCGAGCTCGACGTTTCATTTCTTCCTGGCGCAAAGGCGGTCTAGACGCAAGTCGAGTCTGTCCACGCGTGGACCTCGCTGACGTCGCGACCACGGCATCGTACGGATCATACGGATTCGCACGGTATCAGGGTATCGTTATAGCCCCATTTCGTTGAACGTTATTTTCCTACTGGCTCAGTGGGCTGGACATTTTTCTTTTGGCGAATCTATGACACTGTGATTCATGGAGCTACGTACATTATAAATAATTGTATACTATTGTAAAGCCGCTTCACGGACACACTAATCATTATCTTCGTAGATATAAAGCCGAAGGCAGACAACGATAGCTGCATCACAATCTGTAGGATTGAAATTGACAATTGTGATTGCAACAGCTAGTAATATAGTGTAGGTTTCTACTGCGCTTTGCACCGAGCAGTGAGACGTCAAGCCTTTAAGTTATGTGGACGCATTTGTAGGTAAAGTGAAATTATAAAAGCGATCCAGCTTTTTATAATGTTTGCGATAACGATATAAAGAGTCCTCTAAATCGATCTCCGTCTTTCCAAAGTGTAACAATACCAATAGGCGACCATTTGGAGCTTTTGGGTATCGAACTCACATCAAACCTGAATTTTGGGTCATATTGAATCCAAAGCCAAGGTAGCTGCAAAAAAACTTGGTATTTTGTCTAAGGTTAGGCGGTAATTCACACCGGGACAGCTTTTGAATCTTTATGAAGCACAGGTCCGATCTTGTATGGAGTACTGCTGCCATCTCTGGGATGGTTCTGCCAAGTATCAGCTCGAGTCTTTGGATTCAATTAAGAGACGTGCTATCAGGCTCATTGGGGATGACACTCTGGTAAAGAGTAAGTTTCAAAGTCTGGCGCATCGACGTGAGGTAGCAAGCCTGGCGGTATTCTACAGATTGCACTATGGAGAGTGTGCACAAGAACTGCACAACCTGATTCCCCCATCACCTTTCCATCACCGTACGACTAGACGATCAGCAAAGCGCCACCCTTTCATGGTTGAAATACCTCGCACAAGAACGAAGCGTTACGTTTCTTCATTTATTATAAGAACTGCAAAGGAGTGGAATGCTCTGCCCTCGTCAGTGTTTCCGGTAAATTACAACCCCGGTGTGTTCAAGTCAAGGGTGAATAGGTATCTACTAGGCAAGTGTGCTACACCTTCGACCACATCATCGCTTTCCATCAGGTGAGATCGTGGTCAAACGACCTAGTCCGTAATAAAAAAAAAAAAAAACGGATAAGGTTGATCGTTGATTGTATATACGTCACAGTTATGTATATTCTTCTGCATACCCCATTAATAAACTGGAAATTAGAATGCAGTCGTTTCATTTATTTCCGACCTTGAATCTAACACCTAGCTACAAAACACGGTCGTTGAAACAAAGCGTTCATTTGCTTGGCCGCTGTGTCTATCTTGGTAAACTAATAAAATCTTTCACTTAGTAACGTGTATTCATCTTTCAGATAGCTTGAAATCAACATAGTGCGTCCTTGCGACATTCCCCATCCAATAGAACCAAATTTCCCGTCTGTCCCAATTTTCCCATTTGCTTCGACTGGTTCAAAAGTTGCTCCTGCTTCTTAGGGCACCTAGCCTGTCGCTCCTGGATGCGAGGACTCCTTTAATGAAACTTTAATTTAAATTTCAAAATCCAACTTTATTTATCAAATTCCATTTTTTTTTTTAACGTTACAATATATTAAATTAGTTTTCATAATAATAATAAAAAATGCCGTTGCGGAGGACACCTGGCAGATGGGTAAACATAATAGAATCGAATAGAATCCAATGGAATCGAATCGAATAGAGTCAAGTAGAGTCGAATAGAGTCGATAGAGTCGAGTAGGGTCGAATAGGATCGAGTAGAGTCGAGTAGAGTCTAACAGATTCAAGTAGAGTCGAATAGAGTTGATATTGTCGAGTAGGGTCGAATAGGGTCAAGTAGAGTCGAGTAGAGTCTAATAGAGAGACGTCTTTGGAGAGACGAATAGTCGAATATAGTCGAGAAGAGACAAATAGAGTCGAATAGAGTCGAATAGGGCCCAATAGGTCGAATAGGGTCGAGTACAGTCGAATAGAGTCAAGTAGAGTCGAGTAGAGTTGAATTGAGTCGTGTAGGATCGAGTAGAGTCTATTAAGAGTCGAATAGTCAAATATAGCCGGGTAGTCGAGTAGAGTAAAAAATAGTCGAACAGCGTCGAGTAGAGTCAAGTAGAGTCGAGTAGAGTCGAGTAGAGTCGAGTAGAGTCGAGTAGAGTCGAGTAGAGTCGAGTCGAGTCGAGTAGAGTCGAGTCGAGTAGAGTCGAGTAGAGTAGAGTCGAGTAGAGTCGAGTAGAGTCGAGTAGAGTCGAGTAGAGTCGTGTAGAGTCGAGTAGGATCGAATAGGGTCGGGTACAGTCGATTAGAGTCGAGTAGAAACAAATAGAGTCGAATAGCTTCGAGTAGTCTAATCGAAACCAATAATAATATACATAATTTAGATAAGGTATTAATGTATTTTCAGTGGATTGGCGGCAGAGAATAAATAATAGTACAAGCTTGCGGTATAGAATAGTAGATTGTATTACTTGCGAGCGAAATAATATTTTGCCGGCGAGGGCACTATATACGTCGCCCGAGGGAAAATAATTATGCGGGCGAGTGATACACTCTACTTTTCTTTCGCTTGTAGATACTTTAAAACTCATATATATTTATTTACAAGCACAATTAACCACCCCCTCTCTCACCCCCCATTATAGCTAAGAACTATCTCGATTACCTCAGCTTTGAAACATAAAAAACCGCATCTAAATTGGTCCACTCGTTTGAAAGCTACGATTCTCACCGCGCCCGCACTACGTGACCCAATTAGCTACATGGGACATACCTTGACTTTGGATCTTTATTACCGGAGTTCAAATCCCAGCTAGAGTGTTTAAATTTTGCACATTCAAAATAAAATGTGATGGCTTATAATTTGAATATGGTTCGAGCTAAGGCGGAAAGACCCGACGAGCCACGGAAATTAATTACTGCCCTCTCTGAAACAGAAAATACCTACTTTGCTCCCTCTTTCCCAGGAACCAATCAGTGTTTTTCGAATAGATGAAAATAAAATTGTCATTGCAGTCGGGGGACCGTTCTGTGATTTAACTGTGATTTAACAGATTTTTTCTAAGTCGTACCTCCAACTGACAATTTTATTTATCACTTGTTACATGATTGTCCAAAATTAGGAGTGTAATGTTTTTATTAGGATTCATGTATGTTTGTATGTATATGAGGTTCTTTATTCCACTATAACTTTTAAACGCCAGAGCAGATTTATACGTATGGGGTATCGTTAGAATCCTTCATAGTTACGCTTATTGTTGCGGCAACGGTTTGAAACAATCCATACTAATAAATCAAGGTAAAACGTTGTCTGTTTGTTTGTTTCTTTGTTTAGGGAGCTTTCACGCGATATCGGCTGGACGGATTTTGATGAAATTTGGGCTTATACTCTGGAATAAAACAAAGGATACTTTTATCCCGGAAAATGGTATGTTTCCACGGGAAATCTGGAAAATGTTGATTAAGGCACGCTGTAAGGCACGATTGCCACGGAAACGAAATAACAAGTCTGTCAAAAAACATCATAAGCATTGGGTGCTATTGCATTGAATTTTAATATCCTAGAAGAACGAAGGATTATTTTCGCGATAAAAGTCGCGAAGTCGCGGGCGGGAAGGCTCATCATTTAATAAAATAAAAAAACATTTAAATTGTACAACCATAGAGGCAGGTTCTGTTGCATTTGCAAACTGATAGTTCTTCACTCACGTTATTCGTTGTATTTCAATTCAAATTCAATTCATTTCCATTCGTCCTACGAGAAATGTGGCCAGCCCATTGCCACTTCAGCTTGCTAATCCTTTAAGATATGTCGGTGACTTCGGTTCTCTGTCGGATAATCTCGTTTAGGATTTTATCCTTCAGAGGAACCCTGAGCTCTCTCAATCTCGCTGAGCCAGTTATAATACTCGTTTGCCCTAGAAAGACACGCGGGCTGTGAAAATAAATGTTTCAAACACATCTTCAACTATCAACTGTAGTTTCCTAGACATACAACAAGCTACTTACGATATCATACCCCTGGCTCCCACTCCTGACGACCTCCGGCGCCATGTACTGAACGGTCCCGCAGTAGCTGTAGGCCCTGGCCTCACCACCGACTAACTCCTTGGACAGCCTAAAGTCGGTGAGGACTATGTGACCTTCAGCGTCCAGCAGAATGTTCTCCAGTTTGATGTTCCGGCACATGATGCCGAGCTGGAGACAAGAGTGAAGTGATGTACATTTTAATGAGTAGTTTTCTGATGTACGGGAGAGGATAAGCTAGAACCTGGCGAGTCCTTATGCCTATAACTCCTTTTGTCTCTGACTATACCATAAATTTCAAAATAAAGAGTCGAAAGCTTGTTTGCCTTTTTTAGTTTTGTTCGCTGTACGGTCTCTTGTTATACCGTACACGCTTTGATGATGATGTTATACCGTACACGCTTTGATGATGATGTTAAAGGGAAGACTTGTTATGAGATTTAGGTAAATATATTATCGAGCAGTAATCTAAATGAGAACGCGTGATTGATGGAATGGTTGGTCGCGAACTGTTGAATTTAGGCCGCGAGTGCGTAAACTGCACATGCAGTTCAATGTACAGCTGGCTGGTTAGTAGATGCAGTAATGGGTGAAACAAGGTGATTCAACAATTTTTTCATTACTATATAGCTAAACCAAATGTTAGTAGTGATTTTACAGCGAATTAAAAACACTTAAACGCGTGATCGGTGACGTCACATTGTGTTTTTGCCACTACATATTTTATATTATATTATACACTTAACACTATCACTACCACTGTTTGGAACGTCTGGTGCGGGAGGCGGGCTGCGGATTCCTATCCGCAGCGACCGCCTCCGAGTGTGCTGCTGTTCGCACCGCTGCCTGCTGACATCTCGTTCCCGGCTTGCAAGGTCCCCTTGGTGGGACCAGGACCGTGTTTTCTATCGCTGATATTTTTGTTGAATATCTGCTATTAGTCTGTGGTGTGTTTAAATTAGACTCAAAATCTTTTGTGGTAGGAATAGGTATGGTAATCCTTGCTTGTGTGCCTTACCAGTACGGTGTCATGTTATAGTAGACTGTTAGGCGCCACTCGTCTGAAATTAAATACTTGTCGCTAACTTTGTCAAAATATATGCTTTTATCGGAGTATTATGTAGTTGTTGCGACAAGGGTCATTATAAACATAAACAATGACAGTGCAATTGTGAAATTAAATCGTCTGCATATCTTGGTTTATTTATAGTTACATTTGATTGCATAATGTCGCTATCTGATGGTTTAGTTGTTTGAATATTCCACCGGTACTGGATTTATCTTCTTGGTTTTCCGGATGGACTGGCAGCACCGATAACTTGACAATCGGTCTTTTCATAATGCCATTTTTGGTTTTCAGATAAACTACCCTTACATATCCATCACTTCCAGGATGCAGCTGGACAGCACTTACCAGCAGGAAGATTTGCGTCGTGGATAACTACCACGTCATTTATTTTAATGTTGTTCTGTTCTTGGTGCCACTTGCTACGCACCGTCAATTGTGTTAGGTATTCGGATCGCCATCTTTTCCAAATATCTACGAAAATCTTTTGCGTTAAATGCACATCTTGTTCGTAGGTCTATTTTAGTGTCATACAGCGCTAAATTAGGACCATTTGTTAAAAGTTCTGCTGGGGTCAAGCAGTCTAGACTATCGATATTTTCCGTCAGGGGATACATTGGTCTCTGGTTGAGACATGCTTCCAGTTGTGCGATTAGTGTGCTATATTCTTTGTAGATGAGTCTCTGTTCGCCAATAACACGTTTTACATGGTATTTCAGACTTTTTACCGCAGCTTCCCACAAACCGCCAGCTGAAGGCCAGGATGGCCAATTTATCCCCATTTCAGCTACATCTTTCATCCCTTCGTCGAACGTGTTTCTGATCTCTTCGTATTCTTGTTGGAGTATTCTATTTGCACAAATGAAGGTAGTCCCGCAATCACTGTACATATCGCACCTCCGATAAAATAGGGTTACAACTCGAAAAAGTCGAATTTTGCGTTAAATATACAGAAATACTTAAAATTTTATTAACTATCTTCTCCAAAATGGTTACATCTGTAACTCTAAAACTCGCCGCTAGATGGAGTTGTAACACTACATGACTAAAGCATTTTGACTCCAGAATGTTCTCAATTAGTGTTACATTTAGTTTTATGAAAGGTGGACGTGCGTTTGTTGAGACAAGTAGTGTTACAAATTAAAATATAACAGTGTTTCAGAAAGGCAAAATCTTGTTGCTTACATCAATTTGTCTAATAAACCGTTACAAGTCGAATTATTACAGTTTATTGTTAAAGGATTGAATTAAATTAGTTCAATATTTCTATAATAAAGTGATATATTTTGTATTGTATCAGTATTTTAGATAGGATTTATTGTAATGTAGTGTTACACTTCACGTTGTAACGGTATTTGACGAAAAATGTGCATGTTTTGTCTGAATATTTCGACTTGTAATCTTGTTTTATAACAACGTTCAGGTATTTTCGGATTATTTGCTTGGAATTGGATTTATGATTCTAGGGTCAAAATGAAACGTAATGACGCAATTCTGCGTTTAGCCCTAAGTGATAAAGAAAAAACACCCGCCGATGATCGTCAAAAGATTGGGGGATCAAACTTGCAAGGTAAGATGCCTACTATACTTACCTTACCTACTTGTTTTTACCAGGTAACTTTTTCATTCTAAAAGTTAATAGCTAAGTTATTCTGAATGATGATCTTATTTTAGTAACTTTATGTAACCAACTTAATTTTATCATGTTTGTAATTTTTCAGAATCAGGAGAAAAATCGGATTTTGAAATTATTGAAAATCTGCGAACCGGGAAACTTTGCGCCGATAAACCCCAATGTATCCTCGCCAGAGACAATCAAGATTACATAGCTGATACCGAAGCTGAAACCTACAAAGGTTTTATTTATTTTCATTTTATTTAATTGAAAGTTGGCTCTAAGTTGAGTCGTCATTATTATTGTTGATTTAATTTTGCATTTACAGATATAACAATAAGTAATTCTGCCGCTAATAACACTGAAGCAATACCATCTACAAGTTCAATCGAAGTTAGAGAACAGAGCTCCCAGCAAATTCGCAACCCTATTATTGATGCCTCAGCTGATTCTTCTTCAGATACAGAAAGTACATCTTCCTCAGACTCTTCCAGTTCAACTTCAATTGAGGACAGTGATGATTCGGTGAAAGACCCCGATTTTGAAATTGAGCAACGTCGTTCCATTGAAATGTCTGACGATTCCGAAACTGAAGGACCAGCTGTTGACGTACTTCCATCGTTGAACTCAAATCCAGATGACACACCAATACCGGACACGAAAAAACCAAGCAGAAAACGTGTAGCTAAACCGACAGAATGGTTACAAAATAAATGTAAAATCCTTAGAAATGCCGGATCTGCTTACGTAACACTAAAAACAAAGGTGCAAAAGGATGCTAGAAAAATTAAGCCACCGTGTAGCGAACGCTGTCGGTTGAAGTGCAGGGAAAAATTTTCAGAAGTAGATAGAGAAGCTGTTTTTAAAGAATTCTGGGAGCTTAAAGATATTAACCGCCAAAGAGATTTTGTCAGCAGGCATATGGCGCCAATAAAAAGAAAATATAGATACACGACTACTCAAAAAGGAAGACAATTAAATAATGCATTTTACTTAACAAAAATGGGAAGTAAAATCCAAATCTGCAAGACATTCTTCATGAATACAATAGACATCAATAACAGAGTAATACAGACTGTAGTCAAGAAGAGGACATTTTCTGGTTCCGTTGAAGAGGACAAGAGGGGCAAACATCACAGTCATCACAAACTACCTGATTGTGTAAAGGAATCCATTCGAAAACACATAAATTCAATCCCCCGCATCGAAAGCCATTATTTGCGACAGCAAACTGAAAGAGAGTTCATCGAGGGTGGAAAAACGATAGCTGATCTTCATCGTGAGTACGTAGAAGAATGTGAGCGCAATAGTGTACCTCACAGCAATTATGTCATGTATGCCAAAATTTTTAACACAGAGTTCAATTTAGGTTTTTTTGTGCCAAAAAAGGATCGCTGTGAGCTGTGTGTTGCTTATGAAAATGCAGAGGACAAATTACTTCTTCAACAGAAGTATAATCAACACCTTAAGGAAAAGCAATTGTCAAGACAGGAAAAACAGTGCGACAAAGACCACGCTTCTGAAACAAATATAATAGCGGTTTATGATCTGCAAGCTGTTCTGCCAGTTCCAAAAGGTGACGTATCTGTTTTTTACTACAAAAGTAAATTAAACTGCTTTAACTTTACGGTGTCCGACCTTGCAACAAAAAAAACTGAATCGTACTTCTGGCACGAGGGCACAGGAAATCGTGGTTCAGATGAAATTGGAAGTTGTATCCTACAGTTCATAGAGAAAAGATTGTCTCAAATCAGTGATGGTTCTGCCATTGATATAACTTTTTATTCGGACAACTGTGGAGGACAAAATAAAAACAAGTTTATAATGGCTCTATACGCCTATTGCGTACTCAAATACGATAAACTGAAATCTATTACACACAAATTTTTGGTGACGGGACATACTCAAAATGAAGGCGACTCGGTTCATTCGGTAATTGAGAAATGCATTAAAAGAAGTTTAAAATCTGGCCCAATTTACGTGCCTTCTCAGTATGCACAAATTATAAGAACAGCCAAAAAAACTGGACCCCCATACTCGGTGAATGAGGTTTCCTATAGTGACTTTTTATCCCTGAAGAAATTACATGCAGAACTACGCTTCAGTACGGGTAACATGAAATTGAAAGACGTCAGAGTTGTTAAATTCATGAAAGAAACTCCTTGTGTTCTGTATTACAAGAATTCTTATGAAGACGAAGGATTTTCGGAATCAAAAATTTGGCGAACACACC
The DNA here is from genome assembly GCA_946251855.1 of Alsophila aescularia. NCBI lineage: Eukaryota > Metazoa > Arthropoda > Insecta > Lepidoptera > Geometridae > Alsophila > Alsophila aescularia. The sequence goes on from OX276373.1 coordinate 56,404,242, forward strand.
CTGAGGTTCTGCCTGGACTAAAGCCTGCTTACGTCAGACAGCTCTCAATAAGCGAGAGGAAGAAAGCTGATTTGATGAGTTTGATTAATAGTAATCATATACCACGGTTCTATGCGCCTTTTTACAACCAATTGTAATTGAATATTGAATTACCTAATACTAATACCTACATTTTTTTTAAATTATATGCCCTAATTAAGAAATGACTGTAACTAAGACATTATCTGTGATTTTGATTTTTATAGTGATGATTATAGTTCCTACAAAGTATTTAACATTATTTTTTTAAGGAGAACATTAAAAAAATATTATTTAAGCGTAGCTTAATTATAGACTACCTCAACTTGTGTTGTAAAGTGATTCATTGAAATTGTGATGGCTAGAATTGTTTATATTTTTTATTAATTAGAAGTTTTGAATGTTTTTGTTAAAGTTTTTTGTTCTACAGCTGTATGAATACTTATTAAGTTCAAAAAAGTTTAAAGAACTGCTTGATTTTTATTATAATAAGAATTGTTACATTTGTCATATTATATTTTTGTTAGTAGAAGTTCGAATAGTTATCTAAAATACTGTTACAATTGGGAATTTTCAGGTTTGTTTTCAGGAAAATTTAAAAACAGCGTATACCATTAAAACGTATTTTTTGTAAGCTTTACAAATATGTATAATTTGTATCACATAATAATAATAATTTAAGAATAAAGACTGATTAACAAAAACGCGAGTTTATTTTCGCTTTTCTGAAAATCCAGGTTTTTCGACTTGTAACCCTATTTTATCGGAGGTGCGATATGAGCTGGTGTTCCACGTCTTGCTGACATTCGCCTTAAAGCAGCCAAGAATGATAACGATGTTAGATCTGACACTAGCTCGAGATGGATAGCCTTGGTTGCCATGCAGACAAAAACAGCTACATATCCCTTCGTAGTCTTGGTTCCATGACCCTTGTTGGTCTTGACGTAGACATGCCCTGTGTAATCATCTCCAGTATGGTAAAACGGACGACTTGGGTTTACTCTTGATGGTGGTAAATCTCCCATTATTTGGTGTTGTTGGGTAGGTTTTTGCCTTCTGCAAGTTACACATCGGCTCACTCGTTTTTTAGTGTCCCTAATACCTCCTAGGAGCCAGTATTTCTGTCTCATAAATGACAGAGTGAGTCGGGGTCCACAGTGATAAGTTAACACATGGCATTGATCAATGATTAGCTCTGATAGTCTGCTGTTGTTTGGGATGATGACGGGGTGCTTCATATCAGAGTTTACTTGAGCGTGTTTTAGCCTACCGCACCTACTCTAAGTAGTTTGTGTTCATCCAAATATGGATTTAAGTCAGCAATCTTGCTTTTTGCTGACACATTTTTGTTTAAAATTAAATCGGCAATTTCTTGTTGAAACACCTCTTGTTGTATTTGTTTGAGTATCTTATTTCTTGCTTGTTTCAATTCACTTATTGTTAAATAACCTTTGCTCTCTTGTTTCGCTTTCTGGCTATTTAAAATAAATCGAAACATCCATCCTAAGATTTTTGTAGTTTTTGATAGTGAGTTCATGAGTAGTTCATTTATAATACTGTCTTCAGCTATATGAGCTACAGCCGTTTTGCTTTTCTTATTTCCAGATCTGTTTCTAACGTTGTTTTGTTTTGTTCGGTTTTTCCGTCGAATGTAGGGAGCCACTTTGGGCCGTTCCACCATAGCTCATTGCTCTTTAATTGAGATGCTGTTAGACCACGGCTGGCGCAATCGGCGGGGTTCTCTTCTGACTTAACATACCGAAAGTTGCCTGGTGGTATGACTTGTGTAATTTGTTTGACTCTATTTGCAACGAAAGGCTTGCAGCGTTCAGGATTGCCGTTCAACCAACCCAGAACCACCATAGAGTCAACCCAGCCGTATACATTTATATTATAGGTGAAAAGACACTTCATGACTTTTTTCATCAGATTAGCCAGTAAAAGTGCACCGCACAGCTCCAGTTTCGGCAGTGTGACAGTTGTGCTGACTGGCACTAGCCTTGTTTTACCTGTTAACAAGACTACAGATGACTGCCTATCCCTTATTATTTTACAAAATATCACGCTGCTGTAAGCCTTGAGAAAAGAATCCGAAAATCCGTGAAGTTCAATGGTGTCTTCTTTCTTTGTGCCCAGCCTACGGGGTATTTGAAATGATTTGATGGTGCCTAAATTTACTCTTAACTTGCACCATTCCTTTTGATTGCCCTCGGGAAGTGAATCATCCCACTGTAAATTAGATTACCATACTTGTTGAAATAATATTTTTAATTATGTTGTCACAGGATTTAGCCATCCATTGGGGTCAAAGACCTTGGAGATATCAGATAACAATGTTCGTTTAGTAGGTACTTTATCTGACCATTCTATTTTAGAATTGAAGCCGCACATATCTTGGTGTGGGTTCCAACACAAGCCCAAAGTTTTTGTTGATTCTGCAAGCTTGAATTCATAGTCTACCTGTTCTTGCTGCTGAGTGATTGTCTTAAACAATTCTGGAGCATTGGAATTACATTTTCTTGAGTTTAATCCAATTACTCCATTAAGTCATTCAGTCTATGACCTGCTCTTAATTTTGCTGACGCATTAAAAACTACACGACAGCGACTTGTAACTGAATCTCGAATTACACAATGATGAGGTAAAAAAAAGTTAGGAGTCTTGTTACCATCGGCTATTGTCATATGACCTAATTGTGAATACTCGCTCATAAATAGTTTGTACTCCTTCGCGATATTTTCTTGCTTCATAAATTTTCGTTCTAACTGTCTGAACTGCGCTACAGCCTTGCTCTTTGATTCACCCATGTTTTCATTAATTGACTGTTTTTATGGAAGTCGTACCTCATACCTTCCGTCTGGAAGACGAATGGTGGTATCCTGGTAATAATCCGTAACTTTCTAATATTGAGACGTCACAGTATCGTCGTTACTTATATCTTATATTTGCCAAAACTGCTGTATATCTTGAATATTGTTAATAATGACGTTGCAGTGTAGCGAGCGTGACGCATTACCACATAAAATCCAACCTAATCGAGTTTGTTGGGATATAGAAAATTTTGTCCCAGCTCTACGTATGCCATCTAGGATGATTTCTCCATATATGTCAGCCCCAAACAGTAAGTCTACAGGACGGCTGACGTTGAAGTCTGGGTCGGCCAAAGTAATGTCATCTAACATGCGCCACATCGGTTTTTTGAAAGTGTGGCTTGGCAAATGTTTAATTAAAGTGTTCATAATGATGACGTCAGTCTCAAATGAGTAATCATTTCTTAGTGAAGAGCACGAAATGTTCATCATCCCTATGCAACTGTTCTCTTTATCCCCGATACCTGAGACTACTCCGCGGCATTGTTTGCGCGGTAACCCTAACATTTGTACAGCCTTTTCAATGATCAATGATGTCTGTGATCCTTGATCTATTAAGGCTCTGAACTTATGTTGTGATCCGTCAATACCCCTACTTTAACGACTGCCGTAGCTAATAGAATTTCAGGCATATCGTGCTGTAAAGACACATTAGCCTGTGTAGATTGAGCATACGTTGCATTTTGTGGTTGTCCGTGCCTACTATTGTTACCATGTTGCGCAAATGCTTCATGTAAAATAGAATTGTGCTTCGCATTGCATTCTTTACAGCGATGATTAGAAACACAAGTTTTGCCTGGGTGCACTTTTAGGCAATTTTCACAAACATGTAATTTTGCAACTGTTTCTCGTTTGATTTGAGTAGGATTTTTATGGAACTTGGCACAGTCAAAGTTTATATTATGTGTTAAAATCAATAATACTTTTTATCCCGAAAAAATAAGGGATTCCTGCGGGATAAGAGTCTAAAGTTTTATTATTTTAAAGGGATAAAAATAGTACATCCGCTTATAAAACGGCACTGTAAATGCGACATCCATGCCACAAAGCAGAGTGGCACAGCGGAAGCGTGTTCGGTCTGCAACGCAGAGGCCCATGGATCGAATTCACGCACTTCTATAAATGTTTTGCCTCAATATTTATAAGAATTTACATATTTTCTGCGTTATTTTTACATTTTCTTTTATATTTTTAAGGCTTCTGTAATTTCCTGAAGTAAACCGTCAAGTTTTGTTTGTAAACAATATATCATGGGATATTGATAATTTATAACCTTTTCGACGCAATATATCAAAAACGTAAAATGCCAAAGACGTAGAATGGTACGATTTATGCCAAATTCTCATTATGCCATTATGCGCGAAAATCGCGAAATACCAAATGCTCGACAATGACTATGTTTTAAATCATCACAGTCACAATAATTCCACTTCGGATTATTTAGAAAAAAGCTCAATAACAGAAACCAATTCTGTCAATTTATTTATTTATTTTTTGACTTTGTAAATTTGACAGTTTTACTTAAAGTGCATGTTTTATTTACAATCCCTCATAAAAAGCGCCCTTTTGCGGCTGTTTGTATTGGTAACTAAACTGCTTAATGTTTTACATGTTGTACTAACAGAACTGCCTGATGCACTAACTAAAGGAAGGCCGACGTCGTTGCGTATTTCGAAAATATACATTACGTACACAACGCTCTTGACGTCAGAGACCGTGTTAGCAACATGAATCTGTAGAGGTTCGTGGTTGGCAACGAGTATGTTTTAAAATCCAGAAAGCGAAAATGTATTCTTCGAAAGTATACCGTAAAGGTATACATTCGAACATTTATGACGTCACTGGCCGAGCTGAAATCGGGTATAGGTAGTTTCGAATTTAAGATTTTGCGCGGTGTATTTTGAAAATATAACTCCACATAACGCTATTCTATTCATTTTAATCCACAAAGCATGTGTGTCTTTGTGGATGTTATAAACATTAATAAATAATAATAAATATATTTGGGACAATTTCACACCAATTACCTAGCCCCAAACTAGGATACCCTGTACTATGGGCACTAGATAACGGATAAACGTAAATAGATACAAATATTACATCCATCACTCGGAAACAAACATTTTTGCTCATCACACAAAAAAATTGCACCTTGCAGGATTCGAACCCGCGACCGTTTGATTTCGTTCCCAGGGTCACTAGCCACTAGACCAACCTATTAATTATTTATTTGCTATTGCAACACAGATAAATTGCTGTCAACAGCCTTCAGTGACAACCCGACAGCGGGAGGCGGGAGCTCGCTACCCTTCGCTACGCTTCGCTACGCTTCGCTCTCGCTTTCGTCTTCTAACTAATCACGGCCATGTCGGGTCACTACTGAAGGCCTGTTTCAAATGTATATTTCTCAAAAAATAAATATACAAGGCATATACAAAAACGAAGCAATAATAAAGAAATACAGGTTGAGTGAAAACTTACAATAAATTGAACATTGAACATTTCAAAATTACTATACTAAGCTTTTAATGGGTTGTAAGGTACAGATAACAATGACGTGCAGAACCTACACTAAGAAAATTCTTGTGTCTGCAAACCCTTCCAATGATCATTACAGCCAGAATACTTAATTGTTAATACAGAAATTAAATCGGTATTATTAAAAAAAAATAAGGTGCGTACATTTCCAGTATCATTCAGTAAATGCAAGTTAATGGTTTAAGTGCTTCTAATCATTTGTGAGAGTGAGTTGTGTTTGTGTGGGAAGGTGAGGGTGGAGTGTGTGTGTGTGTGAGTGTATGTGTAGTATAATATATTCCTGACGATCGTACTAAAACCTTAAGTAATGATTCGGTTTCGTCGTGGCTAAGGTTTTTCAGCCACTTGTTCAGTACTAATTTCGCTTCTCTGTTATTAACGAACGCTAAGTTATCAATTGATTTACAAATCTTATTGTACAAATAAGGACCGAGAAAAGACTGATGACGTTTGGCTAGTTTCGTATTAAATTAAGGTCTGTAAAAAACTCTGTCCTTTCTTCTTATGTTTTTTTAATTTTGATTTTACTTCTTTTGTATTTATCTGTCTATGTTGAAATAATATTAGATTTTCTATATATAATTGACGAACTGTCAGTACGCCACAATCCTTATAAAGCTCTTCGGTTGGAAATCTAAATGGCCTAAAAGTTGTCACTTTTAGTACTGCACGCTGAGCACGTTCCAACCTTAGCATGTAAGTACCACACGCTCCTCCCCAAGATGTATTGCAATAAGTTAGAATAGATCTACAAAGTGCATTATACTCATTGATGACCAACGTCCAGTTAGCCACGTTACGCAAATTTTTAAAAACATATATTAGTTTTCTAACTCTATTGCTGAGAGTTTAAATATGAGTTGTCCAGGTCAATCTTCTATCTATAATTATTCCAAGGTACTTGATATGTAGAACACATTGTAATATTGGGCAGTCGCAGCTTGTAGCTGCACAGTTAAAGTGTACTCTAATATCAATAACAGGTGTGTGGCCTCTTGAATTTGTGAAAGTGATGAGTTTGGTTTTATCAACGTTAAGGGAAAGCAATTTTCACGCAACCATTCAGTTACTGTTCTCAGACCTTCTTCGGCATGTCAACTTTTAGCGACAATAATGAGCGCTGAGTCGTCTGCATATGAAATAATTGTACACTGCTTTAACTTTAGGTTACAGAGATCGTTCACGTAAATTAAAAATAGGCTCGGGCCCAGCACACTACCTTGAGGAACAACATAACTTATTGATTTCTCTTCACTTATAAAATCACCAACTTTGGTCCATTTAAGTAATCCTTCATCAGATGTAACGCGCTATCTCGTATTCCAACAAGTTCGAGCTTCTTTACAAGTATAGGAATGGACACTGTGTCGAAGGCTTTAGCGAGATCCAAAAATATTCCTATTACTTTATTTTTACGGTCCAATTCACTGACAATGAAATTTGTCAGCTCAGACACTGCGTTCTCTGATGACCGACCAGCCCTGAAGCCAAATTGAGAGGGCGAAAGAATTTTATACTTTACGAGGTATGACGTAAATCGCCATTTAATTACTTTTTCTAAGATTTTAGAAATGGATGGTAGAATCGATATTGGCCTGTAATTTTCGACATACTCTCTGTTACCACTCTTATGAATAGGTGTAATTATGGATGTTTTAAAAATGCGTGGAAACGAACCAGAAGACAGACTTAAAATACAGATATGTGTAATGTGTAATGATGGGAACCACAGATGGTGCTGATTGCTTAATAACTTTAGATGAAATGCCATCAAACCCAACCACACAGTCGTTTTTTTAGACCCTCAATTATGCTCAAAACTTATTTCTTATCAGTTGCTAATCACCCAATAGAGTTAACCTGGGATGGAAGTTGAGTAAGATTTTTCAATATTACCGGCAAGAGTTTTACCCACGTTTGCAAAATAATTATTTACATAGTTAATAGCATCTATGGGACTAACTTTTACTTTCAATAGAATTTCGTTACTCATTTTTTCCTTAACTGTGTTTGTAATTTCCCTTATTGTCTCCCATGTTTTTTTAACATTACTTTTGTTTTTTTCTGAATCCACTTTTTGATAATCAATTTTTAATTTCTTTACTAAATTTGTGCAATAATTTATATATCTTGAATATGTTACTTTGAGGATTTGATTATTCGGAGTTACCTTTAAATTAAGATGCATTTTATCACGGGTTGGGATGCAACGGAGTATACCCGCTGTAATCCAGGGTTAATAATGCGCTGGTTATGTGGCACTTTAAATTTGCGGCTGTTTACTTTGATAGTAAAAAATATTTTTTTCATAAAGAGTTCAGCTGCTACATTAGCGTCAATTGATTCTAATATGTCAGCAAAATTTAGTGCTTTTATTTGTTGACTGGTTTTAAGAAGATCAATTTGTTGTAGTTTTTTTTTGGAGTCATGCTTCTTATTTATTTAATTTTAATGTTTAAAAGCATAGGACTATGATCAGTTACAAAAGTGTTTAATACAAATGTTGTGCACTGATATTTCGTTTTTAGGATGACATGGTCCAAAAATCTATTATCACGTGCCGGCAATTCATGGCTGGGCACAGTAGTCCGTGAGAGGCCATCAGCTCCAAAGAGGTAGCATTGTTATTATTGGTTGTAAGGGTAGTTATTGATGAAGCTGGTAAACATTGCGTTAAATTATCATTTACGTCTTTATGGGTAAGGTTTATGATCGGTTTGATATTTTTCGTGCGAATGCGTGTATATGATGTGTGTTTATTGAAGTAAGATGCAAGATTGGGTGTGCGTGTGATTATGTGAGGAAGGATGTATAATTGATGTGAGGAACTATATATAATACAATTCACTAAAGTTAAAAAAGTCTTAACATTATTTATGTACCCTATGTGTAGTTCACTATATTATTATTTACTTAACAGTTTTTTTGTTTCAGGTCAACAAACTACTGTTCATTGGTGACAATTATCGGGGCCGATCCTTCAGCTTTTCGCAAAAGAATGCTTTCATTGTTGACCAGCAAAAGTCATAACCGCAGGTCTTTGCAACATCACGCGCCAGAAAATAGTCTCTTAGCTTTCGGTGTCAGAAATTCTGACACTGCTGCACACACTGGGGACTTTTTACCTTCTAAAGCTAAGGTGTTAGTGTTGAACCTGTCATTTGGGTTGGCCGCATTATATTTTTTGACTGCCTATAGAGTGTTTGCCTTCATTATGGTGGTCGTAAAATCAACCACTAAGGGCCTTTCTTCGTTCGGTTTGCCTCTGATGCGGTATACGTCTTTGATAACATTTGATTGCACGTCGATTCTAATTTTTGTTTGTATTTTTTCTACAAGAGCACACAAATCTTTTTTCGTTTCTTTGGACTTAGAAGGAACGCCGTATTTCAAGACACGTACTTCTGGCGTGCCTATCCGACTCGTCAAGCCTGTTTTCTAAATTTCGGATGTAAAATTCGCGATGAACTTTCTGACCTTTAATAGTAACTATACGATCGTTCATTTCATCATATTTCTTGATGCAGAATTCCAAGGATTTTTGTATATCCGTGTTGTTTTTACGAATTTCCGTCACTTCGGCGAGAACTTTAGTGAGCATAGACATTATATTTTCTTGATTATCAGAGCTCAACATTTCTGTCTGTGACGAAGGCGAGTATTTGTATGTAAGTTTGTTCACGCATCAAGTAAAAACTACTAGATCGATTGCGATGCAAATTTCACAATTGGATAGCTTATGGTTTGAGTTAAAAACTGGGATAATTGGTATCGTAATCTGATGATTATATGCCGAGCATTCGATAAAAAACTATTTGACGGTTGAACAAATGTAGTATATTGTACTTTGTAGGTACTTTTGGTCCTGGAATAACACGTATGAGTAGAGATGGGCGTTATCGTTAATTTTTGGCATCGATGTGCATCGATATTTCTCATGCACCAACCGATGCCAGCATCGTTGTTTTCGGCATCGATGCCGGCCGAGACGTGATAAATTTACCGCTTGGCCGAGGCACGCGCAACGGAACGTTTGTAAGAGGACGGTGCCTGATAAAAACATCATTTTGAAGTTACCTAATTACCTAGAGTTTTATTTATGGTTACGATCAAAAACATATTTAGTTATGTTCCAGTTGAGTTAAGATGAAATGAATAAACATAACCTATTTTATTTTTTTCAATAAATATGATAATGTTTTCAAATATATGAGTTTTTCTAATTTGGAGTTGGAAAGGCGCGTCCTTCATTCATTGAAAATATACTCGGCTTTGGAGAATATCCGTTCACAGGGTGGTATAATTTCAAAGTCAGGTAACTATATTTTAGAATGACGAAACCACCATCCCGTCGGAAACCTTAAGCTTCTCGTCGAAGACTTATAACTTATACACTACAATACTTGCAAATTCCGATAGTATCGTTTATTTTATCAAAGTGGTCCCAAAAAGGATTTGCTGCTCTTTGCCGTCTCGACATGATCAAAAACTACAACTGGTTTAAACAGATGAATGCGTGCGTAATGCGTATATTTTACAAATGATCCGTTACTTGGTCATAAAAAGGACGCTTGAAAACAAATAGACAATTACAAAGGTATCTATCCTGTTCGTTAACTTTCTAACCAGATGCGAAATCCCATGGTCGTGGGAATTGGTCACATTAATTGTAAGGGGCGGTCTCGAAATGGGTGACTTCATGAGCTGATTGCTCATATCATATTTCATACTCATTCAACTTAAAGGGATAAAGTTTCATTAATTCTTTAATTAAAATCTAGATCTAATTTAATTAATTAAACTCACATAGTTTATAGGTTTATGTTACAACTGCATGCATATTGATTTATCATCTTATTTATTAGAGTTTATACCTAACTTAGGGCGGGAATTACTGTCATTTAATTCATCTACCCAAGGGGTAATAAAAAATACTATAGCTATATTTACAGGCATCTCGTAATCAGTCCTCAGAATTGAGACATCGCTCGATGGAGTATACTTTCCTGTAACGGCCCTCGGGTCCCTGTCATAAACGCCTTTCCAACAATAGTTAGAAAGGCCTTTCATTATTTTATTATAATTATTATTAATTATCCTTTGTATTTCGCAACCAAGCACTCGCGCGCACCGGCTCAATCTAGGTATAAAGGTACGTTGTCGTACTCGTTGTCGTCTTGCTCGCACAGCTCACTGCACAACCGAGAGCGAGCGAGCAAGACTTATAATGTTCAGTTGCTCGGCGCCGTGCGCTTGGTGGCATCTGTAAAGTTTTGTGTTCACGTTTCTCTGAATCGGATGTTGAGAGCATCCGTTGTATATTACATCGGCATCGGATTCCAGCATCATTCACTGGCATCGATGCCCAACAATGTTTTTTCTGAAACGGCCATCTCTACGTATGAGTTACTTTTAAATGAAATGATCACGCGGGCAAAGCCGCGGGTACAGCTAGTATACTCTAAAATTGACATCAAGAAGGCTTATTATTGGATACAGATGGCAAGCAAAGAAGACTCACAGAAAACAGCCGTAACTACACCATTTGGCTCGTTCGAGTTCTTATCGATGCCGTTTGGGCTACGTAATGCCGCGCAGACCTTCCAGCGCTTCATGCACCAAGTACTACGGGGCCTGGATGACTTCACCTTCAGTTACGTCGATGACCTGCTTATCTTTTTACTACATGAAGAAAGTCATAAGCGCCACCTTCATCAATTCTTCAAGCGCCTAACAGAATATGGACTAACACTCAATAATAACAAACGTGAGTTCGGGAAAGTTAATCTCAACTTCCTGGGCTATCAAGTTTCCGCAGCCTGCATTCAACCACCGCAAGAGAAGATAGAAGCCATATCGTCATTTTCTAAACCAAAGACGATCGAAGAATTGAGTAGATTCATGGGAATGGTAATTTTTTATCGAGACGCACTACCCCACCAAGCCGATAAACAGCTAGAACTTAACAACTGTTACATAACGCAAAGAAGAAGAACAAGACACCAATCAACTGGACTCCAGAGGCAGAAACAGCATTCGAACAATGTCGTGACAGCGTTAAACAAGCGGCGACATTGTCATACCCAAATCCTAGAGCAAAGGTGCACGTCATGACTGATGCATCGGACAAGAGTCTCGGTGGAGTCCTCCAGCAGCTACAAGGCTCGACGTGGCATCCAATAGCATTTTACTCAAAGACCATAAAGGTAGGACCGTAAACGACCAGGAAGGCCATAAAGCAGCGTTAGGATGAGCAATGCTGCATCAGGATTATCGATGTTGGTGTGTGTTGTTGTGTCCATAGTTGTGCGCGCTTTGTGTGTAGATTCGATAAATCGTATGCACTGACGTCTGTTATAATTTTGCTATCGAGATAGGTAGAATAATCGGAGTCGAGATAACGCAGTATTCGCAACGTGCGCGAGCGACATGACCGTCCTGCTCGATGATTCTCCCCGAAGTGCCAATCGTCGCTCTGTTCTGTTCGCACCGCCCGCCAAATATACCAGGATGTAGACAAGCTTGCAACCATCGTTTATTTACTATCGACGTTCCTCATCTCCGTCATATTTTTTATTATATTACATAATACTACACACCACCACCACCACCACCACATTTACCTATTATTTATCATCAGCCTGCTACACTCCCACCGCAGAAACAAAAGTCATTACTCAGAGAGAGGATTGGCCATAACCACACAGCAGCCGAAACTAAATTCTTGGCGACATAGATCTAGTTAAGACCAGGCTCTGCTTTTTAAGGGTTTTTCCTATAAATATGCTGGGTCAACGACAAACCTGATAAATGTGAAACTTATCATATATGTTTTTGAGATATTTATCTCTCTATGACTAAGACAAAAACATGATTAATAGAATTTCAATCGATACATTTTCTTATCAAAAATTATGTTAATTTCAGTAATATTTCCATTATTCTACTAACGGCTTAAATTTTATCTCTAAAATCAATCTCACGGCAAGAAAATATAGTTAATTATCTACTGTTACGACAAAACTACACCTAAATATTAGCTTGCCAATAAAATAAATGACTTTTGAGACTTACGTCATTTAGTTCCGAGCTAAATTGTGTGTTCCAAACAGCGCTCGCGATAATCAACCTTGTTACGCAGGCAATTCAGTGCTTATTGCGGGTAGCGGGTGGCAGAGTGTAAGGCAGGTGGCAGGGGAGTGGGGAGAGGGAAAATATAACCTTAGAGCCTGGCCTTAAAGGGGGGAAGATACGGCACGCTTTAATACCACGTAAACAAAACCTGGACTAGATACAACTACAGGCAAACACACCCACACTGCTACATTCCCACCGTCGTGCTTCATGTGCGTCAACAACAAAGATAGAGACATACGCAGACTGTAGCGCGAAAGCCACTCCGATTGTTAGGTACTTTTTATTTATATTTGAGTGACTAGACCAGCCGGTTGCTAAACAGTTGCAGTGCCCACAATTTTGGTTGCTCACTGCACTGCGCTTAGACATTTTAAGTCTCATTGCCAGTAATTTCACTGGAAACATTGTGCTTCAAACCAAAACACAGATTTGTTTACACTCTACTGCTTGGTGCTTGAATGTCTAACAAAGGGGTGGTACTTCCCCAGGCAGACTCTATCGTAAGACGCAGGCCAAAGGCCGTGTGCGTTGCACTTAGTTTATGCGGTCCACGTCCGACAAGCTAATACCTAATTTTCGCACTTTTAATTAGATCTATGGCGAACAGGCGAAAATGCTACATTGGAAACCTAGTATTAAGCTAAGTCAATAGCTGTCTTCAAAGACATGGTGAAGAAGCACTACCTGTCATAAAGCTGGATACTATGTTATTCATACATAATTTATACACTATTCCTTTGTGAACATACTATTTATTTATGTATATTATATTATAAATTTGACAATATATATGTTATATTATTTAATTATAGTATATATATTTGTGTTTAACAAAATTTATGATAACACATTATGTAAGTATGTATACAAATATTAAGTTATATAGTTGTATATAGTTATATCTATACTTATAATAAAACTGTAACGAGTCCAATTCTGTACATTGAAGATATTTAGTTTTTTTTTGTTGGAGGTTGCTCTATATTCGATACTGAAGCCGAAACAGTTTTTTTTTTCATTTTTGTCTGTCTGTCTGTCTGTCTGTCTGTATCTTGGCTAGGCATCACGCCGAAACTACTGAATGAATTTAAATGAAACTCGGTATGATTTGAGTTCATACTACGAGGTAGGACATAGGATACTTTTCATCCCGAAAAATTAAAAGGTTCCCGCAGGATAGGCGTTGAAAGTTATTTAAAAGAACACATATCACGCTGAAACTACTGGACGGATTTTGTTGCAACCTGGCACAGTCATAGATTATATAATGGGTAAAAATTAAGGATACTTTTCATCCCGAAATCTAAAGGGTTCCTGCAGGATACGGGTGGATTTATTTAAAAGAACACGTAGCACTCTGAAATTATTGGAACACGTAGCACGCTGAAATTATTGGACGGATGTTGATGCAACTTGGCGCAGACATAGTTTATAAGATGGGTGAAAATTATGAATACACTTTGTCCCGAAAAAATAAAGGGTTTCTGCGGGATATGGGTCCAAATTCTGGACATTAAATATATTGTGATATTTTTTTGGAGGTGACTCTGTATTCGATAATAAAGCCTAAACTGCATGGTTTTTCATATTTGTCTATATGTCTGTCTGTCTGTATCTTGGCCGCGCATCATGCCGCCGGAACTACAGGATGAATTCAAATGAAACTTGGTATGATTTGAGTTCATACTACGAAGTAGGACATAGAATACTTAATATCCCGAAAAATTAATGGGTTCTCGCAGGATAGGGGTTGAAACTTATTTAAAAGAACACATACCACGCTGAAACTAATGGACGGAGTTTGATGCAACTTGGCACCGTCTTAAGTTATATGATGGGTTAAATGGAGGACACGTTTTATCCCAAAAATTAAAGGGTTTCTTCGGGAATTGGGTCCAAAGTAATGTTAATATTGTAGTTATAAATAATATTTTTGGATGGTTCTCTATATTTGATACCGAAGCCAAAACTGTTTAACTTTTTATTTTTGTCTGTTTGTCTGTATGTCCGTTTGTCCGTATTTTGACCGCGCATCGCACCGAAACTACTGAATGTATTCAAATGAAACTTGGTATAATTTGAATTCATATTACGAGGTATAGCACATTGGATACATTTCATCCCGAAAAATTAAAGGGTTTCCGTAAGATATGGGTTAAAAATCTCACGCTGAAACTACGGGACTTATTTTTTAATGTAAATTGACACAGTCATATATCTATACATATAATAAAGCAATAGGTACGAAAAAGGCTGTACAAAGAAGAAGAAAAAAAGTGCTCTTGGGTGCTTGAAAAAGGTATTGAACAAGAATATAACTTTTTTTTAATCGTGTCTTTCTATCTGTTTGTCTGTATGTTTGTTAGTTCACGCATCACGTAAAAACTACTGGACCGATTGCAATCCGGTTTTTATTGTTAGATAGCTTAGGGTTTGATTTAAAAAATGGTCTAATTTTTATCTCAATTATTTTTGACGGCTGAAGAAATTTTGATCAAATGTTGGTATATTGGTCCTGGAATAGCACATTATGGTACTTTAAACCTAAAGAAAAGAGCACGCGTGCGAAGCCGCGGGTACAGCTAGTAGTTTATATAGTTGTTATTTATCTATTAACTTTTTTGTTCCAAAGTAAGTCTCCATCACTGACCGCAATGTTTATTTTATATTCCTGTCCATCCAAAGGTTGCCTGTAAGAAATTGCCTATTGTACAACATTAGATTTTATATATTATTACTGTTATGTTGTTTTTTTATTGTAATATGTTCAATAAAGAGTTATTGTATTGTCCTCACCTTGTGCAGCTGTTCCAGGGCTAGTATAATCTCTGCTAGGTATAACCGGACCTCGTCTTCGTTAAAGTGATCCCGTTGGTTCAGGTGTGTGAACAGATCTCCGCCTGCTACGTAATCTGTGGGCAAGGATATAACTGTTAGTATATTCTGTTTTAAATAGCCCTGAGTGAGAGAAGTGGCGACCTTGAGCTTTGTTGAGAATCTCAATGAGATAAATTATGCCTAATGAGTCCACAAGCAGCACATTATCACGACTTTTGTATCAGCTATCCACCCCCCCCCCCTCAACCATTTTAGAGGGAAGGGAGTGGCCCGGTACACAGAACCGCCGCAAGTCAAGTCATTTTAGTGGGCATAACCAAAAAATCTAGTTTCACTGAACTGAATCCTTAACTTCTAACTGTGTTGTATAATATATACAATTAAAAAAAACTTGTGCTGTTTTTTAAATTAATGTCACATTTTTTTATTTTTTTTACACTATTTTTTGTTGCTTTGTAACTTTTTAAGTTTTAAAGTGTTTTTTTTTCTTGTTTTTTTTGCCTTTTCACTTTAAAAAAAAAGAAGGAATTTAAGGTTTTATTTTTATTGCTTTGTGATCGGTTTGTGAGCTGCCCTGAAAGTTTCAGCCGGATAGCTAATCGGGAAATGCTCGAAATTTGTATAGCAAGATTCCAGGACAGACAGAAAGGGAATATTATTCTGATAATGGCAAGCAAATGAAAACAAAAAAAGCCTCTATTTTTTTTATATGAGTTTTGTTTTTCGTTTGGTAGAAAGAAAAAACTTGCCACACTAGGTACCATACTTCTGGCAACTCTGATTTGACACTACTGACGTCAGTGACATTCAACACGGCACAATGAATGTAGATCTGGCACTGACAGCTGATGGATGACAGATGACAGGACCTTAAGTTATTTTATTCTACAAGGTTCACACGGGTTCTTTTTTAATAACATTACGTTAGGAACGTTTTGTTATTTTATTATTATTTATATTCACATGGTACAATATAATAATTGAAATAGCAGAACATAAATAAAATATAGAAATCTATTTTATTTTATTCCCAGAGCACGAAAAACGCACTAACTCAATAAAGTGGAAAATATTAAAAGCTTTGTTCAACTTCATATCTAGGAAAATATTTTCTTTTGTGTTTAAGAAATGGAAGCTCAATAAAATATAAATTACATATATTTAAGTAGCCCAGTAAATAAGCTTTTAAATGAGGTTTAATAATCATAGCTGCTGGAATTTTCTCGGAATAAAGTAACACTTCTGAACATCTCTTTTGACCCAAACAAAAAAACAACAACAAACTGGAAAAGTTAAATAAAACCGCTTAATATAACAAAATTAATTATAATACATTTAAAAAAAGAAAGTTTTATGCAGTGTCCATGTCATGATGAAACTTAGAACGGGCTATCACAATTAAAAGATGAGATCGTACACAGGTCTTCAAGATCATCGCCTTAGTCCAGAGTGGCAGATTTGATTGCAGGATCGGGCGGAGCTTGGCACGGTCCCCCTCCACCTTTCTTGTGGTACCTTTTATATGTTTTTGAAATGTGAGGCATTGATCAATGGTTACGCGTAGGTATTTGATGACTGGTATCCAGGGCACAACTTGTCCCTTTAGTGTCACGGGTGGTTGTATTGTTTTTTCCAAAAATCTACGTATAGTGCAAAATTTGCCGGCCCAACGACTGGGATGTCGTCAGTCTAACAGACGTACAGACGGGGGAGAGGCAGCTTCCCTGTGGCACTCCAGCTCTCACTGGTCTCACAGTCTACAAGGTGTTTTTGACTGCAACCGTTATGTAGCGTTCTTTATAGAAAGCAGGTATTATTTATATTACTCTTCTGGGTGCTGGCACCTTCAACAGTTTGTATAGCAACCCCTCGTGCCATACTCTGTCCAAGAGTTTCTCCATGTCCAGAAAAATAAGATGCCACGAACTCCTTGTTGTAGTTCACAGCCATCGCTTACTATCTTGGTGATCTGTAGCGTCGTCGAGTGTTCAGATCTGAAGCCGAACTGCTCCTTCCGTGGTCTTATATGTGGAGTCAGGTGTGGCATCAGTAATCTCTTGAAGAGCTTCGATAGTGTGCTAAGCAGGGTTATCGGTCGATAGCTGGCTTTTTGGTGTCTTTGCCCAGTTTCGGTATCATTACAGACTATCTCGTTTTCCAGCTCGTGGGGAAGTTACCGGAGGGCATGATTCCGTTAAATATGCACATCAGAACAGCCACTGTCTTGGGTGTTAGGTGCTTGAGTACTTAATTTGTGATATTATCCGATCCTGGTGCCTTCTTTAATAGAAGTCTGTGGGTGGTACCGCCGGTACTCTTAGAGTTCCTTCTTGACGGATGTGACGTGACCCAAGTTGTTTGTGTGATTTGTCTGGAATTGATCTTAGAGGCATTTCGCAAACATCCTTGGCTTCGTACTTGGTGTTTCCATCCCTTCAGATGAGCGGTCTGACAGGCTATGGTGTGGTAGATATCTGACGGCATAAGCAACGAACCGAGGGGGTTTCGCTGCATATGGCTCGTATGTGTTCCTCCTAAGATTCGGCTGCATGAGGGCTGCTCTGAAGCGCTCCACCAATGCGTTCATAAGAACTCGTTGCTCTTGGACAGCGTTATTGTTGCAACAACTTCCTCATCTCCTTTTTATCACGGATCAGTATGCTAATCCACGTCGGGAGGGGGTCAAGACTTGGACAAGGTTTGGATCGTTGCGGTCAATTCGACCGTTGGCCGCCCTACTTCTTCAGGTTTCTTGATGGGGAATGTCAGATCTTCCTCTTCCCTCTGGGAATGACAACTCTGCTGGGAAGTTCTTTGAAGACCATCAGCCCGCTCCAAACTCGTGCTGTGGTCCGAGGATAGATCGGGCAGCACTGTCAGCGATGGTGGTGATAGTGCTGCCCGATCTACCCTCGGATCACAGCATGAGTTTGGAGCACACTTCAGGCGCAACATGTTGGGGAATATACAATTTGCTGACGCAAGACTGAATGTGCTTTGTTTAGGCAGGCCATTCACGGGGCTCAGTGAAGTAGTCTTGTGTTTATTTGTGCTCGCAAAACGTGAACTTACGTTATGTTAAAAAAGTTGCAAAGAAGTGTCGAATAAGGCGAAGCTGACACTTCAGTTTCTGCAAACAACAACGCTTCATAGATCAGGAGTAGAGTCTCCAAAAAACATGGTGCCTGAGCTGGTCGGATAATTGAAGATGATCTACTGGAGCAAGAGTGTTGGCGATGTCTCATATCTCTTGTTGGTTAGTAGAACTCGGGGATGAGAATCTCTTGTTTTTTTAGTATGAAAAGAAGTGGGTTTTTTCTTGACTATCTATCTTTACTAGGGCAGCTTTGCTGTGTGTGGAAGGGAGTTTTCTGTGAATAGGATGGTGCTTTCGGCGAAAATATCTCGGTTGAATCCACTCAGCCTTAATGTATTGGTTTTTATTCTCGATAAGTATAAGGTAGGTATGCAAAGGGTATAGTTGAAAATTGCGCAATTTCGATATTGAATTGATTTGATTTATTTCGGTAGCTGATTGCAGAGGGCTTCCTATTAGACTTGTATCTTTTCTTTTTGTTAGTCGTTTTGCTTGTTTTTTTTTTCGAGGAATGGTATTTCTTTCTACCCCAATACTATACAGCCACGCCGCAGGCGCCGCGCCGCCGCCGCGAGATTTTCTCCGGCGCGCCGCCGCGCGAAATTTAGGGTGGGCGCCCATGTCTACTTGTAATTACAAATAACAAAGTAACGTTGAGCAAAATCGATAAAATGTCGAATAGATTAACTTTTGGATATTGATCCAAAATATCATCCCCACCCCTCCCTATGTATTTCAAATTATATGGACAAAGTTAAATTCGTTATTTTCCTATTGCACTTTATTTAAAAATATATTGTATCGTTTTATTTTCCTTTCTGTGTTATAATAGAATACTTGAATTGAGTTGACTTTCATACCAAAGCTACTTAATATAGGTACACAAATAAGGCAGACCATATATTTTGACATACATACGGAGCCTATTACGCAGTAGTTGAAAAACCCTCGGATACTTTGACTTTAGCTAACCTAAGGACGGAGACCTAGACGGAGTGTCACGTTGTGAATTGACAAGTTTACATATTTCAGGTCAATGAAATTCGAAATCCATTTGGAGATATTGCGACGCTGACTATTATTCTTATTTTTACAAAATATTTAGTGCATCAACTACAAAGAAACTAAATAATACGAGTAACTCTGAACCAAACAGAGTTCGGCGGAATAGAAAAAAACAGTTGCAAGAAAAAAAAAACTACGCTAGAGCCTGACTTTGACAGATATCCCTAAATATATATATTTTTTCGAATGTGGCTTCGGTAATCTTGTTCATACCACCGAACTGTTGCAGTCTTTTTAGAATAAGCTACTTTTTAATAATTAATTTTTCGGAAAATTTAGCTTAGTTTGGAAAAAATATATATACGTATATCTTATTTTACAATATTTATTCAGAGAAAAAAATAAAGTAGCAATGTTAAAAATTTGCAATGTTGTCAATTGTGATATGCATTACTTTGAACAACTTACAGAAAAACCTACTGGTCAGGTATGTCTAAAAAATGTTTCAGATGAAGATTTCTTTCCACAATTTTGCTTAATTGTGTAGGAATCTGGCGTCACGCTCATCGCTTAATAATAGCATTTTATTGGTTTAGACATGGAATTATCAAAGGATAGAGTTTTGGATTCTCGAGGCTTGCTTGCTAGCGGTGGCGATCATGGACAGTGTAAATATGTCGAAATTTCTCCATTAAAACAATACTTGGATAAATTGTTCCCGAGACCTTTTCGGTGTAACAATTCAATATTTTCATAAAAAGTATTATTGGTTCGAATAATGTTGATGAAGTGGTAATTGATTTGAGATTCATCATTGATTTGAGCTTCATTCAGGGACTCTAACTTCTCTAACAAACAAATTCATTCCTAGTTTTATTTGTGTCAATATTAGTATTCTATTATTAACTTGTTCCTGTTAAATTGCTAAAATATGGGGTCGCTTACTGCGCAGCGCACGCGCAGTATGCACGCTGCAGTGCGCAATGTTAGATATATCGCCACCCGATGATCTACTGCCATTACATTGAAATGCCGAATACCCACAAGCCAGCATGTATCACAAAATAAATAAATAATTTGAAGCAAATTCTATACATATACATATCACGTTTTGTATATTTATATGACAACGGCAATTTAGTTGACTAGCACGTGAGTGCAAAAATATGCAATTCAAAATTAGGTAGTGTTATAGCAGTGTCGAATGATGTTTCAGTAATAAAATAAAGTATCTTTGTTTAAGAAATAATTATCGTGAATAAACTGGAAAATGACACGAATTATTTGGCATCTCCTAAAATCTCAAAATTCAAGGGATGTGACATTGCGTATTTGGTGCCTTCTCCCTCTTTCCCCTCTTTCTGTGCGAAAGCCAGGAGACAGAACGTTGTGGGCTGACGATGATGATGATATAGATGATCATCCACTTGACCAAGTCATTTATTTAGTGATCGCAAAGCAATTCGTCGTTAGCATTACAAATCTAATTAGGTACCTTCTAAAAACTATTAATTCATATGAAACCTACTTGAAAGATTTCAGTACAAAAGTGTAGGTAGGGTTATCTAATTTAAAAAGTACGTAAATGTAAATTAGTCACCATGACACAAGCTTCACAAATTCAGTAAATCCATCTTACTTAAGCGACATTCGTGAGATTTCCCCTAAAATCATCGATCAAATAAAAAAGGGAATGAATGATTAAAAATAAAAGTTGTACTCACCAAGAATAAGGTACAGTTTCGCATCCGTCTGGAAGGCATAGTGGAGTGTGACCAAAAACGGGAACGCCCTCACAGCCTCCAGGACCTGTTAAATTTAAATAGATTCCACCCTCAATTGTCTAACATCATGGGAAATTAAAACTAGTCCTTTTTAAATTTGGACCTAGTACCGACCCTTGAAGGACACTTCGATAAAATAAATTAATAAAATGTTTTTTTTTCTATGCATACATGCTATTTGTTACGTATTGGCAGAATCATTTTAATTTCTATACTACTCAATCAAAAATTCATAACTAGTTCCAATCCAACTCTCGAACCAATTCATTAGACTCGTTTATTAAAGCTTCCGATACTAATCAGAAGCTTTAGTAAAGTCAATGTATCATCAATCTGACAGTTCAGTGACAGAACAGGAGCGGATCAATTTTTTTTATACATTAATATTAGTTTAAGAAACGGTTGCATAATGAGGGGTATTAAAACACGAGCCGTAGGCGAGTTTTTTAATAGTATCACTGGAGTGTTTTAATACCTAGTTATGTGCCGTTTCATACATATTTTATCTACACTCATGCAATAGGAACTAAATTTTAAGGCCAGGCTCCAAGGTTACATTTTCCCACTCTCCTGCCACCTCCCCTACACTCTGCTACCCGCTACCCGCAATAAGCACTGAAGTGCCTGCGTAACAAGGTTGAATATCGTTTGAGCGCTGTTTTAACACACAATTTAGCTCAGAACTAAATGACTTATGTCTCAAAAGTCATTTAGTTCTCTTATGTCTTTATTTTATTGGCAGGCTAATAATTTAGTTAAGTAAATTTTGTCTAAGCATTAGATAACAAGCTATATTTTCTTGCTGTGAGATTTATTATAGAGATAAAATTTAAACCGTTGAGTAGGAAAATGTAAATATTACCGAAAATAACGTAATTTTTGATAAGAAAATGTAACGAATAAAATTAAGTTAATCAAATTTTTGTCTTAGTCTTAGAGAGATAAAGATCTCAAAAACATATATGTTAAGTTTCACATTTATCAGGTTTGTGGTAGACCCAGCATATTTATGAAAAAAATATTTGGCGTATTATTTTCTTCATTTTGCTGGTGAAAGCTCCTTCGTCATGTTCGTTGCTGTTTCGGTGATGTCAGGTGGAGTAAAATTCTCCTCACTAACACTAAAAAGTTGTATCCTGGTTAAAAATGTGTCGTACATTTTTAATCAGGATACAACTTTTTATGAACACAATCACATTAAATCGGTTAGGTTAGGTTATTTAGGTAAATTAAATTATGGCGCCAAAATCCAGTCCACAGCGAATTCACGCGCATACGGTCTAGCACGCACCGCCATAAAAAAACAAATGGCAAAAACGCGACGACGGAGCCAACCTGTGCTTTTATAGGAAAATATGTATATTATAACACTGTTTAGTTCAAAAAACAGTGATATAATGTAATTTTTTGTCTTATTAGAGACGTGCCTTGCGTAATGTATGTCATTTTGCCACCATTTTTGATTTTATAATCCGGATTTTGCGATATGAGTGTAGATAAAGATTTATGTTATTGATTCTTAAAAGTGAACTGAACAGGATAGGACATGGTGTTAACATCAATGGCGAATGCATCACTCACCTTCGATTTGCTGATGATATAGTCACCTAAGTTTGTACTATTATTTATTCTGTGCCTGAGTGCGACATGGACATTTGACATTATGTTAGCACAATACCGTTTCCCAACAGGTAAGTCTTAGAATGAACTACCCATGTTCATTTTAAGACCCACCTGTTGGGAAACAATATTGAGGTCACTGAGCATTGTGCTAACATAATGTCAAATGTCCATGTCGCACTCAGGCACAGAATAAATAATAGTACAAACTTAGGGACGTTTATGTTGGGAACGATATTATCGAAGCTGTAGATTACTATGTATACTTAGGTCACACGATCCAACTGGGTAGATCCAACTTCGACAAAGAGGTCAATCGACAAATCCTACTCGGATGGGCAGCGTTCGGGAAATTACGCCATATCTTGCAGATACCGCAGGGCCTCAAGACGAAAGTTTATAATCAGTGCGTGTTGGCAGTGATGACATACGACACTGAGACGTGGTCTCTAACTATTGGTCTCATACACAAACTCAAAGTCGCGCAGCGTGCAATGAAGAGAGCTATGCTTGGAGTTTCACTACGTGATAGAATCCAAAACGAGGAAATCCGTAGAAGAACCAAGGTTACCGACATAGCCCTCAAAATATGCAAGTTGAAGTGGCAATGGGCAGGCCATATAGTTCGCAGAACCGACAACCGCTGGGGAATAAAGGTTCTCGAATGGCAACCACGAACAAGCAGGCGAAGCGTAGGGAGACCCCCAACATGATGGACCGACGTCATTGTAGTCATCGCAGGAAGTCGGTGAATGGAGGTGGCACAAGATCGCTCGCCATGGCGCTCTTTGGGGGAGGCCTATGTTCAACAGTGGACTTCTAAAGGATGAAATGATGATGATGTAAACAAATTGCAGTTATTTTTATCTGGCTTCTAAGTTAGTACAACTATTGTATTCTTGTTGTAATGCTTTAGTATATTGTCTCGTACATTGTAAAACAAGTCAGAATTAATATTTAACTATGAAATCTTATGAAAATAAATTATTAACAAAATGGGACTACCATCTCCATTACAGTTTTTTTTAGATTAAATTAATCTACGTTATGTACTAACAAACACGTCAATAACAAAAAAAATTGCTAATAGTTTTATGACACTCACCTGTCTTTCTGTCCTAGTATATTCAGCAGTCTTTAGCTTCTGCACTATCGAAGTCTTCCTGAGTACTTTCATTGCGTATAATTTACCATCATCGACGCCATTTTTTTTTCTAACTAGGAAGGTTTTGCCGTGAGCTGTAACAATGAGAAAATAGTTGTTAACAAAAATAATAATATTAAAGTGTTGAGGGTGCGTAGGTCACGTTCGTAGGTCACGTTACATACACGAACGGGATGTAAGGAGAACTTTGTATACAAGGGTATACAGAACCGCTCACATATTCTACTGTGCAATGGAAGCAAACAAGACTGACACGATGAACTTCAAAGCTATGCGAAACCGAATAATATACGTAGCCGTAATCCTAGATATTGTGAATTAAAAGGTTTAAAATCTTGGTTTTTATTTAGACACGGTGATTATGGCAACATTAGTGACTACCAATGTTTAAGAATGGAAAGAAGGGGAAGGGAAAGACCAAAAAGTTAAAAGGATTCATGTTATACATTCAATAAGATTATCATTGTTTTCTTTTTTATAAATATCGAAAGATGAATCATCAATGTTCTGAGATTACCTTTTAAATACTCAACAAATTCACAAAATAGTTCACCATACTAACCTAACTACGTAAACTATATTGCTGTCGCCGTAATCCCTTAGCTAGACATAGTCACTACACACCAAGACAAGAGTGTACGTGGACAGAGTAATACGAACTAGTCGGTGTCTCCCACGAAAATGGGGCACGTGCACGTACCATGCAAACAAAAGATCAATTAAAACCTTCGTGTCTCCCACGAAAGTGGGGCACGTGGCCCGTACCGTGCAAACAAATGATCAATTGAAACCTTCGACGAAAGAAACAAATAAGTATTCACTAAGTTCGCCCGATTCATGTTCCACCAAAACTCCACGCAATTTTAAGACTCCGCGCATGGCCCTTACTTATAGTGGAGATGGCTTCTTTAATTGGCTAATAGGTAACTAAACATAATCATAAAAAGTAAAAAGCCGCTAACCATAGTTTTGAGCAGGGGCAATAACTAATCGAGTACGCGCTCTGACACACCCCTGTGTGCATAACACGTAAATATTTGCGTGGAGCAAACAGGCAAGCGATACGGGTTATTGCTTGTAGAAAAAGGATGGCACAATATCGTTTGCGATCTTTTGATGACGAAATGTGACGTACAGATATGTACCACGCGACACGCACACCACAAGTAGTCGCGTGGTCGCATTTTGAATAATAGTTAGTATCAAGTGCTTGATCTGTATTTGTTTCTTTCATTGAAGATTAAAACGCATTTATTTTTATTTTACGTTAGCAGAATAAAGAACGGGTCTTAAGTTGAAGGGTTTTCGTGTTGGGTGTGTTGTGAAACAAGTGAACATTGGAATGAAGATGACAATGACACGGCACTAGAATTCCAGCTATTTCTTATCAGGTGGTTCTTATAAAAAGATTTGGTGTCATATTGTAGCCAAGGCATAGAATAACAGTAATTATGAAGGTCACAAATTCTTCACGAATGTATTACTTTCATGTATTTTGAATATACCTACTTACATTAAAAACTGGTTTAACATTTATGTTTAGCACAAAATAAGTCCGGTCCGTTCGTTTGAGAGCTACGATGCTGAACCCCTCCTATTTTAACTAATAGAAATGGTATTTCAAAAGATATGATACTAAAACTTCTATTAAACTAAAGCTATTTAGTATTTACACAAGTATTAGGTACTTAGAAAAAATATAATGTTACAAGTGTGTTTTTTATTAAAAAAAACTTACATAGCACCTTCATTTACAAAAATGTCGGTTATGTAAGGTATAATGTGTTTTATTGTGTAAATATTTTAGTGATTAACTAGAATTTCTTCTAAAAATACCTATGTTCAGGCTCTATGGTAAGGAAATTAATGATTTCCAAGAATTTCTTCGTTAAAATACCTGTATTCAGGTTTCACAAATTTAAAGTGCCTCACAACATGGCGCCTTCATCCAAATCAAAAGACCGAGTTGTCCATTCTGGTGAATTAAACCGCAGATGTAAATCGAAGATGAGATGAAAGAGCTAAGTATGTACATAATACTTTCTTTCATAACACAATCTCGAGATTGGATTTTTCAAAATGTGGAAAATATGTGAGAAAGAGATGTGGAACTATTTTTACAGCATTTCATCACACAAGACGGCATTATTATTATTGTTCGTGAGAACAATGATATAATCGACACGACTGGCACGGACGAGGGCTTGCTGCGATGTGGCGGCCGATCGGCATAACATGGTGTAAGTGTGTGCGTGAGGCTTGACGAGCGGAGCGGCATATCTTGGGTCCTTCACTTTCTTTTACGCAGTGCTGTCTCCGTCTGTTTTTTTCTCCGTTTTACGAAGTATCTATTATGTAAACGCTAATAATATAAATAAGGGGTACCTATAAGTAAGTAGGTAGATTAAAATATAATTTAATATGCTATTTTTATACGAATAAAATGTACTGTTACGCTGCGCGCCGGTCGATTCTTATAAAACAGTAAGTCAATGAAAGGTTCTAAAAGTAAAAGGTTCATTTTAATCAGGGTCCCCCTGGATCACTACTAACACTATCTATCCAGGGGTTTATAATCAGACTCCCGTAATCAAGGCGAATGTCCAAGCCGAGGTTCGAACCCCCTGTGTGCCCTTCAGCAAGTGGCCAAAACTTAACTTTAGCGTGCGCCTTCTGCGTCACGCATTGCGGCGGAGCGCTTTCGCGCCCGCCCCCCGCCCGGTGACGCTGTAGAGGCCAGATAGAGACCAACAGCATATATACTTCCTAAAAAAATGAGCGGAAAGAGTCTTGACTTGGCAACGCAACGGGTAACATCTAAGTGATTCGAAGCTAATATTCAGTGCTATAGCGAATTCAGTGATAATTAATTAGTGTGTACAGTTGAGTTAATTATAATAATAAATAAAATTATTATACAAATACAAAAAACCCGACTGCGAACAAAATTATTGAATATGAGCTGACCGCCCGCAAAAATATCACACTAATATTATAAAGGCGAAAGTTTGTATGTATGTAAGGGGTAATTGTGTGTTTGTTACTTCTTCACGCTGAAACTGCTGAACTGATTTGGTTGAAATTTGGTACGGAGGTAGCTTATAACATGGCTTAACACATAGGCTACTTTTTATCCCAAAAAATGTGTGGTTCCTGAGCGACGCGGGTGAAACCGCGGGGCGCAGCTAGTATTTATAAAATTTAATGTTTATTTTTTACTTACATATTTTACTTTACTTTAATAGTTGCAATTGCAACATTAGACTATAGTACCTACTTACATTCACTTGAATAATCAAACATTGAAAATTAAAAAAATAAATTGAAAATTGAAATCGAATTGATTATGAAGCTTAAAAGAAAATTGCTACTGTAAGAATTATATATTTTTGAAATGGTATTTTAAAGACTTGTATTTTGATACATCACTCGATTGGTTTTCGTAATTTTTTGTTCCGTCGGAAATACTCGAACAATATTATGGCAGCTGTAAGCCGCCATATTGTTTTTCTTGACACTTCATATATCCTATACTCTCGGGATCAAGACGAATCCAACGATACCTCATCTATCAAAATCCATCAAGCCGTTTAGGCTGTAGGATGCGCCTAAGAAACGTACAAACATACTCGTACAAACAAACAAACAAACATACAACCCAAACACATAACCCGTAAAAAGTGATTGAGTGTTATTTGTTGGTTTAATTTCTTTGTGTGGTTTTTGTTAATAAAAAGTAAATTTTTGGTTTAATTGGCACACATATATTTATCCGAAACCCAGTTCGTAACACTATGTTTGTTTTTCTTGCTGACGGTGCAAAGCGATCTGCCGTCAAATAGTTTTTATCGATTGCTCGGCATCTAATCATCGGATTAAGATACAAAGTACCCCAGTTTTTAAGTTAAACCCTAAGATATCCAACAGATGATACCGCATCGCAATCGGTCCAGTAGTTTCTACGTGCTGAGCGAACAAACATACATACGGACAAACAGACAGACACGATTTTTTAATGTTATATTCTTGTTCAGTAGCTTATTTTAAGTACCCTTGACCATTTTTTTTATTATCTTCTTTGTACAGACTTTTTCGTTCTTATTACGTGTACTTTTTATGAGTACAGGTTGAGTATCTAGGTACTTGTTCCGAGATTTCGCGGCCGCAATGACTGCTTTATTTTTTCCGTACTCATAGATGGAGTTGACCCTGTAAGTAACTATAGTTAAAGCCAATGTAGTCGGCTTCTACTCATCGGATTGAGATACAGTGTGCACCAGATTGAAGTCAAAACGCTATTCAACATTGCCACTTTTCAATCAGTCCAGTAGTTGTTACGTGATGCGGAAACGTGTAAGACACACTGACAAAAAGACACCATTTCAAAAAATGAAATATCGGTAGCGATTCGAACATCCCCTAGACTAAACTTAATTTCTACAAATGTAATTTAAACCTTGTTTGCTACGTAACAAGATATTTTTTCCCCTGGCATCTAACCCTCACTCACTAAACTATCACTAAAGCCTGCCAGCGTAAAATCAACTTAGTTTCCACGCGGCGAGAGTCCTGATTTGTCCAAACGCTGTCTCAGAACGTGTCCGAATTTATCCAAACGCTGTTAGACAACGTGTTAAAAACCTGTTTTAATTACGTTATTTTAAGCGGTGTATCTTAAATTGATCTAACTTTAGAATAGATGCCAGGGGCAAAAAGACCTTGTTACAAAGTCGACAAGGTTTAAATTACATTTGAATAATTTAGTCTAGTTTAGTTTAAAGAGTAAAATGACTAAATTGCTGCCATTCTCTTTTAGGCTTATTTTAAGTCCTCTTGACCATACTTTTATTATGCTAATAGTACACTAGCTGTGTCCGCGGCTTCGCACGCGTGGTCATTTCTGTAGATTAAAAGTACTCTATGTGCTATTCCAGGACCTAAATACCAATATACCAAAATTTGATCAATATTCCTTCAGCCGTCAAAATTATTTTTATTGATTGCTCGGCTTCTACTTGTCGGTTTGAGATATAAAGTTTTTAAGTCAAAACATAAGCTATCCAACAGTGAAAACCGCATCGCAATCGGTCCAGTAGCTTATACGTGATGCGCGAACAAACATACAGACAGATATACAGACAGACACGAATTTTTAAAATGTTATATTCTTGTTCAGTAGCTTATTTTATGTACCCTAGACCATTTCTTTTTTAATTATCTTCTTTGTACAGACTTTTTCGTTCCTATTGCTTTATTATATGTATAGATACATTTTGTTACTTAATGCTTTTTTATACACTAGTTACGCCCTGCGGCTTCACTCGCGTGGATCAAGTTGATAATGACGAAAATTAGATAGATAGATAACACTTTATTGCACCAAATGAAACACGTACAAACAAAAATAAACTTAAAAATATAGTACCTACAATCAGCGGCCTTATCGCTAAGCAGCGATCTCTTCCAGGCAACCGTAAGCTATATTAAGACAAATGACTATATAATCGAGACAGTTGTTGGTGTGCAAAGTTTGAGTATAATACCCAAAAAAGAATGAAAAGAAGATTACACACAAATAAAACAAAAAATAATTTGAACAAAATATAAATAGCAAGATAATACTAATAAATATGTAAATAGCAAATACTAGTAAATATATAAACATTATAATAAACTAATAAATATTTTATGGTACATATATACATGAGGTATAGATAGTTTCAGCCAAAAGTTCTATAGAGAGCGAACGGTTCTATAGTGCAATTTAGAATCCAACGATACCGGGTTCAAAACCTATGCTCCGCACCAATGACTTTTCTAAGTTATGTGCGGGTTTTCCATCGCTCCGTGCTTCGGAGGGCACGTTAAGCTGTCGGTCCCGGCTGTTATTGATGAATAGCAGTCGTTAAGCCATGTCAGAGGCCCTCGGGCGGCTTGACAAACTCTGACATCAGAGGCCAGCACTACCTCATACGACAAACAAACAAACAAAAGCCAAAAGTGAAAAATTACAATGATGACAAATACAAATTCTTAACCTGATGTTTGAAACTTTGCAACGATTGTGCTTTTCTTACAGGAACCGGTACAGAGTTCCGCAGTCGTACTTGCGTAAAGTAAGTAATGTGGTATTCCAGAACCTAATCAAATATAAAAACCGTATCAAATCAAATAATATGTCTCCATACAAACTTTGTCATCCCAGTACGGTAACACGTTTTATTATAGTTTTTGAAGAGTATATTATTAATTTTACAGAAAGTCATCATAGTTAGGTACCTACTTTAACCGAAGTCGGTGCATAAAGGTGAACGCGCATTTACCGGAGGCGAACCGAAGGAGCCGACTTTTAGAATTCTTTGTATGAAATTATATGAAACCCCGCGCACCTATCCGAGCTGAACGCGCCAGAAAAAATCGAAAGGGGAATTCTTTCGGCGCGTTCGTCTCCGCATAATGCGCGTTTACCTTAAACCTGTACGACCTTAAGGCTATACCTTTCGGACAGCTTAAGAATCAGGTACGATACCCTGGTCGACACACCGGATATTTCTACATTGAAGACCTTTATTGGGTTGCACTCCCCCTCTTGTATTTACTAATTTGATAAAATAGTCTCCGAGTCTTGTGTCCAGACGCATTATATACGTTCGTATCGCCGCGCTATAGGATACAAGTTACAATAATATTGTCAAAATAACGACGCTGTTGTATAATTAACCAAATGGATCTCCCCAACCCAGGCCTCCGTTATCGCGGTCAAATTAAATGGGACCGCCCCAGGCGTTAGCTGACTCAGTAGGTAAGTAGGTACATATGTTATGTATATATCGTGGCGATATCATAGAATTGAAAGAATTGAATTAAAATCATAGAACCGCATCGCAAACGGACATACAAACACAGACACGATTTTAAAAATAGCCTATTTAAAATAGGCTACTAAAATAGGGCAATTTTTAAAAAAATATCTCATTTTACAGTTATTTTGGTACTTACTGCATTATTATAAGTATAGATATAAAGGTACTTTTAGTCCTAGAACAACACACAGGCACAGAATAAATAATAGTACAAGTACAGAAGGATATCTGCGTGAAGTCATCTACAACGCAATAAAGTGCAATTTAAGACCTTTAAAGGGTTTTTTTCCTTAAATATGCTGGATCAACCACAAACCTGATAAATGTGAAACTTAATATATATATGTTTTTGAGTTCTTTATCTCTTTATGACTAAGACAAAATCATGATTAACAGAATTTCATTCGATACATTTTCTTATCAAAAATTATGTTATTTTCGATAATATTTACATTTTTCTACTCAACGGCTTAAGTTATCTATATAATAAATCTCACAGCAAGAAAATATAGTTTATTATCTAATGCTTAGACAAAATTTACCTAACTAAATTATTAGCCTGCCAATAAAATAAATAACTTATGATACATACGTCATTTAGTTCCGAGCTAAATTGTGTGTTCAAACAGCGCTCACGATATTCAACCTTGTTACGCAGGCACTTCAGTGCTTATTGCGGGTGGCAGAGTGTAGGGGAGTTGGCAGGGGAGTGGGAAAATGTAACCTTGGAGCCTGGCCTTAACTCGCACAGCGCTGCGATCTTTCAATTATATGTACCTACAAGGTGCTCACCCATCGCGTGCAGGGTAGAATGTACCATATCACTACGCGCGAGAGCTTCCATTTGCTATGCATTGGGCAGAGAAATGACCACGCGGTTAAAGCCGCGGGCACAGCTAGGTATGTGAGTAAAAATATAAATCTAAGTATTATGTAATTACTTACTTCCAGTGCCAAGGTCTTTGAGCAAGTCAAAATTTGTTATGCCCACTTTAGCCGCACCATTCAGGTTAACTGAAACACGAAAAAAATAAGAACAAGCCCGAGACACACATTAACGTAATAACGTTGGTCTGAGGCTTTTGCAGACTTTCGCTCTTTGTCGACTTTTTTATTATATAAATACATTTCATTATACCTTTGCCGACATTTTTTATTATATAAATACATTTCATTATACCTTTGCCGACATTTTTTACTTTATAAATACATTTCATTATACCTTTGCCGACATTTTTTTAAATATTTTTACCTCGCTTTTAGCCGACTTTTGAAAAATTAATAAATTTCAAAGTTCTAACTTAGCCATATTTATACAATTTCCTATAAAACTTCATGTATTTGCCGACTTTTAGAAAAAAATAATTGATAAAGGTACAAATGCAAACATTGTATAGCAGGTAAGTAAACAAAACTGTAATTTTATTTTTGCAGTATATTCAAACTGACCCTTAAAACTCTACTTACAAACAAACAAAAACTTACAACAAACGGAAACTTAAAACTAAAAAGTAAGTCGAAAAACGCCTAAAGTCGGCAAAATATAAAGTTCTTTAGGAAATTGAAAAAAGTCGGCAAAGGCCGAACTTTGAAATTTATTTATTTGTAAAATGTCAGCTAAGCTATAATGAAATGGGTGTAAATAACAAAATGTCGACAAAGAACGAAAGTCGGCGAAAGCCTCTTAGACTATAACGTTTACACTCGGATTCCCTGGCGAGGGTGGCATGGATACACAACACACATACAAGAACAGAAAACAAGCTTTTATGGTTGAAATACCTCGCACAAGAACGAAGCGTTACGTTTGTGTGTTTTATTTTTAAAACACACAAATGTTCAATCAAATAATTAACAAGTCTTTTAAAGCATTAAGTTAAAAAAAACGGTCGAATAAAAGTAAACTTTTTGTTTCCCTTTATATTTTTGGAAAGATCTTTTAAAGACATTTATTTTAATGTAATACCTCATTCGATAATTATGTTTTGGTCATTGTTAAACAGTCTATGTATATGTATGTGGGTATGTGGATATTCCACCATAGCGTCGCCCTCATTGGTCCGCATTTTGACAAGCGAGGTGTCAAACGATTCATCTTCAGTTATAGTGTCAAAGACTAAGAAAAAAAAACTAAAACCAACTACGGTCGGGTAAAAAATTTAACACTCGTGCGATGAAGATGAATCGTTAGATACCTCGCTTGTCAAAATCGGACCAATAGGGGCGACGCTATGGTGGAACATCCACATACCCACATACATAATTATACATGCATACATAGACTGTTAAACTCATTACCCTTCCCTCGCTTCGCCGTACTCGGGTAAAAAGTAGACGCTTATTTGAGCAAAATGAGACCAACAACGGGGTACTAAGTAGAAGTAGTACTTAAATGAATGAGGAGTACCTACCCATGTGTACAAATTATACAGGTTGGAATTTTTCAACCACACTCAGAGGGAAAGTACTCTAAATATTGAGGATATAGCAAATTTTACTCAAAGGAAACATTTCATTATTTTTAAAAATAAACCAATCTGCATTCAAAGATTTTCGAAAACTCGCTTGCCACACTCGGGAATCGAACCGGCTAAAACCGAAAATATAACATTCTATACAAGAGTACAGAATGTTATATTTTCGGTTTTATTGTTATGATTACACGATTGATGCCGTAAGAACGGCATCAATCGACAGGGTTAATCATAAGAATCAAAGTTTGGTCAAAATTTGCTTGCTGCAAATTGCCACAGCAATGAAATTCCATTTAGACTCACGGTTCAGTTAAGGCACCTTAAAATTGTTTCAAATAAAGGTCATAATAGTTGATAATAGAAGTTGTTGTCTTTGTATTATTAGTCTTAAAGTCTTGCTTGTCGTATTTGAATTGAATTTAAATATCCACTTACCCCGCGGCTTTGCCGTGTGCTATTTTTTTCTGGGTTTTATAAGGATTAGAGATGCAACGGACAGCTGTTTAGCCGGATACCGGATATCCGGCAATCCCTGAAGGCGGATAATCGGCCGAAATTTGCCGATTGGCGCATCGTAACAAGCAGGCTTTCGTAGGTGGCGCACAAACGATCAAGCGAGCTCGGATGAATTCGGGTCTTTTCGTTCATGAGCGAAATTAGCAAGTGTTTCATGGACTTGTTGAATTGATTGCAAACACGATCACTTTAGGTTATTGCAAACTTGCATTTGTAGTTTGATAATATTAAAAGATTTACTACAATTTGTCCCTAGTGCAGTACTATTTACTATATCGTTGATGATAAATTAAAATTTGGTTATTATATTTTGTTATGTGGATTAATCCTATCCTAGTAAAACGCAGGTCATTATTTTAGGGAGCTCCCGTATGATCTCTAAGCCAGTTCACTCTAAGGTGAACTGGCTAACCCTTCCAAATATAATTTTTGATGGAATTACTATACCATACAGCGATTCAGTCAAGAACCTTGGACTTATAATGGACAGATCTCTCAGTTGGAGCCCTCAGGTAGCAGCTACTAGCTGCAAAATGTTTGCTGCGGCAGCCTCTTTAAGGCGCCTTCGAAATTTCTTGCCTACTGCCACTAAGGTTGTTCTCGCGCAATCTCTTTTGCTTCCCATTCTCGATTACGCTGACGTCTGCTATCTCGATCTTACCGAAGAATAGCTGAATAAGCTTGAGCGTTTACAAAATGTTGCTATAAGGTTCATATTTGGCTTGCGCAAATTTGACCATGTTTCTCACTTTCGTGCAAAGCTCAAGTGGCTACCCATTCGCCTTCGCCGGAATGCTCATATCCTTAACCTTCTTTATAATATCTTGTTTAATCCTTCTACCCCGAGCTATCTTAAAGAACGCTTTGATTTCCTCTACACATCCAACACCTTCCATCTTAGATCATCCGAAAATCTCACCCTCAAGCTACCTTTGCATTGCAGCACTTTTTACGGACGTTCTTTCACGGTAGAAGCTGTTCGTCTGTGGAATAAATTGCCTGTTTCTATACGGCGTGCGCCATCTTTGGAAGTTTTTAAGTGTCAAGTGAAGAGGTTTTACTTGGAAGTCTAGCTAATATTATGTTTATTATCACGTTTGTCATGTTGCTTGTATTACAGTTTTTTTTTTTGTTTTTTATCCTCTCATAATTATATTTGGGTATTTATGTATTCATATATATATATATTTATTTATATATGTATGTATATATTGGAAATTTATATATTTGAATGTATATTGTAATAATATCTATTATTAATCATAAAATAGTTTTAGTATAATTAGAAATTTGATTTACTATTTCTCACTAAGTAGTATTTTTATATCATAATGCACCCCGTCCCTCACAACTATAACAAATCCTCTCCATCCAAAGGTTGCCCGGAAGAGATCGCTTTTAGCGATAAGGCCGCCCATTGTACACTTCTTCTGCTATTGTTCCTTTATTTTTTGTTGATTTTGTTTGTGGTGTGTGCAATAAAGAATTTATCTATCTATCTATCTATCTATTAAATAAAGTACCTAAATTTTTGCTTTTTTTCTATTATCTGGAACTATCCGGTTTTCGGCCGAATACTCGCTTATTATCCGGTATCCGGCCAAATAGTAAATTTAGGCCGGATACCGGATAATTACCGTATATCCGTTTCATCTTTAATAAGGATATATGTTATAACTATATAGGATATATGTTATTCCAGATCCAAAAGTACCAACAATCATCAAACTTCGTTCAGATGTCAAATGCTATTTTATCGATTGCTCGACTTCTACTCATCGGATTACAGAACACTAGTTTTGCCCACATATTTCCAAACCGAACGCCATAGGTGATCATACATTTGCATTTTTAACTGTTATTATTAATCCATACAAATAAACTCTGAGAGCTCTGGCTCTGTGAGCTGTAGACCTCGCGCGCACAATTTTTTTTGCAATCAGCTAGCGGTGCACAGAAGCATTCTAGCATAGAAGTAAATATTTATTTGTATGCATACTAGTTACCATATTGTAATACTAACATTAATAACCAAGGTGTGCCATCAATCCCTACCTAGTAGGTAAAGGGCTGATTCCACTGGTAGGAACCTAAAAGAGAGAAATTTACTGCATTTTGAGGAAATCAGACTCATCAGATCTTCACCAATTTTTTATGAGACTAACTTAAAGTTACTACCTTTCAAATGAAAGAAGAACCATCGAAATCGGATTTAATGTGGCAGAGATATTCAGTAGCCCCTTTTTTACCCTTTTTTGATGGAAGTACAGTCAACGAAATTTGACTATAATTCGTCAGCCACCCGCGACTGAGCAGCGTGCCTTGCGTTTTGTCAGCGTGTGAGTATTTTTTTTCGTGTTTTGATTTTTATGTTTTTTTTTTTTTTTTATTCATTGGCTATGTTGGACTCCGCCTTGAGGCGACCTACCAACTAAAACCCCCGCCCTGGTTTCGTCCTCCTCCAACATGGTCGGAGCCTGTACTAGCCTGTACTAACTGGTATGTGTCCTCATACCAGTTCTCATCATCTTTTTTATCATTGTGGGTGTAGGTTTAAAATATGTTCCTATCTCTACTTTTAATAATAGCTGGTAAGTTTTCTACAATTAACGTAAAGTCTAATGTTTGTTCTAGATCAAATCTGTCTCTGGCAAAAACAGGGCATTCCAGGATCAGGTGTTCAACCGTTTCGTTGGCCTCAGGGTCACAGAGGCAAGAAGGACTCTCCTTGCACTTGAAACGACTCAAGTACGAGGAGAATCCCCCGTGCCCCGTGAGTATTTGTGTTATTTGGAATATGCCGTCACCGCATCAGGGAAAAACATTTGTGTTCCAGAACCGTTTCTTCCGATCTATATATACCTTCTGTCCCATTCATCATTCATCTCGCTCCGAATACTACGTTTGATGAATGAGACAGGGCACCGATCATAATCCGGTTTCTTTTTTTATTTTAGGGCCGCCTCCGTTGCAAGCTCATCGGCTCTCTCATTCCCTGCCAGTCCTACGTGTGCCTTAATCCAAAACAGGGATATAGCCTTGTTTTGGAGTATGCAACATTTTAAGTTGCTTCTGGCTTTGTCTGCCAGGGGATGAGAGGAATCGGAGTTTGTCACGGTCTCGAGTGCTGCTCTAGATTCACTATAGATTTAGGTTTCACTACGTGTCAGTGCAAACTACGTTGCCTTACACAGGGCTAGTAGTTCCGCCTGGTAAAAGGTGCAGTACGACGATAGAGCAAGTTTGAGGGCCTTGGTCTCAACAGCACCATTCCAAATGGACAGCGCCGCCCCGACCCTGCCCTCAATCTTGCTCCCGTTTGTGAAAATGCGCACAGCATAATTACTGTGGCAAGAATATTGATCCTCGTCCACCAGGTTTTGGAACTCCAGCCCTATGTGTTCCGCAGGGTGTGGGTCTTGTATCTTAGGTGTCATCTTCTCAATCTCCCTGTCAGCCAACTGACGTCTAGGTGCTCCCTTCTTAGCCTCGTACAACGAGGCTGCCTCACGGACTCGGAGGTCTAGAGGGAGCGTCCCCGTGAGCAAGAGTGCCGAGTTGAGTGACACCGTCCGATACGCCTTACACATTTTTTGGGCGAAACCTCTCTGGACCGTTACTGCTTACGAACTCCCAGTTTTTCTGCCGCCAGGGCCCATGCAGCCGCGGCGTACAATATCACCGGCTCCACCGCCGCAGTATATATTGTACGGATGATTTCAGGGCTGAGACCCTTTGACATTTCGTACTAACAGAACTGTCACAGCCGTGCGTGAGGGCGCGCAACGTGAGTCATTGGCCGAGCCGAGCTTTCTAATTTAAGATTCGCAGGGCGTATTTTGAAAATATACCTCCATACAACGCTACTGCAATGCAACACAGATAGATTCTCAAGGAATCACGCCTAAAACGGGTATATATTAGAGTATAGCACAATGGAGTATCCTACTTCCCTAACACGGGCGAAAGTATTTTTATAGTAGGACCTCTACACTATAGAGCATAGTATCTGTACTTTAATAAAGCAATAATAACGAAAAAGTCAGTACAAAAAAGATAATTAAGTTTTGATTTAAAAATTGGGGTACTGTACTCGGTATCTTAGGCCTTGCGCGCACTGCCTTGCGGTGGAACGCGGTGCGTTTATTCTACCGATTATTTCATATTGTATTATATGCGTTTATTTCACCGCAATACGTGCACTTTTATGACACTCTGTACTTCACAGAATATGCGTTATAA
Source organism: Alsophila aescularia (assembly GCA_946251855.1). Lineage (NCBI taxonomy): Eukaryota > Metazoa > Arthropoda > Insecta > Lepidoptera > Geometridae > Alsophila > Alsophila aescularia. The sequence continues at coordinate 56,442,409 of OX276373.1, forward strand.
AAAACTATTAGACGAATTTTGAAGAAATGTAGTTGTACTTTGTAGGTACTTTTGGTCCAGGAATAACACGAGTGGGCTACTTTAAAATGAAATGACCACGCGGGCGCAGCTAGTATTCAATAAAACTGATCCATCAGTGGATCTCTTCAGTGGATCAGACTGGAATAGACCCAATATTAAACTAAGATTACTTCATCATCATCATCATCATCATCACCCAGTAAAGGTCCACTGCTGGACAGCCTCCCCCATAAAACGACTGGTTGCTTTAACTGTTTGCCGATCACAAGGGGAGTTCTGCCTAAATCAACACGCTTGACAGGCATGTGATCAGTGTGATTTAATGTGTATTATCACAGTTGATAATACACATTAAAATCGCGCCCTTCCCGTGGTCCACCTTCATAGATCACCTGGTTATACCAGGGGCAATTTTTTTCTTCCCGTGGTCCTTCTCAAGATTTCTGGGTGTACCAGAGGTTTTTATTTCTTTCCATGGTCCACCTTAGTTCACCTGGCTGTACCATGGGCATTTTTTTCTTCCCGTGGTCCACCTCAAGATAACTGGGTGTACCATGGGTTTTATTTTTTTCCATGGTTCGCCTATGAAGTTATTAATATAAGGTTATCAGAATGTATTGCCCGTGGTCCACCTAGAAAATACCATTCGTTCCCAATAGTTCCGTGAGAGAAGTTCCGTGACGGAAGTAGTCATACTGTTTTCCCACTAACTAGTTCCGTAGGACAAGACACATTAAATATAGTTGGGATTTTTTTATTTCCGCTAGATCTGTAGGCGTAGAGTCTTAAACAATTTCAATGATAACCATGTGGACTTGTCCCCCCCCCCCTACTTAATTATTATAATATTACTGTTTCATATCTATAGTGACAGGTGTCAAAGTGACAGACAGATGTCAAAGTAATAGGAAAGTTGAGGGGATGGTGGGGTAAGTTTTAAGTCTTCGTTTTGAAATTCTTTTGAAGCTATGTACATTTCAAAAATTAGCGTCATACGATTTGGACCCTTATTACATTAATCAGATTTCGTCAGATTCTGCATTTACTGTGTTAAGTTATTGAAAATACGTTAAAAAACAAGGTATTTAGATCATGTCAATAAGGTCCATAATTGTTTGACACCTTTTAAATCATTTTGAAGCTATTTACATTAAAAAATTATCGTCACACTTGTTACTTGTAACTTTTACTTTCTTTGACTGACAGACTTTACTTTTTCGTGATGACATTGTCCATCATTAAAAAACGAAAAATAAATTGAAATAAATAATTTGTATGTATCCACTAAGGTGGACCAAAGGGAGGAAAAAATGCCCTTGGTTCAGCCAGGTGAACTAAGGTGGACCATGGAAATAAATAAAAATCCCTGGTACACCCATTTATCTCGAGGTGGACCACGGGAAGAAAAAAATGCCCATGGTACAACCAGGTGATCTATGAAGGTGGACCACGGGCAGGGCGCGATTAAAATCATGCTGCCCATTTCCTGAATTTCCTAAGATGGTACACAGCACTCGGGGATGAGAAAGCCCCATTATTATGCATTTGTAATTTTATAGATATTTAAAAAATAGTCTGGGTATTATAGGGGGGGTTTTTTACTTCTTGCCCATAGCTACTAAGGGGTCGTTCGTTCTGTAGCAAATGGCGAAAATAACAGTTAAAAACATTTTCCAAAAATTTACAAATAGCACAGAATAAATAAATAGTACAAGTACAAATAGGAACAATCTTATAACTAAAGTACAACGGGCGGACTAAATAATTAAAACAAATATTATATATATAGCTGATGCCCGCGGCTTCACACGAATGGTCATTTCTATAGGTTAAAAGTACTATAGTATGTGCTATTCCAGGACCTAAAACAATGAGATTTTACCAATAGAGACGTAATACCCTTTATAAAACACGGCGAAATTGTACTATAGCTACTTACACAGAACTTAAGCAACTATATTTGCATCACAGAAGAGGCTAAAAGATCACAGAGATATACAGAACCGTGACGTCTAAATGAGATAAACATATGTTCTCAGTTACAGTGAGTTGCAGTGAGCGGCCGATCGCCAATCACCGCCGATGAAGGCCTGTGAAGTCACGTGCGTCGGCTAGCAGCTAGAGTAAACTGGGGCAAAATGGATAGAAGGGTTGATTCAAGATGAAAATACAAAGTTTTTTTTGAAAAACTAATACTTTCATAATAATAGTTCTATATATCCCGGAGAACTCCCGTATGTTCGCCGGTAAGTTGAGACCCGCACATAAAACTTTTTTTTTGTGAATTGCTTATAGAATAAATTACATAATGTTATATACCATTTTATAGCTAAAACAATAAAAAACATCGAAAAAAACTATTTAACTATCAAAAATATACACACGTTAACATTTTCCCGCCAAAAGTGACGAAATGCACTTTGTGACAATCGTCACTCGCGGGACACTAAACACAAAATTATTTTAATATGTTCCATACAGTATTACTAGACAAAATAACACAAAATACAAGCTATAAATCACTCACTACGCGGTCGATGAACTCGCTCAGTCAAATTTCATGTTCTAACTGCCTGAACTCACAAAAAAAAAGATATGGACCAAACCACTTTATTATCCAAAAATATCGCTCGTTACAAATATATGTAACACAAATACAATACTTTATTCTAATCCAATACATGTACAATCCAATACTGAAGATTGTCAGTCATACATACATAATAGCATAATACGAACTTACAACGCTGCGCGCCATTATCACGTTCTCTCTGTCGCTCTTACACGTAACCCGCTACTTGTCTCGTTCGTGTAGGTGGCGAAGCGACAACATCGCAACACTTGTTAAGCGTAAAATGAAATTTATTATTTTCCATTTTCAATGACGTAAACAGTACTTAAAAATGAAAAAACAGATCCTTCCTGCCTTTCACAGTCGTCTCAGTGTATGTAGTGAGTAGTGCGCTTTCTAAATTCACAAGATGGCATGTTTGATTAATTTTTCATGTTTCGAAAGTCGCGTGTATGTTGCGTCGTTGCTAATCAGCCTGTGTTGACTTGGTGCTGTTTGGGACTTAGTCAACACAGGCTGATTAGCTTGTGTTTACTTCGCCACGCAGAGCGGGGTACAACGTATCTACTTCAGTTTATATCTAACATCATTGACCTAAAATACCAATATGCCAACATTTGATCAAAATTCCTTCTGCCGTCAAAGTTATTTTTATCGATTGCTCGGCTTCTACTCGTCCGATTGAACCGCAGTTTTTAAGTCATACCCTAAGCTATCCAACAGTGAAAACCACTTCGCAATCTGTTCAGTAGTTTTTACGTTATGCGCGAACAAACATACAGACAAACAGACAGACACGATTTAAAAAATGTTATATTCTTGTATATATGTAGTAGCTTATTTTGAGTATCCTAGACTTTTTTTTTTTATTATCTTCTTTGTACAGACTTTTTCGTTCTTATTGATTTATTATAAGTACATATATATATATATATATATATATATATATGAATATTTATGTAATAACAAATTAAAATATATAAACATATACATACATGCCATCAAAAAGATTCTTTAAATATGTGAGAAATATACAGGTGGATTTTTTTAACCACACCCGGAAGGAAAGTTCTCTAAATACTGGAGATAGCAAATTTTACTCAAAGGAAACATTCCTTTACTTTTAAAAGGAAATCAATCTGCATTCAAAGATTTATGAAAAGTTGCTTGCCACACTCGGTAACCGAACCTGCTAAAATCCGAAAAAATAACATTCAGTACTTTTATGACATCAATCTATAGGGTCGATCATAAGGATCAAATCTCTTTAACAAATATGATATATGAAATAAAAGGAAAACGATGAAATCTAAACTTATAAATTCAATGGGACAAAATAAAGCACTATTACTAAAGGGTCAATCAGATTACTTATGTTAGTACCTTATTAACAATTATCTTTGACGTCATTTAGTAATTAAAATGACGAAGAACTATTTAGATTACAATTTGAACATGTTTGTAAATAAACGCGTTGGGTCTAGAATCAAGGGGCAGGAGGTGGGGGGTGAGGGCACAGAATAAATAATAGCAGAAATTGCACTTCGCGCAACCATTAATAGAAATAGCGACTCTTGCTACTAAGCAACGAAGTGCAATTCAGCTCGGTGCCTAACCCGATATTCACCTAAACGTTGCCGCTCTCTTCTAACGCGTAACTCTGTCGCTCCGGCGCGGAGTGACGCGCTAGATGTGGCGCTATGGTTGTCGACTTGCCGCTGCTACTAAAATATTCATCTTCTATCTACCTACTTGATCACGTAATCTATCTTATGTTTGATGCGTATGATGACACGATCAATTACGTAGATAGAAAATGAATATTAAGGTCTGTCTTTTGTAATTAACAACTCGGCATACAAAACTCGGGTAGTTTAAAAAGCCCGGGTTTTTCGAGTTTTCCATTTAAAAAACGTTTTTTTTTTCGAGTTTTACGGGTTTTTCGAGTTTTTCTTTAATTAGGCCTTGAAAGAACTATTATTAGTGTGTGTAAGTAAAGAAAAGGCTGAAATGTAATTGAAATATGTTTTACTATTGTGTTCTTATTTTTTAGCTTTACCAAGAGATCAATCAAGTAACATTTGGTATATGTATTACGAGTATTAATAATCAAAGTAACATTTGGTACTAGTAATAATAAAAAACTGTCTGTCCGTCGCCAAAATCGGAGCACGAATTCTATCGAATTGCAAAAAGGGGTGAGACAGGGAGACGTTATTTCTCCGAACTGTTCACCTCTGTTCTGGAAGATGTATTCAAGCTTCTGAACTGGAACAGATATGGTGTTAACTTCAGTAGCGAATGCATTTTCACCTTCGATTTGCTTATGATGTAGTCATCATGGCAGAAACCCTGGAAGACCTAAGCACAATGCTCAGTTACCTCAATATTGGTTCCCAACAGGTGGGTCTTATGGAAGTAAAACGAACATGGGTAAGTTGAACATCAGTTCAAATGCCCATGTCGCACCCATGCCGGTTTATTTTGGGAACGGTATTATCGAAGCTGTTGATCACTACACTATACCTCATCGCGTAGTCCACCTAGCACGGCTAGCGATGCAAGAGCCCGTTTGACCCGACATTATACCGAAGATATCCCGGCTGTCAGCCTATACAAGATTAGAATGGCTCTCAAATAGCTTAAAAGCAACAAAGCACCAGGGGAGGATGGAATAACGGCAGAGCTACTGAAAGCGGGTGGAACACCGGTACTTAAAATCCTTCAGAAGCTGTTTAACTCCGTCATTCTCGAGGGTACTACGCCAGAGGCGTGGTACAGAAGCGTAGTGGTGTTGTTCTTTAAGAAAGGTGATAACACCCTCTTGAAGCATTATAGAACCATTTCGCTGCTTTTTTGGATTCCGGAAAGGCTTTAGCACCGTAGACCACATCCATACGCTCCGGCAGATTATACAGAAGACCGAAGAGTATAATCGGCCACTATGTCTAGCGTTTGTGGACTACGAGAAAGCCTTTGATTCAGTCGAGACCTGTACAGTCATTACAGCGGTGCCAGATTGAATACCGATACATCGAAGAGTTGAATTGTTTGTACAGCAAGGCCAATATGACCAATCCAGATATGAGCACGAATTCTATCGAATTGCAAAAAGGGTTGAGGCATGGAGAAGTTATTTCTCCAAAACTGTTCACCTCTGCACTGGAAGATATATTCAAGCTTCCAAACTGGAACGGATATGGAGGTAACACCAATGGCAAATGCATCAGTCACTTTCGATTTTTTGATGATATAGTCATCATAGCAGAAACCCTGGAAGACCTAAGCACAATGCTCAGTGACCTCAATATTGTTTCCCAACAGGTGGCTCTTAAAATGAACATGGGTAAGACGAACATCATGTCAAATGTCCATGTCGCACCCATGCCGGTTTATGTTGGGAGCAATATTATATTACTCGTATTATCGAAGCTGTTGATCACTATGTCTACTTAGGTCAGACGATCCAACTGGGTAGATTTAACTTCGACAAAAAGGTCAACCGACAAATACAACTCGGATGGGCTGCGTTCGGGAAATTACGCCATATCTTCTCGTCGCAGATACCGCAGAGCCTCAAGACGAAAGTTTATAATCAGTGCGTGTTGCCAGTGATGACATACGGTACTGAGACGTGGTCGCTAACTATTGGTCTCAGACATAAACTCAAAGTCGCGCAGCGTGCAATGAAGAGAGCTATGCTTGGAGTTTCACTACGTGACAGAATCCGAAATGAGGATACCAAGGTTACCGACATAGCTCTCAGAGTTTTCAAGTTGAAGTGGCAATGGACAGGCCATAAAGTTCGCAGAACCGACAACCGCTGGGGTATAAAGGTTCTCGAATGGCGACCACGAACAAGCAAGCGAAGTGTAGGGAGACCCCCCACACGATGGACCGACGACTTTGTACTCATCGCAGGAAGTTGTTGATGAAGGTGGCACAAGATCGGTTGTCATGGCGCTCTTTGGGGGAGGCCTACGTTCAGCAGTGGACTTCTAAAGACCGACACGATTATGACGATGATAAAAAAACATATTTCTTCCCCTTTCATAGATAACACATTTAGATTAAGAGAAGGTACATTTCATACACACACATACACACCCTCACACACACAAACACACACACACACACACACAAGATAATCTAAGCAACACCTTATCTATAATTAACTATTAAGAGCCATTTCACAAAATTACGTTGCACAAATTTAGGTAAATACCGGCGCTCGCCAGCAAGAGTGAGAGCGCACGACTCCGCGACGACGGGGATAGCGCGACTAGGAATAACATGGTTTGATACTTGCACTCCTTGCGTACAGACATTTTGTAATTTTCGAAAACGATCTTAATTAATTGATTTCTTTTCAATTACTTCTTATCAAATAAATATAGACCGTATATCTATACATATAATAAAACTGTTACAGGTCCAATTCTGTACAATGAAGATATTTAGTAATGAGTTTTTTGGATGTTGTTTTATATTTGATACTGAAGCCAAAACAGTTTTTTTTTTCATTTTCGTCTGTGTCTGTCTATCTTAATGTATCTTGGCTAGGCATCACGCCGAAACTACCGAATGAATTTAAATGAAACTTGGTATGATTTGAGTTCACTCTGAAACTACGCGTACTGAATGAATTCAAATGAAAATTGGCATGATTTGAGTTCATACTACGAAGTAGGACATAGAATACTTTTAATCTGTAAAAGGAAGATACAAAAAAAAGGTAACTAAAAATAAGCTACTGGAAAAGATTAAAACATTTTTAAAAATCGTGTCTGTCTGTATGTTTGTTCACGCATCACGTTAAAACTACTGGACTGATTGCGATGCGGTTTACTACTGTTGGATAGCTTAGAGTTTGACTTAAAAACTGGTTTACTTATTATATATACACAATCCGACGAGTAGAAGCCGAACAATCGATAAAAACTTTTAGGCGGCGGAAGGAATTTTGTTTAAATGTTGGTATATTGGTATTTTAGGTCTTGAAATAGTAATAGAGTTATTTTAAAATAGAGAAATAGCCACACGTGCGAAGCCGCGGGTACTGCTAGTAAGTCTATATAAATATAGTTTTTTTCTAGTTCAATAAAAGTTATAAAAATACCTTTCAAAATAACTTTATTCAAAAATATTGACTGGCGTCAAATTATCAAATTATATAAATATTTGCCGTAAAGGCATTGATCTCGTCTTTCTAGGGTCTATGATTTCTGGGACTAGGCAATCATTGTAGAAACGAACCAATTTCGGAAGCATTTTTTCTTGCCAAAATATGTCATCTCTAACGATCCTTACGACTTTCAGTGGAAAATCAGAACCAGTCCACACAGCAAATAAACATACATTTCTTCTGGTAATGTGGAGCTGGCCTTGTACCTGATAGTACCAATCGTGATTTTGGTTCATGTTGACTTGAGTTTGGTTCAATTTGAAACATTTAAGTTTCTTTTCTTGAATGGCAGTATTAGGATCTATTCCGAAAACGGAGCTAGGACATTTTACTTCCACTAAACCTTCATTGCACAGTCCGTCGGGTGTCGCTCCTAAAAAACAGTGTTCCATGTCAATAAAAAGTCCACACTTTTCTATTACTGTATTTTCTTGTTCACTGAGTTGTTGCAAAGCCTTTGGTTCGTTGTCTCTACCGTGTTTTATCGAGGTAATATTATCTAATTTGTATGTATATAGAATTGATTTCACCAGAGGAGCTGAGTTTTGACTTGGACGTCTTTTACAAACCCTTCCAAAGGAAGACGCTGTTAGTATACATCTTCGAAGCTCGAGCCACAAAGCGCTTTCTGCTTGTAGGACAGTAGCTCTCTCAATTTCATGACGATTCGAAGCTTGTTCTTTTAAATTATTTAAAAACAGCGCTTTTCCTCTTTCATAGTCTTCGGCATCCATATCCGGTCGTTCACATTCACTGCCGTAATGACCATCCACGGGATTGAAATTTATTTTTTTACGAGAACTGCTTCCACGGGCCATAACTTCTCGAGCATTTTTAGTACATCTTCTAGCTTCCAGCAGTTTCAGAGATTTTCCCGGACTAGTGTGACAAATCGATTTATACAATGTATACTGTGGCATTCCTGTATTAAACGATACCACTGCAGCATGACATCGGGTAGTGTAAGAGTCCTTTAGAGAAAAATTTACTCTCTTGCCACCTACCATTTTAGCCACAATGCTGTTGAATTGCTCAGCACGATTATTTGTATAGCAATGTAACAGACTTCGGGAATTGAAAGCAAGCTGAGACGCGTTTTTTCGAAGTTTAAGAATCAGAGTAGGTATAAGTGGGACCAGATTCTGTTCACTTTTTCTTTCCTCTGTACAGTAATAACTGTCACATTCTGAATGGTCCCCAAAAATATGACGGGGACTATTAATTATGTCTTTTTGAAGATTTTCGATTTTATTTGAATTTGATCCGTTGTTCTGTTGTCTGTGCGTCACAGCAGAACGTACAGCGGTTCTTAACCTTTTTAAACGGTCCATATTTAAAAGTTTGCGTTCACTTAGAGGAATGGTGGTATCTTTTTGAAGTTGTAAGTTCTTTCCATTGTAATTTCTCAACAAATGGTTTGTGCACTCAATTTTTTGTATAGGTACATCAGCATAAGGACGACTCTCTAGGATACTTTTATAGGTACTAGAGTCCCCATCTGCAATTAAAGTTTTATATATTAGATTCCGTTCTTTTATAGAATTCTTGAACCCTTCAACCAATATCGCTTGCTCCATGCTGGTAGACGATCCTGAATGATTTTTAGTGCACTTATGAGTTTTTGGGGCCCTGTCTTTTTTTGCTCGCACGGGCGCAAATCACACAGTATTTATTGCGAACCCCAATGTGTAAAACTTTACCACTATGCTCTCCTATAATGGCCGCAACACCAGAAAGCGCAGAGTAATTATTTTTGTAGGAGCGTTTACCCCAACATGCATCCGCTTCGACCGGTATCATTGCAAGACCTGTATTATTAATATCGCCACGTGATTTTGCGTCTTTAATTTCCTCTTTGGCAGCATTTAACATTGTTTCTTCGGCTGCAGTCTTCCACATATCAGAAATAGCATCATGTGTTTTACTATATAACCGAAATGGCATTGTTGGTAAATCTATAGATGCAGTGAGCTCATTTAAGTTCGACAGACCAATTCCCGTAATTATTGCACCTGACACAGCTCCAGCATTAACGTCAAGTCTTGATTGTTCCTCGGAGTCTGAAGTTTTCAATATGAAGCTTGATCCACAAAACATACACTTCAAATTAAATTTAGATATAAGACCTACTTTTTTTTCTTTTTCTATTTTAAGATAGTTTAATTTGCAGCCAAAATTCTCACTGTGCTCACTTATAGCCACCAACTGACTCCAAAAATATTGGAAATCAATTATTCGCCTGCCTTCTACTAGGTAATCTTCCTAAAACAAAAATAATAATATTATGAATATTTAGTAGATACTTAAAAAAATATGGAAATTTAAAAAATATAATAAAATATTTACAATTGGTTGAGAAACTTCCTTTGGTATGTCAGATTCAGTTTCTTCTTCAAGAAACTCTTTGTCCTGTTAAATGAAAGAAAGAAATATTATTATACTGTATTCTACAAGTAAAGCCCTTTCATTCGATACCCATATTGACGGGGTTCTTAAAAATATATATTTCTGATTCGCCATTACGTGGCAGCGGCCATCTTGTATTTAGAATGATACAGCTGTATTCTACTAGTCAAGCTCTTTCATTTGATACCCATATCAAGGGGTTTGTAAAAGAAATCATAATCCGACATTTTGTTGCGGCGGCCATCTTGGATGTATAATATTATTCAATACATGTTACTGTATTGTTATCAGAACTAAATTAATAAATAAAACTTACAATTTCCATTATCGAATTGGATTCCTTTGAACATGTACCCAAAACAGCCTCAGTATTAATGGTAGTATTTTCTTCAGCACGATTTATCCTGTTTCTCATTCTAAAATACAATAAAATATCTGTTATGTTTATATCTTTAACTACAACTATGTATATATTGCAAAATTAGATATTAAAACAAAAAAATCGCCTGTATAAACTAACAAGTACCAAATATTAATTTACTAACAAAAATTATTTATAATAATTTTACGACACTTTATCCCATCAAAATCTAAGTGCTAGTTTGAAAGATCCAAATAATCACGTAAAAATCATGCGCGTTAGCATGCCGCGTAACGCTCTTTCTCAGTTTATGATCGATATATTATTTTAAAATACTGATCCAATTTTTATGAAACTTTCGTGTTAAACCATTACAAAAATAATTTTGTAATCCTACTTTTAGTTTTGAGGAAGTGGACAATAATCATACATAAAAACATTCACACACTTAGAATTTCTGATATCCAAACAGAACATAATAGCTGAACTGAATATTACCCGTTTTTGATGATATTATAGATACAAACAGGTGAACTTGAGAATCTTTTTTTAAAAATAAATTCTTACCTCGCTTCTGTTGCTTTCTGTATGGCTGCATAATTATGACGTTTCCTTTTTTTAACACAGTGATAAATGGCATTTTTTCGTCCCATTGCTAATACTAAAAATACAGAAATATGTTGTGTATACAATGCATCAATACTAATATTACTCAACAAAAATAAACACTTAAAAAATACTCACGCGATCAAAACGTTGTGGTCATACTATGAACTTGCGTTTATGCGTCTCGCGGTCGGAAAATCGGGGCGCAGCAAAACTGACACAGGTCCTACCTCGGTAAGCGCTCGCGCCGTACTGATCGGCGCGCGCCTGTACATCGTAATTTATAGTAAATTTAGAATAATGCTAAATATTTTTTTATGTCTTATCAAACAGAGGGAATTTCAATAAAAAATAAGAATCAGATTCACTTAAGAACATTATTTATTTTAATATAGTATTTTGTTTGAAATTACGCTTTATTTGAAGCAAAAAAACGTGGCAAACTGCCGGTATAATTCGGGGTAATTAGCGGAATTTCTTCTTTTTTTTTAATGATACTGTGATGAAAAAACTATATTCTAATACATTATCTACCTACAGATGTATATGCCTGATGTATAGGTTTTTTTATCAGTCATATTGATGATTTTTTATAAAAGATTTAGGAGTCTGAAGATGACTGTTTGTTTTAATTTTCGTAAAACTAGGTGCGAAAGATTGACCACTACAAAATAAATAAAGTAGTATTTGTAAATGTGGAACATTGAATATCAATGCAATAGATTGTTCTATTTTAAACAATTTTTTAATATTGTCAATGTCGTTTCTAAGATGGTAAATTAAGCGCTTGAAATATAAGATTATCGCGCGAAAACGTGAAATGGCTCTTAAGTAGCATTTAAAAACAAAATCAACAAAATAAAATGTTTTCAAATAATTATGTGTTTTCTAACTGGTAATTACAATAAAGTGTTTCGTATCGTAAATCACATAAAATAAGTCTTATTTATTGTTTATATAGTAACTTAAAATAAAAAATATATTTTATCAAGGACTATCTTTAAAAAAAAAATTAGTCAAAGACGTTTCCTAATCAAATCAAAGTAGTAATGGTGTAAATTTATTATTCAGGTCCTCTGTCAAGTTGTAAAGGGAAAGGGACCGTTATAATAAATCTGCACCATTTCTTCTATTTTATTTAACATTTTGTGACGCTAGTCAAGTTTTTACTTTGACAGTAAAAACTAACTAGGGTTACAAAATGTTCAATAAAATCTGCCGTTACCAGATGACTCTCGTAGTCTCGTAGCTCTGGCTCGCAGCGCCTCACTCATTCAAGATCAGGCCAAAGCCTAAATTGTTCACAAAACAATTTAAAAGAATTTCCAAAGAGACTCTTATAAATAATTCAGACACATTTAATTTGGAACTATCAAATTATTTTAAAGATCTTGCAGTCGACGAAAATAATCCAGAAGCTCAGTACAATGCTATAATAACAGGAATAAATAAAAGTAGTAAAAATTTTAAAATCACACCCAAAAACAAAGTCAAGTTAACGGCTCACACAATCAGTTTGATTGAAAAGAGAACAGAAAAGGAAATAGGTTCGGCAGAATACAGTACAATAGATAAAGAAGTCAAACGAAGTATAAGGAAAGACGTTAGGAATCTCAATACACATTTAGTGAAAACAGCTCTAGCTTAGTGAAAATAGCTCAGCTAAAAACACACTTCACTGAGATTTTTGAAACAAGGCATCACAAAAGGAAAAACTTGGATTAACAGCTTTAAAGATTGCGATGGGAAAAAACATTACAGCAGACACAAAATCCTAGAAATAGCCACAAATTTTTACAAATCGCTTTACTCCAATCACTCACAGTTACAGCCCGATATAAGTGTAGAAAACAATCTCCCTGACCCTGACGCCATCCCTCCAATATCCGGTTTCGAAGTGCACAGAGCACTAATCAGTATGCACTACGATAGGAGTTCTGGAGAAGATGGAATCACCACGGAATCTCTGAAAATTGGCTCTATCACCTTGTTACCCCAGCTCACCAACCTGTTTAACACCATATTGCTGTCAGGTAAAGTACCTAATACAATGTGCCACTCAAATATAGTCCTTCTGCACAAGAAAGGTGACAGAAGTGATATCGAAAATTATCGTCCCATAAGCTTAATTTCACACATGTACAAGACATTCATAAAAGTCATACATAATCGCATAGACAGTCAACTAGACAAGCATCAACCACCCGAGCAAGCCGGATTTCGCCATAGTTTCTCCACAACCGACCACCTTCAAACACTTAACCAGCTTATAGAAAAATATTCAGAGTACAACAAACCCTTATCTGATATGATTATCTGGCCTTTGTAGATTATACGAAGGCTTTTGACAGTATTAAACATTCAGAAATATTTACAGCTTTAGAAAATCAAAATGTCGAAAAACCCTACATAGATCTTATAAAAAACATCTATAAAACAGCTCTGCAAACATAAAACTTTATTCCGCAGGACCCTCATTTAAAATACTAAAAGGTGTTAAACAGGGTGATCCGCTCTCTCCCAAGCTATTTACGAGTTACCCTTGAGGAAATATTCCGAAAATTGGTAGCCTCATGGGAAACAAAAGGCATTGAAGTCGGCAATAAGAGGATAACAACCTCCGCTTTGCCGACGACATTGTCCTTTTTGGCCCCAACCGGCCTTGAACTTCAACAGATGCTCCAACAGCTGAGCTCGGCAAGCCTTGATGTAGGACTCGTGATGAATCGGTCCAAAACTCAACTGATGACCAATAGCATGAAACGTAGGGTCGAGGTAGATAGCAAGTAATACATTATGTTGATGAATCTACTTGGGCCAGATAGTTTCTTTCAGCAACCGACAAGATAAAGAAATCGATCGCCGCATCGAAAACGCCTGGAGGAGCTACTGGTCCATGAAGTCGCTAATGAAGGGCAATCTTCCACTTTCACTGAAGCGCAAACTCATCAACATGTGTATCTTGCCTATCCTAACCTACCGTGCTCAGACCTGGTCTCTGACCGAATCACAAAAGTCTAGACTCGGGGTTTGCCAGAGAGCGATGGAGCGTAGCGTTCTAGGTGTGAAAAGATCCGATCCGGTGTGAAGAGTTCGGAACACTATGCTACGCTCCAGGACAGGCATTACGGACGTAGGCTACAAGGCTGCCAAGCTCAAATGGGATTGGGCGGGTCATCTTAGCCGTATGCATCCCGACCGGTGGGCAAAGGTCATGACACAGTGGACGGCTGAAGATGGACGACGCCGACGAGGCCGGCCTAAAAAGAGGTGGCGAGATGACCTAGACGCCTACCAAGAGGGCAGGTACGAGGCGGCTCAGGAAAGAGAATCTTGGAAGGATATGGGGGAGACCTTTGCCCAGCAGTGGGAGAGTGTAGGTTAAAAAAAAAAAATATATATAAAATACTTAAATAGGTAGGTAGGTAGTTCTAAAATACAACGCAAAAATGTGTGTGACTCATTGAAATAAAAATAAGTTTTGAATTACCTATGTATACTCTTTTTATACTTAATTTACAAGTTTTGATTAATTACTGCAATTAAAAGCACTAGCAATTGCAGAAAATTATAAGTCTTTTGGGTAGTACAGTTAGCAAAAAAATATGCATGTAATTTTTTGTTAGCACGCACCTAAACTGTTGAATATGTAAATCGTTTATATGCAACAAGTTCCACTTCATATTTACATTCTAGTCAAATGCCAAACAAAAAAATAGAATATAGGTACCTATCTAGGTAGGTACAAACGGACTCCGCTTGCAAAGTCGCGGACAAAACACAACACACCTATAAATATGTACTTACAACAGTTTTTTTTATCCATTTAGTCATTCAGTAGACAGATCTGTGATAAGTTTATAGTGATAAAGACACAAAAAAACTTCGAGTCTTTTTGCCTACTAAGTCATCCCTTCACACAACAATTGTTATGATTGTTACGTTTCGCCATTACTAGCGAAAGTTCAAACAAGCGACACGGTAAGAATGCAAGCGCGCGGCGGCCTCGCCTCATTTGTAGCGCCGGGGCTCAGCAATCTGTAGGTTATTAGCTCGCGTAAGTAGGTAGAGTGAGAGATGCCTGGTGAGGGTGGGTACTTTTTTGGAGACGTATAGGTTTTTGTTTATAAACCGTAAATAAAATAGTTAAGTAGTAGAATGAATAGAATAGAATAGAATAGAAATTTTTATTATCATAGATTGTACAAACACTGCATTAATACAGTGTATAAAAATCAATGGCACAAATCTATGGACTCGTCTGAACATTTTTTATCATTTTTTAATCTTAATCTTAATGTTACAAACTCAAAATACATACAAAATCATTAAAAAACTATGAATCATTACAATCAGCGTAGCACTTTGGCAGAGGTGCAGTGTCCAGGTCTCTTAAAATAATTCGTAATAGTATAGTTTTTATTAATGTGTTTTTTTTTTGCGGCTGTTACAATCTCTCCGGGAGGGGGGGGGAGGGGATACCAGGGGGTAACCCTCCACTTGTCTCCACTCCTCCGCCGACCCCCCCCCCCCCCCCCCCTCCCAAATCCTTGTTATTTTTTCAAAACATTAATCTGAAATATCTCATAAATTAGGAGTCTTCGGCGGGGGAGGGGAGTGAAGGAGACTCCTCCCCCTCCCTCCAGACCTCCTACGAAGGCAACTTGTTTTAAGATTTTTACCCCCTCGATTCTAGGTCAATCCCAAATAAACTATTTATTAGATAATTTCACTTCTCTTTATTATAATAACAAACTTGTGTATCCAACAAAATGGAGCTCATTTCGAGCAACTAATTAGTTTACCCTATTTTTTCGTGCAATTAAAAGAAGTTGAGATATTATGGATTTCCTTTAATTTATTTTTTATTTATGTTGTTGTTGATAGGGTCAATCATAAGAATCAATTTCTCTCTAGATTTGATTCATATGATTGACCCTATCGATTGAGGCCATACAGGATGTAATTTTTTAGGTTTTAGCTGGTTTGATTCCAGAGTGTGGCAAGCGAGTATTCGTAAATCTATGTATACGGATTTGTTTTTTTTTTAAATAAAGGAATGTTTCCTCTGAGCAAAATTTGCCATCTCCCGTATTTAGAGTACTTTCCCTCGGGGTGTGGTTAAAAAATTCCATTCTGTATATATACATAAATATGTAGTTGTATTTATGTATTGATTTAATGTAATGTATTATTTTATAACACATGTATTAGTATATTGTGTGTATGTATATTAATTTACTATATTATTCCCTGATCCTCTCCGTACTAAGGTTGTCTTGAAGAGATTGCTCTTTAGCAATAAGACCGCCAATTGTCATCTTTAATTTATAATTATATCCTTGTTTGTATTATTTTTTGGTGTGCAATAAAGTGTATTTGTATTCTATTGTAGGTTAATTCTTTGGGACTCAAAAGTAATTATTATGATTTTTAGTTGCTTTGCTTGTTGTTTGCTGTTGTTGTAGTGCTGGCCTCTGGGGTCAGGTTGTCTGGCCTCCCGAGGACCTTTGACTTGACTTAACAACTGCTATCAATCAATAACAGCCAGGGACAACTGCCGTTATGAAATTTAGTATCCCATAAAAATATTTCTAACTCCAAGGCAATAATGAAATTACACATTCAACAACACATCAAGTCTAATAATTAACAGTTTTAAATAAATTTAATACTAACCTTCACATCTTTTTCTAATTTTAGTAGCCTCCACAAGATTCCAGTCAATAGAGTCCTGAGCTGGCACGGGCACGGTTCCACCGATAAGTTCCATAGAACTACATTCTTTGGTGGTCGGACCTGGCACTGCCAACTCCTGGCTTGGCTTGTGCTGCCTCAGATCCTGGACATGTGTTCTTAAATCCTGTGCACCTCTGCAGTCAACAATTTCAACACTCTTGTCATTATGGCTAATATTGTCGTGTATGTTGGTTGGAGGTTCTATCCTGGGCTTTTTACACGAGATCTTCTTGTGAGTATGTCGCCGCTTCAGCTTTGGGGAACGCGATGAGTTGCGAGAGCTCACAGAGAAAGGGAACTTGGACTCCATGCTGCCTTCTTGGTCACTGTCTTCGTAATACCCTGACTCGTGTTCAGGCTTCTTGTATGGCAAGCTCATATCGCTCGGCCGGCAGTGACCATGGTGCAACCTTCCACCAAGACCATGTAGGGACCAACTTCAAACCACTCTCATTAATTCTATAATCACTCCCGGGCACTTTACCAACATATATCCCGAGACCAAGCCAGTTACAGCCTGAGCCATTAGAGTACGTAGAACCGTAAAAAAAAAAAACAAATGGGAGACGATAGGACCACATTTGGCGTTCGCCTTGGACATCAAAGAGAATTGGACATATTTTGTAGGCGAAATTATCGTTCTGAACGTTTTCGATTTCGTTTTGAATGTTTTTATAACATGTTGACATAGGAAAATGGACTTTATTCCGTCGAAGATAGGGTTGTTTTCCATTCGGTTTGGAAAGGATCGGTCAAAGCAAACGGCTTGCAGATTGTTACTTTTTTCATAGCAATTTCGACTCTATCGCAAGGCACTAATGAATTTGACGGCTTGAAACCGATATGGTCAACACTACGTAATAGCACTGCAGGGGCCCGACCACATAACTTAGCTTCAATCGAATTGTCAGTATCGATATCACTAATGCCTTGCATTAGTCAAAATTGCTATGAAAAAAGTGATAATCCGATTGTAACCAAGTTCCGTAATCGGCAGCCCGATTACAGAACTTGGCTTCAATCAGATTGTCACTTTTTTCATAGCAAAATCGACTCTATCGCAAAGCATTATTGAATTTGATGGCTCGAAAAACAACACCGGGCCGCGACCACAGAACTTGGTTTCAATCAGATTGTCACTTTCTTCATAGCAATTTCGACTCTATTGCAACGCATTAGTGATAGTGATATTGAAAATCTGATTTATACCAACATACGTGGTACGGCTGCAGTGGCCGTATTACAGGACTTGGTTTCAATCAGATTGTCACTTTCTTCATAGCGATTTCGACTCTATCGCAAGGTATTAGTGATATATTGACAATCCGATTGAAATCAAGTTCTGTGGTTGGGGCACAACAGTGCGATTACGCAATTTGGTTACAATCAGACTGTGTTTGAAACCAACAAATTTGTTATTTTTGTGTACGTTTTGACAGCTAAAATTGCAAACGACGCTTGATTGTAATTTAATGCTAAAACGTGTATTGATAAATATTTTGTAAGAAATACATAAAGGAAGGAAATTCTTAAAGAATCAAAATAGTAAGTAGTATTTATTTAACTACCTCTCCGATACTTATGGGGTACCGCGACTAAACGAGTGACCGTAACGAAAAGGATTAAATCGACTATGGTCTCACTTTTTTAACTCTCAAGTCATGGACGCCTCAGAGATTTTCTCTGAGATGGACGCGAATTCCATGGCATTCCTATTTGGTCACTTTTATTGTGCCACGAATTCTATAGTATTCGAACTTTATTCATCATTTTTTGTCAAGGATGTAAGAACATTCGTCTGTTCTATGTAATTTAGGCATCTACACGATTTGCGTCACGGAATGGCCAACCACCAATCCGCTAGTGTCATATTTACCATACTTTTGCACAGACGCTATGGCATCCGTGTTTGTATGAAGATTTGCGCCTGCTATAGCAGTCATGTCATCCCTGAACTATATTAAATATGCAGTGGAATATCAGCTGCTATAACAGGTCCATGTTTTCTATAGAAAATACATGTGACAAACACGTGTGACTAACGTGTGTCCGTGAACGTGTTAACTAAGCACTAAGAGACAGAACACCGAATAATACACGGTAGAGATCAAATTTTGGTGTCATTTTTTAGCTTACAATGCTTCTTAGTCAGCTCGTTATTATTTTTTTTGTCAAAATACAGAGGAGGTGTGGTCAGGACGCAGAGAACGAAATGTATGTTTATATCTATACCTACATAAAATAAAATAATAATAACAAACATATCTGTACAATGAAGATAATTAAGAAAAAGTTGGTCTAGAGTACTTAAATTAAGCTACTAAAGAAGAATAGAACATTTTTAAAATTCATGTTAGTCTGCTTGTCTGTATGTTTATTCGCGCATCACGTAAAAACGGCTGAACCGATTGCGATGTGGGTGTGCTGTTGGATAGCGTATTTAAAAACTGGTGTACTTGGTATCTCAATCCGATCAGTAGAAGCCAAGCAATCAAGCTATGCCCGTTCGCACGCGTGGTCATAACTCTGGGTTAAAAGTAATATAGGTGCTATTCCAGGACCTAAAATAAGCTACTGAACAAGAATATACATTTTTTTCAAATCGGGTCAAAGTCAAAAAAAGATCAAATTTAGATACAAAAATCAAATAAAATCATTTTATTCGTCAGAATGTAGGTAAACAGTTAAAGATGTTAGTTTAAATATACAATTTCCCTTATACATTCTCACCATTAGGGATGCAAATTATTAAATTGAATACAATAAAAAATAAAATGACACTATGGTTAAATTAAAATGTCTTACAATAAAATAAGATTTAAGTCAAAATAAAATACCTATTCCAAAATAATATTATCATTGATCATTTAAATTAATTTAAATACAGTTCAAATTATTATCAATAAGAAAATCATTAATCGTATAATAATATTTGTCAACAAGAAATAACTTTAATTTATGTTTGAAGCTTACAAGCGTGTGCGCATGTGTGCGCTCAGTACTGCGCAATGTTAGCTATTGCGCCACCCGATCATCATGTACTTAAATTACATTGCTTGATGCTCTTTGGCAATTTATTATATATTTTCGGAGCCATACAAAATACATTAGCGATGTATTGAACGGTCTTAAGCAGAGTCTGTCTTTGTTTCGCATATTGAACCTGTGAGCTTCATTGAATGAATGAAAATATCCGAGGTTCTTCTTCACAAATAGGGCAACCTCATAGATATAGATGCATGGTACCGTCAATATTTTAAATAATCTGAAATGTGGTCGGCATCTATCTATGGGCTTTATATGAGCTATTGCTCTATCACACCTTTTTTGGGCTAAGAATATGTCCTGTCTATTAGTTGAATTGGCCCAACAAATTACCCCTTACCTTAATATGGAAGCAACACTTCCGTGGTATGCAGTCAATGCAGTTTCACTTTTGACTATCTTCGAAAGATGATGCAAAGCGTATGTCAAACGGTTAATTCTTTTAACTAAATTATTAATATGATGTTTCTATGTCAGTTGCTTATCGATATGTAATCCTAGGAATTTTGTCGTCTCAGTTTCATTTATGGATTCATTTAAATAATTAATGTCCAAAAATCAAATTAGCGGTTCTTTGTTGAAAATGCATCACTTTAGTAATATTCAAATTAATAAGCAGATTGTTAATTTCCAATCAATGTACGAGTATAATATCTCGTCAGCGTAATTTTAGTTCTGTAGTCTGTATCTTCTTTTTTAATAATCAAAGTATTATCGTCAGCAAATAATACCATTGGGTGTTTAGTACAGTTTGGAAGATCAATTATATAGCAAAGAAAAAGTAATGGCCCTAACACGCTTCCTTGCGGCTCTCCGTATAACACATTCTGTGATTCTGACATAAATGTTTCTTCAATTATATCATTAGTATTAATTCTACCTATCTGCGTAATCTGTTTTCTATTTGATAGGTACGATACAATTATATGTAAAACATTGCCTCTACTCCATACCGCTACAGTTTATAAGCCAAAATGTCATGATCTACACATTCTAACGCGCAGACCCCTGTCTGCGCCATATATGTGGCGTTAGAATGTTTCCTTCGGTCTATATTTTCCATCACAGTATTTAAGAAATCATATATAGCCAAATTAATTGATTTGCCCTTTCTAAATCCTTTTTGCTCATTTATCAATATATTGTTATGTTCTAAATAATTATAAAGCCCATCATAAATATTTTTTTCAAAACCTTTTGACAATATCGGAATCAAGGCAACTGGCCGGTAATTAGTAATAATATCTTTATCACCTTGTTTAAACAGAGGCTTAATTATAGACGATTTAAGGTCATATGTAAAATAAACACGTATTTAGTTCATAAATAGATTTCTAATATGATAACTCAAAATGAATGCTGAAGTCACTAATGAAGGTCTGTATGTAAGTTTGTTCGCGCATCAAGTAAAAACTACTAGATCGATTGCGATGCAATGTGTTGGATTATTGGATAGTTTAGGGTTTGAGTTAAAAAATGGGATACTTGGTATCCTAATCTGATGATTAGATCCCGAGCAATCGATAAAAACTATTTGACGGCTGAACAAATGTAGTATATTGTACTTTGTAGGTACTTTTGGTCCTGGAATAACACGTATGAGTTATTTTTAAATGAAATGACCACGCGGGCAAAGCCACGGGTACAGCTAGTTTCTAATAAAATTGGTTGTCTCGTTTCATGGTTCTGAATTCTACATGTTTTAAAGCTACATACATGAACTATAAAAAAACATAACATTAGGAAAGTATTATTATAATTATGTCACAATCACACTCGATAATTATATTCTCATCTAATAGGTACTACAGGTCTTTGGAATAGGAATCACCCAGACTCAGCCGTGGTTCCCACAAATATTTGTCTTTTTACAAGCTCCGTCCATTTTTTTTAGAATAGTGGCTTTATATATGAAAAAAAGAGAATAGTTGTAATTTATGTACGTACAAAGTACCTGCTACCTGATAATCTCAGACCACTACCCAGACCCAGTAGGGTGACAGACCCAATATCAGCACTTTAAGAGGTTGTCTTATCTCAAATTGGTATGTTATATTAAAAACAAATTATGTGAGCTAAATTATTGTGATCATAATATATCTTGTTCATTAACATTTATATTTATATAACTTTTTAAATGATAATGTAAATTATATAATAAAATATTAAAAGAAATTTAAAAATGACCGTATCCCTATTTGTTGGCATGTTTCTTGCCAGTTATTGGCACAAAATTACCCAATTGCCAGCACTAAGATTGGAGCAAATAAAAGTCTTCTATAAATAGAGATAGAGTAGGGCTTTTATTAAAATACTAGCTTCCTGCCCGCGAGAACATAGGATGCTTTTTTTATTGCGAAAAAAGCATCCTATGTTCTTCTAGGATATTAAAAACCAATGCAAAAGTACACCAGTGTTATAGCACCATTGCTATTGAAGTTTTATGATAGATTTGTTATTTCGTTCCCTTGGCAACCGTTCTTTACAGCAAGTAATCAACATTTTCCAGTTTTCCCGTTGAAAATTACAATTTTCCGGGATAAGTGTCCTATGATTTATTCTAGGGTATAAGTTGTCTCCATTCCAAATTTCACGAAAATCAGTCCAGCCGTTATTGCTTGAAAGCTCCCCAAACAAACTAACAAACGGACTGCGTTTCACTTTTTTATATTGGTATGGATAGTCCATATTAGAATTAGACCAACAATTTTTTTTTAGAAATTTCCCTTACAAAGTTACATTAGGTAACTATTAGACATTAAAAAAATAACGTAACATATTACAGTTGACCTGTATTTTTATGAATGCTGCGTCGCTTAGTTGTAGGTCCGCTTTTCTTTTGGGAAAACCTTTCCGACAACATTTAACCATTTTACATGGGTTTCTTCTTCATGTTATAGCAATACGGAATAGGGCTTGGAAGTTCCTTGCAGTTCTCAGTTTTCAATCGGCATTGTATAGTTCCTCTAGGAACAGAAACAAAATTGGATGCCATTTTTTTGCTCGATCCTTTCTTCACAGGTTAAACCCGATTATTTTTTTAAATTTTATGTGCTACAATTATTCTTTTCTTTACAGACAATTATTTTATTTTTGGCTTAATTTTTAAACCTACAGCTTAAAAAGAGCTCAAGTTAGTAATCGGGTTCAGGTGAAACCAACTATTGGCACATAATAAAACCAATTATTAACACTAGGCTGTTAAACGGAAAATGTGGTTTCAGCATGGTGCCATCATTTGGAAAACGATGATATACAAAATGTTTATTTAAAATATAGCCTTATTGCATAATACCAACAAAGATAACAATTGAAAAACCACAAAATTAGTTTACACACAATAAATCCAAATATCAGCGCGAGTGCTGATAAATTATAAAAACTAAAAAAAGTACCCAGTTGCTGGCACCCTCTGTTTTGCAATAAGTTGACGGAAAGCTTTAAATATCATATTCTAAAATGGGTCCTAACATATCTTATAAAACAATTAAATATTACGATTTCATTACAACCATCTCAAACACTACAAATATAATGTTAAATTGAAGCACGAACTTACCGCCGTTGACTCAAAATGGCCGAAATATTACAATAATTGCAGAACGACTCCTTTGAATCACTTTGTTGACGCCATTTTGAATGCTTTCGTATTAAAAATTTTGCTATTGTAAAATAGATAAATTCTGGCGTATATTTTTTCACTTGGCAAGTAAGCACCTTAAACAGTATATTTATGTTTTTAACTTTTTCGCCAAAGTGCTGTTATTTGGTACAGTGCTGACGTTTAGGTATGTCACCCTAGTTTGGAATTACTATTATTGAAAAATGGACTCATACACTTAGAATCACTGTTTTTTTTTTAAAGTTTGACCAACTTAATTTTTCCCAAGTTCAGTAAGCAAACAAAAATAAATATATTTTATTTCTTTAACTTTTCTGTGTGATTCTTGAGCAAATTCTTATCAATATTGTAATCATAGCATTTTATTTGCAGATCCTAATGCCTCTTAATGTTGCTCACTCAACAAAAGGATGCGCAGATTCTGAAAAACAAAGAATATATAGATCAGAACGATTTATAAACTAAGGATTTAAAAATCAATCTGATAATAATTGAATTAATTGAATGAATTGCACTGAATAGTGGGTAGGATTTTATTAGCCGTAGGTTATTTATTTATTTAATCATTATCAATTGAAGACTTACAACTTGACTTGACTTACTTAGGTACAAGCCAAGTTTATAAATATATTAAATTATTATATATTTATAAACGGTATTTTGGTTCGAGTATGAACTTTCAAAATCTTTCAAAAGTCGTACGAATTACGTACTATTTCAGTGTTCCGATCGTACATCAGATATATGGGCAAAAAAATATGAATAAGGGCCCTATTTCATAAAGCGACAAATCATAATAAACCTACAAATGTCAGTCGAAAACGCCAAACCTGCGTTTCGTAATAACAAAAATGTAAGGTCAGTCGGGGTAAGTGCCTCTACGGGGCAAGTGCCTCCACCATCAAAATCTTAGGAACCAGTTGAGTATTTCAATAAAACGACATCTTTACTTAAAGCCCGACACAAATTTAGTTTCAAAATTAAATCCTAGACGGCGTGTCTCGTCTTGGGTTAAAATAAAAAGCCATTGTGTTTCCAGTGTCATATGAACTAAGCTTCTGATATGAGTAACATGACATAAAACTGTAAAAATCTTAACATTGTTGTTATTTTCTGTGAATCAATTAAGATATAAATGTTATTCTTCACATTTTACGTAATTATTTTTCTAATATTTAGTGAAATATCGAGTTTTTGAATTTGAAAATTATAGCTTTTAAATTATACAAAGAGGAAAGTGTGTCACACCTTGATGGGGCAAGCGCGACTCTATCACGCACTTGCCTCAAGTCAGAAATAGCAAACATTTTTTGGTAAGTTCATAATAACCTTTATTTTGCATATTACGGTTTGTATGCAGTACCTAGATATGCAAATTAATATATTTTGATACTTACTTATTTGTGTACTACTTTATAGTGGGGTATTTTAAACAAGTGGTGATATATTTATAGATTATGAAAGTAGACAATTACAGTTTATTATATACCTTTTGATGTTTAAAGTGCAATAGCA
Source organism: Alsophila aescularia (assembly GCA_946251855.1). Lineage (NCBI taxonomy): Eukaryota > Metazoa > Arthropoda > Insecta > Lepidoptera > Geometridae > Alsophila > Alsophila aescularia. Next base: position 56,467,481 of record OX276373.1, read on the forward strand.
ATAACTAAACAGATTTTTTAAAGTTTATGGTTCCAAATTTGTAAGGCAAAGAATGTTAATGTTTAAAAAGTTGTTGTAGTTAGTTACAGTTTAATATATATTGATGTTTAAAGTGCCATTACCTATAACTAAACTGATTTTATTTTTTAGTTTATTATTCTAAAGTGTAAGTCAATGAATATTAATGTTTTGAAAAAGGTTTTGTTTAGATACAGTTCTTGTTTTAGATACACAAGTACCTAACTAGGTCATTCAATGTTCATCAACAATCTAAAAGAACCATTATCTGTAACTATGTAGTTCCTTCGTTCGATTTCCAGTTCCAAATAAGTACTTGTACTCCCAAAGAAATCTGAATAAATCGACGTTTTCTTTTTCAATTCTCGTACAAGATAAAAGAAAAAACAAACTTTAATTGGGAGGTTCGGAATTGATAATAGATTTCAAACTAGTTTTATACCTAATGATTCTATTTTGGTGCTCCCAACTATTGCAAAAATTAGAAAAAAAATATAAAAATATATAAAAAACTACAGCAAAGTACTGCATGTACTTTGCTATAGTTTTTTTTATAATACTCGAAAGAAAGTTTCTACCCCTGTCATGATGAAAAAGTGTGGCGCACTTGCCCGCCCCTAATTTCTTTTTTAAGTTGTATTCAACCCAATATTGATCGCAGAAAAGGTCAGAATGCATAATCTAGTAGGGCTCAAATATGTCTATAGGTACATTTTTAACAAAATGTTATAATGAAGATATTAGCAGTATTTTATCGAACTGACGCACTTACCTCATTTGGTTGGGTAAGTGCGTCTAGTGGAGTAACTTACTATAAACAAGTATATATCTTAGTAAAAATGGTCCAAATTCCACAAGCTATATATATTCGTTGCCAAGGAAACAAATTATCATATAATACTTAATTTGATGGCCAAACTACTAAAGAAACCTAAATATTTGCAGTTGAATTCATCTTTGTTAAAAGTATATCGCACTTACCGCGACTGACCTTACTACATTTCGATTGTTTGACTGACAATTGTCGGTTCGATTGACATTTGTCAGTGTACTATAGTTTTATGAAATAGGGCCATGGCAACACTGGGTGGTCTTATCAAAAAAAAAACATTTTTACGTTTACTCCTATTATTATAGAAACTAACGTGAGCGTGACTCCTAATTAACGAAGAGATCGATAACTCGCCTTTGTTTTAAGATAACCCAAAGACGTCACTATTCGCCACAGAGCACAACAGCAATAAAGTATGACATTTGCCACGGTCGCAAAATACGGTACCTAATTGATAAGCGCAAGGAAGTTATAATGTACATAAGTACAACTGGAACGATATCTTCGAAGAAAAAGCGGGGTATCGATTATTTGACCTTGAAAACGATTTAAAAATAAAAAAAGACACTGACACTGACACTGTGAGCGGAAGCCATTGTTGTCTCTTTCTAATTTATAGTGCCCATCTCAGACGACAGCAAATACTTCGAAAAACAAACAGCACAAGAACTTCTTTAATTTCGAGAATAGTATTTAAAATCCAAATACCAAAGAGGATGTACTATGTAAATGTATTAAATAATAGGTGACCTCTTTAATATAGTTGTCTTTGTGATGATTATTTCGCAAGTTTATTTTAGTCTGTGCGAAAACTCTGAAACTTTGTACGAGAGAGAAAGAGACTTCCGATCCTCCGTATACTTTCTTTTCTCGCATTTTCTTTTTAAATTATGTTTTCTGTGAGACCACTTTTTTATATGAGAGATATCGTTCCAGTTGTACGTAAGTACATATAACTTCCTTGGATAAGCGTGATTTCGATAGATTATTACCGAAATCCCCACCAGACCGTGACATCTGTCACAGGACTCGTGCTATATTAATAACAAAAAAAACTGCCATCGCCTGTCGTAGCCGAAAAATCTGTCAGTGAGAAACCTTTTTTTTATGGTTGTGGGTTGATGGTCTCTCCATGTAGATTTTAGTATTTTACGACATTTATTTATTGATTGAATAAACTAACTCTTCGATTTATTGGGAGAATGGAGAGCGCTTAGATGACTCCTCTAATGATACAAACCCGAAAAATACATAACTAATGCTGAGATGGCCGCAGCTTCCACCCAAACTATATATATACCCACCATTTGTTGGTTGTTGGTATTCATGTCTACAATGTCACTGATAAAGCGCCGTTCGTGGTCCAAGTATCTCGATCTCAAATAAAGTCGTCCCTGACGTCAATATGCTTTGTACGCGAGCGATAGTTCCAACTTTGAGCAAGCTTTATTGCACCCTGGTTATCATTGAATAATGTCACGCATTCACACTTCATTCCAACATTATTCAAAATATCACGCAAATACATGGCTTCCTTTGTAGCTTCGGAGAGGGCCATGTATTCCGTGCTCGTTAGAGCAATGGTCCGTTGTTTGCGTGTTTCCCAACTAATTGCATTTTTCGTTCATTTCTTGAGTCCAGCGCATGCGTTGTTGCGCCTGACTACCGACAGCGGGGGCTGCGCGTGGAGCGTGTTGCCCCATATGCCCCCAGCGTGCCGGCTGCAGTGGTCGCCCACGCCGACTTGGCGGCGGCGAACGTGACTGCGCCACGCCCACGTCACTTAACGGGCTCGTGTCAGGGGGAGTGACATACTCACTCCCCGACGAAGAGCCCAGAGAAGAAGCGGGCAATGGTGGTAATGTTGCGCTTGTCTCCGCAGTTTTCTCCGCCTTCGATCTTGTAATCATTTAAATAAATATTTTATTTTCATGCAAACGTCGCGTCGGTCGTTTGACAACTGTCACTGTTCATCATAATCTTGCAAACGTCGCGTCGGTCGTTTGACAACTGTCACTGTTCATCATCTTGCAAACGTCGCGTCGGTCGTTTGACAACTGTCACTGTTCATCATAATCTTGCAAACGTCGCGTCGGTCGTTTGACAACTGTCACTGTTCATCATAATTTTTCTGTCTCTTATTTATGTATTACTAGCTGTACCCGCGGCTTCGAACGAGTGACCATTTCTCTAGGTTAAAAGAACTCTCTTAGTATTCCAAAACCTAAAATACATTACATTTATTAATACACTAGCTGATGCCCGCGGCTTCGCACGCGATGTCATTTCTGTAGATTAAAATTAGTCTTTGTACTATTCCAGGACCTAAAATACCAATACCAATAAAATACCTTTGATGAAAATTCCTTCAGCCGTCAAAAATATTTTTATCGATTGCTCGGCTTCTGCTCATTTTAATTATCTTCTTTGTACAGACTTTTTCGTTCCTATTGCTTATTGCTTTATTATAAGTATAGATATATTAATACATTAAATTACTATACATTTAAACAAAATTCCTTCAGCCGTCAAAAAGTTTTTATCAATTGCTCGGCTTTTACTCATCGGATTGAAATAATAAGTACACAATTTTTTAAGTCAAACCCTAAACTATCAAACAGTGAAAACCGCATCGCAATCGGTCCAGTAGTTTTTACGTGATGCGTGAACAGACTAATAGACAAACACACAGACACGAATTTTAAAAAGGTTTTATTGTTTTTCAGTAGCTTATTTCTAACCATTAACCATTTTTTAATATCTTCTTTTTACAGATTTTTTGTTACTAACTGTTTTATTATGAATATAGATGCCCTTCACTTTTGGGCAGAAAAATAGAAATATGTGTATTACATTATTTTAATCATGTCTGTGCACGCATTATGAATGTACTCGTATATGTCTATATTCTAAATTGCTATTTTGAATCTCGCGCGCACATAAAACCACTCTGTCATTCGCGGCTCCCGGTCTTTATTATCTATGAGAGAAGAACGGGTCTTTTTCAAAAAACGGCAGTTGACCTACGCTTGGGTTAAGGAGCGGATTGTGAGACGCCTCCCGGATAATACACATATATTTTCGGCGGTACAAGGACAACCTAGAAGTTATCAAGTAAGTGCAATTTTGATTATATATATTTACATCTATTGTGTGTGTGTATTTAAATTTACTATTTAAATTTTGGGGATTTTTTGAGCATTAAAAATACAGTCCATTTTCGGCATTTCTTTGTTACTTGCGAGTACAATGCCTATAAAACAGTACCGTGACATACCTACTGACTGACTAACTGACTGACAGGCAACGCTTAGCTTAAACCGGTGGACCTAGGTATTTGAAATTTGGAGGAATACTCTTTGAGTATCGTAGAGGTGAAATACGGAGGAAACTATAAACCATAGAACATGAATACAAACTCCAAATAAAATACCTCTATCCTGCGGGGACCCTTTAATTTAACGGTATGAAAAGTATCTAATGTTCTACCTCGTAGTATGAACTCAAATCATGCCAAGTTTCATTTAAATTCATTCAGTAGTTTTGGAGTGATGCCTAGCCAAGATACAGACAGACAGACAGACATAAATGTTTTTTTTTGTTAAACAACAGTTTTGGCTTCAGTACAGAAAAGCCACCAAAAAAAATTACAAACTTCAATGTACAGAATTGGACCTGTTATAGTTTTATTACATGTATAGATATGGTTAAAATACTCGTATTTCGTGAACCCGCAATTATCGTGGTTTCGGTGCTATAAATAGAGTAAAAATTGTATAAAAATATAATTTTCCACTAAAATACAATAAAAAAAGATTACAAGGTAAAAAGAAGTGTGACAGAATAGGGCCATTATTCTCTATGAACAGTCACACGCGTAACGCGTCGTGCTGTCGAATCGTTCAGAAAAGTACGGCAATTCTCGAACATGCACGAACAATTCCACGCAGATATCTTAACACGACGCGTTACGTGGCCGAGTGGCAATAGAGAAAAAGGGCCCCGTGGTTTTTTTATTTTTTTACTATTATTATAAACACTAATTTAATATATTATTTAAGCTGATTTTCTTGCACCGAGCATTTTCCTTGCTGTAGAGACGAGAAAAGTTGTGTTTCGCTCGGCAGCTAAGTTATTACACAACTGCCTAAAAAAGTGTAATGTTTGTAGGATTCATGTATGTTTGTATGTATGTTTGTACGTATGTTTGTATGTATGTATGTATGTATGTATGTATGTATGTATGTATGTATGTATGTATGTATGTATGTTTATATGTATGTATGTGAGTTTATTTATTCCACATAACTTTTAAATGCCTGAACAGATCTAGACGTGTGGGGTATCGTTACAATCCTTACATCCCTCCTAGTAACTTTTTTAAATTGATTATGGCGGCCGTATGGCCCCATTTTCAAATGCGAAAAAAATAAACTTGGAACTTTACAATATGGGTATCACATTAAAGGCCTTGATAAGCACATTCCAACAGCATATAATTAATTGGCATAAGTTCTTTTATTGGCAGGGCAGGCGTGATTATTTAGTTTTTAAGCTAGTTATTTTGCGTCTCATATTACAACTTATGCATTTTGTCCCAATTTATTTGGTTCATCTAGTTATGTTCCTACAAAAATATCCGAAGATTTGCTTTTGAAAACACCTTAAATTGCTCCCGACTGACAGATATACCCGTTGAGTGTCGTGTTTATGCAAATCTTTTCTAAAGTGTTCGCGCGACAGGCGAGGGTTTTAGTATTATCTTCTAAACAATATTTAAACAATGCCTAAACAAAGAAATAAAAAACATTACTGTCACACAAAATAATATAAGGCTAGTATAGGGCTAAGAAATATCTTAAAACTAGCTTTCCCACCCGCGACATCGTCCGCACGGACTAATGTTATAAAAAGCATCGTATGTTCTTCTAGGATATTAAAAACCAATGCAAAAGTAGGTATTGCACCAATTCTCTTGAAGGTTTTTGACAGACTTGTTATTTCGTTTCCATGGCAAACTTTCCTTACAGCGAGCAATCAACAGTTTCCAGTTTTCCCGTCAAAACTTATAATTTTCCGGGATGAAAAGTGTTCTATGTTTTATTAAAAGGTATAAGCTATCTCCATTCTAAATTTCATCAAAATCCGTCCAGCCGTTATCGCGTGAAAGCTTCCCAGACAAACAAACAAACAGACAACGTTTCATTTTTATATATTGGTATGGATAATGTCCCTGTACAATCAAATCAAAGTTTTATTCAAAAAGAAATACCAAATATTGTTCAAAGAAAAAAATGCTAGGTAAGTAAACTTATTTTTCTTCAATTATTCCGCCATTATGGGTGTAGGTATTCCTTGATATTTATGAATATAGTTTCCTTATATTTTGTATTTTGGAACTTAAAGCACGCCTAACTCTATGTGAAATAAAATCGTTTTTTTTAATATCCATAACATAATTAACATAATTTACCAAAACATTCATTCCATTTTTATCTAATCCAGGTCTTACATCTGATGACCGACCACTCAGTGAACATGTTAATAAAGCACTGCGAGTAAATATTTCCGATAATAGCAATCTAGCAAGTGTTTCTATCGGTTCTGTGGAATTCTTCGCTACTTTTACAACATTTTTAAGACTTTCGGCATTGACGTATATGCCTGATTTGGGCATAAGTTGTACAAGGCCTACCGCTTTTTCACGGTACCTCAACGTCCACTTTGAGTCATTTTCATCATATTCTGGAGGTAAAATAATTTTTCTGGTGCTTGTGGAGGGTGCATCACGGACCATTGTATCACGGGCATGTTTTGCTGACGGACTATTATCATCACAATCATTGCGAGGGACTTTGATTTTGAGTTTTATCGAACCTTTTTTTTTTGCTTCTTGTTCGTTTTCTTCTATAGCTGCAGTTTCACAGTTTTTAGACATATCATCATCACCACTTGATAATATTGTTTCATCTGCACTGTCAGATGATGACGGATTCTCAAACTCATCAGCATCATATGTTTGGCTTTCATATATTTTTCGTTTGACTGCACCGCTTTCTTTTACAACTTTTTTTTTGTGTTTCTTTCCCTTGACAACTTTTCTGATTTTTGTCAAATCAGAATCACTTTGTATTTTATGGCTGGAGTCATTAATTAGTTTAACTATTTTATTCACTATCGCACACATCCGGATATGATTCTGCTGCATACACTTGAACGTTTTCTGAGATAATTCAACAGAGGCTAACAACTCTTTCGATAAATCTGGTAAAGTAGAACCGATTATTGATTCACTCTCTAATGTAAATGATTCATTTGTTAATTGCGAGGTAGTTTGATTCAGATGTTCATTTACATTGGTGTAAGATTGAGGTGTTTTTTCGGTAGAATTAGTATCGCTTTGTATGTTCTCAGAATCACTTGAAACAGAGGGCACATGATTGTCACTCGAAATCTCGTATGAGTTGCGCGTGGAAGTTGCTGCTAGTATTCTTGTGCTAGCAGAATCAGCCGAAATCTTCTTATCCTTTTTTAAATTTCCTTTTCTTCCAGGCGTTGTGGTTTTAGCATGGGAGATTTTTATTCTTTTATTTGTTTTTTTCATCTTCGTATATCTGTGGACAAACAATACATATCTCAGTACTTATCAATATTTTTAGAGATCAAATTATTATCTCTAAATCTAAATCCATTTCTTTTTAAAAGCTTTTATTTAACTTCACTTAGCCGATTAGCTTATCCGGCTGAAACTTTTAGGGTACCTAGCTCACAAACTGATGACAAAGTTTTTTTTTATTTATCTTTCTACCTATAAAGTAAAAATGCAATAAACTATACTTTATTTAAAAACTCAAATAGAATATTTGATTGATTCCGATGTTGCGATATTGGACCCCTCAGTATCGGAATTGTAGTATCGGAACTAATGTTCCGAGATTCCGGAGTTGCGATATTCAGAGATTCCGGGATTCATGCCCTACTCTGCAGCCCACGCCCCGGTGCCGGTGGTACCGTAGGTTCAGGTTTTTTTTCTATAGTATTTTTGTATATATTGTTTTTATAAATATCTATATTTTAAAATAACTTAAATCTAAGATAAAAAATATATAAAGTGAATATGAATAAACAATTTATTTTTTAAGTTTTTTATAGCAGTTAACGCCTGCTTAGGTTAAATATAGATAATAATTCTAAAAACATAAAAAATATAGATTTGGGAGGCGTTATCTTTCAGACACGAAGTTAATCAATATTAGCCGTGTTTGGTTGGTAGTTCGTAATACGACCAATAGATAGCGTTACCGTCCCTATAAGACGGGTCCAAAGAAGCTAGTGGAAAGATTTGGATGACGACGCATAGGTCTCGGTGGCCGAATTGGTAAAGGCATGTGCTACGCTGAGGCACAGTGTGCGAGTTCGAATCTCGATTTGCCGATTGTGCCGGGGGGTTAAGTCTGCTCTAACCTTAAAGCACCGCGTTGGCTCCGCACAACGAGAGTTTTGGGCATTTATTATCTACTAGCTATGCCCGCGGCTTTACCCGCGTATCATTTCATTTAAAAGTAGCCCACACGTGTTATTCCAGGACCAAAAGTACTACGAAGTACAATATTATACTACATTTCTTCAAAATTCGTTCAGCCGTCAAATAGTTTTTTATCGATTGCTTGGCATCTAATCATCGGAATAAGGCAAGCGCGCACTGCCTTGCGTTTTTATAAAGCATATTCTGTGAAGTACAGAGTGTCATAGAAGTGCACGTATTGCGATGAAATAAACGCATATAATACAATATGAAATAAAAGCTAGAATAAACGCACTCACTTCCACCGCAAGTGCGTGTAAGGCCTACGATACCAAGTACACCAGTTTTAAAAAGAAACCTGGTAAGGCGTCGTAGTGCGACGGGCGGTAAGGTAACGAATGACGTGCAGCGTGCAGATGAAGCGAAGAAAATACGCGGTTCGTATAAGTTACGTATATTCAGAATAGGTTGATCTGTATGTATATATATAGATATGCACAGAGTAATTTGATATCAACCAGTCAGTAGTTAATTCAACAGACAACTTCCAGTTGCAAGGACTTGAGAGCTGAAGGTCGTGCTGAGGCAAAGCGCTAAAGCTAGTGTGAGCCGAATTCGAAAAAAATACGAATTTGAATTTAGCGGGACGCTTGGTTGCAGTGAATGAAATGCTTGGGTCTTTAAGGTCAATCAGTGCCATCTAGTTAAATCGGAGGCAGAACTTTGATGCGTTTGGCTTATGCGCTGGAGTTGTTGATGCTGGTAAATTATGTAGTGTTATTACCTTAATTATTTCTTTGTACAGTCTTTATTGTTCTTATTGCTTTAATATAAGTACAAATACTACGCTCTCTAGTATAGAGGCACTACAATAAAAAGACTTACACCCGTGTTAAGGAAGTAGGATACTCCATTGTGCTATACTCGTACTCTAATATCTAAGAATCATCTCGATTACCTCAGCTTTCAATCATAAAAAACGCACCTAAATCGGACCATTCGTTTAGAAGCTACGATTCTCACCCCTTTTTCTCACCTCCACCCTCCCCCTCCCCATATAGCTAAGATCCATCTCAATCACATTAGCTGTCAACAAAAAAAACACACACACACACACCCTCACACATACAGTGATACACACCCAAAGCTTATAACACCCGTCACTTTGTTCGGGGGTTAAAAAATGTAAAAATAACGCATAAAATATGTAAATTATGGAGCAAAAAAATTGTAGGAGCGCGTGGGTTCGATCCACGGACGTCTAGATTACATTGCGTGATGCGTGTTCAAGACAGACAGACAGAAAAAAAAACAAATTTTTTGCATTCCATATCGATTTTGAAGTTTTTCTCAATTAAATTTTTCAAAAAATATTTAATGTATAGATTTAGCCCAGTGACAGTTTTATTATAGTACAGATGGCGTGTTAGACCGTATGCCGTGGATTTTGGTGCCATAATTTATTTTACATTAGTACCTAGCTAATTTAATGTGCTTTCTTGATAAAAAGATTTATCTTGATTAAAAATGTCCGACAGCAGTGTTAGTGAGGCGAATTTGACTCCACCTGACATCACGGAACAGCAACGAACATGACGAACGAGCTTTTACCAGAAAAGTCAAGAATATGTTACGACATTCTTTTTCTTCATTATATGTAAGTTCCTATTGCATGAGTGTAAATAAAGTAGTGTATGAAACGGTACATAACTAGTTATTAAAACACTCGAGTGATACTATTAAAAAACTCGCTCTCGTGTTTTAATGCCCTTTGTTATGCAACCGTTCCATAAACTACTATTCTAAAGAAAAAATTTGGATGACGGACGGGACTTGAACCCGTATCTTCTGTGCCTCTGCGCCCACATGCCTTGAACCAAATCGGCCATCATGAGCACTACACCGCCATCCAAATTTTTATTCATTCTCTAAATCCGTCTTACGGGACGATAACGTCATCTATTGGTAGTTTGCTGAACTAACCGAATACGGCTAATACGAGTAATAGGTAGCAATTAAGCAAGCGCGCGATCGTGAAAATCTAAACCAGTTGTAATTAGATTTTCACTGTCGCGTACATGCTAAATTGCACTTTAATCCGGTGGATTAGAGTTCATATTACTCTACGCCGTATAATGATTATTTTATTGCAACTGGTTGCATTAGGACTTCTGTAATCGGACCACTGCACGTGTGCTACGGGAAGATATGTAATAAGTTAATTGAAAATACATTTCAAAAAAGCTAAAATCATGTCAAAAGTCATGGTGAAACTTAGAACGAGTTATCACAGTTAAATGATTATACAACATTTCGTGTCTGTGCTGTTAACGGTTGAGGAGTTCCCTAGTGGGAGCCAACCACGAGTGCAGCAACCGTGTCATGGTAAAACTTAGAACGAGTTATCACAGTTAAATGATTATACAACATTTCGTGTCTGTGCTGTTAACGGTTGAGGAGTTCCCTAGTGGGAGCCAACCACGAGTGCAGCAACCGTGTCATGGTAAAACTTAAAACCAGCTATCATTATAAAATGCGTCCAAAAAAACGTGTCTGTGCTGTTGACCGTTGAAGAGTTCCTTCATCTGGAGCTAATTCTTATTGTGCAGTCAGGTCATGCTTACCACAAAAATGTATTTTTATCGAAACTGAACCAACATGCAAAAATTCAACTCCGTAGGACAAGAGGAAGTGGTTCTAATTCAGCTTGCAAAATTTGGTCTAAACAAACATACATACATACATACAAACATTGCAAGTTAAATAGAAGCTTTTAAAAATGAACTTTTCAACCGATGAATCCTTCAATCCAATGTGTTTACAATACAAAAACTCTTTATTGCACACCAAGCAAAAACAAAACAGAAGAAACTTAAAAACTAAAATGTACACTCGACGGCACACCTTTGGATGGAAGAAGTAGACATACAAATGTATCGGTCGGTGGTGCATCAACAAAGATCAAGAAATAATATATATACATAATACCAAACATAATCTAACAAACTAAACCATACAATATATACCAAGTACACATACATAGTTTTGAGTAGATCATTAATATTTATAATGAACTTTTGGTTGTTTGTACGTTTTATCCTGTAAATAAATTCTTAAATTTGAAATTACAAGTACATTATATACGTATACATATACTCGTATACCACCGCCGTACATTCAAAATGAAGCGAAATTAGTGATTAATAGCAAAGTCTATATCGGAAAACGTTTTTCTTGCTTATTTTAGCGACCTTATAAAGAAACTGAAGCATTCCTCTCTTTGGAATACTTACTCCATGCTGAAGTGCACGGTTTTGGTAAAGCACAATTTGAACAAAAAAGATTATCACAACCTGACCCGGTCCTCAATTAAAGGAACTGTACTTTTAACATTTAGTAGAAGCCGAACAATCTCGAAGGAATTTTAATCAAATTTTGGTATCTATATTGTTATTTTTGGGTATTGGAATAGTACATAATAGAGTACTTTTAACCTAGAAAAATTAACACGCGTGCGAAGCCGCGGGCATCGGCTAGTTACTTTAATGAATTCTAACTATATTAAGCTGGTTTTATTTGATACAAATAAAACCAATAAAAATAAAAACAGTGGTAGTTCCGTGCTGTCCGCGCTATAGGGCGAACTTGACCTTCGGTCTCGGCATTCATTCCAGCTTGTCCATCACTGCCTGCAATGCTGACCGCGCGCCGCGCTGTGATGGTCTGGACCTGCCAACGCTGCGCTCTCGGCCATCACCATCTCTGCCAGCAACGCAGTCATTACAGACCATGGCGGTAATTAACTATTATTATAGGTGTGTAAGTAAAATATGTTTTTTCTTACGAAATAATTCACGAGTCAATCAATAATTCAACTATCCCAATAACGAAAATAGAAACTGTATAAAGTCTGTCGAGTACAGCAAAGAAATCATCCGAATATGCCCAACACTTCGTTATATTGTCGATTTTTTCAAATCTTCTTTCTTCGCAATGATAACAAAAACAAGTTCAAGGCCGAGAGAGGAGGCAAAATAATAATTCTAATTCCGGAACTTTCCACGTTCGGTTTAGAATCATTCGCGTTTGTCAAGCGGCAGCACTGCGTGCGTCATTCAGTAAAGTATTTCACCACGGGCGCCGCGTCGGCGCAGTCAAGTCACGGCGCGCGGCGCGGCGCGATAGCTAGTAGTGCCTTGTACTATTATTTATTCTGTGGTAGTGCGTAGTTTTTTTTTGTTAAACTCTGAGTTATCAGACGTATGTTACGAGTATGTACCTATCTATTTATCATTTATATAATTCTAGGAAATAATTCTTAATTTAAATCGGTTAATAGCGTAACTAAAGTTTTATCATAGATACAGTATTAAGTATATTCTTTAGCCGTGTTAAAAGTGTAGTGTAGCTTTATTATGTGTACACGGATCATGTACGGTACCTTGGTAGGTACCTCCCTACTGAACTGACGAAAATTCAACATAATAGGTATTTACCATGGTACTTGAACCACGTTGAACCATAGCTATAACATAATTCCGGCATGTTTATCCCATTTTAATGTATTTTTTTCTACTTTGATAGAAGAACGACTTTACGTTCTAAGATAAGAACCGGATATTGAGGATTAAAAATAAATTCTAGCTAATCTTTAATACTTTAAAAAACAATCACTTACCTATACTAATAACTTTTTACACTAAAACTGAAAATGCAATTTTTGCTTCACACAATGTACATAATAGCGCGCAAGCGGTCCATTGACTGACTAAAACCAGGTTCGTTCGTCCAGATTATGAAGTAACCATCGTCCTTGGTGGTAACTATTATTTAATCTGTGGTTCGACTCGAAGGCGAAGCCCAATTAACCAAATTTGAAAGAGATGGAAATCTATATATCTTGACCAGTATTTAAACAAACACACATAAAAATGTTTAGTACATTACATTTATTACAACCCTAAGTAGGTACCTACAATTAAGGATATATCCCTTATATCCCCTATCCTTATATCCCTTTATTTTTCGGGACAAAAAGTATCCATAATTTTCACCCAGCTTATAAACTATGTCTGTGCCAAGTTGCATCAACATCCGTTCAATATTTTCAGCGTGCTACGTGTTCTTTTAAATAATTTTCCACCCCTATCTTGCAGGAACCCTTTAATTTTTCGGGATGAGATGTATCCAATGTCCTACCTCGAAGTATTAACTCAAATAGTACCAAATTTCATTTGAATTCAGTGAGTATTTTCGGCGTGATGCGCTGCCAAGGTACAGACAGCCAGACGGACAGACAGACAGACAGACAAAAATTTCAATAATACTTTTCTGGCTTTAGTATTGAACATAGTTCAAAAATAAATTACAAAATATCTTCAATTTACAGAATTTGGGACATTATCCCGCAGGAACCCTTTATTTTTTCGGGATAAAAATTATCCTCAATTTTTACCCATTATATAAACTATAACTGTGCCAAGTTTCAACAAAATCCGTCCAGTAATTTTAAAATAACTTTCAACGGATATCCTGCGGGAACCCTTTCATTTTTCGGGATTAAAAGTATCCTATGTCCTACCTCGTAGTATGAACTCAAATCATACCAAGTTTCATTTAAATTCATTCAGTAGTTTCGGCGTGATACCTAGCCAAGATACAGACAGACAGACAGACAAAAATAAAAAAAAAATACAGTTTTGGCTTCAGTATCGAATATAGAGTACCCCCAAAAGTAAATTTCCAAAATATCTGCAATGTACAGAATTGGACCCGTTACAGTTTTATTATAAGTATATAGATATACAAAAAAACTTGATTGCGTACAAAATTATTGAATGCGAGCTGACCGCCCGCCCGCAAAAATAATCACACTAGTATTATAAAGGTGAAAGTTTGTATGTATTTGTATGTTTGATACTTCTTTACGCTTTACCTGTAGAGGAGAACAGCCGGAAATTCGGACAGACATCCGGACATTCGAAATAATTTTGTCGAACTGAAACGAGACGCTTCGCTTGCGCTTTGCGCTCGCTTGGTCATTAATAAATGTATTCTTTTTCCTATTTATTCAGACAACGCACAGCCCGACCCGGTGTACCTAGAGATTTGAAATTTAGAGGAAATATTTCTTGAGTAGGTACTCTAGGGGTGCACTAAGGTTTTTGAAACTCCATCCCTCCATCCAAGGGCGTGAATGTTTAAGGCAAACTGGAGTGCAGACCGCGTTTAGGCAAACGTACACTACGTTTGTACGTTTGCCTAAAGAGTGCCCTGTGCCAGGTGGAGTGACGACTTGCGAAATGCGGCTGGAGGAGAATGGATGAGGAGAGCTGAAGACCGAGCTCATTGGCTTGCATTAGGAGAGGCCTACGTCCAGCAGAGGACAAATATAGGCTGATCATGATGATCATGATGAACATAGTAATCTCCCACGAAAAGAAAATTAATTAAAAATTGATAAGATTACATCAAATATCGAGGTAATCTTATCAATTTTTAAGTAATTGTGCATTTAATTTATGTTCTTAAATTCATTCTATGTTTTATTTTTTTTTCATTTTTTAGATGGAGACTGAAGCTCATCGTTTTTTCTATGTAATCGAGCTACTAAAACCACCATTATATTATTATCCGATTCGATTCTACTCTACTTGACTCTATTCGCCTCTTAATGACTCTAATCCACTTTACTCGACTCTACTCGACTCTACTCAACTCTACTCGACTCTACTTGACTCTACGGAACTCTACGCGACTCTACTCCACTCTAATCGACTCTATTCGTCTCTTTTTATTTTCAATTCTATTCTACTCTGTTCTACTCTATTCTACTGTGTTCTACTCTGTTATACTCTGTTCTACTCTATTCTACTCTGTTCTACTCTGTTCTACTATGTTCTACTCTGTTCTACTCTGTTCTACTCTATTCTACTCTGTTCTACTCTGTTCTACTCTGTTCTACTCTGTTCTACTCTGTTCTACTCTGTTCTACTCTGTAATAATAATAATAATATCACTCATTAAAATAATTTGATAAAACACGTAATTGTTACACGTTTTTTTGTTTGCCACATAGGTGAAGGACATTATTCATAATGCCCAGTTTTTTTTCAATAGTTATTAACATATTGCCCTCTCATATTGAGCATTTTTCATACAGTCAGGGCATTATGAATGAATAATGTCACAATAATCACTTGGTACACAAAAGTTATACCGTTTGAGACGGTTGTATAAGTTTAGGGTGTGTATCATGATGTGTGTGTTTGTGTGTGTGAGGGTGTGTGTGTGTGTGTGTGTCACTGTATGTGTGTCTGTCTGTGGCATCGTAGCTCCCAAACGAATGAACCGATTTTAATGCGGTTTTTTCTGTTTGAAATCTGATGTGATCGAGATGATTCTGGAAAATTGTAAGTTTCCAACTGGGAAATGTTGATTACTCGCTGTAAGGAACGGGTTCCATGGAAACAATAAGTTTTGTTGTTGCGGGAAAGCTATTCAGAAATAGGGCGGTACTTTTTTGTTATTCGTTACACATAATGTTAATAAGATAGCACTATGGCTATAAAAAATTGTGAACGCGATGCTGACGTCACCTACGAAGCTGCTATAACTATATTTATCTCTTTTCTACACACTTCTAGTTCACGTTGGGTGAGACGCAGCGCAGATCGATGGATCGTAGACACGATCATACGCCATCGCTAAAAATACACCAAAACGCTCTACCATTGTTCTCTCACGTCAATAATAATTTTTGGTGTAAAAATACTAGAAAACAAGGGAAAACCTAGTTACAGAATAAATAAGTAACCTAGTGTCGTTTAAATATCTATCATTGGGAAAACTGGGTGAAAAATATAAAGTACCTACCTGCATCGGTACCCAAATTTTCTGCAATCACAGTAACTTCCAATCATAAAAGGATGATTAAAATGAGACAACTATTTCTGAAAAAGTGATATGATTACATCCTTTATCTCCTTTATTTCCATGAACTTACAATGGTGGATTAAAAAGATTAGAAGAGTTGACTATTAACACAAAATGTCGGAGCTTTATGGCCTTTCAAATTCTTTCCGGACATTTTGGGCATGGCCATCTTAGAAATGGTATATGATACAAAAAATAATTGGAAATATGATTTAGTATTTTTCCCGCCCGCGACTTCGTACGCGCGGACTACTGTTTATCGCGAATAAAAAGCATACTATTTTCTTCTAGGATATTAAAAACTAATGCAAAAGTAGTTATAGCACCAATGCTCTTGATGTTTTTTGACAGGCTTGTTATTTCGTTTCCATGGCAACCACAGACCATTTTGTGATGACAACCGTTCATTAAAGGGAGTAATCAACATTTTCCAGTTTTCCCGTGGAAACTTACAATTTTCTGGGATAAAAAGTATCCTGTGTGTGTTCCAGTGTATAAGCTATCTCGAAGAAGTCTGTACATTGAAGATAATTAAGAAAAAAATGGTCTAGGGTACTTAAAAAAAGCTACTGAACAAGAATAGAACTGTTTTAAAATTCGTGTATGTCTGTCTGTTTGTTAGTTTGTTTGTCTGAATGTTTGTTCGCGCATCACTTAAAACCTACTGGACCGATTGCGATGCGGTTGAGCTACAAAATAAACTCTTGTCGTAACCCAGGTGTGTCAAGAGTGAATAGGTATCTAATAGGCAAGCGTGCCGCACCTTCGACCACATCATCGCTTTCCATCAGGTGAGATGCTCAAACGATTGCATAGACAGTAATAAAATACTAAGTCAAATAAAAAAAACTAACAGACGTGATTTACAAAAAATACATTAAATTATTATTCGCTTATGCTCGATGAATCTAAAGAGTCCATAGTGGGCTTATCCCTACCGTTCAGTTTGTCACAATTTTTTGTTATAAATAATGGTAGGTATATACAGCGTGACATTGAATTCGATAAAAAAAACGATGTACTCAGCCCATGCAACAAAATGTATCTGTAGGACTAAATATGAACTAATAAAACATAAAACTAGGCATAATTAAAGTACTCAAAATTCAAATTTGTTTGTTATCCCTGCGACATCGCGGAAGCGGGGCGACAGATAGATATGAGTGCGTTCAAACTTGTCATCACGGATCAGCCGCGCCGTGGCCGTGTAGCGTGTTTAGTGATGTAGACATTTCAGCTTAAACTAATTATTTTTTGGTCAGTTATTTATATGTTTTTTTTATTGAATGCTATGGAACATTCCTACATAATGGACTGAATATAGTAGGCGCAGTGAAAGTATGTGTCTCGGAAGTTGTCTGCTAGTCGCTGCGCAAACTGCTATTTTTCAGGCGCAATCTGAATGATGAAGGTGAAGACAGCATCGTATAACTGCCTCGCTCACTCGCTTACGATTTTCGCATATACTATCTCGCTTGTACTTTATGCTATTTTATCCCCACAGCAGTACCTGCGCAATCGTCACAGAGCCTAACTTCACAAACATACATTGACTGCGACTACTGTACATGCATTTAAGAAAAATATCGAATTTAATGTCACGGTGTATACATAACATACCTACTTACCTACTGATTCAACTAACGCCCGAACGCAGATTAAATAACAGCGCTCAAGCCGCGCCCTGTATACTTGTCCGATTATTTAATTGTATTCTGTGCAGTCCCATTTAATGTAACCGCGATAACGGAGGCCTGGGTTGGGGAGATCTATTTGGTTAATTAGGTATACAACAGCGGCGTTATTTTGTCAGTATTATTATAACTTGTATCCTATAGCGCGGCGATACGATCGTATACAATGGGTCTGGACACAAGACTCGGAGACTTTAACTTTGGTTAAACACATTATTTCATCAAATTAGAAAATAAAATCTTCTTAAGTCTTATGCGTGTGTTAGGTTATAACTTATTGATATGTTTAATCTTAGACAGATTAACAACCATTTTTACAACAATAGAATAACAATGTAAGAGTTGACGATGTTCAGTTGCAGTACTGGACAAGACATTACAACTTGGTACTTACATTTTACGTATTTAACAATGTAGTGAATATTCTCACTGAATCACCTCACCACTGACGATATTATAATGTATTTATAAAATATTGCACTTCAAGACAAAAGTGACTACCGATTGAATCTTTTTGTAAATAATTATGTAATTTCTTAGATCTATGGCGAGTTTGTAATCTGTGATAATAACAAATTATGTTTATGAACAAAAACTGATCTGGAATCTGTTCCACAACTTATTAAGCTTACAATTGATAATTATAGATTTATATAATGTTGTTTAAAATGCTTAGTACTGCAGTTATCCTTTAATTTTAAGTACAATTACTGAGTCATTGTATTATAACTCTGAAACATCTGTATTTATATTTCCGTTCAAATTAGAATGATTTAAAAGCATGTAAACTTACGATATTGATAGAAATGCTTAAAACTAAGTACTTGCCCGATTAATATTAATGTATTATTACTTAATCAGCTCTGTACATTTAAACCTATAATTGTAGTAAAAATACAACTTCTCCCGCTAAAAATGGTAATTTATGAGAATAATATAAGAATACTGTTCAGACTTTCAATATTTGTTAACATTCTGAAAAATATGTATTTAAACGTCTTAATTATTTAAATGATTAACAATGTGTAAACAATACCGAGTTAACAATTATTAAATAGTTTCAATGTAATAGAATATGTACATTTCCGTCACTTCGGCGCCATCTGCAGACTCATTCCTGCTGGTGCAAAGACTACGTGAGTTTGGCGGGTAGAATCGCTTTAAAAAGCAGCCTCTGGGCTGAGCAGCCCTCTGTTCGTTTTCTGTCGTCGTTGCATCAACGAGACACCAAAAGTTAAGTACAATTAATATTACCTACACTGTTATTCTGCTACTCTGTTTCTTTGTCCCATATTTACTGTGTATAACTGTGTATTTTGCAAATAGATATTGTCGGTTCTATGGTTTTTTCCATATTGGTTATTATAACCAATGTGACTGTGTTAGAAATGATTAGGATCACTTTGTTCATGGTAAATGCTTTTATTTTGTGCCTGGTGTAACTATGGTGATTGTAAAACGATAATAAAGTGTCATTATGACCTAGTATCACATAGAGGTTGTTAGTATGTTAGGTATTTAGTGTATGATACCTATGTTAATGATAATTGTAAAACTGATGATGAAAGAATATATTCGCCCCGTAGTTTCTTGCCAGTTCTTCTATGGTGGTGTATTCTGAATCTGGTGGTAGAATCAATTAAAAAAAAAAAAACCTTGTTTTTATGAATAATCCTTAGATTATACCCTTTTTTAGTACACATTAGGTAGGTACTAAACTGCTCAGTAATTTTCAAGCTTTTATTAAATATTCCTTAGGTTATTTATTCTGTAGCTGTAGCTACTAGGTACTATAGATACCAGCTATAGGATAAAGCAACTTGCTTTATTGTTAGGTGCAGATAAGTTTTATTTCCTATTCGACAAACCTGACCAACCGAAGGCTAACATTACAAAACTTAGGTTTTGATAATCTTAACAGTACGTATAATTATCTATACATATGTATATAAATCTCACACGTGCGTCCTACCAGTCATGACCTACGGAGCCGAAACGTAGAGATGGCCGTTTCAGAAAAAACGTTCGGGCATATATGCCAGTGAATAATATATATATATATATAGTGATGTTTTTGGTCGGTAAACAAAACTCTAGGTAATTATCTAACTTCAGTAATGTTTTTATCAGGCACCATCCTCTTACAAACGTTCCGTTGCGCGAGCCTCGGCCAGACGGTAAATTTCTCACGTTTCGGCCGGCATCGATGCCGAAAAAAACGATGCCGGCATCGGTTGGTGTATGAGAAATATCGATACGCATCGATGCCAAAAATTAACGATAACGCCCATCTCTAGTGGACACTCACGGTCAATCAAACTGATACAAACGTTCAAGATCGCTCAGCGAACTATGGAGAGATCCATGCTCGGAGTTTCTCTGAAGGACAAAATCCGCAATGAGGTTATCCGACAGCGAAACAAAGTAACCGACTTAGCTCAGAGAATTAGCAAGCTGAAGTTGCAATGGGCTGGTAACAACTCTCAAAGAACCGACAACCGCTGGGGTAAACGAGTTCTAAAGTGGAGACTGCGTATAGGCAAACGTAGTGTAAGGCGCCCGCCGGCCAGGTGGAGTGACGATTTGCGAAATATGGCTGGCAGGAACTGCATGAGGAGAACCGAAGATCGGGCTCACTAGAAGAGGCTTACTTCCAGCAGTGGATAGGCTGATGATGATGATGATGAGAAAATAAAAGAGGCGAGTGCAACCCCACCCCCTATTAATGGCAGGCATTTTACTTATCCAAGTATAAAAATTATTTGATTGTCTTAAATATATATTAAAGTAAATGATCCTCCAGACAAAAAAAACCTCTCTAATGAGAGAAAATAATTATTTTTTGATATAACAATAATTTTCTGAAATGGTTACAATCATGGAAAAAAAACAACTAAAAATGCGAAAAGTTGTGTCAACAATAAGGTCATTTTTAAATTAAACGGTACATTCTATTATTGTTATTATTTAATGCTTAAATGATAGTACGATCTATTAACTAACGATACTAACTAGGTATATTGCTTTTAAAGTTGTTAGATTGTTAGTTTAGAGAAGATATTTTACTAGATTTAATAAAAGATTTAGATGATCACTGTTTTATTCAAATGAGTAGATATTCAGTAAAGTCTTATTAAAATTGAATATACCCTTAAAAAGTGTTATTTATTTATTTATTCATCAAGTTGACAGTGAGCTTACAGTATAAAACCAAAACGCTAACTATCCTAAGTAACTTAGGTAACTTTACAAAAAAGTCTGTACAAAGAAGATAATAAAAAAAAAGGTTACTTAAGCTCTTGAATAAGAATATAACAATATTTTTAAAGCGTATCTTTCTGTTTGTTTGTCTGTATGTTTGTTCGCGCATCGCATGAACACTACTGGACGGATTGCAATACGGTTTTCTCTGTTGGCTAGCTTAGGGATTGACTTAAAAACTTAGCTATGGGTCGCGTCATGTAAAAATACCGCTGGCGGTTAGGCTGCGCATGGCGATTTATCAGTCTATTTGGTAGAGAAAGGCTAATTAATAATTATTTAAACCAATATGCCTAGTACTTTTGTGCGCGAGTGTACCCATGCGCCAACACGCCCCCTCCACTTTCTTCCAGCTTTATTTTTACATGACACGACCTGTACTTACTTGGTATCTCAATCCGATGAGTAGAAGCCGAGCAATCGATAAAAAGATTTTTGACTGCTGAAGGAATTTTGATCAAATGTTGGTGTATCGGTGTTTTAGGTCCTGGAATAGTACCTAAAGTACTTTCAGCCTATAGAAATGACCACGCGTGCGAAGCCGCGGGTACAGCCAGTCGATGTGTAGTGTCGTATTGATAACCTCAAGTTTTGAAGTACGTTTGTTAGAATATGATGAATTTTGCAAACAATCTAGCGGTGCACAGTAGCGCCATCTAGGTTTTTACCTTATTGTATCACTAAAATTAATAACCAAGGTTATCAATCCCTACCTGGTGGGTAAAGGGCTGGGTAGAAACCTAAAATGAGCAATTTACTGCATTTTGAGGAGTTATTCTGCTCATCACGCCGAAGATCCTCATTAGATCTTCACCAAATTTTTATGATTCAGTAGCCCCCTTTTTACCCTTTTTTTGGGGAAGTACGCCCCAATCAAAAATTCCCGACGACTTAAAAATTCGCTTTACCTGTATTCCAAGTTTCGTCTAGATCGGTTGAGAAATGCAACCTGTAGAGGAGAACAGAGATCCGGACTAACATCCGGAAGGACTGGCATTCAGAAAGACATAAGAAATAATTTTTGCCCAAGCTGAAACGGAATCGTTTCGCTCGCGCTTCGGACTCGCTCGGTCAATAAAGGCGAAAGTTTGTATGTATGTAAGGGTGTTTGTGTGTGTATGTTTGTTACTTCTTCACGCTTAAACGGCTGAACGGATTTGGATGAATTTTTGGTACGGAGGTAGCTTGCAACCTGAATTAACATAATTATAAATGCTACTTTTTACCCCGGAAAAATGTGCTGTTCCTGAGGGACGCGAGTGAAACTGCTGGAACCAGCTAGTATTCATATAAATTATATTTACTAACATATTTTACTTTACTTTAATAGTTGCAATTGCAACATTACACTTATAGTATTTTCATTAACATGAATAATCATAAATTTTAAATGTTGTAAGAAGCTTAAAAGAAAATTGCTACTGTTCTGTTATAAGAATTATATATTTATGAAAATGAAATGGTCTTTTAAATACCTGTATTTGATACCTCACTCGATAGGTTTTGGTAATTTTTTGTTCCGTAGGAAATAAAATATGGCAGCTGTAAGCCGCCATATTGGTTTTCTTGACACTTCATTTATTATATAGGTAGTAGGTACTCTCGTGGTCAAGACAAATCCAATGATTCCTATTTATCAAAATCCATCAAGCCGTTTAGGCTGCAGGACGCGCCTAAGAAACGTACAAATAAACAAACATACATACAACCCAAACACATAACCCTTAGTCGAGTAAAAATACTATTTGTTTTCGTCATCAGTTTAAACTTGGATGCGTTGTCGAAGCTTTAAGCAAAGGCTGCCCAACCCCAGGCCCGCGGGCTACATTGTGGCCACATTATGAATACATTGTGGACCGCATAAACCAGAAGAATAAGTCCTGGTTGAGTGATTGCTTGCATTCTTGTTGACATCACCTATTACTTCAATATTTAAAATCTCAAATAACAAGGCAAAGATTGTTCACTTCCGACTAAGTCACAGAATAAATAATAGTACAAGCCTAAGTTTACACTTTCTTAATATGTTTACGTTTTTTTTACAGCGCGGTACAAGCGCGAGTAGAACTCGCGTTGAGAACCTATGAATATATTATATCTCGCTGACCAGCTTCAGAAAGAGGCTATGGTGGACCGTTTGAATTTTGCCTTATAAGCCGTGTCCGATTGGGGCGATGCTAACCTGGTTAAGTTTAATGCTACTAAAACGCAAGCGTGTTTGTTTTCTGCTAAAATGAGTCCTCATCGCCGTCTTTCCGTAGTGTAACAATCCAATAGGCGACCATCTGGAGCTTTTGGGTATCGAACTCACACCGAACCTGAATTTTGGGTCCTACATTGAATCCAAAGCTAAAGTAGCTGCAAAGAAACTTGGTATTTTGTCTAAGGTTAGGCGGTACTTCACACCGGGACAGCTTTTGAATCTTTATCAAGCACAGGGTCCGATCTTGTATGGAGTACTGCTGCCACCTCTGGGACGGTTCTGTCGACTATCGAAAGCTCGAGGCTTTGGATTCAATTGAAAGACGTGCTATGAGGCTTATTTGGGATGACACTCTGGTAAAGAGTAAGTCAAGAGTCAAGAGAGACAAGAGATAAGACGGGCTGATAAGATACACCACGCTAGCTTAGTGCGGTTTGGTGGATAGATCACTACAAAATTCTTTAAACACCACAATAAAAATAGTATATATAGTGTAGTAATAGTAATACAAGTGAACAAACTAAATTTAGAAAAATTAGAAATGTTGTGTTGACAAAACTTTTTGTGTGTTATATTAGGAGAAGTAGAATCTAATATCATGTATTTATTTTTCAAAATTCGTATTTTACTTACTAAATTCGCTAAAAAAAATAAACACATTTAATCGATTTGAGGTAAAAAAATACATTTATTCTAACATCCTTAAATGCAGTTTTAATATGTATATAATATATCATAAGAAATAAAGTATACGTACGTTCCTATGATGAGGTAGTGGCCCCTAGCTTCTGGTGTCAGAGTTTGTCAGGCCGCCCGAGGGCCTCTGACAAGGCTTAACGACTGCTATCCATCAATAACAGCCGAGATCGACAGCTTAACGTGATAACGTGCCCTCCGGAGGGCACGTTATCACGTTAAGCTGAGCACGTTAAGCTGAGCACGGAGCGATGGAAAACCGTACATAACTTAGAAAAGTAGCCGAGGGCTGAACCCGGAATCGTTTGAATTAAACGCTCTACTAGTAGGGGAGAGAAACCGATTATCGGATACTTTTGTTTAAAATTTTAAAAAAATATGGAAATAATGTCTCAGACCTTATAACTTTGCATTTATATCATCTTCATTTTGTGTACTATCGAAACCAGTAACTATTTTTAACGCATTATATTTAATTATTTAAATTAGATTCATTTTACAAAAATCGGTATAACTTGTGGTTTTCAAAAAGGTTGCCTTAAATCGGATATCCGATAGAAGAGCCCAATTACCATATCTGGTATTAGGCGACTACTTTTTAAAAATGAAACGAGCTGCTTAATGTTTTAAATTGTATTCATTAGCAATCATAAAAAAAAACAGTCTTTAATTATGATTATTTAATTACGTAGGAACATATTGCCTCTTATGCTTATAAATCTCACTTAAAAGTAGGTGACCTTTCAGGTCAATCACATGGAGGCTTAATTAACCCTTAAAATTAAAAAATAATAATTTTAAAAACTAAACATTTATCAAATCTCTCCTGAGAAAATATTTTAAACAAGGCATAAATCACAGACAAAATCTACAACACTATGATCTTCTACTCCAGCGCATTCTTCGTAACACCAGCGACGACAAGCAAGGCATCTTATCCATCGTTCCCCTCGACTATCGGTAGAAAAGGCCATATTGCAATAAGTGCATTCGGCGTCATCATCGTTAGCTTCGCTGCCATCACTTTCTAAAATCATCTCTATTTCTGAATCTCCTGAATCAAAATCATCATTCTTGTTTACTTTTAAAACTTTATTTTCATCCATCTTCTTTTATCCCTTAGTCTTTTTAACTGGTGCCGTTCTTTTTTTTGTAAGAGGCCTATTTGTTTTTTCTATTTGTGCTTCAAGTGTCATTTTATATGGCGAGCTAGATAAAACTGTAGGCTTGGTCTCTCTGCTGTTTATCCTAGGTTTTCTCTGAATAGCAGGAATAGGGCTAATTATCTGTGGCGACACCATCAATTTTGACGTTGTCTTCGCAGGTTCTTTAAAAAGTAAAGGCGTAACTGACCCGGTAGACTTTTGCAACCCAGATGTGCTAGGTTGTGGAGTCGATGGTCGGCTACAGACTGCAGAATCATTATTTGTAGCTTCAGAAGCGTTGTGTATATCATCTGGAGAATCTTCGACGGCAAAATTCTCGTCTCTGAAGACGTTTTTATTGAACGGAATAATTCCACACTTTCTGAATGAATTAACAGCTATCTCAGCTGATTGAGCACGCAAAAATGCTTTGCCGACTAACTATGATACTTGGTATGCCGTTACTACCCGTCCTGGATGGGATCTTAACCATGATTCTATTTCTTGATGGTAGAACTTCTTAAACGGGCCCATGAGTCCCACATCTAGCGGCTGTAACCTGTGTGACGTATGTGGGGGAATAGAAATGAGGATTACACAATTTTCTCTTGCTAGGTCTATTACATCTATGTTTCTTGTATGCGAATAATGTCCATCTAATAAGAGAATAACTGGTTTTTCCTTGCAGGGTTTAACATAATCGATAAAATGTTGGAACCATTTTGTGACGATATGTAGTTGAATCCACCCCGATTTATGCACATCAAACCTCGAACCAGCTGGTGCTCCATCTTCCAAATCTCTCTTCATATTTACTCTAGGGAAAATCAAAAGTGGAGGTACAAATATGCCGGAAGCTCCCATACAAAATACCAGAGTCACAAGAGCCCCTCTCTCTGCAGAAGTGATTCCACCGACTTGCTTTTGTCCTTTCAACCAAATTACTTTTGCCATTTTCTTCTGCACAACAGTGACTCCCGTTTCATCCACATTAAAAATACGCATTGGATCATAATTTATTTTTTCCATCTCAGGACCTAGAACTTCATCGAAAAAGTGTGTCACCTTCTCCATAGTAAAACCCCTTGCTCTTAAAGCTGTGGTAGCTTCAGGTGTTCTAAAAGCGAGTTGTGGGTGCCTTTTCAAAAAACTAGCAAGCCACTTTTTCCCAGCCTGACCCTTGTGAGAGAACTGATGCGGAATATTATTTTTCACAGCAAGTTCAAATGCAATGTGTTTTATATCGTTTGCGCGTAGCCCCCATAATATTTTTTTACCATCTCAAGGCAGTATTTAACTAATTCTTTTTCTATTTCCTTGTCAAAGGTAGATTTTCTGCCCAATTTAGTTACCAGGAGCTCATCTATGTCCTTGGGACTCTTAACATAGTCTTCTAAAGTGCTTTTGGGAACACCATATAATTTCGATATCCCATCTCTTTGTTTTTCACAGCAAGGTAGGCAATTTTCATGGTCCGATATACCCTACCGTTATAGCTTAATATATATATTCTAAATTACCTCGTATCTTGAAGAGTCTCCCCTATATCGTTGACACAGAATCGGAACTAAAAGACCCAGAATAATTTATTGCACGCATTTTGGCCTTATTGAACTGAAGGTAACAAGATAACCGATTTTCAGCTTTCTCTTTAGTTATATTATATGCATCAACTAATACATAACTAATTTGACGCTTTTAATTACGACAAGGGTTTTTAACTTTCGATCAATGATTTAATTTTATTTTTGTGTTAATGCTTATTAAACTTGTAGAATGTGACATGGTTTCCTAATTGATCGTGTTTTTCACAACGTGTCAATAATCGGCCATGTTGCGAGTCGTGTCGTGTCTCGCATGTTCAAGGTTCCTTCCTTGAGCACCTTATTTCTATAACTATAAGACTCATTTCATGAACTGCAAAGTACGACCACGGCACTGATGTCCTGTCGGAAATCAGCCGAGACGAGATAGCCTTCAAACAGCCTAAAAATGGAAAAAGCCCAGGCCCAGGGAAAGACTTCGGTACTTGAAAGGTACTTGAAAGCGGTAGTAAGACCTTGTACTTCGAAAGATCCATATGGTGTCTGATCGATGGGAGAAGTCCAAAGGTGCATAACAGAAGCATGGAAGATTTATTACTCAAATAAAAATAAACATTACTGAAATTGACATTACTGTCGGGGGACCGTTCTGTGGAAAACTTTTAAGAGGTCTCCCGATTGCCAATTTTACCTAGCTCTTGTTTTTGACTCTTTAGTTCGTTTTTGGCCGGGCAGTCGTGTTTTTTTTTTTTTTTTTAATATCATTTAGCCTGCCTGGGTCGTCCCACTGCAGGGCAAAGGCCTCCCTCACGCTCTTCCACATTTCACGGTTTTGTGCGACTCTAGTCCAGTCTTTCATGAATGAGTCAAGGTCAACCAGCCATCTCCGTCGAGGCCTGCCACGAGACTGTCGGCAGTTGTTAGGGGTCCATTGAGTTGTTATTTTGGCCCAAAGCTCATTGGACATGCGGCTCACAAGTCCGGCCCAGTCCCACTTCAAGCTGGCAGCTTTGTGAGTGATTATTTCATACTTTTTAGTGACAAGTTTTAAGTTATGCCAATAAAATATTTATTGTTGTAATGTGCTCATCAAGGCCTTCAATATGAACCCATATTGTAAAATTGATTGAAAAATATACATTTCGCTTTTCAAAATGCCGCAATATTGTTTTACTCGGGATGATGTAAGGATTCTAACGATACCACATACATCCAAATCTGTTCAGGTATTTAAAAGGTATGGTGGAACAAAGAGACTCACATAATCGTACATACATACATGAACATTACACTCCTTTTTTTGGACATTCGTGTAAAAAGAAGATATAACACTTCTTAATAACTGCAGGCTTCTGAACGTCCTAAAGCTGTTTTCGAGGGTAGGCTCAAATCGTCTAGTGAGAAGACTTATGAGTTTCAACATCCGGAGCAAGCTGGGTTTCGAGGCACCATAGACCACATCCACACAGTGCGGCAGGTTGAAGATTGAAGAGACATCATGTCGGGATGTCATGGTATAACCAGCCCGTGTCTTGCTTTTGTGGACTATGAGAACGCGTTTGACTCTGTCAAAACCTGGGCTGTTCTCGAGTCTGTGTGCGTTGACAAGTGGGCTAGCGATATATCCAGGTGTTGAGATGCTTGTACGACGCCGCGACTGTTCCCATTCATGTCCAGAACCAGCAGACTAAACCTATCCAGCTGCGCTGGGGAGAGAGACGGGGGATATTCTCTAGGTTAAAAGTACTAAATGTGCTATTGCAGGTCCTAAGATACCAATATACCAACATTTTTACGTGATGTGCGAACAAACATACAGACAACCAAAGAGACACGATTAAAAAAAATGTTATATTCTTGTTCAGTAGCTTTAACATTAGACCTTTTTTTTTAATTATCTGCTTTGTACATAAATTTTCGTACATATTACTTTATTATAAGTATAGATATGAGCGATGGAAAGGAAATTGGTGGGTATTACATTGAGGGACAGAAAAACCAATGAGTGGCTAAGGCGAAAAAGCAATGTGTCCGATATATACACGAACCGCAAAACTTAAGTGGGAGTGGGCAGGACACATAGCCCGGAAACAAAATTCATGGCAAATGAGCAAATGGCAAAGCGAGTTTCAAGCCACAGTATAGTTCGAAAAATAGCTTATATTTAATTCACAAAGTTAAAGACGTTATTATTCTACCAAATGCTAAATTGTTGTCATTGGATGTAGACAGTTTGTTTACCAATGTTCCCCTTTAAAGAGTGTTTACAAGTATTGGGTTCTCATTTTGAGAAACAACGGTTACACCCTGGTGTGAGTTATGATCTTATTAATTTGACTAGTATTTGTAAAATTAATTGTATTATATTAGATTTAACAATCAATATAATTATTAGACAAAGAGAAGGTTTAACAATGGGTTCCCCTTTGAGTCCTCTGATGGCGGAGTTATTAATGGACAACCTTGAATGTCAACATTTATTTAACGATCCAAATTAACGATTCTTTTTTACTTTCGATATATGGACGATGTTATTATTTGTTGTACAGGTACTCTCTGTCAAATAGATTTATTTGTTGTTGAGATCAACAATATGCACCCCAAAATTAAGTTTAAATTAGAACTAGAAGAAAATCGGTCACTTAACTTTTTAGATTCACTTTAACGAGGGTAATTGATAAACTAGATTTTCAAATTTACCGTAAACCAACACACACGGATATTGCTATTCCTTCTTCGTCTTGTCACCCCATTCAACATAAATTAGCAGCCTTTCATAGTTATGTACACCGGTTATTGACAGTTCCTTTGTCTTCTGAGAATTATAATAATGAATTACATATTATTTATCAAATTGCTATTTCAAACGGGTACAATAGAGAAGTGGTAGATAATTTGATAAATAGGAAACTACGAGATAAGGTTCGATTATTGCTTTTTGCGGGTCCACGGGATAAGTACACACTTAGTTGTACTTTTAACCTAGAGAAATGACCACGAGTACGAAGTCGCGGGCATCAGCTAGTACTTATAATAAAGCAATAAGAACGAAAAAAAACTGTACAATGCAGACAATAAAAAAAAAGTTCTAGGGTACTTAAATTAAGCTTTTTTTGCTACATCGTCGCTCCACCAAGCTGGAGGGCGCCCTAAACTACGTTTGCCGAGTCACGGTCTTCACTCAAGAACACGTCTACCCCAACGGTTAACAGTCCTTCTAAAAATATGACCAGCCCACTGCCACTTCAGCTTGATAATCCTAAGGGCTATGTCGATAACCTTAGTTCTCTGTCGGATTATCTCGTTTCGGATACGGTCCTTCAGAGAAACTCCGAGCAATAACGTTGGCAGAAACGTTGCAGGCTTGCAACAGATGTTGGACATCTGTTGCAAGCCTGCAACGTTTCTGCCAAAATGACGATATCATCTGCGAATCTCAAGTGTGAGATGACTCACCGTTAATGTTAATGCCACATCCTTTCCAGTCCAGAGTCTTGAACATATCCTCCAATGCATTTGAGAACAATTTCGGAGAAATAAAGTCCTTTTGTCTCACACCTCGATGCAGTGGGATATGCTTAGTCTGCTGGTTGTGTACTTGGACGGTCATTGTTGCGGCGTCATACAGATATCTCAACACTTGGATTTACCGCCAGTCGACTTGGCATCGTTGCAGGGACTCCAAAACAGACCAAGTCTCGATAGAGTCAAAGGCTTTCTCATAGTCCACAAACTCCAGGCACAGGGGCTTATTATACTCTTGTCTTCTGTATAATCTGTCGCACTGGGGCATGCCCCGTCCACCCACTGGGTGCACGGGTAATTCGCATTTACCCCTGTGGTCTATGGTGCTGTATCCTCCCCGAAACCCGGCCTGCTCTGTTGGCTGGAATTCGTCGGATCTCTGCACAAGACGATTCGTGATGACTCTCGAAAACAGCTTGTAGACATGGCTCAGAAGGGAAATGGGCCAATAGTTATTCAAAAGGTTCTTGTCACCCTTTTTGAAAAATAGGACGAGCACACTCTTGTTACATGCCTTTTGAGTTCTCCGAGAGAAGAGCACAGAATTAAACATACGCTGACGCTCTTTAAGCGTGGGGGTACCTCCTGCCTTTAGGAGCTCCGTAGTAATTCCGTCCTCACCCGGGGCGTTTCCATTTTGAGCTGTTTCAGAGCCATCTCCATTTCGTCAAGGCTGACTTCTGGCAGCTTCGGTATAGTGGCGGGTCATAGTGACAATACTAATCAATATAACTACGAATTTAATCAGTACTTATACAAAATTTAATTATACTAAAAAACAGTCAAGCTATGATGATTTATTTTATTTACAAGCAAATGATAGTAGTATTTCTTAGAATCCAACGATATCGGTTTGAGTCCTAGGCTCCGCACCAATTAGGTACGTTTCCAAGTTATGCGCGATTTTCCATCGCTCCTTGCTTCGGAGGGCACGTTAAGCTGTCGGTCTCGGCTAGTCGTTAAGCCTTGTCAAAGGCCCTCGGGCGGCCTGACAAACCCTGACACCAGAGGCCATCAATACGACAAACAACCAAACTTGCAAGTTGTAACTGTATCAATGAAACTTTTTTTTTTAACATAACATTTATTAACTTTTATATGGTAGGTAGGTACACAAAATACAAAACTAAACTATTCTCTCATAACATTGAACTTTTTAAAATGACTTATTTACAATTATTATTATTAAAATTTCTCAGCCCTCTGATTCAACACTTCGAAGTAAATTTTAAGACATCATCTTCTAAACTTACCTATAATAAAGCAGTTAGTACAAAAAAGTCTGTACAATGAAGATAATTTCAAAAAATGGTCTAGCTAGGGGATTTAAAATAAGATACTTATACTTTTTTGAATTTAAAACAAAAATATAATTTTTTTTAAATGGTTTGTTTGTTTGTTCGCGCTTCACGTAAAAACCAATGGACCCATTACGATGCAATTTTCACTTTTGAATAGCTTAGGTTTTGATATAAAAATTGGTATACTTGGTATCTTAAAAAGATAATTAGATTCCAAGCAAAAAACTACTCGGTGACTGAATGAAATTTGGTATTTTGTACTTTATAGGTACTTTTGGTCCTGGATTATGTTACTTTAACCCAGAGACCACACGGGCAAAGCCACGGGCACTGCTAGTTATAAACTAGAATTTTAGTTAGTGACCCAGTTCTGTAAACTATGGTTATTTTCATTTTTACAAGTCTAATTAAACAGGGCTAAAAGTAATAATTAAATTTTGCTTTTCCTTGAAAGTTTTCACACTTTGGGCATGTGTCGCTGTGGCGTCAAGTATTTATGGCTGTTATTTCAACTCGAACGCACCATAAATCAAGTGTGTAAATGTCAATTTCGCTGCTGTCTATCTGACAAGACAGTGACAACTCAATCATAACACACTGCACTCCAGATTCATTGAAAGCCTAGTTCAGACTGTGCTATCACTATATCCGCTCGGTTGTCCACGCGCTGAAGACCGTAAGACCAAACACTGGTAATTGATTGTATATGCGTTGAGACTACAGGTACTTGATGGTCAACCCACAAAAAAAAGAAGGTCGACGCGACACATCTGGCCCCAAACTGGGGATTTATTGGGTACGTGCCGAGATCACAGGTATCTGATTGTCAACCCACAAAAAAAAGAAGGTCTACGCGACACATCAGGCCGCGCCGACTTTGCGTAAACAAACAGTTTTTATGACCACTTCATTGAGCGCTTAGATAAACAAACTGGTGATTTATGGAGCTAAATAGGTACGGCACATATTTCAAGTGTTTATGTTGTGGGTTTCGAAGCAAAATAATTATATAAACACGCTTAGATTTGAATGATTATTGAGGACAATAATGTTCAAAATCGAGTGGCAAAATTTACGTCGCTATCGAGTAGTCCGATGATCGATGAAAACAAAAAATGTGACTGTAGCGTTAGTTGCGATGATCAATGAAAACAAAAAACGTGACTGTAGCGCATAGAATCAATCGAGCGGCTAGAACGCAAAATACGCTCGTTCATTGCTCTCTTACTTCTCTTATCTTCGGCCTTCAAGAAGCTACTTCTATCCGCAAGGTCTAACGATGGGTCAGAGGTAAGTACTAAATCCAGCATCCAACCATTTGCAATGGTATTAGAAATAGTTGTGGAATTATCTTACTTCGTATTCGTTTGGATGTAACTCCTTGTCTGTGATTGTGACGCAATAAAATGAGTTAAACGATAGCATATCTTATTTTATTTCGACATCCCTTAGGACATCCAAACCATAGAGTTAACGGGTAACCAGCCTCCGTAACGCTATAGTCGCTCAACCCTGTTAAAATTTACTTAGAAGAAGCAAATCAGGGGGCTTTCTATACTAATTAATTATTATATAACTTAGTAGTTATTTGTTAAATCACTAAAACAGAAAGGTATTTAACAATATTTATTACTAATTAAATATTTAAAGGGGACATAATCGCGCTGAAAAAATATTTTTTTGTTACCTCGACGTTTCGATCAAGTTGCATTTATCGTGTTCGTGGTCTACGAGTTTTCAGCGCGATTAAGTCCTGTTTAAATATTTAACTATGTGTAAGAATCGCGAAAGTGGTTATATGTCAGTAGTACCACTGACTAGTACCATGAATGGTACAAGTGTCACAACTTTGTATCCTTAGTACAATCAATGGTACTAGTGACACTAATTTAGGATTAGTAGATACCTTTATGACAGTAGTAGCACAGTATATGTACTGTGGTAGTAGGAACCATTAATGGTATAAGTGACACAACTTTGTATCCTTAGTAACCTGTATACAGCATGTTCAAATGCAATTCACTAATGGTGAAATTAATGTGCCACTATTTCTAGAAAAAATACGCTGTCAGTTGTGTAGCTTCATTTTATTTTCTATTTCATTTAAACGTAGAAGTCTTTTTTCATTTTATGTAGGTGTGACAATACAAAAAAGACATGTTATGTCTTGACTTTTCTTTGATGGTACTAGAGATACAAACTTGTATCGCTAGCTTCATCATTAATAGCTAAAATTACGGTGGAATATCTTTACTTTTCTGTAATGGTACTAAGGATACAAAGTTGTGTCACTTGTACCATCAATGGTACTAGTCAATGGTACTACTAACACGTAACCACGAAAGTTTAAAAGTTAGATTTTAATCCTAATTTTCTAGATCATTAAAACTGTGGATACAACTGTTCTAAGCACAGATATCGATGACTTTACAAATCGTTCGTTGTAATCGTCTTTCGATGGCCCCGAAATGTTTGTTATTGTCAATATTCGACATCGACTATACAGAATTTGGTTTATTATATTATTTCTACACAGTATACAAGAAAATTTAGAAATCACAGTACCATCAGAAATTCGTTGATAAAATTATTATACAATTTTTATTTTGTTTTATAACAAAATATTCAAGGCAGTTTTTTGATATAAATACATTAGTTACATACCCTGTAAATCAAACAATGAATTTCTCTAGAACCATACAATATTAAGGTACCAACAGGGTGTGTCTCAGCTTGCTTCGCGAGGTCTTTAGCGCCGCCATCTAGAAAAAAAAAACATATTTCGTTCATAATTATGTGGCTATTAAACATGATTAAATAAAATCCTCCTGTCATTCACACTTTTAAGTAACGGACACACCAGGCAAACAGTTTGTCTCTCTTTATCTCTCATCGGTGGCAAACTCAAGCGAACTCTGTGCAGTGTCACGGAAGAAATATTAGTACTAAAGTACAGAAGTCTCACTCAGCTAATACAATTAAATAAAAAGCGACTCTTGCCGCCACACAATAAAGTGCAATTCAGCTTGCACGACCTTGATGCGTATCATTTTATATGCGTCTCTCTTTCTAACCCGTAAGTCTATCTCAGTCTATCTCGCGGCAAGCCACGGATAAAGTAACTCGGGCGTTACAGAAATTAGCACGCGCAAGTACATCGAGTGAGACAGGCCTGGCAGTGCGTCGTCGAGCGAGCGGCGACTGGATTACTGCTGTCGCTGCATACCATCCGCTGACCGAAAGAGTCTGCAAGTGAAACGATGCTAACTGCCTGCCATATTTACTTTTATTCGAATGTAACTGCCTAATGGGATACATAAATTGCAGTCATCATCATCAGCTTCTGCTGAACGTAGGCCTCTCCTAATATGCACGCCACTGAGCTCGGTCTTCAGCCCTCTGCATCCAGTTTCTGCCAGACGCTTTTCGCAGGTCATCACTCCACCTGGCCACAGGGCGACCTAAACGTACGCCTAAACGTGGTCTCCACTCGAGAACTCGCCCACCCCAATGGTTGTCGGTTTTCGGGAAATGTGACCAGCCCACTGCCACTTCAGCTTGCTTATCCTCAGAGTCGGTTACTTTGGCTCTCCGTCAGATCACTTCATTACGAATCTTGTTAGTTAGAGAAACTCTAAGCATAGCTCTCTCCATAGCTCTATGAACAACCTTAAATACCTTACCTTACCTTAGTTTGACCGTGAATGTACGTTTCGGATCCGCAGGTCATGACTGGTAGGACGCACTGATTAAAGAATTTCCCCAGTTTTTTATTTTTTATTGGTATGGCCACACCCCACACACATGTTGCAGTGCAGGTTAGGTTTGTTAGCTAAATAATAGGTTTGTTGTCTGAATAAATATGGCAAAATTCTTGACCTTGTATTGTCAAACGACTCAGTGACTGTTACCGAGAGTGATGACCCGCTTGTACCTATTGATCCATATCATAGTTCTCTGTTAATTTGTGTGCAGTATATTCATATACCACTCCTAAAATCTAACGCTTACGTTAAGTATGCCTTTAATAAAGGTGATTATGACTCTGTGAACAGAGAAATCTCGGAGCGGAATTGGGATATTGAACTTTTTAATAAACCGCTAGATGACGCGGTTGAACACTTTTATAATATACTTCTTATGCTACACACTAAATATATCCCAACCAGACAGGTTAATAATCAGGCTTATCCTAAATGGTACTCTCCAGCTCTTAAGAGGGTCATTAAAGACAAGCATAAATACTTACGTAAATTTAAAACTTATCAAAATAGCGCAGATCTACTAACTTATAAGCGCTTACGAGAGAGAGCTAGAAAACTAGAACAGTAATGTTATCAGTACTACGTGGCATCAGTTGAGGATTCGATAGAAAAGGCTCCTAAGCACTTTTGGTCTTTTATTAAGTCCCGCGCCAAATCAAATAGTATGCCTAGTAATATAACGTATAACAATACTACAGCCATTACTGGGGAATCAATTTGCAACATGTTCTCCTCATATTTCTTCTCAACTTTTCTTTCTACAAGTACATCTGATAATCGTGTCCCTACGCGGTTTTTATCCCAAGTTCTTGGAGATATTTCTTCCATATCAATAACTAGATCAGAGGTAGAAAAAATCTTAACTAACCTTGACCCGTCGAAGTCTGCAGGACCAGACCGCATTCATTCTCTGTTCTTGATAAAATGCGCCGAAAGTCTGGCAGTCCCTATAACTATTCTATTCCAAAGATCTGCCACCGAATGCTATTTTTCTCGTGTTTGGAAGTCCGCTTTTATAACACCCATTCATAAAAAGGGACCCAAAACAGATGCAACGAACTATAGGCCGATCTCCAAGTTGTGTATAATATCCAAAGTATATGAGAGGATTGTGTATAATCAAGTTTACTCAGCGCTCAAAGGCTCGTTTAGTCCGCTTCAACACGGTTTTTTAAAGGGACGGTCAACGGTTTCTAATCTGATAATACTCAATGAATATTTGACCAAGGTGATGGACTCTGGTGACCAGGTGGATGTGGGGTATACTGATTATAGCAAAGCTTTTGACAGAATACACCATACTATCCTAATAGCCAAACTCCAGATCATAGGCATCTACGGTGACTTACTTAGGTGGTTCTCTTCATATATTAACATGAGAACTCAAGCCGTTGTCATTAATAATTATATATCTAGTTGGGTTAAGATCCCTAGTGGTGTTCCACAGGGATCTCTTCTCGGTCCTTTGTTATTTGCAATTTTTGTAAATGACATTTCACAGTGTTTTCATAGCTCTAAATTATTATGTTTTGCTGATGATATGAAGATTTTTACTAATGTATCCACTCCATCGGATGTTCGAGCACTCCAAGATGACCTATCTAGACTGGATGATTATTGTCGCCTCAATAAACTTGACCTCAATCCATCCAAGTGTTCTGTCACTACTTTTAGCCGGAAAAAAACCTAGTTAATTCTGCTTATTCACTTAGGAATCAAATCCTACTACAAACGCGGGTCATCCGCGATCTAGGTGTCATACACGATTCTAAATTATTATTTGATGAACATATTTCGCACATAGTTTCCAAGCCTTCTAAGGCATTAGGTTTTATTATGAGAAGTTCAAAGGGTTTTAAGAAAATTAAAACACTTAAGATTCTCTACTGCACTTTTGTTCGGAGCATACTGGAATATGCGTCTCAGGTATGGAATCCACGGTACAATAGGTATATTTTACGAGTTGAACGAATACAAATGAAGTTTATTAAGTTCTTATGTTTTCGTTTGCGTATTCCATATCAGTCACAAAATTATCTTCAACTATGTAAACAATTCCATTTTTTACCACTCAGTGTCAGACGTGATATTTCCGACGTATCATTTTTAATAAAAATAGCTTCAAATCAAGTTGATAGTCCGGATTTAGTCGGTAAAATTAATTTAAATGTCCCCCTCAGAAATATTAGATTCAATCCTCCTATAAGCATTCCACTTGTTAATACTAAGTATCGGCAGAACTCATTTTTGCACAGGACGAGCAAGAAATTCAACAATCTTTGTAAGGATAACCAATCAGTTGACTTATTCTGTACAAGCGTACACTCGGCGAGGCGGCTGCTGAGCAGTCAATTCTTTGATTAGTGTGTGTTACTTAGCTTAGGTATAACTTGTTACTAATCTAATGGTAGTAGATAAGGTGTAAGGTGTGGGTCGGAGCAGTAGTTACGGATGTGCTTATCCCGAACTATTGTTTTGATTTTACATCTCATTAGTATAAAGTGTATGCTCATGTGTCTTGATTTAATTATGTTTCTAAACGCGAGGACCTGTAATTGGCTCTCTGGCGCGTATAATATAAATTTCAACTTTGTTACTTAAGCTGTTGGTCTTCCTATGAATAAATAAATAAATAAATAAATACGGGGGCTTATCTTTTGTTTTGCTGCGTTCCCAACTGAATAAATATTATTGTCAACAAGGTGTTAACTAAGTAATTTTTGTGTTGTGTGAAACAGGAATAAACAGCCTTTCTCTGTGGACACTCAAGTTTTATTGCAACGAGCCTACCTTCAACTCGGGGAGCCAAAAACTTCACCACATGTGCAATTAACGCAATGCATTTTCTTATTTTGCTCCGACTACTATAGTGGGGACTGGGAACAGAAAATATATAACTTTGTGTTTTTTCATGAATAAATTATTTGTTTTTGTTTGATTGGCTGTAATTTATTGTCACACGCCTTGACGATGTCAGATTAAAAAACAAGGCGGAGTTGAGGCTCCAGAGCCCTCTACCATGTTTATTTACAAAAACATGGCTGAGTTGAGGCTCCAGAGCCCTCTACCATGTTTATTTACAAAAACATGGCGGAGTTGAGGCTCCAGAGACCTCTA
The DNA here is from genome assembly GCA_946251855.1 of Alsophila aescularia. Classification (NCBI taxonomy): domain Eukaryota; kingdom Metazoa; phylum Arthropoda; class Insecta; order Lepidoptera; family Geometridae; genus Alsophila; species Alsophila aescularia. The sequence goes on from OX276373.1 coordinate 56,506,041, forward strand.
CCATGTTTATTTACAAAAACATGGAGTTGAAGCTCCAGAGCCCTCTACCATGTTATTTACAAAAACATGGCGGAGTTGAGGCTCCAGAGCCCTCTACCATGTTTATTTATAATTAATACAAGCATACGATCCGTTTTCATTGTTTTTGAGGGGTATGCTGACTGAAAGCGTCAATGCTTTCTCGGTGGTAATTCAATAATTGCTACGGGAGTGACGTGACTCTAACAGCCTACGCATCCAGCTCTTAAAACCGTTGCCTAATCAAAAATGCAGAATATTCGGCGCAAATGTAGCACGTCATTGTACGACACAAAAAGACAAAATGTAGCACGTCATTGTACGATACAAAAAGACAAAATGTAGCACGTCATTGTACGACACAAAAAGCCACGTTGCAGAACACATGCGGCTTACCTCGCCGGTTTATATTGCGAGGTCATCAGTTGATGGTGTGCGCGTGCTCGAAGTCCCCCTTGTCAAGATGTCGCTGCGGTGCCTTCGGCTCGTACACGAGCATCGACACACGCGATGGGCTAGTCTTGTTGCGGTGCATGTCTGAAATAACATTATACGTATTTTAATACTGTTTAATCCATAATCTATACTTGTAATAAAACTGTAACAGATCCAATTCTGTACATTGAATATATCTAGTTTTTTTTGGAGGGTACTCTTTATTCGAAACTGAAGCCAAAACTGTTTTTTTTATTTCTGTCTGTCTGTATGTCTATACCTTGGCCGCGCAGCACGCCATAACTACTGAATGAATTCAAATGAAACTTGGTATGATTTGAGTTCATACTACGAGGTATGACGTTGGATACTTTTTATCCCGAAAAATTAAAGGGTTTCCGCAGAATAGGGGTTGAAAGTTATTAAAAAGAACACGTATCACGCTGAACCTACTGGACGGATTTTGATGCAACTTGGCACAGTCATAGTTTTTATGATGTGTTAAGGTCAGTGTGTGTTAAGGTGCTATCAAGGTTACATTTTCCTCTCCCCACTCCCCGGCCACCTCCCCTACACTCAGCCACCCACTACCCGCAATAAGCACTGAAGTGCCTGCGTAGCGTAACAAGGTTGAATATCGAGAGCGCGGTTTGAACATACAATTTAACTCGGAAGTAAATGACGTAGGCCTCAAAAGTTATTTATTTTATTGGCAGGCTAATAATTTTGTTAGAAGGTAGGCAGGCCGCGGGTTCAGCGCAGGCAGCGTCACTCGAGCTCCAGCTGGCGACGCACCAGCTGCGACGCGGAGGCAGGCCGCGAGCAGCATCGCCGCGCCCAATCTAACTTCTGAATACGCGGACTCGTCCGTGTGATCTGAGGACAGTTGGACTCACAGCGCAGGGAGAGCCGGCGGCGGTGGGAGTGCTCGAGCTCCAGCTGGCGACGCACCAGCTGCGACGCGGAGGCAGGCCGCGGGCTCAGTGCGGGCAGGGTCGCCGCGCCCAATCCCACTTCTGAATACGCGGACTTGTTCGTGAAATCTGAGAACAGTTCACATATTAACGTATTATTTTAGCTACTGATGTACCCATTTAAAGCTAATACAGCTGTTGATTTATTAGGTTCCCGCGTATAATAATGTCATTGACATTGAATACTTTATAACAGGTTTTATCGCGTTAACGTTAGGACGCAAAAATAATGACAAGAGCGATACTGTTACAAAGTGTTCAAATTCATTAATACGTAGGTACTGTTTCCCCAAGCTTTGCCATAAAATCTCTTCCTACCCCCACACATTAAAAGCTAATCATCTACACAGAAAAAGTAATAGTACAAGTACAGAAGGATATCTGAGTAAAATCATTTAAATACATAGCAACTCTCGCTTTAACGCACTAAAGTGCAATTTAACTCGCACAGCGCAACGATCTTTCAATTCATTTACCTAAAAGGCGTTCACCCGTTGCGTTCAGGCTATAATGTATCGTATCACTACGCGCGAGAGCTTTCATTGCTCTAACAGTTTCAGAATCGCTGTCACTTTTTCGCTCGGTAGGGTTGTATCAAGATATGACTAGGTACTTTTACTAGTAATTATTCTGTGAATTATCTGACTTAGAATATTGTAACAGAATAAACAATTATTTAATAATGTATTATTTTATTACTTATTATTATAAATGTTGATAGTTCTATTAACTACATATAATGACATTCTTATCAGAATAGACCTCGTACCTCATTATTTGATTATATCATAATAGGTATTGAACTTTGATGAATAATAGGTGCCTGTCTGAATTCCATGCTTAATAATGAATGAAAAAGAAATGGCTACCTACGTAATAAAATGTCAGTACGTAGGTATTTTACGAGACTTGGCAGACCGAATATCAAATATGCTGTACCTTCTAGGTTTCTTCTGGGTACTCATTATTAAGAAAATTATAAAATTTGACAAGCTTTACGTAAGTAGGTACTTTATCGTAAAGCACACGGCGCGTAACTCAGCGAGCGCACGCGACACCCTACTGATTTAACCCCAATATTGCGGCCTCGAAGTGTAGGTATCATATTTGTACTTGTTGCGGAGTGCGACCGAATCTTCTTCCTCGTTCGTTAATGCCGACTTCCATCTTCGGTCTTGGTCACTACCGCATCCATTTATTACTACTTCCCCGTTCATTAATATCTAAGCTATCCCGAGGAATAATATCCTCATAGAGATAGATCCTCATTAAATAATGTCTAACCTAGTCAGTTAGTATGTATTCTGCACAGTTCATTCGTGTTTGATAGGTAAACCTTGATAGGTAAACCTTGATAGGTAAACCATATTAAACACGAATGAACTGAAATGAACAACATACCACAGAATATTGTTGTTATCTTCAATACGCGCGGTATAAGTGGTGACCAAAACTCAGTGCAAAAACCGATTAATGCGCGCGCGCATGTACTGAGCCTTTAAGCACGTACCTCTTTCAGTGAGCACAATTTCTCTCTGCATCATATCAACGTCGTCGAGTCTCACGCGGTGTTTCGGATCGATGGGACCGTCCCACGTGCGGTTGCGGTCGATGTATGTCTGGTCAGACGGCGGGTTGTCCTCATCTTGAGATGATATGCTTTGGGGCTCTAGCTGCAATGTCAAGGGCATTCAAATATTGTAGGACGGTCGCAGAACAGATACATTTTAACGGCAATATTTATGCACGACAAAATTGAACAATATGGAATTATTTGGAGGAACATGCATGGCGCATGTGCAGGAGACTGTCGAGCATGTGCTTTTGCTACGCCACGGAAGAGATAACACTAAAAACCGGTCTTTTACAACAGAGAAAAGTGGATTCACAGGCTCATCGAAATTCAAACTCCAATAATAATAAATTAACACCATTTACAGCGATATCACTGGAACAGCTGTGCCAGCGACCTAAAGCCGTGCACCGGTACATAAAGGAGCTTGGGTGGCTTGGGTAGAGGCTGGCAGGGAAAATGCACAATGCGCCCCAAGCAGGACGTCAGTGCAGGCCTTACCGCCCCCATCTCGAATAATAATAAGAACGCATGGCGCTTCTGTCACATGCACATAAAAAGTATGTCACTTCTGTCAGTACTTTTTTGTTAAAGGTTCACTTATTGTGCCCCGCAGACGGATATATCACAAAATTGCATTAAGTATGATGTACGAGTACGTTCAGTTACCTGAACCTTCATAGGCATTTATTAGCGAAAAGCTAAGTAATTCAATATTTTACATTGTTTTCATTTCCAGACAAAAACAACCTAGGTGTCTTCAAGTCTAGAGTGAACCGGTATCTAAGAGACAAGTATGCATTCTTTCAGAGACCGCGGAAGTACTCCATGGCGGGGGAAGTGGGGGGGGGGGGGGGGGGGGGGCAAACTTCTTTGGTTGCCCCCTTCCTTCAACGTTCAGGCTCGCAATGTCTAGTTTGCTAAAAAGTTCAGTGTCCTATTACGTCCAGTCCCAGTCAATCAAATTATCAGTCAAATAATTAAAATATTTTACCTCTAGAAAGCCTAAAAAATACTGCCCATTTTACTCGATACTATTGCATTATTACTCACGTAAACATGTCATTCCGTTTTGTATTTTTGTTACTCGCTGATAGTATCGAGTAACATGGGCAGTATATTATTTTTCAAAAAACCTAAAGTTATCAAAAATACTAAACGGAATGACATGTTTACGTGAGTAATAATGCAGTTGTCTATGGTCAAAAAACACCATGATCGTTGCTGCCAAAGATTTTGAATTACGTTTACTGGCATATTTTTGTAGAACGGTTACGAAGGGAATAAAAATGCTAAAAGTAAGTAAAATGCTGTGGTATTGAGCGCCACCCGTGAGAATCCACTAGTAAAAATATAAAATAATAATTCTTTTTTATTTAGAAAATTATAAAAATAATTTTATTTGTTGCTTTTTTTATTGTTTATTTCAAAAACCCTTTATCTGTTTATTTTTCGGTTTTCGAGAAAATTGTTTTATGTTTACTTATTATAAATGTAAAGAGACGGAGAGTAGGGATCAAATTATTGTAATGTCAATTGTCATCGGTCCTTGATAAGTGTGCAAAGTTTAAGTTCTATCTGAACTTTTGAAGTGGGTGAAAATTACGTTTAAAATTACGTTACAAACAATACTAACTACGAGTATAGGTGGAAGTAATAAAAGCGTGATAAAAAATACTCTTATGTACTGCTCTTTCCAGCAAAATTGCTTAAGTACAAGCGCTTTTTCATTTAAGAAAAAAAAGGAAGTAAAATCAAGAAAAAACAAAAAATAAAATAGTTATTTTGTTTTCAAAAAAAAAACCAAGGATAGCACAGAGAACCCTTATTTTTTCTTATACTAGGTAGTAAAACTGGAGTAAAACTAGATTTTAGGGGGGGATTTGGCCCCCTCTGTCCCCCACTTCAGCGGTCCCTACATCCTATGGCCGCATCTGACCATCAGGTGAGTACGCTATCAAAAGCTTGTCTATCATGCAAAAAAAACATGTCAGAACCATAAAACACGATAAAAGTAAAGTTGATAGGGACATACCTTAATCTTCTTAAAAGTAGGACTCGATTGCGGCCGATTCATAAAATCAATATGCTGATTCCCAACACTCTTGTTCTTGACGATCGGCGACAGTTTTCTGAACTCATTCCTCGGTTCTAGTTCTATCCGAACCGTTTCAGTCACGATCGAGTTACTGGCGCGACCAAACAGAGGAGACAATTTCGGTTTAGCACTCGCAGTTTTACTGGTATCTTCTGAATCATCAATACTCTCGATCGTAATAGTCGAATCGACGCTAGTCGTAACCGGTTTGACTACGATCAATCCCTCGTGAATTTTATCCGACTTATCGATTTCGAAGGTGTTCTTGTCGATTCCGAAATTGGGGTTTTCAAAGCCTGTTTGTGTGGCTATGTCGTCGCTGAAAGACGTCGTGTTGGAGGCTTTGTTTTGCATACGCTTCCGGCGTTCTAATTCGGCGTGTATGTCAGTCTGTACGCGTAAGTTTATGTCGCCGTAGCGCCTGACGATGTAGTTGAGGAGCCAGTGGTAGCCCTTGCGGAGGCCGGGTTCGATTTTGGTCTTTTTCGATCTGTTTTGGTGAGTTTGTGCGCTGTAGGACTCGACTAGAGTTGGGCAACGGTACCTGAAACGAGTTCAGCTTTAAAAGTAAGGACATTAATAAACATAAACTTATATACCCACCTTCAAGAGACTGTAATATATATTCCCTGTCTTATGTCAATCGGAGAGTATTTTAATCTACGTTTTTCGAGTCTATGCTTTTAAGTGGGAGTAGCAGGGAGTACCGATGGAGTAGCGGCACATAATGTCTATGACAAACGACAATAAAATCATTTTATTTTATTCCTCGATTGCCGTGCTATGTAAGGTAGAGAAGAGAATTACTGAGAATTGGATAAAAACGGGGGAAAGATAATTTTTCCGCCCTCCATGCTAGGCCTGCTGTACCAACATTGAAATAAATTGCTTATATTTATTAATTTTCCAAAAGATAAATTTGAATCATGGACGGGGTTCAAATTTATCGTTTCGAAAATTATTAGATACTATTTTTCCCGCCCGCGATTTCCTCCGCGCGGACTACTGTTTATCGCGAAAAAAAGCATCCTATGTTCTTTGATATTATAAGCCAATCCCAAAAGTAGTTTAGCACCAATGCTCTCGATGTTTTTTGACAGACTTGTTATTTCGTTTTCATGGCAACAGTACCTTGCAAGTAATCAACATTTTCCAGTTTTTCCCGTGGAAACTTTCAATTTTCCGGGATGAAATATCCTATGTTTTATTCCAGGGTATAAGCTATCTCCATTCCAAATTTCATCAAAATCTGTCCCTCCGTTATCGCGTGAAAGCCCCCCAAACAAACAAACAGACAACGTTTCACTTTTATATATAGGTATGGATGTTCTCGCTAAGCAGGCGTTAATGCTAAAATCATATAAACATTTAAATTGTTTATATACTATAATACTGAGAATGCAATTTCCCAGTACCATCGGTTGTACTGACCAGTGGTACTAATGGGAACAAACCTTTTTTTAAACCTTGGGGTGCCTTAGGGTAGGTATATTTTTTTACTTACTTGTTGACCAAGGGTTCAATGTTGAGCTTTTCGACCACGTCTATGTCATCCAGGGCTCCACTCTTGTCTTGTTTGTTGGCGAGAACCAATACAGGTTTTCCTATAATAATGTAATAGTATTAATTTTAAAAGCCTCCAACATTATTCGAAACGACCAGGGGCATACGGGCGCGGACGCACTAGCTAGGCAAACAGTTTGCGACTGACTGTTGTACAACTAGCTATTCATTTCAGTTACGCGTATGCGATTCCGCCATGTTCGGAACAGTGTGGGCGTTTATCAAAGAAACTAGTAGCATTTACGAACCGGAATTATTTATCTACCAATAGGTAGGTACCTAGAGTAAAGCAATAAGAACAAAAAAAGTCTGTACAAAGAGAATAATTTACAAAAAGTGCTCAAAAGCACTTAAAATAAGCTACTGAACAGGTATATAACCTTTTTTTTAAATCGTGTCTATCTGTTTGTTTGTCTGTATGTTTGCTCGCGTATCACGTATAAACTACTAGACCGATAGCGATGCGGTTTTCACTGCTGGATAGCTTAAATGTTGACTTAAAAACTGGGGTAACTACTTGTTAGATGCCGAGCAATCGATAAAAACTATTTGATGGCCGAAGGAATTTCGATCAAATTTTTGTATATTGGAAGTTTAGGTCCTGGAATAACAATTTTGTTTCGATGTAATTTAAATCATAACTAATAACCCCAGGTAGTTAATTAATTTATGTATCTAATTACTTACAACAAACATTGTTTGCAAATTTTCGATTACCTTAAACATATTTCTGGTTCGTAAACGTACTAGTTTCTGTGATAAACCCCCACACTGCTCAAAAAATTGATTTCATCATTGCGGTTACGCGATACTAATCGAAAGTGAAAAGTTCCTTAGCACCCAATATATTTTTAGTAGAGCGTTCACACAACGCGTACCATGTTGGGTTGCGCTGCCATGTTATCTCAGTGGTATTCAGCTATAAGGCCGCGGCGGACTGTCGGCTGGCTGACTCTGAGCTGCAAATCGGTGCCAAACTCGTTAGCTTGAGTTTGGCACCGATTTGCAGCTCAGAGTCAGCCAGCCGACAGTCGGCCGCGGCCTTACAGCTGAATTCCACTGAGATAACATGGCAGCGCAACCCACACGCCCTACCAGCAAAATAAGCTCTGAGGAGGGTACCTCATCTGGTGTTCGCTTTGTTGCACAACTAAATTGGTGGCGCAGCAATGACGCTGCACTGAATGTAACTATTGATTATTCCAATAGAGACTTAAACCAGAAATGATAGAAGTAGTGGACTTTTTTGAAAAACGGAATGTACAGGAACTACTGTTCGATGTCCTTTTTAAAGCTCCTGACGGTAGAGGTGTCTCCTTTGGTAGTTCAAAGACTACACAGTTGCGCGGCCGATGTTCTCTGAGTGAAATATAGCCTTAATCACATAGAAGTCTTTCCTGCCTCTTGCTTGCTTTGTTGCCTAATCGAAGGTGCCCGGAACACGTGTGTATATTAAGCACCCACCCTTACAATGGTTGACAACCTGGTAAAGCGAAAATGTATTGCGACCACGGATTGTCTATGATTGTGACGAATACGTATAGCAGCGCCTGCTAACCCGCGACTTTGGAACAACGTCGTATGGTTGATATTAAATAGCTTGGTTCCTACTCATCGGAATGAGATACCAAGTACAACAGTTTTTAAGTCCAGTAGTTTTAACGTGATGCGCCAACAGACAGACATTAAAAATGTGGTACTATGTTTCGAAGGCCAGTGTATAAATAAGCCAGCACTCACTACATTATACGACAAGCAAGCATACAGTAAAGAACAATCGCTTTAGCAGCTAACCCTGGGCAACTCATCGCGATCGACACGAAGAATTTAGTACATTCCTGCCGCGGTTTGTAATGACAGTTTTTTTTTATTTAGGAACTATATTTGCTGTTGTCCTTTACCGGCCTCTACAGCTTGAACTTTGCTAGAGCGCTCCGCCTCAATGCGTGACGCAGAAGGCGCATGCTAAAGTTAAATTTATGACGAACGGCACAAGGGCACCCAGGGGATACGGACCTCGGCTTGATTACGAGGATATTGAACTAAACAACCCTGGATCGCTAGTGTTAGTAATGATCGAGTGGGCCCTGAAAAATGGCTAGGAGCCCTTTGATTTATTTATATAACTGACCGCCGATTCGTAATACACCTTCGAGAAGAATCGGCAAGAAACTCAAATCCGAATAATAACTGATTATGATTTAAAGGGACCTTCGACCTCGCCGGCGAGGTCAGTGTCTGTGTTTAAGTGTTGTTATTCCGCCTGGCGGGTTGCCAGAGGTGGTACGATTGGTGTAATGACACCTCTCTTTTCACGTTTGGTGATTAACAAAACCACATAATAATTCATAGTACTACGAGGAAACACTACAATAATGGATTTTCAAAGGAAATTGCTGGCCGTGAAACACGACAATAATGAAATTCCATAAAACTTTGCTGGAGCCTATTTAAGAAGCGCGGCAAGGTCGACTTTACTCAAAGAAGGTTGTTAAAATAATGACCACATTAAAAGGTTGTTTGAATAAAAACGATTACCTACTTTCCTATCTTAGCGCCACCCTTATCTGGCAGTAATTCCACGCACAAAAACGAAGCATTACGCTTCTTATAAGAAATTATTTTATCTAGTCTAGATGTAGACAAATAAATAAAATTGAAGTGTCTGTTTGTAATGTCAAAATAAAAGCTTTTTACTAAATGCATATGAAAGTATATATGGTACTTATAGCAAAAACACATTTTTTAAGTGTTTGTCTATCTGTCTGTCTGCCTGTCTCTCTGTCTGCCTGTCTTTCTGTTTAATCCCGGTAATTATTATTTTAATTTTATTTTTAAAAAGGTGTTAGGATACCGCGCAAAAAATATTAAAGCCATAAATTTTGACCACGCGGACAAAGCCACGGGCACAGCTAGTTTATTATAAGAACTGCAAAGGAGTGGATTGCGCTGCCCAGTAAATTGTAACCCAGGTATGTTCAAAACTAGGTATCTATCTACTGGGCAAGCGTGCTACACCTTCGACTTCTGCTGCTTTCCATCAGGTGAGACCTTGCCTAGACAGCAATAATAAAAAAAAACTACGCCTTCATCATCACTAGTGTTTTTTTTATGTAGGTACCTATACCCAATACTTGCTGCTGCACTCGAGCCTTCTCTCGTACAGAGTAAAAGTACAGCTCATGCTCCCCACAATGGTCCATAGAGGTTACATTGGCAGTTATTATTGCTATTTTAATAAAACGTTGTCATAAACAATAATTAGTTAGAGGGGAGTGTTATCAGTCTTCACGCTACACCTGATACACACACACATGATATTTGTACACCTGATAACACTTAAAGTGAACTTACCGTGTTTGTACGCAAGTAAGATTACACACATTATACTCCAAATAACATGAAACAATTAAACTTTACTATCACTAACACCTTTTATTTATTACTAACTGCTTTGCCCTGCGGCCCCCTCCACTGCACGTAATGTTCCCGTTTTCCCACCAATAAGTTTAAAAAACCTAAAATAACTAGCTTAAAAGCTAAAATAAACACGCCTGCCCTGCCAATAATGAACTTATGCCAATAAATTATATGCTGTTGGAATGTGCTCATCAAAGGCCTTTCATTTGATACCCATATTGTAAAATCGAAGAAAAAATATATATTTTGCATTTGAAAATGGAGCCATACTGCCGCCATACTGAATTTTTTCTATGTTGCTCGGGAGTATGTAAGGATCCTAACGATACCCCATATGTTCAGGCATTTAAAAGTTATGGTGAAATAAAGAAACTCACATACAGTATACATACAAACAAACATACATACATAGAAACATACATGAATCCTAAAAACAAAACTAAAACCAGACTACGGTCGGGTAATAATAAATAGCCTATAACATTCTTGCGATGAAGACGATACCTTGGTTGTCAAAATTAGACCAAGTTTTTAGTTTGAACACATAAACCTTCCTTTGCTTCGCCGTGGACGGGTAAAAAATAATAGCCTATATAGATTGGCATTTGGCAATCGTTTGACCACGATCTCACCTGATGGAAAGCGATGATGTGGTCGAAGGTGTAGCACGCTTGCCTAGTAGATACCTCCTTTCCTTGAACACACCTGGGTTATATTTTACCGGAAACACTGACGAGGGCAGGGCGTTCCACTCTTTAGAAGTTCTTATAATAAATGAAGAAGCGAAACTCTTCGTTCTTGTGAGAGGTATTTCAACCATAAAAGGATGGCGCTTTGCCGATCGTCTAGTCGTACGGTATTGGAAAGGTGATGGGGGAATCAGATTGTGCAGTTCTTGTGCACACTCTCCATAGTGCAATCTGTAGAATACCAATAGGCTTGCGACCTCACGTCGATGCGCCAGACTTTGAAGCTTACTCTTTACCAGAGTGTAATTTCCAATGAGCCTCATAGCACGTCTCCAATTGAATCCAAAGCCTCGAGCTGATACTTGGCAGAACCGTCCCAGAGGTGGCAGCAGTACTCCATACAAGATCGGACCTGTGCTTGGTAAAGATTCAAAAGCTGTCCCGGCGTGAAGTACCGCCTAAGCTTAGACAAAATACCAAGTTTCTTTGCAGCTACCTTGGCTTTGGATTCAATGTAAGACCCGAAATTCAGGTTCGATGTGAGTTTGACACCCAAAAGCTCCAAATGGTCGCCTATCGGTATTGTTACACTACGGAAAGAAGGAGATCGGTTAAGAGGACTCTTTTTAGCAGAAAACAAACACGCCTGCGTTTTAGTAGCATTAAACTTAACCAGGTTAGCATCGCCCCAATCGGTACACGGCTTCTAAGGCTAAATTTATACGGTCCACCATAGCCTCTCTCTGAAGCTGGACAGCGTCGCAGCTGGCTTGAGCATTGGAACTGTATCTCTCAACCACAGCACAGTACTGTCATCTGCATACCCAAAGGTCACTCTGTACCTAAAGATGAATAGATTGTTACCTAGTTTGTCAAAATCGGACCAATATTGGCGACACTATGGTGGAACATCCACACACACACACACACACACACATGCATACATACATCCACTGTTAGAACACATTACCCTTCCCTTGCTTCGCCGTACTCTGGTAAAAAGTTAAACAAGTAGCCTAAGATGTCCATCTGCAATAGTGTAGCTTTGTATCAGTGAAATATATTTTTATCTGTTTGTATTTTTTGAGTTTAACCATTACAAACACATGAATACAAATAATCTAATATTTTCTGTTTATAATATTAGTATAGATTATAATAATATAACTAGTGGCTCTGTAAGCTGTAGACCTCGGAGTACAACCAATCTAGCGGTGCACAGTAGCGCCATCTAGTTACCTTATTGTACAACTAACATTAATAACCAAGGTGCTCCATCAATTCCTATCTAGTAGGTAAAGGGCTGATTCCACTGGTAGAAACCTAAAAGTGAGAAATTTACTGCGTTTTAAGGAACTATTCTGCTCATCATACCGAAGTTTCTCATCAGATCTTCACCAAAGTTTTTTCAAACTAACTGAAAAAAACTACGTTTGAAATAAAAAATAACCATCAAAATCGGATCTAATGAGGAGATATTCAGTAGCCCCCTTTTGCCCTTTTTTGGGGAAAGTCAAAACCAAAACCAAAATTTCCCGACTACTGAAAAATTCTAAAAATACATTAAACTTGTATACCAAGTTTCGTTTAGATCGGTTGAGAAATGCGACCTGTAGAGGAGAACAGACATCCAGACATACGAAAGCATTTATTCCGAAGCTGAACGGTTACGCTTCGCTCGCGCTTCGCGATCGCTCGGACAATTATCTTATCATCATCATCATCATCATCATCATCATCATCATGTCAGCCTTTAGAAGTCCACTGCTGCACATAGGCCTCCCCCAAAGAGCGCCATGACGAGCGATCTAGTGCCACCTCCATCCACCGACTTCCTGCGATGGCTACAATGTCATCGGTCCATCGTGTGAAACCCCCCCCCCCCCCCCCCCACGACCCCCCCGGTCTTCCTACACTTCGCTTGCTTGTTCGTGGTCGCCATTCGAGAACCTTTATTCCCCAGCGGTTGTCAGTTCTGCGAAGTATATGGCCTGCCCATTGCCATTTCAACTTGCAAACTCTGAGAGCTATGTCTGAAAGCATCGTTCTTCTACGGATTTCCTCATTTCTGATTCTATCACGTAGTGAAACACCGAGTATAGCTCTCTCCATTGCATGCTGCGCAACTCTGAGCTTTTGTATGAGACCAATAGTTAGCGACCACGTCTCAGTGCCGTATGTCATCACTGGCAACACGCACTGATTATAAACTTTCATCTTGAGGCTCTGTGGTATCTGCGACGAGAAGATATGGCGTAATTTCTCGAATTATCTTCTACTAACAAACAAACAAATAGAAGCCGAGCAATCGATAAAAATATGTTTGACGACTGAAGGAATTTTGATCAAATATTGGTTTGTTGGTATAGGTATTGGTGTTTTAGGTCCTGGAATAGTACATACCGTACTTTTAACCTACAGAAATGACCAAGCGTGCTAAGACGCGGGCATCAGCTAGGTAGTATAGTATAGAAATATAATTTATAAACACTTCTTTCCCGCTGGATAAGTCTAATATGCGTAATAATTTCTAATACCTACTACATTTACTGAGTGATGGTAGCCGAGCGGAATACAAGTGCGACTTAGAAACTAACGATACAGGGTTCGGTCCTAAGGTCCGCACTAATAACGTTTCTAGTTATGTGCGGTTTTCCATCGCTCCGTGCTTCATTGTAGGTAAATAGGCAAAATAATAGCACTTTTACAAAAGTCAAAACTTTACATCTCATGAACTAAGAAAAAAAACATAAATTATCTTAGTAGACCAAATCAATAAAATGAGGGAAACTATATTTTGAGTCTGAAAAGGAAATTTCCCTTTCATGTGCCGACTCAAGAGTTGAATCTCGCACAGGAAAAGGAAATTCCTTGTTGTCGGTCCAGCCATGAGGCCCTCGGGCGTCCTGTCAAACTCTGACACCAGAGGCTACCTCATACGATTAACTGGGAAAAACTAAGCAATGCAATGTAATTATACTCGTAACAGATAAATTCTGGGCGGAAACTGATCGCGATATCAGTGGATACGACTCACCGCGATCGGTTGCTACGTTGTACATAATATAAGAGTGATTGCATTTTCTACGGGCAGTTGTGGCGCTTAACGTCAGCCTAACGACCTGCTTTTTGAGGCAGACAATAAAATGCAATTGTTTTCAGACGTTTAAGTCGAATATTCCTAAAACTCAATGTCAACTCAAGTCGAGTAAGACATTCGCAACAAAATATTAGTATGGTGGCCTGCAAAGACCCCGAAGCGGAGTGAAGGTAGAGTGTGCGAGAACTACATTTCTCACCTCTTTTTTTTCTAAATTACACCTGTGTGAAGCCGGGGCGGATCGCTAGTTAAATATAAGTTATCGAAAAATAATCGCGTATCGATATTACTGCAAGGCATCGATAAATTTGTCTTAACTCTTAGTCGATAAATCACCAGCTCTTGTATCGTCCCATCCCTATTCCGTTACCATGACGATCACCAGAATAAAAATTATAATAAGTACACCTGATATTGTACCTACCTGATATTTTATCGTGCGATAAGACCTCCTCCAACACTGTTCTGCACTCATCCAACCGTGAAAAATCGCTTGAATCGATAACGAAAATGACACCGTGGACTTCACTGTAATACTGCCCCCATATTTGACGAAAATGAGGGCCTCCGCCTAAGTCATAGATCGTCACCGGCGTATCTTTGTGCACTAAATTGACAGCCTTGAAGCCAACAGTCGGCAAAACTTTGTCGTCCTTTTCACCAGCCAGATTGTTCACAGTTTTCGTTTTTCCCGCGTTATCCAAACCTATCAGAATCAAGACGATGTGGCGACGCACATTTTTACGCCTGAAAACACGAGCCCAACAGTTCCCCATCACTTTAAACCTAAATTCGATAAATTGCAGCGAAATACCACTTTTTGAACGCTATTTATATTTCTGCAACTTTGAAATTGTCACCGATGGACATTTGTAAACAAAAATGCTTTTTGTTGTTGACACAACGGTTGCCAGTGGCGATCGTGTGTGTGCCAGTCACTAATAGATTCGTTCACAGTTTGAACAAAAAGGTTTTATATATCCGTGAAGAAAAAAGTTTAGCATGTCAACATTTTCGCGGGTTGTTATAATTTAAATTACGAACATATTAAAGAGTCTACACACGAAGTGACACAAGTCTGTCTGCGTGAAAAATCAATGATACTTGATTCTGAAAAGTTGTTTATTCGAGCTACAACAGGTGTTTTTATTCAATTTGAATAATCAGCGGCGCGGCTGAGGCCACATCTGTTGTGTAACATAACTATAACCAAAGAGAATATAAAATAACCACAGTACACAGCATGTACGGTACACGTGCACTGTGTTATAATAATATGTTTTTGTCGATTAATTAATCTTTAACGCGCGAAATGTTGATTTTCATTGTAGTTTTATAATCTGTTGAAAACTTTGACTTCTGCTACATCGTAGCCAAAGAGTATACAATACTTGACCGTAGCTCTAGTAATAAGATATATGGATACCATAGTTTGTTAGGATGGACCACGGGCAAGAAAAAGTGCCCGTGGTCCACCCAGGTGAACAGAGCAGGTGGACCACGACCAATTTAACGGAGCTATTCTGCTCTTCATGCCGAAGATTCTCATCAGACCTTCACCAAATTTTTATGAGACTAACTTAAAGTTACTACCTTTCAAATAAAAACATTACCATCAAAATCGGATTTAATATGGCGGAGATATTCATTAGTCCCCTTTTTACACTTTTTATGGGGAAGTTCCCCTTCATTCAAAAATACCCCACGACAAAAAAAAATCGCTTAACCTGTATACCATGTTTCGTCTAGATCGGATGATAAATGCGACCTGTAGAGGAGAACAGCCGGAAATCGTATGTCCGGACAGACATCCGGACATACGAAAGAAATTTTTTGATGATGTAACTGAGACGGTTCGCTCGCGCTTCGCGCTCGCTCTGTCAATTATTTAAAAACTTATTATTCAATATTTTCAGTACATCCAAAGGTTATCTTATCGCTTTTAGCGATAAGACCGCCCATTGTACCTTTTGTTTCCCTATGTCTGTATTTTTTTTATTGGTATCATTAAAGAGTTACCTCGGGTTTCTAAAACGTTTGTTAACGTTGACAACAGATTAATTCTAATGCTGCCTTTGTCTGGCACTCAACAAATGACAAAGACAGCAATAGACTTAATCTGTTGTCAACGTTAACAAACGTTTCAAAAATCTGAGGTTAATCTATTCGGGTTAGTCCAAACTGTTCTACTATTTGTTCGACTATAAAACTGATTGGACAAAAAAGTCCAAGCTGTTCTACTAAGCAGTATGACATATTGGATCTGAACAAATTGTGTATTTGCTCTATCTATCTATCTATCCATACCAATATATAAAAGTGAAACGTTGTCTTTGGAATGGAGATAGCCTATACCCTAGAATAAAAAATAGGATACTTTTTATCCCGGAAATTTAATTTTTCACGGGAAAACTGGAAAATGTTGATCATTCGCTGTAAGGAACGGTTGCCATGGAAACGAAATAACAAATCTGTCAAAAAACTTCAAGAGCATTGATGCTATACCTACTTTTGCATTGGTTTTTAATATCCTAAAAAAACATAGGACGTTTTTTTCGCGATATACAGTAGTCCGCGCGGACGAAGTCGCGGGCGGGAAAGCTAGTTACAAATAAAACGAGCACATAAAAATACACATTCGGATATTTTATTTCACAAAAATAATATTCGCAATATATACAGGTACAATTTTGGAACATTATTTGCAAAGCTTTAGTATCAACGGAAAATGCGCATAGCCAGGATACTAAGGTACCCAACTATGAAAACCACATTGCAATCGGTCCAGTAGTTTTTACGTGATACGCAGGCAGTTGTTTTTACGGTTGGATGATGTCTCTTACCATGGAATGTGTTTAGAGGGCATGTTCGGCGCTTGCCCCCTTTTTGATTTTGTCTATTACCAGCATCCATAGAAATTAAGGATCTTTGCCCCCTTTTTCAAATCCTGTAGTTGTCGCAGGCATAAAATGCGTCATTTTGGTCGGATGTAGCTCGTAAGCTAGTAAACCCTAGTTCGCCGTGTTTTTTTAGATAAATAGGTTTTGCCCTATTTTTTATTATTGTATTTTATGAGTTAGACATGCAACTCAAGCAAAAAGGTCATTTTAGATCCGATTTTTTCTTAGACGGAACCAATAAAGGTGTCAAAGATGTTAAGTAGTATGTGAATGAAATGGGTGTAACATACAAACAGACCAACAGACGGACATAACAAAAGGGCTCCTTGTTTGACTATGGAACCCTTATAATGTTTCTATCCCAAATTGTTTTTTGTCTCCTAACTCGGATATCTTTCCAGTACCGACCACTCCATATGGTGTAGAGTTACATAAAAAAAACATACATACAGCCGAACATATAACCGTCTACTTTTGTGAAGTCGATTCATAAAAATGCCCGGTACTGGACAGATTAAGACACTGATTAAGAATTTGGAGTACGATTTAGTAGTAGGCTTAATTGGCAACGAGCATATGCCGCGAAGAACCCGGATAACACGAGTTCAAGACCCGTCCGTAAACCAATTTTTTTCTATAGAAAAATTATAAGATAAAAAAATAAACATCCAAATCAGTTTGGGATTTTCTCATTTTGAAACAGTCGAGTCCTTGTGGCATTAAATTAAAAACGAACCTCCAACTAGAACGCAGGTAAACTTCAGTGTTGCCATAACAGAAAATGAAAAATTAATTAAAGCGAACCAAAATAACGTCGCCATTTTTAATCGAGAAATAACTTAATTCCTTCATGTTATTGTCTAGAATTATCTCGTGTCCATCCATTTGGTCATCTTTGAGATGCAAAGTCGGCGCGCCTCGGTGTCCGAACTTCGTGAACAGCCGCTGTGCCAGGGTTACCAATTTCTGGACCGCCATTGTCGATGGGAACTTTTTCTTGATAGATTTGCCGTTTTCGTCGCGAAGCGTGATTTCTAGAAGCTGCGAGGTCAGAGTCATGTTCTTAGACTGTTTTACAAGAAGGCTGTCGTCGGGTATGCCGTATTCTGAAATGGAAATGGATTTGACTTAGTTTTTACCCGGCTATAAAATTGCTAAATTTGGGAACATTCGTCGAATTTTCTCGTCGCCAATATCGCAAAGTTTTAAGACAAAAGTCTTCAACCAGTGTGTCCTATCTGATATGACATACGGAGCCGAGTCGTGGGCACTCACGGTACCACTAGTCCACCAATTTAAGGTCGCTCTGCGGGCTATGGAAAGGGCTATGCTCGGAGTTTTTTGAAGGACCGTATCCGAAACGAAGTGATCCGACGGAGAACCAAGGTTATTGACATAGCTCTTAGGATTAGCAAGCTGAAGTGGCAGTGGGCTGGTCTTATTTGTAGGACTGATAACCGTTGGGGTAGACGTGTTCTTGAGTGGAGACCGCGGCTCGGTAAACGTAGTGTAGGGCGCCCTCCAGCTTGGTGGAGCGATGATATACACAAAGTGGCTGGCAGCAGTTGGAAAACATGAGCCGAAGATAGGGCTCACTGGCGTGCTTTGGGAGAGGCCTATGTCCAGCAGTGGACTGACACGGGCTGATGACGAAAAATGAGGGTTAAGGTTTTAGCAGCGCATGTATGTTCGTCTGTTACATCTCAGCGCCTTACTACTTAAGAGGATAGTCGATTGACGTGATCTTCGCAAAGTAGGTATATGTATTCCTATCTCCACCTCCTCCCCCGACTCCATTATACGAGTGATAGAGAGAGTTGCAGGTCGTGAGTTTAATTAGTAGTTTTGATAGAATTGGTGTTTTGGAGGAAAGCACTTTCCACTCCTAAATTGTCTTGAAATCTTTTGTTATTAGTGCCAATCGCTTGAATAGAATATAATCTACGCTTATACGTTTCGTTTAATAAAGAAAGAGTTTTTGAAAAATATTTACGTTATTTTTCAAAAACAAAACTCTTATACGTTTTCATTTTGTCATAGTTTCAACGCCAGTTAAGATGCTTATAACTTTCAAGTTATTGAAAAATTTAGAAATTAATTTATGAAACAACCTTATGCAAAAAAATATATTTGAAATCAGATAATATTTAGGAGTAGACAAGTGTTTTTTTTTCTTTTTGAATGGATAAGAGCGATACTCTCTCCTTAACGAGTGATGATGATTGTGGAACATCTCATTGGCAGTAAAAATTGGACATGTAAATGTGCATTATTATTATAATTAATGTAAACCAAATAATAGGTATTGACATAGATTACGTCTTCGTAGAGGTGATCTCTTCTCTAACCGGTAAGTAGAGTCAGAAGGGTCAGAGGTTCAACTCTTGAGTCAGCACATGAAAGGGACATCTCTTTTTTTGCATCATTTATTGTATTGTTTTGCACCACCGTCCTTTTTTTTAAATTTTAATTTCTGTCCATCCAAAGGTTGTCTAGAAGAGATCGCTTTTAGCGATAAGACCGCCCACTGTGCATGGTTTTAAAATTATTTCTTGTATTTTTTCCCTTAATTCTGGTGCAATAAAGTGTTTATTATTATGAAAGGGACATCACATAACTTAGAAAACTCATTAGTGCGGAGCTTACTCGTAGGACCGAGCCCAGTATCGTTAGATTCTAGCTCGCACTAGTATACCGTTCGGCTACCATTTCTAACTTAAAACTTACTGAGGTTACAACTAGTGACTTAGTGAGGTTACAACTTGTAACTAAGTGAGATTACAACTTGTACCTAAGTGAGATTACAACTTGTAACTTGTCGAAGTTATAAAACTTTGTGAACAACTTGTAACAAACTGATATTTCAACTTGCAACTTAGTATGGTTACAAAGTGTAACGTGAGATTCCAACTTGTAACTTGTCGAAGTTATAAAACTTAGTGAACAGCTTATTGTAACAAACTGATGTTTCAACTTGCAACTTAGTATGGTTACAACATGTAACTAAGCGAGGTTACAACTTGTAACTTAGCGAGGTTACAACGTGTAACATGCCGAGGTTACAACGTGTAACATGCCGAGGTTACAACGTTACTTACTGTTGACTAGTAGTTGGAACCGGCAGTGCTCTCTGTCAAACGCCGCTGCCGCTTCAGGGTTGTCACGCGTCAGTTTCCACTCCGCTCCATATCGCTTCATGTAGTCGTATTCTGCACCGCGACGATGCTCTGGTGTTATAGTCGAACCGTTTAGTTCCTGGGAAGGAATCACACTAATATTATAAATCAGAGAAGTGTAGCCACTGTCGTAAACAAACCAATCAGAGCTTAAAATGAATACTCTCTTATCGAGCGGAAAACTTTGTATGCGCGTACTCCATACATTACAACTGACGGTCCATACAAAACTTCATAAAATACAATAATCCGATCAGCGCCATCTATATTTTATCTTAAGAAGTGTGTGCTTGCATGTTGTCACTTCACGTTCAGACCAATCAGAGCTTAAAATGAATACTCTCTTAACGAGCGGAAAACTTCGTATGCGCGTACTCCATACATTACAACTGACAGTCCATACACAACTTCATAAAATACAATAATCCGATCAGCGCCATCTATATTTTATCTTTAGAAGTGTGTGCTTGCATGTTGTCACTTCACGTTCATACGGCTAAACGGATTTCTATAAAATTTGGTAGCAGGATAGTTTATATCCTGGATTAATACATAGGCTACTTTTCATCATCATCATCCATCATCATAATCAAATCAAGGTGAAATTTAAAGGTATCACAGAATAAATAATGGTTCATTCTTAAACAGGGTAAACTTTGCAACTTTTTTTATTAGATTGAGTGAGCAGGTCGCTCGCCTGATGATAAGCGTCCCGCCTGCCTATAGCAGTCTCAGTGCCGCCCAGAACTTTGGTCGCAAAATATTTCGCGACACTGCACTGCGCTCGTCACCCTGAGACGTTAGTTTTTAATTCTCATTGCCCAGTAATTTCGCTGGAAACATTGAGAACAACCCGATACACAGAAATGTTTACACACTACTGCTTGGCAGTTGAATATCTGACAAAGGTGTGGTACTTCCCCACGCGGACTCATGCGTACGAGGCCTACCACTATCAAACTAATATTAAACTAACTTGAGGTAGTTGGCCACAGCAATGTTATTCTGTAGTTTTTTTATCATCATCATCATTTACAGCCACTACGCTACCCACTGCTGGGTGTAGGCCTCCTTTCGCTGTTGCCACGCCTTTCGATCGGATGATAACCTCATCCATGTCTTTCCCTCCATCCTGACGAGATCTTCAACCCATCGCGCCGCTGGACGTCCAACCTTCCTCTTGCCAGTTCTTGGTTGCCACTCGGTCAAAGACTTGCTCCACCTGCCATCACCTCGCCTAGCCATGTGTCCCGCCCAATTCCATTTTAGTTCCATGATACTCTTCCTAATGTCTCGAACTTTCGTTCGACGTCAGATTTCGACATTAGGAATGCGGTCCTGTAATTTGATGCCGAGCATGGCTCGCTCCATCAAGTTTATGGACTCTATCTAAAGTAATATGGACTCTATCTAAAATTGATTCAATGAATTGAATGGCCTCTTTATATTAACTACTAGCTGTACCCGCGGCTTCGCACACGTGGTCATTTCTTGAGATTAAAAGTACCATAATGTGCTACTCCAGGACCTAAAATACCAATATACCAACATTTGATCGAAATTTCTTCAGCCGTCAAAATATTTTTATCAATTGCTCGGCTTCTAATCGCCAAATTGAGATACCAATTACAACACTTTTTAAGTTAAACCCTAAGTTATTCTACATTGAAAACCGCATAGCAATCGGTCCAGTACTTTTTACGTGATGCACAAAAATACAGACAAAAAGACAGAAAGACACATATTAAAACAAAAAAATATGTTTTGTAGCTTATTTTAGGGTACCCTGGAGCATTTTTTTTATTTGAGTGTCTTTGTATAGCCTTTTTCGTACCTATTGCTTTATTATAAGTATAGATAGATGAATGTGCCAAGTTGCATCAAAATCCGTCCAGTAGTTATAGCAAAATACGTGTTCTTTCAAATAACTTTCAACCCTGCGGGGATTCTTTAACTTTGCGGGATGAAAACTATCCTATGTTGGTATGAACTCAAATTATGCCAAGTTTCATTTAAATTCATTCTGTAGTTTCGGCGTGATGCGCCAAGATACAGACAGACAGACAAAAATGAAAAAGAAACAGTTTGGCATCAGTATCAAATATAGAACAGCCTCTAAAAAAATGTACTAAATATCTTCAATGTACAGTTTTATTATAAGTATAGATACAGGCTGAGTTTTTTAACAGGTAAATCATATGAAAACTACTTTCTTTGACTTTGCAACTAGCTAGGAATAAAGGCGAGAGAGAAGCAGAAGAATAGGTACAGCTGGGCTGGGCAGCATTTGCGAAACGTCGTCGAGTGTTCTCGTCTCCAATACCGCAAAGCTCGAAGACAAAACTCTTCAACCAGTGTCCTACCTGTCATGACATACGGAGCCGAGTCGTGGGCACTCACGGTACGACTCCACCAATTAAAGGTCGCTCAGAGGGCTGTGGAAAGGGCTATGCTCGGAGTTTCTCTGAAAGATCGTATCCAGAATGAGGTGATCCGGCAGAGAACCAAACTTGTCGCCATAGCCCTTAGGATTAGTAAGCTGAAGTTTGTTGCTGTAAGTTGTTTTTCCTCTTTTAATAATTGAGCAGTTCCAAGAGCGGATAACTCTTTATGGCAGTTGGCTGTATGATGTTTATTTAAGACACCCTAGTTATAGATAAAACCTATATATTTTTCTAATAATGATCCCTCTATAATTTATCTATGCCCTAGTTACCTTTCGCATATAAAAAAAACGTTGCCTGATATTATTTAACTTTGCGGCGCTAAAAAGATAACCTACAAATTAGTGTCGGCCAATTTCCTTCTAATTTTAAAACAGTAACACAAAACAAAACGACCACGTTTGCGAAATACATTAAATTATTGAAGTACTAGCTGTGCCTACGTGGTCGTTTCTCTGATTTAAAAGTAACCTACGTGTTATTGTACCAAAAGTAGTACAATATACTACATCTTATTAAAATTTGTTAAAACGTCGATTTGTTTTTTATCGATTGCTTGGTTTCTACTCTTCGTATTGAAATATCAAGTACCCACACCAGTTTTTAAGTCAAATCCTAACTAGCAGTGAAAACCGCATCGCATTTGGTCCAGTAGTTTTTACGTGATGCGCGAACAGGCAAACAGACACACAAGATTTTAACTTTTTGACTATGTCAGCCCCGTATTTGCTGCATTTTTACATTCACACAATATCGTAAATCGCATCGCATGCAAGTGCAGTCAGGATGCCCTTGGATATTCCGATGTCCTGTGCATTTACATCAAAGAACAATGGCAGGTATCCATACTAAAAAAATGAGTGTTAGTTCAACTGGTTCTGAGATAAAATTGCAGCGTCCCGTAATGAAAAATATGTCCAATGTTTCGGCGTTACTTCCACAGTTTATAAGTGAAACTATTTTAATTTGGGAAAGCATTTTTTTTTTAAGTTTCGTACTGCATATATTACAATAATTATTATAATCACTTAAACTTCATTCGGCACACACGGTGTTTAGTAAGAATTAGCACAGTAGTCACAAGAGAGAATGTCAATCAGTCAATGCGACCAGTTGCAATCACTCTCAGTAGGTCCTTTGCGTTACTTAAATACCAATAATACCAATGCTGTAGCTTGGGTAGATTTGTCACTGTCAAAATCCAAAGAAGAGCTGACCGTGAGCTGACACGTTTCGATCCCATTTAGTTTAATATCGATACAATATCGTAACGATTCTTAGATATTTTTATCAATTCCAAATTAGATACAAGTAGGATAGCTTCAGAGATATCAGCATTACCACCAGTAGAAAAACAGTGCATTTTAATAAATATGATAAAAACAAGCTCAACCAATCCATATCGATCATTCATATAATTAAATCGATAGAGATAAATAGCATTATTACTACTTTTACTTACACCCATATTCGTATGGTTGATATTTCGAAGGTAATTCGTACATCATTTGATATAATTTTAAACATAAATAACTCTGGCTGTTACGAAAATGAGTGGACATCTGAAAAATCTTAGAAAATGTATTTAATTTCTTTACTATAAATGAAATCTACACCGAATAAAAACCAGACAAAATTCTGTCATTGTTCTTTGTTGAGTACCGAGCTTATTTGAAGTACATGAGGCCATTTTTTTTTTATTATCTTCTTTGCGCAGACTTTTTGTTACTTGTTATATATTTAAACGGGACTTAATCGCGCTGAAACTAAATATTTATTTACCTCGACGTTTCGATCAACTTGCATTGATCGTGGTCACGAGAAGACACGTAAGAAGTTTTTGTTACTTCCTGCTTTATTATAAGTAAAGAAAACTCCAACACACCTGTAAGGAGCCAATTTTGGCTATTATCATCTGTGAGCCGGTGTCGTAGTCATCGGTGTCCTGTATGGGGTTCTTGAGGAAGTACAGCTTCTTCAGACGAGGGATTTTGTTCAGCTCGCTCAGAGATCTCCACTGGAATCATAAAAAACAAGTGCTGTACCAAAAAAAAAACGTAAAAAAAAAACTGTTTGTCACTCGGGATGATGTAAGCTTTTCAACGATACCCCATACATCCAAATCTGTTTAGACATTTAAAAGGTATGGTGGAACAGTGAAACTCACGTACATGAACCCTGAAAGCATTACACTCCTTTTTTTGGGCAGTCGTGTAAAAAATAAACTACTTATCTAATTTTGATACAATTTAAGTAAGACCAACCTGGAGCTATGTATACGAGGGCTGTTTGATAAGTCGTTTAAAAAAAAATTTTTTTAATCAATTTACATTTATTTCTCAACATAGTCTCCTTTGAGGGCCAAACACTTGTTCCAGCGAGATTCCAATTTTTTTATCCCCTCCAAAAAATACGTTTTGTCGAGGCCTTCAAAATAGCCGTTTACACCTGCGATGCAGTCCTCATTTGTCAACAATTTTTGCCCTCCAAGGCATCTTTTCAGATTTGGGAATAGGTAATAATCGCACGGAGCTAGGCCCAGCGAATACAGAGCATGCGGAACCAGCTCGAAGCCCAACTCGTGGATTTTGGCCATTGCAATAGCTGACGTGTGCACTGGGGCATTGTCTTGATTGTCAACAAACGTGGCACCCATCGTGCAGACAGCTTTGTCATACCCAAATCTTCATGCAGGATTTTATGTACTCGCTCAGTGGAGATGCCTGTGTTCTCAGCTATTTCACGCACCTTCACTCGGCGGTCGTCGAGTACAATATTATGCACTTCTTCAACAACATCCTTAGTAGTGACTTCGATCGGGCGACCAGAGCGTGGAGCATCAGATGTGACCGACCACGTTTAAAATCATTTATCCAGTTATAAACAGTCTGCAACGTTGGTGCGTTAGTGCCATGAACAGAATCAAGTTCAGTTTTTATTGTGGCAGCACTGCAACCCTCCATAAAAAAAAGTTCAGGTTTTTCATAGTTGTTGAAAATTTACGAGTGATCACAGTTAAACAATGGTTGAACTGTCAAAAACTTTGGTTTTTTTTTTGCTGAATTTTAGACAGTCTTCATTTGAAGGATTGTGCCTGCAAGTGTTAATGCCATTTACGAGAAAAAAGGTTTTATAAATAGTTATATACTGTAAGGACTTATCAAACAGCCCTCGTACTAATTTAAATATAAATACATATTCGGTCCGCAATTGACGGAGAAATCGGTGAACAAACATAAAAAATAACATACAGTCGAACATGGTACCTCCTCCTTTTGTGAAGTCGATTAAAAAAACACCCCTTCTGATACCGCGGGTGTGAGAACCAGAGGGAATATAGTATAGTATATATATACTTTTTCCTGTGTATTATCACTAAATACAAGCCTCCTGCCAAGTGTGGTGATTGTGGCAAAAAAAACTTAACGAATGCTATTATTATTTTTTCTTCCATACTGTGATAGCAAATATATAAAACAGTATTCTGCCAAACTGCAAAGTAGTTTGAAGGTTGATGATAACTCTCAGGATAATTTTAGTTTAATATAGGTCGGTATTTTAAGGACTTGTAAGTACATCTATCGATTTAAAAATGATCGTCTTTGGCGTTCGGTTTGGAATGAAGTGATACGTAATGTTTTATGGGTATGGATGACCATTCGTCACATTAGCTATTTCGTCGCTATCCCTAATAGGTCACATTCACAATACGTTACTTTGTGCATCTAGATCTCAGTTGTCAGTTGATCGTCAGTTTCCTTTACTCGTTTCATGCTGTATTTCGACTCTACATGATAGTCTAGTATCTCTATATGATTAGTAATTCTGCGCAGTGTGTCATTACTTAACCATTGTATAACTTTTTATAAGTAAGGGGGTAAAAGAATAAAGTGTGTCGTAGACGACTGCGTTGAAAAAAATGCCATTGACATGTCAGAATACCTAAACAGATAAGAAGTAAGTGCTTATTATCCATTCTTTTTTCAAAGTTCAATTGATATTATTTTGTTTCTTGGTCGCCATCTTAGTGTGACGAACGGTCATCAGATCATTATATTCTAGTAATAACAAGTTTATACTACTGATTAATTAAATAATAAAATGTCGTTGTACTGAAAATTTTAGTTTATTATTCATTGTACTCATCGTCGGACGAGTTGGGAAAGAGTCGAAATAGAGCATGAAGCGAGTAAAGGAAACTGACTGGATGCACAAAGTGACGTATTATGAATGTGAACTATCAGTGATAGCGACGAAATAGAGCATGAAGCGAGTAAAGGAAACTGACTGGATGCACAAAGTGACGTATTATGAATGTGAACTATCAGTGATAGCGACGAAATAGAGCATGAAGCGAGTAAAGGAAACTGACTGGATGCACAAAGTGACGTATTATGAATGTGAACTATCAGTGATAGCGACGAAATAGCTAATGTGACGAATGGTCATCCATACCGTTTTATGTATTAGTTTCTTGGTTCTCTTTATATTGTTGTTTTAATATTGTTATATTGTTTGTATGTTTGTATTAGTGTTTTTGCTTTGCGTTCGTGATGTCACAAATGGATTCCGGCAGAAAATCAGTCCCATGGCTTATGGCCTTAGCGTTTTGCTAACTCGGGACCTGTTTGTGACAACAAGCATTCATTTTTATTTATCTATTTTTATTTATTTTTATTATTTGTCATTAAGTATAATGTTGTGTGTTGTTATAAATAAATGTATTTTCTTTCTTTCTTATTAGATCGAGCGATTTCGCGATTTCTATGATTTCATCATTGACCTCGACATCGCGCTTTTTTCAAAATGGCGGACTGTATGTCGCAAAGCATAGAAGCCCCTGTATATTAAAACTCACATCGTTTATCCGGTTCCGGTTCAGAAACAACACTTCGAGTTTATCAAAAAGGTCCACAGCAGCTCCATCCTCGCTGAACCGAATCTCTGAGATCAAGCAGTCATTCAAACTCAACACCTGAAGGTTTCGCAACCAACCTGGAAAAGTAAATAATATTTAGGACGGCATGCCGGAGGGAGCGGGTACAAGTCCTGTTTAGTGGTTGAATTTATTCTTTCCCATACATACTCCAGTGTCTGATTATACCCGACTAGCTGCGCTCCGCAGTTTTGCCCGCGTGCAAAGTTTGCTCAAACACAAAGGTATTCAATCAGTGCGTCCTACCGGTAATGACTTACGGAGCTGAGACGTGCACACTTACGGTACGGCTGCTCCACAAACTTGAAGTCGCTCAGCGGGCTATGGAGAGATCTATGCTTGGAGTTTCTCTAAGAGATCGAATTCGAAACGAGGTGATCCGGCAGAGAACCAAGGCATAGATAAATTATAGAAGGATCCTTCTATAATTTATCTACGACCAAAGTTACCGACATAGCTCTGGGAGTTAGCAAGCTGAAGTGGCAGTGGGCTGGCCATATTATCCGCAGAACCGATAACCGATAACGTTGGGATAAACGTGTTCTCGATCGGAGACAAACGTAGTGTAGGACGCCCACCGGCTAGATGAAGCGACAATCTGCGCAAGGTTGCTGGCAGGAAATAGATGCGAAGAACCCCGAAGATCGTGCCGAATGGTGTGCCTTCAGAGAGGTCTACGTCTATCGATTGCTCGGCTTCTCATCGGATTAAGATTCTAATCCATGTACACTTACGAATAAGTAATTATTTATTCGTAGATGTACACTAGTTTTTAAGCCTAAACCTTAGCTAGCTAACAGTGAAAACCGCATCGCAATCGGTCCAGTAGTTTATACAAATGCGCGAACAAACAGGCAGACATTATTTTTAAAGAATTTATATTCTTGCTCAGTAGTTAATTTTAAATCTTCTATACAATATATCTATCTATTTTTATTATAGAAAGAAAGAAAGAAAGAATATACATTTATTTCTGACAACACACAACATTAAACATTATCAGAAACAAAACAAAAACTAGAAAATTAGATAAACAAAAATTAATGCTGTGTGTTGTCACAAACAGGTCCCGACTCAGCAAACGCGAAGCCAAGGTCTTGGCACTGTTTATCTTCTTTTTACAGACTTGTTGTTACTTACATAAAACATAACCCTGTTATTATTTACCAGCACCGTGAGAGTAGACAGCGTGGACACGGGATGCGTTATGTGCTGGATTCGGTTGTTCGCGGCTGTTATTTCTTACCTAGGTTCAAGACTTCAAACCAGGAGTCTATAGGATTCCCGTCCAGCCTCAGCACCGTGAGAGTAGACGGCGTGGACACGGGATGCGTTATGTGCTGGATTCGGTTGTTCGCGGCTGTTATTTCTTACCTAGGTTCAAGACTTCAAACCAGGAGTCTATAGGATTCCCGTCCAGCCTCAGCACCGTGAGAGTAGACGGCGTGGACACGGGATGCGTTATGTGCTGGATTCGGTTGTTCGCGGCTGTTATTTCTTACCTAGGTTCAAGACTTCAAACCAGGAGTCTATAGGATTCCCGTCCAGCCTCAGCACCGTGAGAGTAGACAGCGTGGACACGGGATGCGATATGTGATGGATTCGGTTGTAGGCGGCTATTATTTCGTCAATCTGTAAAATACAAAACATATTTGTATTTTCAAACGTGAGTAATTAAGTCAAGAAATATATTTTTTCTCCCCGACATAGCACGTAACACGTGTTATCTTCAGAAATAGATCACTAAAGCTTATTAAGTAAAATTAAATAACAAAAATACGACTGCCGTGTTAAAATTAAAAATTCAAAAACAAGAGATTAATAAATCAAAGATAATATATTTTGTAATGTATTAAAAAATTCAAAGAACGGTCCCCCGACAGTATGAAAATTTTATTTCATACTTTTTAGGGTGTATTCCCACTGTTTCCCACACCATTAATGGGGACAGAGGGAATTTAATAAAATAATTTAATATAATTCCCGTTGTCCCCATTACCCTTTCCCCATCAATGGGGACAGTGGTAATTGAATAAAAATCTTAAAATAGTTCCCGTTGTCCCCATTAACCGTCCCCATTAATGGGGAAAGAGAGAAATCTGTAATTTTATTCCCGTTGTCCTCATTGCCCGGAGATCTGGAGACATCAGACGTGTACACTTTTGGTGAGCAAATTAGCGCGGTAAGAGGAACGAAAAATAAATAGTTTATTCGTAATCATTTATTTCTATACTAGCTGTACCCGCGGCTTCACACGCGTGTTCTTTTCTTTAGGTTCAAAGTACCATAATGTGCCATTCCAGGACCAATATACCAACATTAGAACAAACTTTCTTCAGCCGTCAAAAATACTTTATCAATTGCTCGGCTTCTAACTGACCGGATTGAGATACCAATTACACCAGATTTAAATCAATCCCTAAGCTATCTAACAATGAAAACAGCATTGCAATCGGTCCAGTAGTTTTTACGTGATGCGTTAACAAACAAACATAAAGACAAACAGAAAGAAAGACACGATTAACAAAAAATATATTGTTCAATAAATTTTTTAAGCACCCAAGAGCATTTTTTTCATTTGAATTCATTTAGTAGTTTGGGTGCGATGCGCGGTCAAGATACGGACAAACAGACAGACAAAATTAAAAAGTAAAACAGTTTGGCTTCAGTATCGAATATAGAGAACCAGCCAAAAAATATTTTTTATTACTTAAATATTAACATAACTTTGGATTCATATCCCACAGAAACCCTTTACTTTTTCGGAAAAAAACGTGTCCTCAATTTTAATCCATCATATAACTTAAAACAGTGCCAAGTTGCATCAAAACCCGTCGATTACTTTCAGCGTGGTACGTCTCCTTTTAATAAGTTTCAACCCCTAAATAATAACCCATAAATTTTTCGATATGTAAAGTATCCTATGTCCTACCTCGTAGTACGAACTCAAATCACACCAAGTTTCTTTTGAATACATCCAGTAGTTCCAGCGGCGTGATGTACGGCTAAGATACAGACTGGCAGACGTACAAACAAAAATGAAAAAACATACAGTTTAGGCTTCATAATCGAATATAGAGTAACTTCCAAAAAAATAACACTATCTTTAATGTACAGAATTTGGACCCATATCCCACAGGAATCCTTTATTTTTTCGGGACAAAATGTATCCATAATTTTATTATAAACTATGTCTGTGCCAAGTTGCATCAACATCCGTCCAATAGTTTCAGCGTGCTGTGTTCTTTTAAATAATTTTCCACCCCGATCCTGCAGGAACTCTTAATTTTTTCGAGATGAAAAGTATCAAACGTCCTACCTCGAAGTGTGAACTCAAATCATACCAAACTTCATTTGAATTCATTAAGTATTTTCGGCGTGGTGCGCTGCCAAGGTACAGACAGACAGACAGACAGACAGACAGACCAACAAAAATTAAAAATATACAGTTTTGGTTTAGTATTGAATACAGCCCCCAAAAAAAATTATAAAATATCTTTAATTTACAGAATTTGTGACATTATCCCGCAGGAACTCTTTATTTTTTCGGGATAAAAAGTATCCTCAATTTTAACCCATCATATAAGCTATGACTGTGCCAAGTTGCATCAAAATTCGTCCAGTAGTTTCAGAGTGGTAAGTGTTTTTTAAATAACTTTCAACCCCAATCCTGCAGGAACCCTTTCATTTTTCGGGATGAAAATTAGCCTATGTCCTACCTCATAGTATGAACTCAAATCATACCAAGTTTCATTTAAATTCATTCAGTAGTTTCGGCGTGATGCCTAGCCAAGATACAGACAGACAGACATACAAAAATGAAAAAAAAAACAGTTTTGGCTTCAGTACCGAATCTAGAGTAACGTCCAAAAAATAATTTCAAAATATCTTCAATGTACAGAATTGGACCCGTTACAGTTTTATTATAAGTATAGATATTTCTACAATATAACACTGATAAACATTTCAACTATGTTACATTAATTAAGGTGGGTTACACTCACATTTAACAAGGTAAATAAATGTTTAACAATTAAAAGTCATGGTATCAACAGAAGTTTTTTTTATAAATAATTATATGAATAAGCTAATGGTTCAGATCAGTACTAAAGTTGTTTGGGTCATGGTCATTATTACTTTTCTTAGGTTTAGCGTTAAGTTTTAAAAAACTTAAAGTACTAGTATTATAAAATATCACAATTAAAATAACAAAATCAAAAATATAAAGTGCTTTATAAAATATCACAAATAAAATAACAGAATTAATATATGACAATGATTTAAATTATCACAGAATCAGATATTATTCATAATGGTGGAAACTTGAACCAAAAATATAACCTACAAATTATTGTTAATTCAACGAATTGTTTATTTTTTCTAATCAAGTACTTACTCTACAATGGCTCAAATGTTTGTTGGACAAAATTCGTAAAAATATAATTGAAGGACGTAGAGTAAAAGTTGTCAAGTTTCTTGAAAAACTGCGCTAAGTAGTTTTTACTATTCATGCAATTTTTATTTAATGGCTCAGTTCAAAGTAATGTATGTATTATTTGATATGAATCAATGTATATTATTAAATTATATTTATATACTATTTTTTAAATTGATTAATTTTTGGTCTTTTTGATAGGAGTATTTTTACCTAGAAAAATAAAAACTGAGTGTTCTGGACTCAAAACTGACTGAAGTGGGTAGTATCTGTAAATAAATCAAAGACATGCCCTCCTTTATGTTTTATAGTGATTCTGTGATCAGGTAAATCATTGTGATATTTTGGATTTATATTATTTTAATTGTGATATTTAATGTATGTTATCAAATAGTAATATTATCTAAGACTGATAATTTAGTCCATTAAACTTATCAATTTTTGTTCTACGCCCTTCAATAATAATTACGAATATTATAGAACAAAGTACTGTAGAGCCTATATAGTAACTATTGTATTTAATAAAACGTCTTGTTGACATTTGCGTAAAGAATAGTCATTTGTAGGTTATTTTGTAGATTCAACTTTTCCTCGCTTAGGATGATATTTACTGATTCTGGTATTTTAGTTGCGGTATTTTATAAAAACAGTAATATAAAAGCTGAAATTATTGCAATATATTATATTTTGCTAATTTGTGACATTTTATGTAAGTTATCTAATAATTCTAGTATCTAATTTGTAAATTAACCCTTAAGACTTGTAATATATAATACATGAAACCTGTCAACTTTTACTTCACGTCCTTCAATTATATTTTTACTAATATTGTCCAACAAACATTTGAGCCATTGTAGAGTAAGTATTTGATTAGAAAAAACAATTCGTTGAAATAATAGTAATTTATAGGTTATTTTTTGGTTCAACTTTCCCCCATTATGAATAATATCTGATTATGTGATAATATAAATCATTGTAATATTTTAATTCTGTTATTTTAATTGTGATATATGGATATATAGCTTTATTTACAGGATGAAACGTACGAACAACAAAAAATATAAATAAAAAACCTTAACTATTTACACAAAACAAATTGTGATATTTTATAATAGTAGTAGTTAAAGTTTTTAAAACTTAACGCTAAACCTAAGAAAAGTAATAAAGACCATGACCCAAACAACTTCTGATCTGAACCATTAGCTTTTGTATATTATTATTTATAAAAAAAAACTGTTGATAGCATGACTTTTAGTTGTGAAAACATGTATTTACCTTGTTAATTGGGAGTGTAACCCACCTTAATTAATGTAACATAGTTGAAATGTTTAATTTCAGTGTTATATGTTAGAAATATATAGAAATAAATGATTAAGAATAAATTGTTTATTTTTTCGTTCCTCTTACCGCGCTAATTTGCTCACCAAAAGTGTACACGTCTGATGTCGTCCGGATCTCCGGGCAATGAGGACAACGGGAATAAAATTACAGATATCTCTCTTTCCCCATTAATGGGGACGGTTAATAGGGACAACGCGAACTATTTTAAGATTTTTATTCAATTCCCACTGTCCCCATTGATGGGGAAAGGGTAATGGGGACAACGGGAACTATTTTAAATTATTTTATTAAGTTCCCACTGTCCCCATTAATGGGGAAACGGGCAATAGGGACAGTGGGAATACACCCTTTTTAGTGTCATGTTTTGAGTTATGTCAATAAATTCAAGGCCTTCAATTTGATACCCATATTGTAAAAAACGAAGAAAAATAATATTTTCGCAGTTGAAAATGGAGCCATACTGCAGCCAAAATGTTTTTTTTTCTAAATATATTTTAGCCTATGTCACTCAGGATGACGTAAGGATTCTAACGATACCCCGTACATCTAAATATGTTCATGCATTTAAAAGTTATGGTGGAATAAAGAAACTCACATACATACATGAAAACATTACACTGCTTTTTTGGGCAGTCTTGTAAAAAGACATCACTGGCTATTACGAAAACTCCTAGTATCAACTTTATACATTACCTTAGGAAACAAATAAGAGGCCGGTAGGTACATTAAATTTGAGGGTCATTTATACATTACGAGAACACATGAGAGTATTATACATTAGCCTTCGGAAACAAATGATAGAGTTATACATTACCTTACAAAACAATAATGATAGGGTGATACATTATCTTGGGGGACAAATGAGAGGGTTATAAAACACCTTAGGAAACAAATGAGAGGGTGATACATTACCTTAGGAAACAAATGAGAGAGGTTGACGAGGTCGGCCCAGTCGTAGTCACACACAGACACATTTAGTTTCTCGAGGCTGTCGAAGTGGGGGGAGAGTTGAGACAGGGTGTCTGTAGACATATTGATTGACATGCGGTTTTTGCTGTAACAAATTAAGTTTAATGTAAGTATCTAGTTCTTCACAGTCCTAGTTAACAATATTTTACTTTGGCATACCAAATAGAGATACGAAGTTGCCCGTTTATTTTTTCTAAATGCAATAAAATAACATTATCACACTAATATTATAAATGCGAAAGTTTATGAAAAGTTTGAGTGAAAGTGTGTGTGTGTGCGTGTGTGTGTGTGTGTGTGTGTGTGTGTGTGTGTGTGTGTGTGTCAGGGTGTGAGTGTGTGTGTGTTTGTGTGTGTGATAGTTACTTCTTCACACTAAAATGGCTGAACGGATTTTTATGAAAGAGCATCTACATTTTAATGGAACCTAATCGGTTTTTTTAGTTTAGTTTCAAGTACCTTAATGGGCCTCAGTTCCTACAGTGTCTCGGTACCTGATATCCAGTTCCCTCAGCCGGGGAAGCTGCGCCGACAGACAGATGACCTCGCGCCAGTTGGCGAACAAGTTGGCCGACAAGTCGAGGCTGCGCGCGTGGGGGCAGAGCGCCGCCACGTCACCGCCGCGGTGCACGTTCAAATCGTGCACGCAGATCTCTTCAAGGCGGTCGAATTTTCTGGAACGACATCAATAGCAAATTAACAAGGACTACTAAAAAAAATGATTTTAATCCACGACCTCCCCACTCCCCATATAGCTAAGAAGCATCTTGATCACATGAGCATTCAAACAAAAACAAAAAACGCATCAAAATAGCCCATTCGTTTGAGAGCTACGATCCTACGTAAGCCGTGGAAACGAAACAATACTGACGACTACAACTAAAAAACTGAAACGACTGAGTGACGTACGGTTTTTTTTAGTATTTTTTTTGGTTAAAGTCCTCATCATAATTAGCTCTCATTCGTCTACTGCAGTATGTAGGCCTCTCCTTGTGGACGCCACTGAGCCGCATCGGCTCTCCTCATCCAGTAGCTGCCCGCTATTCCTCACTCCACTTACCACCTTTCCTATAAAAATGCAACGAGTCGTTTTTCTATCTTCTTATTCCTTTTTGTAATTTTTTGTAAGGTGTTTATTTATTTATTCTTTAGCACATAAATACAATGTTCAAGGAGGACTTATTGCTAAGTAGCATTTTCTACCAACCAACCTGGAAGTGCAAGAAAAATGGTAGCGGTTCAGTTAAAAATATATAACGAAAGTAAATAGAAATAGGTAGCTATAAACTAACATTTTAAGAATAAATAAAATAATACATAAGAATATTATAAGTAATGCGCTAATATATAAAAAATATATAATAATAATATTATCATTTATCATTATGTACGACAGGAGAAAAAAAAAGATAAATAAAAATAATTTAAAAAAAACAGTTTGTAAAGAATCTTTACTATATATAGGAAAAAATAAAAAAATGTGAGAAATTATGAATGATGAACCTTATCGACATAAAAAAAGACATTTTGTTTATGTCAAAAGCTGACGGACAATTAAGCGAAAACGGTTTGTTTCAAGATATACGAACCGGCCATTAATCGTCGAGCATCCTACCTATACCTAGCGGCACGTAAGTCTAGCGGTGAAAGAAACGTGGCGGGGATCTTGGCACAGTCAAAGTTTATATAATGTGTTAAAATGTTGAATACTTTTTATCCCAAAAACTGACTGTGCCAAGATCCCGCCACGTTTCGTTCACCGCTAGACTTACGTGCCGCTAGCTATACACTACGTTTTCTTAAACGGGTCTTGACTCGCAAACTCGATTACCACAACGTAGTTATCAACGTAGTGAAGTTATGTTTAGTTGTTAAAAAACTGTTTACTTGTTGTTCTCAAATGTTCATAAAACTAATTATTAATTCTAACAATTTTTGTAAAGGAAAAATTTTGATCACGAACGGGATTCAAAACCGCATACGTCCATGCCTCTGCGCGGCACATGCCTCTAACTAATTCGGCAACCGCAACCAATGCATCATAATCCAAATTTATCCCTTAGTTTTCTCACCCCGTCTTACGGGGACGGTAACTCCATCTATTGGCACTATTCTGAACTGACCAACCAAACACGGCTAATATTGCAATTAACTTTGTGTCGGAAAGATAATGCTTCCCATAACTATTTTTTATGATTTTTAGTAGTTACGGCATGCTCAGCGTATATCTTTTAGCAATTCTTATAATAAAGCAATAAGTATGAAAAGTCTGTATAATGAAGTGTTAAAGAAATGGTCTAGGGTACTTAAAATAATCTACTGTACAAGAATATAACATCTTTTTGTTATCTTCTTTGTACAGACTTTTTCGTACTGATTGCTTTATTATAAGTATAGATTTCTTGGAATTCATTTGAGATTTGACTTTCAATGCAGAATGTAAACAAATGCAATTAAAATGATAAAATGTTTAAAATATTAAAAACATACTGCTTTTGATGGATCTTCTCAAACCCAACCATCTCGATGAACGGGGCCCCCATTTCTCGTTTCCACTCGTTGATGACCGTCCTCCGGTGAGCAGCCACAGTCTCATCCTGAAACAATGATTAATGCATACTTTATTTTGAGGGCTTAGAAAGTCAAACAAGGAACCCTTCTAGTTTCACCACGTCTGTCTGTCTGTACGTCAGTCTGTATGTCATGGCCATTTCGTTCAAAAACTAACCACAAAGTTGAAATTTGCCACATGGCTTTTTGATACCAGACCCGTTTTTTTAAATTCATATTTGATATCCATACCAATATATAACAGTGAAACATTGTCTGTTTGTTTGTTTGGGGAGTTGTAATGCGATAATGGCTGGATGGATTTTGATGAAATTTGGAATGAAGATAGCTTATACCCTGGAATAAAACATAGGATACTTTTATCCCGGAAAATGGTAATTTTCCTGAAAACTCGAAACTGGAATATGTTGATTACTCGCTGTAAGGAACGGTTGCCATGGAAACGAAATAACAAGTCTGTCAAAAACATCAAGAGCATTGGTGCTATACTTACTTTTGCATTAGTTTTTGATATCCTAGAAGAACCTAGGTTGCTTATTATCGCGATAAACAGTAGTCCGCGCGGACAAAGTCGCGAGCGGGAAAGCTAGACCTTACCATTATAATATAAGTGTAACGTTGTCTGTTTGTTTGTTTGGGGAGGTTTCACGCAATAACGGTTGGACGGATTTTGATGAAATTTAGAATGGAGATACTTTTTATCCCAGAAAATTGTAAGTTCCATGGGAAAACTAGAAAATGTTGATTACTCACTGTAAGGAACGGTTGTCATCACAGAATGGTCTGTGATTACCATGGAAACGAAATAACAAGTCTATCAAAAAACTTCAATAGCATTGGAGCACCTACTTTTGCATTGGTTTTAATTATCCTAGAAGAAAATAGGATGCTTTATTTCGCGATAAACAATAGTCTGCGCGTACATAGTCGCAGGTGGGAAAACTAGTATTCTATATATTCGGGACAATTCCACACCAATTTACCTAGCCCCAAACTAGGATACCCAGTACTATGGGCACTAAATAACGGATAAACATACATAGATACCAATATTACATCCATGACTTGGAAACAAACATTTCTGCTCATCACACAAATGATTGTACCTTGCAGGACTCATACCTGCCACCCTTTGTTTTCTTCTCTAGACACTAGACCAACCGGTTATATATTTACCTTCAATGTTTTGTAGAAATATAACAACTTATAATTAAGAAATTTAAATGAAATACAGGGCCATCGTGACCCTTCACACCTTGAATGCACCCCTTTTTGTACAACAACCTCACCAGGTTAAGGAGGCTAAAATAAAGAATACTCCAAGTTCTTAGAGTTCCAACAGAAACAGGATACATTAGTGGATGCATACCTGACATGTCCAAATGACAACTGCTCAAAAGGAAGCTAGTTATGCATTCCAGTATTAGGCATGAGACTGTACCAATACAGACGTAGCCTGGCTTAGGCGGTAAAACCGCTGAGTTGCGTCTGGAGGGCCAGCGCCCGGCAGGGGTGTACAACTAGATAAGGCATGCATTTTCTACTCGTATTAGAATTAAGTTTTATATGTCAGTCTTAACAACACTCAAATGAATCATACATACAATAAATTTTCATTTTTCGTGCTTTTTAAAACAGTTTCCCTCAACCCTAAAATTTGACTTGCTCCTTGTAATGTTGTTGTGTGTGTTGTTGTTATATGAGACAGATTTATTTGCACAGGGAAGATGATAAAATATAATGTACAACAGGATATAATTATTATGTGACAACAAAACAAGGTCTGATCATGACTCATTACTCTACTTATGGGTTTATAAAAAGAAGGGTAACTAAGAAAATTATCAACATTACTGGCAAAAACTGGAATTCCAACATCAATTTACTTTACATTAGTTAAAGGTAAAACAAACAGCAATATATTCAATTAAAATGAAAATAAACAAACCATTTGCCACCCACACAAGTTTAATAATTGACAACACAAAGCCATGTAGGCGTCATGACCTAGTACTGACTACAGCACACTCTTAGAACTACATTTGACAGTGTAAAAAAATTTCTATAGTAAGTTAAATATTGTGAAACTTACCTCTCGGTCCCCATAGTACATTCTTATAGCATCAGCACAAGATCTCATGGGGGAAATCTTGTTCGGACGGATGAAGGATCCTGCCCCGGGTTTAGACGTTTTAAAGTATTGCACATTGTCCACAACTCCATCATGTTTACCCCTAGCCTGGTCGTCCCACTCAACTCCGTACCAAACCCCTTTATACCCCTGAATTTCACCAATATACTTCACTGTACCAAAATCATCGCCGCACTTTACGCGACTACCGATATGCACTTGTATCTCATTCTCTTCGATACCATTGTGACTGTCCATGCTACCGTTGTAAAATTTGGGTATTAAATCAACAGGCATAGCGCCCACCATTATTTTTAGTTTTCGAAAATAGAACTGTTTATCAAAAATAAAAACAGGCTGAATGATCGAAATTCTCGAAGTTTGTGTTGTCTGTTGTCTTGTCTTGTCTTGTCAAAGAAATCGTCAAACAATTTTTACAATTGCTATTGGTGTGTTACAACATATTCGTAGTTGACTATTTTTAAATCAATTGAGTATCAATAATAAATAATCGACTACAGATACAGACCAACTTTCAGGAGATTTTTCTTGCGAGACAAGGAAAAAAAAGACATCGTACTTCAGTGCCACTATTAGCTAATTCTGGTAGCTAATGGAAACCAAAAAGCGTGCATGCTGAATTGGACTTAAGTGCTGCACATTATAGTTGATATTATTATCTGCGCCGTATAACGAAATTATTATTGCAACTGTTTGCTAATAGCGCCACCAATGATTTCAAAAAATAAATATATTAAAAAACTAATTACAATGCAACGTTGACAGTAGCCTTTTTACATAAAAAGTTGCAATATGCAATTCATTATACGACGCAGAGTAATATCAACTCTAATGCAAAGCATTTAGAAGCAGTTTAGCATGCACGCAATAATTCAATTGCAATAAGAACTTCATTATACGGTGCAAAGTAATACGAACTCTAATACGCAGCGTTTGAGTTGCATGCACTCAAAAATTAACATCTTATTGCCACTGATTGATAAAGACTTCCGTTATCATGCCACTGAAAATAATAATATAATTTTTATCACAGAGTACATTCCGTGAGTTATCTTATGATAGCACAGAAAGAATGAAACGTTTTCTTTTAAAAATGTTCTTTGAGTTATAATAGATAACAGATGGCGTTGTACTTTATAAACGTCAAGGAAATTACACTCAGAATCACTTTAATCCACTGTGATCATAATCCCTGCATTCGAGATGACGAAGTGGCGTTTTGGGCTGTTTCGATTGTCATTTTTGACACTAATGATCCTTTCAAACCGAATGAAAAAAAAATTAACTGTCATGTCCAAAGCGAACGGTGATCGAAACATATTTAGCGTTTTTAACTGTTATTTTCGATGATTTAGCATCAAAACGAACGGCATCAATGTAACCAGTTGTAAATGTATGTCGTCCCATATTTCTACATGACACGAACAAAAAGCGTAAATATAAAAAAAGCGAAAAGCGTAATATATATATTTATTACAAGTTGCAATCAAACACTTTACAATAAAAGCTCTATATATTTGTGCAACACAATTACTATTTTTCTATAATATAAACAAAAACCACAGGAAAAAACAAACAAAACTAACATTAGGACTTTAATGGAAATATACCTATATGTGATAGATACCTCTTAAGGCCTTGCCCATCTATTTGGGATACAATAAACAATATTTATATCACGACTTACACGTGGGATTACCATTGGTACTATTGGTAGGCCACGGGTTGTTTTTTTTTGCATAACTCTGAAAATATCAAAAATTGCATCACAAACATACATGTGTTGATTCCGGTAGGCTACTAGATCGATATCAAATCACATTTCTTCCATCGGCTATTCATAGATAGTCGTTTTTTTTTTTTATCGAATATGACTTCACTAAAATTATATAGTGTTGCTATGGTTAAAAACTTTTGGCACAAATAGTTATTCAACCGTTCAATAGATGGCACTAGTAGTTCAAAATTCAACTATTTTCTGAATGATGATTGGTCAATTGTCTAAAGGATTATTACCCGACCAAGTATGGATGTCGTACAGATAAGGACGAATTCGGTCGAAAAAAATTAGTTCAGTTGCGATCCGATGAATCCGATCCGAAATCCGAAGTTTCGATTCGCACTTCGCCGATAATGTCGTTGTTATCATCCTTGGTGCATTTTACGACAAGTGCAGGACTTTATCTGAATTAAAGATTTTGTTAATAGACAGATAAATATGAACATGACATTATTCGGACTTATATGTACTTGAATTCGGTATTGTATTTGGTGCTATCAACGAGTGCAATGCTCCATTTATTCTCATTCGTGGTCTCGTCGCGGCACTCGCGGCGCTAGCGTCATCCATCTCACTCGCAGACCAGCCAGATCGAGCTTTTCGTGTAGGTAGGTAATCAGGAATCGGGACGTGAAAAGTATTTTTTTTGACAAAAATGGCTACCCTCAGGACTATCCCAGATGTGTAACATTAGTCAATAACGCAAAAATGAATGTGTGTAATAGTGAAAAGGATTTTAAAAGTGAACATTTGTGTCGTGCTATGTAATGAAGCATACGGATTGATCTCAACAAAGAAGACTGCCGTCAAAATGAGGTACGTAAGTTCATCGCACCACCGAGCTTTAGCAAAACAAATAAATAATTACACAGATCATCATGCACGCGTCGATCTATTTACGTATGTACGGAGATAATTTATTGCTCCGCTGGGTTCCTTTTTTGTTTCCCGGTAAATGTTATTTACAACG
This sequence comes from Alsophila aescularia, assembly GCA_946251855.1. Taxonomy (NCBI): domain Eukaryota; kingdom Metazoa; phylum Arthropoda; class Insecta; order Lepidoptera; family Geometridae; genus Alsophila; species Alsophila aescularia. Next base: position 56,547,582 of record OX276373.1, read on the forward strand.
TAAACAGTTCGGTGCGGTCGTTAGGGTTCATCGATTATTCGATTGCATTGCATATTTACAGGTTTTTATGAATGACATCGTTAATAATTATAGAAATTGCAAACACTCGCGCTTGCCGCTGTTAATTACAATAATGAAAAAAAAGATTTCCTTTGTTCACGCGCGCCACTGCGATTTTCGTAAGATTCTCATTTCACTTGTTTTTTCCAATTTTCTAATTTGCTTGTTGACCTTTTAGGTGCTTTTAAACCTCTGAGTTTTAAACAATTCGTTAAATTATGGCACTCTCTGGAGATACAACATGCTTTTATGTTTCTCGGAATTAGGGTGGCAGAGACCCCATGCAAGGGTGAACTTTATGTTGTGACTAATATGATACCCCACCTATGTAAATAATAGGACAAACTATGACTATTTGTATGTACATACCTACTTAGAATAGGTACAGTATTACAATTCGAAGTAAATTGCGTTTCTTATCAGTATCATCAGGAGAGATACATACCTAGTGCAGTGATTAATTATTACAGACCATAGAGGTGCGTAAATTAACTTATTATTAATAAAGCAATATTTTAACTTATCATTTATTTAGAATGTTTAGGCATTTTATTCACAGATAATATTTATTTTGTAACAGTTTTAGGCACATGGAAACAAAGCTATATCAGTATAATATCTATTTGTGTAAAACAGTTTTAAGCACATGGAAACAAAGCTATATCAGTATAATATCTATTTGTGTTCTTGTAAATTATTATTATTTATTTATTTATAGCCTCTATCAGAGTCTGCTGTGGTTTTTATCTACATATAAGTTTAATTTTTCGTATCTGTATTGTACTGGGCTGTTGCAACTATCTCATCATCCCATCTCTTCAACTGTTGTTCCTTTCTTCTCTTTCCCTCTCTAAATAAGCTAGTTTATAATAAAATTAATTTATTATAAACTAAGCTAGCTTAAGCTAGTTTATAATAAAATTAATTTATTATAAACTAGCTGTACCCGCGGCATCGCACGAGTGGTCTCATTACCTAAACACAAGACCTAAAATACTAATATCAAACATTTGATCAAAATCCCATCCGTCAAAAAGTTTTTATCAATTGCTCAGCTTCTACTAATCAGACTCAGATACCAAGTACACCAGTTTTTAAGTCAAACCCTAAGCTATCCAACAGTGCAAACCGCATCGCAATTAGTCCAGTAGTTTTTACGTGATGTGTGAACAAACATACTAGACAAACAAACAGATAGACACAAATTTTAAAAATGTTATATTCTTGTTCTGTTGCTTATTTTAGGTACCCTCTAGATCTATTTCTGTGGGTCGGGTGACCATTTTTTTAAAATTATGTTTGTACCAACTTTTTCTTTCTTTTTGCACACCCGAGGAGCTGGTACCTAATATTGCCACTTTTAATTAGGTCTATGTGCTTAGGACAAAATTTGCTAAACTAATTTTCATAAACTTTGTTATGTGAAAAAGAGAAAATGCAGAGTTACTAGGAAATGAGAAAGCTACATACAGTTTAGTTGCATTCACACATTGCTAAGTGCAAGTGCTTATGTACAAGTATAGTGAGATGAAGGACTGAGACTGCTTGCTTTCTGTTATCAGTTTGTCAGGCCGCCCGAGGGCCTCTGACAAGTCTTTACAACTGCTATCTATAATCAACAGCCGGGACTGACAGTCACATCCACACAAAACTTAGAAAAGTCAAAGGTGCAAAACCGAAGACCGAACCTGGTATGGTTGGATTCTAACACAGACTAGTAAATCCCTCCACTAAATCAGTTTAGAGACTTCAAATTCTTTGTTTTTTCTCCAGTTTAATTTTCCACTTTGGTACCGGACCACACTTTCCATCCCTTAACTGAAATATCACAACTTACAGCAGGACTTTCGCCTTTTAATAGGGCTTATTACAGGCCACTGCTACTTGTCATCTGCACAGGGCTGGAGCCTCTATCCTCTGTCTTGGCAGCTTGGAGACTGGAGCATGTGCTACTGCACTGTCAGGCCACGGAACAAATCTGAATCACTGGAATACATAATTTGTCTCGACAACCTAATCCCAACTCACTATTGCTCTCTTCACTTTTATTGACGACTGGTTGGCTGAATGGTTAATGACCTAACTGCGAAGTCAAGAAGTGGTTGTGGGTTAGAATCCCGCAAGGTGCAATAATTTGTGCGACGAGCAGAAATATTTGTTTCCGAGTCATGGATATGGTCTATGTATGTTTATTTGTTGTCTAGTACCCATAGTACAGGGTATCCTAGTTTGGGGCTAGGCAAATGGTGTTTTCTTTTTCCATTGAGCAGTGGAGCCAATGCCCCAAAGCCACACTACTATTATTCGAGTTTTTTTACGTAAACATTAGTTTTGACTTACTTATATCTGACAACTTTCTAATAAAACTACATGTTTAAATCTAGCAACACAACAAAGAAGCACAGGGTTTCCCCATTCCCCAAAATGCGTTTTACCCTGCGTTCGATATGAAGAAATGGCTTTTTTGTACATTTATACCAAGTCTTTGAATTATTTCAACACTTTTGCAATTTTTGCTACTAACGATCCTTTCCAAACCGAATGAAAAACAACTCTATACCATAGAATGAAGTTGCTTTTCCTATGTGAAATTTAACTTGGGAAAAATATATTTAATCTGAATCCTAGGAGAGTTTTTTTTTTTGTAAAACCAAAAATAAATTCTTCCTTTATAAGCATTTTTAATTTCAAATCTCATTACATTATGATTTTAATTAATCGAGAACAATTATGAAAAACAAAAACTTTGATTTTAATTTTTAAAAAACACTTGATTTAAACCCTGCCTTGTATATAAGTGTTTTTTTTTATTTGTGGCTGTGTTCTATTAGTAGGACCACGAGGGAAAACTGTTTCTGTTGGTCCTGCTAATGTAAGTATTGGATCAGAAATGCAGATACCACGGGCATATTTTTATGTTTTTCAACTAAAGACTACTGAGCAAGCATAAGCCAATGTTTGGGATGCATCCCAAATGTAATAGCCTGCACAAATATGCGCGGTAAGATCATTAATCTTAATTTAAATAATTAGCCAAGCAATTCATACTAAAAACATTTCGATCAAGGTCAAATCCCACAACACTACTGCCTCTTGAGTATTACTGCGATAATATGACAAATAAGTACTAATTGCATAGGTATGATAATGTTAAATATTGCTCATTATTTGGTATTGCAAATATATTGAAATAGGTTTATTTGTAACAAGCATTTAGATCATGCTTATTTATAAATAGCTGATGCCCGCGGCTTCGCACGTATGGTCGTTTCTCTAGGTTAAGTACTCTATGTGCTATATATAATAACAATATTAAAAAAAAAAAAAAAAAAAAACTTCACCCGTCAAAAATATGTTTATCGATTGCTCGGCTTCTGCTAATCGGATTAAGATACCAAGTGCCCCAGTTTTTAAGTAAAACCCTAAACTATCCAGCAGTGAAAACTGCTTCGCAATCAGTTCAGTAGTTTTTACATGATACACGAACAAACATACAGACAAACAAACTAACAAACAAACAGACAGCCACGATTTAAAAAAATGGTCTGTTCTTGTTCAGTAGCTTATTTTAAGTAGGTACCCCAGACAATTTAAAAAAATTACTTCCTTGTACAGTCTTTTTCGTTCATATTGCTTTATTATATGTATAGATAGATAATACTAGGTAATGCCTCAAATTTTATGTTTCTTTTTTTTAAACTTTCTCGCAAGTGCCAAAAACTACTGTATAATCGGATGACCAATGAAAAAGTATTTTTTTTCTATGCGTGTCCGACACGCACTTGGTCGGTTTTTTATGCGAGAAAACCTATGCAAGTCCCAACAACAAGTACCTATACGAAGTTTCAACTTAATTTATTTGATTATGAGACAAACAAACAAGAAGATGATTAGAGAATAGTGATTTTATAAGCACACTAGCTGTGCCCGCTGCGTTGCTCGCGTGCATTTTTCTTGGAAAAGGATCCGTTATATCATAGGACCATAAAAAGTACAATAACTTAGTACCAAAGTAGTAGTAGTTTAAGTACCAAATACCAAATTTCGTGCAGCGTGCATACACTCGCAAGCTATAGGAAAACATTTATTTAAAAAGAAAATCAATAATAATGGTTATTATAATTTGAATAATGATTAAAGAAAAATAATTCATAGGCATTTCCGGCGCAAAACTTGTCGGAACGAAGAGAGCAATATTTTCAAGCATTAATTCTAACTGTACGTATTTTCAGTCAGAAGTGTCAGATTTTTACGATTATTTTTTCATGGAGACCAACTTCCAATAATCGATTAAATTTTTAAATTAAATTATAATAACAGAAAAACACATATTTAATTTCGCGCGCAGGAGCAGAGTCAATTTTATTGCTCACGAGTGTAGTTTTTTTATCGATTGCTCGGCTTCTACTCATGGGAATTCATACCAATATATAAAAGTGAAACGTTGTCTGTTTGTTTGTTTGTTTGTTTATTTGTTTGTGGAGCTTTCACGCGATAAAGGCTGGGCGAATTTTGCTGAAATTTGGAATGAAGATAGCTTATAGCCTGGAATAAAACTTTATCCCGAAAAATTGTAAGTTTCCACGGGAAAGCTGGAAAAACAGAAAAAAAATTGAGTACTACCTGTAAGAAACGGTTGCCATGGAAACGAAATAACAAGTATGTACAAATATAAAAACATCGAGAGCATGCATTATTGCTATAGGTACCTACTTTTGCATTGGTTTTTAATATCCTAGATGAACGTAGGATGTTTTTTTTCTCGTTAAACAGTAGTATTTTAATTTCAAAATATTGAAAACCGCATCGCAATCGGTTTAGTAGGTAGTTTTTACGTATTAAAGACAGAAAAAAAACACTTAAAATAATTTGCTTATTTTAAATACCCTGTGTCATTTTTTTTAATTATGTTATTTATTTATTAGCCCGAGCTTTACCCGAATGGGTATTTTTCCGGGCAAAAAAGTAATAAAACAGCCGTCCTCATGATGCACAAAAAAAAATTGTGAAATTTCGTCAAGATCGGTTCGGCGTGAAAAGATAACATACACATAACAGAAACACAGTAACTTCGTATTGTGTAACATAGAGTTCCTCAAAGGAACACCTGATTATACATACGTTGCCTAGTTGATAGCAAGGCAATTTAAAATGTATGAAGTTATTTAAACAAGTAAAATTATTACTAAATAAAACAAAAAACCTCGACTGCTAACAATATTATTGAATACGAACTGACCGCCCGCAAAAATAATCACCCTAATATTATAAAGGTGAAAGTTTGTATTAAGTAAGGGTGTGTTTGTTACTTCTTCACGCTTTATGGCTTGACGGATTTGGATGAAATTTGGTTTGGAGGTAGCTTATACCCTGGATTAATACATAGGCTACTTTTTACTCCGTAAAAATGCACGGTTCCTGTGGGACGCGGGTGACACTGCGAGGCGCAGCTAGTATATAATATATATAAATAAATAAAAATAAAAACTTATTTACTTACATATTTTAGTTGCAATTGCAACATTATACTATAGTGTTTACATTAACATGAATAATATAAAATTGAAATTTTTGTAAGAAGCTTAAAAGACAATTGACTGATAAGTTAAAAATATAATTCTTAAATTATATTTTTTTGAAATGGACGTTTCATTTTGATACCTCACTCGATAGGTTTTGGTAATATTTTTTGCCGTTGCAAAAATAATATGGCAGCTGTAAGCCGCCATATTAGTTTCTTGACACTTCATATTCCTATAGCACTCTCGTGATCAAGGCGAATCCAATGATACCTCATTTATCAAAATCCATCAAGCCGTTTAGGCTATAGGACGCGCCTAAGAAACGTACAAACATACATACAACCCAAACACTCCATACAATCGGGTAAAAAACTAGTGCAACTGCAAGCCAACTATTTAAAAATACATCACCATCATCATCAGCCGAAACTTGTCCACTGCTGGACGTAAGCCTCTTCTAACGCACGCCACTTGAGCTCTGTTTTCAGCTTTCCACATCCAGTTTCTGCCAGACTCCTTTCGTAGGGCGTCACTCTTTAGTTGTCACAGGGTCACAGGGTGTCTGTCCTACACTACTTTTGTTTTACATGGTCTCTACTCGAGAACTCGTCTGCCCCAGCGGCTATCGGTTCTTCGGGAAATGTGACCAGTCCACTGCCGCCTTAGCTTGCTTATCCTTAGAGCTATTTCGGTTACCTTGGTTCTCCGTCGGATCACGTCATTACGAATCTTGTCCTTCAGAAACACTCCAAGCATAGCTCTCTCCTAGCTCGCAGAGAGACCTTATTTAAAAATACATCTGACTTAATTTTAAATGGTCATTTGCCTTGAACAACCCGTTTCTGAGAGATGTCCAAATGACAGGTGGCGACTTAACGACTGCTTTGGCAATAAATAATTATGATTTTAATGAAGCAGTTGATTAATGACAAATATTACAGGTCAATGATTGTATAAAAAAAAGGTTAACTGTTTCAGCTTGGGCAAAATTCTTTCGTATGTACGGATGTCTGTCTGGCTGTTCTCCTCTACAGCTCGCAATTCTCAACCGATCTAGACGAAACATGGTATATAGGTTAAGCGGATTTTTAGTTTTTTTTTGTGTTCGGGGATTTAGACGGTTCCCGGGAGCCTGTTGGAATTGGCAAGCCTGTGAGCAACCGACGCCAGCTTACCCGCACCGTGTGTATGATTTTCTCCGCGCTTCCTAAATGTTTTGAGGTTTTGCCTACCATGCATTGCAACTTGCATGATAATGATGATGCAGTTGAAAGGACTCTCAATCTGCACTGATCTCTAATCTATGGATTGGATTTGCCGTACTTTCGTTTGTGCCGCACCAAAGCGCCCCACCAAGGGTCCATGGAACTAAAAAAGTCGATTAAAACACAAATTGTTTATCTCCTTACGTTAGTCACAGAACAAACTAGTAAAAATACGTTAGTTCCGTGGACGCTCACTACTGTCAAACCTATCAGCGACTAAGTAGCGAAAATCAAAATGCTCTCATTGCGAGGTTCGCCAAAAGTCTGTCTAAAGTACGGGGTGACGTGCAGTTGTCTATGGCAATCTCGGAGAAGTTCGCGTGTGACTACAGTTATGTCATTTCCTGCGGAAGACATTAAATGTAACCTAAGGGGACAGTCGCATGACGCAAACTTCGCAAAATAGTACGTATCTATTTTGCGAAGTTCGCGTCAAGCGACTGTTGTCATAAATGTATTTCTGTCTCAACTCCTCCCCGATCCTCCTATACGAGGGATAGAGACGCGCGGAACTCTTAGTGATCACTTCGTTGTCTGTCTGTCTGTCAAGACCCTTTTTCTCAGGAACACGTTGAGGTATCAAGTTGAAATTAATATCAAATACTTAAGTCTGCACTTAGGCAATCCCTTGAAGATGTGAAAAAAAACAAACTTCTAAGTCAACGCAATCAGAAGATACGACCGTTTGTGCCACATATTTTGACACTCGCGCGGGAATCAAAACCTATAGGGTACTTCCCGTTGACCTAGCATCATGAAATTTGACAAGGCGCAATGTCTTATAAGCACAAGTAAAAAACCAAATCCCGTCAATGTGTAGTTAAATAAAAAAAACTTTAAATTCTATACAAGAGTCCAACTCGAACTTGGCCGTTTTTCATTCTTGATATGGATATCTTTTTGAAGCATATAAAAACTGTATATAGATAGTCTGCGCGCACGTGTGGTCTGTACCAATCTAGGCAGGAATCTAGCCGTCTATCAACAGGCTGAGACCGGCTGAGTTTAAACTGGGGCATCCGTGTGCCGTGATGCATGCCGCATTCCTGATGTATTGTACACTGAATGGTACACTACCTTACACAGTGAACAATGATGTTTTGTGTTATGCCCCGCGCGCGAAGGGCTGGCAGGGGAATATGTGGGCAATCTATACTTATAATAAAACTGTAACCGGTCCAATTCTGTACATTGAAGATATTTAGTACTTTTTTTTTGGAGGCTGGTCTATATTGGATACTGAAGCAACAACTGTTTTTTTTTTTCATTTTTGTCTTTCTGTCTCTCTGTATCTTGGCCACGCATCACGCCGAAACTACTGAATGAATTGAACTGAAACTTGGTATGATTTGATTTCAAACTACGAGGTAGGATATTGGATACTTTTCATCCCGAAACATTAAAGGGTTCCCGCAGGCTTTTGGTTGAAAATTATTTAAAAGAACACGTATCACGCTAAAACTATTGGGCGGTTTTTGATGCAATTTAACATAGTCATAGTTTATATGATGGGGTGACATTGAGGATACTTTTTATCCCGAAAAATACAGGATTCTCGCGGGATATAGGTCCAAAGTTATGTTAATTTTGAGGTAGAAAATAATATTTTTTTGGAGGGTACTCTTTATTTGATACTAAAGCCAAAACTGTATTTTTTATATATTTGTCTGTCTGTCTATCTATCTGTAACTTGACCGTGCATCACGCCGAAACTACTGAATGAATTCAACTAAAACTTGGTATGATTTGAGTTCATACTACGAGGACATACATACACATGGACATGGACATGTACATTGGATCCTTTTCATCCCGAAAAATTAAAGGGTTTCCGCAGGATAGGGGTTGAAAGTTATTTAAAAAGACATGTATTACGCTGAAGTTACTGGACGGATTTGGATGCAACTTGGCAAAGTCATAGCTTATATGATGGGGGTAAATTGAGTATACTACTAATCCCGAAAAAATAAAGAGTTCCTGCGGGACAGGGATCCAAAGTTTTTTTAATTTTGAAGTAATAAATATCTATACTTATAATAAAGCAATAGGTACGCAAAAGTATGTACAAAGAAGATAATTAAAAACAATGGTTTAAGGTTCTTGAAATAAGCTACAGAACAAGTTTTTTTTTATCATGTCTTTTGGTCTGTATATTTGTTTGTTCCCGCATCACGTAAAAGCTACTAGACCGATTGCGATGCGATTTTCACTGTTCGATAGCTTAAGTTTTGACTTAAAATCTGGTGTAATTAATTGACCGAGCGAAGCGTCTCCGTTTCAGCTTGGGCAAAAATGTGATACTAAGTTTTGAATAAAACTACTGGAGCGATTGCGATGCGGTTTTCACTGTTCTATAGCTTAGATTTTGACTTAAAAACTGGTTTACTTTGTATCTCAATCCAATGAGTTAAAAACTGGTTTACTTTGTATCTCAATCCAATGAGTTAAAAACTGGTTTACTTTGTATCTCAATCCAGTGAGTTAAAAACTGGTTTACTTTGTATCTCAATCCAATGAGTAGGAGCCAACCAATTTCATAAAAACGGAAATGTTGGATAGCTTAGGTTTTGAATTAAAAAATGGTATACTTGGTATTTAAATCCGATGAGTAGAAGTTGAGTAATTGATAAAAACCCATTTGATGACTGATCGAAGCTTGATGATATTTAGTACTTTTGGTCCTGGACACATGGATAGGTTACTTTTACCCACAGAAATGACCACGCAGACAAAGCCGCGTGCACAGCTAGTAATCAACAAAACAGATCATTCACTGCAGACGGTGTTGCCTAATCGGTCCAAGGTGAAAGAAACAATACTTGTTGTGTCAGTGGTTTTAAAAGTATGCAGCTGGGTAAGCTGGGTTACCATTGCCAAATACATACACTGGCCAAGTACACAATATAATACTATAGGTAAGTAGGTGATGTCTGCCTAAGAATGTGCAGAATTACAACTTTGCAACTATTATCACTTAAGTTAAGCGTTTTATTCTCCGAACACGAAAAGAGAGGGGTTTTATAAGTTTAAGGTGTGTATCATTGTATGTATCCGTGTGTCAAACGCATGGACCGATTGGAATGCGGTTTTTTCTGTTTGAAAGCTGATGTGATCGAGGTGGTTCTTAGCATATTTTTTTTATTTGTGCTTGTTAATTACTGCTTTATTATTAGTATAAATAGCTATATACTTGTCTACAATTACATTCTCTTTCTCCCTCTTATTCATGTTGCACTTTACCTACGATAAATAATATGTATACAAATATTAATATTATTGTTCGTAGCCCTTAACCTACGATAAATAATATTTACACAAATATTAATATTATTGTTCGTAGCCCTTAACCTACGATAAATAATATTTACACAAATATTAATATTATTGTTCGTAGCCCTTAACCTACGATAAATAATATTTACACAAATATTAATATTATTGTTCGTAGCCCTTAACCTACGATAAATAATATTTACACAAATATTAATATTATTGTTCGTAGCCCTTGACCTAGTGATGACTCTGCTCAGTAATACCATTGGAAAAGTAAAATAATGTTATGTTCCAAAAATAGCTCAATTAAAGTGTCATTAATTTCCACCAACGAAATAGACGGATGGACAACAATTAGGTCAATTAACATTATTTTGCATATTTAGAAGGGACATCCCTTGCGATCCAATGTAGTAATATTTTTTTTGTTCCGTTCATGGGAACGGTTCTCTATTTGTGGCGCTGTTTGTCTGTCTGTCCGTCCATCACTGGCTAGTAGAGCCTGAGCAAAATAAGATACGAGTATAAGGGACTTTTGTAGTTCTATGATCTAAAATGGAAAACTTAAAATAGTAGATTGTACAACAAGTGCATATAACAAGCCATTTCGTCCGAGACATTTATCCGCCCGAGCCGTAGGTGAGGGTAGATATTGAAGTCGAGGATAAAATGCCTTGTTTTATAAACGAGTTGAACACTCCTCTTTTCACTTCGTTTGCGAAATTGAACAGCGATATTGTAAACTAGCTGCAGGCACAGCTAGTTTACAATATCACTGTTCAAAAATCAAAATTACCTAGTATAAAGTACAATATATTACATTTCTTCAAAATTCGTTCAGCCGTCAAATAGTTTCTATAGGCAAGGTCTTAGAAGTACGGAATAAACTTAAAATGTGAGGCAAGGCAAGACTCGAAAATTGGGCAGTTTGTAACTATTCTTTTTACAAACAGCCCCAAAAAAAGAGTGTAATGTTTTTAGGATTCATGTATGTTTGTATGTATGTGAGTTTCTTAATTCCACCATAACTTTTAAATGCCTGAACAGATTTAGACGTATGGGGTATCGTTAGAGTCCTTACATCCCCCCGAGCAACACGGCAGTAAAAAGTTTCGGCAGTATGGCTCCATTTTCAAATGTGAAAAAAAAACGTCGATTACAATATGGGTATCAATTTGAAGGCCTTGATAAGCACATTCCAACAGTATATAATTTATTACCATAAGTTCATTTTTGGCAGGGCACACTTGTTTTTTTTATTAGCTTTCAAGCTAGTTGTTCTCGCTTTATAAGTGTGAAGCTTATTTGTTTGTTTGGTTGTCGTATCGTACGAGATAATGCTAGCCTCTGGTGTCAGAATTTGTCAGTCAGCCAGTGGACCTCTGACATGGCTTCTAATCAATAATAGCCGGTACTTACGGTTAAGCTGTCCGAAGCATGCACTATGGAAATCCGCTAATCATTTTAACTGTAATCTGCTTTTTGTAAAATGCTTTTTACTGCTCATGCTCGTAAGGTTCTTGTGTATATTGGCTGTAGGCAACACTAAACTGCATTTTATGCTCTAGTGCATTGAAGTGTTTTACTTCTCTAACTCTCTATGGTCTCCGACCCGAGCCTAATGTATTATGTAGAAAGTTTTAAAAAAAGTGGGCGTCTTTTATTTACAGTATTTAAATAAATTACTCATATCACTGTTTAATTTACTCGCCATTGAAGTAAAAATAACTCATCTATTAAACAAGGCATTTTATTCTCGACTTCAATATCTACCCTCGCCTTCGCCTCGGGCGGATAAATATCACGGATACAGTGGCTTGTTGTAAAATCTACTGTTTATCAAAAACACTTCGTAAGAGATGAGATAAACTTTATTATTTGGTGTGGTCATTAACAGCTTGATTGTTATTATTAACACCCTTTGCAGCTAAGAAAGCGTTACGCAACACTTGCGCGACTGTTAATTATAGTTTACTGAGTAATATTATAGTGTACCGCAACTTTGCCCGTGGTAAATTTGATATAGATTAAAAAAAACAAGTATGGACCTAAAGTATCGTTAATCCGTATAAAAACATATTTTTATTTACTACTATGATTTCTAATGTTCTTAAATATCTTAAAAAATATTATTATCACATTTTTTTTGTAAGATTCTTTAAATTGAGCCTTTAAAAGGAAGAGAAAAATAGCATTCGGTGGCCCCAAACTTCAGTAAACTATAACTAATTATATGGCAACATTTATGACTAAACAACAATAAATATATATATTTAAATAACATTCGGTGGCCCCAAACTTCAGTAAACTATAACTAATTATATGGCAACATTTATGACTAAACAACAATAAATATATATATTAAAATAGCATTCGGTGGCCCCAAACTTCAGTAAACTATAACTAATTATATGGCAACATTTATGACTAACCAACAATAAATATATATATTAAAATAGCATTCGGTGGCCCCAAACTTCAGTAAACTATAACTAATTATATGGCAACATTTATGACTAACCAACAATAAATATATATATTAAAATAGCATTCGGGGGCCCCAAACTTCAGTAAACTATAACTAATTATATGGCAACATTTATGACTAAACAACAATAAATATATATATTAAAATAGCATTCGGTGGCCCCAAACTTCAGTAAACTATAACTAATTATTTGGCAACATTTATGACTAAACAACAATAAATATATATATTCTAGATCTAGAGTATTTATTGGTCTCAATAACTATTTATTTTCTCCTGTTTAGACGGGCATCTCAATAAAACAAACTTTTTTTTAATGTACTTAATTCTCTTCTTTTTTTAAAAAATATTGGGTGGTCTTTATTCTGCCTCTCCTCCCCTCTCTCAACTATAGTGTCACATTGACACTACTATTTTGAATCTCTAAAACACAGATTCAGTTTCTCTTACCCATTCGTTAACTATAAAGACCTTTTTCTCTAAACCCCTTTTAGAGCATGACCACTTCCTGCGGTCGTACCCTTCTGAATGCGTAGACCTTGCTTTCCTAACCTATCCAAAGTTATTCAATTCGGCAGGAATACCCAAATTGTGGGTATTTTCTACCTCTAGGGCGGATTTTCGCTTAGATAAATGAATGTCTTGGGAACTATCGCTTTGGCTTGTGCTCTACCCGTGTTTTACGTATTTTCCGTTGGGCTTTTGTTGAATGATAATTAAATATACTAGTGGCTCTGTGAGCTGTAGACCTCGAGAGTCTGTCTGCATAGCTTAAAACTGAATAAATATTCAGCGCGCACCTTATAACAAAAAGCTGGAAACATTTGTTGTTGGGGCCGTATTAGTATCCCCCCCCCCCCCCATTTCATCGCCATTTTGAAAAAATACGAAAAACTGAAGCGACAAAAAAACATATTATTGAACCTGGTCACAAAAGCGTCGCCTGTTTCACGAGCATCGGTTGAGAAATAATAATAAAAAATAATATTTCCAAAATATAAACAAGTAATACATAAAAAGGTCATAAATCTAAATATAATTAAGATAAAGGCTTGTAAATAGTTGCTGTTAAATAGAACAGCAGAACCTACACTAAATTGCGACATGTAGCGGAGAACAGCCGGACATACGGAAGCGTTTTTGCCCAAGCTGAAACGGAGACGCTACGCGCTCGCTCTGTCAATTATAACTTACTAGCTAGGCCAGCGCCTTAGCCCGCGTGGTAATTTTTCTGATATAAATATATCCTATGTGATATTCTAGGACCGAAAGTCAAATCTACCTTTAAAGTGCAAAATATGCCATACTACTGGTATGGTATATTTTTAACTTTAAAAGCTTGGTTTAACTACCTACCGGGGCCCCAATTCTGTAAGCTATTGAACCGCGATAACGCAAGTCGATCGCTTGAAATTTTTTGAGAAATTTTCTTATTTACCACTTAAAAGTGCTGGAAGCGAAAGTTTTGCTAAAATTTTCGCTTTTTGTTTTTTTATATTCCATTTTTTTATTTTTGAATATTTCCAAAAAAAAAACAATTCTAGCACTTTTAAGTGGTAAATAAGAAAATTTCTCAAAAAATGTCAAGCGATCGACTTGCGTTATCGCGGTTCAATAGCTTACAGAATCGGGGCCCGGGGCGGTTTCACCCGCGTGAGTGATGATGATGATGAAAGTATCATATGTGTTATTACAGAGTATAAGCTATCTCCATTCAAAATTTCATCAAAATCCGTTCAGCCGTTTGAGCGTGAAGAAGTAACAAACATACACACATGCATACAAACTTTCGCCTTTATAATATTAGTGTGATGCGCATCTGTCAAATATTTTTTATTTGACGGCTCAAGCATTTATTGCTCGGCTTCTAATCGCGTCGAGGTTCAAAGTATATATCCAACAGAGAAAACCGCATTTCAACCGGACCAGTATTTTTTACGTGATGGTTTTCATGTTCAGTAGCTTCTTTGTGCTTCTTTTTTTCTTCTTTTTTATTCTTACTGCTTTATTATAATTACCTATAGAAAAGAAGATAGATACAGATTCCACCAATTTGTAGTCTTTTAAAAGCTTTTATTTCATCTTGCAATATCTGTATGGATGTTCAGGTCAAATCTTGCGAGCTGAATTAGAACCATTTCCTCTTACCCTACGGAGTAAATTTTTTAAATGTTTGTTCAGTTCCGATGCCAATGCGTTTTTATGGTGAGCATGACCTGAATCGACATCCAGGATTAGCTCCAGATAAAGGAACTCTTCAACGGTCAACAGCACACACACGAACTTTTGTGTATGCGTTTTATTATGGTAGCCGGTTTTAAGTTTTACCATGACATGGTTGCTGTACTCAAGAGTTGGGACCTAACTAGGGAACGGTGAACAGCACAGACACGAAATGTTGTGTAAGCATTTAATTGTGATAGCCCGTTCTAAAATTCACCACGACATGGCTAATACTTCAACAAATATGCTTCTTTTTTTATACATTTTTTTAACTAAGTTATTTGAAGTCCATGTACAAGTGGACGAAGTCGCTAAGCAATGGCGAGTTTAATAGAAGTGAGTTCGAAGCTTTCAAACAGCGAAAACCGCTTCAAAATCGCTTCAGTACCTACTTACCGCCTTATTTATAAAAAGTTAATAAACGTCAATTAGTACTGCTCAGTACAATATTGTAATTATTATTATTAATTAATTACGCAGTAACTTTTTATAAATAAGGCGCTTAGTTTTTAATTGATTTTTATTTGACTTACATGCAATAATTAACTACTAATTCTTAACATGATGGGATATGGATAATGAGTGAACTATTAATTTGAGTTTTATGAAAAACTAGCTTACCCGCCCGCGACTTCGTCCGCGCGGACTACAGTTTATCGCGAAAAAAACATCCTACGTTCTTCTAGGATATTAAAAACAAATGCAAAAGTAGACTTAGACTTCTTGGTTATGGCCTCCGTGGCTTGTTGACTTAATATGTGGCACCAACGCTCTTGATGATTTATGACGGACTTTTTATTTCGTTTCCATGGCAACCGTTCCTTACAGCGAGTATTCAACATGTTCTAGTATTCCCGTGGAAACTTCCACGGAATTCGTGGAATTTTCCGGGATAAAAAGTAAAGCTCCCCAATAAACAAACAGACAACGTTTCACTTTTATATATTGGTATGGATACTTATCGTACTGCCTGCTAAATTTTGGCATAATACCTATTAAACAACACAATCAGTACTATTAATAAAGTTATAATGGTTAACCAAACCCGAACAATTGTCGTATCGAACAAAGGCAACTTCCTGCCAGTTGGCTAGCTTTAAGTTCTATAATAAATTTGATATTATTATATCTAGATACATTAGGTCACACACACAATACACTTTTCATTATCATACATCGGCCTCGGGACGCACCTTTTTTTAATTCGATACTAGTGACTCACCCCTGATTCGCACGGGTAGCTAAGGGTTTCTCTTTATTTGTACAGGATTCTACCCATATTTTTACACGACAGCCCAAAAAAAGGAGTGTTATGTTTTTAGCATTCATGTATGTTTGTATGTGAGTTTCTTTATTCCACCATAACTTTGAAATGCCTGAACAAATTTAGATGTATGGGGTATCGTTAGAATCCTTACATCCCCTCGAGTAACATTTTTTTTGTAGAAAACATTCAATATGGCGGCAGTATGGCACCATTTTCAAACTCGAAAAAAATATTTTTTCTTTGAAATTTACAATATGTGTATCAAATTAAAGGTCTTGATAAGCCCATTTCAACAATATATATATTTTTTGGCAGGGCAGGCGTGTTTTTTTTAGCGTTTATGCTAGTAATTATTGGCTAATTAGAAAAAAAATAACAATTTTATGCAAAAGTATAGAAGCAACGCGTGTGGTGCTTTTTGACATACTTGTTATTATTTCATTCCGATCCGTACATCGTGTAATCGAAATTTATAGGCAATTTTATATCTTGGGTTAATAGGTGAAATAAATTTTAAAATCGTTTCAGTATTTTTTGAGTTTATCCATTATGGGAAATATATAGATATGTCCTCCCCCCATGACGACACTTAGTTTATGGGATATTTCAGTTTCAAGTTTATTTAAAAGCAGATTTAGGCTCTTTATTTGATTCAGTTGTAACAATTTATTCAAAATCGTTATCGTATCGTATAAGTTAATACTTCGGCGCTCGCCGGCCGATGCCGTGGCACGCTCGCTCGCTTCTATAGCCAACCCCCCATTACAAACACACAAAACAAATCTGTCCTCTATATAATATTAGTGTAGAAAACCTCTTATTAAAACCCGCAGCATTATTAATACCTAATTAATAATGCGGGTTCAATAATAATTCATAATCTATACTTATAATAAAGCAATAGGAACGAAAAAGTCTGTACAAAGAAGATAATTAAAAAAGAAATGGTCTAGGGTACATAAAATAAGCTACTGAACATGAATATAACATTTTTTAAATTAGTGTCTGTCTGTTTGTTTGTTTGTTCGCGTATGACGTAAAAACTAATGGACCGATTGCGATGCGGTTTTCACTGTTGGATAGCTTATGTTTTGGCTTAGAAACTGGGAAACTTTATATCTTAATCCGATGAGTAGAAGCCGAGCAATCAATAAACATTTTTGACGGCTGAAGGAATTTTGACCAAATGTTGGTATATTGGTATTTTAGGTCCTGGAATAGCACAAAAAGTACTTTTAACCTACAGAAATGACCACGCGTGTGAAGCCGCGGGCATCAGCTAGTTACTAATATGTCATTAAAAATGTAGAATAATGACCAGGAGGATTAATATTTTCTCGTAGACATGGTGCAGGTGACATTCGACCATGCGCTCGAACAGTTTCATGGTGTGACACACGACTTTTACCCCTAAATACTTACTTACATAGTATGTATCATTGTAACTTCTTCGTGAGTCACGTCGTGACTCGATCTTGTGACTCAACTTAACTATAATAGGTAAAATATGAAGTTCAAGGTTACCCATCATCTGTGGCCAGGTGGAGTAATGGCCTGCGAAAAGCTTCTGGCAGAAACTGGATGCAGAGATCTGAAGACCGAGCTCAGTGGCGTGCATAAAACCTGCACTACACTGCTCGCGAAGTTGCTTCGACAAAGTACGGTTCGAAGTTGACCGAAGTACGTGACTACACACTCGTGCAACTTCGCAAGGAGCTCAGACGCCCGCACGCTATGCATCATGAATAATGTTCGAATGGCAGCTACTTTTGCAATGTTTTTTTCTCGCGTATTATATCTACGTGCGTATATTACGTTATATCTACCACAAGAAAAAAAAGAAGTTAATAATGGTGGATGATTGCAATGCACCGGAACAGAACTATGTTATCAGAATAAACAAGGCACAATAAATTTTAGCATTACCTTTAATATTTTTTTATCACTATCATATGAAGTAAGCCGAGTAGTGTAGTGAGACGCTTCGTTATAGAACTTCGGGACGCTTCGAGTCCTTTGACTCGGGCGCAAAAACCGACAACAATAGGAAGTCGCCAGAGGCGTGCCAAGGTTGCACGAAGCGAACCGAAGTGCCCGTTTACACTCTCGTGTTCGCTTAACTTCGATCAACTTTGCGAGTAGTGTAGTGGGCGTTTTAGGAGAGGCCTACGTTCAGCAGTGGACAAGTATAGGCAAGGTTACACAAAATTCACTAATATTTAAACGGTGAAAGTATAAACTGTTCATAGTTATGCATACTCTAAATAATGCTAGAACCTCGATAACCAGTCCTATTCTGGGCTAAAATTGTACCAACTTCGGCTACATCATCATCATCACTTCACACCAGATGAGATACTATTCAAACGCTATCCTAAACAACCAAAACCTAGCTAACCTCATTTGGTTTACTTATACTCACACCTCGGACACTCCATATAACCGCGTTGATTTACATTTCTACTAAGTTAAAAGCTTTTTTTTTAATAGCTTTTTAAAAACTTTTAATTAACTTCACTTGTATGTATCTATGTAGTTTGTCTGTCCTGGAATATTGTCATGAAAATTTCGAGCACTGCCCGATTAGTAGTGATGCAACGAATACGAATACGAATATTCGTATTCGCCGAATAGTAGACATTTACCGAATATTCGTATTCGGCGAATACTAATACGAATATTTAAAAACTAATATTTTACGTACAAACGCAAATCTAATTACTGGCAGACTTGAAAAACGCGCGTGTAAAAATACGCACGTGTGCAGAGGGCCTTAACCGCAACGACGACGCAACGGGGGACTCCCCGGCCATAGTTTGTACAGTACCGCAGCTCCGGGAGTTTCCCTATCATTACAATTACGAACCATTGATTGATTGATTCATTTCTTTCACTTCATTTGTTAGTCGAAAGCAGAAGTCAAGCAAGAGAGTATTGTTTTATTTATTTTCTGAGGTTGCTGCGAAGTAAAAGAAGTTAAAGTTGAATTGAAAATGTCTTCTCGTAAACGAGATCAAAGTGACATATGGAAACACTTCGATAAATTACCGACTAAGTAGTTATATGGTCTGTATTTCTTTGGTATCAACAAAAGGTAGGATAGTAAGTAAGTAACTTAGACGAACGTTGGTAGTTAATGGCTGCGTCAATGTAGTACTAGACTTTGCCCGCGACTTCGTCCGCGCAGACATCGGTTTTACTTTCACATGTAATATTATAGTGGGATAGGATTTTAAATTGTGTTGTTTTTATTTTAGACAGTGAAAGCAAAGCTAGATGCAGATATTGTGCTTGTGAATTGTCTCGGGAAGGGAAAAATGCATATATTAAAGGATTTACTACGACCGCACTGTGGACTCATGTGAAGAGATTTCACGAAAATGAGCTTGCTGCCAGTATAAGTACTGTAGACGAAACAAGCACTGAAGTTGAAGTAACTCCAGCGAAGAAACAAGCGTCCTTAAAGGAAATATGGGAAAAGCGAACTACGTATGAAGCGGGTGATCCTCGGGCTGTCAAAATCACATATTTGATTGCTGAACAAGTTTGTCTAGACATGGAGCCCCTGAATTTGGTTAATAAACAGGGATACCGTCGTTTGCTCAGTGAACTAGCTCCTCAGTGAAGAGCTAAGCAAAGAATCAACGACGTTATCTCAAGCAATCCCAATAATACGAAGTCTAAAATCTTGCCTCAATAAAATTTCAAATGATCCTTCTTCTCATCCTGATGTAAATGATCTGGCAAACTCCCTATTCAGTGGACTTTCGAATAGATTTGCCTTTATGGAAAGTGATGAAACTTATCTATTAGCAACAATCCTTGACCCACGGTTCAAAACAAGGATTTTCAGCTCAACAGTGGTCGCTGAGACCGCTCGATCAGTTCTTAACGCTGCTTTTGATGGCAGAGAGGCCGTAAGACCGACAAGACCTCCAGAAGAACCTCAACCGTCGACAAGTAGAGGAATTTGGCAAGTATGCCAAGAAATAATTGAAGAGGCTGAAATGGAAGAGCCAATTTCAATATTTTCTGGTGAGTATGAAAAAAGTTAGAAAAGTTATTAATAGGTAATAGGTACTCTTTGTCATCTACATAGTATACTAAAAGTTAAATTTAATTTCAAAATGTCTTTTTACAGGGGATTCGCAAACTAAAAACGAAATAGATGCTTATCTAAAGCTCCCAAATTTATCGCTGACTGCTGATCCACTGGCCTTTTGGCGAGAAGATGTCCATTTTCCAAGTCTGAAAAAACTTGCCCAAAAATATTTTTCACTGAAGCCATGTACAGTCGCCTCAGAAAGACTTTTTTCAACGGCTGGGAACATTCAGACTGAAAAAAGAAATCTCCTTAAACCAGAAAATCTACTAATTTTATGTTTTTTAAATAAAAATTTGCCTGTTGTAAATTTTAATTATTAGAAGAATAGAAATTTATCAAATAAATTAGTCCTTTATTACCATGGCGAGATATTCGTATTCGTATTCGCCGAATAGTAGGTTTGATATCCGTATTCGTATTCGTAAAAGTACTATTCGTTGCATCACTACCGATTAGCTATCCGGCTGAAACTTTCAGGGTAGCTCAGAAACCGATGACAAAGAAATAATAATTGAAAAAAAAACGTCCTTAAAAACCTAAAAAGTGAAAATGTCTTTATATATTTTAAATTACTCTTATTTAAACAGATTACTTGCACACGCGTCATATATATGTGATTGTAAATAATCTTGGCTGCAAAAAAATATTTGATTGTATAGAAAACATTAACAACAGCCTGCATTAGCCCGATCTTCGGCTCTTCTCATTTTATTGCTGCCAGCGATTTTGCGTAAATCGACGTTCCATCTGGTTGGAGGGCGTCCTATACTACGTTTGCGTATATTGTTGTGTGACATTGATATATATGGAAACTTGAATAGAGGTATAGGTATGTTTTCTATTCGGGTTTATGTATGTATTGGGGAGGAAGTAAAATCTAAGGTAGATAACGCCTGTTTGGCCATATCTTTATATTTTACGTTAGTTTAATTTTGATAAAGAGTTGGTTAACGTGGGTTGTTTATGTGTTTTATTTTATTTTCCATTTATCATTAGATTGACTTACAATTTGGCGGAAGTAAGCTACATACCTAGTTTTGGTGTCCTAATTGACACTCGCGCGACTAAAATTGTTTGGTTTGTTTTGTTTTACTAATCGCGTAATCTCATTTAATGGACGACGCCTCAGTCTATCAACAAAACATGCGGATTCCATCGCTACGTGCTTCGGAGGGCACGTTAACCTATCGGTCCCGGCTGTTATTGATTAATAGCAGTCGTTAAGATCAGGCTCTGCTTTTTAAGGGTTTTTTCCATAAATATGTTGGGTCAACCACAAACCTTATAAATGTGAAACCTAACATATATATTTTTGAGCTCTTTGTCTCTGTAAGACTAAGACAAAAAAAAGATTAACAGAATTTCATTCGATACATTTTCTTATCAAAAATTACGTTATTTTTGGTAATATTTATATTTTTCTACTCAACGGCTTAAGTTTTATCTCTAAAATAAATCTCACAGCAAGAAAATATAGTTTATTATCTAATGCTTAGACAAAATTCACCTAACTTAATTATTAGCCTGCCAATAAAATAAATAACTTTTGAGACATACGTCATTTAGTTCCCAGCTAAATTGTGTGTTCAAGCAGCGCTCGCGATAATCAGCCTTGTTACGCAGGCACATCAGTGCTTATTGCGGGTAGCGGGTGGCAGAGTGCAGGGGAGGTGGCAGGGGAGTGGGGAGTGGGAAAATGTAACCTTGGAGCCTGGCTTTAAAGCAGTCGTTAAGCAATGTCAGAGGCCCTCGGGCGGCCTGACAAACTGACACAGAGGCCAGCACTATCTCATACGACAAACAAACAAACAAACAAACAACACAAATATTCTACGCGACGCGGACGCGATTAAAACAAATGACAACCCGCTATTTCATGTAAACCGATCGTCTTTTAGATTTGTGTGTGTAGTATTTGTATGTATTCTATCATAGATAAGGCTTTGAATGATGATGATGATGATGAATGAATATTCATCAATATGAAAATTTATTTTAATTTTTCCATTCATCTAAAGTACTCAAATTACTATGTGTTATTCCATGACACCTAGCAAAACCTCGAGATGACAAAACAATTGGTGTTTGAAGAAATAAAAAAAACAACACTTACTTAGGTTAGGTACCTATCCGAACAACTGCCAGGACATATAATGTATCAGTGCAAGCGATTACGTCCAAGCTTATCACTTTATTTTGAACAAACCAGTGCACTCATAAATAAAATACGGTTAGTCATCTCTTTGCAATTACCGATTCCAGTTTAACTCTGTTTTTTTTTATCGTAGCGAGTTAGTAACTGCGTTTTGTAGAATGCGTCACCGATTTATTCTCAGTAGGGACGTAGTCAGTAGGTAAGTCATGTTGTCTCAACAAGTCTTTTCTGTGAAATTTCGAATGTTTACAGGTTTTTTCATGTCATGATAGCTTCTTAAACTGATTTTCAAAAGAAGATTTTTTCAATTAGGCTCAAGTGCAGAAGGTTCCATTTGCAAATTGTCACGTGCCGCAAAACGTCCCATTCGCAAAATGTTCCATTCTCAAAACGACTCAATCGTAGAATGTCCAGTTCAAAACACGTCAAATTTGAACAAGTACAATTATTACAAAAATACAAAAACCTGACTGCAAACAAAATAAATATAATAATAATAAATATATTCGGGACATTTCCACAGCAATAACCTAGCCCCAAACTAGGATACCCTGTGCTATGGGCTCTAGATAACGGATAAACATACATAGATAAGAATATTACATCCAAGACTCGGAAACAAACATTTCTGCTCATCACACAAATGATAGCACCTTGCAGGATTCGAATCCGCGGCTGTTCGATTTCGTACCTAGGATCTCTAGCCACTAGACCAACCAGTCGTCAAAAACAAAACTAAATTATTGAATACAAGCTGACCGCCCGCAAAAATAATCACAATAATATTTAAAAAAAACGGAAGTTGTATGTATGTAAGGTGAGTGTATGTTTGTTACTTCACGCTTAAATGGCTGAACGGATTTCGACGACATTTGGTACATAGGCTACTTTTTATCCCGGAAAAATGTATGGTTCCTGAGGGACGCGGGTATAATCCCGGGGACCAGCAAGTATTTTTATAAATTAAATTTTTCTTATTACTTACATATTTTACTTTACTTTAATAGTTGCAATTGCAACATTAGACATTAAATTGAATAAAATAAAATTCAAAATTTTGTAAGTAGCTTAAAAGAAAATTGATACTGTTTAGTTATATGAATTATATAGTTTTGAAATGGTCTTTTAAAGACCAATATTTTGATACCTCACTCGATAGGTTTTGATCATTTTTTGTTCCGTCGGAAATACACTATGGCTGCTATAAGACGCCATATTTGTTTTCCTGTCACTTCATATATCCTATAGCACTTTCGCGATCTAGACGAATCCAATGATACCTCATTTAGCAAAATCTATCAAGCCGTTTAGGCTGTAGGATGCGCCTAAGAAACGTACAAATAAACAAACATACATACAACACAAACTCCTCAGTCGGGTATAAATGACCCAAACTACTACTAACTAATGGATCTAAGCACAGAATGGAGAATTCTGTGCTTAGATCCATTAGTTAAATCAAATAAAATAATATAATCAACAAAACATTAAAATCCATCAATATAAAACAAAACTTCTATATAAACTAAATATGTCAATATTAATATGAAAACTATCGTGGTTTTTACAAGGCTATAATAGGAGTTACTTACGTAATGATATAAGTTGAACTAATCCAACGCGAGGCGAGACACGTTCGCGTGCAGTCCGCACTCACCTTGAGAAATACCACTAGATGTGTTTGAAAATATCATCATCATCAGCCTATATTTGTCCACTGCTGGACGTAGGCCTCTCCTAATGCACGCCACTGAGCGCGGTCAGTGTCAGTCAATTCAGCTCTCCGCATCCACTTTCTTCCAGACGCTTTTCGCAGATCGTCACTCCACCTGGCCACATGGCGTCCTACACTACGTTTGCCTTAACGTGGTCTCCACTCGAGAATTCGTCTAGCCTAATGGTTATCGGTTCCACGGGAAATGTGACCAGCCCACAGCCACTTTAGCATGCTTATCCTTTGAGCTATGTCGGTAACCTTGGTTCTGTCGGATATCTTCATTACGAATCTTGTCCTTCAGAGAAGCGTTTCTCCAAGCGTAGCGCTCTCCATAGCTCGCTAAGTGACCTTAAATTTGTGGAATAGTCTGACCGTCAGTGTCCACGGTTAAAACTATAGTTGAAATTAATTCAACTGATATACGGGAGTAACTCCCGTTTTTGCCTTTTAATTAGGTTAATACATCGATAGTTAAATTAAAAGTGAATTGGTATTAAAATCTGGATTGCCTGTTTTGAATTCTAATCACAATTACTCTTGAAACCGGCACAGTAATGCACTAGCAAAGTCCAGACTGGATTCAATGCCGAAAGGTCATTGAGCCTATTTTCGAGCTCGCAAATCGGTCATCACTTAGTGAAATAAGTGTAACATTTCCTTATTTAAGTTTAAATTATAGATTCTCAACCTGAAACCGTTTGTACCTCCTTTTTATATGGGGGGGAGGGGATTTCACTTATGATTTAAACTTAAAATGGTGGTAAGGAAATAAGTGACTTTCACACTTACTTCACCTAAGTGTGAGAGTCAGTTGGCTTCCTAGAATTTGGCGTTTGTGCTTGTTATGACCTGTAAAAATAAATTTAACGGCTTCAAATCATCCAATAGATAGTTCTAGAGAGTTATCGAGTAAGGAAACTCTTATTTGCATATTGTATTTTGTGTATATATTATAAATGTGTATGTTTAGATTCGAATGTTTTGTTTCTGGAAAAGTGCAAGATTCTCAAAAAAAAAGGATAGATAAGGTGTAATCTGGGAACAACAAAAATATGGGGTAGCCTCGAATGCAGCATTTCAGTTCAGTTTTTTACCGAGTATGGCGAAGCAAGGAATGGGGTAATGAGTTAAACAGTCTATGTAAGTATGAGGGTATGTGGATGTTCCACCATAGCGATGACTATTGGTCCGGTTTTGACAAGCGAGGTATCAATCGATTCTTCATCGCAAGAATGTCATAGGCTATTTTTTACCCGACTGCTATCATGTTAGATATTTAGGGGCCTGCGCCTGGGAAAGTTTGGGAACCTCCGACTCGGTCCATCATTCATCCTTGCACAAAGCGTCCGTGTTCGTGACCCGACTTTTGACTTATTGCCGGCCCGACATTTCTAATGCCATGCTCCTTTGTCAGACGAGCACTTTTCTATTGTTAAGACTTTTACTTTTACTCGTCTAAAATTAGCCGTCTGACGCCTGAGAAATGGTCTGAAGAAATGGTCTTTGGCGGTCGTCTATCTTTTGTTTTTTAACGTCCGTCGCCGCGGCATAATTTGGTATGGTTTGGTTTAAATTAATCTGATAAATTCAAGCAATAATTAAAAAGAAACTCTGTCCGTGGAATTATAAATATCACGAATAGGTATTTATCAGTAGGTGTTCTTGGTTTTTTACGTAGTTTGGTTTAATGGTTTAATCATATGGAAGAAAAATGGAACTGATTGTCTATGATTGTCTTATCTTGATGGATAAATTATTGTACTGGTTCTGGTTTTAATTATATTCGTTGTTGAAACTAATGATACAGTCTGTGAACATTTTCCAAATAACTAGTTTAAAAGCTAAAAAAATACGCCTGCCCTGCCAAACATGAACTTAAGCCAATAAATTATATACTTACTGTTGGAATGTGCTCATCAAGGCCTTCAATTTGATACCCATAGTGTAAAATTGGAAGTTTTTTTGTTCTTTTTGAAAATGGAGCCGCAATAAAGAAGCTTTTCAAAAAAAATAGCCTATGTTACTCGGAAGGATGTAAGAATTCTAACGATACCCCATTCGTCTAAATCAGTTATGGTGGTATAAAGAAACTCACATGCATACATACATGCATATATGAATCCTATAAACAATACACTCCTTTATTTTGGCAGTTGTGTAAAAAAATACTACATGATGATATAACTAGTTGGGCGTTTCTCTGTAAACTGACAGGGTTGTGTTTTTGAGCGTTATAAAAAGTATTTGGATAATTAAAAAAAATATTGAAATGAATACAACTCGGGTTTCTGAAACGTTTGTTAACGTTGACAACAGAATAATTCTAATGCTGCCTTTGTCTGGCACTCAACAAATGACAAAGACAGCAATAGACTTAATCTGTTGTCAACGTAACAGATGTTTCAGAAACCCAACGACAGTACAGTAAGCACAGCTACATTAGGTAATTATCTTTTGACGTTAACAACTTTTTCTTTTTTTTTATAGTGTCGGGCTGAGACAACGAGTTGCCCAGTTTACAAAAAACGCTCAGTTGGATAAGCCAGTCCATGCCAAAAGCTGTCTCGTTTCCGCGGCGTTCATATTCGCATATTAGAACGCGCGGCGTCCACTGTTGGCCAATTTTTTTCGTCGCCACCGTTCAACGCTCGGAGTACCGCAATTAGCGTGTGTCAAGTCACAAGCGGATGCGACCATATGTTTTTTTACCACGTTTTTTAAGTGACATTCTTGTTTGTTTTACAGTATGTCGTTCCGGGTGGAATCTTGCAACTCTTTCGAGCACTTCTCTATGAACTATCCGGCTGAATCTTTCAGGGTAGATCAAAACTCAATGACAAAGAATTTAAATAAAAGACCCGAATTTTAGTTTAGTATTTTAATCTAAATTTGTTGCTTGTTTAAAGACTCGGTTTAAAAATTGTTATGTTATTCCAGAGCATCATTCAAATCAAAAAACATCCAGTCGTTACGAAGCTGGATGGCAACTGGCAACAAACATACGTACAGACTTATTTGTTTTAATATTAGAAGAATAATTTCAAACCTTTGGTCGGGCAATACAGTAACGTGATTCGCACCACACAACGTTCATAAATGTATGATCGTCATTATATAGGTTTAATAAACATGTCTTCGTCGTACTCTACCAGCAATTCTATTATATTCCCGCTTCCCGACCTCTGCAGTGATATATGATATTAGTTAACAAGCCATAAGTTAAAAAACGAAACTCTTGCAATGAAGACGAATCGATTGATACCTAGGTTGTAATAATAGGAACAATTATTTTTTAAAAAACAATTTTCTCACACTCTCTACCTTCACTCCCCTTCGGGGGAAGGCGCGGAGCAGAGCCTCCCCCCTCGCTTAGGTCTCGTATGCTCGTATTACATATGAGGAGTCTTTTCAAAAAGGTTTAATTACTTGAACTGTTTCAATCCGTCTTATTTCCTCTTATATTCGAATTTATAAAGTGACTAGCTTTCCCGCCCGCGACTTCGTCCGCGCGGACTACTGTTTATCGCGAAAAAAAGCATCCTACTTTCTTCTAGGATATTAAAAACCAATGCAAAAGTAGATATAGCACCAATGCTCTTGATATTTTTTGACAGACTTGTTATTTCGTTTCCATGGCAACTACAGACCATTCTGTGATGGCCACCGTTCCTTACAGTGATTAATCAACATTTTCAAGTTTTCCCGTGGAAGGAAACTTACAATTTTCCGAGATAAAAAGTATCCTATGTTTATTTCCTATGTTTAAGCTATCTCCATTCTAAATTTCATCAAAATCCGTCCAGCTGTTATTGCGTGAAAGCTCCCCAAAAAAACAATCAAACGATAAACAAACAGACAACGTTTCACTTTTGTATATTGGAATGCATGTTCGCACAACTTTTTTGCCCATACATTCGGCAGAAATGTATTTTCTTAAATGATTTATTTCATGAAGAAAATTAAACTAATTATTTCTTTCCGCAACAAATAGACTTATTTGGAGACTGATGTGTGACTTTTATACATTATGGTTAAATTAATTCTTCGCCTATTTTGTGAGTGTATCCGAACATGTTTTTCAGAACCTTTAGTCTTCTGAGTACCAGGCAAGAAAAATAATAATAAAAAATGACTCCAAATTCCATGTCACCATAAAGAGCGATGGTAGCCTAACGGTTCAATAGTGCAACTTAGACTCCAATGATACCGGGTTCGGTCCTAGGTACTAAGCTCCGCACCAATGACTTTTGTATGTTATGTGCGGTTTTCCACCGCTCCATGCTTCAGAGGGCACGTTAAGCTGTCGGTCCCGGCTGTTATTGATTAATAGCCATGTAGTCGTTAAGCCATGTCAGTTTCCCTCGGGTGGCCTGACAAACTCTGACACCAGAGGTCAGCACAACTCATACGACAAACAAACAAACCATAAATAGGCAAGTAAATCCAAATGCTCGACGATAACAATGCAAAATGTCAAAATCAAAAGTGGTTAATTAATATAAGTCCCGATCAAAACGTCTGATATCTTAAAGTCCCTGTCAAAAGTGCTTATTTCAGTTTTATTATATACTAGCGTTCGCCCGCGACTTCGTCCGCGCGGACTACAGTTTATCGCGAAAAAAAACATCCTATGTTCATCTAGGATATTAAAAACCTATGCAAAACTATAGAACCAACGCTCTTGATGCTTTTTGATAGACTTGTTATTATTCCGTTTCCAAGGCAACGTCCGTTTCTTACAGCGAGTAATCGACATTTACCAGTTTTCCCGTGGCAACTTACCATTTTCCGGGATAAAAACTATCCTAGGTTGGTCTCTATATTGTACAGTATCTACAAAAAGTAAGTTTAATAAAAATTGGTTTAGCCGTTTTGGCGTGAAAACTCCCTAAACAGACAACGTTTCACTTTTATATATTGGTGTGGATATTATACAGATACAGTGATTGTGTTGGTGTGTTTGGTTGTGTTGTGTAAAAAAAAAAGTATATATAGCTTATAACTTGCACCGCGCATTTACAGTTAGGGGCCCTGACCAAATAGAGTCATCCGTCCGGACATACCCACTATAATCCGTCCAAATTTGGACACACCATGTGTGAGCGTATTAGTGTATTTATGACTGTGACTAAAACCGGTGTTGCTCAGCTCCTGTGTGTCACAACGTGACTGTTCTTGGCTCTAAATATAGCCAAATAACTAACCTAAAAGTAAATTAAAACTGCATGAAAATTGGTTAAATGTTTCTTGAGTTATGATCGACAATGATGAAAGTTAAACAAAATCAAATGAGATGATTTATAAATTGTCAGTGTTGTATCGGATGTTGTGATAGAAGTAAATGTTTTAAATTTCCGCTCGGGAGTTATGATAAGTTATCTGTTTAATATTATACCTATTAAGCTTAATTATTACCCGGAGTTTATAAGCAAGCTTAAAAGGAAATTGATTTTAAGATAGATTAACTTATTAGATTATCGCCTTCCTGTTAGATTTTTCTGAGAAATATGAAAAGAATTCTGGCACCTGCTCATATTAAATTTTGAACTAGTGAATTAACTCTAGAAATCGATTTAACATATTTTTTTTATATTCTTTAGCATCCGACTTATTTTTTGCATTCTAGAAGAAGTTATTTGCTGACCCCTGTTAGAATACTAGCTTTGCCCGCGGCTTTGCCCGTATGTTCAAAATTTATGAGTTTAGTTTTTTTTCGCGGAACCTTAATTCTTCTTAGAAAATAATAGTGACTAAAGTTACTCCTTATAACATCAGCCATCATCCAGTGAAAGTCCCGTCAAAATCGGTCCAGCCGTTTCGTAGATTAGATGGAACAAACAGATACAGACAAAAAAAAGTATTTTTGTTATAAGTATCGTAATATACTTTCATAAGCATTTAGTAAAAAGCTTTTATTTTGACAATACAAACAGACACTTCAATTTTATTTATTTGTATGTAGTATGTAACAATGTATGTATATGTGTAGAAGATAGATAAAGGAAAAGGACGTATTCCACGATGCTCTTCTGTCAGGAGCTCACATAACAAACTGTCTCATTAAATTAATGAGAGAGAGATTAAACACCTTAATAGTCACTTCCAAACTTAAAGCCGCTCCAAGGTACTAGGGCACCATAAACCGGAGCAGTTAGCCAATTTACAGCAGGTGTTACATTATGTAAGGCGATCCCGCCGCATGTTGCCAGTCGGCGAGCTGGAAAACCCTTACCCGAAGCCTTTTCAATTTTAATGACATGCTGTCGGCGTGGCGCCTTGGAAGGTAATCTTGGTTAACAAGGTGAAGAATTCAGTGCAGATAGCAGAATGATGGCAAGTGGGGTCCGGTTTCAAAATAATTAACGCCAATTAATGAAAGCTAGTTACGGTTAC
Source organism: Alsophila aescularia (assembly GCA_946251855.1). Taxonomy (NCBI): domain Eukaryota; kingdom Metazoa; phylum Arthropoda; class Insecta; order Lepidoptera; family Geometridae; genus Alsophila; species Alsophila aescularia. The sequence continues at coordinate 56,578,050 of OX276373.1, forward strand.
AGCTGCGGTCAGTCTGTGGCTGCGGTAGCCGTGGATAAATAAATAAAATATAAAGGTTTAAAATATTCAGTAGCAATGCGTACTGTTTGGCAACACATTCTTTTTTTTACTACCGATTAGGCAATCGTTTGACCACAATCTCACCTGATGGCAAGCGATGATGTGGTCGAAAGTGTAGCACGCTTACCTAGTAGATACCTATTCACCCTAGACTTGAATACACCTGGGTTATATCTTACCGGAAACACTGACGAGGGCAGGGCATTCCACTCAGTTGCAGTTCTTATAATAAATGTAGAACAGTAACGCTTCGTGCGAGGTATTTCAACCATAAAAGAGTGGAGCTTTGCCGATCGTCTAGTCGTACCGTGATGGAAAGGTGATGCGGGAATCAGATTGTGCAGTTCTTATGCACACTCTCCATAGTGCAATCTGTAGAATACCCACAGGCTGGCGACCTCAAGTCGATGCGCCAGACATTGGAGTTTACTCTTTACCAGAGTGTCATCCCCAATGAGCCTCTTAGCACGTCTCTCAATTGAATCCAAAGCCTCGAGCTGATACTTGGCAGAACCGTCCCAGAGGTGATATAATAAGTCACTAAAGTTGTAAAGACCTAAGTCCACAGATGTACAAGAACTCCTTGCTGAAAGTTTTTATTTAGTTAACGAAATTGATGAGTGAAACGTGTAGTTTCTATTTGCTAATTAATAGTTTAGTCAATTTTGACATAAATATGAAATTGCCAGAGATTTTCTATTTTCGCGTACTTTTCCGTGCAACATGTAGAGCGAGGCGAACATTGTACTAGAAACTCGTCAGTCAGATAAAATAATTTAACTTCAATAATGTAAAAAGCAAACTTTATCAAGATTAAATAAATTGTAATATAAATCCATTGTAATACAAAGCGAGAGCATTAACAACGCATCGGTGGCGGAAATTACGCTGCAGCGCGGAATTGGGGCGCTCCGGACGATGCCCCAGATATGTTGTTAAGGTAGCGGTCCACTTTAGAGTATAATATTCTATACATAATATTTATATTCTTAAATATAATATATTATTTTTAACCTCCAACGAAAGAGAGGGGTGTAAAAGTTTAGCTATTACCTTGCTCGCGCGCGAAAAAGCAACCACGTGCACACTACCACGCGCATACTGCGCTTGCGCACGCGTAGCAAGCTAGGTTATATGTGTAGCTCTCAAATGTACCAATGGACCGATTTTGATGCGGTTTTTTTCTGATCGAGATGGTTCTTAGCTATAATGCGGGGGGATAATGGATGGTTCTTAGCTATACATTTTTCATTTGTGTTTGTCTATAATAAATTTCCGAAGCATGAACTCTTCCCATCTTGTGACAACTGGGAAAGTAATATTATGCTCAAGACAAGTAGGATTCGAGATCGATGCTGAAAAATTGAAATGCTGAACTTATATACAGATAGTAAACTTTTTTGTTATGAAATAAACAAATGAGATACGACGGAGGTCTAAAATAGTATCGCTACAATATAATGATCATGCCTCTATTTAGTTTTATTAGCAGTTGGGTTTTTTGTAAAGGTTGACCTTGCTTGTCTATAAAGTAATCGACCTGCTTCTTTCGTTCATCCAGCGTCGGTCAAAACCGGCCTGCCGGTTACAAATACCCTCACGTTAAAAAGTTTATTCTACTGCCCAGTGGGCGGCTAGCTTTATTATCCCCGCCTGAGAGCACTTTAAACCGTTTCATTTAGAGACCACTTACTTGTCTGCAGGTGCTGCGCGGATTTGAAACTTAAGATAAAAGTTATCGTTCAGGAACAGAATAACTAAGTTTCAGGTTTAGCCATAGAGTTTCTTGCAGGTTTTTCACGAATTGTTTTATTCAGAATCTTGAGCTGAGATAAAGTTAGTTAACTTTAATGAGTGTCCTTTTGAGGCTCTTGTGAATATATGAGTGCCAGAAGTAGTATAGAAGAACTTACATAGTATTTTTTGCTAGCTGAAGTGGCAATGGGCTGGTTACATTATGTCGTAGAACAGATGGGGTAGACATGTGTATTATACTTATTCTTCTTCTTAGTAGGGCACTCTTGACAGAGTGGTCGTGGTTGTTCAAATGGATGGTGTACACATGGGAGGTCTTATTCATTATCGCTCTCCTTGGCGAGGGTTGCCGCTCTTGCAATCATCCTCCACTTCTGGCAATTGGCAGCATTGCGAGCACATTGGACCATTGTGGAATGCGTTGCCGTCCTGATAATATCCGTCCAGCGAGTAGGTGATCCGCCGCGTGATCTTTTCCCTTCCACCTGGCCTTCGATCACTGTCTCTCAATTGAATCTTCATTTCTGGAGATTTAGCCAAAGAACTTTAGAATGTTATTATACTTATTGACATTAAAAAAAAAAAAAAATATATGTCAATACATAATGGAGAAAATGACATCCCCGTAGAGTTTATTGGCGCTCTCTGCTCTAACGGGCGTATTTCCAAAGCACCAGTAGATTCAGAAGGGTATTTCCTTTTCCTGTGCGAGATTCAACTCCGAGTCGGCTCATGAAAGGGAAATTTCCTTTTCAAACTCAAAGCATACTTTGTTACCTAATTTAATTGATTTGATCTATTTATAATAAATTATGGTTTTTTCATTGTTCTTGAGATGTCAAGTTTACTTGTAAAAGTGCTATAATTTTTCCTATTTAGGTACATAAATACTTTGACTTTAAATAGAACTCGTCTACCTCATCTTGAAATGTATTATTTTTTATCCTTTGTTCCAAGTTTGTTCCTTTTAACAAACTGCGTAATAATACCAACCGCTACCGGCAGAGGGCGGTTTCTCAATGAGTTGGCCGGAGCCCGCTCATTTGGCAACGCTTTGGGGAACTGGGACCGAGTCCTCAGTGCGCCCTACTTACAGGGACTGCATAAATAAAGAACTCTACAATCTAGGACAGCGTTTTGAACAGCTATTCTGTTTTTATCATCTTCATAACAAGATAGAATTTCAAAAACAAAAACCCGACTACGGTACGTGTAAAAAATAGCCTACGACCTATATATACATGAAGACGAATCGATAGATACTCGTACCTCCCTTGTCAAAATCGGAGCAAGTTTTTAGTTTGAACACATAACACTTCTTTTGTTTCGCAGAAATCGGGTAAAAAAATAATTGCCTATGACATTCCAAAGACGAACCTCGCTTGTCAAAATCGGACCAATAGGGGCGACGCTAAGGTGGAACATCCACATATATACATACTCGTACATACATGCACATATACATAGACTGTTAACTTTATTACCCTTCCCTTGCGTTGCTGTAGTCGGGTAAAAACAAGTTTGTTGGCGTATTGCTTAAAAAATACTCGCTCAATTGCAATGCGGTTTTCATAATTGCGAGATGGTTCTTAGTTTTTAAGCCCCGAACTCAAAAAGAGAGGTGTGTATAAGTTTATGGTGTGTATGTACGTATGTCATCATTGTGTGTGGCATCGTAGCTCCCAAACGACTGGACCGATTTTGATGCGGTATTTTTCTGCTTGATATCTGATCTGATCGAGATGGTTCTTAGCTATAATAAGTGGGAGGGGGGTGAGGATCGTAGCCACAGCACAGAATAAATAATAGTACAAGTGCCACAGTACAGATTCTGTAAAGACTAAAATAATAATATTATGTACTGTGTCGTAGCTCCCAAACGAATGGACCTATATTGATGCGGTTTTATTCTGTTTGAAAGTTGATGTGATCGAGATGCTTCTTAGGTATACTCGTAATTGGGGGTTATATATATTTTTTATTGTGTGCTTGTACGTACATACACTATTTAAATGTTTATATATTTTTTAGCATTAGCCTGTTTAGCGAGAATATCCATACCAATAAATAAAAGTCAAAAGTTGTCTGTTTGTTTGTTTGGGGAGCATTCACGCGATAACGGCTGGACGGATTTTGATGAAACTTGGAATGGAGGTAGCTTATACCCTGGAATAAAACAAGATACTTTTATTCTGAAAAAATGTAAGTTTCCACGGAAAAACTGGAAAAATGTTGATTACTCGCTGTAAGAAACGGTTGCCATGGAAACGAAATCACAAGTATTTCAAAAAACATCAAGAGTGGTGCTATACCTAATTTCGCATAGGTTTATAATATCCTAGAAAAACATAGGATGCTTTTTCGCGATAAACAGTAGTCCGCGCGGACGCAGTCGCGGGCGGGAAAACTAGTTGGTAATAATTTTCTAAACGAAAAATTCGAATCACGGACGGGGTTCGAACTCGCATCATTCCGAGCCTCTGCGCGGCACATGCCTTTACCAAGTTCGGCTACCATGACGGGTAATCCATGCTTCAATTTGTTCGCTTGTTTGTAAGTCCTTCTTACGGAGACGATGCGAAATGATGCGGGTTTGAACCCCGTCCGTGATTCAAATTTTTCGTCTAGATAATTATTACATATACTCTTACATTATTTATTTAGCCATAAACCTATGCGAAGGAGAGTTTTCTTTCATGAAACAATACTTTTCTTTGAAGTAACAATGTCCTAAATTAACTTATTTTTATCTATTCCAGGTAACCGTCTCTCATATTCTATTCAGGCAGCAAGTAAACAAGCTGCGAGAACCGAGGATGGATTTTTCCCCAATTAGAGTCTGCCACGTGTAAGTTTATAGGATTTTTAATATTTTGGGCTACTTATTTGCAATTCAATTCGTACACAGTCTGTACCTATTTATTAAACGGCTTCAAAAAAGAGGAGTAATTCAAGGTATAAAAAATAATTAGTCCGCACCGCCCAAATCGAAAGTGAAGCAGCTAAGATATGCCGCTCCGCTCGTACGCACAAGCCTCACGCACGCACTTACACCATGTTACGCCGATCGGCGACACATCGCAACAAGAACTCGACCTTGTTGGTCGTGTTAATTAAGTCAAGTTCTCACGGAAAATCAAAAACAATACAATAACACTTTATTAACACACAGTTAAAACAAATTACAAAAATAGAAATAACATAAACAATGGGCGGTCTTATAGCTCATAGCGATCTCTTACAGACAACGTAAGGATGGAAAAAAGTTAATTGCTAAAAAAGGGTCGGTAGTGTATCAATATAAAATTTCTATACAAATTTAATGTACGAGTAAATAAAAAGAAATAAATCCATAACAATATATAAAAGTGAAACGTTGTCTGTTTGTTTGTTTGTTTGGGGAGCTTTCATGCGATAACGGCTGAACGGATTTTGATAAAATTTGGAATGGAGATAGCTTATACCCTGGAATAAAACATAGGATACTTTTTATCCCGGAAAATTGTAAGTTTCCACGGGAAAACTTGAAAATGTTGATTACTTGCTGTAAGAAACGGTTGCCATGGACACGAAATAACAAGTTTGTCAAAAAACATTAAGAGCATTGGTGCTATACCTACTTTTGCATTGGTTTTTAATATCCTAGAAGAACATAGGATGCTTTTTTCGCAATAAACAGTAATCCGCGCGGACGAAGTCGCGGGCGGGAAAACTAGTATATATCTAACGGTCGCGGGTTCGAATCCTGCAAGGTGCAATCATTTGTGTGATGAGCAGAAATGTTTGTTTCCGAGTCATGGATGTTATAATATTCGTATATATGTATGTTTATCCGTTATCTAGTACCCATGGTACAGGGTATCCTAGTTTGGGGCTAGATTTATATATATATATATATATATATGTCTATACCTATAATAAAGCAATAGGAACGAAAAAGCGTATACAAAGAAAGTAATTAAAAAATAAATGGTCTAGGGAACATAAAATAAGCAACTGAACAAGAATATAACATTTAAAAAAATCGAGTGTGTCTGTTTGTTCGCGCATCACGAAAAACTCCTGAACCGATTGCGATGCGGTTTTCACTGTTGGATAGCTTATGTTTTGACTTAAAAACTGGGTTACTTTATATCTAAATCCGAAGGAGTAGAAGCCGAGCAATCGATAAAAATATTTTTGACGGCTGTAGGAATTTTGATCAAATGTTGGTACGAGTATATTGGTATTTTAGGTCCTGGAATAGCACAAAGAGTACTTTTTACCTACATAAATGACCACGCGTGCGAAGCCGCGGGCATCAGCTTGTATAATATAAAATAAACTACACAGTAATAGTTACTGAAATACTATGTTAAAATAAAGAGTATTCGTAAAAAAGATTACTTTCGTAACGTAAATGTAATATCGGCTTTCTGCAGTTAACAAGCTAACAAGCTAGTTTTTTTTTCTATCGGTACGTTATAACTGTGCATAACAAATTGCCCGACCAATTATGATGTAACTCACCGGCAGATACCGCGTCCCGTGTCGTTGACCTACATATCTGGGGGTTACCGTGAAACTTCCTTTATTCCCACGAGGTAATTTTACCGTTATTGAAGTGGCAATGGGCAGGACACATAGCTCGTAGAACCCTTTGGGAAGGAAAGAAAGTCTGAGCGTAGGACGTGCCCCCACGAGGGGGTCCGACGTCCTAGTGACAGCCGCGGGGAGTCGCTGGATGCGAACAGAGATCAACCGCTCGTTGTGTTCTGTGTGGACCTTTGTACAGCTGTGGACGTATTCCGGGTGATGATGATGAATATTACCATAGTAAAAAATACGTCCAAGTGCGAGTCGGACTCGCGCACCGAGGGTTCCGTACAAACTTGAAAACTTGTGGCATCACGTAAAAACGGGACCGATTGAAATGCGGTTTTCACTGTTGGATAGCTTAAGTTTTGATTTAAAATCTGGTGCACTTTTGTATCTCAATCCGATTAGTAAAAGCCGAGAAATAGATAAAAAAACATTTGCAAAAGATTGATTCGATTCTTAGTACATTTATATTATACTAGATGGCGTTAGTAGCATGCAAAATAGATCGCGGTGAAACGTTAATCATTGGAACTGGCTTCCTGTTAGACACTTACGGTTACACTCTTACATATTGTTACGCTTTTCACGAAATCACTCCCATATATTGCAAAATGTAAATCAATAATTCACGCTTCCCCGGCTTCCTGTTACACACTTCCGGTTACACATTGATCACGAAATTAGTCCCATAGATTTCAGGAAAGCGAGAGGAAAGATTTTCATATAATTTTTGTTTTTTAAGAGTTCGTTAGTAGACCCCTTTAACTTCAGGCTCATTTATTTCTCAACAAATTTTGAACTCTATAGTCTCCACAATAAAGCCCAAAACGCAGAACTGTTACTTTATTCTAAGTTAATTATAATCTAAGGTTATTGTTATTCTAATGTTGTTTTAATAACTTAAGCTAACAAAGATAATAAAAAGGAATGTCTTGATTTCACCTTTGCCACTATTATTTATTCTGTGACCTGTGGTATATTTCCTCGCGTTGTTTATTTTTTCTGGGATATAAGATAGATAGATAGATAGATAAATTATTTATTGCACACACCACAAACAAAATCAACAAAAAATAAAGGAACAATAGCAGAAGAAGTGTACAATGGGCGGCCTTATCGCTAAAAGCGATCTCTTCCAGGCAACCTTTAAGACTAAGAGTTGAGATTGTAAAACGGTCTAAGACCAGTCTTAGCCAAGCGTATACAATCGTCAACCGCATTTTGTAGTGGTAGGCCTCTTACGCAATAGTCCGCCTGGGGAAGTACCACCTCTTTGTCAGATGGTCAACCGCCAAGCAGTAGTGTGTAAATATTTGTGTGTTTGGAGGGCAATGTTTCCAGCGAAATTACTGGGTAATGAGACTTAACAACCAATTACATTTTGTTAACGATGTTCTGGGTGGCACTGCAACTGTTATGGACAGGCGGGACGCTTACCATTAGGCGACCTGCCCAACTCGTAACACAAGTATAAAAAAAGAAGCTTTTAACATCAGGTGTGATACTGATCAAAATGCAAACTATTGATGATAAAAAATTAGTAACCGTCGCGGGATGCCTGGCAGATGTGAAACATAGAATATCGCCGAGCTGAGACGGAAAGAGCCGACGAGTAACGAGCTCCGCGTCGCCACGGAGCTTGGCGATCGATCGCCATGCCAGGAGCCGGTCTAACTCCCGCACCGCGCCTTTAGATGTTTCACATCAAAGACATTACAGGGCGGCCAGGTGCTAGCTGCCCATCTGTATCTTCTTGTGTTGACTTAAAAGTGGAAAAGATTAGGTACCAAGTCCTCGGACGTGGACTTCATAAATTTGGCGCACAATTGGCCTTTGACCTTAGTCACAATCGGAGTGGCGTTTAATAAACGAGCGAGCGCGAAGCGCGAGCGAAGAGTCTTCGTTTCAGCTTGGGCAAAAATGCTTTCGTATTTTCGGATCTCTGTTCTCCTCTGCAGGTCGCATTTCTCAACCGACCTAGACGAAACTTGGTATACAGGTTTAAAGAATTTTTAGAATTTTCATTTTTTATTTAAAATGTAGTAATTTTAAGTTGGTCCCATAAAAAATTGGTGAAAATCTGATGAGGATCTCCGGCGTGATGAGCAACATAGCTCCTCAAAATGCAGTAAATTGCTCACTTTTAGGTTTCTACCAGTGGAATCAGCCCTTAGTTATTAATGTTAGTTGTACAATAAGGTTACTAGATGGCGCTACTGTGCACCGCTAAAGTGTTTGCTAATAGTTTGTACTCGCGAGGTCTACAGCTCACAGAGCCAATAGTGTAGCACGCAGTGAATCTCATTCGCTCTACAGTCTGCGTATGTCTCTCTACTCTATCTTTGTTGTTGATACACATGAAGCACGGCGGTGGAAATGTAGCTGTGTGGGTGTGTTTGCCTGTAGGTGTATCCGGTCTAGATTTTGTTTACGTGGTATTAAAGCGTGCTGTATCTTTCCTGTTTAACTAGACAGGTATTAAATTTTTTTAACCGATCGCCTCTCTGACTTACTTACGCTTGTCACAGATTAAATAAAATTTACCACGTCTTGAATCTACGTTACACAGAGTAAATAAAGTTCAGAACAAAAATGACTGTAATAACAGAACCAAAGCACGCGTTGATTTACCTACTTGATTAGTATGTGTAACCTCAGTAATAGGTACAGTCTCGTGTGACAGCTCCATCCACCGCAGATCGATCTCAATAAAACTCCGCGTTGTTTGATGTAAACATGTGTCATAGATTAGGTAAATGGAGCTCGGACAGAAGTGACAGACATAGGTAGAAAAATATTTTTATTAATTCTAATGCAAATATTTGTTTATGCAATGGTAAACAAATATGGTTATATTTGTTTACTGAGAGCTGTGCTCGTTCTTCAGTGTTTCTTAAATTATCAAATATGGAATACATACGAATTTGGTGACCATTTAATTTGTAGTGCTTGCTTATCGTATAAGGTACTGGTGTCAGAGATTTTCAGGCCGCCTGAAAGTCCCTGACACGGCTTAACGACTTTTATTAATCAATAACAGCCGGGACCGACGGATTAACGTGCCCTGCGAAGCACGGAGCGATGGAAAACCGCATATAACTTCGAAAAATCTATGTTGGAAAACATTGCTTTTCTTTTTCTCTTTTCGTTTTCTTATCGCTAATTAATAAGCTTTATTATTAATTAGTGATAAGAAAACTTCCAAAGTAGGTTAAAAATTCATTTTAATTTTAACACAACACGGTTTATTTTAACTCGACAACATTAAACTCCATCTAAAAGTGTTTAATTAAATAACAACACAGCTCAAAACTAAAACTACGCGATCCAAATTAATACGTCGCGTCATAACCAAATCTGCCTCCTGAACTTTAGAGATTTAAAACATTTTCGCTGAAAAAGATTTAAAATCGTGGGGTGGTGTAAATGTTCGCGTGTCAACAGAACTAAAAGGTTTGAGCTCGGAAGTTTTAAGTTGTTTTTTTTTAGGCCTACCTACCGGACTTCTGGCGTCTGTCGCTTTTTGTTCGGGTCGGATGTTTATTTATAAAAACAGCGATCCTTAACTCTGGCCTTTAAATTTTGTTCCTATGTTTCGAAAATATTCATCCACACCAATCCATACCAATATATAAAAGTGAAACATTGTCTGTTTGTTTTGGGAGCTTTCACGCGATAACCGCTGGACGGATTTTGATGAAATTTGGAATGAAGATAGCTTATACCCTAGAATAAAATATAGGATTCTTTTTATCCCGGATAATTCCACGAATTCCGTGGAGGTTTCCACGGGAATACTGGAACATGTTGAATACCCGCTGTAAGAAACGGTTGCCACGGAAACGAAATAACAAGTCTGTCAAAAATTATCAAGAGCTTTGGTGCCACAGAGTAAGTAGTTGATGCTATACCAACAACAAGCCACAGGGGCCATAACCAAGAAGTCTAAGTCTACTGTTGCATTGGTTTTTAATATCCTAGAAGAACGTAGGATGCTTTTTTCGCGATAAACTGTAGTCCGCGTGGACGGAGTCGCGGGCAGAACGTTGTCTGTTTGTTTGGGGAGCTTTCACGCCAAAACGGCTTTATCGATTTTTATAAAACTTTGTTAATAGGTACTAGAGACCAACATAGGATACTTTTTATGCCGGAAATTTTTAAATTGCTACGGGAAAATTGGAAATTGTCGATTACTCGCTGTAAGGAATGGAATGACGTTACCGTAGAAACGAAATAATATCAAGTCTGTCATAAAGCATCAAGAGCGTTGGTGCTATACTTATGTATTGGTATTTAATATCCTAGATGAACATGGATGCTTTTTTCGCATTAAACTGTAGTCCGCGCGGATGAAGTCGCGGGCGAAAGCTAGTAAATTAATAAACTAAGATTATATTCTGAATTTAGATTGATGCGGTAGCTTTATTTATCGAATAATTAATATCACACTAGTTATGATTATTATTGACATAATAAAAACATGTAGCTACTATAATTATATCACCTAAGTATTTGTAGGCATGTATTTTACCGAGCACTGCGACTGTCGCATCTACTCCTTTACCTACTCTATACGCACCACGCACAAAGACGCAAAATTAAATCACAGGCCGTCTCTTTCACTCCCTATATGTCCATCACCCTCCCACCTAATGTTTATAATTTTCCCGCGCTGCCATCAGTCGCTTGACCGCCGCGCGCGCATAGTGACGTGCACTGATTCGAAAAATCGATATTCCCTCTTCGATTTTGTATCGATTATTTAGACGAGTGCATTAGCTTATATGGACTAATACGGAACTGTATAAAAATTATAATTGGTGTGACGCAGTGTCATTGTGTGTATGTGTTTAATACAATGCGTTCTATTAAGTGTTCAATGAGTGTAATTTTTTATTGATGGGTTCTTTGGCAAGTTATTGAGTGTGAAATTCTTTGCATTCTGCAGTCATTGTTTTGGAAGCGCTTGTCTCTTTGAATGGACACGTTTGGCGTTTTTGAAAATATTTATGTGATATAATTATTTTATTGGCTTAGCTTATTTAGTAACGTTTGTAACTGGACCTTTTAACTTCAAAATACCTCTCTTTTACTTTCATAATAGTTTTAATACTAAAATAAATTTTAACGTACTTTTGAACATGTAGTTAAAAATAAATGTAATTAAAAATTAGTAAGCGAATACTTTTCTAGATATTAAAATAAGGTTATTTATTTATACACCAGGAAAATAAAAATAAAGAACTCAGAAGAAACATGGGTTTTTCCAATGATAACGCCAAATTAAATATATATTTTATAGGTTTCCTTGTTTTTGTATGACTGTATTACTCATGAAGTAGGTAGATAGACTATTCAATATTAATGTTACTACTGATAAGTGTAATTAACAACATGTTAATTAGTAAAAAAAAACCTACGATAATATTCATTTATACAATGAATTACATTTATCCTTAAAACAACAATAACATACTTGCAAGTACAAATATTAAAACAATAAGCTACATTTATATCAATGAACTAGCTGTGCACGCGGCTTTGCCCGCGTGGTCATATATCTGAAATAAAAGTATCCTAAATGTTATTACAATACCAAAAGTACCTATAAGGTACAATATATCAGATTGAGATACCAAGTACACCAGATTTAAGTCAAACTCTAAGCTATCTGTTACTGAAAACCGCATCGCAATCTGTTCAGTCGTTTTTACGTTATGCTCGAAACTGAACAATATTTAAAACTGATATATTTGATTCTTCTTGTATACAGTAGCTTGTTTGAAAGTCTTCTTTTCCATTTAAAAAAAAAAAAAAGTTGGTGCTAATTTTTTATTACTTACTGCTTTATTATAGACTAGCGACCCGCACCGGCTTCGCACGGGTAGATATATAGAAAGATAAAATTAGTAGGTACTTTCTTTGGACAAATAGAACAACAACAATTTCTTACACCAAATGTTTCTGTTTACAGGTTTTATACTCACGTACCATTTGTTTATAGTATTATTCTGTTTAACGCAAGGAGGTTGAATTACGGTTACTAATTCGTGTATTATTAGCATAGAGCATTTCCTACGTCAATGATTATTCTCCTTTTTAGTTTGTGATCTTACGTAGTATTTATATAACTCTTTGGTTTGTGATACAAAGTAATCGAGTTTTTTTGCAAAATTGAATACCTCTGGTTTCATTGTTGCAATTTTCGAAGGGAACTCTATTTTTTTGAAAAATAAAGTCCTGCTAGTGTTACTCGCTGATAATTTAGCTTTCATTATGTGAAAGAATTTTTAAAATCGGGTCTGTATTTTTTGAGTTTATCCATTAGGTACAAACAATCAAATCTTTCCTCTTTATAATGTTAGTGTAGATAATACTAGTGCATCGCCCCGGCTTCCCAGACCGCGGCATTTTTCATACTTTTAGAATACTTTTACACGTCGTATATGGTTAAAAAAAAACGCTCGTAAGCGTAAATCAGCATCTTTGGCAGCAACGTTCGTAGTGCTGTTTGACATACTTGTTATTATTTCGTTTTCACGGCAACACATTCCTCCTTTTTTACGGTGAGCAATCGACATTGTTTTGGCAAATTTTGATACTTACCTTGGGTTACATTATTGCAATATTATTTTTCATAAATTTTTTGAAAATATAGAATTCTGCGCATGTTACTCGCTGATAATGTAGCTTTCTATAGGTGAAAGAATTTTTAAAATCGGTTCATTATTTTTCGAGTTTATCCATTACAAACAAACAAAAAATCAAATCTTTCCTCGTTATAATATTAGTATAGATTAATTAATTAAAGTTAACTGTACTAAATATATAGACACGATGCAATGCAACATATTATCAAGTGCGGTAACTGTTTGTTCTTGATTAGGTATTTTGTGTCACACAAATAATTAACAATACTGTACATCTTTTGTTGTTTGTTGCTAAGGATGTTCATCGCTAAACTGAATAGGTGTCTTCATCATCATCATCATCATCGGCCTATATCTGTCCACTGATAAACGCAGGCCTCTCCTAATGCACGCCACTGAACTCGGTCTTCAGCTCTCCTCATCCATTTTCTGGCAGCCGCTTTCTCAGGTCGAATAGTTGTACCTGAGTTGTATTAATCTTCTATCTATATATATCCATACGTCTGATAAAGCAGTATGGAAGAAAAAGTCTGTACAAATAGATAATTAAAAAATATGTCTAGAGTACTCACTTAAAATAAGCTACTGAACAAGGATGTAACATTATTAAAAATTGTGTCTGTCTGTTTCTTACTCGCACTTCACGTATAATCTACTGGACCGATTGTGATGTGGTTATAAGTGATGGATAGCTTAGGGTTTTAATTAAAAACTGGTGTACTTTTATATCTCAATCTGATAGAAACCGAGCAATCGCTAAAAACGATTAGACGTTTAAAATAATTTTGATGTAATGTAATATTTTTATTCTCTCTAGGTACGTACTTTTGGTCCTAGAATCACACGCAAGTTACGTTTAACTCAGAGAAATGACCATGCGGGCATAGCCGCGGGCACATCTAGTCAGAAAATAACATAATCTTGACCAAATATAAAGGAGATAGTTTTGGAAGTGCAGATATAAAGAAATAAATATATTCGAGTCAATTCACACCAATGACCTAGCCCCAAATTAGGATACCCTGTACTTTGGGCACTAGATAATGGATTAACAAATATAGATACCAATATTACATCCATGACTCGGAAACAAACAAATGCACAATTGCACCTTGCGGGATTTGAACCCGTGACCGTTGGTTGACTTAGCAGTCAGGGTCAGGAACCATTCGGCTAACCTAACGGCTAACTATGAATGATCAAAGTATGACCTAAAACAAATTGGGAACAAACGAGTACCATTACAGTACAGGATAATGTCAACAGAATATTAATAAAATGATAGATAGGGGCAGAGCCACACTCGAAAATCTAGCTTATACAATAATAACACAATTCTTTAATTATTGACGCAATGCTGTTGGTATCATAACATAAGGAAAACTCACTAATAATAAATAGAACAACACATTTATCGGAATAATAATAATGAGATAAATTACATATTTTAAATATTATTGTTTTTGTAAATAAACTCATTTTATTGAGTACTTACTGCGAATAATAATAAACATAGATTAACACCTGTATTATTATGGTACTTGCTAGATGCGCCGCGGTTTCACCCGCTGACACCTGTTGCTTTGCATATGTCACTTTGACATCTGATGATGTTAAGTACCCAATGTGTTATTCCAGGACATAAGTTATCTACATACCAAATCAATTCAGCCATTTGAGCGTGAAGGAGTAGCAAATATACATACAAACTTTCGCCTATATAATATTAGTGTGATACCGTATGATTGTATGAACGTGCGTGTGTACAATAATTTAAGACTTCCATTAATAGTATCACTCGAGTGTTTTAATACCTAGTTATGTGCCGTTTCATACACTACTTTATCTAAACTCATGTAATAGGAACTTACTTTTATTGAAAAAAAAACACTTAATTTTGGAGGTAAAAGCTAGTTCGTCATGTTCGTTGCTGTTTCCGTGATGTCAGGTGGAGCCAAATTATCCTCACTAACACTGCTGTCGGACATTTTTAATCAGGACAAAACTTTTTATGAACAAAAACACATTAAATTGGTTAGGTACTAATGTAAAGTAAATTATGGTGAAATCCAGTCCACAATGAATTCGCGCGCATACGGTCTAGCACGCGCCGCCATAGATAATAAATGGCGAAAACCCGACGACGACGGCGCCAAACCGGGGTTTTATGGAAAAATATATATATTATAACTCTGTTTAGTTCAAAAATAGTTCATAGTGTTATATGGGTTTTATCTTATCTATATAAAAGAAATGAAACCAATATATATGCCTCTATCTGTCACTCGGCTTCGTAACCATTTTTCATTAAAATTATGCAAATAAGTGACCTTTGCTTTCCAAGGGCATGTCCAAACTGACCAGACCTGACACTTGTCCTTTTTTTTGTGTGCAAAAGCACAGAATAAACAATAGTACTAAATTCGACATCTTTACGCCATATGTTGTCAGCGAAACAAAAAAACTTTGAATCTTTCCAAACGCAAATTATTTTTTAATTTTTTATAATAACTAGGGGTGTGAAAGTTACTACACAACTTTTACTACATAACTAGGGGTGTGAAAGTTACTACACAACTTTTACTACATAACTAGGGGTGTGAAAGTTACTACACAACTTTTACTATATAACTAGGGGTGTGAAAGTTACTACAAAACTTTTACTTTTACGATAATTTTATTACAGTAACTCTACAGGTGCACAGAAATGTATAGGTGCAAAAACGACATTCAATATTTTACCACGTTTTTATTAAGTCACTTTCATGTTTTTCTGTCTGTCTGTCTCGTTCCGGGTGGAGTCTTGCAACTCAAATGTCGAGCACTTCCCGATCCGGCTGAAACTTTCAGGGTAGCTCATATATAGATGGCAATGAATAAAAAAAACGCGGCTGTTTAGATTTGTTTTTTTAATCTTGCTGCTAGTTCTAATGTTGATTGTCTACCATCTGCGCCCGACGCACTGTAGATATTTTTCCAGTTTTCCCGGTAGAAGTAGGCTTTGTTGGTCTCTGTGGGTGTTATTGTGTCTGTGTTTGACACTATCAACTTTTCAATCGGTTTGGTGTCAAAGCTACACAAACATGGAAACGTAAGTATAATGTTTTATGTACTGTATATGGAATAGAAGGGATATGTATTGTAGCGGTTTCCACACGGTTCGTGTAAATAGATTGAAACATGATAAATCACAAAAGATATCCAAATATTAAATATCCAATCCACTAATCAGGCAGTCCAATAACTTTAATAACATCCAATTATATGAAAATTGCTTAAAATTAAGATATTGAAAACGAATCATGACTAACCATGACTATAAATTTAAATAATCAATTCCGCCAAAAATTTGTTAATCATTGGGCGTAATTAATTATAACATAATTATTTTCTGTGTCATATTTTGAATATGAATTTCCGCTAAGTACTATAACTTCGTTCCAATATTATTAAAAATTATAAATATAACAGACTAGCTTTCGCACGCGACATGCTCCGTGCGGACTACATTTATAGCAAAAAAAAAAGCATCGTATGTTCATCTATGATATTAATGCAAAATTATAGCTTCATTTCCACGGCACCGGAAACCATACCGTGAAAACGAAATAATAACAAGTCTGTTTAAAAGCCGGCACCGGGAACCGTACATGTCATTCCATTCCTTACAGCGAGTAATCGTCATTTTCCAGATTTCCCGTGGCACATTCCCATTTTCCGGGATAAAAGTATCCTATGTTGGTCTCTATATTGTACAGTACCTATTTACAAAGTTTAATCAAAATCGGATTAGCCGTTTTGGCTTGAAAGCCAAACAAACAAACAGACAACGTTCACTTTTATATATTGATGTGGATAACTGAGCTCAAAAACAATAAACATCGAATTTATTGCAAAACAGCTTGACCGTGATTGGGAAATATAACTTAAATAACGACAATGCAATTTTATAAGTTATTCCAATACCGTAACGGGTTACCGAAATAAATATGTGTATGTAACTTATTTACGACAATCGATATTTTTCGTAAATCGTAATAAAGCATCGATTAAAATTTGGATCGTATTACCACATTAACAAGACATAAGTTCAAAAACTAAAACCCGACTACGGTCCGGTAAAAAATAGCCCATGACAGTCTTGCGATGAAGACGAATTGATTCATACCTCGCTTCTCAAAATCGAACTAATAGAGGCGACGCTATAGGGAACATCTACATTATATATACATCCATACATACATAGACTGTTAACTACAGTACCCTTCCCCCTGCTTCGCCGTAATCGGGTGAAAATACTTTAAAATCGTGACCCCAACCAGCACCCCTTTCGCTTCCATACCATATTACATGTCGTTATTTTTAAATTGTTAATAAATATTCTGATATCCTGCTACTTGCATACCAACCATGTTGAGCTTTAGTGTTATAAAATGTTCAAACGACTATTTTAATAAAAAGCGTATAATTCATAAGTCATAAGATCATAACAATAAAACTTCTTACATAAAATTAAACATTAAAATTTTCAAAGCAGCTTCATTAAAAAATAAAATATGGGTCGCCGAGTTAACATTGCATTTTAAAACTGTCCTGCGCACACTTTTTAAATAATAATTAGTTTGGAAGCTACACCGCCTCAAAGGGTTTATGCATTTATGCATTTTTACGTCGTCTTTTGTCCTGTTTGTGATGTGTTAACTTCACTGATCTCTATGGATTTGCTGTGCCGTACTTTCGTTTGTGCTTATTCAAAGCGCCCCCACCGAGCGTCCATGGAACTAAAATTGACATTGTTTCCTCTCCTGACGTTAGTCACAGAATAAGTAATAGTACATAATACGTTAGTTCCGTGGACGCTTACGACTGCCAAACTACTGCATCAGTGACAAAATGGCGATAATGAAATGCGTTCATTGCGACGTTCCTCAACAGCCTGTCTAGAGTACGAAGTAATGCAGTTGTCTCAGTGATTACGGGAGTAAACATGAGGCACTTGACTAGTCCATTTTAAGTTATTGTCAGACTGATAGAAATTCTAATAACATATTCTAATAACTTAAATCCTAATAATTTCTGTGGTTATACTAAATTCTGTCGTATTGCGGTAACACGTATCCCGCATGGGTGGCGCTGGTGTCCAATCCAACCAAATGAGGATTGATTTGATCCCATTCACGCGATCACTCGTTATCAATGAAATATTACGTTTCGGCTTATCGTCCATTATTGTTTTAATCGGTCAGTTGGATATATTGTTGGAACGAGGTCACAATAATGCCGAACGCCGATAAATAAGATGCTGGTTAGTAACATTTTACTTTGGGTATATTAACTTCTATAATAATAATCATCATCATCGTCTGTAATGCATCGTAATGCAGCCTGCATTAGTCTACTGCTGGACATGGGCCTCACGTAATTGCTGAGAGCTTCTTGGCGAAAATCGTCACTCTATCTGGCCGGAGGGCGTCCTACACTACGTTTGCCTGTACGCGGTCTCCACTCAAGAACTCAACCCCACCGGTTCTCGGTTCTGAGATAAAAGTATCGTATATGTAATTCCAGGATCATAAATATCTATAACAATATACTACGTTACATAAAAATTAGTTGGTCGTCAAATAGATTTTTATCAATTGCTCGGCTTCTAGTCATCGGATTGACATACCAAGTACCCTAAGCTATCTAACAGAGGAAACCGCAATCGAATCACAGTCGTTCCAATAATTAATACGTGATCACATCACATCACGTAAATCACGTCATCACGTAAAAACTACTACAAACAAACAGAAACGATTTAAAGAATAACTTGTTCAGTAGCTTATTATCCAATCCTCGTCGCCAATGGAAGATCAATGAATGGTTAGAAACTGGCTGATGTACGAGTATTAAATTCCGACACCTACCCACGTACATAATATATCAAAGCTGACAGTTTTAAGTACCCCAGGCCATTTCTTTATCTTCATTGTACAGACTTTATTCTTCATTGTACGCTTGTGTTTTTCGCATAATCTATCTCGCTCTTACTTGATCCTGTTTTATTCCCACAGCAGTATCTGCGCAATTGTTCACAGAGCCTAGCTTCACAAACATATAGATTGGCTGCGCCTACTATATACTGTTTGATGAGAAGTGAAATGTTGACAGCTTAAATTAATTGAATCGTTCCGTGAACTCGTAATTTAATTAATTAATAGAGAAACTAGGCGAGCGCGCGAGCCCACTATGTTTTGTAGCTGATTACGTGCTAAAAACTATATAAACAAGTTGAAACTTTAACAGATATATTGCGACATATTAATAACTTATAATCGACCAGCCCCGGCTTCGCATGGGAATAATTTAGAAAAAAAAAGTGAAGTTCTCGCACACTCAACCTTCACTCCGCTTGGGGGGTTATAAGCAAGATATCACTCGATTCGTCTTCATAGTAAGAGTGTCATAGGATATTTTTTACCCGACCGGTTTTAGTTTTTGACCTTTTGTCTTGTTTATGTATGTGTGTTCACTCATATCTTCGAGATTACTGAACAAATTTGGAAGTATTTTTTTACAGTGTATACGCCCAGGTATGTTCCCGTACAGTCATTAAATAAAAAATGGAATGCGGCAAAATGAAAAGAGTACCGCAGTCTTTGCTTTATTCTTAAGTCTGTGAGGAAATGTGACGATAATAACAATCGTTTATCGAATTTAGTAATAGATCCCCAGCAAATAATTTAAAAACAAAAAAAAAGAGTTTTGTAAGTGCCAATTAAGTAACTGTTAACTCGCGTCCAATATGGCATCTCTTCGAATAAATCTCTATCCAAGAACCATATAGAGACGTGTACCCGTCTCCGCCGCCAACGCACGACTGACCTAATGCAACGAAATTCTAATTTCGTTCTACCCACATGCACAAATAAAAACGTGCGTGTGGGAGTTTTAGCGCCATATGAAATGTTAATATTTGATAATATGCTGATTCGATTGTTGAGTTTGTTTTTACTTGTGAGTAACATGGTGCCATTTAAAATAGTGTGGGTATGGTGCCTAAACAGGTTGGTTTAATGTAACTTTCACACAAACCAATCGTTTTCAATATATGTTTTTTTTTTGTTGTTTATGCTGGGTGTAGGTGACATAAAACTGCATTTTATGCTCTAGTGCATAGAAGTGTTTTACTTGGTTCTCTAATTATCTATGGTCTCCTATCTAAGCTTAATATTTCATGTAGAATATTTAAAAATATCGATCAAGTGCGTGTCGGATAAGTATAGGCTTAGATCTCCATACCCCGAGCTACCCAATAGTGATAATCGCATTGCAAACTCTCCAATAGTTTTTACATTATACGCCAACAAATTTGTTTTTAAGCTTGGATCATGTCTATTGTTCCGAATTGACGCGGGCATTTAATGCGTTTTCCTTTGGGGTATAACTCGTAAACTACTAAACCCTAGACACAGTACACATATTGTCCTCGATAGCCGTGATTATTTTGTTCGTAAATTTAATTACCTTAGATTTTTTCCATTTTTTTGTCTGTTCGTTATGATGCAACTCAAGCAAAAATTAATGCAACCAAATAGAAAAAAAACCGCGTATTTTAAAAAAACATTACCCAGACAGGAAAGGAACAATTTTTTTTATTATTTGGGGTTACACGAAAAAGTTTTTTTTTCTGTATGTTTTATATACATATCAATATCTATGTGCCAAATTTCGACTTTGCAGTGTTAATAGTTTCTAAATAAAATAGCTGTGACATACAGATGGACATGACTACGGATCCCTAAAAAAAAGTGTCAGGAAAGATGGCCTCCGTTTTTCTTAGCAGTATTTGAATATGTTTGGTTACATATAATATCATTATTTCATTTCCTCACAATTGAAGTGAAAAGCAGAGTGTATAAGTCGTTTAAAAAACAAGGCGTTTTATCCTCAACTTCAGTATCTGAAAAGTTTGGGGTAAGATGGCTTATTTTAAGCACTTGTTGTACAATCTACTATTAAACTCTGTATTTTTTGTTTTTTTTTTCCGACTACGGCGAAGCAAGGGAAGGGTACTGAAATTAACAGTCTATGTATGTGGGTATGAGGATGTTCCAGCATAGCGTCCCGCCCCTGTTGGTCCGATTTTGACAAGCGAGGTATCAATCGATTCGTCTTCATTTATATAGTGTCATAGGCTATTTTTTTTACCCGACTACCGCGAAGCAAAGGAAGGGTTATGTGTTCAAACTTGGTCCGATTATGACAAGCGAGGCATCAATCGATTCGTCTTCATCGCAAGAGTGTTATAGGCAATTTATTACCCGACTGTAGTCCGGTTTTAGTTTATGACCTTATGTCTTGTTCTACGGTATCTTTCGCATGAAAAAGGCAGGTTTTAAATACATTTTAAATTCATTTTTCCACCGGATAAACCTACGAGTACATCTCAAGATTTGAGACCTCTTCGGCGGTTGAGGATGCTTATAAGAATCTTGATCTTGAAGTACGTATCTTTGAAGTTCTAAAACTGGTGTCTACAAAGACTGCTAATTCTATGGATTTATCTAAATTCTTTGAAGCTACGTTGTCACGAGGCGGTCCCCTGGTTTGTGTAATAACAACGTAATCGACTACAGATATTTCATCACGTTTGTAGCTTTCTTGTCTGTTTGATTAATTATCTGTTTGGTGCGTTTGCGATTGATTTTAAACTAACTTTCCGTTGAGCTTAAAGAATAGAAAATTTAAAAACAACTGAGAACAGGATGACAGAAAATCATTTCATTTTTACCCGACTACAGCTAAGCAAGGGAAGGGTAATGAGTTTAACAATGTATGTATGTGGATGTTCCACCGTAGCGTCGCCCCTATTGGTTAAATTTTGACAAGCGAGGGATCAATCGATTCGTCTTCATCAAAAACGTGGTAAATTAAAATTGTATACTGTATAACTTGTTCTAATTTTTATTCGTTGTAGGAAATATTTTAATCACTAAATTACGTATTACGAACACATAATAAAGTATTAAAAAACTCCATGTCTCCGCGAGCTGCGCGTAGTGTTTCTTCCTTGGTAGTATTGTAAGAAAGGCGCCATCAATCCTTATTTATACAACCCCTAACCCCGTAAGCCTGCGCCTGGATTTTAAAGCCAATGCTTCAACCCTGACCTTGAGGCGAGTGGTTTTGGACCCGAAGACACTCGCTTATTCGACGACGTTTGTCACAGCACTCGTAGATCGTCAAAATCGTAGCGCGCTTCTGCGTGCGCTACGCTACGATTTCGATGCTACGAAAATGTCGTCGATTCTGCGAGTGGGTTCTTGGTTCGGTTGAAACATCGAGTTGTCGGGATTAGCCAGGATGAAGTGTAGATGCTCAGGGTGTACCGGAACTTTTTAGAACCATAGAGATCGACTATTAATCGTCATTTGGGAAGCTCCTGTCTTGCACCTGAGGCACAGAATATACATATGTTTGTATAATACGGACGTGTATAATAAGCACTCTCCGCCCCGCGCTGTCCGCGTCCCCGCATACCACCCCACAGCTCGGGAGTCAATGTGAGAGTTAATTTCGAGGGCGGCCGCCGTATGCGCAGTGATTTCGCTACCAATACTATCCTTCAAACCGGAACAGTAATTCCAAGCCATGTTATGGTGGCTTGCCTCATTTAATTAAAAGGAAAGCACCTTTACAGACTTACTCAGTGTTTCAGAAAGTGCGACGGAGTCAGTGTGTCGAGTTGTCGACGCAAGCAGCGTCCCACACTAGAAGCCGCCCCATCTTCCAATCGTCACTCACCAGACCCTTTGGTTGTAGAACACATTGGCACATTGCTGCCACATTGGCGCTGGTAATGATATCGATAACGTGACGTAAAATTCGACCAGAACTTCTAGAACATGAAAGGCCGTGGTGACCGAGCCGATCAACAGCAGTACTATACTGACAGCGATGGGCACCAAATCACCTTTTTACCTTGTAAATATATAGAGCCGAACATATGAAAATCTATCATTATAAGTAGTTTCCATGTATGTATCAAATTGACCTTTGTTACAATGTAGTAGACTGATCTAGCGGTGTTCTCAATTCGGTGTCCCGATTGCATCCGGGCTGTGTCACGACATTTGCGGTAGCCCGCGAACTTGATCCCTTTTGACTTTGATATAGACCTAGAAACTTAGTTACGTGATATCACAGAATTCAGAATTTAGAATTCACGCCGATCCGCAGCGAAGCCGCGAGCAGTTTCAGTGGCGCACCATTTTAAACTTTATTGTCATTGCTATAATTGCTAGATAAGGTCAGAAGAACTGACGCAAGGACACCTCTAACGGGCTTGGCGACAGACCCTGCTTGAGTGAGGGTGGTGGCCAGGCAGACATTGGTGCCATATTACCACGAACACTGCTGAGACTGCGAAAAAACTCTGAAAATTACGGGCAGATGGCTCAGTTCCCTATGAATCGGCTATTAGTTATTATATCTATCAATATGATGGACATAATAACATTACATCTATCTTGAGCTATCACATCTGACTGTAGAAAAAAAAAACCCGGCCAATCCAGAACCCAAAGTGCTAAGTCATCATCTTCATAAACAGCCTATATAATTCCATGGACTTAGGCCTCTCTTAATGCGCGCCACTGAGCCTGATTTTCGGCTCTTCTCATGTAATTGCTGCCAGGTAATTTGGCCCAAGGGCTTTCTACTAATGGATATTCACTCGAGAACTCTCCTGTCTCATCGGTTCTCGGTTCTTCGACATATTTATGTGTCAGCCTTCAGTGTGATAATTCTTTCAGCTATAGCGGTGAACACTCGTTTCCACGATCTCAGTTTCGGATGCCTTTAGTTAAAGAATATTGCATAGCCCGTTCCTTAGCTCGCTGAGTGAGTTGAATTTGCGGACCAATCTCACAGTCAGTGTCAACTGTCAAAGTGCTAAGTAGTCAGCTAAAATATTAGCTGTTCTTTTAAACTCAAATGAAGAAGTTGGCGGTCACGGAGGGTTATTGTACAGATAATGTAATGAACTTCCCACAGCTCTGTGCCCGTTGCCGAGATTCCGGTGACCCTAATTAGGCGTGGGTTAGTTAGGGCACAGAATAAATAAGCTTATGATAAATAAAAACTTGAAAGAACATATTCTTCTAAAGTTGCAACAACTTCATGAAAATCAACATATTGATTTTCTCTTTCCTAACATAATGCATGTCAACGGTAGCTTGGTGAAAGGCATGCGCCGCGCAGAGGCACGGAATGATGCGGGTTCGAGACCCGTCCGTGATACAAGTTTTATCCTTAGAAAATTATTAGATAACTAGCTGTACCCGCGGCTTTGCACGCGTGGTCTTTTATTTATGTTCAAAGTACCATAATGTGCTATTCCAGGACCAACATTTGATCAAAATTTCTTCAGCCGTCTAGAATACTTTTATCAATTGCTCGGCTTCTAAGTCACCAGATTGAGATAGCAATTACACCAGTTTTTAAATCAAACCCTAAGCTATCTAACAATGAAAATCGTATTGCAATCGATCCACTAGTTTTTACGTGATGCTTGAACAAAGAAACATACAGACAAACAGACAGAAAGATACAGTAAAAAAGAAGTTATATTCGTGTTCAATACCTTTTTTAAGCACCCAAGAGCATTTATTTATTTATCTTCTTTTTACAGCCTTTTTCGTACCTATTGCTTTATTATAAGTATAGATATATGACTGTGTCAGTTTGCATAAAACAAGCCGTCTAGTAGTTTCAGCGTGAGACGTGTTATTTTTAATAATTTTCAACCCCTATCTTGCGGAAAACCTTTAATTTTTACAGCCTTTTTCGTACCTATTGCTTTATTATAAGTATAGATATATGACTGTGTCAGTTTGCATCAAACAATCCGTCTAGTAGTTTCAGCGTGATACGTGTTATTTTTAATAATTTTCAACCCCTATCTTGCGGAAAACCTTTAATTTTTACAGCCTTTTTCGTACCTATTGCTTTATTATAAGTATAGATATATGAGTGTGTCAATTTGCATCAAAAAATCCGTCTAGTAGTTTCAGCGTGATACGTGTTATTTTTAATAATTTTCAACCCCTTTCTTGCGGAAAACCTTTAATTTTTCGGGATGAAAAGTATCCAATGTCCTACCTCGTAGTATCAACTCAAATCATACCAACTTTAATTTGAATTCATTCAGTAGTTTCTGTGCGATGCGCGGTCAAGATACGGACAAACAGACAGACAAAAATAAAAAGTAAAACAGTTTTGGCTTCAGTATCGAATATAAAAAAAACTGTTACGATGCCCGCGGGTGGTTTCCGCTCTCTGCCCCGCTCCCACTGTGATAGAAGCCTAACTGAACCTTTCATTATACCAAAACGCAAATGCGACTATCGTCCCTCGATAGTCTATTGCCGGCATGCGATCAATTACATCAAGTGGATTGCTATCGTGTCGTCAATTGACGTTCAATGTCAATATTATGATGTTGGTTTGTGTACAACTGTAGGACACAGCTGATGAAAAATGGCGTTTATTTCCTTCCGACCATGGGGAACAATGTAATCAAATACTAACTAATCGGTTAGGCGGATTTGATTTTGATCGAATCAGTGCGAAGACTCGTGGGACGTCTATACAGAACAACAACAATAACAATAACAACCACCACCACCACCACCACCACCACCACCACCACCACCACCACCACCACCACCACCACAACAACAACAACAACAACAACAACAACAACAACCACCACTCCTACCACAACAAGCAGCAGCAGCAACAGCAATAATAACAACAACAGCAGCAGCAGCAACAGCAATAATAACAACAACAACAGCAGCAGCAACAACAACAATCGCTTGCTTGGTATTTGTACCCAGCGGCTCGCCATAGGCATATGAACTTCGCCTACAGTGCTCAGACTTGTTCTTTGACAAACCAGCAGAAGTTGGCTCTCGTGGTTTGTCAGCGAGTAATGGAGTGCAATATTTTAGGTTTCAAACTGACCGACCGTATGCGGAACAACAGAGATCGCCGACGAAAGAGAAAAAGTTGCCAAGTGTGACAAAAGATTGCGTGGCAGGCCCAGACGTAGATGACGGGATGAGGTGGACACCTTTCTGAAGGATTGGTCGGAAGAGAGAACGTGGAATAAGGAAGAGAGGCCTTTGCCCTGCATTGGCTCACGACACAGAGTCATTAGCAATTAAATAATGAATGATAAATGTAGTAACCTAACCTGGTCCCTGACCGAATCACAAAAGCTAGACTCAAGGTGTGCCAAAGAGCAATGGAGCGTAGTATTCTAGGTGTGAAAAGATCAGACGGTCGCTTCGGTCCAGGACAGGACGTAGGCTACAAGGCTGCCAAGCTCAAATGGGATTGGGCGGGTCACGTTAATCGTATGCATCGGGGGCAAAGGTCATAACAAAGTAGACTCTAGAATATGGACGACGCCGAAGCCGGCCCAGAAAGAGGTGGCGAGATGACCTAGACGCCTACCAAGAGGGCTGGTACGAGGTGGCTCAGGACAGAAAGGAGTCTCTGGATGGATATGGTGGAGACCTTTTCCCAGCAGTGGGACAGTAAAGGTTTAAAAAAATATGTATTATATCTGAAATGAGTAGGAACCAAGAACTGGCAAAAGGAAAGTCGGGGCATCTCGTTATGCAGGTAAACTCATGGATGACGTTAAAATCCGGTCCTGCTGAGAGTAGAGTAGAAGCTGTAAATGACGATGATGATAGATTAGCTTTAATCCGAAGAGTCACAGGGCTGGTGAAGATGTCACGTAAAGTAAATATAACAGATACTGGACGCTATAGAATTATTGTTAGTCGAGCTAAACTCTGAGTAGCTTGCAGTATAAAATTCGACACTACCTACATCCAAGACAAGTCCTCTGAATTCAAAATTTTATATTCTCAAAATGTTATTTTCCAAAATGACCCTATTCCTTTGCCTAAAATGTCCATTGCCTTTTCAAAACAGATACTGAAAACATTCTTAATTTTCCGCCCAGAAGTCACAGATATACTTTTGTTTATGCGAACGACAAGAAATGGAACAAAATACGCTTCCTCCGATACAATCTCAACCACAATAGCAATACACTTTGGGAAACCGTCTTCCTAACGCAGCCATGTCCAACTTTTCAGCCTTACGGGTCACATAGTTTTAAAATATTACGCGGGTTGCTGAATAAAATAGATTTCATAATTCTTGCAACAAAAAAATCTATTTCAAATATTTTTTCCAAAAAACTAAAGGACCTATTTTGACGAATATAATTATCATAGTTTGATATGGATTTTTTGTTAATCTTTTCTTTGATACTGACACATTAAACATCCTAGCCTCTAGTACTATATTAAACCTGTTAATAATTCATTTAGAAAGTTATTACATAAAATAATATTGAAGATTTATAACTGCAAAAACTAACACCCGAAGTAATACATCGCAAAGCTAGCAATGTACCCCTGTTAACCAGACATTTTTGTTGTTGTTCATTTGCCTATGTATGTATGTCAGTTCATTTGTGGCACTATATAGTTCAAACGCGTGGACCGATTCTGATGATTCTTGCGTCAATCGATTTGTCTTAATCTTGCAAGTCTCACAATAAATGATTGGTCAAAATTCAATATGGCGATAAAGTTGATGAACTATGATAGGTGGGGTATCATTGAATAGATATTTGAAAATCATCTTTAGGTTGTTCATATCATTTTACATTTCGAATGATAATTTAGGATTATAACGACTTAAAGTTGGCTTAGCAATAATTCTCAATCGGGTTTTTTCTATGTGCGTAAATTTTCTTGTTAACCTTCGACTCCAACAGCTAGCAGCTACTAGAACTAACTTCTACTAAAAATAAGAAAAGTAAATTGTCTCGAAAAAACCCAACGCACTCAATAACCTTCATAAAACCCTAGTGCGCTATATCTAAATTCTTCTGAGTAATTCTTCTTTTACTTCAAGAAATTCATTTTTTTACGGGCCGCGAGCTAGTCGTAAAATAAATCAGCGGACCGCAGTTTGACTCGTGTCCAAGTGGATCGACAATGGATTTCGGTACCACCATTCCTTGCCTTACGCCACACAGTTTTAAACCTTATCTCTTCAACTTTGAAGGCAGAGTGAAGTGTCAATATCTGATTGTAACTTGCGACATCTGTAGCGGAACCGACGTCAGTTCAATCCGATGCATTGGAGCGGAACTTAGTTTGGTTGGTGTAAGTCAGGAGATTGGACTTTCAAGGCTGGTGCCATTTCATCCCAGTAAGCAGTCTTCATGCTGGATATCATATATCCAGCAATCTTTAGTAGACCTCTCGCAAAGCATACCATTGAACTACTATCAAGGTCAATGCATAATACAATTTGGGAGAGCGCTTTACTTTTTACCCGACTACGGCGAAGCAGTTTAATGTGAGTTTAACGTCTTATGTATGTGTATGTATATATGTATGTGGGTATGTGGATGTCCTACTATAGCCGTATTAGTTCAAGAAAACTAGTATGACGGACTGCCATATTGTATTTCCAACGTAACAAAAAATTACCAAATCTTATCGAGTGAAGTTAAAATTTAAAAAAAAAACAGGTTTTTAAAATACCATTTCAAAAATATAGAATTCTTATATCTCTTAACAGTTCTTTTAAGCTTCTTACAAAATTTTCAATTTTAGATTTTATTTAAGTTAATGTAAATACTATAGTCTAATGTGGTAATTACAACTATTAAAGTAAAGTAAAATATGTAAGTAAAAAATAAACATTAAATTTATATAAATACTAGTTTTGCCCGGCGGTTTCACCCTCGTCCCTCAGAAACCATACAGTTGTCCGGGATAAAAAGTAGCGTGTTAATCCAGGATAAGCTAGCCACGTACTAAATTTCATCCAAATAAGTTCAGCCGTTCAATCGTGAAGAAGTAACAAATAACACACATACCTTCACATACATCTTCACCATCAAAAACTTTCGTCTCTATAATATTAGTGTGATAATTGTTGCGGGTGGTCAGCTCGTATGCAATATTTTTGTTCATAGTCATTTTTTTTTTAACGAAGTGTAGAATCGTAGACCAAGCTTAACAACAACTTGGCGTATTATTGTAAGGGGTCAATTAAATCTTAATAGCCCGTAAAATTGTAGTTTCTCCTTAATTTGTGGTATCTCATGGCTTATACCGTTACCAAAGACAATGTGTTTTTTTCCCACAATTCCGTACATGCCACTTCGGTCACGGCCAATATCTGAAGTCTCGTAGTACCATGTCGCATCTAAAGCTTCTATTACTTGTGAACGAACTTGTGAGGTATGTTATAGACACAAGGTACAAGTGCAATCCTGTTAAAATAACACTTGTAGGTACTACTATCTCGGAGATATGAATGAACATACACAAAAAAAACATAATTATAGACTCACCAAAAGAATAGCAAAGGTCGTGTATTCGATGAAAATAATAGATATGCGCTATAAAGTAAAGCCAGATTTGGTTTTTCAATAGTGCCATAATTATAATGATTACCTTATTTTATCTAAACCTGCAGGACTACTGGTAACTCTACGTATTCCCGGCAGGACGTGGTAGCGGTGCTAAAGCCCCCCAATGTGTGGCCGAAACTTAATAGATTTTGAGATATTACAAATTTAGCTATTTTTAGAAAACTACCCAACTATTTGGGGCGTTTGTGAAATATTTTATGAAAGCAATAAAATATCAAAAACCATTTAAATGGTTAACATATTTAATTTATATTTTTTTGTAATATTTTTACGTTGCCAAAAAACATAATTTAGTATGAAAAAATACTATGACAAAGTGTACAAATTACTAATAATTAAATCTTCCTGGTTTACTAAGCTGTCCTAATAACAAAATAATCAAATTTAATTTTACTACCACCGGAAGTACTCACATCCGTTGTGATAACCTAGGCCGACAGGTTTTTTACCTGATTTGACCCTTGCCGGCGACGCGACGGCAAGCTCTCAGATTGGTCGCTATTGTTCAATACAGGTCTGATAACGATGTGTTTGCTAGTTAGCTGAGCTGATAATCCATACCAATATATAAAAGCGAAAGTCTGTTGTGTGTGTAGTCTGTTTATTTGTTTCGGGAGCTTTCACGCGATAATAGCTGGACGGATTTTGATGAAATTTGGAATGGAGATAGCTTAAGCCCTGGAATAAAACATAGCATACGTTTTATTCCGTAAAATTGTAAGTTTCCACGGGAAAACTGAAAAATGTTGATTACTCGCTGTAAGGAACGGTTGCCATGGAAACGAAATAAAAAGTCTGTCAATAACATCAAGAGCATTGGTGCAATGCCTACTTTTATATTGGTTTTTAATATCCTCGAATAACATAGGATGATTATTTTCGCGATAAACAGTAGTCCGCGCGGTCGAAGTCGCGGGCGGGAAGGCTAGTCATATATAAAAACGAATATATAGGTTAAATCCATGACTCGGAAACATACGTGTGATCATACGTGCTCATCCCACAAAATGTTTGCATCTTTCGGGATTGCGTTGACTTCGCATATCACAGCAAAAACTCCAATTATAGAACTAGCGTACACAATTAAAGATGCCTTGAAAGGGAATCGTTCTCTGGGACAGAATGCTTCTCATATTTTTGTTAGTGGTGTACTATATGGACAACTAAATAAGTACCATATCACATTAAGAAACAACTACAGTCGTCCCAGGAATGCGATATAAGTAATAAAATGTGTATTATGACAGGGTGCTTCACTATCTACATTGCGGTTGGGCGGCAGTCACGTCTTCTTCCAAGGACGCGGCCGCTCTCTTTTTAATGAAAATTCTTCGGATCGTCATGTGAAATCGCCGAGTCATTTCTGTGTAATTAATTATGGCATTTTTAGGGTTCCATTCCTCAAAAGGAAAAATAGGAACGCTTACGCGCTCGGTCAATATTGTGACAGGCGGTCACGTAAGTGACCGTGACCGCCTGTCACAATATTGACCGAGCGAGCGCAAAGTGTCTCCGTTTCAGCTTGGGCAAAAATGCTTTGTCTGAAAATGTCCGGCGGATGTCCGGCTGTTCTCCTCTAGGTACAGGTCGCAATTCTTAACCGATTCTCGTGAAATTTTGTAAGCTGGTTCAGACATTAAAAGTGGTACTAAGTTTTGAAGGCCATGTGTATAGCTCCATGCTTAACCGGGATAATTGTCATTTATTTCTCTAGACTGTGCCAGGACTTCATCTGTCGTGCCAAGTTTACCGGCCAAATGATGAAACGTTCGCCTACTCACTACACCTACAATGTATGAACGAACACACAAAGATGAGCGAAAATTTTACTCGGCCTATAGGCAAATCCGACCTGTATCCATTCCCTAGTAATAAAACGTTAGTAAGTGATATAACCGTCACTTACGGGGACGCCCCGAAAGTAGGTATCGTATTTTTTTATACATTTTTGTACATCTCATCCTCAGCCTACATCTGTCCACTGCTGGACGTAGGCTCTCCTAGTGCACGGTACTGAGCTTGGTCCTCAGCTCTCATCCATTTTCTGCCAGCCGCTTTTCGCCGGTCGTCACTCCATCTGGCCACACTTGTGCACTAGGTACAATAATACATAGGTTACTTTTAACCCAGAGAAATTACCACGCGGGCACAGCCAGTTAGAAATGACCACGCGGGCACAGCCAGTTAGAAGTGACCACGCGGGCACAGCCAGTTAGAAATGACCACGCGGGCACAGCCAGTTAGAAATAAACGTAAACGCATTCTCCATGTGATAAGCTAATATCGTGAACATATTCCGCGCCCCACTTCATAAGCTTAACAACATAATTATTCATTATTCCAACGCAACACGTATCACCTCACGGCAATTAAACACGCTAATGACCGAGTACTCTTCAATGGATCTCTCTCAATCGAAAGTGTCGATACTAGAGATGAGACGACACAATATTGATACGAGTATTTGTTGACATCTTTCGATGATATCGATCGATATCAATTTATATTATGATTTAAAAGATTGTTATTAACATGCGTTGCGACGACTGTTGCAGAAAGGA
Organism: Alsophila aescularia; assembly: GCA_946251855.1. NCBI lineage: Eukaryota > Metazoa > Arthropoda > Insecta > Lepidoptera > Geometridae > Alsophila > Alsophila aescularia. Next base: position 56,610,191 of record OX276373.1, read on the forward strand.
TAAATCCCTGTTTACATTATTATTCATTAACAACCGGATTAATAATATAAAGGAAATGTTTGTTTGTATGTTTGTTGCTAGAATTATGCGGATAGAACTTTCTTGACTTTGACTTTTTTAATCCCGATTGATCCCGCTGGCAAATTTAACCCCAAAGGGAACATATACTGACAGTCTTTACAATGCGTATGGAAGCAGCCTTTTTTCAGGTGAGATAGCAGAGGAAAACATCCTACCTGTAACGTACAAAAATTAAATATACGCGAACAATTTTAAAGTCTACAATCTACATTCGATCATCCCCTATGCTAGCCCACGTGGGACCTCCACCTCTAACATCCTGAAATATTGATTAGACTCCCATTTCACCCGCGTAAATAAATAGTTTCTATATGGACTTTTGTCACTGATTGCTACGCCATCTAGATAAGTTGGCTTGAACTAAAAGTGGAAATTTTCTAGTGTTTAGGACGAGTGGTTTTTAGTGTTTAACCCTTGGAGTTTAAGCGCCATCTAGTGATGTCTGTGGCAACTATGGATAGTGCAGTTAGTTTAACTAATAACATTTAGTTTTTTCTTTTACTTATATCTAGGTATAGGTACATCGCAACACCTTCGGCGGGATAGGTTTACAATTAAAGCGATGAATGTTAGGGATTTGTAGGGTTATCGACAGGTGGAGCATATTGTATAATTTAATTATGGTAGTCTCCCCTACAAACAATAGCGGGAATGAAAAACAACTACAAAAATACCGGGTGGGGCTGTGTCGGGGCGCACGGCCGTTTGTTTGTCGTGAAACGTCTACGCCACCTACATTTTAACCTGGTCCTGTAACCCTCTCTTTCGGTTTGTGCTGAAGTTTAGGGTAAAGTTGTGAGCTGTTCTTTCCAACAATGTGCCTAATATTTATTTTAGTTCGGTTTTCTGGGCGCTGCAGACAATTATGTGATTTTTACCTCAAAAAAAAATCACAAAACGTCGACCTAATTCTAATTACAACGGTAAGTCAAAATTTGCACACCAATCGATTTTTTGCATTTTAGATGGCGTGATCAATACTACGCCTATCTAGTTTCTTACTTTACAATATCAGTATGGAAAGAAAAGAGATAGAACGCTTCAAACAATACATCATATCTCATGTCGCCGTTTTGTAGTTCGAATTAAGCATAACTCTTTTTTTTTGCGCAGAATGTTTGATCAGTAGAAGTGCTATTACCGATTTGTTTTGTGGCACTTTGTGACACAGAAAGCATTGCACTGAAACAGAGGAAATGGAAAGATTTACAAGTCCTCAAAGCTATTTTACCAAAATATTTTCACTCTTTTTATGATACACTGCCTAAGACTGAATAATTACTTAATTCTTTAATTTCTTAGTCTAAATAATTAATAAGGTACCTACTTAACTGTTGAAAAAGATTGTTGTTGATTATTTTTAAAACCAACTGATTGATTATACATAGAAAGTTTTATTTTTATTTGAGCTATATTTTATGTTTGAGCTGTGTTTATTTTGTTATTGTCAAAGAGTTTCCTGAGTTTATAATTTTTAAAAATTCCCTTGTTTATATTGAGATACGCCAGAGGTGTTGGTACCTATCTTAATAATAAAAAAAACTTATTTTATTTTGTAATGTGTGCGTATAGTTTAGGTAGTAGATCTCACATGTGATTTGGTAAGGTTTTTTTTATATACAACGTGTCACTGAATAGCCTTAGAAGTACGCAGCATAAGCATAAGCAGGTTTGTTTCGATCAAGCATGTGAATCCGTTTACGTGTGCAAATAAATAAATCGTACTTAAAATTCCCATACACAAGTAAAATCTTAGAAATTAGCGTCAACCATAAATGATTGTTTACTAACACTACGTACACTTTTTGGTGCAACGTGTTAGTAAAGAGAAGAGCAGATGGAACAGTATGTACAAAAATACTGTTCCATCTGCACCTTTCGCTGGTGCGCTGGTGGAAATACCTCGTTGAGATACGAGCCCCCAAGGGTCTCTGACCGGAAACGGTCCAGCAGTCCGAGAAAGTACTTGGGAGGACAGGGTTTGTAATTGTTGCAGTTGTTGCACGCACAAGTATTAATTAGTAAAGCTGAAGGAAACACCCAAGGGTTTATTGAACCACAAAACACACACAACACTACACTTACTCTTGAAACTACAAATTTAAGTATTTTTTTTTTTAAAGAAAAATATTAAAGGAATTTTGATTGTACAGATTTCATTATGACATTCTACTGACAAGCGATTGACCACTGTGGAGTTCTCGTTTGATCGCATTCTTTTGACAAGCACAAATTCAAGTCAAGATTATTGGGTTTTTTTCCAGCTGATTACTAGGAATTACTATTATGTTTGATGTATTGGTTTGATGTACAATGTTTTTTGAAGATTCTTTAAAAGTAAATTCATTAATGAAAAACTTCGAAATCTCAAAGTCGTAAACTAATGTTATTCGCCATGCCGCACCACATACTCCACCCCGGTATTTAATAGGTAATTATGTTACATCCTGTATAAATAAAAGTGCTTTACTGAGTATTTAAATTTTAGTTAAAATAAACTGTAAGTCACACAAAAGTTAATGCTAATAAGGCTTAAGTCCGCTTTTGATGAGATTAAAAGTGTTATGGCTAGTAAAACCCATAAAAATAAAAGCATATTCGATTAATCATATTTTCGTTAGAACATAAATTTTATGTTTCCTAAGAACTTCATGGAGAAAAAAGGTTTTTTCCGCTTCCTGGACATCTGTCAATTTTGACTTATGCCTTATTAGAAATAGGCCGACGAAAAGTTATTCACTCTTTTTTTTTATTTATTTATTCACTAAACTTTTTGTAAGAAAAAAAAACATATTGATTTATATTTTCTCAAAGAGATCTTCACAACAATACCCGAATCAATACATTACCCTATCTAAATCGTGAGTTATACCGAATGAAAGAGTACAAAAGCTTATATTTTGCTGATCTTGCTCTACGCATCCCTGCCCCCTCCCCCTATATCAATTTGACAAAAAAATACACCAAAATAAAATCTCTGGAGCTTATAGTTACAGAGTTAGATATAGGATCTTTTCGTTAACGTTCACTATAATATTCTGCCCATATGTTTCGGTGTGATTTTAAAGATGTTTCACGGCAAAAAAGTATGTATGTATATCGAATGAGATTGTGCCGGCTTAAAGACTGCAATCATTTGTTAGCAACAAAATAGGATGCGTACGTCTTACATATCCTAAAAAGCAGGAAAAAAATATAAAAATATATTGTTAGCAACCGAGACCGATGTGGCTTAACGTGTGTTGGCAGGACGGAGCGTTGGCAAATCCACACATAAATCAATAAAAATCATCCGCGCGGGACCTGAGGATCGAACCCGGTGTCGGATTTCAAGGCGCACATATTGCCGCTGACCGTTGGTCTAATTTTCCAAGTTATGTCGGACAAGTATAGATGTCGGTCCCGGCTATTATTGATCAATTTCAGAGGCCATCGGGCGGCCTGACTAATGACACCAGAGGCAAGCACTACATCATACGACAAACAAACAAACTTACAAAGATCTCTAATTACACAACTTAGAGATACGGTCCTCTACGTCACGTCCGTCCTGCCCTGTTGGTCTGTTTGTCCGAAGCTGTTCTTAGAAATGCAAATGAAGACAATCACCTGCAATTAAATAAACACTTCTCTTCCGCTCTTCGTTCCAGCGGAAACCATACTGCTCTACTGTACTTAGCGTCAGCGGCAAGTACGACAAGTTTGTACAATCTGCCTACAGACTACTCTTTGCAGTTTTGTGGAATATTATTTTATGTATTTGCTATGTATGTTGTTGAATAAATAAAAAAAAACAATTTAATGAGGATCCAGAGAATTAGTGCAGCCATTTACTACGTAAACATTTAACATTTTGTCGTGTACCAAATTTTAACTTAATCGGTCCAGTAGATTCGGAGCAAATTAGCGGTGACAGACGGACAGACAGACACACGAGTGATCCTATAATGGTTCATTTTTCCATTCGGACGGTACGGAAACTATAAACTGTACCCTAAAAACTGTATTTTTAACACGTTTTTATTCAGTCTCTTTCTTGTCTGTCTGTCGTTCCGGGTGGAATCTTGCAACTCAAATGTCGAGCACTTCCCGGTTAGCTATCCGGCGAAACTTTCAGGGTAGCTCACAAATCGAAGACAATGCATTTGAAAAAAATGAAAAGCATTTAAAAAAATATATAAAAATAAAATAAAAAAGTAGATTAGAAAGCACTTTTTTTTTGTTTGTTAATCTTATTTAAAAGTTTACTGGTGCGTAAGCCGAGGATCGAATCCGATGCCTTACAGCTCTGCCACCATCTCTCAATACATGCGTAGTTGACCACTAAAGGACAGTAATTACAAACACCGGAAACGACAAACGGAAATGGACAATCACGGACGGGTTCCCATTGGACGACAATTATGATGTATTCCTGCTGCTCTTCTTGCTTTGTTAGGATTAACAGCAGGGACCGCGGAAGTGGTGGGCAAAGAGGGTCAAAAGCCCCCTAAAATCAAACGGGGAGTGACGCGCCCCCTCCAATTTTACTACCTGGTAAAGGAGATTTCTCTGATATCCTTCACAGAGCTTTGTTTTTTGAAATTTACAATATGGGTATCAAATTGAAGGTCTTGATAAGCACATTCCAGCAGTATATAATTTTTGGTAAGGCAAGCGTGTTTTTAGCTTTTTTTAGCTAGTTATTTCTTAAGGAAAAAGCGCTTGTACGTTATTTAACGTAAATCACGTTAATAAACGTAGAAGCGCTTTTTTAACTTTATTTTCACTCACTTCTAAACTTAAGAATAATTTGATAAGGTTGTCCCATTATCCATCTTATAAACTATGACTGTACCAAGTTGCATCAATCAGCGTGATACTTGTATGGAACTAAATATCTCCGCCATATTAGATCCGATTTCGATGGTTCCTTTTTTAAGTATTTGAAAGGTAGTACTTTAAAAAAAAATGGTAGGTACTTTAAATTGGTCTCATAAAAATTTGGTGAAGGTCTGATGAGGATCTTCGGAGTGATGAGCAGAAAAGCTCCTCAAAATGCAGTAAATTGCTCACTTTTAGATTTCTACCAGTGGAATTTGTTTCACAATAAGGTAACTAGATGGCGCTACTGTACGCCGCTAGATTTTTGCAAAACAGTTTGTGCTCGCGAGATCTACTGTTCACAGAATTACTAGTTAGTAATAATAATAGTAGGAGGTACAAGACATTTACGCCCAAAAGACTAAACCGATTTTTATGAATGTATGCAAGAAATGTAAAAAAATATACCTAGGATACATGTTTCATAGCTTGTATCAACCATACCAATATTTAAATGAAACGTCTGTTTGTTTGGAGAGGTTAAAAAATGGTCTCATAAAAATTTGGTGATGAGCGGAATAGCTCCTCAAAATGAGTAAATTTCTCACTTTTAGGTTTCTACCAGTGGAATCAGCCCTTTACCCACTAGGTAGGGATTGATGGAGCACCTTGGTTATTAATGTTAGTTGTAAAATAAGGTAACTAGAAGGCGCTACGGTGCACCGCTAGATTGTTTGCAAAAGGGAGAGAGTATTATTCCCCGATTCTCCCCAAAGAAGTTAAGCCAAATCAAGCCAAATCCAACAGCTATTTTAGATTAACATAAAACCTATACTTGAGCCGGGAATCGAATCCGTTGATTTTATAAAAATGCTTGTTGACAATTTTGTAACTGTAAAACATCATAATCGATCATTATGTGTGTGTGTGTGTACTTGCTTATCGCCGCCACACTTCGCTTCCGCTGTACTACCGGGATGATAACAACACAAAAATGTGTGACAACACTGACAATAAACAAAGGCAACACAAAAAAACATGGCTTACATACAAACTATTCAATTAATGTTTTTTTACTTCCAGTGATTTTGAAGCAAATCATGATTCATGAGTTACGTGTAAAGTAGAGATGCGCCGAATATTCGTTAATTATTCGTATTCGGCATATTTGCCTGGTTTTATATGTTCGGTATTCGGCCGAATATTAACCGAAGAATAATCTTATGTAATATTAAGGCCAGCCTACAGCTTGTATTGACTTTAAAATATTTAGCATACATATCAAATATTAACCAATTAATTAATATTAAAGTACGAGCCGAAATTATTCGACTTAGTCATTTTTATTTGGAAAATAAAACTAGTAATATCAGACAAACATGACATTATTTAACATTGATGTCAATTTTTATGGTGACAATTAGAATAATAGTTAATGAGTAGTCTTCATTCAATCTCAGATAACATAATGAAATGGAAAATAAATACCAATAAAATTATAATTAATTACGCAAAATTGTTTTTATTAACTCCATCCCAGTAGCGTTTTGTTTTTGATAAGGTCGCAGGAGGTCGTTCTTTGATCCCAGATTACGAAGTTTGTGCCTTAATTTCGAACGATTGATTGGTAGGTACTCTAATCATACGAAAAACACTTATTTTTGACAAAAATGTAAAGAAATGATGATCTGATCTTAAAAAGATATCTTTTTTAAAATGCTTAGCCGGCCGGGCGCCTCGCGGACCTGTACTGTACAAACGTGTTTAGTGCGGCAAAGCGCCCCTAAATGGAACCGAATAGTTCGGCTGAACATTCGGTTAGGTAACGCTGAACCGAATAATGTTCGTTATTCGGTTCGGTTTAGAAATCCATGTTCGGCGCATCTCTAGTGTAAAGTATAAATAAAACAAGACATACGATCAAAAACTAAAACCGGTCGGGTAAAAAATAGCCTATGGACACCCTTGCGAAGAAGACGAATCGATTGATACCTCGCTTGTCAAAATCGGACTAAGTTTTTGTTTGTTCACATAACCCTTCCATTAATTCGCCGTGGTCGGGTAAAAAAAATAGCCTATGACACTATAAATGAAGACGAATTGATTTGTCAAAATCGGACCAATAGGGGCGACGCTACATAGAATGTTAAGAATTGAATTGAGTCAATATCAGTATCGGCTGGTAAATTTTGGTTAGGTTAGTCTCGATCACATCACAGCTTTCAAACAGAACAAACGCATCAAACTCAGTCCATTCATTTGGGAGCTGCGAGGCCACTGACATACAAGGATACATAACAGTGATACATACAATGATACACACTACGAGGCCACTGACAGACAAGGATACATAACAGTGATACATACAATGATACACACTACGAGGCCACTGACAGACAAGGATACATAACAGTGATACATACAATGATACACACCCTAACCTTATAATACCCCTCTCTTTGGAGTTCAGGTATTAAAAACAGTACCTAAGGAACCCTACAACATGCATGGAACATCACCCACTTAGCTAGTTATTTTTACCCGAGTACGGCGAAGCAAGGGAAGGGTAATGAGTTTAACAGTCTATGTATGTATGTATGTGGATATTCCACTATAACGTCGCCCCTATTGATCTGATTTTGGCAAGTGAGGTATCAATCGATTCTTTTTCAGGTCAGAGTGTCATAGGTTATTTTTTTACCCGACTTCTGCGAAGCAAAGATTGGGTTATGTGTTCAAACTAAAAATGGACCGATTTTGACAAGCTAGGTAGGTATCAATCGATTCATCTTCATCGCAAAAGTGTCATTGGCTATTTTTTACCCGACCGTAGTCTGGGTTTAGTATTTGAACTTATGTCTAGTTTGTTATAGCTACAAATCTGCACAGAAGCGTTAGTGAAGCAAATAAAACACAAACTGACCTAGATATCTTATCAATTCTTATCATTTTGTGTAAATAAAAATTCATACGCGCAGTAGTCCGGTACATATAATGCGTTAATAATAGTGGGTTTATAATAAACTAGCTTTTTCTCGCGACTTCGTCCGCGCGGACTACAGTTTATCGCGATCAAAAGTATCCCAAGTCCTGCCCCAGGGTTCAAACTATCTCAATACCAAATTTCATTAACATCCGTTCCGTCGTTTAGTCGTGAAAAGGTAACAAAGAGTAACAGTAACTTTATCTTTTAATAATATTGTGGATATTTTAAAACTATAATTGGGATCTTTCCTGTTTTTCGAGCTCCATTGAAACCACTTCACGACATTATTAATCCTTTCCACAAATTACATTTCCAGCGAAGTTACTGGGCAGTGAGGCCTACCAATGTCTCAGAATGACGAACGCAGTGCAGTGACGAGCCAAATTTCGCATTTCGCAACCAAAGTTCTGGGTGGTACAACTGCTATGGGCAGGCGGGACGCTTACCATCAGTTGAGTACATGCTCGTCTCGTCAATCAATCAAATTAAAAAAAAACAGCATGTCTACTTAGGTAAACCAAAATAGCTTCGAACACCAGAGAACGTCGAACCAATTAACAATAAATTACTATCACCTAATTGACGGTATAATTAGCGAAATAAATACTGTAATGTAATGATTAAGCTCATTTCCGAATAAGAAAGTGACTCATCAATAAAGTATAATAAAACTAGCATATGCTCACGGATTTGTCCGCATGCACTTCAAAAATTCATCAGAATTCGTTTTGATAAGTAGGTACTACTGTAGGTCGTGTTTACGTAACGTTGTTTTGTTCTACTGCTCTGCGATCTGCAACTAATTGATAACATACAAACAGAAAAATGGTCTTAAAAAGTAGGTTAATATTGATCTACCTGCTGTTACCTTAAAACAGTTAGCAGGTCCTTTTTGTTATAGTGGGATGTTCAATAGAAACCATGAAATTCAGATCCTTAGTTCCACAGATGTAGTTAAAGGGGGAAGATACGGCACAATTGAATGTCACGTAAACAAAAGCTGGACTGGATATAACTACAGGCAAACACATCACACAGCTACATCCCCACCGCCATGCTTCATGTGCAGCAACAACAAAGATAGAGAGACATACGCAGACTGTAGCGCAGAATGAGAGCTTGTATGCGTTGCACCTAATTTATACGACCACGCCCGAGGCGCTGGTACCTAATCTTCCCAATTTTAATTAGATCAATAGATCTAATTAAAATTTGTTTGTCTGTTCTCAACAGAGACAAACATGACAGAAATACTTTCTTACTTGTATATAGATATTTCAAGCATTTGTGTAAATGCTTGAAGACCTAAGCAAAGCAAGCCTCGAGGTCGGAACATGTCAAAGACCAAGCTCATGACAAACAGCACCAAGCGCAAGGTATGCATAGAGGATGTGGAGATTGAGTATGGCCAGGAGTACGTATATCTTGGCCAAATAGTTTCCTTCCAGGCAAGACAAGACAAAGAAGTTGCTAGACGCACCGAAAACGCCTGGAGGAGCTATTGGGCCATGAAGGACTTAATGAAGGGTAACTTACCCATGTGCCTAAAACGTAAACTCATGGACATGTGCATTCTCCCCATCCTCACATACGGCGCTCAGACTTGGTCTTTGACTGTTCAACAAAGGTCCACGCTCGAGGTTTGCCAGCGAGCGATGGAGCGCAGTATCTTGGTAGTAAAACTGACAGATCGTATCAGAAATACAATACTGCGCTCCAAGACCCAGATCGCCGATGTAACCCAAAAAACAGCCATGCTTAAATGGGACTGAGCTGGACACGTCTGTCGTATGTCAGACGAGCTGTGGGCTAAATCCATCACGGAATGGATTCATCAGCGTGGCCGGCCTAGACGACGGTGGCGAGACGAACTTGACGTGTACGAGAAAGAATGGCGAACTAAAGCAATAGACCGGAAAAATTGGAAAGAGGGAAGTGCTGCCTTTGCCCAGCAGTGGGACGATATGGGCTGATAATAAAAAAAAATATAGATTTAAATGTGAACAATGACGTATGTTCGTTTCGGAGTAAACGTATAATATGACTGGAGTTCGAGGAAGTAGTCATTTAGTAGGAAGTAGTATGAAAATATGCGAGGATCCGGTAAGTATAGCTCGGTCTGTGTCATTTGTTAATACATTATTTATCAAGGATTTAGGTAGTGTAGAATTATGCTACACGAAAGATTGGGATGGAATCAATTTGATTTTAATCATAACATTAAATGGATTTTATTTAAAAAAAATGACTGAGTCAATTTTGATGAACTTTATATGAGATCAAATGAGAGAAAAGTAGATGACATGAATACTTTTTCATATAAAGAAATCACATCCAAATTGTTTCAGAAATCTATTACACATAAGTGAAAATGCACAGAAAAAACATACTCGTACCTGCAGTCGGAACTGAGAATTTCCATAATGGAAGTCGAAAATCACTATTGTTTCATTCAAATTTGTCAATGTTTAAATAGATATGATATAAATCTCATCAAAAATGCTACTATTATCTACAAGATTTCTTTGACGTACAACATAATGCAACATAATTGTTTTTCTTCTTCCCCCACTCCTTTCATTATTTTATCATTGTAATATTTAATGCTTCCTACGCACAGCAAGTACCCTCACGTTAATATTCTCAAGTGCATACCAGGATTAACTCTATACCAACATATAAAAATTAAGAGTTGTCTGTTTGTTTGGGTAGCTTTCACGCCAAAACGGCTGATCCGATTTTGATGAAACTTTTTAAATAAATACTCGATCCATTCGTTAGGGAGCTACGATCCCTACCCTGTCTATTATAGCTAAGAACCATCTCATTTACATCAGCTTTCAAACAGAAAAAAACATATTCAAATTGGTCCATTCGTTTGGGAGCTACGATGCCACAGACTAACACGGATGCAGTGATACATACATACCCTAAACTTATAACACCCCTGTCTTTGGAGTTCGGGGGTTAAAAATACGACACAACATCTTGAATGTTATGTGCCGTCTCCAACCAGGCCAGCATTTGTATATGACATCTAAACGTTTCAATCCATTAAATCTCGTGTGTTAATTGATGTGTTAATCAGAGCAATGTAAAAGTGTCAAGAAATCTATGCCAATTTAGTGTCGGGGACACTGGATCCATCACTGCGAGGTTTTGGGACAAGTGATGTCACTTCTGTTTACTATTTGAGTTCGGTTCAATTATTCGGTCAGTAGCTCATCTGAGCTTGCCACGGGTAGGCATTGAATTATTTGTACCTACTACGTACGTACATATATCTTTATACGGGTAGGTGCGGATGTTGTTGGTCTTACTTAATTCCATCATTATTGAAAATAAGTAGTTAAAAAATAAATATAATAACCAACTTAAAAGCTAAAAAAAACACGCCTGCTCCGCCAGAAAAGAGCTTTTGCCAATAAATTATATACTGTTGGAATGTGCTTATTACGACCTTCAACTTGATTGATACCCATATCGTAAATTTCGAAGTACTTTCGAGTTTTAAAATGGTGCCTTACGGCAGCCATAAAGTTTTTTTTCAAAAAAATAATTTGTTATGTTACTCGGGGGATGTAAGGATTCTAACGATACCCCATACGTCTAAATATCTGTTCAGGCATTTAAAAGTTATGGTAGAATTAAGAAACTCACATATATACAAACACATACATACATGAATGCTAAAAACATAACACTCCTTTTTTTGGCCAGTCGTGTGAAAAGCTTTTATGCAGTAGCCATGTCATAGTGAAACTTTGAACGGGCTATCACATTTAAATGCGTATACAACATTTACTGGCTCATGCAGGGCTCAGGTGTTAGCCGATGAGGAGTCATGACCTAACCCTGAATACAGCAACCATGTCATGGTAAAACGTAAACCGGCTATCATAATAAAACGCGTACACAAAATTTCGTGTCTGTGCCGTTGTCCATTGAAGAGTTCCTTTATCTGGGACTAATCCTGGATGTTGTCATACTTACCATAAAAATGCACTGTCATCGGAACTGAACCAACATGCAAAAATTCAACTCCGTAGGATAACAGGAAGTGGTTCACATTCAGCTTGCAAGATTTGATTAAATAAACAAACATTCATAAATACATACATACATACATACATTACATACAAACATTGCAAGGTAAATAAAAGCTATATAAATAATTATAAATAGAATAAAAATATAAAATACTACATTTATTGCAATCAGTCTCCTTAGTTTCTATACTACTCTATCTGTGCAGTCTCTTCGAAATGAGTACAACTGATTGGGCGAGACATCGACATAAACAAAAAAACAGCCGTTTACACTTTAACTTATAACATTTCTGAAGATAAAGCTATTTAGTTATTATATTTATTTCTTTATCCTATATATTTAGCCGGAGTCATGGTCCCTGAGCGGAGCGGATTCCACAAGCATACTTCATTTATGTAAGGACTAGCTGTACCCGCGTCTTCGCACGCGTTATCATTTCTCGAAGTTAGAAGTACTCCAAGATCTAAAATACAAATATACCAACATTTGATCAAAATCCATTCAGCCGTCTAAAAGTTTTAATCGATTGCTCGATTTCTACTCATCGGATTGAGATAAAAATTATCCCAGTTTTTAAGTCAAACCCTAAGCTATCGCAATCGGTCTAGTAGTTTTTACGTAATGCACGAACAAACATACAGAAATACAGACAGAAACGAATTCAAAAAAAACAAACGTGTTCAGTAGCTTACTTTAAGTACCCTAAACCATTTTTTTTATTATCTTCTTTGCACAGACTTTTTCGTTCATATTGCTTTATTATAAGTAATGTATAGATAATATACTGCTAACTCATTTTCCCAAAGTAATAAGTTTCCAAACAAGTAATAAGATATCCAGATATAAAAGCTTAATCAGTATTTATTTCATAGCGTGCTAATATTTCGCGTTCCAAGCGCGTAATAGATATCTCGCTAACAACTTTCGTTGAAAATTGTGCAGTTAAAATTCAACTCAAAAGCAAAACAAGCTAAAACGATCTGTATTTACTTACAATATGCCCTTTAAAAACAGCAGGTACCTGTAACCTGGGCCCTCTGACTTTGTGACCGATCCATCAACGTCTAGAATTGATTAGGCTTAAAACCCCTATCTGTATTGGAATAAGGTTCAAAATGTGTTTAGCATGCGAAGAGAAAGATAACGGATGGTGTGTCAAGGCACTTCAAGGCAGCGGCTACTGTCTTTCAGAGAATTGATAAAGCAATTCCAGTATAGCCAGTCAGTCCTGCGTCGATATTCGGCGCGTACGCACGTCTAGCGTTCTATTTCACGCATACCATTATTGTAAACGAAGTTGAAAGACGTTCCGTTACCAAAGTGTACCATACGATTTATTGTTTTGCAATACGATATCAAACAGTGTCACTGTTTTTAACTTTTACTAGGGTAGTGACCGAGACCGAGTTCTTAAAGAAAAGCCAGTGTTTTAGTTTGCTGTCTCTCCAGTCAAAGAACCTGTCAATAAAAAAGTGCAGTTACAGTGACAAGCTGGATTAACATCGTGGTGATATTTGAAAAGAAAATTGCGTCTATCACCGGAAGTGCTTGTGATCAACAGTCTTAAACTTGTGATAGATTAAAAAACCAACATGCGTCGCCAGAAGTTGAACATAGACCCTGATCTGGGGGACTTAGAAGAAATGCTGGCCCATGTCCAGACACAAATCGAATACGAGATTGACTTAGAAAAGGACAGAGAGAAGATGCCTTCCCTCACCAACGTCCAGGAGTCTCCGAAAATGCTGAAGAAGACCTCGTCATTTGGAAAGGCTGATTCTTTTACTTTCCGCAGCCGTAACGGTAGACCGCCTCTATTAAGAGCTAATGAAATTGACTCTGGCAGCCATTCTCTCAACGGCTATGACTACAGCAACGGATCTGACAGTCAGAGCGAATATCAGCAGCCCATCATCAACGGGAGAGGGGGGTCCCAGACCAGTCTTAAGTCTGACGAAGTTGGATCGCAGTGTTCGATGCAATCTTTTAGATCGGAGCCGTCGAGGTTTTCCGTGGTGAGTCTGCCGGACAAGAAACCCAGTGCGTCCTTCAACGGGAGGTCCAGAACGGCCACTCTGCCTCGAGGGTATGGCTCCACCAAGGAGAGGAATTGGGAGAATTACTGGGCGCAGTGAGTATTGTTTTTGTTGCTTATTTTTACAGTTCCAGGAAAAAAAAATACAGTCTTCTTTTTAAAACGCTTAGGTCCACCTGCCATGTGTTTGTAACACAATCTGAGAAGTCAAATTGCACCCACTACGAGTGGTCGTATCCATCTAAAATTTTGCAAATGTGTGTAATTCCGATGACAATACAATATTATGGTACCATCGAGTTGTCCTGATGATGGAGCTGAAATGTGGGTACCGAAACCCTTGCACGGCTACTAGTAAACTCATTGAGCTCGTGCAACCTAGAATCCAAAGTGACCGGGTTCGGTCCTAGGCTTCGCACCAATGACTTTTCTAAGTTATGTGCGGTTTTCCATCGCTCCGTGCTTCGGAGGGCACGTTAAGCGGTCGGTCCCGGCTGTAATTGATTAATAGCAGTCTTTAAGCCATGTCAGAGGCCCTCGGGCGGTCTGACAAACTGACACCCGATGCCAGCACTACCTCATACGACAAACAAACATCGAGCTTGGGCTCATTACTTTTGTCTTAAGTTCTATTCATTTCAAGCCGTGGTTTTTTTAATGAAGTACTCGTATTTTACTAGCGACCCGCCCCAGCTTCTCACGGGTGTAATTCAGAAAAAAGAGGTGAAAAATGTAGTAATCGCACACTCGACCCTCACTCCGCTTCGGGGGTCGGCGCGGCGGCGGCAGCTCGCTTCGCTAGCACCTTCTACGCTACGTTCAGGTCTCTATTAGGTTTTATTATATACTAGTTTTCCCGCCCGCGACTTCGTACGCGCGGATTACTGTTCATTGCGAAAAAAGCATTCTACTCGTATATTCTTGTAGGATATTAAAATCCAATCCAAAAGTAGGTCCTCCAATGCTCTTGATGTTTTTTGACAGACTTGTTATTTCGTTTCCATGGCTACCACAGAACATTCTGTGATGACAACCGTTCCTTACAGTGAGTAATCAACATTTTCCATTTTTCCCGTGGAAACTTACGATTTTCCGGGATAAAAAGTATTCCTTGTTTTATTCCAGGGTATAAACTATCTCCATTCTAAATTTCATCAAAATCCGTCCAGCCGTTATCGCGTGAAAGCTCCCCAAGCAAACAAACAGACAATGTTTCACTCTTCTGTGAAAAAATGTCTAACTGATGGTGAAAACCGCATCAAAATCCGTTGCGTGGTTTAGGAGGAGTTAGCAGATACAAAGACAGACAGACACGGAAAGCGACTTTGTTTTATACTTTGTAGAGAAGAGAAAAGATTTTTAGTATTAAAAGACGATTCACAAAAGCTTAGGTTTAGAAGGAAGGATTCAAAAGTAAATTACTCAGTTGAAGAATTACGTAAACGTAGAGCATAGGATAAAAGTATTTTGGAGTTTTTTTTTACGATGAATTATCCGGCTCTGGTTTCAGTGTGACTGAAGTTTGACGACTGAAATTGCTGTTAAATATGTAAATATTGGCAATACAACAATAGTTTATAGAATCCGTATTCGCTGTACTGTCAAGTAGCATAGCGAAACAATACGCTTGCTCCTATTGTACATTATTGCTTAACATTGCGAAAACAATAACAACATACTGTACGCTACTGGTAGGTATATTTTGAAAGATTTTACTTAGCTAAGCAATGTCCACACCAATATATAAAAGTGAAACGTTGTCTGTTTGTTTTGGGAGCTTTCACGCCAAAGCGGCTGAGTCGATTTTGATGAAACTTTGTAAATAGGTATCGTACAATATAGATACCATCTTAGGATACTTTTTATCCCGGAAAATAGTAAGTTGCTACGGGAAAACTGGGAAATGACGATTGATGACATGCTGTAAGGAGCGGAATGGCATGTTGCCGAGGAAAATAAATAATAACAAGTCTGTCATACTTTTGCATTGGTTTTTATATCCTAAATTCCTTTAGGATATAAACATCCTATGTTCAGATGGAATGCTTTTTTTTTCGATAAACTGTAGTACTCCTGGGCGAAGTCGCAGGCGAAAGCAAGTTGTTGAATAAAACTAAAAAAAAAGATAATTAAAGTTACGGCCTACGCTATTTATGAAATTGACCAAATTAATTTACTTATGAGAGGTACCTAGATTTTAAATAGCTTTTATACTAGAATTTTTAACTAGCTGTGCATGCGGCTTTGCCCGTGGTCATTTCTCTGGTTTAAAAGATAGCTATGTGTTATTCCAGGACCAAAAAAACCTATAAAGTACAAATGTCGATAATATCAAATTACGTTCAGCCGTCAAATAGTTTTTTTTTTGATTGCTCGGCTTCTACTCATCGGATTGAGATACCAAGTACACCAGTTTTTAAGTCAATACCTAAGCTATCCAACAGTGAAATCCGCATTGCAATCGTTTCAGTAGTTTTTACGTGATGAGGAAACAGACAGACAGACACGATTTTAATGAACCGGCTCAATGCGAGTCGGATTCGCGCACTGAAGGTTCCATGCAAACTTGTAGGAATGTAAATAGTTCATCCAATCGTGAATCAAACTAATTATTTTTGTTTTTTATCTGTAAATTTACGGTTTTCGGGTTTTTCCCTTTACTTTTGCTATAAGGCATTGCTTCTTGCCAAATTTCACGATTCTTGGTGAACGAGTAGTACCCTTCCGTCCGCCTGTCTGTCTGCCAAGACCATGTTTCTCAGGAACGAATGGAGGCATCAAGTTGGTTGATCTTTATATCCCAAAAAATTACCACGCGGGAAAGCCGAGGGCACAGCTAGTTTATTCTGCGACTTTGACCAATCTTAGGCAACAAAAATACCTGTAGAAATTCCTATCCTGGCTTTGAGCTTCTATCCAAATTCCTCTACGGAGTTTGACTTATGAAGGTGTCTAGAATCCCACGTAGAGATAAACTGGGAAAGATGTGACAGGTGATTTAATTATCTTATCAGATAGGAATACACACAGATTAGGGCGACGCCGCTCATGACCGGAGGCCTAACTGTTCTGTCATAAACATTTAATGTTCAAAAACCTACCTATAGGTACTTATAATAAAACCGTCCCCAAATTAAATATTTGGACTCTTCCTAAATCTCACTGGTACCTACTTTAGATTTGATAAGTAAATATGTATAAAAACAAGTTGACGTCTGAACGAAGTTTGATGAAATTTGGTAAGTATGTTGCTACTTTTGGTTCTGGAATAACAAATGGGATCCTTATATCCCAGAAAAAATACACGGGCAAAGATGCAGGCACAGCTAGATCTGTCAGAAAATAAATGGGTATATATTTAGGTATATTCCTAGGTACACAAATATCAAAACAACATTATATTAGTCACGTTCACGTTTCTTTCTTACAACAAAACCACAGATTAGTGACCTCCGATCGAAATACGCTAATTTCACATCGAAATCAAAATTACTATAATTTACTACCTCATAAAAACTTTCCCTTTCTATTCTCAACTGAAATCCGCCGGCAAAAGCTAGTCAAGTATGTATGTAATGAGTGTAGAAAATCAGACAATCGTGTTCGTAGTTTAATAACTTGTATTATATTAAGATTATACAATTTATATTGAAAAACTCAGCGTTGGATTGTCTCGATTTGTATTACGACAATAGCCATTTTTACCCGACTACGGCGAAGCAAGGGAAGGGTAATGAGTTTAACAGTATGTATGTGTATATGTGGATGTTTCACCAATAGCGTCGCCTCTGTTGGTCCGATTTTGACAAGCAAGATATTAATCGATTCGATTGGAAACAGTTAACAGTCCATATGTGTTAAACAACTGAACCGATTTTGATGAAACTTGAACTATCTCCAATGTTGAAACATGCTGAAACTATTGCAAAAAAAACGCAATCATATATTTGGTTTCGGAGAAATACTTACGTGGGCAAACATACATACATGCTCCATAGCGTGGCCCCTATTTGTCCGATTTTGACAAGCGAGGTATCAATCGATTCGTCTTCATTTATAGAGTGTCATTGGCTTAATTATTTTACCCGATTACAGGTATCAATCGATTCGACTGTGATAAAGTGTGATACAAATTAAAAACAATATCATTTGTAGAAAGAATAAGTTTACTTGTCGAAGAACCTGGTTCCTAGACATTTGACCCTGTTCCCTTTCCATAAGCAGTCATAAAGATAAATCTCCCGGACAATACACCCCCAACCCTCACTTAAGCAAGGGTTCAAAGAGGCCGCCGAAGGCTTACCGCTCAACTTGTTATGAAAGGGTTCCTAGAAGCAAACGTTACTCCATGATAAGAAAGAAAATAAAATCACAATAAGGTTATATTAGTCAAAAACAAAACCCTAACTTTATATAAAAAGTTCAGTTGCCTCCTTAGATTTAATTAAAAGATATATTGTTGCCTCCGTTCAGAGGGACTATCTTTTTACCCGACTACGGAAAAGCAAGGGAAAGGTAATGAATGAGTTAAACAGTCTATGTATGTATGATGGATTTTTAACTACTTATTTTATACAGGATGGATTTTTGAGACGGGACAGTAAGGGCGGGTATCTTAACCGTTATAGTTAAAAGAAACCCCTAAGAGACCTTCCATAACTTTTTGAGATATTCTGAACTGCATTCTAATTATTTTCTAAACGAAAAATTTGAATCACGGACGGGGTTCGATCGAACCCGCATGCCGTGCCTCTGCGCGGCACATGCATTTTACCAAGTTCGGCTACTGTGACAGGTACTACATGCTGCAAATTTCTCGTATAGGTTGTAATCCCGTCGTTTTTTCGCTTAGAAAATTATTAGATATGTTCTCGCTAAGCATGCGTTAATGCTAAAATCATATAAACAAATGTACAGTCAGCAAGAAAATGGTAATTTTACACAAAAACTTTTTTGATGCCAATCGATCTTGTTTCTTATAAGGATCAAGTCTCTATTAGACCGACTGAGGTTTGAGTACTAGAAATGTCAGAAAATGCGATAAACATTTCCCATACATTTTGTAAGAAAATTACCGTTGTAGCTGCAAGAAAACATTCTTAGGAGACTCTTCTTTATTCTTGAAGATAATTTGACCTGCATTCACAGATATTGTTAAAAATGATCAGTCATCGAGAAAATTGACAATTTACCCAAACTTTTTTTATGCTAGATTGGCATTCCTGTTCCTTAAAAAGTCATAAGTCTGCATTTCTAAATCTGAACGTTAGGAGAGAGCTTGCACTTGTTTCTTATATATTTAAGGTACTGAGAGGTAAGATCCACAATGCGGATATTCTAGAACACATATTATGCTTGTGTGTCCCAGACAGATATGTTTGGCGGCGACGGATACCAAAGTAAGTGGCAGTACCGCGCGCGTGGACCAACCTCCTACGGGAAGCGCCTTTTACGCGTGGACTTCGCATACTCAATGTAATTGCGGTTGACCTAGACCTATTTGGTTGTACTCTGAGTGAATTTACAAAGGTAACATTAAGAATTCTATGTTATGCCTAATCATTATTACTTATTAGGTTATTTTTTAGCCGACTGAGGAGGGTTATTTGTTAATTATTGCTGCACTATCGCATTAGGTGAAATCCTGTACAAAATGTATGGGAAAAGATTTTCGCAAATTCTGACATTTCCAGTACTCAAACCTCAGTCGGTCCCATAGAGACTTTTGATCCTTATAAGAAACAGTATCGATTGGCATCAAAAAAGTTTTTGTATAAAGTGACCATTTTCTTTCTGACTGTACATTTTTTCCAAAATCTGTGAATGCAGTTCAGAATATCTCAAAAAGTTATGGATGGTCTCCTAGGAACGTTTTGCTGTAACTATAACGGTAAAGGTACCTTCCCTTACTGTCCCGTCTCAAAAATCCAACCTGTATATGTATGTACCTAGTGGATGGATGTTCCACTACAGCGTCGCCACTTTTGGTCCGATTATGACAATCAATTTGTCATCATCGCACGGCTATTTTTACCCGATCGTAATCGGGTTTTAGTTTTTGAACATATGTCTTGTTACGGGCGCGTTTGCAGCGTATGAAAAACTTCGTCTACATAATCGAGTTATCAAGTATTGCACCACTAGATAACGATGTTGCTTCCCGGATTTATAGAATACTGATTTCTACTAAGACTTCACACGCACGCGATCAAAATTTAATGATGCTGGAAATCGAAGCCGGAAAAATGCACAGAATGATGCATTTTGATTGGCGATAATTCCACGAAAGTTTCGTCGAAATCTATTCATTATCTACCTACGCGCTGAGGACACGCGGTACGGTTGCCATTCGTCCCGATGTATCGTTATTAGGCTCTGTCCCGACACGTCCCGACAAAGCACTAACTTTTTTTTTATACATCCTGTTTTTTCGCGCGGTCTTGGAAATTAAAATACTCGCGCCATATCAAAGTAGACTTGGAAGAGTGGAAAGCCAAAAAATGTGTAGCTACGAAGTTAACATACTTTTTAAATGAAACTGAAAAGCCTGTAAAAAATACCAAATGATAACTGGCCTAAATATTCACGTATCACATTTTTCTCTTTTCGTCCCGACGAAAGCCTGACCAGAGTAGCCAGATATGGCAACCGTAGACATGTGGCATAGCTAAGCCTTCACTCTCTTACTCTAATTTGCTAATGTATGTTTTATTCTAGGTCAGTAATGCGAATTTTCATTTAATTAAATAATGTTTTTTATTTCAACTGCATTTATAGCAACGCCATCTATCTGGAATCCGAGTAAACTGATTGCAGTGCCGCATTCTAGGTCTTGCTAGCTACTAACTGGTGCATTTAGGTTTCCTGAACTAAACAATGTAGGGATTCTTCAGAGGAAAGCCAATTGCGTGCTTTTTAAAAGCTTTTAACTTCACTTGTATGTATGTATCTATGTATTTCAGTCTATCCTGGTATCTTGCAATTCAAATTTCGAGCACTTTCCGATTAGCTATCCGGCTGAAACTTTCAGGGTAGCTCACAGACCGAAGACAAAACAACAAAAAACCTAAGAACGTACTTTTAAAAGGCAATTAAAAAAAGTAAAAAAAGTGAAGTGATATTAATTAAAAAAAATTTTTTTTTTAATGATACTAGTTTTCCCGTCCGCGACTTCGTACGCGCGGACTATTGTTGAAAAAAAAGCATCCTATGTTCTTCTAGGATATTAAAAACTAATGCAAAAGTAGTTATAGCACCAATGCTATTGATGTTTTTTGACAGACTTGTTATTTCGTTTCCATGGCAACCGTTCCTTACAGAGAGTAATCAATATTTTCTGGTTTCCCCGTGGAAACTTACAACTTTCCGGGATAAAAAGTCTTCAAAATGTTTTATTCCAGGGTATAAGCTATCTCCATTCCAAATTTCATCAAACTCCGTCCAGCCGTTATCGCGTGAAAGCTCCCCAAACAAACAAACAGATAACGTTTCAGTTTTATATATTGGTATGGATGGATTGTATTTAAATACCTACTTTTTGAAGAACAGTTATTTTATATATATTTTTTGTTAACTTTTTTGCGTATTACAATTTGAATTAATATGAATCGTAATTAAAAAACGATTCATCAGTGAGATTTCTCAAAACGAACACAGGCACAAAGTGAAAGGGACGCAAACAAGTACAAAACAACATTAGTCTAGTCTAGACGTATCGACCTTTATCGCCCTTATGTCAGAAGGGGGGGTTTGTGCTTCTGGCCTTTTTGTACTTAATAGCTGCGCCCCGCGGTTCCACCTGTGTGGATTGTGATGATGATGATGAAAAGTAGCCTTTGTGTTAATCCAGGATATAAGCTGTCTGGGTATCAAATTTTATCTAAATTCGTTTTGCCGTTTGAGCGTGAAGGAGTAGCAAACATATACACACACTTCTAAAGATAGATGGCGCTAATCGAGGTTTATGCATGTTGTGACGTTTTGTATGGGCTCTCAGTTATGATGTATGGAGTTCTGCATCGCGCATACGAATTTTTCCGCGCGATAAGAGATTATTAATGTTGAAAACTCTGAACTCTGATTGGCCTGTTTACGACAGTGGCTACACTTCCCTTATCCATTATTACTTATAATAAAACTGTAATGGGTCCAATTCTTTACATTGAAGAAATTTTGATACTTTTTTTGTAGCTTACTCTATATTCGATACTGAAGCCAAAACTGTATTTTTTTTCATTTTTGTCTGTCTGTCTATCTGTCTGTCTGTATCTTGGCTAGGCATCACGCCGAAACTACTGAATGAATTTAAATGAAACTTGGTATGATTTGAGTTCATATTACGAGGTAGGACTTTTCATCCCGAAAAATGAAAGGGTTCCCGCAGGATTGGGGTTGAAAGTTATTTCAAAAAACACTTACCACTCTAAAACTACTGGACGGATTTTGATGTAACTTGGCATAGTCATAGTTTATATGATGGGTTAAAATTAAGGAAACTTTTTATCCCGAAAAAATAAATAGTTCCTGCGGGATAATGTCCCAAATTCTGTATATTACACATATTTTGTAAAAAAAATTGGGGGCCGTTCTATATTCAGTACTAAAGCCGAAATAGTATTTTTTAATTTTTGTCTTTCTGTCTGTTTGTCCGTATGTCTGTCTGCACCTCGGAAGTGCATCACGCCGAAAATACTTAATGAATTCAAATGAAATTTGGTATGATTTGAGTTCACACTTCGAGGTAGGACATTGGATAAATTTCATCCCGAAAAAAATTAGTGTTCTTGCAGGATAGAGGTGGAAAATTATTTAAAAGAACACTTAGCACGTTGAAACTATTGGACGGATGTTGATGCAACTTGGCACAGACATAGTTTATAAGATAGGTGAAAGTTATGGGTACATTTTGTCCCGAAAAAATAAAGGGTTCCTGTGGGATATGGGTCCAATTTATGTACATCAAACACTATATTCGATATGAAGCCTAAGCTGTATGTTTTTTAATTTTTGTCTTTCTGTTTGTCTGTACCTTGGCAGCGCACCACGCCGAAAATACTTAATGAATTCAAATGAAACTTGGTATGATTTGAGTTCATACTACGAGGTAGGACATACGATACTTTACATATCGGAAAAGTTATGGGTCATTATTTAGGAGTTGAAACTTATTTAAAAGAACACGTACCACGCTGAAAGTAATGGTCGTGTTTTGATGCAACTAGGCACTGTCTTAAGTTATATGATGGTTTAAAATTGGGGACACGTTTTATCCCGAAAAAGTAAAGGGTTTCTGCGGGATATGGGTCCAAAGTTATGTTAATATTTAAGTAAATAAATATATTTTTTGGATGTTTCTCTATATTCGATACTGAAGCCAAACTGTTTTACTTTTTAATTTTGTCTGTCTGTTTGTCCGTATCTTGACCGCGCATCGCACCTAAACTACTATATAAATTCAAATGAAAAAAATGCTTTTGGGTGCTTAAAAGAGGTATTGAACAATATATTTTTGTTAATCGTGTCTTTCTTTCTGTTTGTCTGTATGTTTGTTTGTTTGTTCTGGCATCACGAAAAAGTACTGGACCGATTGCAATGCGGTTTTCATTGTTAGATAGCTTAGGGTTTGATTTAAATCTGGTGTATCTCAATCCGGTGAGTAAGAAGTCGAGCAATTGATAAAGTATTTTTGACGGCTGAAGAAATTGTGTTCAAATGTTGGTAAATTGGTCCTGGAATAGCACATTATGGTACTCTAAAAAAAATAACTCGCATGCGAAGCCGCGAACCTCCCCCCCCCCCCCCCCCCCCACCGAACACGAAAAGAGAGAGGTGATATAAGTTTAGGGTGTGTATATGTATCCGTGTGTCTGTCTGTGGCATCGTTAGCTCCCAAAGAATGGACCGATTTTGATGCGGTTTTTTCTATTTGAAAGCTGATGTGATCGAGATGGTTCTTAGGTATAATAGGGAGGGGGGAAATTAACTCCGTCTCTCTGTCTTTTTGTTACATTTTCACGACTAAACGGCTGTACCGATCTTAATGTTTTTTTTGTTTTTTTTTACTTAGGATACGTTTTTAGTTCGCGCGGACAATATCTAGTCCCACATATCAGTACATTTTCCACTTTCCTATCTATCTAAAATGTTTATGGGACACAAGGAGTGGAGTAGTCAATCATTGCATACATGCGCTATGCTTCGACCCCGCCCTTCCAGGTCATTCGTCGATCTAGATCAGTCGCACCCCGTCTGCCTAGATGAGTACTTGTATTTGAGTGCTATTTTTTTAAATTTTAATTCCTGTAATAAATCGCTAAGTAACATTGTAGAAATGTTTGTCTAAAGTGTTTTGAAATCATTACCAATTTTTGATATGACTTTTTGCGGTAGATTTGTGAAGGATCTTCAACTTTAGTTTAAACATAATCAAAAATGACATGTCTTCATTTTCTTATATATATGAGGCGCTGGAAGCTGTTCGTACAACTCATCCGAAAATATGGCGGAAGCTTTTCCTTTGTGAGTAACCATTTTGAACTTTTTTGGGCTTGACTTATCTAAAATTAGGTAGCTGGTAGTAGGTATACTTTTGCAAGACCAAAAGTATACCTATAAAGTACTAAATTTGTTCAGCAGTAAAATAGTTTTTCATCGATTGCTCGACTTCTACTCATAGGATTGAAATATCAACTACAACAGTTTTTAAATAAACCCCTAAGCCATCCAACAGTGAAAACCGCATTCCGATCGGTCTAGTATTTACGTAAGGCGCGAACGATTAGAGATTGTAAAAATACATGTTCAGTATGTAATCTAGACCTTTTTTTTTTAATTATTATTGTAAAGACTTTTTGATTCTCACTGCTTTTTAATTTAAGTATATTTGACGTATTTTTCTGTCAACTAGAGACGCAAAAAGAGTGTTATATGTTCGAAACCCTTGTCGGTCTTTCTGTAGCATCGTAGCCCCCAAAAGCATGGACCGGTTTTAATGTATTTTGTAGGGTACCGTACCTCATAAGGAAAATAGGAACCCTTATAGGATCACTTCGTTGAACGTATGTCTGTCTGTCAACACCCTTTTTCTCAGGAAGGAGTAGAGATCTACTTGAAATTAATCCATACCAATATATAAAAGTGAAACGTTTTATGTTTGTTTGTTTGGGGAGCTTTCACTCGATAACCGCTGGACGGATTTCGATGAAATTTGGAATGGAGATAGCTTATACCCTAGAATAAAACATAGGATACTTTTATCCCGGAAAATTTCACGAATTCCGTGGAAGTTTCCACGGGAAAACTAGAACATGTTGAATACTCGCTGTAAGGAACGGTTGCCATGGAAACGAAATAACAAGTCCGTCAAAAATCATCAAGAGCGTTGGTGCCACAGATTAAGTCAACAAGCCACGGAGGCCATAACCAAGAAGTCTAAGTCTACTTTTTATTGGTTTTTAATATCCTAGAAGAACGTAAGTAGGATGCTTTTTTCGCGATAAACTGTAGTCCGCGCGGACGAAGTCGCGGGCGGGTTTTATTAAATGTAAATACTCAGGTCTGGAGCTGTGAATAAAACAAATATCTAAGTCAACGCAAAAAAAAGAGTGTGCGTGTGCAAGATACGGCCGTTTACGAGTATGCCGCATATTTTATTTATTTATTCTTTAGCACACAAATACAATGTACAAGGAGGACTTAATGCTAAGTAGCATTTTCTACCAGTCAACCTGGAAGTGCAAGAAAAATGGTAGAGGAGCTGTAAAAAAAAAAAAAGTGAATAGAAATAGGTACCTAGCTATAAACTAAAATTTTAAGAATAAATAAAAGAATACATAAGAATATTATTAGTAATACACTAATGTATAAAAAATATATAATAATATTATAATCATTTATCATTAAGTACGACAGGAGAAAAAAAAAGAAGATAATTAAAAAAAAAAACACTTTATAAAGAATCCATACTATATCTAGG
Source organism: Alsophila aescularia (assembly GCA_946251855.1). Lineage (NCBI taxonomy): Eukaryota > Metazoa > Arthropoda > Insecta > Lepidoptera > Geometridae > Alsophila > Alsophila aescularia. The sequence continues at coordinate 56,636,120 of OX276373.1, forward strand.
AACAAAAAAAAATGAGGGAAATTATGAATGATGAACCTTTTCGACATAAAAGTTGCGAACTTTGCGCTTGAATATTTATTTATATTTTGACACTCGCAAGGGAATCAAAACATATAGGGTACTTCCCGTTAATCTTTAAAAATGAAATTTGGCAAGAAGCAGTGTCTTATAGCACAAGAAAAGGAAATAATACGAAAACCGTAAATTTGTAGTTAAATCACTTTAATTTTTAATATTAAATTCCTTCGTGACTCGTTTCCCGCGATGAACGAACTTTTTTCCTACAAGTTTGTACGGAACTCTCGGTACGCGAGTCCGACTGGCACTTGGCCCATTTTTTATATCAACCTCGCCCATTTCCTTTACATTTGGTGAAAAGTCAACTATCTCGCTTGTTTCCGCGTCCGCAACTATAGCGATCTCGCTCGCTCTCGTTGCACGTTGCAGAATCGATTGCATTGCAAGGTGCATGCGCGGTCGGGCTAGGGTCAGGCCGCCCAGGGATTCCTGTAGATGGAAACAATACAATGGAATTAGGTCACAAAAAAAAACCTTTGCTTGTTCTGTCTTTTAAGGTCTGTATCTTTTAAACTGTACTAGGTAGCCGGTCAAACCAGCAGTGCTATTACGCAATGTTGATCATATCGGTTTCAAGCCGTCAAATTCATTAGTGCGTTGCAATAGAGTCGAAATTGCTATGAAAAAAGAGAAAATCTGATTGAAGCCAAGTTCTGTGGTCGGGCCCCTGACCTTGATATGTACCTTGTATGATAAGACAAAGAAATTTAAGGCGAAATGGTATCCAAGCCGATACGTCCTCACGAATATTTAAAATTAGACCTTTGAAAACGGTTAATTTACTTTATTTTTGTATGTGTAATAAATGTTCACAAAATACTTTATCCGGATGTGGTCACCGAAACACGATTAAGTAAATTTGGCTCTATAGAAAAAAAACCTAAAGTTCCTAAAAATCACCCATTGTGACTTTTGACAGTCCCGTCGATGGAATGAACTTCATTCAGTTTCTATCAGGGCTTGAAATCCCGGTAAAATGGTGGTAACGATACCCCCGAAAAACAAAGATAACGTTATATGATTTAACGTTAATAAATTGACGTTTTAACGGTAAATCTAAGTAACGTTAAACAATTTTAACAATAAATTTAACTTTAGCTGTTAACGTTATTCGACAGTCTGTATTTTTTTCTGCTTGCGCAAGAACAAGTGGAGACGACAGGTGCGTATTGTGTGCTGTTTATTTGTAGATTTTTATACATTAGGTATTCTTTAACCCCCGAACAAAGATACAGGTGTTATAAGTTTAGGGTGTGGATCAATTTTTGTGTGTGTGTGTGTGTGTGTGTGTGTGTGTGTGTGTGTGTGTGTATGTGTCTGCCTGTCTGTCTGTCTGTCTGTCTGTGGCATCCTAGCACCCAAACGAATGGACCGACTTAGCTATGTTTTTTATGTTTAAAAGCTGGAGTAAACGAGATAGTTCATTCCTATAATGGGGGGGGGGGGGATTAAGGTGTGCGAATCGTAGCTTTCGAACGAATGAACCGATTTTGATAAGTTTTTATGTTTAAAAACTTTAAAAACTGATATAATCGAGATGGTTCTTAGCTATATGGGGGAGGGGAGTTGAGAAAAGGGGGGTGAGAATTGTACCTTTCAAACGAATAGACCAATTTAGCTGCAGTTTTTTATGTTTCAAAGCTGAGATAAACGAGATTGTTCTTAGCTATAATGGGGGGGAATGGGGGTAAGGATCGTAGCTTCCAAATGAATGGATCGATATTGATGTTTTTTTATGTTTGAAAACTGATGTGATTGAGATGGTTCTTAGCTATACGGGGGTGGGGGGAGGAGTTGAGAAAAGAGGGGGGGGGGGGTAAATACTTTCCAAACGAATGGACCAATTTAGCTGCGGTTTTTTATGTTTTATAGCAGAGGTAAACGAGATGCTTCTTAACTATAATGGGGGGTGGGGAGTCGGGGGGTTATATACATTTTTAATTTGTGCTTTTTTTTGTAATTTGGTTGATGACTCTAATGTTAGAGACAGAAAACGACATGGAGTCCGATCATACCGACTTATCACAATCGATTTTGGCACCAAAACGTAAAATATTAAGAAAAGCAGAAAAAGCTATGGATTCCGAGACTTCCCAATCAATTAAACCAATTAAACAATTAGCACCAAAACTTAAATTAAATTGAAATAATGAAGATGACTTAGGCACAGGTAAGTTATCTACACTTTTGATTTGCAAAGGTACCTTATATAAGTACCTACCTACTAAGAAATATAGAAGCATTCAAGGTATCAATATTATCTACTTTAACATACCTACCAGTATCATACCTACCTCACTAACCTACTTCATCATCATCATCATGTCAGCCTTTCTTTAGAAGTCCACGGTTGAACATAGGCCTTCAACAAAGAGCGCCATGACGATCTTGTGCCACCTCCATTGACCAACTTCGTATCTACTTACTGTTTTGAAAATGGGTGCTGTGCATTCTAACGTCAGTAGATATTGTTGTTAAAATACGTTATTTCAATGTGATGGGTAGTTTTTTTTTGTTAAGTCTTTACTACATGCATAGCATGACCTTGAACTTGAACGACCCGAAATTGCACGACCTAATAATACGAAATATAAGTAGCCATTGGGCATTTTCCCACTCGCCGGCACGGTGCCGGCGCCGTAAGTGGAAAACATGCCGTATATTTCATACATTTTTGCTTCCCCGGCTGCCGGGCCGGTGCTGTGCCGGCGAGTGGAAAAACGCCCATTGGATTTGTAATAAAATGCTGTGTAATCATGAGTCGTGTAACCTCTCCATGGGAAGCGCAGTCATTCTGGCTGGCAACTTCAATAGCAAAAACATCATATGGGGGTTCCGCAAAACCACCCCCAACGGTACTAAACTTTTCGACCTTAGCAAAATTCTTGTTTTCGATGTAATTCTACCCTTAGAGGCGACTCACTACCCCCATTGTCCCAACCACAAACCTGAAATACTAGACATTCCGCTCCTATAGAAAATAAAACTTAGTTTTTGCTCAATCGAAGTGTTCAAAGAGTTAGATTCCGACCACCGTCCTGTTATTTTGCATCACCTTTCCTGCTTACTCAGCACCATAACGAGCAGGAAAAAAAATTGGAGCCCATAGCGCCTTAAAAAAAACAAGACGAAACTTAACACGCAACTATTTGACGTCTGAAACAAATTTTAATTAAATTTAGTTTATTGTACTTTGTAGGTCCTAAAATAACACATATGTTACTTTGAACCCAGCGGGCAAAGCCATGGGTACAGCTTGTTATATAATAATAATAGCTGTGCCCGCGGCTTCACACGCGTAGTCATTTCTCTCCTTCTAGTTTCAAAATGTTTTTCAACCATTGTTCGGCTTCTACTCATCGGATTGAGATACCTCAGTTTTTAAGTCAAACCCTAAGCTATCCAACAGTGAAACCTCATTGCAATCGGTCTAGAAGTCTTTACGTGATGCGCGACCAAATATATAGACAAACAAACAGTCACGATTTTTTTTTTATATTCTTGTGCAGTAGCTTATTTTAATTACCCTAGACCATTTTTTTTAATTATCTTCTTTGTACAGACATTTTCGTTGTTATTGCTTTACTAGCTTTCCCGCCCGTGACTTCGTTCGTGGACTACTGTTTATTGCAAAAAAAACATAAACTGTTCTTCTAGGATATTAAAAACCAATGCAAAAGTATTGATGTTTTTTGACATACTTGTTATTTCGTTTCCATGGCAACCGTTTCTTACATCGAGTAATCAACATTTTTTCAGTTTTCCCGTGGAAACTTACAATTTTCCGGGATAAAAAGTATCCCATGTTTTATTCCAGGATATAAGCTATCTCCATTCCAAATTTCATCAAAATCCGGCCAGCTGATATCGCATGATAGCTCCCCAAACAAACAAACAAACAAACAAGCAAATAAACAAACAAACAGACAACGTTTCACTTTTATATATTGGTATGGATTATAAGTAGATATAGATAAATACTCGTAGATATAGTCATCCTAATATGTCCACAAATCCGGTCGGGCGGGCGGGCGTCCACGCGGCCTTGAAAAGACCGCCTTCATTCATTTGTTTGTCTATTTATCGCAGGTTTTAATTTCCCAACATTCGGTCTATTTGTTTACTATCTACTGTCCGTCCCACGCCTGAGCCTTATCTTTCACTAATGGGGCTTATGGTTTCGCAAACTAATGTATGGGGAAGCGTGGGCGGGCTCGGTGGGGAATAGTCGAATTGTTCGTTGAATTGATGTTGTTTCGACAGTAGAGATAAAAAAACTCAGACAAATGCGAGCTGAACTCGTATGGAGAAAACTCGTCGTCGTTCGTCGCTCGTTTCCGTGCGATGAATATTCTCACAATTTTGAGAGATTTATCTTTAAGTAGTATACAACATTTTTGTATTTATTTTTCAACTTTTGGGTTCTGTAGTTTCGGAGTTGATGGTCAATTTTTATCTTCTTTAAAACATTAAAACTATTTATATTAAAATTATAAAAAAGTTGAGTTCTACAACAAGTCTCTTTCATTGGATATGTCACACAGAACAGATCTAATCTAATTTCCACCCCCAAAAGTGTAAACCTCCGTATTCAAAATTCATTTATTTACGTTACACGTCCGTGTTTGGGTCACGAAAATTCATAATATGTGTACCAAATTTCAACGAACAGGAAGACACGATTGATCCCACGAGCGTTCCATTTTTTAATTCAGACGTACGGAAACCTAAAAAAAAAGGTACGTACTCACTAGGCTTCCTTCCTTCCCTGTTGCCAATTGATAGCGTCGTTAAGCCACGTCAAAAATAAAATAAAATAGCAAAAGTGGTGCTGAATGGGTCTTGTCTCGGCATTAGCGCAGAATAAATAATAGTACAAGCATTAGGCTGTTTGCCGCAAGCGTGCGGCGCTGGTTTTCAGCTAAAGCCCAGAGGGGGCGGCATATACTATTCAAGAATAAACGTGTAAAAAATAAATCAAAAGTAATAATAATAATAACAAGATATAAATAATTAACATACATATACCTAGATTAATAAATATTAAACTATAATATGTGTACAATGAGCAAATAAAACTAACGATAAAAAATATATATAGCAAAAACAAAGGAGACAACCAGACATAATCGAACGTGCTAAAAAACAAAGGAGACAACCAGACATAATCGAACGTGCTAAAAAACAAAGGAGACAACCAGACATAATCGAACGTGCTAAAAAACCAGACTGCGAACAAAACTAAAACTAAAAAGAGGCAATAAGAGAAACCTAAAGATGATTTTTAAATACCTATTCAATGATACCTCACGTAACATAGTTCGTCGACTTTTCTTTTTAACAATATGGAGTCTGGTTGTCGCCATATTGAATTTTGTTTACTGTCATGTCTTTAGTTAGCACTCGCAAGATTAAGACAAATCGATTGAAGTAGGAATCATCAAAATCGGTCCACGAGTTCGGTCTTTATAGTGCCTTGAAGGACATACATACATACATACATACATACATACATACATACATACATACATACATACAATACATACATAAATTATCATCATTTGGTTGTGAAATTAACTAGAACACATTAGGTTGTATCCTTGAACCTCACTATACATACAGATATATTATTGGTATGGTAGGAACCTACAAATTATATTAACATAGGACATTTCTCTGCTTACATACATAGGCTGATAAACACATTACCCGGCCTTTGCGTTGCGCAGCCTGGGCGGCGGCGTCAACTAACTGACAAAGGAAAAGTTGGCAATGGCATAAACATGGTCAGGCGTAGCGTTTAACATCAGGCGAACAGTCCTGCTCGTCTTGTCCCTGGCTCAATACTGACTCATGTTGAAGGAATCCTTCAGAAACACCTGTCAACCTGATATAACTACAACATTGCCAGTTAGAACCCATCCATGGTTTTAGTACCAGACATCCTGTCATAACAGCTGTTTTGGTTATTCTTAAAAGTAAACAACCTTGTTTATACAATGCGTCTGCTGTTATGGCAACCATGAGGAACTAGGAAGGGAGGGGTGATGTTTGGTCGTTATTTGGGTTGGGACAGAATTAGCTGAACCCGCGACTTGTAAATTGCCCTAATTGTTAATACATGACTACCTATTTACCAGCTTTCATCAAAATCCATTTAGCTGACGACTGGACAATTTAGGTCATGTGGTTTGTGGTACCAGCCGCCCGTCTTCTTGAGAAACCAATAGCACCTAGATTGTCATTGAAATATAATCTATGCGTACAATAAAGCAGCGAGAAAAAAGTCTGTACAGTGAAGATAACAAAAAAATATGTCTAGGGGATTTAATTTAAGCTACTGAACAAGAATATATTTTTTGTGTCTGTTTGTTAGCGCATCACGTAAAAACTACAGGTCCGATTGCGATGCAGTTTTCACTGTTGGATAGTTTAGATTTTGACTTAAAAGCTGGTGTACTTGGTATCTCAATCCGATGAGTCGAGCAATCGAGAAATAATCATTTGACGTATGAATGGAGTTACTATAAAAACTCCTAAGGAGTGCCCTCGTTAGTGTTTCCGGGAAATTATAACCAAGGTGTGTTTAAGTCTGAAATTAATAGGTAATATCTACTAGGCAAGCGTGCTACACCTTCGGCCACATATCGCTTTCCATCAGGTGAGATCATGGTGAAACGATTGCCTGGTACGTCAAAAAAAATACAGTTGTTAATCCTAATCGAGCAGGCTTAACCATAAACGGACTAGTAGAACTTAAAGAACATTAACCTCGTCTAATCGGAACTAGAAATTTGAGCTGCGACTAACCGCCGAGTTACATACTCGGTTACACAGGATTTAGGTTAAGCACTTCTTAAGCTGCTATAGTATAGGTGTAGTTACTCAATTGGTTATGTGGTCTGAATCCGTGGCGTAGGGATAAAACCAAACCGAAACCCAAACCACCTCAATAAAGAGAAGGAGATTTTGAAGGAAAACATCCGCCTAGCTATGATCCCCATGCGCCTGCCCCAAGCCTCTGTTTGTTTCGGCAGTAAGTATAGTCTTTGAGAGGCAGCCCCATTCTATAGGCTCCGCATGTGTGATAATATTGTTACTGGATATAATACAGCTGATACAGCGCTATACTGATACCAATAACAACTAGTAGTTCTGCGAACAGTAGACCTCGTGAGCACAAACTTTTTTGGATCAATCTAGCGGTGCACAGTAGCACCATCTAGTTAACTTTTTGTAATCATGCCTTTAATAACTCCATCAATCCCTACCTAGTAAGTAAAGGGCTGATTCCACTGGTAGAAACCTAAAAGTGAGCAATTTACTGCATTTTGAGGAGCTATTCTGCTCATCACGCCGAAGATGCTCATCAGATCTTCACCAATTTTTTATGACACCAACTTTAAGTTACCACCTTTCAAATAAAAACATAACCATCGAAATCGGATCTAATAAGGCGGAGATATTCAGTAGCTCCCATTTTGCCCTTTCTTACCCGACTAAGGAGGGTTATGTGTTTGGGTTGTATGTTTGTTTGTTTGCACGTTTCTTAGAGACATATTAACTTATCTTACCCGCGCCCCTCAGGAACTGTGTATTTTTCCGGGATCAAAAGTTGCCTGTGTTAATCCAAGGTATAAGCTACCTCCATAACATCATCTTAATCCGTTCAACTGTTTAAGCGAGAAGAATTAACAAGCATAAATACACACACCCACACACACACACACACACACACAACGGGCACGCAGACACACACCCTTTAATATATACAAAGTTTCGCCTATATAATATACTAGCTTTCCCGTCCGCGACTTCGTACGCGCGGACTACTGCTTATCGCGAAAAAAGCATCCTATTTTCTTCTAGGATATTATAAACCAATGCAAAAATAGGTATAGCACCAATGCTCTTAATGTTTTTGACAGAATTGTTATTTAGTTTCCATGGCAACCACAGACCATTCTGTGATGGACGAATACAGTGAGTAATCAACATTTTTCCAATTTCCCGTGGAAACTTACAATTTTCCGAGATTAAAAGTATCCTATGTTTTATTCCAGGGTATAAGCTATCTCCATTCTAAATTTCATCAAAATTCGTCCTGTCTTTATCGCGTGAAAACTCCCCAAACAAACAGACAACGTTTCACTTTTATATATTGGTATGGAAGTGTGATTATTTTTGCGGGCGGTCAGCTCATTTTCAATCATTTTATTCGCAGTCGGGTTTTTTGTATTTTATAATAATTTTACTTGTATAATATTTTTTGAAGGAACCCCTCTAATCAAAAACACACGATGACTAAAAAATTCAAAAATTATTTAAAGCTGTATACCAAGTTTCGTCCAGATCGGTTGATTGGTTATAAAAGAGGATTTAACTTCGAGACTCATTCTCGAACTAAAACGAAGTTGTAAGTGCAGTTACACAACAGATCGGTCGTGTATCGTGTGGGATGCTGCGATTACCTGATTACCGGCAAGGCCGGAGGTACCAGCGACCGCAGGCCGCGGGGCTAAGTACGCGTTTAACCCAAATATCCTATGCAATGCAAATGATCCGACCGGTAATGTACTGTCCGGTAATTTTGTTAATTACGTCTGTGCTAGATTTTGTTCCTATAGACAGGACAGTGCTCTTGCCAGTCCTGCCACAGAAGAGAATTACCACCACGATTTACCTCGGTCTTGATTCGTTAACAGTGCACGGTGTATTTGCTTCGTTTTGGTAAAGCTCAAGCCATTACAGTGCAGAGTAGGCTTCAAAGTGTGGCGCATCGACGTGAGGTCGCAAGCCTGTCGGTATTCTACAGATTGCACTGTGAAAAGTGTGCACAAGAACTGCACAATCTGACTCACCCGTCACCTTTCCATCATCGTACGACCGACCAGACGATCGGCAAAGCGCCACCCTATTTTGGTCAAAAACCACATACTAAAACGAAGCGTTACGCTTCTTCACCTATAGTAAAGTAATAAGTAACAGAAAGACTGTACAATGACGATACATTTTAAAAAATATGACATGGTGACATAAAATAAACTACTGAACAAAAATATAACACTGTTTAAGTGGTATTTGTCTGTTTGTTTGCTCGCGCATCAAATAATAACTACTGGACCTATTGTGATGCAGTTTTCACTATTGGTTAGCTCGGGGTTTGACTTAAAAACTTGTGTACTTGATATGTCAATCGCACGAGTAGAAGCCGAGCAATTGACAAAAAACACATTTTACGGCTGAATGAAATTTGGTATATTGTACCTTATTGGTACTTTTGGTTCTGAAATAACATAAGGATACATAGGATATATAGGATACTTTTATCCAAGAAAAAATATCACGAGGGAAAAGCCGCGGGCACAACTTGTTATAAGAACTGCAAAGAAATGGAATGCCCTGCCCATGTCAGTGATTCCGGTAAATTATAAATGAGGTGTGTTCATGTCTAAAGTGAATAGGTATCTACTAGGCAAGCGTGCTACACCTTCGACGACATCATCGCTTTCCATCAGGTGAGATCGTGGTCAAATTATTGCTGTAATAAAATGTGATAATTTAAAAAAACATATTTTTAACATGCAGCAAATTTACATTAAAAAACTAATTTTAACACAAAGTTTTTTTTTTCTAAATTCTGTCACCTCGTTTTGTGAGCTACCCTGAAAGTTTCAGCCGGATAGCTAATCGGGAAGTGCTCGAAATATTGTGTTGCAACATTCCAGGACAGACATAAATACATAGATATATAAGGTACATACATACAAGTGAAGTTAAATAAAATATTTTAATAAAAAAAACTACACATTATTCACAACGTTGACCTTTACTTGGTCACTGATCAAGTGATGAAGGTTGCCAATATACGAGTATGGTCCAAAACCATGTAAGCCTAATATTTCATCTATTTACACAAAGAAGAAGGCGACAAGTATTCATATCGAAAATACGAATCCGCCGAATACCTAATTCAATCAGGAAACATACAGTACTTACATCTCTATCAAAACAGTGAAAAATAAAAAGAGGCATGAAGTATGTTGACAGTACTAACTTTTTTATTAGAATATCCGAGCAAATAACCGTTCACAGGAATAAACGTTCGCAGTTTTGACCATCCAACCAAACGTATACCTTTCGCAATTTTGGCCATTTGCAGAAATGACCCTTCGAGGATGTAAGCATTCGATAAATAGACTTCGAGGAATAGCGATTCGCAATAATGTCATTCTAAATTTCGTAAGTATTTAGAATGACATAACTGAAGACCAGAGACAAATAGAATATACACGGTGAGGTTTCCCAATTCAACCCGTATGTTTTTTTGTATGTATGTTACGCTATATATCGGCAATTGCGGGTCGTTTTTTTTTATGAATACAATTTGCCTCAGGGGTGGATAGTCATGAAAATATTCCACATTAACTTTCACCCACTTTATGACGCGATATCTCCGTCAAATGTGGGTCGACCTTGAAGTTTTTTTTTTATACAATAGGATATGCTTTAGGTATGGTCCCATATATATAATTTGGTGAAGATGTGATGAAGACCGGAGATACAAAGGAACTCCTCAATGGATAACAGCAAGTCACTTGCGATTGCTGTGATCGCATGTTCATGTAGTTCACGTCACTCATAATAGGGAAATAAATAAACATTAAAAAAAGGTAATAACCGATTTCAAAATGAATAAAATAATCTTATGTGGGAAACAGTTAAGGAAGTCGGTGCCCAATTTTCATAAATCTAACCAATCAACGGCACAGACTTCTTTAACTGTTTCCCACATAATATTATTTTATTCATTTTGAAGTCGGTTTTTACATTTTTTAAAGTTTGGACATAACTATTTCATGGAGCTTTTGTAAACCTATCTATCGAAAGGGTAAACGCGTAGTGGTTTCCTACTATTGTGCATGTTTGCATTCGTAGGTGATTGAATACATACTGGATTGTAATGGATTGCGGATAACGTATTAGTTATCCTGGTGTCAGTTTTAAACGTGATTCACCTTGATGACGTTACTTTGTGAATGTTGCAATGTAAAGGTCTGAATGAAAGGTCAGCTTACATGTACTACATCATTAAGGTGAAATCATTTACTTAATCGAGTGGAGTGATTACAGATCGGTGTGCAAATAGCTTGTATGTATGCAGGGTGATCCAGGTAGGCGAGTATTGTTTTGCAAGAAAGCCTACATACATATACCACAACGATACACCGAGGTTGACTATAGTCTAAATGGGATTAATTTGTACTAATTGTTCGAAAAGTACGCAAACTGAGAAAGTTGGCAAAGGCTTCGATCTACGTACGATCGAAGAGAAAGCTTGCTAGCATTAAATTCGCGTATATTTGTACAATTTCGTTTGTGTTATAAACAAATGTCTATCTCCTTACTGATTTATATTACAATTAATTTCATGATTTCTTTTCAAGACAATTAAATTGACAATAAATTACGACAGCTTATCGCTAGAAGCAATATCTATCAGTCCAAAAACCCATGTGATAAGTAGGTAATGTAAAGATTAAGATCACCGTTGGCCTTTTTATCCCCCTAACTTGAAATGAGAGGGGTGTTATAAGTTTATGGTATGTATGTACGTATCCGTATGTCTGTCTGTGGCATCGTAGCTCCAAATGAATAGACCGATTTTAGTGCAGTTTTTTCTGTTTGTAACCTGATGTGATCGAGATGGGTGTGTGGGAGATGGGAGTTATATACATTTTTAATTTGTACTTGTTTTTCATCTACGAAAGATCTTTAAACAATGTTACGATTCAGGTAATTATTTCGACATTTGCAAAGTTAATTAATGAAGCTGATATAAGATTAAAATATTGCCCGTCGTCGATATCACCTAAGTTATTGCCCATAATATTGGGCAAGCCTTTTACAATGTAGGTGTAAAAGATGTAGGCCGCTCAGTACGATTTACGTAACACTTGGGTATACTTGACGTAATAGGGCATATGTGTTACGATTGCGCAGGGTCTGTGCAGAGCATGCATGAACCATAATCTACCGTGGCCTATTTAGTTCATGGGACAAAATCCACCCTGACCCATTTAGTTTATGGGCCATGATACAACCTGAACCAATTAGTTTATGGGCCATAATCCACTCTGACCTATTTATTTAATGTCCCATAACACACCCTTACCCATTTAGTTTACGGGCCATGATACAACCTGACCCAATTAGTTTATGGGCCATAATCCACCCTGACCCATTTATTTCATGTGCCCTAACACATTCTGACCCATTTAGTTTATGAGCCGTAATACAACCTGACCCATTTAGTTTATGGGCCATAATAAAACCTGACCCATTTAGTTCATGGGCCATAATCCACCCTGACCCATATAGTTCATGTGGCATAATCCACCGTGACCCATTTAGTTTATGTAGCCGGTATTTTCAATTCCGTTGAGTCGTGTAAAAGGGAGGTATCACCCCCTCCTCCCCCCATTTTTACATGACTGCTCAAAAAAGGAGTGTAATGTTTTTTAGGGTTCATGTACGTGTATGTGAGTTTCTTTATTCCACCATAACTTTTAATGCCTGAACAGATTTAGATGTACGGGGTATCGTGAGAATCCTTGCATCATTCCAAGTGATATATAGTCTATAATTGCTATTGAAAAGTAATTTTTTGGTAGTCGTGTTTTTTCTCTTTTTACTTTGATGATTTACTTGTTTTTAGAAGGTTCCCTTTAAAATTGGGATTGTTTTTTAGTATCCGACGATTGTACTAATGAAGGAAGTGTCGAGTGCCGTTCGATAATTGCATATAGGTATAGTCATTTATATGCAGACGACTAAACACTTAAACTAACTAACTTTTAAACTTCACCAATTTTCGAATCGTTCAAAAGAATATTCCAATTTTATTGTATGTATATATTTGAAATGTATAATATATTTAGTTATGATGACTTTTATGCAGAAAACCGGAAAATCCAAATAAGCGCGCGAAACGCGTGAGTTTCGAGGTGTTACGTCTTTGTTTATGGTCGAGTTTCTAAAGGTTAAAATTAATGATTGTTTTCTCGTTGCCCACAGCGAACAGTCGATCAGCAGTGCCCGTGCGTCGGTTATGGTGTACGACGACGGGCAGAAGCGCTGGGTACCGTCGGGCACCAGCTCGGGCCTGTCCAAGGTGCACATCTACCACCACACGCAGCACAACACCTTCAGAGTGGTGGGAAGGAAGCTGAACGATCACGAGGTGAGTTTAATAATACCTAGCGGAATGAGAAATGGTGGCGGACAGGTGCTTCTCAATCCAATGGTTCATAACTTCGGCCCTGGATCAATGACTATCTGCCTTCAATCACTGTGAGAGTGGGGCGGGCGGGCAGCGGGAGTATCGGTCTATCTATCGGAAAAAATACCGGACACCTGGCAACCCTGGGCCCGCCCAGCGGAAGCAGATTTGCGCGGCTTCCTGGATTCCGCGTGCCCGATCTTAGCATGTTCATACAGGAAGGAAACTGTGATTTATGTTCCCGTGGGTGGATTACGCTCTTTGCTCCGCTCCCACAGTGATTGAAGCTTTATGTGGTGAGCTATGTGCGGATTTCAATGCTCTCACTCTAAAAAGGTGAAGGAAAACATCGTCAGCAAACCGACATGTCCCGGAACCTCACAATTCAAGGATATCATAACGGATCCCTTGCCCCACAGGTGGTGATCAACTGCGGCATAGTCCGAGGGCTCAAGTACAACCAGGCGACGGCTACGTTCCACCAATGGCGCGACGCGCGGCACGTCTACGGCCTGAACTTTTCCTGCCGCGAGGACGCGGACAGCTTCGCGAGGGCAATGATGCACACGCTAGAGGTACATGCTGTTTATATCAACTGCGGGAACTGGGCGCAGTCCGAGGGCTCAAGTACAACTATGTACGTGACGTTTACCGAACACCAATGAGAGGGGTGTTATCAGTTTAGGGTGTGTATGTATGTATTAATGTATCAGTGTGTCTGGCTGTGGCATCGTAGCTCCGAAATGAATGGACCGAACCTATTTTGATGCGTTTTTTAATGTTTGAAAGCTGATGAGATCGTCCTGTCCTGAGTCCTTAGCTATAATGAGGAAGAAGACGGGAGCGCGCTTTTGCGCGCGCTACGCTACTTCTTCAACGATCTTCGAGTGCTACGAGGATCGTTGTCGTTTTTGCTAGTTGCTTTACATTTTAAAGCAGACCTCTCGTTTTCCTCAAGAGCTCCCCCAAAACGAGGACTCACGCATGTTAAATGTATAACCAAAAGTTGTGCGCGCGCAGCACAGAATATTTTAAACGGCCGACGTCAAACGGCAGTGTAAAACAGTTACTGAAGTTGGTACAGAATACTTCATCATCATCATCATCATTATCATTATCAGCTCGTATTAGTCCATTTATGGACTTAGGCCTCTCCCAAAGCACGCCACTGAGCCCGATCTTCGGCTCTTCTTTTCCAACCGCCGTGCCTTAAGCCATCTCGCGTATATCGTCGTTCCACCTATCCGGAGGGCGTCCTACATTACGTTAGCCGAGTCACGACTCAAGAACACGTCAACACCAACGGTTGTCGATCCTTCGGCAAATATGACCAGCCCACAACCATTTCAGCCTGCTGATCCTATGGACTATGTCGATAACTTTGGCTCTCTGTTGGATAACTTCGTTCCGAATTCGATCCGTCAGGGAAACTCCGAGCATAGCCCTTTTTATAGCACGCTGAGGGACTTTTAATTGCTGAATGGTGAATCAGTCGTACCGTGAGAGCCCTCGTCTCAGCTCCGTACGATATTGACATAACAGGTAGGACGCACTGGTTGGAGACTTTCGTCTTCAGCATTGGGTAATTGGTGAAGAAAAGACTCGTCGAAGTTTATTAAATGCTGCCCTGCTGTAGAAGAATCTACGGGCCTCTCACAGCCAGAATATTTCTGTATTGATAATATGATTGCCTGACTGCGAACTGCCCGACGTTAGATGAAATTGAGATGGCGCTCAAACAACTTAACAATAGAAAGGCCTCTGGAGAGGACGGAATAATTTCGGAGCTATTGAAAGCAGGAAGAAAGCCTGTACTCCGAGAGCTTCAGGGATTACTTAGCACCGTTGTTAACAGAGGGAGAACTCCAGAGGCGTGGAGCACGAGTTTGGTAGTACTACTCTTTAAAAGAGGGGATAAAACTCTTTTAACGAACTACCGACCTATTACAAACTTGAGCCAAGTCTATAAGTTGTTATCGAGGGTCATCTCAAATCGTCTCTCAAGAAGAGAAAGACTTGACGAATTCCAGTTTCCTGAATATGCCGGGTTTCGTGGAGGCTTTAGCACCATAGGCCACATACACACAGTGTGGCAGGTTATACAGAAGTCCGAGTTGTATAACCAGACCCTGTGTCTTGCTTTTGTGGACTATGAAAAGGCCTTTGACTCAGTTGAAACCTGGGCGGTTCTGGAGTTTTTGCAGCGGTGTCAAGTTGACTGGCGAAACATCGAAGTGCTGAGATTTTTGTATGACGCCGCGGCTATGAGTGTCCAAGTACAAAACCAGCAGTCTAAGCATATTCAACTGCGCAGGGGAGTGAGACAGAGTTTAAGACGCTGGATTGGAAAGCAATGGGCATTAATATGAATTGCGAGAACATCTCACACGTACTATTTACCGCTGATATCGTGCTAATGGCGGAGTCGTTGCAAGACTTGCAAAGTATGCTGACCAACCTACATGATGCTTCTGGACGTATCGGTCTCGGAATGGACATAGATAAGATCAAGATCATGTTTAACGATCTTCATTGACCCGGAACCGATTGCAGTCAATGGTGGACCTCGTGAAGTTGTCCAACAATATGTTTACCCTGGGCAAATATTGTAGTAAGGTAAGAAAAACTTTGAGAAGGAAGCCAACGGCAGAATTAAGCTTGGTTGGGTAGCATTCGGCAAGCTTCGTTAAGTCTTCTCGCCGTACATACCACAGTGCCAGAAGACAAAAGTCTTCAATCAGTGCGCCCCACCAGTCATGACCTACGGTGCTAAAACATGGACACTCACGGTCAAACTAGTCCACAAATTTAAGGTCGCTCAGCGAGCTATGGAGATAGCTATGCTTAGAGTTTCTCTGAAGGACAAGATTCGTTATGAAGATATTCGACAAAGAACCAAGGTAACCGACATAGCTCTAAGGATAAGCAAGTTAAAGTGGCAGCTGGCTGGTCACATTTCCCGAAGAACCGATAACCGTTGAGGTAGATGAGTTTTCGAGTGGAGATCACGTTAAGGCAAACGTAACGTAGGACGTCCTGTGGCTAGGTGGAGTGACGACCTGCGAAAAGCGTTTGGAAGAAAATGATTGAGGAGAGCTGAAGACCGAGGTCATTTCCGTGCATTAGGAGAGGCCTACGTCCAGCATTGGACAAGTAGGCTGATGATGATAATTATATTAATAAAAAAGTTAATCCGATGTTACAGATACTTGCGAACAAGCCACAGGGGAACGCGGTGCCCCCTGCGCCTCAGGCGCCGAACCCCCCGGGGCCCTACAACGGTCACAACAACACCCACAGCTATGACGAGGATATGGGATACAGGTACCGACCAGTTCTCTCATAACTCAACCGTACTAAGGTACGGTTAAAAACTCAGGAACGTATTAAATAACACAGACAGGGCTATAGATTTAGCATTACAATGTTTCATGTAGAAAGTTTAAAAAAAAGTAGCGGTTACTTAAATTTTTGGTTATATATCATTGTTTAATTTCCTCGCAATGGAAGTGAAAAGCAGAGACTCATTTATAAAACGAGGTTCCTATTTTATGGTCGACTTCAATATCTACCCTCGCCCACGGTTCGAGCGGATAAATGTCTCGGATTAAATGGCTTGTTTAATGCGCTTGTGGTACAATCTACTATTTGTTCGAGTTTCCGTGGCGAGTATGAAAACGTAATAAAATAGAAGGTTTAGACTCCAGAATTTCGGTCCCAAAGACCGTGCGCGTGTATGGGTTATTTGTTATGGCGCGGGTTTCCTGTACCCGTTAAATCAACAATATAGCTAGCGGCACGTAAGTCTAGCGGTGAACGAAACGTGGCGGAGATCTTGGCACAGACAGTTTTCGGTATAAAAAGTATTCAACATTTGAATACATTATATAATAATCCGGTCCCGGTTGTTAAAAGTTTATAAACTTTGACTGTGCCAAGATCCCCGCCACGTTTCGTTCACCGCTAGACATGCCGCTAGGTATAATACGCTTGACGCTCAATCTTTTTTTCTGCTTAAAAGAGTACTCTAGTCTAAACCGATCTCCGTCTTTCCGTAGTATAAGCGACCATCTGGAGCTGTTGGGTGTCGAACTAACATCGAACCTGAATTTTGGTTCCTTTTTTGAATCCAAAGCCGAAGTAGCTGCAAAGAAACTTGGTACTTTGTCTAACGTTAGGCGATACTACACACCAGAACAGACCCATCCACCGCCATCTTTTTTTGGTTGAAATACCCTGCACAAGAACGAGGCGTTACGCATCTTCATTTATTATAAGAACTGCAAAGGAGTGGAACACTGACGAGGGCGTCGGTGTTTCCGGTAAAATATAACCCTGGTGTGTTCAAGTCAAGAGTGAATAGGTATCTACTAGGCAAGCGTGCTACACCTTCGACCACATCATCGCTTTTCATCAGGTGAGATCGTGGTTAAAAATGATTGCCTAGACAGTAACAAAAAAAACATCTGCAGGACTATGACGCGGGAAGATGCGGCCATCTTGCAGCAGCCTCAGTACCATGCGGCGCCCGCGCACCACCAGCCGTACCACGCGCCTGGACAGTACCACGCGCCGCATCCGCAACAGCACCAGGTAGCAACAATCCGCTTTACGGCTGATCTCCGCAGGACAATGACGCGGGAGATCCAGGCCATCCTTCAGCAGCCTCAGAATCCAACGATACCGGGGTCGATCTCCGGCTCCATAACAATGTCTTTTCTAAATTTCGTTTTCCTACGTTCCGTGCTTCAGAGGGCACGTTAAGCTGTCGGTCCCGGTTGTTATTGGTTAATATGTAGTAGTCGTTAAGCCTTATCAGAGGCCCTCGGGCGATCCTAATGCTGGTACAATAGGTACCTCATTTCATTGAATTAGCATTGCAATTCAGTGGGGCAATGCCGCCAGCATGTCAGGTCCGCTGCCAACTGGAAATGGGCTAAGACATTTGGACTACTTATAAACTACTAATGGCTTGCAGGTTGTCCGAATGTTTGATGTAGTAGTTCATCATCAGCCTGTACTTGTCTACTGCTGGGCGTAGGCCTCTCTTAATGCACGCCACTGAGCTCGGTCTTCAGCTCTCCGCATCCAGTTTCTGCCAGACGCTTTTCGCAGGTCGCCACTCCACCTGGCCACAGGGCGTCTTACATTACGTTTGTCTAAAGGTGGTCTCCACTCGAGAACTTGTCTACCCCAACGGCTGTCGGTTCGATGGGAAATGTGTCCAGCCCACTGCCACTTAAACTTTCTTATCCATACAGCTATGTCGATTACTGTCGGATCACGTCATTTCGATTCTATCTGAAAAACTCCAAGCATAGGTATCTCCGTAACTCGCTAAACGACCTTAAATTAGTAGTAAGTTGTTTGTATTTAGTAGTATTTAGAAGTAACGTGTTGTATGTTGTAGCCGCCCGCGCCGGCGCCGCCCGCCCCTCCCCCGCACGGCGTGGTGCACCACACGCACACGCTGCCGCACCAGTCCAGTCAGACCACGCCGGGCCATCATCGCACGAACAGGTCAGTCAAACAAACATTCTCTAACAAGTATAAAAAAAGACACTTTTTACGTAGGGAAAATAGTAGATTGTACCACAAGTGCATTAAACAAGTCACTTTATCCACACGAGCCGAAGGTAGGTATGGTAGGTAGATATTGAAGTCTGATTTTGGCGGCAATATTCTGCTGAACAACTTTCTTTGCGTTTCATTCCATCAGTGTATTAGGAAGAAGCATTACTTCATGCTAATTTAAAAAAACAAACATTTAAGAATTACATTTAGAAATTTTGAGAAGTAGACACTGTAATGCATTAGATGGTCTGTAAAACTTTTTAGCCTTCTGGCCAGACTGATTGCTCCGCGAAGATCTAGCTGGTTCATCAGATTAACAAACCATTGCAGTTATGAAAATTGTTAATGGAATTATTTTGGTGACTTTGTCATTTGAGTCTGGGCTTAAACTCCTTGGATTTGGTGATCAGCTTCTAAACAATCACTAATATAAAAGTGCTAAACAAAATTGCGCTTCGATTTTTGTATTTTTTTCTTTTTTTTTTCAATTTTGTCGTGTCACATGGCTCATTGTTTAATAATGTTGTGACAGTGCACCGATGCCACCAAACATGTCGCTGTCAGCAATCCCGGCTGCGCCCGCGCCGCCTCCCGTGCCGCCGCATCAAAACTTACCGGCACCCGCCAATGTGAGTACACTTTTGACTAGATGAGCAGGCCTTGCGCCTAACGGTGAGCGCTACGCCTGTAAATAAGAGAAGTGTTGTCAATACTCTTTTTTATGTTAATATTTTTTTTCCTGTAATTTGGCAAAGGACGAGATATCGTCAGGTGCAAGCATTTTGTACTATTGTTAATCTTCAAGTTAATTGTTAATTGTACTTTCACAAGTAATAAGTACCTATACAAAGAAAGCAGCGGTTATAAAAAAAAACGATAACTTTTAAAATGTTTGAGCAATCCTTTTAAAACAAAAACTAAATTAAAGTTTATTTCAATACAAGAAAAAAAGAAGAAAAAAATTAAAGAAAAAAAAAATAAGTAAATTTATTTCTTTTTGGTAATTGTATTAAAAACCAGAAATGAAAAATAAAGCGAACTTTCATAATTTAGTATCTGCTCAGAAATCTGGTAGAAAGCCGAACCGTAAAACAGTTGTAATACAAAATACTTAAATGTGTGAAAATTTCATAAATTTCATTTTTCGTAATCTCGTGAGAATTTTTCATTTTTACTTAACCTCCTTTTATTAAAAAAAACTTGAACTTTTAACTTTAACTTTCTTTTTTTTAATATATATATTGTGTATAATGACAGTGTTTATTTCATAAAGCTAGTTCCATTATTTTGGAAGTTATTGAGGTCTTTGTTACCGGCCCACCTTCTGTGCGGCCAACTGTATATATATATATTTTTGTCTAATCTTTCTGTAGTCTAATCTACTTCGTACCACACAACTGTAATTATAATAAAGCAGGAAGTAACAAAAAGTCAGTACAAAGATGACAATTAAACGTTAACGTTTTTAATACTCCTGTCTGTCTGTCTTGGTGTTTGTTCGCGCATCACGTAAAGACTACTGGACCGATTGAATGCGGTTTACATAGAAATTACAACTGCCGCCGATGAACGATTATCTGCAACGATTTGTCATACACACGATCAATAAATCTGCGCAGATCGGTTTGTACAGATAAATCGATGTGTGTGTAGCAGGCATTACTTTAGGTTTTGACCTAAAATCTATCATATTTCAATCCGATGAGTAGAAAACGAGCAATCGCTAAAAAAAAACTACTTGACGGCATAAGACATTTTGATGAAATGTGGTATATTGGTTTTATATTCCATATTCTAGGACATAAAATACCAATAGAGCACATAGAGTACTTTTAACCTAGAGAAATGACCACGCGTGCGAAGCCGAACCATCATCATCATTAGCCCGAACATAGAGGGGGTGGAATAGATGTTGGTACCTGAACTCCCTCCGCTGAGGGGAGGGGTGGACCTATTATTAAGCCGCGCGCATATGGCACTTTTAATATAAAATAATATAATATTCGGGACAATTCCACACCAAATACCTAGCCCCAAACGAGGATACCCTGTAATATGGGCACTAGATAACGGATAAACATACATAAATACGAATATCAACATCCATGACTCGGAAACAAACATTTCTGCTCATCACACAAATGATTGATTGTACTTTTATTTAAGCCTGATCTTTTTAGTTTCATTTTCTTAGTACTTAAGATTTTTTAAATCTTTTGTTTAATTTCACTTGTACGATATATCTATGTATTTTGTCTGTCCTGGAATCTTGAAATTCAAGTCTAACACTTTCCGATTAACTATCCGACTGAAACTTTCAGGGTAGCTCACAAACCGATGACAAAGCAATAAAAAAACAAATAAACAGTGAAAATGCAATAAAAAATGGGAAAAAAAGAAGAAAAAATAAATAAAACATAAAAAAGTGGCATACATAACGTTTTTTTTTTAAATAGTTTTTTTTTAATCATACTTATTGAAGAGTATAGTAATTCAAAAAGACTTATTAGAGTTTTGGCGTCAGTATGGGCGATCCGAACTATAATTGTATGTAAGTTGGTAATCTTGCATATAGCTATCTACGAGGGGCGTTCAATGTATTCTCGGTATCGGGGTAATATACTAATGATGAGGGTAATTAAATTATCTCATTAGTTTATGACACTCATTGAGGGTATAAATACAAAATTTTATTTGATTGTCGCCATTAGTATTCAAAATATCATTTCGGAAAGGCAACTACGATGATTGCTACGACAATGTTGAAAAAAATCGAGCATCGCGCTGTGATAAAATTCCTCACAAAACAAGGAAAGACTGAAAAAGTAATTCACGAGGAAATGATGGCTGTTTACCAAGATTCTGCCCCTTCATTATCTACAATTCAGAAGTGGTCAAGTGAATTTAAACGGGGTAGAGAGAGTATTGAAGACGACCCTCGTGCCGGTGGGCCGGTTAGTGCCGCTACTGATGAAAACGTAAAAATTGTTGAGAAACTTGTACTCGAAGATGCCCGTGTGAGAGTGAAAATATTAGCAGAAAGAACCAAGCTATCCGTGGGTACCGTATCCGTGCAAGATGGGTGCCGCGAATGCTCACAGCGCTTCAGAAACAAGCGCGAGTTGATTGTTGCAAGGAGTTTTTGGAGCTCTGTGGTGAAAATCCGCAAAGTATTTATGATCGGATTGTTACTGGTGATGAAACGTGGGTTCATCACTATGATCCTGAGAGTAAGCAGGAGTCTATGCAGTGGCATAAAAAAGGAACAGCCCCACCAAAGAAGTTCAAAGTCTGCCCATCCGCCGGAAAGCTCATGGCCACAGTGTTTTGGGATTCCAAGGGAATCTTATTAATTGAGTACACAAAAAAGGTGAGAGTATTACTGGCGCAACTTACGCTAACACTCTGCTCAATTTAAAGGAGGCAATAAAAGAAAAAAGACGGGGAAAATTGACCGCAGGTGTATTGCTTCTGCACGACAACGCGCCTGTTCACAAGGCGCGCATTGCCAATGCTGCTGTGCGGGATTGCGGATTTGAAGAAATCAATCATCCACCCTACAGCCTGGACCTAGCCCCTAGTGATTAATTTCTGTTCCCAAATCTCAAAAAAGAACTTCGAGGTAAGCATTTTTCCGACGATGAAGAGTTAAAGGCAGCAATTAACGATAATTTTTCAAAAATATTTTTTTTGAGCGAATTGAAAAGTTATTTTCCAGGACAAATAAGTGTGTTCAGATCCTAGGGGACTACATTGAAAAATAAATTTTATTCAGAATTTTCTGTTTATTCTTTCATGCCTATACCGAGAATACATTGAACTCCCCTCGTAGTGCATTACTTTTGTTTAATATACGGCTTAACCCTCTATCATTAAATTTAAATAAAAATGGTAATGACATTTAATTTAATTTCGTATATTTTTGACATTTGTTAATTTTGTGTTTTTTTTTTTTTATTTGTTGTAAAATTAATTGTGTTTTCAATGTATTAATAATTATAATTTAAATATTTGCACGAATATAGTGAATCCTATAACCTTAATACTAACCCAATGTACCTATATTCTGTAAATTAACTTAACCGTAAAGGCACAAAATGGAAATAAAAATTCATTCCAGGGTCCACTAGCGCCACCAACGCCACCCGCAGCGCCGCAGCCTCCTCCTATGGTAAGAATAAATATTCATCATGCCAGTCTTTAATAAGTCCACTGCTGAACATAGGCCTCCCTCAAAGAGCGCCGTGACGAGCGATCTTGTGCCGCCTCCATCCAAGAATAAATATTATCTATACTATAATAAAACTGTAATCTATACTATAATAAAACTGTAACTGGGCTAAATCTGTACATTAAATATTTTTTGAAAATTTTAATTGAGATGAACTTCAAAATCGATATGGAGTGCAAAAAGCTTTTTTTTTTGTCTGTCTGTCTGTCTGTCTGTCTGTCTGTCTGTCTGTCTGCCTGTCTCTTTGAACACGCATCACGCAGAAACTACCCGACGGATTTTGATGCAATTTGGCACAATCATAGCTTATGTTATGGATTAACATTTAGAATACTTTTTATCCCGAAAAAAACAATGGTTCCCGCAGGATAGGGGATGAAAGTTATTTAAAAAAAACACATATCACGCTGAAACTAACGTACGGATTTTCAAGTAACTTGGCACAGTCAAAGTTTATAGTATGTGTTAAAATGAATGATACTTTTAATCACGAATAAATACGAGATTCCTGCGGGATAAGTTTTGTTTAAAAACAATATATATAATGGGATCTATCCAAACGAATGGTCCGACTTAGGTGCGGTTTTTTATGTCTGCAAGCTGAGGTAATCGAGATGGTATAGTACGAGTTTGGTACGAGTAAAGATAGCACAATGGCATCAACAACTCAAGCGAATAAACCAAAGGCATCAAAGTTATCCCTCCAATTTAACTAGATGGCGCTGATTGACCTTAAAACACGCAATCATTTCATTCCTGCAACCAAGGGTGCCGGTAAATTCAAATTTATCAGGTTTTTGGGATTCGGCTCACACTAGCACTAGCACGACCTCCAGGGGCCTAATTCTCTAATTTTAAGACGCCAATTCCTCGCTGCCTGCGGGGAAATTGGGATCAATCACGAACAAATTCCACGTAGGCATGGGTCGTTTTCGCAATATCCAGCACCAGGGCTTTCAAGTACGTCTTGAAATCTTCAAACACCAGGGCGAAAAACCAGGGTTCAAAATACTTTCAAGTGCTTTCTGTAGAAACAGATTAAAGCCTTGAAAGTAGAAAATACTTGCATAGGAAATTGATTTTTGCCGTCATATAAATAAGGAGAACAATCGTGTTTGCAAAATAAAAGTACTTGGAAGCCTTGAAAGTAGAAAATACTTGCATAGCAAATTGATCTTTGTCTCTATATATAAAAGGAGCACTATCGCGTGTGTGAAAAAGTACTCTAAAGCCTTGAAATTGTTTGTTTGTTTGTCGTATGAGTTAGTGCTGGCTTCTGATGTCAGAGTTTGTCAGGCCGCCCGAGGGCCTCTGAAATGGCTTAACGACTGCTATTAACCAATAACAGCAGGGACCGACAGCTTAACGTGCCCTCCGAAGCACGGAGCGATGGATAACCGCACGTAACTTCGAAGTCATTGGTGCGGGAGCCTAGGTTTTGAACCCGGTATCGTTGGATTCTAAATTGTACTATAGAACCATTAGGCCACCATCGCTCTTTTGAAATGAAAGTAAAAAAATACTTGCATAGGAAATTGATCCGTGGGTATGCATAAATAAAGACCACAATTGCTTTTGCGTAAAAAATACTTCGAAGCGTTGCAAGTTTTCTGAGTATGTATATACATTATATGTACTACGTTTTTTTATTATGTTTCTTCCATTGAGATATTATAATGTACTACCTACGTACCTACATAATTATATAATTATATCGGAGGTTTCTTCATAATGTCTTACTGGCAAAATGGTTAGTTGTCGGTATTGAAATGTGTACATACAGAGGTAGGTAGGTACACAGGTACACTTCACAGAGAAAGTATAGAAAACTTTTATTTTTTCAAATCAATCCTCATATCGTGTGAAAAAGCTCAAAAAGTAGGTAGGTAGGGTAGGTAATTATTAAGAGCCAGTTAAAGTGCCAGTAAGTAGGTACGTCGTTCTGTGAAACATCATAAAAAATAATTTGTACTAAGAACACAATGTTTCGATGCATTAAAATTTGTTCGTATAGACCTCACAATAATGACCTACCCTTGATGCCCCATACAATTTACCTCACCACCTTAATTACTCTCTAATCTGTGCCACCTTACCTTCGGAGATAATTTTGTCTACTCAATAACAAGACGGTCATGATAACAAGTTACTTCATTTAAACTAGATGGCGTTGTCTACCCTTAAAACACGCAAGCGGTTTGTTACGAAGTGGTTTGAACGTTGAATGAACTCGAGCAACACGTTTTCATCTTTTTTTTACTTTATGGTCCTTAGAGGCTCTTAAAACGTATTGAGATGTTTTTTGATAGAATAAGTCGACTTCAGTTGTAAAACGCGCAGTGAAATTAAGCTAATTATTTATAGTAAAATAGTAATTTATTAATAAAAAATAAATAAATTAACTGTTATAACGCATATTCTGTGAAGTACGGAGTGCCGTACTTCACAGAATATGCGTTATAAAAAGGCAAGGCAGTGCCTTATTCCGATGATTAGATGCCGAGCTATCGATAAAAAACTATTTGACGGCTGAACGAATTTTGAAGAAATGTAGTATAATATTGTACTTTGTAGGTTTGGTCCTGGTCCTCCTGGTCCTCTGGACCTGGACCAAACCTACAACTGGTCTGGTGGTGGTTTGGCTTTTGGTCCTGGAATAAAACGTGTGGGCTACTTTTAAATGAAATGACCACGCGGGCAAAGCCGCGGGCACAGCTAGTATTAACTTTATATTTCAATTCTGTATTTTTATTTAAATTATTTATGTCATCCTATCATCTATACTTATAATAAAGCAATAAGTAGGATAAAGTCTGTACAAAGAAGAAAATTTAAAAAACATGGTATATGGTACTTAAAATAAGCTACTGAACAAGAACATAATATTTTTAAAAAATCGCGTCTAAGTAAAAATCTTTTTCTGTATGTTTCTTTGTTAGCGCATCAATTAAAAACTACTGGACCGATTGCGGTGCGGTTTACTATTGGATAGCTTACGGTTTGACTTAAAAACTGGTGTACTTGGTATCTCAATCCAATAAGTAGAAGCCGAGCAATCGATAAAAAGATTTTTGACGGCTAAAGTAATTTTAATCGTTGGTATATTGGTATTTTAGGTGCTGGAATAGCACTCTTAACCTAGATAAATGACCACGCGTGCGAACCTGCGGTTACAGCTAGTCTCTAATGACAACCGTTCAAAGACTATACTGTTCAAAGACTTCAAAGGCCTCTCCTTCCTCTTTCCATTCGTCAGTTTGACTGCGAAGCCAAAAGGTTGCGGACTCATGGATGTCTTCGTATCTATGTATGTTTATCCGTTGTGTAGTACCCATAGTAAAGGGTATCCTTGTTAAGGGCCAGGTAAATAGTTTGAATTATCTTGAATATATTTGTATTTTATATTAGTTATGCGCTATTGAAATCCAGTCTTTCATCCAGTCTTTCGTCTGCAGCGACGCTGAGTGACATTCTGTGGGACCCACTTTGTATTAGTTTAAGGCCACAGTTTGTCCTGTGTGAGGCAAACGTGTCCGGCCCAGTATAAAAATATAGCTAAGAAACTTCGCGGCGTTGTCTGAAATGAAGACCACAGGGACTCTATAGTTACAGGCACAGCAACCAGTAGCGCCGGTGACGCCCGCTGCAGCCGGCCCGCCGCCGCCTCCCCCACCGCCCGCGCCTTCCGTGCCAACCGCGGCGCCCGCGCCCCCCGCGCCCGCCGTCGCGTCTCCCCCGCCACCGCCTCCGCCGCCCGCGCCTGCCGTGCCTGACATGTCGGGGCTCGCGGCGCAGCTGCAGCAGGCGAGGTTGAAGAGACAGGCCAAGGTTAGTAAATCTTAACAAAACACTCGCTTAATGCTTCATTTAAACGGACTTAATCGCGCGAAGAACTTGATTAATCGACTTCCAGTAGGACAAATTCTCAAATGCTACCTCATATTTCCGAGACTTCAGAATCGACTTGGTGATAAAATATATTGAAAGTGTTGACTCGTGGTTCCATATAGATATAATTAAGAGCGCAATCAGATTAAAAAAATACGATAATATTTTAAAACGTTATGGGCCTGTTATAAATTTATATTGTTTCGTTGATTTAAATAAAATGTTTCTTATTATTATAAATTTTCTTCTATACTTCTGTCTGCATAGCAAGCGACCTCCCAGCCAAACTCCGAGGCGGCTTCGCCTCCGGGTGGCACCGCCGGCACAGCGGAGCACTCGGGCTCCTCGTCTTCTTCAGGAGGCAGGCCCACCCTGCACTGCATGATGAATGAAATGGCTCGGACGCTAGCCAGGCGCAGGGCGCATCTGGATCGTGCCGAGGTAATATAGCCTCTAATGGTCCCTCTTCACTTTTGGCGATGATCGTTACTCGTTAGATCGTCAGTCATCGACAAAGAAATCGTAACGATCATCGTGCAAGCATCCACACGATCGTCCGTGATCATTTGTTGAGCGGCAAAGCCTTCAAGATGGACGTGGAGTTCATAGCTGCTGCTACCATTCATTCAATTTCAGTATACAATCATTTTAGCAATTCAATTGATTGAAAAGTTAAGAAAAAAATGGAAGAAGAGAAGATGCTGGTGTTTGAGCATACATCGTTATTTTTTCAATAATTTTCGTCACACTGCTGGGCAAAGGCCTCCCTTTCATAATCTTAATATAACAAAGTAAATGTATACAATCTTACGGCGTAAACCTTTTTTCAGACGTATAATGGACTAATGACTCTCCCCGGCTTCGCACGGATAGCTAAGGATTTCCCTTTATTTGTACACGATTCTGCTCGTGTTTTGCTATACTAATTTGAACAAAAAACGGTTATTGTGACTTATCTATAATAGTTAGACATACAGCCGCGTGGACTTTTTTGTGGGTAATGATGAGTACTATAAAACCGTAGTACATTATTTTATCATCAATAGTTTTCGCAGCGCGCGCCAAATAATGACTTTTATAGGCAAATTGTTGATACCTTGGGTTACATTATTGCAATTTTTGTACGAGATCTCTAATTACAAAAATAATGCAACCTATGTTATAGTAAGAACCAATCTTTATGGCGGCTGTGAAGTTAGGCGCAAGGCGCTGCGCAATAGTTAATTTTAGATGTAAGCGGGCTTTGGAGAGTTGAGAGGCCGGAGCCCACCGCTACCTTCCCGCTAGCCCACCCCAAACGGCGCGCGCCCGCCGCGGTTGTGCTTGTGTGCACGCTACATCCGTACGCTGCACACATGCGTGCGATTCTGTTCAAGTACAGTCTAGTTAGTTATTTTATTAAAGTTGTTTGTTACCAATAGGTACAATCCACCAACACAATATCAGCATATTCCGATATTAATATTATTGTGTTGACGTATGTTAACATAATTTCATGATTGGTTAATAAATAATGACTTGGTTAAGCGTTGACGCTAATTTAGCTAATAAAAACATAGCTATATGTATATTGTTTTTTAATCATTCCATTATGTGTATGTACTTACCACTTTTTTTTAATCATTACATTATTTGCATGTGACATGTAAGTAGGTATGGTTTATGTAGTTAATTAAATATGTATGTATAGTCATTTTTATTTTGCATGTTTTATTGTATTGTTTTGCACCACCGTCCTTATTTAATTCGTAATTTCTGTCCATCCAAAGGTTGTCCTGGAAAAGATCGCTTTTAGCGATAAGACCACCCGGTGTGCCTATTTTCAAAATAAATTCTTGCATATTTGTTCATAATTCTGGTGTAATAAAGTGTTTATTATTATTATGTTCTACAAGTAGGTAGCAAAAAATTTACTCAAATAATTGCGAACCTTACTGTAGAGTAGGAACCAATCTTTATGGCGGCTGAGAAGTTAGGCGCAAGGCGCTGTGCAATAGTTAATTTTAGGTGTAAACGGGCTTTGGAGAGGTGAGAGGCCGGAGCACACCCTCACGCTAGCCCACCGCATCCCGCGCGCGCCCGCCGCATTTGTGCTTGTGTGCACGCTACATCCGTACGCTGCACACATGCATGCGATTCTGTTCAAGTACAGTCTAGTTAGTTATTTTAAATTTATTTGTTACCATCCAATACAATCCACTAACACGATATCAGCATAATATTCCGATATTAATATTATTGTGTTGACGTATGTTAACATAATTTCATGATTGGTTAAAAAAATAATGAATAGGTTAAAGCGTTAATTGTCGACGCTAATCTAGCTACTAGAAACATAGCTATAGGTATACCATTTTTTTATCATTCCATTATTTGCATGTGACATGTAAATACCTAAGTATTGTATGGTATCCAAAGGTTGTCTAGAAGAGATCGCTTTAAGCGATAAGATCATCCGTTATGCCTATTTTTAAATTAAATTCTTGTATATTTGTTCCATAATTCTGGTGTAATAAAGTGTTTCTTATTATTAGCATGTTCTACAAGTAGGTAGTAGAAAAATTACTCTAATAATTGCGAACCTTACTGTACCAGCGCGAAGTCGCACTCGCAGCGCGCTTCACAGCCGCCATTAAAATTGGTTCCTACTATACTCGCTGATAATGTAACTTTCTGTAGGTGAAAGTTTTTTTAAATATTTTTTGTTAATTTTTTGGGTTTATCTATTACATACAAACAAACATATAAAAAATCAAATGTTTTCTCTTTATAATATTAGTTATAAGTACATATAGATAATTTTGGGATTCCATACTTCTGGGTGGTTCTGATAAAGTTCCATGAACTTGAATATTTCTTCATTTGACCACCCAGAAGCCATTGTATTGCACTAAACTTTTACTTTGTTTACTCGCACTACATAAAGGATTAAAATCAAAACAACGCTGCGAGGCGACGACGCGACGTACGCACAGCTTCGCTGTCCTCCGGTGAATGAATGATCGCCAATCGTGTGAGCACACGCACGCAACCACACGAGAATTCTCATTGATGCGTGCCCGAATAACCGACAAGTCACCGATCGCCGCGATTACTATGGCGATTATAGACGATGATCGGCGACTACAAACGAATAAGCCCTCCACACGATCGTGCTCGCGTGTAATTATCTATAATCGCCGATTGTGAAGAGGGGCCATAAAGTCACACACAAAAGAAGTTTTAAGAAGTATTGTCTACAACAAGACTTAACACCGTCTTCATTTTAGATATCATAAATATTGTTTAATTTAGTTTTTGTTAATTTTCCCAGAAGCTTATTTTTCCGTGCATGCTGTGTTCACTTCGAGTAGGTTATACATTAAGCAATTCAATGTTACCTGTTTTAGAATGATATACAATGTGTATTAATCAGGTAAACCTATTAAATAAAAAAAGTCTTTGTGTCAGACTTTAAACGGGTTTTGTCAAAGTTTGAAAGTGTTCATGTTTGTAAAAGTTATTTCCAAACAGAGCAGATACTAACTAAATCCAATTGAATTGAAATATGTTTTGTTGTATTCAAAGTTGATTGTTGTATTAAAAAAATGTTAATGCATTGAAACAAAGAGTGACGGGAATATAATTGTAATCTGCTTGTAACTTTCAGGAGTCGTCTAACGACAGTTCAGTAAACTCGACGCCGATGAAGACTTGGGAACGCTCGGCGACGCTCCCGCACCGCCTATCTAACGCTTGTAACGGAAACGGATGTAAGTTACTATTACACGACTGCCCAAAAAGTCATGTCATGTTTTCAGTATTCATGTACACATGAAAACTGAACATGTGAGTTTTTTTGTTCCACCACAACTTTTAAATGCCTGAACTGATTTGGATGTATGGGGTATCGTTAGAATCCTTGAATCATTCCGAGTCACATAGGCTATATTTTATTTTTTATTTTTGGCATTTACAGTCGTGTTTGTCTCTTACCTTGATGTTAGTTATTTCAATTAATTATTTCATTTATACCTTAAAACAGTACCGAGACATACCAACTGACAGACAGCGCACAGCCTAAACCGGTGGACCTAGAGATTTGAAATTTGGAGGGAATATTCCTTGACGGGCACTTAGAAAGGTGTTTTAAATTCAATCTCTAGGGGGGTGAATAGGCGGCGGCGGATGGGGGTTAGCAGTTTACAATATAACTTTAATTTACTATTATTCTACAGATACTTATAACATTTAAAAAAATGGGTTTGTGTGTTCGCGCATGACGTAAAAACAGATGGACCGATTGAAATTCTGCTTTCACTATTGGATAGCTCAGTTTTTGACTTCACATCTGGTGTACTTTGTATTTCAATCCGATGAGTAGAAGCAATCAAAAACTATTCCATAAAAAAACTATTTGACGGCTGAACGAATGAGCTACTAGCTGGTTACCTTTACCCTGTTATATGACACAGCTAGTAAAATGTACAAGTTTTCAGACAAAAGGTCATACATTTTTGTTGTTTTAGCGAACTCTGAGTCTCCGGCGGCGGCGCAGGCGCAGTCTCCGCGCTCCGTGCGCAAGCGCTTCGGAAGCGCCAGCGAGGAAACTATACTCAAGGTACTTACCGACTCATTCTATTATTATAAATAGTCATTGAAATATATAACTAACGTCTCATTAAGTGTGAGTACCTGTCTGCAGTATTCCATAAACTCGAAACGCTTTTTTTTGTAAGCAAAATACAAGCCAAATCTTAGTGTCCTAAACAAGGAGTATTTTTTAAATATTATACCAAAGCAATAAGATCAAACATACAATGAGTTTGAAAAGGAAACATCCCTTTCATGTGCCGACTCAGAGTTGAATCCCACACCGGAAAGGGAAATACCTCCTGACCTTAGTCAGGAGGTATTTCCCTTTTCCCTTTCCTTTACGGCTTCTTTCTTAAAAGAAGCCGTTAGAGAAGAGAGCGCCAAGAAACTCTTCGGGGATGTCATTATCGACAATACTTTTTTGAAATAATGAATTTTACTAAGTTTATTCATTGGACTAAGTTTATTTAATTAGACTAATTTTATTTAATTAGACTAAGCTTATTTAATTAGACTAAGCTTATTTAATTAGACTTCGTTTATTTTATCAGACTACGTTTATTTAATTAGTCTACGTTTATTTAATTAGACTAAGTTTATTTAATTAGACTAAGTTTATTTAATTAGACTAAGTTTATTTAATTAGATTAAGTTTATTTAATTAGACTAAGTTTATTTAATTAGACTAAGTTTATTTAATTAGACTAAGTTTATTGTATAAACCTGTTGGTAAAGCAAATTAAAAAAAACTGTTTACCGAAAATATTCGACCACGCATTCATCTCCGTGGTCGAAGTAGAAATAAATAAAAATATTCGGGACATTTCCACACCAATTACCTAGCCCCAAACTAGGATACCCTGTACTATGGGCACTAGATAACGGATAAACATACATAGATACCAATATTACATCCATGACTCAGAAACAAACACTTATGCTCATCACACAAATGTGCGCACCTTGCAGGATTCGAACCCGCGTCTGTTCGATTTCGTAGGTCTCTAGCCACTAAACTAACTAATAAAAAAAACAGCCTTGCGGCCGCGTGTACCCTGCCTTCTAAAATGTTTGAAGGGATGATACGAGGGGAGTTCAATGTATTCTCGGTATAGGCATGAAAGAATAAGCAGAAAATTCTGAATAAATTTTATTTTTCAATGTAGTCCCCTAGGATCTGAAAACAGTTATTTGTCCTGGAAAATAACTTTTCAATTCCCTCCAAAAAATATTTTTGAATAATGATCGTTAATTGCTGCCTTTAACTCTTCATCGTCGGAAAAATGCTTGCCTCGAAGTTCTTTTTTGAGATTTGGGAACAGAAAGTAATCACTAGAGGCTAGGTCCGGGCTGTAGGGTGGATGATTGATTTCTTCAAATCCGCAATCCCGCACAGCAGCATTGGCAATGCGCGCCTTGTGAACAGGCGCGTTGTCGTGCAGAAGCAATACACCTGCGGTCAATTTTCCCCGTCTTTTTTCTTTTATTGCCTCCTTTAAATTGCACATGGTGTTAGCGTAAGTTGCGCCAGTAATACTCTCACCTTTTTTGTGTACTCAATTAATAAGACTCCCTTGGAATCCCAAAACACTGTGGCCATGAGCTTTCCGGCGGATGGGCAGACTTTGAACTTCTTCGGTGGAGCTGTTCCTTTTTTATGCCACTGCATAGACTCCTGCTTACTCTCAGGATCATAGTGATGAACCCACGTTTCATCACCAGTAACAATCCGATCATAAATACTTTGCGGATTTTCACCACAGAGCTCCAAAAACTCCTTGCAACAATCAACTCGCGCTTGTTTCTGAAGCGCTGTGAGCATTCGCGGCACCCATCTTGCACTGACCTTTGACAAATTCAGATGGTCATGAAGGATAGTGTGAATGGTACCCACGGATAGCTTGGTTCTTTCTGCTAATATTTTCACTCTCACATCATCTCACTCATCTTCGAGTACAAGTTTCTCAACAATTTTTACGTTTTCATCAGTAGCGGCACTAACCGGCCCACCGGCACGAGGGTCGTCTTCAATACTCTCTCTACCCCGTTTAAATTCACTTGACCACTTCTGAATTGTAGATAATGAAGGGGCAGAATCTTGGTAAACAGCCATCATTTCTTTGTGAATTACTTTTTGAGTCTTTCCTTGTTTTGTGAGGAATTTTATCACAGCGCGATGCTCGATTTTTTTCAACATTGTCGTAGCAGTCATCGTAGTTGCCTTTCCGATATGATATTTTGAATACTAATGGCGACAATCAAATAAAATTATGTATTTATACCCTCAATGAGTGTCATAAACTAATGAGATAATTTAATGACCCTCATCATTAGTATATTACCCCGATACCGAGAATACATTGAACGCCCCTCGTAGCTGGCATAAATCATATTTTCTACTCTCAAAGAACGCAATAATATCAGTGTCTCAGTGGCACTTATGTATAACATATACATGAATATGTTATACATAAGTGCCACTGAGATATTTCAAAGTAAACACTGACACTAAAAAATATATTAAGAGAATGGAGAAAAAGGCGTATTTCGGAATATATATATATAGTCGGAAGGTTTATTTCTTTTCCAGTGTGAGATTTAACTCTGCTGGCACATGAAAGGGAAATTTCCTTTTCAAACTCAAAGATGTTTTTCTCCTAACAAATGGCTATTTATTATTTTGCCTATTCTTTTAAAATAAATGCATGTGCATTATTTGGCCTATTTTGAATGATACTTTCTCTCGTGTCCAGCAAGTAAACGGAGGCAACGAAGGAGGCTGCGTGTCGGCCGCCGAGTGGGACTCCTTCAAGCAGGAGGTGCTGCGAGAGATGAGGCATCAGCTCAACCAGATGAAGAAGGAGATCCTCGACGGTAGCTATCCATATTAATATCTATACCTGTAATGAAGCAAAAAGCACCAAAAAGTCTGTAAAATGAATATAGTAAAAAAATGGTCTAGTGTAAGAATATAACATTTTTTTAAATCGAGCCTGTCTGTTCACGCATCAAGTAAAAACTACTGGACTGATTGTGATACGGTACTGTTGTGGAATTGACTTAAAAAAATGTGTACTAGGTATCTTAATCCGATAGTCTAAGTCGAGCAATCGATAAAAAAACATTAGACGTTTTTAAGAAGTTTGATACTTTTGGTCCTGGAATAACTCATAGGTTACTTTTAACACACAGAAATGTCCACGCGGGCAAAGCTGCGGGCATCAGTTAGTTCACGACTAAACGGGTGAACCGAACTTGTTGAAATTTGGTATGGAGATAGTTGGAACCCTGGGGAAGGACATATTTTAACGCGATGAGCTTTAGTCGACGGACGAAGTCACGGGCGAAAGCTAGTTGGATTGATTGATTTGATTTTCCACTGAGCAGACTTACTGGTACAAACATTTAATTTTTAGAATCGCAGTGAGCACCCCTAGCTCTCACTAACACATTGATGAGCGATAGTACGAGTAGCTTAATGGTTCAATAGTGCAACTTAATACCGGGTATAGTCCTAGGTTCCGCACAAATGAAGTTATGTGCGGTTTTCCATCGCTCCATGCTCCGGAGGACACGTTAAGATTTCGATCCCGGCTCAGAGGCCCTCGGGCGGCCTGACTAACTCTGTCACCAGAGGCCAGAACAAACTCATACGACAAACAAACAAACTAACACGAATGTGTTATCGTGTTAGATTGTTTGTGTATTTGTTTGTGTAAATACACTGCGTGTAGGTATCGCGAATCAGATTTTTGTATGGAAAGATATTTGGGCGAGCGGTCAATGACCCAAAGCAATGAATGAAAGTATTTTATTGTAAATACGCAAAATAATAGTACTTTCACAAGTCAAAATTAACATCTCATGAACAAGGAAAAAACAAAATATTATAAATAGATCAAATCAATAAAATTAGGTAAACTATGCTTTGAGTTTGAAAAGGAAATTTCCTGTGCCGCCTAAAGAGTTAAATCTCACAAAAAAAAGAAGGAAATATCCTTCTGACTCTAACAGTGCTTCGGAAATACGCCCGTTAGAGAAGAGAGCACCAACAAACTCTACGGGGATGTAATTTTTCCATATTTGTTAACATAGATCGGGCGAGAGGTCAATGATCCCGTTCACCGTGAACTTATGTGACCCCTCGCTAGTATTACATGGTAAAATAAAATTGTTTCTACTTTGCTAGTATTTTTATTCATAAAGACTTTGTTTATGATATTTGTTTGTTTTACCAGTCACCTTGATATATTTAATGTTTATTTTTTTACTTTATAGTAGACTAGTTATGCCCGCAGCTTTGCCCGCGTGGTCATTTCATTTAATAGTAGCCCATACTTGTTATTCCAGGACCAAAAGTACCTATTTGTAAAGAACAATATACCACATTTCTTCATAGTTCGATCAGACGTCAAATAGGTGTTTAACTATTGTTCGGCATCTAATCATTGGATTAAGGTACCAATTACCCCAGTTTTTAAGTCAAACCTCTAAGCTATCCAACAGTGAAACCCGCATCGCAATCGGTCCAGTAGTTTTTACGTGATGCGCGAACAAACATACAGTCAAACAGACAGACACGATTTTTAAATATGTTTCATTCTTGTTCAGTATTATCTTCTTTGTGCAGACTTTTTCGTACTTATTGATTTATTATATTATAAAATTTTGATTAATTAAATTTAGTACCTAAAACAATATTGTCTTTAGGGCATATATTTTACACTGCAGCCATTTGGGAAGTGAATTTTACCTCCATAGCGCGTCTTGTTTACAACTTTTAACTCTGGTTTCATTCATAAAAGGATCGCTTGACGCACGAGGTTTCTACCTTAAAACACTTGCTTAAATTCAACTTTTGGACATTATTTGTATTTTGTATGGTTTTTGTCACTCTGTTATCGATATCGATTAATTCGATCCGATGACATCGGGTTTGATCCCCGGCCCCCACCAATGATTTTCAATAAATTACGTGCGGATTTTCCATTTAATTTGCTTTTGTATTTGGCATTAGAATGATGATCATGTTTTTTTTTCCACAGCAATGAAAGCGGAATTCGCGCGCAGATAAGAAAATCGTTTCTACACCGAGTGTACCCTAGTCGATATATGCTGCCTACACGCTGTTAGGCAACTTTTATAATGGACTGTCTATACGTCACTCTTTGGCAAGTGTTAGAGCAAAAAGGGCAACACTGAGGCCTCAGAATAAAGATATCAGTTGAGACAATGTTGCAGAAACTTTCTCTAACAACCGTTAAAGTTGCAGGGTTATTTAACATGCAACACTGTTGCATAACAATGACAATTACCAAGCTTTTTACGTCTAAACAAGCAGAATTGTGATTTGTAGAGCAATTCTGTGTACCCAAAGTTCTGATTTATAAAACGCTTTAATACAAATTTTGTGTACAAAGTTTTGTATAATGTCATGTTATCTTATTGTAAGGTGAAGCTAATAAACAAACAAACAAAATAAAAAGTTCTTGCAAACTCCTTGACATCAGTATCGAAAGACAACCAGAATATAATTGAACTATGTAAGAACATGTGCTGAAAGAAAATTATTGCCAGCAACAAAAATGTGTCAAAACTGTGCAGTGGTAAAAGCTCCTGTGTAAAATGTACAAACAAAGTGCGAGTAGTGTAAACATTGCCAGATGCAAGTTGTAGAAAAAAAACAATGGACATTGGTTGCGATCTGCGAAAGAAATAAACTTGGCACCACTAAAACAAAAGAATCGAAGTGCAATGACAGTTGATTATAAAATTCGAACTGATAACCAGTGCTGCCAGTCGTATAATCTATTAAAAATAAGAGTGTTTAGACAAAAAGAAGTCTGAGGTTGAATTATGTTAGAAAAAAAAGCCAATAGTTAAAAGTATCAGATTTAACGCACTAATATCGAAGCATAAAGTAGACTTTTTTTTTTAAATTTTATACATAATTTAATACTTAAAAGTGTACGTAATTATAAGGATATAAATATTGTGGCTGTTGTTTTTACATAGAAACTTTTGTCTATGACATAATTAATATAACCAAGGGCTAGTATTAACGATTAAAAACTATGATAATCGAGTAGTGAAATCATTTTGTACTAGTATTACAATAACTATAATACGCAATTGATATAGGTATACCTAATGTAGGTGTTGTAAGTGGATGCTAGACTGGTTTTAACTATGTTTTTACAAATTCAGCAGGCAAAATACACTAGTAAAACAAAATCGAAATTTTTGAAGAAAAATGCTCTGTTTTGTAATAAAGCATACGCAGTTTTTAATTGTTAAAAAATTTACAACAGAGTCGCAACATTCATCCTTTACGAATTTCTTTAATATGTAAAATGATAAATACTTAAACTATGCTAAAATTAATAAGTACTCGGTATGTTCAGTTGTTGTCGTTTTTACATATATATATTTTAATTTCTTGATTTATGAAAAATAAAAACAAACGCATTAGTAAAGTTGAATCAATTGACCGTCTTATAGAAATAATTATTAAATAAATAATACATCAGATTTAAATTTAATTACTATGACTAATTTTATTCTAACGCCTAGTTATTGATATAAAGTAAAAGAAACAAGACTCAATGATAATAATACAAGTCACTCGTAAGTGTACCCTATTATTTGGCCGGTCGCAAAGTGATGTTTGTTGCGAGTGGGATCCTATCCTATAGTCGTGAATGTATGTCGCGACTGGGATCCCGGTCGTAAAGTGATGTTTGTCGCGACTGGGATCCCGGTCGTAAAGTGATGTTTGTCGCGACTAGGATCCCGGTCGTAAAGTGATGTTTGTCGCGACTAGGATCCCGATCGTAAAGTGATGTTTGTCGCGACTAGGATCCCGGTCGTAAAGTGAAGTTTGTCGCGACTAGGATCCCGGTCGTAAATTAAAATAATAGTAAATTGGCTCAATTAAGCAACTGCGTATACTTGTTACAAACGTAATACTGGTTATCTATAAGCCTACATACATAAAACTATCTCTTATTCTTTAGGCAAAAGTACCGTATACAAACTGTATACATAAAAAAGTTCGTTTTTGCTATGAATACGAAATATGTGTTTAAATTAAAGGCAGTTATCAAAATCATTAAACGGATAATTGATTAGTTTGTGGAATAGAGAACCGTCGCAGGACCTAAGGGCGCTCTTGCGTTTTATTTGGCTTTTTTGTATTGTTGGCAACATTACATCGTTACATTTATAGACATTTGTTTTGACAGAATAATGATTGGGGTTGCCATGTAAAAATCTAATTTTCGTACCCTTTTATGCGGCGACGGTTCTCATTCCGCACAGACAAGGGCTATTTGCCACTATACGGACTTCCGTATAAAGCGTCATTATGTTGTAAAGGTATATGTACTGTACTATTAATATAATAAGTATTTGTATAATGTGAATGTCAGGTTACTCGTTTTGACAATTTTACACGAAGAAATATGTAATAGTACAAAATGTTAGGTTTGTAGACTGATTTACCATTCCTAAGGTCACAATGGCCTATGATATACATTCGAGACACCACTCCATTTATAGGGTACCGTAGTCAAATGACAAAAACGGAATCCATGCAATTTTATATTAAGGCGTATGTAAGAGCCAAATGACTGAGGACTTTACTGTGCACAGGATTTCGACAAAACAAAAATAACAGATCCTTCACAATATTATGGCGTAGGTACTGAAATTATTTAAAAAAAACTTTTTTTTTTAAATATTGTCGTTCTTTTTTTGTTTTTATGTTATCACACGGTACCTTTGCATTTTCCCAGAGAAAAGCCTATGCCTATCAGGAATAGTGTAGCTATTTATCAGTGAAAGAATTGTCAGAATCGGATCAGTGGTTCCAGATTCTACAAAGAGGACTCAACGCGTGTAACGAAAAGTGAACTTTTAGATCACCTTTCGCGAGTTTTACGCTACAATTGTTATATTGATTAATGTTCTTTATTTTACACTAATTAAAGCTCAAGGGAATGTGCGAAGGGAATTTTGTAAAAAATTGGATCAGGGCCGATGAGAATCGAGATCAATATCAAACTATTTGTAAACCCTAAGGAATTTATTTGTACTTACGGTGTACTACATAGTACATACAACTTCCTTGGTCAATCCTTAATGAGAAATATTAAATACACACATTATTTTTGAACGTGAAGTAAGGTGTTAACATAAATTTAAATAATGGAATATCGTTCCGCTTTTTAATTATATAAAAAAGGAGCCAGATGTTACACAGCATACAGTTGTCGCATATGATGTGTAACATCTGACGTACCTTGGTACCTTTTAACATTTTATGTGATGGTTTCTAGCTTGATAGCACCGCGCGCGCTCATTGGTCAAATCAAATCCGGCTTCCTGTTACACT
The DNA here is from genome assembly GCA_946251855.1 of Alsophila aescularia. Lineage (NCBI taxonomy): Eukaryota > Metazoa > Arthropoda > Insecta > Lepidoptera > Geometridae > Alsophila > Alsophila aescularia. The sequence continues at coordinate 56,676,143 of OX276373.1, forward strand.
TCCGGTACATTGGTTACGCTTTTCACGGAATCACTCCCATAGATAGCAGGAAAGCGAGAGGAAAGATGTTACACATCAAAAAAGTTTAGAAATTCCTTTTAATATACAATCAAACTTAATATAACATTACTTAGTACATAATTTATATTAATTTTATTCCATTTTTGATATCAACTGTGTTCGATTTGCATTTATAAACAGAACAATTTATTTTTCTAATATAGTTTTTTCCCCAAATATGCTAGTACTAACCTTTTTGATTACCACACAAAATGACTACAAACAAAGTGATGATTATCAATTAAATTAGTGATATTTATAATATAAACATTAAGCTAAATAAATATTAATTATTAAACTAAAAGCTAACCAAATTTTAGCAGGAATATACTAATATAGAATATAAACGTGTATTGGTCTCAACAATGTCAAAGATTGTATTTATTGATTTATACATGTGTGCTGATTATCGTATAATAATAACGCCTAACATAATGTGCTTATAACTTATTAATAATATAACTTACTATAATTAAGTCTTTTATAACGATTATATTATAAAAATGTAATTTATAAATTTATAATATAACACATGTCGAATAAATAAATTTCTCCAGTAGCTATCCATTGGGAATTCTGTATTATTAAACGGATTCAATGATAGAATAATTAATATAATAAGTAATTAATAAAATAAATTGTATTAATAATTAATGTGTACTGTAGTATTTCATAATGTATTATTTAAATTAATATGATGTTACATATAGTGACTGTGGTGCATAAAGTATTAATTTACTTAAATTGAGTGCGAAAAATATTCAATGTTTAGTTATGAATTTTCGCTTAGAGCAAGCTTTACCATAAGAGAAATATCTATCAGTCAAATTTATAGATTCATATAGATACTTACGATGATCCGAAGTACATGTTTTCGTAAATTGAATATATTTCGCATTCCGTATGTACAATTTTATTTATTTCAAATGTGGTTTAGCATTTAGCGTTTAGGTTACCATAATCTACGCTAAAATTAAAGAGAAATATACAATTAATTATAAATAATCCGTAGTCGCGTACGTACCGATTGTACATAGTTTTTTTTTTTCGAAATATAATTTTGTGATCGTGCCCTTTTTTGTTTTTTTTGTTCTCCCTTTCTTTTTACCCTTTAGTTTATAATTATTATTATTTATATCTTTTGTTATATATTACATTAGTTATGTCTTTCTATAAAGCTTTTGTGTCGACGAGTTCCTTGGCATACTTTCGAAATCTAGGCACCATCAGATAGTAACCAAGAAATATTAAATTGTGATAATACCTCCTGAATATTTACAAAGGACTAGCTGGGCAGCGCAGCTTTGCCCCACCGCTAAGGAATGGGATTACAAAAAAAAACTTAGTGCTTCCTTTAGGATCCACGAGAAACATCTCCTCTAAACTTAAAATGTCTAGGTCTACTGGTTTAGGCTGTGTGTTGTATGTCAGTCAGTAGGTAGGTATGTTTTATAGGTATAGATAAAAAAATGTTTCTAAGTCAGTTTCTAACGTTATTGCACGGTGTTATGAATTTTAAGTCAGTTTCTAACGTTATTGAACGGTGTTATGAATTAAATAAGTTTCATCAGAAATTGGCTACTGTATAGAAACAATACCGAATCATCTTCGAAAACTTAACCAACTCAAAACGGGGTTGGCGGAAGGACTAAGGACACAAATTGTATTCCTAACTTTCTCAGTATAACTTAGTTGTCTATGTGTACATCTATCTTCATAGTATTTAATCATCATCATCATCAGCCTATTCTTGTCCACTGCTGAACATAGGCCTCTTCTAATGCTCACTGGCCTCAATGAACTTTGTCTTCAGCTCTCCTCGTCCATTTTCTGCCAGCTGCTTTTCCTTTGTTTAATAATCACATATATATATATATATACAGGATGAATTTTTCAAGTGGGCGTGGTAGCGACACTATCGAATGGTGTAATAATACAGTGTTTTTTTTCCCCAAAATCAACGTGTTCGATTCCTGCCTAGGAATATTGTTTTTTCAAAAATCCAAAGATGCAGTTTTAGTTTTTATCAAAATTGGGCCCGAGACTCCTTTGAGTACTTTTCGCTATTCCTCATAGTTTCTGATTTAGCCATACACGCCCACTTGAAAAATTCAGCCTGTATATATATATTTATACACTTGATATCTAGTAGCGTTTAGGTTCCTAGTAGTTCCTACTTTATATTACATTCATTAAAAATTCACAATCATTTAAATAGTTAACTACGATATGATATTTATAAATAATAGGTTTAATGCAAATCTAGATATTTAAACAATACCGTAGGAGGTACTATTATTTATTCTGTGACAAAACCTATTCATCATCATCATCATAATGTCAGCCTTTAAAAGTCCACTGCTGAACATAGGCCTCCCATGTCAATAATGGCTACAATGTCGTCGGTCCATGATATGGCCTGCCCATTGCCACTTCAACTTGCAAAATCTGGGAGCTATGTCGGTAACCTTCGTTCTTTTACGGATTTCCACATTTCGGATTCTATCACGTAGTGAAACACCGAGCAGCATAGCTCTCTCCATTGCACGCTGCGCAACTCTGAGCTTGTGTATGAGACCAATAGTTAGCGACCACGTCTCAGTGCCGTATATCATCATTGGCAACACGCACTGATTATAAACTTTCGTCTTGAGGCTCTGCGGTATCTCCGACGAGAAGATATGGCGTAGTTTCCCGAACGCTGCCCATCCGAGTTGGATTCGTCGGTTGACTCTTTGTCGAAGTTGGATCGTCTGACCTAAGGACGTAGTGATCAACAGCTTCGATGGGCACACATTACATGGCCATTTGACATGATTCGATGATGTTCGTCTTGCCCATGTTCATTTTAAGACCCACCTGTTGGGAAACAATATTGAGGTCACTGAGCATTGTGCTTAGGTCTTCCAGGGTTTCAGACATGATAACTATATCATCAGCAAATCGAAGGTGAGTGATGTATTCGCCATTGATGTTAACACCATATTCGTTCCAGTTCAGAAGCTTGAATATATCTTCCAGTGCAGAGGTGAACAGTTTCGGAGAAATAACGTCTCCTTGTCTCACCCCTTTTTGCAACTGGATAGAGTTCGTGCTCTGAACCTGAAGACGGACTGTCCTGGTGGCCTTGCTGTACAAACACTTCTACACTTCGATGTACCGGTAATCAATCTGGCACCGTTGTAATGATTGAAGCACAGCCCAGGTCTCGACTGAATCAAAAGCTTTCTCGTAATCCACAAACACTAGACATAGTACGGATTATACTTTTCGGTCTTCTGTATAATCTGCCGGAGCGTATGGATGTAGTCTACGGTGCCTTCCGGAATCTAGCTTGTTCGGGAGGCTGGAAGTCGTCAAACCTACGATCGAGACGGTTTGTAACTACTCTCGAAAACAGCTTATACACGTGGCTCAGCAGCGAAATGGGCCTATAATTCTTCAAGAGGGTTTTATCACCTTTCTTAAAGAACAAAACCACTACGCTCCTGTGCCACGCCTCTGGCGTCGTACCCTTGAGGATGACGTAGTTAAACAGCTATGAAATACGAATAAAACTTGAAATACTTAACAATTAGTGGGATAAAATACCTATTAGGTAATGTATTTTAAGGTATAAATTCCACGCCAGTGAGAATTACAAAGTAAAGTTCGAATATACGGGTGTTTTAGCTTATTATTATATATATAAGGGGCGCGTTCACTTACAAGTTCGAGGACGCAAAAAAACGATTTTCTGCTCTTGTGACGTTTTCAATTGTTTCATAATACCTATGATCATTTCATCGCTTCTCTTGAGCCTGGCAAACAAAGATTAAAAAAACAAACAACTCAAAAAAGGGAATTCGTCCATTATGCAAACTTATGTTCGAAGTAGATATAGTATTGACAGATTCAAATGTAGTTCATTAGTCATTATCCATACTTAATACATAAGCGTATTAAAAACTCTTTGGCTTCGACAACGCATCCAACTCCGTTTAAATACTATCTTTTGGCTTATTATGGACGTGGTAAGTTAAGTTAATAACTTTTATGCAACACTAACACGCACCGAATATAGGTTTGACTGTCTATTGGAAACTTCATTGGAATGGCTGTAGGTACTTATTGTGATTAGGTTTAGCATAATCCTAGGTATTTAAATGTTATCTAATATTACAAGTTGTTTGTAAGAAGTTTTTGTATTTAACCCCGAAATTAAGTTTTACCAACCAAACTTTAGCGTGGGAAAAAAATATCTGAAGAGGCCTTATGGCTTCCTATCCCGCAGACTATCTTCAATCTCGGCATTTGCGGGACTGAAATGTTCAATCCCAGTATGCGTATGTATTTATGCGGGATCCCGCAAATACGGAATCACGCACACAAACATACGCATATTCTATTATGATGCTTAGTTTTCAAATGTACGTGTAACCCTTTCGTCGATCTAGCAGTGGTTTTGATAATAGTCTTGCACAGTTTACATTTTGCAGTTAAACCGTCATTAGATTTGAGAAAATGCTCCCAAACAAGAGCAACTATATTGCACTGAACTTTTCATTTTTATATTTAACTTGCTCTCCCGCGACTTCGTCCGCGCGGACTACTGTTTATCGCGAAAAAAAAAGCATCCTATGTTCTTCTCTCTTGTTAGTCGCTACACTCTTGGCAGAGTGGTCGTGGTTGTCACAATCCTACGCCACTCTTCTCTAATAGCTGCCCTTCTGCATTCGTGTAGAGGGCCATCCAGTGCTGCTTTAACTTGGTCGGTCCATCGCATCGGCGATCTCCCTCGTGCCCGTGTGCCCTCGACCCTGCCTTATACTACAAGGCGCATGATGGACTGTTCTCCACGCCGTAACACGTGCCCAAAGAACGTGAGGATGCAAGGTTGTACTGTGCCTGATAGACGCTGCTTGATGCAGAGTTCTTGGAGTATGGACTGGTTGGTACGGAACTCTGTCCGCACGATACCCCGAGCATTCTTCTCCAGCACCACATTTTGAGAAAAAGCGGGTGCTTCTTCTCGCTTTCTCGAAGGGTGTAGGTACGTCTCCGCAGCATATAGGAATATAGGAAAGACCAGCGTACGGACAAGCCGGATCTTAGTAACTTTCGTTATGTTGCGGTTCTTCCATACCTTCTTTAACCTGTCCATAGCAGATCTGGAAATCGCCATACGCCGCTTGATCTCGTCAACGCATCCGCCGCCATTGGTGATCAACGCACCAAGGTAGACATATGATTGGACCACATCACAGTTCGCTAATTGTGTAACTTCGGGCGAGTTGTTATGGATACGGTCGACAATCATAATTTTGGTTTTGGTTCGGTTAATCCTCAGTCCAAACTCAAGGCTGATGGTTTGCATCCTGCGGAGCAGGTCCTCCATGTTGCTGATGCTTGTTGCAAACGAGGTGGTATCTGGTATCATCCGCATATCGCAAATTCGAGATTTTGAGACTTTCTATCGCAATGCCGTCCGTCCAGTTGTCAAGCGCAATTCTCATAATGAGTTCTGTATATATGTTAAACAGCAGGGGAGAAATAATACACCCTTGACGAATACCTGCAGCCGGTCGAAAGTTGCTCGTTAACACATCATCCGCTTTCACGGAAGCAGTTCCTGTAAAGACGCCTGAGGAGGTGTGCTAGGAGAGTTTTGGTACCCATCTCCAAAAGGGTCCTCCAAAGCTTGGGCCATTTGACTGAATCGAACGCCTTGGAAAAGTCAACAAAACATATGTAGGTAGGTTTTTTGAACTCACGAGCTTTTTCGATAATCTGGCGTACGATTAGTATTTGTTCACGTGTTATCTTTCCTGTCACAAACATAGCCTGTTCTTGTTCTTCTAGGATATTAAAAAACCAATGCAAAATTAGAAAGTATAGCACCAATGCTCTGGATGTTTTTTGACATATTTGTTATTTCGTTTCCATGCAAACCGTTTCTTACAGCGAGTATCAACATTTTTCCAGTTTTCACTTGGAAACTTAAAAAAACCGAGATATAAAGTATCCTATGTTTTATTCCAGGGTATAAGCAGACTCCATTCCAAATTTCATCAAAATCCGTCCAGCCGTTATCGCGTGAAAACTCCACAAACAAACAGACAACGTTTCACTTTTATATATTGGTATGCATTATAACACCACTACAGCTATCAATTTCACGGAAATGCGAAAATGACAACAACTTATGTAAGAAATGTTTGTTTCCGAGTCATGGATGTAATATTGGTATCTATGTATGTTTATCCGTTATTTATTTCCCATAGTATGTACAGGGTATCCTAATTTGGGGCAAGGTAATTGGTGTGAAATTGTCCCGAATATATTATTATATTATATCTTAACACTAACAGAATGATAGAAAGATTATCATAATGTTTAAAACGTATTACGACTGTAGGATACAAATTTATAACAAATTTTGAAACTTTTATTTGTTTACTTTTATTTATTTACACTTATATTATGAAGAGGAAAACATTAAATTTTTTGTTTGTTTTATGTTTGTTTGTAATGGATAAACTCAACAATAATGAACCGATTTGAAAATTTTCTTTTCCTATAGAAAGCTACATTATCAGTGAGTAACATGGGCAGCTATAAGTATTTTATAAATTTGAAAGCCCTACGACAATTACTATAATGTACATAGCCCAAGGTATCAAAAATTTGCCTATAAACACGGAACGGAACACGGAACGCGCATACCGTAACGCGCACGCGCAGTATGTGCGTGGTCGTGCGCAATGTTAGATATCGCCACACGATGATCGACTGGACAAACACGGCACGGAATGACATAATATGTTGCCGCGGAAACGAAAAATATCAAGTCTGTCAAAAAGCTCCACGAGCGTTGCTGCCAAAAATGTTGTTCATAAGGATTATGTGTAAAACGTCTACTCAATAATAATGATACATCTGTGAATGTATATTACCATAAGTTCTTTTGTGAACTTCCAATAAAAAAAGACTAATATAAATATAATAAGGTTACTCAAACAATACTAGTAATGTGGTCATTATTTCGACAACCTTCTTTGGGCAAAGTCGACCTTGCTGCGCTGCTTGAATAGGCGCCAGCAAAGTTGTATGGAATTTCATTATTGTCGTGTTTTGCGGCCAGCAATTTCCTTTGAAAATCCATTATTGTCGTCTTTTGTCGTAGCACTATTATTTATTCCGTGGGTTCGTTAACCCCGAACGCGAAAAGAGAGGCGTTGTAGCTCCCAGACGAATGGACCGATCTTGTTGTTTTTTTTCTGTTTGAAAGCTGACGTGATCGTTTCTGTTTCTGTTACTGTTTCTGTTTCTGTTGTTGTGGTCGTTGTTGTTGTCTTTGTCGTTGTCGTTGTTGTTTTCGTTGTTGTTGCATTGTTTGAGTAAAGCACTATACAAGCCTTGGTCCGCAATGACTGCCCTGCTGGCCACGCTATGATGGCCTCGAGCTTTGCTTAGTTAAGCTCTCGGCCATCATCATCGCTGCCAGCAACGCAGTCATTACAGACCGCGGCAGTAATGTACTATTATCCTTATGACTGCATTTTGTATAAACTGCAAACGACTTTTATTTAATTTTATAAGCAAACAAAAAAACGAAAAAAAACTACCTAATATATTTCATATCTAATATCATATTTATTAATTGTAAATTTTTTGATCATTATTATTTTTTAATTATTATTCCACCTTTCTGCAGGGCAAATGCCGTTTAATTACCTAGACTTATTCCTGTTTAGAGTCTCTAATAATAAAAGTATATTATAATAAGTTACAAATACTTAATAATAAGTGTTATAAATATAATAATTGAAAATATGTCAGCTATCAGGAAATCATAGGAAAGATAAAATTAAATAATCGAGTAGTTAATTCTAGCTGTCATGTTATAATAATACCATAAATAATAATATTAAGATTTATCTACTTACGTAATTTTTGCTCCCAGTGGCGTTTAATATATACTTAGCTTATGTGTAAGTGTATTATATTATTATGACTGTCAATAAAATATATTAAGTAAAATAAATTGTGATGATTGTTTCATTATCTATTTAATAAATTCCCTGTTAATGTTTATATAAAACAGAACCAAGTATAATGGTGTGATGGGTAGTAGTATAATTAAAGGATTAAAATAATTGGGTTATTGTGTTGATGATTATTACTACTGTCGATTATTTAATGCAATATGTTGAAATTTGGTACACATATTAATTTCTGTGACCCAAACACGGACGTGTAAAGTAAATAAATGAATTTTGAATACTTACTTACTTTTAGGGGCAAATCAGCAAACTTAAAAAATGCTTTGCAGACTATACCGTAGTCATGTGACATATCAAATGAAAGGGCTCATTATCATGATGGATAAGTAAAACAACATTTGAAAAAAGGCATTTTTATTTAAAAATAAGAGGAAAATAAAATTACACAGAACAAACACATAGCGCAACATTTATATAAATAATAAATCTATATGTTCATTCTGAACCACATAAAAATATGCGTTAACAATCTTAGTATACGAGTACAAATACATTTATTTTATTTTGTCATGTATATTAATTTAATTAGAACCTTTTTTAAATGCTACAAATTATTTTACAATATTTAAGGCTGTCTGTTACTTCTGCTAATATGGACGAGAATTTAGAAAAAAGCCGTAATTACTCAAAACGTCTCTACTTTAATCAAGTAAGATTTCAATTGGAAATACAAATGTTTATTTAACTAAAATAAAATTACAAATAAAAGAAAATAAATATATAATAAATTAAATATATAATAAATATCCAAAAACATTACAAAAATTAAAAATAAAACTAACACCAACAATAAAAGGAACAAAGAATAACAGCTAGATTATATTTGTAGCATTTTTTACACATATTTGTCAGTCACTCACTAATAAACAAAATTAACAACGCGTTCTTACATTATTAGGTCTGCACTTAGAAATAGGTAATAGGTAAGTCACGGACCTAACTTAGGTGGTCAGTGAAAACTTATGGCCAAAACATATTAAATAGAATAAGTAGTAAAATTTTGAAAGCACGAAGCGCGTGTTTTATATAGACATCGAAAGATTATTGCACTTTATAAAGAATTATTTAAAGATCACAAATTGTGCGGGAAGCACATTAAAATAAAGATATATTCGAGTCAATTACTTTAGGCGCAATGTCTTGTGCCACTTGCAATGTGAGTTATATGCTTTCAACGCATTACCTATTTCACGTCATGCGATCGTTGCGTTAAACACTGTCAGCAATTTAGTGTTATCTAGGTAGTTAAGCAACACTCATGGTGAGGTAAATAATAAATTATTCGGGGATATCGTTGCAAGCTTCCGTTAATCGTTGCAATCAACGCACAAACATTGCGCTATTAAATTATTCAACACAAAAAAATAGATAAATCTGGTAACTTTAATTTTCAAGTTCACCCTATTGTCGTTTGGATAAATGAGGTAGTATCATAGAACCTCGTTTTTAACTTTGGCTAACGTTACAAGCATTTAATGAAAGTTTTTAAGACTGGCTTCAACATGGTGGGCTCTAGCGATACCTAAACTAATTAACTAATTATGCCGATGTGAAAGTAAGCGCGGCGTTTTAAAAAATTGGATCTCAAAATTCAGCTAGTTTGAACTTCTACATTTTCTTATAAACTATTTTCATATTACATTATATCATTATAAAAAGCCTACAAATTGTATATATTATGTATAGCCGGTTATACAGTTGTACTTAGAGAGTGTTTCTTGTATATAATTTAATACAAATAGTTTAAGTAGATTTAAATAACTCAACGTTGATTTGTGCATTTAAAGCGCTTCTGATGAATATGATCACAACATCCTTAAGTTTTTGTCAGTGTAAGGTGATGTGAAATAAGTCCTGGAACAGAAAACACGTTTGAGTATAAATATCTCAGCAGTAACTACAACTGAATACAGAAACTGAAAATACAACTGCAACGCGCTCTAAAATACAAGGTCTAAGGGTCCGCCGGAGGATGTAAACGTAAAACGTAATAATTGAAATATATTTTCACAATATTATTACATTATTTGAATAGAATGTATCTGTTATTTTTTCAAAATGCTTACATGAAATCAAATATTGCATTTTGCATATTTTCACTACATACAATTCGCTTAAATTTCATTTCAGGTAAGTATTATCATAAAAAATAAAGATGGGAACCTAGAAAAATACTATCAGGATCCGAATAATATTATAATCGCACAACCGGAGCAAGAATGACACAATTATGGTATTTTTTTGAATTATGAGTTAAGTATGCCTCCAGTGTTGAAAATTTACATTTTATCGGGTACAAGAATGACACAAAACTCTAGTTCAACTACTCACCAGTAGAGGGCACAATCCGAGAATCCTGGAAATTTTGCGAGTGCAAAAACGCCGGATTTAGTCAGTCGCGTGCGGGGACTCGCCGAACACAAGTATATCTTAGCACAAGAACGACGCAAACGTATATCGTAAATTTATTGATTGCTATATTTGGGGATTATTGACAGTGATATTTCACACTTTATGTAATCTGTTAACAAACTTAAAGTTTAAATCATCATTTAATAACCAAAAACAACGAAGATACTCAAACAAAAAAAATATTGTTTTAATCTTTATTTGCCTTTCCTCCTAAACTATGTTTATTGCAAAAACGTCATTATTGTACCAGATGTGCGATTATGGTAAAAATATGCTTAAGTTCCAAATGCTTTCAGTAAACATGTAGGTACCAGTTGATATAAAAATGATTTTCTTCTCAAACTATTCTTAAAATGCAAATAGTTTTATAACTATTTGAGCTCTTAGTCACAAGTCTTAAATGGAAAGACTTAAAATGTTTTGGAATGATTAAATTTAGAGCGCGCTTGGTACCATAAAATAGATCAAACAATTCAACTAAGTAAGTAAGCTGAAATGGAACAAAAATAGCAAAAATATATCAAAAATATGTTAAATGTTGTATACGTGTTTTAATGTTGTTGACACAACATCTACTAACAAAAATAAAACAGCATGCTAAATAAAACAGCATTCTAAAGTATTATAGCAAATAAATAAAAAAAAAAAAAAAAAAACTTCAATTCTAGCTCTGTGCGTAGTGTGTTACACAATCTTACTTAAATAGCAAGCCAAATAATAAAAACATTAAACGTTAGTGCAAGCAACTCAATCAACAATTGGCAAAACAACAATAAATAAACAATATTATATACAAAAATATATATATATATATATATATAAAAAACGTGCTCCACAAAATAAAAAATGTAAAGCTGTATAAAAGACGACTACAAACTTTAACAGTTTTAAAGAACCTGAGTGGAAATGGGTTGTTTTTTTGTTTTTTTTTTCTTGCAGTCTTCTCGCTTAGCTTGACTATTCGCTTAACACTGGGAGCATGGATCTAGAAAATAATATAAATAAATTATGTTATTCACATTTTTTTAGATAACTATTATAATAGAAAAAGGAAACAAATATTAAGTAATATTAAATATATTTGAATACACAACATAAAAATTGTCACATTTTATACAAATGTGTCTGACTAAATCAAATCTGTGATTGGGATGAACAGTGATATTTATTAGTGATGATAAGTACATAAACATTTTAGTTTATTTCTTAAAAAATAATGTCTCTAAATGGGTAACACTTGCAAAATTTGTCTAAATAGCGACAACCATTCACAGCTTTTTATTCGAAAAGCAGACAGCTGTTGCAAAGACAAATAATCTGGCAGCAAGGAATGTAAAAGTAAACAGCCAAAAATCTGTCTATTGTCAATAATATTTAAAAAAAAATGTGCGACAATTTTGTTCAACAGAAATCGTAGATATAGTTTCTTGGAAAGAATTATCAATTTATAAACAAAATAAGTAAAAAAATATGAATAGGACATTATTTATTATTATATATATTTTGTCGTTTTATATTATAATTAAAATTGCAGCGATAATCAAAATGCATTGAACGCAATGCGGATAAAAAGGTGAGGAGTAATGTCTCCGCTCACTTAGTGCTGAGGCACGGAATCGGCTCCGCATTGGCGCTTACGGCTGGTTGACGGCTAGGCTTCCACCCGGCTACGGCGGGCCGACGCTACGCTTACGGCTAGGCGACCTGGTTGACGTCTAGACTTGTTGTATTCCCAGTATTCCTGCTATTGTTGTACCGTATGTTTTTTTGTGTATGTGTAATTTTTTTCCCAGAGGTTCCATTAACTGGACTACTGGGATTTTAATTCCCTGAAGCACCGTGTGTCTCATAGATGATACACAGAAGCACAAACGTGTAATTTGGTATCCATAACGTGTTTTTACCAAATGAACACAGTAAATGCCGAATCTGACTAAATCTGATTAATGTCAATAAGAGTCAAAATCAAGTGACGCTAATTTTTGTAATGCATAGCTCCAAAAACATTTCTAAGTATCTTGATTTTAGGTGCATTTTGCCTAAATGAACACCGTAGAACATTAACTTTGCATAATTATCCTTCCTACTTCTTCTTATCATATCATTGGTTTGACCCTTATTAAATAAAAGCTGCTAGATAAGTTGCCAGGTAAAAAGCTCTTTGGGTTGCCTCATTTAGGACTTCCGCTGTGCATGCAGTAGGGCACGACGGTCACGACAGCAGATGGTCCATAGTCTGCTTTTTCCTACTGAAGATATGTTATAAGATTAAATGCTTACAATGAAACTAATAAGCAAAAACTGTTAAAATTAGAAGAGGAGTAAATTTTGCCTAAACTGGTGTTGACTATGTTAAATTAAAAATAATAACGAATACAATATTTTTTTACAAATACTATCCTTGTTGTCACGGTTGTCTGGAAGAGATCGCTCTGAGCGATAAGACCGCCCATTGTGACACTTTATTATTAATTTTGTTTGTTTTAGTTGTAAGATTTTTATTTGTGTGTTCCAATAAAGAGTTATCTATCTATCTATCCTTTTAATTTTTTGTTCTATCATTTTCAATGTACTGGGTGTGGGTGAGCAGGCCGCGTGTAGCAAGTGGGGGCCACGAGCCGTTGCCGCGGCGACCACGAGACGTAAGCACGGTGACGGTGGGTAGACCACGTGCCGTAAGCACAGATTACTAAATAGATACAACGTAACGCCGACGCGAGGCAATGCCGATCCGGTGAGGAGGCGTTAAGTGAGCGGACTCCCTTATCGTGAAGTGATGCATCCCACGCTTCATCACAGCGTTAAAAACACCGTAAACAGTTTTAGCTTTACAAAAAACGTCTACGTTTACTTAAACACATATTTATTTATACCATGTTACTTGTGCCCCTTTATAGAGTTATTATTGCATCATGATTATTGAATATTAAACGAATTTCTGTTCGCAAAATTGTTTTTTTTTTTAGTAATAGCTAACTTACTAAAGTAAAATAATGAAAACTAAGGTATACCTTCCATTTCCAAAGCTATGGGAATGGGACCTTGGCAGCATTGGAAATAAATGTAATACGAATAAGCGTTATATAGCATAATAATGAATTGTATATAAATAGGTATATTTTGTAAGTTTCGAATTCGAAAAGCGAATGGGAAATTCCATAAAAAACACACATTAAAACAAATTAAAGTTATTTATAATTATTTTAGCAGTTAATATATGTAAATTAGCTAATGGAAAAAATTGGATCACGGACGAGATTTGATTTGAACTCGCATATTGCTTGCCTCTAACCGATACTACTAATAGATCAGAATCAGAATTATTTATTCACAAGAATGTAGTAATTTAGTAGATGGTAATAATAATTATAAAAGTCCAATACATCCTATCATAACAATGGTGTGCAAACATATCTATACAAGAAAATACAACGATAATAAACAAGATTGAATAGGAAAATATAGGGTCTATTATTTAATTAATGTCAAAATGTCAAATTTAAGTTAATGTCAAATTTAATCAAAACTTAAGTCATAGTTGCCAATTAGCAAGCATTAAATCAAGAATTTTAACATTAATTAATCACATTATGTTTAATTATTTTCCTTATATGTCATGTACTCATTGAGATTATAAAAAACATTATTCTGAAAGCCAAACAGTCAGTCATCTTTTAAACATGTTAAGCGTCAGTTCTTTAAATGTGCAAGGTAATTTATTATACACCTTAATGGCATTAATGTAGACATTTCTTTTAAATATATTTAATCTGCATCGAGGGATATAAAGTTTAAAAGATGGCGTTACCATCCCCATAAGACGGGTTCACAAGCTAAGGGGAAAATTTGGGTGACGATACATAGGTAACGGTAGCCGAATTAGTTCGAGGCATAAGCCGCACGGAGGCATCGATGTATGTGAGTTTGAATCTCGTCCGTAATCCAAATTTTCCTTTAGAAAATTATCATATATGAAAGTAAAAATACTCAAAGAAAAAAGTCACCACGAAGACGAAGACAAATATTTTAATTGCATTAAGTATTTGATCATTTAAATAATTTGTGACGGTTTAATATAAGGATACATTTTATGGCAGATATTATGTAAATTCCCAGTAGCTTTTTCCCCAAAAAATTAATATCCAGTCTTTTTCTTATTTATTTTAATATAAATAAAATTATGCTTAATCTAAAATATGGCAGCTTTCATATTAAGTACTTTGAATAATAATTTTATTAAAACTCAGAATACAGATAAGAAAAAGACGTGCACAGCTGGGTAGTTAGTCAGAAGCTAAGTCACTACAGATGTTGTGAGATTATGTAAAATTATGTTAGTGGCTACGCATGGAGTTGGCTTAAAATGCAAGCAGAGTTAGTAAAACTAAACGACTAACGATACTTTCAATTACTTAACCGCAGCCATACTAACATGGACACTGACAGCATGTACTTGAAAATTAATAAATATGGCTAAAGACTTACGCCAACGTTTCGATTGAGTTAAGTCGGCCTTGGTCACTAGAGTGAACAAACCTTGACATTTCGATTGAGTTACATCGGCCATGGTCACTGGAATGAACTAACCTTGACGTTTCGATTGAATTACATCGGCTATGTTCACTAGAGTGAACTAGCCTTGACGTTTTGATTGAGTTACATTGGCCATGGTCAATGGTCACTGGAATTAACTAACCTTGACGTTTTGATTGAGTTACATCGGCCATGGTCACTAGAGTGAACTAGCCTTGACGTTTCGATTGAGTTACATCCAAGGTCACTGCAATGAACTAACCTTGACGTTTCAATTGAGTTACATCGGCCAGGTCACTATATTGAACTAACCTTGACGATTCGATTGAGTTACATCGGCCATGGTCACTATAGAGAAATAGTCTTGACATTTCGATTGATTTATATCGGTCATGGTCACTAGAATGAACTAACCTTGCCGTTTCGATTAATTTATTTCGAGTCAATTAACCTCGACGTTTTGATTGAGTTGATCAATCAACAATTAAATGCCGTCTAAAATATTTAGAGCTTTTTTAACTTAGTAGCGACGAATTTGTCTATTTTAGTATATGTGAGAAAATGCCATAAGCAGGTTGTTTCAAATATAATAAAACAAGTAATATGAAAATATGACCATAGTAAGTTTACAGAATTGCCCCTTTATGTCTTTATGTGATGTTTTACGTGAGCAATGCAAAATCACAGAGTATTTCATACTAGTGAAACGATTGTGTTTGGGAGAAAGCAAGACTAATCACATCACTCTAATATTATAAATCCGTCTCTATGTTTCCTAAACGGCTGAACCCAATATTGATGAAATTTTACGAAATAGTGTGCACCATGAGAAAAGACATAGACTATTTTCTTAACCCTAAGTAAAAAGCTAAATAAATAAATAAATAAGTTAATAAATCTTACAGCTCCATGTTTTGGACAGTGGAGCGCGAGCAGTTGCCCGGCACCCGCACGTGGCAGTGCTTGTGGCACTTGAGCTGGCAGTCACGGCACTCGTAGCCTTGCTTGCCGAGCCGCCGCGCTATACTCCGAGCGCACACCTCGCACACTGTTCCGCTGGAAAAAGAAAAAAAATTGCTAAATGTTAACGCGGAGGAATATAGACTCGTCCGACAAGCGTATAGTTCTGATGGAGTCTGCCATACCCACGCTGGCATAACTCAAAGAGGCAAGCTGAAGTGGCAATGGGCTGGTCACTTATCTCGTAGAACCGATAAATGAGTTTAGGCAAACGTAATGACGGCGCCGGCGGTTCGAGTGACGACTTGCAGGCGGCGGCTGGCAGTGACTGGATGAGGATAGCCGATGATCGGGCGTTCACAAGGAGAGGCCTACGTCCAGCAGTGGACGAATTTGGGCTTATGATGATGATTGTATCCAGGCTTGATTGCCTCCCACAAACATTAGGCCGTGTGCTGCCCGGCATTATAAAAGGATCACCCCTTCAAATGCCGCGGATGATGTGACAACTAGCAAAGGATATTCATGAAACGGCCAGCAGCATTGTTCTGTGTAAGTAGGTATCAACATCTACTGCGATCACCGAGCCGCCTGTCAAGCGTGGTGGTCATGTCAATCCCTCCTTATGATACTAACGGCGAGCTCTGATGATTGTGACTTTCTATGGGGGAGGCCGATGTCTAGCAGTGGACGTAAACGCCGGTTTGCTCAAATCTATTTCGAGACCTCGCTTCGAAGGCCATAGTGACTCTCTCTGTTACCTTTTAGCGACCAAACGGCTGAACCAATCTTGATGAAATTTGGTATAGGTAGAGACAGTTTGAACCCAGAGAGAGAACATAGGGATACTTTTTATCGTGATAAACTGTATTCCACGTGAGTTGATTCACGTTGAACTGTATTCAAGTTTCGCAGCTTCGTTAACGGCTGCGAAATTTTATACAAGCATAAATTAAAATAATAGATAACCAAAATAATAAAAAATAATATATAACTTTCTTTAAGAAGCAGCCGCAAAGAAACTGGACGTAGCGAAGCCCGGATGGTGTTACCAAAAATGAGATCGACTTTATTATGGCGGATAAGAAGCACATATTCAGAGATGTCTCAGTGATCAATAGGTTTAATACCGGCAGCGATCACCGATTGGTTCGAGGCACTCTGAATATTGTCTTTTAGCTTTAGCGGGTCCGCCTGATAAAGTCCACGCTCCAACCTGCTCCAAATTTTGTCTGGTTCCGAAAAAAACCTGGAGAATCTGAATAGACGATTTGATTTTCGTGGAAACTACATGCGACGTGAACGAGGGACTTGACAAGGTGGTGAGAATGGAATATGGTGAATATGGAAGAGGTCCAAAAGTTTTGTAGTATGCAGCGTAAAGGTAAAAAAACCAAGCTCTCAGACGAGACTCTCCGGCTCATGACACAAAGACGAGAAAGTAAGCAAGCTCCTTTGTCGGAACAGGTCGATCTTAACAAAAAGATTAAGAAGCTGACACGACGCGACCTTCGGTCCTCCAACGCACGCCTTATACAAATGACAATAGAGCAGAACTGAGGATCTAAAGTTTTCGTTCAGCAACTTGGTAAAAGTCACCTGACAAAGCTCAAAACAGCTGATGGCAGAACCGTCAACTTATACGCTTCGCATGCTCCTCGGCCAGAGACTGTTTGTGAGGATTTAAGAGCCACGTTGACTCGCCAATATACTGATGAGCTGCCAGACGTCAGCTTAGAAGAGATGGTGATGGCCCTGCGACAATTGACAAATGGAAAAGCCTCCGGTGAAGACGGAGTTATATCGGAGCTCTTAAAGGCGGGTGGTAAATCTGTTCTCAAGGACCTTCAGGTCCTATTTAACTCCGTTGTCAACTGCGGGAGAACTCCCGAGGCATAGCACAGGAGTATGGTGGTACTGTTTTTCAAGAAGGGTGATAAAACCTTGCTTAAAAATTATAGACCCATCTCACTTCTGAGCCATGTCTATAATTTTTTCTCGAGGGTCATCACAAACCGTCTCGCGCGAAGACTTGATGAGTTTCAGCCTCTCGAGCAGGCTGGGTTTCGAGGAGGATAAGGCACCGTAGACCACATGACCACACCACACAGTGCGTCAGATTATACAGAAAACCGAAGAGTATAATCGGCCACTGTGATTAGCGTTTGTGGACTACGAAAAAGCCTATGACTCAATCGAGACGTGGTCTGTTCTGGATTCCTTGCAGCGATGCCAAGTGGATTGGCGATATATCGAAGTGCTGAGATGTCTGTATGACGCTGTTACGATGTCCAAGTACAGGACTGGATTACTAAGCCTATCCCATTGCTCAGAGGAGTAAGACAGGGGGGTGTTATATCCCCGAAACTATTAACGACCGCAATGGAGGACATGTTTAGGACGCTGGACTGGAAAGGGGTGGGCATCACCATTAACGGCGAGTACATCTCGCACTTACGATTCGCAGGTGATATCGTACTTATGGCGGAGTCGCTGCAAAAGCTGCGTCAGATGCTGGCTAGCTTGGCTGAAAACACGACGAATTGGTCTCCGCATGAACAAAGACAAAACAAAAATCATGATCAGTGACAATATTATACCGGAACCAATAGTAGTCAGTGGCATGCCTCTCAAAATTGGACAGGAGTATATTTACCTCCTAAAATCGAAGTTCCCAGTTTAAAGACAAATCGTTAAACTGGGTAGGAACAATTTTGAGAAGGAAGACAGTAGGAGGATTCAGCTGGGCTGGGCAGCTTTTGGGAAACTTCGTCAAGTCTTTTCGTCGCCCATTCCACAATGCCTGAAGACAAAAGTCTACAACCAGTGCGTCCTACCCGTTATGACATACGGAGCCGAAACGTGGACACTGACGGTGCGACTGATCCACAGGCTCAAGGTATGGAACGAGCTATGCTCGGAGTTTCTTTGAGTGGTCGAATCCGAAATGTGGTGATTTGGCAGAGAACTAAAGTAACTGACATAGCTCAGAGAATAAGCAAGCTGAAGTGGCAATGGGCTGGTCACATTTTTCGTAGAACCGATAGCCGTTGGGGTAGACGAGTTCCAGAGTGGAGACCGCGAATCGGCAAATGTAGTTTAGGACGCCCTCCGGCTAGATGGAGTGACTATCTGCGCATTGGAAGAGAAGAGCCGAAGATAGGGCTCAGTGGCGCGCCGCGGGAGACGCCTATGTACAGCTGTGGATAGGTTGTTGATGATGATAGCCACCGATCCCCCCACCCCCCATTATAGCTAGGAACCATCTCGATCACATCAGCTTTCAAACCAACCGCATGAAAATTGGTTCATTCGTTTGGGAGCTACGATGCCACATACAGACACATGGATACATATATACATACATACATACATACATACATACATACATACGTACAATGATACACACCCTAAATTTATAACACCCCTCTCATTTGGAGTTCGGGGATTAAAAAACAGTAGCAAACTCACCCACTCAGATGTTTCGCAATAAACGTGTGCTCATTGTAAATGTGCAGCTTCACTCCCTTCCGTCGCCAGCGGGAGCGCTGGGCGATGGTCAGAGGGACCAGGTAGTGCTTCTTGATCCCGGCCTCTATGGTCTCCAGGACGAGGGTCGAAGCCTCGTGGATGAAGGTCCGAGCTGATGCTGTGCTGATCCCGGATACTTCGCTGAGAGAGGACCTTCGGTATTAATTTGGTTTGAATTGGGGTTGGGAGTGGGATAGATAATTAGGATAAGTTAGGAAATAGGATTTGTGAGGGAGTAGGGTGGATAGTGAGAAAAATTAAGGAAAGAAAGGTGAAGCCGTTTTTTTTTAAACATTGAATAGATTTGCCATATGTGGGGAAACAGGCGGGTAGTGAGATAGGTAATTGGATACGTAAGGCAGGATTAGCGAGGGAGTCAGGCAGTTTGCGAAATAAATAGGTGGGGAATAGGGACAGTGGGGGAGATGTGGTAGTATGGTTGGTGATAAACCGGGGAGACAGGGTTTTAGGATGGGCAAATCGGATCGTTCAGGTCGGATAATAAGATAAATTTAAGATGCAATAGTGTAGAATACGAAGGTAGGTTGTAATAGAAAATGAAAAGCAAAAAGCATTGAAGATATAGCCGCAGCATGAATTTCAAAGAATATAATAAAAAATAAAGCATGATCATGCACGCATTAAAAATATGTAAAAAGTTTAGTATGAAATACCAGTGTTACCAGATTGCAGAGTGCCATTATCCCCAGCGATTGTGAGTGTTGAGGTTGACAGATGAAAAAAAGAAAAATCCACCATTAGTGCTGATATTTTTTTATTCAGAAATATATTTTAGATGGCAAGACAGCATTATATGTTCGTTAAGTAAGCGTGAAGTTAGTCAGAACTACGTAATTATTTCAAATAAAGTTAAACAAGCTCCCAACTATAATGTAGTCTTGCCATGCTAGGAAAATACGCTAAACCAAGTAAATAAAAACTTTTTGAAATGTCTTCTGCGGCCTTGCCATAATTTCGCAAAGGATACTACAAGTATTATTACATCGCAACCAAGTATCAAAGTCACGATTCAGTAAAATGGTGGACGTTTTACAGAAACTTCCGAGCGAGTTTTGGAGAGAGCACTATATTACATATATTTTTCATTTATATCTTTTGCTCACACTAGTGCACGTTAACGAACACCTAATGGTAAATATTCCAACAATATTACACAACCACGTCTCGATTTCGTTTTCCCGCCGAAACTCTGAGAAACAAATCTAGAATGCCCTGTTGATTCCTGCCAACAAACCCCCTAAACTAAACTTGTACGTATACAGAAACGTTCTTTAAGTGACTTTTATTTAATTTTTCATGGATGTTGTATTATATCTTTCTGTTGCTTTTTTAATGTTCATGGGTAATTTTTGACTGAAATTAACAAACACCGGCGCCTAGAATGGAACTTTCTCTCAAAGAAAGCAGCTGAAACACCACAAAAGGAGCTTGTTTGTTTGTCGTATGAGGTAATGCTGGCCTAAAAGGAGCTAGTTACTTTAGAATACATATTGTGGTATATTGGTAGAAAGGCGAGGTGTCGTACATACCTTCTGGAAGTCCTAGATTCATCCCCGGACTGCGCGGGCGAAGCGCCGGCGGAGTACACGTTCCTATTCGGGAGGGCTAGCGCTTTATCTGAAAATATTATAATTACCCATATTAGTTCCGATACCAGGGCGGACGCACTCCGCAACAAGTACAAATAAATTCGAGGACCCAATATTCGGGTCCGTTCAGTCGAGTGTCAAGCGTGCGCTCGATGAGTCGCGCGCCTTGTACTTAGCGATAGAGCACCTACTTACGTAAAGTTATTGACAAACTTTATTCGTGTTTTAATTACGAGTACCAAGAAGAAAGCTAGAAAGTACTGCATAGCATTCGGCTGTTTGAATAGTGATAGAAATAACGAATTGTCATTCTTTACGCTTCCAAAGGATATTGAAGGTAGTAAATTGTAATACCTATAATAGGTCCTAGTTATGTAGTTAGATATTGATATTTTTTTATTACGTAGGTTCGTATAGTTTTATGTTATTTCATTTGTGTTTCATACCGAAGCTACGCATATTTAAGGTTTTTCCGAACAAAAATAAAGTCGTTTATTAAATCGATCAACGTAATTTTATAATTGATTATAGTAGGTATTGTTGATCGGAAAATGAATTACTGTGCTGACTTAGTAAGTAGATAAGAATGTCATTGTATGTAATAGAACTATTTTAATTTATAATAATAAGTAATAACATAATACATTATTACTTATTTATTCTGTTACAATATCTAAGTCATAACATATCACAGAATAATTAGTAGTACAAGTACCTAGTCATATCTTAATACAACCCTACCGAGCGAAAAAGGGACAGAGCGATTCTGAAACGGTTAGAGCAATGGAAGTTCTCGCGCGTTGTGATACGGTGCATTCTAGCCTGCACGCGGTGGGCGAGCGCCTTCTAGGTAAATATAATTGAAAGCTCGCAGCGCCGTGCGAGTTAAATTGCACTTTATAGCGTTGTAGCGAGAGTCGCTATTTATTTAAATGACTCAGTTAGCCTTCTGTACTTGAACTATTATTTATTCTGTGCCGATACGTACTTTTTTATGACGGGATAGGCAATCGTTTGACCAAGATCTCAACTGATGGAAAGCGATAATGTAAGTAGTTGCAACTAACTTGTGGGTCGCTACCACGTAGCAAAATGTTGCCAGTTGCCGGACAAACTCTGACACCAGAGGTCGGAATTACCTCATCCGACATTCATATACAGAACCACTTTTAGTTAAATTTTAGGCAAAATGTTAAGACCCTACATCGCGAGGTGTCTATCCCAGGTGAACCTGAGTATCTACATAGCTTAAGAAGTCAGCACCCACCGTGGCTGTTCCTCTCCGCGCTGACGGAGCGCATGTAGTGGTTCTCGGCCTCTGAGTCCGTGAGCTCCTGCGAGGCGCCGCGCGTGCGCGATCTGCCTAATCTGGGGATAAGTTATATATATTTATAACTACCCGCAGCTTTGCCCACATGCAAACTTTTTCACCTCCTTTTTTTTGCAAACTTTATAACCTCCTGTAATTTACTAAATTCCTTTTCAACGTTTCTAGATGTCACAGGTGCCCTCGACTCAGCTCTTCGTATGCTACTCATTATCAAACCCTCATACGCGGTAATAAGTCCAAGTTTCCATGGGGTAACGAGAAAAGTATGAGAGGTGCCATAAGGCATAGGGCATAGCAACTCGTGATTATTAAAGGACTATTTTAATTGTACATCAGAAAGCTTATCATCCATCAATTTATAATTCATCATCTAAATAAAATTTACTAAAAAAAATATTTTCATATCAAAAATATTGATTGCACATCAAATTAACTTTCATTTTCTATATTTGATTTGACCTTTAAAACGAATTGCACCAAAAAACTAGACAGGTTATTTAAGTTGAACATGATGATTTTAGGTTAAAATGGCCATGTGATTTGTGTTCAGAAAAAAAGCTGAAGCTATGTGTCACAAACATCGTTGCTTACATAAGAATAATTATTTTTAGGTAAGTATTTTGCATTGCAATCAGTATTTTTGATGGGAAAATGGGCATTTATGATTATACAAAAAGTCATTTTTTTTATTCGAAATTAATTACCTACTACCCATTATTAAAGTGCATACCTCCGTTTAATGGTTCCAAAGAAGTCCCTTCGTTTCTTCCTCGGCGCCGGCTCCGGCGGTGAATGTTCACTGTTTGCGTGCACATAGTCTCCTTGCTGAAAATATATATTTACTTATTAATTATTTGACATATAACAAATCCCGCTATGTAGCTGGACTTTATTTAAAGTGGCCGTGTGCCTTTGTCACTAAAATTAATAACTAGGTACTTTAGTAGGTACCTTTTGTAGGTGTATTTATAATTATTTATATATTATCTTGTTACATTGATATAGTAACAAGATTGGCTTTATTTATTTTTTGTTATTACCTTTATCCTTAAATCTTTATTTAAACAACGGGCGAGGTAATCGATGTAAGTACTTCAAAATAGTCCGCAACCTGGTCGGATTATTTCTGATTATCTTACCCTGACTTAAACCCGTTTTACATATATTGTAATGTGAATAACACTCACGTTATTATTAAATAGGAGGACGTAAAAATCAGCTAAAAATAGTGTAGCTACATCTTTTTAATCAATTTATTTTTGTGCTAATTTTCCTCATACAAAAAGTGCGTAAAGAGTGTGAAAGGTGTCAAGAACATTTCTTAAATAAAAAGTGCATTATACAAGTGCAAACACATGTTAGTAGTTAATAGAAGAACACAAAAACACGCCTTACCGCATCCCCGTTGTCGCCATTGAGTTTAGCACCGTTTTCTTTAATCCTGACAGTTTTCCCAGGGGACTGACTCGGGCTGGCCGTCAGAGGCTTCTCAACCACCTCACTCTTGAGGCTCTCATCGATATCTGTCGCACTCTGATCTTGAGGTTCTGAGTTGTCGTCGGTAGCTTCCGCTTCCGTGCCGCTTCTCTCCACTTCGATGAATTTTCCGGAGTCGGTAATTTCGACCTTATTTCGGGAGTTATTGTTAGTATGACAACACGGCACACGAAGTTTTTGGGAGCTATTTTTGTCAAAGCTTGTAAATGAGCTAGTAAGAAACGGTTATGATGAATATTCTTCCTTCGAATATTATTGAATTGATTTGTTACAAGTATATAACTTGTCTATTTAGTATTAGAAAAATACCTCCCAAAATGGCATGCAAAAAATATATTTACAATCGGGAATGTCTATGATTATTTGACTACTTTTCATTAGGTCTATCATTATATGAGCACCATTCAATTGCTTTTAAAGATATTCTAACAGATTGTATAGTATTTGTGTGGAAACTCACCTTTATAGACTTCCTCGGCTCCTGCAAACGTGAGTTTTAAAGTCAAAACACAACAAACGCAGGCAATGGAAGGAAGGAAACAAAAGTTATATCATTGAGTTCATGATTGGGGTAATTTCACTTTTAGTTTGGCAAACCTTTTAAAACATTTGACAGCTGTCAAATTAACAGTCATTTTTATGACCTGGCAACTAAAGTCAATCAGAGTTGCTAGTAATAAAAAACTTACCATAAAACCAGGATGGACAAGGAAATTTTAAAGCTTTGATAAAGCAAGGAAAGTATTGTCTTACCCTTTGCACAGAGTGAATGATGAGAGTGGATTTATTCGCCGCGTTTGCAGGACTGAGTTCCAGCTCACGGAGTGCTGATTCCGTCAGCTGTGATTTTTCATGGCCTGAAATGAAGAGTTTATACCCATAAATTAATGATTACGTGGAAAATATAAATCAAAACATATAGTCACAAAATTTAATCTTGTTAAATAAAAAACCTGCTTGAAATTTATAAAGCTGTTACATGTAAAACAACGTAATAAGTTACCATGGGATAGATAGATAGATAACTCTTTATTGAACCACACAAATAAAAATCTTACAAATAAAAAAATATAAAATTAATAATAACGTGCCACAATGGGCGGTCTTATCGCTCAGAGCGATCTCTTCCAGACAACCGTGCACGGAAAGGAATAACGGAGGTAATAGGGACGCTGGTTTTCAACCAATAAATAAATAAATCAACCATAAATAAACACTTAAAAATTACAAAATAATAAGGAAATTAATTGGGAAAACACAATAGAAAATTAACCAAATTGGTGATCTGGAGATACCCAGTCAGATATAGATAGATAGTCAGATAAACGCTTTGTTTTACACACCACAAAAAATAACAAAAATAAAGGAACAAAAGTAGAAGTTGTGTAACAATGGGCTGTCTTAGCACTAAAAGCGATCTCATCCAGACAATCTTTGGGTGGAGAGGATTTATTTAAACAATATCTTCCGACAATGCTACTAACTTTACAGGTGCACTCACCGTTCTGTTTAAATATAGTAGTGGTGGTGGTAGTGAGATGACCTTGGGGGGACAGCGTGCGGAGGCTCTCCTTGATCTTGACGGGCCGAGACCCCAGGTCTGGGATGTCAGCACCTTCGATGAACAGGAACTGAGGGAACGATAACCTTAGTTTAATTGAAACTAGCCTTCGAACTGCGAAGGGTTGTTTTTGAGCTGTTTGTATGTATGTTTCTTTGGCGCGTCCTACAGCCTCTAAACCGCTTGGTGCATTTTGATAAATGAGGTATCTAAGATTCGTCTTAATCACGAGAGAGAAATAGGATATATTAATTGTCAAGAATACTAGTATGGCGGCTTACAGCTGCCATATATTTCCGCCGGAACAAAAAAATTACCCAACCCTATCGAGTGAGGTATCAAAATGAAAATCTGTGATGGTGTCGGAGGCATGAGGTAGTTTCCAATGAACTAGTTGATCCCGTAAAAGGAGAACTGAAATGCACGATGCCTTCAACTGCATCGTATATTTAAAAAAACAAGAACATTGTTTGCCGCGTTTTAGTTTTGTTCGTTGTCATTTTTTTACAAGAACTTTAGTTTTGTTCGTTGTAATTTTTTTACTTTCTTATTATTACATCAGAGTCAGGAGGTGAACAGGCCACTGGTGGTAAACGTTTTGTCATAAAAAAATGCAAGTTGCACTATAAATAACTGTATAGCTCGAGCTGCACTGCAACGTGCCCTTCACCATGTTGATGTGTTTTCAGTCTCAATTGGTTTTTAAGTTATTGAATTAATACAGGACTACCTCATACGACAAACAAACAGACAAGTAATTTGTTGGACAGCGAGAACCTTTTAAATTGGTACAATTATTGTCTGCGTAATTGATTCTTGCTGCGATGGCCCGGCGAGTAACTCGTCATGGCTTACCTCTACAGTGAGTGTGCCGCTGACGTAGTGTAGTCGTGTTCCTCCATCGGACGAGTTTGCAGCGCGATCTGTTGTCGCTGCGACGGCGCGACGTAGCTCGCCATGTCTTACCTCTACAGTGAGTGTGCCGCTGACGTAGTGTAGTCGTGTTCCTCCAACGGACGAGGTTTCAGCGCGATCTGTTGTCGCTGCGACTGCGCGGCGTAGCTCGCCATGTCTTACCTCTACAGTGAGCGTGCCGCTGACGTCGTGTTCCTCCATCGGACGAGTCTGCAGCGCAATCTGTTGTCGCTGCGACGGTGCGGCGAGTAGTTCGTCGATGCCAACCAGACCGAGACCTAGGAATCTGAGAAAACATTAAATTAAAGTTAAATGACTTAAATCAACTTTATAGAATGAATTTGTAAGCCTAGAACTGAAATTATCTATAATAGGAAATCCTACTAATATCAGGCCAGTCTCACTCTAATGTTTAGGTATGAAATCTAAGCGAGCGACGGGTCGTCCCGCTAAACTCAGGCGGTCGCCGCGCGCTCTCGGTGACTGACACGCTCGTTTACACGCGTGCGGAACATATGCCGCGCGAATGACGAAACTGTAAGAGTTCCTTCTTTGAGTCTGGAATCCTAAAAACTATGTTTAATTAAATGAATAAATACAATAAGGTAGACTACATACATACACATTATTTGCAAAACAATGTTTGATATTAATATATTGTGTTTAATAAGTAAGTACCTACCTATGCATGGCGCATACCCATACAGTATACCTATATCTAATTATTGTTCATTTTGTTAAGATAATAATTATCATAATACATTATTACATTATTTATAAAAATGACTAGCTTTCCCGCCCGCGACATCGTCCGCGAGGACTACTTTTTATCGCGAAAAAAAGCATCCTATGGTTTTCTAGGATATTACGAAAGTAGGTATGTACCAATGCTCTTGAAGTTTTTTGACAGACTTGTTATTTCGTTTCCATGGAAACCGTTCCTTACAGCGAGTAATGAACATTTTTTAGTTTTCCCTTGAAAATTTACAATTTTCCGAAGTGTTCTATGTTTTATTATAGGGTATAAGCTATCTTCATCCCAAATTTCATCAAAATCCATCCAGCCGTTATCGCGTGAAATCTCCCCAAACAAACAAACAAACAGACAATGTTTCACTTTTATTTATTGGTATAGATTAATAATATTATTGACAAATAAATAATTTATTTGAATACAATAGATCTCTTGATTCATTTACCTCCACTCTTCGCTAGATAGAGCGACGATCTACGCAAAATAGCTGGCAGCAATTACATAAGAAGAGCCGAAGATCGGGCTCAGTGGCGCGCATTAAGGGAGGCCATGTCCAGCAGTGGACTAATGAAGGTTATTGCTGATGATGATAATGAACTGACCTGTGCTGTGCAGCTCCACTGCCTGGAGATGGTGGAGTGGTGCGGTCGTACACCTCGAACAGGAGCTCGGCCGTTTGTGGAGAGAGGTCACTGAAAATCACAAGTTCATCATCATGTCATCATTGTTAAATGCAGATAATTCCGATCACTGCCAGGCTTGATATACTACTACAATAGACAAACTGGCAATAGAGCAATTCTCTTTGTGTTCTTTGATGTAATTAATTCAAAAACTTTATGCCTCATTCATGAACGAAAGAAAAACAAAACTTAATAATATACTAACTATAAAAAAAAACTTTCTTCAAATCGTATGACACTGTAACATATACAACAATGCTTAAACAGAAATAATTAAAATTTGTTGAGCTTTGTGCTTCGCCCAAACCGACTAAAGTACGAGTACAGTATGTTAGTAAGCAAATACGTGGCACAGACAACAAAAATATTGAATTATTTATTTCTTTAAAGTTTTTGACATACAGAAGCTTTTTTTTAAACTTTTTTATTCAGTAAGGAGTTTATCTATTTATTTATTTTTGCTCTTTGATGAGTATACACAAGAACTGCACAACATCACCATTCCATCACCTTTAATTCTCCTTGCCATCACCGTACGACTAGAAGATCGGCAAAGCGCCACCCTTATATGGTTGAAATACCTCGCGTTACGCTTCTTCATTTATTATAAGAACTGCAAAGGAGTGGAATGCCCTGCCCTCGTCAGTGTTTCCGGTAATATATAACCCAGGTGTTTTCAAGTCAAGAGCGAATAGGTATCTACTAGGCAAGCGTGCTACACCTTCGACCACATCATCGCTTTCCATCAGGTGAGATTGTGGTCTAACGATTGCAAAGTATGAAATAAAAAATAGGTAAAAAGCCCGTGTAGAGCAGTGACAGCTTCCGTGGCGTAGGTGGTGATGAGTCGACTGCGAAACGTGAGGGTGCGGGTTAATTTTCCGCGCAGGGCAAATATTTGTGTGAACCAAAGATGTTTGTGGTACCAATTTCCTTGGAGATTCCGATTCCTTAGATGCCAGGTATTCTAGTCGATGGTCAGGGTAATAATGTATGTGATCGTTATTATAATATATTTTTTTATTAAGTTTTCCCCCATAAAATTATTACCCTCAAAAGGTGGTAATTGATCTAATTTTATCCAGTTTTTGCAGCTTATAATTTGAATTTTACACAAAAAAATGACCTTGAGCCATCTTTCCCACGTATTTTTGTTCAATTTGAATCACTATGGATTTTCTAGTAAGACGGAATATGCCTCTACACTGGCCTTCAAAACTTAGTACCAAACTTTTAATGTATGTCTGTTCGTGCATTACGTTAAAACTACTGGACCGATTGCGAGCGATTTGCACTATTAGATAGCTTAGGTGTACTGGTGTACTTGGTTTCTCAATAAACTCTATTAATTTTAAAAGTGTGGTACTATGTTTTGAAGGCCAGTGTATTTCGCATAAACAATTGCTACACCAATCAAGAGCAAAATGCTCAAGAGTTTAGTCAACAATAGACATTCAAGAGGGACCGAAACCCATACCTTGCGGAACACCAACTCCTCCCTCTCTATACTTACAATAGAAAGTGTTCCTCCCAGTGAGGATTTGCGGTGTCCTTCTTGAAGCCCGTCTGGTTCTTCTGTGGAGGCTCATCCATTTCTACCACGCAGTATGGTGCTATGCAGCCGGTCTTGCCTGCAATCGAAGGCGTTTGGTAAATCTTAAGAGTGGTTTGTTGCATTGAAGGAAATATTTAAAAATAACAAGTGCTTAAAAAAAAGGTGATAATAAGACCTGCCAAGTGCGAATTGGACTCGTGCACCGAGGGTACCATTTTTTTTATGAGGTGGCAACAAATTTTCTGTTTCGGATTTTTACCTTTACTTGTGCTATAAGACATTGCTTCTTGCCAAATTTCATGATTCTAGGTCAACGGGCAGTACCCTATAGATTTTGATTCCCTTGCGAGTTTCAAAATATGCGGCATAAACGGCCGTATCTTTTGATTGCACAAGACTTAAAAGTTTGTTTTTTCACAGCTCCAAGGGATTGCAGACCTGAGTATTTGATATTAATTTGAACTTTATACCTCTACGCGTTTCTGAGAAAAAAGGGTCTTGACAGACAGACAGACACGCAACGAAGTGACGAAAGATGGACAAATTACGGAGACAAACTATTTTCCTACGGAAAGATGCAAAGATTTCCGTCGGATAACGGGAAACATTCAGTGGATTGGATAATCCTGTCACCTCAATGTTTCAACCAAAACTGTCTTGCCCAAGTTCAATCATCGATACTTAAAAATATCAGCCTGTTCTTACCTCCCAGATCTTTAGCAGCCACGACCTTCACTAGCAGCCGCTTGTCGCCCACCAGGTTGGCGCTGGCGGCTGAGGTCGGCGTCGACGAGTACAGCTGCCGGTCGTGCTGCAACCGAGAGCGTGGAGATCACGGCTTTGGAGTACGAGGGCGTCGGTGTTACGTACATGAAGATAATAAGTGGCTACGATTTTTGAGTCGCTTTTATAAGATCGATCTGGCCGGCGGGCGCCTATAAGCTGTCTCAACTCAAGAACGCGCCTGCCCCATCGGCTACCAGTTCTTAGATATATATGACCAGCCCAATGCCACTACCGTTTGCTTATTCTTTGAGCCATGTCGGTGACTTTGGTTCTCTGCCGTATCACCTCGTTACTGATACGATCACTCAGAAAAACTTCGAGCAAAGCCCGTTCCTTAGCTCGCTTAGCGACTATAAATTTATGGACAAGCCTCACAGTCGGTGTCCACGTTTCGGCTCCGTACGTCATAACGGGTGTGATGGTCAAGGGCAAATGGGCATATAGTATTAGCTTTCGCCAGCGACTTCGTCCGCGCGGAATACAGTTTATTGCGAAAAAAGCATCCTATGTTCATCTAGGATATTAAAAACCAATGACGTAAACGTATAGCAATAACGTTCTTGATGGTTTTTGACCGACTTGTTATTATTTCCTTTCCACGGCAACCCGTCATTCCGTACCTTACAGCGAGTATTTGTCATTTTCCTGTATTCCCGTAGCAGCTTACCATTTTCCGGGATAAAAAGTATCCAACGTTGGTCTCTATATTGTACAGTAGCTACCTATTTCCAAAGTTTCATCAAAATCGGATCAGCCGTTTTGACGAGAAAGCTCCCGAAACAATCAAACAAAAAACAAAAAGTCAACGTTTCACTTTTATATATATTGGTGTGTATGGTACCGTATATTGGTTTCGCCTGTCAAATGTGGTGATATAGCAAAAAAAAACATACAGCGAGCCACCGCGATGTTCATTGTGGCGTTCAGTTTCAGCAGTGGGCATTTACCGACTGATGATGATGAGATGAGCTGGTCTGATGATGGAAGGTGTGTCGGAACCCTTCAATGGCTACTAGCAACTCCATCGAGTTTGAGCTCATTGGTTAGTGTTTTTAGTTTACCCGAGTACGGGGAAGCAAGGGATGGGTAACGAATTTAACAGTCTATGTATAGCAATCAATAAAGTAGTAATAAAAAGTCTGTACAATGAGGATTAACAATAAGATGATTAAATAACGTTTAAAAAAAAAGTTTTATGCAGTAGATAATTAGCCATATCATGGTAAAACTTAACAAGATGTCGTGTCTGTGCTGTTGACCGTTGAAGAGTTCCTTTATCTGGAGACCATGTCATGGTAAAATTTAATACTAATAAAATGCGTATACAAAATATCATGTCAGTGCTGTTAACTATTGAAGAGTTCCTTTATCTGCAGCTAATCCTGGCTGTCGATTTATGTCATATTTACCATAAAAATGCAGTGTCATCGGAACTGAACCAACATGTACAAATTCAACTCCGGAGGATAAGATGATGTGGTACTAATTCAGCTTACAAGATTTGACTTAAACAAACATAGTAACTAGAACATACATAGTTAAACAAAAAAAAAGTTAAATAAAAGCTTTTAAAAATGGTCTAACTAGGGGACATAAAATAAGCTGCTGAACAAGATTATAACATTTTTAACAGTGAACAATCAGATCTGTATATTTGTTTGTCTGTCTGTCAGCTTGTTCGCGCATCATGTAATAACTACTGGACTGATGAAGATGCGTTGTTCACTGTTGGATAGCTGTGTTTACTTGGTATCTCAATCCGATGAGTAGAAGTCGACTAATCGATAAAAACCATTAGAAGCCTGTACGAAGTTTGATGATATTGGTATTTTTTTGTCCTGGCATAACACACGATCCTCGTATCCCAGAAAAGTTAGCACGCAGGAAAACAGTTAGTGTTTTATATACTTGTTTTATTAATTTAGCTTCACTAGCTTAGTACAGTGGACAGAGAAACACTAAATATGCGTTAAAATTATGCTTATTTTAGGTAAAAGGACCAGAGAATCATAATTTTGTAGGATTTCGATACTATTTATTGATTTGCAATGTATGTATGTATGTTTGTTTAGTTCAAATCTTGGAACCTGAATTATAACCAGTTTTACTAGTTACAGTTAGTTAGTTAGTTTTTAGTACAGTTTTTTAGTTTATACTACGGAGTAGAATTTTTACATGTTGGTTCAATTCCGATGACAATGCATTGTTATGGTAAGCATGACCTGTATAGACATCCAGGATTAGCTCTAGAGAAAGGAACTCTTCAACGGTCTACAGCACAGACACGAAATTTTGTGTACAGATTTTATTACGATAGCCGGTTTTAAGTTTTACCATGACAAGGCACTCAGGGTTGGCTCCCGACTAGGGAAATTCTCAACGGTAAACAACACAGACACGAAATATTGTATACGCATTGAATTGTGATAGCCCGTTCTAAGTTTCACCATAACATGGCTACTGAATAAAAGCTTCTAAAATAATATAATTAGCTTATTTAAAGTTGTAGATAAATATGCTCACCATGGAGTCGTAGTGGAGAGGCAGCCGCGGCCCGGAGTCCACGTACCGCCGCAGGCGCGGGCAAGTGGGGTAGGGCGACAGGTTGAATTGCAGATGGGTGCTGCGCAGTGCGGATACTACGATGTCACTGGAATGTGGACAACAAAATAGTAGGTAAACAATAAAACTAGAAAAATAAGTATAACTTAAAAAAAAGGTTTTCATGACTTTAGATTATAATTTTTTACAATATTTCAATATTATTTTTGCGCTGCAGAGTGAGGAACCTCCTGACTATACGCGCCGTGTCAAGACATACAGCCTTCTGCATCTGACCCATAATCCAACCGTCTAGAGAGAGTTTCTTCAGATATTATTATTATTATTTTTTCATTTTATTCGATTTGTGAGCTACCCTGAAAGTTTCAGCAGGATAGCTAATCGGGAAGTGCTCGAAGTTTGAATTGCAAGATTGTAGGACTGACAGAAATACATAGATACATAGATAGAAACCATAGCTAGACACATAGATAGATACATAGATATAAGCTTTTAATTAAAATAAGGTCTCTCAGCGAGCTATGGAGAAAGCTGATGATGATGATGATGATGCAATGCGAGACTTGTCGTGATTGAACTCATGAAGCTTGTTCATGCAGTCCGTTTTCTCCTCTCCTCCCCTCTTTACCTACTAGCTGATAATTCTGAGGACAGTGTTCTATCTTTACCTGACGAGTTGCTGCAAGTTGCTCTCGCTAGCATTGGGCCGCAATGGCCCGACGGGCGCCAGCGCGACCTTCACCTCCGGCCATCCGTCGCACTTCAGCTCCCCAGTCAGCTTGTCTGTCACGCAGACAACGTTCAGGCGGGCTCGGAATCTAGGGAAAAAGGAGGAGGCTTTAGATGTATTTTTATCCGAGTATGGCAAAGCGAGGGAAGGGTAATGAGTTTAACAGTGTGTGTGGATGTTCAACCATAGCATCGCCCCTATTGGTCGGATTTTGACAAGCGAGGTATTAATCGATTCGTCTTCATGTATAGTGTCATAGGGTTTTACCCGACAACTAACAACGTTCAACTATTGGTAGTCGGGTTTTAGTTTTTGAACTCTTGTCTTGAAGCGGGTTGGTTTAGGTTAGGCTAAAGCCGGCCACATATGTCGAAGAACCGGTAACCGATGAAGTAACCGATGTTGCAGGCAAACTTAATGTAGGACGCCATCCAGCTAGGTGGAACCTCTTGAACGACGACCTGCGTAAAGTAGCCGACTACATGAGGGTACAGGGGCGCCCATTAAGTGAGGCCTATGTCCAGCATACAGACTGTTGATGTTTTATCGTATCTGCAATACCTACATATCGTCATTAGCTAAAACTCTTAATAAAATTCATGATGTTCACCATTTTGTAGAGCGTCTTCCTGTTATGAGTCTGTGAGCTGTAGGTAGACCTCGCGCGTACTAACTTTTTTGCAAACAATCTAGCGGTGCACAGTAGCGCCATCTAGTTACCTTATTGTAAAACTAACTTTAATAATCAAGGTGCTCTACCAATCCCTACCTAGTGGGTAAACAGCTGATTCCACTAGTAGAAACCTAAAAGTGCGAAATTTACTGCATTTTGAGGAGCTATTCTGCTCATCACGCGGAAGATCCTCATCAGATCTTCACCAAATTTGTATGAGGCCAATTTACCACCTTTCAAATAAAAAGAGATCCATCGAAAACCGATCTAATAAGGCGGAGATATTCAGTAGCCCCCTTTTTGGGGGAAGTGCGCCCCCAATCAAAAATCCACGAAGTCTAAAAAATTCTCAAAATTCGTTTAACTTGTATACCAAGTTTCGTCTAGATCGGTTGAAAAATGCGACCTGTAGAGGAGAACAGAGATCCGGACAGCTGGACATGCGAATAGGCCGACATCCGGTCATACGAAAGCATTTTTGCTCACGCTGAAACGGATGAACAGATAAGTTATCAACATAGCCCACAGAATTAGAAAACTGAAGTGGCAGTGGGCTGGTCATATATGCCGAAGGACCTATAGCCGTTGAGGTAAACGTGTTCTTGAGTGGAGACCGCGACTCGGCAGACGTAATGTAGTAGGACGCCTGGCTAGGTGGAGCGAGTCGCTCCACCTAGCCGGAGGGCGTCGGAGCGGCGACATGCGCAAGATGGCTGGCGTCAGTTGGAAAGGAAAAGCCGAAGATCGGGCTGTGGCGTGCTTTGGGGGCGGCCTATGTGCAGCAGTGGACTGATACGGGCTGATAATTGTTTGTTTGTCATATGAGGTAGTGCTGGTCTCTGGTGTCAGAGTTTGTCAGAAAAACACAGCTGCTCAGACTGCTCACATTAGTCAAGAACTGACTGCTCTAATGTGCTCCTTTATGCGGCATGAAACTGACCGTTTAGTCTGGCCAATGTAGGAGTTCCCACAACTGCAGTCAACTTTGTAAACTCCTGGTCTCTCCAGGTGAAAACTATCGTTTGGTGAGCGTAAATACTGAGACAGTTTTTTGAATATCGTTTCAGTAACTAAAGCACGGCTGAGAGAGACAAATAAATCTGTACAATGACCCCTCTCTACCTATCTCTGTCGCTCGCGCATCAATGTGTATCGCCATGGCGCTTGCACATATGTGGTGAGGGGTCATTGTACGGATTTATATGTATATCGTAGCCGTGCTTTATATTAACTTAATTTTAAATAAATAAAGGCGGAACTTACTTGTTAACATTGACTCTGTAGTGGGAGACCTCGACTTTCTCCCCCTTCTGGCTGAACGCCTTGAGCTGGAAGGCAGGCGTGGCATCGCAGTCGCAGGTGATGGTCTGGAAAAAGATCATCATCTTCATCATCATCATCAACAGATACGTTCCCAAATATACGATAGTCAAATTGACTGGACGTGATTATATAATTCATTACCATTATAAAAAATACGGCCAAGTCCGAGTCGCACTCGCGCACCGAGGGTTCCGTACAAACTTAACTTTGCCGTTAGCAAACTTTTGTCCCCATACATTTTTCCTTTACTTAGGGCAGTTTTACCAAATTTCATGATTCTAGGTCAACGGGAATAGGTCCTATAGGTCCTATCTTTTGATTGCATTGACTTAGAAGTTTTTTTTCACCGCTCCAAGAGATTGCAATCCTAAGTATTTGGTAATTAATTTCAACTTGTTACCTCCACGCGTTCTTGCGAAAAAGGATCTCGACAGACAGACAGACAAACAACGAAGTGATCCTATAAGGGTTCCTTTTTTCCTTTTGAGGTAAGCAATCTTAAAAAAATACCATCCTCTCTTTACGAGTTGAGGAATGCTTCAACTCGTAGTTCACCTTTAACTATCAACCTTATCGTAACAAGAATAATGTTCAAATTGCTATTTGTAAATCCAAAAAGGCCATTATGAGGTCTTACGTCAAAAGTAGCCCTCGCTAGTGTTTTGTTTGGAACCAAAGCTAGACTTTCGAAATTCATACCGTACGGGGATATAGCTCAGCGGTAGAGCAATCGACTGCAGATCGATAGGTCCCCGGTTCAAGTCCGGGTGTCCCCTAGGGTATTTTTTAATCAGGGTGGTAAGAGGGATGTTGTTGTCTGCATGAAAGGCTGGTATTGTTAAGTGTGTGACTGACTTTTTGTATTAGGTGTTCTTGGTATTTTTACCAGACTGCGCAACACAAAGGCCCGGTAATGTATTTATATGTGTGTGTATGTATGTCGGTTTGTTTATGGCACTAAATAGACCGTACGCGTGGACCAATTTTGATGATTCTTAATTCAATCGTTTTGTCATAATCTTGCGAGTGGTATTAAAGACATGACATTAATCAAAATTCAATATGGGGACAACCAGACGCCTTATAGTGAAAAAGAAAACAAAAGTCGACGAACTATGTCAAGTGGGGTATCATTGAATCATCATCATCATCAACATCGGCCTATATCTGTCCACTGCTGGAAGTAGGCCTCTTCTAATGCACGCCACTGACCTCGGTCTTCAGCTCCCTTCAGCCATACTCTTCCAGACGCTTTTCGCAGGTCATCACTCCACCTTACCACAGGGTGCCCTACACTACGTTTGCCTAAACGTGGTCTCCACTCGAGAACTCGTCTACCCCAACGGTTATCGGTTCTTCTGGAAATGTGACCAGTCCACTGCCACTTTAGCTTGCTTATCTTAAGAGCTATGTCGGTTACCTTGGTTCTCCGTCGGATATCTTCATAACGAATCTCGTCCTTCAGAGAAACTCCAAGCATAGATCTCTCCTTAGCTCGCTGAGAAACCTTAAATTTGTGGACTAGTTTAACCGTGAGTGTCCACGTTTCGGCTCCGTAGATCATGACTGGTAGGAAACACTTATAGCATACTTTTGTATTCCGGCACTGGTATGGACGACCCAATGCTGCCCAGCACAGCTGAATTCTTCTGTTGGGTTCCTTCTCAAAGTTGTTTTATCTAATTGCAATATTTGTCCAAGGTAAACATATTGTTAGACAACTTGAAGAGATTAATTGCAATCGGTTCCGGGTCAATAAGATCGTTAAACATGATCTTGGTCTTATCTATGTTCATTCCGAGACCGATGCATCGAGAAACATATTATTATCATATAGGTTGTTCATCATACTTTGCAAATCTTGCAGCGACTCCTCCATTAGTACGATATCATCGGTATATCGTAAGTGTGAGATATTCTCGCCATTAATATTAATGCCCTTTCCTTTCCCATCCAACGTCTTAAACATATCTTCCAGGGCATTACTGAACAGTTTCGGGGATATAACATCCCCCTGCCTCACTCCCCTGCGCAGTTGGATATGTTTAGTTAGATTAGACTGCTGCGTTTGTGCATGGACACTCAATAGTCACGGCGTCATACAGAAACCTCAGCACTTGTTTCTCTCGTCGCTCTTCCATAAGCCGAAGAACCTCATCCGAGATTTTAGACTTCGTGCCCATACGCTGCAGCTGACAAAATCAAGTGGCTTCCTCCCTAAGGATTCCCACAACTTTTTGGAGTTGCTCGTCCACGTCATTTGTGGTTTCTAACAGCGGGCTGGAGAAGGTTGGGTCGGAGCGTAGACTTCACCAGACGGCATCTCTCAAGCTTGTGGTCGATATTCAAGGAGCCTCGGATAAGTCGGTGATCACTACCAGTATTAAACCTGCTGATCACTCAGACATCCCTCAATGTTCTTATTATCCGTCAAGATGAAGTTAATCTCATTTTTAGTAAGTGTCCCCGACACTTACTAAAAATTTTTTTTTTTTTTAAGTGTCGTTTTTTTTAACTTTGCCAAGTCTTCTTCCTTAGAATTCATAAAAACCCTCTCTTTTCAAGTTCGGGGGTTTATAGAACTTATAATAAAGCAGAGGTAACAAAAATTCTGCACAAAAAGATAATAAAATAATGGTCTAGGGGACTTTAAATAAGCTAATACATTTAAAAAAAACTAACATGTCTATCTGTTTGTCTATTCGCGCATCACGTAAAAACTGGGTTGGTTTTAAAGGTCTTGGTGTATTTGGTATCTCAACAGTTGAGACACAACTCAATCCGGTGAATAGAAGACGAGCAAACGATAAAAACTATTAGACGGATGAGTGAAATTTAGTATTTTGTACTTTATAGGTACATTTGATCCTTAAATAAAAAATAGGTTTCTTTAAACCCTGAGTAATGACTATGTGGGCAATGCCATGGGTGTCCCACTCAGAATCAGCAAAATTTATGTTTTTGTGATCTTCAATTCGTATAACTCGCGATTTGTACGTGGAGTAGACGTTTCACAACAAACAAACGGCCGTGCGCCCCAAAACAGACCCACCCACTAATGCTTTTGGTGTATGGTTTTTATACATTTTCATTTCTTGCTGAGAGTTTTCGGCACGAGGGTTGTGTGGAGGCACCTTTATACGTAAACTGACGTACAACAGAATAGAAAAATACCACTAAACTAAACTGACAAATTACAATCAATTTAGGTGTGTCAAACTAAATTTTAGTTTAGTGCATTGTTATCTGCTTGGAATAGGACTAAACTTAAGTTTAGTGTAGTTTAGTCTAGTTTGTACCAACCGAATTGCTACCATTAGCTTTAATTGTAAACATTATTTGGTAAATACTTTATTATAATTTCTCTCTTAATAAAAATGAGCAAAATCTGCCAAAAAATCCATGCCGTTTCTAGTTTACATTAAAAATGTAGTAATTTTAACTGCACGTTTACCTAGGTCACAGAATAAATAATACTACAAGCCTATGTAAAAATCAAGAAACCACTTTTTCGGTGTATAAAATGGTGGGTGGTTTACTAAGGCATGTCGGGGGGGGGGGCTACGGCCTTGGTATAGCGGAGGGCTGAGATCTCTAGGAAAGGCCACTGCCGAGGGCGTAAGTGCGCATGACAATGCCTGGTTTGAAGTGATAGTAGGTACTCTAACTATATGTTCTTATTATCCGTCAAGATGAAGTTAATCTCATTTTTAGTCAGTGTCGGGGCTTTACCAAGTCATCTTCCTTAGAATTCATAAAAACTATTCTTTACTCTAACTATTATTTATTCTGTGGGGCTAACAAATAAACGCGCGAAAAGACGCGAATGAGCTGTCAAACATAGTACCACACTTTTAAAATTAATAGTTTTTATTAAATTTCTTGGCTTCTACTCATCGGATTGAGATACCAAGTATCGGTCTAGTAGTTTTAACGTGATGCGCGAACAGACAGACATTAAAAGTGTGGTACGTAGTTTTGAAGGTCGTACGTCTTTAGTACCTATATTATAAAAACATAGGTAGTAGGTATTAACACAATACAATGCAGTTGATCTCAACTAGATAGACGAGCGCAATCCTTTTAGAGCAATCATGACTTCCTGTCCCGAGCTCCAGCACAGATAATCAACTATTTAAAAAAATATCAAAGAGGAATATTTACTCTACGCTTATAATCTAATTAATTTTAAACAAATAGCAGGTTTAAAGGAGAATGCGCAAATTTCATAGAAAACTGCCCCAGCTTCGGCCCTGATGGAACCTATGTCAGATTTTTATACATTTTATATATATATAAAAAAAATAGTGGCTACACTGCCTGCACTATCTTAAATGCGTCCCAGGCGATACAGCGTCCGTGGAGAGGGCACTTCACCCACCACAGCCATGCTGGGTGGAAACCAACAGGGGGAGTGGCAGTTATTATAAGCTCGCGCAGATAGACGTAAGTGCGGGCGCCAGGGGTCACTCTTGACAGTGGGAGGGTCCATCGTAGGCCCACTGATAAGTTACCGCCCGCTTTAAGCCGGGCAGCCCCCGGTCGGTAAGGTACTTGTCCGTCTCGGTGCTGACTTGTTTCATCTGGGTGAAGGAAACACTGGGATGATTACTAGACAGTCGGTGTCGTTATTTTTATCAGCTGCGAGGAAAATAAATAAATACAACAAACAATAAGACCATGCGCTTTGCGACATGGAATGTCCGTACAATGAGGACAGGCTTCCCGGACATCAGTGAGAGCTCTGGTTGCGACGAACATCTACGCAAAATGGCAGTCATAGATACCGAACTTCAAAAACTAAACATCAAGATAGCTGCTCTTCAAGAAACCCGCCTACCTGATGAAGGTTCAATCCGAGAGGAAAACTATACTTTTTTCTGGAAAGGCAAAGATTCCAGTCAAGTTAGGGAGCACGGAGTGGGTTTTGCTATCCACAATGAGCTGCTACTTTTCATCGAGGGTCCACGGGTTGTTTCAGAGCGAATAATGGTTCTCCCCTTATCACCACCTGCGGCTTCGTTAGCCTTATCTCTGCGTATGCTCCGACGTTGACTTCATCTTCTGAGAGGAAGAACCAGTTTTACGATCAACTTAAATAAACAGTCCGAGGTTTGTGTTCCAGGGATCGTCTTATCATCTTGGGCGACTTTAATGCAAGAGTAGGACAGGATAGCGTAGCATGGCCGGACTGTCTTGGTAATAATGGCATAGGGAAAATAAATGAAAATGGTCAGCGACTCCTAGAATTTTGTTCCAGTAACCTGCTATGTGTTACTAACACTTACTTTAAAGGCAAGCTTTTACGCAAGGTTTCTTGGAAACCCACGGTCATAACACTAGCACCAGCTAGATGTAATACTCACAAAGAAGAAAAAAAATCGGGACATATTACACATAAGAACTTACCACAGCGCTGATTGCGATACTGACCACTCCCTTGTGGCAACTACAGTGAATCTCACTCCTAAAAAGATCCTTTGGCAAAAAACAAAGTAGATGTTTCTAAAACGGCGGACAAGAAGATGGTAGAATCGTTTAGGAAGGCTACTTAAGAAAAGGTTTCCATATGGGATCTAAGTGCCCCGGGTACTGTGGAGTGGGAAAACGTCAAAAAAAAACTCGTCAAGACAGCAAATGATATATTTGGCATTAAAAAACCTTCCAAAATGACGACAAGTTTCAGGACAATAAAGAGCACTTTAAGCCATTGCTAGACTCAAAACGTGCTGCTTTGAACCACCGCTTAAATCCGACTGCCAGCACGCATGAAAAGTTGTGCAAGGCCAAGACAAAAAAAAGGCCTGGCAATGACGGCATTCCTGCAGAACTCATAAAAGTGCAGTGTGTTTTGCCTCTTGTATATAACTTATTAGTAAAATGTTGGCACGAGGGTAGCGTGCCTCAGGATATGCGAGATGCAAATATAATCACTCTGTATAAGGGAAAAGGCGACCGCGGAGACTGCAACAACTACCGTGGCATTTCCCTTTCTAAGTATCGTGGGTAAGCTTTTTGCTCGCGTTATTTTAAGCAAATTACAAAAGCTAGCCAATCGCATATGCAGGTTCCGTGCTCAACGTTCCACTACTGACATGATCTTTACACTTCGGCAGCTGCAGGAGAAGAGTAGAGAGCAACAAACACCTATATTTATAGAGCCACACAAGAGCTGACGGCAAGCTTTATAACATCGCTCTCCTAAAATCCAAAAGACATCGCGAGGATTTATTTGCCTCTTGTTTGCCGATGACGCAGCGTTTGTAGGCACTACGCAAGACGAGCTCCAAAACAACTTGGATAAATTTGCGGAAGCATGTGCACTCTTTTCAATGTCCATAAATGCAAAGAAGACGGTGGTAATGTCGCAAGGGTGCAATGAAAAACCACAATCTTGTTGGATGGTGCACCACTGGAATGTGTTGATAATTTTTGTTACCTGGGATCGACTATATCGAGCAATCTCTCGCTTGACACTGAGATCAGCAGCCGCAATGGCAAGTCGGCAACGATGTTCGGGAAGCTTACTACAAGAGTATGGGACAACAAACTCCTGACAATAAAGACTAAGATGATCGATGATGATGATGAGAACTGCATCTTAAGCATACTCTTGTATGGAGCTGAGACCTGGACATAGTACGCCAAAAAGGAAAGAAGACTCAACACATTCCACATGCGTTGCCTTCGGAGCATTTTGGGCATATCCTGGAGGGACAAAATCGCCAACGAGGAGGTTCTTAAGACGGCACAGCTGCCTAGTATCACCGCCCTCTTGAAACAGAGCAGGCTGCGTTGGTTAGGCCATGTGCATAGGATGGTACCTTCTCGTTTGCCCCGTCAAACTCTCTTAGGAGAGATCGCAAATGCTAAACGCCCATGAGGACATAAATACTCTCGAACGGAGTATTTAATTTTTTTACTAAAGAATTCTTCTGTATTTTTTTTGTACATTAAAGGAGTGACATCAGGTTAAGTAATTAATTTTTAATGTGTACTTATTGGTATTTTTAAATTGTTGATTTCAGAATCATCTAAATGTACATGTATTTTTTAATTATTGATATATTAGTTATAATATATCTTTTATATTATAATATTTATATTAAAGATATATTAGTTATAATATATCTGTAATGTTTATATAGTTCTACCAAATATGTAAAAATATCAAAAATAAATCTTCAGATTAGAAAGTCTTCTTATTAAAAACCTAAAAAAAAAACGAATATTTTCTAATCTGAAGATGTCTTTTTGATATTTTTTTAAACTGGGTGTAACTTTATTATTCTTTTGTAAATCTTATATAAGCTAATGTGATGATGTGATTTTTAATAATAAATAATAATATCCACTCACATGATACTAAAGTACGTAACTTTTTTGTATTATTTACTTGCCAATTACGATGCTAGTTAGCAACGTAATTGGCAAGTAAATATAGAAATAAAAATATAAAAATAAAGTACTCAAATTGCCATGGAGCGATTTCGCCCATTTTTTTTTTTATTTTTTAGTTCTGTGGAACTTAGTGGAGTCAATTGACTCCACTAAGCTCCACAGAACTAAAAAAGTATTATATATAAAGTATTATATTTTGATGCATTTGAAAACAATAGCCGTAGAGCGGAGTTGCTGAAGCTTCGCAGAACACGTTGGAGAAAATGGGCGGGTTGCAGTCAAGGGCGCGCACCACCTCCACGTACTATTGGTTGTACTCACGACATCGTCCTTGGAGTCACACTCGCAGAACACGTTGGAGACGCTGGGCGGGTGGCTGTCGAGGGCGCGCACCACCTCCACGCCGATGCCTTGCTGGAACAATGGAAACTAACGTTTATTTTCAGTTACCACGTACTCGTAACAATCGCTAACTATGAAAACCGCATTGTGATCGGTCCAGTAGTTCTTACTTGATACGCCAACAAAGTTGTTTTTATTGTTGGATTATGTCACTCACTATTAGTCACTATGGTTTAGAGTTAACGCGGGCATAAAATACGTTATTTTGGTGGGCTGGTGTCTATTCTCTTGTTCAACTCACTAAAAACTAAAACTACATTTAGTTTAGGGATTCTTAAAAGCTATTTGATCATTTCAACTAAATGTAAACATCAGTGCGACGGAACTAAGGGACTTGGAACTTGGAGGCTGGGGTGGAGGGGGTGGGGGTGTTACGATGTGCACGGCCTATGGCAGGGACGGGGGTGAGGAGAGAAGGGTTGCGTATTGCTGGATATAGGTGTGGTAGATGCGGGGGAAGGGGTCTGGGGGTGGGGGCTGCCCCTTCCTTGCAACCCACCATCTACCTACTCAAAACTCCTCTCCCGCCCCCCGCACCCCGTCCCCTCGCAACCCTTTCCCCGGCCCCAGTGCGGCCGTGCACTACACACCACCCCCTCCCCCAAGTCCCTTAATTCCATCACAATAATGTTTACATTTCAAACATAAATTTAGTCGAAAAATCAAATTTAGTCTTGTTTGAAACAAAAGAATCTGTTTGATAGGACTATACTTAATTTTAGCGTAGCTACTACGCTAAACACCTACCTACCTCCTAGGCTACCTACTCTAGTTGGGAATAAGAAAATTGACACCATATTATCGCGTAAACTAAATAATAAATAATAATAGGAGTGATAATTTTGTTAGTAAATTCGTAATGCGTCTAGTTTTTTTAATTATTTTTAGTTTTATTCTTTATGTGTCACATGCAATTCAAGCAACACTTTAGAAATAAATATTTCATTATCGGAACCAAATAGAAAAAAAAACACTGTCGAAAAGCTCATTATAATTTTAAAATACGTCAACGAGAGCCCAATATTATCTATGGCCCAATCGATCTACGGATGGTACAATTGTTTTTTTTC
The DNA here is from genome assembly GCA_946251855.1 of Alsophila aescularia. Taxonomy (NCBI): domain Eukaryota; kingdom Metazoa; phylum Arthropoda; class Insecta; order Lepidoptera; family Geometridae; genus Alsophila; species Alsophila aescularia. The sequence goes on from OX276373.1 coordinate 56,720,536, forward strand.
ATCTTCATACTTTTTTTTACTTTCTTTGTATCTAGCCGGTTGAATTACGCTTACTTCTGTCTAAGGAAGACACATTTTCAATCGACTTCACAAAATGAGGTGGTTCTATGTTCGACTGTAATTATTTTTTATGTATGTTCACCGATTTCTCTGTCAATTTTATTGCGGACCTTGTTTTATTTCAATGATTAATCCTCTAGGTTGGTCCCATACAAATTGTATCAAAATTGAAACAGTTTCTTTTTTAGCTATTAGTTAATCTATTTGACAGAAAAGAAGGTACACAAAACATTCATGTCGCCTCCACCAAATATTTTGCCATCCCCCTATAAACTTGCTCGCCGCCCCCACTGACCAAAGATTCTACCTTAAACTGCACAAATACAATTATATTGATAGTTTCAGTCATCAAATTACTCTAATGGATATCTTGTTGAAGAGTCTTACGACTAATTTGTTTAATTTGTTTCAACAGATAATACACAGATAGTGTTTAAGGTCAACTCTGCTGAGGATTGTTTAACTTACGCTGGAGGTTAATGGGATATTCTAATATAATACAAATAAGTTGTACGTCTATTCTATACTTATAATAAAGCAGTACTTAGTGAAAAAACAGTACAAAGATAATTTAAAATAAAAACTAGTTGAAATTAAATATGCTACTGAAGAAGAATACTTATAGCAATTTTAGTAGGTAGGTATTTAAAGACATAAAAAATAAACAAGATCTAAAGGCAAAGGTTGAATAAAAGAATGAAACAAAGCAATATACAGTAGTCGCAGCCGATGAACCCTGCGTTCGAGATGATGATTGTGCGTTGTGGGCAATTTCGAAATGTACATTTTTAACAAGCCGTTTTCTTTGGACATTTTCAACACTTTTGTCATTTTTGTAACTTTTGACACTTCCAATCCTTTCCAAACTGAATGAAAAACGACCCTATCCCTCACGGTATAAAGTCACATACTTCCGATGCGACTACTGTAATGTCATTGACGTTACATGGTATTAGGTAGCAAAGTGCACTTACAGCGATGCGTATCTATCTATATTTATAACTAGCTATCGCCCGCGACTTCGTCCGCGCGGACTACAGTTTATCGCGAAAAAAAGCATCCTACGTTCTTCTAGGATATTAAAAACCAATGCAAAGTAGGTATACCGACCAAGTGCGAGTAGTACTAGCGCACCGAGGGTTCCGTACAAACTTGTAAGGTATGTAAATAGTCGTCCATCACGGGAAACAAGAATCGAAGGCTTTGCCCACGTGGTCAAAATTCATGGGTTTGTTGCGCAGTTCACTAATTCTTTTTATAAAATAAAAGTAGCGTAACATCAGCTATCTGCCAGTGAAAGTCCCGTCTAACTCGGTCCAGCCGTTTCGGACATTAGCCGAAACAAACAGACAGACAGAAAGACAAATAATAAATAAAGAATGGCTTTTTTGTTATAAGTAGCTGTTATATTGACATTACAAACTGAATTATATTTATTTGTATGGGTATGGATATCGGCTTTTACGTATCCTGTTTAAAATATAAATAACTAGTTACGCTAATAGCCTACCTATGAATAGACCTTTCATGTCACGGAATAGAAATTTTCTATTCTGTGTCTCATGTGTATTACGTATAATCAATTTGAAATATAACTTTGACAGAGACCTTCAAGAATTACACGGCTATAACCATACTTAAGCACATAATAGGTAGACCAGCAGTGCTATTTCGCAGTGTTGATCGTATCGGTTTCAAGCTGTCAAACTCATCAGTGCCTTGCGATAGAGTTAAAATTGCTATGAAAAAAGTGACAACTGATTGAAGCCAAGTTCTGTGGTCGGGCCCCAAGTACACTGAACGACCACAGATAACAAAGGCGCGATAACACCGTGCGAAACGGTGAAACCTTGAATAGTTAGACGCGTTATTTGAGCCTTAGATCATCAATACAGACGACTCGCTGAATAAATTAACATTAGTTATGGTTTTTCTAAAATGCCTATGCCAGGGGCAGCCGTAAACTTTGGCCGGAAACGAAAATGTGACGCTGTAGATTTTGTATTATTTTCTTTCTTCAAGTGATAATATAGGTCTTTTTATTTCCGAATTGGTTCGGGATTAGCACCATTCATCCATACCAATATATAGGATGTCCCAGAACTCAACGTCAAGCCGAAACGGGGTGACAGGATTGATTGTAACCATCATGAAAAAAAAACCAGAAAAAAAAACTATCTAGAAAATTGGTCAAACTGTAACTATTTTTCGGTTATTGTGGTTATTTTTTATTATTTTTGTTCATTTAAACTTTGGAACCGTAACCGTAAATAACATTTCTAGAATCACAGTCAAAAATAATGACACAATTGCCCAAGTTTCGTAGAATTAAGACTATTTGTTAAACTATGAATTTAAAACTTTAAAAATTTGTCGACTTTGAAAGGCCCTCCTTTAAAAAAAAGTACTAGAGTGCCTCGGCAAGTGCCATTAAAAGTTGGCGCATTTAATCAGGGTTTGAAAATGGTACAATACTTGTTGGTTTCATACTTAAAAAAAACGAGTATTAAAATAAAAACCTCAAGTAACCCGATTCTTGCTCACCCATTTTACTCAGTTAAAATGATTTTTATAAGTGAAACGTTGACGTTGTTCGTTTGTTTGGGGAGCTTTCACGCAATAACGGCTGGAGGGATTTTGATGACACTTGGAATGGAGACAGCTTATACCCTAGAATAAAACATAGGATACTTTTTATCCCGGAAACTTGTAAGTTTCCACGGGAAAACTGGGAAATGTTGATTACTAGCTGTAAGGAACGGTTTCCATGGAAACGAAATAACAAGTATGTCAAAAAACATCAAGAGTTGTGATATACCTACTATACCTACTTTTACATTGGTTTTTAATATCCCAGAAGAACATAGGATGCTTTTTTTCGCGATAACAGTAGTCCGCGCGGAGGAAATCACGGGCGGGAAAGCTATAGTATTTAATATTTATATTTATGTAGGTATTTATTTATTTTAGTGTAAATAATTTATAAAATTTAAGGTGGTTTATATATCTAATTACTATTTATTTACTACAAAAATATTGCAGATCACCGATTACTCTATACAGATTTCCAGTTTGTAAATGTACAAGTACTTTAATTGAAGAACGCGTACCTACACTATTCAAAACAATTTAAATTCAACATGGCGTCCACGCATGCGGCCGATGAAAAGATCCATTGTGTAATATTGCTGGAATAAACCAGTGGTCGTTCGTGTTCGTGCACATTTTTGCATTAAGCCTATTATGATACTTAATGCAAAAATGTGCCATTTCGTGCTCTCTCTAAACTCCCTGGAAAGTTTCATTATTAGTACTATTATTTATTCTGTAAAGCGTCCACCATGTTTTGCACATTTGTCACGCTACGGTCTCGCTGTAGATTCTCAAATGTTTCGCTGCTCTTCCGGGTGCTGGTTGATCGGGAATTGAGATGCCCCCTTCGTAGACGCCCTAGTCCCCTTCGTAGACGCCCTAGAGACATCTTGAGCGATCCGGGCGATGAAATCGCTGCCGCAGTGCAGGCAGCGATTGATTCGCCCACTCCGTCATCTTCACCATCTTTCAACACAATTAGACACAGACACCGACCTCGCCGGATGCGAGGTCGAAGGTCCCGTAATTAATGTCGACTTTATTCGCCTTCGAGTTTCTTACCGATTCTTCTCGAAGGTGTATTCCGAATCGGTGATCAGTTATGCAATTCATTTAAAGGGCTCCAGCCATTTCATCAGGGCCCCCTCGATCACTACCTAACAGTAGAGATCGAGGGGTGTTTAGTTCGATACTCCCCAAGTAATCAATGGCAACTGTCCAAGCCGAGGTTCGTACCCCCTGGGTGCCCTTGAGCAAGTGGCCAAAAACTTAACTTTGGCGTGCGCCTTCTGCGTCACTCATTGCGGCGGAGCGCTTTTGCGCCCGCCCCGCCGTCCGGTGACGCTGTAGAGATCAGTTATAGACCAACAGCACATATCTTTCTAAAAAAAAAAACAATTGAGATGGCTCGGGAGTAAACTAACAAGTACCTATTATTCATTCTGTGACTTTAGATATATTGAATGATTTTGAACGAATCGAAAAATCGCTAAAAATCTTGATTAACTTAGAAACTACGTTACAAGGAAATTCAGGGTTGATATTCTTGGTATATTCGTGTTTTCCTCAACACTTTCACTGCTGAAAACACTTATGTACAAATACATTGTTTTTTTATGTAATTTTATTCCAGTGACGTCACAGTGACAGTGGGCAGTGAAAGTTTTAAGTAAAAATATAGTTAAAAAAAAATAGACTACGAAAACACAAAATGTAGGCCATTCCTACAACTCTTAGTTTAAAGCTCAAAGCTTCAACGTCACTTTACATTGTAAAATGCATCCGAGAATAAACAAAATCATGGAATTGTATAATAAAGAAATACACGATATAAGAATATTAACGCTGCAGTTGCTTCGCGGCGTTGTGACTTGATTAAATGTATTGTGGAGATAAATAAAAATAACAATAACTAGCATAAAAGCTAAAAAGAAAACACGCCTGCCGCCAAAAAAGAACTTATACCAATAAATTATATACTGTTGGAATGTAATTATCAAGGCCTTCAATTTGATACTCATATTGTAAAATACGAAGTTTTTTTTCGCATTTGAAAAATGGAGCCATACTGCCGCCACAAAGTTATTTTTTTCTTAAAGTTTTGGCCTATGTTATTCGGGGGATGTAAGGATTCTAACGATACCCCATACGTCTAAATCTGTTCAGGCATTTAAAAGTTATGGTGGAATAAAGAAACTCACATACATACAAACATACATGAATTCTAAAAACATAACAACCCTTTTTTGGGCAGTCGTGTAAAAATAGTGTATTTGCTAATTCAAGGTAGATACAGCGCCATAAGCCAAGTTACAGAGTGTTCTTGCCTTATCACTTAAACAGACATTAAGTTGTTTACAAGTCCTGCGACAATATTGACGGTGACATAATACTAGGCGACGAGCCCGACCTTGCCCGTGTCCTTGTGCGTGCGCGAATCGATTAGAACACGCCGCCACTTTCTATTGTGAATTATGTCTACATGTTGGAATGACACGATGAGCAGCATTTTGTGCGTCTTTTCACAACTTATTATTTTGTGGTGTTTTTCTCGGTTGGAGAGGTTTAAGAAATGATGGAGCTTATGATCATATGAACACCGAGGAGAGTATAGCGCCCTTGTCCATACAGCATGAAAAAACACTTCATCATCATCATCATCATGTCAGCCGTTAGAAGTCCACTGCTGAACATAGGCCTCCCCTAAAGAGCGCCATGACGAGCGATCTTGTGCCACCTCCATCCACCGATTTCATGCGATGGCTACAATGTCGTCGGTCCATCGTGTGGGGGGTCTCCCCACACCTCGCTTGCTTTTTCGTGGTCGCCATTCGAGAACCTTTATTCCCCAGCGGTTGTCGATTGTACGAAATATATGGCTTGCCCATTGCCACTTCAACTTGCAAACTCTGAGAGCTATGTCGGTAACCTTCGTTCTTCTACGGATTTCCTCATTTCTGATTCTATCACGTAGTGAATAACCGAGCATAGCTCTCTCCATTGCACGCTGCGCAACTCTGAGCTTTTGTATGAGACCAATAGTTAGCGACCACGTCTCAGTGCCGTATGTCATCACTGGCAACACGCACTGATTATAAACTTTCGTCTTGAGGCTCTGTTGTATCTGCGACGAGAAAATATGGCGTAATTTCCCGGACGCTGCCCATCCGAGTTGGATTCGTCGGTTGACCTCTTTGTCGAAGTTGGATCTAAAAACACTTATCTATCCCTAAATATTATCCGATTTCAAATACTTTTTTTTGCATAAAGTTGTTTCATTAATTAACTACGCTTATACATCTTCGTATTTCTAAATTTTTTAATAACTTCAAAGATATTAGCAATTAGGTTTTTGCGCTGAAACTATGACAAATTGAAAATGCTCTTTTACAAACACAAAAAGCTTTCTTTAAAAAAATAAAAAGTATAAGCGTAGATTATATTCTAGTTCACAATTAGGGAGTGGAAAGTGTTTTCCCCCAAAACACCAATTCTATCAAAAACTGTACCACTAAATTTTATTAAAATTAAAAACGACCAGCAACTCCCTCTATCGCTCGTATAGGGGATCGGGGGAGAAATAGCAATACATTGACAAATTCCTACTTTGCGAAGATCGCGTCAATGAGCGCAGAAAGCTGCCGTACTTCGGTCACATCACACAAGTTAATCCCATGAATGTTAAAATCGTGTTGCGAGTCAAATTTCTATTACTCAGGTTACGCTATGCCCCACGGTTTAATTTTATTTTTTAGCTTTTAGTACATACCTACTAGCATTCCCGCCCGCGACTTCGTCCGCGCGGACTACTGTTTATCGGGAAAATGTTCTTATGATATTAAAAACCAATGCAAAAGTAGGTATAGCACCAACGCTCTTGATTTTATTGACAGACTTGTTATTTCGTTTCCATGGAAACCGTTCCTTACAGCTAGTAATCAACATTTCTCAGTTTTCCCATGGAAACTTAAAAATTTCCGGGATAAAATGTATCTTATGTTTTATTCCAGAGTATGAGCTATCTCAATTCCAAATTTCATCAGAATCCGTCCAGCAGTTATCGCGTGAAAGCTCAAAGCTTTTTATCCCGGAAAATGGTAAGTTTCCACGTGAGTACTGGAAAATGTTGATTACTCGCTGTAAGGAATGGTTGGCATGCAAACGAAATAACAAGTCTGTCTAAAAACATCAAGAGCGTTGGTGCTATACCTTCTTTTGCATTGGTTTTTAATATCCTAGAAGAACATAGGATGCTTTTTTTTCGCGATAAACTGTAGTCCGCGCGGACGTAGTCGCGAGCGGGAAAGCTAGTACATTATAAAAGCAAAGTTTTTCTGTAAATGACTTACAATATGCTTACAATCTGTTTTTTCCTGGATTATCTTCTAGAGATAGAGTTTTCACCGAACCTTCGAAGCAGTGACTACAACTTTCTATGTCTAGTAGATAAATGCATAAATGCAAATACCTAGGTAATTAATACGTTATCGAATGAAACCGGTAGTTAATCACAAAAACCAGTTCTAGAACATGACATTGATTGAGCGGACTAATATTACGGGGTATGTGAGTAGGTACAGTGTTCATTTGTACCTATAGGGATGCAGCAAGCAAAGGTTTGCCGAATTCCCGGCCAAAATATCCAATGTTGGTCTCTATATTGTACAGTATCTATTTAGAAAGTGTCATCAAAATCGAATCAGCCGTTTTGGCGCAAAAGCTCCCCAAACAAACAAACAGACAAAGTTTCATTTTTATATATTGGTGCGAATGCTGGGCGTCACAGACACTTCAATATCAATTTTATTAAAACTAGCTCTTTTTGTACCAGACTGCGCAACGCAATAGACGATAATGTGTTTATCAGCCTATATAAATATGTATGTATGTCTGTTCCTTTGTGGCGCTCTAGTGAACAAACACGTAGGGTGATTTTGCTGTTTCTACGATTCGATTTGTCTTAATCTTGCGAGTATTACTAAAGACATGAAAGTAAACAAAAATCAATATGGCGACAACTAGAAGCTACATTGTGACTAAGAAAAAAATAAGTCGACGAACTATATTAAGTGGGGTATTATTGAATTGGTATTTGAAAATCATCTTTAGGTTTGTCTTATCATGTTTCATTTTGAATGACCATTTAGAATCTATTACAATTTGAAGTTGATTAGCAACCATTCTCACTTAAATGTTTGCCTCTGTTTAATTTTGTTCGCATAATTATCGGCGATTATAAATACTTACTTATAAAAAACAGTAAGTAACAACAGTCTGTACAAAGAAAATACATAAAAAATGGTCTAGGTGACTTAAAATAAGCTACTGAACAACAATATAAGTACTTAACATCTTTTTTAATCATGTTCGTCTGGTTATTTGTTCGCGCATCACGTAAAAACTAGGTTATGACTCTAAAACTGGTGTACTTGGTATCTCAATCTGATGAATAGAAGCCGAGCAACTATTTGGTATTTGGTTCGTTTGGTCCTGAAATAACACATAAGTTACTTTTAACCCAGATAAATTACCACGCGGGTAAAGCCGCGGAAACCGCTCTTTCAGTTTCAATGGAATGAGATAGTTCCGTTGATATAAATTATTTTTACATAAGCTATGGACATACGAATAGATAATATACGAGGGAAGTAATCAAGGACGTTGAATTACGCTTAATGGAAATAGTAGGTACCAAAGAGAATATTATTAATACGTAAGAAAAGTATAACGCATGGTTCAAGAATTTGATTAAAAATGGCGGCACTCATGCTGTCTCGCTCAGAATCAGCAAAATTGATGTCTTTATGATCTTTAGTTAGTTTTGTTTGTTTCATGACAAACAAACGGCTGTGAGCCCTGACACAGCCCCATCCGCTTTTTTATATATTTATTAAAATAATAATTTATCTGCTTCCGGGACTGTACCAATTACGTTTCAACATCAACTGAAGTGGACGGATATCAAAGCCTGGCCGGTGTAAGCAAGCCCGAATGCCGGAACCCGCCTTGCGTCCCTATTTTGTTGTCTCTGCCAATAACCTCTAAATTCATTTTGGCACAAATCTTTATATCTTGGGAGTTCGCCAGAATCGATGTTCCCAAACCATTGTAGTTTTTGTTGTGGAAACTAGTGGGTAACCAACATGGTTTTATTTGACTAGTTGCTCCCTGTGGCCTATTTTTGTAGTTTACCACGGGAGATTTCTTGAGGAAATAAACAGTTTCAAAGTCAAAGTCAAAGTATTTTATTGTAAATAGGCAAAAAAAATAGCACTAATACAAGTCAAAATTAACATCTCCCAAACAAAGAGATATACATAACATATTATAAAAAGATCAAATCAATCCAAATTTAGATAAAATAAGTATTCTTTGAGTTTGAAAAGGAAATTTCCCTTTCATGTGCCAACAGAGTTAAATCTCACACTGGAAAAGGAAATACCCTTCTGACTCTACCGGTGCTTCGGAAATACGCCCGTTAGAGAAGAGATCACCAAGAAACTCTACGGGATGTATTTTTCCATATTTGTTCATTATTTATGTTTTTTTTTAAATGTTTCAATTATAACAAAACATGTAAACTACAAATATAAAAGGTAAAAGTGACAATGAGATACCCCACAAACATCAAACAATTATACTGGAAAAAATAAGGTAAAAACTTCTAACTTGATAATTATGTTGTATAAAACAACGTGATCTCATGGTATGTTTGAGACATCTCACAAAGTACTTTGAACATTTCATACACTTAACGTTAACATCGAAGCTATCACTTATTATTATCATGGAGCTTGGAGACATCATGCCATGCATTTCTGTCATTAATATAATCATTTACATTGTAATACGCTTTCTTTATGAGATTTACTTTAACAAAAGTTTTAAACCTTTGCATTGGTAATTGATCAATGCCGTCAGCTAACTTATTAAAAAATCGTATACAGTTCCCCATATATGAACCACTAACTTTCTTTAACCGAAATCCAGACACTTTTAGTTTATTTTTATTTCTAGTATTAAAATTATGAACATCCCTATTTTTAACAAAGGTATTGTTATTCTTCCGAACATACATTATATTTTCATATATATATTGACAAGCCACTGTAAGAATATTGATCTCTTTAAAACGTTCCCTAAGAGAATCTCGGGATTTCATATTGTAAATGGAACGAATTGCTCTCTTCTGTAGCACAAATATTGATTGAATTTCCGCGGCCTTACCCCAAAGCAAAATGCCATATGACATAATACTGTGAAAGTAACTAAAATATACTAATCTTGCAGTAGCTATATCGGTAAACTGTCTAATTTTACGTACTGCATAGGCTGCAGAGCTCACTCTACCAGCTAACAACGATTTGTGAGGACCCCACTGTAATTTTGAATCTACAGTAATACCCAAAAATGTGGTTGACTGCACAAGGTCTACAGGCTGTTTTAGTAGGTATGATAAGACAAGCGGAAACAGTGGAATGGAATAGAATAGGTATTTGGTAGTCCACTTTAACTTGGAGACGTTTCACTAAACTACAATGTAGGCACATTTATAATTTTGATCCTTGAGCAATCATCGATTCGCATTACTTCTCTGCGTCTGCGGTTGGTGCAGTTTCCAGGAAAAGCACGAAACAATTTAACCTGAAAAACCGGATAAGTGGGAGTGTACTAGCGTGGAGAGGGTTCCGATGATAAATGAGGTATAATTGGATTAGTCTTGATCATGAGAGTGCTATAAGCATATACTGGCAATCCCGCCCGCGACTTTGTCAGCGCGGCGCGGTCTACAGTTTATCGCGAAAAAAAGCATCTTATGTTTATCTAGGATTTTAAAAACCAATGCAAAAGTAGGTAAAGCACCAATGCTCTTGATGTTTTTTTGACAGACTTGTTATTTCGTTGTCATGGCAACCGTTCCTTGCATCGAGCAATCAATATTTTCCAGTTTTCCCGTGGAAACATACAATATTCCGGGATAAAAAGTATCCTATGTTTTATTCCAGGGTATAAGCTATCTCAATTCCAAATTTCATCAAAATCCGTTTAGCCGTTATCGCGTGAAAGCTCCCCAAACAAACAAACAAACAAACAGACAACGTTTCACGTAACGACCATAGTAGGTAAATACCTACTATGGTCTAATGTTGCAATTGCAACTATTAACGTAAAGTGAAATATGTATGTAAATAAGACACAATAAATTTATATCAATACTTGCTGCGCCCCGCGATTTCACCTGCGTCCCTCAGGAACCGTGCATTTTTCCGAGTGCATTAGCTACATCCATACCAAATTTCATCCAAATCCGTTCAGACGTTTAAGCGTGAAGAACAAACACACACACACACACTCACACACCCTACATACATTCAAACTTTCGCCTTTATAATATTAGAGTGATTATTTTTGCGGGCGGTCAGCTCGTATTTAATCATTTTGTTCGCAGTCGGGTTTTTTTGTATTTTTATAATAATTAATTGTAGGTACAACAAGTACCTACACTTAATTATTATAAAAATACAACATGGCATTCGGAAGTGGCGTGAATAAAATCGCGTGTGCGGTAGCTCTAGAACTCAATTAAATAAGTAGGTAAATATAAATGTACTAGCTGTGCCCGCAGCTTTGCCCGCGTGGTTTTAAATGTAGCCCTCACGTGTTATTCCAGTACCAAAAGTGCTATAAATTACAATATACTACATATCTTCAAAATTCGTTCAGCCGTCAAATATTTTTTATCGATTACTCGGGATCTAATCATCGGACTAAGATACCGAGTGCCCCAGTTTTTAAAAATCCAAAGCCAAACCGCATCGCAATCGGTCCAGTAGTTTTTATGTCATGCGCGAACAAACATACAGACAAACAGACACACATTATTTAAAAAAATGTTATATTCTTGTTCAGTAGCCTATTTTAAGTACACATGACCTTTTTTTTTAAATTATCTTTGTTGTACAGATTTTTTGGTACTTACTGTACTTTGTAAGTATAAATATCAACCAAGGTTCTTTTTTACGGTCCTTGGTAGGAATGTTTATATTACAAAAACAAATTATTTTTACTGTTCTTGCTGACCTTAAAAAGTGTAAATAACATTTTTTTATCCGTTACTTATGTATAATTTTATGTATGAACTTAATGAGTAGATATTGTTATTTCCTATGTTTTTATTTATTAAATTTTATTGTTTTAATGTAATTGTTCAGTAAGTATCTACTATCCTTATAAAATTATAATAATAGAGTAGGTCTACTGATATCTTTGTGAATTATATTTCCTGTTCCTATGTTACGTAGGTATAAGGTACAAATTAGAGCACGTCACCATCTCAGGCTCCTACAATCGCCAGCGTCATGGCACAGGTTATGGGTGTACAATAGTTACTTTTAAATTTAATTTATTTATTTTAATAAATGTTAGTACAAATTTAAAAGCCTGTGACAAAACGTTCTTTATATAACCCTTTTATATTATATAAAATAATTTCTGACATTTAAAAATATATGTAATCTATTAAAAAAAATGGAGAAAATGACGTCCCCGTAGAGTTTGTTGACGTTCTTTTCTCTAACGGGCGTTGTTGTGGACGCCGAGCCTGCCCGCGACAGCGTAGCTATATATACAGTATAACTGTATATATAGCGATAAGTTATTTGAAATAAATGTAGTTGAACTGAAGTAGTCAAAGTGATTGGATCCGACCATTCAATCAACGGAACTTGAACAAGCAACAGTGTTTAATTGAACTACAGTCCACATCGAACCAGGAACCTGAACTACTAGGAGCTACGAACCGAAGTCTCCAGTACATCGTGTAGACCTTGCGATCCATCGCCTACATCTTGGTCCTAACGATCCGGATAGAAGAACCAGCGACTACATCTTGGTCCATCGGAGCCGGATAGAACCAGAAGAACTTAAGCGACCAACAGCTTATCCAGTGAACGTCTGCCGCCCATCGAACATGGTGGTCACGAGGAGCCAAAGCGACCTGGCAGAGCTGGAAGAGCGGAAGCGGTTGGACGAAGAGCGCCTTCGAAGGCTATCCCTAGAGCCGCCGGCATCACCATCTGTGCCGGCCGCTGGCACGGCTGCTGGCACGACCGCCAGCCCGTCCGGCAACATCGAACGAAGCAAGTCACCGGCGCACTCGCAACGAACTGCGAACTCCACCCTAAGGCTGCGGCTGGCGGAGTTAGAGGCGGCCGAGAAACTTGCTGAATTGAAGAGAAAGGAGTTGGAAATGGAAGCGGACCTAGTGAAGAAGCGATTGGCGGCTCAGATCGCGAATATTGAAGAAGATCAGAGCCTTCACGACGAGCCAACCGTGCGGAACAACGACAACCACCAGAAGGTGGACGATTGGTTGCAACGCACAAACCCCTCCACCCTACGGGGGGAGAGCGGGGATGTGCCGCGCCTCAACACCGAGAGGCAACAAGAAGAACCACGACGAGCACGCTTTGAGCGTTCTACAAGATCACCTACCCCGGGTCGATCTGACCGCAGATCCGGGATCGAACAACTCGCCGAGGCCATTGAACGAATGGCCAGACCTCGGGCCCGCTACAACTGCGACCTGCCCGTCTTCACTGGGGCACCAAACGAGTGGCTGCCATTCAAGGCAGCAGTACGGGACTCCACAGCCCTGTACCACATCTCAGCCGCTGAGAACTTACAGCGGCTGAGAAGTTGCCTCAAGGGCGACGCACGTGACGCCGTGGCTGCATTACTGCACACAGCCACTGATCCTGACGTCATCATCAAAACATTGGAACAGAGCTTTGGGAGACCGGAGCTCATCATCGACCGAGCATTAGAAGAGCTAAGAAGGTTCCCGAAGCCAGGGATGACAGCGACCGACCTCAACACGTTCGCTGTCAAACTTCAGAACGTCGTCTGCGTGCTACAGAACATCGACCGGCGGGGGTACCTGTATAACCCGATGCTGGCGCGTGAGGTGCTGGAGAAGCTAAGCCCGCACATCAAAACGCAGTGGTGCCACTACGCCAACGAACACCAGTCACCTTCGGAGCCAGAAATTGTCATGCTGTCTCGATTCCTCATGCGAGAAGCAGACATGGCACTGCGTTTTACATACGCACCGGCAGCGACTTCTGCCGCCCGTGAGACGAGACCAGCGGCATTTAAGAAGAAAGGGAACGCCGTGTACACTACCGACGAGGGCGCGGAACAAGAAACAAAGACTGACCTATGCCAGAGCTGCAACCAAGCCCATGCGCTACATCAGTGCCCAACCTACCGGGCACTGACCGTTGATAAGCGCTGGGAGCTGGTCAAAAAGAAAGGCGTTTGCTTCCGATGTGCCGACAAGAAACATCGCCGGTACCAATGCAAGGCGAAGCTGTGCGGCATTAACCAATGCCACCGCCCGCACCACTCAACACTGCACGAAGACACGCGACATAATACGCGATCAGCTGCGCGACCTAACGAGCAATCTGCTGCGCAACCCAAACATTCACCGAGCCACAATGCAGCGGTCTTGTCGGTAGCACCCACCAATGCTGCCGGCCTGAAGACCGTGATGCTGAAGATCTGCCCCGTGGTTGTCACTGGTCCACGGGGGGAGGTCGAAACCTACGCGCTGCTCGACGAAGGCGCCACTATCACACTCATCGACCATGAGTTGGCGAAACGGATCGGCGCAGAAGGCCCTACGCAGCCCCTACATCTGAATGGCGTTAACATATCGCAGCGAGAGGAAGATAGCCAAACCGTCTCACTCTCACTGAGGGGAGCAAAGGAAACAGCGCTATACAAAGTCAAAGCGCGCACTGTACGCGACCTAAAGCTACATCGGCAGACCGTCCCGAGCTCACTTATACAACACCGACACCTACGGGACTTGATGGAGGCAGAGGTGTGCTACGACCTGGCACACCCCCTCATCTTAGTAGGCGCCGACCACTGGGAGCTCATTGTATCCCGTGAGCTTCGTCTTGGCGGGCCAAATGAACCGGCCGCGTCGAGGACCCGACTTGGCTGGGTGATGCATGGAACCGCACCCCGCAGCCTGATCTACGAAAACGAGAGCGTGCTGCACGTATACGCGCCCGACCAGCGTACGAACGAGCACGACCAGCGCCTACACGAGCTTGTGGAGGCGCACTTCCGCATCGACGCGCTCGGCGTCGCTATCCATTCGAGAGTGAGCGACGCAGATCTACGAGCTACGAAGATCTTCGAAGAAACAATAAAGAAAACAGACAGCGGCTACGAAGTGGGCTTGCCTTGGCGGCGAGATGACGTCACCATGCCGTCGAACTACGGCGCGGCTCTACGGCGTCTACAAAGCATCGAACGAAAGATGGACGCCTACCCAGACTTCGCGGACCAATACGCCGCGCAAATAGAAAATCTGTTGGCTAAGAATTATGCGGTGCCATGCGACGGGACTGAACGACGGAGCCCCATCTGCTGGTACCTCCCGCACTTCGCAGTACAGAACCCGAACAAGCCTGGTAAACAACGGCTTGTTTTTGACGCAGCTCACCAATGTCACGGCGTGAGCTTGAACGACCAGCTGCTGGAGGGCCCGGACCTTCTACTATCACTACAAGGAATCGTCTTCAGATTCAGAGAACGGCCGATCGCCGTCACCGCCGACATACAAGAGATGTTTCTACGAGTGAAGATCCGACCTGAAGACCAGCCCGCACAGCAGTTCTTATGGCGAGGCCGGGACCGAACTAACCCGCCTCGCCACTACAAGATGGCGAGCATGATTTTCGGCGCCGCCAGCTCACCGTTTATGGCGCACAGCGTGCGCAACCACAATGCGCGCGCACATGCACAGACTCACCCACGCGCTCTAGTGGCCATCACGAACAGCCACTATATGGATGATCTAGTAGACAGCTACGCCAATGAAGAGGAGGCCCGTAGCACCATACAAGAGCTACGCGAGGTGCACGCGGCCGCTGGCTTCACTCTGCGCAGTTGGAGTGCTAGCAACACGAACGTGCTACGAGACGTACCGCCAGAGCTACGAGCGACTACGCCCACTCAGTTGGGAGCAGGGAGCCCTGAGAGCAAGATACTCGGGCTCTGCTGGGACTCCAACAGAGACGAACTGGGGTTCAACACCGCAATGCACCGCGTACCGGCTGAGGTGCGCGCGCAGATCCGCGCACCCACGAAGAGAGAGGCCCTCAGCGCGGTCATGTCCATTTATGACCCGCTTGGTCTCCTCAGTCAGTACACCATTCGAGCGAAGATCATCCTGCAGAGCCTGTGGCGTCTTCACATGCCATGGGACGAGCCGATACCTGCAGAAGAAGCCGAACATTTCGCAGAATGGCTACGCCAGCTGAGCGAGATAACTCGCTTGCGCCTACGCCGTAGCTACGCGCTAGAGGGACACAAGCGCGTAGACCTGCACATACTATGCGATGCGAGCGAGCAGGCATTCTCTACGGTGGCCTTTTGGAGGGCCATCCACCACGACGGCAGCGTGACCATTGCCTTGGTGGCTGCTAAAGCCAAGGTAGCGCCGCGACGCGCGCAGAGCATACCGCGCCTAGAACTTCAGGCAGCGGTCATCGGCGCGAGGCTCGCGGACGTTATAAAAAAGGAGCATCGCGTGCAAGTAACAAAAACCACCTACTGGACCGACTCTGCGACCGTAGTCCATTGGGTGCACAACGACGCGAAGCGCTACACGCCCTTTGTAGCGCACCGGCTGGGCGAGTTAGCGGAGTTAACTCACCGACGTGAGTGGAGATGGCTGCCTACCGAACATAACGTAGCCGACGACGCGACGAGACTGAGCCGCACGCCCATAGCCGCTAGCGATCGCTGGTTCCAGGGGCCCAGCTTCCTTCGCGAACCCGAAGAAGAATGGCCCACACACCAAGCGTTCACTGACCAACAAGAGGTCCTGCACACGAGCGAGCAGGACGAACATTTAGAGATCCCGCACACGAACGAGCGGGATGAATATAGCGACCGATGGCTGCCTGAACCCACCCGCTTCTCGAAACAAGAGACGTTGATACGGGTGTCCGCGCATGTGCTGGCACTGAACGACATATGCCAGCATCGAACAACGCCCATGGAAACAGAGCAAAGTGAGCGTTGGCCACCTGACCCGGGCGGAGCGAGGGAGCAGCAAGTACGCTTCGTGAAGACCGCTCTGCACACAACGCTACGTGAAAAGGTGCTATCTGAGGAGGTCCTGCAGACCCACCTGACCGAGGCCGAACATTCGATCAATGCTCGCCCTCACCTCACCTACGTCAGCGTGAGTGCACTCGACCCAGAAGCACTCACACCGAACCATTTCCTGCTGGGATCATCGATCGGCCTACCTACCACAGGCCCCTGCGATGAAGCTGACCGACGAACTTGGCGAGCAAGCCAAGCGCTCGCTGACCATTTCTGGAAGCGCTGGCTGCGGGAATACCTCCCCACGCTTGTACCACGAGGGGAGCCAGCTAACCGCCGACGACAACTGCAAGCCGGCGACATCGTGGTTGTGGTCGACCACACGCTGCCCCGGAACGTCTGGCCAATCGGGATTGTTGAGCGCACCTATCCCGGTCCAGATGGCTGCGTTCGAGTCGCCGACGTAAGAACTAAGAGCGGTACCTTCCGACGCCCTACCAGCAAACTCGCCGTCCTGCTAAGGGAAGAAGAGGCTACGCGAGCTGCGCCGGGGGGAGAGATGTTGTGGACGCCGAGCCTGCCCGCGACAGCATGAACGCAGACAACATGCAAAATAGGCCACGCCCCTTTTAACTGCGCCGTGTGTACCGCATTAGTTTTAAGACCGTATAACTGTATATATAGCGATAAGTTATTTGAAATAAATGTAGTTGAACTGAAGTAGTCAAAGTGATTGGATCCGACCATTCAATCAACGGAACTTGAACAAGCAACAGTGTTTAATTGAACTACAGTCCACATCGAACCAGGAACCTGAACTACTAGGAGCTACGAACCGAAGTCTCCAGTACATCGTGTAGACCTTGCGATCCATCGCCTACAGGCGTATTTCCGAAGCACCGGTAGAGTCAGGGTTTGTCCTTTTCCTGAGATTCAACTGCATTAAATGCAAATTTTCTTTTCAAACTCTAAGCATACTTAGTTTACCTAATTTTATTGATATGATATATTATTTATAATAATTTATGTTATCCTCCTTGTTTATGACATGCCAATTTTATTATTTTGCCTATTTACAATAAATACTTTGACTTTGAGTTCACAAAGCGTGATCAGACATGAAAGTCTTGAAAACGGCTGCGGTTTTTCTAAACAAAGTTTTGTACTATTATTTATTCTGTGACAGAGGACTATCTCGCCAACTCCAAATCCAGCTTTTACATTAGACAAGTACATCATTAAAGTAAGAGAAAACACGACTGCCCTACTAAAAAAACTAACTTTTTGTTTAGCCTGTGTCAATCGGGATGATTTAAGGATTCTAACGATACCCCATACATCCAAATCTGTTCAGGCATTTAAAAGTTGTGGTGGAACAAAGAAACTCACATACATATATATATACATAGACCCTGAAAACATTACACTCCTTTTTTGGGCAGTCGTGCAAAAACTCATCGGAATCGGTCCATCTATTCTGGATCTACGACGACACAGACAGACAAATGCTTCAATATTAAAACATCACTATTTGACAGGGTCAATGCAAGGTAAAGTCAACGAAGTAGCGTGAAAAAATAATAGCAACTTGTTGAGCACTATAATTATATCATCGACTCATACGTTATTATTATGTTTTATTATTATCACGAGGTCAAAGTGCTAAAATGTGTGATTCTGATTACAATTTACCTACTCTGTTTTAATTGACTATGTGTCATCGATATTTACAATTTGTTTTTTAATGAGAAAATATGTAGATATTGATGAAGATTAAAGGCCCTAGCATTGACCTATCGCCCTTTTGGCAGGATATCATTAGTTACTATAGTCTGTTAAGTATATACAATCTAACTGTCGTTGCACGTTAGTCACATAATAAAGTATGTACTTATTATACGTACACTTTCCTGAATAATTTCATTGATGTGCAACTTCTACTTAGTTTAATCAATGCTTGCTTGCTTTTCGTAAGAGGTAGTGCTGGCTTTTGGTGAGAGGCCGCTCGAGGGACTTTGACATGGCTTAACAACTGCTATTAATCAATAACAGCAGGGTTCGACAGCTTAACGTGCCCTTCGAAGCACGGAGCGATGGATAACCGTAGATAACTTAGAAAAGTCATTGGTGCGGAGCCGAGGACCTAACCTATATCGTTGGATACTAAATCGCACTAGTAAACCACTAGGCTAGCATCGCTCTAGATTAATCCATCAATCGCAAGACAAAGAATCATACTTCGGGTGTGCTCAAAGTATTTATTGTAAACTAGCTGCGCGCCGCGGTTTCACCCGCGTGCATGATGTTGATGACGATGAAAAGTATCCTATGTAAGTACCAGGGTACAAGCTAGCTCCATTGCAAATTTCATCAAAATCCGTTCAGTTGTTTGACCGTGAATAGCGTTCATATTTCATTTAATTTTATAATATGTGCTTAGATGCAAAGATCCATAGAAAGGAGAAAGGATCCTTTCTATGATCTTTGAATATGTGTGCTAAGTAAAATAATGGCACATTTACAAGTCAAAACTTAACATATCTAGAACAAGGAGCAAAACATGAGATATTATAAATAGATCTAACCAATAAAAATAGGTAAACTAAGTATGCTCTGAGTTTGAAAAGGAAATTTCCCTTTCATGTGCCGACTCATTTGAATCTCGCACAGGAAAAGGAAATACCCTTCTGACTCTACCGGTACTTCGGATATACTATTTTGATCAACAGCCTATATCTGTCTAATGCACGCCACTGAGCTCGGTCTTCAGCTCTCCTCATTCGTCGTGTAGTGACGGGTCAGTATTGCGCGGGAATCCACTGTGCTAGGTTCGGGTCTAAAAGCATTCGAGTCGCATAGAAGTCTTCGATCTCAGAAAGGATCTCAGGTTTAGAGACGACGGTTGTGTTCAGGTTTAGAGACATTATTGGTCTTGAACTTCGTCAGATGGGATCTACTCAATTGCTGTGAGAAGACGACTTTTGACCCCCGATTGAGCCCAAAAGCGGCTTGGAGCAGGTTGGGTCGGAGCGTAGACTCCACCAGACGGCATCTCTCAAGCTTGTGGTCGATATCCAAGGAGCCTCGGACAAGGTGATCACTATCGGTATTGAACTTTGCGATCACTGAGAAAGACCTGAATATGTGCTTATTGTCCGTCATGATGAAGTCGATCTCATTTTTAGTCACAGTTTCGGGGCTTTGCCAAGTTGACTTTCTCTGGGGCTGCTTTTTGAAGAATGAATTCATCAAAAAGAAGCCCTATTGTTCCAAAAAGTTGACTAGCATTTTTTGCTCCCTGTGATTACTGTCTCCATAGCCGTGTGGACCTATTCTCGATTCACTGCAAGTCTGTACTCCCACTTTGGCGTTAAAGTCTCCCATGATAACGTTGTAGTGGGCCCTTATGGTGTTATGTAGGGCTGAAGATATGTCATCAAATATCTTCTACCTCATCATCCGAGTGTGCGTTGCGTAAACCTGTACGACCTTAAGGCTGTACCTTTCGGTCAGCTTAAGAATCAGGTACGCTACCCTGGCCGACACTCTTGATACTTCTACAACATTATCAACGAGGACTTTATGGACGAGGAACCACACGCCACCCTGAGACTGCTGATCGCCCTCTCGAAAATAGAATAGGTGGTCCAATGCCAGGGTTACTGTGTCCTCCTGTTCGGACCACACTTAACCCTAAAATATGCCGCCTTGATGATCTTCGTGAGTTCCATCTCGAGTTGCGCCATGTGCTCGTCAAGCCTAATCGTTCGTCCGTTGTAAGTAGCCAAGGTCATTTGTTTTGATTTTGGGTGGCCTTCGGTAGCCCGGAGATTCTTCGCACCCCCTGCTCTGCCATTTCCATGATCGCCACCTTGGTCAGAACTAGCAGAGGGACCGGGAACTGGGGGCCACTTTTTGGTTGAGTCTTGCATAGAGAGATCACTTTGAGCGACATTAAAGTGATCTCTTTCAGATAACCTTAGGATGGAGAAGTAAATTGCTTAAACGTGGACGGTGGTTTGACTATATCAAGTTAATTCAAAATACTGATGGAATAAAAATGTATGTAGACAATCTGCATAACTAATTAAGTGCTATTTTTGTCACTACTTATTAGAAACAAAATAAATACCTATTACTTAGACATTTCCCCCCCTAAGGCCAGTGGCCTTCAAAACTTAGTACAACTCTTTTTAAATTAATACTTTTTATTAAATTGCTTGGCTCCTACTCATAATAGGAATATGATACCAAATACATCAGTACTTATGTCAAATCTAAGCTATTCAGCAGTGAAAGTCCAGTAGCTTTAACGTGGTGCGCGAACAGACAGACATTATAAGTGTGGTACTAATTTTAAAGGTCAGTAAATTTCGCCATCAGTGTAAGAGATACCTTATTGTACAGGAAAACTATTTGCGGAAACAAAATATATGTATCGGTAACTCAAAAAGTCTTGTTTCTGAATATGAATATATGTAGGTAGGTAGGTAAGTAGTAGGTACTAGTGAAACTAAACACTAAACTATGCCCTTTTACTAAAGCAACATTATCTCGGTCGCTCTGCGGTTGGGACATGATGAAAGTAACCCGCGACGAATTACCAGTACCATTTTATTTACTTATCCTGTAGCGTCCCACTAATGTGTATGGGTCTCCACTAAATCCTTGCATTTATCTCTATCTTCAGCGAGTTCTAGCCAATTTCCTTCAAAAGTACGTAATCGTCGGGCGGTCCCTGGAAATGTCGGTCCTTGGACGGCCTCGACGCCTTCGTCGGTCATTGGGTACCCAATCTGTGGCGATCTTTGCCCATCTTTCGGGATGCATCCTGCTCACGTGACCCGCCAATCCTTTGAGCCTTGCCTGTTTATTCTCCTACATCTGCAATACCTGTCATGGCACGCAGAAAGGTATTTCTAACTCGATCAATTCGTTTTCTCCTAGAATGCTGCGTTCCATTGCCCTTTGACAAATCTTGAGTCGGGATTTCTGGATTCAGTAACTGTGCCTACGGCTGGTTTCTTCAAGATCGAAGTAGTGCAACTTCTGTACTTGTACTATTGTTTTTCTGTGGCTGGGCACTGTGCTTCGTAGGGCACTTGAAGCTGTCGGTCGCGGCTGGTATTGATTAAAAGCAGCCGTTAAGCCATGTCAGTGGCCCTCGGGTTGCCTGACAAACTCTGACACCAGAGGCCAGCACTAACTCATACGACAAACAAAAGCTGGGCACCGTAGGTTAGAATAGACAGGATACGCATGTCGATGAGTTTGCGCTTCTCAGAGACCAGTAGTAGCTATTCCAAGCATTATCGATACGGCGACCGATTTCATTGTCTTTCTTGTTTTCATCAACCCATTAATTTTCCCAAAATACGAGGCATTATAATTTTTTATTTTTGACGAAACTATGAGGCCTAGAGGCACCATAATGGAATCAAATTGAAGCTAATTCAATTCTCTACGAATTATTTTGTCCTGACTTTTCTCTAGGATAATTAGTTTAGCCAGTACGTGTCATGGAAATTACCCTATTAGCCTGCAGCCCCTTACAAATCTGCGGTTCATCTTTAGTTTTCTTTACAAAAGTATTCAGTGAAAACCCCGAAAAACGCTTCGAAACAAGTGGCAGATATTTGAGCTCTACCGTAGTATAGAGTTGTCAGTGTTGCAAACTTGGGTCTAACCAAATCTCACATTATATAACAAGTAAAATCATTATAAAAATACAAAAACCAGACTGCGAACAACATTATTGAATAAGACCTGACCGCCCGCAAAAATAATCACACTAATATTAGAAAGGCGAAAGATTGTATGTATGTAAGGATGTGAGTATGTTCATGTTTGTTACTTCTTCTGGTACGGCTTATACCCTGGATCTTGTACTACTATTTATTCTGCGCCTGCCTGGATTAACACATAGGCTACTTTTTTATCCCGGTAAAATGCATGGTTCCTGAGGGACGCGGGTGAAACCGCGGGGCGCAGCTGTATTTATATAAATTTTATTGTTTCTTTTTTACTTACACATTTTAATTTTCTTTAGTAGTTGCAATTGCAACATTAAACTATAGTAATTACATTAACTTGAATAATCTAAAATTTAAAATTTTGTAAGAAGCTTAAAAGAAATTTGCTACTGTTATATAGTTATAAAAATTATATATTTTTGAAATGATCTCTTAAATACCTGTATTTTGATACCTCTCTCGATAGATTTGGTAATTTTTTGTTCTTTCGGAAATACAATATGGCAGCTGTAAGCCGCCATATTAGTTTTCTTGATACTTCATATATCATAAAGCACTCTCGTGATCAAGACTTGATCCCATGATACCTCATTTATCAAAATCCATCGAACCGTATAGGCTTTAGGGCACGCCTAAGAATCGTACAAACATACATACATACAACCCAAACACATAACCCTCCTTAGTCGAGTACAAAGAATGTAGATACATGCGCGTTTGCGATGTTTGCCTATGTTTGTCTATATTGACTGGCCTGTACCTAACCATACATGTTTTTTTTTGAGGGTAAATGTTCATACAAATGCAAGCCACGACATTTTGAACAACATAAGGTACCTACTGAATAACATGAACATAAAGACACCACCGAGTATGTTGGAGTCCCTCGTTCTAATTTTACCTCCCCATCTGACCTACATTGTCGGCATTCCCGATAATTCTCTAGGGCGCTGAACTTTTCGAGAGGAGATTCGTCAACACAGGCCTTTGACGGAAGGTAGAGGCCTCTTTCTAAGCTTTGATGGCTTTTTGATAACCTTTTCCGAGACTGGCAGACCTATATTTAAGACTAACAGAAACCACACCAACAACACTTACTTGATTGACACTTTAGAGTTAGTGTTTGATAAAATGGCTGTGACATACAGACGGACTGACAAATGGACATGACGAAACTTTAAGGGTTCCATGTTTGACCTAGGAACCCTATAAATACAGCTGAACTGTAAATCTCCTCGTGTGTCGATTATTAAGAAACAACTTGTGATAAATTCGTGCGTTTTCCGTTTTATTTTACTTGCAATGCATGTATGTATGTATATGTTTGTTTGTTTATGTCAAATCTTGCAAGCTGAATTAGAACCACTTCCTCTTATCCTACGGAGTTGAATTGCATTTTTATGTATGTATGTTTAGGTCAAATCTTGCAAGCTGAATTAGAACCATTTCCTCTTATCCTACGGAGTTGAATTGCATTTTTATATATGTATGTTTAGGTCAAATCTTGCAAGCTGAATTAGAACCACTTCCTCTTATCCTACGGAGTTGAATTGCATTTTTATGTATGTATGTTTAGGTCAAATCTTGCAAGCTGAATTAGAACCACTTCCTCTTATCCTACGGAGTTGAATTGCATTTTTATGTATGTATGTTTAAGTCAAATCTTGCAAGCTGAATTAGAACCACTTCCTCTTATCCTACGGAGTTGAATTGCATTTTTATGTATGTATGTTTAGGTCAAATCTTGCAAGCTGAATTAGAACCACTTCCTCTTATCCTACGGAGTTGAATTGCATTTTTATGTATGTATGTTTAGGTCAAATCTTGCAAGCTGAATTAGAACCACTTCCTCTTATCCTACGGAGTTGAATTGCATTTTTATTTATGTATGTTTAGGTCAAATCTTGCAAGCTGAATTAGAACCACTTCCTCTTATCCTACGGAGTTGAATTGCATTTTTATGCATTTTTATGGTAAGCATGACCTGAAACGACATCCAGGATTAGCTCATGAAAATCTTCAACGGTTAACAGCACAGAAACGAAATTTTGTGTAGGTACGCATTTTATTATGATAGCCAGTTTAAAATTTTACCATATCATGGTCTCCAGATATAGGAACTCTTCAACGGCCAATAGCACAGATACAAAATGTTGTGTACGCATACAGTGGTTTTAAGTTTTACCATGACATGGTTGCTGCATTCATGGTTGGATCCTGACTAGGGAAATCCTCAACGGTTAACAGCACGGACATGAAATGTTGTATACGCACTTAATTGTGATAGCTCGTTCTAAGTTATGTACTGTTTTAGAATTCAGTACATAAATATCGTCACTCGTGTCTACGCAGCTTGTTTTAAAACAGCACTTAGAGAAAATCACATTTTCTTTGGTCATGTTCCAAGAGAAGATATATGAGTCACCTTTAAATGTTATCTACTGAAAATACGTGAAAGTGCATTTTTATTGTATATATGTAGGTAAACCACATAGGTACCTTACAATAACCTAATCCTGTTTTTTTAGAAAGTATTGCAGGATGTTTCCTTTTGCTTAAATATACTTTCAAAAAATAAGCAGCAAATGTGGGTTAATAACTAATCATCTAATTGCATTGTCGTCGATTTGTGAGCATTGCTATACATATAGGGAGGTGCAATATTCCACTTGGGATGACAGTGACACAGAAAAACAAGAAACTGACTTAAGAAAAACGTGGTAAAATGAGTGGTTGTCACGGTTTCGTTGCGATTAGTTTGCATCTATTTTCTCGTACGTCTAGTAGATACACAAAGAAATAACAAGACATAAGTTCAAAAACTAAAAAAAATATAGCAACAATTGATACCTCGCTTGTCAAAATCGGATCAAGTTTTTAGTTTGAACACATAACCCTTTCTTTGCTTCGCCGTAGTCGGGTAAAAATAAGCCTATGACACTACCTGAGGCTTGGACTATTATTTATTCTGTGCCTGAGGACGAATCGACTGACGCCACGCTTGTCAAAATCTGATCAATAGGGGCGACGCTATGGTGAAATATCCACATACATATATAGGTACATAGACTGTCAAACTCATGACCCCTCCCTTGCTTCGCCGTAGTCGGGTAAAAATATAATATAAAAGTTCGGTTGAGTAAAATAATGATACAAAGCAATAACGTCATTCGTTAAATAGGCGCAGGTACCCTCAGTCAAAGTTCACTTACAGAGGCGTGTCCTTCTATACTTATAACAAAGCAGTACATTACAAAAAGTCTGTACAATGGAGATAATTAATAAAAATGTCTTGGGGACTTAAAATAAGATACAGAACAAAAACATAACTTTTTAAAAATCGTGTCTGTCTGTTTGTTTGTTCGCGCGTCACGTATAAACTATTGGACCGAATGCGATGCGGATTTTACTGTTGGATAGGTTACGGTTTGACTTAAAAACTGGTGCACTTGGTATCTCATACAGACAAACAAACAGACAGACACGATTTAAAAAAGTGATTTATTATTGTTCAGCAGCTTATTTGAAGTACCCTAAACCTTTTCATTTAATTATCTTCCTTGTACAGACTGTTTCGTTTTTATTGCTTTTTTATAAATATAGATAAAAAGGATTTGGCGTATGAACGAAGTTTTATCATATTTGGTATATTAGTACTTTGGTTTTGGAATAACTCATAGGCTCCTTATATTCCAGAAAAATTAACACGCAAGCAACGCCGCGGGCACAACTAGTGATTACATAATTTTATGCAATAGGCTGAAACATCGACACTGGAGTCTGCAGGCCCGTCTCGATAGCTCAACACGAAATCTGAGAGTGGCTCCACTGGCTCGTGAAATGTATTCGACATGTTTATGAACACATGATATCAGTGGGGTGATTCTCGGGCGTGTAAGATTAGAATTTATTATACGTCTATTGGCACAAAATTTTCGAAGTATGGAGATGTGATGTCATCTCGTATGAAGGCCTATCTCGCATGAACCGAGACTCAGCCCCCTGGTTGGCAAAGCTGGCTAACGTGCCAGCTGACAAACCCGGCATATCGTTAGAAAAGTTGAAAAAAAACTGTTATCATTTCGATAATATTTTAAAAAGCACCCCACGCTTTTTTTTAAATAAAACATTTTTTTCTTATTTACACTATTAAAATTTATTTTCTATTTTTTTAGTTTGGTTTTCTATATAAAGCGTTTTTTAGTTTTTTTAAAGTATTATTTATTTTCTACTTTTTAGTTTGGTTTATTAATAAGAGCGTTTTTTTTTCGATTATTGCATTGTCATCGGTCTTTGACAGGTGTGCAAAATTTGAATGAAATCTGACCGTTTAAAGTGGGTCAAACTAGCGTCCAAAGGAGTCGGTTACTAACATACAAACATACATACAAGTGAAGCTAATATAAAGCGTATAAAAAACACACCTGCCATGCCAAAAAAGAAGCCACACGATGCTCTCTTTGTTGCATTGAAATATTACTATAACACCCATTATTTCATATTTATATAATAGGTTATTGTAACAATAAATATTATTACGTTAACTTTCTACTTTTATTTTTTACTCAAGTGTTAGAAAATACAATCTTCTTGTCTGGTACCTACTTGCCTAACTCAATCATAAATAACTTCTTGTCTGGTACCTACTTGCCTAACTCAATCATAAATACAATCTTCTTGTCTGGTACCTACTTGCCTAACTCAATCATAAATAACTAGCATAAAATACAATCTTCTTGTCTGGTACCTACTTGCCTAACTCAATCATAAATAACTAGCATAAAAGCTAAAAAACACGCCTGCCTGCCAAAAATGAACTTATGCCTATAAATTATATACTGTTGGAATGTGCTTATCAAGGCCTTCAATTTGATACCCATATTGTAAAATCCGAAGGAAAAAATATTGTTTCGCTTTGAAAATGGAGTTACTGATGCAATATTGATTTTTTTCTACAATAAAAATAGCCTATGTTACTTGGGGGATGTAAGTATTCTAATGATGATAATGACCCCATACGTCTTAATCTGTTCTGGCATTTAAAAGTTATGGTGGAATAAAGAAACTCAAATTACATACATGAATGAATGAATGATTTTTTTGGGCAGTCGTGTAAAAACCAGGAGTATTTAAAAAATCAATGTCATCGCCAGGAGTATTTAAAAAAAAGATGAATTCCACATCGCCAAATCAATAGTAAAGCACCTAAGATATGCCGCTCCGCTCGTACGCACAAGTCTCACGCACACACATCATGTTATGCCGATAGGCCACATCGCAGCACGGTCTCGACTTTGTTAGTCGTGTTAATTTGGTCAAATTCTCACGGAAAATCAAAAACAATGTATTGATTTGTGTATCAACAACAAAACACCAAAAATTATCCACTCATGCACTAACACGCAGGCGCCATATTCTATGCTTCACTCCTTTGACGGTGTTGGTAGACTCCGTATTTTTTTATTAACTTTCTTGGGCACTGCATTGTAGTTTTTTCTTAAATAGCCTGGTACTTAAAAGAAGCTACAGACCAAGGATTGTGTGTCTATTTGTTTGTTCGCACATGACGTAAAAACTGCTGGACCTGTAGCGATGCGAGAAATTATTTAAAAACTGCTGGACCTGGAGCTATAGCGATGCGAGCAATAACTTAAAAACTGCTGGACCTATAGCGATGCGAGAAATAACTTAAAAACTATAGGGTAATCTGTGACTTCGTATCTCAATCGAATGAGTAAAAAATACGAAGTTTTATGGAAAGTAGTTTATTGCACTTTATAGGTACTTTTGGCCCTGAAATAATACATAGGTTACTTGTAACCCAGAGACATGACCATGCACGCGGGCAAAGCCGCGGGCACAGCTAGTACTTATAATAAGGCAGTAAGTACGTAACAAAAAGTCTGTTGTACATTGGTTGTACACAGCTAGATACGAGTTCACAGACAGACGTTTCTGTTCTGTGGGCACAGAATATATAATAGTATAGGAAAGCCAATCAAATATATATGAATATGATTAGTAGCAATGCTATTAAATTGTAATATTTATTTAGAACTACACCAAACATCAACTAAAACTTGTATCATCAAAATCAAATAAAACGATATATTTTTATCCCCTCGCCATCCGGTGACGCAGCGTGACGTCACGAGCTCTGGAGTGACATCACCGCCAGTCGACGGCTGCGCGCTGCGGTGTGCGGTGGCCCGCTCGGGGCGTTTAAATAAAACTTAGGGCTGGCACGTGTGACGACAAAAATTAAAACGTATATTGCGAATATGGCTTTATTACAAGACTGCCCAAAAAAGGAGGGTAATGTTTTTAGGATTAATGTATGTTTGTATGTAAATGCCTTACCAAATTTGGATGTATGGGGTATCGTTAGAATCCTTACATCATCCCGTGGGACATAGTTTTTTTTTATAGTTCTTTTTGTGGCAGAGCAGTTTTTTTCCATGTTTTTTCTCTTATTTTAATGATTCACTTGTTCTGTATTTAAGCCGTCTTCCATGAGAGGTCTTTTAGGACACTAAAATTTTTGAATTAATGATTACGAAAATTATTGACCATCTTTCTAAGAAATATACGAGGTCAGTAAGCAATATTGTCAATTTATTAAACAAAAACAATGCGATACAGTAACTGCGAGTGCAGCGTATAGCTCTTTAATAAAATTAAATACATCTACATTATTTATATATGTAAAACTAGTGAATCACTTCGGTTTCACACGGGTAGCTTAAGGTTTCTTTAAATATTTCTTTACACAAAATTTCGATTTTACCATTGTTTTGATTGACTAATTTGAACAAAAAAACTGTTATTGTAACTTAACTAGCATAGTTAGGCATATAGCCTCGTGCACTTTTTTGGGGTAATGTATTCGCATGCCATGCCAAATAATGTCTTTATAGGCAAATTCCTGATACCTTAGGTTACAAAATTGCAATTTTAACTGGGATCTCTAGTTTTTTGAAAAATAAAATACTACTCATGTTACTCACTGATAATGTAGCTTAATACAGATGAAAGAATTTTTAAAATCGGTTCTGTATTTTTTGAGTTTATCCATTACAAACAAACAAATATACGTAACTTCGAACCTCGTCTGATTATTGTATTTACCTATGGTTTTGCACTTCTTTACATCTAGATTATAAATATTCCTTATAAATACTATTTATATTCATATGCTAAGAAATTTTTTCATAAAAGTTTGCATTAACAAATAAACTTGAACTTTTTAATTTTTTTGATTTCTGATATCATTTTTAAAGGAATTTTTAAACTGGCACACATAAATATAATAATTTGGTTTAACCTCGACTTTTGGCTCAAGTTGAAAGACCGGGATCACAAGAAGACTATAGAATGAAGATATCAGCGTCGAACGGCGTATTAGCGAAGCGAAGCGTAGCGAGCTCTCGCATTCGTCTTCTAACCAATCACAGCCATGTCGCGACGCTACTGAAGGTAGAGTATGTATGTAAGCTTGTTCGCGCATCAAGTAAAAACTACTAGATCGATTGCGATGCAATTTTGATCATTGGATAGCTTAGGGTTTGAATAAAAAATTGGGATAGTTGGTATCTTAATCCGATGATTAGATGCCAAGCAATCGATAAAAAACTATTTAACGGCTGAACAAACTTTTGGTCCTGCAATAACACGTATTAGTTACTTTTTAATGAAATAACCACGCGGGCAAAGCCGCGGGTACAGCTAGTGTTATTATAAACACTTCAATTAAAGTGCCTATTCACAACCCTATGAAACAGTCGAAATGATATCATGCCAATAGTCACTCGGGTGAGGCCTGAGTCACGCTCTAGACAAGAATGACATAATTGTCACTCAAATTATATTTTATGAACACACAATTATATTAAAAGGGTCGAAACTGAAAGTCGAATGTGGCGACCCTGGTATAAAGCAAATGTCAAAGGCGTTCGAAATGTGAATTCAGAGTTTGACTAAATGCCAATGTCAAATATACTACCTTCTAGTTTTTTCAGCGGCACGGATTTTTTGGATAATTCTTCGAGCAAACTGTTTGTGCGAAGCAATAATGTTACAAATGTTCTGTTTAAAAATGTTGTAGATATTCGAGGTTCTTGGAATCTTTATTTTTTTCAAGTGTTTCGCGCGGTCTATAAGAAGTTTGCTCTGCAGTTATTGTTTTAGTTCCTCCACCAGGAAAAATCTAAATAGCTCCGGAGCTTAATAATGCAAACAGTATGTAGCCTACATATTCATCAATCTTCATAAATAACTTTTAAACTACTTATTTCAAAATTATAAAAAAAATAAACCCTCTCAACATGCCCTTTTATTTTATATGTCACATATAAAATAACACGGCACAGTACGCAAAACTTTTTTTTTTCACTCATTTGCTCCCCAATAGTGTCCCCCATTAACTGTTAACTGTTAAAGAACTATTTAGAAAAAAACTAATTATTTTGGCCCCTTTAATTCAAGATGGCGGCTAACGCCCCCCCCCCCCCCTCCTCCCCCCAAGGTCGAAAACTTGGATCAGAGTCCTAAACAACATATTAAGTATGTAAAAATCAATACTACACCACCTTTTCAAGGCAAATTTATCTACTTACTGGCCTACATATTCTACTACTATTTCTATACTAAACTACTATTTTTTGACAATTCAGTATTACGAAATTTTTCAAAATGGCGGTAATATGGGGTTTGAAAACGTAAAAATTACATATTTCAGCCATTAAATGACCAATGATGTCACAAAACTTTTTTAGTACCCTTATGACGCATAAACTTCAAGGGATCGGGGGTGTGAGGGGTGGAAAACAATGAAAACAGTTTTATGCCATGCAAAGACAGACTCGCGAGGTCTACAGCTCACAGAGCCACTATTATAGTAGATTCGGAGCAAATAGGCTGTGACAGGCGGACACACAGACACACGAGTGATCCTATAAAGGCTCCTTGTTTCATTTGGACGTACGGAATTTTAAAAATGGTAATTGAGCGCCCTCAAATCCTGCGAGGGTTCTCTTGTAGCACAAACTGTAGGTACTATTGCCTAACAAGCAGAAACCCTAATTGCATTTTCAGAATACCGAAATATACCGCAATAATAAAACTCGGTCTACTCAGAAATTAGGTTATTATGATAAATACCTATAAAACTGTGCATTGCGGACGCCATAAATCTATGTTTTGGAGTTATGTTTTTTGGGCTTCCGTTTGAACTCTTGTGAACCTAGCTTTAGGAATTGATGGTGAAAGTTTTGTGCACATTTAATGCAAAGTAGGTTAAATAATATAAATGCCAGTAACTTTATGTAGACTTAGATAAAACCCCGATATTTTTATATCATTTAAAAACTATTCGCTAGGTATACATAAGAACTAATTTTAAATATTTATATATTTATTTTTTATTTTTTCTAAACTATAAACTACTTAACAATTTAGAATGAAACACAAACACTAGCTCACATTAACTAAGTATATGCACTATTCTAGTAATACACTCGTGAGTAATGAAATTGACTCAGCTCCTGCGCGCGCAATCAAAGGTGTTTTTTTCTAAGTTATTATTAATTAATTTAATAGTTAAATCGATTAATTGAAAGTTGGAATCAGTAGGTCTTTATGAAAAAATAATCTTAAAAATCTGACACTTATTACTGAAAATACGTACAGTATGAATTAATTCCTGAAAATATTGCTCTCCTTGTTACGCCAAGGTTTTATAGGGTTTCGTGCCACGAATACCTATAAAACTCCGAAAAGGAACGTATTATATGATTATTATTTATTTTAAATTAAATAAAATAGGATTGTTCTTTAATGTTTTTTGCCATAAACAGCGTTCAGATTTGTACAAAATGTCGTATAAATTCATTTAAGTAACCATATCTTAACAAATACTCAACTGATTTTGACTAATATTATGTAATTATCAATACAAAGTCCTATAAATTAAAAAAAATACATATTTTACACATTTTAAAATCAAAAAGTTCCTATGCACTAACCTAGTAGGTAATTAATATTCGGTTGTGAACAAATATAAATTTGTATGTTGAGTGCAATTCATCAAGTTACGTAAAGGTAAACTAAACAAACTCTATCTCTAGAACTAATTGAGGCCCACGCTTTCGTCGATACCTTATCCGCAGAAATCAAACGTTTATCATCGTTAGCAGTTAAAGTCACTTTATTTACTTCTTGGGTAAATATCTAGTGCTTTATTGATTTAAATAGAAAATTTGTGTTTTTGACAACGAACCCCTGATACGTCCGATTATAGCCTGATAGATTTAGTTCGCCCGCAACAGATTTCTTACTTAACACCTTTTGCATTTTTAATTATACTAGCCTCAGTCACGGACACCTACGAATTCAGTTATCATCTTTAATTATACTAGCCTCAGTCACGGACACCTACGAATTCAGTTATCATCTTTCCTCCCATTTAAAAAGCCCAGGAACTTTTACATTTTTCGGACGTCGGTTATACTCGTTATTTATAGGGTTACTTGTATCAAAATAATATTATAAAATTTGGTTTTATGTCTTGAAAGAAATCCTTAGTTTGAATATGATAAATGAAGACATCCGTGTCCGTGTAACACATTTTTATGCGATTACCGTACACAGGTAAAACTGAATAATGAAATTCGTACATGTGACTCTTCGACAGCTCAAGCTCAGTAAACCAATGTAGATTGGTTTGTCTAATAAAATGCGATCTAGCTGGCTTTAATTGCACGGCAGCCAAATTTTCTGTTTGGAAGCTGATGTGTTCCAGATGGTTCTTAGCTATAGTCGGGCGTTATATATTTTTTAATTTGTACTGATTTCCCGCTTACCATAAATTAAAGATTGCTGAATCGCAGTGTCTTTAATTACGTTACAAAAAAATTACATGGTGAACGTTAGCACAAAATAAATAATAAAACGTTAGCCACTATTTTGTCAGTAACATATAGTCACCAGCACCACAGAATAAATAATAGTACAAAGCACCAGCAATATTAAACTTTTGATAATCGGTGATACTTAGTTGAATGAAATAAAAAAGGTATGAGTAATACAAAAAGTTTGATGCGTCGCCGAAGAAAAAAGCTTTAAAAACGAAAGTATTATTTTGTTTTTTTAGAAAACCTCGGTTTTACTGGTCTGGTATTCATAGAAGACCCTCGCCTACGTACAGCTCGTTTTACTGGTCTGGTATTCATAGAAGACCCTCGCCTACGTACAGCTCGTTTTACTGGTCTGGTATTCATAGAAGACCCTCGCCTACGTACAGCTCGTTTTACTGGTCTGGTATTCATAGAAGACCCTCGCCTACGTACAGCTCGTGTTACTGGTCTGGTATTCATAGAAGACCGTCGCCTACGTACAGCTCGTTTTACTGGTCTGGTATTCATAGAAGACCGTCGCCTACGTACAGCTCGTTTTACTGGTCTGGTATTCATAGAAGACCCTCGCCTACGTACAGCTCGTTTTACTGGTCTGGTATTCATAGAAGACCCTCGCCTACGTAAAGCTCGTTTTACTGGTCTGGTATTCATAGAAGACCCTCGCCTACGTACAGCTGGATTTTTCTAAATAAACTCGACCTGCAATTTATTATTTTCCTGCACACTCAACTGTAATCTAATGTTTTAGCCCATCCCTACTGCATTATGGGTATCAAGAAGTAATATCTAACTATTTTCGACGGCTTTGCCTCTATTATTAACACGTGTGTAACAGTAATTTAAATCCTAGTCTGATTTTCATGTTTACCAGATTAATTTTATTCGTAGATATATATCATAATAAACATAGCGCACGGCCATTCATAAATTAATTATAAACCCGTTACTATTTGCTTTTTAATTAATGCTCAGAAAAGTGGATACACAGCAGTGCACAGAGGTGAAGCAAATTGCTTTATTTTTTATGACTGTGAAACTACTTACCTACATAAAAAATTACGCTGTGGCTTGTTTCGATGTATTCATTAAAATGCTAATTTCCCTGCTGCTCCATTCGTAGTTTTCCCGTAATGCCACAGAAACTAAATATTTTTCTGAAGAAAAAGTATCAGAAGTCCGTCTGGAAAAATGTGACTTTCTATTAGTGAAAGAATTTTCAGAATCGGATCAGTTGTTCCAGAGATACCTAGACAACCAACAAACAACCAACTGTGCCTCCATACAATATTAGTGTAGATTCCAATATAGACTTAATTTTGTCTACTCACAGCTTGTATTTGGAAATAGATACTTCATTATTATTATACACAAGCTGTGACCGGGGCTTTGCCCGCGATTACTTTTTTCTGGGAGTAATACCAAATTCCTACTATACTTGTTCAATCGTCAAGTAGTTTTTTATTGATTGCTCGGCTTTTCCTCTTATATTTTATGTCAAAATCTAAGCTATCTAACAGTGAAAACCGTATTTCAATCAGTCTATGTAGTTTTTACTTGATGGGCGAACGTTTTACCTACCTGCTGCTATATCTGCACTAATATTATAAAGATAAAAGATTTGTTGTTTAGTATATTTGTTTGTAATGGATAAACTCAAAAAATACACCTGTAGAAAGCTACATTATCATCGAGTAGCATGGGCAGTAGCTAATAGGTATTTTAAAAAAATAGAGATTCCTACGAAAATTGCAATAATATAACCCAATAATATAACCCATTTGCCTCTAATAGTCATTATTTACCGTACATTGATAAAAATTTAGATGAAACATAAAATAATGTACTACTATGTACTCATGCGAGGCTATAACCTATAACCGTGTCTATAAGCGTTTTTTGTTCAAATAAGTCATTCAAAACACGACTGGAGTCGAGAGATGATTACATTCGTCTCATGACATTAATCCTTACCCAACTAAATAATTTCTTAATCGAGGTTGATTATCTCATGAAGTTCCTCTTTAAATTATTCAAACCGGACCTTTCAGTTAGAAGTTACGACGGGTAAAAAATGCTTTAAGTAAGAAAAATGCGGTGTGAGCGCTACTCGTGCGAAGCCGGGGCGAGACACTAGTTATAAGTATAGATATAGATACATATAAGTTATAGTTATACGAGTATTCATGTTACTAAATTCTTAAAGCATCGCAAAAAAACTCAATAAGACTCGATGTCCAACCTCGACGGCCTTGCTACAAGCGATAATGATCTCATCTCAAAAAATTCAATTATTATTTGCTATGATACATAAAAAGATACCTACCATTATAACGTGGTACGTATCTTTTGTATGTTGAAGCGTTTAGATAGAGAATCGGCTTTTATAGTAGCCGTAAATGATTGTTAATGTTTTCAAAATGTGACCTTAATTAGTAAAAGGCATTTTTTAAAGGAATAATTTCAATAAATGATAAGTTATGGATCGCCGACGACAATTAGTGTTTCTATGTAATTAAATATGCGTTAAAATAATATTCTGTACCAAATAATAGTGAAGCAATTAGACAGGTATTTCTGTCTGTCTTCAATAGTCTAAACCCTGACGTTCCGGGCTGACCTGAGCCAAGGCAACTTGTGTAAAAATAAATCTATATTGTTTATTATGTATTCGTGTCGATGTTTCAACATTTCTGCATTGAGATGGTCTGTTTTTGATTTAACTTGGTGGTGAGAAGATTAGTCAGACTATGCACGTAGGCTGACTAATCTTCAAATTATACATACACCTGGATATTTGTATATCTATTTTTATGAATTATTAACTTGTTTGTAAAAAAAATAAGAAATTCCAAACATCTGCACAAGTAACACGAAAAAAAAAAAAAACTTTATTTAAAGAAACTTACAACTCTTATAAGTGGAAGGTTAGCCTAACGGTTCAATAGTGCAACTTAGAATCCAACGATACCGGGTTTGGTCCTAGGCTCCGCACCATGACTTTTCCAAGTTATGTGCGGTAATCCATCGCTCCGTGCTTCGGAAGGCACGTTAAACTGTCGGTCCCGGCTGTTATCGTTAAGCCATGTCAGAGGCCCTCGGGCGGCCTGACGAACTCTGCCACCAGAGGCCAGCACTATCTCATACGACAAACAAACAAAACAAAAATCTTATAAGTCAATAATTAGAAGTCAAAGTCAAACATGTTTACTTAATTAATATCAACGACTTTTCAAGTTTTTAATTAAGTAATAATGCTGCAGTCAGAGTCATTCATTGCTGTGGCGCTCGCACCACAGGATAAATAATAGTACAAGTATTCACACTCAGAGTAAGTATAATTACATATACTTACTCTGAGCGCTCGCATGACAAGTCGCGCGCGCATCGAAAACCAGCGCAGGCGCAGCGTGCAGGTGCGACGCGCTGTACCTACTTACTATGTCAACATAATAGGAATCAATATCACATTTCTATAACAATATTTTAAATCTTTTATTTAACTTCACTTGTCTGTATGTATGTATGTATTTCTGTCTGTCCTAGAATCTTGCAATTCAAATTTTGAGCACTTCCCGATTAGCTATCCGTCTGAAACTTTCAGGGTAGCTCACGAACTGATCACAAAGCAAAATAAATATATGTGAAAAGGAAATAAAAAAGAAAGTTATATAATTAAAAAAAACATAAAAAGTGTCAAGGCTATATAAAAAAGAAGGATATAAAGTGACATTCATCAAATAAAATAAGCTTTTACATTATCCTTATTTTCTATAATGTTT
The DNA here is from genome assembly GCA_946251855.1 of Alsophila aescularia. Taxonomy (NCBI): domain Eukaryota; kingdom Metazoa; phylum Arthropoda; class Insecta; order Lepidoptera; family Geometridae; genus Alsophila; species Alsophila aescularia. Next base: position 56,757,769 of record OX276373.1, read on the forward strand.
CGTAAGTAAACAACAACTGGACTAGGTACAACTATAAACAGAAAACACACCCACACAGCTACATTTCCACCGTCGTGCTCCATGTGTACCAACAACAAAGCAGAGAGACATACACACACAGACTGTAGCGCGAAGTCACTGCTAACACGTGCTATACAAACGCCACTTTGATTGTAGCTAAAGCCAAAGGCCAACTGTGTACGTTGCACCTAATTTATGCGCTCTACTCTCTACCTAATCTTCCCAGTTTTGATTAGATTTAGTTTTTTTACGAATGAGCTATGATTTAATCGGTAGGTACATAAAAATCAATGGTGATTATTAGTGCAACCACGGATTTCGGAAAATGAATGTCTATTGGTGGAAAGATACTCTATTTCCCCACTCAAATATAAAAACAGTGAATCACTTTGTGTTTGTTTACACTAATACTATCTGTAGCTGCGGCTTCACCCGCGTGAATGCTGATGTCACTCGTCTGTCCCAGAACTATATCTATCCATTTAAATAAGTAAATTTATCATTTCGTGCCTGTGCTGTTAACCGTTGAGGAGTTCCCTAGTCAGGACCCAACCCTTTATCCGGCAACAATGGTAAAACTTAAAAGCGGCTATCATAATAAGATGGGTACACAACATTTCGGCTGCGCTGTTCACCGTTGAGGAGTTCCCTAGTCAGGACCCAACCCTTTATCCGGCAACAATGGTAAAACTTAAAAGCGGCTATCATAATAAGATGGGTACACAACATTTCGGCTGCGCTGTTGACCGTTGATGAGTTCCTTTATCTGGAGCTAATCCTAGATGTCGAATCAAGTCATGCTTACCATAAAAATGCATTATCGGAACTGAACCAACATGCAAAAATTCAACTCCGTAGGATAAGATAAAATGGTTTTAATTTAGCTTGCAAGTTTTGACGAAAACATACATTCATCCAAACATTGCAAGTTAAATATAAGCTGTTGAAAATAACCTCATTCCGTCGGTTAGTTCCTACGTGAAGGAAGAACAAACAAACCAACAAACAATGCGAAATGTAGCTCCGTCTCTCTGTCTGCAACCATTTTACACCTAAACTGCTGTACTGATCTTGATTACATTTGATAAGTACAGTAGTGTGAATCATGGGGAAGTTTAGTTTTTAATACTTTTCACCCCTGAAAAATATCCTCGCAGAAAAAGTCGCGGGTCGAGTTATTTCGAAATAAAAATTCAAACGGATAAGGATGTTTCAAACATAATATATACTAACTTATTTGTATGTTCAAAAACGTGGCGTTTCTCAAAACTGATAGAATATAGAATTCCTGAAAAAATAGTGGTAACTAATTTTGTTAATAAAACATAAGGATGTGTCGGTATTTAATACAGTACCCATGTAGATTACAGAATGATCTCATTCTAATACAATGCGCTTCCCTTCCTGTTTTAACTGCAAGCATAAATCGTAGATCTTCTTTATTTTGTGCTGACCTACTTCAGACGCATCTAATCTCCATTTAACAACTGAAAATGAGAGTTCCCTACTTTGTATTTAAGTCTATTTCAGTTGAACAGATTTATTGATACAGATGCTGACGTTCCGGAAACGCAAGATGTTGATAAACGAATTACAACTCTACCTTACTCCACATAAAACATAAAAAGATAAGTTGAAGCTGACACTCACCTCCTCGACGGACTTCTTCGAAAACTCGTTCATGGAGACAATCCATTGCTGCACGAGGTCGTTAACAATAACAAGATCGTTATATAACCACGTCAACAGATCGTTGACCCATTGAACGCTCGGCGGATCAGGCCCGGAGCAGGTCGGAACAGCGATGGACTGATGCTTCTTCAACGTACTAAGCTGTTCAGGGCCCGGGGACATACGTCCTAACCGCTTCTTGTTAGGAGGCGTCGGGGGCACGTAGCCACTCGGCTTGCTGGCTTTCAACGAAGAACTTCTCACTTTCGCACTGGTCGCTAGCACACTGTCAGCACTGGCAACTATTTCGTTCGCGGGTTTCTTCGGTTCATCTATCGTTTTCTTATCGAGCTCTGGTTTTTTCGCCGCGAAGCGCCCGTACGCCCAGCGTGCGATACCGAGCAGAACGAGCGAGAGAACAACCCAGACGAATATGAGCATCACTAGGTTGTCCATCGCTGTGTCCATGTAATCAAAGCTGCAGATTAGGTCGTCAACTGCTTCGGCTAGGTCGGCCATTACTTTCCATGGTGCCTGCCACCATCGGGCCGCGTGCTCTCCCGCTGCCTCACTCTGCGAAACTGGTGAGCTCGACATTTTTTTTCTATTTCTGTGCCACTATTTTTGGCTGCAGCTCGGTCTCTTTTGCGCTGTACCTCTCTGTTGCTTTAGGGTGCGTTCTATCATTCAAAGCTTCGGATTGAATATCTGTATGCCATTTTTTTCACAATAACCATAGAGATTTCGTTCGTTCGTGTATGTTCGTGGTTTCTATCAGCTAGCTGTGCGTTTCTGTTAGCCAAACGCGTTTCTGCTACGACTTAGCAATCTTGCCAGTTTTTGATAACCTGTAACAAAATAAATTGGAAAATTAGGGTAATATATCACATTATAACAACCACCAGTCATGACCCTACGGAGCCGATACGTGGACACTCACGGATAGATTGGTTCATACGTTTAAGGTCGCTCAGCGAAGCTATGGAAGGAACTATGCTCGGTGTTTCTCATAAGGACAAGATTCGTAACGAAGTAATCCGACAGATAACCAAAGTTACCGACATAGCTCAAAGAATTTGCAAGCTGAAGTGGCAATGAGCTGGTCACTTCTCTCGAAAAACCGACAACCGTTGGGGTAAACGAGTTCTAGAGTGGAGACCGCGCTTAGGCAAACGTAATGTAGGGCGCCCGCCAGCCAGGTGGAGTGACGACTTGCGAAAAGCGGCTGACAGAAACTGGGTGTGGAGAGCCGAAGCTTGGGCTCAGTGGCGTTCACTAGGAGAGGTCTACGTCCAGCAGTGGACGACCATAGGCTGGCCGGTGGTAGGCTACCGATTTACTATCAATTACTTTTCTAAGGTGTATGCAGTTTTTCATCCCCCGTGCTTTGAAGGGCACTTTAAGCTGTCTTTCCCGGTTGTTATTGATTACATATTCGTTAAGTCATGTTCAGAGGCGCTTGGGTGGCGTAACAAACATTGACACCAGAGGCCAGCACTACCACAGACAAACAAACAAACATCTGCCGGTAAGAGGTCACTGCTGAACATCTTGCTCTCCCCTCTGACATAGAACGCCGTAATGAGCGGTGTTCGCTGTTACTAGAGAGTATAAAGAAGGGGGGTTCGATATAATCACCAAGCATATTAATACCTATGAAAACCTTCATCAATATTTGTTTTTGGCCGTAAATTCCCATTATTGTATTCTATCAGTCTCAATCTGTGTCTATTTATATCAGGAAAAGAGTGATGGATTATGGAAGACTACCAAGGAGACTTCATAAACCACTATATTCACATGTCATTAATTAGGTATATCCATGAATTTTATAGCATCTTCGTCACATTCCTTACAATGATTCCTTCGACGTTTTTTGGCGATTGCAGTACGATTTGGAACGAAGTTCGAACAAGGTGCAGTCTGCATCATACTGGTTCGAACTTCGGTCTGTCTGCTGGTAGTTAAGTAAGTTAACATTCGGCCACAGATCTTAGGAAACAAAACTAAGTACTTACTCATTTCATAATAACAATGGATTGTACAATTAAACGATTATGAAGAAATCGAATCATCTGTCGCAACATGTGAACATGGTGTCTAGTCACGTGTGACCAATCTTACAGGGCTATGAATAGCTCGTTAAACAATGCACACATACATATATAGACTTTTTTATTATTCAATCAATATAATACGGCTACATCATATTATGGTAGGTCAATAGGTTCTTACAATGGATAGAAAATTATAAATGGTATCTAATTTTTAACTGTCTTTCAAACGAAGGAGGTTCTTATAAAATCTCCAGGACATCAGTAAAAAAATAAATTTTAGAAATTTTGGAGTCTTATATGCAGACCGCATTTTAAAATAGGTAGGTATCAAATAGTAGTAGGCACACACACACAATTTTAGATAAGTTTACAATGACTACTGTGTAGATATGTCGCAGGCAAATAGCTTAATAAGCCGTTCAATTAACAGCCTTGCCTTTTTACCAGACGGCCGCCGTTCAACTAGTGAATGATATTCACAGTTTTCATGTTCAACCTAACTAACCTACGTAGTTTTTAAGGCGTAATTCTATCAAACAGTAGTTTGCAAACAGACGAATGTTTATAAACAGTTTCATGTTCAACCTAACTAACCAACCTAGTTTTTAGGCGTAATTCTATCAAACTAATTTTGAACGGCGCCGTTTAGTAAAAAGCTTAGGCTGTTAATTGAACGGCTTATTAAGCTATTTGCCTCAGACAGATACACATCAACATGTCAATATTATGAATTTGATTATCAATTACCGTATTTTACCAGTTTTTACGATAGGTATGTCGATTTCGACGTCGGTCGTAGCATAATGTCGATTTCTAATGTCTATTGCTCAAGAATCGTCCCCCAGCTCGTCTCGTCTCTCGACTGTGGTAAAAACAGTCGCGAGCGGTTGACATTAAGTCATACATTAATAACAATAGCATTACCCGTCCAATTAGAGTCATCTCAAACAGATTGGGACCTCCAAAGTCAACTAAGGTTACAGAGATCAAGTGCCGTCTGCGTCGCCTAAATTCAGGCCTTACTAGGTAACCTAGGCTTTCAATTCAACATTGTGAGGTTTGTGACTCACTCTGTGGATTATGTCACAGTTTTTTTTTGTGGCAAAATTTGTTTGTTGTTATTTTGTAGATGTACTCACGAGTTCTGAAATTTGAACGTACCCAATTAACCCTATTTTTCTAAAAACGTTATTTTTTTTTCTAACTTATGTAGCGAATCAAAACTATGAAAATAGTTTATTATATTTTAAGAAATCTGTTTACGACTTCTTGTTTCATTCATAAGAAAGCTTGACGCTCGAGGGTCTAAAAAATATATTGACCTTGGAACCACTTTTTGAGGCTTCGTTTGCAAGGTGTGGGACTTTTACTTGAAAACAAAACCTTCATACAAAATTCGGGTTAATTCACCCAACAAGTTAAATTAATTTAATTATAAACGGCCGACCTCGACGGCGTGACGTCACGCGGGTCGGCAGTCGAACGTGTGCGATTGCCGACAACGTGTTATAGCTTTGCTTATCTTTAGTGCTGGTTCCGTTGCCTTATGGCACTTTGTGGGGAGTGGAATTGGAGATAGGTGTTGCCGATCGGGAAGCGGTGAGGTTTTTATCACATCCTAATCAGTAGATTAGTAGATCTGCGGGGATAGCCAAGCAGTATAGTGCACTTCACTATCCAAAGGCATGGTTCAAAACCTGCACCATAGATCTAATGAAAGGGTGGAAGATAAGACACGAATTAAAAAAATAAAATAAAAAAATATAAAAAAAACTTGGCCGTCGTTTGACCACAATCTCACCTGATGGAAAGCGTTGATGTTGTCGAAGGTGTAGCACGCTTGCATAGTAGATACTCTTGACTTGAACACACCAGGGTTATAGTTTACTTACCGGAATCACTGACGAGGCCAGAGCATTCCACTCCTGTGTAGTTCTTAAAATAAATGAAGAAGCGTAACGCTTCGTTCTTGTGGGAGGTATTTCAACCATAAAAGGGTGACGCTTTGCCAATCGTCTTGTCGTACGGTGATGGTGGAAAGGTGATGGTGGAAAGATGATGGTGGAAAGGTGATGGTGGAAAGGTAATGGGGGAATCAAATACACACACACACACACACACACACACACTTCATAAGGAACTGCCACTCGTGCTATGACACTTCTCTCAATTGAATACAAAGCCTCCAGCTGATACTTGGCAGAACCGTTATTAATATCACGTAAACAAAAACTGGATTAGATACAACTACCAAACACATCTCACAGCTACATTTCCACCGTCGTGCTTCATGTGCATCAACAACAAAGATAGAGACATACGCAGACTGTAGCGCGAATGAGGCACTGCTCACACGTGCTTCACAAACAACACTCCGATTGTGACTGAGGCCAACGAAGGCCATTTGTGTGCGTTGCACCTAAATTATGCGGTCCACGCCCGAGGAGCTGGTACCTAATCTACCCACTTTTAATAAATCTATGATTTGTATTAGTAAAGTTATGTTCTGATTTCGGTGCCATCGCTCAAAAACAGTCGATGGCACGTCCAGGAACCTCGAAATACAAGGACATGTGAGGGATCTACAATGTTATTTTATTACACCACCGTCTACTCCTTGTTCTTCCAATACTGTCCATCCAAAAGGTGGATGAGATCGCTCTTAGCGATAAGACCGTCCATTGTAATTAATTTAATGAAATGTTTTATGTGTAAGTATAATATATGTTTAGGTGCAATAAAGTATTAATATCTATCTACCTAATGAAAAAAATAAATATATATCAAACATTCTTGAGGCTGATGGTGTGTCATTTACTGTGTTATCAGCGAGTATTTAAAGTCATAGAAAACATAAAAATAACTATTGTTATATTTACTACCTACGTACGTAATATCTTTTCATCCAAGCTGTTCGGGACTCGGGAGCCCTCGCGTCGCGACGCTCGGTCAATGAAAAATGACCACGAAAATTCCAGTACTGGGACGCGACGCTATGGGGGTACATCCACATACCCAAATAGATACATACATATACTGTTAAAACTGATTGCCCTTGCTTGATGCAAAAAGGGGTGAGACAGGGAGACGTTATTTCTCAGAAACTGTTCAACTCTGCACTGGAAGATATATTCAAGCTTCTGAACTGGAACGGATTTGGTGTTAACATCAATGGCGAATACAACACTCACCTTCGATTTGCTGATGATATAGTCATCATGGCTGAAACCCTGGAAGACCTAAGCACAATGCTCAGTGACCTCCATATTGTTTCTCAACAGGGTTTTAAAATGAACATGGGCAAGACGAACATCATGTCAAATGCCCATGTCGTACCCATGCTGGTTTATGTTGGGAACGATATTATAGAAGCTGTTGATCACTATGTCTACTTGAGTCGTACGATCCAACTGGGTAGATCCAACTTCGACAAAGAGGTCAACCGACGAATCCAACTCGGATGGGCAGAGTTCGGGAAATTACGCCATATCTTCTCGTCGCAGATACCGCAGAGCCTCAAGACGAAAGTTTATAACCAGTGCGTGTTGCCAGTGATGACATACGGCACTGAGACGTGGTCGCTAACTATTGGTCTCATACAAAAGCTCAGAGTTGCGCAGCGTGCAATGGAGAGAGCTATGATCGGTGTGTCACTACGTGATAGAATCAGAAATGAGGAAATCCGTAGAAGAACGAAGGTTACCGACATAGCTCTCAGAGTTTGCAAGTTGAAGTGGCAATGGGCAGGCCATATAGTTCTCAGAACCGACAACCGCTGGGGAATAAAGGTTCTCGAATGGTGACCACGAACAAGCAAGCGAAGTGTGGGGAGACCCCCCCACACGATGGACCGACGACATTGTAGCCATCGCAGGAAGTTGGTGGATGGAGGTGGCACAAGATCGCTCGTCATGGCGCTCTTTGGGGGAGGCCTATATTCAGCAGTAGACTTCTAAAGGCTGACATGATGATGATGATGATGACCTTTGCCTTGCTTCGCCGTAGTCGGGTAACTAAGGTTTGTTACTAATGGATGGGAGGATTACCATCTACGTTCCGTTAGCATAATGCATGGAGATGATGGATTAAGGAGTTCCTATAGAAAATTAAACATCAGTGAAGTTAAATGTGTAACTAGGACAAACTACGGAAACTTGTCGCCGTGAAAAACTTGTGGAACACTGTGTATCGCCTCGTTATTAGCAGGTTGATTACGAATGGTTGCTGCGAAAATTTAATGATCGCCATCGCCGAAACGAATGTTAAATAGTCTATAATAGTAGTAATAGTAATAGGGCCGAGAATCGAACTCGGCGACGTATGTAGAACAGTTTCTTAGTAGTAATAGTAATAGGGCCGAGAATCGAACTCGGCGACGTATGTAGAACAGTTTCTTAGTAGTAATAGTAATAGGGCCGAGAATCGAACTCGGCGACGTATGTAGAACAGTTTCTTAGTAGTAATAGTAATAGGGCCGAGAATCGAACTCGGCGACGTATGTAGAACAGTTTCTTAGTAGTAATAGTAATAGGGCCGAGAATCGAACTCGGCGACGTATGTAGAACAGTTTCTTAGTAGTAATAGTAATAGGGCCGAGAATCGAACTCGGCGACGTATGTAGAACAGTTTCTTAGTAGTAATAGTAATAGGGCCGAGAATCGAACTCGGCGACGTATGTAGAACAGTTTCTTAGTAGTAATAGTAATAGGGCCGAGAATCGAACTCGGCGACGTATGTAGAACAGTTTCTTAGTAGTAATAGTAATAGGGCCGAGAATCGAACTCGGCGACGTATGTAGAACAGTTTCTTAGTAGTAATAGTAATAGGGCCGAGAATCGAACTCGGCGACGTATGTAGAACAGTTTCTTAGTAGTAATAGTAATAGGGCCGAGAATCGAACTCGGCGACGTATGTAGAACAGTTTCTTAGTAGTAATAGTAATAGGGCCGAGAATCGAACTCGGCGACGTATGTAGAACAGTTTCTTAGTAGTAATAGTAATAGGGCCGAGAATCGAACTCGGCGACGTATGTAGAACAGTTTCTTAGTAGTAATAGTAATAGGGCCGAGAATCGAACTCGGCGACGTATGTAGAACAGTTTCTTAGTAGTAATAGTAATAGGGCCGAGAATCGAACTCGGCGACGTATGTAGAACAGTTTCTTAGTAGTAATAGTAATAGGGCCGAGAATCGAACTCGGCGACGTATGTAGAACAGTTTCTTAGTAGTAATAGTAATAGGGCCGAGAATCGAACTCGGCGACGTATGTAGAACAGTTTCTTAGTAGTAATAGTAATAGGGCCGAGAATCGAACTCGGCGACGTATGTAGAACAGTTTCTTAGTAGTAATAGTAATAGGGCCGAGAATCGAACTCGGCGACGTATGTAGAACAGTTTCTTAGTAGTAATAGTAATAGGGCCGAGAATCGAACTCGGCGACGTATGTAGAACAGTTTCTTAGTAGTAATAGTAATAGGGCCGAGAATCGAACTCGGCGACGTATGTAGAACAGTTTCTTAGTAGTAATAGTAATAGGGCCGAGAATCGAACTCGGCGACGTATGTAGAACAGTTTCTTAGTAGTAATAGTAATAGGGCCGAGAATCGAACTCGGCGACGTATGTAGAACAGTTTCTTACCGCTCGACTACACAGCTGACTAATAAAAACAACTGACGCAGTAGTTATGTATCTACACGCAGATACAACAAAGCGTACAGAGACATAAACTACGGTGACCTAAACCTACCTTTGAATGCAGACTCTGTGTAATGACGTAACGTCAAAGAACAATAGGTATAGGTAGGTATACCTACTAATACGTGGTCGTTAACTAATTGTTAAGTGAAGTATCCTTGGTTAGCTCAGTGTACTAATTTGTTGGTGATTTCATTTACGAAGACCAAATCTAATAAAAGAGATTCTCAATCATTTTTACACGACTACACGGAGGGTTATGTGTTTGGGTAGTATGTATGTTTGTTTGTTTTTAGGGGCGTCCTATAGCCTAAAAGGCTTGATGGTATTTGATAAATGAGGTATCATTGGATTCAATATGGCGGCTTATAGCTGCCATATTGTATTTACGACGGAACAAAAAACGACCAAAATCTATCGAGTGTGGTATCAAAATGAAGGTCTTTAAAATACCATTTCAACAATATATAATTCTTATAACTAAACAGTGGCAATTGTCCATTAAGCTTCATACAATATTCTCAATTTTAGATGTAAATTCTATAGTCTAATGTTGCAATTGCAACTATTAAAGTAAAGTAAAATATGCAAGTAAAAACAAAACATTAAATTTATAAAAATACTAGCTGCGCCCCGCAGTTTCACCCGCGTCCCTCAGGAACCGTGCATTTTTCAAGGATAAAACGCAGCCTATGTGTTAATCCAGGGTATAAGCTACCTCCATACCAAATTTAATCCAAATCCATTCAGCCGTTTAAGCGTGATGAAGTAACAAACATATATATACACACACACGCATACAAACTTTCGCCTTTTTATTATTTAGTGTGATTATTTTTGCGCTGGTCAGCTCGTATTTAATACTTTTGTTCACAGTCGGGTTTTTGTTTATTTAATAATAATTTTACTCGTTATAAACTGTTTTTTATTTTGGTTGTTCACTCTATATCTCAATGATCTCTTTAGATGATTATTTTTTAATTTGAGATTGTGTCCCCAGGGTAGTCCCATATAAATTTTATCAAAATTGGTTATGTAGTTTTCTTAGTAAATCCGTTTGAAGATCTATTCAGGAATATGCCAGAATTTACTCCACCAATTTTGTTCCAGTTTTCACGAATAATTATAATTTTATAATTGCATAGGTTTATTCCCGAGGAAGTTATTAAAGTGTAATTTACTAGTGACTCGCCACGGAATCGCACGGGTAGCTAAGGGTTTCTCTTATTTGTAGTACAACGATTCTACCCTAATCTACTTGATTGACTAATTTGTACAAAAAAACGGTTATTGTGACTTAACTATAACAGTTAGACATGTTTGACAGACTTTTTAAAGTATCGTTTCCACGTCAACATGTCACTCCGTTTCATACAGGGAGCAATCGACATTTTTGCAGGGTTGATAAAAATCATGATTTCTTTAAAATAATCAAAAAAATCGGATTTATTAGATTTATTTGATTTAAATCATATTTATTTGATTTAAATCAGTTGCTTTTATATTTGCATGTTTTTTAATATGGAAGTCAGAAAAACAATACAATGTTTATTTATTTAATCCTTCAGTGACCAATGTAATTAATGATCATTAAAATTAACAACAATCAATATAAATAAAGTCTGAAATGTCAGTCAGTTTTAAAAAACACAGTACCTTATTTATTTGCGATCTTTTTCTGTCATACATGATTTTAAATGTTTTTTCATCTCGCTAAAGCCCATTAATTCCTTATAACAAGGTTTACATACCGCTTTATTATATTGGCCGCAAGCCAACTTTTTTCATTGAAATAAACCCATGCACTATATTTTTTCTTCCAGACACCTTGTTGCTGTATTCACTCTTTCACTAATCAATCACAAACGACCGGGTGAAACGGGTGGATTAAGACGTGAGTTTAAATTACGGAGAATTCCCGAACCGTACACGGGTAAAAAAAGTATTGTGTTTAAAAAAAAAACACTTGATTTAAATCACTGATTTTAATCAAGTGATTTAAATAACCTCAACCCTGCATTTTTGTAGGCAAATTTTTGATACCTTGGGTAACATTATTGCAAATTTCGAAGGCATCTCAAATTTTTTGAAATATAATGTACAGCTCATGTTACTTGCTGATAATGTAGCTTTCTATAGCTGAAATTATTTTTAAAATCGGTTCAGTTTCTTTTGAGTATATCCATTACAAACAAACACATATACAAACAACCAAACATACAAAATTCAAATCTTTCCTTTTTATAATATTTGTGTAGATGTAGATAGATAAGGGTTTTGTTTAAAATCTAGGACGAATTTCAAATGAGGCACAGAATAAATAATAGTACAAGCTTTAGGGACGAATATTTCGTACCAAACTAACGGAACTACTTTAAAAAGTAAACTCTATAAGTAATCCTATGAAACCTATAAAATCAGAACTTTCCGAGCGAAGCCGGGGTGGGTCGCTATTTTTAACCTCCGACCCAAAAAGACTGGTGTTATAAGTTTGACGGTGTATCTGTTAATCTAAGCTTTATGTAGCATCGTAGCTTGCAAACCAATGCACCGATTTTGATACTTCCCGCCCGCGACTTTTCATTTCCACGGCAACCATGAAAATTTTCAATATACCGGGGAAAAAAATATCCAATGTTTTATCCCAGGGTATAAGCTATCTCCATTCCAAATTTCTTATTTTTATTTATGCTTGTGCGCTAATACAAAAACCGGAGAACCGAAAGGCACTTGGAGAGCATGTATGGCCCATGTCATGGTCCATGGTCGATAAAATAGCGTACTTCATGCACTTGCAAGCAATTAAACCGCAGAACTAAACTTGTGTGTGATAAGAAACCTAGCGGCAAACAACAGGGAGCGAATGTTTTCATTCCATTTCTAGTTAACAATGCATCAATTAAACTAGGAACTAGCTTTTGCTCGCGCCTTCATTCGCACGGACTATATTTTATCGTGATAAAAAGTATCCTACTCGTATGTCCTGCCCCAGGGTTCAAACTATCTCCATACCAAATTTCATCAAGATCGGTCCCGCCGTTTAGTCGTAAGAAGGTAAGTGGGTAAAAGACAGAGAGACATTTTTGCTTTTCTAATATTAAAAAAACAAGCTTCTAAGAAGGTTTAAAAAAAACGGATAATTTATGGTGTTTTGTACTTGATGCACAGTTTCATCACAAAAGACTGCATTGTTTCTGATTTTTCGTGGGAACTTGACAGAATTAACACGACTAACAAGGCAACGACACGACTGACTTGCTGGCCTTGCTGCGATGTGTTCGGCGTAACTTGGTGTATGTGCATGAGGCTTGTGCGTACGAGCGGATCGGCATATCTTGAGTGCTTCACTTTCGATTTGGCGGTGTGGACTCCGTCAATTTTTAAACCTTCTTGCTTCTAAGGCAACATTGGAACCTTATTGCTTCTAAGAAATATCCACTGTTGAACTTCGCCCAACCCCCCAACCTCAAACTATTGGACTACCAAAAAATTGGGTAGTCAAGAAGAGTAAAATATTTATGTACGTAAAACTAGTTGTACATTCGGGGTACCTTTCGTCATGATTCCCCTATTTTTATAATTTTCTTCAAAATAAACTCAGCTCAGTCGTGAAAAGATATCAAACAGACGAGAGACAGTTCCTTTCGAATTCAAAATATAAATATAAAATCGTTTAATATTAAGTGATATTGTTTAAAATTGATATCGTAATATCTGTCCATACAGATGTCGTCTGCAAGTGATTGCTTTTAGCGATTAGACCGCCAATTGTGCTATTTTTTGTGCTTTTGAATATTTACCTCATAATTTGGTGTCATTAAAGTGTTTGAATTGTATCGTATCAGCAAGTATTGTTTTTTTATAGGTAAGTAAATAACCTTTTTGCCCAAGATAATGATTTCTAAATTAATCTCACCTTTTAAAGTCACCTGTTTAATCACATCACAAAGTTATTAACATCAAACCAAAAACACGACACGACATAAGTCCGCTCGCGGCGACTTACAGAAATGCACTGATTCACTATTTGCAATTCATTTAAACGCGATACCAGCTTCCAAGGTCACAAGTGTGTAAACCTCTTTAAAACTCATCTAAGCACGTTTTTATTTGACCTATAACTTTGTAAGCAAATATTAAAACTAACTTTTTAGAGTGTTGCTTGGCAGCAACGACACCGGTGTTGGTCCTTGGCACCGCGCCAATGACTTTTCTAAGTTACGCGAGGATGTCCATCGCTCCGTGCTTCGGAGGGTCAGTCCCGGCTGTTATTAATTGATGAGTCAGATGCCCTCGGGCGGCCCGACAAACTCTGACACCTGAGGCCAGCACTACTTCATATAACAAACAGCGCAGGCCTGACGCTTACTATCAGTCATCAGGCCAGCTTTTTAACCTCCTTCAAAAAAAGGAGGCTCTCAATTCGATGTCATTTTTTTGCACGCCGATTTTTCTGATATTTACTTACTGGCCCGATTAGTTTTTATTTGAAAGGGTAGAGTAGACTTTATCATCATCATCATCATCATCAACAGCCTCCAAAAAAAAACAAAGCAAAGCCATATCGTGTCGTATCGATTTGAAACGTTAAAAAAACGTTATTGCGAAGCATAAATAGGTATTACTAATCATATTTAGGCACATTACATATGAGCCATTAAAAATACATAACTGTGTGAACATAAACACAACTGAAAGACACCAAAAAATTGTGTTTTTGTACAGGAAAACAGTGTACGTACAACCCACAATATTATATTTAATTAGGTACCTAAATATTATAGTTCCAAGGCCTTCCTTTGTAATTGTTATTAAACACCATTACAATGTTGAAACGGGTCATGGCTAACTTAGGAAGTTATTACCATGTACTTATTCACTTTATTCTAATAGTTTGCTTGCTTTCAATATGAGGTAGTGCTTGCTGGTGTCAGTTTGTCAGGCCGCCCGAGGGCCCCTGACATGGCTTAACGACTGCTTAAGACCGAAGGGCACCCACGCAGCTTCTACAGGGTTTGCCATACATTTGCGCCCTATCCTCAACAGCCGGGAGCCGTGCTCTCCGAAGCACGGAGCGATTGAAAACCGCAAATAACTTAGAAAAATAGTTTTGGGAAAGTCAGTTGTATTCTAGCGCGCTCTAGTAAATCCTTCGGCTACCATCGCTCTATTCTGTTAGCGGAAGATTTAAGTGATCGCATCAAAAACATTCAAGTATAAAATAAGTTGATTAAAAAACGTTTTAAAAAAAAGCTTTTATGCGATAGCCATGTAATGGTGAAACTAAACGGGCGATCACAATTAAATGCATATCATTTCGTGTATGTGCGTTTGAGGACCATTGAGGAGTTCCCTAGTCAGGACCCAACCCTGAGTGCAACAACCAACACAAACACAAACCGTTGAAGAGTTCCTTTACCTGGAGCTAATCCTGTATGTCGATTCAGGTCATGCTTACCATAAACATGCATTGTCATCGGAACTGAACCAACATGTATAAATTCAACTCCGTAGGATAAGAGGTACTAAAGTAGTTCTAACTTAGCTTACAAGAATTGACTAAAAAAACATACATACATACAAACATTGCATGTTAAATAAAAGCTTTCAATAATCAATTAATTTAAAAAAACTTTTCTGCAATTGTCATGTCGTGATGAAACTTAGAACGGTCTATAACAATTAAATGCGTATACAACATTCCGTGTCTATGCTGTTAACCATTGACGAGTTCCCAAGTCAGGAGCCAACCCGGAGTGCAGCAGCCATGTCATGGTAAAACTTCAAACCGGCTAACATAATAAAACGCGTACACAACATTTCGGAACTTGACCGTTGAAAAGTTCTGTTATCTGGAGCTGATCCTGGATGTAGATTCAGGTCTTTCTTACCATAAAATGCATTGTCATCAGAACTGAACCAACATGTAAAAATTGAACTCCGTAGGATAAGAGGAAGTGGTTCTAATTCAGCTTGCAAGATTTGACCTAAACAAACATACATACATATAAACATTGCAAGTTTAATAAAAGATTTTAATAATTGCAAGTCTCGTGAAAGTTTTGCCGTAAAAGTTCAAAAGATCCCATACATGTACAACAGTCAAGTCTGCTAAGGGCCGGTTCCTATATCTTAAAACGAACCGTTTTCACTTACTGACCAT
This sequence comes from Alsophila aescularia, assembly GCA_946251855.1. Taxonomy (NCBI): domain Eukaryota; kingdom Metazoa; phylum Arthropoda; class Insecta; order Lepidoptera; family Geometridae; genus Alsophila; species Alsophila aescularia. The sequence continues at coordinate 56,773,375 of OX276373.1, forward strand.
AGACTTTTGACATAAATGCTAAACAAAAAACCTTAAATAGTAACGGAAAGACGACTTGTTTCTTTTTTATATAGGAATGGGGGGTAAGTCTGCCATTCTTATTACCTACCTTTGACTCTCAAACCTGAATATCACAAGACATGTGACTTTCTGCTCGAATACTTGTATAACGTGCAAATAGTGACATTCAATCACACGTCAATGATTACCCATAAACTAGCTGTGCTCGCGGCTTTGCCCCCAGTGGTCTGTTCGCTGGGTAACTCCAACACCTAAAGAAACTAGTATAACACTCCAACCCCTAAATTACTTATAATCTTTGATGTATGTATGTATGTATGTATGTATGTATGTATGTATGTATGTATGTATGTATGATCTATGTTATAAAGTACAATGATCTACAATGGTCCCAGTCTTTTTTACCCGACTACAGCAAAGCAAGAGAAGGGTAATGAGTTTAACAGTCTGTATATGTGTTTATGTGGATGTTCCACCATAGCGTCGCCCCTATTGGTTAGATTTTGACAAGGGAGGTGTCAATTCGTCTTCATGTATGACTGTTATAGAGTATTTTTAATCCGACTACGGCAAGGCAAACGCAGGGTTATGTGTTCAAACCATAATCTTGGTTCGATTTTGACAAGCGATTATCAATCGATTCGTCTTCATCGCAAGAGTGTCATTGGCAATTTTTTTGCCGACCGTAGTCGGGTTTTAGTTTTTGAACTTATGTCTTGTTTTTAATTATCTTGTTTGTACAGACTTTTTGTTGCTCACTGCTTTATTATAAGTATAGACGCGAAAGTGTGTTGGTTTGTCAGTCAATCACGCAGGCGGGCGCAGCAACCAAGCGAGACGGCTTGAGTTGTTTTTTTGCATAGGTATATTTAAATATCGAGAGATTGACATTGGCTCATAGTCATCATCCAGGCGGGTGGAACCGCGGGGCGCAGCTAGTACCCATACCATATAATTTATTCTGTGCCTGTACAAGAAGTCTGACATCACTGTACCTGTACTACCTCGGTATCCTCATACTTCGGGTCGCGAAGTGATTGCCCAACAAGTCCAAGAGTCAAATATATTAAAAACTAACTGAGCCCGCGCTCGTGGTCATTTCTCCATGTTAAAAAGTACTCTATGTGCAATCCAAGACCTAAAATACCAATGTACCAACATTTGATATAAAAAAACTTCACCCGCCAATATTTTTTTTGTCGATTGCCCCGCTTCTACTCATCGGATTGAGATACCAATTACACCAGTTTTTAAATTAAACCCTAAGGGTATAGAACAATGAAAACCGCATCGCAATCGGTCCAGTAGTTTTTACGTGATGCGCGAACAAACAAACATACATACATGTTTTAAATAAATGTTATATTCTTGTTCTGTAGAACATTTTACGCCGAGAGAGTAGTGCATTTTTAGGGATCGTACCTACAGGATCCAGTCAAATGGAACCTACAAAATAATACAGCCCATAGAGCCTTTAATAAAATTGTAAGTAGGTAACTACAATTAAGAACTATTGAACAGTTCAGAATCAATGTAATACAATAAATGACGTATGTTTATTGTATTTTTTTATATATCAGTGTATTTAATTATAAAATTCTGTGTATTATTATTATTATTATGTTTATGTATTATGTTTATGTTATTATTATGTATTTTATAGTTTAAGTTATATTTATATTTTCAATTTTAGTTTATAGCTACCTGTTTCTAATCACTTTACATTATTTTTCACTGCACCGCTACCATTTTTCTTGCACGTCCTGGTAAACTGGTTGACTGGTAGAAAATGCTACTAAGCATTAAGTCCTGCTTGTACATTGTATTTGTGTGATAAAGAATAAATAAATAAATATTAACACTAACATATTCTACCGTGCGTGCCTCAGCCATTAAAACAACGACTAACCACAGAATTAATAATATTACGTCCAATGTTTTTAAGGACTGCTAGGGTTACTGCCACTCTTTTTTTTAACTATTTGAACTTGAAATTAAAATTGTGACAGATCGAGTCAAGGCTAATAAAAAAATGTTTTAAACGAAAACGGATCGGAGAATATTATTTAAAATCAAAGAAATAATGACGCTAGAACTCAAGTGACCTGTGAACTGGGAGAAGATAGTAAACGAGGTTCACTTTCTGCGAGATTCCTGAGCTGATTTCTATGATTATTTTTTATTTAACTTTCGGAGTGGTCCCATATAAATTTCTTTAAAACTGGTTGAGTAGCTTTTTAGTAAAGACACTTGAAGTCCTTATTGTTCAATAAATTACATTCTGATAAGTATTTTTTTATATTCTATAGTTACTAGCTTCAGTCTGCGTCTTTGTCCACGTAAACTTAAAAAAGGCCAGAAATTGTATTTTTGCATAGGAAAATAATAGCTATTCTTTTCCCTCTCCCTCTGAGTGCACCTGTCACTTTGCCACCTGTCATTTTGTCACCTGTCACTTTAACACCTTTCACTTTGCCACCTGTCACTTTGCCACCTGTCACTTTGCCACCTGTCATTTTGCCACCCGTCACTTTGACATCTGTCACTTTGACACCTGTCATTTTGCCACCCGTCATTTTGACATCTGTCACTTTGCCACCGGTCACTTTGACAACTGTCACTTTGCCACCTATCACTTTGCCATGTCACTTTGACACCTGTCACTTCGAGATCGAAGTAGCAATTCCCATACAAAATATATTTTTTCCTATATATTTTACTCCTAATTCGGGATGAAAATCCTTGGTCCTTGGTCCTTTTTTGTACCCCGGCAACGTGTGTGCAAAATTTAATGATGATCAGTAGAAAGCGTAACAAACAAACACTCAAACTCACATTCGCATTTATAAATTTCGTAAGATTCTTGGTGTAAGTATCTAGTTTCAATATGTTTGACAGTTGGCAACCCTAAGCTCCACAAGTCCTTACATAACTAGTCGTGACCACTTTTTACCGAAACGAAAGAAAGAAATAAAATGACCTTTAGTTTTAGATAGAGCCCCGGGTGAACGCCCTGAGGCCGCGTCGTGACGTCATCTCTAGGTTTTTCTATTATGTCACGGCCTAATAATAGCCATAAAGGAGTTGGCGCGCCGAATTTGTCGTTTTTATACCATACGAATGAGCGCTGCTAGAACCTAATTTGTATAAGTAGGTTTTTGTTGAAAATGTATTCTTAATAACATTTACACATTTGTAAAATTAGACTCGCTCCACGATTTTGTTTTATTTTTTAGCTTTTAGTACATAATCTTCTTTATAATAACATCGTAGAATTAAAAAAAAAAATTTTTGTTTATTTTATTTTCACACTAATGGTTGCAGACTTAAAAAAAAACTACCTTTTGCTTTGTACAGGTAATTAAAATAACGATTATAGACGTGTACCCATAGACATATATATATATATATATATATATATATATATATATATATATATATATATATATATATATATATTTACTTCGTAAAGACAGTAGGGTGGAAGATGTTTTACTTTTCTCGAAGGGGAATTTGCAAAAAAGTTTGATAACTCAACCGCTTCTTGATATATAATTCTATGCGTGTACGAGTACCTATACTTCAATTACAAAAGATTTTAGTAGCTGATCTTCGCCGACCTCTTAGTACTTAACTAAGGTAATCCTTATCCTTATCATTATCAGTGCATGTAATCTGGATTGTTATCAGTCTCTGGTTCTACTATCTCGTGAGAGCAACACTCGCACTTAACTGAATTCACGCGAAATGTGTCGAAAAGCAAGAATGGTGCATGTTAGATCAAATCAGCAACCGTGTGACCAGAGTTGTTCGATGATGGTCGACACCTAGATAGCTTATGCCGTAATGCTCTTCACAGATTGTTAATCACATTATTCACATTCCAACTTTGACCCTCTAATCTCTTTACTACAAACCGACCTCATCATCAGCCTATATTTGTCCACTACTGGACGTAGGCCTCTCATCCATTTTCTGCCAGTCGCTTTTCGCAAGTCGTCACTCCAACTGTCCACAGGGAGTCCTACACTACGTTTGCCTAAACGTGGTCTCCACTCGAGAACTCGTCTACCCCAACAGTTATCGGCTCTTGGAAATGTGACCAGCCCACTGCCACTTCAGCTTGCTTATCCTAAGAGCTATGTTGGTCACCTTGGTTCTCTGTCGGATATCTTCATTACGAATCTTGTCCTTCATAGAAACTCCAAGCATAGCTCTCTCCATAGCTCGCTGAGCGACCTAACCTACCTAAGTATAATTGTATTTGTTGACGAGTGCAACAGTAAATTATAAGTACTTGCGAGTAAGTAGGTAGAAAATATAAGTACTTGCGAGTAAGTAGGTAGAAAATATAAGTACTTGCGAGTAAGTAGGTAGAAAATATAAGTACTTGCGAGTAAGTAGGTAGAAAATATAAGTACTTGCGAGTAAGTAGGTAGAAAATATAAGTACTTGCGAGTAAGTAGGTAGAAAATAGGAACACAGTTAAATACGAGTAGGTAGGCCTAGGTATTACCAAAACTTTTTGCTATTAAGAATGTAGGCGAAGAATGTGTGTGTTTTCACAAGCGAAATAAATATTATTTATGGGCCTAGAAAATAGCAAAACGTAGTGTAGAATCTACGTGCCATCACGTATGACATCTAAAGCATACGGGATGGCCGCGTACCTATTTAGGAATAGTTATGAACATGCAGCCACAGACAAACTGAAACTCTCTGTGGGTGCATGGGATTAGAGGTACAGGCTCGCTCAGGAAAGCCGCGCTCTGTAAAAGGTACTTATTTACAAGCAAAGTACTCCTGAGCCAGCCTAAGGTAAAATAAATAAGGTAACAGTTAGAAACATATAAAACGTAGATGGTAAGAGCGAGAGAAAGGTCATTGGGAGAAACGTTTCTAGATTCGGCAAAGTGTGTTGACTTTCGGTGAGTCACACATAGGAATGTTTAAAAACTAGACAGATTTTAGGAACTTACTTAAAGTTTGGGTACCGTCCTCGTACAGGTGCGAGCAGATCACAAGATTGGAAGTTCTCCTCGCACCCGTAGCAAAGCCATAAAAATTAGGCTATCTTCGTGGTAAGGAATCGAGGTATAACCGTAGGGAACTTATGAGACAACTTTTTATGCCTGTTTTTGAGCGTGGGAAAATAAGGCTCGAGAACAAGAAGCTCTTCTACCAGTGACCATGAAATAGGCATTCAGTACATCGCATAACAGTATATCAGGGCTCCGATAGCCAAACTCTGTAACCGGGCTATGTACTCAAACTATAATCCGTGTTGTATCTTTTATTGTTGTAAACAATAAATCATCTATAAAGTGTTACCGAACTGTGTTTCTCTTCATCTGACTCCTGAACTTGTCCTGCGCTCGAAGAAGTCTCATTATCTCTCAACTGGGACTCCGCACCTACGCGAGAGTCTGCGTCAACCAACAGTATTAATAGTAGTATAATAACAGAAGCGTAACATCAAGAATGTTTAAAAAAACGGGCGAGTGCCAGTCGGACTAGCGCACAGAGGGTTCCGTAAAACTTAACTTTGCTGTTGGAAAAATGTTGGTTCTTTTTCTCTTTTCTAAATTTTTTCAGTTTTCGGATTTTTCTTTTTACTATGTGCTAAGTCATTGCTTCTCGCCAAATTTCATGATTCTAGGTCAACGGGAAACGTACCCTATAAGTTCTGAAGTTCTGTTTCCCCCTAGCACAGAATAAATAATAGTACAAGTACAGAAGGATAACTGAGTAAATTCATTTAAATATATTGCAACTCTCGCTACAACGCAATAAAGTGCAATTTAAACACACCGTGTGATGCCGATCGGCCCGTCCCGTACGCACGAGCCTCACGCACACACACCGTGTGATGCCGACCGGCCCGTCCCGTACGCACGAGCCTCACGCACACACACCGTATGATGCCGATCGGCCGACACATCGCAGACAGATCTCCACTCACACATACGCCTACTTACGGCTTCACTGTTGAGTTAGGCTGTGACGTGTCCTTTTTACCCGACTGCGAGGGTTATATGTTAGGGTTGTATGTATGTTTGTACGTTTCATTGGCGCGTCCGGCCTAAACGCCTTGATTTATTTTGATGAGGTATCGTTGGATTTGTCTTAATCACAAGAGTGCTAGAGGTTATATGAAGAGTCAAGAAAACTAATATGGCGGCTTACAGCTGCCATATTATATTTCCGACGGAACAAATGACAAAAAACTTTCGAGTGACGTATCAAAATGAAGGACTTTAAAAGACCAATCCAAAAATATACAAAGGAAACGAATAAATTATTATAAAAAAAACAAACAACCCGACTGCGAACAAAACTACACTCACAAGCACAATTAACCGCACAACCTGTATTTCTTCCTGTTTTCGGTAACCTCGTTCACGCTTTCGTCCATCTGTACCTCTCAAGGCTATTCTGCTCTCACCTGAGAACAGCACGCTCTTTCACTGCTCCACAGTCCAATCAACATATTCTCGCGCAAGCCCAACTCTAGCTATGCAGTGCCGTGGGAGAAGTTGAGGGGCGCGAGCTGCACGAAAAGTCCTCAAATAACTTTCTCCCAGTCTTCTTCTAATCGTACGTTTCATCTAAGAGACGAGTATGAGCTTCAGTAGCGGTGCAAAAGTGATTTCTCAACACGTTGATGGAAGTGAACCGATGTCGGCCTTAACCTGGCCTCCGCCTGTATGAGGTAGTCTCCTGAAATAGTCCGAGGGCATCCCGTATGGTGGTTGTAGGTACACCGAATGTCCGAGCGATGCGACGTTGACTGTACCCTGCATCAGCTAAAGCCACAGCCCTAGCTGCACCAGTTGCGTCTAGCGGCATTTAAAAAAAAAACAACCTTAGGAACTCTAATTTAAACAATATTCAAGCACTATTGCAAAAGAGTACAGGAAATTTAAACACGTAAGAAAACGGCAACAACGTCAAATATCGATTAAATCTCATAAATGATTCGGTGACACAAATTTAAGACGAGAAACAAGTGTTTATTTTATTGCTAAAGTACCCAATAAGATAATAAAGACTGTGATAAGCCTTACTTAACGTAAACAAACAGTGCGACAAAAGATTTGTGTGGGCGGATAATAGTGTCTGTGAGTGTATATAAAAAGAGACAAACAAGCTTTACATTCCTGTTTTTTTTAATTAAAGATACCTACAGTCGGAGACATCATGCATTTCATTTCTCCTTAGACGGGATCAGCTAGAACCTGGCGAGCTACCTTCATGCTTCCGACTGCATCCTATATTTCGAAATCAATGCCTCTTTTTAGTTTTAGGTTCGCAGTACGGTTTGTGTTTTTTTATCACGTTTTTTTATAAACTTTATTGTGTGGCAGATGCTAAGAAGAACTAGTTCTAAGGACCAACTATCTGTGGACTCTCCCAGAAGTCCCAAAAGAGATCTACTCTTCAAACCAAATATTAAATTCCAATCCATTGTAACACATAATCGATCTAACAAACACAATAAACACAGTTTCAACTGGGTTACAACCACAACATGTGTTAATTCGACAAGGCTGCATCACTTATGCTTATGAAAAATTAGTTTATTAGATTTACATAAAGATGCTGAATCATTTCAGCCTACAGTATAAATAAGAATATATGTAGATTGCAGGGTTGCACAGATTGCAGGGGACCGGGATGTCTGGAAGGAAATGGGGGACACAAATTATAAAGTATTATGTACAAGTACAGATAGGACAGAACGTCACCGTAGTGAGTTTGGAAGGCGAGCTTTTTTCTGCTAGGTGGCGCCTCTGAACACGTTTCGCTTATCGATCTGCATCCAATGTATCGATTTTCGTTTTACTTATTATTCAAATAAGTTATTGATTGGAAAGGAAAATTTAAATGAAATACAGAAGTAGGTATATACATGTTTTATTTTTTATATTTTCTTTGTTTTAAATATTTTTCATATGCTAGTTTTTGTACCAAATTTAATTGTACCAAATTTACTCGGCATAGATTGTTCATAAACAGAGATCTTGCACTCAACTATTCTGTTCCAATAGAAATAATAGTCTTCTCCCAATTTAATATATTTGGTAAGAGTGTACCCTTGGGGCTCTAGTAAGTATTGTTATTATCACAGACTTTTCGTGCTTCAACAATAAGGATCAAAACAACTACGAACGAAAGTACTATCATATATATTTAAAGGACTCCAGATGTAATAAACTTATTTAGGTACATATTTTATAACATATTATTTCGTTAAATTACAGTTTTTGCTAATCCAATGACAATGTGGGAATGACAGGTTATTTGAATTTAGAATAGACAAACTATCAAAAAGGTATGATTATGATGAAAGAGGTTTGATATCGTCACACAGTATTTAGTAGATCACTTTTTGTATTAGTCTTCGCTGGTCCTCAAAATTTCGTTGTCCAATATCAGTAACCTTCATTCACCAAATGACGGCACGCTAGGTACTTACACTGATACAGTCCAAGCTTGGAACCAGACTTTCTGGTTGTGTTAAACTTTGGCACGTGACGTCACGAAGGCATGTCAGACCCAAGGCCGCGACACTGGTGACGTCAACAGACGGGACGTGGCCAGGGAGTGCCTCTCATAAGCTTCGTTTTGGTTTGTATTTTATAGACGAACGTGAGCTTATCTTGAGCAAAAAACTATTGTGATATATGTAACAGTGCGGGTTGGTGCCACCACTTTGGACCATGTTGGTTGGTGTCACATAATCCACCACTTTGGACCATGTTGATTGGTTGGTGTCACATAATCCACCATTTTAGAACACTGCGGATTAGTCTCACATACGCTACCACTTTTGACCAGTGTGAGTTGGTGTCTCATAATCCACCACTTTGGACCTTATTGGTTGGTTGGTATCACACAACAAAATTCACACTTTTAGAACACTGCGAGCAATAATTAAAAAAAAAAGACCGATTCCACACCGCCAAATAGAAAGTAAAGCACCCAAGATATTACGATCCGCTCTTACGAATAAGCCTCACGCACACACTTACACTATGTTTATGCCGATCGGCGCCATATCGCAGCAAGATCTCGACCTTTTTATTCGTGTTAATTCTGTCCAGTTCTCACAAATAATCAAAAACAATGAAGTCTTTTGTAATGAAATTTTGTATCAACCACATATTTTGGCGGTGTGGAACTATGTCTTTTTTAAACCTTCTTGATTGCGGGTTAGTCTCACATAACCCACCCTTTTGATCAGCGTCGGTTGGTGTCTTATAATCCACCAATTTGGACACAGTTGATGTCACATAATCCACCACTTTGAATGTTTGAACCATGCTGGTTGGTGTCACATAATCCACCACTTAGTCTTTTTTGTAGTGTTTTAAAACCCTTCATTTTGACCTCATTCGATAGGTTTTGCAAATTTTTTGTCCCGTCGGAAATACAATACGGCAGCTGTAAGCCGCTATATTAGTTTTCTTGACATTTCATATATCCTATCTATAGCATTTAAATGATGAAGACGAATCCAATTATACCTCACTTATCAAAATCAATCAAGCTGTTTAGGCTGTAGGACGCGCCAAAGAAACGTACAGACAAACAATCATACATACAACCTAAATTAACCCTCCGTAGTCGGGTAATAAAGTGGTGCTGTATAGGCCTTAGCTTACTTGTCAAACCTTTATTACGTAGTACCTACTATTATTTATGCTGTTCCTTTAGGCTAGCTTTAGAGAATTTCGAGCCGTATGATTTTTCGTCAAGCCGCATGAGTTACGTGAACAACAAATCGGCCGTGCGTTTATTTTTTGGTTTTGCAACAATACTACCAACATTGGAGTTTATAAACAAGGAAGTTTTTGTACATTTTGTGAGTTTGTGAATGGTAGTTTGAGATAAAATTCTACGGATTTATGTTTCTTTACTTGAAGGGCACGCCATTCTTATTACTGCCCAACTTTACGTAGTTTTGTATATATCCAAAAAGAATATAATCACTACGTTTTAAGAGGCGGGACCTCCCTACTACCCAGCCAGCAAAAAGTAATCATATATAGCTGTATACCAGTGATACGAGCAGTCGCATATCCATGATAGATACGTGTCTAACCCTGGAAATTGGCCCAGTTTTACAGCTATTTGATGATATATTGTATGTATATTAGCACCACCTATCAGTTTATTGATACATAACCGTGATATTTCAGTGTTCTTTGAATCTATTTGGTGTTATATCAATGATATCCTGATCACATAATATATCACCTAATGATTATATAATAGCTACCGTGACGCTGATAGTAAGCTATTTGTTGTTATTTTGGTGATTAGGATTCTGTTTTATCACATTTCCTCAGTGCTCAGCTATTAAGTCTTGTGATTTTGAAGGTTGTACAAAATAGCTCTACCTTTTTAAGAAATAACATAACATTAGGAAATAAATAAGGTGTTCATATTTATAACTCGCTGTATCAAACTGAGATGTGCATAATATGGCGTATATTTTTGGTGCGCTTGAAATTATATTGTTGAAATAATACTGCATTATAAGTGTTTTTTTTCATGCCCCCCTCAAATTATTAATATTTAATAAAATAAGCATTATTAAAATTGTCAAATTAATTTGAAGTCACCACAATATGGCCAATGCGTGTTTGAGTTACTGATATATCGCTGATTTATAGTTTCTTGCCGCCATGACATTTTTTTTGGGTTCCTCAAGAAATCAGAGGTATAATCCTAGTGGTGTAACATGCTACCTTTTTTTTTAATAAACTCTTATTGTCTTTTCAATTTATTTTAGTGAAATGAAACAGGTGGAATATTTAGACGTTGACTGTTTTTTAAGAAAAGATTATTCAGTGTGATAACCAGGCATTCAAAATTCTCTTAAATAACATTATCTTTCCATAAAAGTATAATTTGCAACTATTATGCGCCTGTTTAGAGTTATATGTGAGCAAAAAATGTTTATATGTTACTGGTGATATATGGATCTTGTTAAAGTATATTTGTAACTTCTTAGTGTTATTGTAGATTTCTTATGATGTTTATGGCGCAGGCGTTAGGGAAACACCAATATACGATAAATTTGTTGCATATCAGCTACGGTATGATGTTTTATATCATGGATTAGATCCATGCGTGCCAGATATATCACCAGCGCTAATACAGGGACTTGGAAGCCACAATAGATCAATTTTGCTGTATAAATGTACCGTCAAAACATGTTGTATAACATTTTTGTTCTAAATCGTTGTTGTGAGAACCGCTTGACAGCTGTGTTATAAATACTGTACAAGGCGGTCGAGTAAACGTTTATGACATCATTTATTATCACAATTTGACTGTACATATAAGCTTTTACAGCTAAATGATGTTACGAATCATCAATATACAGCAACGCTGTGACAAACAGTCACCGCGTTACTTTTATAACAGTTTTATAACACTCTTTAGTGTTAACACATATTTTTTTATCACTACTTTGCTGGCTGGGTAGCCAATGAAAGCAATTTGGCAGAAATTTATTGAAATCAATGCATCCAACATTACTAACATTAAACGTCAGACGTTAGCCTATCTTGACAATGCTACCAACCTAACGGATAGAGTAGTGCTTGCTTGCATATATTCTTGGTTTTATCGATATCGATAAAACGTACATGCCCTCGTCAAGGTTTCATATTAATGAAAGACAGTTTCACACACACAGTTTGAGACAGTAAATTCGTTTACAATTTTTACAGGTTCCAACACTGAAAACTTATATATGACGAGGGGCCAGCAGTTGGAGTATTTACAATTATTTGAGCTTAACAAATTATAATCTGATAGTTTAAACGTTAACTTACATAGACAACAAAATAAAAAACAAGACAATTATTCTATTAGATTACACAATCAATGATTTTCGTTGTGAATGGCTTAGTTTGAGAATTTACTATTGAATGAGTTTAACAAATGAATATCTGATGGTTTAAACCTTAATTTAAACAGTTAAACAAGTAATTTCTTCAAGTAAGTTATTCAATTGATGCTAGCTAAGAATCAAAATGAAGTTTTTATCAAGAAGTGATTATTTTCTGACTGTAGCGGTAGTCTGGTAGTGCTGTTGCGCCGATATATACAGTCCCGCGCAACCACGAAGAAATTCTCAAATTTGTCTCAAATGTATGGAATTTGGCTGAACAGTGAAGTTCATTTGTTTTTAAGATCCCAATGAACGGACCAAAAAGAACGAACGAACTTTAAAGTCCAAACATGATAATATTACTATACTCTATGGTCCATTGAAATTTGTCAAGAAAAATCCAAAGTTTATTGTTCTGCGATTTTTTTATTTTATTCATATTAATGTTAATAACGTACTGTTTTGTGTTTTCTTTGAAGAATCATCAGTTTATAGTGTTAAACCAGTTTAAATGATAATTTTAAAATGTCACAAACTTTAGAAAGCTACAGCAGATGTGTTTTATGTGGAGTTCGCGCCAATCGCGAAAACCAGAACAAAAAGGAAATGTATGGCATGATTTCCTATTGATCAGCCCCAGGTAAGCATTAATATGATATTGCTTAGTGCCACCTCCCATCAACGTGACTATAAATATGATAATTTACATGATTTTCATTTTGTATTTTCATATTGTTTTAACACTAGGGATGCACAAGGTCAAATAACTATTAACTATCGATAAATCTATCGTAGGCTAGGTCAGGCTGCCTATAACTTATTTCCATAACATTAATCAACATGTTTTTTCCAGATGCAGAAAATGGGAATCTAGCATACATTCCTATAGAGACCAGTCGTAACATACACTTATGAGTGTGAGTGCGTGAGATAAAGGTAGAGTAGGTACATCGCAAGATCTCAATTCAGAGTGAAGCACTAGTAGGTAAGCTTACCTATGCTTGCAAAATTAATTTTCGTAGGTATTTACTTTGTAAAAAAGTATTATAAATAAAATGTTCCGTTGTTCAAAAGTGTTTTATTTCTATGTTTTTTATTACATGGCTCCACAGTTACCTGTTGCAATGGGTATCCAATAAGCCCAACGTTGTTGCATTGTGAGAAAACAACATTGCGCTTATTGAAACTGTCTTTCATTAATATGAAACCTTGACGAGGGCATGTACGTTTTATCGATATCGATAAAACCAAGAATATGTGCAAGCAAGCACTACTCTATCCGTTAGGTTGGTAGCATTGTCAAGATAGGCTAACGTCTGACCTTTAATGTTAGTAATGTTGGATGCATTGATTTCAATAAATTTCTGCCAAATTGCTTTCATTGGCTACCCAGCCAGCAAAGTAGTGATAAAAAAATATGTGTTAACACTAAAGAGTGTTATAAAACTGTTATAAAAGTAACGCGGTGACTGCTTGTCACAGCGTTGCCGTATATTGATGATTCGTAACCTAGTTCGTAACATCATTTAGCTGTAAAAGCTTATATGTACAAAAGCTTATTATTTACTGTGATAATGAATAATACGAGTATGTTCTTAAATGTTTATCATTGAAATGTTAATTATGACATCCTTAAGGTTTAAACAAGCACCAAATGTAGATTAAAAATTATTATCACGTTTTTTTAGAATGCTTTGTCATCTAATTGTTATCTATCCTGAAGGTTTCAGCCGGATAGATAATCGGGATGTGCTCGAAATTTGAGTTGCAAGATTCCACCCGGAACGACAGACAGACAGACAGACAAATAATAAAGTGACTTAATAAAGACGTGGTAAAAAAATACGGAGCTTACACCGCCAAACAAACGAGTGAAGCAAAGCAAACAACGGCTGCGTGCATGAGTGGATAATTTGTGGTGTTTTGTGGTTTTACACAATTTCACACATTTTCATCACAACAGACTGCGTTGTTTTTGATTTTCCGTGAGAACTTGACAGAATTAACACGATTACTCGACTAACAAGGTCGAGGTCTTTCTGCGATGTGGCGGCCGATAGGCATAACATGGTGTAAGTGTGTGCGTGAGGCTCGTGCGTACGAGCGGATCGGCACTTACGATTTGGCTGTGTAGCTCCGTTTTTTTTAAACCTTAGGTATCTTGGACATGCTTATAACCGGGATACGTACGTAATTTCGAATGTCGATAACCGTGTAAGTATATCGATTTTGGCATCTACACACGACAGAGTCTAAGCACGAAGCAGCTGAGTTTAGATATGGTTTCGTACTATTATTTATTCGGTGTTCGTACTAAGGACACAGCTAAGGACACAGAATAAATAATAGCTAAGGATAAGGATTGCTGCGGGAGCACCCCTTGTTTGGATTTCCTACATACGAGTACAAACAATGCAGGTGCCGGCAACGGATACGTACGAAAAGAATGTATTTTTTGCGAATATCTATTCCTCGAATGCATACATCCTTGAAGGGTCGTTTCTGCGAATGGTCAAAACTGCGAAGGTTTATTCCTGCGAAGGGTCGTTTGCAAATATTCTAATAAACGTGTTAATACTGACTAGGTAAATATTTTATCCCTGTTTAAATCTAAAGCTGTTTTTAACTGTTAGCTTCTAGATTATACGTAAGTACAAAAACAACAAAAAGTACCAGGATATCATATATTTCTAGCAGGAGTCGATGTTTTTAACCGACTGTGCGGAGGGTATTGTGTTTATCAGCCTATGTGTTTGTACTTTTGTGGCACTATGAGTCCGTTCGTTTTGAAGCAAAATGATCAAAAATAACAGTTAAAATAAAAACGCTAGATATATGTTTCGATCAGCGTTCGCTTTGGTCATGACAGTTAAATTTGACATCGGAAAAGCAACTTTATTTCGTAGGTTTGAAAAGATCGTTAGCTGTGTCGTTAGTGTCAAAAATGGCAATCGAAACTGCCAAAAAGCCACTGCTTCAACTCGAACGCAGGGTATATAGACCAATAAGCTTATAATTATATACTTTAAAGACCAAACGCGTATAATAAAATTTATCTACACTCATAACGTAAAATCCGGAGAACTCAAAAATGTTGGCATAATGATATACATTACGCACGGCACGTCTCTAATATGAAAAAATAAATATATTATAACACTGTTTCTTGAACTAAACGATGTTATAATATATATTTTTTTACCATTAAAGCACCATTAATGCTCCGCACCTATGAGGGTATTTGTCATTTATTGTCTATGGCAGCGCGAGTTAGACTGTGGACTGAAATTGGCGCCATAATTTACTTTACATTAGTACCTCACCAATTTTATGTGATTTATCGTGACAAAAATGTGACAAAGTTGTGTTAAACATGTGAAAATAGTGTTCGTGAGGAGAATTTAAATCCACCTGACATCAAGGAACAGCTACGAACAGCTACGAACATGAAGAAAGAGCTTTTACCAGAAAAATCAAGAAAAGATTACGACTTATTATTTTTTCTAAGTTCCTATTGCAGATAAAGTAGCTTAAGAAACGGCACATAACTAGGCTTTGATTATATATCTGTATATAATCAGTAGTAACTAGGTATTAAAACACTCGAGTGATAATATTTAAAAAAAAACTCACTCTCGTGTTTTAATTCGTTTCATTATGCAACCGTTTCATAAACTACTATCATATGGTTTAAAATGTTTAAATGGTATTTGTATTCACTTTGGTGTCGGCGATATCTCCATTTAACACAGGATAATCTTAGTACAAGGTTATAAACCGGTTAAAACGAATTAAACATGTTGTAGTCGTCTACAGACAAAATAATAAATAATTACCAAAACTAGTTCTCAAGGACCACTTCAGTAAACATAAATACATAAATGGCGGCTGTGAAGTTCGTGCAGGTAGGTGCCTACCTAGATCTGTGTAGATACATACGTTTTCAATTATTATATCTGTTGTTTTGGTTTATCTTGGTACTTTACTTTTTTCTATTTTCCTAGTGACCTATTTTAGGTAGGTACTTACCCAAAAAAGAGTTGGCTAATTGTTTTATAGTTACGGCAACCCATCCAATTCCGTTTATAGGGTTCCGTACCACAAAAAGAAAAAGGAACCCTCATAGGATCACTTTTTTGTCCGTCGTCCGTCTGTCTGTCTGTCAAGACCCTTTTTCTCAGGAACGCTTGGCAGCATCAAGTTGTTTGTTTGTTTTGTTTGTTGTATGAGGTAGTGCTGGCCTCTGATGTCAGAGTTTATCAAGCCGCCCGAAGGCTTGATGGCTCTGACATGTCTTAACGACTGCTATTAATCAATAACAGCCGGGACCGACAGCTTAACGTGCCCTCCGGAGCACGGAGCGATGGAAAACCGCACATAACTTAGAAAAGTCATTGGTGCGTAGCCTAGGTTTTGAACCCGGTATCGTTGGATTCTAAATTGCACTACAGAACCGTTAGGCCACCATCGCTAATTGACCGAGCGAGCGCGAATCGTTTGCATTTCAGCTTGGGCAAAAAAAGCTTTCGTATGTCCGGCGGATGTCCGGCCCTATTTCATAAAGCGACAAATCATAATAAACCTACAAATGTCAGTCGAATACGCAAAACCTGCATTTCATATAACAAAAGTGTATGAAATTTTTGTTTGACTGACAATTGTCGGTTCGAATGACATTTGTACATAGTTATAGTTTTATGAAATAGGGCCCAGCAATTCCCCTCTATAGGTTCCAGTTCTCAAGCCATTCTCGTGAAATTTTATGAGCAGGTACTTGTACTATTATTTATTCTGTGGAGCAGGTTCGATAATTATAATATGCAACATTTTTGTGAGTAATTTATAATCTAACGCCATGTCACACTTAAATTGTTAGTTATTCTATGACGTTAGGTACCTAAGTACCTAAGTATACTTTTGTTTGGTAGGTACTTTTCTTGCGCTATGTGAAAATGACACATTTCTAGGTTATAAGTATTTTCAATAAATAAATCATAACCCGTCTCTTAAAAAGGACAATAATATATAAGTATGATCATAATAATAACACGTTTTATTACGATTACACTTGTACACAATAGGTACAAGACTTCTGATTATACTACTTTTTTATTTTAGTAATAAGTAGTTAGTACTAGAATCAATTATTATTCTAATTATAATTGTAAGTAAAGAGACAAAAATGTTCTGGCACCAGTCTGAGACTATTAAACATAGACACAAAATTAATGTATTTTTCTGCTTGCATATTTTATAGGAAATATCAAAAAAACCTGATTCACCCCTTTAGTAACGAGAGAAAAAAAAACGAGACATTTTCTAGTTTTTGCGAGAAGGCACAGCAAATTGTTTTTTATAATATTAGATAAGTAAGTAGGTTCCTTTATATTTCTTTTTGCTGTTACCCCTTGCTTTATGATAATAATTAATTAGATACCAACCTAACCATTTGTTTAAAAAAAAGATCGTACATAAAGCCGCCGAAAGCAAAGGTACAATAGATACCTACCTATTCCATTATCAGTGCAGTGACACGAAACTCAAGCATCAATTAAAAAAACTATATTATCGATCAGCAATAAACCTCGATAAAAATAGCAATTGATGTACCTACCTACGTAAGTTGAAATAATCTAAAAACCTGAAAAACAATAAAAAAAAATAATTATAACATGAATAAATTCCTTTTATAAAATAATCTTACCTCATTTTACTTCTAAATGCAAACTCCATGAGAACGTAAATACACGCAGTGTAGTCAAGCACAAAATTAAAAAAAAAAACAAAATGAAACCACGACAACACGCGAACACTAGTGTTGTGACATGCGTATTATTGGTAAGATTTTTAATTTAAAAAGCGTCTCAATAACACTTTGTGTCAAATTGACGGGGAAATCGATAAAAGCGCGCGAAACGTGTCCCGCGTATTGTAGCCGGTGCCGCACTGACTGACTGCGAAGTGTCACAATGGCTAAGTTACAAAATGGCGTGCTCACTTGAGTTTGCGCAATAAGTTCATCCGCAGCAGCCCGAGACAATCCAATTAAGTTTTTGTCTATAAATTAATGACAGTCACAAACTACTGCTTATTCCATAGGCCGTTTCAGTATACTATTAATTATCTGACGTTGTAAAATCAGAACACGTATTTGTGAATCGATATCTTCAGATAGGTAATTATTAGATACCTACTATTTAAACACTTTGTTTTGATACAATACAGTCATATTAGGTCTTTGAACTGTAGGATAAAAGAACAATCGATAAGTATTGTTATCAGTAAGCTAGACCTTGTATAGAAGTTTAGTTATATTATTGATTAATTTTTCAAATAATAACAATCTAAGCGTTCGCATTCACAGATAAAAGCATCAATAAACTATTTTTAGGTTAATTATCATCATCAGCCTATGTTTGTCCACTGATGGACGTAAACTTCTAATGCACGCTACTGAGCTTGGTCTTCAGCTCTCCTCATCCATTTTCTTGCAGACGCTTTTCGCAAGTCGTCACTCCACCAGGGCGTCCTACACTACGTTTGCCAATACGAGGTCGGTTATCGGTTCTTCGGGAAATGTCACCAGCCCTCTGCCACTTTAGCTTGCTTAACCTTAGAGCTACCTATGTCTGTTACCTTGGTTCTCTGTCGGATATCTTCTTTACGAATCTTGTCCTTCAGAGAAACTCCAACATAGCCCTCTCCATAGCTCGTTGAGCGACCTTTTATTTGTGGACTGGTTTGACCGTGAGCGTCCACGCTTCGCCTCCGTAGATCATAGGTCGCACTGATTGAAGATTTGTCTTCAGGCACTGCAGCTATTTTTAGGTTGATAACAACCTAAAAAATAGTACACGCAAACACTACATTAACGTTATATGAAACGTTTTTTTTCGAACCTTGACTTGTTATTAAAAAACCTGTTCGTTCCCCTCCCCATTAAAGTAGGGAGGGAAACGAACTGGGGTCAAAACAAAATGTACATATCTACATATATCGTAGTACTATTATTTATTTTGTGCCTATATTCAAAGACTGAGTTCTTTAGAACTTATCATTATTACCTGTGACGCCCTTTGCCAGACCACTCGACCGGTAAATGCATCACCGTCATCACTCGCTCAGGACTAGGAAATGCGGTTCTAGTTGTACCGCTAAAAAACATTAGAAAGTACTTTTTATATTCGTCAATGACAACAAATTCTTATTTAAACATTGAAATTACCGAAAGGTATTTAAAACTATAAAAGTTTTAAACTATTAATTAAAAAGATAACTATTTCTTGTCCTTCATTATTTTTCAAAAACTTTTTAAGAATAGTTTGAAATTTTGGCGTTGGCTACGCTCACTTGCGTTTTTGATGACTATTTAGTTTTTCCATTTATTATCAGGAGATCTAAGTACTCTTAAGTTATTATTTTTATTTTTGAATATACATTGCTATTATCATGCCAATATTCGTCCACTGCTGGACGAAGGTCTCTCTTAGTGAACGTCACTGAGCTCGATCTTCGGCTCACCTCATCCAGTTTCTGCAAGCTGTTTATTGCATGTCGTCACTCCACCTAGCCGGAGCGGGCGTCCTACGCTACGTTTGCATAAACGCGGTCTCCACTCTAGAACTCGTCTACCTCAACGGTTTTGGGTTCTCCGAGAGATTTGACCAGCCCATTGCCATTTCAGCTTTCTAATTCTTTAAGTTATGTGCGGTAACATAGATTCTCTGTCAGATCACCTTATCGAGGATCCTGTCCTTCAGAGAAACACCGGGCATCGCTCTCTCCATAGCTTGCTCAGCTATTTTAAACTTATGGGCAAGTTTCACCGTGAGTGTCCACGTTACGGCTCCGTAGGTAATGACTGGTAGGAAGCATGCATTGAAGTGTTTAGAAGACTTGACGAAGTTTACCGAACGCTGCCCGTCCCAGCCTGAGGTACACATTGCTGAACAATATCAAGGGTACACCATTATGCTAACAGATCTCGGGGTAATGAGGTCATTCAACATTACCTTGGGGTTGCCTAAATTTATGCCGAAACTGACACGCCGAGAGGTGTCAGCTAGATCGGTCAGCATTCGTTCAAGGTCCTGCAGGGACTCCGCCACACACAAGGACGATAATTATCATCTGCAAATCGTAGGTGCGACATGCACTTGTGTCATGATTTCCAATTTTTATGTTTAAATTGAATGGTTTTTACAGTAGATTTATAATTCAATTTGAGTACTACTTCAGAAATGATTAAAAAGCATGGCTACCGGAACGTCACACGAAGGTGGCGCCACGTGGCAATCGTTTCCCGTACCATGATTCTACCAGAATCTTGGTCTCACGACGCTGACGCCATTTTTTCTTGGAGGGGAAAAGATTGTGAGGAGGTAATTTATTCAGTTCTTGATGAGTATCGGAACGGAGAAGTCAAGTGTAAAGTAGAATTATAAGTGATCAGTAGAAATATATGTATATATATTCATATATTTATATATAATTCAAATGAGATTAATATCCAGTAACTCCCCGAAACCCAGCCTGCTCTGGAGGCTGAAATACATCAAGTCTTCTCGCTTGTAGACGTGGCTTTTTTGGCAAAATAAAACTACAATGTTCGTCTCACCACATTGCTATGCCTTTTTCTGCTGTTGCCACGCCCTTCGATCGGATGTTAATCACATCCATACCTTTTTTTTTGTTCGTTGATTGGTACATCTACACATTACAAAACAGTGGAGATTGAACAGTAAGATTTAACTTAACATTTAGGTGGAAGTAGGTATGTGCATAAGAAATTGCAACGGGCCCCAAACTAGCCAAAGCCTCGATCTTGGGTGCCCTTAAATCAGTTACTAGACAGACATTTATCCACGGAACTATACATGTTCGAACGTGCTATGAACAGATAGCTGTTAAGTATAGGTAGTTATTAAAAAATACCGAAAAACATTAAATTCTCGTTTGAAGTACAACAGTTACAAATACGTTACCATTTAAAAAGTTTAAATTATGAAATGAAGTGCTACTAAGGGGAAAAATTGGCTTAGTCCATTTTCCTCATACATTTTTACGCTATGGCCACAAAAATACTCATTTCACAGTATGAAATCTAAAGCAGGAGTAAAATCACGTTGTGTAACAAGTTTTTTATGTTGTATCTCTTAAACTAGCAAAGTCCATGACTTGACCACGACTTCCCTACAAACGGAACGCACTCGAGAAATGTCACATTGACGTTGACTTTGTTTGACCGTATGTGAAATTTGTTTATCGCTGTGGTTGAATGGTTATTGTTGATAAATAATTGTTTTAAAAAGGTCTTATTCTGCATTTAAATAAACAAAATGAGATATATTATACCTTGAATTCACGGAAAAAAACAGGCCTGGAATTTGCTCAGACGATTGCACCCTTAGTATGAAATTTCGGTTATTATTATTAGGGATATTTTATACAGAAAACAATTCCAAATACATGTAGCATACAAAATGTCCTTTCAAAATCATTCATTCTAATGTAATTCAACTATAGTTTCAAACGTTGCAAAAGGGCAAAAGTGTTGAAAATGTTCACAGGGAACGGCTTGTTAAAAGTGTACATTTCGAAACTGTCCACAACGCCATCTCATCATCTCGAACGCAGGGTATTACCTATAAATTAAAAAGAATGGAATAAAACAAAAAAAACAACTACCTAGTAGCACAGAATAAATAATAGTACAAGCTAGTAGTCACTTTATATTGGTCGAAGGAATGCGTAGGTAGTTGATGTACATAGATTGTAATTAGATATACCACCAAATAAATTGGATTTATTAATATATTAAAGATTTACTTAATATTACAATTGGAATTAGAATTATTTGTGTGTGTGTGTGTGTGTGTGTGTGTGTGTGTGTGTGTGTGCGTGTCTGTGTGTGTGTTGGTGTGTGTGTGTGTGCGCGTGTGTGTGTGTGTGTGTGTGTGTGTGTGTGTGAGGGAGAATGTAATGGAGAGAGCAGCCAAAGCCTTTCACTGTACTTGTGTGTGCAATAGCAGATAGATTTGTTTGGAGGATCACAATAATCCATACCAAAATTATAAAAGCGAAAGCCATCTGTCTGTCTCTTCCTTTTCGCGACTAAAAGGCTGATCCAATATCTAAATATATAAATGGTTGTTGAGTTTCTGTAATGGAGGATCTGAAGTTTGCATTGAGACTTTCTATAGATAATTGAATAAAAATGGTACAATATTTAATTTTTGTATTCATTGTATGATAATAAGAGCATAAACTAATAAATTATTAACGTAACAAAGCGTGGGCAATGTATGTATACCGTTGTATTGACCAGAGAGTGCGACCAGAGACTGGCAAGTGACGTCACACTCGTCACAGCATTCGAGCGCTCTGTCAAAAACCAAAAAATATATATATAAATGCTGTCAAAAACTTCGGGCCGAAAAGTGCACTTTGATCTTATTTGGTCCCAGCCATAAATAAGAACAGGAAAAAATATTTGATTCCAAACCTTTCTATAACGTACTGAATCGATTCGATTCGACATAGCTCTCGAATCAAATGTATATTTTCAAGCTATTCCGTACCGTATCACACACCATGTTGATGCAATCGATTCCGTACTGTACCGTAATCGAAACGAATCGATTGTTCTGAATAGCTCGAAAATAATATCCGATTCGAGAACTATATCGAATCGAATCGATTTAGACCTTTATCGAAGGGTTATGAATATCTCTATAGGATAGTGGTTTTAGTTTAGAGCTCCTGGCTAACTGTACTTGTGGTGCGGAGCCAAACAATCAGAAAAACTTGTTATACTCGTCAAGCATGTCATTCTCAAATGTCAAACTACGATGTCTATTTGACTGACACTTCAAACTATCCAACAAACAAACTGTCAATTAAAGGCGGGCGGGCGAATAAAAGCAAAAAAACTACGTACATATTTGATTGGTTTTAAATTTAAACAAAACAACACACTGCAAGCTAACAATGGCTGAAAAACTAGAGGATTTGAATCTTCCAATGACCGTCGTTACAAGGATAGTAAAGGAAGCTTTGCCCGAAGGAGTAGCAATATCAAAAGAGGCGCGAACCGGTCTTGCAAAAGCAGCATCAGTTTTCGTGCTTTATGTTACCTCTGCAGCCACAAACATCGTCAAAAATAAGAAGCGGAAAGCTCTTACTGGCCAGGACGTGTTGGAAGCGATGCGGGACATCGAATTCGATAGATTTATCGACCCTCTAACAGAAGCACTAGAACAATACAAACAGTTGGCGTCGGCGCGAAAATCTGGCGCTGGGAAGAAAAAGGATGATATAGACGAAGTAGAAACGATAGAAGATGATTGATGTGATATTAAGAGTTTTAAGGTTAAAGTTATCGTTATTTGTTGAATAAATCGTGTTGTAAGTATGGTGCGTTTTTATAACTTGTTCTACCCTGGGAGGGAACCCAATAAGGTTTTTTTATATGCATGACCACCTGCATATTATGTTAATTAATCTTGCATGGTATCCTATGATTAAGTCGCGTTGACACTACCAGTCTGTTTGGTCTGATCGCACTCAGATACCTACTAGGATGCCACTCGTATTGTGGCAACTCACAATCCGAGCGCACTCTAATGAAGGTGTCCGATCTGTGTAGACTCAGACCGCGTTCTATTCTTCCGAGCTAGCTCGTATACGAGTTGGAAAACAAAATAGCGGTTAATAAAAAGGTACAAGCGTCTCGTTGAAGTCTTTCGAAACAAATATTACCTCAAAAATGAATACCCTAAAAACCCTAGCCTATGAAACTCTAAATAGAAGACAAATCGATTGACACCTCGCTTGTCAAAATTTCAGAGTTTACTCGGACCGAGCAGACTTTGATAATATCAGTGTGGCTTTAGGAAGAAGATTATGATAACTAGAAAATTTGTATGCTTTTCATATTTTAGTGCAAGGAGTTTGTTGTCGTATAAGACACAATCATGTGAGTTACAAGTACATTTACATGTCAAGTGTATTGTTTTCATTCCTAACCCATCAGTCATGCTAGCAAAAAGAATCATGTGCAGATTTGACCTGTCCAACATTTTGACAGGAGATGATGGTATATTGATGTTTTAAACTGCATATAAAAGGTATTTTTTTACTTTATACCTAAAACAAACTCAAATCAAAATTGGAAATCAGTAAAATGAAAATGTTTTTTAAATAATATTTTCTTGGGTTGTATAAATAAGCCAGTAATCATAATTCAAAATCTTTGGGTTGTAACAGGAATAATCTAAAAGGAGGTAAATATACTTTAGTGGCCCTATTACACAACTTGGTCAACCAGATTGTCACTTTCTTCATAGAAATTTCGACATGTATCGCAATGCATACACATACTACTGCAGTGCGATTACGTAATGTTGATCATATTGGTTTCAAGACGTCAAATTAATTAGTGCCTTGCGATAGAGTCGAAATTGCTATGAAAAAAGTGACAATCTGATTGACTCTATAGTAACATACATTTCTTACATCAACACACAATAACTTCAACATACAACTTCCTTAGTTTGTGCTCTGCAGTGCGATTCCGTAAGCCAATACGATTTGTTGCAATCAGATTTTCATAGCAATATTGACCCTAATGCACCACATGATGTGCACATGATAATGAAAATCTGATTAAAACAATGCCCGTGCCATTATTAGTATTACCCATAGACCTAGATGGAGAAGTATATCTCTGTCTACAAAATAGACATTTCCTATGTCATCTGTGTACAATTAGTATAGTTACTCTATGAGTATATTATACACAGAGTTTTATGTCTGTTTATAATTCTTTACCTATGGTTTGATGGCTGACCACTAGTTATAATTAAAACTTTTTTCCTGATTGGCAATAGATTGATACATATTCGCAAAGTCATTTTTAGGAACACTAATTTGTAATTTAATCCAATAAACATCATTAAACAACACTTAATAAAAATTGAAAGACAGGTCATTGCATGTATGGGACAAGGGCAAGATTCTTTTACCTAACTCTCTTGTAACATTTTACATATTGAAATAAATTAAATTAATACTCCTTTAAGATGTAAGTTTAAAAAGAAAACACCCCACTTATTTTCTCATTTCTTTATTCAGGAATCAAATCTGTTCACAAATAATTTCGAATGTTAACATTGAAATCACATATTAATACAGCACAAATTCTATACCTACCTACCTTACATCTTATGTATTTAGATGACAGCCACTTTCTTTTACCCTCTTTGATAACCAAAATAAATACTTAGATCTCCACTACACCATCTAAATTCTAATTTTAATATATTCCAACTCTTTTAGTTGTTTATCTAAGTTTCATTTTAGAGGGAAAATTGGAAAGACTTACATCTATACAAAATGTTGCGCTACCATAAAATAAGCAGTACCTTCATTTTTTTTTTATTACTCGATTGTGCCATTATTTGTGGTCAAACATTATATAAAAATATTAATTAACTTAGAATGGGATGTCATAAAATTTATTAAAAGTATATGTGAGCAGTTGGGAAAGTGTGTGACCAGTGACCTGGAAAATAATTTATTTTTAGATAAACATGTTTAAAGTTTGGAGTTGTTAACAAAACATGGACGAGTGTTATGGTTTGGTTGAGAATGTTGTTGTTCCAGTCGAAGATGATGAGTTGGAATCAGAATACTATGAAATGTAAATTCGTGATAAAGACCTACTTAGTTTGGTGCGTCTATTTACATATGCACCGTAAGAGTCAGTTTGAAACTGAAGTTTGGCCGGACTCTGATTGGGGTCACAAAATATTCTGTTTGCATTAAAATGAAGTTAAGACCATAGAATCAAAATCACTTAAAAACAAAAATAAAACCCGTCAGGTCCCTTTTTGCTTGTCCGCTCGCATCTATATTTTTGGTAAAAAAATGTTGTGATGATCCTGTAGTGTCAAAGTCAAAGCAAAAGCCAAATACAAAAATATAAAATTTTATTTATCTTGAAGAAAAAAAAGCATATATAAAAATAAAAATTTGGAAGAAGCTTAGTTTATCTATTATATTGCTGCATGTTCAGCTAAATATGTATAGTAGTATTATATGAAAATATAATACTACTATATTTTCAGATAAGACATCTGACAGACAGACAGATAAGACATTCAACAACTACTATACTTTATGTTTTTTTATAGCAGTTAACGCCTGCTTAGCGTAAATATATATAATAATTTTCTAATGGAAAAATTTGGGTCACGGACGAGATTTTTACCAATTCGAAAAATTGCCGTTTTTTTATTATTTTATGCCGAATTGGTAAAGGCATGTGATGCGCTGAGGCACAGTGTGCGAGTTCGAATCTCGTCCGTGACCCAAATTTTTCCATTAGAAAATTATTAACTACTATACTGGCTGCACCCCAAGGTTTTCGCTATATGGATATTTTCATCATACAAACTTTAGGGATGGAGTATAAACAAAAAACTCCTTTCTTTTTGTAATAGACTTTCTTATGTAAATAGACGCACCAAACTAAGTAGGTCTTTATCACGAATTTACATTTCATAAATTCGTGATAAAGACCTACTTAGTTTGGTGCGTCTATTTACATATGCACCGTAAGAGTCAGTTTGAAACTGAAGTTTGGCCGGACTCTGATTGGGGTCACAAAATATTCTGTTTGCATTAAAATGAAGTTAAGACCATAGAATCAAAATCACTTAAAAACAAAAATAAAACCCGTCAGGTCCCTTTTTGCTTGTCCGCTCGCATCTATATTTTTGGTAAAAAAATGTTGTGATGATCCTGTAGTGTCAAAGTCAAAGCAAAAGCCAAATACAAAAATATAAAATTTTATTTATCTTGAAGAAAAAAAAGCATATATAAAAATAAAAATTTGGAAGAAGCTTAGTTTATCTATTATATTGCTGCATGTTCAGCTAAATATGTATAGTAGTATTATATGAAAATATAATACTACTATATTTTCAGATAAGACATCTGACAGACAGACAGATAAGACATTCAACAACTACTATACTTTATGTTTTTTTATAGCAGTTAACGCCTGCTTAGCGTAAATATATATAATAATTTTCTAATGGAAAAATTTGGGTCACGGACGAGATTTTTACCAATTCGAAAAATTGCCGTTTTTTTATTATTTTATGCCGAATTGGTAAAGGCATGTGATGCGCTGAGGCACAGTGTGCGAGTTCGAATCTCGTCCGTGACCCAAATTTTTCCATTAGAAAATTATTAACTACTATACTGGCTGCACCCCAAGGTTTTCGCTATATGGATATTTTCATCATACAAACTTTAGGGATGGAGTATAAACAAAAAACTCCTTTCTTTTTTTTCTTTTTATGTTTCCATTTATTTATTTTTCTATTTTCTTTTATTCCTTCATTCTTACTCCTAGAGTATGCAAGGAGTATTTCCTCAAACTTCAAACATCCAGATGCGACAGTTTAGGCTGTGCATTATCTGTCGGTCAGGTATTGTTTAAATAAATAATAATAATAATTTTGGTTTTGTTTTGTTTTTGTCAGGGTACTGTTTTATAGGTATTTAACTAGTCGGTGATCGGGTGGCTATATATCCCCAACAGACCTCATTGAGAAATATGATTATGTCAAATATTTATGATGAATAAGTATACAAAAACATAATATTTGTTGGTAAAAATGTATACTTATATTTGACACAATTACATGTTATTGCTTGTGACTGTTCGTACAATAAGTCCATAATAACTAAATGAAAGTACTGCTTAAGAAGCTAATAAGCTAAACCCTACAAGAACAAGATAAAACATAAATTACTAGTTAGTACATAGTAAATAAATCTTCGCCTAACATATTGATTAATTATTTTCAAAACTACAAAAAGTCATAATAATTTAAAAAATACTATAAAAAAACTTTTAAATAAAGTAATATCTGTAAGCGCTATATTTATAGCTATTTTTAACGATATAAATAAAGCACCCACAAGAGCTCTTATTTTATTGAGAGTGTAAGCTATGAAAATAAATAAGCATCATATGCCTTTTAAATGCCTACTTTTAATTTTGAATATATTATAATTTGTATTGTAAGACTTTAAATTCCAGACTTATGTAGGTATAATTAATTTTGATATTTATATTATTATCATAAAATATTAATTGAAGATTTGTTAATTATTTTATAACAAATTTTGTGTAAAACATCATAAATCACCACATTATTTGTGTTTGTGTTTCGTAATAGAACACCTCTTGTTCACTATTGTTTTTTTTGTGATGGAAATGTAAAATTTCGAAATTATGCCATTAAAATTTTGGAATAATCCTATTCTCAAATTGAACCTAATAAGTATTTTGATTATTTCAAAATTTATTTTAATTCTGATGCAATTATTATTATTTATCTTCTTAAGTAATAATTATAATTATTATCTTGGGAACTAATAATCCCATCAGTACTGGTGTTCTTGTTTCCAATTTTAATTCTAATTCATAATCTCAATAAACCTACCCTACACCTACACATTATACCACATTACCGAACTCTTCTAAACATGCATGAGTCAGAGTAAAAAAATATTAGTACCAATAAACAATTATTTGATTCCATGTTTTATAGTTACCTACTTTTTGAAATAAAATAAACTAAAAAAAAAGTATAAACTGACTTCAAAATGAATAAAATAATCTTAAGTGGGAAACAGTTAAGGAAGTCTGTGCCGTTGATTTGGTTAGATTTAAGAAAATTGGGCATCGAATTCCTTAACAGTTTCCCACATAAGATTATTTTATTCATTTTAAAGTTGGTTTTTACTTTCTTTTTTTTTTACGTTTTTTTTTTTGTTTCCCTGTTTTGAGTGGCGTGAACAATACATGAACATGCGATTACAGCAATCACAAGTGACTTGCTGTTATCCATTGAGGAGTTCCTTTGTATCTCCGAAGGTCTTCATCAGATCTTCACCAAATTATATACATGGGACCATACAATAAATCGATCCACATTTGACGGAGATATCGCTTCATAAAGTGGGTGAAAGTTAATAAAATTAAGTCACCCCCACCCTTACAGGTGGAATATTTTCATGAAATTTAAATGGGACCCCCTGAGGCATACCCTATCCATTGATAAAATATTTTTTGATATTGTTCCACCATTGCCGGAGATACCTATCGCGTAAAAACATACGGGTCGAATTGAGAACCTCCTCTTGAAGTCGCTTGAAAAGAGATAAGAGCTTAGCGCTATTTTCGCTGAAGATAACTAAATAAATTTTCTTCAAAATATTATAATAGATATTAGTTATACACCTTGGTTGCTATGTATTAGCAAAGAAGTAAATTCCAGCTAATAGGTAATAGAAATTGTAAAAAATCAAAGAAATCCTAAGAATATTCGATTATTGCTTACTTATACAAACAAACACAATTAAAAATACTAAACATAGAAGTCAACATTGAATGGGACCTACCTACTTATATTATACCATATATGTTTTGTTTTGAGTTTCCACCCAAAACACCCACTCGCTTAAACTTCAGTTACTCCGAGACAGACAGTATACTATTTTTATCTTTGTTCCATGATTATGGCGCTTGCTACAATGCTAAAATAACGAACATTCAAAACAAAAGATATCAAAGAGAATGTAAATAGGTACTACGTAAAAAAAGATATGGTAAATATCTCGTTTCTAATCATTGTTGACTTTACATGTAACTCCACAAATGCCATAGAACAAGAAGTGAAGTGACTTTACATGTCAGTTTAAAAACTTCTACAAAACCGTAGAGTATTACAAAACATAGAGATAAGTTGGTACCATACTACTGTCTTTGGCCAATCTAGTCAGCCGGATGATACACATATTACTTATTAAATCTTTTTATTCACAATGAAGAATTAAAAAAAAACAATTATTAGGATAACCTAACCTTGTAATGAATACTAAATATATACTTTAATAACAAGCTACCAGTGGGCAACATTCCCAAATTGCTGGCAGCATTGCCATGCTTAGTCTTTGGGCAAAATCAAAGAGTATATAAATACTACGTAAGAGGCAAACTATAAGCATAATACCTGCAGCATATTCCATTTCATGAAAAAATATTAAAAGAAATAAAATAAAAATATTGATTAATTATGTACGTGTTATCTAACCAAATATTGCAAAAATGAATCACAGCATTTTTAATAGGTTTGAATTGATTAAAACCGTTTTAGCGGAGTGTACACCAAATAAACAGGATAGGTGATTTACTTTTAGAAATTTACATAAGATTCTCAAATCTCAAACGACCGAGCGTATTATAACAGCAGTCAGCAATTATTTCAATATGGGATCTCCAAGACCTCTTTCTTATGTCAATGACTAAAACGAAAGATTTAATGCTAATTTAGTTACTAGATATCTCCGCGTGCAGCAGATAAAAAAAGAAAAGAAGGTAGCATTGGATCTATGTTTGTCTTAAGTCTATGCCAACTTGTTTTGAATTTAAAAACTAAATAAATAACAGCCATTCTCAGTCCTCGAGCCAAATAAGAGTTGATTTGGCTATATTTATAAGATATCCAAGTATTGGTATAAACAGGAAATTGATGCTGACAGCAAAGTATACATAATAAATAAATAATTGTCTTCCGAGTGTTGTAGTTTGATGGTGTGTTATTTATTTCCTATTTACACAAATACGGATTAATAGAATTATAGAGCAGATTGGAAGCGAAAATATCTTATTTCTTTTCTACATTACAATTTTAGGACTGACGGTAGAATCTATGTACGTACATATGTACTTAGGGGAGGTTGGCGGGAGGATCCTCCCCCTATAAGTTAGGGTTGCGGAAACCCATAATTTTTGAGAAAAAGCAAAAAATATATTTGAGGTTAAGTATGAAAAAACGTAAGGAAGACAAAGCTAAAAAAAATATCCATACATAGATTCTAACACTATCCCAATTTTATTGCATTTTTCAGTAAAATCATTATTTTGGTAGATATAACATAACATGTCACTAAAATAAAAACTACAGGTTACCCACACATATGGGGAAATGGTTTGAAACTGGCAACTTTTGTCATGCAGTCTTTCCTGTGCTCTGTGGTCTTCCTTAGCATGTTCTATGGTTGTAGGCATACTGGAGCAGCATCAAAGAGAATACAATACTACGGCAGCATGTGGAAAGTCGCCAAGTTTATTGGTGTGAACTAATTTGCGCAACAGCTCTATCAAGATGAATACAATACCAGCCTCAAGAACACGCGTCTGTTGCAACATTGTATCATTTTTTATTTTGTTTTATTACGGACTTGGCAATCGTTTGACCACGATCTCACCTGATGGAAAGCGATGATGTGGTCGAAGGTCTAGCACGTTTGTCTAGTACATACCTATTCTCTTGACTTGAACACACCAGTGTTATAATTTACCGGAAACACTGACGAGGGCAAGCTTCGTTTTTGTGCGAGGTATACCAAAAAAGGGTGGCGCTTTGCCGATCGTCTAGTCGTACGGTGATGGGGGAATCAGATTGTGCAGTTCTCTAATCTAATATCTCTAGGTTTAAAATTAATGTACGTTTGTGTTTATGGTTCTTGTTTTACTTGTATATATTTTGTAGTTTAAAAGTAAGAATATAACCTAACCTGCCTATACTCAGTACTTACTAAAAAAAACGAATTATAAAAGTCCTTATATGTAAATAATGGAAAAATAAAAAGCAAAACATGTACAAAATTAATATTTATTGGGGGGTATAAATAAAAGGGCTTAAATTAAAGCAAGACAACGGATTTCATAATCAAAAACATAACAATATGAAAAATGCAATATCCAAAATGGCTCACATTTTAGTGCAAAACATTTTATAGCAGGTTTAAAAGCGTGCGTTTAATATTTTTGGATATTGTATAAAATAATTCAGTTTAAAATTAGAAAATAAATGATCAGTACTGGTATCACAAGTGTTGTCAGTGTTAAAAAAAGTTACTGTGTTGCTGAACATTAAAAACAAAATTGGTACAAAAATGAAAGTACTTTGTTAGAATAATCTCTTTGTTTATCACTGGATACAGACTTTGAAAATAATTAAAAAGTGTTTTTATTGTTACTCTTTTTTATACTATTTAATAATTTTTTTCTGTTTATCAGTTTATCTTATAGCTTGAGCAACATATAACAGTGCTGCCCTCTATACCAAATACATTTTAATATATTTATCTAAATAAATATAATGAGCAGTAAAGCAAAGCTTTTCAAACCTAACAATCCGATGTGGGACATAAACAAATTAAATAGATTTTTATTACATTAACACTATCGATATTATAATACAATTGACTATTCTAAATGGAATAATTTTATATTATTATTTACAAAAAATAATTAAATACACAAGCGAGTGATTCTTGTAAATTCTAAAATCTATACGAGTAATTGTCTTTTCTTTAAAATATTTTAATATTGCTACACATTAAAACCAACATTTTATTATAATCACATTTGGTTTGTTATGTTTAAAATTGTTTATTTATGATTATTTTACTATCTCATACTTTAGCATTATTTATAGAGGTTAAAGTCCTATGGCTTTATCTTGCATTTTGAAGCCGTCATATTTTAAATTTTAATCTCTGGTCAGAGTTATGATTAAAAGTGGGAAAATTAGGTACTAGTACTTCGGGTGTGACCACACAAATTAGGTGCGTTGCACCTAATTGTTCTCAGTTACAATCGGTGTGGCGTTCGTGTAGCATGTGTTAGCAGTGACAATTATTATTATCTTATTCGCGCTATTCTGCGTATGCCTATCTTTGTTGTTACGCACATGTAGCACGACGGTGGGAATGTAGCTGTGTGCGTGTGTTTGCCTGTAGTGGTATCTAGTCCAGTTTTTGTTTACGTCACATTAAAGCGTGCCGTATCTTCCCCGTCTTTAACTAGACCTGTGTCTTTAGTAATCAGAGAGATAGGTTAATGAAAACTTCAGTTAGTGATGTCCTATAAGTTTTAAAGGTGTGTGCGTACTGAACGAAAGGCAACAAATGATTCAGTTCATTCAGAGAAAATATATTCTATGGAATACCTAACATTTCGCTCATCATTCAACATTTTCTAAAATCATAAGATTAAATACGTTTATAAGAAATAAACATGTTATTTCTAAGATCTCCAAGTTATTTTCCGCTTGTTTTGAGAATGCAATTAAAATTTGTGTTAATACTCGACATTTTATCTGAATACAAAAACCGACTAACTAAAAATTACTAAACTTATGACCTTCATAAAATTTACATGGACAAGAATACGTAAAAAATATCTTTTTATTCGAAATGAGAGACCATCTTTTCGTTTAAAAATATTTATATATTTTTTGTGTATAGCAATACACAAAAATTCAGTCCTGTTGGGAGTCGGTTTAATTTTATGACACTTCTTGTCATTTACTGTACTGTATAGACCATTAGCCGCAATGCGCACACGCACCCGCGTGAACGCCATGTTGAATTTAATTGATTCGAACAGTTAACTAGTTGGTCAGGTCAGTTGGACCACTGCCCCGAAAAGTGTAATTCCGATGACAATATAATAATGTGGTACCACCGAGCTGTTCTGATGATGTAGCTGGCGGTGGGTGGCGGAACCCTTGGATGGCTACCAGTAAACCGAGTTTGTGCTCATTAGATTTGTCTTATAACGAGTCCTATTAATTTCATCTGATGATGAGGACAGGAGCGTGTTTATTTTTTAACTTTATTTTAACAATTACTATAATTTAATTTGTGTTTTATGTGTTGTAAAGCGTTCGTGACGTCACAAACAGGTTCCGACAAAAACCAGTGCCAAAGCTTATGGTCTTAGCGTTTGCTGAGAATGGAATCCTGTTTATGGCAACACAGCATTCATTTGTATGTATTTATTCTGATGTTTGTATAATTTTGTCATGAATATTATTATTATTTATTTTGTTTGTATATTTTCTTTTTCTTTATATACTACCAGGGTAAGCGGAAAATTCTCCCATCGTTTGCAATTTCAATTTCAGCATCTGTTCTAACTACAAATCCTCGCTACGACTTTCGATCTCGTGACTGCGGGCCCGATCAGAGTCCTGCAATCCACTTTGCCCTTTCCAAGCAGGCTCAAGTTTCCAAATTGTGCTCAGTAGGAGGCCTCATGACCTGCTAATATATAGAGATCGTTCCCGTCTTCGCCTGAGAGAGTGTTGTTCTGTAGGGTGTGCGATTCTAGCACCACCACTCTGAAATTAGAAATATAAATATTTAATCTGTGGTTATAGACATCATACGCTTACCATCTGATAAGCGACCTGATTTTTATGTCACTTGTCGTTATAACTACTACCTTGCTCGAGCGAAAAAGCTAGCACGCGTACGACCACGCGTATACTGCGCGTGCGCACTAATAATAAGTGTTTGAAATAGTATATTTGAAAGAATCATCACAGTCATATAAATTCTATAGTAATTCTGTATGTCTGTCTGTTTGTTACCCTTTAACAAGTAAACGGCTGAACAGATCTTGTTGAAATTTGACAAGGGAATAGTGTGCGTCGTGAGGAAGGACATTAGCATTTTTTTTCTCCTAAGGAATGTCAGACGCTAGTCATACTAAAGGAGTCTACACACCGGTGTCGCCGACTAACCCGCCGACAGCCTGTCATACGGCTCTGTTGTCGGCGACATAAATTATGTACGCGAGTGTTTCAAAAAAATAGCCTGTGACACTTGCGATGAATACGAATCGATTGATGCTCGCTTGTCAAAATAGGACCATGTTTTTAGTTTGAACACATAACCCTTACTTTGCTTCGCCGTAGTCGGGTAATAAATAGCCTATGACACTATACCTGAAGACGAATCGATAGACACCACGCTTGTCAAAATCGAACCAATAGGGGCGACCTTATGGTGGAACATCCACATACTTACATATAAAGATACTGTTAAACTCATTAACCTTCCCTTGCTTCGCCGTAGTCGGGTAAAAATACAGAGACAGTTAATAGTTAAATATTTAACCGGGACTTAATCGCGCTGAAAACTTAATATTTAACATAGTCCCGTTTAAATATTTAACTATGTGTTCGAATCGCAAAAGTTTAAAAGTTACAAGAGACGGTTAACTTTCCATTTATAATACTACAATACTGTAATGTAATGAATGACTATACTTTGTAGTACTAAATTAGTAGTGTGCACTAACTTGTCATGCGGCAGTAGTCGGTAGGCGCGCGAGTGGTCGGTGATCTCCTGAGAGATCTCCGCGTTCCGCAGGGACCGGCCCTGCACGCCGTGGCGGTGGAACGCCAGCACGGAGTCCGCCAGGCACACTGGATCACAAAGGTTTCTTGTTAAATACATAGAAGAGACATTTCCGATTTACTCCCATTCTGAATTCAAATGTTTGAAACAACTGTGGGAGTTTTCAAAGAAACTACAGTAGTCGCAGCGGAAGTATGTCTCGGAAGTTGTCTGCTAGTCGCTGCGCAAGCTAACTAACTTCAGGCGCAATCCCAATGTTGAAGGTGAAGACAGTATTGTATAACTGCCTCTCTCACTCGCTTAAGTTTTTCGCATATTCTATCTCGCTCTTACTTGATGCTGTTTTATCCCCACAGCAGTACCTGCGCAATCGTTCACAGAGCCTAACTTCACAACTGCGACTACTGTAGTACAATTACGTACTGGAAATTAGTTTAATTTAAGGTAATCGCTAATTTGTAGTAATGAGATAAATAAACTATTGAGCTACCTTAAATTATTTAAATTAGACCAAAATAACTGTTGTAACCACAGATGTTTCATTAATTTACTTTTTATAATGGCCAAAACACGTGTATCCAATTTTTCTTTTTAATATTAGGCGAAATACACTTCTCCACTTTAAAAAGTTAACATTGTAACTGTCATTGTCACTGGCCATTGTGACGTGAGTTTGAAAGGAACTCTTTATTCGAGGTCGCCAGCTTGTCTGTGACCGAAATAAATCGGGAAAATATAAATGGGTAAAATATTTCAATGATTTTGGAAAAAAAAATGACTTCCAATTGTAATTATTAGCGTTACGGTCGCTAGTTGTTTTCTCTTTGTCCCGAAGATTTTAAGTTGGCTAGATTCCGATTCTATACGCTATAGACAAAACATCGAAAGCGAGGGAGTTTTGTGTCGGGGACACTGGGAAACTCCAAGAATGAATGAATGAATGATGAGTGGCGGATTGACTGAATATTGAAAAATACAATCTACAATGCATCTTCAACGTCTGAGAAACTGGGGGGGAGGGGGGAGTTGAGGGTTGCCGGCCGGCAGCACTAGGATTATATCCACTACGTTCTCGTGGCACCCTAGCACCTGTACTGTTGTATGGAGGGGTGTGTCTTCAGTTAGATACACTCACGTATGCTGTCGATGTTGAAGTCGAACTGTATCCTTGACATGAGCTTGCCGCGCCGCTTGTCGCTCTCGCCGCGCCACCGCGCCGTGTCGAGCGCGACCGGCAGCACTGGGATTACTGGCACTACGTTCTCGTGGCACACAGCACCTGTACTGTTTTAGGGAGGGGTGTCTTCAGTTAGATACACTCACGTATGCTGTCGATGTTGAAGTCGAACTGTATCCTTGACATGAGCTTGCCGCGCCGCTTGTCGCTCTCGCCGCGCCACCGCGCCGTGTCGAGCGCGACCGGCAGCACTGAGATTATATCCACTACGTTCTCGTGGCACACAGCACCTGTACTGTTTTATGGAGGGGTGTCTTCAGTTAGATACACTCACGTATGCTGTCGATGTTGAAGTCGAACTGTATCCTTGACATGAGCTTGCCGCGCCGCTTTTCGCTCTCGCCGCGCCACCGCGCCGTGTCGAGCGCGGCCGGCAGCACTGGGATTACTGGCACTACGTTCTCGTGGCACACAGCACCTGTACTGTTTTATGGAGGGGTGTCTTCAGTTAGATACACTCACGTATGCTGTCGATGTTGAAGTCGAACTGTATCCTTGACATGAGCTTGCCGCGCCGCTTGTCGCTCTCGCCGCGCCACCGCGCCGTGTCGAGCGCGGCCGGCAGCACTGGGATTATATCCACTACGTTCTCGTGGCACACTAGCACCTGTACAACCAAACAATCATTTTAATAGATAAATACTTCAAATACACTTAGAAAATAAAAGTGCAGAATCTATTTTGATTAAATTGATATGGGACAACACAGAAGGTTTACAATTCAATAGGGTCAGGGCAACGGGGAGAAATATTTCATACCGACGCATACGACGATATGCGGCGATAGACGGGGAGCATATTTTATGAATGAAAACATGTTTTTTCATTTACTAATTTGATCCCAAAAGTGATCCCTTCATCATAATCATCGGTAGATCCGTGGCCACGGCAGGGCATAAGCCGCCTCCCTCTTACTCCAATCATATCTGTCTTGAGCCAATCTATGCGAGGTCTCCTATAAACTTATTGATGTCATCGATCATCGACCCATCGTTTTATTGGTCTTCCACGCTGATGATGACCTTATTTAAAACTAGCTGCGCCCGCGGCTTTGCCCGTGTGGGCATTTCATATAAAAGTAGCGTATTATGCCAGGACCAAAAGTACCTATAAAGTAAAATATACTTCATTTCTACAAAATTCGTTCAGCCGTTTTTTTATCGATTGCTCAGCATCTAATCGCCAGATTACAAGTACACCAGTTTTTAAGTCAAGCCCTAAGCTATAGCCGCATAGTAATTCCAGTAGCTTTTACGTGATGCGTGAACAAACATACAGATAAACAGACAGACACGATATAAAAAAAAAAACATTTTTATTCAGTAGCCTATTTTAAGAACCCCTATTTTTTTTTATTATTTTCGTTGCACAGATTTTTTGGTACTTACTGCTTTATTATAA
Source organism: Alsophila aescularia (assembly GCA_946251855.1). NCBI lineage: Eukaryota > Metazoa > Arthropoda > Insecta > Lepidoptera > Geometridae > Alsophila > Alsophila aescularia. The sequence goes on from OX276373.1 coordinate 56,811,246, forward strand.
GTATGGATTAATTAATTTAGTTACACAAGGCGAGTACTCAGCGCGTCCTTGTAGAGTTAGTGCACAGCTCGCAGCGTGTGTAGGCGCTAAGGCCGCGGGATCACAGTGTTGGAGCCCCCCACGCACAGTGCTCACCGCGTCCTTGTTGAGTTGGTGCACAGCTCGCAGCGTGTGTAGGCGCTAAGGCCGCGGGATCACAGTGTTAGAGCCCCCCACGCACAGTACTCACCGCGTCCTTGTTGAGTTGGTGCACAGCTCGAAGCGTGTGGAGGCGCTCGGGCCGCGGGATCACAGTGTTGGAGCCCCCCACGCACAGTTCTCACCGCGTCCTTGTTGAGTTGGTGCACAGCTCGAAGCGTGTGGAGGCGCTCGGGCCGCGGGATCACAGTGTTGGAGCCCCCCACGCACAGTACTCACCGCGTCCTTGTTGAGTTGGTGCACAGCTCGCAGCGTGTGAAGGCGCTCGGGCCGCGGGATCACAGTGTTGGAGCCCCCCACGCACAGTACTCACCGCGTCCTTGTTGAGTTGGTGCACAGCTCGCAGCGTGTGAAGGCGCTCGGGCCGCGGGATCACAGTGTTGGAGCCCCCCACGCACAGTACTCACCGCGTCCTTGTTGAGTTGGTGCACAGCTCGAAGCGTGTGGAGGCGCTAGGGCCGCGGGATCACAGTGTTGGAGCTCCCCACGCACAGTACTCACCGCGTCCTTGTTGAGTTGGTGCACAGCTCGAAGCGTGTGGAGGCGCTCGGGCCGCGGGATCACAGTGTTGGAGCCCCCCACGCACAGTACTCACCGCGACCTTGTTGAGTTGGTGCACAGCTCGCAGCGTGTGAAGGCGCTCGGGTCGCGGGATCACAGTGTTGGAGCCCCCCACGCACAGTACTCACCGCGTCCTTGTTGAGTTGGTGCACAGCTCTCAGCGTGTGGAGGCGCTAGGGCCGCGGGATCACAGTGTTGGAGCTCCCCACGCACAGTACTCACCGCGTCCTTGTTGAGTTGGTGCACAGCTCGAAGCGTGTGGAGGCGCTCGGGCCGCGGGATCACAGTGTTGGAGCCCCCCACGCACAGTACTCACCGCGTCCTTGTTGAGTTGGTGCACAGCTCTCAGCGTGTGGAGGCGCTAGGGCCGCGGGATCACAGTGTTGGAGCTCCCCACGCACAGTACTCACCGCGTCCTTGTTGAGTTGGTGCACAGCTCTCAGCGTGTGGAGGCGCTAGGGCCGCGGGATCACAGTGTTGGAGCCCCCCACGCACAGTACTCACCGCGTCCTTGTTGAGTTGGTGCACAGCTCGAAGCGTGTGGAGGCGCTCGGGCTGCGGGATCACAGTGTTGGAGCCCCCCACGCACAGTACTCACCGCGTCCTTGTTGAGTTGGTGCACAGCTCGAAGCGTGTGGAGGCGCTCGGGCCGCGGGATCACAGTGTTGGAGCCCCCCACGCACAGTACTCACCGCGTCCTTGTTGAGTTGGTGCACAGCTCTCAGCGTGTGGAGGCGCTAGGGCCGCGGGATCACAGTGTTGGAGCTCCCCACGCACAGTACTCACCGCGTCCTTGTTGAGTTGGTGCACAGCTCTCAGCGTGTGGAGGCGCTAAGGCCGCGGGATCACAGTGTTGGAGCTCCCCACGCACAGTACTCACCGCGTCCTTGTTGAGTTGGTGCACAGCTCTCAGCGTGTGGAGGCGCTAAGGCCGCGGGATCACAGTGTTGGAGCTCCCCACGCACAGTACTCACCGCGTCCTTGTTGAGTTGGTGCACAGCTCGAAGCGTGTGGAGGCGCTCGGGCCGCGGGATCACAGTGTTGGAGCCCCTCACGCACAGTACTCACCGCGTCCTTGTTGAGTTGGTGCACAGCTCGAAGCGTGTGGAGGCGCTCGGGCCGCGGGATCACAGTGTTGGAGCCCCCCACGCACAGTACTCACCGCGTCCTTGTTGAGTTGGTGCACAGCTCGAAGCGTGTGGAGGCGCTCGGGCCGCGGGATCACAGTGTTGGAGCCCCCCACGCACAGTACTCACCGCGTCCTTGTTGAGTTGGTGCACAGCTCGAAGCGTGTGGAGGCGCTCGGGCCGCGGGATCACAGTGTTGGAGCCCCCCACGCACAGTACTCACCGCGTCCTTGTTGAGTTGGTGCACAGCTCGAAGCGTGTGGAGGCGCTCGGGCCGCGGGATCACAGTGTTGGAGCCCCCCACGCACAGTACTCACCGCGTCCTTGTTGAGTTGGTGCACAGCTCGAAGCGTGTGGAGGCGCTCGGGCCGCGGGATCACAGTGTTGGAGCCCCCCACGCACAGGTCCAGCTCCTCGGAGTGGAACCATGATGCACCTGCAGTCAAACGTCTCGTTAGGAACTCTGCAAGCTTTATACCACGTAAACAACCAGCACAAACTAAAAAATATATAACCAAAGAGTTTTTTCTGCCAAGTCTGAAAGACTAGAAACACACGTGACTTCGTCCGAATGGACTTAAAAAGCCTAGGTATTGTTCCAGCGTGTGGACCCGTCTTAATAACAGACCCACACACGCTCACCCCGCGGTGCTGTAAGGACTAGCGATTTAGTAAGACTATGAATTATACATTGAACCCTTTTTCTTGAGTCAACCTATGCTTTGGTGAAAATCGGATAAGTATTTTCTGCGATATGTCTGTAGACCGACAGACTGACGCGTTTGGTAACCCAAAAAAAGAGTGTAATGCTTTCAGGGTTCATGTTTGTATGTGAGTTTCTAAAGTTTCTTTATTCCACCATACTTTAAAATGCCTGAACAGATTTGGACATAGGATATAATGTTAATTTTAGAAAAAACAACATGGTGGCAGTGTGGCTCCAAATTCAAATGCAATAAATATAATTTTCTTGTAATTCTAAAATGTGGGTATCAAATTTAAGGCCTTGTTGAACATATTCTAACAGTTATTTTTCGAATTAACAGTTGTTATTAGTAGTTGTTAGTCTATCTAACAGTATATAATTTATTGTTCTAAGTTCGTTATTGGCAGAGCAGACGTATTTTTTTTGTTTATTTATGGCTTATTATTATAGTGATGTACAGACTTGTTACTTACTGCTTAAATCCATGCTAATATTAGGTATAAAAGCGAAAGTAACTTTGTGCAAAGGTAACCAACTTACCTTTTCACGACTATACGACGAAACCGATTTTGATGAAATTTGTTACGTAGGTAGTTGGAACCTAGGGGAATGACACTTTTTATCGCGGTAACCTGTAGTCCGCGGACGAAGACATTACTAAAATGAACTTACTCGAGTTAATATTGATGAGATTAAGTCTGAGAGGTTTTCTCGTCGCGCCGACGCATAGCAGCGGATATTCTAATTCTGGTGTGATTATTAACTCGAACACATTCAGTGGCGTTGGCAGGACGCATTCTATATTCTGTGAAATATAAAAAAATGTATAATTAAAAAATTATATTTAATAAAACGCATTAGCATCTAGGAGCATTTTTTTTCTTTTTGTTTTATTTCGTTGTCACTTTTTAAGTTTTTTCTTATTAATATTTTTGTCGATATTTTTTAAATGCATTGTGACGAGGTCAAAACCTCTTTCATAATAATACTCATTTGATCTCTTAATTCTTTCATAATACATTTCTTTTCATTTGATAGTTTGTCATTATTAATTCTAAATTCAAATAACCTGTCATTCCCATATTGTCTTTTGGATTAGCAAAAACTGCAATTTTACAAAATAATATGTTATAAAATAACTAAATAAGTTTATTACAAATATATACGAGTCTTTTAAATATATATGATAATACCTTCGCAAGTGGTTATTTTAATCCGTATCGTTGAAGTTAAATTGAGAGAAGATTGAATAGAATAGTCGAGTGCAAGATCTCTGTCTATAAACATCTCCATGTACTCCTATTGTTCCTGTAATTTTGTGTCCACTGAGGTTTGGTCCCTGGGCTAGTGGAACTATACCAAAGCCTAGGACCGCCTCGTGACAGCATTGTCTTCGATTTGTGAGCTACCCTGAAAGTTTCAGCCGGATAGCTAATCGGGCAGTCCCCGAAGTTTGAATTGCAAGATTCCAGGACAGACAGAAATACATACAAGTTAAATGAAAGCTTTTTAATTAATACATAAATATACAAACTGCTCTTCGCATTATTATTATGAAAACTAACCTGTTTTTTATACATTTTAAAGCAAAACCGGCAGTGACTCAGGTTTGCCCGCGCATACTTTGACACCCCCGTTTTACCCTTTCGAGATGGAATTTAAAAAATTCGCACCTCTAGGGCCGAGGCATAGTCTGTGCTTTTTCTGTCAGTCAGTCAGTCAGTGTGTCCAGTACTGTTTTATAAGTATGAATGTAAAAATTTTGTCCATGACCAGGCAATTTTATAACAATGTAAGATCTGACGATCGTCAGTCGCGGTACGGGACAGGATAAATAGGGCAACTTAATTATTCATCTAGTACATTTCCGCACTTACAGACGTCAATTAACGCTAATTATAATTAGCAATAAAGTCTGATACAATTTATACCATGACGTACTGACTGACTGTCCGATAGTCAACGCACAGCCTACACCGGTGGACCTTGGGAATTCAAATTTGGAAATAATTTTGTAGAGAACCGTAAAGTTGCATTAGGGAGGGTAGTTTTAAAATCCAATCCTTTGGAGGTGAAAGGGAGTGGCCAAGTTTGCTCGCGGGCAAACCTACGGGACGCAGCGCGTTCATACAATAAGAATGATTAAATGCTAGTTAATTGATAGCCGTGTCGTATCATTTTCCTGTAAATACACAAGAAGTCGGGTTATGTGTATTATCTTATTACTCAAATATATAAATATCGTGGTCATAACGTAGAATTGATCATTTCACGAAATGGTCGATAATTCATGAGTTACCAGCTCAAACTGACCATATTGTTGAAACATCAACGTTTAATAATATTTCAATCCACGTTTGGCAAAATCATTTATTTGCAAGAATACATTAATAGGTAATAAGAATTTAGTTCTTGTTAAATTTGTATGCATTGTATTAATTTGTATTCAGCCTGCAGCAAGCGTGCAAATATTTAGAGTAAATCATTAAATTTATAACACAAAAAACATTTAAAATAATTACATAGCATTGGCGCATAATATTTATACATAAAGAACCTGTATTTTCAGTTAATTACTGTATTTTTTGTGAAAATAATAAAATTCTTAAACCGTATGATGTCACCGATAACTTCATGAAATATAACTTTTTCTAGATGCGGCCAACCATTTCACGAAATGATCTATTCGATGATATCGCAACGACATAAACATTCTTAATTAGTTGTTCATACCTTCAACAGCATGAACTTCCTAAGCGGGTCGTACCACTGCATCAAAAATAGGCCAGCCGGCGTCGCGCCGCACAGGTACTTGTAGCCGTTGTAAGGGTTGCGACCCACCGTGCATCTAATACAACCTGGTAACAATTTAATAAGCCAGTTATTCATTTTGAACTTAAAATCCAACAATCTTTTTTCTTTCTTTTTGTTTACGTAGTCTTCACTGTATTTTTATATACTTTCCTACCATGTCTCACTCTTTTATTCAATTAATTTCTTTTCAAAAGTGTTTTTTTTTATTTACTAATGTTTTCTTTTTCCGTTAAATTACGTTCGATTCTAAGCTGCGTCAGTAAGTAGACAGTCTACTGAGACATAGATTGTCTACTTACTGACGCAATATCTGTAGACAGTCTAATTACCACCTTATTATTATTAGGCAGACAACTTATAGGTACCTACAGCCTTTTTACTGTGGATACTTACTGTTTACGTTTGTTTGACCATCTATTTACTGTCTAATTATCAGTAAGCCGTCTACTAACAGTCTATTGATCAGTAAGCCATCTACTTACAGTCTACTTATCTCAGTAAGCAGTCTACGTACAGTATACTTACCAATAGACTGTCTACTTCTAAATATATAAAACGTCGGGTTAGTTACATTATCTATAACTCAAGAAGGGCAGGACCAATTTTTATGATCTATGATTTGTTGGATTTGTCTCCGCCTCGAATAGCAGAATAATTATTAAAACATCGGAAAAATACAGGTTTTTTTTTTAAAATTCGTATTGCATTGGACGGCCCTTTACACGATTGCCCAAAAAAAAGGGTGGGAGAGAGGAAGGAGTGGACAGACAGTTAGTTGACAGTTTAAATTGAAGCCGTCCATTTATAGTATACTTACCAGCAGACTGTCTTCTTACTGTATATTTACCTTTATCAATAGACGGACAGCTTAAGACCAGGCTCTGCTTTTTAAGGGTTTTTTGCATAAATATGCTGGGTCAACCACAAACCTGATAAATGTGAAACTTAACATATATGTTTTTGAGATCTTTATCTCTCTAAGACTAAGACAAAAACATGATTAACAAAATTTCATTCGATACATTAACTTTTCAAAAATGACGTTATTTTCGGTAATGTTTACATTTTTCTACTCAACGGCTTAAGTTTTACCTCGAAAATAAATCTGACAGCAAGAAAATATAGTTTATTATCTAAGACTAAGACAAAATTGACCTAACTAAATTATTAGCCTGCCAATAAAATTAATAACTTTTGAGACATACGTCATTTAGTTCCGAGCTAAATTGTGTGCTCAAACAGCGCTCGCGATATTCAACCTTGTTACGCAGGCACTTCAGTGCTTATTGGGCGTAGCGGGTGGCAGAGTGTAGGGTAGGTGGCAGGGGAGTGGGGAGTGGGAAAATGTAACCTTGGAGCCTGGCCTTAAGTTGTTATGTGTGATATTGTTACCTCTAGTGTCCGGCACCCTGGTGGTGAGTGCAAACCGGCGCGGTAGCAGCCGCGGCGGCAACACTCGCAGCGACTTGCCACCGCGCGCGCTGCCCAGCAACGCCAGCAACTCGTGCCGGTACAGCGAAGGAGTCTTGCCTAAAGAAAATAACAAAATAAATACATTTATCCAATACCCGGCATACTGCAGACGTGCCCTGCCCACTGCCCAGTCCCACTTCGGCTTAGGGGCTTTTATAGCTACGTCAACAATTTCAGTTTTAGAGCGCAAAGCTGTGTTTTGTACTCTATCAGTTAACACATCTACGCTCCATTGCTCTCTGGCAAGCTTGGACTTTTGGATGCTCGTCAAAGACCATGTCTGGGAGCCATAAGTCAGGATGGGAAGGATACACATTTCCATGAGTTTCCGCTTCAGTAACATTAAAAGGTTTCCCTTCATCATCTCCTTCATGGACCAATAGCTCCTCCAGGCATTATCGGTGCCTGAAGGACGATAATGCCTGGCAGTAGTCGATAGGTACTTGAACCTTCAAGGCCGGCGCCGCCTTTGATATTGCTTCGTCGCGCTGCGCCTGTAGGTAACTAGGCCGGTGCCATCTTTGATGATGCCGCGTCGCGACGCACCCGTATGTACCTACTGAGCGCTCTGGAAACTTCTCATAGGTACCTATGCGCCACTGGTGTGTTCCAGAAGGTACCTTGTAAGTGTAGGTACTCGCGCATTGCGTCATCCAACCGTGGCTTCTCGAACATGCAGATGCCTATTGCTTTCTAAGAATCGACCGCCGTAAAAGTATTTTACCCGAGTACGGCTAAACAAGGGAAGGGTAATGAAGTTAACAGTCTATGTATGTGTGTATCTATGTGGGTATGTGGATTTTCCACCAAAGTGTCGGCTCTATTGGTCTGATTTTGACAAGCGAGGTATCAATCGATTCATCTTCAGGTATAGAGTGTTTTTTTACCCCACTACGGCGAAAGTTTTTCGCAGTTTCTGTCATTTGTAGTACTCAAACCTCAGTCGGTACAGTTTCTGTCATTTGTAGTACTCAAACCTCAGTCGGTACAGTTTCTGTCATTTGTAGTGTTCAAACCTCAGACGGTACAGTAGAGACTTTTGATCCTTATAAGAAACAGTATCGATTGGCATCAAAAAAAGTTTTTGTGTAAAGTGACCATTATCTTGCTGACTGTTTTTTTTTCTCCAAAATCTGTGAATGCAGTTAAGAATATCTCAAAAAGTTATGGATGGTCTCCTAGGAACGTACTCCCGTAAAGTAACGCCTATCTATAATGATTGTGCTTTGAAGGTACTTCGGTCCTAGAATGGTAATCTTACCGGACAGCGACATGAGCACGTCCTTTATCACGTGCATCCATATGGTCCGTCGCGGACAGAGCTGGTCCATCGCAGTCTCGTGCAGCTCGTTCAGGTTCAACGTGTAGATGCCTTCTTCCGCTCCTGGGGAACAACATTCAATACAATGTATATTTGTTCTTTGTCGTATGAAGTAGTGCTGGCCTCTGGTGTCAGACTTTGTCAGGCTGCCCGAGGGCCTCTGACATGGACATAACGACTGCTATTCATCAATAACAGCCGGGACCGACAGCTTAATGTGCCCTCCGAAGCACGGAGCGATGGAAAACCGCATATAAATTAGAAAGTCATTTGTGCGGAGCCACAGAATAAATAAGTACAGAAGTTGCACTACTTTGATCTCGAAGAATGCCGCCAATTTAATAGCCTATAACTTTAATAGCCTATAACGTAGGAACGTATTACGTAGGTATTCATACATCGAGCGTGCATGCAAAATTGCAATTAATAGTCGCGCGTTAGAGTTGACTATGTTCCGACTCTCGTCCATAAAATATCTACACCGCGCCCTCGAGTGATAGGGTTGTCTGCATAGAAAAATGAAATACCGTAAAATGTATTTTAACATTTACTAAATTAAAACTGTGACTTCAGGATGGGTGATAGATTCGCCCCTATGCGTACGTCCGTCCGTATGTCACATATGTCAAAAAGTCGCAGCCGAGCCGAGGGAGCGCCAGTTTGCGAAAGTGCGATTGGTTAGCTCGATGTAAACAACTTGCGACAAAAACAAGCTGTCAAAAAAGTAGGTATTTAGAACGGAAACTAAATAAGCACGTAAAAACGAATACTATTTCTTTCTTTTAAGTTTTATTAAATTCGGCCTAGGAAAATAGAGTACCTACTTAGTCCATTCTGTAAGATAAAAGACATACTGGAAACAGATAACAGTCCATAACTTATAAAAAAAAATGGAAACTATTCCCTAAGTTGAAAGATACTGAAACTATTATACTCGTACTAAAGAATTATTGCAATCGGACTTATAGTTTCCGAGAAATACGTGGACAAACATACCTACATACATACATACATACATACATTCACTTAATTTGGAATATTTTTTCAGACACTCACATAGCTGATGGCCACGGCTTTGCACGCGTGGTCATTTCTGTAGGTTAAAAATACTCTATGTGCTATTCTAGGACCTAAAATACCAGTAATACGCGACCTATCGTCATGTAACAAGAAAGTGGAAGTGTTTGTGCATGGGTACACTCGCGCACAAAAGTACTAGGCCTATTGTTTTAAATAATTATGAATTAGCCTTTCGCTACCAAATGGCCACCAAATAGATAGAATTATCTACCAAATAGACCGATACATCGCCTAGTGCGCAGCCTAACCGCCAGCGTGTTTTTACATGACGCGACCTATACCAACATTTAATAAAAAAATATTTGTATTGATTGCTCGGCTTCTACTCATCGTCTGTAAAACGTTATTTTTTATAGGCGTCATGTTCTTAAAATAAGCTTTTGAACAAGAATATAACATTTTTTTATCGTGTGTCTGTTCGTGCTTCACGTGAAAACTAATGGACCGATTGCGATTCGGTTTTAACTGTTAGAGAGCTTAGGGTATGACTTAAAATCTGGTGTACTGGTGGTTTTCATATCTCAATCTGACAAGTAGATGCCGAGCAATCATTAAAAAACTTTTTGACGGCTGAAGGTATTTTGATTTTATGTGGTATTTTAGGTCTTGATCACTTATATCCTAGATAAAGGACCACGCGTCCAAAGCCGCGGAAATAACTAGTTAAAAATAATTATATAAATCGGTTCAGAAATCCCTGTGAATGCAATCGAATGCACAACCTCCTCCTTTCGGAAGTAGATAAAAAATGCAAAATAATATAACTTACCGATAAGGATGTGTTGGTCTCTCGTGTCCGGATGTATCCAAGACGCGGTACAGTTTATCCGCAGCGGGCACCCGTTGAACACCTGAAATTGTATCAGGGGCAATATAAAAAGAAAAAACCTCATCAAAACCGGTCCATTCGTTTGGGAGCTACGATGCCACAAACAGACACGGATACATTCAGTGATACATACATACATACAATGATACATACCCTAACTAAACAAACTTTTTTTTTCTTACCAGGCAATCGTTTGACCTGATCTCACCTGATGGAAAGCGATGATGTGGTCGAAGGTGTAACACGCTTGCCTAGTAGATACCTATTCACTCTTGACTTGAACACACCTGCGTTAGATTTTACCGGAAACACTGACGAGGGCAGGGCATTCCACTCCTTTACAGGTCTTATAATAAATGAAAAAGCGTAACGCTTCGTTCTTGTGCGAGGTATTTCAATCGTAAAAGGATGGCGCTTTGCCGATCGTCTAGTCGTACGGATCACCGTACGGATTCCATCAGGAAAGGTGATGGGGGAATCAGATTGTGCCGTTCTTGTGCACACGCTCCATAGTGTAATCTGTAGAATACCGACAAGCTTGCGACCTCACGTCTATGTGCCAGACATTACACACACTTACTAAAATTTACTTACTTAAATATCACTCTTTTGGAGTTAGGTGATTGAAAATGAATATGATTGCCTTATTTACAGGTCGGTTAACAAAAGCTGGCACGTTCACAGTACTCACACTCACACTACGCACACAATTTTAATATACACAGGCTGTTTTAAATAAAAATAGATTACTATAAAAAGATGAATGTTCTTCTTAAAGTTATTTTTCTTGAATTTTCTGATGTTTTAAAACTCGTAGTTATTCTGCTATTCGGGGCGGAGACAGATCCAACAAATCAAATATCGATTCAGCCGTTCTTGATTTATAAATGGTGTAACTAACCAGACTTAGTTTTATATATTTAGATTATTTGGGCACTCTTTGCCTTTTTTTTTCTTTTACATTGTTAAAAAAAACCTTTGTATACAAATTACTAATGTTTTCTTAGTTGTTACACTTCTTACCTTTGAGAAGCAGGCCCCCATGTGAACTTTAGGCGTAGGTGGCAACCCGTTGGGGGCGGGAACCCGCGGGGGCGTGTGGTTGCGCCGCGCGCGCCCCCGCCGCGGGGGCACGGGCGGCGTGCCTGGGGCTACACGAAAAGTTTTTTATGAGTATTGTGGTACCTAAACAGGTGAGGTTTTTGCAGCCGTTTAGCTGTTTTGGGTTATATGGGGTATTGGTAACTCTACGTGCTCCCGGCAGGATGTGGTAGGGGTGCTAATATTCAACAAATGTAGGCCCTTAATGCATGGTCGAAAGTTGATAGTTCTTGAGATATTATTACTATAGAAAAATACCCAGTTTTTGACATTTGTGACGAAATAAAAAAGAAATTGCAAAGGGGTTCGAACATTTTTGTATGGTAGCTGGCATACCCACCCGCCCGCCGTTTTGTTTTATTTTCAAAGTTTCCGCGCACGATTAAGTAGTATTATACGTGTAGAGGACACTTATGCAACCAAACAATTACAAGTAATTGGTACCCTAAAGTGTCACGTTCCCGAAATGTTTGGGGGTAAAAATTGCCATAATTATGAGAACAATTACAATACTTACGTGTGTTCATTTGTATTCAAATAATAGTTTCCAGGTGGATTTTACCTATTTATTAAAAATAATTATTCTCATATGGCGATCTTTACCTCCAAATATATCGGGAACGTGACACTGTAGGGTACCATATTACTTGTAATTATTTGGTTGTTTAAGTGTCCTCTACCCGTATAACCTACTTAAATCGTGCGCGGAAACATTGAATATAAAACAAAATGGCGGGCGGGTTGTTATGCCACATAGGTTCTATCCCCTTTAATGTCATTTCGTACGTTGCGGGACTTAAATTTGTTTAATGTAGCACCCCTACCACGTCCTGCCGGTAATACATCGAGTTACCAATAATAATTACGTCGTATACGTCGCCTAAAACAAACTCTGCTAACTTCTAAACAACCTTTTGGAGGTAAGTAAATATTATATACATGCGGTACCTATAGGTACCTTTATTCTATACAAAAAACGGTTATGCGCGCTCCCATGTAATTTTTTACGTTCAAATAGGATATATTGCATTATTTTTTTATTATTAACACATTTTGCTAAAGTTACTAACGTCTTGATGAAAATCAACATATAAATTTTCTCTTTGATGAAATGTATGAAAACCAAACAGTTGATTTTCAAGATATTGAAACAATATTTGAAAAAATGCAAAACTTTTTGTCCGGTAAACGCAGCATAATCCAAATTTCGCGAAAAAATAATTTTAAAGTATTTTTTATTTTTTTCAATTATCTTGTATTCAGTTTTTTCTTGAATATCTCTACGTGATCATAGCAGCCAGAGTTTTTTTAACAGGGCATATATCATATAAGTATACTCTGTATTGGTAACAGTCATTTTGGGAAGCGTTCATTATAAGCTATTTACTCCTTTCAACTTTTCAATCGCCGTCAAACCGAATCTGCAAAATATAGTGGTTTACTAAGACTTACCCTTATTGTCAACTTTCGCTTTATCCCTCTGACTATCAGACAAGCTCCGCTGCCTCTGACTGATCATTTTCTCCTCCTCAGCACCGTCTTTCATCGCATCCCTGCTGTTCTCATCAACCATGTTGAAGATTTCATCAACAGAAGAAGTTTTTCTTTTACTGCTCTCTAATTCACACTGACAGAACTGACTGAGATCAATGCCGGCAGCAGAGTCGGAATTATGCCTATTGTGTCTCTTTCTATGCTCAAAAGACTTATCCTCTTTCATGCTAATGTCTATTCTCCTGCATAGATCTTCGTCCGAAGCCGCCCCGTTTTGAAGCTTATCATCGGCTATGTGCAATCTATTAGCAATCTGCAATGCTCTGAAGTTAGACACAGAAATCTTCTGCTTTTTACACGTTTCACAGTAAACAATACCGGAGTCTACGTTCTGGTTGGAGCAATTTCGGTAGTAGCTTAGAATATCGCCGTTGGAATTACAAGAATCACACGAGCATTTCGGCGCCACTGATCTTTGTAAATCGCTCAATGTGTTGTTTGAACTTAGAGATCTTTCCGGCTTAGGACAGAGTCCACATTCGCAGTTCGCGTTCATTATCTGTGGAGACTCGACAACGTCGCTTTCATGTTGATCTACGTATAAAATGTCTTCTATTTTCCTACACAGAGGATCGTCTATTGAAACTCTGGAAGCGCTTTGCAGGTTCGACGCTAAGTTTTGGTATATATTTGCACTGGAATTGTTCAAATAGTTTTGCTTTAATTGAATGCACTGAGATAAATGTTGGTCGTGTAGAGAAATCCCCGTGTTCCCGGTTTGGGACATAGCCGCCGTTTCTGCTGTCAAAGGCAGTGTTGCCCTGTCGAAAAAATAAAATTTACCACGGGGAAAATTGAGTTCGGTGGTTTAGTAAGCATTTGGGGTAAATGCGGTGCGGTTAGGGGTAGTCGTAAGCTTGAATATAGGGGTGCAGTTAGGCACAATTTAGGGTAGTTTTCGACGACTCTTCTAGGTTATGTTTCGTGTTAAATAACAAGTGGTGCTGGTGTACAAAACAATGTTTTAAATACCTGGTATAATGATTTTTAATGTGTTTAAAGGGGTTTATTTGCATTTATTTATTTTGGTAAATGTATAATTATCATTAGGCTTCATATTGTTTAGGCATGCTACATGCTACTTGCTGACTACAGTTTTACTTGTTTTGTTTAATTTTGAGTAAAATATCATAACATTAAATAAATTCAATTAGAATAATATATTGTTCCGCAATGTTCGTGAAATTCGTCATAAAGTTTTTTTGTCAGCATAGTACGAAAATCATTTTTTAAGGTTCCGTATTAAAAAAAACGAACCCTTATATTTCCTGCATGTCCGTCTGTATGTCACTGACATTTTATTCGGACACTATTAACATTACAATGTTGAGATTTGGTAAAGGATAATTTTAAGTGTTTTCCTTACTTGAAAAGTAAAGAAGAAATAAGTTAATTTAAAAATATTTAAATAAAAGCTTTAATGCAGTAGCCATGTCATGATGAAACTTAAACTATCTTATCTACTTGATGGGCTATCACAATTAAATGCGTACACAACTTTTCGTGTCTATGCTGTTAACCGTTGAGGAGTTCCCTCTAGTCAGAAGCCAACCTGGAGTTAAAATTATAATTAGCTTTTTTTTACTGTTTGCATTAGGAACGTTTAAAAATAATTGGCTCTAAACACATACTACGAGTTTACTTACGACATTATCACGGCTAATTACTAGGCTAATTACACGGCTAATTCTAGGGTTTACTAGTTTACGAGATATAACCGACTAAGATAACGCATTTTATGCCCGCGTCAACTTTGAACAAATTCCATAGTGAGAGACATAATCCAACCGAAAAAAAAACGTTGTTCGAGTTTCACGTAAAAACTACTAGACCCATTGCAATGCGGCTTTCATAATTGGGTAGATTAGGATCCTGGCTACGGAACCCTAAGTCTGTGCGTGTCCGACACTTCAATTGGTTATGTACTTTTCGCACTACTTTTTAGAATTTTTGGACATTTTGGAACAAAATTGATCAGTTAGCAACACTGACACATTTAATGTCACGATCATTACATCTCCTATTAACATTTTCAATTCATATATTTACTGTTAACAACATTTACATAAAGCAATGTATCGTAACTTAAAAAACTTGCGAGCCTTACAGTAGTCGCTTATGAAGTGTAACATCTCACATCTCACCTTGGTACTAAGCAACGTTAACATACGGTAGCACTGCAAGTGCTCATTGGTCAAATCAAATAGCGCGCGCTTCTCCGGCTTCCTGTTACATACTTCCGTCCCTTTTCATGAAATAACTCCCACAGATTGCAGGAAAGCGAGAGGAAAGATGTTACATACACATCAAAAACTACAATTTCAAATAGTAATTTCAAAATACAGTGAAACACAAAAAGCGGCTAACAAACATATACACTATATAATTATAATGTACATGCATTAATCTTCTCTATATTTTACCTGAGCATTAATTCTTCGTCAATATACTGTAAGAGGCTCCTAAAACAAGAGAGAGATACTTACAGAGTTTTGTCACGAACACGTCGATATTCGACTTTAGACCTATGGGAATATGGTCTAAAATATAATACTGATTTAGCGACCACGAGCATGTAACATCCGCCATTTTGAAAAAATCACGATTTCTTGGCCGTAAATAAAAAAGGAAAAGTTATAAGGAACAAAAACGTTCTATAAAAAAATTGCTTGGGTGATATACTTTCTGAGATATTTCGGTTCGATAACTTTTTTTCCGTCGTTTACACGCGTTAGTATATACTATGTACGTCATGCTGCTATCTTGGTCTCAATCGCTTGAATATAATATAATCTACGCTTATAAGTTTACACGCGTTAGTATATACTATGTACGTCATGCTGCTATCTTGGTCTCAATCGCTTGAATATAATATAATCTACGCTTATAAGTTTTTTTTTTGGTTAAATCATTTTAATAAGTCATATTTTCAGGGCAAAAAACCACCAGTTAAATTGCTTATAACTCATAATTTATTGAAAAATTTAGAAAAACTATAAGCGAAGCAAATTAAAGAAAGAAAAATTTGAAAAAATATATTAAATCGGATAATATTTGTATAAGTGTTTTTTCTTTTTGTATATACTAGGACGCTATATGCTATCTTCTGTATAACAACCTGATGAAATTAATGTAGTAGATAATATTACACTACAAATTAATGTATCGTGAAGATTAACGAAAATAATATAATTTTAGAACCCAAATATCTCAAAGTATTTCACTTGGACGATTTTTTTATAGGTCAAGTTTTGTTTCCAATAGTTTTCCCTATCGATTGACACTAGTTTCATTTACAGCCATGAAATCGAGTTATTTCAAAATGGCGGAAGTTTAGTGTTACCTGGCTAATGGAAAAAAATAGATGGTCTTTTACACGTAGCGTTTTCGACGCATGTTGCAGTCGTCAGAGTTAACACGTTCCGTGAATGGCCTTTTCGATAAAAAGTAGGTAGGTTTTACTAGATTGCGGTAAACTAGTGGTTCGCTGGCGGCGGCGTATGTTTTTTATCATATCTTGCAACTAAAAAACTATGAGATCTAAAATTAAATTAAAAATCGCATTGTCTTATGAACGGAACGGATTTTCATTTTGGAATCTTAATAAAATCTTTGACGAAATAATGTTATTATCTCATTATACATACTGATATTTTAAAAGTTAACTTTTCACATCTAAACGGCTGAACTAATCTTAATGAAAGGAGGATGCCAGCTTTCGACTTCCAAGACTTTTAAATGTTAAATGCTGCGGACACGAAATCTATCCACATTATTGACTATATAAAATAATTTAATTCAATCTTATTAAAACAATAACACTCTGGAACTGTTATTAAAATAAAACAATTAATATGAATAGAAATGACCGGAAATAGCTGTGCAAGACTTTTAAAAGTTAAATGCTGCGGACACGAAATCTAACCACATTATTGACCATATAAAATAATGTTATTAATTTATATTAACTTTCGAGAACTGTATTAAAAAAATATGAATAGAAATGACCGGAAATTGCTGTGAATTGATACTAATTAAGAATATTATAGTGTTGACACTATAACTCATAATAAGTGCAAATAAACTATTAATAAATCGATTAAAAAAACTACAGGCTATCTTAGTTTAATAGAAGTTATTTCAGTATAATATTTTATGATATTAGAAATAAACAACAATAGACGCATACGTATTTTTTTATCCTGCTTATACGTTAATTTATTATTTTTTGTTTAGGTACCAAGCTCATGACAAGAGCCGAGAAGGCCCAGGGATCGATTCTCAGATTGAGTACCTAAGTGCCTACTACTATAGCAGGTATAGGTAGGTAATAATACTTTATAAATTATAATTAACATGATCATAAAGTGTAGGTACCTACATAATATATCAGTTTAATATTAGCCAAGATAATTATTCTAATATTAGATTAGAATAATTATCTTGGCCATATTATTCCCTTGACCATAAACCGTGTCATAATCTAACGAAAGTCACATAACCACAAAAGTTAACTTTATTTACTCATAACTTATTTTTGAAAAGTTCATAGAAAAAACTAATAACACAAAAGCTTTTAACATAATGCTTTAAAAATAAAAATAATGTTCAGTTGTGTCCGCGATAATTTTTACATCGAGCCTAAGTCACTTTGGAGATCTGGCATAGTTCTTTGGTATGGAGATAGTTTGAACCTAGGATACTTTTTATTCCGATAAAGTGAAGTCCGCGCGGACGAAGTCGCGAGCAAAACTTAATAATGTATTAATGCACTAAGCTGCCGCGTCCGCTAAATCCAGTAATAGTGCCATAGGTAACGTTGCGTTCGCACGTCCTCGAGCAACTTTATGAAAGAAAACACAAAAGGAAAACGCAAACAACACACTCGACGGGAACGCATCTTGCCGGTTTTAGACCATATTCCCATTAAAACACACTTATAAGGCAATAAAACAAATTAGATGCCATACACACAACTCAAGTCACCTTACCTTATCTTATCTTATAAAAAATATCTTAACTCATCCCAGCTAGCTTCAACCGAAATTCAAAAACATTCAATTTGACCAAAACAACATGCAGACCCTGTAGAGTTTAAACGAAGTAACGAAACGGTGACTGAAGTGTTGAAACAAACTATACAAACAAAGTAGTCCGAAAAGTGGAGGATGCTAAAACACCTTCTGTCTTCTGTTCTGGGGTGGGAGGGGCCACCCCTTGTTATGTTTAACTGTTTATCTAGTTTGAAGATAAAAATAAACTGAGCAGGTAACAAATATATCTATACTTATGTCTGTACAATGGAGAGTCAAAAATATGCTCGCGAAGGTTTTTTTTTTTTTTTTTAATCTTGTTTGTCGGTGTCTGAATGTTCTCGCGTCTCACGTAAAAACTACAGGACCGATGGCGATGCGGTTTTTACTGTTGGATAGCTTAGGTTTTGACTGTTTACTCTGCGTCTCGATGCGATGAGTAGAAGCCGAGCAATTGACAAAAAAACAATTTGACGGCTGAATTAAAATTGGTATTTTATACTTTTGGTCCAGGAATAACACACAGACTGTTAAACCAAAAAAAAAGTTCATCCAGCAAGTTTATAATCAACAACAACTGTTTAAAAAAAGTTTTATCTTTTAAATCAATTGCACACTTTCATCACACTTCCGTTACGTCGTTAGTCTATGGGCTATTAAAAACAAAACGTGATTGTCTATGACTCTAGCTTCACTGTGCAGTACACCCATGGCCAATGTTTAAATTTAGAAAAGGATACATTCCTGGTCAGAGAATATAATGAAGACATTAAACGAAAACACTTGATCAGAATCGGTTTTTCTTACTTCTTTTTTACGAAGTGGGCACTAGTTGACTTCTGCTATTATTAATCCTTCTGCTATTATTAATCCTTCTGCTATTATTAAGGCCAGCACTACCTCATACGACAAACAAACAATTAATCCTTGTAAAATATTGAAAACTATTAACCAAAACATTTACTTTAAATGAATAATAACACTAAAAAACTACTGAACCAATTTTGATGCAATATATACTACTATATTTATATGACCACCCTTAAAAAGTAGTCAATCATATTGGTTCAGATATCCCGGAGAATAAGTGAAAACAAATTTGTAAAAAACACACTAATGAAAACTGTTGAAATGGTAATCTCCTTTTTTTGGAACTACAT
This sequence comes from Alsophila aescularia, assembly GCA_946251855.1. Classification (NCBI taxonomy): domain Eukaryota; kingdom Metazoa; phylum Arthropoda; class Insecta; order Lepidoptera; family Geometridae; genus Alsophila; species Alsophila aescularia. The sequence continues at coordinate 56,830,203 of OX276373.1, forward strand.
TAAAAAAAGGTGATATAATTTATGGACTTGACTTAAGTATGAAAGTGGTCGAAATATCATGTGATCAAGCGGATTTTTGTATAAATACGTGCGGCGATTTCACTGTATACTTGGACTCGTCCGCGTACTTCGTCAACTAATCATGCGATCAGTCCGGGTACCGGCTTTGTACAGCGGGAGCGCGCGCTGCATGGAGCGACACGTCCTCTCTGTCGTGCGTTCGCATCATTTATGCCCAACAGATCCGGCTGTTCGGGTGCGTTAGCATTATTAGTTATTCTGTGACTGAACGACTAATTTGCATGTGAGCGTAAACTTTTTGAAGGAGCGTTCAGACTAGACGATCTCTACCAGCGACAATCTTAACAATAGTAGAAGTAACTCGTCTATGTCCACTAATAAAAACTAATAATAAGCGCAAACGCATGGTCAGTAATCCAAACTGAACAAACATCATCATTTAATGTCAAGGCATCTATTCCACCATGTATGTCGTCTATGAATATACCACCACCAAATTCCCAATCACTTTAGAAAAACATAGTAACTTTCGAATACGGTTAGAAACAAAAAGAAAAGATTAAAAACAAGTAATAATTTTGAATTTTTTCGTATAAAATAATCCCAAATTATACCTTAACGTCATTTTGTATATATCGTCACCCGTGAGCACCCGACACCACTTGCTATAAAGTAATAAATATATAACTAATACAACAATAACATACAATATTATTTATAACATAAAATATACCAACAATAACATAAAATATTATTTGTTAGAAAAGGTTTGTAATTGTAAAGGAACCAAGCACAACAGGGTATTTGACTCTCTAAAAATAAATTTATAAAAGAAAAAAAAACATGACAAGTGCGAGTTGAACTCGCGTGGAGAGGGTTCCGCATGATGATTATATTATCTTGCAATATTGAGACATTTATTATGTTATGTTAACGTCTCTGCTTATTATGTCCTTTTTCTCAAAATGTCCTTCATGAGCTGAGACGTATTTAAGCTTTCTTATAGATTTTCCTGTAATCTATAAGTAAAGAATCTCTGAGAATTAAATATTTTTTTATTTAATTAAAAAAAAAAATTTTAGGTAGAGAATCTGTATATTTTTTATTTAAATTTAAAAAATATATACTTAAGACCCTCACAACAAGGCATTTCAATTGATATGAACACGGTACAGTGTGCAAAAGAAATTATTTTAATTTTTTGATTTGTCCCCAAAATTCATTTATTTCATATTCAAAATTCATTTATTTATTCCCACGTTTGTGTTTGGGTCACAGAAATTCAAATTAATCGGTCCAGAAGATTCTGAGAAAATTAGTTGTGACAGACGGACAGACAAACAAATATACACACGAGTGATCCTTTTTTTATTCGGACATGCGGAACCTTAAAAAATATCTAAATACGTAAATGTATCGAATAACAAATCAGAACTTAACAAAAACAAGAAATAAAATTATTTAAAAAAGAAACATTTTTATAGTGTATATTTGTAGGAGATAATTTCTGGAACTACTGAATCGATTTTGAAAATTCTTTCACTGATAGAAAACTACACTATTCCAGATGAACATAGACACAAAACATATTGTCGTGGCGGGTCATATTTCGACACCAATTTAAAACGTTGAAAATGAAATGTTATGTAATATTTTTAACGACAATAGAAATCAAATGACGATCTACCAATTTTAAGACGATAAAAAAGTCCAATTGCCTATTAAAGTAATAAAAACCATTTCCGGATAAAAAGCAACATGAACAGCAACATAAACACCCACAACAAGTCAAGTGAAAAGTAATAAATATGTATTCCCAAAAAATATGAATATAATGATTGTAAATATCACAAGAATTAACGTTACAAACTGGATATTTACCTCCTACGTCGCGTTAGTACGTTCTCACTGCTGGGACAAAAACCCAAGTCTTTATTCACGCGCGTACACTTTTTTATTGTGCGCCTGTGTTTCTGTCAATAATAAATCAAGAAGATAATTTTCGCTCAAAAGCGAAAATACGTTTTTTTTTTTATAGAAAAATTCTTTGTTTATTTTCTGATCTTTTGCGGAATGTATTGACTTTTCACAGCACAATATTGAATTTAAATAAAAGGCTTCATTGTTTTGAATGACGCAACATCTTCTAGTTTTCTCATACAGCGTTAAACATTTCTTAAAATTATAGAATTAGGCCCCAGCGTGTCAAAACAGAGCAATAATGCTGAACATAAAACAAAAAAGCGGAGTCTGTTTGTTGCTAAGTTCAGGTCGAACTTAAAATGTGAGAACTTTAGTTGAGCAAGTGTGAAGTTGGATAGGGAGCGCCAATCGGTGCGCTATCTCTCACTCCGCATTGTGTAGACGCAGCGCCAGGAAGTGAGAGGAGATTGACCATTTTTTAACCATATACAGAATGGACCAAACAATGAAGTCAAAAAATATATATGATTGCCTCACCCCCGGGGGTACATGAAAATACCCCATGTATGTTCTCCGATTTTACGTAGTTTTCTAGTTATGTTTTTGTTTACGTTTTGTTTCAGAATTTTTGGGCGGAACGAATAAACGGTTTTTATTTTTTTTTGTAACATGGTCGCTATAAGCCGTAAGCCGTTTCTCGCATAAAATGATCTGCTTTCTAACAGTATTGTAAGCTACAGCATTTTTGATCGAATGTGAAGAATTTACGTTTGAGTGAGACAAAGTTGAATTTTCAAAACCAAATAAAAAAAAGTTGATTGTTTAAGGGTGATTTTAATAACATTGCGAGCCCCTAATCTTTCGAAATATTACTAAAACAGTGCTACTTAATACGCTATTATTTGCTGAAATCGGTATTTAATAGTACCTACTGAGGTAAAAATTCTCAAAATTTGTAATTTGAGCCAAGTAAATTATTATTGCCTATTTTGTCATTCCAACGGGTAATTAGGACAGGAAATGCCTCAAATTAATAAAAAAAAAAACTAAGAAAAATCGGGGATCATACATCAGATACCCCCGGGGGTGTGGCGTTCATATTTTTTTTACGACACTGTTTGCTCCAGCCTGTATTCTATAGTACCATCGCATGCACCATATTCATAACTCGAATAAATTGGTTTATATCGTTTTCTAACGTCAATTCTAGTTTTACATCCAGTGCTAATATTAGATCTATATGGATTTAATTTCACTGTTGTAGAGAACGTGACCTGTTTATAAATCATGACAAATTTCTAGCTGTACTCGGTTTTTTTTATGAAAAAGCAAATTATTTGACGAAATAAAATATTGCCACGGCAACATTGTTGTGTATTTCATTCAATAAACTGAACTGATTGAAATTTAATAAACTTAAGTCAGTGGATAAATGGGGATAAATCAACATTTCTAATATTGGCGCCGGAAGTTAGTGATATCTACAAAACCTTAGATTTAGACGTAAGTAAAAAAATAGACATTTAAAACAAACTACATCTACGCCATCTATCTCCCAAACACAGAAACTAAAAAGCGCAGTGTTGAACGTACTTTTCGCTAGATGGCAGTGTATCCGTAGAGAGATCAGAAGTAAGAGGGTTGTGCTTGGGGCAGGACATTAGCGATGCGACCGACCAGTCTTCGCTTGATTGTCGGTGAAAAGCTGAAAAAAATATATACGGGTTTTTATTACGGCTTTTAGGTGTAAAGGATATTTCAAAATGTATAGAATTATGCGCACTATCCTAACAGGAAAGCACTAGTAAACAAGTAAATTTAAATAGCTCCCGACCATAGAAAACTGCATATTAATCCGTACTCTAGACAGGCTGTTGACGAACGTCGCAATGAGAGCATTATTTTATCAACACACATATCGTAAAATCCGTAATATGAACTCGACGATGGTGCCATAATGACATACATTGCGCAAGGCACGATTCTAATAAGAAAAAAAACAACTTTATAACACTGTTTTTTGAACTAAACAGTGTTATAATATATTTTTTCCCCATTAAAAGCACCGGTTTGGATCCGCACTACGAGGGTTTTCGCCATTTATTATTTATGGCGGCGCGTGTTAGAACGTATGCGCGCGAATTCACTATGGACTGGATTTTGGCGCCATAATTTACTTTACATTAGCACATAACCAATTTAGTGTGTTATTTTTGATGATCAAATGTTTTACCCTGATTAAAAATATTACAAAGATGTGTTAAACATGTGAAAACAGTGTGCGTGAGGATAATTTGACTCCACCTGACATCACGGAACTGCAACGGAGATGACGAACAAGCTTTTACCAGCAAAATCAAGAAAATATAACGACAAATATATTTTTCATTAAAAGTATGTTCCTATTGCATGAGAGTAGATAAAGTAGTGTATGAAACGGCACATAACTAGGTTTTAAAACACTCGAGTGATACAATGTATCACTCTAGTATTTTAATAGCCCTTATTATGAACCGTTTCATAAACTACTATATTATTATCCATATCCCCTCCTTACCGTGGTTCCTATTACCGGTGTCCCCTTGACAGCGGCTGATGTCGGCGCCGAGGTCGATGACCTTCGGCAGTTCATCCTCAGCGTCGAGGTCAATGACCGGCGAGTCGTCGTACGTGCAGGAGCGCCGCGCGCGCGCGCTCTCACTTGTTAACCTGCAATTATGTTCATTAAGTTATATTAGTCGCAGCGAGTCTGTGTTTGTGAAGTTAGGCTCTGTGAACGATTCCGCAGGTACTGATGTGCGGTTAAAACAGCATAAAGTAAGAGCGAGATAGAATATGCGAAAAACGTAAACGAGTGAGCGAGGCAGTTATACAATGCTGTCTTCACCTTCAACATTGGGATTGCGCCTGAAAAATAACAGTTTGCGCAGCGACTAGCAGACAACTTCCGAGACACAAACTTAAGCTGCGACTACTGTATGTAGTTTTTACCGGACTGCGCAACGCAAAGGACGGTTATGTGTTTATCAGCCTTTAGATAAGTGTGTCTGTTCTTTTGTGGTGTGATGATTCTTATGTTTGATAATTCTTGTGAGTGTCACTAAAGACATGATAATAATAAAATTTCAATATGGCGACAACCAGACGCCATATTGTGAAAATGAATAAAATTAAAGTCAACGAACTATGTCAAGTGGAGTATCATTGAATAGGTATTTGATAGTCATCTTTAGGTTTCTCTTACCATTTTTCATTTCAAATGATCATTTAGAATCTACAACGATTTAAAGTTGGTTAGCAACCATTCTCACTTAAATTGTTGCCTCTTTAATTTTATTCGCAGTCGGGTTTTGTAGCACTTTCGTTTTTGTCTTGTTTAGAGCTCTCTTCTCTGACGGCCGTATTTCCGAAGCTCCTGTAGAGCCGGAGGGGTGTATCCTTTTCCTGTCAGTGATTCAAACCTGAACAGGCCGGGAAAAAAACAAAGGAAATCTCCCTTACACAAAGGGAGATTTCCTTTTCAGTTACTGTATAGGTTTGTTGGGACATACTAGTATTTCGTATCTTGTATTCAATGATTTAGTATTGCGAAAACATAAATAACTGTACAGTTAGTTTACATTATTGATTAACTGGCTGTGCACGTGTCTTTGCCCAATTCATAATTTATCTGGGTTAAAAGTAACATATGTGTTATTCCGACACCAAAATTACCTCTACAGTACGAAATACACACAGACAGACACCATTATTTCTTCTTTATATTCTTGTTCGTCACATTAACAAAATATTTAGATCGTTGGTGATTTAAGGAGATCTCAAATTCAAGAGGTGTAGTTTCCTTCAGTTTTTTATTATCAGATGTGCCACGTACCGTAAGTTCATAGCTTTGGTCCGGCGACATATGCAATGCGCCGGGGCACGTTCGATAACGTCACTTACCGTTATGTCACTTACAATAGTGTCACATAGCATTGTTGTCAGCGACATCGTTCCGGTCCAACTGTTGCTGCAACACTCTGCGGCCGCCGCGGCCCGTGAGCTTGGAAGCTATGCGCTGAGGCACGTTCGTTAGCGTAACTTACCGTTATGTCACTTACAATAGTGTCACATAGCATTGTTGTCAGCGACATCGTTCCTGTCCAACTGTTGCTGCAACACTCTGCGGCCGCCGCGGCCCGTGAGCTTGGAAGCTATGCGCTGAGGCACGTTCGTTAGCGTCACTTACCGTTATGTCACTTACAATAGTGTCACATAGCATTGTTGTCAGCGACATCGTTCCGGTCCAACTGTTGCTGCAACACTCTGCGGCCGCCGCGGCCCGTGAGCTTGGACGCTATGCGCTGAGGCACGTTCGTTAGCGTCACTTACCGTTAGTCACTTACAATAGTGTCACACAGCATTGTTGTCAGCGACATCGTTCCGGTCCAACTGTTGCTGCAACACTCTGCGACCGCCGCGGCCCGTGAGCTTGGACGCTATGCGCTGAGGCACGTTCGTTAGCGTCACTTACCGTTATGTCACTTACAATAGTGTCACATAGCATTGTTGTCAGCGACATCGTTCCGGTCCAACTGTTGCTGCAACACTCTGCGACCGCCGCGGCCCGTGAGCTTGGACGCTATAAGCTCAGGCACGTTCGTTAGCGTCACTTACAATAGTGTCACTTACCGTAAGTTCATAGCGTTGTTGTCGACGACATCGTTCCGGTCCAACTGTTGCTGCAACACTCTGCGGCCGCCGCGGCCCGTGAGCTTGGACGCTATGCGCTCAGGCACGTTCGTTAGCGTCACTTACCGTAAGTTCATAGCGTTGTTGTCGGCGACATCGTTCCGGTCCAACTGTTGCTGCAACACTCTGCGGCCACCGCGGCCCGTCAGCTTGGACGCTATGCGCTGAGGCACGTTCGATAACGCCTGGAAAAACATGGAACACAGTTACATACAAATTAGGCGCGCCCCGCGGTTTCCCGCGTGGATGATGCAGAGACTAGCATCCCCAGTCCTTGAAGTAAGCCTATACAAAAAAACACGTAATTTCGACGCTTAGTAAATGCGTGAAAGATGAACAAACAAACCACTTACGCACTAATAATATTTAGTGTCATTAGTCTCTTAGGGCGAAAATCTACTGAACCGTATATATGTGGAGATTGCTAAGAACGCTTAATTTACTAACTATACTAATTCCAATTGTAATATTATTACGAGTAAATCTTATTTTTGGTATTTATTAATTACTGTTTGTACGTAGTGAATCGTTCGAACATGTACAGTTCAGTGGATAAATGACTATCTAGAAAGTTATTTAAGGGCGCCCAAGATACAGGTTTCGCCTAGCTCAAATGTTCCTACATCTACCTAAATGTTAAGACAAATCTTTCTGCTCAATCTCCACTGTATTTTTTAATGTATTAAATTATTATGTTTAAACATTAAATTATTCTTCTCATTCGAGAAAATCTACTGAATCGTATTAGTGTGGAGATTGACTCAAGAAAATTCAGAATAAGACCTAATATTATGAAAGTCAAATATTAGGTCCGGCTGAGACTTTAAAACCAATGTCTCAGGGAGTCGAACACCGTCCAACAAGACTTCAATCCAAAGTGGTTCTACAAGAGAAGTTGATTTCCAGCGGTGGGAACGTGGTACTCACAGCCTCCTCGTCCGGCTCCAGGTTGTTGTGTGTAGGCGGGTTGTGGTACTTGTGCAGAAGGTCGATCGCCAGCCGCTTGCTCATGTCTTGCTGGAAGAACGGGTGCTGGAACCGATGAGAAAGAGGATTTAAGCAACAAGGCTAAAATTGTGAACTGTTTTTTATTTATTGCTTTACAGGTTGTAGTTATGCATCCCCGCTTTATTTGCAGAGGTAGGTATACTCCACATACAGAACACGAATCATTAATAAAAGAAGTACAAAAAGAAATGAATAAAAAATAAGTAAAAAAAGTTTATAAAAAGCGATATGTGTACGCGATCCTAATTTGAAATCACCCACTAATGAAGCCTTGTCCCGTGTATTGCCTGTTTCACGCACACTACGCGCCGGCCGCGGCGTGCGGCGCGGCAGCGCCCCAAGGCTGGCGCGGGTCATTGCCCCGGTCGTTGCCCGAGCCACAGAATAAAGAAGTAATGCCCGAGCACTCAGCTGTTCGATCACTCACGCTCGCCGCAATACTCTCGATGCTAAAATGGAGCAATTTTCTAATGTCGAACTTAGGGAGATGGTTCATTTGTTTTTTGTTTTGCCCACGCCCACGCGTCGTGTTTCTAGGTGCCACACAGAGCAATTCCAGGTGTTAATTCAATGTGAACGTGTTAAAAAAATTACACAAAACATTAAGACATCGTGCTCAATTGTGCATTGAAAATGAAGGAGGATACTGAAGAGTATCAAGGTAACGTAAATTGTAAACTTGTTCATAATTTTTTACATTCCAATCGAAGTGTAAATAAGCTGATTCCAATTTATTTACCACGCCGGAAATTCCTAACTAATGTCAATGTTGATGATACATTCTCACTTGCATTAAGTTTATTTATACCAACTAATAATTAAAGGTTCGCTATTTATTCTGTGGCGCGGGCGGCGGCGGCGCGCGGCGTGTCTATAGGAGCGCGCACACATACCTACCATACATGTGTGTGTGTCGTGGGATTCTACTCCAAAACAAAGTACTACGATATATCAATAAAATATTTAATTAAAAATTCCACCTCCAGTTAAATGTAGGAATTAAATAGTATTGTTAGTTAATTAAGGTATACCTATTACAATCGACTCAGCGAATATGGCGGGGATGGAAAACTACAACCTGTATATCTATATGACGGTGCACCATCCAACGTTTGATGTTTGAGTCTCACTTCTATGGTATCGAGACGGCCATGTTGTGAGGACATTTCACGAGGGAAAACGTCAGCGTACCGTATCAGTGACGAATCGCCACTTATTATCTCAATCAGTGTGATTTTAACCTATTTTCATTTAATTTGAAGAGTAACTGTTGCAATAAGACTATTAATAGATCTATTTTTGTTCAAAAAGGGATTATTCGAGAATTAATTGATCATGTTAAAATCAAGAATATCCAGTGATCTAAATTGATTCCACGCTCAAATACACTTTGAAAGAAGAAGAAGACAGAGGCAACGATAAGTTGTCAACGATGATACTAATGAAGAACTCAACTGCGGCAATCTAGTTAGAAAAAGTCTTACTCTCTTATTAGTGAATAGTTGAGACTGATAGGAGAATCAAGTGCAATCAGTGCGTCCTATCAGTCATGACCCACGAATCCGAAAAAACGTGGACACTCACGGACAGACTATAATCCACAAAAAAAGGTCGCTTAGCGAGCTATGGAGAGAGCTATGCTTGGAGTTTCTCTGAAGGACAAGGTTCGTAATGAAGATATCCGACGGAGAGCCAAGATAACCCACATAGCTCTGAGGATAAGCACGCTTAAGTGTCAGTGGGCTGGTCACATTTCCCGATAACCGTTGGGGTAGACGAGTTCTCGAGTGGAGACCGCGTTTAGGCAAATGTAGCGTAGTGTAGGACTCCTGTGGCCAGGTGGAGGAACGACCTGCGGAAAACGGCCGGAAAAAAATGCTCAAGGCGTGCATTAGGAGAGGCCTACGTCCAGCAGTGGGCAAGTCTGATGAAGGTTCTACTGACCTGTACCACCGCTCGCGCTCGAGCAGCACGGGCGGTTTGAAGCCGGACTTCGACATGAGGAACAGCACGCGCATGGGGTGCAGCTCGAACATGGGTTCTACTGACCTGTAACAGCTTGTCTGCCGTGGGGCGCTTCTTGGGGTTCTTGGTAAGCGCCAGCTTGAGCACGGCGTGGAACAGTTGCGACCAGCGCTCGCGCTCACGCAGCACAGGCGGCTTGAAGCCGGACTTGGACATGAGGAACAGCACGCGCATGGGGTGCAGCTCAAACATGGGCGGCTGCAGCTCGGCGAGCTCTGCGGTGAACAATAACCGTACTTTCAATAAGTACAACAACATAGTTTTTGTAGCGCGTCCGCCATGTTTGCTGAGGCGCAAACCGATGATTTCCACGCTATAATGAGAAAAAGGTGCACCTCCTTGTTAAAGCGCGTGCGTGGCAGCCCGAACGGTATTCTGAGCGTATTGTCCGAGCGGTGGGACTCGCCGATGCTGAGGAGGTGGATGCAGCTGCATGCCAGCGGTCCCACGTGTTTATAATATAATATTTCAATTTAATTTAACACCTATTTATTTTTGTAATTTTAATTTGTGACATTTATTTTCAATTATCGATTAATTTTATTTTTTAATTTGTGACAATTAATTGCAATTTTCAGTTTTTTTCAATTTTTTTTCTATTAATTTTATTTTTAATTTGTGTTTTAATTAATTACCTATGGATTTTATAATCTGAAATAAATGCATTATTATTATTATTATTATTATAGTAGTTGGCAACAACGTTCGATCCTCCCGCCAGACGCCAATGAATGTGTACCGCGAAAGCACTAATGTCGTCATAAGTTCAAAAACTAAAACCCGACTGCGGTCGGGTAAAAAAATAACCTATGAGTCTTTTGCGATAAAGATGAATCGATTGATACCTCGCTCGTCAAAATCGGTTCCAGTTTTTATTTTGACCACATAAATCTTCCTTTGCTTTGCTGTAGCCGGGTAAAAAAGCCTGTGACATTATACCTGGGGTCCTAGTACGAGTTTTATAGTTTATGAAAACGAAATGTAGTTTCGTTTAGTTCCATACATTTACTGGCAGCGCCTCTAGCGGAAACTTGCAGGAACTGCAGTAAATATACGGAACTAAACCTAACATTTCATTTTCGAAATCTATTACAACTCTGTACAGTACGTACTAGGGATATACCTCTGTACTAGGGGTACACCCCTAGATCTATTGCATCCGACGATTATTGTCGGTTTTATCTTTGATTCATACCTCACTTTTCAAAATCAGAACCAATAGAAGCGACGCTTTGGTTGAACATACCTACATACATAGACTGTTAAACTCATTAACCTTCCCGTGCTTCGCCGTACTCGGGTAATAAAAAGTGAAATTCACAATTAAGTTGCATATTTTTCGCATAGATTTAGATTCGGATTCAGTGATTTATTTTGGAATAATCGAAACTGCAAACATACCAATGGCGGTGATCCCACAAGCCCAGATATCGCATAGCTGGTTGTAGCCGCCTTTCCTCTCTACCGCTGCGACCTGGAAAATCAAGGTTTAGCATTTATATTAAGAATTGCACCACCTGGATGGACAGGATAAAACTTATAGGCACGGTAATCTGCGTTTATAAAATACCCAGATGATGTCGAGAAAATACCAGGATAGAGTACGTCGTAAAGAGCTCTCACCTCAGGCGACCTTCAGTACAAGATTCGGATATGAGACTTCCTGATTCCTGAGTGGCCAGTGTCTGCCTTAGTGTTTATACCAGAAGTACCAGGCTACCATAAGAAGCTCACCTCAGGCGCCATCCAGTATGGAGTTCCGATGAAGGATTTCCTCTTGTTGATGGTGGCGGTGATCTGCGCCGAAACGCCGAAATCTGCTAGCTTGACGTCCCCGCACTCGGTTAGCAATATGTTGGCGCCTTTTATGTCGCTGGAAAATGACAGGAAATTGTTAATTCTTGCAATACGCCAAAACGCCCTTAAAATATCGCTAGTCGTTGCCAAAGTATCCAAAACATTGTACTCCGGGAACCGACTGGCAATATTTTAAGGGTGTGTAAAACATTGAATTTAGGCGATAAATAATATCACCATAAAGAGCTCCATACTCCTCCCCCCTGTTGGAATACCTGGCATTTTTTTATTTTTTTTCGGAATGTCAATAAAAAAAACTATGGGTGCAGAGTCTGCGGAGGTCCTACAGATATGAAAAAAGTTTATTTATTTATATTAAAAAAACACAGCTCTTGATGCAACTTAAATATAACTTATTATAATACAAAAAGTTTTTACATTTTACGAGTTAATGAAATGTCGACTGTCACTAATAATTCCAACATAATTATAGTATATAAAACATTGTATTCAAACAATATGATCTAATAGTAAATATGTATATAGGGTGTAAGAGTGTGTGTGATTTGAATACCCAGTGTTTATGGGTAAGTGTATGTTAGCGCTCACCTGATGACACAAGCCTCACAAGAGTCAGGTACCAGGAGAGACGCTGTGTGCGTGTTTGTGTGAGTGCGTTAGAGGATGTGGGTGAATGTAAGTTTTGTGAGTGTAACAATACAAGTTCAAAATTTAGTAATATTATCAATATTATCGTTAAGTAACTTAAGTTCTTCACGCCTAAAACTTTCTTTACCTTGATGGAAAATATCAGTCCTATTAAATGTCCTATGTAACCGCCTGACGAGCGAGTTCCTGGCATATTTCGTACTTGAGCGTGAAACGGCAAATAGATTTGTATGTCTTGTTCAATGGGGGTCATGGGGGTCATGACCCCTCCCCCCCTGGGCCTATGTCAATCAGTTTTTTTATGTCCATTTGTTATTTTCATTTATGATTTGTTATCATATTTACATTGTATACTGAAAAATATATCTTTTAGGCTGGATCCCCGCCCCCCCCCCCTGGATCCGCGCTTTAACAAGACATGGGGGTCATGACCCCCCCTGGGCCTAAGTCAATCTGTTTTTTTTTATGTCCATTTGTTATTTTCATTTATGTTTTGTTATCATATTTACATTGTACACTGAAAAATATATCTCAAAATTTCAGCGCTCGCTGCGCTCGCGTTTTTGGTGGTATTTTAGTTTTTGGACAATTTCAATTTATCTTTTAGTTTTATTTTGCCCTATGGGAATGCTTTGAAGGGCACGTTAAGCTATCGGTCGCGGCTTTTATTGATTAATGGCCTTCGTTAAGCCACAGAGGCCCTCGGGTGGCCTGACAAACTCAGTCACCATAGGCCAGCACTACCTCGTACGACTAACCAACTAAGTATAGAAAAAGCCAAGAATGTTTGCGCTCGCTTCGGTCGCGCTCTTTATGGGATAATGCAAGATATTAATTATTTTAATATAAATTATGTTTCCTTTTAACATTGATAGAAATATCTATTACGTCAAATTTTCGCGCTTTCTTATAGTGTAACATTTTTATGTGATACGGAATACCTAACTAAATTAAAGAAATAAAACGCACTCGCTTCTTTCGCGCTACTTGATATGCAATTTAATATCATATGTACTCGCACAATGTCCAGATGCGCACTTGTGCTTGATGCGACCCACTGCAAATAAACATCCTTGAATTATGTAAAATTATCTTGTATACAAAAACCTTAAAAAATTTGCCCCACTTCGCTCGCGCTTCTTTGAATAATTTGTAGTGATGTTTTTGTAAGCAGGTTCGATAATTATACGTTTTTTTGTCTATTTCAGTTTTTCGAATCTTTTCAAAATAGCGAAGGTATGGGGTATACATAAAATTATTTATTAACATAAAATTAAACAGCTCAGAACTTTCGAGTTTACTCTCGTTGTATTTTGATCATTTTAATGCATAAGTTAATATTGATTAAGAATTATGTTTCAATCGTATTGTTAGTATTGTGTTAAAGAAACGGGGCAAAAATTTTGCGCTCGCTCCGCTCGCGCTTTTTAGTTCTTACAATGTTTCTTTTTATACGACTTGGAAAATATTATTAACTCCTACACCGATCGAAATAGCTCAAAATTTTTGCATTTGCTCCTTTCGCTTGTTTTTTTTTCATATTACGGATGATTTGTTTTTTTCCTTTTTTTATTGATATATTATTGCTCAATACAATCTCTACTTTCGTAACTTTTAATCATGTCAATGCATATTTTGACATGTTTTGGAATGATAAGATTATATGTTTAATTTAATAGTGTATTAACTCAGATAGCTCAAAAATTTCGAGCTCGCTACGCTCGCGCTGTTGGTAATAAACCAAATGCTTATTTGATACGATTTGGAGTTTCATTTTAATACCCACACTGATAGAAATAACTCAAACTTTTCGCGCTCGCTACGCTCGCGCTTATAATGTTCTGAAATTTTCTGATATAAATAGCTCAATATTTTCACAATCTCTACTTTCGTAACTTTTAATCATGTCAATGCATATTTTGACATGTTTTGGAATGATAAGATTATATGTTTAATTTAATAGTGTTTTAACTCAGATAGCTCAAAAATTTCGAGCTCGCTACGCTCGCGCTGTTGGTAATATACCAAATGCTTATTTGATACGATTTGGAGTTTCATTTTAATACCCACACTGATAGAAATAAATCAAACTTTTCGCGCTCGCTACGCTCGCGCTTATAATGTTCTGATATAAATAGCTCTATATTTTTGCGCGTCTGTTCTTTGATGTTGTTCGTTCACTTGGGGGAGCTGGATGTTTTTTTTCTCCCTGGCGCAGCATGCCGACTATCAATTATTGTTATAGCAATCGGGATCGACACTTCTTAATATGCCCTCCGAAGCACAGAGATGTCAAATATACATATACATACATAGGTAATTTGTCCCTCCCATTAATAAGTTCTGGAACTGCGCTTGGTCATAGGCTACGCGAGTGAAACCGCGGGGAACAACTTGTATAATTTTGGAACCTATCCAGGCTGGATATAAGTGTGTGACCCCCCCCCCCCCCCTGACTCGAACGCTGGATCCGCCCTTGGTCTTGTTCGAGTGTCAGGAACACAGAAACTCAATATTCTTGATGACAATTCTGAACAGTCTACATAACCGTTGCACAAACCATGCAAAAAAACAAATGTCAGACTAATTTCGCCTACTTTCAAGAGTCATTAGATGGAGATGAAGGCACGTTTCCTGATAGTCCTTAAAACTACGATAGCAACGAAAATTTAGTTGCTTTACAAACTTGCTCTGTATACTTTCCAATTTCTGAGTATAAGTAATATACTGTGGGCACCAAGTGATACTGCAATACTCAAGAATACTTCTTACGTAGGAATAATATACATTTTTTAAGCAACCCACATCAGAGAATGGACGACTAACCCGCAAAACAAAACCAAGACTTTTGTAGGCTTTATTGACCACCGCCTCTATATGACCAGAAAATAATAATTTTGAATCTATTTGAACACCGAGATCCCTAACAGAGGTTAATTTACTTAACATTATTAATTTGGTCGAGGCCTTTATAGCGCGGACAGTGATGGCCAAGCTTGAAGACCGAGAACTTAACTAAGCAAAGCTCGAGGCCATCATAGCGTGGCCAGCAGGGCAGTCATTGCGGATTAAGGCTTGTTGGATCAAGGATTGTTTGAGTAAAGCACTATGCTTTACTCAAACAATGCGAGGAATTTAAATAAAACCAGCTTAGTATAATAAGAATTTACTCAAACAATGCAACAACAACGAAAACAAAAACGACACCGACAAAGACAACAACAACGACCACAACAACAGAAACAGAAACAAAAACAGTAACATAAAAGAAACAACAACAACAACAACAATCACGATCACATCAGCTTTCAAACAGAAAAAAAACCATCAAAATCGGTCCATTCGTCTGGGAGCTACAACGCCTCTCTTTTCGCGTTCGGGTTAACAAACCCACGGAATAAATAATAGTGCTACGACAAAAGACGACAATAAAGGATTTTCAAAGGAAATTGCTGGCCGCAAAACACGACAATAATGAAATTCCATACAACTTTGCTGGCGCCTATTCAAGCAGCGCGGCAAAGTCGAATTTGCCCAAAGAAGGTTGTCAAAATAATGACCACATTACTAGTATTGTTTGAGTAAAGGAAATATAAGCACACTTGCTAACGTTTATACTGATACGATTGTCAGCATAATAGTGCCCTAACCTATCAAGATCTGCCTGCAGGCGCGCACCATCAGTGTTATTCCTTATATTCCGGTAAATTTTAGTGTCATCAGCATACATTAGATGTTCGAAACATCTACCTACATCGTATAGGTAAGAAGCATACAGTAGTGGTCCAAGAACAGAGCCCTGTGGAACTCCTGAAGAAATCTCAATAAAATTTGAACAGAAGCCACTCACAACTACAGCCTGAGAGCGGTTCCGCAAGTACGATTCCATCCATCTCAGTAAATTACCATGGATACCAAGTACGTATAGCTTACGCAGAAGTATGAAATCCACACGGTCAAATGCTTTCTCAAAATCTGTATAGATCACATCAACCTGAGAGCCACCATTCATATTTTCATTCATGTTTTGTTATCATATTTACATTGTACACTGAAAAATATATCTCAAAATTTCAGCGCTCGCTGCGCTCGCGTTTTTGGTGGTATTTTAGTTTTTGGACAATTTCAATTTATCTTTTAGTTTTATTTTGCCCTATGGGAATGCTTTGAAGGGCACGTTAAGCTATCGGTCGCGGCTTTTATTGATTAATGGCCTTCGTTAAGCCACAGAGGCCCTCGGGTGGCCTGACAAACTCAGTCACCATAGGCCAGCACTACCTCGTACGACTAACCAACTAAGTATAGAAAAAGCCAAGAATGTTTGCGCTCGCTTCGGTCGCGCTCTTTATGGGATAATGCAAGATATTAATTATTTTAATATAAATTATGTTTCCTTTTAACATTGATAGAAATATCTATTACGTCAAATTTTCGCGCTTTCTTATAGTGTAACATTTTTATGTGATACGGAATACCTAACTAAATTAAAGAAATAAAACGCACTCGCTTCTTTCGCGCTACTTGATATGCAATTTAATATCATATGTACTCGCACAATGTCCAGATGCGCACTTGTGCTTGATGCGACCCACTGCAAATAAACATCCTTGAATTATGTAAAATTATCTTGTATACAAAAACCTTAAAAAATTTGCCCCACTTCGCTCGCGCTTCTTTGAATAATTTGTAGTGATGTTTTTGTAAGCAGGTTCGATAATTATACGTTTTTTTGTCTATTTCAGTTTTTCGAATCTTTTCAAAATAGCGAAGGTATGGGGTATACATAAAATTATTTATTAACATAAAATTAAACAGCTCAGAACTTTCGAGTTTACTCTCGTTGTATTTTGATCATTTTAATGCATAAGTTAATATTGATTAAGAATTATGTTTCAATCGTATTGTTAGTATTGTGTTAAAGAAACGGGGCAAAAATTTTGCGCTCGCTCCGCTCGCGCTTTTTAGTTCTTACAATGTTTCTTTTTATACGACTTGGAAAATATTATTAACTCCTACACCGATCGAAATAGCTCAAAATTTTTGCATTTGCTCCTTTCGCTTGTTTTTTTTTCATATTACGGATGATTTGTTTTTTTCCTTTTTTTATTGATATATTATTGCTCAATACAATCTCTACTTTCGTAACTTTTAATCATGTCAATGCATATTTTGACATGTTTTGGAATGATAAGATTATATGTTTAATTTAATAGTGTATTAACTCAGATAGCTCAAAAATTTCGAGCTCGCTACGCTCGCGCTGTTGGTAATAAACCAAATGCTTATTTGATACGATTTGGAGTTTCATTTTAATACCCACACTGATAGAAATAACTCAAACTTTTCGCGCTCGCTACGCTCGCGCTTATAATGTTCTGAAATTTTCTGATATAAATAGCTCAATATTTTCACAATCTCTACTTTCGTAACTTTTAATCATGTCAATGCATATTTTGACATGTTTTGGAATGATAAGATTATATGTTTAATTTAATAGTGTTTTAACTCAGATAGCTCAAAAATTTCGAGCTCGCTACGCTCGCGCTGTTGGTAATATACCAAATGCTTATTTGATACGATTTGGAGTTTCATTTTAATACCCACACTGATAGAAATAAATCAAACTTTTCGCGCTCGCTACGCTCGCGCTTATAATGTTCTGATATAAATAGCTCTATATTTTTGCGCGTCTGTTCTTTGATGTTGTTCGTTCACTTGGGGGAGCTGGATGTTTTTTTTCTCCCTGGCGCAGCATGCCGACTATCAATTATTGTTATAGCAATCGGGATCGACACTTCTTAATATGCCCTCCGAAGCACAGAGATGTCAAATATACATATACATACATAGGTAATTTGTCCCTCCCATTAATAAGTTCTGGAACTGCGCTTGGTCATAGGCTACGCGAGTGAAACCGCGGGGAACAACTTGTATAATTTTGGAACCTATCCAGGCTGGATATAAGTGTGTGACCCCCCCCCCCCCTGACTCGAACGCTGGATCCGCCCTTGGTCTTGTTCGAGTGTCAGGAACACAGAAACTCAATATTCTTGATGACAATTCTGAACAGTCTACATAACCGTTGCACAAACCATGCAAAAAAACAAATGTCAGACTAATTTCGCCTACTTTCAAGAGTCATTAGATGGAGATGAAGGCACGTTTCCTGATAGTCCTTAAAACTACGATAGCAACGAAAATTTAGTTGCTTTACAAACTTGCTCTGTATACTTTCCAATTTCTGAGTATAAGTAATATACTGTGGGCACCAAGTGATACTGCAATACTCAAGAATACTTCTTACGTAGGAATAATATACATTTTTTAAGCAACCCACATCAGAGAATGGACGACTAACCCGCAAAACAAAACCAAGACTTTTGTAGGCTTTATTGACCACCGCCTCTATATGACCAGAAAATAATAATTTTGAATCTATTTGAACACCGAGATCCCTAACAGAGGTTAATTTACTTAACATTATTAATTTGGTCGAGGCCTTTATAGCGCGGACAGTGATGGCCAAGCTTGAAGACCGAGAACTTAACTAAGCAAAGCTCGAGGCCATCATAGCGTGGCCAGCAGGGCAGTCATTGCGGATTAAGGCTTGTTGGATCAAGGATTGTTTGAGTAAAGCACTATGCTTTACTCAAACAATGCGAGGAATTTAAATAAAACCAGCTTAGTATAATAAGAATTTACTCAAACAATGCAACAACAACGAAAACAAAAACGACACCGACAAAGACAACAACAACGACCACAACAACAGAAACAGAAACAAAAACAGTAACATAAAAGAAACAACAACAACAACAACAATCACGATCACATCAGCTTTCAAACAGAAAAAAAACCATCAAAATCGGTCCATTCGTCTGGGAGCTACAACGCCTCTCTTTTCGCGTTCGGGTTAACAAACCCACGGAATAAATAATAGTGCTACGACAAAAGACGACAATAAAGGATTTTCAAAGGAAATTGCTGGCCGCAAAACACGACAATAATGAAATTCCATACAACTTTGCTGGCGCCTATTCAAGCAGCGCGGCAAAGTCGAATTTGCCCAAAGAAGGTTGTCAAAATAATGACCACATTACTAGTATTGTTTGAGTAAAGGAAATATAAGCACACTTGCTAACGTTTATACTGATACGATTGTCAGCATAATAGTGCCCTAACCTATCAAGATCTGCCTGCAGGCGCGCACCATCAGTGTTATTCCTTATATTCCGGTAAATTTTAGTGTCATCAGCATACATTAGATGTTCGAAACATCTACCTACATCGTATAGGTAAGAAGCATACAGTAGTGGTCCAAGAACAGAGCCCTGTGGAACTCCTGAAGAAATCTCAATAAAATTTGAACAGAAGCCACTCACAACTACAGCCTGAGAGCGGTTCCGCAAGTACGATTCCATCCATCTCAGTAAATTACCATGGATACCAAGTACGTATAGCTTACGCAGAAGTATGAAATCCACACGGTCAAATGCTTTCTCAAAATCTGTATAGATCACATCAACCTGAGAGCCACCATTCATACCATTCGTTATATGATCAATGAATACTCCTAAGTTTGTAGATGTGAATCGACCTTTCATAAAACCGTGCTGTTCCACAGGGATTGAAATAGATAATACAGGATATATGCCAGCATGGACTACTCTCTCAAGTAACTTACTAAGTACATTTAGAATTGAAATAGGACGGTAATTTTCAATGGAAGTTTTCAGACCCTTTTATGTATAGGTACAATATGGGTTTTTTCCAAATATTAGGAAAATAACCATCTTTTAGACATCTATTAAAAATTTAAGCTATTGTGGCACAGCTAAGGACTCTGCGCACTTTACAAAAAATATTGGCGGAATATTATCACTGCCAGCGCCCTTTGCTACGTCAATACCTTGTATTAGTTTAAGAATTTCCTCAGCAGTTACCTGAATTTCATGAATAGTGCTTGAATGCGAAGCATCATCCCTTAAATTCAAGGAATAATGATCAGCAGGTCTGCTAAAATTTCTTTCAAAAAAGTTATTAAAAGCAGCAAGCAAGCAAATAAATATCTGATTGTGCATTCAATATGGTACTATTATGGTATGGTAAATTTTTTACCCCGTTTCTTTAACACAATACTAACAATACGATTGAAACATAATTCTTAATCAATATTAACTTATGCATTAAAATGATCAAAATACAACGAGAGTAAACTCGAAAGTTCGGAGCTGTTTAATTTTATGTTAATAAATAATTTTATGTATGCAATCCCCATACCTTCGCTATTTTGAAAAGATTCGAAAATCTGAAATAGACAAAAAAACGTATAATTATCGAACCTGCTCACAAAAACATCACTGCAAATTATTCAAAGAAACTCAGAGGGTAGTTAGCACGATTTTGTGTTTTGGATTTTACACATAACCAGTTTTTTGGATTCGATTTATTTTTTTGTTGAGAGAATTTGATGTATGACTGATAGCACTCAGCCTGTAGTAGCTTTAGCCTACATCCAGAATATTTACACTGGTAGAAGTAGTCTCCGCGTGCCCCTTTTAGATAGCAATAGTTTTGTCTTAGGTGCTGCCATATTATAACTGAAATTACCCCTAACGGATCTAAATCGTACGACACAATGTAATATTGTCAAAAGATGATTGGGAATGTAAATAAATTAAACACAATAATGAAAGTTACGTCATTATTTATTATAGGACCATAACATAAAAAAGGTAAGTAGCATAACAAAGGATAAGAAATCTAACATAAGTAATTACTAATTTCATATAAAACACGATTGCCTATTGAAATTGTGTGAATACTACAGTCAGAACTCTAATAATAAGAAAATATTGTATTCATTTTCATTACTATTATTTCACTTTATTTATTTGATATCTTAGTTTTTTTCTATCTATGCTTGTAATAAAGCAATAGGAACGAATAAGTCTATACAAAGAAAATAATTAAAAAATAAATAGTCTAGGGAATATAAAATAAGCTACTGAACAAGAATATAACATTTAATTAAAATTGGTGTCTGTCTTTTTGTCTGTCTGTATGTTTGTTCGCGCAACACGTAAAAAATACTGGACTGATTGCGATCACTGTTGGATAGCTTATGTTTTGTCTTAAAAACTGGGGTATTTTATATCTCAATTCGATGAGTAGAAGCCGAGCAATCGATAAAAATAGATTTTGGCTGAAGGAATTTTGATCAAATGTTGGTATATTGGTATTTTAGGTCCTGGAATAGCACAAAGAGTACTTTTAACCTACAGAAATGACCACGCATGCGAAACCTCGGGCATCAGTTAGTATTTCTATAAAAATATTATAAAAAACTTTAAACCTCGGGTGCCACGGGCAGCGGAGCAGGGCTCAAACTACAAAAAAGGAGTGTTATTTATATTTCTGTTCTACGAACTTTTTAACTAGTGCAAAATGTGAAAATATTATTATTGTAAGTTAATGAGGAATGTTAAACAAAGAGGTATCTAGGTAGCCTAAAGATTGAAGGTTTATTTTCATTTGTTAATTACAAAAGACGTACTTTAATATTCATTTTCTATCTACTTAGGTGACTGTCATCATACGCATCAAACATAAGATAGATTACGTGGTCAAGTAGGTAGATAGACGATGAATATTATAGTAGCATCGGCAAGTTGACAACCATAGCGCCACAGCTAGCGCGTCACTCCGCGCCAGACAGCGACAGAGTTACGCGTTAGAAGAGAGCGGCAACGTTTAGGTGAATATCGCGTTAGGCACTGAGCGCTTAAGCGAGCTGAATTGCACTTTGTTGCTTAGTAGCAAGAGTATTTCTATTAATGGTTGCGCGAAGTGCAACTTCTGCTATTATTTATTTTGTGCCTACGGGTGCAACTAGAAGGCATTTTTTGTTAATTTTCCTATAGTGGTGACGAGAGTAGCATATAAATAATAAATGAGAATTCACTCTCAAACGGCTGAACGGATTTTGATGAAATTTGGAATGGAGATCTACGAATAAGTAATAAGTCAGGAAACGTAACAGCGTTAATAAAATGACCCAACAAAAGTCGTGCCCAAGTAGGTGGGGCTTAAAAGTCGTGTCCAGCGCGTCATCAGTCGTACATTTTTCATGCAAGCGAGCACACGTCATATCTTCACGTACGTTTTAATGTTATCATTGTGAACTACAGCTGTGAATCATCATGCCAGCATGTGTTGTGAAGTGGTGCAGCCATACAAGATTAAAATGTCCAGGGATCACTTTTCACTAGTAGTAGTTGTAAAATTATAATTATATTCAAAGACGTTCAAATACATTATCAAACCGCGATGGTCAATACTATGCAAAATGAAGTCAGTCAATTTTTGCACTAAAGTTTAATTTCTACTCGATGAAATTTTGAAATTAAGCTGTTATTTTTTTCACGCAGATGATTCATACCTAAGAAACGTCAACATATTTAGGAGAATACTAAACAAAATGAGCAAATAAACAATAATGAACGATTACAGTTGGTATGTAATATAGGTTCGGCTTTTTCGACTCATGGGAATAACAATAGCATTAAAAAAACAGTTCATAGTTTGATCGAATTAAAGCACGTTTAATTTTTCAGGCTAATGAAAATTCACCTTCTGGAAATTTTGAAGTGTTTGATTTACCTGAGTTGCTCAAAAAAACAAATAATGCAAACCCTCAAGGAATAAGGCACAAAAACTTGTAAGATTTCACTATTTTTTGCACTTAATATTTAGGTTTGATAGGAATTTTTGTTTTAGCTGTATATGTGTATCTATTTCAATTAGAGACAGTCTTTCATAGATTTGAAACTGATTGAAGACAACATCGTCATTACATTCAGTGTTGCTATTATTCTCCTGAAAATAACCTTACCAACCAAGAAAAATAACCAAGAAAAACAAAATTAAAAAATAATCTTATTTCAACCGAAGTCTTTAGTTTTGAAGAAAGAGGATCATGCATTACGCCGATAAATATACTATCGTCAGATATTGAATCTGCTCTGAATACTCCTAAAACACACATTTTAAAGCAAAAACTAAGAAAAAAACTATTTTGGCAGTATAACGACTATCACAGATCAGAAATCTACAACGCCCAAATAAAAGATTAACTATGAAGAATATTTCACTTAAAATATTTTATCCCAATTGAAGAAAAATGGATTTTGCGATACTACAGAAAATACTGCATTGAATGATTTTTCGGACGATATAGTTTTAGCCCTTAAAAGGAAAAAGTCAAAAGTTACTTTGATCTTTGATGGCTGTGCATCTAACATCGCTACGGCTAAGACGTTGGGTTGCAATTTTGAAGACACTAACAATTCAAAATCGTTTTTTGACCACCCATCTACCGGAGACCCAGTAGTTGTAATATAAGATCCATTTCATATGGTGAAACTTGTGCGTAACACATTAGAGGAAAAATACACTCGTAGATAAAAACAAGAAAAAAAATTGAGTGGGCACATTTGCAGAAACTGAAAAATGTTCAAGATATCGTTGGATTGCATTTTGGGAATAAATTGTCAAATCGGCATCTATACTTCCGAAATAATATCATGAACGTGAAACTAGCGATTCAAACCTTAAGTCAAAGTGTAGCTGATGCGATTAAGTTTGGTTCGCAACAGTTAAACATGCCTGATTTTCAAGAAACAGATGCAACTGTTAGCTTTTTAGAAACGTTTAACAACCTTTTCGACATACTAAATTCAATACCGACCGTTACGGGTTTAAACACCCTTTTTCAGTGGTAGAAAAAGAAAAACTACATGACGTTTTGGATCAAAGCGAAAAATATATTAAAGGTATCTAAATCAATGTGCAGTCAAAAAAAACTCGAACAGTAAATGGACAAAGAGTAACAGTATATACTAACTCCTTGAAACCAGTGACCAAAACTCAGTCCAAAACTGGACTTCTAGGACTCCTCATATGTATTTCAAGTTTTAAATTACTTTTTGCACGGCTAGTAGAGTTACAAATATAGAAATTTATTTAACCATATTAAGCCAAGATCATATTGAGTTGTTTTTGGAGTGATCCGCAACCACGGCCGTTGCAACAATAACCCAAACGCCAGTTATGGAAATATATAAAAATTATTTACTGAACTTGAACCTCAGCTCTAAATTCACAGGCTGACAGGAGGACATTCCGTTTTAAATTTCTCAGAATCCGTCTTCACTACATTGCGAAGAAAGATTCTCTTTTAATGTCTTCTGGACAAAAACTTAATAAATTAATTATATTTCGTGGGACAAAGAATTTAATGAATTGTAAAAAGTGAGCAAAAAAAAAACATTGTACAGTAATATTGTTTTATTACCGACTTGGTCCGGTCCACTTATTGCTTAACATCGTCCACGCCGCTATGACTCAGCTGTCATAGCAGACATTGCATTACGCGCGTGAACCAATCCCTGCTTTTGTTCTGAATTTAAACCAATCACCAAGCATGTCTATTTGTAACCTCGGAAGTGATTCGTACTTTGAATCTTACGTCGTTTTGGTTTGAAGTAGGGGCACTTTTATTGTGACATTTGTTCTGAATTAGAGTTCCTGACTTATTATTTATTCGTAGATGGAGATAGCTTATACCCTGAAATAACACATAAGATACTTTTCATCATCATCATCCCTCACGCGGGTGAAACCGAGGGGCGCAGCTAGTTATTTAATAAGTAAGGTTAATTAGAAAGTCCGGATCCGGAGATCCTACAGATATGAAAAAATATTCATTTGAATATCCGGATCTGGAGGTCCCACAGATATGATAAAAGATTCATTTGAAAGTTCGGAACCGGAGGTCTTACAGATATTAAAAAGATTAATTTGAAAGTCCGGATCCGTAGGTCCTAAGGATATGAAAAAAAAAACATTTGAAATTCCGGATCCGTAGGTCCTACAGATATGAACAAGGCATAACTTCAAAAACTAAAACCCGACTGCGATCGGGTAACAAAATAGCCTATGACACTCTTGCGATGAAGACGAATCGATTGATACTTCACTTGTCAAAATAGGACCGAGTTTTTAGTTTGAACACATAACCCTTCCTTTGCCTTGCCATAGTCGGGTAAAAAAAAGTCTATGACACTCTATACCTGAAGACGAATCGATTGACTTGACACCTCGCTTTTCAAAAGCTATGGTAGAACATATATATACCCACATACATAGATACATACATACATAGACTGTTAAAATTATTACCCTTCCCTTGCTTTGCTGTAGTCGGACATATTTTTTTATTTTTTATTACTATTTTCGTTTTGAAAGGTTATAATATCGCTTAATAAACAGTAAACATCTCTAGCCTGCACAGCCCTACACTAGGGCATAAAATGCAGTTGTATGTCGCTTAAACCCAGCATAAACAACAACTATACGAGCGTGACGAGTGAAAAACTCAGTAGAACATAAGCAGTACACTACAGAACACTGATCTCTATGGATTGGCTTTGCCGTACTTTCGTTTGTGCTGATTCAAAGCGCCCCCACCGAGCGTCCATGGAACTAAATTGACATTGTTTCATCTCCTGACGTTAGTGACAGAATAAATACATGTACAAGTACGTAAGTTCCGTGGACGCTCACTACTGCCAAACTACTGCTATCAGCGCCAAAATGGCGGTAATCAAATGCTCTCATGGCACACTCATTTGATTATCGCCATTTTGCACTTGTCTATGTATAGAAGTTAACTCACCGATGCATTTTTCCCATGCTGTGCAAGTACGACAAACCGGTGAGCGTCTCCCTGCACATGTAGGCGATCTGGATCTCAGTCAGCGGACCCGTCACGTGGTAGATATCCTGGAACGTAACAATGGCATGTTGTAAATCTATCTATCTATACTCTAATACATACAAATAAATAAAACTGAAGTGTCTGTTTGTAATGTCAAAATAATTGTAAGGTCAAAATGCAAGATTAGTATATTATAGTTACTTTCACAGTATAATGTCATATGGCATTTTGCTGTGAGGTGGCCGCGGAAATTCAATCAATATTTGTGCTGCAGAAGAGAGCAATTCGTTCCATTTACAATATGAAATCCCTAGATTCTCTGAGGGAACGTTTTAAAGAGATCAATATTCTTACAGTGGCTTGTCAATATATATATGAAAATATAATTTATGTTCCGAAGAATGTCAATTACCTTTGTTAATAATAGGGATGTTTATAATTTTAATACAAGAAATGAAATTAAACTGAAAGTGTCAAGAAAGTTAGTGGTTCTTATATGGGGAACTGTATACGCTTTTTTAATAAGTTACCTGACGGCATTGATCAATTACCAATGCATAGGTTTAAAACTTTTGTTAAAGTAAATCTCATAAAGAAAGCGTATTATAATGTAAATGATTATATGAATGACAGAAATGCATGGCCTGATGTCTCCAAGCTCCATGATAATGATAAGTGATAACTTCGATGTTAACGTTAAGTGAATAAAATGTTTAAAGTACTTTGTGAGATGTCTCACAACATATCATGAGATCATGACACGAATGATGATGTCACGTTGTTTTATTAAATACAACGTTAGAATTAGTTTAAAACATATAAAAACGTTCTGTCTGTTTGTTTCGGCTAATCTCCGGAACGGCTGGACCGATTTTGATGGAACTTTCACTGGCAGATAGCTGATGTTATAAGGAGTAACTAAGGCTACTTTTATTTTAGAAAAAGAATTAGAGTTCCGCGCATTAAAAAACCCATGAATTTATACCGCGTGCGGCCCCACGCGTACGCCGCCGCAGTTGGACGGTAAGGGGGGAAGGGGTGGAGAAGGGGGAGGGGAATTTGAACGCATGCAAAGCCGCAGAGCACAGCTAGTACTTATAATAAAGCAGTAAGTAACAAAAATCCTGGCGACCATATGGCCGTAAACGGCCAGTGGGACGATCAGAGATGAGGTGGAAGGACGACATCAAGAAGTTGGCGGGCAGCAATTGGACTCTCACCGCCCAAAATCGAGAGAAATGGAGAAGTTTGAAGGAAGCTTACACCAATCACTTGGTTGAAGGCTAAAGAAGAAGAACTAGTAAAATTATTATAAAAATACAGAAACCCCGACTGCGAACAAAATTAGTGAATACGAGCCGACCGCCCGCAAAAATAATCACACTAATATTGTAAAAGCGAAAGTTTGTTTTGTGTGTGTGTATGTTTGTTACTTCTTCACGCTTAAATGGTTGAACAGATTTGGGTGAAATTTGGTATGGAGGTATATTATACCCTGGATTAACACAAAGGCTACTTTTTATCCCGGAAAAATGTACGGTTCCGGAGGGACACGGGATGCAGCTAATATTTATGTAAATTTAATATTTCTTTTTATACGCTTTATATTAGCTTCACTTGTATGTTTGTATGTTTGTAACCGACTCCTTTGGACGCTATTTTGATCCACTTTAAACGGTCAGATTTCATTCAAATTTTGCACACCTGTCAAAGACCGATGACAATGCAATAATTCGAAAAAAAAACACTCCTATAAATAAACCAAACTAAAATAAATAATAGTTTTATTATCTAGATGCAACTACTACCAGGCTTTCATAAAAACTAAAGTAGTTTACCTGCAACCTGTCCCCCCGCCGCAATACTCCATTAAGTATTTATATGACATTATTATATAGATGCAACTATTCTTTACCCGTAGTACCTGGGTAAAGAATAAATGATAGTATATTGTTTACCCGATTTTGGGGTGCCAGCAATATTTATCAGTCTATCTATATACATTTATTATCTACGTGACAAATACCAGGCTGTCATAAAAACTAAAGAGGTTTACCTGCAAGCTCCCTGCCCCGCGGCGCATTACTCCATACTCCATAGAGTATTTAGATGACATTATAATCTAGATTCAACTACTAGGTTGTCATAAAACTAAAGAGATTTACCTGCAAGCTGCCCCCGCCGCAGTATTCCATAGAGATCCACAGCTTGTCCCTCCTGAGATAGGAGCCGTAGTACGCGACAATGTTGGGGTGCCGGCAGTCTTTCATCATCAGGATCTCCTGCTGGATGATGGCGAAGTCATCGCCGGGCTCCAGCTTTATCACCTTGATGGCGGCCAGTTCACTGTTCCCGTTGAGCCTTTTCGCCTGGAAATAAGGGAGAGTTTCGTTTAGCTAAAAATACCAGAGATTCTTTTTTTAAATGTTTTATACGATTTGAAGGCAGTTTTTTTTAAATTGGTTTTTATTTATTACTTTTTAGTTTCGTTAAAGTAGGCCTAAGAAAACTACTAACCTACTTAATTTTGTCCGATAAGAAGAAAGACATACTGGAAACAGTTAACAGTCTATATCTTTTATATTACTGAACCGATTTTGATGAAACTTGAACATTTCGCTAAGTTGAAAGTAACATTTCGCGTGTGTATGCAACTTTCGCGTATTTCTCGGTAAAATATGTTTGGACAAACATACGTGTACATACATACATACATACACACGCGAAATCTGGTATATTTGTTCAGACACTCATATACTCGTAGACTAACATAATATATGAATATTAAGCATTTTTGACAATATTACATACATACATACGAAACTTGGTACATTTGTTTAGATACGTTTGTATATGTATATAATAAATATAATAATACACACACACATATGTATGTGGGTATTTGGATATTCCACCATAGTCATCCCTATTGGTCCGATTTCGACCAACGAAATATCAATCGATTCCTTTTTTTTTTTTTTTTAGAAAGGATATGTGCTGTTGGTCTATAACTGACCTCTACAGCGTCACCGGACGGGTCAATCGATTCGTCTTCCGGTACTCGTATAGAGCAAGGAAGTTGTATACTAATGTAAATACAACTTCCTTGGTATAGAGTATTTTACATAAGTTATTTTTTACCCGACTACGGCAAAGCAAAAGAAGGGTTATGCGTTCAAACTAAAACTTGGTCAGACTTCGACAACCGAGGTATCAATAAAAAAAATATCCGACTACTGCGAAGCGAATGAAAGGTCATGTCTTCAAACCAAAAACTTGATCTGATTTTGACGAGCGAGGTATCAATTGATTCGTCTTCATCGCAAGAGTGTCACAGGCTATTTTTTACTCGATCGTAGTCGTGTTTAAGTTTTAGAACTTATGTTTTGTTTAAAGTCGGTTTAAAATAACGAGGTGAACCAACAGAGCTCAAAGAATTAGCAAACTGAAGCGGCAATAGACCGGTCACATAAGTCGAAGAACCGATCACTGGTGGGGTAAACGAGTTCTTGAGTGGAGACCGCGTACAGGCAAGCGTAGTGTAGGTCACTCTCCGGCCAGACGGAG
Source organism: Alsophila aescularia (assembly GCA_946251855.1). NCBI lineage: Eukaryota > Metazoa > Arthropoda > Insecta > Lepidoptera > Geometridae > Alsophila > Alsophila aescularia. Next base: position 56,859,724 of record OX276373.1, read on the forward strand.
CGACGATTTACGCCAAGTAGCTGGCAGCAATTACATGAGAAGAGCCGAATGTTGGGCTCAGTGGCGCGCGTTAAGAGAGGAACATGGCCAGCAGTGGACTAATGCAGCCTGTTGATGATGATGAAAAAAAAAGCTTTTTTCCCTATCGTTTGTTTCTATAGAAATATGACAGGGGTGTCTTCAATTCTAGAGTTGTTTGCTTGCTTGTCGTATGAGGTAGTGCTACCTACACTACCTCATACGACACTAGTGTCAGAGTTTGTTAGGCAGCCCAGTGACATGTCTTAATGACTGTTATCAATCATTTACAACCGGGATCGACCACTTAACCCAAGGAGCGATGGGAATCCGCACATAGCTTAGAGAAGTCATTAGTACGGAGCTGAGGTTCGAACCCGGTATCGTTGGATTCTACCGCTCGAATACCATCATGTTTATAGGTTGCTAGTTTGTGCATTTGTCTACCCGCAGGGACCCGATGGACCGATATTGAAGCTGTTTTTTGCAATGGTTTTGGAATTTACCTGAAAGCTTATTATTACATGACTGCCCAAAAAAGAAGTGTAATGTTTTCAGGGTTCTTTATTCCACCATAACTTTTAAATGCCTGAACAGATTTGATGTATGGGGAATCGTTAGAATCCTTACAATATCACGAGTGACAGTTTTTTTTTTAAAATGTTTTATTTTTTTAGCGGCACAGTCTTGTGTTTATTCTTACTTTGATGATTTACTTGTTATTACGCTGCAAAATGTTTAATCTTAATTAGGTCAACCGTGAGAGATATTTCCAAAATTATATTTTAATAACTCATTTCTTTTCTTTGCGGTAGAAGTAATTATTTTACCAAAAGCGGAAATCAAAACCACAATTTACGAATTACGTGCTGACCTCCATAACCAATACACACTGAGATTCTACAGAAGACAAACATTAACTATATCCATACCAATATATAAAAGCGAAACGTTGTCTGTTTGTTTGGGGAGCTTTCACGCGATAACGGCTGGATGGATTTTGATGAAATTTAGAATGGAGACAGCTTATACCCTAGAATAAAACATAAGATACTTTTTATCCCTGAAAATTGAAAGTTTCCGCTGGAAAACTGGAAAATGTTGATTACTCACTGTAAGGAACGGTTGCCATCACAGAATGGTCTGTGTTTGCCATGGAAACGAAATAACAAGTCTGTCAAAAAACATCAAGAGCATTTAGTGCTTTAGGCAATGATGTCTCATTGGCTATAGGTACCTACTTTTGCATTGGTTTTTAATACCCTAGAAGTAAATAGGATGCTTTTTTCGCTATAAACATTTTCCAGTTTTCCCGTGGAAACATCCAATTTTCCGGGATACACAGTATCCTATGTTTTATTCCAGAGTATAAGCTATTTTCATTCTAAATCTCATCAAAATCCGTCCAGCCGTTATCGCGTGACAGCTCCCCAAACAAACAAACAAACCGACAACGTTTCACGTTTATGTATTGGTATGGAAGTATAAATACACACACAACTTTTTATATGTATACACCACATAATATACTTGATAATCACACATTTAGGTCTTCTTTACTCACCGAACCAGCAGTGCGAGCATGGATCTTATCGATCGATAAATTTACCGAATTTTAATGTCAAATTTGGCGTAAATATTTGATAAAACGAGATCGGTAGCACGGAACGACAAAAATTCTATAAATCATATCGAATATATCGATTTATATAGACAAAAGAAAGCATGGATCTTATTTTTGTCAATTTTCGAAATCATTTCGAACGAAATTTAGAATTTTGTAAGGTAAGCTTTTCATCCGCGCCGCGCCCGTAACTAAGTCTCTCTACTTTAAACAAGCACAAGTTTCCTTCGAATTGTAATTGATTTAGTTTAACCATAAAGCAGACGCTGGCCAGCTCCCCCCCTATAAGTACAAGCACATTGTTTGATAGATCGAATTCGCAGACAGACAGACTGACGGCGGGAAGTGCTTATTGAATCAAAGTATTGTTTGTTAAACTTGAGACTGACACCTTGGGAATGTATAGTGACACCAGGGCCCCGACCACAGAACTTGGCTTTAATCGAATTGTCAATATCGCTATCACTAATGCCTTGCTATAGAGTCGAAATTGCTATGAAGAAAGTGACAATCCGATTGTAACCAAGTTCTGTAATACGGCCACAGTATAGAGTTCAACTGCTAATTTCTTTTGCAGTGTTTTGTACCCGACTGAGGAGGAGTATGTGTTTGGGTTGTATGTATGTTTGTTTGTACGTTTTTTAGGCGCATCCTATAGCCTAAACGGCTTGATGGATTTTGATAAATGAGCTATCATTGGATTCGTCTTGATTACGAGAGTGCTATAGGATATATGAAGTGTCAAGAAAACTAATATGGCGCTTTACAGCTGCCATATTGTATTTCCGACGCAATAAAATATGACCAAAACCTATCGAGACAGGTATCAAAATGAAGGTCTTTGAAAGACCATTTCAAAAATATGAATTCTTATAACTAAACAGTAGCAATTGTCGTACAAGCTTCTTATTAATTAATGTTAATTTAATTATCCAAGTTAATGTAAATAATGTTTCAATTGAACTTTTATATTAAAGTTAAATATTTAAGTAAATAAGAAACATTAAAATATACATAAATACTAGCTGCGACCCGTGGTTTCACTCGCATCCCTCAGGAACCATACATGTGTCTTGGATAAAAAAAAGCCTATGTGTTAATCCAGGGTATAAGCTACCTCCATACTAAATTTCATCCAAATCCGTCAGCCGTTTAAGCGTGAAGACGTAACCAACTTACACACACACACACACACACACACACAAACACACACACACATACTCACTCACCCTTAAACACATACAAACTTTACGTGGCTGTGCTACTCAAGCATCTTTAGAACGAGATATTTCGAAATGGAACCAAATAAAAAACGATTATGTAAATGAGACATTTTATCTAAGAGACCCCACTCGATGGGGTATACATTTTTATATTTTCATCTTCAGTTTGTACGTATGAGAGCAACTGAAAGAGTAATACATTATTTTTTAATCCCTTGTAGCGATTATGGTACGTATGCCAAATTTCAACTTGTAGTGCCAATAGTGTCTGAATAAGAATGGCTGAGATAAACAGCCTCACAGACGGAGATTGCGAAACTGTAGGGGTTCTTTATTCATTTGGGTTCTACGGAACCTTAAAAAAGAATCATCCAAATCGGCTAACAAATTCCGAAGACAAAGTATCATACAATACAAATCATAAAATTCAAGCCCAAATTAAAAATGTATAGGTATAACCGTCCACCCCACCCAGTCTTACCACATCACATCAGGTTCCAAATAGACAAAGCTGCATCAAAATCGGTTAATTCGTTTGGGAGCTACGATTTCGAGTACCCATAGTACAGGGTATCCTAGTTTGGGGCTAGGTAATTGATCCGAATCACAGTACATACTATAGTCCTTTCGACTATATAATTATGTACTGTGACGCAAGGTGCAATCATTTGTGTGATGAGCAGTAATGTTTGTTTTCGAGTCGTGGATGTAATAATATCTATGTATGTTTATCCGTTGTCTAGTGCCCTACAGGGTATCCTAGTTAGGGGCTAGGTAATTGGTGTGAAAAGTATTTTTTTTATAAGTTTTATTAATTGTAAAACTGCCCCTTCCTGAACTCTGCTCGAACTAATGAAGCCCGCACGAGCGTACGTCCGTGCGCTAGATCTGCGGTGCGTGGTGCGACAAGTCACGCGGCGATGACTCCTGAGCCGCTGGAGCGCTGGCCTGCTCACCCAACAGACAAATTACAGACAGCTGAATTGAAATTGAACTACAGTTGGAAATGAACCATAGACGTTCGCAGCTGTTTAAAATTAACGCGATCGGGGCCCAGGTCTAATTGGACGACCGGTTGGTCTCGTGGCTAGAGATCCAAAGTACGAAATCGAACGGTCGCGGATTCGAATCCTGCAAGGTGCAATCATTTGTGTGATGAGCAGAAATGTTTGTTTCTTAGTCATGGATGTAATATTGTTATCTATGTATGTTTATCCGTTATCTAGTGCCCATAGTACAGGGTATCCTAGTTTGGGGCTAGCTAGATAATTGGTGTGGAAATGTCCCGAATATATTTATTTTTTAAATAAAATTAGTATACCGCGCGCGGCTCGCGGACCTCTATGGTCCTGTTACAGAAGTGGAAGAAGAGATGTCGCGCCTTGCTTGCCGGTACTCGTCACTCTGAGACATAGGTAGGTGACCACACACAGGTAACCACAGTACTGTCATAGATATTGTAGTCCATAAGCACAGTTATGTTATATTATACACAGTATCAACTTGCGTGAGTTCATTTATATTTATTTGCAGAGAGCGTTTAACTGCAGTTAGTTTCTTTAAAGGAAAATATTGAGATGAATGACTTAAGAGTCTCGACCTTCGTTCAATAGAATTATGTTTATTATTATGGCATTTCCAAGAATTCTTGGGTATTTATACACAATGTGGAATTGTGGACACTCACGGTCATGCGGAGCCGAAAAGTGGACACTCACGGTCATGCCGAGCCGAAAAATGACACTGGTTTTTTTATGGGATCTATTCGAAACGAGGAGATCCGGCAAAGAACGAAAGTCACCGACATAGCCCACAGAATTAGCAATCTGAAGTGGCAATGGGCCGGTTACATAAGTTGAAGAACCGATAATCGTTGGGAAAGGCGAGTTCTTGAGTGGAGACCGTGTATAGACAAACGTAGAGTAGGAAGCCCTCCGTCAAGATGGAGCGAAGATTTACGCAAAGTAGCAATTACATGAGAAGAGCCGAAGATCGGGCTCAGTGGCACGCATTAGGAGAGGCTTATTTATTATTTATTTATTTATTCAATTGAAACGGAATCTCCTATTACATCATCTAATCACATTAAACACCAGTATACATTAAATTCAGCAATTTACTAATAAAATATATATTATTACCAAAAATCCAGTTGTCACAATAATGTATTCATCTCACAGTACTCCAAATATCCCGATAAGAGCACCATTCATTCATTTTTTTTTTCTTATGTCCAGCAGTGGACTTATGCAGGCTGTTGATGACGGTCAGAAGGAAGCGAACTATGGAGAGAGCTAAGCTTGGAGTTTAAGCTTGAAGGACAAGATTCGTCTAAGGATAAGAAAACTGAAACGCTGGTCGCATTTCCCGAAGAACAAATAACCGTTCTCGAGAGGAGACAACGTTTAGGCAAACGTAGTGTAGGACACCCTGTGGCCAGGTGTAGTGACGACCTGCGAAAAGCGGCTGGCAGAAACTGGATGCGGAGAATTGAAGATAGAGCTCAGTGACGAGTATTAAGAGACTGGTTGTGCCTTTCATATAAGGAGGGTTTGCCCATAATCGCCACGCTGGGCATGCCGGTGGCATAGCGATCGCAGGGCGTAGCTTCTCGCACCAGTCACCCTGCTGCCCGTCACTGTTTAGAGATGGTTATATTATAACGCCACCAGTTGGTCGCCAGACCCTTGAGCAGAGGTTGGCTGGGAGCAGCAAGACTGTATTTAGCTCCCTTCAGTCTCCCAATGTTCGAATATACCACTTAAAGATATTATCGCACTGGAGCACACACTTTACGCGCGATAACTGTGAACGCGCGCGTGACAATAATAAAATTTAGACAAGTTTATCGAAAACGGAAACTCTAGGCGAGAGGTCTGGTGGTCGACCGGTAATATATGCACTTTGCAATTCTACGAAACGTTTATTTTGAGCTTTCTGTTATTAAATCCTTTCATACATTATTTTCGCATAGCACTTATGGTATAGCTAGGGGCACGTAAGTCTAGCGGTGAAATAAACGTGGCGGGGATCTTGGCACAGTCAGTTTTCGGGATAAAAAGTATTCAACATTTTAACACATTATATTAACTTTGACTATGCCAAGATCCCTGCCACGTTTCGTTTACCGCTAGACTTACCTGCCGCTAGGTAGGTATACAAGCAGCGTACGCAAAAGACCACTACCGGGACGGCTGTTTTTCCGACTTTGTTGAGAAAATTTACCCTACATCGATAATATTTATTTATCTTCTATCTATACTGTTACGCCGGACTATTCTTAGAAAAACAGTCAAGATGACGCCATACCTACATTTAAAGGAACATTCTGGAACACACCAGTGAAGTGTAGGTACATACAGAAGTTTCCAGAGTACACGGTAGGCGCGGCAACATCAAAGGCGCCGCCGGCCTTATTTACCTACAGGGGCGGCACGACATCAAAGGAGCCGCCAGCCTTTATAGTTCAAATACCTACCGACTACTGCTAATACATACGAGTATGTACGAGTACCTTCTGGAAACTTCCGTTGCGGTATAAATAGGGCGCGCATCGACTGCCTAGGACAGTTTTGACTTGGCATTCGGAACGAAACGATCGAAGCGAGTACGGTCAAGTTAAAGAGTGTTTGAGTGTTACTTGTCAGTTTATTTTTTTGTGGTTTTCGAATAAAGGTGTAAAAATTTGGTGTAATTGGCGTACATTAATTTTATACGAACCCCAGCTCGTAACAATACTTAAAATAAAGCAATAGGAACGAAAAAGTCTGTACAAAGAAGATAATTAAAAAAGAAATGGTCTAGGGTACATAAAATAAGCTACTAACAAGAATATACCATTTTTAAAATTCGTGTCTGTCTGTTTGTTCGCGCATCACGTAAAAACTACTGGACCGATTGCGATACGGTTTCCACTGTTGGATAGCTTATGTTATGACTTAAAAACTGGGGTACTTTATATCTCAATCCAATGAGTAGAAGCCGAGCAATTGATAAAAATATTATTGTCGACTGAAGGAATTTCGATCAAATGTTGGTACTCGTATATTGGTATTTTAGATCCTGAAATAGCACAAAGAGTACTTTTAACCTACAGAAATGACCTACACACGTGCGAAGCCGCGGGCATCAGCTAGTACAAATTACTTATGAATTATACATTAAAACATTCCTCTTGAATTAACTTACGCCTGGGTGAAAATCTCAACAAAATCAGTTAAGAGGGCCCTTCGATCCGTCTATCATCAAAGCGATCATGGTCGAAAAGCTTGTTGTTTCATCCAGCGCAAAGTTTGAAAAAGAGGCAAAGCTAAAAGAGAGAGTGATAGCTCATGAACGATCGGTTGGCTTTCGGTAACTTCAGCATGATAACAATGATAACAACATAGACCGAAAAATGGTGTGCAGAAATTTCATAAAACTTGTTCCAGGAATTACGTGTTTTTGAGTAAACCTTACCAGTTTATGAAATAAATGTTTTTCATTTAGAATCTCCATTACATGTGCGAGGTTTCTACCAAGATTTTTTCTTTACTTTTACAATTTATGAGTACATTATTTAAACCTCGTGCGAAAAAAATATATATTTGGAGGCTTATACTGAATTTGTGTTTTGCTTTTGTTGAAACCTAGATACAGTGCATAAGATACCTATTAGTTCAAAAATTTCAAAGAAAGATGTGTTATTACGCCATAATCACGTACGAGAGTTCGAATGAAAAGTATGACGGGTTGGCCGCTCTTAAGTAATTTCTGAGATATTAGTGGACAGACAGGCAGACGCGTTCGGTGACTTTCTTTTATAATATGTAGTGAAGTGATGTAGTGATTCTATACTTTAGTTAAGTCACAAAACTCACTTCCTATCAAGTGCTTTGCATTAGGTATCGCATTAAGTCACTTTTAGAGACACAAGTTCACAACCAATTGACCTACGTAGATAAATGGAGAATTCTACTTAGCTCTAATGAACTAATTGGGTGCGATTCCCCAGGATTTTCCCTGTGTCCTAATATAAATCTAGGATTCTAGTAGGATAGCTTAGTGTTTAGGTACTGTACTATTATTTATTCTGTGGTTTTGGGCAGAATTGGGCAGTCGTACCAAATAATAATAAGTATAGCTTAAAAAAACTGACACGGGCTTATGACGACTGTCTGTCTTCAAAACCGCGACCTCTAAGATTATCATGTCCCAAGCGTGGCACCTGTGTCGAATCATCGAATGCAAGCCGATTGTGCGACCGGCAATGCCGGTTTGACGAGGCAATGCCGATCCGACGCCTAGGCAAGGCCAAGCAGTGAAAGTGATGCTCGGACTTGGACCGATTTGAATAAGTTTGTTTGCCAAACGTTAGCGGAGAAATGCAGATGAATTACGGAAATATGTCGAGCCCCTTTTTAGGGTTCCATAGTCAAACAAGGAACCCTTATAGTTTCGTCATGTCCGATGTCACCGAGGACTGGTTAAAGTTAGGTGTGGTAAAGGTGGCGATAGAATCGCAGAAAACCGGATAAATTGTAAAACCGGATAAATGCACTGATTGCTTGATAGTATACGATAGTGTATTGTGCATTCACTATTTAACGATTGGGGCGCGGGCAGGTAATACCTTTCTGACTCTACCGCTGCTTCGGAAATATGTACGCCTGTTACAGAAAATATCACCAAGAAACCATAGTGAAGAAGTTTTTTTTAAATACTCTTTAAATAAATTATTATAATTATTTCGAAATTTGAAAGTGGCAAGAAGATGTCCAAAATCGTCACAACTGAGACAAAAATGATAAAAGAACTGTTTTTTTTTTACTTTTCTTTAAACGTTGCAAATGCAATCCAGTTTTCAGTCTCTTGACAATTGCTACTTTTAGGAATTTAGGTAAATAATTATATATATTTGGAATGTTCTTTTAAATACCTTTATTTTATACTAGCTGTGCCCACGGCTTCGCACGCGAGGTCATGTCTCTAGATTAAAAGTACTCATTTGCTATTTATTCCAGGACATAAACTAACAATATACGAGTACCAACATTCGGTCGAAATTTCCTTCAGCCGTCAAATAGTTTTTATCAATTGCTCGGCATTACCATGTACCCCTGTTTTTATGTCAAACCTTAAGCTATCCAACAGTGAAAACATCGCAATCGGTCCTGTAGTTTGTAAGTGATGCGCGGACAAACATATCGACAAACAAACAGACTGACACTATTTAAAAAAAAAACTTGTTAATTATCTTATTTTAAGTGCCCTAGACCATTTTTTTTATTGTCTTCTTTGTACAGACTTTTTCGATCATATTGCTTTACTAGTTTTCCCGCGACTACTAGTCTACTTTTTAGTTTTTTTTTTACTAGTTTATTCGCGAGTTCGTACGCGCGGACTACTGTTTATCACCAAAAAAGCAACCTGTTTTCTTTTAGGATATTCAAAACTAATGCAAAAGTACGTATAGCACCAATGCCCTTGATGTTTAATGACAGACTTGTTCAAATTCAAATTTAATTTAATTATACACATTATTACACACATCAAAAAACAATTTATAATTGACAACATTATAAGGCAAAGTAAATGTCAATTAACTAATTAAAAATTTCAAGTATACCACATACATGTCAAGTCAAATAAATCATAGAACCAAATACCTTATCTACAATAAAATAATACACAGAAACAATCACAACACAATGTCAAATTAAATAGCTTCAACAACAACTTCGACAACAACATGTCTAACAAATGGACAAAATGGTTTTCCAGTTGCAAATGAATAGGTCAATATCAGGGTATCACGTCAAGGAGTGCATTGTTATTTCGTTTCCATGGCAACCACAGACCATACTGTGATGGCAACCGTTCCTTACAGTGAGTTATTAACATTTTCCAAATTTCTCGTGGAAACTTACAATTTTCCGGGATAAAAAGTATCCTATGTTTCATTCCAGGGTAAAAGCTATCTCCATTCTAAATTTCATCAAAATCCGTCCAGCCGTTATCTCGTGAAAGCTCCCCAAACAAACAAACAACCAGACAACGTTTCACTTTTATATATTGGTATGGATAGATCATCAGTATAGACTAATTGTGCTCGCGGAATTGCCCGCGTGGACATTTCATTTTAAAGTAGCCCATACGTGTTATTCCAGGATCTAAAGTACCTATAAAGTACAATATACTACATTTCTTCAAAATTCGTTCAGCCGTCAAATAGTTTTTTATCGATTGCTCGGTATCTAATCATCGGATTAGAATACCAAGTACCCCAGTTTTGAAGTCTAACCCTAAGCTATCCAACAGTGAGAAATGCATCGCAATCGGTCAAGTAGTTTTTAGGTGATGCGCGAACAAACATAAAGACACTATTTAAAATAAAATAAAAAACTTGTCCAGTTGCTTATTTTAAGTACCATAGACCATTTTTTATTGCTTTATTATAAGTATAGATACATACCTTGCTTGATACGTTTTGGTCATTTTTTAGTCCGTCGGAAATACAACATGGCAGCTGTAAGCCGCCATATTAGTTTTCTTGACACTTCATAAAATCCTAAGTCACTCGAATTATTACGCCGAATCTAATGACACCTCATTTATCAAAATCCATTAAGACGTTTATGCTGTAGGACACACCAAAGGAACATACCCTACATACAACAAGCATACAATCCAAAAACATAACTCTCCGGAGTAGGGTTAAAAGTATTTTGAGTATCGAGTGATCCTACGAGGGTTCCTCTTTATCATACGGAACCTAAAAAAACCTACAATAATCCTTCTTTCACTTCGTCTACGCAGTCGTTTCATTTGTTATAATGACTACAAAAAAAACACCAGCGCCAGACAGCGCAGTCCTCTTTCACCAACGGCTTAATTACTAAAAATAGTGAAAAATACACGAAAATGACGTCACCAATTACAATAATGCTGCGACCTTCTGCGGCGCACATGTCTCTACTGCATACAGTTGGCTGTTTCGTTGGGCAGCGTGCTGACACCACGTGATAGCAGTGCTGTATAAACAGTAACATCGAGCTAGTCTGAAGCCACAATGTAGTGCTTAGAGGTTAGATATTATAGGTTTCTTATAAGGAGAGGCTCGTGAAATATATACACCAGTGGGGATACAGAGGTACCTAAGAATTATTACGACTAGCTGTTTTGGTTTAAAAGTCGCCCATACGTGTTAGTCCAGAACCAAAAAAAACAATATTATCAAACTTCGTTCAGACGCCAAATGGTTATTAATCGATTGCTCGACTTCTACTCATTGGATGAAATAGGTACCAAGTACCCCAGTTTTTAAGTCAAACCCTAAGCTATCCAACAGTGAAAACCGAATCGGTTTATCAAAACCCATGGAAATTACCTCGCGGGTAAAGCGACGGGCACAGCTAGTTAAAAATAACCCGAGCAGCATCAGGAGTAGAGGATCAAAGTTTGAAATCATAACGTTGCATTGTCATGAGGGCAGAAGTACAAGTAGGCGAAAAATTCGCTAAACTTTATGCGAACAAACAAAATAATACAAGTGATGCTAAGTAAGGGCCTGTTCAGACGCACCACCACCACACCACATCGCAGCAACAAAAGGTAGTGAAGCAGTGGTTAGGTGTGCACAGTGTCGCTGCGGCTTCCTGCAGTTGCGCCGTGGTAACTACAAAATGTCGAAGTGGTTGCGTTGTCAAAACAATTTATTGCCATTCCAAATAACACTTAAATCAAACTAAACAAACACACACATAATAGGTAAGTAAATGGAAAGTGCATGTGGTTACGTTGTGGTTATTGTTTGCAGACAGAATCTATTTCAGCTGTCGCAGATGAAACACGCCTTGACTGAACAACTCATGGACGTCGGCGAGGAATCTAGTGCGCGGTGCCGCCCGTGGTTGTGTCGCGGTTACGATGTGGCCGGTATCGTCCATACGGCTGCGTTTGACAGCAAAATGTGGACCGTGTGAATTAAACTATTCATTTTCATACAAATTAGCACACGCTTACACGTTGTCGCTGTGGTACCTTAAATCGTTTAAATAGGTCAAAAGAGGCATGATCAAGCTTGGTTTGACATCGTCGCACAGCCAGGCGACCTAACAGCGCATAATGTATGCTAATCCGTCTGTCTTAATTCACACCGCAACACAATTTTGCATAAACTATGGGGCATGAAATTGAATGAGCTTTTAGGTTCCGCCACAAACGTCAGTGTTTATCGCAAGCATTAACAAACACTGCTTAAATCATCTGCAACAACCATAGACAGCAATTAACACTGATTCTGGGCATACCCTCTGGGCCTAATTCTACTAAAAAAAAATGTAATGACAATTATCAACAAATTTCGCAAAATTTTCGCTTTTACCTCTTAAAAGTAGTAGAAGCGAATAATTTGTGAAATTTTTTGAATTTTGAGTATTACTTTTTTTGGAAATATTTTATTTTGAAAATTTTCAAAAAAAAAACTTTTCTACCACTTTTATGAGGTAAAAGCGAAAAATTTACGAAAATTGTTGACAATTGTCATTACAATTGTTTTAGTAGAATTGGGGCCCGGATCTCTCACATATTAATTTTTCTTCTTCAACACCCTACTGTTGTGTTTTACGTCTCCCATTCATGTCCGACGGAGCCGAAACGTCAGACTAGCGAGCTATGCAGAGAGTTATGCTTGGAGTTTCTCTGAAGGGCGAGATGAAATGATCTGACAGAAAACCAAAGTAACCGACAGCTCTAAGGTTAAGTAAGCTGGGCTGATAACTTTTCCTGCAGGTCCGATAGCCGTTGGGGTAAATGAGTTCTCCAGTGGAGACTGGAGACCGCGCTCAGGCAAATGTAGTGTAGGATGCTCTTCGGCCTGGCGGAGTGACGACCTGCGAAAGCAGCTGGCAGAAACTGGATGCAGAGCTGAACTCCGAGCTCAGTAGCGTGCATTGGGAGAGACCTACGTCCAGCAGTGGACAAGTATAGGCTGATGATGATGATGATTTAAAGTATTAATGCGAATTTAGTTTTTAATTTAAATTAAGTTTAGTTCTGAGTTTCACCATGACATATGGCTATAAATAAAAGCATTTTTTAAATGTTTTTAATTAACTTATTTCTTTTCTTTCTGCCCGTATGTCAGACAAGCTCTGTGCTAAACCATCACGGAATGCATCCCGCAAGGCGACCGCGTGTCCGGCCACTTTACTGTGGACAGACACATACAACAAGGACAGGAATTTCAAACACCGGGAAATAGATCAGAAAAATTTGAATAAGGCGCTTTGCCCAAGATCAAGGCAAAATATAATACAAACTAGCTGTGCCCCTGTTGTAATTTTAGAGATAATAGTATGCTATACATGTTATTCCAGGACCAATGTATGTATGTTTAAATTTTAGAGATAATAGTATGCTATACATGTTATTCCAGGACCAATGTATGTATGTTTAAATTTTAGAGATAATAGTATGCTATACATGTTATTCCAAGACCAATGTATGTATGTTTAAATTTTAGAGATAATAGTATGCTATACATGTTATTCCAGGACCAATGTATGTATGTTTAAATTTTAGAGATAATAGTATGCTATACATGTTATTCCAGGACCAATGTATGTATGTTTAAATTTTAGAGATAATAGTATGCTATACATGTTATTCCAGGACTAATGTATGTATGTTTAAATTTTAGAGATAATAGTATGCTATACATGTTATTCCAGGACCAATATATGTATGTTAAAATTTTAGAGATAATAGTATGCTATACATGTTATTCCAGGACCAATGTATGTATGTTTAAAATTTGTATGCATGTTTGTTTAGGTCAAATCTTGTAAGCTGAATTAGAACTACTTTATCTTATCCTACGGAAATGAATTTATGCATGTTGGTTCAGTTCCGATGACAATGCATATTTTTGGTAAGCATGAGCTGAATCGACATCTGGGAACAGCTCCAGATAAAGGAACTCTTCAACGGTTAACAGCACAGACACGAAATTATGTGTTCGCATTATATTATGCTAGACGGTTTGAAGTTTTACCATGACATGGTTGCTGCTCGCCGGGTTGTTCCTGATTAGGGAACTTCTCAACGGTTAATACCATAGACACAAAATGTTTTATACGCATTTAATTGTGAGCCCGTTTGTTTGTTTGTTTGTCCCCGTTAAGTTTCATCATGACATGGCTACTGCATAAAAGTTTTTTTTTAATGCTTTTAATAGTATCGAATGCTCGGCTTCTACTCATCGGATTGAGAACCCTAAGCTATCCATCAGTGAAAACCGCATCGCAATGGGTCCAATAGTATTTACGTGATGCGCCAACAAACATCCAGACAAACAGACACGATTTAAAAAAAAGTTATTTTCTTGTACAGACTTTTTCGTTCTTATTAAATGTAAAGAGAACTATTTTGATTGACTTTTGTTGCATGTCATTTTTACTATCAATGTTTATTTTTAGTGATGCAACGAATACGAATACGAATATTCGTATTCGCCGAATAGTAGACATTTACCGAATATTCGTATTCGGCGAATACTAATACGAATATTTAAAAACTAATATTTTAATCACTCAACCTCCGCACTCAAACAACTGAAAGATTCTCAACAAGCTAACAATACCGAAACATGTTTTGTTTCAAGATGTTGAAACTAGATGGGACTCAACATATCAGATGTTGAAGAGATTACATGAACAACGCATAGCGATTCAAGATGTTTTACCATCTCTACCAAATTGTCGTCATGAAATCACAGCAAGGCAATGGGCTCTTATGAGCCAAATCATTGATATTCTGGCCAATTTTGAAGAGGCTACTAAAGAGCTAAGCAAAGAATCAACGACGTTATCTCAAGCAATCCCAATAATACGAAGTCTAAAATCTTGCCTCAATAAAATTTCAAATGATCCATCTTCTCATCCTGATGTAAATGATCTGGCAAACTCCCTATTCAGTGGACTTTCGAATAGATTTGCCTTTATGGAAAGTGATGAAACTTATCTATTAGCAACGATCCTTGACCCACGGTTCAAAACAAGGATTTTCAGCTCAACAGTGGTCGCTGAAACCGCTCGATCAGTTCTTAACGCTGCTTTTGATGGCAGAGAGGCCGTAAGACCGACAAGACCTCCAGAAGAACCTCAACCGTCGACAAGTAGAGGAATTTGGCAAGTATGCCAAGAAATAATTGAAGAGGCTGAAATGGAAGAGCCAATTTCAATATTTTCTGGTGAGTATGAAAAAAGTTAGAAAAGTTATTAATAGGTAATAGGTACTCTTTGTCATCTACATAGTATACTAAAAGATAATTTAATTTCAAAATGTCTTTTTACAGGGGATTCGCAAACTAAAAACGAAATAGATGCTTATCTAAAGCTCCCAAATTTATCGCCGACTGCTGATCCACTGGCCTTTTGGCGAGAAGATGTCCATTTTCCAAGTCTGAAAAAACTTGCCCAAAAATATTTTTCACTGAAGCCATGTACAGTCGCCTCAGAAAGACTTTTTTCAACGGCTGGGAACATTCAGACTGAAAAAAGAAATCGCCTTAAACCAGAAAATCTACAAATTTTATGTTTTTTAAATAAAAATTTGCCTGTTGTAAATTTTAATTATTATAAGAATAGAAATGTAACAAATAAATTAGTCTTTTATTATTATTTTAACAAATAAATTAGCCATGGCGAGATATTCGTATTCGGATTCGTATTCGCCGAATAGTAGGTTTGATATCCGTATAAGTATTCGTATTCGTAAAAGTACTATTCGTTGCATCACTATTTATTTTGCATGATGCGCATGGACGTCTAAGATTTTATTTTATTTTTTTATTTCCTTTTATTTGTATTTCAGTAAATTTGTAAGCCAGCAATGGTGAGGCACGACGACTAATGATTTACGAACACCTGTAGGTAATTATTTTAACGTGACCGTGTTTCGTACAGATAAGTAAATCATTTCACTATTCAAAAGTGTGGCATTCGGCTACCGGACAATATGCTCCTTGGGTTATGGTATTGAGATTCATTCTTATTTTGAAATGAAATAAAAATATATTTATTAGTGCAACAAGACATAAGTTCAAAAATTAAAACCCGACTACGGTCGGGTAAAAAATAGCCTATGTAATTCTTGCGAAGAAGACGAATCGATTAATATTTGATACCTCGCCTGTCAAACTCTAACCAAGAGAGGCGGGAGATGTACATAATATGTAAATACATACTAGACTGTTAAACTCATTACTCTTCCTTCGTTTCGCCGTAGTCGGGTAAAAAGACAAACCTTGCATTGCACGCTTTACAATAGGTACAATACAATCACACCCACGTTATAAACAACCATTTTCGCCAACCATCTGTTGTACTTATATTCAACGGCTCGAAGTTTATTTTGTTTGAAATGAATGTATACTAGTCACACATTGTTGGGAGATATTTTGTTTGAAATGAATGTATACTATTCACACATTGTAGGTATTTTGTTTCAAATGAATGTATACTAGTCACACATTGTTGGGAGGTATTTTGTTTCAAATGAATGTATACTAGTCACACATTGTTGGGAGGTATTTTGTTTGAAATGAATGTATACTAGTCACACATTGTTGGGAGGTATTTTGTTTCAAATGAATGTATACTAGTCACACATTGTTGGGAGGTATTTTGTTTCAAATTAATGTATACTAGTCACACATTGTTGGGAGGTATTTTGTTTCAAATTAATGTATACTAGTCACACATTGTTGGGAGGTATTTTGTTTCAAATTAATGTATACTAGTCACACATTGTTGGGAGGTATTTAGTTTCAAATTAATGTATACTAGTCACACATTGTTGGGAGGTATTTAGTTTCAAATTTATGTATACTAGTCACACATTGTTGGGAGGTCTGTTGTTTCAAATGAATGTATACTAGTCACACATTGTTGGGAGGTCTTTTGTTTCAAATGAATGTATACTAGTCACACATTGTTGGGAGGTATTTTGTTTCAAATTAATGTATACTAGTCACACATTGTTGGGAGGTATTTTGATACATTAAAATTACTTACATCATGATGAATGAAAATATTTCCTAGTTTCTTGCGCCAAGCGACGGTATAAAATGAAACGTCTTTTTGTCTGTGGTGCTTTCACGCCCAAGCGGCTGAACCTACTTCGTTGAAACTTTTCACCGGAATAGTGAATACATTAGAGGCCAACACAGAAGGGCTTCGGTTCCGAGATTCAGCGTACAAAGTACATTATTAAGCTAATGTACGTTTGTTAAATAACAATTATTTTGTCTAATAAAAATAATGTATTAAAAAACACGACTAAACGAACTAAGAACACAAAAATAAGAGATAAATTAAATTTTCATTTCAGGGACCTCTTAGATTTAAAGTATTCCACAGAACGGTCCCCCGACAGTAATGACAAATTTATTTATCACTTGTTTTTGACTTTTTAGTTCGTTTTTGGCAGGGCAGACGTGTTTTTTAATTTCCTTATCAAATTATTTTAAAAAATAAACTTGTTACTGGGGATGTAGTAAGGGTTCTAACGATATATGTACATCAAAATCTGTTCAGGCTTTTAAAAGTTATGGTGGAATAAAGAAACTCACATACACACAAACTAAACATACATGAATCCTAAAAAAAACATTACACTCCATTTTTTGGGCAGTCGTGTGAAAACTAGCCAATCCTGACCTGTAAAAGTGAAAGATATGCCACAGATGGTGCACCAGTTGCCACCAATTAAAATACCTCATCGAGTCGTGCAAACCAACGGTGCGGAGCCACGCCGAGCGGCCAGGTCGACGAACTACCGGTTGTCACGACATTCTGTCAGATATGGAGTAAGGCAGCCAGAATTCTGCCAGGTAGGAACAGCTTCAAGTTCTATAACCGATCCGACCGATGGTAGCCTAGCGGTATACCAGTGCAAGTTAGAATCCAACGATATCAGGTTCAATTCTCCGCACCAATTACTTTCAAAGTTATGTGCGGGTTCCCAGCGCTCCGAGCTTCGGAGGGCGCGACCTGTCGACGCCAGCTGTTATTGATGAATAGCAGACGTTAAGCAATGGCAGAGGCACTCGGGCGACCTGACGAACTGACACCAGAGGCACTCGGGCGACCTGACGAACTGACACCAGAGGCACTCGGGCGACCTGACGAACTGACACCAGAGGCCAGCAATACCTCATACGGATAGCGAAGCGACACTAGCGATTTTTTATTTTTCGAATTACTTATGGTTTATAGCGCAGCGTCGAGTCTCTCGGCGACCACTTTATGAGGTAATTTAACTTTAAGGTAGTACAGACAGAGAAACACTTTTTTTTATGTTTGTATGTGTTTTTGTATTTATTTGTAAAGATAAAAATAAACGATTTAAAAATAAACTTGACCTATAGAAAGCAAAAAGCTAAGCTTGCATTATCAGCAAGTAACTTGGGCAGAATTATATATTCCAAATAATGTAACCCAAGGTATCAGCCTATAGAAGTCATTATTAGGCATGCGCTGCCAAAAATATTGATGCTACATAAAATAATGTACCTACTACGTGTTTATAGTACCAATCATTACCCAAAGAAATGTCCACGAGGAATAAAAAACTATATAATATGTCTATTATAGTTTTTTGTTCAAATTAGTCAATCAAAACAATGGTAGAATCGAAATTTTGTACTAAGAAATATTTAGAGAAACCTTATGCTACCCGTGCGAAGCCGGGGCAAGTCTCTATCCATACCAATATATAAAAGTGAAACTTGTCTGTTTGTTTGTGGAGCTTTCACGCGATTACGGCTGGACGGATTTTGATGAAATTTGGATTGGAGATAGCTTATCCCTAGAATAAAACATAGGATACTTTTTATCCCGGAAAATTGAAGTTTCCACGGGAAAACTGGAAAATATTAATTACTCTCTGTAAAGAACGGTTGCCACGGAAAAGAAATAACAAGTTTGTCAAAAAACTTCAAGAGCATTGGTGCAATACCTACATTTGCATTGGTTTTTAATATCCTAGAAGAATATAGGATGCTTTTTTCGCGATAAACAGTAGTCCGCGCGGGCGAAGTCGCGGACGGGAAAGCTAGTTCTTACATATATCAAGGCTTGTTAAACAGATCTTATTGACCTACTAAAAAGCAGCAATTTACCAAAAAATGTGTTAAATTGGTACACTTCATAGTGCACCCACACAAGGCTGCGTATGAATCAACTAGGTATACTTACCTACCTGGTAGGTATCGTTTAGCTGATTGTTCTAATCAGAAGACCAAATGTTCTTAATACATATACGAGTATACAGAGCAAATGTGGGAGAGAATGGCGTCTGTCAGGGGCCTGATTTACCGAGAAAGCCATACCAATATATAAAAGTGAAACGTTGTCTGTTTGTTTGAGGTGCTTTCAAGCGATAACGGCTGGACGGATTTTGATGAAATTTAGAGCTTATACCCTAGAATAAAACATGGAATACTTTTTATCCCGGAAAATTGTAAGTTTCCACTGGAAAACTGGAAAATGTTTATTACTCACTGTAAGAAACGGTTGCCACCACAGAATGGTCTGTAGTTGCCATGGAAACGAAATAACAAGTCTGTCAAAAACATCGAGAGCATTGGTGCTATACTTACTTTTGCATTGGTTTTTAATATCCTAGAAGAAAATAGGATGTTTTTTTTCGCGATAAACTGTAGTCCGCGCGGACGAAGTCGCGGGCGGGAAAGCTAGTATAAGTGCTTTTTTTTTAGAAAGTATATGTGCTGTTGGTGTATAGCTGACCTCTACAGCGTCACCGGACGGTGGGGCGGGCGCAAAAGCGCTCCGCCGCAATGTCTAACCGGAAGTATAATAAGAAGCCGGGGAAGCGCCCGCTATTGATTTGACCAATGAGCGCGCGCGGTGCTATCCAATTATAAGCCATCACTTTTTTTTATATAGCAAAATGTAAACACTTCAGTTGGGTTTTGAACTCCGCTACATCAGACTGGCGGCCGAGCGGTCTCCCACTGAGCCAACCATACTTATGGTATTAGGACGAAAAATATGTATAAATCAGATGAAGAGTTGATGATTCATAGTTGACCAATGAGAGCGCGCGGTGCAAAACGTTGCTCTTTGTTTTAGTTCTATCACATCCACCCACACCAATATACAAAAGTGAAACGTTGTCTGTTTAGGAAGCTTTCACGCCAAAACGGCTGGTCCGATTTTGATGAAACATTGTAAATAGGTTCTGTACTAGCGTCCAGTGTCTAGCACTGGACATTTTTGGTACACTCGCGTAGCTTATAATGTACATGTTAATTTATATTAATTTTGTATATATTTTATTTGTTGTGCCAATAAAAACTTTTTTCTTTCTTTATTTCTTTCTGTACAATATTGACATCAACATATGATACTTTTTATCCCGGAAAAGTTGCCATGGAAACGAAATAATAACAAGTCTGTCAAAAAGCATCAATAGCGTTGGTGCTATACTTTTGCATTATTGTTTTATATACTAGGTAGATGAACATAGGGTGCTTTTTTTCGCGATATACTGATCTCCGCGCCACGGCACGGCACGCCAATGTTAATAACATTACCGTGTCCGCGCGGACGAAGTCGCGTTCGAAAGGGGAGTTCAATGTATTCTCAGTATAGGCATGAAAGAATAAGCAGAAAATTCTGAATAAAATTTATTTTTCAATGTAGTCCCCTAGGATCTGAACACACTTATTTGTCCTGGAAAATAACTTTTCAATTCCCTCCAAAAAATATTTTTCTTCCTGGTCTGAAAAATTATGCCTTTAACTCTTCATCGTCGGAAAAATGCTTGCCTCGAAGTTCTTTTTTGAGATTTGGGAACAGAAAGTAATCACTAGGGGCTAGGTCCGGGCTGTAGGGTGGATGATTGATTTCTTCAAATCCGCAATCCCGCACAGCAGCATTGGCTATGCGCGCCTTGTGAACAGGCGCGTTGTCGTGCAGAAGCAATACACCTGCGGTCAATTTTCCCCGTCTTTTTTCTTTTATTGCCTCCTTTAAATTGCACAGGGTGTTAGCGTAAGTTGCGCCAGTAATACTCTCACCTTTTTTTGTGTACTCAATTAATAAGATTCCCTTGGAATCCCAAAACACTGTGGCCATGAGCTTTCCGGCGGATGGGCAGACTTTGAACTTCTTCGGTGGAGCTGTTCCTTTTTTATGCCACTGCATAGACTCCTGCTTACTCTCTGGATCATAGTGATGAACCCACGTTTCATCACCAGTAACAATCCGATCATAAATACTTTGCGGATTTTCACAACAGAGCTCCAAAAACTCCTTGCAACAATCAACTTGCGCTTGTTTCTGAAGCGCTGTGAGCATTCGCGGCACCCATCTTGCACTGACCTTTGACAAATTCAGATGGTCATGAAGGATAGTGTGAATGGTACCCACGGATAGCTTGGTTCTTTCTGCTAATATTTTCACTCTTACACGGGCATCTTCGAGTACAAGTTTCTCAACAATTTTTACGTTTTCATCAGTAGCTGCACTAACCGGCCCACCGGCACGAGGGTCGTCTTCAATACTCTCTCTACCCCGTTTAAATTCACTTGACCACTTCTGAATTGTAGATAATGAAAGGGCAGAAACTTGGTAAACAGCCATCATTTCTTCGTGAATTCCTTTTTGAGTCTTTCCTTGTTTTGTGAGGAATTTTATCACAGCGCGATGGTCGATTTTTTCAACATTGTCGTATCAGTCATCTTAGTTGCCTTTCCGAAATGATATTTTGAATACTAATGGCGACAATCAAATAAAATATTGTATTTATACCCTCAATGAGTGTCATAAACTAACGAGATAATTTAGGTAATTATCCTCATCATTAGTATATTACCCCGATACCACAGAATAAATAATAGTACAAGTACAGAAGGCTAACTGAGTAAAGTTATTTAAATAAATAGCGACTCTCGCTACAACGCTATAAAGTGCAATTTAAATCGCACGGCGCTGCGAGCTTTCAATTATATTTATCTAGAAGGCGCTCGCGCACCGCGTGCTGGCTAGAATGCACCGTATCACAACGCGCGAGAACTTCCATTGCTCTAACCGTTTCAGAATCGCTCTGTCCCTTTTTCGCTTGGTAGGGTTGTATTAAGATATGACTAGGTACTTGTACTACTAATTATTCTGTGATATGTTATGACTTAGATATTGTAACAGAATAAATAAGTAATAATGTATTATGTTATTACGTATTATTATAAATTAAAATAGTTCTATTACATACAATGACATTCTTATTAGAATAGACCTACAACCTCATTTTTACTACCTACCTATCCCGTTTTCAGACCGCCGATTACTTTAGTGAGATAACTACCTACGTGTCGTTGGTTGATTATGATTATATCCTATAGGTATTGCACTTTGATGAATAAAGGTGCCTGTCTGAATTCCATGTTTTTTAATGAGTGAAAAATAAATTGCTACCTACGTAATAAAAGGTATTAAAAGTAGGTAGGTATTATACGAGACATATATTATATAAATTCCTACTTAGTTGTAGGCTACTTACTAAGTCAGCACAGTAATTCATTTTCCGATCAACAATACCTACTATAATCAATTATAAAATTACGTTGATCGATTTAATAAACGACTTTATTTCTGCGCGGAAAAACCTTAAATATGCGTAGCTTCGGTATGGAACACAAATGAAATAACATAAAACTATAGGAACCTACGTAATAAAAAATATCAATATCTAACTACATAACTAGGACCTATTATAGGTATTACAATTTATTACCTTTCAATATCCTTTGGAAACGTAAAGAATGACAATTCGTCATTTCTATCACTATTCAAACAGCCGAATGCTATGCAGTACTTTCTAGCTTTCTTCTTGGTACTCATAATTAAAACACGAATAAAGTTTGTCAATAACTTTACGTAAGTAGGTGCTCTATCGCAATATAAGTACAAGGCGCGTGACTCATCGAGCGCACGCTTGACACTCGACTGAACGGACCCGAATATTGGGTCCTCGAATTTATTTGTACTTGTTGCGGAGTGCGACCGCCCTGCCGATACCGAGAATACATTGAACGCCCCTCGTATAATATAAAGGCGAAATGTTGTATGAATACGTGTGCGTGTATGTGTGTGTTAGTAATTACTTCGCGCTCAAACGGCTGAACAAATTTTGATGAAATTTGGAATATCACGCGTCATCCCTCAGATGTCAGATATTACATATCTTATGCGACTACTGTAAGGCTTGCTCGTTTTTTATACAGGGTTACAAAGGAAAGATGACCAAGATATTTATGGACATTATTATTAGGGTTGTGTTCGATAGATTTGAACTAAATTGAAATAAACCATTAAATTTGAAATAAACCACTATCCAAAAGTAAACCGTTTTACAGATGTATGCCTATTATTCTATTATTTTAAAACATTTTTTTTGTTTTAATTTCATATTTTTTCTGTATTTTCAGACTCTAGGGTCTATTTTTTGCTGGTTTTACGTAGGGGGTACCAGTGCATACCCTGCTGTTGATCACTATGTCTACTTGGGTCAGACGATCGAACTGGGTAGATCCAACTTCGACAAAGAGGTCAACCGACGAATCCAACTCGGATGAGCAGCGTTCGGGAAATTACGCCATATCTTCTCGTTGCAGATACCGCAGAGCCTCAAGACGAAAGTTTATAATCAGTGCGTGTTGCCAGTGATGACATACGGCACTGAGACATGGTCGCTAACTATTGGTCTCATACACAAGCTCTGAGTTACGCAGCGTGCAATGGAGAGAGCTATGCTCGGTGTTTCACTACGTGATAGAATCAGAAATCAGGAAATCCGTAGAAGAACGAAGGTTACCGACATAGCTCTCAGAGTTTAATCAGAGCTAGATAGGTCCATTCGTTCGAAAGCTAGGATTCGCACCACTCGCCCTCCTCCTCCATCCCCCAATTATAGCCATGAATCATCTTGTTTACTCCAGCTTTCAAACAAAAAAACCACAGCTAAATTTGTCCATTTGTTTGGAAGATACGATTTTCACCCCCTCCCCCTCCCCCCCCCTTTCCTCCCTCCCTCTCCCCATATATCTAAGAACCATCTCGATCATATCAGCTTTCGAAAACGCATCAAATTAGGTCCATTCGTTTGGGAGCTACGATGCCACACACACACACACACAGACACACACACACGCACGCACCCTCGCACACAAACACACACACAGTGATACATACCCTAAACTTATAACACCACACTTTGTTCAGGGGTTAAAAAAAACCGTCACGAATACAAAACAGAGCAACCTGTAAAGCATATTACGATATATGTTGTATCTTAAAATTGTATATTAATATATATTTTGTATCTTTTACGATATATTTCGAATCTTAAGATGACATCTTTTCAAAAATTCCATATAGCTCGATATCTTAAGATACTGATACAAATATATATTATCTTCGCCGGTTGTGATGGTTCATATAAATTGTATGGCGAGCGATATTTTATCTTAAGATATCTTAAGATAAAATATTATAGTATCTTATTCGTCTGTGACGCGTTTTACTATCGCTCTGTGCTTCAGAGCCGTCGGTGCCGGTTGCTAGCAATGGAAGCAGTCGTTTTACAGTTATCGTCAGAGGCCCTCGGGCGGCCTAACAAACACTGACACCAGAGGCCAGCACTATCTCATACGACAGCACAGCATCAACAGCTATTTCCGATTTGGTCCCACAACACCGCCACTCTGAATTCAAATGTTTCGAAACAAAAGGTGCGCGTTTTCCAAAAAAACTACTACTTTACAAACTTGTCTTTGAAAAACTCCCACACTGTTCGAAACAATTGAATTGAACATGGCAGCACGCATGCGTAAAGCGGCCGATGAAAAGGTCTAAACTAAATATTGATAAAAATTAGCCTCTGGATCTGCCTACAAGGTATAGCTATGGTTAGCCGTTTAAGGCTGGGTTGCAGTGAATTTTTTGCCCCTCTCATCCGTGATCAAGTAGAGGGGGACAGATGATACATCTCGGGAGTAAAATTTATAAGGTTTTTATTTTTTTGTAGGAAAACTAAAGCTTAGAACAAAATAGTGCCTTATCATTTTCTCATTAATAATAAGCTCCTTATCTTGGTATATCTCTGATATCATTTAGTGACGGGATCTCTTTCCAATCAAAGTTCTAAGCATAAAGTAGTGTTTTATTTTCTATCGAGACAATTGATACTAATCATGTTTCTGTGTTCACAAAGTACGAGATAATAAGTCAAATTTTGATGTGATACCAATTTCATAATTCTGGGTTAATTGTAAAAGAAGATACAGACGTTCAACAGTTGCTAAAAATGCTAGAACCTAGCCTTAATGACCCTACAAGCAAACAAGGATTATGTATACTAATCTCCAAAGTGGATTATCTTCTTTGGTGAGCCATTACATGATAATGACAAAGTTAGGCAAGAAATAATGTTCAAAGTAAAACAAAATTAAGACAGTAAATTACTGCAATTCTGGCCCTACCCTTGAGATAGTCCAATTACAGTTATTATTGTCAATGCATTGTATCCAATTTTAAGGCATTGCGTTGAAACTGAAGGTCACACACCTGTCATAGTTAGGAATTGAACCGAAACACTTCTGGTTGCTGAGTCATTGACTGACTCATGTTAGATGCAATTTTTTCGAGTGGTGATTTAGAAATATTAATAACTAGCTGTACTCTGCGGCTTTGCCTGCTTGGTCATTTTTCTGAGATAAAATTAGATATCCTATGAACAAAAGTACCTACATCTATACTTTTACTAGGTGTACCCGCGGCGTCGCACGCGTGGTCATTTCTCGAGGTTAACAGCTATTCCAAGACCTAAAATACCAATATAGGTAATTCTATTTTTTTATTTAAAATATATAAACTAGTGCTAACATGTTTCAGATACAATTGATGATGGATTTTATTAGTTTTGTTCCTACTCTTTAAGGAAAAAATACTCACCAAGCTTGCATCTCTTTAAGTACTTAATAATAGGGGTTTGAAAAAAAAAACACCCATGGTAACCAAGCTTGCATCTCTTTAAGTACTTAATAATAGGGGTTTGAAAAAAAAAAGCACCCATGGTAACGAAGCTTGCATCTCTTTAAGTACTTAATAATAGGGGTTTGAAAAAAAAAACACCCATGGTAACCAAGCTTGCATCTCTTTAAGTACTTAATAATAGGAGTTTGAAAAAAAAACACCCATGGTAACCAAGCTTGCATCTCATTAATTACTTAATAATAGGGGTTTGAAAAAAAAACACCCATGGTAACCAAGCTTGCATCTCTTTAAGTACTTAATAATAGGGGTTTGAAAAAAAAACACCCATGGTAGTGACCTTAGATCCATAGAAGTGATATTCCCTACACTATTGCAATCCATTAAAGTAAAATATTATAAAGAAGGGACACTTTTTGCAATATAATATTATATAATATAATAATAATATAATATATTCGGGACATTTCCACACCAATTATCTAGCCCCAAACTAGGATACCCTGTGCTATGGGCACTAGATAACGGATAAACATACATAGATAGGAATATTACATCCATGACTTGGAAACAAACATTTGTGCTCATCACACAAATGATTGCACCTTGCAGGATTCGAACCCGCGACCGTACGATTTCGTACCCAGGATCTCTAGCCACGAGACCAACCGGTCGTCAAAAATACCTAACCACTACCTACCTAATACTTACCTAATACCATCGCATTATCGAAAGATATTCATTTATATTTAAGAGCAGTCTATGGATACGTGGACAAAAATATACCCATGGTTCTGACCTTTGATCCATGGAAGTGATTTCTGTATAAGAAAGAGGTTGGGTTTGTGCGGTTTGTAGGATAGGATTGTTTGTGTTTGCGGATGCATGGCTTCATTTATTTATTTTAGATGCCAAAGCCCAAAAAAGGTACCGAATGGGTATATTTTTATCCACTGATCCTTAGAAGTGACGTCCATGGAATTGTCATTTTTTAAATTACAAGCTTAAAAACAAAACCAGGAAAGTCAGGAATGAACAAACAAATTTACCTAAGTGGATATGATGTAAAAACGCATTAAAACCACAAAACCGAAGTACATAATTGAAATGTACCTATATACCTTTGACGATCCACACGATTGTGACCACTTATGCTTGACGAGTTGTAAACATTTCAAAAAAACTCCTAGTAGCTTTAGATACATATGTTTTTATTATTATTGAGTGAATATATTCAGATTAATATTAGCATTCTTTTTAATCTGACTGCTTGGTTTCACCCACGGAAGGGACATTTTTGATAGTTTGAAAATCATTAAACAATTAACTATGTATTAAAATTATCCATTTCTTTTCTAAAGTTACAGTATTTTACCTATACTTTATTAACAGAAAGCATGATTCCGATAATTTGTAAATACAAGATAGAAAACTGATAATCACAGTTATTTTTTCTAAATCGGAATTACACATATATACCAAAATTTGATCAAAATTCCTTCAGGTGTCAACATTATTTTTACCGATTGCTCGGCTTCTACTGATCGTATTGAGATTCCAAATACACCAGATTTAAGTCAAACCATAAGCTATCCAACAGTGAAAACCGCATCTCAATCGGTCCAGTAGTTTTTACGTGATGAACGAACAAACATACAGACATGATTTAAAAAAATGATATATTCTTGTTCAGTAGCTTATTTTAAGTACCCTAGACCATTTATTTTTTTATTTTTTTCTCTGTGTAGACTATTTCGTTCCTATTGCTTTATTATAAATATAGATATATATTAAAGCAATAAGAACTAAAAAGTCTGTGCAGAGAAGATAATTTAATAAAATATGGTCTAGAGTACATAAAATAATCTACTGAACAAGAATATCACTTTTTGTTAAATCAGGTGTTTGTTTGTTAGTTACATTGTTAGTTTGTCTGTATATTTGTTTGCGCATCACGTAAAAACTACTGGACCGATTACGATGCGGTTTTAATTATATATTTACGCTAAGCAGGCGTTAACTGCTATAAAAAACATAAAAATGTATTATATTATTAAAAACCTAAACAGAAAAAAATATTATTGGTCAAATGATAAAATAATTTGATTGATTATTTATGTTATTGTTTTAATTCTTTTAATCTAAAGCATTTAATACTGCTCTTATGAAATGCCTGAGTACTTACTGTATACTGAGCATTAAAAAAAAGTTTATGATATTATAATATAGATTTAAATGGATACTGTATGCTAAGCACATGTAGATAAGGGACGTTATTATTTAATTTTAACTATGAAATAAAATAATATATCTATTACTAGTTTTCCCGCCCGCAACTTCGTACGCACAGACTACTGTTTATCGCGAAAAAGCATCCTCTTTTCTTCTAGGATATTAAAAACCAATGCAAAAGTAGGTATTGCACCAATGCTCTTAATGTTTTTTGACAGAATTGTTATTTCGTTTCCAAGGCAACCACAGATCATTCTGTGATGGGAACCATTCCTTACAGTGAATAATCAACATTTTCCAGTTTTCCTGCGGAAACTTTAAATTTTCCGCGATAAAAAGTATCCTATATATTATTCTATGGTATAAGCTGTCTACATTCTAAATTTCATCAAAATCCGTACATCCGTTATCGCGTGAAAGCTCCCCAAACAAACAAACAGACAACGTTTCACTTTTATATATTGGTATGGATTTTGTTTTAATATTGGCATGAGACAAGGAGTTGCCCAGTTTATAGAGAAACACCCACTTACTGCTTTATTATAAGTACACTAGCTGCGCCACGCGGCTTCACCCGCGTGAGGGATGATGATGATGATGATGAAAAGTATCTTATGTGTTATTCCATGGTATAAGCTATCTCCATTCCAAATTTCATCAAAATCCGTTCAGCCGTTTGAGAGTGAATTATGATGGTGATAAGAGGGTATAAGCTATCTCCACTTAAAATTTCATCAAAATCCGTCCAGCCTATTGAGAGTGTGAACTATGATTATGATGATGAAAGTTTCCTAGGTGTTATTCCAGGGTATAAGCTATCTCCATTCCATACTTTATCAAAATCCGTCCAGCTGTTTGAGAGTGAAGTATGATGATGACGATGATGATGAAAATTGTATATAACATAGACCATATACAACATATAACTAAGAACCATCTCAATCACATCAGTTTTCAAACACAACAAATGGTATCAAAATTGGTGCATTCGTTTGGAACCTACAATTCTCCCCTCCTTCCCTCCCTTTTTAGCTAAGAACCACCTCGATCACATCAGCTTTCAAACCGAATAAACCGCATCAAATTTGGCCCATTTGTTTCTTCGATGCCACAGGAGGCACATACACACTCACACACGCACACACCCTTACTCACACACACACACACACACACACACACACACACAAAGTGATATACACCCTAAACTTATAACACCCGTCTCTTTGTTCAGGGGTTAAAAAAAAACAGTAAGCGTAATTCAAAACCATTGGCAGCAGTGTTTCTTGGCCATAGACAACTGCATACTCACCGGCTTGACAGACTTGTTGTTATAATTTCGTTTCCATGGCAACGTAATTTCCATTCTTTATTTTTGGTACCTTGGGTTACATTATTACAATTTTCGTAGGGACCAATAACTTAAAAAAAAAACTGCCCATGCTACTCACTGATAATGTAGCTATCGCTAGGTGAAAGAATTTTTAAAATTGGTTCAGTATTTTTTGAGTTTATCCATTACAAACAAACAATCAAATCTTTCCACTTTATAATATTAGAGTAGATTTACACAAGATTATAAAAATGCTGATTCAACCAAGATTCCAAGTTGATTTGGTTCCATGATTTGCCGTCAATCATCTGTTTCTTAGAAAGTAAACACCCACCTACTGGAAGATGCACTTGTATCATCTTCTTCAATGTAAGATGTAACTAGTTATGTCTGACTCAGATCAGTCTGACCGGCTACAATATTTGCTTATGCTACTAAGAAGGAAGGAAAAGTATTTTTACTAACTTATGGTTGGTATACATTTTTACTACAATTCGATACATGCATTTTTTTCTATTGGATACATTAGACTAAACATAAATTTACCTGCGTGAGGTGACCGTTTAATGATAACTAGCTTTTGCCCATAAATTTATCTGTAGGTTTTGAGTGGAATATAAATAAATAGAAAAAAAAACAAGTACTTTTTTTGTAACCTAGCTACTGAATGTTTATTACTTCATCAAAATCCACCTTAGTAGTTTCCAAGTCTTGTTCTTTTTTTATAACCTAGCTACTGAATGTTTATTACTTCATCAAAATCCACCTTAGTAGTTTCCAAGTCTTGTTCTTTTTTTGTAACCTAGCTACTGAATGTTTATTACTTCATCAAAATCCACCTTAGTAGTTTCCAAGTCTTGTTCTTTTTTTGTAACCTAGCTACTGAATGTTTATTACTTCATCAAAATCCACCTTAGTAGTTTCCAAGTCTTGTTCTTTTTTTGTAACCTAGCTACTGAATGTTTATTACTTCATCAAAATTCACCTTAGTAGTTTCCAAGCCTTGTTCTTTTTTTGTAACCTAGCTACTGAATGTTTATTACTTCATCAAAATCCACCTTAGTAGTTTCCAAGTCTTGTTCTTATTCTAAAAAATAAATTAGTAATCATTGGAACACGGACGATCACCAAACCAGGTGCTATTAGAATGCAAGGTTTACCAATTACCTCAAAGCCATCACCTTTCTTGATGTCATGGATCTTTCATAAACATAAGATAAGATAAGATAGCCTTTATTACTGATGTATATTACAATTACAATTGATATTATCATTAAAATTATTATTATTATTATATTGATTATTTCTAATTCATTATTCAGACATCAGCTTGTCTTTCAACATAGGCCTCTTCCAGAGACTTCAACGCTTCATAAACATAATGTACCCTAAAAAGTAAACAATTAAAAAACTAAGTAACATGAGTAAAGCCCCTGAGTGAATGACATTCTTGAACTATGGGTTTATAATGTAAAGTTGTTACATATGGATGATAAACTACACTCATGAGCAATGAACTATGGGTTTATAATGTAAAGTTGTGACATATGGAGGATAAACTACACTCGTGAGCAATGAACTATGGGTTTATAATGTAAAGTTTTTACATGTGGAGGATAAACTACACTCGTGAGCAATGAAATCGACTCAAGACCTCATGTGCGCAATCGTGTTTTTCTAATTCTGAAAATACCTAACAAACAATAAAAACTATTGACACTGTTTACCATCTCACCTTTATAATTACATATTTTTTTGTGGAAATCAGTTGAGTATTTTTAAATATGTACGATAATTAAAATTATACGAGATTATGTACAAATTTGAAAGCAAGCTATGGGAAACCTTAAAAGAAAAAAACATATATTTAAATTTAAAATCATTAATAATGGTTATATAATTTGAATAATGATTAAAGAAAAATAATTTATAGCCATTCCCGGTGCAAAACTTAGCAGAGCAATATTTTCAAGCATTAATTCTAACTGTAAGAAGAAGAAAGAAGAAAAGTAAGAAGTGTCAGATTTTTGCAATTATTTTTTCTAGAATACCTATTGATTCCAACTTTCAAATAATCAATGTAATTTTTAAATTAAATAGTAATAACATAGAAAAAAACCTTTAATTTCGCACTTAGAAGTCGAGTTGATTTCATTGCTCACAAGTGTACCTGTTTTGTTACACTTCATAAAGTAAATGTTTAGTTTATAAATGTTATCATACAAGTTTTATTAAACTCTTCAGAATTGAAAATAACCTGTAGCTAAAGTAAGAATAAACAGTTATTTAATAACCCAAAATGCAGATTTCAACGAGATTCACTCTTCTCTGATGGAATGGTTTGTGTGTGTGGGTTTCTTTCCGAACTAATCTCTACAAACAACTAGCGCACTAGCTATAGGTTGGTTGAACATATCTAGCAGTCTATTCTACTAGACTGGCATAGTTCTTGAACTACTTATGTTCATAAACTAAAAAATAATTTAAAACAAATGTTTTGCTTTATGGTTACACTAGCTGTACCCGTGGTTTCGCACACTTGTTCATTTCTCTAGGTTAATAGTAATATACGAGGGCTGTTTGATAAGTCGTTTTAAAACAATTTACATTTTTTTTCTCAACATAGTCTCCTTTGAGGGCCAAACACTTGTTCCAGCGAGTTTCTAGTTTTTCTATCCCCTCCATGTTTTGTTGAGGTCTTCAAAATAGCCGTTTATACTTGCGATGCAGTCCTCATTTGTCAAAATTTTTTGCCATCCAAGCCATCATTTCAGATTTGGGAATAAGTAATAATCGCAAGGAGCTAGGTCCGGCGAATACGGAGCATGCAGGATTTTATGTACTCGCTCAGTGGAGATGCCTGTGTTCTCAGCTATTTCACACACCTTCAATCAGCCAAAACTCGGCGGTCGTCGAGTACAATATTATGGACTTCTTCAACAACATCCTCAGTAGTGACTTTGATTGGGCGACCAGAGCGTGGAGCATCAGATGTGCTTGACAGACCACGTTTAAAATCATTTATCCAGTTATAAACAGTCTGCAACGTTGGTGCGTTGTGCCATGAACAGAATCAAGATCTGTTTTTATTGTGGCAGCACTGCAACCCTTCATAAAAAAATGTTTTATAACGGCACGTAATTCAGATTTTTCCATAGTTGTGGAAAATTTACGAGTGATCACAGTTAAACAATGGTTAAACTGACAAAAACTTGTATTTTTTTGCTGAATTTTAGACAGTCATTTGAAAGATTGTGCCTGCCAGTGTTAATTCCATTTACCAGAAAAAAGGTTTTATAAATAGTTTTTACTTATCAAACAGCCCTCGTATTAGGATGTCCTATTCCAGGTCCATTCATAAAATTCCAATATTTGATCAAAATTATATCAAAAGTCAAAAAGATTTTTATTGATTTCTCGGCTTCTACTCTTCAGATTGAGATACCAATTACACCAGTTTTTAAGTCAAACCCTAAGCTATCCAACCCTAAGGTCCAGTAGTTTTTATATGATGCGCGAAAAAACAAACTTACAGACAGACAGACAGACATGATTTAAAAAAATGTTATATTCTTGTTCAGTAGCTTAATTTAGTACCTAGACATATTTTTTTATTATTGTACTGACTTTTTCATACTTATTGCTTTATTATAAGTATAGATAATCATTATTTTCACACACTTTCTAAACAAACTCAAAATATCAATGAGTATCCTCTTTGATATGATCTCACCAGACATGGCACAATAAATTATGTTTTACAAACATGTTATATTATTATATGTAGGTATTAATATATCAACTACCTTTCACACAATTACTATTGATTTGATGTAACTATTCCTAAACAAAGGATTCACTGAGCCAGTGTTTTACATAGACCACTGGGTGTGTGCACCTTAATTAGTAGGTACCTATACCTACCACACTTGTTCTGTTTCAAGGTCAACTATTGCACATGTTTTTATTTGAATTTAAACATCTGATATCATTTTTATATGATAATAAACTGGTTATGTTTGATTATTGAAGAAATCAGAAGAGAAATAGAGAAGTCAATATTAAAAAAATATATGAAAGTATTGAATCAGAAAATCAGAGAGGAATGTGTTATATTGGGAATCGAAGATTGATGTTTCAAAGGCTCAATGTAATATTAGAAACAACTATAGAACTCCGAGACCCCCTACCTTGTACACATCGCCATACGTGCCAGATCCAATCCTCTGAATAAGCTCGTACTCATCCTGTGGATTCCTTCTAGATATATCAGAACTCAAAACACCACCACTATGCGCCATAATCACAATAAAATAAAACACTAAACTAACACTTAGCTACACTTTCATCTCATTATTCACATAATTTATTAACACAAAAAGTCGTGAAATGAATTATTTTTATAACACAAACTTCGACATCGTCTGACGTTTTGACGTTTGCCACAGTGCCATTCGTTCTTGGGTTGCCCCAGCCACGTAAATTGGTTTTCTACTATTCTTTCTTGACATATCACAAATACTACCACTTTCCAGAAATTCTAGAAGCGCAAGGTCAGGCACATCGTCGGCCTGATTACAGAACTTGGTTACAATCGGATTATCACTTTTTTCATAGCAATTTCTACTCTATCGCAAGGCATTAGTGATATCGATACTGACAATCCGATTGAAGCTAAGTTATGTGGTCGGGCCCCAGCGGCCCGAACCTTTCGATAACGAACCGAATCGATTCGATTCGATATTGTTCTCGAATTGAATGTTCATTTTCGAGCTATTCAGAACAAATGATTTTTTTCTACTAACAAATCGAATTCGACTGCATCCACGGAGTAATGTGCAGTTGTGCGTTTATTAAATTAAGATAATTTTGTTCACTAATTCGAATTAATTAATTAATTCACTTATTTGAAAGTAAATCTTGTTCTATCATAGCAAACATTTAAGAAATAAATGAAAATTACAGAAAAATATCAGACATTAAAACAAATAAAAAATATATTATGCTCTGAAAAAATTTACTAACTTTCAAACAAATTGCAGGCAAAAAGCTTAGGTAGGTACTTATATTCTTAAAGTTGAAAGCTTCTTGATTTGTTGAGTGAACGCAACCGGATTACAAACGGATTATCACTTTTTTCATAGCAATTTCGACTCTATCGCAAGGCATTAGTGGTTGCGATATTGAGAATTCGATTGAAGCCAAGTTATGTGGTCGGGCCCCAGGCTGCAGGGGCCCTACCACATAACTTAGCTTCTATCAGATTGTCAGTATCGATATCACTAATGCCTTGCGAGTTAGTGAACGACTTTGAACGTCAACATAGAAACAACTGTCAAGTGTCAGTTTCATACTATTCTTCCCCTACCCTACTATGTTTCGGGGTGACTCGTGCGTACGCCCGACGATGCCGTAAACGATTTCGAGTGATCGCGCGGATGATCCGTGCGTCCTCGAGCGTAGTAAGTGTCGAATACGCGGAGTTTCTATATTGTACGGCCAATAATTTGCAGCCAAATAATCTACAGCCAATAATTCGCGAGCAATTTTTCGTGGCCTCGTATTATCAGGGTGTACAATATGGGCATCAACACGAGCATATTTTGTACGTGATAAAACGCAGCCAGGAAAAGGAAGCCAAATTATGTACATGAATTATCAGTGTGTGCATTATTGGCTATGTAGTACGAGTCGGACACTTTTTGCACAGGTGATAATGTACAGCGAATAATATAAGTAGGTATATCACAGACTAAAATATAGAAATGTCATAGTCAAAGCCTCGTTTGCACGTTCCAGTGCCCTTTAACCACAGATTATGAATCGCAATTTCTCCGACGCTGAGGGAAGTGCTGCCCCTCCGCGCCTCCGGCAATATCATGTTCACCGGCAATAGATTTTTGATCACTGCCATGAGCATAAAAATGAAGAGCACCGAAAACCTGTAAATATTGAAATAATAGTTAATTATTTCAGGTTTTATATATAACTAGCTGTACCCGCGGCTTCGCACGCGTGGTCTTTTCTTTAGGTTCAAAGTACCATAATGTGCTATTCCAGGACCAATATGCCAACATTTGATCAAAATTTCTTTAGCCGTCAAAAATACTTTTATCAACTGCTCGGCTTCTAACTCACCAGATTGAGATACCAATTACACCAGTTTTTAAATCAAACCAGCTATCTAACAATGAAAACCACATTGCAATCGGTCCAATAGTTTTTACATGACGCGTGAACAAACAAACATACAGACAGACAGAGGGACACAATTAATAAAAAAACATATTCAATACCCTTTGTAAGCACCTAATAGCATTTTTTATCTTCTTTTTATAGCCTTTTTCGTACCTATTGCTTTATTATAAGTATAGATATATGACTGTGTCAATTTGCATCCAAAAATCCGTCCAGTAGTTTCAGTAGTTTTCCAGTAGTGATACGTTTTCTTTTTAATAACTTACAACACTTATATTGTGGAAACAACCTATATTACAAAAATTGAAGGAATTCATTAGTTTCGCACAGAAACTACTGAATTCATTAAAAAAACTTACTAACTTACTTACTTATTGTTTTACTTTTTATTTCAAAATAAAAAATGAAACAGTTTTGGCTTCAGTAGGTATCGAAATAGAGAACCATCCAAAAATTACAATACAATAACTCTTTATTGAACACATTACAATGAAAAAACAACATAACAGTAATTATATATAAAATCTAATGTTGTACAATAGGCGGCCTTATCGCTATTTGCAATTTCTTACAGGCAACCTTTGGATGGACAGGAATATAAAATAAACATTGCGGTCAGTGATGGAGACTTACTTTGGAACAAAAATGTTAATAGATAAATAACAACTATATATATAAACTATATAACTTAATATTTGTATACATACTTACATAATGTGTTATCATACATTTTGTTAAACACATAAATATATATACTATAATTAAATAATATAACATATATATTGGCAAATTTATAATATAATATACATAAATAAATAGCATGTTCACAAAGGAATAGTGTATAAATTATGTATGAATAACATAGTATCCAGCTTTATGACAGGTAGTGCTTCTTCACCATGTCTTTGAAGACAGCTACTTAGCTTTTCTAATGTTGATGGGCAAAGCATTCCACAGTCTTACAGCCCGTTTAGTAAAAGAGTTGTGATAACACATCGTAGATTGGTCAGGCACTATCAACTATTATTACTTAAATATTAATATAACTTTGGACCCATATCCCACAGAAGTCCTTTTTACGGGAGTATCCATAATTTTGACCCATCTTATAGACTATGTCTGTGCCAAGTTGCATCAACATCCGTCCAATAGTTTCAGCGTGCTACGTTTTCTTTGAAATAATTTAATTAATTAATTAAATTTAATAATTTTTCAACCTGCAAGAACTCTTTCATTTTTCGGGATGAAAAGTATCCAATGCCCTACCTCGAAGTATGAACTCAAATCATACCAAATTTTATTTGAATTATGTGAGTGTTTTCAGCGTGATGCGCTGCCAAGGTACAGATACACAGACGGACATACAGACAGACAGACAAAAATTCAAAAATACAGTTTTGGCTTTAGTATTGAATGTAGAACAGCCTCCAAAAAAGAGCGTGATACGTGTTCTTTTAAATAACTTAAAACCCTTATCCTGCAAGAACCCTTTATTTTTTCGGGATAAAAAGTATTCTAAATGTTAATCCATAACATAAGCTATGATTGTGCCAAGTTGCATCAAAATCCGTTCGGTAGTTTCAGCGTGATGCGTGTTCAAAGAGACAGACAGACAGACAGACAGACAGAGAATCATAAAAAACCGCACCTAAATCAAACCATTCGTTTGGAAGCTACGATTCTCACCACTTTTTCTCACCTCCCCATATAGCTAAGAACTATCACAATCACATTAACTTAAAAAAAATATGAAAAAACACACACACCCACACACTCACACACATACAGTGATACACACCCTAAACTTATAACACCCGTCTCTTTGTTCGGGGGTTAAAAAGTGTAAAAATAACGAATAAAATAATTTAACGCTATTAATTATGGAACAAAAAAACTAAAAGCGCGTGGTTTCGATCCACAGACGTCTGGATTAGACTTCCGCCCATGTTAACCGCTCGGCCACTCGTTACGTGACGCGGACAACGAAATTTGGTACCGTTCTTTAAACGGATGTTTTATTACTTAAATTTAAAATAAACTTTGGACCCTTATCCCTTAAAAAAACTTTTTTTTTTCGGGAGTAAAAGTATTCTAAATTTTAACAGATAATATAAACTTTGACTATGCCCAGTTACATCAAAATCCGTCCAGTAGTTTGAGCGTGATACGTGTTCTTTTAAATAACTTACAACCCTTATCCTGCAGGAACCCTTTATTTTTTCGGGATAAAAAGTATTCTAAATGTTAATCCATAACATAAGCTATGATTGGGCCAAGTTGCATCAAAATCCGTTCGGTAGTTTCAGCGTGATGCGTGTTCAAAGAGACAGACAGACAGACAGACAGACAGACAAAAAATAAAAAAATATCCTTTTTGCACTCCATATCGATTTTGAAGTTTATCACAATTATAATTTTCAAAAAATATTTAATGTACAGATTTAGCCCAGTTACAGTTTTATTATAGTATAGATTAGTTTTAATTGTAAATTAGATTTTTAGCTGTAGTTATGTTTAATAATAAGTTTTTTTTATAATAAGTTAAAAAAAAAACTGTATATAGTAATAAGTTATTGTATTTGTTCCAGTATAATTACAATTCTCATAGTTAATTGCAGCTCAATATTAAAAATTAGATTTAAATTTAGAGTTACCTAGGTATTACCATGACAAAACATGGTTAAATGAAGTACCTAATATAGTTAGCTTTAGCCTCTCAGTGACATCAATTAACTTTTAACTTTCAAAGCGTAATTTTTGTATAGACATTGACTTATATGACATAATATAATGCATACAAAATATAACATTGATGTCTGTTGCATCAGTTTTATAGTAGGTATACGTCTATACATATTTAGCAGGTAGGTAGTTACCTACCTACTAAGGTTAACTGATTGTTATACCTAACTTCCTGATAAATATATACCTAAATTAGGTTATGTACTTACTTGAATTTCTGCAGGTACCTTTCTAATACCAGGCATCTGTCACTCTACCTACTTACGCGAGCTAATAACCTACAGATTGCTGCACCCTAGGCCTACAAATTAGGGGAGGCCGGCCGCCGCGCGCTTGCAATCAGATGCTTACCGTGTCGCTTATTTTGAACTTTCGCTAGTAATGGCGAAACGTAACAATATTAACAATTGTTGTGTGAAGGGATGCCTTAGTAGGAAAAAAGATTCAAAGTTTTTTTGTGTCTTTATCACAGATCTGTCTACTGAATGACTAAACGGATAAAAAATATATGTAGTAAGACATATTTATAGGTGTGTTATGTTTTGCCCACGACTTTGCAAGTGGAGTCCGTTAGTTTGTACCTACCTAGATAGGTACCTACATTGTATTTTTTTGTTTGGCGTTTGACTAGAATGTAAATATGAAGCGGTGGAACTTGTTCCATATAAACGATTTATATTTTCAACATGTGCGTGCTAACATAAAATTACTTACATACATGCATATTTTTTGCTAACTGTTCTACCCGAGACTTAAAATTTGCTACAATTGTGAGTGCTTCTAATCGCAGACAATAATCAAAACTTGTAAATTAAATAAAAAAAGAGTACTTAGGTACTTCAAAACTTATTTTGATTTCAATGAGTCATGTCACCTACCTACCTTCCTACTTAAGTATTTTAGATTATCGTGTTGTTAGCAAATAAAATTTGCTTCCTTTTTTATTGAATTAGAGCCAGTTTAAAATAAATTTAACGTTTAACGTTTGATGAGATAGTTTTTAAAAGAATTGTTATGCGTTTTATACATGTTGGATAATTACGAGAGCAACTAGAAAATGTGATTTTTTGTTTGTTGAGATATCTTAATGATTTTGTCAAATGAAAGGTCTAGGAATCATTTTATCCATTTGAATAATGTAAATTGGTCCATGTGCTTAGGAGATAATTAAGAATTGGTATAGTAAAAGTGTAAACAACTAGTTTTTTTACACGACTGCCCAAATAAAGGAGTGTTATTTATGTTTTTGTTTTACGAACTTTTTAATTAGTGCAAAATGTGAAAATATTATTAATGTAAGTTAATGAGGACTGTTAAACAAAGAGTTATCTAGGTAGCCTAAAGATTGAAAGTTTATTTTCATTTGATAATTACAAAAGACGGACTTTAATATTTATTTTCTATCTACCTAATTGACCGTGTCATCATACGCATCAAACATGCGATAGATTACGTGGTCAAGCAGGTAGATAGACGGTGTTTTTTTTTTATTGGATTGCTTCTGCGGAGGCACTGGCCTACTAGCAATTTCGCCAATGTCAAGTGTATTATAGTTTAAAGTAATGTCACGTCACAGTCAATTATTGTCAAAGTCACGAATCAGTAAAATGGTGGACATTTACTGAAACTTCCGAGGGAGATTTGGAAAAATCACAAAATGCCATTTATTTCTGCGTTTGATTCTTTTGCCCGCACTCGTCCACGTTAACGAACACCTAATGGTTAATATTTCACCAATATTACACATTAACACTCGAAGATACACAAGATTGAGAATAAAATCTAACTCAACATCACAACATTTTGAATTTTTTCAAAAAACCCCGACGGTTAATATTATAGTAGCAATGGCAAGTTGACAACCATAGCGCCACAGCTAGCGCGTCACTCCGCGCCAGACAGCGACAGAGTTACGCGTTAGAAGAGAGTGGCAACGTTAAAGTGAATATCGCGTTAGGCACTGAGCGCTTATGCGAGCTGAATTGCACTTTGTTGCCTAGTAGCAAGAGTCGCTATTTGTATTAATGGTTGCGCAAAGTGCAATTTCTTCTATTATTTATTCTATGCTAATCTACGAATAAGTAATAAGTCAGGAAACGTAACAGCGTTAATAAAATGACCCAACAAAAGTCGTGCCCAAGTAGGCGGGGCTTAAAAGTCGTGTCCAGCGCGTCATCAGTCGTACATTTTTCATGCAAGCGAGCACACGTCATATCTTCGCATACGTTTTAGTTTTTATCATTGTGAACTACAGCTGTGAATCATCATGCCAGCATGTTTTGTGAAGAGGTGCAGGAGCCATACAAGATTAAAATGTCCAGGGATCACTTTTCACTAGTAGTAGTTGCAAAATTATAATTATATTCAAAGACGTTCAATTACATTATCAAACCGCGGTGGTCAATACTATGCAAAATGAAGTCAGTCAATTTTTGCACTATAGATTTTTTTCTACTCGATGAAATGTTGAAATTAATTTGTTATTTTTTCACGCAGATTCATACCGAAGAAACGTCAACATATTTAGGAGAATACTAAACAAAATGAGAAAATAAACAATAATGAACGATTACAGTTGGTATGTAATATAGGTTCGGCTTTTCGACTCATGGGAATAACAATAGCATTAAAAAAACAGTTCATAGTTTGATCGAATTAAAGCACGTTTAATTTTTCAGGCTAATGAAAATTCACCCTCTGGAAATTTTGAAGTCTTTGATTTGCTCAAAAAAATCAAATAATGCAAACCCTCAAGCACAAAAGGCACAAAAACTTGTAAGATTTCACTATTATTTTTTGCACTTAATATTTAGGTTCGTTAGGAATTTTTATCTTAGCTGTATATGCGTATCTATTTCAATTAGAGACAGCCTTTCATAGATTTGAAACTGATTTTCAATAAGGTTATTTTCAGGAGAATAATATCAACACTGAATGTAATGACGGTGTTGAAGAAGAACCAAGAAAAACAAAATTAATAAATAATCTTATTTCAACCGAAGTCTTTAGTTTTGAAGAAAGAGGATCATGCGTTACGCTGATAAATATACCATCGTCAGATATTGAATCTGCTCTGAATACTCCTAAAACACACATTTTAAAGCAAAAACTAAGAAAAAATATATTTTGGCAGTATAACGACTATCACAGATCAGAAATCTACAACGCCCAAATAAAAGATTAACTATGAAGAATATATTAGCTTTTTAGAAACGTTTAACAACCTTTTCGACATACTAAATTCAAGACCGACCGATACGGGTTTAAACACCCTTTTTCAGTGCAAGAAAAAGAAAAACTACATGACGTTTTGGATCAAAGCGAAAAATATATTAAAGGTAAAATCAACGTGCAGTCAAAAAAAACTCGAACAGTAAATGAACAAAGAGTAACAGTATATACTAACTCCTTGAAACCAGTGACTAAAACTCAGTCCAAAACTGGACTTCTAGGACTCCTCATATGTATTTCAAGTATTAAATTACTTTTTGCACGGCTAGTAGAGTTACAAATATATAAATTTATTTAATCATATTAAGCCAAGATCATATTGAGTTGTTTTTGGAGTGATCCGTAACCACGGCCGTTGCAACAAATACCCAAACGCCTGACAGTTTATGGAAATATATAAAATAATTTACTGAACTTGAACCTCAGCTCTAAATTCACAGGCAACCGCATACCATTGAAGGACATTCCGTTTTAAATTTCTCAGAATCCGTCTTCACTACATTGCGAAGAAAGATTCTCTTTTAATGTCTTCTGGACAAAAACATAATAAATTAATTATATTTCGTGGGACAAAGAATTTAATGAATTGTAAAAAGTGAGCCAAAAAAAAACATTGTACAATAATATTGTGACGAGGTCCAAACCTCTTTCATAATAATACTCTTTTCATAATACATTTTTTTTCATTTTGATTTTCATTATCCATTCTACATACAAATATCCTGTGATTCATATTGATTTTTAGTCAAAATAGAAAAATATTCCACTTTAGTGCTTTCATTGATTTAATTTGCAAAATATATCTTTCGTCCTTCCTTCGCTAACATTAATATAAAAAAAACTGAAAGTCTGCTGCTCTGGTTTGAGGAACATCGTTGAGTTGCAGCGCCCGATCGCGTTGCACTCGATGAACGGCTTCGCGCGGAACTCTTTTAGGCAAGAGCCGGACGATATCAGACTCTGGCCTGCCGAGTCTGCTCCCGCCGTGTGCTAGAATCGAGCGGAAGGAAGTTCCTGTAATTCTGTGTCACTGAGGTTTGTGTCCTGGAATAGTGGGAGCAACCCAAACCAGGGGACCGCCTCGCGACACTGGCGCCCTCAACGTGTCCGTACCCAGCCTGCTCTACCTGCCTACAAGTTCCCGATTTCTTCGTGTTTTTTTTTTTTATAATCAATGTTCAATTTTTAAGTCGCACCATAAAATTCTAAAAGGCACTAGGCCATCTTGATTTAAATTTGGATTAGAAATATTTGGCAAACCCAGAACAGTTTTTTTTATACTCAAGTGTATTTTATATTTGCATTCCAGTCATTCATGTAAGTAAGACATTTTCATTAATACGTACTTTATTCCAAATTTCACTATCGGCCTACCTAGTTCCGAATTACTCTAAACTTTAAACGCGTAGTTACATTAACGCTATTTTTTTTATATATTTTTAAAGCGTTACTAACGCACTAAACGCACTAAACGCACGTTACCTACATAGTAAACACTTAGTTTTATTTGCTGGTCTCATATTAAATAAAAATGGACCCTGCGCATCTAAATAAACCAGAATTGATCTATGAATTAAAATGTAGAAATGCTGAAGTTCATACAACAGATACTGCAGAAAATTTACGTTCAAGGTTATCGACCTTACTTGACAGCTCGAATACACAAGATTTTCAAAGTCCGTATACATTTGAACAGGATATAATCGAAATTCAAAAATGTCTAACCATTATTTCTGCACGTTTAATAGCTTACCCGGTACGAAAGGAGAAGAATGCGTCCTATATTCTGCACATTAAAAATAGATTAAATAACATGGATATTACCACCGAACTTACGACAGTACAACTAGAAACATTTAAAAATGTTTCAGAGAATTTCTTCGATTTACAAAAACGTTTCGAAACATTAGAAAATCCTAGCAGCTCTTCTACAGAAAATTCTTCTACACACGATCATTTTCCAGAACAACAAACTCAATTACCATATTTTGACCTACTGACACAAAAGCTACAAAATATTTCGATCAACAGATCAAGTCACGAAATTAAACGGTTTATTTACAAGGGGGATAGTTGTCCAAAAGATTTTCTTGAAAAAGTAGAGGAATTCGCAGTTGCTCGAAATATTTCACATACTGAACTATACAATCATATATACGATATTCTGAAAGGAACTCCTTTAGATTGGTTTCGAGCTCACAAACAAACAATCCCGGATTGGGAATCTTTTAAAATTACATTACTAAATGAATTTGAAATTACAGACTACGACTATAAACTGCGTAAAATCATAGATGCTTGCAAACAAAAAACAAATGAGCGTGTGATTTGTTATTTTACCGAATTAGAATCATTATTTGCAAAATTACGTGAGCCTATTTCAGAAAAAGCTAAGATTGATATTCTTAGGCGTAACTTGCGACCCGAATTCGGTCAAAGGTTATCTCCAAACGATCTCGACTCGGTCGCAACATTATTAAAATCGTGTAAATGGTACGAAAGTTGCATTGAAATTTCCAACTCTGATACCCCTTCCACATTACAAGACTTAGCGAAGCCTTCGACTTCTAATACCCAACACAAAGTCACTGCTACACCTAACATACCACATTATCCGTACAATACCTTACAACAACCACTTGTGCAAACACACCCTTACCCTCAACCTTACCCTGTACATTCAATTGCTGCAGATTCTAAGAAAACTGCACTACCTATATTTTGCCCTCGCTGTCGAAACGACAGTCATGCTTTATGTCAATTTCCCTACAGACATAAAGTTTGTTTTCGTTGCGGTAAAAAAGACGTAATTTTTACCAATTGCCCTGTATGTACAAAAAA
This sequence comes from Alsophila aescularia, assembly GCA_946251855.1. NCBI lineage: Eukaryota > Metazoa > Arthropoda > Insecta > Lepidoptera > Geometridae > Alsophila > Alsophila aescularia. The sequence continues at coordinate 56,904,223 of OX276373.1, forward strand.
TTCAAAAAACTAATTAGAGAGGAACTAGAAACACAAAATTGTAATACTAACAATAACTTTGATCAAAATGATTGGAACAATTGGCTTAAAACTATTTCAATATTTTTCAAAACATACAACGTTTCTACGCTCCTCTTTGATAATACATCGGACACTGAACGTCCATACCTTAGAGTAAATGTTGGGAATTTAACCCTTAACGGTTTGCTGGATAGTGGCAGTGCCATTACAATTTTAGGTAATAACTCACATAAATTATTACTTGAACATGGTTTGGAACTACAACGTGACCAAATTATCAAAGGTTCTGTTGCTAATGGTCAAACAATCAATTCAATTGGTACTATTAAGCTTCCAACTTTATTTAAAAATAAGTTTGCTATAATTACTGCCCATGTAATACCCGCTGTTACTCAACCATTCATATTAGGTATCGATTTTTGGAAAACTTTTAAGCTGGCTCCAGACATACTTAATACGGTCAGTATGCTCAAGAGTTCAGATACTCCCATGTTTATCATCAATAATAATGATACTTACTTACAGTCTTATGACAGACTTACAGATACACAACTGATTCTTGCTAATGCAGTCGTAGATCAATTTCGTAATATTTCTACCGACGTACTTCCTTTAGGAAGAACAAACCTTATTGAACACTGTATTGATACAGGTGACCACCCACCTATTCGTCAACGTTGCTATCGATTATCACCTGAAAAACAGAAAGCTCTTCGAGCAGAAGTTGATAAAATGCTAGAACTTGATGTTATAGAGCCTTGTGAAAGCCCATGGCTAAATCCTGTAATTATTACCCCTAAGAAAGATGGTACTTGGAGATTTTGCGTCGACAGTCGTAAGCTTAACGACATAACTAGAAAAGATGCTTATAAATTACCATTCATATCAGACATCATAGATAACCTTAAAGATTCTAAATATCTGAGTTCTATTGACATTGCTAAAGCTTTTTGGGAAGTGCCTTTACGTTTAGAAGACAGACCTAAGACTGCTTTTCACGTTCCAGGTCGTGGATCTTTTCAATTTAAGGTTATGCCTTTTGGTCTTACTAACGCACCAGCTACGCAACAAAGATTCATTGATAATCTTCTTTCTGATGAGTCTAATAACGACTCTCTTTTTTATTATTTGGATGATATAATAATAGCCACAAAAACGTACGAGGAACACGTACGTTTGCTTAATAAATTACACGCAAAACTTTCAAAAGCAGGTATAACAGTAAATTTTCCAAAATGTGCATTTTTCCGAAATGAACTTAAATACCTAGGCTACGTAATTGATGATCAAGGTCTCCACACAGACCCTGATAAAGTCAAAGCAATCTTAGAAATACCAGCACCCAGGTCTGCTCGTGAGGTGAAAAAGTTTCTCGGTACAGCTAGTTGGTATAGACGCTTTGTACCCAATCTTAGCACATTAGCTGCTCCCCTCACTAAACTTACGTCTACCAGTAAGAAAGCTCCCGCTTTCAAGTGGACTTCTGAAGCTGATAAAGCTTTTAATAAAATCAAACAAGCTTTAATATCAACTCCTATTCTAACTTGCCCTGACTTTTCTAAACCCTTTGCTGTTCATTGCGACGCATCCGCTTTTGGACTTGGAGCAATGCTTACCCAAGACTTCGATGGAGTTGAAAAACCCATAGCTTACATGAGCAAATTACTTACAGGTCCCCAAAGAAACTATTCTATCACTGAACGTGAACTCTTAAGCGTTATAACAGCATTAGAGTATTGGCGTTGCTATCTAGACAATGGTCAAAAGTTTACTATCTATACCGATCATTCTGCACTTCAATGGTTCTTACACTTAGATAATCCTACAGGTAGACTTGCCCGTTGGAGCATACGCTTATCAATGTTTAATTTTGACATTAAATATAAACGTGGCAAGGATCATTTGGTCCCGGATACATTGTCTCGTATTAAACCAATTAATGTGATTAATTATGATCCAATACAGACTTCTGATTCGTGGTACACTTCTGTATACTCCAAGTGTAGCACAAATCCCACATCAACTCCTGATTATATGATACGACACAATAAACTCTACAGGTACACCCGTTCTAATACCCTCATAAACTCAGAATTAAGTTGGAAAGAAGTAATCCCATATGAATTTCGTACAGCTATTATCGACGAAAACCATTCGTTACCAAGAGCAGCTCATTTTGGCACTTTCAAAACATACCATCGTATTAAAGAAAAATACTTCTGGCCAGGAATGTACAAAGACATTGCCAGCCATATTTCTAAATGTGAAACATGCCTCGCTTATAAGCATCAGAATCAAAATACCATTGGTCTGATGGGTAAACCCAAGAACTGTTCTCGTCCTTTCCAATGCATATCTATTGATATTGTTGGTCCACTTCCAATGACACGTAAACTTAATAGATTTATTTTTGTAGTCACATGTTGTTTTTCCAAATATTGTCTTATATTCCCCATGAAGCGAGCTACCTCTTCTGTAATCAAACATATACTTGAGAACTTAGTTTTTATGGTTTATGGTATTCCAGAGACCATAATCCTAGATAATGGCCCTCAACTAATTAGTCATGAACTCCAGGATTTATTTCAATATTACAACATACCAAAAATTCATTACACCCCCCGTTACTGTCCGCAAGTCAATACTGTTGAACGTTACAACAAAACAATTATAACAGCAGTTGCTTCTTTTGTTGATAATGACCATCGTACTTGGGATTTATATTTAAATCAAATCCAATTTGCAATAAATTCAGCTGTTAATGAAACTACTAAATTCACACCAGCTTTCTTAGTATTTGGTCGCGAACTTGTAACATGTGGTTCTGTATATAATGCTTCGGATCTAAATGAAGAATTGATTTTTGCTCCACGCGATGAGTACGCTGACAACATAGGTCAGTTAAGCCCTTTATTTGCTGAAGTTCAAGCACGTTTATTTCGCGCTCATGAAACTAACGCAAAATATTATAATAAACATCATCAACACCTTGAATTTAACCAAGGTGACATTATATGGAAACGTAATTATCCCATAAGTTCAGCAGGCAAGTATTTTTCAGCTAAATTAGCTCCTAAATTTGTAAAATGCATCATAGCAGCTAAAATTTCACCACTAATTTACGACCTCAGTGATTTATCTGGTAATCCCTTAGGCCGTTGGCATGTCAAAGACATTAAACCTATACCACGTACGTCTTAACCTTAACCATCACTTCTCTACTTACATACTTTATTATAATTATGTACTATGAAAGTTACATTGCTTTCATATTCCTGTACCTTACCATATATTTAAATACCTACTTATGACCATTGTAGGTTCCCTACTTACAAAAAAAACTTGTATTTAAGTTGTAAATAATGTAATTTTAATATAATTTCCCTTTACGGAGTAATGTCCACATTTTTAGCCTATTTTTTTTATTCACTTCATTAACTTGTCGGATTCATTATGAATATTGACTTCAAGTCCCTACGTATTGCTATTCAGTGCTATTGTACTTACTACTTACTTTAATTCTTTGGTACTAACAGTAGTTAATACCCTACTTGTTAGCTATGCCTACTTGTTATACTATTTTATTTTATTAACAATCATAATGTTCAGTATAAAGCGAAACCAGTACCATATATTATTATTTACTACACCTACACACAAAACTTCCAACACTGAAAAGAGCGGCAAATGTGATTACTCTATAAACCAAGGTCACAAAACCTGTATTATCTTATGGTTAATATACTATTACCTACCTACCTTACTTATATTATTTTAACGTTCTAACACAACGTTTACTATGTACATTCATGTGCTACAGGCACGTCGTACCCTAAGGTACGTTTAGCCATTTTGGCAAACTAATTGTATATAAATATACACATACATACATTTACACATCACACACCACACATTCACCACACATACACATACACACATACACTCACATAATCACCCTAATCAGCGGCTAGTGACTGTATAAATAAGCCTACACTATACTGTATTGGTTCCACGAGTGACCTTATTGATATATAAGGTTCCTCTTTCTTATGAGTTTTATTTCCAAGGAATGGGAATAAGACTATGAATGATGAATGAATGTGTGATTTATGAATATGAATGCATCTAGGAATCCAATCAATTGTATATTGACATTGTTAATAAACATTTTCACATAAAAATTGAAAAGATAGCATTTTTTAGCATTTCCATTATTTTAATTAATTATTTTACTATTTTAACTTTATTACCCATATTATATATATTTTTATTATTAAATTCTACTATTATTTTTTTCTTTTGTTCTAGCATATAATTTTTTTTTAAATAAACCTTACAAAAAAAAATTTATTTTTTTATTTTTTTTAATATCAAAAAAATTTTTTTTCTCCGGGGAGGCGGGGTATTGTGACGAGGTCCAAACCTCTTTCATAATAATACTCTTTTCATAATCCATTTCTTTTCATTTTGATTTTCATTATCCATTCTACATACAAATATCCTGTGATTCATATTGATTTTTAGTCAAAATAGAAAAATATTCCACTTTAGTGCTTTCATTGATTTAATTTGCAAAATATAACTTTCGTCCTTCCTTCGCTAACATTAATATAAAAAAAACTGAAAGTCTGCTGCTCTGGTTTGAGGAACATCGTTGAGTTGCAGCGCCCGATCGCGTTGCACTCGATGAACGGCTTCGCGCGGAACTCTTTTAGGCAAGAGCCGGACGATATCAGACTCTGGCCTGCCGAGTCTGCTCCCGCCGTGTGCTAGAATCGAGCGGAAGGAAGTTCCTGTAATTCTGTGTCACTGAGGTTTGTGTCCTGGAATAGTGGGAGCAACCCAAACCAGGGGACCGCCTCGCGACAATATTGTTTTATTACTGACATGGTCCGGTCCACTTATTGCTTAACATCGTCAACGCCGCTATGACTCAGCTGTCATAGCAGACATTGCAGCACGCGCGTGAACCAATCACTGCTTTCGTTCTGAATTTAAACCAATCACCAAGCATGTCTATTTGTAACCTCGGAAGTGATTCGTACATTGAATCTTACGTCGTTTTGGTTTGAAGTAGGGGCACTTTTAATGTGGCATTTGTTCTGAATTAGAGTTCCTGACTTATTATTTATTCGTAGGTGCTAATACTTTGATTTCTGCAGGTATGGTGAAACGTTTGTCACCTCGATTCAACAAAAAACCTCTTATTTCCACTACCAGGGCCAATGTAAGATCTTGCGACAGTCGATACTTCCCGATAAATGCTTGGGTAGACGATATGAACGCGTACGTGACAAAGTGTGGTGTTCACCACAGAGTACTTTGTATATGCCGGAAACGATTCACACTCGTCAACTTTTTCTTGGCGACGTCTGTCAGGCGAAACAGCTTAATAAAAAACTGTTCATAACTGTTGTATCAAACGTGAGCTAATTTCTATGGCGGCTATCTTTTCTACTTCACTATATGCACGACCTTCATGCACGTCTTCGCTGTGAATATGTGTTCTGTGGTTTAACTTTGTTTACAAAATTATTAGGCAAGTTGATTTTTTGATAATTACCGTCTGTTCATGTATTTAATGCTTTGAAGGTGTTTGTTTCTACATTAAATAGTTAATAGTGTGATTGAGTTTGAAAGTTTTCTATGCAATGAGCTATAAAACTTGCGAAATTTGTGGTTTGCGATATGTTAGAGCGATGGGGCAAAAACGAACATTTATGGCTAAATTTCCACTGAATAAAGATAGGTAAGTGGTAAATCTATTCGGTAATCAACTACGTACAAGAAAATAATGATTTTTCTTTCATAATATTCAACAAAATAACAGCCTTGCTAGCACTAGTGCGGTGCCGGTGTTATCGATATTGTTTCTAAACCGTTATTTGACATTTGGTTCCTAATCTTATTCTAAGTCCTTCTGCATTCCACGCTATATAATAGTAAACGTGGTAAAAGTATAAATTTAGAATACCTAATGCCGCGTAGCCTAAAACCGCTTAATCATCTAATTTTCATTAAAAAACTTATTTTCAGGTGCAAAAACTGGATACAAGTGACCGATAAAGAGGACTTGACATACATACCGATCGAAAAGCTGCATGAATTAAATATTTCTGTGGCAAACATTTTCGAAACACCGACTACAAAAAGAAACAACCCAATTTAAAAAAAAATGCTTTTCCTTAACTGCTATTAATCACGGACCACTGCTAGTTTGTAATATTAAGTAAGGAGTAAGGAAGATTAGACATTATTTTAAGGGAAAAAGACACAAATTGTGTTGTGTACTATATAATGTATTATTTTTGGTTGTAATAAAAACCACATGCTAAGAAAAAACATATTATTATTATAAACCCCATATAAATTAAAATAGTCCTAATACGTTTTTTCTCTCAAAATATCGATATCGATAAAAATGTGCTATGTTTGCAGACATCCTTTTTCTGTTTGTCATGTTGGCTAACATGTTCGATATAGAGTGTTATTATCTATGGTCATTAGTTTTGTTATGTTGCACTTATTCTCAGCGCTCGTTTTAAAAATTCACAACATCCGTTCCAATATACGTCAGTCTCGTCTCTTCTTACGTAGTATTTACATACTCTTAAGGCGACGTCTTCATCTCCAAGCTATGATACCACTTTGCATCGTGCTTAATCACTTAAATACAAAATGATGATAGGTTTGAACCAAATATGCTACCTAAAACTTTACATTTCTAAATCCACAACACAAAATTATTAAATGACAATATTATATAGGCTATTGGATGCTCTTTTGCTCTATGTAAGTTATCGAAGTAGGCCGTACACCGCGCGCGCCTAAACCGGCGTCCAAAGAGTATATAAATATGCCGGCGTCTTTACTGAGTTTTGTCTACCGCTGCAGCCGCGGGGCATGTAGTAGGTAGAGTATCACTATTTAGTTTGTTGTTACCAAAAACAAATGAACGTTCGGAAACACGGCTTCAATGAACAAAGTTCGGCAGCCCGATTCCATAACTTGGCTTCAATCGAATTCTCAGTATCGCAGCCACTAATGCCTTGCGATAGAGTCGAATTTGCTATGAAAAAAGTGATAATCCGATTTTAGCCAAGTTATGGAATTGGGCCACTGTGGCCCAATTCCAATTGCTGCCACAGTGGCCCAATGCTGGCTGTTGGAATTTGACGGCTTGAAACCGTCATGATCAACATTACGTAATCGCACTGCTGAATAGCGCTTGATAGCGTTGCCATAGATTTAATCGTATGGTATGACGTCAATTCGATTCGATTTCGATTACAACAATTTATTGTTCGATTTTTCTAAATCGAACGATATCAAACCGAATCGATCGACAACTAAGTTACCGAAAGGTTCTGATTCTGAGGACTGCCAACCTGTCCTAGAGGTAATAGTAATTAAAACCTCTGCTCGGTTCAACGGTTTATAATTCTGTACAAGTAAAGTGGTTACAGGTTTCGAACAATTCTGCGCCGTAGCACGGAAGTTGCGCTCCAGCCCATTCAACTTGAGATTTCTCAGAATTGGTAAAAGCGTGATACAAATTGATAACTACGGTATACCCGTTGAAGTGTTGACCGACCTATGTCGGGAATTTAACTCAAAGCATATGAAAAATAATTTTCTACAGCAATTTTAATGCAAAATAACTAGCTTAAAAGCTAAAAAATACGCCTGCCCTGCCAAAAATGAATTTATGCCAATAAATTATACACTATTGGAATGTGAGCCGTACTGCCACCATACTGATTTTTTTCAAAACAATATATATATATAAAGCCTATGTTACTCGGGGAGATATAAGGATTCTAACGATACCCCATACGTTTAAATCTGTTCGGGCATTTCAAAGTTATGGTGGAATAAAGAAACTCACATACAAAAATACATGAATGTTAATAGAAACATCACACTCCTTTTTTTGGGCAGTCGTGTAAAAAGGAATATTCTCGCTGTCCGTGTAAAAAATAGATAAAAAATTAGTGATTTTTTACATATGTGTAGTTAACTTATGTATCAACAAAAGGTAAAAAAAACTCTGTGGAAGTTGTCCACGCGGTCGGGTCGGACTTCTTTACAACCCCCTGCAAAAAAAGAACACAGAAACTCTCTGAGCATACACTCAAACTTATGGCAGAACGAGGCGAGATGAGGCTGCAGTCTTCAGTGGATATGTCGAGTTACAGCTTGCTTAATAAACAGATCTCCAAGTCAATGCGACACGATTTGCGTTCCTATAATACTACTTGTATTAAAAACGTAAAAGAGCGGAAAAAGGGCTCCAAAGTGTTCCCAAGGGATCTGTCTATTGGGCAACGCCTGTTGACGAAGCTGAAAACCGACAGTGGCAGCATCGTTTCGTCAAAGCCAGAGATTTTTTTGACAATTATACACTTCATCGCGTAGTCCTCCTAGCAGGACTAGCGATGCAAGAGCCCGTTTGACCCGACATTATACCGAAGATATCCCGGACGTCAGCCTATACGAGATCAGAATGGCTCTCAAACAGCTTAAGAGCAACAAGGCACCAGCGGAGGATGGAATTACGACAGAGCTACTGAAAGTGGATGGAACACCGGTACTTAAAGACCTGCAGAAGCTGTTTAACTCCGTCATCCTTTAGGGTACTACGCCAGAGGCGTGGCACAGGAGCGTAGTGATTTTGTTCTTTAAGAAAGGTGATAAAACCGTTTTGAAGAATTATAGGCCCATTTCGCTGCTGAGCCACGTCTATAAGCTGTTTTCGAGAGTAGTTATTGTTACAAACTCCTTACTACTTAGTCTTTGATAATATATATTGATGTCTGTCATTAATTTTGAGTTGTCATATTAGAAATCTATTTATGAACTAAATACGTGTTTATTTTATTGGCGACGATGATAAAGAAGTAACTATGAACAATGAACAATTTACCCAGTTTCTACACGCCCAACAGGCGCAACAGGAACAAATAACACAAATATTAAAGTTGTTAATGCAAAAAACGACCAACAGCGGCGGCGTGACGAACACCGCCTCCACAACAAAAGCTGACAAAATGATAATCATAAAAAACTTTAACATGGAAAAATACAACCCAGAGACATGCAGAGTCGATGATTTCATTGATTTCTTCGAGACAAAGTGTGGAATATTTGATATTACCAATGAACAATTACAGAAAGATCTACTGTTGAATTTTTTAACGCCAGAAATATTCCGCGAGTTGAAAGTAGCACTTACACCCAGATTTGACACCAGCACTTACAAGGATATTTGTACCAAACTTTTAGACTTGTACCGCATTAAAAAGACCAGGTACCGTGCTTTAGCAGATTTTTAGAACTGCATAAGGGAGTCGATGGAGCATTACGCAAACAGATTTAAAAGCCTGAGCAGGGATTGTGGATATCACGATGAACTGTTGGAACGACAGCTACGCGACCGTTTTGCTACAGGACTAAACCATCCAGACCTTGAGACGGATCTGAAACTGAAATGGCCAGACTTACAAGAAACTAAGCAAGGAAAATCGAGAGAAGTTACGTTTTCTCAAATTTTTGCAATTGCACAATCACCTGAACAAGCTGAACATGATACCCCAGGTTCGAGTGTCAACCGAATCAGAAGAAAAAAAACTCGGAAGTCTACTACACGAGACAACAATACAATGCGTAAACTATACTCTAACCAATGCTTAAGATGTGGCAAGAGTGACAAACATGACCTCGCCAACTGCCCGGCGAAGAAACACATATGTGACGAATGCAATATAGAAGGACACTGAAAATTGTTGCATTAAAACCGGACGCGCATTTATTGAAGGAAAGAAAACATCGAATACCTTCAAGCACAAGTTACAGAGGATCACCGACAGTCGTACAACTGCTCCATCACATGATTCTATGGAAAGTAGCGATGATGACGGAGAATTAGTTTGCAACATTGCAAGCACCAGTAAGAAAGACTGCAAACAAATCGATGTCTTAATCAATGGTGTAAAATACACGATGGATTGGGACCCCGGCTCCACCTACTCAATAATCAGTTCCCATTTCTGGAAGAAAATTGGTTCACCAGCCTTATCTAATGCACCAAAACTTAAAGCCTACTGCAACTACAAGTTAAAATCAAAAGGCCTTACAGACGTAACTGTCGAAATCGACGGACGCCAATTGTTTTTACCAGTTGTGGTAATGAAAAACGCTAACCCGATGCTTTTTGGTCTTCATTGGAGTGAAATGTTTGAGATGGAATTTCCGAAACCGGTTTACTCAGTCAAACCTATTATTCCAAGTACACTCAAGCATGTCCTTGATGAACATAGTCAACTTTTCGATGGGAAATTGGGCAAGGTAATAGACTACCAAGTTAACATCCACGTCGAACCAGGGGCTGAACCTGTACACCTCCCAGCAAGACCGATCAAATTCAGTATGAAGAAAAACGTTGAACGGGAATTAGATCGCCTTGTTACCGAAGGCATAATACAAAAAGTAGACCCAAATATTACTCCCATAGAATGGGCTACACCTACTGTTAACGTAGTGAAACCCTCAGATGAAGTCAGAATTTGTGGAGACTACAGTACTTCACTGAACCCCGTCTTGATCAAACATTTACATCCAGTACCAATTTTTGACCAACTACGTCAAACACTGGCAAACGGCGTGATATACTCAAAAATCGATCTCAAAGATGCATACCTGCAATTTGAAATAGCACCAGATTCAAAAAAGTATTTAATATTATCGACACACAAGGGTTACTTTCAGTAGAATAGAATGCCTTTTGGCATATCAACAGCACCATCAATTTTTCAAAATTTTCTTGAATAGTTGTTCAACAACTTGGAAACATTCCCAACGTTGCAATATATTTCGATGATGTCGCCCTGGCAAGTAGGAGCTTAGAGGACCACCTACGTACACTTTCTACAGTATTCGACAGATTACGACAAGCTGGATTGAAAGTCAACTTGAAGAAGTGTAGTTTCTTACAGAAAGAGATTGAATACCTGGGTCATATAATAGACCAAAATGGAATACGTCCGACAAACACAAAAATTGAAGCTATCACCAAGGCTGTACAACCTTCCAATTCGAAAGAATTACGATCTTTCCTTGGTTTAGTAAACTTTTACGAACGCTTTATTCCTCATCTTCACGGAGTATGTGCAGATCTTCATAAACTGATCAGTGGCAGACGCACATGGCGTTGGACTGACCATGAGAGACAAATTTTTGAAGCCACTAAGACATGCATTGCGAATTCATAGCCATTGATAGCCTTTGACGAAAAACGTCCCCTTTTCTTAGCCTGCGATGCATCGGAGAAAGGCGTAGGAGCAGATTTGGCGAGTTCTCCAATTCATAGGACGCCTCACAATAATACTGAACCAACGTGCACACCATCCGGAATTACAACGTTGCCCGTGGCCATACCATCTACATCCATGACGTCCTCTCCCACATCATCCGCATACACACCATCCATGTCATCTTCACCGCTCTCTTCATCTACGTTCGTCACACCTGCAACTGTTGCGGTGCCTCCACCCTGTCATCGCAGTCAGCGTCAAGTACGACCGCCGCGTCGGCTCATAGACGAAATGTAAATGGGGAGGAATGTTACAAACTCCTTGCTACTTAGTCTTTGATTAAATATATTGATGTCTGTCATTCATTTTGAGTTGTCATATTAGAAATCTATTTATGAACTAAATACGTGTTCATTTTAGTTATAAACCGTCTCGCTCGTAGGTTTGACGACTTTCAGCCTCCCGAACAAGCTGGATTCTGGAAAGGCTTTAGCACCGTAGACCACATCCATACGCTCCGGCAGATTATACAGAAGACCGAAGAGCATAATCGGCCACTATGTCTAGCGTTTGTGGCCTACGAGAAAGCCTTTGATTCAGTCGAGACCTGGGCAGTAATACAATCATTATAGCAGTGCCAGATTGATTACCGGTACATCGAAGTGTTGAAGTGTTTGTACAGCAAGGCCACCATGACAGTTCGTCTTCAGGATCAGTGCACGAATTCTATCCAGCTGAAAAAGGGGTGAGACAGGGAGACGTTATTTCTCCGAAACTGTTCACCTCTGCACTGGAAGATATATTCAAGCTTCTGAACTGGAACGGATTTGGTGTTAACATCAATGGCGAATACATCACTCACCTTTAATTTGCTGATGATATGGTCATCATGCCTGAAACCCTGGAAGACCTAAGCACAATGCTCAGTGACTTCAATATTGTTTCCCAACAGGTGGGTCTTAAAATGAACATGGGCAAGACGAACATCATGTCAAATGTCCATGTCGTATCCATGCCAGTTTATGTTGGGAACGATATTATTGAAGCTGTTGCTCACTATGTCTACTTAGGTCAGACGATCCAACTGGGTAGACAACTTCGACAAAGAGGTCAACCGACGAATCCAACTCGGATGGGCAGCGTTCGGGAAATTACGCCATATCTTCTCGTTGCAGATACCTTAGAGCCTCAAGACGAAAGTTTATAATCAGTGCGTGTTGCCAGTGATGACATACGGCACTGAGACGTAGTCGCTAACTATTGGTCTCATACAAAAGCGCAGCGAGCAATGGCTATGCTAGGTGTTTCACTACGTGACAGAATCAGAAATGAGGAAATCCGTAGAAGGACGAAGGTAACCGACATAGCTCTCAGAGTTTGCAAGTTGAAGTGGCAATGGGCAGGCCATATAGTTCGCAGAACCGACAACCGCTGGGGAATAAAGGTTCTCGAATGGTGACCACGAACAAGCAAGCGAAGTGTGGGGAGACACGATGGACCGACGACATTGTAGCCATCGCAGGAAGTCGGTGGATGGAGGTGGCACAAGATCGCTCGTCATGGCGCTCTTTGGGGGAGGCCTATGTTCAGCAGTGGACTAAAGGCTGACATGATGATGATGACGTTTTTTTTTTAACTTATTTAATGAGTTTAGCTAATCTATCAACAATAAAAAATGAAGTAGATATGTTTACCATTAGTTTAAACTGTAGACACTCTAATAACCGAAGATTTTTTTCGCTAAGAGCAACGACTGATTTTATAGGACTTTTAATACGAAAGCTTTTAACGCCTTGTAAAAAAATACTGTTACGTGCCACCCAGTGGCACCAACAAATCGGGCGGTTTTTAAAATTGCCACTGAGTAGCGTTGAACCGTAGGGAGGTTTTACTCAGAGCTCTCGAGTGGGAAACGCATATCTGCCCCCCGATTCAGAACCTTTCGATAACGAACCGAACGGCTACCCGATTCAGAACTAGTCGATAACTCAGTTCGGTTCAGTTTCGGATCGATTCGGTTTGATATCGTTCGATTTAGTAGAATCGAAGAAGAATTTGTCGAAATTGACATCGAATCGAATTGACGTCATATCATACGATAAAAACTATGGCAAGACTATCAAACGCTATTCATAACTTAGTTTATCGAAGCTGAGTTACCGATCGTTCGATATTTCTTTTAAATAACCTCAATCTAAATAGAGATACTCTACCTACTTTATGCCCCGCGGCTGCAGCGGTAGCCAATACTCAAAAACGCACGCGGTGCACGGACAGCTTCGGTAACTTATCGAGAGCAATAGAGCATTCGATAGCCTCTATATTATTGTCATTTAATAATTTTGTATTGTAAATTTAGAAGTAGGTATAACGTTTTAGGTAGCTTGTTTGGTTCAAAACTATTGTATCTTATGTATTTAGGTGATTTAGCACGATGTAAAGTGGTATCGTAGCTTGGAGACGAAGACGTCGCCAAGAAGAAATTGACGAGCGTGAACACCTCGCTTTGTCACTTAAAGTAGACGTAAGTTAGTTCACTGCGGGATGCATCGAACGCATTCACATCCTCTACCCAAGTATTTATCGGGAAGAATCAACTAACGCAAGATCTAACATTGGCCCTGGTAGAGGCCATAATTATAGGCCTGGGAAGGCTTTTAGAATTGGTATATCCCTAAAGAATAATAATAATAATATATTCGGGACAATTCCACACCAATGAACTAGCCCCAAACTAGGATACCCTGCACTATGGGTACTAGATAACGGATAAACATACATATATACGAATATTATAACATCCATGACTCGGAAACAAATATTTCTGCTCATCACACAAATGATTGCACCTTGCAGGATTCGAACCCGCGACCGTTTGATTACGTACCTAGGATCACTAGCCACGAGACCAACTGGTCGTCATATAACCATGTCATATAACTTAGGTTGGGGTGGGAGGGGGTTGGGGAATGACCCTCCCCCCTGTAAGGGAGGGTTGCGGAAACTCATATTTTTTAAGAAAAAGCAAAATAAATATTTGATGTTAAAGCAAAATAATGTAACCAAAGCTAAAAAAACACAGATGTCAAAGGTGGGAGCTCGCTAAGTTTCGCTTCCGCTTTCTTCTCCTATCCTATCACGGCCAAGTCAGGATTCCTCCTATCGTCTCGAGCGGTGGATAATGATTTTATACGAACTGAAATTACACGGAGAAAAAATGCATTATTCTTTGAATTTTTTGCTAAATATACATGTAATAATGAAGCGCAACAAACAGCTGTCCACTGTTGTCAAAACACGTGGCAAAGAGTGAATTTTTCCTACATTCATGTTTCATTACGTACGCTTTTTCATACTTAGCCTCAAATATGTTTTTGCTTTTTCTCAAAGATTATGGGTTTCCGCAACCCCTCCTTACAGGGGGAGGGTTATCCCTTCTTTCTCTTCCACCCCCTCACCTCGCCTAAGTACATATTTACATATAACGATACTGACGACGAGCCTAGGCCTGGTGTAAGAGGTTTTTTGAATGGAAAAGACAAATGTTTCGCCATACCTGCAGAAATGAAAGTGAGTAGGTACATAACCTAACTTAGGTATATATTTATCTGGAAGTTAGGTAAAACAATCAACAAGGTAGGTAGGTTGCTTAATATATATAGTTAGGTAGCTACTATAGCACTGAAGCAAGAGACGTCAATTTTATATTTTATTTGCATTATATTATGTACAATAAAATAAATTATAATATATTATGTCAATGTCCATACAAAAATAACGATTTGAAAGTTAAAAGTTAATTGATGTCACTGAGAGAGGCTAAAGATTAACCTAGTTATGGTACTTCGTATAACCATGTTTCGTCTTGAATAATAATTACCTAGGTAACTCTAAATTTAGATCTAATTATGAATTTGGTGCTGCAATTTATTATTATTTCAATATTTACAGGTTTTGAGCGCTCTTCATTTTTATGCTCATAGTAGTGATCAAAATCTATTGCCGGTGAACATGATCTTGCCATGAGCCAGCCCAAAGCCAGCCCAGCCTCAGCTAATTATTGGCTGTACATTATTTGATTGCGTATTATTGGCCGAACAATATAGGGACTCAGCGTATTCCATAGATTCTAGAATTTATGGTAGATTCTAAATATTTGGTGTATTCGATCTTGCGACACAGAATATTTAATACTCATACGTTGCGGGATCAACAAAACCTATTATTTATTCTGTGACAAAACATTACCATTTGTTTGACCGTTAGTACCTACATATGTTTACAAAGCTTAACTACATACACATACTTTCATTTCATATTACATTCTAGAACTATATCGAATCAAATCAATGCGGTAACGTAATCGAAGGGTTTTGAATCGTATGGCAGGGCGGACAACACTTAAGCTTTATGGACGCTAAATAAAAAAAACTGACTGCGTGTAGTTTGCCGGAAAACGATAATACACGACCAAAATAATGTACGACCAGTATTGTACCGCCAATATTACACGGCCAGATATTACGTGTACATGGATTCGTAATATTTGGACGGCTAATACTGGCCGTGTATTATTTCCCGTACAAAATCAGTTTGGGTTGATAATGCACGGTCAGTATTACGCGGCCAATATTACGTGTACAACTGGATACGTAATAACAGCCCGTGCCGATTTCGTGCGAAAAATATTACACGGCCAATAATACGAAGCCAACCATAGACAAATCTAGAATCACTCCTTGATGCCTCGTTTGTGTAGACGAGTGTCAAGATGAAAAAAACTGTCACAAACCGAATCGGTCAACCCCGACTCCACGTGGTCTTGTTTGCCGTACACTAGAGTGTTTTTAAAAAGCCGGAGGCGCGGATGGAGTGCAGGCCCGTCCGCTGTAACAAAGTGCAGGTACCAAGGTGAGCTGGAGCGGCGGAGGCGATTCATAATCTGTGGTAAAAAGAAACTGGAACGTGCAAATGAGGCTTTGACTATGTCATTTCTATATATTAATCGAGTCTCTATATAACACAGCCAATATTACGCGACCAAATAATGTACAGCCAATAATACACGACCAATATAACGTGGATTGGCGTCGTAATATCAGGGTGTACATTATTTGGTTGCGTATTATGGGCCGTGTACTATCACCCCGTGCTGATTTTGTACAGGCGATAATACGCAGCCAGGATTACGAAGCCAAAATATGTACATGTAATGACAAGGTGTGCATTATTGGCTGTGTAATACGGGTTGGACCCTTTTTGTACGGGTGATAATGTACAGCCAATATTACGTTTAAATCATAGATTAAAAAAAAACTATACTATACTAACAATCTATACTATAATAAAACTGTAAGTGGTTTAAAAACCTGGTTGCGTAAATACCCACCTTCCCTAATTCCACGCAGGTGGCGTGGAATTGGCGTGAGTGGTCATACAGAACCAGGCCCTGCTCTCAAGCCCTTGCGACTGATTTAAAAACTAGGGTGCTTGGTATCTTAGGCCTTGCACGCACTGCCTTGCAGTGGAACGCGGTGCGTTTATTCTAGCGTTTATTCACATTGTATTACATGCGTTTATTTCATATTTTATTATATGCCTTCATTTCATTGCAATACGTGCACTTCTATGAAGTGTCATAGAAGTGCAAGTGTGTTATAACGCATATTCTGTGAAGTACGGAGTGCCGTACTTCACAGAATATGCGTTATAAAAAGGCAAGGCAGTGCCTTATTCCGATGATTAGATGCCGAGCAATAATAAAAAACTATTTGACGGCTGAACGAATTTTGAAGAAATGTAGTATAATATTAATATGTAGTATAATATAGTATAATTTCTCTGTTTGTTTTTTTTTCCTATTTGTTTTCACTTGTATTAATCTCTTTTTGGCAATAAAAACTCATTTATCATTTATTTATTTATTATTTATTGTACTTTGTAGGTTTGGTCCTGGTCCTCCTGGTCCTCTGGACCAAACCTACAACTGGTCTGGTGGTGGTTTGGCTTTTGGTCCTGGAATAAAACGTGTGGGCTACTTTTAAATAAAATGACCACGCGGGCAAAGCCGCGGGCACAGCTAGTATCAAATAAAACTATGGGGTAAAAGTAGATTATAATCATGTCGTAGGTAAACGTCATAGCACCATTAATAGTTAACATGGCATTATATATTTTTTGTAGAATAACGGTATACACGGAAGAACCGAAAGATAGTTTCGCATAGAGTGTAGTTTTTTGCAGTATCGGTGAAACAGGCTGACCAGCCAGTTAACCAGCGCAAGTAACCCACAAGCAATACAGTAAACCTAGGTATAGTATGCATGCGATAAGTAGAGTCGTGGTTTCTGCAGTAAAGTTAAACCAGGCAGACAAAGCCGGTTAACCATCGCAAGTGCCACATGCAGTACAGTATGCCTCAGAGTAATATGTAAACAAATAATTACAGATCCGTGTTGATATATTTTTGTGTACTTTAGTCATTATAGAACGTTTACGATATGTTTATTTTTGTATGACCTTTGAATTTTGAAAACAGGACCCCGATGTAAACCTTAAAATAAGTTATTACTGAAATGTACTTGGGTTAAAAATAGAATACATAGAAGTTTAAAATGTACCTAAATAGAATTAGAACATTGATAATTGCGAAACATGTAAAGTAACAAAACACTCGGAACATGACACTGAAGGAAGTTTGAACAATAACAAAATTGTCTACCTATTGTGAAATTATGAGTTGTTAGTCAGCAAAGTGTAACTTACGATAAATTGCAACTTGGAATAAATGTATGTATCAATGTATAGGGTTGTCAACACCCAGATATGAACTTACTTTTATGTAGTAATTTTTTGACAAAAAAATCCTTAGGGGAGGAATATTGTAGGCGATTGTCGGGAGTGCTAAATAAGCATATTTCGCGTGCGGCAACGACACCGCCTCTAGCACCGACAGTCGCCTCCCAGCCGCCACCTATGGCACACTTGTAATAGTCGTTGATAATATGTGTTTCGTATTAACCTAATAAAAGGTATTAGAGCATTACCCTAAGTGTTTCTAATGAGCACCCCACTCGCAACACGCAGCTCCAACATATCCTCATAACAAGACATCATATTCTCACAACAATCCCTCATAAAAAAGCGCCCTCTTGCGGCTGTTTTTATTGGTAACCAAACTGCTTATTGTTTTACATTTTTAACCCCCGAACAAAGAGACGGGTGTTATAAGTTTAGGGTGTGTGTCTGTGTGTGTTTGTGTGTGTGTGTGTGTGTGTGTGTGTGTGTGTGTGTGTGTGTTTGTGGCATCGTAGTTCCCAAACGAATGGACCGATTTTGATGCGTTTTTTTTGTTTGAAAGCTAATGTGATCGAGATGGTTTTTAGCTATATGGAGAGGGGGAGGGGGGAGGTGAGAACAGGGGGTGAGAATCGTACCTTTCATACGAATCGACCAATTTAGCTGCGGTTTTTTATGTTTCAAAGCTGAGGTAAACAAGATTTGTCGTACCTGTATTAGTGGGGGGGGGGGGGGGGGATATGGTGAAGTTCGTAGCACCCAAACGAATGGACCAATTTTGATGCAGTTTTTATGTTTGAAAACTGATGTGATCGAGATGGTTCATCATGGTTCTTAGCTACATGGTAAGAGGGGGGGAGGAGATGAAAAAAGGGAGTGTGAGAATCGTATCTTTCAAACGAATAGACCAATTTAACTGCGGGTTTTTATGTTTCAAAGCTGAGGTAAACATGATGGTGCTCGCTACGCTTCGCTCCTACCTTCATCTTCTAACCTAACACGACCATGTCGGATCGCCACTGAAGGTTGTTAACACAGATAGGTAGGTAGTTACCTATATCGTTACATTTGGTACTGGAATAACTCTTATATCCCAGATAAACTACCACGCGAGCAACTCTGCGGGCACAGCTATAAGGCAATAAGTACGTAAAAATCTGTACAAAGAAGTAAATTTAAAAAAATATGGTCTATGGTACTTAAAATAAGCTACTGAACAAGAATAGAACATTTTTAAAATTCGTGTCTGTCTGTTTGTTTGTTGTCTGGTCTGTCTGTTTGTTTGCGCATCAGGTAAAAACTATTAGGCCGATTGCGATGCAGTTTTCAGTGTTGGATAGCTTAGGATTTGACCTAAAAACTGGGGTAGGTATTTGTTATCTTAATCCAATGATTAGATGCCGAGCAATTGATAAAAAACTTTTTGACGGCTGAAGGAATTTGAACGAAACGTTTAGTATTTGTATCGAGGTATATGTTTTTTATTGTGTATTTATATTATATTATATGTATATAAATATATAAGTGTTACGATACTTGTATTTAGGTAGTTATGCATTCCGGTATTAGGCATGAGACGGTACCAATACACACGTAGCCTGGCGTAGGCGGCAAAACCGCTGAGTTGCGTCTGGACGGCCGGCGCCTGGCCGGGATGTACAACTAGATAAGGCATGCATTTTGTACTCGTATTAGAATTAAGTTTTATTGGTCAGTCGGAACGACACTCTCGAATGAATCGTACATTCAATAAATTTACACTTTATAATTTTTGTGCTTTTTAAAAACAGTTTCCCTCAACCCTAAAATTTGACTGGCGCAGCCGGTAGGATTTCGCGCGCGAGGCTGTATCCACCGCAAAACTCCAAAAATCAGTTTTTGTGATTGTGACACAGTTTATTGCAGTGCCGCTTTGCACTTGCGCGGAATCCACGAACCAAAAATATTGTCAAGTGATTTGGATTGCAGCGAAGAAACTACCTGGCTATAACGGAAGGATGAGTTCGAGTACACTGTGAGTAAACCCTTTCACATCCCTCTCGTTCCTGTCTATTTCTGTTTGCCAAATTATTAATCGTTATTTGATTTTCTTTATTGCGCACTCATATTGGCGCTATATTTTATGTATGTTAGTTAAGTATTATTGAGCCTTTATATCGGCGCTAAATTTACGAATTGTGTTGCTAGTAAAGTAGAGTTTTTAATAATGGAACAAATACGTGTAGTACCAAAAGAGCTTCTTTGCCTCATCCCTAAGTTTGAAGGGGAAGAAAACTTGTTAAATTTGTTTATTAAGAAAGCTCAGTATATATATGGAGGATTTTCTGGTAATACTCCAGTCCAATCATTGTATGTATTTCATGCGATTAGCAGTAGGTTGGCTGGTAGAGCTGCAGCCTTATTAAGTGAACGCGAAGACATTGCTACTTGGGATAGCTTAAAAGGGTTGTTAATTCAACATTTCGGCGACCCTCGTTCCGAGGACTGTATTGCAATCGAACTTGAACAGTTAAAATTAAAACAGGGCGAGTCTTACATCGATTTTTGCCATAGAATACAACATATGCGCAGTACCTTATTTGCCAAAGTGAATTTATTAAGTGATGAGGGTGTAAAAGCAGCAAAAATGATCATATATAATAACATGGCATTAAACGTGTTTTTATTTAATTTGCCAGAGGATTTAATCCGCATAGTTCGCCTCAAACAGTGTGTAAATTTGGAAACGGCTTTGAGCGTGGTAGTTGAGGAAGTTAACTTTACGAATCAGTACAACGCTAAAAACAAAACAAAACAAGCCCTCACGTCCCAAAATTTCAAACCACCACAAGCCATTCAGCCTGTTATGTTGCCTAACTCTACGCAAAATTTCAGGTTTGGAAATCCCCAGTTTAATCAACAAAATAAATTCCAAATACCCAATCAGAATTTCAGATTTGGAATCCCACATCAACCACAAAATCCACCTAGATTTGGGTCTCCAAACCAGCAGAACCCCAGTGGCTGGAAATTCAATCAAAATTTGGGACCTCCAAATTACAGATTTGGTATTCCAAACCAACAGCAAAACTTTAGATTCGGAATCCCCCAACAAGGTCAAGGCTTCAGGCCACCACTTAACAATTTTGCGAGGCCACCACCAGGATACCAACCCCAAAACAATTTTAAGTTTGGGATTCCTCATCAAAACTTACAAGGTCAAAAACCGACCATGAATTCCGATGTATCCATGCGCACTGCTCGCCCATTCAGACAAAATATGTTAGACGCCTCCCATGAAGCTGATAATAGTAACGTATTTTACATCAATGAAGTCGATGCATCCCACGAGTTGTATGAATACCAAAATGAAACTTTCAATGAAAATTACATGGCTGATTTAGATGCACCTCAAATTGCGTTTGAGCCTTATGCGGAGGCAGCAGAAGTCTATCATCAGGAAGTAGATTCATACAATGCCGAAAATTTTCAGCTGGAAGCCTCCAGTTTTCACCCGAAATAATACAAATTAATTGTGATTCTATTTTAAAGCTTCCACACATTGAAATTCCGGAAATACATGCTCGCTTTATGATAGATACCGGAAGTACAAGGTCGTTCATAAGCCCAGCCAAAGCCGAGGAGTTTTTCACGGCCTTCAAGTTATACGAACCTTTTGAAGTCATAAGCACGCACGCTCGTAGCCAGCACAATGAAGCTATATACATACCACTCTTAAAAACTTTTAAGAGTACAGAGAAACATAAGTTCTATGTATATGACGTAGACGACAGGTACGATGGTTTAATAGGATCTGACCTTTTAAAACAACTTGACGCTTCAATTGACATGAAACACCAAATTTTACGCACACGTGACACGAACATTCCTATTATATACAATCCTCCATATGAAATTACATTGGAACCAAGGTCAGAAATGCGGGTAAAAGTGCCTACTAATTTGCAGAACGGAGATGCGATCATTAATTATGTTGATTTTGGACAGGGAATCAGAATGCCGAGCGCTATTGTAAAATGTAAAGATTCATTTGCACATACGGTGATACAAAATTTATCTGAAGACAGAATAACTATGACGTTTGGAAAGCCCCTTAGGGTGGATAAGTATGAAAATGAAGAATGTAAGGTGAATTTGACTTCGGACATGAACGAATATGAGGTAGATGAGCTGCTTAAACAAAACCTACAAAAATTAAGGCTAGAACATACAAACAAAGAAGAACGAGAATGTATAAAAAAACTGTGTTACGAATATCGCGACATATTTTACTGCGACGAGATGCCACTTACATTTACAAATCATGTGAAGCATCAAATTAGGACCAAAAATGAGGATCCCATTTTTATCAGGCCGTATAGACATCCACCCGCACATAACGATGAAATAAAGAACCAAGTAGACAAACTTCTTGAAAGTGACGTGATAAGAGAATCACACTCTCCATGGAGTGCGCCGGTTCATTTAGTCCCCAAAAAGTTTGACGCTTCTGGCGAAAGGAAATTTCGGATGGTTATAGATTACAGAAGATTAAACGAGATTACAACTGATGACAAATACCCCTTGCCAAACATCTCGGATCTATTTGATAAATTAGGAAAGTCGGTTTACTTTAGTACAATAGATTTGGCAAGTGGCTACCACCAAATCGAAGTAGAGGAGGAGGATAGGCACAAAACGGCATTTTCGACACAATCAGGACATTTCGAATTTACTCGAATGCCCTTCGGGCTTAAGACCGCCCCAGCTACTTTTCAACGCGCAATGGACAACGTGCTGAGGGGCTTGCAAGGCCTGCATTGTCTCGTTTATCTTGACGACATTATTGTGTATTCCAGTAGTTTGCAAGAACACATAGAGAAACTGCGCATGGTTTTTGACCGTTTGAGAGAAACAAATTTGAAGGCGACTTTGGATAAGTGTGAATTTTTCAGAAAAGAGGTGCTATATCTTGGACACATGATAACTAGAGAAGGGCTCAGGCCAAACGATGACAAAATTCAGGCAGTTTTAAATTTTCCGATTCCGAAAACCTCAACAGAAATTAAAAGTTTCTTGGGCCTGGTAGGTTATTACCGAAAGTTTATTAAGGATTTTGCAAAGGTAACTCAACCCCTTACAAATTGCTTGAAGAAAAGAAACAAAATCGAAATCACTGAGCAATATGTAGCAGCCTTCGAACGATGTAAAGAACTTTTAGTGAACGCCCCCGTTTTACAGTTCCCGGACTTTACACAACCATTCATACTAACAACCGACGCGTCAAATTATGCTCTTGGAGCAGTACTATCTCAAGGCCCAATTGGCACAGATAAACCTATAGCTTACGCTAGTAGGACATTAAACGATGCAGAGACTCGGTATAGTACCATTGAAAAAGAACTTTTGGCAATTGTCTGGGCCGCAAAAATTTTTAGGCCTTACCTGTATGGCAGGAAATTCACTATATACACTGACCACAGGCCGTTGGCGTGGCTAAATTCCATAAAAGAACCAAATAGCAAGCTTACCAGATGGAAGCTGCGTCTTGCAGAATTCGATTACGATATAGTCTACAAAAACGGGAAACAAAATTACGTCGCGGATGCCCTATCTCGTATGAAGGTAAATGCGCTAGGTAAAGATGGACAAAGCTCAATGGAGGTTAATGTAGACACTGAAGAAAGATTACAAGAACATCTTGATGAAGTGATGAGAGATTTAGTAAGGTTGGGAAGAGAAAATGGACCGGAAACAAGTAATGTAGTTGCTCCCCCTACTGAAATACCACCAAAATCAGAACCTATAGATATTACATCAGATTCGGAAAAAACTCTATCGATTCCATCCCCGACAAGTAGCACTATCTCAGCAGTCTCTGAAAAATCTGGAAGTAATCGTACATTTACTGAACATTCTGCATTCGAAGTAGACACAGATGGCATCCCCATTTTAAACGAAGCTATAGATACAAAACCAAATCAAATCCTTGTCCATTTTTGGTATAGGGAAGAAATGACTGTAAAAGATATATCGCGACCAAAACAAAAGATTCTGGAAGTGCACTTACCCCTAAATAAACCTGAATTAGTTAAACGATTCCTGAAAGAATACATTAAGCCCAAAATAAAACACTTTATATATTTTGAACATGAAACACACCGAAAACAATTTGCAGAAGCGACAATTGCGTTATTTAAGAAGGGTACAGTTAAGTTATTGGAATGTAAGCAAAGGGTAGTTTACGTGAATGAGGAAAGTGAGCAGCGTGAGATAGTATTGAAATATCATGTAGGTAAAACGTGCCACCGAGGAATAAAAGAAACAATAATGCACCTGAAACGCACTTATTTTTGGAATAATATGGATATTACCGTAGCGGCTATAATAAACTCTTGTGAAATTTGTAAAACTATGAAATATGACCGAAAACCTTTAAAACCAGAGCTACAATTGACCCAAACACAGAATAGACCATTTCAAGAAATTTTCATAGACGTTTTTACAATAGAAGGAAAACCTTATTTAACAATTATCGATGCTTTTAGCAAGCTTGGCCAAGCAATAGAGATTAATAACAAATCGACACCGGAAATAATTAGAGCCCTCATTAAGTATTTTTCAATGTATGGTGTGCCACGTAAAATAAGTTCAGATTCCGGAACCGAATTTAATAATACACTTATTAAAGAAACCCTTAGTTTTTACAAAATTGACTTGCATATTGGAACCCCCCATAATCCCAATTCCATGGGGCTGATTGAAAGACTTCATTCAACCCTATTGGAAGTGTACCGCTTGGCAAAATATGAGCATAAAATCACAGATGCCGCGTCAGTTATGACGTATGCAGTCATGTCTTATAATCAGACAATACATTCCACAACGGGTCTGACACCCTTTGAAGTCGTTTTTGGCCATACCGACGCAACAAGTACCTTTGATGTTGAATTTAATAAAAGCTACACACAAAAGTTATTACAAGATCATAAAAAACGTACGAAATACCTTTATGAGTATTTAACAGATAAGGCAATCAACCGAAAAGAAAAGATCAAGGAAAAGCGCGGAGGAGAAAAGGAATTTGATGTTAAAATTGGGGATACAGTATTTATAAAAGGTGCCAACGTTAGGAGAAGCAAAGATAAAGCTCGTTATGAAAAAGCGAAAGTTACTGGAGAGGTAGATAGGAATATAGTCCCAGTAAAATTTCACGGACATGATACTAGAGCCCCTATTAAGGACATAAAACGACCTTCGCAGATTCATCCTGCTCCTGATGCACGTGACCAGCATCCAGGCCCTTCTACTTCAGCCGATCGATCGCAACCCTGGAATTCTCCCAATTAAGGAAGGGAAAGCCTTTGTTAGTAATGATAAGTGGACTATTGTTAAGATATTAGATTTAAGTTCCATACGTGAGGATTTAGAATTTAATATAAATCGATATGCAAATTTAAATATGCATATTAATAATTACTATAGCAAGAAAACATTTAACTCCGCCATAAATGATATAAAAACACAAACTGACTATATTAAAAACGTAACCGTCGAAAGATTAAGTCAGCTGTTACCTTCAAAACGATCCAAACGCGGAATTCTAAACCCTCTCGGCTCTCTTATAAAAATAGTAACTGGAAATTTGGATAATGACGATGCAATAAAGTACGATAGACTAATAAAGGAAGTTAAGACAAGCCAAAACGCGGTAGATAGAAAGATGACAGTAGTCGCTGAAATGATGGATTCATTCATAAATATTTCAAGTTCAATAAAACATAATTTCATCCAATTAGACAAGGCAATTTGGGATGTTAGAAAACAACTTAATGATACAAAAAATTCTCTGAATGAACTTAAAATTATAAACGTGTACCATTTGTTTTTACATAATTTTGAAACTCTTTATGTCAGACTGGACGAAATTGAAACAGCAGTTGCATTTAGTAAGTTAGGGACTCTACATCAATCTATAATAAATGCTGATGAATTGTTATAATTACTAAAAGCAATAGAAACTAAGAATACACTTGTATTTCCTGTAACATTTGGTAACTTTTTTAAACTGGAACATTGTATAAAATTAAAGGTTTATGCAAAAGAAAATCAAATAACGTTTATTATGGACATACCATTAGTTGAATCTGATAAATATACTTATTATAAAATCCTTCCGCTACCTATCACTAATTCCGTAAACCAGACTTCCTTAGTATTACCTAAATATCCTTACCTTTTAATGAAAGGGTTGAAAACGGTGTCGCTGCTCCACCCCTGCAGAAAGATGGATGAGTCATTATTCTTATGTGATGAAGAATATTCACCCTTGATGATGAGAGATTCCTGTATTATTGAACTGATGAGCTTCGCAACCAATACCTCTGAATGCCGACCAATGCTGGTAGAGTTTGATGATGTGAAAATAGAGAAGATACAAGCAGACAGATGGATGCTCTACACTAAAGCAACCTTATTAATTACTAAAACTTGTGGAAACGAGATGACCCATCACCACATACGTGGAACCTATATAATCACCGCTGATGACGACTGCGAGGCTGTTATTAACGAAATAATATTGAAAAGGCATCACGGGAACCTGGAAAGGTTCTCCTCACCTGCATTACCAATTATAAACCTTCCTGAGATATTTCCGCTGACATCAACACCTCTGGAATCGAAACCTGTAAATCTGGATGGAGTGGACCTAACAAACCTGCAGCACCTGTCTCAAGTTTTAAAAAGTGAAAGTGTTAAAGTTGAAAGGAGTGAAAATGAAAGTGTTATTAACGTGAAGGACATAAGCATCGGTACCTTAGTATTATATGTACTTTTAGTAATAGTTCTCCTTTTATATTTTAAGCCAATTTTGTATCGCATTTTTCGAAATTCTCAGAATGAAGTAAATTCACCCGAGAATTTCGAACTTACGGTGGGAGGAGTTATGCATTCCGGTATTAGGCATGAGACGGTACCAATACACACGTAGCCTGGCGTAGGCGGCAAAACCGCTGAGTTGCGTCTGGACGGCCGGCGCCTGGCCGGGATGTACAACTAGATAAGGCATGCATTTTGTACTCGTATTAGAATTAAGTTTTATTGGTCAGTCGGAACGACACTCTCGAATGAATCGTACATTCAATAAATTTACACTTTATAATTTTTGTGCTTTTTAAAAACAGTTTCCCTCAACCCTAAAATTTGACTAGGTAGGGTTTGTTTAGCATGGGCTTTTTATTGTGTATATATATATTTATATATATTATATGTTTATTAATATATATAAGTGTTTTTTTCTGGCCTCCAGGCCTTAGCTTTCATTTCATTTATATTTTACAATAGTTCAATTTGGGTAGGGTTTATTTAGCGTGGGGTTTTACTTTTGTTAATTTTACCAATTATCATTTGTCTGACTTACACAGTTTTGGTGGAAGTAAGCTACAAATTTTTATTTTGTTCATTTTAAAGTTGGATATCCGCAAAGTAACGCCTGAATCTATCAACTATATCATAGATTAAAATATAGAAATGACATAGTCAAAGTCTCGTTTGCACGTTCCAGTTACCACAGATTATGAATCGCGATTGCTCAGGGCAGCTTTTTGGTCGCCTTCGGCGACCAGCCTCCTCCCACCAGCTCATTCTGGTACCTGCACTTTCTTACAGCGGATGAAGGCGGCACTCCCTCCGCGCCTCCGGCTTTTTAAAAACACTCTAGTGTAGGGCAGACAAGACCACGTGGAGTCGGGGTTAGCCGATTCGGTTCTGTGACAGTTTTTTTCATCTTGACACTCGCCTACACAAACGAGGCATCAAGGAGTGACTCTAGCTTTGTCTATAGTTGGCTTCGTATTATTGGCCGTGTAATATTGGTCGTACAAAATCGGCACGGGCTGATATTACGTATCCAGTTGTACACGTAATATTGGTCGCGTAATACTGGCCGTGCATTATCAACCCGGACTGATTTTGTACGGGCAATAATACACGGCCAGTATTAGCCATCCAAATATTACGAATTTATGTACACGTAATATCAGGCCGTGTAATATTGGCTGTAAAATACTGATCGTACATTATTTTGGTCGTGTATTATCGTCTCCCTATTATTCTGTGATGTACACGTAATATTGGCTGTATATTATCGCCCGTACAAAAAGTGTCCGGCCTGTATTTCACAGCCAATAATGCACACCCTGTTATTACATGTACATATTTTGGCTTCGTAATCCTGGCTGCGTATTATCGCCTATACAAAATCAGCACGGGGTGATGATGCACGGTCAGTATTACGCGACCAATATTACGTGTACAACTGGATACGTTATATCAGCCCATGCCGATTTTGTAAGAAGTGAGTAAAGGGGGGTGAGAATCTTAGTTTCCTAACGATTTGACCGATTTTGCTGCGGTTTTTTATGTTTGAAGCAGGTTTGAAGGCTGGGTTAAACTAGATAGTTCTTAGCTATAATGGGGGGAAGATGGGAAGAGAAGAGGGGTGGAGGGAGGCAAGAATCGTAGTTTCCAAACGAATGAACCGATTTTGATGTGTTTTTTATGTTTGAAAACTGATGTGATCGAGATGCTCCTTTCCTATAATGGGGCGGGTGGGAGTCGGGGGTTATATAAATTATTCATTTTTGCATGTTATTAGGCTGTTATTTTTCTGACGAAAATGAAATCCCCCTCTAATATAATGTGAATTCGGATGACAGTTATCAAACATATAACAGCTATTACTGGGATACTATTGATCGTTGAGTAGTAGTTTCTTTACAAAAGTGTTAGATCTCATCGATATCTTTGTTTTGGATGACAGCTGTCAAACATAAAATGGCTATAACTCTGAAACAATTGATCCTAGACTAGTAGCACATTACATATATAGTCTTTACAGACAGTAGTGCATCGAAGAGTAAACGGTCGATTTGATGCACGCGGTGCGTGGTTTTGAAAAGAACGCTACGAGCGAGTTGCGCGCATGAAGCACAAAATGAAGTATCTTCACGAGAAAGAGACATTGCTTTCTGAAAGTAGGATGCCAGTACCAAAAATAGATTGGACCAAAGAGTATAGTAATATAAATATATATCAAGATTGGACTCTTTAGTCCAATCTTTACGAACCACTGTTGGGCTCCGAAAAAAAAAAAAAACATTTATGACCCGACTGCGGAGGGTTATGTGATTAGGTTGTGTATGTATGTTTGTTTGTTTTTACGTTTTTTTGGCACGTCCTACAGACTAAACGGCTAAATGGAATCATTCTTTTGTTAAATGAGGTATCAGTGTCAAGACTAACTATAATATGAATACTACTAATAAGTACCAATACTTATTAGTTTTAACAATATTACATACTAGTGATTTGCCCCGGTTTCGCACGGGTAACGCTCACACCGCAGCATTATTCTTCTAAAATAGTGTTCTGGTTCTATTGTATTTATTTTATTATTTTTAGTGTTTGTTTAGAAAAGAACATTTGAATATGAAGTCGTTTTTTGATTTAGGAAAATTATTTTTTTGATTCCTTGGGTTATAATATTGCAAGTTTCGTAGGGATTCTTGAAAAATAAAATAGTGCCCATGTTACTCGCTGATAACGTAGCTTTCTAATACGTAAATGTATTTTTTTAAATCGGTTCATTTTTTTTTTCGTTTGTCCATTACAGAGATACGAAAATACAAACTACAAAAAATCAAATCTTTCCTATTTATAATATAAGTCATACGCGTGAAATCGATAGCCTCCTTTTTTGTAAGTAGCTTAAAAACTAGTTTTACTAATAGAAGATTCCTACAAATTTAAAAGGTTGGCTGTAAATTGTGGTCATGTACAAACAGACGAACATACATACATACATACATTAATTCATGCATACATGTATTCGGATAAAATTATAACCCATCATATATTATTTTTTGTAGCCGGATAAAGACCCACAGGTGGCAACCATCGGTCTCCGACTGACAGTAGACATGAAACTCGAAAACAATGCATCGATACACTACTTTCTGTAATGACTATATATGTACTGTGCTAGTAGTTTCATTACAGAAGTGATAGAACTCATCAATACCTTCGTTTTAAATGACAGCTGTCAAAGTTAAAACAGCTATTACTCGGAAACTATTGATTGTTGACTAATATTTTTTTGACAGAAGTGATAGAATCCGTATGACTATTGACTAGATGATAGGCAAAGCGCCATCCTTTTATGGTTGAAATACCTCGCACAAGACGAAGCGTTACGCTTCTTCATTTATTATAAGAACTTCTAAGGAGTGGAATACCCTGCCTTCGTCAGTGTTTCCGGTAAAATATAACCCAGCTGTGTTCAAGTCAAGAGTGAATAGGTATCTTCTAGGCAAGCGTGCTACACCTTCGACCAGATCATCGCTTTCCATTAGGTGAGATCGTGGTCAAACGAATGTCTAGACGGTAAAAAAAAAAACTTTCCGAGTAATAGCTGTTTTAAGTTTAACAGCTCTCATCCAAAATGAAGATATCGATGACATCTATCACTTCTATACAGAATCTACTAGTCAACGATCAATAGTTTCCAAGTAATAAGCTCTAATAAGTTTGACAGCTGTCGTCCAAAAGGAAGATATTGATGAGATCTATTTCTTCTGTAAAGAATCTAATAGTCAACAATCAATAGTTTCCGAGTAATAGCTGTTTTAAGTTTGACAGCTGTCATTCAAAACGAAGGTATCGATGAGCTATATCACTTCTGTAAATAAACTACTAGTCTAAGATCGATAGTTTCAGGGTTATAGCACTTTTTAATTTTCACTGTTTTTTTTGTCGGTCTTTTTTTTACCAGATTCTGGAAAAACCAAGGATCTTGAACATATTTAGTATTTGTAAACTCTTTGATATTTAGTTCCAGCATCAGCCCACTGCAATTTATACTTTTCGAGATATGTGGCGCAATTACAGAACTTGGCTACAATCGGATTATCACTTTTTTCATAGCAAATTCGACTCTATCGCAAGGCATTAGTGGTTGCGATATTGAGAATTCGATTGAAGCCAAGTTATGTAATACGGCCACCGTTGTGGTCACAGTCACAGACTAGGTAGAGATAGTAGTCACACTGGCCCAATTGCAGAACTTGGTTACAATCTGATTATCACTTTTTTCATAGCAATTTCGACTCTATCGCAAGGCATTAGTGGTTGCGATATTGAGAATTAGATTGAAGCCAAGTTATGTAATCGGGCCGCTGATCTCTAATGTGTTGTCTATGGTTGTGGTACTTCCAATAACTATTTCAAAGAGAATATAATCATAATACTACGTTATAAGAGGCGGAACCTCCATACTAGCCAATGAAAGCACTTTGCAGAAATTTATTGGCATCAAAGCATCCAACATTACTAACATTAAAGGTCAGACATTAGCCTATCTTGACAATGCTACCAACCTGACAATGTAACGGATAGAGTAGTGCTTGCTTGCACGTATTCTTGGTTTTATTGATATCGATAAAACATGCATGCCCTCGTCGAGGTTTCATATTGATTAAAGACGGTTCCAATAAGCCCAACGTTGTTTTCTCACAATGCAACAACGTTGTGCTTATTGGATACCCATTGCAACAGGTAAATGTGGAAATAAAACGCTATTGAACAACGGAACAATTTATTTACGAAAATGGATTTTGTAAACATAGGTAAGCTTACCTACTAGTGCTTCACTCTGAATTGAGACCATGCGATGTACCTACTCTACCTTTATCTCACGCACTCACATTCATAAATGTATGTTACGACTGGTCTCTATAGGAATATATGCAGATCCTCATTTTCTGCATCTGGAAATAAACAAGTTGATTAATGATCAGGAAATACATTATAGGCAGCCTGACCCAGTCTACGATAGCTTTATCGATAGTTAATAGTTCTTTGACCTTGCGTATCCCTATTGTTAAAACAATATGAAAATACAAAATAAAAATCATGTAAATTATCATTTATGGTCACGTTCTCTTTGGTCACGTTGATGGGAGGTGGCACTAAGCAATATCAAAATTAATGCTTACCGGGGCTGATCAATAGAAAATCACGCCATAAATTTCCTTTTTGTTCTGGTATTCGTAACTGGCGGGAACTCCACATAAAACACATCTTTTGTAGCTTTTTAAAGTTGGTGGCATTTTAAAATTACCATATAAACCGGTTTAACATTATAATTATATGATTCTTCAAAGAAAACACAAAACAGCACGTTATTAACAGTAATATGAATAAAATTTAATATTCGCAGAACACTAACCTAAATGTTAAATTTTTCTTGACAAATTTCAAACAAAGAATATATTATCTTCAGAATCCACATGCGAGAGAGAGAAAGCATGCTGTACTAGTGGGATGCCAGTACCACAAAGAGATTGGACCAAAGAGTATAGTAATATTATCATGATTGGACTTTATATATCGTTCATTTTGGTTCGTTCATTGGGATCAGTGGCCCAATTACAGAACTTGGTTACAATCGGATTATTACTTTTTCATAGCAATTTCGACTCTATCGCAAGGCATTAGTGGTTGCGATATTGAGAATTCGATTGAAGCCAAGTTATGTGGTCGGGCCCCTGCAGTGCGATTACGTAATCAACACAATCATGACAGTTTCAAGCCGTCAAATTCAATAATGCTTTGCGATAGAGCCGATTTTGCTATGAAAAAAGTGACAATCTGATTGTAACCATTTCTGTAATCGGGCTGCTGAAAAACAAATGAACTTCACTGTTCTGCCAAATTCCATACATATGAGCCAAATTTGAGAATTTCTTTGTGGTTGCGCCGGACTGAACTATTCTACATCCAAATCACATCTACTTTTTTTTTCTTCTTATAAATAAAACCGTAATATTCAAATTCTCAGAAGTACGAATTCTATGCCAACCTACGAATAAGTAATATGCCAACCTGAATTTATATTATGCAGCCATCTTTATTTTCTATTATTGTTTTTTTTAAAGTATGATAAGCCTTCATAATAGTACGTAATATCCGTTACAACCGGTACGCCATTTCCCTCTCATATCCGCTTTTGGTCATGATACCGCGTAAGAATGTACAAAATTTTAAAGACGTTCACGTTTAAAGATGTGGCAAGTGGCGAGCTTGCTTTGAAAGTGGCCGCCTTTTGGAGCTATATCACAAGCGCCAAAGACAAGATCCAGCCTTAATTACTCTCCTTAGCTACACCTACAACAGCGCGTGCGAGCTCTTCTGCGCTGCTTGTGACCGGAAATTCAAAACGAAGTTCGGACTTGCCAGCCACATCCGAGCGCATGCTAGAAGAAAATGACCAGGGTCGCCATCGTCGGCCACGACGCGGACGACATCATCACCCACTATGGGCCTAGCCAAATTGTGTTAATAAAATATGGTAATGGTGAGCTTGGTATCTTGATTATCTATAACTTATATTTATGTGCTAGCTGCGCCCGTGGATTATGATGATGATGAAATACTTTTCATCATAATCATATCATAGCCTATGTGTTAAATCTAGGATATAAGCTATTCTGGTAGGTACCTACCAAATTTCATCCAAATTTGTTCAGCTTTTTGAGCGTGAAGGAGTAACAAGCATACTAAAAATATAAAGATAAAATATAGGTGCTGCCATCGAGCTAGTTGCTCGAAGGATGTCGCTAATTAGGTTTTCATGCACTTGATGATTTGTATGGACGAGTAAAAATGTCCACCTATGAATAAACCTAATAAGCAGCTTTATTTTTGATGTGAAACTTCTAATGGCGCAGTCAGGGAGTAAGGGCCACTCTTGGCGTGGCGGTCGATTGCCACAGCGTGGCGACGCACCTCTCGTGGCTCGTCGGCTCTTTCTGCCTCAGCTCGGTGATATTCGGTGTTTACATTTGACAGGCATCCCGCGAGTCCCGCGACGGGTCATTATTTTTTTATGTGTATACAACTAATGGCGCGGTACGGTGGTAACGATTTTTTTAAATGTTAGGGCCTAGCGTATTTTATACGCGCAGACGACGCGCGTTTCACGAACGCGCGTTTGTATCGATACTTTAAGGCACCAAAAACGTATGCAAAGGCTGCATGGCTGCGACTGAATCTCGTTTGAAGCGCGTGTACGCGCGTCATTAGTATTCTTGTTCAGTAGCTTATTTTAAGTCCCCTAGACCATTTTTTTTTACTTTCCGTTTTACTATAAGTATAGATAGATATACCTATAATAATTTCACTTGCCGCTTAGATAAAAAGTATTGAAAATGGTAAAATCAAATATTTTTTACCTATTATACATTGATGTACATATTAAAAAATGTACATCAATGCGTAGCGTAACCCTGAGTAATAGAAATTCGACTCTCTCAACGATATTATTTTATTTTTTAGCATTTTGTACATTATCTGCATCATTATTTACATTAAACCCGTTTATCATAAAACTTCCTCTTATTTATTTTTTTAATTTCCTTTTCACTTTCGAGTAATCGAACCGGATTATTACCGAAATCCCCACCAGACCGTCCCCACCAGTGGGGATTTCGGAAATCCCCACCAGGATCAGCAGTTGGGATTAACCCGCTCACACATTGGAGACATCGGCGGCGTTCCATTTAGAACTTCTTTGGTACTAATAGGTTACATTCCCGTCCGTGCGCGGTTGTATGGAAGAGATTGCTCCATGTTGAACAACTAATAATTTAGATTTCATTAGGCTATACCTGAGGCATATCATTAAAACAAACGTGCTAATGTTAAAGTGGTATATTCATTACAATTCAATATCTCCTCGCCGGCCGGCGCCGCGTGAACATCATACAAAATTTATTTCTGCCTACACATTTTTAAATAACTACATATTTAATATTACAAAAATTAGATTTCTTTTGGTTCATCCAAAGTACATACTTAAGTGCACTTATGAATACGACATAGTGACGTAAAAGCTACTTTCAAAGCGTTTGGAAATTTATAATTTCCTTTTAATTTTATTTTGATACGACACCGCACTAGTTCCACTCCGTCCCGCTGAACTCCGAAAATATAGCGAACCGAAGTATGTACTGGAAACATTACACGGAAATGTACATATAGAGAAAACAGGCTTATTCTAAAATGAATTTAATGTACCAGTAATAATGTTCTTATAATATTTCTAATATCTGAACACTCATAAGTCGATATTCCTCTCATATAATAGTTCTATACATATGGTTTCATTGTTTGTTTATATATTCTATTAGTATTTCACCAACCCCATTGTATAAAAACATGACTAATCAAAAATTGTGTGGGGTTAAAAAATTATGTTCATTTTGAACATTTATTCAAGCGGTACGATAAATAAAACCTGTATTCAGCCTCTCAGCTATTCACAACAAAATTCTACATTGTATACATCTAACATTTCACATTAATTTTGACCAGAAACATTTATACAACAGCGAGAAGTATTATAATCTGAATTGTAGAGTTATCCATCATGCAAGATTTTTTTATCCGTAGGTACTCTGATAATAGGAAGCTAATAGGTAGACATACGAATAAAAACAATGCATTTAGATATAAAATATACTAAACATACATAAAAATATTATTAATGATCGTTGTGATTTTCAAAGTGATCTATCTATCTATCTATCTCATAGGAAGCTGTTGATATAAATAAATGTTGTTTTTTTGTGAATGCACAGCTCCAGCTGTCTTGTAACCATTGTGATCAGACATCGTTGTATGCAATTGTCATAAAATTATTTATTTGTCATAATGCATTTTCTATAATAATTAATTGATAACATGACATAAAATCGATTGCATCTAATCAACAAATTCTTTAACAGATACTATGAGCTTCATTAGTTTTTGCTTGTTGTTAAAGATCTCACCGTCAATCAGGACGTATATAATGAGTTCGTTCATCAAGAAAAGTAAAAAATTAAATACGAAAATATCTAACGAAACTCGTACGAAATATAAGTAGGTACAGAATATATTTTTAATTCAACTAATTTTTGCAAGTTATTGCTCTGTGCCTTTAAAAAAACGGAAACCTGATAGGTATTTAGTATTTTTTTTATTTTACTAATTTACTTACAAATATATTTTTAATTCACCTTCGACCAATTTTTTTTTGTACTAATTGCTATGATAGTGTTTTTATTTACAAAGAAAATATAAATCAAAACAAAAGCATAGGTTTTTTGGTAAAAGCGCTGAATAAGATGAAATATAAATTAAATTTAGAAGCATTAAAAAGCATTGATATAAAGCGCATCACAAAAAATTTGACAGTATTAAATAGAGTTAAAAAAAAAACATTCAAATTAATAAAAAATTTAAATATATTAGAATAAAATATTTAACAATCACAAAGCATGCTTTGGCACTTTACACCATACAAATATATATTGGGTATAAAAACCACACGAGATTGTACGAAACGTGTTCAACTATGTAATTGAACAAGATTTGTTTATAATGTTAACAATCGATATATAAATTGGCCCATATCTTATGATAAACAAGTCGTCATTTAAAAATCGTGAAACAAAAGTTGTTCATGAATAATTTAACAAGTTAATGTAACAAGTTATAATTTAACAAGTTAATTTAGCGTCGTAGTTTTATTCAATCCCTTTTTTACTATTTACGAAATGGAAGAGAAAAAAATCGATTAGACTAAAATACGCTTCAAATAAGAATCGAAGTTTTATTTTTATACAGTTTTTATAACCTAATTATTTAGACAAACAAATATACACACACAAACAACCTAAATTTACATGGAAAGAGATCTATATATTTTTAAGGACTTTCATATTTTAACGGGATTTATACACATGGCTAATTAACAGTAGACGTTACAGTTCTAGTTGGGTATTCGCTACTCACTCTAAAATATGTCACACACACAAAAAAAACAAAATGGCGTCCGCTCACATGCTCCTTCAGGACGTTTTCAATTGTGTTATACTACATTTAATGGTAAGAAATTGTGTAAAACCCTGTTGACTACATTTAGTTTAGTTCTGACTAACGATTTGCTGTCCCTTTCAGACATTAGGGAAAGGATAGAGATAACTTAAGGGCGACCAAATATAGTTTTACTTTCGTTTGTGCTAGTGAAATTGGTATAGCATTTTTGTGAACGTGTTCTGAATTCAGAAACTGCAAGAAAATTGAACACCAACTAGAATTGTAATGTTCAAACAAACTTCAACTATTGCGATTGTTCTAGCCTAGAATCTACACAAAGCGATGACCTTGATTATTTATGGACGAACATAATTCAAAAACGGGTTTTCTATGGATATTCTTAGAAGAGATGAGATGCGTGACACCCACAGTTTACACGAAGCGGCGACAGAAAATTGTATACATTGCTTGTTTTACTTTATGGAGACAGATTCTAGGGTCTCTAGCGAGATTTAGTTAGACTAGCTCTCTCCGAGAGGAAACTCCACGTCTTAGCAGTGGATGGTTAGTGGGTTATATTATTCTCAGACTAGTTAAAAAGGTCATTTTTACCACTTTTTTATTAAATGACTGATTTTATTAAGTGAGTTATTTTTTACAGTCTGTAGTTCCGAGTGGAATCTTGCAACTCAAATTTCGAGCACTTCCCGAATAGCTATCCGGCTGAAACTTTAAGGGTAGCTCAAAAATCCCAAAAAATAAAGTGGTTTTTGGATTATTATTATTTAATCTACATTTGCAGATTGTTACCTCATACGTTCCACGTGGCCATTTTAAAAAAATTGTGATATCGCGGCCTCTGGTCAAGCTTGAATAAATCGGTTGGTAGACGTTTTCTGTACTGGGCGTTGGCAACCTCTTTATTTTTTAGCCTGAATTAGTTTTCAGTTAGCCTTATATAATAAATACCGGATCTTTTTCGCCAAATGACTTATTATAACAGACCGTAACAACCTGGTACAGAACCAAATAAAAAGCAACGTCAGTGGACTCCATTTTATTACCGCGTTCGCTCCCCCCGCGCCCCGCACAAACCGTGGGCGTGCCGCTTACAAAGTATTACAGAAATAAGTGCAACAATCACACCCCAAAATTTCCTATTATAATTTTAAAATTAATTACCTAATTTAAATATAACGTCAAAGAATTAAATCTAATGGTAATAATTGTAGTAAGGGAAAAAAGATAATCTTAAAAATTAATAGTAACATTAAATAAACGGGTTATCAAATAATACATATTTCTAGAAACAAAGGAAGCTAATACGCCCCTTTCACAAATAATGAATGATGTTTTAGTAATTTGTATCACAAAAATCTTTTGTGAACAGTTTTGAATGAATCATCGGTGCGTTGGAAATTGTTGCAACTTTTTACAAAGCCTTTGTTCCGTCAACCAATAGATAGTGACACGATTTTGAACTTTATCCCAAGTGATTATGGTTCATCATTCTCTTTTGGTCTCACGTCTCGCTAAAACATCGTACAGTTTGCAAAAAAGCCGTATTCGAATAAATAAACGGTACCTCTCGGTTCAATGAGCAAGCGCCTCGGCAGTTTCACGACGCATTTTGGAATTCACTAGTTGCCTTAAGGCGTAACAGTCTATATTTATGATAATTTGTCTAATATAACAACGATTTTGATAATTCAGTGGTTATTTCATCTCCGGTTGGGCTGCGAGCGCGTCGCCCGCGCGGGCGCCTTTTTCACTTTGGTTTTCGTAGATTTCGCTTTGGATGCGTTCGACTTAACGGATTTGTTGGATTCGATCGAGTTGACTCGCACGTCCGACTCGAACGAGAATGCCGGCATGACTGCCTTCACTTCCGACGGCGACAGACTGATCTCCAACCGGCGCCGACGCGAGCGCGTCATCCTGACGTTTGTGTCAATTTCTATTGTCAAAGGCTGCAGCTCCTTGACGGCTGCTTTGGTCTTCCTGGCGCGGACGATTTTCCTTTCATTGTCTATGCTTTTCTGTGCCGCGCGGCCGTTTTGCCCCTTTTCTCTGAGCACGGGTTTGACGGTTTCTTCGAACTTGCGCTTGCGCGTGTTTCGCGCGACCTTCTCGTTTTCAATCGACTCCTTGCCCGCTCTAGTCTTCTTCTCATTTGACTCCGCGGCGCGCGTCTTGCCGCTGTTACTTCTGCGCGTTCTCACCCTAGTATCGTTCTGTACAGACTCACTAGACTCGATTTCCTTCTCAACTTTGTTAGATTTCTTTCCGTTTTCAAGAGATTTCTTGCCCGCTCTAGTTTTCTTGTTCAACCATCGAGCGACGCCAGTTTTCTCATCACAGCCACTATTATTCCTAAGCAACCTCTTGCCGTCCTGCTTCCCCCGTTCCCCTCCATTTTCGACAACTTTGACGTCCTTGCTCCGCAACTGTCGAGCCATTCCTGTGACTTCCTCTTTCCTCTTTTTCTTGGGCACAGGCGACTTTGAGTTGTTATTCCGCGTTTTGGGTGACGCTACTTCCGTGTCGTCCAACTGGCTGCTCTCGACGTACATGTAGTCGTCCAGTTTCGGCCTGGACTTGGCGTACGTCTTCTCTACGGGCTTCACCGAGGGCACATCGTCGTCGTACGAGGGCTCGGAGTCCTCCAGGAGCGGCGTGTCCTGCGTGTTCGCTTTAATGAGTGCTACGTCGTTTTCTATTGAGCTCTTGTGCGTTCTGTTCTTGAGGACGTTCAAGTGGTTGTTGATTGCTATCATGACGAGGTCCTTGTCATCTGTTTGGTCGGAGGCGCTTGCTTCGGAGGCGCTAGAGTCGCGTTGTGCTTGCTTGTTCTTGTTGCGCCGTTTGTAGAGGTCCGCTTTTGTCATGTCCTGTGGAAGAAGGAACAATGTCAGATTTAAATTTAACTTTGATAACAGTATGGGTGATGTGAAGTTTCTTTCTACAATGTATCAAACCCTGATCTCTACAGCCTGTCTAGAGTACGGAGTAATGTGTATATCAAATCATA
Organism: Alsophila aescularia; assembly: GCA_946251855.1. NCBI lineage: Eukaryota > Metazoa > Arthropoda > Insecta > Lepidoptera > Geometridae > Alsophila > Alsophila aescularia. The sequence goes on from OX276373.1 coordinate 56,944,285, forward strand.
AGTACAAACATTAAAATAACGAATCACTACTCCAAAAAGATCTCATTAGCAGAAGTTCATCTACGTAATCAGAGTAATCATATTGATCTGAGCATCCGAAGTATTCGATAAATCTAAGGTACGACCTGTCATTAATATGTAAACTGTCAAGGTGTTCATTAATATATGCAGTACAATTTCCATGGTATCTCGACATTTAAAGTGGTCAATAAGTGTGTATCGTAAATTCAACTTTATTCATTCATGTTCAAAGTATACAGATGAACATCAAAATTAAAGCAGAATATATTTGCAACGACGACAGTTATATGACAGAAACTAGAAATTGTCTTTATTACCCGAGTACGGCGAAGCAAGGGAAGGGTAGCGAAGTTAACAGTCTATGTATGTATGTATGTATGTATATATGTGGATGTTCCACCATAGCGTCGCTATTCGCTATTGGTTCGATTTGGACAAGCGAAGTATCAAACGATTCGTCTTCATCGCAAGAGTGTCATACACCATTTTTTACCCGACCGTAGTCAGGTTTTATTTTTTGAACTTGTGTTATTGAAACGATTTGCTCAGTAATTGGTGAGTAATTATCATTATCTATCTGACGCTGACTGTACATACAATACAACATGTAACTCATGTGCAGAGTTGTATACTGATCGAGGCAATAAAAATGTTAGCTTCGCTCGCGCTTATTTCGATAAATTCATTAATTTCATATGAACTAGAATCATGTTTCATTTTCACTCTAATAGAAATAACTCCAAATTGTCGCGCTCGCTGCACTCGCACTTTGTGGTTAATTTTCATTTTTATGAATAGAATAGAATCATTTATTTTCTTAGATTGAACATATGTGATTTTATTGACACGCTTAGAAATACTTGGCGAAACATTTACGCGCTCGCTTCGATCGCGCTTATTTACGTACAGTATCTTGTACTATAATTTGGAATCTTGTGTCATTATTTCACTGTTAGATATACCTCAAAATTTTCGCGCTCGCTACGCTCGAGCTTTATGATTATACATTTTTGCGTGATTTGAATTTGTTTTAGTTTTGCACTAATTGAAATACTTAAATACATTTTACTCAAACAAGCTTGTAATGTGGTCATTATTTCGACAACCTTCTTTGGGCAAAGTCGACCTTGCCGCGCTTCTTGAATAGGCGCCAGCAAAGTTGTATGGAATTTCATTTCAGTGAGTGAGTACAATTCGACCAGGCAGTGGTACATACATACGAGTACAAACCTCATTCGCCGGCTAGTCCCGAAATGCGTTTCAGTTCGTGAGTGAGTACAATTCGACCGGGCAGTGGTACATACATACGAGGGGAGTCGATAATACACGACCATTGGCAGAATATCGTCAATCAACGATAAAAAGCCACTCTATAAAAATAAGAAAGAATACACGACCAAAATAATGTACGACCAGTATTGTACAGCCAATATTACACGGCCAGATATTACGTGTACATGGATTCGTAATATTTGGACGGCTAAAAACTGGCCGTGTATTATTGGCCGTACAAAATCGGTCCGGGTTGATAATGCACGGCCAGTATTACGCGACCAACTACGTACAATATTACGTGTACAACTGGATACGTAATATCAGCCCGTGCCGATTTTGTACGACCAATATTACACGGCCAATAATACGAAGCCAACCATAGACAAAGCTAGAATCATTCCTTGATGCCTTGTTAGTGTAGGCGAGTGTCGAGATGAAAAAAAACTGTCACAGAATCGAATCGGTCAACCCCGACTCCACGTGGTCTTGTCTGCCCTACACTAGCAGACAGACACTCGCACAAACAAGGCATCAAGGAATGATTCTAGCTTTGTCTATGGTTGGCTTCGTATTATTGGCCGTGTAATATTGGTCGTACAAAATCGGCACGGGCTGTTTTTAAAAAGCCGGAGGCGCGGAGGGAGTGCAGCCCCCATCCGCTGTAACAAAGTGCAGGTACCAGGGTGAGCTGGAGCGGCGGAGGCTGGTCGCAGAAGGCGACCAAAAAGCTAAAACTACGAGACTCCTGGCGTAGATGGAGGATCAAATGGATTAGTTATTTCACAATGACCTGTGCAAAAATGAGATGCATGTATGCTATGAACACGTGAGAATGAGTGAGATACACATATACATACTTTTCTCACTTTGTTATGCGTTTTTCGTTGAGCCACATCTTTGCCACAAATGATTTGTATCTAGGATCATTGCGTCTTGGCAGGTAGCTAACTTCACGTGGTCCACGCTCTACTGCGAGTATCATGTTATCCACTTCACGTGGTCCACGCTCTACTGCGAGTATAATGTTATCCACTTCACGTGGCCCAGGCTCTACTTCGAGTAGTCCCCGCTCAACTGCGAGTAAAATGTTATCTACTTCAAGTGGTCCAGACTCTACTGCGAGTATGTTATCTACTTCACGTTGTCCAGGCTCTACTGCGAGTATAATATTATCTACTTCACGTGGTCCCCGCTCTACTTCGATTATAATATTATCTACTTCACTTGGTCCCCGCTCTACTGCGAGAATAATGTAATCCACTTCATGTGGTCCCCGCTCTACTCCGAGCATAATGTTATCTACTTCACGTGGTCCCCGGTCTACTGCGAGTATTATATTATCTACTTCACGTGGTCCCCGCTCTACTGCGAGTATAATGTTATCTACTTCGTGTAGTCCCCGCTCTACTGCGAGAATAATTTTATCCACTTCACGTGGTCCCCGTTCTACTGCGAATATAATATTATCCACTTCACGTGGCCCAGGCTCTACTGCGAGTATAATGTTATCTACTTCGTGTAGTCCCCGCTCTACTGCGAGTATAATATTCTCCACTTCACGTGGCCCAGGCTCTACTGCGAGTATAATATTCTCCACTTCACGTGGCCCAGGCTCTACTGCGAGTATAATGTTATCTACTTCGTGTAGTCCCCGCTCTACTGCGAGTATAATATTCTCCACTTCACGTGGCCCAGGCTCTACTGCGAGTATAATGTTATCTACTTCGTGTAGTCCCCGCTCTACTGCGAGTATAATATTCTCCACTTCACGTGGCCCAGGCTCTACTGCGAGTATAATGTTATCTACTTCGTGTAGTCCCCGCTCTACTGCGAGTATAATATTCTCCACTTCACGTGGCCCAGGCTCTACTGCGAGTATAATGTTATTCACTTCACGTGGCCCAGGCTCTACTGCGAGAATAATGTTATCTACTTCGTTTAGTCCCCGCTCTACTGCGAGTATAATGTTATCCACTTCACGTGGCCCAGGCTCTACTGCGAGTATAACGTTATCCACTTCAAGTGGTCCAGGCTTCACTGTAATGTTACTCACCTGAAGCCTGAACCCGGAGCAGGCCTCGGCACCGTCGGTAAGCGCTCGCAGGAGCTCCGAGATGGATAGCCGCCGCGTTGCATCCACGGCAAGCAGCCCGGACACGATGCGGCGGCTGCTGGCAGATACTTGCTGCCAGACTGCTCCTGTGGGAGAAGAGGGTAGAATTGAAAACTCTTTAATGAAAACCATAGAAAAATAATAATACATGGTACATGAGTATATCCATAGTAGGAAACACGAAAAATATATATAATAATCTATGGTAACCATAAGTAGAGGGCGGTTTTATCGCTTAGAGCGTTTTCTTCTAGAGAAACTAGTTATGGAATATATATTTAAGTGGAATATAGTATTGGTGGAGTGACGACCTGCGGAAAGCGGCTGGAAGAATGTGGATGATGAGAGCTGAAGACAGAGCTCCGTGGTGTGCATTAGGTGAGGCCGACGTCCAGCAGTGACAGACGACAGATATAGGTTGCTGAGAGCAGACTGACCTTCCATAGAGAACTGCCCCTGCCGGATGCGGTCCATGAGCGCCGTGATGGGTTCCTTCTGCGGCGCGGGCGCCGGCTCGAACGGCGGCGCGCCCGTCAGCATGCAGTACTGGAAACATTATTATGTGCATCATCGTGACAGTCGCATGTATCTAATAAAACTTCCCAGAAGTTGATCCTTATTAGCAACACTATCGAATATATAATAATAATACAGTCTCCAAAATCAACGGGTTCGATTCCTGGCTAAAAATATTCATTTTTCAAAATCCAATGATGTTGTTTTAGTTTTCATCAGAATCGGGCCCGAGACTCCTTGAGTATTTTTCGCATTCCCCATAGTTTCGGAATGACCATCCACGCCCGCTTGAAAAATTCAGCTTGTATATTATTTATAACAGCATTATAGATTAATTTAAAATTGTGATTAAGAGACACAAAATGTAATACAACGGCCAGAAATATGAACATGAGTGTGTCCAGTACTCACGAATATAACGCCGAGGCTCCAGAGGTCGCACTGCGGCCCGTAGCCAGGCGCGGCGGCGCTGCGCGCGCGCGACACCACCTCCGGCGCTGCGTACGGCAAGCTGATGGAACAACGCTACTTTTACAAACATCATCTTCTTCATCAAATTATGATGGTGGCCTAACAGATCAACAGACTTAGAATCCATCGATACCGGGTTCGCACCAATTACTTTCTAAGTTGTGCGGTTTTCTATTGGTCCGTGCTTCGGAGGGCACGTTAAGCTGTCGGTCCTGGCTGTTATTGATAACAGTTGTTAAGTCATGTCAGAGACCCTTGGGCAGCCTGACAAACTCTGACACCAGAGGGGCAGCACTACCTCACACGACAAACAAACAAAATGATCAAATCATATATCAAAGTTCAAAGAATCTTTTACCATAAATCTAGGAAAGGGGGGCAGACATTGTACGGCACACTTTAAAGGGGCGGAGGACGAATTGTGCATACAAACGTAATACTAAAATCATTTGCAATTGTAGCATATTACCACCATACCCAGATATTTGATGAAAACTAACGCGAGTGAAATTCATATTAAATGTAAATAAAACGGCTAAAAACTCACGAAGTAGAAGATTGGAAATACTCCGACCAGTTTCGGACTATTTAGAAGTCCTTCACCTAGGAGTGTTATGCCGACAAACCGCGACGAGCGCTACAAACGTCAGCACGCACCTGGCGACGCGTGCGCGGCGCGGGCGACTACTGCGGCGCTCGTCTCTGTTCGGCTTGCAAAGTCACTTCGTTGTCCGTCGAGGAGTCATCACTGTCACTCACTTCCGTTAACTTTGATGTTGGCACACTGCGCTCTTTGTGTCCGGTTCGCGGTTCCAGTTTCAGTCGCACCAAGAACTGGTCTCCACGCCGAAGGAATAATCCACCCACGATCCCGGTTAAAGTTGGGATGGCGACTTATTTCGATAGCCTCCCGTACTTTTCGAGGAACAAAACTTCTCCCTCGCTAGCACAGAAACCCTATCAAATAGCAAATACTGGCCAGAGTCCGGGATGTGGGCGTGTTCCGCGACCGCTGAACGATTGGTATCCATATTCTTCGCGTCTGATGTTTTCAGCTATTCTGGTTGAAATGTTCCCTCAAAATATTCCAAAAACTAGTCAGGAGAAATTTCCGATCTTCTATTTTGTGAGTTTTTAGCAGTTTTATTTATATTTAATACTCAGATATAGTTGACGACCGGTTGGTCGAGAGACTAGCGACCGACTGCTAAGTCAACCAACGGTCGTGGGTTCGAATCCCGCAAAGTTAAAGGATGATAAACAGTTGGTTGATTACATATTTTATTTTCGTCCCCTTGCCCCTCCAGCGCCGTGGGGGCAGGCGGCTCCTGTGAGTAGAGGCGCATACCTGAAGCACGGAGTCATCATGCGCGGGCGCTCCTCGTGCGGCGGCACACGGCGCGCGAACCCGAAGTCCACCACCTTCACGCGCGCTTCCTCCAGCTGGGAACTTGTCAGGAGGATGTTCTGGAAACAAACGTTCACAGTCAAACTCAAAACTATTTATAGTAAACAAACTAACTATTGTTGTTATAGTTACAGTTAACTGAGTTTGCATGTGACAGATAAGCGCAGGCAGTTACGGTTAACAGTAAAATTATGACGTCAATTGTCAGATGGTGCAACTAGCTTTTTGCCTAACCGGTACTTTAACCAACATGTCTATGTTTGTTATTGCTCATGTACCAAACATAGACATGAGCAATAACAAACATAGACATGTTGGTTACCACCCAGTAAAGTACCAACCCACCAGTTTGTTTACTGGAAACGATTTGTTTTTAACAATAACTATATTATGTAACAAAAATTGGTTTAATTGAAAAGTTGGTTTTAACAATTGAAAACAAGTTTAAGCTCATGTTTTTTTTTTCTTTTATTATGGTGTGTTACCCCCACGTGCCCTGATTCTTATCGGTTCCACATAGACTTGATAAGGGTTATCTTCGGTCTTGCGGAATATAGTCCCATTCTTGTGAAATTGCTATTCCTAGTGTTGCCACTGTTGTGGCACAGGATTTCTCACATATACAGCTCTTTTTAAATTGTACCAAACGTGCTCAATCGCATTAAGGTCCGGGCTGCGTGTTGCCCAATTCATAGTACGTATCCCAACCTCTTTGCAATATTGTCGAACTTGTGCAGCGGCGTGCGGTCGAGCATTATCTTGCATTAGAGTAAAATTTTCGCCTATGAATCCCATGTAAAGTATCACGCAAATCTCTGTTATGTAGCGATGTGCCGTCAAACCCCCTCTGTTACTGTTTTGACGAACCATGTCAATGAACACAAGTTCCGTTCGCCCGTTCATCGATATGCCACCCCGAACCGCCTCCAAAAAGGAACACGCTCCTCAATGCAACTTTGAGCTTATCTCTCCCCACGTCGACGATAGACTCTTCCGCAACCATCTGCACTATATAAATATGGGCCTCCGTATTATTCACCGATGAGTGTAGGACATGACACTCATCGGTGAATAATACGGAGATCCATTGCTCTTCAGACCAATTTAGGTGTTCACGCGCAAATCTAAGCGAGCTTGTCTGTGAGCTGCAGGCAACTTTGGACCATTTGCTGGTCTAAAAGGGGTGATAGCCCCCTTCCTTTAGCCTCCTTTTTATTGTTCGTGCACTCACGTTTACTCCACTCCAATTCATTCAGCTCTGTTTTGATGTTAACTGAGGAAGGACATGATTTCACAAGAAAAATGACACAATAAATCGGTCATAACGACGGATGATTACTCGAATTCTGTCAGTACCAGAACCACGACTCCTTTTTTAAGAACCTTTATCTACAAACCTTCTGTACACTAAAAAAACCGTGGTTGGTTGCTGGTTTAAATTTAAATTTCTAGCAATCGTTCGTTGATCCAAGCCTTGCCGCACCAATGCCACAGTTTGTGCGGCTTGTTCGGATGAAGTATCCATATTATTGAACCGAAATTCTTGTTGAGTTAAAAAGACTACCTAACAATTCTATTGGTAACGATAATTTAATTAGCAAAAGAAAAAAATACAATTACAGTCAGTTTAAAACTTTACCCTAATAACACGAAAATCATACATTTTCTTTTCCCGGCTATAATCATTTGTTTTGCTGCAGTTCCATTATTAAATTTTGTTCTTTTTTATGATTCTATGAAGTTTGCACACTTATTAAAACCTAGCTCTGTACCCTCGGCTTTGCCCGCGCGGTCCTTTTTATTTAAAAGTAGCCCAAACGTATTATTCCAGGACCAAAAGCACCTATAAAATACAATTTACTACATTTCTTAAAAATTCGTTTAGCCGTCAAGTAGTTTTTAAGTCAAACTCTAAGTTATCAAACAGTGAAAGCCGCATCACAATCGGTCCAGCACTGTTTACGTGATGCGCGAAAAAACATACAGACATACTAACAAACAAAGAGATACGATTAAAAAAAAGTTCTATTCTTGTTTTGTTGCTCATTTATTTTAAGTACCCTACACCATTTTTTTTTATTATTTTCATTGTACAGACTTCTTCGTTCTTATTGCTTTATTATAAGTTTAGATATTCTTAGGAAAGTAATCCTGACCTTTGATGCAGTTTATGAGTCCGTCAGTATATATTATAAATGTGAAATACAAAAGATAAAAGTTCCATTGAGTAATCCCACAATCATCACACTAATAAAAAGTCAAAAGACTAACAAAAAACCAGTCCCTACACGCAGCGCCCGTGCATGGATATGACAAGTGTACCAGCTATCACCCAACTTGACATGCGCAAGCTCTGTTACTATGTAACGTGACATACGCTAGCTTTGTCAGTATGTAACGTGACTTACGCTAGCTCTGTCACTATGCAACGCAACACACGCTAGCAAGGTGACTATGTATTGTTATACTCACCAGCGCTGTCACCCTATAACGTGACCAACACTCTCTGTCACTGTGTAACGTGGCGAAAGGTAGCTCCGTCACTATGTAACGTACCTCAGGCTTCAGGTCCCGGTGCACGATGCCCCCCCGTGCATGTACGCTGTAGCGACGGCGAGCTGTGCCAACAGGCGGCGCGCGTGCGCCTCCGGGATACAGCGGGAGCGCGAGTGCGCTAGCAACTCTCCGCCGCACGCTAGCTCCGTCACTATGTAACGTACCTCAGGCTTCAGGTCCCGGTGCACGATGCCCCCCCGTGCATGTACGCTGTAGCGACGGCGAGCTGTGCCAACAGGCGGCGCGCGTGCGCCTCCGGGATACAGCGGGAGCGCGAGTGCGCTAGCAACTCTCCGCCGCACGCTAGCTCCGTCACTATGTAACGTACCTCAGGCTTCAGGTCCCGGTGCACGATGCCCCTCCCGTGCATGTACGCTGTAGCGACGGCGAGCTGTGCCAACAGGCGGCGCGCGTGCGCCTCCGGGATACAGCGGGAGCGCGAGTGCGCTAGCAACTCTCCGCCGCACGCTAGCTCCGTCACTATGTAACGTACCTCAGGCTTCAGGTCCCGGTGCACGATGCCCCTCCCGTGCATGTACGCTGTAGCGACGGCGAGCTGTGCCAACAGGCGGCGCGCGTGCGCCTCCGGGATACAGCGGGAGCGCGAGTGCGCTAGCAACTCTCCGCCGCACGCTAGCTCCGTCACTATGTAACGTACCTCAGGCTTCAGGTCCCGGTGCACGATGCCCCTCCCGTGCATGTACGCTGTAGCGACGGCGAGCTGTGCCAACAGGCGGCGCGCGTGCACCTCCGGGATACAGCGGGTGCGCGAGTGCGCTAGCAACTCTCCGCCGCACGCTAGCTCCGTCACTATGTATGTGAATGCCTGGGGACAAAGATTGTCGTTAATTTAACAAGTACATAATCAAAAGTGCTAAAAAGGAACGTAGTAATGCAAAGCCGCACATAACAGAGAAACCCGGTATAGTTGGATTCTAACACACACTGCTCACCGCTCGGTTACCACCACTCTTAAAACAAACCATAAAACCAAGTTTCCACTCACTGGGTCATGAAAACCAAGTTTCTACTCACCGGGTCATGAAAACCAAGTTTCTACTCACCGGGTCATGAAAACAAAGTTTCTACTCACCGGGTCATGAAAACAAAGTTTCTACTCACCGGGTCATGAAAACAAAGTTTCTACTCACCGGGTCATGAAAACAAAGTTTCTACTCACCGGGTCATGAAAACCAAGTTTCTACTCACCGGGTCATGAAAACCAAGTTTCTACTCACCGGGTCATGAAAACAAAGTTTCTACTCACCGGGTCATGAAAACAAAGTTTCTACTCACCGGGTCATGAAAAACTTCATGCAGCGTTATGATATAGGGGCATCCTTGACACGCCTTGAGCAATTCTATTTCTTGTTTCACGTCTTTCTTGTGGGATGAGATTATCTGTGGACGAAATAAAGATTATTTTAGTAACCATCGGAGTGTCACTTGTTAGACTATCACTCGCGCTACATCTGCGTATGTCTCTCTATCTTTGTTGTTGATGCACATGAAGCTCTACGGCGGGATTGTAGCTGTGTTTTTCTATTCAAATGAGTGACGACTCTTCACTGACGAGCGACCAGGTCACTCATCTGATGGTAAGCGTCACGCCTGCCAATAGCAGTTGCCCGAACTTTGGTTACAAAATTTACGCTTGTCACCCTGAGACATTGGTGTTTTAGTGTGAGTGTGAGTGTGTGTGTGTGTGTGTGTGTGTGTGTGTGTGTGTGTGTGTGTGTGTGTGTATGTGTGGCCCAATGAGCTATGGAGCGTGTCATGCTAGGCATCTGCCTGGCAGATCGCATACAAAACATCGAATTGCTATGCTAAAGTGGAAATGGGCAGGACATTTGTCAAGACAAGATGAAAACAGGTGGACTAAGGCAGTTACCGAATGGTATCCAAGAGTTGGGCTGAGACCTCGAGACAGACCACCAGCCCGATGGTCAGACGACTTTGTAAACTTTGTCAGCGCAGCGCAGGACCGGAAAGACTGGCGTGAACGAGGAGGCCTATACTCAGCAGTGGGAGGATACGGACTGATTAGATAGATATGGTCACTAACGTTAGAAACGAGATATTTACCGTGTAATTTATTTGTTTTTAACCCCGAACTCAAAAGAGAGGGGAGTTATATGTTTAGGGTGTGTGTACGTATCATTGTATCATAGTGTCTGTTTGGGGCATCGTAGCTCCCAAACGAATAGACCGATTTTGATACGGTTTTTTATGTATGAAAGCTGATGTAATCGATATGCTTCTTAGCTATAATAGGGAGGAAGGCTGTGAGGAGGCGGGTGTTTTTTTTTTTTAATTTGGCTTATTTATATTTCCGCTTGGTTGCAGGCGCCATGATTACGAGCACAATGATGTTCTACCCATGACCACAGAATAAATAATAGTACAAGTACAGAAGGATAACTGAGTAAAGTCATTTAAATACATAGCAACTCTCGCTACAACCGCAATAAAGTGCATCTTTCTTTTATATTTACCTAGAAGGCCTCACCCATCGTGCAGGCTAGAATGTACCGTATCACAACGCACGAGAGCTTCCATTGAGCTTTCGTTTCAGAATCGCTCTGTCACTTTTTGCTCGGCAGGGTTGTATCAAGAATATAACTAGATACTTGTACTAGTAATTATTTTGTGATATGATATGATTTGGATATTGTAACGTAATAAACAACTATGTAATAATGTTTGTTTGTTTTTACTTATCAATTTTTTATTTTTATTAATTAAATGTTGATAGTTCTATTAGCTACATATAATGACATTCTTTTCAGAATAGACCTAGTACCTCATTATTTTATTATAACTTAATAGGTATTGCACTTTGATGAATAAAATGTGCCTGTCTGAATTCCATGCTTAATAATGAATGAAAAAGAAATGGCTACCAACGTAATAAAATGACAGTATGTAGGTATTTTACGAGACTTGTCAGACCGAATGCTATGCAGTACATTACATTCTAGGTTTCTTCTTGGTACTCATAATTAAGAAAAGCATAAAATTTGTCAAAAACTTTACGTAAGTAGGTACTTTATCACTAAGCACACGGCGCGCGGGCTCATCGAGCGCACGCTTGACACTCTACTGAATTAACCACAATATTACGGCTGCAAAGTGTAGGTATAATATTTGTACTTGTTGCGGAGTGCGACTGGCCTGCCAACGAAACGAACATTTCTGTTTCTACTCATCACACAAATGTTTGCTTTGCTGGATTCGAACCTGCGACCGTTGGTTGATTTTGCAGTTAGGGTCACTAACCACTAGGTCATCATGGGTCAAATTCTCGTTTTTCATGATAAACTAGATAGATAGCGTGAATGTGTGTGTGTGTTTCTAGACATTACAGCGTCATTACCTTGACGGCGTACACTGCACCGGTTGTCTTGTGTATGCACTTCCGGCAGACGGAATAAGAACCGTCGCCCAGCATAGGAGTTCCCATCTCTACTTCGTACTTCTTGAAGAATGGAGAGTCCTGCGAAGAACAAACTTTACTTTATTGCCTTGTGCATTCAAGTCTTCTGTCGTCCATACCACAATGCCTGAAGACAGAACTCTTCAATCAGTGCGTCCTACCAGTCATGACCTACGGTGCCGAAGCGTGGACACTCACGGTCAAACTAGTCCACAAATTTAAGGTTGCTCAGTGAGCTATGGAGAGAGCTATGCTTGGAGTTTCTCTGAAGGATAAGATTCGTAATGAAGATATCCGACGGAGAACCAAGGTAACCGACATAGCTCAACGGAAAAGCAAGCTAAAGTGGCAGTGGGCTAGTCATCGGTCGAAGAACCGATAACCGTTGGGGTAGACAAGTTCTCGAGTGGAGACCATCGTTTAGGCAAACGTAGTGTAGGACGCCCTGTGGCCAGGTGGAGTGACGACCTGCGAACGGCGGCTGGAAGAGAATGGCTGAGGAGAGCTGAAGACCGAGCTCAGTGGCGTGCATTAGGAGAGGCCTACGTCTAGCAGTGGACAGATATAGGCTGATGATGAAGATGATGAACATAGAGCAACGATGTTGGGGTACACTATTACAGCATACAGAGAACATGTTACCTTAGCGTTCCAGCCCTTCAGTTTGTCATGCTTCTGTCCCGTCGCCTGCAGCCACAACTGGTCGGAGATGATGTTCTCAGAGAACAGAATGCTCGGAGCGACGTACGAATAACCTGCAAATATTCATTGTAACTATGAGCAAAAATTGTCTATGATACTCTTGCAATGAAAAAAAAAACGATTGATACCTCGCTTATCAAAATTGGGCCTAGTTTTTATTTGAACACAAAAAACATCCTTTGCTTCGCCATAGTCGGGTAAAAAAATAAACCCTATGGCACTCTATACCCGAAAACGAATCGATTGATACCTCGCTTGTCAAAATCGGACCAATAGGGGCGACGCTTTGGTGGAACATCCACATACCCACATACATAGAAGACTGCTAAACTCATTACCCTTGCCTTGCTTCGCCGTACTCGGGTAAAAATAATTTTAAGAACAAAAAACGACTTCGTATTCAAAATGTTTTTGTAAATAAATACTAAAAAGAAAAATTATAATTGAACCAAAAAATATCACATTTTATTAATAAAAATTTAATAATAATATAAAGATAGAACATGAGATAAGACAGAGTTTTTTGAAGGGGGTGTCATTAAAATCAAAACAAATCGATTTACTAATAAAAACTAAACCATTTTTGATGAAATTGAAATGGGACTACATTAAAAGTCTACCCTAAGTAATAATCATTCAAATCGGTTCAGAAATCCTGCATACTTATCCTCCCAATAAAAAACTACGGAACCAATTTTGTTAAAAATTGGTTGGCACAAATGTTTGCACCTGGCGGGATTCGTACCCGCGCTCACACACTCCACACACGTGCACACTTCATAACATTCGTCACTAATGACGAATGCCGACTGAGTTACCGTCACTGAGTGGCAACAAAGTGTGTGTTTTTTAACCTACGTTATTTATAACTAAGCGAGTCACCGCGCCGTCTTGTTTGTCTTAGGGAAAGTATGTGTGTATGTTTGTTGCCACTCAGCGACTGTAACTACTCAGTAACTGCTGTACATATTTTGATGAAACTTGCTTGAAATATAGATACTTTAGGTTAGGTCTTACCAAGCGGACCCCCAGTCTAGGTTGCCTATTATAAAGCAGACACTGCGCCCCAGTCCAGTTCGTCTATATTATCGTGCAGTTCACCGCACCTCAGTCTAAGTTGTCTATGACCGTGCAGGTCACCGCGCTCCTGTCTAAGTTGGCTATTACCGTGCAGGTCACCGCACCTCACCGTGCAGGTCAGCGGACCACCGCGCTCCTATCTAAGTTTTCTATTACAAAGCAGACCCTGCGGCCCAGTCCGAGTCGTCTACTCCCAACGTACCAAGGAACAGTTTGTCGTGGTGCTTGGGCGCGTGCGCCGGCGAGTCTGTGGGCGGCATGCGCGTGAACTCGTCCGCGAAGTTGGCGGTGTCGGCCGCGTGCGAGAGCACCGGCACGAATGGCGCGGGAATCTCGCGGCGCGCCACCGCGCCCCAGTCTAGAGTCTGCAAGTGGACGAGTTGGATCGTAGTTATCCAATGAATAGTAATTAACATTATTTAAATATTAATTATTACTTATAATAAAGCAGGAAGTACGAAAAAGTCAGTACAATGATGAGAATAAAAAAATATGATCTACGGGACTTAAAATAAGCTACTGAACACGATAATAACGTTTAAACTTTCGCGATTCGAACACATAGTTAAATATTTAAACGGGACTTAATCGCGCTGAAAACTTAATATTTATTTACCTCGACGTTTCGATCAAGTTGCATTGATCGTGGTCACGAGAAGACAAGCGCGATTAAGTCCCGTTTAAATATTTAACTATACGATAATAACGTTTTTAAAAATCCTGCCTGTCTGTTTGCCTGTTCGCACATCACGTAAAAACTAATGGACCGATTACGTTGCGGTTTTCACTGTTGCATAACTTAGGGTTTGACTTAAACACTGGTGTACTTGATATTTTAATCTGGCGAGTAGAAGTCGAGCAATCGATAAAAAAACCATTTGACGTCTGAACGAAGTTTGATGATACTCATATTGGTACTTTTGGCGGCCAGAAATTAGAAATGCCATATAAGCGCTCAAAATGTCCCCGCAAAAACGACTTAAAAGTTGTGCTTGCTTGATTCTGCACTCTTAGTCCGATACCCCGTAATCAGACGGCCGTCCTACCTAAAAAAAAAAAAGTTTCTGCACTCAGTCAGTAAAAAAGAGACCCTCTTTTTTATTACAATAACGCAGTTAGTGTTGGATAGTACTTGTCTATAATAATAAAAATTAATATAAATACGGGGAGGATTTTTGAGATGGTGCAGTAAGGGCAGGTACCTTAAACTTTTTAGCTAAAGCAAAACGTTCTTCGTATGGAACTGTCCTTAACTTTTGGAGATATTTTTACCTGCATTCACAAATTTTGGAAAAATGATCTGTACTACAGTAATCTCAGTTGGTCTGGTAGAGACTCTTGATCCTTATATGAAACAGAATCGATTAGGATTAAAAAATAAGATAACTGTACATTTTTACCAAAACTGTGAATGCCGGTCAGAATAATAATCTTAATAATTCACTACAAACTTAAAGTTCATGGTGAAAAAGAAGTGTTATGTTATGAGGTTATACCTCAACTAACCCAACCCGAGTCTAACCTTAAAGAACGGATGCCTCTTGAGCTCCTCGGCGTCCTCTTCGCCGCCCAGCCGCCAGCGCGGGTTCTTCACCAGGAGTCTGCGGAAGTATGCTCTTATGAGAAGGAGTTAGTGCTTCTACAATTATGTACAAGAGCCAGTGCGTGACCTATGAACACGTACCGTGACATACTGACTGACAGACAACGCACAGCCTTAAGAAGAGAGATCTTTGTCGTAATTTTAACAAAACAATACCTGTTTTGTTGAGAAAATGTATTAACTATCTCACCCCCCCCCCCCCCCCATCCCCAATACGAGCGACAGAGAGAGTAAGTGAGCAGTACAGTTTTTGATAAATTTTGAGTTTTTGGGGAAACCACTTTCCAACCCCTAAATTGTGGCGCTTGAATAACATATAATATACGCTTATACGTTTCATTTTTTAAAGAAAGCTTTTTCGTTTTTGAAAAAGAGCATTTTCAATTTGTCATAGTTGCAGGGCAAAACACATCGTCAGTCATGCTTATAACTTTCAAGTTTTTGAAAATCGAATTCGTATCAGCATAGTTAAATAATGAATAAGAAAATATATTTTTTATAAAATCGTTTTATATTTAGGGGTGGATGAGTGATATTTCTTTTTGGTTGGCTCAGGACGCGGTATACTTTATACTTACTTTATCAAGCAGTAGTTCTTCTCGCTTTTCATCTTCAACGGGCACCTTATAAAAGCTGAACCCTCTAGCTAGATATACTTACTTTTTGATGAAGTCCTGGACCTCGGGGCTGACGTCGGGCGGCACAGGGTAGCTGCAGCGCACGATCCTCTTGGTGATCTCCTGCTGCGTGTTCTTCTCTCCTTCCACCGTGAACGGAGACGCACCGGTCAGGAGCTCGTACGTGAGGACGCCCACCGACCACCAGTCCACCGCCTGTGGGCAAAGAGAGGGGATGCTTGAGTAACAACAACATTTACGCAAACAACTGACAATAGTTGATAACTAATATTTTTTCATTTCATGAATAATAATGAAATGAAAAATGAGAAGAAAAACCTAAAGATGATTTTCAAATAGGTTGAATAGGTTCAATGATACTCCACTTAGCATAGTTCGCAGACTTTTATTTTTAATTTTTAACAATATGGCGTCCGGTTGTCGTCATATTGAATTTAGATTATTGTGAAGTCTTTAGTGACACTCGCAAGATTATGACATATCGATTGACGTAAGAATCATCAAAATCGGTCCACGCGTTTGGTCTATAAAGTTATATAAAGGAATTTACCCCACATTTACCCCCCGCGCAATTGGGAAACAAGCATTAGCATTATTTTGTACACAAGTGATGAGCTGAGCAGGTTAATTGTTTGATGGTGAGGAGAACACTGCTAACCTTTCTACTTGATTAATTAATCATTCATTGCTCTTGAAACATTGGGGAGATTGAACTGGGTGAAACACACGTTCAACAATTCCGTTACAAACAAACATACATACAGGCACATAATAAATAATAGTACAAGATACAGGTGGAACTAACAAAAGTACAAGATACAGATGGAACTAATAAAAGTACAAGATACAGGTGGAACTAATAAAAGTACAAGATACAGATGGCACTAATAAAAGTACAAGATACAGGTGGAACTAATAAAAGTACAAGATACAGGTGGAACTAATAAGAGCGTGATAAAAATATTCTTATGCTCTGCTCTCTCCGGAATTTTTTCTTACGTACAAGCGGTTATTCATTTAAGAAAAAATAAAGCTCTGTGAAGGATAGCACAGAGAAACCTTTGCCAGGTAGTAAAATTGAAGGGGGCGCGGCATCTCCGTTTAATTTCAGGGGGGGCATTTGGCCCCCTCTGCTTCCACTACTCCGGTCCCTGTGTAACGGACACTTTAGGATACCATATTCCAGAATAGTTTTTTATTAGTAGTACACGTATGATTTATTAAGCAGGCCGAAATATTCAATCGAACTCCTCCCTCCTGTTACATGTTTGAGTTTTATACTTTGCTTTCCCAAAAATCTCGTTGACTTGAAACCCCAAATTAAAAATGTTTCGCCGTCTACGTTGCTCACATTCCATACCTCTAAAAATAAATTCCTTAGGAATAATTCCCAATAATCCAAAATATACTAATTACCCAAAAACAGAGTTGTTAACATTGGCATGTCATCCACTTTCATTTGACCTAAAAGACCGCATTACGGATACCACCGAAGGCTAGAGCATTGTCGAAATATCATATTAGGTCATATTTTACGGTTTGGAGCCAGACTAATGTCATTAACGTAATAAAAAGTATAGATAAGCGAGAACAGGTGCTTTCGGTTAGTTAGTGGACTAATTAATTCATTTACACCATTTTAGTATTTCACTTGTTGGCGAAATCTTATAAACAAAGCAGTAAATAATTAACAAAAAGTCTGTACAAAAAACATTAATTAAAGAAAAAGTACCCTACTTAAAATAAGGTATTTTTTTTCAAAATGTATATAACATTTAGGAAAAATAGTTTGTTTGTCTGTCTGTAAGTTCGCGCAAAAACTGCTAAGCCGACTGAAATGCGGTTTTCACTGGATTGCGATTTGGGCTTAAAATCTGGTGTAC
The DNA here is from genome assembly GCA_946251855.1 of Alsophila aescularia. Classification (NCBI taxonomy): domain Eukaryota; kingdom Metazoa; phylum Arthropoda; class Insecta; order Lepidoptera; family Geometridae; genus Alsophila; species Alsophila aescularia. The sequence continues at coordinate 56,961,987 of OX276373.1, forward strand.
TTTCTACCTCAATCCGATAGATTCTTCTATCGGCATCTGCCGTGCTATCGATAAAAACTATTTGACGGCTGAGCGAATTTTGATGAACTGTAGTATTATTGTACTTTATAGGTACTTTTGGTCCAGATGAATGACCGCGGGCACAGCTGGTATACAAATAAGTACACATTTTTTATAAACACACCGACTAACGACAGTATTATTGTACCGTAAAACCGGATTTTCTTCAACGATCGGGGCTTAAAAGACAAGTTGATAACAACGTCAATGCGTTTTAATTTCCAACTACAATAACTAATCAGACAATGCATGGCGTTGTAAAGAGAAAACATTTCTCTACGTTGGTACACGTATTAAATACCAGCAGTCCATAGCGGGCAGGTCGGCCTTCGGCAGCACGAATAAAAACAACGCATAATTTTGTCAAGGCTGGTGGAGCGCCGACACGCAACATGGCTGCCAGTGATTGGAAAGGAAGAGCTGAAGATCGGGCTCAGTAGCCATGGGGGAGGCCTAAGTCCAGCAGCGGCCTTTCCAGGCTTTGGGCTGATAATGATGATGATGATGAAGGCATACGATTGAGTTGAATTGGATATATAAACCAGTTTATTTTTTCGTTCTCTTCATAATCATCATCGTCATCAGAGGATGTCCGAAGCTACACACAGCCACCCCTCACAGAACGCCACAACGAGCGGTGGCTCACTTTCTGCATCCACCGGCTCTACGCCACTCTCACCAGGTCGCCGATCCACCTCTTGGGGGGGGGGGGGGCTGTCCTGAGATCGATCTTCCGGACCGCCTTCGCCATTCGAGAATCTTTCTTGAGCGGTTCTACGAGCTATGTGTTTCGTTTCCTTCATCGTAAGCCTATACTTGTCCACTGCTGAACGTAGGCCTCTCCTAATGCACGCCACTGAGCTCAGTCTCTGCATCCAGTTTCTGATAGCAGCTTTTCGCAGGTCACACTCCACCTGGCCACAGGTCGTCCTACCTTTGCCTAAGCGCGGTCTCCGCTCGAGAACTCGTCTAACCCAACGGTTGAAATGTGACCAGCCCACTGCTTGCTTATCCTTAGAGCTATGTCCATTACTTCCTCTGTACAATCACTTCATTTTGAATCTTCTCCTTATCCTACTCCATAGCTCTCTTCGTTTCCTTAGCTTCCGGGTACTTAAATTAGAATTTACTCTTTTTTACAACAGCTGTTTTAAATTCTCTAAATATAATTCTAATGTTCAGTTTAGTGCAAATACGAAGTGTTTCGCTTCTACATTCATTAACATGATAGCAAAGATGGTATCAAAGAATATAAGCGTTGTTTGTTTGAATAACTCTCAGTCTCCGCATCAATCGTTGTACGTATGCCTTCAAATATTTCCCTGAAGGATGTCGAAAAGCTAATTCAAAAATCAACTAGGTACTAAAATGTAGAATTTCAGTTGACTCTTTATATATTACAAGATTTATGTAACAGCAGAGACACAGAAACCTCGGCTCGACATTGACCGTGAACGATGTTTACGCATTAGAACTAATAAATGTACCGCAAGGACTTTTCAAATAATGGATCTTGGCAAAGGTTACTGTTGGAGACATGATTGGAACATGATTAGTTTTCAAACTAACAAATTAATTACCAGCTATACCCGCGGCTTTGCCCCTTGGATAATAGTATAAAAATACCAAATTTTATCAAAACCTGTTTAGTTTAGTTCGTTTTTTTTTTAGTTTTCCTTTTGTACAGACTTTTTGTTTCCCAATATCGAGTACACAATATAATTATTATCATTACATTGGTTTGGTAAGCAATACAAAAGCATTTTAATTTAAAAATATTAATGATGGCGCGAGTCTCCAAATCAACTATGACAAAAAGGCGTTTGTTTGTATGTATGTTTGTTAAACGACTTTCGATCAAAAAACGATACATCTCTGTTTGAACAAGTAGTTGTTGTTAGAAAACCTTGAAACGCATCATTCATTTCTCTGCTTGACATGACCTTTCCATCTGCCAAGACAGGCCCACCTAAATAACGAAGTGTATAGTCCGTCCCACGAAAGAAGTCAAACGGCTAAACGAGGAACTAACGTTGAAATTAACTTTTTTTCATATAAACTAGCGCCGCGACTCGACTGTGGAACTTCGAGGAACGGACTATGCATTTTCATAGCTTATATTTCCACACGAGTTTTCCCGAAACCGGCCGAGCTCGGCCGAAGACGTCCGAGGAGGCGCGCGCGTGCGTGCGCGCCGATGGCTTCCGTGAAACCTTGGCGACCCGTTATAACGATGAAGGAATATTGTAAACAACTTTTTTTACAATGGTATTTCCGCTGTTTTAAGGGCAGGTATGGTTTCAATTTTGGCGAACCGGTTTTTAAGGTATAATAAGTCAGTCAGAACATAGTTTAGATTGGCTCGGGACCGGAAAGTATGGCGTACATTGAGAAGCCTAAGTTACAATGAATTGAAACAAGAATACTTGATGGGTATAAATAACTGTAGTGGGCTAGATAAAAACACTGAGTGTAATGGCATAATTTAAGTTGTTCAACTATTTACCCGACTACGGCGAAGCAAGGGAAGGGTTATGTGTTAAAACTAAAAATCTTGGTCTAATTTTGACAAGCCAGGTATCAATTGATTCTTTTTCATCGCAAGAGTGTCATATGCTATTTTTGGCCAGACCGTAGTCGGGTTTTAGTTTTTGAACTTATGTCTTGTTTCGATAGCGATGTCCGAGCAGTATAATTAGTTAGAATCGAATTAATTAGTTAGGGTTCGAACGGAACTTTTGTAAGTTCTCATTGCACCGTGCTTCGGAGGGCACGTTAAGTTCAGTCCTGGCTGTTATTGATTGATACAGTCGTTGTCAGGGCAGAGGCCAGCACTACTTCATACGACAAGATGCAAGCATGAATTGATAGCTCTCATTCTAGCTGGATAGTCCTGTCTCTACGAATGTTTCAATCAAAACAAAACGGTTGAAACGACACGAAGAAGATTGGTTTGGTGTACTCAGTAGTAGTTGGGTCAGTTAGTATTTAAAAAGGCACTTGTTCACAAAACAAATTGAAAAATAAATCATAGATCTAATTAAAAGTGGAAAGATAAGGTACCAGCTCCTCGGGTGTGGACCACTACAATTAGGTGCAACGCACACTACTGGCTTCTTTGGCCTTAGTCAAAATCGGAGTGGCGTTTGTGAAGCACGTGTTAGCAGGGACTCTCATTCACGCTTCAGTCTGCGTATGTCTCTGTCTTTGTTGTTGATGCACATGAAGCACGACGGTGGGACTGTAGCTGTGCGAGTGTTTTTGCCTGTAGTTTTAACTAGTCCAGTTTTGGTTTACGTGATATTAAAGTATAGTAGTCCTCCCCCCTTTTAACCAGATCTATGTGAAAAACACGATGATCAATCAATATATTTGAAATATTATATCAATGGATATAATTTCCTTATCAACAATTGATTGCGAACTCTTTCGAGACAGATATGGCCAAGTCTGGCTGTACTGAAGCAATCTAGTAGATAACGTCTTCAGGTAGAGGTTGTATCAATATACCTTCAAGCTTCTAAGTTACAGACAGTTTTTTTATCAGTTTATTGTTCTACAAACAAGTAATTCAAGGGTAATCTCATCAAACATGAGACACGAGGCTAGATTGTAAGGTTCCGTGCATCCGAATGAAAAAATGGAACTCTCGTGGGATCCGTTGCTCCCAATCTACTAGATCGATTAAGTTGAAAACTGGTACACATTGAATATACGAGTATATGTGACCCGCACACGAATTTGTAACGTAAATATATTAATTTTGAATATGGGGGGTCACTTTTGGGGTGCAAAGTTATTTAACAAAATATGTTATTTGACTATTCCCCGCACTTATCTCAGAAACTTCAAAGCATTAAATTTTGAAAAAAATATACAGAATATAACTTATGTACTTATATATTACAGGAACACATATAAAAAGTTTATGGTCTTAAAAAAACATGGTATTTCTCTAAATATTGTGAGATAATATATTCATCGAACGGAACTCTGTCCACGCGAAATCAGTTAAAATATTTCCTAACATATACTTTCCCACAGCTGGGGAAACACCTCCCTAACTCTTTCCAAGCGTAGGCACGTCTCTCTGGCCAATCTCGCATATTCCTAAAGGTCACTGATGGAAATAGAAATGTCAGGGGTAGCTCCACGTGGGCGGTTTCGGAAATAGAATGCGTAATGATGATTTGTTTGTTTAAGGTCATATACTGATACCGTGCGAAGGGCCGAGGATCGGGTTTAGTGGCGCGCATTAAGGCCCTGTGAGTAACAAAAGCCCTATATTTGGAACTAGCTGTGCCCTCGGCTTCGCACACGTGGTCATTTCTCTAGGTTAAAAGTAAACAAAGTAAGTAGTTTTTTAAGTATATTTTTTTTGTACCAATACCTAAAATAGCAATATGTTTATCGATTGCTCAGCTTCTTACTCATCGTTTTGAGATACTAAGTACATCAGTTTTTAAGTCAAACCCTAAGCTATCCAACAATGAAAACCGAATCGCAATCGGTCCAGTAGTTTTTACTTGATGAACATACAGAGACAGACAGACTGACACGATTGCTAAAAATGTTATATTCTTGTTCAGTAGTTTATTTTAGGTGCCCTAGACCTTTTCTTTAATTATCTTCTTTGTACAGACTTTTTCGTACTTATTGCTTTATGTAATGTAATCCATACCAATATATAAAAGTGAAACGTTGTCTGTCTGTCTGTTTGTTTGTTTGTTTGTTTGTTTGTTTGTTTGTTTGTTTGTTTGGAGACCTTTTACGCGATAACCGCTGGACGGATTTCGATGGATTTTGGAATGGAGTTAGCTTATACCCTAGAATAAAACATAGGATATTTTTTATCCCGGAAAATTCCTCGAATTCCGTGGAAGTTTCCACGGGAGTAGAACATGTTGAATACTCAATGTAAGGAACGGTTGGCATGGAAACGAAATAGCAAGTTCGTCAAAAATCATCAAGAGCGTTGGTGCCACAGATTAAGTCAACAAGCCACGGAGGCCATAACCAAGAAGTATAAGTCTACTTTTGCATTGGTTTTTAATATCCTAGAACAACGTAGGATCCTTTTTTCGCGATAAACTGTAGTCCGCGTGGACGAAGTCGCGGGCGGGTAAGCTAGTAGTTCTAAATATATTTTTCTAGTGTTTTAACTAGATTGTCACCTGAGGAAAACACGATTACACTATAATTTATCGAACAAAATATGTTTTGAAAATTTGCTCTTAAAGCGAAATATCTTAAAAACTATTATGAATATCGACCTGGAATTTGCTTTGTAAGATAGTTTCTAAGTTAATAATAATAATAAACAATAATAAACATTTATTGATCAAAACGAGGAGAACATTACATATTTTTAAGACTTATAAAACATTTAAAAAATAAGTTGACTATTTCTAACTAATAGGTAACATGCAAAGTTAATCTAAATTCATGCCTAGCGGTTTTTCGGTATTTCTCGTATATTGTTAAGAAGAGAGGAAAAGAAAATTGAACACTATTTAGCAATAGTCCACCCGTTGTTCTTTCTTTTCATAAGTTTATGCCATATCCTTTCCTTTATATTACCTACTTCTTGGTGTGCAATAAAGAGTTGTGTATTGTATTGTATGGTTCAAAATCAATAAATTTAACTAAAATCCTCTCCCCTTCAACCTGGGCCTGAACGAGCAGTACAAAACTTTGAGACCGTACAGCGCCTTTAGAGAGGCATATGTCCAGCAGCGGACCTGCTGGTGATGATACTTGGACACCATTTATTTAAGCTCTCTCTCTAGTCATTGATTTATGTTAGACACGAGGCGTCTCGACATATCGTAGACGAATTTTACGACTTTTTGTAAGCTGAAGTCCGCAATGCCGTTACTATTACAATGGTTCTTAATTCTACATATACAATATTTTCTCTACTAACTATTGGAATAAACCTTAAATGCATAAGTATAGAGCTGAAATTCGTGTGCAACATGGAGGAAACGAACCTTGAACGTGATAGAGCAGCGAGGCCACCTCGGTAGTCTTGCGGAAGGTTAGCGTAATCGACAATTTGTAAACCTAAACAACTCGCTCTTTAATTACTTGACAATAGAGCACAAATTTATTTATCAAATCTTCATCAATTTGAGACAATTTGAACCTAAACTCACGCGAAGCTAAGTACAAATTTCTTCGTGCTTTGTTTTGTATTTTATCGTTAATTTTCAGGGAAAATGAGACCTTAATATAAGATAATAAAATTTACTATTACTTGGCTTAAAATGACTACTATATCTAGGGCAGGAGTTGACAATTTTGGCGAGCATCGGTTAGCAACACGTTTCTCACAGTAGCTATTATTTATTCTGTGTCATTGTTTCTTTGAGTTGGTGTTATTTATCAGAGGTAAAGTTACACGTGTTTATTTAATGTAGGTATGTAATGACAAATTGATCATTCTTTACAAAGATTGTAATAATAGAGCGATGGGGGATTACGAGTGCACTTTAGAATCAACTGATATTGGTCTCGGCTTGAATTTAGACATAACTGAGTTAATGTTTAACGACCTCATTACCCCGAGACCTGCTGTCATTAACGGGTGTACCTCTTGATGTTGTGCAGGAATATGTCTACCTCGGCAGACTGTGCAATTGGATAGAAACAATTTAACGAGGGAAGCCAATAGGATTCATCTGGGATGGGCAGTATTTGATAAACTACGCCAAGTCTTCTCGTCGTCCATACCACAGTACCTAAATAAGAGTCTTCAATGCGTGCGTCCTACCAGTCTTGAGCCGAAACGTGGACACTCCCGGTGAGATTGGTTCATAAGTTTAAGGTCGCTCACGAGCTATGGGGAGATCTATGCTCGATGTTTCTCTTAATTAAGGACAAGATTCGTAGCGAAGTGATCCGGCAGAGAACCAAAGTTACCCACACAGACAATGAGTTAGCAAGCTGAAGTGGCAATGGGCTGGTCACATTTCTCGAAGAACAGATAACGTTGGGTATTACAGTGGAGACCGCGCTAACGTAGTGTTGTAGGACGCCCGCCGGCGATGACTTGCGAAAAACGGCTGGCAGAATCTGGATGAGGAGAGCCGAAGATCGAGCTCACTGGCGTTCATTAGGAGAAGCCTACGTCCAGCAGTGGACGCATATAGGCTGATGATAATGATGATGTTAGAATCCAACGATGCCGGGTTCCGTCCTCGGCTACGCGTCAATAACTTTTCCAAGTTATGAGCCGATTTCCATCGCTCCGTGCTTGAGAGAGCCCGTTAAGCTGCGGCCATGTCAGAGTTACCTTAGAGGGGCTACCTCATAAGCTAAGAAAGATGCAGACACCTAGATCGACATTAATTAAATCTACGAGCTCTATCGAAAAGTAAACTGCTTCGGTTCAGCATTGAATGCACAAAAAATGACTTTACATAGGGGAAGATGCCCTTACGTCCCCCCGCCCCCCAAATACTGGTTTAGTCAAAAATTAAGACTGAAGACATTTAGTAGATCAAGTGTTGACAATGTAAGTAAACAATCCTACCACACTGCTTTATTTCTTACTAGTGACTCGCCCCGGCATCGCACGGGTAGCGCCCCACCGCGGCACATACTTTTATTGCATTTTAATACCCGTCGTAACTTCTAAAAAAATCACCAGTGAGCGTAATTCTAAATCTTTGGCAGCAATGATCGTGGTGCTTTTTGACCATATACTACTGCATTATTACTCACATACTTAACAGACTTGATATTATTTCGTTTCTCCGGCAACATGTCATTCCGTTCCTTAGTTTTGTAAATTTTTGATGGGTTACATTGTTACAATTTTCGTATGGATCTCCAACTTTTTGAAAAATAAGATGCTGTCCATGATACTCGCTGATAATGTAGCTTTATGTAGGTGAAATATTTTTTTAAATTCGTTCAGTATTTTTTGCTATCAACATAAAAAAAACAAATTTTTCCCCTTTTTAAATTAGTGTAGAAAATCTACTGAATATGGCTTTAAATTCGGTGTTATGTAACACGCCAATATTTAAATGGGTTTGGGCAGTGTTTGGGTACTTTACAATTAATTCGAACAGCTGATCGGGGAATTTATTGTTTCAATTAATAGGAGTCTGCCGGGACAATCAGTATTAATTTACAATGTCGCGGAATATTTACAAATAACAATATTGACATTTAAACGGGCAGCTGTATTCTTATCCTCATATTTCGTAAACACAGCTATAAATCGATATGTACGTTCGTATACATACTTACTATTAACCGGGTTAACGTACAGACAGACAAGTACCTAATATTTAAATGGGTGTCACAAAATCATATATTTGCCTTTGAAATGAGCTCGTTTCTACGGAAGGTTAACATTAGGTATGCAATGGTAGTTAGTCAACTTAATATTGTAAGTAGTTAAACAATATGAACTATCTATACTTATAGCTAGCTGCGCCCGTGGCTTTGCCCGCGTGCTCATTTTTCTTGGGTATAAGGATCCTGTGATATTCCAGAACCAAAAGCATCAAACTTCGTTCAGACGTCAAATGGTTTTTATGGATTACTCGAATTCAACTCATCAGTTTGAGATACCCGTACACCAATTTTTAAGTCAAATCCTAAGCTATCGAACAGTGAAAACTGCATCGCAATCGGTCCAGCAGTTTTACGTGATGCGCGAAAAAACATACAGACAAACAGAGAAAGACACAATTAAAAAAAAAACTTGTTCTGTAGCCTATTTTAAGTACCCTACACATTTTTTTTATTATCTTCATTTTACAGAGATTTCATCAAAATCCGTCCAGCCATTATCGCGTGAAAGCTCCCCAAACAAATAAACAAACAAACAGGCAATGATTTTGCTTTTATATATTGGTGTGGATCTATCTTCTAGCTACAATTGTAATACAGTGTATAAAACAGTTTAACTAGAATAAGATCCTCAAATTACCATAAGCTCCACTTTTCTCATCTCCAACTGCAATATCATGGAAATTTGAGTGTACCCTCTTTTGTCATTATACTTGTGTATACATCCTATAGGCTTGGTTATAGGGGTAGGTAATGCCAAAATGGTGGACATAAATTTAAAGTAATAGGTATGGTGTTAGTGATTTGAGATTTTATGTAGAAAAATATGGTTTTATGGTTGAGTGAGAGGTATTACTATATCTAAAATATGGTTTTATGGTTGAGTGAGAGGTATTACTATAACTAAAATATGGTTTTATGGTTGAGTGAGAGGTATATCTAATATGTGAGATTATAATAGTGAATACTGAATATGTGTTTGTTAAACTATTTATAAGAAAAGAGGTTTCCATTAAGAACGCCTTGGAAATTAATGAGTGTGTTACAAAGACCTAATTAAAACTGTGACTAGCTACTAGCTCTTCGGGCGTGGACCATACAAATTAGGCGAAACGTACACATTTGGCCTTTATTGGCCATAGTGCATTCGGAGTAACGTTTGTGTAGCAAATGCTAGCAGTAACTCTCATTAGCGCTACAGTCTGCGTATGTCTCTCTTGTTGTTGCTGCACATGAAGCACGAAACGGTGGAATGTAGCTGTGTGGGTGTGCTTGCCTGTAGTAGTATATAGTCCATTCTTTGTCTAAGTGATATTAAAGCGCGTCGTATCTTCTTCACTTTAACTAGATCTATGGTTACAGTCACAGAAAAAATAATACAATATCAGCCGACCAAAGAAATACCCATCATATTTTTACAAGATAAAGTTATAACATAATAGTTAATGTGTTTGTTAGTTGAATAAAAACTGATAAGCAGCTTACCGTTACAAACGATTTAGAAATAGAAACAGGTTATTCCCCGTGTAGAAACAGGACATAACTTGACGCTACTCTATGCTATAGTGAAAATATAATATACAAAGAGTATTTATTTAGTTATTATCGGTGTTTTTACCAAATTAAGCGGCCTCTAGAATTCTATGACCTATATTATGATATTATTACCCGACTACGGCGAAGCAAGGGAAGTGTAATTAATTTAACAGTCTATGTATGTGGATGTTCCTCTATACTTACTATATCATCGCCCTTATTGGTCCGATTTTAACAAGCGAGGTGTCAATCGATTCATGTTCATCGCAAGAGTGTCATAGGCTATTTTTTGTTTGTGTTGTATGTTTGTTTGTTTGTACGTCTCTTGGGCGCGTCCTACAGCCTAAATGGCTTGATGGATTTTGATAAATGAGGTATCATTGGATTAGTTTTAAATGACGAGAGTGCTATATGGTATATGAAGTTTCAAGAAAACTAATAGGTATGGCAGCTTACAGCTGCCATATTGTATTTACGACAGAACAAAAAAATTATTAAACGTATCGAGTGAGGGATCAAAATTAAGGACTTTACTTGTCTTTCAAGCATCTTACAAAGTTTTCAATTTTAGATGATTCAAGTTATGTAAGTACTGTAGTCCAATGTTGCAATGGCAACTATTAGAGTAAAATATGTAAGTAAATAGGAAACATAAATTTATTTACTACTAGCTGCTGCCCGCGGCATCACACGTAATTTTTGGTAATTTCTCTAGGTTAAAATGTATGTGCTATTCCAAGACCTAAAATACCAATATACCAACATTTGATCAAAATTCCTTCAACCGCCAAATTATTTTTATCTATTGCTCGGCTTCTACTCATGGGATTGAGATACCAAGTACGCCAGTTTTTAAGTCAAACCCTAAGCTATCCAACAGTGAAAATAGCATCGCAATCGTTTCAGTAGTTTTTAAGTGATGCACGAACAAATATAAAGTCAAACTAACAAATAAACAAACAGACATACAGACACGATTTAAAAAAAACTTTTACAGTAGCTTATTTTAAGTTCCCCGACCCTTTTTTTTAATTATCTTCTTTGTACATTGTATTTCGATCCTATTGCTTTATGATAAGTTTAGATTACATTTGCGGGGCGGTCAGCTCGTCCGCTGTCGCGGCTGAAAAGCAAAAACCCGACAGCACGTGAGATGTTTAAAATGTTATTCAATAAACATACACAGTACAGTTACACATTCGTATTTTTATAATAATTATTACTTGTAGTTTTTGAACTTTTGTCTTGTTATAAGTATAGATAGATGTCATTTTTCCTTGAACATTTATGTCTACCTTTATAATTTCCTAATTAGCCAACCAGGTCTGCGTATATTTGTTTCAATGTTTCAAATAAGTTTGCCCGGCTAGTACTATTATTTATTCTCTGGCTAGAGTTGCAAAAGACAATGGAGACGGTAAGTGCATGCGACCTCGCAGGGAAGCTAATGCGTTTGTGTTGTATTGTATCGTACCGTGCGTACTGTTGTCCTGTACTACGGGGGCCGCAAAGGAAGAGGGTCAAGGGTCAGTAACAAAAACCTCAATAACTTCTAAAATATTGGAACTAGCTTTAGGAAATTAACACTGTAATTATACACAATTTTATAGTGCTTAAATAAAACTCATAAAAGTTCAAGATTATGAATTTGTTTTGAATAAAAGTAGGTATAGTAAAATTTCTGTATTTTAACGAAATATGACCTACGGTATCATATATGCAATTTTCACACATTTTAGTATTATGTATTGCCACCACGAGCTGTTAATACAGCTGTTGTACGGTTTGGAATGCTTTCCACCAGATTTCTGAGTCGGTGCTAAATTATAAAAATAGACTTTATTTTTTATTTATGGTTTTTAATACAATCACCGAAAATAAATAAAAAGATGTTACGTCTTACTATAGATAAACTTTAATTTAATTTTTATTTTATAAGAAGTGCTCAAATATTTTAAAAGTTATCGAGATCATGCTGCGATGTGGTGGCCGTTCGGCATAACATGATGTAAGTGTGTGCGTGAGGCTTGTGCGTACGAGCGGATCGGCATATCTTGGCTGCTTCACTTTCGATTTGGCGGTATAGAACATTCGAGACAATACCTTGTGAAAGAAGCATATTGAGCAATCGAAAGATCAATAAACATGCCCCGCGACAGTCGACTGTGTTGCGACCGGCGCCCTTATCGTCCACAAACAAAGACAACAACAACAAAACAACGGCACGTGGACGTTGCGCGTAGTTGTGTCGAGCACGTTCCATCGATTGAATGAACGAACGCGGACTCCGAACAGTGAGGCAAAGGTGGGCAAGGTGAACCGATTTAAACATTTTTGCAACCATATTTAAATGGGTTTTTTCTTCAGACTAAAGAAACGACTTTCTAATGGATGTACTAAACTATCTAATGAACCACTGAAGGCAACAACACAGTGGTTACCATTGAAGGTAACCACTGTAAGTTCCATTTTTAAATGAAGAAGACATAAGTTCAAAAATCGACTACGGTCGGTTACATCCGTATTCACAAATGTTACTATGACGTCTCACAGTGCTCACGAACGCACAGGGTCCTACAAACCGAACACTGCTTAATACTGTGCGTTCACTTGAAGCAGCACATTCGTAAAGTAGCTGTTTACGCAACTCATAGAGCAGAGCTGCCAAAAAAGAATGAACATAATATTACACGGAGCAATCAGAGCGCTGTATTGGACGCACTGCGTTCTCATAGTAAAAAGTCGACTAAGTATCGTTTGTGAATTAGAAGGCTCGCAACGACGAACGCATAACCCTTCCTTTGCCTTTCATTACCTCACAGTAGTCGGGTACTCGGGTAAATAAAATTAGCCTATGACACTCTATGATTGTAGACGACTCGATTGATACCTCGCTTGTCAAAATCGGACCAATAGGGGCGACGCTACGGTGGAACATCCACATACATAGATAGAGATAGAACTCTTTATTGTACACCAACAGAAATACATAAACAAATGAACTAAATCTTATGAAATATTATTGTACAATGGGCGGTCATATCGCTAAAAGCGATCTCTTCCTGACATCTTTTGGAAATAGAAAAATACATAAGCTTGAAGTTTTTTAACTCATTAACCTTCTCTTGCTTCGCCGTAGTCGGGTAAAAAAGAAACATCCAAATCCGTTCAGAAATCCCGGACACGATTTTTTTTTTGATGTGTTGCGTCATTGAATCTCATCGTAGTATCTTGAGCTCAGAAGAGAAAGGCTTTAACATCTTTTGAAATATTTTGATTATCAATCAACCAACATCGCATCCAGATCCAATTCATCATCATCATCTGCTGGGCTATTACATGATATACTCGTATATAAGCCTCCTGCCCCATGTGCAACTCTGATCTACTTTTAGCCACTCCCATCAAAGTCAAAGTATTTTATTGTAAATAGGCAAAATAATAGCACATTTAAAAGTCAAAATTAACATCTCATGAACAAGGTGAATAACATAATATGTATGCTTTGAGTTTGAAAAGAAAATTTCCGTTTCATGTGCCAACAGAGTTAAATCTCATACTGGAAAAGGAGATACCGTTCTGACTCTACCGGTGCTTCGGAAATACGCCCGTTAGAGAAGAGAGCACCAATAAACTCTACGTAGATCTTTTCTGCGCAGGTCATCCAGGTCTTTCCTGCCTCCGCCTCTTTATCATAAACCCATCTGGCCGCTGGTCTGCCATTAATACGTTGCCTTCTCTTGGCCACCACTCCGTCAGATCCAATCCCTTTAGGATATATTCATGCAATGCAAGCCCGGCTCCGGTACAAGGTAGACCCGATGAAGCGAGGTTGTTAACGAAATGCCACGTGACGCTGCCACGTTCCACGCACACAAACACACCATACTGTATCTGTATGTTATCTTTATTGTGTACGTGTATAAATGCAACATACGTAAATACATGTGTGTAATCTATACTTATCATAAAGCAATTTGAACGGAAAAGTCTGTACAAAGAAGATAATTAAAAAAAATGGTCTAGGGTACTTAAAATAAGCTACTGAACAAGAATAATTATATCATCATGTCATCATGTCAGCCTTTAGAATTTCACTGCTGAACATAGCCCCCCCCCCAAAGAGCGCCATGACGAGCGATCTTGTGCCACCTCCATCCACCGACTTCCTGCGATGGCTACAATGTCGTCGGTCCATCGTGTGGGGGGTCTCCCCACACTTCGCTTGCTTGTTCGTGGTCGCCATTCGAGAGCCTTTATTCCTTAGCGGTTGTCGGTTCTGCGAACTATATGGCCTGCCCATTGCCAAGCAAACTCTGAGAGCTATGTCGGTAACCTTGGTTCTTCTACGGATTTCCTCATTTCTGATTCTATCACGTAGTGAAATACCGAGCTTAGCTCTCTCCATTGCTCGCTGCTCAACTCTGAGCTTTTGTATGAGACCAATCTCAGACCGTCGCAGTGACGTATGTCATCACTGGCAACAGGCACTGATTATAAACTTTCGTCTTGAGGCTCTGCGGTTTCTGCGACGAGAAGATATGGCGTAATTTCCCGAACGCAGCTCGTCCGAGTTGGATTCGTCGGTTGACCTCTTTGTCGAAGTTGGATCTACCCAGTTGGATCGTCTGACCTAAGTAGACATAGTGAGCAACAGCTTTGATAATATCGTTCCCAACATAAACCGGCATGGGTACAACATGGGCACTTGACATGATGTTCGTCTTGCCCATGTTCATTTTAAGACCTGTTGGGAAACAATATTGAGGTCACTGATCATTGTGCTTAGGTCTTCCAGGGTATTTCCCTTCGGAAATATTTTTTTTAATCGTGTTTTTCTGTTTGTTTGTCTGTTGTTTGTTCGCGCATACGTAAATACTACTGGACCGATTGTGATGCGGTTTTTACGATTGGATAGCTTAGGGTTTGCCTTAAAAACTTACTAGGGTACTTGGTATCTGAATCCGATGAGTAGAAGCCGAGCAATCGTTTAAACACTTTTTAACGCCTGAACTTTATAGGGACTTTTAGTCCTGGAATAACACGTATGGGCTACTTTTAAATGAGATGACCACGCGGACAAAGTCGAGGGCACAGCTAGTACTTATAATAAATCAGTAAGTATCAAAGTCTGTACATGAAGATAATAAAAAAATGGCCCGGGGTACTTACACTAAGCTATTGAACAAGAATATAACATTTTTTTAAATCGTGTCTCTGTTTTTCTGTTTATCGCAATAGTAAGAGCGGCATTTGTCCAACAGTGGGAAAATACAGGTTATAAAAAATAACTCGCAATATGTCCCACAGTCACATAGTACATTGTAATCCTCTTACGCAAGAGGCCGCCTGTGTCAGACGTTCAACCGCCAAGCAGTAGTGTGTAAACATTTCTGTGTTTCGGTTTGAAGCGCAATGTTTCCAGCGAAGTTACTAGGCAATGAGACTTGACAACCAATGTCTCAGGGTGACGAGCGCAGTGCAGGGACGCGCAACATTTAGTAACCAAAGTTCTGGGCGCACTGCGACTGTTATGAGCAGGCGGGACGCTTACCATCAGGCGAGTGACCAGCCCGTCTCGTCACAGAAAGTAATAAAAAAACTTATGATAACAATATTGGATATCAAGGGACTCATGAACGGAAAGGACCCAGACACATTTGTTTTAAATAGTGTCAACGATATGGGTAACGTAATCTAAACATGTAAATGATAATTTATATAACTAATGCGTTAATATAACCTTTACCACAGAATAGCTAACAGTAAATGCTCACAGCACGTGAGCTTCAGGGCCCCTATTCACTATGACCATTCACACGTAACGCGTCGCGTTGTGGAACCGTTCGGATAATTACGACAGTTCATGAACATACACGAACAATTCCACGCAGATTTCTTGACGCGGCGCGTTACGTGCCCGACTGGTCTTAGCATAGCGAATAAGGGCCCTGGTGGTATCTGCATCTACACTAACATTATAAAGAGGAAAGATTTGATTGTTTGTTTGTTGAAAATTATGAAAATGTAACCCAAGGCATCAAAAATTTGCCTATAAAAACAGAACGGAATGACGTTGCCGTTGAAACGAAAAATAACAAGTCTGTCAAAAAGCACCACGAGCGTTGTTCGTCATAGTAAGTGAGATTAAACCTCCGTGGCGTTGCGTTGCCTCCAAAAAGCACCACGAGCGTTGTTCGTCATAGTAAGTGAGATTAAACCTCCGTGGCGTTGCGTTGCCTCCAAAAAGCACCACGAGCGTTGTTCGTCATAGTAAGTGAGATTAAACCTCCGTGGCGTTGCGTTGCCTCCAAAAAGCACCACGAGCGTTGTTCGTCATAGTAAGTGAGATTAAACCTCCGTGGCGTTGCGTTGCCTCCAAAAAGCACCACGAGCGTTGTTCGTCATAGTAAGTGAGATTAAACCTCCGTGGCGTTGCGTTGCCTCCAAAAAGCACCACGAGCGTTGTTCGTCATAGTAAGTGAGATTAAACCTCCGTGGCGTTGCGTTGCCTCCAAAAAAATTGAATTACCCTTACTGGTGTTTTTTTTTCATGGCGAATCCAGAAGGCATAAGACAAAAAATACGAAGTTGAGAACCTTGTGTAAAGTCGATTAAAAATAAGTATGATTATGAAGAAACGATAACAGCTTCAAGAGAAATAACTTACAAAATCAAACAATTTGCATTAAATGAGACATAAGCTCGAATAGTTTCACGAAGGCATCTAACGTAGATAAAATATATATATAATTATACTAGCTTTCCCGACCACGACTTCGTCCGCGCGGACTACAATTTATCGAGAAAAAAAGCATGCCAATGCAAATGTAGGTATAGCACCAATATGCTCTTGAAGTTTTTTGATTATTATTGTTGTTGTTATTTCGTTTCTATGGCAATCGTTCCTTACAGCGATTATTCAACATTTTCCACTATTCCCATGAAAAATTTCAATTTTCTGGGATAAAAATATCCTATGTTTTTTTCAGGGTTTATCAATTAGGGTTCATCAATATCCGTCCAGCCGTTATCGCGTGAAAGCTCCCCAAAGAAACAAACAGACAACGTTTCACTTGTATACATTGGTATGGATAATATATAATCAAATATTAGAGAAAGTAGTGATAGATTGAGCGTGCGATATTTAATATTCATAACTTTTAGAGGAGCACCTCAAGGATTGGCCTCAAGGTTAGCACGACTGTTGGTATTTCTGCGACACACGAATACATTTATGATACGATAATTGGGTTAAATTTATTAATTTCAGCTTTAGCATAGTTAGGCTTAATGTTGTGGCAACGGTTTGAAACAATCATTTGATAATAATTATATTCATTAATTTAAATTGTACTACCATAGTGGCAGGTTCTGTTGCATTTGCAACTGATACTTCTTCACGTTATTTGTTGTATTGTATTTATGTGTGTCGTATGAGGTAGACCTGACCTCTGGTGTCAGTTTGTAAGGTGGCTTAACGACTGCTATCCTTTCAAATTCAATCCTTATCAACAGCATCGCCGGACTATTGTGCTGCTTGACGTGCAACATCTCTTTCTAACCATTTTACTGGTATATTATTATCATAGTCTCGTCTTTTATCATGTCACTATTACGTCAACGCTTCCTTAGATGTTTATGTCTCTTATTTATGAGAATGAGTCATGCATGTTCGGAATAATTCATAGTCTTGACTTTTATCATCATAGTCGTCTTTTATCATGACACTATTACGTCAATGCTTCCTTAGATGTTTCTGTCTCTTATTTATGAGTATCAGTCAGGCATGTTCAGAATAACTCATAGTCTTGTCTTATATGTACCATCATAGTCTCGTTTTTTATCATGACACTATGACATCAATGCTTCCTTAGATGTTTCTGTCTCTTATTTGAGAGTATGAGTCAGACATGTTCGGAATAATTCAGTCTCGTCTTTTCTCATCATAGTCTCGACTTTTGTCATGACACTATGACATCAATGCTTCCTTAGATGTTTCTGTCTCTTATTTGAGAGTATGAGTCAGACACGTTCGGAATAATTCAGTCTCGTCTTTTCTCATCATAGTCTCGACTTTTGTCATGACACTATGACATCAATGCTTCCTTAGATGTTTCTGTCTCTTATTTGAGAGTATGAGTCAGGCATGTTCGGAATAATTCAGTCTCGTCTTTTCTCATCATAGTCTCGACTTTTATCATGACACTAAGACATCAATGCTTCCTTAGATGTTTCTGTCTCTTATTTGAGAGTATGAGTCAGGCATGTTCGGAATAATTCAGTCTCGTCTTTTCTCATCAAAGTCTCGACTTTTATCATGACACTAAGACATCTATGCTTCCTTAGATGTTTCTGTCTCTTATTTGAGAGTATGAGTCAGGCATGTTCGGAATAATTCAGTCTCGTCTTTTCTCATCATAGTCTCATCTTTTATCATGTCACTATTACGTGAATGCTTCCTAAGATGTTTCTGTCTCCTATTTAAGAGTATGAGTCCGGCCTGTTCAGAATAATTCAGAAGTAACTGATCACTCCATTTAGTATACGTTTTATAATTAAATTACAAATCGTATACGCGAAACCTAATCTACAACTTAATAGATAGCTACCTATTCGAAATAAGTCGTCTGTAAAAACATATTGAGAAATCGTGACTGGACACTATTTGTAATCGATTGTCAGTACAACTGTCGATACATCGATTTGCAATGGCCAATCGTCTCAGCGCAAAGAGAGGACAATAGTGAAAGTTTTAAATATGTTTTGTAACTGGTAATTTGTTTTGGTATTGGCGTTGAATATAGTCAAACATTGATAGGTTCTAGTGTAATGGAAAAATATAACATCTTTAAGTTAAATGAATCACTTTTTATACGACCTAAACCAAAATGAGTGGGCGAAAAGGACGGGACAAATTATTATACATAGAAATCTTACGCACGTGCAAACATGACATACATTTTCTAGCTCGAAAGATTGTGGGTACCCGGAAGAGGAAGCTAGGAAAGGATTCCATTCTTGAACAGAATTATTCGTCAAATAAAGGATCAGAACCTACGATTTATCTGAAAACGAGTATGCGATTCACGTCTCTGAGATATATGACATTCGCAGCTGTCCACAGCATTTCCCGTAACTACTTATAGATTAATGGGCATTCCACGCACACATGCATTCGCACACGCACACAACGAATGACATAACATGTCAAATCCCGGTGCAAGTTCAGGGCTGCCGCGTACCGGTCGAGTTGCGGATCTGACTGTCCTACTAACCTTAATAACAGTACCGTGGCGCTGCTAATAAAATTATCAGTTATATTGCTTGACTACAGAGCTCAAATTTATTTGTGTTGTGTAAGCAGGTTGTGACGTTTCGATAATGAAGTTCGCAAAAAGTTGTATTGGGATGGTGAAATGGAATTTCATTCGTATAACTCGAAGGCATAGTCATACAACTGATTGCAAAGTAGAAATAATTTTAAATTTTTGTAAAAATTCGAATAAGATTAAGCCCTATTTAGCAAACGATAGGACTTAAATTTCAAAGTTTAAAAGAGAGTAACTTGAGACTATACAGAAAAACCACCTCAAATATTTATCAGTGGAAGAACATTGTATCACATTGGGAACAAATGGACACTTTCAAGAATGTCTTATCTCGAAATAGCTATGGATCAAGACAACTAAAAGTATATAGACAGACCAGCAGTCAACAACATTTTTAAAACATTTGTGTATTTGATGTAACCAAAAAATCAAAATAACTGGTAAAAAACTGGTTGCAACTGCAACAAAGTCGAGAATCGTGAAACCAAAGCGTTTACGCGTTACATTTATATTACAATTGTTCATTTTTATACAATTTCCGAGCACAGAAAGGTCGGGTTATGCTAAGTGGGTTGTGCAATCGACCTTCCGTAAACTCACAATGTGTAGCCAGTGCTTCAGGTAGGCACAAACAAACTGAATTTCAATTACGGAGTTTAACGCTCCTTTACTTTGTTTAGTGAAATGATAAACTGACAACCTTAGAAGATACAGATGTCAATGCAACTTGTAATCCAGATGGAACCTATAGGTTACCTCTACTGGAGATGATATATACTCACTGCGAATGAAATTGTCTGACCTAATGTTATTGGCCCATACCGTAGGGTTCTTTTTACCAGACTGCGCAACGTAAAGGCCAGGTTATTTCTATATCAGCCTATGTATGTGTGTCTGTTCCTTTGTGGCACTGTGTATACCAAACGCGTGGTCCGATTTTGACGATTCCTACGTCAATCGATTTGTCTTAATCTTGCGAGTGCTATAAGGACATGACAGTAATCAAAATTCAATATGGCGATAATCAGACGCCATATTGTAAAAAAGAAAAAAATACGACGGACTATGTCAAGGGGGACTGCATCTTGTATTTTAAAATCAAAAATGTAAAGCTTGTTTTCCTCTTTTTAGTTTGATTCAAAGTCTGGTTTTTGTTTTACATAATAATAATTTTATTTTTATTATGTCTAATTTACTTTTAGGAGCTGGTATACTGATAAAAGTATACTGTCATGTTCCTGTGCGAATCCTTGCAAGCGCAATCGAAGTTCCGGGTTCGCAGTGACTACATTTTCCTTTTAAGCTTCAGTTTTATGAAACAATTCTTATTCGGAGACTGTTGATTCTGTGGTCATTATAAAACTGCTTTCGGTATTTGTTCTAAGGTTATATTTATTTTTTAGATAATATACACTCTCAACATTTTAAAAATGTGTTATTCTGAGACAGGGACATTCTGGAAAAGGGACATTCTATTTATGGAACATTTTGGATAAGGGATGTTATGATCTTTTTTAGTTGGTTTGGTGACCAGGGACTTAAGACTGTTGTGTTGAAGCGAAATTTTCTTCCAGAGCCCTAAAAGTCTCTCGTGTCACGCGGCTCAGCTCATGATGTCTTGTTCTCAAAATTACCATTTCTCTAAAATTACCATTTCTCAAAATGACCCGTTTGCGGACTTAAGAACCCAGGCGCAGGCTTTCGGGAGAGAGGGGTAATTTTAGAGAAATGGTAATTTTGAGAACAAGACATCATGAGCTGAGCCGCGTGACACGAGAGACTTTTAGGGCTCTGGAAGAAAATTTCGCTTCAACACAACAGTCGAATACGGCTTGAAAGTCCTGTAACCAAGGTGAAGCTAAAAACGTGCTCCGTGATCTCAGGCCATCCACCGGATGTCTTCGAAACAAAGTGCATCAAAAGACTCTTAAAACTTAATATCCTAACAATATAACAATCAAGCAAATTACTTCTTTCTGAAATCAAAAACAAAACCGCCCCACAATATAAGAGCTTACAGTAGTGTAGCTACGTATTTAGCACATCGAGTACGTAATAGCATTAACTACTAACAATACATACATAGCTTCTACATCAGCCGATAATTGCTTCCAACTATAACCCTGAACTAAATTGACGTGTTTCCCTACTCCACGACTCTGGGAAAATGTTTCACAAAATATTTCCTCGAACGGAAAAATTGGACGGAACGGAACGCAAATGCGATTTGAGTATTGCTCGGGAAAATACTCGTGGGGGCGAGATTTAAGCATTTAGCTTCATGGATTTAAACAAATATTGTTTGAAGTGTCCGGCATAACTATAGGACCATCCCTTCTAACATGTGCTGTGAGCAATGGGCAGAAGCCAAGCGCGGTGATCATATCAAACTCCCTCCATAAGATAGTTACAGAGAACAACCGCTTCTAGTGGGGTGCTATGGGGGGGTATGTACATTGCACAACTGGAACGGATATTATTTTGCAGTTTTTCTATACTTTTTAATTCCGTTGAGTGGCTAGTCGAGCAGGACGCACGCCTGATGGTAAGCCTCAGGCTTGCCCATAACAGTTGCAGTGCCACCCAGAATTTTGGTTGCAAAATCTTGCGCGTCACTGCACTGCGCTCGTCACCCTTAGACATTGGTTGTTAAGTCTCATTGCCCAGTAAACTCGCTACAAATAATTGTTTGCACACTACTGCTTGGCGGTTAAATATCTGACAAAGGTGTGGTACTACCCCAGGTGGACTAGAGTCCACCTGGGGTAGTACCAATACATAATATAATAATATAATATAATAGTATAATAATAGGCCTCTTATGCTAGAGCATAAGAGGCCTATTATTATATACATACGTGCTTGCAAGTCTTGAAGAATTCGTCATTCTGTTTGTAACGTTTAGGTACACAAACGAAGATCAAACCGATGTGGCCTCTCCCTGTACCACGTGACATAGGCATCGTCCAGTGCGTATAAAAATACACTCCGAACGAGACAAAACCTATGTAATATCTATACATATTTTTTAAAACTTCTATAAATATGTTTGAGTTTGTCGCGCCGGTGGTCGCTTGCGGGCGAAAGCTCTGCCTCAAAGCTATTGTATCGCTCAACGAAGCGATTTCCTGCTCAAAGGTGAACTAAGATGTCCATGTGCTTGTGAAGCAAGTTTATTTTAAACTAGCTCTGCCCGCGGGTTTGGTAATTTTTCTGGTATAAAAAGTCTATTTTATTCCAGGACCAAAAGTATCACCAATTATTCAGCCGTCAAATAGTTTTTTATCGTTTGCCCGGCTTCTGCACATAGGACTGAGATACAAAGTGCACTAGTTTTCGAGTCAAATCCTAAGCTATCTAACAGTGAAAACCGCATCGCAATCCGTTTAGTAGTTTTCACATGATGCGCGAACATTCAAACATACAGACACCATTATTAAAAATGACATATTCTTGTTCAGAAGCTCATTTAAAGTCCCCAAGGCCAAGTATTTTTTTTATTATCTTCTTTGTACAGATTTTATTACTTTCTGGTTTATTATAAGTATAGACTAGCTGTGCCCGCGGCTTTGCCCGCGTGGTCATTTTTCTGGGATAAGTAGTATCTCCAGAGTTCGTCCACACGACGTCTACTATCCAAGACATAATTCCTCCTTATTTAGAGTTCAGCAAATCTGTCCAACAATGACTTTACATTTCAGAACTATTACTACGCAGTACTAACTATAATTCTGTGTTGTTACGAAATGTACTTATATATAAGAAGCAAAGCACTGAGTCGTGTCATTTACAGGTATATTGATCGGAAATAGTCAAACGTATTTATTTATACACTGAGATAATGTCAACCCTCGTTATTTTGTTATATTAGATTTAACTGACGTCATAGCGCGTACTTTTGTATTGTTGCATGACAGAAAAAAAAACAGGTCTAATAAAATGGCAAATCCTGTAGATCATTAAAGGTCTAAACTTAACTTTAAACTGCTATTTAAAAACTTCCAAAATAAGGAGAAGTTGAAGTGAGAAGAGAAGTGAGTTTTTTTTACATGGTTGTCCTCCAGTGTATTCCTAAATTCCTATATAAATTTCATCACATTTGGTTCAGTTATTTGTATTTGGACTTCTAATAACGAAGGGCACTTTAATCTCTCTCGGCAAGTTCATCATTACTTGTTATTATTGTAGCTCCGCAGAAAGTATCTAAAACTGTACCAACACTTTTGTTTCAAATTTCATGAGAAGTTTCATTTCCAAGCGACATACCCTGATTGCAACATTAACATAAACGTTTTGACGTCAGAGAAAAATATGGGGAAGTGCTTTACTTTCTCGTATTTAAATATAGTCCTTTAAATATGGGGAAGTGCTTTACTTTCTCGTATTTAAATATAGTCCTTTAAATTCCAGTACAAAAGTTGTTTGTTCAAATCCTTAAAGAAAATGAGCTCACCTGAATTAATTAGTTCCTAATTTTAGTCGAAATTGTATTTGTTTTCCTCATCGCGCTCTCATACGTCTCACTCATACATAAATTGTATTTGTTTTCCTCATCGCGCTCTCATACGTCTCACTCATACATACATTGTATTTGTTTTCCTCATCGCGCTCTCATACGTCTCACTCATACATAAATTGTATTTGTTTTCCTCATCGCGCTCTCATACGTCTCACTCATACATAAATTGTATTTGTTTTCCTCATCGCGCTCTCATACGTCTCACTCATACATAAATTGTATTTGTTTTCCTCATCGCGCTCTCATACGTCTCACTCATACATAAATTGTATTTGTTTTCCTCATCGCGCTCTCATACGTCTCACTCATACATAAATTGTATTTGTTTTCCTCATCGCGCTCTCATACGTCTCACTCATACATAAATTGTATTTGTTTTCCTCATCGCGCTCTCATACGTCTCACTCATACATAAATTGTATTTGTTTTCCTCATCGCGCTCTCATACGTCTCACTCATACATAAATTGTATTTGTTTTCCTCATCGCGCTCTCATACGTCTCACTCATACATAAATCATACCCTGTGACGATCAAGCTTTGTTTTGAAAAGGAACTAATTGTTGGAATGCCTTTTTACCCGACTACGACGAAGTAAAGGAAGGGTTATGTATTTTACAATATTTTTATGTATGTTTGTATAGATGTTCTACCATAGCGTCACTGTTATTGGTCCGATTTTGACACGCAAGATTTGATTTATCAATCGATTCGTCTTCATTGCAAGAGTGTCACAGGCTATTTTTTGTTTCATAACAAAATACTATTGTTTTTGAGATTTTCCGTGAGAATTCGACAGAATTCACACTACTAACAAGGACGAGTTCTAGCTGCGATGTGGCGGCCGATCCAAACATGGCGTGAGGTTTGTGCGTACGAGCGGATCGGCATATCTTGGCTGCTTCACTTTCGATTTGGAGGTGTGGAATCCATCTTTTATTTAACATTCTAAGTCAAATAAAAGTTATTGTATTTGTTCCTTATATGGTGTAATAAAGTGTTAATTATTATTATTATTGTCAAAATCGTTTATGATTCTCTCGTTGCCGAGGTTTAACCAATAATCGCGGGCTTTTAGCCAAATGAAAATCAGTTTTTGAATTTAATCGAGCGATAAAAACTTGCGTACAATTCTGCACGTATTTAAAATAACGGCTTTCTGTAGCAGAATGAAGGTTAGTTGGTGTATATCCAGTGCTTGCAGGCTAGTGTGTAGTGTGTTTGGTATTACACCTGTGGATGACAAAACTATGGGATATGTTTTGACTGTCTGAACTCTACATTGTGTCTTTAATTCTATTGCTAAGTCTGTGTATTTAGTTAGTTTGTCTGTGTATGTGGATGATATATTTGTGATATATGGCAATGTCAATTAGGAAGACAGATTTTTTCTTCTTGTCGTAGACTGTGATGTCGGGCTTATTATGATGAATCGTCTTGTCTGTGATAATTGTCCTGTCCCAGTATAATTTATAATCATCTGATCCTAATATTATTTCGGGCGTGTACTTATAGCAAGAGGTTTTTTCTTTAATAAGGTTATGTTTATAAGCGAGGTATTGATGAAAGATTGCTGCGACTTGATCACGCCGATGTTTGTAGTCTGATTGAGTTATGGACCTACAAGCTCCGGTTATGTGTTGTATTGTTTCCGATGTGCTGTGGCAATGTCTGCAGAGGTCAGAAATGCTATCTTTGTTATTATTATTATTCTTAACATTATAAATAAATGTGAAAGTAACTATCTCCCTGTCAGTTTGTTACCTTTCCACAAATAAACGGCTGACCCGAACTTGATGAAATTGACAAAAAAAATAGATAGCTAGAAATTTATTGCGCTTTTATGCACACCAAAGAAAACAAACACAAGAATATACATTTAACTTAAAACGCGTGGCCAGTCTTATCGCTTAAAGAGCAAATAGTAAAAAAAAAAATAACGCATCGTGAGAAACAGGCAACTTCTTTTTAATTTTTACCCCGGAAAGGTGTCCACGCGAAACATCAAAAACATTGGTCCAAAATGGAACAGACTCCATCATCACGCTCTCATAACCCTTATCGGCGATCAAGATTACCCCAGCGCTGTATTGAAGAGGCACCGCGCGAGGTCGCGCTGTGGCCAACTGACCTGGTTAGCCACGCGGCGTGGCTCGCACGTACTGCTCGCTTGCAGTGACTCACGGAGGCACAGTTATCCTTCGCAGGAGAATTCTAGTCCACATGGAAATAGATATGTAGAGCTGTGTCGTATTTTACTTGTACAGAATAAGGCATCAAGAGTCACCTTTTTGGAGTTAGAAGTTTTTGTTCTGAGGAAACTTGAGGACTGTTTTGAAGAAAAATACTTTATTTTTGCATTCTTGAAAATAGTACAGTTAGCCTAAAAATACATTAAATACATAAAGAACAAATAAGTTAACAAAGTTAAAAAAAAAAGAGTTAAAGTTAGTTATAAGAAACAAATAAGTTGGTCACTCATTCACAATGAACTCTCATTGTTCCATTATTTTGCAAATTATTACTATTATTATTATTGAAGATATTTTAAAATTATTTTTTTGGAGGGTTTTTTGCTATTTTCGATACTGAAGCCAAAACTTTTCTTTTCATTTTTGTCTTTCTGTCTGTCTGTATCATGGCTACGCATTACGCCGAGACTACTGAACAAATACAAATGCAAACAAAAAAGAATTTTCAAAATCGGTCTGCAATTAACGGAGAAATCGGTGAAAATACATTTCCATGATGATTTTATCAACAAAGCCGCCCTTGAAATATATTTTGCAAAGATATATTGCATTTCATTGAAATGCGGAAATCAAAGCTTGGGCAGCACAGTACGAAGGGCTTTGTTATAATTACCTATAGTATATACTTGTTGCTGTCCGCGGCTTCGCCCTTTGGGGAGGATCGAAAGGCACGCGGCACATAGCCTCTCTACAAAAACTTATCTATGGTTTAAACTATCAACATAGGTACCAAAATTCAGTCATTTCGTCGTGTAAAGTTAACAAACAGACATACAGTTACTTTCACATTTTTAATGTTAGTATGATATTAGTACGGAACTGTGGTTAATGTAGTCCACATCAACCACAATGTCTAAACTTGTATTGGACTAATTTAGTATGAATCAGATTGCAATGTGGGTCAACAGAGTAGGTTAGCCTTTTTTAATTACCTGAATGGTTAATAAGTTCACTGATTATGACTAAAACCTATTTAACATTTATAAATGCACTCGATTATAAAATAAAACGAAGGCCAAGAGCACATAAATACGAAAAATTCTCGATAAAATAAATTGGTATTGGCACGAGCTCATTAAATAAGGTCGGATTGGTATTGCACGTGCTCATGAAATAAAGTCGGATTGGTATTGCACGAGCTCATGAAACAAGGTCGGATTGGTATTGCACGAGCTCATGAAATAAGGTCGGATTGGTATTGCACGAGCTTATGAAATAAGGTCGGATTGGTATTGCACGAGCTCATGAAATAAGGTCGGATTGGTATTGCACGAGCTCATGAAATAAGGTCGGATTGGTATTGCACGAGCTCATGAAATAAGGTCGGATTGGTATTGCACGAGCTCATGAAATAAGGTCGGATTGGTATTGCACGAGCTCATGAAATAAGGTCGGATTGGTATTGCACGAGCACATGAAATAGGGTCGGATTGGTAATGCACGAGCTCATGAAATAGGGTCGGATTGGTATTGCACGAGCTCATGAAATAAGGTCGGATTGGTATTGCACGAGCTCATGAAATAAGGTCGGATTGGTATTGCACGAGTTCAAGAAATAGGGTCGGATTGGTATTGCACGATCTCATGAAATAAGGTCGGATTGGTATTGCACGAGCTCGTGAAATAAGGTCGGATTGGTATTGCACGAGCTCATGAAATAAGGTTGGATTGCTGTTATTTGCTTAGGTTTTTTATATGGCGGCTTCAATTTTATAGGTCAAGTTGTATTTTTAACTAACTGTGGCCGCGGCTTTGCCCGCGTGGTCGTTTTTCTGGGTTAGAAGTAACCTATGTGCTATTCCAAGACCAGAATTATCTATAAATTACAATATTGTACTACCTACATTTCATCAAAATTCGTTCCGCCTTTATATAGTTTTTTAACCATTGCTCGAGTTCTACCTCGGGGGGATGGGCGTGATAAAGATTGAATGCGGGCAAAGCCGCGGGCGCACCTAGTAGTGTATATAATGTACATTATGTATTCATAATGTACATTATATCTATCGCTTGCCTTATTTATATTAACAATTAGCTTTTCGCGGACTACTGTTTATCCCGAAAAAATGCATCCTATAATATGTTCTAGGATATTAAAAATAAATGCAAAAGTAGGTATAGCACCAACGCTCTTGAAGTGTTTTGTCATACTTTTATTTCGTTTCCGTGGAAACCATTCCTTACAGCGAATAATCAACATTTTCCAGTTTTCCCGAGGAAACTTACCATTTTCCGGGATAGAAGTATCCTATGTTTTATTCCAGGGTAAGCTAAGTATCTCAATTCCAAATTTTATCAAAATCCATCCAGCCGTTATCGCGTTAAAACTCCCCAAACAAACAAACGTTTTCAGTTTTATATATTTGTGTGGATTAAATGAATAATAAAGCTATTTATTTAAAAGAGGATTGAAATATAAACCTCGAAATCGTCTCCGTGCCACTTCGGTTACAATCGATAGGTGAAATTAGGTTGCATTGGCACACCGGGCGGAGGCGGAGGCGGCGCGCGCGCAATCAACTCAGCTTTAGGGTTCCGCAACTCAGATATGGCTCATGGGACCTCAGCTTTGTGTAATACTAGATGCTAAGCGGCTGCCAGCGATTGATGCTCTGATGCAAAACACGAAAACAAAACTAAGATGACAGCGGCTTAGGTACATGTGTGCACTGAACTCAACATTTGACAGCTTTGAAGTTATTGACATCTCTTTCGTTGTCATAAGGTATGAAAGGGACAAGCTGTCATCCATCTATACTTATAATAAAGCAGTAAATAACAAAAAGTCTGTACAAGGAAGATAATAAAAAAATGGTCTGCGGTAGGTACTTATTAGCTACTGAACAAGTTTTTTTTTAAATCTTGTCTTTTTGTTCACGCATCACGTAAAAACTACTGGACCGATTAAAATCGAGTTTTCACTGTTGTTGTTCTTATATTGAAATTTATTTTTTACTTTTTAGTTCTGTATAATAGTATTAAAGCGTATTTTTTAGTTTTCTTAATCTATAATTCTACTATAGTATTTCTAAAATACTTGCTGTCCAGCCAGGGTACCCCGAGCTTTCCAAGGCGGGAAAAATTAAACTTACATTTAAGTATTTTTCTACAGAACCCAGAACGTACGAATGGCACTAATTGTCCTCGTTTTTTTTTTCAATGTCATAAATTATCCTTCAGTCCAGCAAAGGCTCAGTAATCATTAGTTCGCGCTGGCGATTCGGGTCAACAGTCTCGGAATTATAGGTTTTCGGCAATTGGATGTTCGAGAAATACGATCTCGATACATGTTGATATTGTTGATAGAAATGTTTTAAAATTTCTAGAACGAGGGGATCAGTTTTGTACATAAATAAGTCGAAAAGTCATAAACAATCAACATCACTTTAAGAATAACGGGCTAGACGACTCCTACCGTCAGCAAATACTGACCGGAACATTATAGCATCGATTTAATCATCAATTAAAATACTGGGTATGATAAACTTAGTGGAACTGGCTGTTATCTACGAATTGACATACATAAAAACCATCAAAATGAAGCATAACGAGTGCTTGCGAATCACACAAACATTAGTTCCAATGATGAACCGGCAACCTCGTTTTAACAGCCTAACCTACTTAACGCTACTGAAGTAATGGAAAGTGACAGAAGCATCAAAGTGTTAGAAACACACACAGACAACCCAATGAGCTGTCTACAAAAAAAGACAATTAGCCAAAAAAAAGGCCTCGACGACATTAACCTTTCACATTTCCTCGATCGCGATTTTTCACGGCAAATCGCGAGCAAGTTGCGCCACTCTAAATCACCCGTTTCACTTTTGCTCATACACTTTCACTGATAACGGTTCAACAACAAGCGGTGAATGTTAAACGAATAGCTGCTCTAACGCTGACGAGATAGACCGTTATATTCATTGCAGTCACGTCGTTGCTGCATCTCGGATTGGATGAAAACGGGTCGTCACAGAGAGGTACAGAGTAGGCTTTTGGATTTGGAGCGGCGGAGATTGCCGAAGTGGCGCCGAGCAGTAGTTCGGCGCAGCAATGGCGCTGCGCGTGAGTTTGAAAGTCTTCCCCGCACTCCCCGCTAGGGGCAGGTACCGTAACCGCTTGTGTCATCCGTTACCGCGGTGAAACTTGGTTACGTCGACGGACCGCTATGTTACGCCGCTGATGGTGTGGAATCCGAACTGTGCTCGTGTTCGTTCATTCAAGACGACCCTTTTCGATGACATTGACAATGTGATGTTCGAGCATACTACATTTGACATTGAAGGCGTTGAAAACAGGCTAAGCCTGAAAGATATAACCGAATTTTCATTCAGTTTAGTAATGTTTATGAGAAAAATATTACAGACTAGCTGTGCCCGCGGCTTTGCCCGCGTGGTTAAGTTTTCTGGGATATATGGATCTTGTGATATTCTAGAACCAACCAAAATGATCAAACTTCATTCAGCCGTCAAATAGTTTTGTATCGATTGCTTGGCATCTAATCATCGGATTAAGATACTAAGTACCCCAGTTTTTAAGTCAAACCCTAAGCTATCCAACAGTGACCAACCGCATCGCAATCGGTCCAGTAGTTCTTACGTGATGCGGGTATAAATATACAAGCAGAGAGACAATATTTTAGCAAAAATATTTCAGATGTAATAAAGACTGAGATCCGGAAGAGAACAATGATTCAACTGACGAAGGATCATCCATGGAGGTCAAGACTATGTGTAAGCCTATTACAGTAAACAAATACAACTATGACACAGGTATTGAATTCAAATTAAATGAAGACGAGCGCGATTTACATGCAACAAACCTAATATGTATAAGTATATTGTACCATTGAACCTATAATCTAAGTGTTTTCCTATGTATGTATCGTTTTATTTTCTTGGTGTCAATAAAGAGTTAATCTATCTATCTATCTATATTTAGTGTATATGTCTATTTACAATATATAAACATAGTCAGATAAGGTATGAAGATAATGGAGAGAAGGGAATATTTAGAAAGCATATTCGGCAGTCGCAGATGATGATAAACAAGAAAACCAAGATCACTAACCTAGCAAAGAAACGAATTAATCCAACGAATAAAAGTAGATATAAATCTTTGGAAGTATAGAAATACACAATTTACGAAATCTCAATATTAGGAAGTCAAATAATATTGAGAGCTAATCAAAGAGAAAATTATAATGCTTAGGATTATTTAATGGACATGCAAATGTTGACTTTAAGATTCTAAAATGTTTATAAATAACTTATGTAATAGTAATAGCACCGGCATTCTAGAATGTTGTTCGGCTATATATACAACTCAGCATGACGGCACAATTTTATAATTATTGATTAAGGTAAAGATCGCAAGTAATACCATTACCATTTTAGTCCAGGAAGTGTTATTACCACTGCCTAAGGGCATGACGCACGCACGGCCGGACATGTCCCCAATAAGGGCAACGCCCAGATCCAAATTGGCAATGTCAAAAAACTATCAAGGGTTAACTCGAAAATAGGAACAAGCCATGCAAAATAGAGCATTAACGTTGAACATGTAGAGATTAAAATTGATATTGAAATTATTCGCATGTTGACTGAGGAAAGTGGCCTCGCATGGGAAAACCCGATTTAAACATCAGGCCAGCCGAGACAGGTTCGTTTATATCATCATCTCTTTCTTTTATATTGGCTATTTGTATAGGAGTAAGAAGGACAGCGGTAATACGATTAACGGAACTTATCAGTCTCTATTTATAATTAGCGGTCGAGCGATACCAGAGTTGTTGTAACTGTAGATGTGCTATTTGGGCTTTATAGAGCTTTTATGGATAAATTTGGGACGATTTATATACCAATTCAATCTTACATTTTATAAAAAGCAATACATTTGAAGTTTTCTTTATTTTATTATTTTTCTTAATGATTTGCTTAATTAAATGTTTTAGAACTCTTTACAGAGACTCCATTTTAAACTGTTCTTTGGAAACAAAATTAGGTTCTGTCGTGTTCTTTTATGCATCATTATTCGATTTAAATCAAGTCTCAAATCTCTTTACTGTAAGTACTTAATGTACTGTTGTAACTTACGGAAATATTTTTATGAGATTCTTTAAACAAACGTAAAATGTTCTTATTGAAGCAGATAATGAAGCCAATTTAAATTGGTTACGGCTGAACGGAAGTCACTATGATTATCAAACGGTAAAAAATGCGGTTGGCAATCGGTTTGTCAGAAGTGTCACGATACAAATTTAAAATACCTAACAAACGTTAAATTGATCTTAATTTAAAAATGGTAAGTAATTATTTACTATTTGAAGTAGTTTCTTCGTTGATGTCCTTTGTCATGGATAAATATTACATTGACATAAACACAATTATCATTAGATGCTAACGAAGGAGCTTCTATAATAATAAAAGAGGTTAATAAATATATAAAACCTCTGTCAATTATTACAAATTTACAACCTAGTTGACAATTGTTGAAATAGACCAATCAAGTACGACCAAGGAAGTTATATGTACTTACGTACAACTGGAACGATATCTCTCATATAAACAAGTGGTCTCACCGAAAACGTAATTTAAAAAGAAAATGCGAGAAATGGAAGTATACGGAAGATCGGAAGTCTCGTTCTCTCTCGTACAAAGTTTCAGAGTTTTCGCACAGACTAAAACAAACATGCGAAATAATCATCACAAAGACAACTGTACCAAAGAGGTTACCCTATTTAATATATTTACATAGTACATCCTCTTTGGTGTCAGATGAGATTTTATATACTATTCTGGAAATTAAAGAAGTTCTTGTCCTGTTTGTTTTTCGAAGTATTTGCTGTCATCTGAGATTGGCACTATAAATTTGAAAGGGGCAACAAAGGCTTCCGCTCACGTCCTTGTCTTTTTTTTTTAATCGTATTCAAGGTCAAATAATAGATACCCCGCTTTTTCTTTGAAGATGTCGTTCCAGTTGTACGCAAGTACATATAACTTCCTTCCTTCCTTGAGTACGACGAAATAAATGACATCGCCACCGAGCCGGAACCAAAAACGGATCTGAAACTAGGCTGTACAAAACATTTACCAGGCACGGAGATTTAAAAAAAAACCAGTGAAAGTGCAAGTATCAAACCTCACGCCTGACAATCGAAATTTAAAATTGGAACTCGTCGACCTCATTCCGCACGAGTCTTCGCAAGAGAGCGGACGGGCGACTGGTGGGACGCGCAAAAATAAATCATTAAAATTAGAATTTGTCGTTATTACAATATTCATTCACAATGCGAGCACATTGGCAGCACTTTCAGTGCTTAGCAAAGTTCTGTCAGAGGAGTACTATTATTGTTTATTATTCTTTGTCCAAAAAAAATGGTTCCGCTCTAATAAATATATCATTTAGCTTTCACTTCTCGTGGAAAAGAATTCGCGAGCAGGTTTGTTGAATTGTAACGCTAATAATATACTGTAGTATAGCAAATATTTTTGCAAAAGACTTTGTACAAACAAATAGTGGATTAGCCGAGACGTAATAAATATATACACAATGTCTGGCATATTTGCGATCGTGCTTGTCATAGACTATAGCCGATGCCAAAAAGAATTAGGAAACTAATTTGGCGACTACTATGAAAGAAATATGCTGATATAAAACCCTAATAACGAATAATTTCAGGGTTTAAGTTTAGGTTTGTATTCAACCCATTTATTCTCAGGTTTCATTAAACTGCTTTTCATATGGGCAATGGGTATATGTAGAAATGAATCGAAAAAAAGTACATCCAAAGTGAAAAGGCTACTACTTTTCTCAAAGATTCAACCCCACTCCTGAACCCAAAGTCAAAAGTTTACTTCTCTCAAATTTAAATCTCAAGAGGCTACAAGAACCTAATAAATTGAAGACGACGTCCCAAATAAAGAAGCTCCTTACACCGTAACCATTAAAATATGATTTGTATGGTGATTATCTCCCTTGACATATTAAATGGTAGCAAGAGAAGCCCTAAAAACTTAATTTATATTTATGTTTCTTTCATTCGGGAAAATATACCGAGACATTATGAAGACTTTATAGAAGCGTGAATAGCTTTTATGTGAACTTTTTTAGGAGATTCAGAGAAAGTCAAGCGTAAAGTTTATGATGGGAAAGAATGAGTCTAGGTTCCGTGAATTGCATAAAGAAATAAAGATGCCAAAGAAATGTAAATGAAGACAGAACCTTGAGATTATTAAATGTAGGCTAAGGAATAAATAAACACTGAAACACTTCATTGTTAATACTAATGTTGAAGAATTAGGCGCTGTTTCATTGAAATCCTTTCTTTACATTATCGTAGTCAACGTTATTTTGGATTGAAGCCTTGTGTTTGGGAAAAACACGACTATGTTTTCTGAATTCTAGAGTTTCTGATTCAAGTATGTGACGTTTGATTAATTATCCTTCGCGATTTACTCGAAAAAGTCATATCCAGCAATGACATCAAAAGCATTTTTTTTTATCGTACCAGTGAGGCGCCTCTGCAGCGGTCGCCGTGACCTACATTGGCATCGAGGTATAAAAAAGTTTAAACAGTACTTAAGCTTGCCGCGACTTTGTTTGTACTCTATTCTATTAATGACAGTAATTATTTAATTCTGATCTTAATCTACACCGATGTATAAAAGTGAAACGTTGTCTGTTTGTTTGTTTGGAGAGCTTTCACGCCAAAACTGCGGAAATGATTTTGATGAAACTTTGTAAACAGATACTGTACAATATAGACACCAACATAGGATACTATTTATCCTGAAAATGGTAAGTTGCCACGGGAAAACTAGAAAATGTCCATATACTTGCTGTAAGGAACGGCTGCCGTGAAAACGAAATAATAATAAGGCTGTCAAAAAGTTTATAATATCCTAGATGAACATAATGATGCTTTTTTTCGCGATAAACTGTAGTCCGCACGGACATAGTCGCGGGCGAAAGCTAGTGTTCGATGTTTCTGGATTTTACTCTTCTACAGAAACAAATATGACAAGTCCTCGTAACCTTTCTAAAACAAATTTAAGGTTTTAGCCTGCAAACGAATTAGCCTCTATGGTAATAAAAGAGCTAGCGATAACACTAATACAATTTTAGGTTTTAAGAAACTTTTGTACTCTTAATAGAAGTAAAAATTTCTGGTTCACAAAAAATGACACCACTTTTGATCGAATACTACCCAGGCAGGCGTAAGTGATGCAACGAAGTAATTTTATTTTTGTAGGAAGCGCCGCGCCGCCAACAATCGTTGTACCCACAACCGTAGAACTATTATTTATTCTGTGCCACAATTTTAATTGCAATTCCTGCGCGCACGCGTTTGTCTGAGCATCCATTTTTAAGCCTCAAATACTCGTACCATGCATTTTCACAACCTCCGTCCACCAGCTGGTTCACCAGCGTCCGTAACAAACAAACGTTTTGTTTGTACTGACTTCAGTAACTGTACTACACTGCCGTTGCCGCCGGCCATTTTGAGTATTCAGTGCTGCGCGTGCGCCGCTTTTGGTGGCACATTTCACATGCTTATCTCCTCGTTTTGGGAGAACTCTTGAGGAAAACGTAAGGTCTATGCTATGACTTGTTTTACGTTTAGAAGTTAATACGTTTTAGTTATGTGCATCTTCGGAGGGCACGTTAAGCTGTCGGTCGCGATCGTTATTGATTAATAGCAGTCGTTAAGCCATGTCATGGGCGGCCTGACAAACTCTGACACTAGAGGCCAGCTCTACCTCACACGACAAGCAAGCAAGTATATTGACCAAGAAGCTTTAAGATAATTTTTGATACAGATAAAAATCATTCAAATATATCAAATCACTATGCAAAGCACACATAATACAGGAAACTATATAAAATAACCTAAGAGCAAATAAATATAGATTAGTATAGTACGAGTATAACAACATATCAACACGACACATGAATACAAGGTGAGGACGATTTTAACGAGGAAAGTTGTACGACGCGGTTGTTGGAGAAATTGTGCTGTTGTTTTATGTACTCGAATATTTTCGATGTTGGAAGCATTAGAGGGACAGTTCCCAAAGCAGGTAACACAACACAGATACCTATCTCACTTATAATATAGCAGTAAGCAACAACTAGTCTGTACCTACAATAAAGATAATTAAAAAAAAACGTATAGCTACTTAAAATAAGCTACTGAACAAGAATATAAATGGAGTCTGTCTGTTTCGTCATCACGTAAAACATACTGAACCGATTGAAATTCGGTTTTCACTGTTGGATAGCTTAGGTTTTTACTTAAAATCTTGTGTACTCTGCATCTCAATACGATGAGCAGAAGCTGAGTTATCAATAAAAAACTATTCGACAGCTGAACGAAATTTGGTATATTGCTCTTTTGGTCTGGGACATTTAAATAGGATCTGAAAAATGAACTTTGTTCTGAAATAGTATACGTTTGCTATACTAATGCAGTCCAGTATGTAAGTGGGTCATCGATTGAGGCTTAGTCTAGCTTAAATAACATCATTAACTGTATATCCCGTATAAAGGACACATATCCGGTTGCATTTCAAAAAATGAACTTTGTTCTGTAATATCATCCTATGTTCTTCTAGGATATTAAAAACCAATACAAAAGTATTGAACCAACGCTCTTGTTGCTTTTTGATAGACTTGTTAAATTTCGTTTCCATGGCAACCGTTCATTAAAGCGAGTATTCGAAATTTCCAGCTTCCCGTGGAAACTTACCATTTTCCGGGATAAAAAGTATCCTTTAGTTTATTCCAGGGTATAAGCTACCTCCATTCCAAATTTCATTAAAATCCGAACAGCCGTTATCGCGTGAGCACTCCCCAAACAAACAGACACCGGTTCACTTTTATATATTGGTGTGGATTTGTAACTGGGACGTCTATATCAGTCCAGGAAGCGCACGCAGATTCTATCATTACCATATTTAAAAGCGTATCTTATCTCTTACAATAACAGATTTACATCTGTACAGCATGTTATCTCTTTCGTTGATATTTGTTTTAATAATGGCGTCCTCCTCTATCATGATTTAATGAATGTTTCAACTGCTGCAGCGTTTTGACTTGCAGCGGCTCTGTGTACCCTTCCCTCTAAATGTTTGAGGAGGGGTGATCCGGGAGGGCGGGAATTTTGGCGACTTGCTCAAGGGCACCCAGGAGGTACGAACCTCGGATTGGGCGTCAAATTATGATGACTAGTTTATAAGTTATGAGGGAACAGATAAACAAACATGCATACTGGTTAAAATCATAACCCTCCTTTTTGGTTAGTCGTAGTCGGTTAAAAACGGGTATTATCTGTAGTATTATTACAGAAGGGCAGCCTGGAGCTTGTATGTACCTAATCACAATTCGATAAATAAAGCGTTCACCGACGTTATATTTTACCCACATACCGCGCCAGTTAGTCATAGATACCTCTCGTGTCGCGGGACAAAAAACTACTGTTAACACTTGCAAACACATTTTGAAATGTGGAAGTAATGGAAGGATCTAATAGCACTTGCTCCAATAGGTTTAAAATAACAGGACAGGCTCATGATTTATTCCGGTGGCTCCAAAATATAGTCGCGTACTCGTTCGTTAGTAACTTAAGTTATTGATTAATGGTAGTTTTTAAGCCAGAGGCCCTCGGGCGGCCTGACAAACTCTGACACCAGAGGCCAGCACTACCTCACACTACAAACAAACAAGTAACTTCTGTTCAAACTTTAGTTGAGTAGTTTGAGAAATTAAAATTATCGATATCTAGTCAGCGCCGGGTTCGAGAGATCACCAGAGCCAAAAAGTTGTGACTTCTAGGAACCGAATAGTAATAATTGTTGCAACTTATCTTCTTTTTGACTATGACTCATAGCAACCTTAAAACTTTTTGGTAATGACCTACAGCAAACTTCTTTTTGACAACGAGTCATAGTCAAAGAGATGTTTGTGAATGGGTATGTATCACATGGGTCATTTACGTCAATGTAAGTAAACTTTTTTTTTTATTGTCAATGTTTCAATGTTTGAACGCTACAAGGTCCTGAACAATCCAATAAGCTAAATTGCTGTAAAAAACAGCAGCCTGTGACAGAATAAGTGAATACGCGATGGTATAAGTACAGCCAACTCCTCCGATAAAGTAATTCTGAACAGTTATTGGTCCTTTAACTTTTTGACAATGACCTGCAGCAAACCTCTTTTTGACAATGAGTCATAGTCAAAACGAAGTGGAACCATGGGTCATTGACAATGACCATGACATCAATATAACAACATTTCTTTGTATAATGTAAATTTTTTCCTCTATCTGAGCAAGTACTCGGCAGTGAAACATCACGGTAGGACATTCGGCAGTACGCAGAGCAGTGTTGGCGGCGGCAAGTAATCGCGTGCAGCCAGCTTCACACTATTATTATAAATGTGAATGTAACTCTGACTCTCTGTCTGTTTTTAGGTACCATTTCATGACAAAACTGCTGAACCGATCGTGATGAAATTTAACACGGAAATAGCGTGCAATCATAAGGGAGGACAGAAGCATTGTTTTAAACTTGTTATACCCTGGAAATATGAGCACGCGGGCAAAGTTGAGGCCCCACTTGTATTATTATAAACCGCTTCACTTTGTTGCGCGTTTTCCCATCGCTGCAGAATGAACAGCCTTGGTCGCAGCCCGCACTCGCTCCTACAATGAAATGTTGTGAAATGTCTACAGTGTACATGACCTACCAATATTTCGTGACATAGATATAAACCTATGCTATTACAATATACCTATTTACCAACTACGGCGAAGCTAGGGAAGTATGCATGTATATAAGTGGATGTTCCACCATAGCGTCGCCCCTATTGGTCCGATTTTGACAAGCGAGGTATCAATCGATTCGTCTTCAATCATAGGGCCGTATTAATAAACCGACCTTAACTCTGAGAGCGATCTCAAGATGCTAATCTAATTAATAAACATATCTTAAGCTGTTGATTGAGATGCCGTAATCAGCTGAGTTAGTGTTTAATAATAAATCAATCTCGACTCTCAAGAGCGCACTTGCGATGTGCTTTGAGATGCAGAATGTTGAGTGCAGTCGATCCGTGACTTGAGAGCGTGATTGCCAGTTGCTAGAATAAAGGATTTCGAAAATATTATGTCAGAAGTTGATAATTATAATTATATTAACCATCATTCTAAGAATTGGATGGAATTGGATGAATTATATTCCTCTGGAAATAAACAAATTTATTTGGCATGATTGCGAAAAGATCCGAAGATTTGGTAGATATCAGAACCTGGCGAGGACTCGCTTAAGTCTAAAAAGATCGTAACCAAAGGATACGCGCTGGAAATACAGAGCGTAATCAATGAATTTTTATTTTCATAAATTATAGTTATTTGATGAATTGCGTTAAGTTCTTTAATAGATAGTGTAACTTTGAAAATATGGCTATATATTATGGCTTACATCCGTTCTACAAAAAAAAAAAAAAGTAAGGTTATGATTATTATGTAGAAAATAAACATTACGTTTAATATAATTGCATTTAATTTAATTCAACTACATCGAAGTAATAATTTTTAACCTTACGTTATATCTTATTTGAGCAAAAACCGAACTTTCACTAAAGAAAATAAATCGTTCATTCGTAGTTCATTCAATCTTGCTCTCAAGTTCTGGTTCGTGACGTAGCATCTTGAGATGCGGCTCTTGAAAGCGACATGATCTGAGATGCTCTTGAAGTGTCTTTATTAATCAGCGACGCACTTAAGATGCTGATCACAACTTGAGAGCGTATCAGTTGATATCGCACTTGAGAGCTCAAACAAGAGCGATTTATTAATACGGGCCATAGAGTGTCATAGGCTAACCGTAGTCGGGTTTTAGATTTTGAACTATGTCTTGTTTAAAATGTTTTATTTAATTTGCTTTGAGTGTTGTGGGTACAAATCTTGCGAGCACTTAGAACTACTTCCTCTTATCCTACGGAGTTGAATTTATACATTTTGGTTCAGTTCTGATGACAATGCATTTTATGGTAAGCATGACCTGAATCGACATTCAGGATTAGCTACTGATAAAGGAACTCTTCAACGGTCAACAGCACAGACACGAAATGTTGTATACGCATTTAATTTTGATAGCCCGTTCTAAGTTTCACCATGACATGGTTACTGCATAAAACTTTTTATTATTTTCATATTATTTTTATATCATATTATTTATACTTTTTAATAATTGGGTATGAAGTGTGGGCTTTTTTTTATTACTACAACTCACAACGGTTGATTGACTATTGATGAAGCTGGCAAACTGACAAAAAGTTTGTACGTACAATGAAGATAACTTAAAAAATGGTCTAGGGGCTGAAGCTTGTTCAGTAACAATAATGTAACATTATAGTGTGACTATATATTTACGCATTACATTAACTACTTGGTTGTTGTTTGAGGTATTGCTGGCTGCGTCAGAGCTCGTCAGGCCGCCTGAGGAACCCTGTGACATGATAAAAACTACTAAGGCGATTTATATGCACTTGTCTTGTCATTGTTGAATAGCTTAGGAAAATCTGATGCAGAGCAATTTTTTTATCAATTTTCGTTTGGATAGGTACTTCAGGTTCTGGAATAACACGTAAGATACTTTTTATCCCGGATAGATCGTAGTAGTCCCGCGGGTTTCGGGACGCTGCTTGTAACTCGCCAAACGAATAAACAATCTAAACATCCTGTTCCCTCATAGAAACAATCATTTAATATCAGCAACAAAAAACGCTTCAATATGTTTTATTAGTTGTGCAAAACACGTTTCAATATTATGTAAACACACAAGTGCTGTAAAAAGTACCATGGGCCAGAAAATCGACTTCAAATGGATTAACAGCATATAAAAAAACCTGCTGAACCAATTTTGATGAAGTTTATATGGGACTACACTGAAAGTCTACCCTTTTGAATAAAACAACAATCATCCAAATCGGTTCAGAAATCTTAGAGATTTGAGGCAATACAAACACAAAATCAAATAAATGGTTGTAACAAAAAACTATTCACTAGTATTCTCGAAAAACTACTGAACCAATTTTGAAACAATTTATATGGGACCACCTGGAGAGTATTCCCTTTCAAACAAGTAGCAAAAATATATTTAAAACTAATCTAAAAACCACGTATTTTTATATACTTTGTCATCTATTTGCGAGCTACCCTGAAAGTTTCAGCCGGATAGCTAATAGGGAAGTGCTCAAAATTTGAGTTGCGTGATACCGCCCAGAAAGACAGACAGACAGGAAAAGTGACCTAATAAAAACGTGGTAATAACAAAGTTCGTACGTAAAATAAGCATACTTTTTCACGGTCATAGAGTGTCTAGTAAAGTCCATTCTACGAAGAAATATTTTTACTTCCATTTAATAAATATTAATTGCTAACATAATAATATGTGTTTTACAAGCACATGTATTAATTTAGTAGTCGTAGAAAAAAGCAATACCAATACTTAATCCATTTATCTACTTCGAAAAAATATATATTCAGGAAATTATTTATTTATATAACTTTTTGTGTTTAGTGAATTATTCTTTTGATTTTACAGAATATGCTAAATTTCACATCTAATGCGTAGTGATATTTAAGTTTAATTAAAATAAGATTTATGTATCGTATTGGCGTAAAATATTAACAACCGTTACTATATAACGGATGTGGTGAATTAATGAATATTAAAACAACTATATTCTTTAATATGAAAGACAATTTAATGATCACCTTGAAGTTTAATGAGATGCAGCCGGTCGTGTCGGGGAGGTTGCGGACAAACATTGAGATGCAGCCGGTCGTGTCGGGGAGGTTGCGGACAAACATTGAGATGCAGCCGGTCGTGTCGGGGAGGTTGCGGACAAACATTTAATGAGATGCAGCCGGTCGTGTCGGGGAGGTTGCGGACAAACATTATGTTTAATGAGATGCAGCCGGTCGTGTCGGGGAGGTTGCGGACAAACATTATGTTTAATGAGATGCAGCCGGTCGTGTCGGGGAGGTTGCGGACAAACATTATGTTTAATGAGATGCAGCCGGTCGTGTCGGGGAGGTTGCGGACAAACATTATGTTTTATTGATCACCTTGAAGTTTAATGAGATGCAGCCGGTCGTGTCGGGGAGGTTGCGGACAAACATTATGTTTTATTGATCACCTTGAAGTTTAATGAGATGCAGCCGGTCGTGTCGGGGAGGTTGCGGACAAACATTATGTTTTATTGATCACCTTGAAGTTTAATGAGATGCAGCCGGTCGTGTCGGGGAGGTTGCGGACAAACATTATGTTTTATTGATCACCTTGAAGTTTAATGAGATGCAGCCGGTCGTGTCGGGGAGGTTGCGGACAAACATTATGTTTTATTGAGGTAGGTTATATAAGGCAATTTTTTTACTTGTTTTAAATATATACTAGCTGTGCATGCGGCTTCGCACGCGCGGTCATTTCTCTAGGTTACCAAGACCTAAAAATACCAAAATATGAACAAAATTCCTTCATCCATCAAAAAGATTTTTATCGATTGCTCGGCTTCTCTCGGATTGAGATACCACGTACCCCAGTTTATAAGTCAAACTCTAAGCTATCTAACAGTGAAAACCGCATCGCTATTGGTGCAGTAGATTTTACGTGATGCGCGAACAAACATACAGACACGATTATTAAAGATGTTATATTATTTTAATAATATATATTTCGCCAGTGAACCAATGAATAAGCAAGCTGATCACATCTCTCGCAGAACGACAACCTTTGGGGACAACGAGTTCTAGAGTGGAGACTGCGTTTAGGCAATCATAGTGAGGGACGCCCGCCGGCGCGGGCGCCGCCCGTCAGGCGGAGTGGCGACTTGCGAAAGGCGACTGGTTGAAGAGAACCGAAGATCGGGCTCAGTGGCGTTCACTAGGAGAGGCCTACGTTCAGCAGTGGACGAACATAGGCTGATGATGATGATGACATAAGAGTTCCCTTTGCTGGTTCTCACAACCCCGCGACATGAGATAATGTTTGAGTGGTCCAAACATCACGCCGGATACCACATGGCTAAAACAGCAGAGGTACTAACGATAACAACAAAACAAGCTGCAAATGTACATGTTTTTTTTATGCATTGTCATCTAGTTGTGAGCTACCCTGAAAGTTTCAGCCGGATAGCTAATCGGGAAGTGCTCCATATTTGACTTGCAAGATTTC
Organism: Alsophila aescularia; assembly: GCA_946251855.1. Lineage (NCBI taxonomy): Eukaryota > Metazoa > Arthropoda > Insecta > Lepidoptera > Geometridae > Alsophila > Alsophila aescularia. The sequence continues at coordinate 57,005,229 of OX276373.1, forward strand.
ACCCGGAACGACTGACAGACAACAAGAAAGTGACTTAATAAACACGTGGTAAAAAACACATCCTATAAAATAATTTTGTGACAGACGCACTCCTCCCAGGATTTTCATTTTCACCTCATACATACATATCAAGTTCATACTTACTGTACGTGCAAACATGCTATAAATATATACTAGTGTGTGTGAGCACGGTGATAGTACCAAAATTAGCGCAGCGCCGCGCCCGCATGTGGGTCATGGTTCGAGTGAAGGAACGAGACGCAACATACGACGCGGGTACGAGAGAAAGGGATAGATATAGTTGTTATTATATTACCTGTTTAAATCTGACACAGTCGCGAATTATGCATGCATTAAGCGAAGATATGGCTTTAAAAAAACTTGTTCGACGTGCAGTGTAACGGTTGTTGTTATGACTTTTGTTTAAACCTTCAGAAAGCTTTTATAGTCTGTGAATGGGTTGCGTTGTCGTACTCAGGTATTTCACTTCAAACCAACTTAAAAAAAATAGATTCTCAGGTTGATATGTTTGTATGTAATATTGTTGAAAATGCGTTATATTCATATAATGGGTTTAGGCGCAGAATGACCAATTCTCAAAATGGCATATGAGTCTTAAAAGGACTAAACCATATAATGTTAGTCTGTATGAGTATCTGAACACATATAATGTATGTATGTTTGTTCTCGTATTTCTCGGAAACTGCAAGTCCGGTTGCAATAATTATGTTTGTAATAGTTTCAGTATTCGTCTTCAGGTATAGTATCATAAGCTATTTTTTACCCACCCCTGTGTCGGGTTTTAGTTTTTGAACTTATGTCTATTATGAAGACGAACGATTGATACCAATCGGACCAAGTTTTTAGTTTGAACACATAACCCACCTTTGCTACGCAGAAGACGTGTAAACTATACCTGAAGACAAATCGATTGACACCTCGCTTGTCAAAATCGGACCAAACGGTGCGACGCTATGGTGGAACATCCTCATATATAGACTGTTATATAGACTGTTAATTTCATTACCCTTCCCTTGCTTCGCCGTAGTCAGGTAAAATAGTGTCAATAACTACATAAAGGTTCCCTATTTATTTTCACAGCACATTGTGATGTTTTCTTACTCAGGTGTTCACAATCGAGCGAAGCCGAAGCGCGTAGAAAGTTAAATTCAACTGGCAAACAAATCACTGTCATTGATGTTTTATAGGATAAATAACGTTATTGGGTATACATAAGGTTCAAATTAGCTGGAAACTTATTAAGAGTATACACTCTAACTGGAGCTATATAGAAGAAACCGAGATCCATAGGCTCATGACCTGATCTTCTACAAGACCATCAAAGTGTTGCTTTTAAAAAACGTTTTAAAGAAAAATAAGCATTTACGGACCAAGTATTTAGTTTGAACACATAATAACCTTTACTTTGCTTCGCCGTAGTTGAGTAAAAAATACACAGAAACAAAAAAAAAAGACGAAGACAAATCGATTGACACCTCGATTGTCAAAATCGGAGCAATAGGGGCAAAGCTATGGTAAATAGACTGCTAAACTCGTTACCCTTCCCTTGCCTCGGCGTACTCGAGTAAAAACAAGTAAGTTTCTCAGCTCCTAACCAATATTACAATTTTAAATTCTAATAAATCAAATTATAATTAAATGAATTCGGTTTGATACTCAGCTTGTTGCCCTCAGGGCTTTCCTGAGTCTAAGCATGACAAGTCATCCCGACAAGTCGTGCTCATACATAATTTTAACATATTATTAAACCGCTCTTTTTTTTATTAATCATCGGTACGGCCCGAGAATCGAGAGATGGAGCCGAGAATCAAACCCGTGTCGATGGATTGAAAAGTCCACATATCACCACTCTATTATTGTTGGCTGGAATACAAAAATGATGCAATACATTTGCTCGTTTGTTAGTTTATCGTTCATCTTTCTAGTTATAGAAAGTTGTTTATCGCCATATTTGTTGCACAACTTGAACAAATACATGTGCAATGGAAAGGGAATCCCAAAATGAAATCACTTACTGTACCTATCTGTACATAATATCTGTTTTCCCACGGCGTGCTATCAACCACATCCTTAGATAAAACATAATAACTAGAACTAGGTTCTTTACGGGAACTGTGTCACATTAAAATGTATTTATTCTGTGACATAAATACAATAATAATTAGTACAAGTGAAATTATTATAAAAATATAAAAAACCCGACTGCGAACAAAATTATTGAATACGAACTGACCGCCCGCAAAAATAATCACACAAATATTTTATAGGCCACAGTTTGTATCCCACACATACAAACTTTGGCCTTTAATTATTAGTGTGTATTATGTTTGTTACTTCTTCACTCTTAAACTTGATTTGGATAAAATTAGAGGTAGCTTATACCCTGGATTATCACATAGGCTACTTTTTATCTCGGAAAAAATGCACGGTTCCTGAGGGACGCGGGTGAAACCGCGGGCGCAGCTAGTATTGATATAAATTAAATGTGTATTTTTTACTTGCATATTTTACTTTACTTTAATAGTTGCAATTGCAACATTAGACTACATTATACTATATTATAATCGTTAACTTGAATTTATTCTAAAATTTTGTAAGAAGCTTAAAAGACAATTGCTATTAGTTATAAGAATTATATATTTTTGAACCGGCCTTCCAAAGAAGTTCATTTTGATAACCCACTGGATAGGCTATGATCATTTTTTCATGCGTCGGAGATACAGTATGGCAGCTGTAACCCGCCATATTAGTTGTCTAGACACTTCACATATCCTATAGCACTCTCGTGATCCAGACAAATCCAATGATACCTCAGTTATCTATATCCAACAAGCCGTTTAGGCTGTAGGACGCGTCTAAGAAATGTACAAACTAACATACATACAACCCAAACACATAACCCTCCGTGCACAACACAAGAAACAACCACCTCGAGTGAACCTATCTTATAACCTTGTCCATGAGTACAACAATATTATCATCATCATCATCATCATCAACAACAACAGCCTGCATTAGTCCACTGCTGGACATGGCCTCTCATAGTGCGCGCCACTGAGACCGATCTTCGGCTCTTCTCATGTAATTGCTGCCAGCTACTTTGCGTAAATCGTCACTCCATCTGGCCGGAGGGCGTCCTAGACTATGTTTGCCTATACGCTATGTTTTTCTCCACTCAAGAACTCGTCTACCCCACCGGTTATCGGTTCTTCGACTAATATGACCGGACCATTGCCACTTCAGTTTGCTAATTCTTTGAGCTATGTCGGTGACTTTCGTTCTCTGACGAATCACCTCGTTTCGGATGTGATCCCTTAGAGAAACCCCAAGCATAGCACGCTCCATAGCTCGCTGAGTGACCTGAAACTTGTGGACCAGTCTCACAGTCAGTGTCCACGTTTCAGCTCCGTATGCCATTACGGGTAAAACGCACTGGTCGGAGACTTTCGTCTTTAGGCACTGTGGGATGGACGGCGAGAAGATATGACGAAGTTTCCCAAATGCTGCCCAGCCCAGCTGAAGCCTATCGGCTTCCTTCTCAAAGTAGTTTCTGCCCAACATAAGAGTTTGTCCTAGGTAGACATACTCCTGCACAAATTCGAGAGGCATGCCACTAACGATTATTGATTTAAATATAAGATTTAAATTACGCCTAGGTTTGGCACCGCATTGAAAAAACTCTTTCTTGTTTTATGTTGTGTTTTTGCATTGTTTTTATAATCTGTGTAATAACACAGATTATATCGAAAAAGTGAAAAAAAAAAAACAATAACCGCCGGGACCGACAGCTTAACGTGCGCCCTCTGACCGAAGCACGGTGCGATGGAAAACTGCACACAACTTAGACAAGTCATTGGTGCGGAGTCTAGGTACCCGACACCATTGGATTCTAAGTCGCACTAGTGTACCACTAGACTTCCCTCGCGCATAGGTAATGAAGATTAGTGAAACCCGACAGAGTTAAGAACTCATATGACCCAATAACACATCCATAAAAATGTCAACCTTCTCAATTTCGTAACAGCAATAATAAACACAATCAATCAGTTCGTTCAGTGTGTTTGCTTCGGTTGACAGGCAGACCTTTAGATATAACACACAATGGTGACGCGGTAACTTGTTGGACAAGATACAACTGTTCATATCAACAGTAAGGTTGTGTTTGACAGCCACAGATTATGGCTGTGATTTTGCACCCTTTATTTAAGGCTCTAGATCAAGGGTCGACAAGTAGTTTTATGTGGGGTCCGGAAAATGTTGAATTATTTTTTCGAGGTCCTGAAAATAAACTGATAATACTTCTAAGTAAAATTAATGCGACAAATTACACCGACGGTCTTGAGCCAGTTTTTTATAATTTGGTTCAGGAGGGGAACAGCATGTGCGAAGTGTTTTCAAGCTGGGTGTCCGTCAATCTCGGTCATAATTATGTTCGATCGTACGTACGTTTTTTTAAATGTCTACGAATTCTCCGACAATTGCGGACCGATTTTGTTTTTTTTTTTTTTTTATTAAAGCGTATACTTTCCAGATGGTCCCATATATATTGTATCAAAATTGGTTCAGTAGTTTCTCGAGAACAAGATAGTTTAATTATTAAACCCATTTTGTCTCAAATCTCTAAGATTTCTAAACCGATGGATGGTTGTTTTTTTATTCAACATGGTAGACAGACTTTCAGTGTAGTCCCATATCATAAAAAGTAAGTGAAGTAGTTTCTTTTAGTTATTACATATTAATCCATTTGAAGTCGATGTTTGTACCATGGTATTCTACTCGTATATAGCAAGCACTTGTCAAGCATTTACGAGATTGACAAGCATGCTTGATGTTACAAACATTCTGACGCATTAAGTCATTACAGAGTAAGCTTGCCTCTTCACAAACAGTGTCCACAGACAACTATCAGTGCTGTATGTAAAAAGACGTATCTTCAAATAAAGAAAATTAATACAATTTACAACTCTGGGTTATAGGTAATCTATACGTTATTCCAGGACCAAGCGTACCTAAAAAGTACATACGGGATAAATATCCCGTTTCTAAATACAAAGAAAACTATTCTTTCTATTTCTTTTTATTGTTCTTTGTAAATACAAAGTATTTCTTTAATTTTAGTTTCCGATATTTCGGCGCTGCTGCAAGCGCCATGATTACGGAGTGAAGTAAATGCAGGTGGGTGTTATGATATACAAGCATACCACTGATCTCTATGTATTTGCTGTGCCGTATTTCGTTTGTGTCGATTCAAAGCGTCCCACCGAGCGTCCATGGAACATTTAAAATTGACATTGTTACATCTCCTGACGTTAGTCACAGAATAAATACTAGTACAAATACGTTAGATCCGTGGACGCTCACTACTGCCAAACTACTGCTATCAGCGCCAAAATGGCGAAAATGAAATGCTCTCATTGCGACGTTCGTCAACAGCCTGTCTAGAGTACGGAGTAATGTGCAGTTGTCTATGAACGTCTGTTGTTATTGTCAATGTTACCACTGTTCACAATAATATCACTTCCAACTCGATACATATCTCGAACAAAACAAAAAACCACGACGAGACAAAAGAAAATGAAAACGCTAAACAAGAGAGCAATAGTAAATATCCCGCTTGTTGTTGACCAGATTTTAAGTCGAACCTAAACTATCAATGAGTGAAAACAATTCAATTGGTCCAGTAGTATCTTACCTGATGCGCGAACATACAAACATACCTATTCTCAGTAGTTCAATTAACAGTTCAATTGACTGAACTACTACACTAAATAAAATAAATAATTTATTTTTAGTTCCCTACAATTTTTGTAATTATCCTGATTGTACAGACATTTTATGACTTACTGCTTAATTTTAAGTATAGATAGACAGATGATCGATTTATGTCTGTACAAACAATATAAGCATGAGGTAAGCTAGAAATATCAACAGATAAACATTAAATGATTCACAGTAATCTTATTGACTATGTTGTTGATTTTTAAGTACTAATGTTGTGCAATTGTTAATAAACAGAAATAATTTGTTTAGAACAAATGATAATGGGTTATTCTTGTGTACGTACGATTAATATGTATTGTAAAAATCCATACCAATATAAAAAAGTGAAACGTTGTCTGTTTGTTTGTTTGTTTGGGGAGCTTTCACGCGATAACGGCTAGACGGATTTTAATGAAATTTAGAATGAAGATAGCTTTTACCCTGGAATAAAACATAGGATACTTTTTATTCCGGAAAATTGTAAGTCTCCACGGGAAAACTGGAAAATGTTGATTACTCACTGTAAGTAACGGTTGCCATCACAGAATGGTCTGTGGTTGCCATGGAAACGAAATAACAAGTTTGTCAAAAAACATTTTGCATTGGTTTTGAATATCCTAGAAGAAAATAAGATGCTTTTTTTCACGATTAACTGTAGTCCGCGCGTACGAAGTCGCGGGCGTGAAAACTTTTATTATATATATATATAATTTCGGGTTATGTGCCAGCCACATGTGCAGCTGTCAACTGTAGTTCCCTAGATACACAACAAGCTACTTACGATATCGTGCCCCTGGCTGCCGCTCCGGACGACCTCCGGCGCCATGTACTCGATGGTCCCGCAGAAGCTGTAGGCCCTGGTCTCTCCGCCGACGAACTCCTTGGACAGCCCGAAGTCGGTGAGCACTATGTGACCTTCCGCGTCCAGCAGGATGTTCTCCAGTTTGATGTCGCGGTAGATGATGCCGAGCTGGGGACGACAGTGATGCGATGTTAATGTAGGCGGATGAGGCGGTCACAGCGCGGGCAGACTAACCAAATTTTGTGTGAAACCTAGTGTCGCCTGTTGTATATTTGAACGATATGTGGCACAAATTGCACAATTAAATAATTCTCCTACTCGTTACGTTTATTAATATTTTAAAAGCTATAAACACAATTCGAACTATTATGTTATATATATATATATATATATATATAACATAATAGTACATATCACAATGTACGTATATATATATATATATATATATATATATATATAACTTATTGATTTCCCTACGCGTCGTTAGGAACGGTCGCTCGTCGCTTTGCATGAATACGTACATTAAGAAATAATCGCGGCGCGCCCGCTAACATGGCCAAAAACAAAAAATAACTTCTCGATGGCTTTAACCACTGCTACAAATTGTCAGCAAGTGACGGGGCGATGCTAACGTGCCGTCTGAAAGACATAACTTGTCAAAAGCGACGCGTGAGCCGAAGATAGAACCCGGTGTCGTTGGATTGCAAAACGTACATATAATTACCTCTCGCCCACCATCTCTCTAAATATCTACACATATAGTTTTATTAGAACGAAAGTAGTCTGACAGTTCGATATTGCATCTTAGAATCCAACGATACTGGGTTCGGTCCTAGGCTCCGCACCAATGACTTTTCTAAGTTATGTGCGGTTTTCATCGCTCCGTGCTTCGGAGGGCACGTTAAATTGTCAGTCCCAGCTGTTATTTATAGCAGTCGTTTTGTCATCTCAGACGCCCTCGGGCGGCCTGACAAACTCTGACACCAGATGCCAGCACTACCTCATACGACAAAGAAAATTATAACGACCTAAGGTACCACCATCATGTCAGCCTTTAGAAGTCCACTGCTGAACATAGGCCTCCCCCAATGAGCGCCATGACGAGCGATCTTGTGCCACCTCCATCCACCGACTTCTTGCGATGGCTACAATGTCGTCGGTCCATCGTGTGGGGGGTCTCCCCACACTTCGCTTGCTTGTTCGTGGCCGCCATTCGAGAACCTTTATTCCCCAGCGATTGTCGGTTCTGCGAACTATATGGCCTGCCCATTGCCACTTCAACTTGCAAACTCTGAGGGCTATGTCGGTAACTTTCGTTCTTCTACGGATTTCCTCATTTCTGATTCTATCACGTATTGAAACACCGAGCATAGCTCTCTCAATTGCACGCTGCGTAACTCTGAGCTTGTCTATGAGACCGACCGAGTTAGCGACCACGTCTCAGTGCCGTATGTCATCACTAATGTTATCACTATAAACTTTCGTCTTGAAGGTTCCATAAATCCACACTAATATTAAAAAAGCGAATGTAACTCTCTGTTACCTTTACACGATGAAACGGCTGTACAAATATTGATGAAATTTGGTATAGAGATACATTGAATCCTGAGGATGGAGCTAGGACTTTAAATAAACTGAGCGCGCGGACGTAGTTGCTGGCAAGGTGTTCGCGTATTATGTTAGTATTAAATTATGAACAGTGCCTAGCGGAGTAACCTTTAATAACTGAGGTAACAACATGTGCTCCACCAGACGGAGTATATATTGAAACAAGTGTGACGAGACGAGACGGGATGCTTAAAACGAGATTAACAGCTATAGTCATCGGTCGAGTAATAACAATTGTTTTACATGATATTTGATAATAATATTTAAAATTCATTTCATAGTCATTGTCAACTCGCGGCTTTGCCCGCTTGATCATTTCTCTAGTTCAAAAGTAAACCTAGGTATGTGTTATTCCAGGGCCAAAGTAACCTATTTGTTATTCCAGGGCCAAAAGTAACCTATGTGTTATTCCTGGGCCAAAAGTAACCTATGTGTTATTCCTGGGCCAAAAGTAACCTATGTGTTATTCCTGGGCCTAAAGTAACCTATGTGTTATTCCTGAGCCAAAAGTAACCTGTGTTACTCCTGGGCCAAAAGTGACCTATGAGTTATTCCTGAGCCAAAAGTAACCTATGTGTTATTCCTGGGCCAAAAGTAACCTATGTGTTATTCATGGGCCTAAAGTAACCGATGTGTTATTACTGAGCCAAAAGTAACCTGTATTATTCCAGGGCCAAAAGTAACCTATGTGTTATTGCAGGGCCAAAGTAACATATGAGTTATTCCTGAGCCAAAAGTAACCTATGTGTTATTCCTGGGCCAAAAGTAACCTGTGTTATTCCTGGGCCAAAAGTAACCTATGTGTTATTCCAGGGCCAAAAGTAACCTATGTGTTATCCAGGGCCAAAAGTAACCTATGTGTTATTTTGCAGGGCCCAAAAGTAACCTATATGTTATTCCAGAGCCAAAATGTCCTAGGTAGAACAGAATACCAAATTCCGTTCAGCCGACAGATAGTTACTTGACGATTGCTCGGCTTCTAATTATCTGAGTATGATACCAAGTACTCTAGTTTTTAAGGCAAACTTAAGCTATCCTATAATAATTATCCGCATATAATATAATATATAATAATTATCCGCATCTCAATCGGTCCAGTACTTTTTCACGAACAGACAGACATATACAATTTTTTTAAATGTTATATTCTTCATCAGTAGCTTATTTTAAGTACATTAGACCATTTTTTTTTATTATCTTAATTGTACAGACTTTTAGTTATATTATTGTTTTATTATAAATATAGATTATCTACTGTCTAGAATATAATCGGAGAAGCGGTCCAACTCTGTAAAGAAGTCTGATGAGTAAATCATCAGTTATATTACATAAATACGCAGACTGTAGCGCGAATGAGAATCACTTCTGCTAACACGTTCTACACAAACGCCACTCCGATTGTGACTAAGGTCAATTGTGTGCGTTGCACCTAATTTATGGTATTGATCTACGGCGAGAGATATTTTTGTTGAGGGTTGCAGCTAGCCAGGCAACTTTGGAAACCTAGTAGTAAAGCAGCTATTCACCTTGTGTAGCTGTTCCAGGGCCAGTATGATCTCTGCTATGTATATCCGGACTTCGTCCTCGTTGAAGTGTTCCCGCTGGTACAGGTGCGTGAACAGCTCTCCACCTGCCACGTAATCTGCAAGCAAGGAAGTAACTGTTAGCATATTCTGTTTGCCGACATAGTTCGCAGGATAACCGATACGAACGATAACCGTTGTGGTAGACGAGTTCTAGAGTGGAGACCACGTTTAGGCAAACGTAGTATAGGACGCCCTGTGACCAGGTGGAGTGACGCCCTGCGAAAAGCGGCTGGCAGAAAATGGATGAGGAGAGCTGAATAACGAGCTCAGTGGCACGCAGTAGGAAAGTCCTACGTCCATTAATGGACAAGAATAGGCTGATGATATTCTGTTTTAAGTACGCAGTGGAAGGATGTCGCGTAGGATAGAGAAGTGGAGATCTTTGAGCTTTGTTGAAAGTCTCACAGATATATTATGTGTAGGTGTGGACTAATAAGAAACCAGGCTGGACCATTCCCCACAAGCAGCACCAGTTCACGAGTCTGAATTGTGAATCAGCTATCGACCATTTTATAGAGAAGAGAGTGACCCGGTATTCATAACAGCCGCAAGTCAAGACATTTTAGTGAGCATAACCACAAAATCTCTTTTCTCTGAACTCTTTACTTCTGTGTTGTATAAAATGGCTACCATCATATTTAATTGGCTTCCAAAAGTACTTTCGCAAATCGATTAATGTTCGTTTGTATGTTCACTTATGTATCCGGGTTTTCCAAAACCGAAAGGGTAAGTAGACCTCCAGTGTGGTCTCATATAAATTTCATCAAAATTAGTTCGGTAGTTTTCAATTTTAAGTTGTTTCTTTTGCTCAAGTATATTATCTAGTATTATAAATTAAATACCTATATAATCATTCTTTTCATAAAATTCAGCCGCATACAATCTAGTAACTAGGTGGTATGGTAATCATTGCCTGGCCATACAACCATGTTATAAACCGTTACAAGGAATAAGCTCGGTCTTCATTGGTCACAGTGACTTGTCATTTTTTTATGGAGAATCTAAATTAGAGTGGGCTCAAAAATACATGTAGTGTGTACGTACACATTACCAAGATGGATCAAAAATGGGGAGGCGAGCTCTGGAACCATATCATACCAAATGTTGGCTATCTATACTTATAATAAATGGGGAGGCGAGCTCTGGAACCATATCATACCATAGGACTGCATCGCAGGTGTAAACGGCTATTTGGAAGACCTCGACAAAACGTATTTTTTGGAAAGGATAAAAAAATTGGAAACTCGCTGGAACAAGTGTTTGGCCCTCAAAGGAGACTATGTTGAGAAATAAATGTAAATTGTTTAAAAAAATTTTTTTTACTTTTAATACGACTTATCAAACAGCTCTCGTTAATATAAATAAACCAAAACTAGTACTAGTACTGACCAAAATAAAACAATTTCAGCAGAAGACAAGTTTCAATGCCGCGATATACGAGCGAAGCAACTAACAAGCTATGAGTAAATCATTTTTGTAGACAAGTTTCAAAGCCGCGATATACTAGCGAAGCAACTAACAAGCTATGAGTAAATCATTTTTGTAGACAAGTTTCAAAGCCGCGATATACTAGCGAAGCAACTAACAAGCTATGAGTAAATCATTTTTGAAGACAAGTTTCAAAGCCGCGATATACGAGCGAAGCAACTAACAAGCTATCTGTAAATCATTTTTGAAGACAAGTTTCAAAGCCGCGATATACGAGCGAAGCAACTAAGAAGCTATGTGTAAATCATTTTTGAAGGCAAATTTAATATACCACTTAATGCAAAGCAAATTATGTAAAGGAAACTGAATGGGAGGAAAAATCAACCTCATTGTGTACACAATGCAAATTTTCTAATCGAGTCCATCAAACAAAAGAGCTATTTCTAAACATGATAAGATTGGCCAACATAATAGCTTGTGCGTTACTACGAAAATAATAATAAACTGAGACATTTCGTATATTTGAAAATTATAATACATTTTGTGGTTGCGGCCATCTTGGATTTACAATGACACTGAATGTACATAATTGTTTTGTTTGTTGTTTACTGTTTGCTCGGCATCTAATCATCGGATTAAGACATCAAGGACCCCATCAAGTTTTTAAGTTAAACCCTAAGCTATCCAACAGTGAAAACCGCATCGCAATTGGTCCAGTATTTTTCACGTGATGCGCGAACAAACATACAGACAAACAATCAGAAAGACACGATTTAAAAAATATTATATTTTTGTTCAGTAGCTTATTTAATGTACGGTAGACCATTTTTTTGTATTATCTTCTTTGTACAGACTTTTTCGTACTTATTGCTTTATAAGTATAGATAAAACTAATAGGAAACCCGAAGCTCTGTTTTAACGTCCCAGGGCTCTGTTTTATCTTAACTCTAACACCGCGCGCGCTCATTGGTCAACTGTTACACATGTTAACATGTTACACTTTTCACGAGGTCTCTCCCATAGATTGCAGGAAAGCGAACGAAAAATATATTACACATAAAAAAAAATACGAGGCAGTGCTCAAGAATTCACATCATACATTCTTTCATGAATTCATGATCTTCATTAACAAACACATAGACACGCCCCTAAACATACTTCAATTTTAACTTCAAATTAAACGAACATACAGATTGTTCAACCAAACAAAGCCGCAACTTAAAACAAACCTTTTAAAATCACGTAGCTAATTATTATGCGCAAGCGCAAATTGTGGCATAACATAACATTGTAAAGGTAAATCACAATATTCATGTTTAAGGATAATAATTTGTTGGTCTAAGTGTTTTATTTTAAGAGTAAGATGTCATTGTTGATCCCAAACAACATGCAATCAATCAAGAGATTTTTAAATTTAACGATGATTGATAAAAAATATATGCGGAAAAAGTCCACGAAAGATTGAATAATAATGAACGGTATAACGTAGGACGCAGTTATATACTAGTATATATTTGTAAGAAATATTCAAAGAAGATGGTACTACTGTAGCAATTCATAGCCGTACAAGTGTTAAGTTACCAAAACTTACCAACAGGCATGGAATAACCGTGACACCGTGAAATTAAATTCGATATTTTTCTTAGGAGTCGCTCTGCCGCTACGCGCACTGCGCTGTACCGCTCTACTAACACCCTGGTACCCCCTTACACCGCATGTGGCAGTTATACCACTTGCCAATTACCTAGCTTTAATTTTTTCTTGTATGTATTATTGTTGTGTAGTAATTAAGTAATTGGAGGTAACACTCAGGTATATAAAAAAAAATAAACAACGTTTCACTTTTATATATTGGTTTGGATTTACTTTTCATATTTAGTGCTACAGATATATTCTGTTGATTGGACTGAGTACATACGATTAAGAAAAATATTGAATTCAATTGTAGGGTGTACTCGTATTATATTGCTACTGGTGAAATATAACATCAAGTTAATAGCAAAGAAAGAGCTTACATTATTACTCGATACAAGTGTTTGTAATATTACTAGCTGTGCCTGCGGCTATGCCCTCGTGCTCATTTATCTGGTTTATTCCAGTAAAATTCCAGGACCTAAATACCAATATTCAAAATTCCTTTAGCCGTTAAATAGTCTTAATCGATTGCTCGGCTTCTACTCATCATATTGATATACAAAGCAGGCACAACAGTTTTTAATTCTAAGTGTAAGCTATCCAACAGTGAAAAGAGCATCACAATCGGTCCTGTAGATTTTACGTGATGCGCGAACAGATAAACAGACAGACACGATTACACTTATTTTAAGTTCTTTAGACCTTTTTTTATTATCTTCACTGTACAGTCTTTTAGGAAATTACTGCTTTATTAAAAGTATAGATTGTGTTGAGGAAACGAAGGAGTATATAAATACGTAATTATGTACGCAAAAATACGAAGTAGATTGGTCCAGTGGTCTATTCATACTGATTCTGCTATACGAGTAGCAGTTGATATATTTACTTCTTTAGTAACTTGAGGCTGATTCAGAGACAAAAGTAGAGTAAAACCGCTAAATACACTATCTCGTACATTTTGTAAAATTATCTCCATCAGAAAAATAGCATGTATATATTAATGTATAGCTATTTATAATGAAGCAGTAACTTCAATAAATTATTCATTTAATTTATGATTAATTTCATAAAAGGACTTGTGCGTGATCAAAAAAGGGTGACATTCATGTAAGTGCCCTGTAACCCTGTATTCTTGGTCTACGGAACAAGAATATGATATTTTTTAAATGGTGCCTTTAAGTTTTTTTTTTTGAGTTTAACTGTTATTACCCGAATACAGCAAAGCAAGGGAAGGGTAAAGAGTTTAACACTCTATGCATGTATGTGGGTGTTCCGCCTCAGCGTCGCCCCTAATGGTTCGATTTTGACAAACGATGTATCAATCGATTCGTCTTCAGGTCTATACCTGAAGACGAATGACACTATTGTCATAGGCGATTTTTTTTATCCAACTACGGCAAGGCAAAGAAAGAGTTGTGTTCAAACTAAAACCTTGCTCCGATTTTGACAAGCGAGGTATCAATCGATTCGTCTTCATCGCAAGGTGTCATAGGCTACTTTTTATCCGACCATAGTCGGGTTTTAGTTTTTAAACTCATGTCTTGTTTCATCAAGTAAAAAGTACTAACTAAATATAATTATGTTTTCACTGTTGAATATCCCAAACTCTAATTTAAAAGATGATATAATTGACACCTGCGTACATTTCGTAGAAGCCGTCAAGTAATGAAGGCGTTGTGACTTTTGTACGGACTACCCAGGCTTGCATTAGCAGTCGGCAGCCATTATAGGTTTACACGCACTATTCTACGCTGTTCTTACGCTATTTGCGAATTTTGTTAATATTATTTAGTTTTTGATTAATTAATTAGCATTGTCATATCTTGCAAATGCAAGATACCAGTCTATTAAATTAAAAACCTATCCATTCATCACATTAAAGGTACAGTAAGGCGATCCATCAGCAGCCTCTGCATCAACAGTAGGTCAAGGCGGCGCAAAGTAGGCCTCACGGTTCGCAATGTTTGGCAATCCTTCACTGCGCACTTTTTTGTAAATTTCCTCTATTTGTACACACAAATCACAGTTTTGAATGATGTGATTGGCTCTGTACGAGAGGTTTGCATTGTGAATGGTTTTGAAACAGTTAGCGGTGGATTTGCTGATCACAATGCTTTTAGGAGATTGACACATCATGAGAAGTTGGCAAATGCGAAGGTCATTAATTGAGCCTTTTAAACATTTAACCTTAAGAAAATTAAAAGTTAGCAATTATCACATACTAAATCTGTAACCATAACTGTTGGGGTAGACGGTATAGGACGCCCTGTGGCCAGGTCTTCGTTCTAGGGCCAGGTGGAATGACGACCTGCGAAAAGCGGCTGGAAGGAATGCGAAGAACTGAAGACCGAGTTCAGTGGAGTGCATTTGGAAAGGCCGATGGCATAATAGATTTACAGATCTTAAACCTTAAATAGAGCTCTATAATAGCCACTAACAAGGCCACTGAAAATATTAGTATTTCCAACTTTATCGGCAAATTAGATAAAATTGAACATACATATCATATATAAAGTATTATCCAAAAAAAAACTATCGACTTCATAATAAAAATGTTATTTTGTAA
Source organism: Alsophila aescularia (assembly GCA_946251855.1). Classification (NCBI taxonomy): domain Eukaryota; kingdom Metazoa; phylum Arthropoda; class Insecta; order Lepidoptera; family Geometridae; genus Alsophila; species Alsophila aescularia. Next base: position 57,020,635 of record OX276373.1, read on the forward strand.
ACAACCACTAAAATGAATAATATAATTATAATTGAGCCAGAAAAATACCACTTTTTCGAAATTACCAACGTAATAATAATGCAAAAATACAACATAAAATAAAAAAGAGTTTTTTGATGGCGGTGCCTACGGACTACGTTCCGGCTCCACTGCTGAACCAATGTTGATACAATTTATATGGGACCACCTGGAGAGTATACCTTTCAAAAAAACATTATCGTTCCGCAATTGACGGAGATATCGACAGACATACATAAAAAAATAAACATACATGCAGTCGAACATATAACCGTCTCCTTTTCCGAAGTTGCTTAAAAATAAACTTACTTGAAATAATAAACAGTTATATAAACAAAAAGATCAGTTCGACGACATTTTTAAATCAATTAAAGGTACGGTTTTAAAAATAAATTGATAGAATCTAATTGCTCTCAAAATAAGGCGAGACAGTTAATATTTTCAGTAAAATATAGTAGCGTCATCTGCCATGACAAATTTTGCAAAAGTAGGTCAATCAATTTAGTTGGAAAACAGCTAACAGTAAAGGTTGGCCATGAGGCCATAGCAAATTATGAGTTATATTCTGTGGAAGAGCTCTACGACAATACCTAAGGCGGTATCGACACTATCGACCTTATATTTGCCGATGCAGGTAGCGGTCAAGGGCAAACGCATAAAGAGCGATTGAACAAGGTTTCCACAGCCAAGCAGCAGACTATAAACAGCAGACTAGAAATAGAATTACGGTTAAAGTGGTAGAAGATAGGAAGGGTCATGAAGTGTTGGGGTTGCGTCGTAGGGAGTGAATAGGTAAATTCTGGGTGGCTATGGATTTGTATTGATGCTGATGATGATTATAGTATAGGTACGTATATTTTCAATATAATTCTATAATAAAATTTGACAGTGAATGTCTATCCTTTCAAATAAAAAAAATAAACAATTATACAAATCGGTTCAGTAATCCCAGAGATACGAATAAACATTAACAAAAAAATAAGATAAATGAAGCGAGATCAAATTTGGATGTTTTTGATACAATTCTCATCAATACCGTTTAGTTAAAATGAAAATCGCTGAAGATAAAAACAAAATACTCGAGATTGACCTTTTCGTCCAACTCAACCTTTGTCGTCGTTATCTAAATCTTCCTCACCTTGAGAGACAGAAAATGTCGTAGAAAAAGCAATGAAATCGAAAATACATTCTTAACAATCTTTTACATTTCTTTTCATACATATTTTGAATTGTTTTACCAATTGTTCAGACATTTTCCGAATTTCGATTTAATATAAATAATATAATAATATATTCGGGACATTTCCACACCAATTATCTAGCCCCAAACTAGGATACCCTGTGCTATGGGCACTAGATAACGGATAAACATACATAGATAAGAATATTACATCCATGACTCGGAAACAAATATTTCTGCTCATCACACAAATGATTGCACCTTGCAGGATTCGAACCCGCGACCGTTCAATTTCGTACCTAGGATCTCTAGCCACGAGACCAACCGGTCGTCAAATGATTACCGATTTAATGATTCTTTAGCAGGAAAAGATGAAACGATCGAAGATCATAGCAGCACACATTGAGTTTTACTAATTAACATTATTCAGATAGTATGAGCGTTAGTCAGCTTCAAAGACGAGGCAATCGTGCTACACCTTCGACCACATCATCACTTTCCATCAGCCATACCGTTTAGCTGATAGGAAGATGCTTTCCGAATAATTCTCCAATTATATGCAAAATTGTAACGTTCCAGACCATCCAAAAGACACCTATAATAAATGAACGCTACAACCGGATCTTATTTGTATCCGCTGTGATTTCTCCGCGCCCTTGTTATTTTAGAGCGCTCTACCTAAAGCTAATTTGAACATGCCAATTTAAGTCAAACTGGCACAAGACCTGATTCTCGAGTACATCAAATAGATCGGTGAAGCGTACCTATAGTAAAATTGCTCGACGATCACATAGGTTAGTACTTATATAGTCCTGACCCGATTCTTCGAGTGTCTTCTGCATTAGGGTCGTAAGCATACAGGAACTCTAATTCGAATTTCACGAAAAAAAAGGTCACATAAGGCTCTATGCGCCCCAAAATGTTTGTCCTTCTTCTCAAGGTTAAGCAGGTGAGTTGAAGCATCTCGGGAACCGATTTTAGTAAAAATATTCAATTTTACTTTACTTTTTTTAATAATCTTTCGATTTTTCAAAAAATTGAATTTACAGAAGTATTTGAATGATTGTTGGGATTAAACACTTTTTTATTTGTAAAAATGTCTTCGATCGAAACTGAATGAAGTTGATTCATTATATCGCCGGGAACGTCAAAAACGGGTGTTTTTTAGTTTTAAACTTTTCGTTTTTTTTTATAGAGCCAAATTTATTTAATCGTGTATCGGGTGAACACATACGGATAAAGTATTTTGAGAAAATTTATTACACATACAACAATGAAGTCAACTAACCGTTTTCAAAGGTCTAGTTTTAAATATTAGTGAGGACGAAACGTCAAATTTGGAGCACATTTCGCCTTAAGGAGGATCTGTTTTTGACACATAATGACGCTTCGGTTTCTGTTAGCTTTCACCGATTAATTGGTTTATTGATACTGCTTCGAAATATTTGAAGTTTCCAAGACGACGCAAAATTATCAATTTTTGGATGCATTGTGCTCGGTACTGTCTGGTCCAGTTGTTGGTATGAAAACAGGGTACATTTTAATAACTTCCATATTTTCTGAAATGTATCATGAAAATCGGATGCAAAAAATTAAATCCAGGAATATTATTTCATTAAAATTCCAAAAAAGCGTTTGTTTCCAATATTCCAAATTGACACTGTATATGGTTGATTCTGAGAATTCGGTTTGACCGGGTCAATTAACATGACTCAAAGGTAAATCCAAACATAAATTTGACACTTGCTTGTTACTATTATTGCATAATATTTACTAATTATTTGTGCAAGTGGCGCGTGATTGACCAATCAAGGATGCGTGGGACTGCGTGACCCGCGCAAGGTATATGATGGAGTTTCCTTCACGTCCCAACCACTGCACAATGGAGGAACTGTTCCAATGCTGCTCTGCTACCTCCTGGTCCAAGAGGATATAAATATACTTTTAAATTGTAACATCGACACGAAGAAGACTTACTAGTATTTGTTTCATGAATGTGAATTGGAACTTTTGCTCAAGGTTCTCTGATTTTAAATATTAACGAAATACTAGGAATATAGTGCCAAAATACAATGTCTTTATTTAACTGTAATATCACATTGTATTGACATGAAAAAAAAACAGTTTGTATAAGTAGTTGGGCTTTTCTGATTGACATTACTTTCGAGTGACCGCAAAGAGCTTTTTATAAGTGCAATCAAGTTTTTTGAAAATGTGATTAATCGCAATCATTAGGCTCGAGTGGAAGGAGCAAAATCATTGATAATTTGATACGGTATCTAAGACATAGAATGTATTAAAGAAGACTTCAGGAAAGACTTGGAAGAGTTGAGACGAGCGTAGTGCCAGACAGAATAATAGCATACTTAAACAGGTAACAGATTATAATCAACTAGCTGCGCCCCGCGGCTTTGCCCGCGTGCAATCTTCTCCCCCATCCTATTTAAAAATAATACAGTTAGCGTTACAATCATGTCACATAATTTAAAAGAGTTTTGGTGGTATATATTCTTTATATTGAAGTTTTTTTGATAAACAAATATTTTCCGTCTTGTGAGTAGTTACACGAATAGGTCTGACGGTTTCCCAACACGTGAGCACGGCACATAACAATTGACCATGTGAGGTGCATGTATTTTCCAAATTTAATCCTTAAACTTGTAGTGATTACCCCTGCGCCTTGTTTAGTAATTGCAAATGGGAGTCACTTCCATAAGGCTGGAATTTCAATAAAACCTTCCTACGTAACCTTCTTGGATACTCAAGGAATCATTAATTTTGAATGAAAACATTTTTTTAAGAGAAATAATAATATAATCTCATTTATCTACTTTGTTTATTTAAACACACAAAAGCTATGCTGAATACAAAATGCATTGCCAATTGCAAGACGTTATCAATTAAAGAAAAAGTTTTGATAAACTAATAATGTTTATTTATATTTGTATTTCTATTAAAAACATTCTATTATAAACGCAGCGTCATATTGCATACTTTTTTAAATATAATCACACCATTTAATGTTGATAGGGAGGTATAATCTAATAACTTTATTTGTCAATTTTGTATCTCTAACTTAAGCTATCCTGGTACCAAATTTCATCCAAATCCGTTCAACTGTTATATCTCCAAATTCTTAAATGTTTCTGCTCTCCTGGTTCTTAGTTTTTTTTAAATATAATCACACCATTTCATGTTTATGGGGAGATAAGTATACTCACTTTTAATAACTATAATTGTCAATTTTGTATCCCCAATTTTTTAAGTTTTTCTGCTCTCCTAGTACTTAGAAATACATTTTTTAAATACAATCACTCTACTTATTTAATGTTCATGGGGAGGTATTCTCACTTTTAATAACTTTATTTGGAAATGTCATATCTCCAACTTCAGGTGTTTCTACTCTCCTGGTACATAGAAATGCTTTTTTTAATATAATAATTACACCGTTTAATAATATTCACGGGAGGTAAACTCACTTTAAATAACTTTACTTGTCAATGTCATATCTCCAACTTCTTAAGTGTTTCTGCTCCTTGTACTTCTCACTTTTAATAACTTTATTTGTCAATGTCATATCTCCAACTTCTTAAGTGTTTCTGCTCTTTTTTTCTTTTGTGTTATTAAACACACTATTTGACTATTTTGTATCTCCAACTTGTTAAGTGTTTCTGCTCTCCTGGTACTTAGAAATACTTTTGTTAAATATAATCACACTATTTAATGTTCATAGGGAGGTATACTCACTTTTAATAACTTTATTTTTTACTGTTACATCTCCAACATCCTAAGTGATTCTGATCTCCTGGTACTTAGCAATACTTTTTTAAATATAATCCACCATTTAATGTTCTTGGGGAGGTATACTCACTTTTAATAACTTTATTTGTCAATTTTGTATATCCAACTTCTTAAGTGTTATGCTCTCCTGGTACTTAGAAATACATTTTTTGTTTTGTTTTTTTTTTTCAAATCTAAAAGAAAACGATACTACTTTTTTCCCCTATTTCGGGATATAAAGTAGTCTATGTGTTAATCCAAGATATTATAAGCTATCGTGGTACCACATTTCATCCAAATCCGTTCAGCTGTTTGAGCGTGAAGGAGCAGGCGTTTCTGCTCTCCTGGTACTTTGAAATACTTAAAAAAAATATAATAACACTATTTAATGTTCATGAGGAGGTATACTCACTTTTAATAGCTTTATTTGTCAATGTCATATATCCAACTTCAGGTGTTTCTTTTCTCCTCGTACTTAGAAAAACTTTTTTTAATTTAATCACACCATATTTTAATCTTCATGGGGAGGAATACTCACTTTAAATAATATTTCAATATTATGTCTCCAACATCTTAAGTGTTTCTATTCTCCTAGTACTCAGAAATACTTATTTTAATATAATCACACCATTTAATGTTCATTGGGAGCTAAGCATACTCACTTTTAATAACTTTATTTGTCAATTTTATATCTCCAACTTCTTAAGTGCTTATGCTCTCCTGGTACTTGAAATAATTTTTTTCATTATATTTTTCGTATTTTTTTTTCAAGTTTTTTAGAAAACGATAATATTTTTTTCTCCTATTTCGAGATAAAAAGTAGCCTATGTGTTAATCCAGGATAGAAGCTATCCTGGTACCAAATTTTATCTAAATCCGTCCAGTCATTCGAGCGTGAAGGAGCAACAAACACACACACACACTCTCTCTCACACACACACACACACACACACACACACACAAACATACAAACTTTCGCATTTATAATATTAGTGTGATAGGTGGTTAGAAGATGATGATATATAAGAAGCGTTTAATTTTTATCATCAGAAATTAAATTAATATTAAAAGAATTAAAGAACTGGTTCAAAATAATAAAATCGTGACGGACAAATGTCAATAGGTCATAACTAGGATTAATATTTCAAAACTCTTGTTATAAAATATATTAAATTTTGTTTACCGATATTCAATTCCAAATAATTGAGTTATCAAGAATTCTAAGAAAACGTGGTATTTTTTATTCCATAAAGATTGTGAAGCAGGACTATATCTCAAGAAAATTGGTTCTTTGATAACATAGACGATATTTTCGTGGAAAAATCAAAGACTTTCGATAATACATTGAAATAAAATGGTCTGTCTTGTTGCCAACATCTCTTTAGGATAATATGAAATTATGCCACCATTTAGTATTTAAGTTGAAATTATTGAAACCATTGTACATAATTGAATCCAATGGATTGCTAATAATTATTTTGCCTCTAATATCAGGGTGTAGGAGAAACAGCTTTAAAGCTGATAGGCGAGTTCGGCTGGACTGGGCAGCATTTGGGAAACTTCGTAATGTCTTCTCGTCGCCCATCCCACAGTGCCTAAACACGAAAGTAATCAGTGCGTTCTATCTGTAATGACATACGGAGCCGAAACGTGGATACTGACTGTGAGATTGGTTCTCAAATTTAAGGTCGCTCAGTGAGCTATGGAACGGACTATGCTAGAGGTTTCTCTAAGGGATCGTATCCGGAACGAGGTGATCCGGCAGAGAACGAAAGTCACTGACAGAGCTCAAAAGAATTAGCAAACTGAAGTGGCAATAGGCCGGTCACATCTGTCGAAGAACCGATAACCGGTGGGGTTGAGGAGTTCTTGAATGGAGACCGCGTATATGCAAACTTAGTGTAGGACGCCCTCCGACTAGATGGAGCGACAATTTACTCAAAGTAGCTGGCAGCAATTACATGAGAAGAGCCGAAGATCGGGCTCAGAGGCGCGCATTAGGAGAGGCCTATAATTATTAAATGCAGGCTGTTGTTGTTGATGATGATGATGATGATGATGATGATGTTGATGATGATGATGATGATGATGATCATCAGGGTATAGTAGATAAACTTGATGTGGGTTAAGAGAAGACATTGGGTGTAACGTAAGCCCAAAACTACGCAATAATTTCCGTGTTGAAGTAATTGATTAACAAGGTATGATTATACTTTCACTTTAACCAAAAATACTAATTGGTTTTAGAAAGCTAAACTCTTTACGCTTTCTAGCTAAGACCTAAATAGCTTCGGATTAGCCAAAAGTAAGGTCTTTTTGTGATGCAACAATTTTATTGTACCTTTTAAAGAAATAGTTAATGTTTAATTTTCAATCGGGTTTTAAACGTACAGGGAGTATACTAACTAACCAAATCCTAAAAGAAGCAGTAGGTAAATGAAAAAGTAGGGAACGTGTTTTGGTTTGGTATACAATGATACTTATAATGCAGATGTTATTAACTAAATGATAAAGTTGAAATCTTAAAATGTCAGAGCCATTATAGTATGCTTTAATATCGCGTAAACAAAACTGGACTAGATAAAACCACAGGCAAACACACGCACACAGCTACATTCCCACCGTCGTGCTTCAAATGAGCGACACTGCTAACACGTGCTACTAAACACCACTCTGATTGTGACTAATGCCAAAGAAGGCGAATTGTGTGTTGCACCTAATTTATGCGGTCCACGCACGTGGAGCTGCTACATTATCTTCCTACTTTTTATTAGTTCTATGGTCTGAGGTTTAAAAAATAACAAGACCTACAAGGAGCAACCGACAAAAACTCAACAATGAAAAATAAACTTAAAAAACATAAGTTTTACACATAAATTGCAATGATACCAATAATGCAAGACCGAAATATCATTTAAGATAGACCTTATTCCCTGTGTGATAAGGTTGAAAACGTTAAGGTAGCAAGCACGATACTTGCACAAGCTATCCGTTCCCTTGACCTGCTTGCGTTAAGCTAGAGTTGAATCCAGAATTGGGTGCTGAAATTAGTCATAGTGATTTGATGCAACTTTTTTGTTTCTCTACACTATATTGTATGAAGGTCTTTGTATGAGTTGTAGTGGTTGGGACTGTGAATTTAGCATATAATTTAAGCGCGGAGTTGTTGGTTTGATTCTAGTCAGTCTGTCTATACATGACAACTATTTGTGCAAAAAGCCAAAAACATTTATTTCATGTCTGCAACCAAGATAATCATGCCTCCTATTTTTTTAGGTTAGGTTTACATGTAATCTTAGTTTTGGATCAAAAAGCGTTCTAAAAGTATGAGCAGTCCATTTGTTTTCTATTACTTTGATATTAGGCTGACATTTGAATCGTGATTCAATGACAGTAGAAACCAAGTGGAAATAATGGAAAAAGTCTTTTTATGAGAATTAAACTTATCACCTGTCATTAAATTTTATTAATCACAGCGCAAAAAGACATGAATGATCTAAAACAGTACCAATAACATACATAAAAAATCGATCGAAAAAGTAATGCTCAATAGAGAGAAAGCTGTAATTTACTTTTATCACAAACAACTATATTTGAGAAACATGTTTTTTGGAATAACAGAGTCCAATCATACGAGATCGCAATATATGAATAACAAGATACGGTAAACATCAAAACACCGAGCTGTGAATATCGTCTTGAAAAACTTTGCAGCGTGAAGTATGAGAGGGTATCGTGCATACAAAACTGAGAAAGTCTGCACGCTCGTTCTGCTCGCTTATCTTCTTCCGTACAATTAATGCAACGCCTACGAGGAATCAAATACAACTATGTTATGTCATTTCTACTAGTCCTTTATTCTCGTGAAGTTCGTAGTTTTAAAATATTCCTTTAGTTTGTCGTGTTTCTTTATTATTATTATTGACTAGTGACGCGCCCCGGCTTCGCACGGGTAGCACTCACCCGCGGCATTTTTCTTACTTTTAGCATTAATATACAGGTCGTAATTAATAAAAAAATACGCGTAATTCAAAATCTTTGGCAGCAACGATCGTGGTGTTTTTTGACCTTAGACAACTGTATTATTACTCACGCACTTGGCAGCTTTGTTATTATTTCGTTTCCATGGCGACGTGTATTTATTATTTCGTTTTCCATAGCAACGTCATTTCGTTCTGTATTTTTGATACATTGGGTTACATTATTGAAATTTTCGTAGAGTTCACTATTTTTTGGAAAAAATATAAAACTGCCCATGTTACTCGCTGATAATGTAGCTTCCTATAGATAAAATAATTTTTAAAATTGGTTCTGTTTTTTTTGAGTTTATCCACTACAAATGGATAAACTCAAAAAAATCTTTCCTAAATTCTTCTGATAGCCAACATTATTATTTTTATTTTGTCTTTTCATGAAATTTCTATATCAATCAAACCTTTATTTCTAACTGGTCCTAGCTTTTGCCTAATTATTGCTTCTATGGCTCCTCATTTATGCTTTTCATCAAACATTCCTTTTAAATCTCACAGCATATTGGCAAATAGGAATCATTAACCGTTTGATCCTCCAGATCGTTCACATGAAACATGTATAAAAGAAGAATAAATTGAACCACTAGAGGTTAATGCCGTTTCTAGTGACGACCTTGCCCTTCAAAGCCCTTAGGGTGGAGTTACACAATATTGTTAAGTAAGTACTGAATTAGAGGGGACGAATTTTGTACGATAAATTTTGTACGATACGATTTCTCATTACTTGTAATCATTAATAGTTATCATGATAAATATAAGTTGATGAATATAATCGAAAATATTAAATTTGACTCTTCAAATGTCGTATTAAACGACTGCGTACATCGGAACGCTCGCGCCATTTCTCGTCTATAGCGGGGGTTTCCCCGCGTCACGTTTCATGACCAATCGTTAATTTGGGCAAAACAATGTAGTTTAATTACTTCAATTGAGAGTACAAACATGTGCACTAATTTGTTGTTTTTTTTAGGTCGTCGCAAGTTTTTGATTGGGGGGGCTACTGAATATATCCGCCTTATTAAATCCGATTTCGATGGTTCTTTTTTATTTGAAAGGTAGTAACTTTAAATTGGTCTCATAAAAAAATGATGATGATCTGATGAGGATCTTCGACGTGATGAGCAGAATGGCTCCTCAAAATGCAGTAGATTTCTCACTTTTAGGTTTCTACCAGTGGAATCATCCCTTTACCCACTAGATAGGGATTGCTGGAGCACCTTGGTTACTTTTACAATAAGATAACTAGATGGCGCTACTTTGCACCGCTACATTGTTTGCAAAAAAGTTTGTACGCGTGAGGTCTACAGCTCAGTAGTTTTTAATTTTATTAACTAGTGGCTTTGTAGTTGGTCCTATGTATTTCAAATTATATGGAAGAAGTGATATTTGAGAGATAAGACCTTTTGCACTTTATTTGAAAATACATTTATATCGATTTATTTTATTTTTTGTTATAATAGAGTAATTGAATTGAGTTGACTTTCATACCAAAGCTACTTAACAAAAGGCAAATAAGGCAGACAATATATTTTTACATACATACGGAGCCTATTACGCAGTAGTTGAAGGACCCTCGAGTTCTTTGACTTTACCTAAGGACGGAGGCCTAGACTGAGGGTCACATTGTGTATTGTGAGCCATTACGTCAAACAACTTTAAGAAAAACCTACCCGTCGGGTTCGTATACGAACATTTTCGTTTCAAGATATCTTTCCACAATTTAGCTTGAGAAAAATTGTGTAGGAATCTGGCGTCACGCTCGTCGCGGTTTATAAATAGCATTTTGTTGGTTTTGACATGGTATTATTCAAGGATAGAGTTCTGGATTCCCGAGGCTTGGCTGCTAGCGATCATGGATAGTGTAAATTGAAAAATTTCGCCATTAAAACAATACTTGGAGAAATTGTTCCCGATATTGTTTCGGTGTAACGAAGTCAATATTTTCATAATAAAATAAACTTAAAAAGAAGTTATAACCGACTTCAAAATGAATAAAATAATCTTATGTGGGAAACAGTTAAGGAAGTCTGTGCCGTTGATTTGGTTAGATTTAAGAAAATTGGGTACCGACTTCCTTAACTGTTTCCCACATAAGATTATTTTATTCATATTGAAGTTTTTTTTTAACTTTATTTAAAGTTTATTTGATTTCCCTATTTTGAGTGGCGTGAACAATACATGAACATGCGATTACAGCAATCGCAAGTGACTTGCTGTTATCCATTGAGGAGTTCCTTTGTATCACCGAAGGTCTTCATCAGATCTTCACCAAATAATATACGAGTATAGACCATACCTAAAGCATACCCAACTATACAAAAAATACGACCCTCATTTGACGGTGTTATCGCGTCATAAAGTGGGCGAAATTAAGTCATCCCCTAATTTTCCACCCTTAGAGGTGGAATATTTTCATGAAATTTAAATGGGACTACCCCTGAGGAATACCCTATCCAGTAAAAAAATATTTTTTGAAATCCGGATATATCGCGTAACATACATACAAAAAAAAACATACAGGTCGAATTGAGAACCTCCTCTTGAAGTCGGTTGAAAAGTAGAATTGTTCCAAGAATGTTGATGAAGTCTTTGGTTTGAGCTCCATCGTCATCATCAACCTGTGTCCCGTTTCATTGTTGGGTTGGGTCTCTAGTTTTCTTTAACACATAAAAACATACCTAGTGTGGAAATATTATTATTCTATTATTAAAGTTCTTGTTAAATTTCTAAATGATGGGTTTTTTAATTATATTTTTTTACATAATATATCGATATTCTAGTCTACCCGAATACCTACAAGCAAGAATGTATTACCAAAATCAATGTTAATTATATAGGGTATCCATACCAATATATAAAAGTGAAACGTTGTCTGTTTGTTTGTTTGTTTATTTGGGGAGCTTTCACGCGATAACGGCTGGATTGATATTAATGAAATTTGGAATGGAGATAGCTTATACCCTGGAATAAAACATAGGATAGTTTTTATCCCGGAAAATTGTAAGTTTCCACGGGAAAACTAGGAAATGTTGATTACTCGCTGTAATTAACGGTTTCCATGGAAACGAAATAACAAGTCTGTGAATAAACATCAAGAGCTATACCTACTTTTGAATTGGTTTTTAATATCCTAGAAGAACATAGGATGCTTTTTTTCGCGATAAACTGTAGTCCGCGTGGACGAAAGCAAATATTTTATATTTAAAAAATAACAAGGGATGTGACGTCACTTAGATGACCTACACTCTGTGAGAAAGCTCGAGTACCGGCAGTAAGAACGGAGTGGGTTCATGGACTGACGATGATGACCTACTGAAAAATTACAAAACGTTTATCCAAATTTATAACTTAATTGATTTGATAAGTGTATAATTATCGAATTTAAAAAAAACTTATATCTAACTTATTTATACACGCTTTACAAATTCAGTAAATCCATCTTACTTAAGCGATATTCGAGAGATTTACACTAAAAATCATCGATTACATGAATAATGAAAAGGAACTGTACTCACCAAGAATAAGGTGCAGTTTCGCGTCCGTCTGGAAGGCATAGTGGAGTGTGACCAAAAACGGGCACGCCCTCACAGCCTCCAGGACCTGTTAAATTTACACTTAAATAGATTCCACTCTCAATTGTCTAACTAACATCTAGGGAAATTAGAACTAGTCCTATTTAAATTTGGACCTCGGACCTTGAGGAACGCTTCGGTAAAATTAATTAATAAATTGAAAATTCTATGAATACATGCAATTCGTTCTTTACTTAATGACAGAATCAATTTAATAGAATGTCTATTATTACTCCATCAAAAATTAATAACTAGTTACGATCAAGTGTCGAACCAATTCATTAGACTCATAGCATCGGAAGCTTTAATAAAGTCAATGTATCATCATTCTGACAGTACAATGACAGAACGACTGCGGATCAATTTTTTTAATCCATTAACGATTATTTTTTTAATGATTCTTAGAAGCTTAACGTGCTTCGCAAAAACTGAATGAAATAATGACTATTAGCGTAAATGGATTGTTGTGAGTCAGTACAGAAACAGGAAGCATGCAATTGAGTATTTTAGATTACATTTTTAATTAGAAAAAGTAAACAAATTGCAGTTATGTTTATCTGGCTTCTAAGTTTGTACAATTATTGTACTCTTGTTATAATGCATTAGTAAATTAACTCATACATTGACATTGTAATTCAACTCAGAACTAATATTTAACTATGAAATCTTATGAAAATACATTATTAACTAAATTGGACTACCATCTCTGCTAGCTAAATAATAAGAGATAAAATACATTATTAACTAAATTGGACTACCATCTCTGCTAGCTAAATAATGAGAGATAAAATACAATATTAACTAAATTGGACTACCATCTCTGCTAGCTAAATAATAAGAGATAAAATACATTATTAACTAAATTGAACTTCCATCTCTGCTAGCTAAATAATAAGAGATAAAAGTAAACTACTTTGTATGTATATTAACAAACTTACCAATAAGAAAAAAACTAAGAGTTTTATGACACTCACCTGTCTTTCTGTTCTAGTATGTTCAGCAGTCTTTAGCTTCTGCACTATCGAAGCCTTCTTGAGTACTTTCATTGCGTATAATTTACCCTCGTCGACGCCATTCTTTTTTCTAACTAGGAACACTTTGCCGTAAGCTGTAACAAAGATAAAATAGTTGTAAACAAAAATAATAATATTAATGTGTCGATGATGCGTCACGTTACAAAGATGAACGGGATATAAGAACAACTTTGTATAGAAGGGTATATATGAAGAACCATTCACATATTCTACTGTGCAATGGAAGCAAACAAGACTGACACGATGTACTTCACAGCTATGCGAACCCGAATAATAAATAAATAAAATGATAAATGTTTTTTTATTCCAAAAGGAGATTACTAACAATAAAAACTAAATATGAAAAAAACAAACGAAACAACAAACATGCTTGTCGGCGAACCTCAAACTAAGCAGGAGGCCTGTATCTCTTATAGCCGTAATCCTAGATAACGGATATATGTTAAACATTCAGCAAGATTATCAATGCTTAATTGTTTTATAAATATCAAAAGACGAATCTTCAATGTTCGGAGTTTACCTTTTACATAGAGGCATCAACAAATTCTCAAAATTCAGCATTCTATCTTAACTACGTAACATGATGTCGCCGTACAATAATCCTTTAGCCAGACATAGTCACTACACGCCAAGCCAAGAGTGTACATGAAAAGAGTATTATGAACTAGTCGGTGGCATTACCGTGTCGGTGGCTCTCACGAAAGTGGAACACGTAGCACGTACCGTGCAAACAAAAGATCAATTAAAACGTGTTTATTTTTATTTCACGTCAGCAGATAAAGAACGGGTCTTGACTTGAAGGGTTTTCTTGTTGGCTGTATTGTGAAAGTGTTTTGTGAACATTGGAATGGAAGGTGACAATGACACTAAGACTACAGCGGCATTAGAATTCCAGATATCTCATATCAGATGTTTCTTATGACCAGATTGGTGTCATATTGTAACATAGAATAACAGTAATGACGAAGGTCACAATTTCTTCACGAACGTATCAATTTTCAAGCCAAAGGCTTGAAAAATGATACATTAAAAAGTGTATATATACATTTATGTTTAGCACTCATTTTAACTCTTCTCTTTATTGTTTTGCAACGTAGGTTTATAAAATGATCATAAATAAAAATATGTAGCTTACTGCCGCCAAAACTGTAAGTCAGACAAATGATAAATGGTAAAAATAACAAGTAAACCCCCACGCTAAACAAACCCTACCCAAATTGAACAATTGTATTTAATAAAATATATAATATATATTATTTTTATATAAATATATAAGCGTTTTTTTTTTTGTATTTTGCCTCTGCAAGAGGCGTCTTCGGGTGATGCTGCCTCGTCTCGAGACGAAGACGAGTCAACACGAGTCAATATCACCCGAAGATGCCTCGTGCAGAGGCGAAACACGTGTCGTATTGATGTCAGACGTTTGGTATTTGGATCGAGGTATATGTTTTTTATTGTGTATTTATATTATATGTATATAAATATATAAGTGTTACGATACTTGTATTTGGGTAGGGTTTGTTTAGCGTGGGGTTTTATATTGTGTATTTATATATTTATATATATTATTTGTATATAAATATATAAGCGTTTCTTTTTTTTTTAAATACAATTGTTCAATTTGGGTAGGGTTTGTTTAGCGTGGGGGTTTACTTGTTATTTTTACCATTTATCATTTGTCTGACTTACAGTTTTGGCGGAAGTAAGCTACATTTTTTTATTGTTATTCATATTAAATATGGATTTCCCCAAAGCAACGCCTGAATCTATCAATTATACTAGGTTTATATTATTTTATAAGAGATATTAAAGGGTTGTCTACGTTCACGCTGGAATTCCAGAGATCACCTTGAACAATATCAACATCATACTCGTGTTACTCTTAGAGCATTTACTGAAGAGTGTTGGCAAAAAGACAAAACATTTATTTATTCCCACCTACTTGTCTAGGTATACATAAAAGTTCAATACGACCTTTTCCACGAGCAATGTCAATTCTATTTGCTTTAATATTATGTACCTCAAACTAAAACAAAAAGAACAAACGGTTCCGACCTTTGCCAACCTTGAAACAGAGCATAAGTTATTGACATTTCTGATGTGTATCATACGAAAATGCATAACGCAGGCTTCCTATCCGTTTCTGACAATGTGGTTATGGGAAATGGTTACGCGGAGGATGTTAATACAGGCGAACAATAAGCAACTAGGTGAGCAGAATTGAATTTGGCGGATACATCTTCATTGTGTGATTGCTTAGATTCTTCCCATGAAGGGCGGTTTTCGCAAAATGGGAGTCGAGTAGGTATAGAGTAACGCTGTTACTATGAGCACATTCTAATATTCATGGGAACATTAAATGTACGTATAAATAGTCACGTAAAATAAACGTATCAATATTAAAAATTGAAACAGGTTCAGTTTGTTTGGACATCAGGACAGGTTTGTGTAGCTAAATTAGAAACTAAGGGATTCAGAAGAAAAAAGGAATATATAGAATCCAATATGTAAAAATGCGTGCCTAGTGCCTGTACAGGAAACTGTTGATAAGTTTTAAATCTTGGAATGTAAATGATGCTGTTTATAGCATCAATCAAGTAAAAACAATTTATTAAATTTTTATTTTTATTTTTTTGAGCCTTTTGGGAGACACTAGGGCGGTGGGGACCAGGAGCACATCATATATACTTGTATTAAGATCTATCTGCGCGTCTGGTCGAAGCAACACGTGACCAACATGCTGGCCTTTATTTTGCCCAAAGACTAAGCATTACCATACAACGTAGTAATGCTGCCTGCATTTTGGAAACATTACCCACTGGTTAGATGCTTATTAGACTAGTTTTAGTATTTTAGCTAGAGTTCTAGGTTAACATAGTAATTTTAGATATTTAAAATTATTGACGTCACCAATTAAAGTTTTCGTAATATTACATAACCGCTATGTAAAAACGCATGCCTAGTGTCTGTACAGGAAACTGTTGATAAGATTGAAATCTTGTGATGTAATTGATGCTATAAAGTAAAAATAATTTAAAATTATTGACGTTAACAATTAAAGTTTTCATAATATTATATAACCGCTATGTAAAAACGCATGCCTAGTATCTGTACAGGAAACTGTTGATAAGATTTAAATCTTGTAATGTAATTGATGCTATAAAGTAAAAATAATTTAAAATTATTGACGTAAACAATTAAAGCTTTCGTACTAATATTAATAAAAATATTAGAACAAAATTAAAAAAAAAAACATTATTAAATTTAAAAAAAATACATGCTATGAAAAATGGAATGCTATGATGAATGGGGTATCATTGAATACCTATTTGAAAATAATCTTTAGGTTTGTCATTTAATATGTAATTTCGAATGACCATTTAGGATCTACAACGATTTAAAGTTGGTTAGCAACCATTCTCACTTAAATTTTATACTTACTTAACCAATTATTTAATGGTATCGCAGTTTCTCAAAATAAGCAAAATTTATGGAAAACTAGTTATAATATTACATTACACAACACACAAGAAGCCCTGTTAGACGGTATTTAGGTATTGTATATTGTAACCGAAAACACGTATTACGTACACCATTGTTAACAAGTGGTTATATCAGACCGTAGTTATTCCGCAAAATAAGTTATGTAAAATGTTCTAATAATAATTAAACTCCAGAGACTCAGTAAGATCGCAATCGTACCAGTCGAAACCAAACTTGACTAGTAATTTTGCGAACAGTATTAGACCTCGCCAGCACTAACTTTTTTGCAAACAATCTAGCGGTGCACAGTAGCGCCATCTAGTTACCTTATTGTAACACTAACATTAATAACCAAGGTGCACCATCAATCCCTACCTAGTGGGTAAAGGGCTGATTCCACTGGTAGAAACCTAAAAGTGAGCAATTTACTGCATTCTGCTCATTACCACAGAATAAATAATAGTACAAGTACAGAAGGCTAACTGTCTGGAGTAAAGTCATTTAAATAAATAGCGACTCTCGCGACAACGCTATAAAGTGCAATTTAACTCGCACGGCGCTGCGAGCTTTCAATTATATTTACCTAGAAGGCTCGCCCACCGAGTGCAGGCTAGAATGCACCGTATCACTACGCGCGAGAACTTCCATTGCTCTAACCGTTTCAGAGTCGCTCTGTCCCTTTTTCGCTCGGTAGGGTTGTATTAAGATATGACTAGGTACTTGTACTACTAATTATTCTGTGATATGTTATGACTTAGATATTGTAACAGAATAAATAAGTAATAATGTATTATGTTATTACTTATTATTATAAATTAAAATAGTTCTATTACATACAATGACATTCTTATCAGAATAGACCTACTACCTCATTTTTACTACCTACCTATCCCGTTTTCAGAACGCCGATAAGTTTAGTGAGTTACCTACCTACGTGTCGTTGGTTTACTATGATTATATCCTATAGGTATTGCACTTTGATGAATAAAGGTGCCTGTCTGAATTCCATGCTTTTTAATGAGTGAAAAATAAATTGCTACCTACGTAATAAAAGGTATTAAAAGTAGGTAGGTATTATATGAGACATATATTATATAAATTCCTAATTAGTTCCTACAACTACTACTAGCTACTTACTAAGTCAGCACAGTAATACATTTTCCGATCAACAATACCTACTATAATCAATTATAAAATTACGTTGAACGATTTAATAAACCACTTTATTTCTGAGCGTAAAAACCTTAAATATGCGTAGCTTCGGTATGGAACACAAATGAAATAACATAAAACTATAGCTATAACTATATTTGTACTTGTTGCGGAGTGCGACCGCCCTGTCATTACGTCGAATATCCTCATCAGATCTTCACCAAATTTTCATGACACTAACGTAAAGTTACTACCTATCAAATAAAAAAAGAACCATTGAAATCGGAGCTAATAAGGATCTATCTACTTCCCCCAAAAAGGGGGAAGTACCCGCTATAAAAAATCCCCGACATCTAAAAAAAACTAATTTTACGTTTAACCTGTACCAAGTTTCGACCAGATCAGTTGTAAAATACGACCTGTAGAGGACTACCAACAAGCTGACAGACAAAAGTAAATTGATTGTGCTTGAAGGAGACTTGAGCTCGCTTCGCTCGCTCGGTCAAAAATGTAAACATGTAGGTACCTACAGGCCACAGTGAGCTTGCTGTGGTTCCATCAAACTAATACATAACTAAGAGCCTTGCTGTGGTACTATCAAACTAATACATAACTAAGAGCTCCAAACAAAGAAGTAAACAACAAACACCTATCGCCCAACCAGAGTGTCCGGGGGGACGACCACATGCAGACAGCTGTGCGGCGACAGTAAGCCGACACGTCCGGTTGGAGCTGGCGAGATGAGCACAGGAACAAAAGGTAGCTAGCTGGCTATAATGTGACAAGCAGGCAGTATCGTGTGCAATCCGGGGACTCCCTATTGTAGAAAAACCGGCCAAGTGGAAGTGGGACTCGCACACCGAGGGTTCCCGTACAAACTTGTAAGTTTTTTTTTTTGAGATGTGATTTTCCCCTTTACTTGTGCTATAAGAGATTGCTTCTTGGCAAATTTCATGATTCTAGGTCAACGGGAAGTACCCTATAGGTTTTTATTCCCTTGCGAGTGTCAAAATATGCGGCATAAACGGTCGTATCTTTTGATTGCGTTGGCTTAGAAGTTTGTGTTTTTCACAGCTCCAAAAAGGCACTGCAGAGTATTTGATACTAATTTAAACTTGATACCTTCCACGCGTTCCTTGGAAAAGGGGTCTTGAGTCAAGACTCTTGACAGACAGACTGACGGACATACAAGTGATACTATATGGATTCCTTTTCTTTTTTGGAACCCTAAAAAGTGAGTAAATGAAACGAGAGAGGAAAAACAAAGGGTACAAAAATACATGGCTTATAGTGGCAATGATTTACCCTCGTCTACGTCATGTAATGATAAATCATCGTTCACTAATATACCAGTACAAACACTAATATATTGGCACGGGACGTAAGAATTGAGACGGACAGAAAGAGTTGTCCATTATTACGTGGACAGACCCTTGTTGTACAGATTCTTGCACATGTACCATCAAACATTATTAAACTACAACCAATTATGACAAGGAATACCAAGAACTCTTATTAAAATTTGGCATTGACTCAAACCTGACGAGTTCGGCCATTAGCTCATATTCAGTGATATTAGCAACAAGACAAACATGTTTTGGTGCATCGCGAATTTTCGCTATTTTTGGATTATGTTCTGAAGATCAACAACCGGTCTAGGTCGGTGCAAAATGGGTTGGGTGAGAGAACTCGCCGATGTTCTGATCTACATTTGAATTTGATACTATTTCCTCGTAGATTGTGGGTTATTTCAAAGTAAACAATATATCAAATGGCAGATACCAGTATATCAAATGGCAGATAAGATGTTGTGGAGATACAGGCAAGTAGCTGATGACATTGAAGAATAGAAACTCTAAAAATAAGATAAGGCTCTAAATGACCATTATGAGCTTATAATAAACTTTAGAAATAACTTGCAAAATGATAGTTAGATCGTACAACAATTCATTTCATAGGAGACATTTATTTGCCCGAGCCGTAAGCGAGGGTAGACAGTGAAGTCGAGTCGAGTCTATAAACTTTGTTTATAAACAAAGTTTATAGACTCTGCTTTTTACTTCGTTTGCGAGGAAATTAAACATTATAAGTATACTTATAATAAAACTGTAACGGGTCCAATTCTGTACATTGAAGATATTTTGAATTTTTATTTGGATTGTTCTCTATATTCGATACTAAAGCCAAAATTGTTTATTTTTTCGTTTTTATCTGTCTGTCTGTATCTTGGCTAGGCATCACGCAGAAACTACTGAATGAATTTAAATGAAACTTGGTATGATTTGAGTTCTTACTACGAGGTAGGACATAGGATACTTTTCATCCCGAAAAATTAAAGGGTTTCCGCAAGATAGGGGTTGAAATTTATTAAAAAGAAAACGTATCATGCTGAAACTGCTGGACTGATTTTGATGCAACTTGGCACCTATCTATACTTATAATAAAGCAATAGGTACGAAAAAGGCTGTACAACGAAAATAAATAAAATAATGCTGTTGGGTGTTTAAAAGAGCTATTCAACAAGGGTAGAACATGTTTGTTCACGCATCACGTAAAACTAGTAGACCGATTACGATGCAGTTTTCATTGTTAGATAGCTTAGGGTTTGATTTAAAAACTGGTGTAATTGGTATCTCAATCCAGTGAGTTGGAAGCCGAGCAATTGAAAAAAGTATTTTTGACGGCTGAAGAAATTTTGATCAAATGTTGGTAAATTGGTCCTGGAATAGCACATTATGTTACTTTGAACCTAAAGAAAAAACGCCGCACGAAGCCGCGGATACAGCTAGTATTTTATACATTTAAATACTGCTAAAGAAAAGTCGAGGACTTCTTTTCCGAAACTTTTTTAAACTTTCTCCTTGAAACATTGGACTCGTAGACATAGAGAATTAGAGAAGTAAAACTTTTATTCACTAGTTTTTTTTTTTAATATTTTATAATGCAGTTTTATGTTTTATGTCGCCTACACGCAGCATACACAAGAACTTACCGAGCATGACAAGTGAAAACAATATTTAATGTATCATTCAAAAATAAACAGTTCAAACTCTTCAAATAATTATCATTACGAATCTGTCATTTTCCTAAATGCTGTAATTGATCTGATAACGGAGCCAGAGAGTTAAGAATTACTAAGAACTAACGTCGACTGTACTTATACCCGACTGTATGTATGTATATATGTTTGTGGGTATGTGGATGTTCTGATATAGCGTCGCGGCGACGCCCCTATTGGTTCGATTTTTGACAAGCGTGGTGTCAATCGATTCGTTTTAATTTATAGTGTCAAAGGCTATATTTTTACCCGACTTCTACGCCATAGCAAAGGAAGGGTTATGTGTCAAACACTTGGTCCGACTTTGACAAGCGAGGTATCAATCTATTCGTCTGCATCGCAAGAGCGTGGTCGGGTTTGTGGGTTTTTAACGTACGTCTTGTTAAACGAATAATCATCATAAAACTAAAATCTAATCCATACTTTGGGCGTTTGTTTATATTTTGGAATAGTAAATAGGATCCTTTTACTCGTATCCTAGAACAATGACCAAAAAAGACGACAGGCTTGCCACAACCAGTCTATGAGAAATGCGTCTATTACATTACTAAAATCATGCCATTACCAGACTTAACAAAGGTGCAACGAACTCCGATACCACTAAAGGCTCAAAAAACAGTCAAACAATACACGTCCTCTAGGGCTCGGAGCGATGAACTTGGAAAATTCGCTAAACCGAAATTTTCCATTCAGAGGCGTTAAAATTGTATTCCAGTGCGTACAAAAGGTTAATCGTCTATTTGGCAAACGTTGACTGATATTTAATGAACCCTTTATTTCATTTTCAGTTGTTTTTACAAAGATTTTGAAGAACTGTCGTCTAATTTATTTCAGGTGCTTTAATTTACGTCGCCTAGAAGAGAATCTGGGCCAACCAGTCACTTTCCAGGCGAGACAAGAAACAAAAGTTGCCCGACGCACCGAAAACACCTGGAGGTGCTATTGGTCCATGAAAACCTGATGAAGGGTAAACTTCCATTAACCGTTAACAATAAACTCATGGACATATGCATTCTCCCCATCCTCGCTTACGGTGCTCAGACTTGGTCTTTGACAGAACATCAAAGGCATACATACTCTACGAGTTTGCCAGCTAAGCTCCATGACACAAATCACTGACGTTGGTCAAACAGCTGCTAATTTGATATGGAACTGGGCTGGACACATATGCCGCACGTCTGACGATCTGTGGGCTATTAATACTCACCAGTGAGAGAAGCCCATGCCACGTTAAACGACGTCGTGGCAGGCCCAGAAGGAGATGGCGGGATGAACTGGAATCCTATTGGAAGGACTGAAAAGTCAAAGCCCTAGATTGTGATTCACGGAAAGAGGGTAGGGAGGCCTTTGCCCTGCGTTGGGACAAACCAGGCTGAATAATAATAATAATAAAAAAAGATAATCTAGGTCTTATTACTTTAAAACCGATGATTTTGCAAAAGCAGACTGTTACCATACACGAAATATAATGAAACAGTTAAAGTATTACATAAATACTGATACCGTTAGCGACCTACTCCAGAATATTCTAGGCCAAGAAATAAATCAGACTTTCGGGGCGTTATATCAATTTTGTGAGGTTTTGCGGATCTCGGGCGTATGAACAATAGCTTTATTACATTGAAAGCATTGAAAAAAGAAAATAAGAGCTTTCGAGAAATATATTGCGGGTGAGTGTACGTTATGAGTCAATCTAAATATGCTTTATGAGTTTTATTATTATGGAGAGGTTATGGCCTAACTAACGATTACATGACCGACACACAACACAATCCTACCCGACGTCTGCCGTCGCTCAAAAATTTGATAGAAAATCTGCATGTCCAAGAATATGTGATATCCACACTACCCCCAGACAGCGTGGAATTCTATCTCTCTGAGAGAAGGCTTGTGTCATTGTTTCTTAGCAGTGGGCGTAATATAGTGTGTTCAATAACGTACAAACACAAAGATATTAAACACCCAATCCAAATAGCAGAATAAAAACCTAGTTCATATCAAATTAAGGATATTAGAGATCAATACAAAGAAAAAGCGAGCGACAATCGTGCGTTGACACTAAAGGTGATATCAGACGTTTCACTCGAATGAACGTTCACTCGAGTGAATGCTTCATCTTTCTTTCATTTCATGTTCACACGGCTTAGCTGGAATGAAATAGAAATGAAAATTCACTTCTCTTTTCATTAAATATGTCGTCGAATGATGTCGTGCGTCTTGGAATTAGTTTTTTTTGTTATCATTTAATCAAGGGTGCGACCATGGATTGCAAGAACAAATTTATTGGGAGCTTCAGATACATTGTTGAGGAACTAGCAGATGAAGATCCTGAATCATATTGCTACTAATAATCACTAATTAGAGATGTCATAGCGTTTGCCCATATTGTTCTGTCTTTATATTCAGCATGTTTGTGGTTCTAAAGGCATTGATCGTTTTTAAAGTTCTCCGAAAATAAGAGAGTATTTTCATCATTCCACTTGAACACCATTTTGCCGCAAACTCAGAAAAAAATATTTAAAGTAGCGATGTGGCGTAGCGACGTTCATCTCCTACAGGACTCGAGACAAAATGACCAAATCCGAGTGAATGTTCTTTCTGTGTTCAGATAGTTCATTTTTCGTTCATTCGGAATGGGAGTGAAAGATGCGAATGAAAATATCCAACATCGTTGGATCGGTTCATTAATGAATTCATTCGGTACTCTTGTTTCATTTTGTGTTCAGACGTTTCATTTCAAGTGAAAGGTGCCTAATGAAAGACGAAAATGAAAGAAAAATGAATCGTCTCGTCGTAATATATCACCCTAAGGGAAGCCCAGAAAGCGAACGATCTAGAATGTTAGATGCTTTCCAGAGTAAAGGATATGGGTCTTTTCACAGCTATGAGATTACTGTATACTTTATAAGCTCTGGGGCTTATAAAGGAAAGCGTTTGACTAATCCACTGTGACTGGCTGAAATGGCAATGGGCTGGTTACATGTGTCGAAGAACCGATAACCGATGGGGCAGGCGAGTTGTTGAGTGGAGACCACGGCACGCAAACGTAGTGTATGACACTCTCCAGACTGACGCAAGCTGGCAGAAACATGAGAAGAGCCGAAGTTCGGGCTCAGTGGCGCGCATTATGAAAGGCCAGAGGCCTTTCATAATCCAGCAGTGGACTGATGCAGGCTATTGACGATGATGATGAAACTGGCTTTCAGTAACTATCGCCGGACTGAACAGCCCGAAAAGGACTTGACGACAAAGGCGACAGACTTTCATCTACAACGGGGCCTTACGTGAAGATAGGCACGCTTACAAAAAAACCGCAGAACGACAGGTAGTCTCCGTTCCCAACTAAAACGGCTGCTCCGAGCATCGTCTACTTCTTCCACAGTATCTAACATTTAGCAACGGACTGCCCTAAAGAATAGTGACGATGGTCTGTATCATAGTGGTCGTGCCGGAAGCAGCTTGGCAGTTAGCACTCTTGGCAGTATCTCTTTTCCCGCATAATAAGTATTACATACCTATATTCCATTCAGATATTTTTGCGAAGTAGATACCGCCACTGCTCTCAACACCTATGCTTGCTCTTCCTATGAGGTAGTGCTGGCTTCTGGTGTCAGAGTTAGTCTTGCTGCCCGAAGGCACGTGGCTTAACGGCTGTTATCAATCAATAACAACCTGGACCGACAGCTTAACGTGTCTGAGATAGGCGTCACGTAGTAAAAAGGATGTATACCAAGGATAAACAAACTCCCGGCTATTCATTCCACCAAGAAACACGTTAGTTATTGATTTGATCTTTTTATAATGTTCTATGTATTTCTCCTTGTTGTGATGTTAGTTTTGACTTGAATTATTTTGCCTATTTCCAATAAAATTGTTTCACTTTGTTAATCAGCGATGGAACATTAACAAAACTATTCGTAACCGCCAAGTTCTGATAATATGTTAATTCGCGCACATATACATAACGGCAGGGTAACGACCTGCCATTTATAAAGAACAATGAATGGTCCCTATAGATATATGATATTGGTGTACCAAATATCGATATGTAATGTAACGAAACGAATGTGATAACCATTTTCTGATACGAAATATGTTATGATAGATAGGTTAGCCGCAGACAGACAATAAATGTAATATTGACAATAATATTAAGTGTGTGCGGAATATACTGTACTGTGGCTAGAAAACAAGCCAATTTAATATCATCAACATTGTTGCCAGTTATGCTGACAGTTACATTGCTTGTGTGCCGCTTGTACGATCCGTCACAAGTTTGTACATTAACAACATTTTAGTGGCGGAAATGTGAATAGTATTCACTCCAACTATAATTTATTCTCTTTACCAGTAGGAATTTAGGAAGATGCTTGCTTGGTTGTCGTGTGAGGTAGTGCTGGCCTCTGGTGTCACTTTGTCAGCCATTTTTAGGAAGTTTATAACTACAGGGCGGTAGTAAACAGAAACCCGTGGCTGGGGCTAATTATTGTTTAACCGAGTGATAAAAGTAAACATGTAGTGCAGGATAAGCCGTAAGGCATGCGAAGTTACAATAATAGTTGTTGAAACAACTATGAAATTGCAATTGGTTGAGTAGTTCGTACGATATACACCAACAAAGTTATTACGATTGGATTATATTTCTCATGGAATTTGTTCTGAAATTGCAATCGGTTGAGTTGTTCGTACGAGATTCACCAACAAAGTTATTACTGTTGGATTATATTTCTCATGGAATTTGTTCTGAAATTGCAATCGGTTGAGTAGTTAGTACGAGATACACCAACAAAGTTATTACGTTTGGATTATATTTCTCATGGAATTTGTTCTGAAATTGCAATCGGTTGAGTAGTTAGTACGAGATACACCAACAAAGTTATTACTGTTGGATTATATTTCTCATGGAATTTGTTCTAAGTTGAAGGGGCGATGCTACTCAAGCAAAAAGGTCACTTCAGAGCCGAATATTTTGTAAATGGAACGAAATAGAAAAAAACTGTCAAGAAACCTCATTATAATTAGAAATACCTATACCCGACTATAAAACGAATACGAGTTATCATCGCATTTCATCATCATCATCAGCCCGTGTCAGTCCACTGCTGGACATAGGCCTCTCCCAAAGCGCGCCACTGAGCCCGATCTTTGGCTCTTCTCTTCCAACTGCCAGCCACTTTGCGTAATCGCATTTCATGTAAGGGAGAAATGTTTTTTTATATACATGTGCCAATTTTCTACTTGGTACTGTTAATAGTTTCCGAATAAAATGGCTGTGACATACAGACGGACATGACGAAACTATTAGGGTTCCTTGTTTGACTACGGATCTCTAAAAAGAAGAAATATAACACAGCTATCTTCGCAGACGTCGTACAAGCTTGCTAGGGCAGCATATTATCGCCCACCAAGCTTCTCAGAGGGCTGTAATTCGGGTCGCGTCCAGGTTCCAAGGGTCAAGGACGCCGTAGTCGTCTACCCCAGTGACCTACTTAAGGTCACACTGACAGTGTGTCGACCTTTGGCATTTTGGGCTCGGTTTCAGAGGTTAAACGTTATAATAGATAGACACTATGCCAGTGATGTATGCGTACTTAAAGGTTTTACACCTTTAAGTAAACTAATACTGGGCAAAGATATATTTTTTAAAAGTGATGCATTATCACCCCGGTTTCTGAAACGCATGTCACTTAAAGAATTACCTAACAGGCTGTCATATTTGACAGTCTGTTAACTCTCTTTGGGTTTCTGAAACGCAATTCATCTAAAAAATATGCTAACCTGTGGACGAATGCGTTTTTGAAGTTACTGGGCTATTTTTTAAATATAGAATTATTAAAAGGGTTGCCATACACAAAATCTGTATTTGAGGAAGGTAAATGAACCAAAAAATAGTTATTTTTTTAACTTATTTTTACTTTTTTGCAAAATTTGCAGAAATAGCCTCAAATATCCCGTACGGGATACCGATAGCCGACAGATTGTTAGCAAGAGATTATTTTATTGACACTTGATAAGTTCATTCTCATTCACTCAGTGTTTTGTATCTGTGTAACTAAACAAAAACAAAAGAGACAACGATAGAGCTGTAGTTATACATTACATAAATCAAATTTTGATTATATCAATTGTGTAACCACCGGTTTCTGATTCGCGTGCCACATGAAGCCTTCCTTTTTTTCCAAATCCTTTGTCATCTATTTGTGAGCTATTCTGAAAGTTTCAGCCTAATAGCTAATCGGGAAGGGCTACAAATTTGAGGTGCAAGATTCCACCCGGAACGACAGACAAACAAGAAAGTGATTTAATAAAAACGTTTTAAAATAATAAATATATGCAAATATAGGTGTAAATAAATATATGTGATGAAGGATTGAAATATGTATGATGCTTTATCAATCTCAGGTACATTTGATAGCTCTGTAGACATTCAATACCTCGTATTACAGCAGGTAACACTATGATAATTGGTCAAAATTGCGCAATAACTTTATCAATCTCAGGTACATTTTATAGCTCTGTAGACATTCAATACCTCGTATTACAGCAGGTAACACTATGATAATTGGTCAAAATTGCGCAATAACTTTATTAATCTCAGGTACATTTTATAGCTCTGTAGACATTCAATACCTCGTATTACAGCAGGTAACACTATGATAATTGGTCAAAATTGCGCAATAACTTTATCAATCTCAGGTACATTTTATAGCTCTGTAGACATTCAATACCTCGTATTACAGCAGGTAACACTATGATAATTGGTCAAAATTGCGCAATAACTTTATCAATCTCAGGTACATTTTATAGCTCTGTAGACATTCAATACCTCGTATTACAGCAGGTAACACTATGATAATTGGTCAAAATTGCGCAATAACTTATTGCAAGTTAACAAACCATTGACATGCGAAAAAGCTTTCCGGAAACGTTATTTGACGTTAAATTTGAGATTTATATTTTCGTTAATAGTCTTTAACAAGAGATTAAAATACTGTTGAGTAATTTTTCGTTATGTTGCGGTTCAGAAACCGGGGAATGTAAGACGAGCAAAATAGCAACCCAGCGGGGCTAGGCTGACCATTTTTGGTATGTACATCGAATGAGATATTGCCGACCTCTGATGTCAGAGTTTGTCAGGCCACCCAAGGGTCTATTAACTCTTCGATGTGGCTTAAAGACTGCTAACAACTGTAAGAAACCGCGATGAAAGTTTGTTAGATTTCACCCAATTGATACGTACTTTATTTTATCACACAGCGAGGTAAACGTCCTACCGAACCGAACGGAACCGAACATCTGTCCACCAATGAGACAAAAAACGCGCCACCTGGCTTAGGGCACCAAACTCGACCAGTTTTGATGGACCTGTGACGACGCACATTTTGTATTTCTTTCTATGAGATTGTATTATCATATTTACTTCATACTACTATGTCTCGTACTCTCTTTTTAAGAGAAAACTGTTGAAATCTCTGGCACACAAGTCAAACTCTTGAACGGGGGTTGCTTCTGGAGACTGGTCCAGCCTCGTACTTTGAAATGCAGTATAGCATTAATTGTTGATATTATTCTAAATTGGGACATTCATTGGCACTATTATCATTTGTACATTAAAGAAATCCCGGCGAGTTTTTTTGATGCTCTCTTCTTTAACGGACGTATTTCCAAAACGGTGCAGTCTGCAACTGGTTTTCATTTTATTATATCAGAATTATCTCCTTGTTCATTATTTTTCAGATTCAAATTACCTATAATTACCTAGTATTATTTTTTAAAGAAATCTCTGTTCATTTTGGAAACCTAGCGAATCTCGGAGGACCAGTTTATAGCTACATATTAAAAGTATAGCATGTCTTCAAATTCCAAAATACAAGCGGTGCACGTAAGCCTTGTGGTAGGTCAAGTTACAATGGTCATACGCAGGTTAGAGGACAAGAGCGTTCCGGGTGCGTTAGGTGCAAGCAATCTGATAACATCAGTCTTGTTATTTTACATAATCAGTGCAATAAACTTAATTTATTGGTGCTGTGTTCTCTAACGGCCGTATATCCGAAGAACAGCTAGCGGAAAAAAAAAACTCTTCGACTAGAGTCACAGAGAAATTTCCATCACACAAGATTCTAAAAATCCTAAGCTTTCCAACAGTAAAAATCTCATTTTTATCGGTCTAGAATTTTTTACGTGATGTGAAAACAGACACAATATACGATTTAAAAAAATGATCAGTAGCTCATTGCCAGTCAGACCTTGAGACATTTTTTTAATTATATTTTTTGACTTTGACTTTATGTTACTTACTGCTTTATAATATAGAAGTATCGATGAGGTACTGAGAAGATTCTCAATTTTATCCACGAAAGAGAAATATTACAATGACCAACTTCAAATAGTATTTTCCTATGAAACCAATTCTTGTGGCGGGCCATTTGACGACGGTCGTTTTGCACAGGTGGCGTGCGGCGGTGGTGATTTGTGGTGCAAACACGCAAACGTGCGGATGCGCGCATACGATGACGGCTTAGTGAATGAATCGCTCTTCTGGGCTCCAAATTTAAGTGCAATTTTATAGTTAAGGTCGTGTTGTCTCGACTCCACTACATATATTGGTTCAAAAGTGCCCGTGATGAACGCAGATTATATTAATGTTGTATCTGGTTTTCTAAATTGTGATGTTTTTTAGCCATAAACCATCCATGGTGTCATCAGAAGACCCTACCATAGTTTCGTCACAATCCGATCAATGGTTTAGCAGCGCATAGAGTACATAACAGACATACAAACATTCATATATATATAAGAAGATAGATTGTAGACCTTCAGTGTTCCCACATAAATTTCGTAAATATTGGTTCAGTACTTTGTCAGTAAAGTCGATTTTTTGGTTCAACGAATGATTGTCCCCTCCCCTGTAATGAATATAGTACCGGTCAAAAGCTGCTCCAATTACAGCAAAAACGAGTCTCTTATATTCACAAGCTTAGATTAAAGTGACCAGAGAATAAAACATTGCGGTAGGTCAAGTCGCCAGGCTTGATTGCACACCGGTGTTACAATCAAAAGATTTGCAACCTTATATCTAAGCACGTAGGGTAGGTTATTTAATTGAAGGGTGTTTTCGAAAGGGGTACAGTGTATGGGGTGACGCGACTAGGGTAGGGACTCGGGTGTCCCGACCCGAGTCACGTGCATTCCCGGTGTCACGCCATCGACCGGATGTTGAATTTGATGCGATGATTTTAGCACGCAAATCAGCATATGGTGCCTTTCGGCCTGTTGTCAAGCGACCCTGTTGTTAGTTGAATCTTGATTAGTTTTACGTGGATAATGGTTGTAATCAGCATGAGCAAACGTTCCAAAGCTATCTGCATTCGTATTTCGGGCATAGACACTGTGGCATGAGATGTTTAATGTATGTAGTAAGAATCTTTTTGAGAAATTGGAACATGAAAATTAGTTAAATGGGTAATTAGAATGTGGCAGTGGTTTATGCAAAATCTTAGTCTTATGAATTAGCACAGAAATCAAATTAAAAACATTTAGATCCATTTTGGCTTCCAACATGAAATTATTAATATATTCTTACAGAAAACACGTACAACTATTTATATTCAGCTTGGAATAACAAAAAGAGATGTAAAAGTATAAATAGAAACAATTACCGAGACCATAGATAAGGAGATACTACATTAACTGTACCTCACCAACCTTACTCTTTAGACTTCAACATTACACCCTCCACAAAAGGTTCAAAATTCAACCGTAGCTAGATGCGATGTACATTACGTTAATCTAAACATAGGTATAAGGAGTTCTTTGCTTGGGGTAAGCTTTATTTCACATATGGGTGGGCTGTGACACCGATGTCAACGCTCTACGCCCCCTTTCTAACAGTTTTTTTTGTAGTACTAAAGTAGTACTGTACTGTGTAAGTTTAGTGTCAATTGATCTACTGATTGTTTTTAACTGTGTCTCAGATTATCTATACTTACTCGTATAATAACGCAGTGAATACAAAGAAGATAATTTAAAAAAAATACTAGTGTATTTAAAATAAGCTACTGATCAATAATATTTTATTTTTTTAAATACTAGGTATCTGTCTATTTGCCTTTTTGTTTGTTCACGTATCATGTAAAAACTACAAGACCGATTGCGATGCAGTTTTAACTGTTGTATAGCTTAGGGTATGATTTAAAAACTGGTGTACTTGGTAACTTTTTTGATTTAACGTCTGAACGAAGTTTGGTTTGGTATATTGGTACTTTTGGATCTGGAATAACTCATAGGATCCTTATATCTCAGAAAAATAACCACGCGGGCAACGCCGCGGGCACAACTAGTTATCTTATAATGTTGTTTTATTTCTATTGCGGCCTCATTCTAATTACCTGCTTTTAAAACTACCATACTTCCTAAAAGTATGTTTAATTATTTATCCAATGCATTAGTGTTACCATGATGGTTACTTAGTTCCAGTTCACTTGAACAATTTAATGGTACATTTATAGGTTATGAGGTTATCGAACTCTTTCCAAAGTTATCGGCGTATAACTAATAAAATAGCAACGGTTTCGGTACGTTAGCATTTATTTGAGTGGTTATTCGCATTTTTTACGCGAAACTGCCTAACATAACCTGTTTTGGCATACGATACCGTAGTTGTAAAACTTATTATATAGCTAGCTAAGTTGACCATCGCACTCAAATTTAAAACGCGCTTGCGGTATGCGAAAAGCAGAATCTGCTGACAATCCTGACATAGGTCATTTTTCGCGTCCCGTTCTTCCAGTGTTTAAAGAACTTTAATTCGGTCAAATGGAGGTGTCTGTCTTCACCGAGCAACACTAGAGTGGAGTCACTTTGGGGTTACAGGGTAAAAGACTGCGCCACGTGTTTGTAATAGGTTTATCCAGCGAGTTTAGTACGGTTTCCCCTGCCACGGTAATGTTAATAGATAACATTACCGTGCCCCTGCTCTTGAAATAGATTCCACTACGTACCTATTGAATTTTTTTATGAGTACCTGAAATATCCGTATCTTATATTTAGTTATTATTATTTTGTAGTTATGCTGTGTATTATTTTTACTGAAATAACGAGACACAGAATAAGTAACAGAGACCATTTCAATAAAAAAATAACGGATCGCGACTAGAAAACAATCGGTGAAGTACCAGGTGCTCATAAGGTCGAAGCAGTTCGAAAGGACGGGCGCGGGTAACGACCGGGCACCGCTACGCGATTCGGGGGTCGTCGACCGCGCGGACGTCCTGGGACGGCCTCTGCCGGTGTCATGAGGCCCTGGTACCGCGGGCAGACGGTTAGATGGTTTAATTAAGCGCTTTACTCGTAATTTCGCCAGTTTTTAATGCATTGAACCAAGTATTTAAATTAAGTGAGATAACGTGAGTCTATTTTACGTTACAAAATCTTGGAATATGTAACTAAATTGAATCCGGTAAGCCCGAGCTTTGAGAACTCATCAGATAACCCAACACAAAAACCAATATGACTGAGTTTTACAATGCTCTATCTATTTGATTGATGATTCGGCTGTATCATTGACAAAACGGCTGAAGCCATCAGAAGATAAAAGAACTCAACTATAACGTAAGCGCGCTGATTGTTCATAGAAGTCAACCATGTAGAGTTTAACAATGCTATATTTAGACAATTCTGCTCCATCATTGACTTATCGGCTGGATACATCAGATCCGCGCAAGGCAAGCGCGCCACCATAGAGGTCATGACATGAGTACAAGCATGTAGGGATACACAAACCATACAAAAACTTAACACATACTCAGGTTCCAAAATATGGTGTCCTTAATGATCGTCCTCAATAAGTTAGTGAAAGCGAACGAGTGCTACGTACCTACGCACAGTGAAACCACCTGAAAAGGTTTAGATATGGTTATTTTACCGTGCTCCAGATTGACAAATGAGCCATTTCTTTGACTCAACCGCAAGTAAAAGTTTGTTATACTTTCATGTTTGTATGACTGCTACTAGACGAGATTATGGCCTGTTTTTTTTTAACGAGTGCTACATGCACAGTCCTAGCAATAAAGAATGCATGCTATCCTTTTAATACAATATTTAAAAAAAAAAACAGCCCAAACTCGAAGAAGTTTCATTATTTGATTGTTGGGTTCACGTGACTACTGTCTGACTGTGACAACTGAGAGACGAGGAACGAACTCGGTATCGTTGGATTCTAGTGCACACTAGTATACCGCTCAGCCACCATCGCAAGTATATTTATATCCTGGCGTCATACACCTTGGTTTACCCGCACGAACAAAGATGATGGATGATGACGATGACGAACAATATCCTATGTGTTATTTATTCCAGGACCTCAAGTATCTATATACCAAATTAGCTGATGCCCGCAGCTTCGCACGCGTGTTTATTTCTCTAGGTTAAAAGCACTCTATTCGCTATTCCAGGACCTAAAGTATCTATATACCAAATTAGCTGATGCCCGCGGCTTCGCATACGTGGTTATTTATCTAGGTTAAAACTACTATATGCGCCATTCCAGGACCTCAAGTATCTATATACCAAATTAGCTGATGCCCGCGGCTTCGCACGCGTGGTTATTTCTCTAGGTTAAAAGCACTCTATTCGCTATTCCAGGACCTAAAGTATCTATATACCAAATTAGCTGATGCCCGCGGCTTCGCACGCGTGGTTATTTCTCTAGGTTAAAAGCACTATATTCGCTATTCCAGGACCTAAAGTATCTATATACCAAATTAGCTGATGCCCGCGGCTTCGCATACGTGGTTGTTTATCTAGGTTAAAACTACTATATGCGCCATTCCAGGACCTAAAGTATCTATATACCAAATTAGCTGATTCCCGCGGCTTCGCACGCGTGGTTATTTCTCTAGGTTAAAAGCACTCTATTCGCTATTCCAGGACCTAAAGTATCTATATACCAAATAAGCTGATGCCCGCGGCTTCGCATACGTGGTTATTTATCTAGGTTAAAACTACTATATGCGCCATTCCAGGACCTAAAGTATCTATATACCAAATTAGCTGATTCCCGCGGCTTCGCACGCGTGGTTATTTCTCTAGGTTAAAAGCACTCTATGCGCTATTCCAGGACCTAAAATATCTATATACCAAATTAGCTGATGCCCGCGGCTTCGCACGCATGGTTATTTCTCTAGGTTAAAAATACTCTTTGTGCTATTCCAGGCCCTAAAATACCAATATACCAACATTTGATCAAAATTCCTTAAGCCGTCAAAAATATTTTTATCGATTGCTCGGCTTCTACTCATCGGATTCAAATACCAAGTACGCGAGTTTTCAAGTCAAACCATAAGCCATCCAACAGTGAAAACCATATCGCAATTGTTCCAGTAGTTTTTACGTGATGCGCGAACAAGCATACAGACAAACTAACAAACAAACAGACACGATTTTTAAACTTTTATATTCTTGTTCAGTAAAATAGAGCATTTTTTTTAAATTATCTTCTTTGTATAGACTATTTCGTTCCTATTGCTTTATTATATATATATAAATTTCACCACAATCCATTCAGCCGTTTCGAACTAACAAACATACACATTTTCATCACATTATTACAGACTCTCACAAACTTTCGCATATCTAAGCTTATAATAAAGCTGTATGTACAAAAAAGTCTGTAAAAAAAAGATAATAAAGTAAAATGGTTTACGGTACTTAAAATAGGCTATAAGCATTTATAAAAAAAAAACTGTGTCTCTTGGATAGTTTAGGGTTCGTCTTAAAAACTGGAGTACTTGGTGTCTCAATCCGATGAGTAGAAGCCGAGCAATCAATGAAAAACTATTTAACGGCTGAACAAATTTTTATGAAATATAGTTCTGGAATAACACATAGGTTACTTTTAACATAGATAAATGAGCACCGGGCAAAGCCGCGGAGCACAGCTAGTTTTATAATATTCGTGTAAGTGTGATGGCTAACTTCCTAACGAATGCAAATCACTGCTTCACTGCTTTATAATACATCCGATCATGACAGAATATAAATCGACTCTCTCGGAGTTGCTTCAGAAAGGATATCGAACATTTCGAAACGCCGCCTGAGAATCTAGACCCCGTCTAGACTCCACTCCAGACGTCAGCGCGACCTTCACGCGCTCCACAAATTGAATTTTGAGTCTGGTCTGGGTGACTAATAACTCTGAAGCCGATCGGCGAAATTATAATCTTATTTGAGAAAAAAGATCAAACTAACATTGGAGTGTTTTCGATTCATTTATATGATATCCAAAGTTCTTATACACGTACCAAGGCTTCGCTTGTGCGTTAGAAAACTGGCTTGTACAATATAAAAGTGATAAATTTATTCTAACTTGCTCTAAGTTTAAATCCATACCAATATATAAAAGTGAAACATTGTCTGTTTATTTGGGGGAGCTTTCACGCGATAACGGCTGGACGGATTTTGATGAAATTTGGAATGGAGATAGCTTTTACCCTGGAACATATTATTTTTTGCTTTTACATAGGGTACTATTTATCCAGAAAAATTGAAAGTTTCCACGGGAAAATTGGAAATAACAAGTCTGTCAAAAACATCAAGAGCATTGGTGCTATACCTACTTTTGCATTGGTTTTTAAAATCTTAGAAGCACATAGGATGGTTTTCTTTCGCGATAGGCTGTAGTCCGCGCGGACGAAGTCGCGGTCTGGAAAACCAGTCCGTAATAAAGTAGCTGTACCTGCGTGGTCATTTCTCTGGGTTAGAAGTATGTTATTCCAGGCCCAAAAATTCTTATAATAATAAGAATATATTTAAAAATTTAATTTATAAAAAAAGCTTTATGTGCTTTTTACCGTTTTTTTCCCCTCTTTTTTGCATTTTCATCGTGTTGTGAGCTACCCTGAAAGTTAGCCGGTTGTCAGCCGGATAGCTAATCGGGAAGTGCTTGAAATTTGAGTTGCTAGATTCCAGGACAGACAGAAATATATAGATAGATCAAGAGAAGTTAAATAAAAGCTTTTAAAATTCAAAACACCATATTTCGTTTAATTGTCAAATAGTTTTTATCGATTGCTCTGCTACTCATCGGATTGCGATAGCTTATTATTCGGTAGGTTTTTTAAGTCGCCTAGACCATTTTTTTATGATCTTCATTGTACAGACTTTTTGTAACTTACTGGTTTGTTGTAAGTATTATTTAGATTAGTGATTGCGCCTGTATTGATACGCCGGCTCCTTAGGAATTTGCAATGCTAATACAACTGACTTGGGTAATACCATCATCGACTAATGAAAGTAGGGCTGACTTACTTCCAAAGATACAAAAAACGACACAATAACTCAAAGCAATTATTATGATGTCAATTGACATATCAGTACGTCAAAAGAGTGTATTGCACGACGACGTGACGTTACATGCGTTAGGTGACGTGCAACAATCAGATTGTCAGTTTAAATACATTATTATTGTAGTCATGAGCGAGTTATTTGCGCTGTTTATACATATATACACAAAGTGTAATACTGAGTATGTGTTTAATCTAGACGTCATGTAACAGATTAGTAAGCATCACGTCTCGAGCCTTGCTGCATTTGGCCTTCGCCATGTTCAGTACGTTCAAAAGCCCTTTAGCCGGTACACTGTACCGGCTGTTGACGGCTGGTTGGTCTAGTGACTAGTAACTCTAGCAAAGAAAACAAACAGGCGCGGGTTCGAATCCTGCAAGGTGCAATCATTTGTGTGATGAGCAGAAATGTTTGTTACCGAGTCATGGATATGATATTCGTATTTATGTATGTTTATCCGTTATCTAGTGCCCATATAACAGGGTATCCTAGTTTGGGGCTAGGTAATTTGTGTGGAATTGTCCCGAATATATTTATTATTTACTGTAGAGTCAAGACTAGATCAGTCCTTCTCTATTATAAACTTGAACAGAAGTACTTTTTTACAAGTTAAGGAAGATGGAAAATACAAATTTTCAGGCGTCTAATCGTTTTTTTATCGGTTACTCGGCTTCTACTCATCCGATTGAGATACCAAGTACACCAGTTAGTAAGTCAGATCCTAAGCTATACAACAGTGCAAACTGCATCGCAATCGGTCTAGTAGTTTTTAAGTGATGCGCGAACAAACATACAAACAAACACGATAAAAAAATAAAAATATTCTTGTTCAGTAGTTTTTTTAAGTACCCTAGACTAGACTTTTTTTTGTACAATCTTTTCGTACTTATTTTATTGCTTTATTATAATTATAGATACGTTTGTTGTTTGTTTGTCATATGAGGTAGTGCTGGCCTCTGATGTCAGAGTTTGTCAAGCCGCCCGAGGACCTCTGACGTGGCTTAACGACTGCTATTAATCAATAACAGCCGGGACCGACAGCTTAACGTGCCCTCCGAAGCACGGAGCGATGGAAAACCGCACATAACTTAGAAAAGTCATTGGTTCCGCCTAGGTTTAAAACCCGGTATCGTTGGATTCTAATTTGCACTATAGAACTATATATACGTTAGCATGTTTGTATAACAAAGGACGAAACAGTCTGATTGCGTTCTTTGACAAATTTACCAGCATTCATACAACACTACGGCAAATGACTTGTATTATCCATTATCGTGAAATTACACCAAATCGCGTCCAGACAGAAGTCTGCTACAGTTTTATATGGAAGCATTTTATATCTGTTATATAGGAATAAAAAAGGTGTTTTTTTTAATAACACCCTCAGGGTGGCGTGTGTGCGGGTTCGACCAGTCGTGCGGGCTGTTATTTACTCTGTGACGTAGGTTAGTTACTGGCCACGAATAATATATTATTCGTAGTTTACTGGTTTATTTTGTGAGCCGAGTCGCGAGCAAAGTAGCTATGTCGCACGAGTTCGCCTGCTGCTCGCGGCACGAACAATATTGTATCAACTTGAGAATAATTTATACTAATATCATAAAAAGTAAAAGAGTTTAGGAATTATTTGTCGAAGAAGTTTAACAATGATATATGCTGAAAGCGATCTCATCCAGGGATGCTTTGTATGGAGAGGTTTTATTAAAAATTACTATAAGTTTTAAATTGAAGTATCGGTTTGTCTTCGTTGCTGTATTCTAGTTAAAGAAATCAGTTAAAAAAATATTAATATAATAAATAGAATAAATGACTGTGATCAAAACTAAAAAGAGGCACATAAGCTTCTGTAGAAATGTTCTCTACCGCGCGCATGGTAAGCCGTGGCGTGGTTCCCTTTCACAATGAAAGTGGCCACACGTGAGGACGCATGGCCGCGGTCACGTCACCATTAACCTGTGATACCGCCCGCACCAACTGATGTTCAATCTGTGGAACTGCAGGCAGTGATTGTTACTCAATCTGCGACATGTCTTTGTAGTTGTGGTGCAGTATTTCTGCGCTGGTATATAACTTTGTAGTTGTGGTGCAGTATTTCTGCGCTGGTATATAACTGACACGGTTTGCGATGATAGCAAATTATTGTAGTAACCTAGGTACTCATATTAGTCTGTTTGGTTCAGAACGCTAGACCATGCCGACAAGTGCGACACACGCGAGAATTGGACTCGCGCACCTGTCGGTGTGTTGTATTCCGAACCACCACCTTTCATTTAACTTATTTTTATTATTATTTATTAGAATAACAGCCATAGTAAAATATATTCACAGACTTCCATTGACTTGAAGTAAATAAGTTTTCTCCCAACTGCACAGTAATATCACCATTGTTCACCTAAAACGTAAGCAGAAAGTATCTCATTCCTGCTCAATCAAAACAGTGCAGGAAAGTAAGTATGGAAATCCATTACGGCACAGTTTTACAGTGCGGAAAGTAAGTATGGAAATCCATTACTGTACAGTTTTACAGTGCGGAAAGTAAGTATTGAAATCCATTACCGCACTGTTTTTTTTTAGTAACATGATTCATCACACTGATATTATACAGGCGAAAGTTTGTATATGTTGTGTGTGTGTGTGTGTGTGTGTGTGCGTGTGTGTGTGTGTGTGTGTGTGAGTTTGTGAGAGGCTGTCTGTGTGTGTATGCGTGTGTGAGGGTGTGTATGTGTGTGTG
Source organism: Alsophila aescularia (assembly GCA_946251855.1). Classification (NCBI taxonomy): domain Eukaryota; kingdom Metazoa; phylum Arthropoda; class Insecta; order Lepidoptera; family Geometridae; genus Alsophila; species Alsophila aescularia. The sequence continues at coordinate 57,060,016 of OX276373.1, forward strand.
TGTGTGTGTTTTTTACTCTTTCAATCTCAAACGGCTGAACATATTTTGATGAAATTTGGAATGGAGATATCTTATACCCTGGAATAACACATACGATAATTTTCATCATCATCATCATCATCATCATCATTTTACTTCACTCTCAAACGGCTGAACAGATTTTGATAAAATTTGGAATGGAGCTACCTTCACGGTGCTTCTTTGTACACAGGTGCTAAGTTGCTTGTTTTTGGTTAAGTTTCTCTGTTGATTTATGTGTTGCTGTGAACAGTTTGTGAGAATAAATTGTTTCTTATCTTATCTTCCTACTTAAAATAACACATAGTATACTTTTCATCTTCATCATTATCATCAATGTCACTTCATATTTCATGAACACTTCATCATCATCCAATACGCGGGTGAAACCACGGGCCGCAGCTATTATTGAATCAATGCATTCGTCGAATAGAGATTTAAGAATAGAATGTACTAATTTTGAAATGTGAGCGCGACGGAATTGGCGCGAATTTAAAAGTCAATGTGACTGAAATTGTACTGCTTACATTAAGGTGAACAATAGTGATATTACTTTGTAGTGGAAAGAAAAGCAGATTACTGACACTCGCTCAAGTGACTCCTTGCTGCACTCGTGGTTTTAGAGCCCTCGGTGCAGCAATGAGTCACTTTCCGCTCGATGCAGTAATCTACTATTAGTGCTCTCTGCGCCAGCGATGGTATTAGAAGTCTAAAACTACTTCTCCAGAGATGCCAAATAACTATATTTGATTAATATTCCTTTCTCTATTTTTTTAAATCGTAGAATGGAGGGCTCGATTTGCTTCTATACGCTTCGCGTTCAAAAGGTAACGACAGACAGACGGACGGACTGGCGACGGGTGGCGCGGCGCGGCGTAGGCTTAATATAAATACCTAGTAGTAGTACATATTTGTATGAATTAAGAGGTCCATAATTATGCGTATGTGTGATTTTTACACGACTGCCCAAAAAAAGGAGTGTTATTGAATTAAATCGAAATTTCGTTTTTACGGGACTTAACTAATGTTCACATATTTTGAAATATGGTAGGTTCTGTCCGCAAGAAAAGGGTCAATTCTCACTCTTATTATAGCGACAATCGATCATGTTTCTCATAAAAATCATGACACGGTGAAACTAGAATACCGAAGGTAGAGGTCTACACAGTCAAACAAACGAGTGAAGCATAGCAAATGTGGTAGGTTCTGTCCGCAAGAAAAGGGTCAATTCTCACTATTATTATAGCGACAATCGATCATGTTTCTCATAAAAATCATGACTCGATGAGACTAGAATACCGAAGGTAGAAGTCTACACTGTCAAACAAACGAGTGAAGCATAGCACCTGGCGGCTGCGTATGTGTGCGCGAGTGGATCATTTGTGATTGGTACACAATTCCATCACAAAATACTGCATTATTTTTGATTTTCCGTGAGAACTTGACAGAATTAACACGACCAACAAGGTCGAGATCTTGCTGCGATGTGGCGGCCGATCGAAATGAAGTGGTGTAAGTGTGCGTGAAGGTTGAGCGAGCGAGTACGAGCGGATCGGCATATGCTGAGTGCTTCACTTATCTTTTTTATACATTCTTGACCCCGTGTTGCAGTAGCTTTTTGAATAGATGTACAATTGTGGCGGCAACTATCTAGCTCGTTTCTGAGAGGTCTAGAGATATGACAGATATGCACACAAAACTTTTCCAATATATTTCGACTCTAACAGTTATCTCCACAGTCTGGTTTCATTATAGGTGACAATCAGTACAACTGGGCAGGTGTTTACCTGATAAAAACTGCAATAACCTGCTTTTGTACGATACTCGCAGGAAAATGACTGATAAAACCAATCTTATTCTGATCTAATTTCCCAAGCAAATAGCGGGGTTTGTACGAGTTTCACATAAATATACATTTGGTTACGGAAAGGGACGAATACACGGACGAATCACGTCAACATGGGCGAATTTGTATGTATTTATGTATGTGATTAATTCATGTATGTTTGTTCGACGTTAACTTGCTAGCCGTAAATCCTATTTTCATGAAATATGGCAGGCAGTTTTGGCGTGAAAGCTCCCCAAACAAACAAACAGACAACGTTTCATTTTTATATATTGAGTGGATATTTGAGCATTGATACTGTAGTTCAACTGATTAAAACAGCTCAATGGCTCTCTTCACGTCATAATGCTCAAATACGTTGCGTTATGTCTGTATTTGAGTTTCATATTTCAATTATTATTTTTGTTGATATTTTTCTCAAGTATGAGTTGATCCGGTTTGGGTCATTTCAGGATAAGGTTAAAACAAGAAGTTCGCAGTGAACCAATATTTCAGCTCACTTCGGCTGACTTCTTGGAGCAGATCGTTGAACTGGAACTTCGATGTCACTTACTGCATTATACATAAAAAGTTAAGCAATGATAAGTAATACTGCGCACTACAATATTGTACTGCAAAATTGACGTTTATTGACTTTTTATAAATAAGGCCGTTATTGTATAATGAACCGCCACAACAGTAAGTACCGGACTCCACACGAGTGCAGGCGGCATGTCGTACAGAAATGCGAAGCACCCGCAGGAGCAATTCCTTAGTTAGGGTGACCAATGCACTGTGAATGGACTGGGAGCCAGACACCATTGTTGTTGACCCAATCTATACCTACCTACTTATAATAACGCAATAAGTACCAAAAAGTCTGCACAATGAAGATAATTAATAAATGGTCTAGGGTACTTGGAAGCTCCTGAACAAGAATATAACATATTTATAAATCATATCACGTGAAAACTGGACCGATTGCAATGCGGTTTTCACTGTTGGATAGCTTAGTTTTAGACTTAAAAACAAGTGTAGTTGGTATCTCAATCTAATGAGTAGAAGGAGAGCAATCGATATAAAACTAAATGACGACTAATCGAAACTTGGTACATTTTATACTTTAAAGGTACATGTACTAGGTTTTAGGTAGGTAAAGGTTCTACTAGGTTCCTCACAGAAATGACCACGCGGACAGAGCCGCGGACACAGCTAGTTAAAATATATTTTTTAAAGTAAAAAGGGACGAGTTTTGGAACTGTGACTATTGGAATACCCTTTCCCGGGACTAAGTAGAAAGGTGACGGTTCCCTTAATAGAAGAAAAAAATCAATAGAAGTACGAGGATCACATTTCACAAACACGTGCGGTACAAAATACTATGATACAAAAAATCGACTTCAAATGGATTAGGTAATAACTAGGTGAAAAAAATAGGTTTTGAAAAGTTACTAAACTAATTTTAATGAAATTTATACAGTACCACACTGGAGAGCTTTTTTCTCAAGTAAAAACAATCATCTAATTCGGTTCAGAAATCCAAAGATATTAGAGAAGAGAACATAAACTATAAAACAAATAGATTTTCTAACTGAACCAATTTTGATGAAGTTTATATGGGACTACACTGAAAGTCTACCCTTTTGAATAAAACAATAACCATCCAAATCGGTTTAGAAATCTCAGAGATTTGAGGCAATATATACACAAACACAAATGGATTTAAAACTATTTATTCTCGAACAATACTGAACCAATTATGATACAATTTATATGGGAACACCTGGAAATTATACCCTTTGAAACAAAAAAACATTTTCAATTTCGGTTCGCAATTGAAGAAGAAATCGGAGCACATAAAAAAATACTGTCGAACATATAACGGTCTATACTTTTGTGAAGTCGATTAAATAGTGTGCAATTTCAGAATCACTTAGCTCTTTCAGTGTTCATCGGGCAAATATTGGTTTAACAGGAAATATAGATGTCGTAGACCAAAAATGACAGTATCGACATTTCGACTAATGTTAATTCTAAAAGTTTTTTTAAAAGCGATGGATCGTATTCGTGGTCGCAGGACGCAAATTTAAATCTGCTTTTAAATCTTCTTATTTAGCATAAAGAGACTGGGTGAAATACACTTAAAATAAAAACGTAGTCACTGCGCAAGGTAGCTGGCATTCATTAGATGAGAAGCAGAAGAACGGGCTCCGTGGCGCGCCGCGGGGGAGGCCTGTGTCCAGTGGACTAATACATATTGTTGATGATAATGTACTGAAATCTACTGCCGATCTAGTCTGACATCCCGAGTCATTTCATTTCAAGACTTGAAGCCATGTTTTGCCGAAGTTAACCAACTAGGGGGAATTTGTGTGTCCAGCTCCTAGGCTAAAGCTTACTGCCCCGTGTACAATAACCTGGCCGTTTCATAACGGTCACATAATCGAGCGCATCGCGGAAGTTAACGCTACATCGTTTAAAACTTGCGATTCCGAGGCTTTTTTCAGTAACATACTGTTGTAGAGTTATTTTATTGACAGCAGGTGCGCTGGGTGTGTGATAATGTAATGCGCGCAGCATGTTTGTTATGTATATGATAGGGTTATTGTGCTTTGTATAGCTCTGTTTTGACTCCTTCAAGTTAATGTTCTAAAAACAATTCAATGAGTGGTTGTATGTTGTCTACACTAATATAACTAGTGGCTCTGTGAGCTGTAGATCTCGCGAGTCTGTCTTTGCATAGCTTACTTAAACTGAATAAATGTTAACCGCGCATCTTAAAACATAAATTGTTAATATGGACCCCATACCTCCGCCATTTTGAGTTAATGGTTCTAAAAACAATTCAATGAGTGGTTATATGTTGTCTACACTAATATAACTAGAGGCTCTGTGAGCTGTAGACCTCGCGATTCTGTCTTTGCATAGCTTACTTAAACTGAATAAATGTTAACCGCGCATCTTAAAACATAAATTGTTAATATGGACCCCATACCTCCGCCATTTTGAGTTAATGTTCTAAAAACAATTCAATGTTGTATGTTGTCTACACTAATATAACTAGTGGCTCTGTGAGCTGTAGACCTCCCGAGTCTGTCTTTGCATAGCTTACTTAAACTGAATAAATGTTAACCGCGCATCTTAAAACATAAATTGTTAATATGGACCCCATATCTCCGCCATTTTGAGTTAATGTTCTAAAAACAATTCAATGAGTGGTTGTATGTTGTCTACACTAATATAACTAGTGGCTCTGTGAGCTGTAGACCTCGCGAGTCTGTCTTTGTATAGCTTAAACTGAATAAATGTTAACCGCGCATCTTAAAACATAAATTGTTAATATGGACCCCATTCCTAAGCCATTTTGAAAAATTTCCAAAAACCACAAAAAAAACTTAGTCTGCAACGATCGTGGTGTTCACTGGCGTATTTTTTTAGAATAAGAATAAGAATAATTTATTGACAACAAACTTAAACGGCTTCAACAATACAAATCTATGACTACTCGTTAGGCCCGTGCGTCTGTGATCCTTGTTATGCCACGTGTCATGTTTTCTTGGTATAATGTGGTATATAACATGATACCGACGGGTAAAAAATGCTACTCGTAAAAGTAATAATAATGTCGCGGTGTGAGCGCAACCCGTGTGAAGCCGGGGCGAGTCACTAGTCTTTTATAAATGAACTTGTAGAAGTGGTAGGAATTTTCTTCATCCCTTCTTTTAATACTGGTGATATTTCAGACCCGTGTGCTTTCCTTCTTGTTTCGTTCCGGTGCAAGGTGCTTTGATAGTTCGGCAGAACATATCTAGAAATCTCGATAGTAGTTACATATTTGAGCCGTTTGGTATTGACACATTGTGGTCAGACTCGATCTTCATAATCCAGGTGGTCATCATCATTATAACAAGAAACTTACTAATAAATTCCAGAAGTATGATATGTACCAACATTAAACAAAACTGCGTAGCGATACAATAGTACTGTGTACAATGGAATTAAGCTTTTCAGCTTTCAAAACGTGACTCGACCAAACGTGACCGTTGAACTTTTGTGAAATTTCTATTTTGTTTGCGAATTGCGAAATGTACCGAATTTTCTTTGCCCTCTGGCACAGAATATCGAATAGTACCTTTGATATAATTAATTATTCTGTGGGTAGAGTGTACAGTGGAGTGCGAGTTATTGTATTTGATATTTATCGTCTTTTAAAAAGGAGGTTTTTGATTTATTTTGTGTGTTCCTCACCCTGCACTTCTGAAATGAGTTGGATGTACTCACTTCGTATGTTTAATTATCACACGACTGCCCAAAAAAGAAGTGTAATGTTTTCAGGGTTCATGTATGTGAGTTTCAGTTTTTCTGTTTCCACCATAACTTTTAAATGCCTGAACAGATTTGGATGTATCGGGTGTCGTTAGAAACTTTACATCATCCCAAGTGACATGGACTGTTTTTGGACTGTGATGATTTACTTATCATGAATGACCTGGAAATGTCTACATTTTTAATCGACTTCAATATTTTTTTGTATGTGTTTGTTCACTAATATCTCCGGGTTTTCAGAACCGATTTACATGATTGTTCTTTTAATAGATATTTCCACTGTTGTCCTTTATACATACATTTCATAAAAATTGGTTTAATATAATAACACTATGCAGCCCACAAGTCAACAAGAGTGAGGCTCAATACTACATTGAGCCTCACTCTTGTTGACTGAGTATAGGAAAGTTTATATCGAACACGCGTACATCAATAAGACATTGTTGAGGACAGCGAGCCTGTCCGTCTCCCAGATGCCGCGTGACCCCGCGATCATAGATCACGTGACCGCGAATATGTAATTAGTCATCAGGAATCACCGGCCAGAGCAAAGGGACCGCGACCGCCCGACCGACGTGTAAGCACTTCGGCTACGACTTAGCTTCAGTTATTTTGTATAAAACTAGAATAAGATTAAATAGTAGTATACCTAGAGTAAGTAGGTAGATTTAACGTGTAATTTAAGGGAGTTAGAAATAAAGTTACCGTTAGGGAAAAAACCTCCGTTAGTTTAGAAATAGATAAAAGCGCCAAATGTTTATGTTTAAGCTTGTTAGACAATGCAATGCACAATGTGTTTATTACAGGAGCCCTTAGCGCAGGTAGGGCAGTTGCCATTAGACTAAGTACGGCTACGTTCCCACGATCTTTAGAATAGTAACAAGCGCAATACGCCGACAAAGTAAAAGCCGTTGATAATAAAACAATTAACGAACGATGGCCAGTTGTTGCAAAAAATACAAGAACCGTTGTAATTGCCCTTGCTCCCGAGCTCTCCCTGTGACCGAGCAGGTACCGTTACCTAAATTGTATTGTATAAATATAAGAGCATTTTTTTAAATAAAGGCAGTCAGTCAGTTTGTTATACCCGTCGTAGTAGTTTCATTCGTTGAATCCTCGAAGCTCCTGAACCACGAATAAGTTATTGCTGTTAGTTAATATAAACCAGCGACCTATGACCGAAAAAGTGAATACGTGATTTAAAATTGTAATACAGTCCACTCCTCCGAAAAAGTAATTCTGAACAGACATAATCGAAAGTGCTAACAAACCGGACTGCTAAATAAACTAATATGAGGCAAAAAATTAAGTCAGAATGGTTGCTAACCAACTTTAAATCACTATAGATCCTAAATGGTCATTCAAAATGAAAAATGATGAGAGAAACCTAAAGATGATTTTCAAATACCTATACAATGATTCAAATCACTATAGATCCTAAATGGTCATTCAAAATGAAAAATTATGAGAGAAACCTAAAGATGATTTTCAAATACCTATACAACGATACCCCACCCAACATAGTTCGTCGACTTTCATTTTTTTATTTTTCATAACATGGCGTCTGGTTATCGTCATATTGAATTTTGATTTATGCCATGTTTTTAGTAACACTCGCGAGATTGAGACAAATCGATTGACGTAAGTATCATCTAAATCGGCCCACGCGTTTGGCCTATTTAGTGCCACAAAGGAACAGACATACATACATACATAGGCTGATAAACACAATACCTCCGCTCAGTCGGGTAAAAAGCAGGTGCGCCACAAAGCTCCCTACCGTCAGTGACCGACACCCCTCAATGAAAACATTAGTGCATATAATTAGGTGTTGTTCGCTTCTACGGCTGACGGTCGTTGATCCCTACTATCTGTACGTATGTAGTAGTATAAAGTGTAAACAACTTTATTGTAACAACGCAAAGTGTATATGTTGCTAATTGTCTGTTCAATAAATGAACTATAGTACAGGCACTTTTACCTAAGGTTTTGGTGTTGATAATCACAGGGTTTCCCACCATGGCCTGGATTCTGTATGACCACTCACGCTAATTCCACGCGAATTCCCCGCCGATTCCACGCTGCCTGCGTGGAATCACGAACAAATTCCACGCAGGCGGCGTGGAATTGGCGTCTTAAAATTAGTGAATTAGGCCCCAGATCTGCATTTATGAATGGTAAATGAACTGCTGCAATATAGGCAGGGGAAAACAACCGTGTGCGACTCCAAATATTAACGTCATCACATTTGACAACGAATAAAGACTTTGACGCCACTTCATTTCTTAACATTTACTAAATATAGCGGCTTCAATGTCTTCATTTCGATGTTAAATATTACGATGCCAATGTGTGTCAACGTTCAGGCGGTTTACCCTGTTTGATTTATTTTTACTGCAAATGCAAAAACATTGATTTTTATTTTTTGTATAAACTTCGCGGATGGCCTTAAATAGGAACATGTATTGTGTCTACGGGCTATTTAAAGTTGATATTTTTGTATAGTGTTCATTAATGTGCAAGAAAAAATGTATCTCATCTTTTACTGTATGTATCACATACTTTACTGTACTTATCTTAAAAATATTTGAACAAAAACATGGGCATAAAATGAGTTCACTAAAAAAACAACATAAAACTAATTTTGGTGAAATACAAATTTGGGAACACCCTGAGGCCTCCTACACTTTCAAATAAAAAATTAATCATCCAAATACGTTCAAAAATCCCGGATATACGAGTTATAAAAAAAACGTACTGTTGAATTGAAACCCTATATCTTTAACACATAGGTAAGTTTAAACCCAGACCACGCGGGCAAAGCCGCGGGCACAGCAAGTAAAATTATAAATAAATGTATGTACTTACCTCCAGTGCCAAGGACTTTGAGCAAGTCGAAATTAGTGATGTCTACTTTGGCCGCGCCGTTCAGGTTCACTGGAAAACAAAATAAAAATATATCAGCACGAGCCCAAGAAACACATCAACATAATAACTTATATCCCGCATTAGGATGTCCTGGGTGCACGGACTCCACAAAATCCAGGACCCAAGAACAAGCTTTGGTTATCACACATCAAACACAAATGATTTCCCCGGCCAGGTTTCGAACCAGGGGCACTAAACATAAAAGGCATTACCAACTCCGCCAGGGTGTCTTGAGGACACCCTGCCTGTGGTGCCACGTGAATAGAATTCTGTTTCGAACCCTAATCTATACTTATAATAAAGCAATAGGAACGAAAAAGTCTGTACAAAAAAGATAATTTTAAAAAAAAGGTCTAGTGTACTCAAAATAAGCTACTGAACAAGAATATAACATTTTTAAAATTTGTGTCTGTCTGTTTGTTTGTCTGTATGTTTGGTCGCACATCACGTAAAAACTACTGAAGAGATTGCGATGCGGTTGTTGTCACTGTTGGATAACTTAGTGTTTGACATAAAAACTGGGGTACTTGGTATCTCAATCGGATGAGTAGAAGCCGAGTAATCGATAAAAATAACTTTGACGGCAGAAGGAATTTTGATCAAATGTTGGTTTATTGGTATATTAGGTCCTGGAATAGCACATAACCTAGACTACCTACTTTAACCTAGAGAAATAACCACGCGTGCAAAGCCGCGGGCATCAGCTAGTCTAATTATAATAATGCAGTGAGTAACAACCAAGATATAAGTTCAAGTTTTTTTGCTATTGAATATGTAACCACAGTGCCACCAATTTGTTTTTTTTTTTCTGTATAAAATATACATCCTATACGTGGATGTAAGATGTAAGGATTCTAACGATACCCTATACGTCTAAATCTGTTCAGGCATTTAAAAGTTATGGTGAAATAAAGAAACTCTCAAATATTGTATATTTCCACGTTTTAAAATAGATTATTTACCCTCACTTTCACATTGTAAGAATCACAGTAATGAGCGCAGTTAGAGTGCATCCTTGTAATGTTAAAATTAGTCTTTGCATTTCTTAAGTTCATTTATTTCTTTACTTTTTATATTTATTATTGTTTTGCTGAGTGTGTCCATGCCGTGATGTCACCGTAAGGCCCCAACGGAAGACCAGCGTTGGTTGTTTTACAACCAACATTATGCTGAGTTGGGACCTTTTTGCTGCAATTATCTTCTAAGCTTTATTATTTTATTTTTTCTTATAATTATTTTTGTTTGTAATTGTAGCAAATAAACTTATTTCTTCTTCTTCTAAACATACATGAATGCTAAAAACATAACAATCCTTTTTTTTTTGCAGTCGTGTAAAAAATAAATGCCTATGACACTCAATACATGAAGACGAATCGATTGACACCTCGCTTGTCAAATTTGAACCAAAATAAATGCCTATGACACTCAATACATGAAGACGAATCGATTGACACCTCGCTTGTCAAATTTGAACCAAAATAAATGCCTATGACACTCAATACATGAAGACGAATCGATTGACACCTCGCTTGTCAAATTTGAACTAAAATAAATGCCTATGACACTCAATACATGAAGACGAATCGATTGACACCTCGCTTGTCAAATTTGAACCAAAATAAATGCCTATGACACTCAATACATGAAGACGAATCGATTGACACCTCGCTTGTCAAATTTGAACCAAAATTTTAAACCGCGGGCAGCTAGTTTTTAAATAAATTTAATGTCTTTTTACCCGACTGCAGGGAGAGTTATGTTTGGATTGTATGTATATTCGTTTGGCTGATTGTTTGTACGTTTCTTAGGCGCGTCCTACAGCCTAAACGGCATGATGGATTTTGACATATGAAGTATCATTGGATTCGTCTTGATCACGAGAGTGCTATAGGATATATGAAGTGTCAATAAAACTAATATGGCGGCTTAAAGCTGCCATATTATATTTCCGACGGAACAGAAAATTACCAAAACCTACCTAGTGAGGTTTCAAAATGAAGGTCTTTAAAAGACCATTTCGAAAACATGTAATTCTTATAACTAACCAGCAGCAATTGTCTACAAAACTTCTAAAGTTTTATTTTATATAGATTATTAAAGTTTTTATTTAGATTATTCAAGTTAATGTAATATACTATGGTCTAATGTTGCAATTGCAACTATTAACGTAAAGTGAAATATGTAGGTATGTAAAAAGAAACATTAAACTTATATCAGTACTAGCTGCGGCCCGCGTCCCTCACGATCCGTGTATTTTTTACGGGACAAAAAGTACAAATAATTTAGTTTGCAGTCGGGTTTTTGTATTTTTAACCCCCGAACAAAGAGACGGGTGTTATAAGTTTAGGGTGTGTATCTCTCTCTCTCTGTGTGTGTGTGTCTGTGGCATTATAGCTCCCAAACGAATGGACCGATTTGGATGCGGTTTTTTCTGTTCGAAATCTGATGTGATCGAGATGCTTCTTAGATATATGAGGAGGGCGAGGGGGGAGGGGGGAGGGAGAAGGGGAGGGGGAGGGGGGAGAAGGGGGATGGGCAGGGGGAGGTGAGAAAGAGGGGAGGGGAGGGAGAAGGGGGGATGGGCAGGGGGGAGGTGAGAAAGAGGGGAGGGGGTGAAAATCGTAGCTTTCGAACATATGGACCGATTTAGAATGGGTTTTTTTTCTGTTTTAAAACTGATGTGAACGAGATGGTTCTTAACTATATTGGGAGGGGTTCGGGCTTTTAAACATATTTAATTAGTGCTTGTTATTACAAGCTTTTAAATAATGTGCTCGGTGATGGCAGGTGGAGTAAATCGAATCGTCTTCATGTATAGAGTGTCATACGCATTTATTTTTTACCAAACTACCGCAATGCTAAAGAATGGTTATATTTTAAAAATAAAATCTTGGTTTAAATGTGACAAGCGAGTTATCAATTGATTCGTCATCGTGTATAGAGTGTCATAGGCATTTATTATTTTACCAAACTATAGCAAGGCTAATAAATGATTATATTTTAAAACAAAATCTTGGTATAAATTTGACAAGCGAGGTATGAATTGATTCGTCATCATGTATAGAGTGTTATAGGCATTTATTATTTTACCAAACTATGACAAGGTTAAAGAATGGTTATGTTTTCAAACTAAAATCTTGGTTTAAATTTGGCAAGCGAGGTTATTAATCGATTCGTCTTCATGTATAGAGTGTCATAGGCATTTATTATTTTACCAAACTAAGGCAAGGCCAAAGAATGGTTATATTTTCAAACTAAAATCTTGGTTTAAATTTAACAAGCGAGGTATCAATCGATCGAATCGAACACTCACACCACCTTTCAGTTCACAGATAAGTTGGTGGCAATGTACCTACTTTTAACTAAAACTCCAAGCACATATTATTTTTTGCAAAATATAGGATTAACATACACGAAAATTTGGAATTTTCACATTTTGATGCTTGTGACTATACATTGTTTTACCAAGACAGTTTATCTCTGTTCCATAAAAATAATTTGAAAATTAAAAATTACTTAATTAGGTACTTACCTACAACAATTTACATAATAATCGTTGATAAACAAAGTTATTTATATCTCTATGACAATATTTTTCCACCTTCACTCAGCGAGTTAAAGTCAAGAGTTCATTGACACCTCTGTTTTTTTATTTAGTCTATGACATTGCTGTTTTTGAAAATGTCCAGCTTGATAATAATTATGTTGTAATATCATAAATGCGAAAGTTAGTAAAGAACAGTATATGTTTGTTTACAGCTTTCATGGCTTAATGGCTTTTGATGAATCTTGGTAAACAGATACTTCAGGTACAGGAATATTGCATATATGCTGTCAAATACTTGTTCTACCAATAATGTCCATCTAAAGGTTGTCTGGAAGATATCGCTCTTTCCGATAAGACCGCCTAATGTACTTTTCTTTATGAATTGTATATTCTGTTCTATTTTTTAAATACAATTTATATCAGAAAAATGTGCACGCGGCAAATAGCGCTGGGTTATGAAATATTTTGGATGCACAGTCCGGTCATTTCTGTTTGGGGGTGCAACACCGGCATCCCCAGAACCTTAAAAAAAAAACGATCCCCTACAGTGAATACTTATTCCCCCGATTTCAAAAATTGCCACCTGAGCAGCTAGACTCCAACATCGCCGTCTAGCCGGCTAAGGGCCTTCGCCGCGTCGCTCACTATAACGACTAAACTGAACACTCAACCAACTCGACTCAAAATGAGTTCAGTCAGTTCAGTTCAGTCTTTGGAGTGGAGCATTGAATTATGAGCGTCAATAGTGTTATTTACTGCACGTTTTGCAACATTTACGAAGGTATACCTAGCGGCACGTAAGTCGAGCGGTGAACGAAACGTGGCGGGAATCTTGGCACAGTCAAAGTTTATATAATGTGTTAAAATGTTGAATACTTTTTATCCCGAAAACTAACTGTGCCAAGATCCCCGCTACGTTTCGTTTAACGCTAGACTTACGTGCCGCTAGCTATATAGTGACGCGTGGAGGGCGGACAACTCGTCGCTTGATTTTGTAAAATGACACTATTAAAGATCACTTTTAAATGCTTTACTTTGTCATTCATCATTATATCTGTAGTTTTGTAATGGTAGGCCTCTTACTCAAGAGGCCGCCTGGGGAAGTACCTCACCTTTGTCAGATATTCAACTGACAAAGGTGAGGTAGTGTGTAAACATTTCTGTGTTTCGGTTTGAAGCGCAATGTTTCCAGCGAAGTTACTGGGCAATGAGACTTGACAAATAATGTCTCGAGGTGACGAGCGCAGTGCAGTGACGCGCAGTAACCGAAGTTGTAACCGAAGTTCTGGGTGGCACTGGAATTGTTATGAGCAGGCGGGACGCTTACCATCAGCCGAGCGACCTGTTCGTCTTGTCACTCAAACAAATAAAAAAAAACGAAATTAGTGTTTTTTTTTTATTTGAAATGTCAACCTTCAAAGTGCATACATTTCATCAAAATTGGTGCAGCAGTATTTTTTTAAATAATTTTTTGTATCTTACAATTATATTTATAGTTCATACAAGAATAGAGCACCGCACAACCCAGACGTTTGTTACACAGTTGACTCACAAAGTCACCGGTCCAATGAACTTTAAGAAATACATATTTCTAGATTCAAAGGTCATCTGTATTATTACTTAACTATCTATTATACCAAAGAGCAGGGCTAGCCGAGCGGTATACTAGTGCGGTTTAGAATTCAACGATACTGGGTTTTGTCCTCGGCTCCGCACCAATCACTTTTCTAAGTTAAGAGAGGGTTTCGAACCAAGAAACAGACAGACATTTAAAACAAAAAACTTGTTCAGTAGCTTTTAAGTAATTTTAAGTCCCCTATAGGGGATAGCAACTTTTTTTAATTATCTTCTTTGTGCAGACTGTTTGTTACTTCCTACTTTATTATAAGTATGGATACAGAATTAAAATATAATAATCTATATTTATAATAAGCCAAAAACTTTGTATAATGTAGAAAAAAAACAAGACATACATACAAAAACTAAAACCTGACTACAGTCGGGTGAAAAATAGCCTGACACTCTTGCAATGAAGACGAATCCATTGATAAATCAAATCTTGCTTTTTAAATTCCAACCAAGTTTTTAGTTTGAACACATAGCCCTTACTTTGCCTTGCCATAGTAGGATAAAAAAATAGCCTATGACACTCTTGCAATGAAGACGAATCCATTGATAAATCAAATCTTGCTTTTTAAATTCCAACGAAGTTTTTAGTTTGAACACATAGCCCTTACTTTGCCTTGCCGTAGTAGGGTAAAAAAATAGCCTATGAATCTCTGAAGACGAATTGATTCACAACTCGCTTATCAAAATCGAACTATGGTGGAAAATCCACATACCCACATACATACATACCGACATAGACTAGTTAAAATCATTACCCTTCCCTTGTTTTGCTGAAGCCGGGTAAAATAACAGGGGAACTTAAAACAAGCTACTCTGTCATGTAAATCGTAACTATTGGACTGGTTGCGATGCAGTGTTCACTGTTGGATAGCCTAGAGTTCGACTTAAAAACTGGTGTACTTGGTATCTCAATCCAATGAGTAGAAGTCGAGCAATTAATAACAAAACGATTTGACAGTTGAACTAAAATTTGGGTATATTGTACTTTGTAGGTACTTTTAGTACTGGAATACATGGTAACTTTGAATCCAGAGATATGACCATGCGGACAAAGCCGCAGACACAGTGAGTAAATAAATAAAATAGGTAGTTTTTTAATGTGTATTAATAGTTGAAGAGCTATATTTATTGAATCAATATCTATTTATTTATATTGCTACAAGCTATAAAACATGTTATTTCAAGTTATGTCACGATATATGGCATTTAAATCTATTGCACCGATAAAACATACTGTCTGACAGACAAGGCACAGCCTAAATTGGTGGACCTAGACATTTTAAATTTGGAATCAATATTCCTTATGAACAGGGGTGGCAAAGTTTGCAAGCAGGCCATGCTGGGGGGCGCAGCTAGTATTTTTTTATTATTATGGAATTCGTAAAATTATTCATTATCAAAGTACTTTATGAGAGCTTGCTTGTGTTTAAGATTGAAAACATTTCAGAACACTAATTTCAGCCACAAATTATATTTAGCATTTTAACTGTTTCTATTGATCATCAGCCTCGACGCGAACGGTCCAAAAGCAGGTGCTTATGAAATTAATTAATGCATCAACAGTTAATCAGTTGTCATCATCACCCTTTAACATTTTCAATAATGGTGTTGAAATTTCTATCAATGGGAAACACCAAAAAACAAAGTAAAAAGAAGAGGAAAAAGGGGGAACATAGTGTTATGTCGGATAACACCATGCTGCCTGCCTAGTATAAAATGTCTTGCAACAATGATTGAATAATGAAACTAGTCAGTATTGTCATACTTAGAACATTTATTTACCAACTAGCTGATGCCCGCGGCTTCGCACGCGTGGTCATTTCTAGGTTAAAAGTATTCAATGTTCTATACCAGGACCTAAAATACCGATATACCAACATTTGATCAACATTTTTTCAGCCTTCAAAAATATTTTTATTGATTGCTCGGCTTCTACGCATCGGATTGAGATACCAAGTACTCCAGTTTTTAAGACAAACCCTAAGCTATCCAACAGTGCAAACCGCATCACAATCGGTCCAGTAGTTTTAATGTGATGCGCAGACAAACATACAGACAAACTAACAAACAGACAGACACAAATTTAATAAATGTTTTATTCTTGTTCAGTAGCTTATACTAAGTACACTAGACCATATTTTTTTTAATTATCTTCGTTGTACAGACTTTGTCATTCATTTTGCTTTATTATAAGTATAGATAGATATTAGATTATTCATTACCAATTTAATATTTTTAGAAAAATCCACATGGTATATTTTAAAATGATAAATTAGTAAACCAAGAGTGGCTTTACTATTAATTGAATCAACAATTTGATTATTAAATTAAAAGGCTCAAATTGAGTGTTCTTACCGCACTGGTTTTTGTATAGTGTAACGGTAACCAGAGTTACCGCTCATATTTAGTCTTCTATGTGATAACAAAACGTATGGAATAAATACTGACACTAAAAATATAAGTACCTACCTATCCATGCATAATTAAACTAAAAATACTGCATCATAATTATCAGCCGTAAAAGGTCTACAGCTGAACCCACCTACCATCCCTATAGAGCACCTCAGCGAGTGCTTGCCGATGCCGATCACAAGGGGAGTTTAGCCATCATCATCTAGCTTGGCCGGAGTGTGACAACAGAGGTTGGTGATATTACACTGGAAAATAATGCAGCCCATTTTCTGGATTCTCTCAGCCGGTGCTGGTTCATATTGCCGAGGGACGAGAAGGCCCTATTATTATGCAGGCACTTTTAATTTAATGGTCATTTAAAAATTAGTATTAGTCTGGTTTTTCTTAAGTCGCTTAAAAGTAATTATGGATGGGTCTCAGTATTCCCATTGTGAATAACCATTTAATGGTAATAATGATAATATTTGTATGACTATTGCCATTAACTGTTGGACTATAGATATCCCTTAAGGGATAAAAGTTTTTTTTTTTTTTAATATTTTAACAATTAAAAAATATAAAAAAATGCTCTGTTACCTTCCTTAAATACAGATTTTGTATACGGCAAACCTTGTAATATATGTTTCAAAAATAGTCCTACAACTTCAAAAACGCGTTTGTCTACAGGTTAAGGGCATTTTATTCTGTGGAAATAGTGGACCAGGTGAACATGGTGTACGTGGGTCCATTCTTAATACATGCAAAATGTACATTCTTTTTTTTTGTTTGTAACTTCATCTCAATAGAAGCTCTTTAAGCAGTAAGTATGTAAATACTAGACTCTTTGTGATAACTGATTGATTGTCAATACTCTGACAGTGACCGGTGAAATGATTTAGCAATAACTCCGTTTATATGAGTTAAGCATTAACACCTGCTTAGCGAGAAACATAAGAAATTTATCTCAATTACTCTGTCTTCATGATCCACTTGCAATGCAACGGTTTTTAATATTTCAAGTATTAAGTTTATAACCAGTACCTTGCCATGTACACGTAGTTTGCGCGCGATGAGGCTTATTGGCGATACATCGTACCCAATCACTCATATTGAAACTATCCGAAGGGGATAAGGGGGAATTATTATTTTGTTTCAAGGCCATGAATATGTAAAACATATGCAATATAAGAGAGTTAATATTTTGTGACGTTTGTTACAACATAAGCTTTTGCCGTTTGTCAGTTAAGTACCAGAAATTATTTTTAAAAATATAAAATTTATTTAAAATACAATGCTTTATTTTATGTGGCCAGTGTCTAAATGATTGGTGTGGTGATATACCGATTTTCAAAGCTTGCGTATTGAAAACTCCACAGGAAGTGAGACTGTATTGAGAAAATAGTGTAGTCTCAGTATTGCCACTGTAATGGGTAAGGGGAATACTGAGACCCACCCGTAGTAATTATGCATTTAAAATGCTTGCTTACTTTTTGTATCAGGTATTGCTGGTTTCTGGAGTCAGAGTGTCCAGCCACCCACCCAAGAACCTTTGTCTTGACTTAACAACTGCTATCAATCAATAACAGCCAGGGACAACTGCCTTTATGAATTTTAGTATCTCATAAAAATATTTCTAACTCCAAGGTAATAATTTAATTGCACATTCAACAACACAAGTCTAACATTTAACAGTTATAAACAAATTAAATACTAACCTTTACATCTTTTCCTAATTTTACTAGCCTCCACAAGGTTCCAGTCAACAGAATCCCGAGCGGGTGCAGGCACAGTTCCACCGATGAGCTCCACAGAACTACTCCGCTTGGTGCTCGGACCTGGCACTGCCACCTCCTGGCTTGGCTTGCGCTGCCTCAAATCCTGGACATGTGTTCTTAAATCCTGTGCACTCGTGTAGTCAACAATTTCGACACTCTTGTCATTATGGCTAATACTGCTGTGTCCGTTGGTTGGAGGCTCTATCCTGGGCTTTTTACACGAGATCTTCTTGTGAGTGTTATGGGTGTGAGTGTGTCGCCGCTTCAGCTTTGAGGAACGCGAAGAGTTGCGGGAACTCACAGGAGAAGGGCACTGGCACTCCATGCTGCCTTCTTGGTCACTGCCTTCGTAGTACCCTGACTCGTGTTCAGGCTTCTTGTCAGGCAAGCTCATCTCGGCAGTGGCCATGGTTCAGCCTTCCACCAACACCATGTAGGACCCCAACTTCAAACCGCTCGCATTAAGTTCTATAATCGCTTCCGGGCACTTTAAAGACAAATATCCCGAGCACCGAGCCACTATAACTGCACAAATTAAATTTCCAACTATTGAACAACTTTTAGCGAAAGTACAAACGACACGTAAAGAATTTAGCGAGTAGGTGCCGCAACCAGCGCAAACTTTGTGCGATACAAAATCACAAACAATCAACGCAGACAGCGCCACCGTCGCGGCATAACCCGGCCGAATTAGGATGCTGACAGCGAAAGCTGTCCTTGTTCGATTTTGATGCCAATGTTATCTTGCTGGGAAATTTTCACTTGTTACTACTTTCACTCGATTGAAAACGTCAAGTTTTCAGTTTATTTCTCATAAATTCTCTTTATTATTCAGTTCTATTTCCAATTCACAGTCTTTTCGTCATCTTGTTCTATGGGGTTTCGATTCCAAAATGATCCAGGTTCCACAATTCGTATCAAAATTTCACTACACTATCAGTACAGTCCATTTAGTTTGATTATCGATAAAATATTCACTAGCACTACATACACTAGTATACATTGTCTTTTCTATCTAAAACAGCTATGTAAACTATATAAATAACTTAAAAAACGCACGCGCGAATGAGACTATTACTCACTCAGCGCGCTAATGTAACTGAATTTGTGAAACGCAAAATAGAAACCGTGCCGACACTGCCGACGAGTGCGAGCGGCGAGCAAACGAAACGAAGCATCCCCCACCATTTACGATTTACGAGGCCAAGTAGTGCATTCAAAAGACTCAGACAAATCGATTAATTGATTCTATTTCAGTTCTGTTATCTATGTTTGTTGACCACAGTGCAATCTTTGACGTTTTCAAAGCATACATTTCCAGCCAATTGTATAGAAATAACTATATTTAAGGTGGGCTAAAATACTGTCGATTCTCTAATATTCGAGTATACTGTGTAACACCGTTTTCATGGACGTAAATAAAACGAGACACAGCTACTGCGTATCTATCAAGTAGAGCGAGATACTACATCGAAGAGCGGCACAGCAGTATTTTCTGTCTTTTTCTCGTTCCATAACCGTGTTAGGGATTGAAAAATAGTCACAGATTAGAGAGTAATATGTAAAAATAGTTTTGATTAGACGATAAGTCCTGCGTCTATTCATTACCAATATACCCAAACTATTATTACGGAAATATCTGTTCATAATTAGAACTTAAATTACTGCTATTTTTGTATAGTTGATAGAATCAGGCGTTACTTTGCAGAAATCCATATTTAAAATGAACAAAATAGAAAATATGTAGCTTCCGCCAAAACTTTGGCAGAAGTAAGCTACATATTTTCTATTTTGTTAATTTTTTTGCTATTTTTGTCTTGTTCAATAAATTCACTGGGTTATTTTTCTACACTTACTCGTATTTAAAAATTAATATCTATCGAGCTGTGTACCTTGCATCACCATTTTCAGCTGATACTTGATTTTGTAGACCCGCTGATAAAGCGATATAGCGAAGCTTACGTTGCACATTACTACGTGGTTTAGGAGACTTGTCGTATAATGTATAATATGGGTTCATATGGGTAAATAAATTAAAACATTTATACAGTTACCTTCACATATTCCATGTATTATTTTCCTTTCGACATATTATGCATGCACATTCTGTGAATTTATGTGCTAAATAAGTAGGTAGGTATCTATTCGCTTCATTAAAACATATTGAAAACACCATGGCTCTGCTCTATTATAAAATTTAATGATAATATAAAATATAATTTCTGGGCTGTAATTATAAATTGCACATTGCATTATGAAGTTGCAACTTTTGTAAATAAATTATAAATTTTCACATTGTCATGTCCAAATTTGTATTTACTTATTCTATAACGTGTCTGGATTAGACACAAGACTCGGAGACTTAGCGTGTTAAAAACATCATTTTGTCGATGGAAAAATATTAGAGGGGTATTTGTCTTTAATCTTTAATATCTATTGAAGTAGAGGCTTTCCAGACATAATAATATACTTTTAAGAATGAAAATAATTCATTTAGAGATATTTATTATTGTCATTTAAAAATATATATACAAAAGAAACATAGAAACATCAAACATCATTGCAAAAAAACATAGTTTAAAACAAATTTGAAAATTTGTGTCAAAAATGTATTTAATACTTTTTCAGTTTTTTAACTTATGAGCCCATTTTTATATCTGGAGGTCCGCTAGTCCACTACTTCCGTAGATATTAATAACTAAAAGTACAAACAAATCATGTTAACACGAGAAAATTTCAAATAGCTGCTATTAAGGGTTCAAATCCTGCAAGGTGCAATCATTTGTGTGATGAGCAGAAATGTTTGTTTCCGAGTCATGAATGTTGATAGTCGTATTTATGTATGTTTATCCGTTATCTAGTGCCCATATTACAGGGTACCCTAGTTTGAGGCTAGGTAATTGGTGTGGAATTGTCCCGAATATATTATTATTATTAATAGCTTGTGGTTGCACCCCCTCTTTTATAATTTAAGTCGATAAAATTAAGTATTTATTTACACACTGCTAAAGTCTCCGAATCTTATGTCCGTGAAACACTGTATTAATAAGTGTGAGCATAACTTTCATTTTGCACTATGATATAATTTTTACGTAACTAGAAATAAATCTTCCCGCACGCCTGAGAAATGCACGTAACAAGAATGTAGTTAATTATACACGTTCTGCAACTAATAAGGTTTCACTGCCTAGAAACAGGTAAGCAAAACTATTGAATTTTACAACAAAGGATTATCAGGTGGCCGTGGCCATGTTGGATGTTTAAGTACTTAGTTCCTTGTTAAATTGTGGCCTTTTTAGCGACTTCGCATCGAGTTGAGCAATATGACGTTTAACATTTATTATTTCAACTTATTTTTTTATTTTGTGCTTTTATATTGCATGCTATTACGGTAAAAACTCATGTATTAAACGCTAACTTGTACCTACGAGTGAACATGCTATATTTTTGAAACAGGTCATGCAATCAGATTATAATATGTGGTAAATAAAAGACTCAATTTAGAGATCCAGTATTTTTTTAAGAAATTATACCAATTACCTTTTCTATATTCGTTGAAAAATACTCCACATCGGTTTGAGTAAATCACTCATTGAGTCATTAATAAATACTTAGTAGAAGAAGAAGGTTGATTTGTTGATATGCTACTAATTGAATGGGCTCATAATATTATAATTAGCGTCAGGTGATTATTCAACCGAGAACATGGAAGGTTGCCGTTTGCAAGACACGGAAGCACCACGACCTTCAATTTGCAGCAGAAACGAACGAAAATCACGTATTGAACGCTTTGTTTTGAATTCTCTGCGATAAAAACTTATCTTCGGTCAGATAACGGTCTCTCTGTTACTCAGGACTAGAGATGGGCGTTATCGTTAATTTTTGGCATCGATGCGCATCGATATTTTTCATACACCAACCGATGCCGGCATCGTTTTTTTCGGCATCGATGCCAGCCGAAACGCTTGCCGAAACGTGATAAATTTACCGCCTGGCCGAGGCTCGCACAACGGAACGTTTGTAAGAGGATGGTGCCTGATAAAAACATTATTTTGAAGTTCCGTTTAAAGTTTTTAATTACCTAGAAATATGTTTATAATTATGACCAAAAACATATTTAGTTATGTTCCAGTTGAGTCAAGATAAAATGAGAATAAACATGAACTTATTTTTTCAAAACATAAGGATATTGGTTTTCCAAAATATGAGTTTTTCTAATTTGGAGTTGGAAACTGTACCCGGCTTTGGAGAATATCTGTTCACAAGGCACATAGTTTATAACAATATTATACCTTTTACGGTATATTTCAAAGTCGGGTATATTTTAGAATGACGAAACCACCATCCCGTCAGAGACCGTTCTTCTCAGACGGGATGGTGCTTCTCGTCGAAGACATAACTTATACACTGACTACAATATTTACAAATTCCGATGGTATCGTATTTTTATCAAAGTGGTCCCAAATAAGATTTACTGCTCTTTGCCGTCTCGACATGATCAAAAACTACTGCTGGTTTAAACAAATGAATGCGTGCGTAATTCGTATATTTTATAAATGATCCGTTACTTGGTCATAAAAGGGACGCTTGTAAACAAAGAGACAAAGGTCTCTATCCTGTTATGTGTTTTTGCTTATTCCTGTAATCCCCACTGTGATTATAGTGGGGATTTCGGGAAAACTTTTTTAGATTTTTCCGAAATCCCCACTGGTGGGGACGGTGTGGTGGGGATTTCGGTAATAATCCTGTTCGTTAACTTTCTAACCAGATGCGAGATTCCATGGTCGTGGGAAATGGTCGCAGTAATTGTAAGGAGCGATCTTGAAATAGGTGACTTCATGACCAATGATATTTTCTATTCATGCAACCTAAAGGGCTAAAGGTTCAATAATTCCTTGATTAAACCTAGCTCTAATTTAATTAATTAAACTCGAATAGTTTATAGGTTTATGTTACAGCTGCATGCATATTGATTTATCATCTTATTTATTAGAGTTTATACCTATCTTAGGGCGGGAATTACTGTGACTTAATTCGTCCACCCAAGGGGTAATAATAAGTAAATGCTATAGCTATATTTACAGGCATCTCGTAATCAGCCCTCAGAATAGAGATACATCGCTCGATGGAGTGTACTTTCCTATAACGGCCCTCGGGTCCCTGTCATAAACGCCTTTCTAACAATATTTAGAGAGGCCTTTCATTATTTTATGATCATTATTATTAAATACCCTTTGTATTTCGCAACCATGCGCGCACCGGCTCAATCTAGGTATAAAAGTACGTTGTCGTTCTCGTTGGTCGTCTTACTCGCACAGCCACGGGTGCAACCGAGAGCGAGCGAGCAAGACTATAATGTTCAGTTGGTCGGCACCGTGCGATCGGTGGCATCTGTAATGTTTTGTGCGTACGTTTCTCAGAATCGGATGTTGAGGGCATCCGTTTTACATTATATCGGCATCGGATGCCAGCATCATTCACTGGCATCGATGCCCGATAACGTTTTTTCTGAAACGGCCATCTCCACTCAGTCAGAACCATGTTGGTATCCATATTGTCAAATCATTCCTCTATGGATCTTCGATAATCAGTTATTGAAATTAATAATAACACTAGATAGAATGCTTTACTTGTTATATTAAGATCTTATTTCGAAAGAATTTACTTTAATCTGTAAGACATACTTCTGGTCTAGCTTAAATTTGTAAATAACGAATATGGATCAGAATTTCATACTCTTCAGTCGCACTGCGACTATATCTTGGCACCTAGTAACAAAATAACCTGCAGACAATCTGCTATTTTAAGCAATGCAGTGTCTTGAATATTAAAAAAAAAATGAAGTACTCTCCGATAACATGGCTGAATAGCTGATGTTTACAATGTACACTATTCTATAATTAAATCATAGAACTCTACTGATTATAGACACAGTATGTCTCGTGTCTCCAAATGTGAATATACATTATTTACAGCCAGCCATTTATAGAATGCAAGAATTTAGTGGTATAGGTAAATTTATTTATTTGAATTAGATAAGATAAGAAATAGTTAAAAACACTGCATTTATAGAACTCCTAAATAATCATTATAATATCTTAATGACCCTGTTTAAAGACTGTTTTTTAAATCCATTTATATTACATTTTATCCAAGTAATAGGAAAGTGAAAAAGTACAATCTTCTGTTTTTGTTATTTAGATCTCTGCAAATAAATAATAATAGTGTAGTGTAGCGTTTACCTATCCATAACTTGAATCTTTACTATCTGACATAGCAGATAACATAAAAATATTATCAAATGCAACAGCCTTGACCTACATTTCAATATAAAAACAAAGTCCATGTAACTCCATTGATGATTTTTAATATTCATATGAAAAATGTGGAATAATATTGGTGTAATAATGGAAAAACATGTCCAAAATAATACCGATCGTGACATGAATTGAAGATATATATCCATTATTACACCAATATTATTCCACATTTTTCATATATATATATATATATATATATATACGAGTATATATCAAAATGAATTGCCGTGCATTAGTCTCGCTAAAACTCGAGAACGGCTCGTCTGATTTAAATATATTTTTTGTTGTGTTCGTAATTGTACGGATGAGGTTTAAAAACAATAATATAATTAACAAACTCAGTTTGAATTTTTGCTGAAATGTACCAGGAGTTAGTAAAAATTTGAAGCTTTTTAATAAATTTTAACAAAAATCTTAAAGTTTTTGAGCTTTTGAAGATTTTGAAGGAATTTGCAAAATGTCAAATTCTTAAAATTTCAAAGTGACAGGTGTAACTAAGGGGTGCAACTAGGAGGCATTTTAGTTTTTTTCCCTATAATGGTGACTGGAGTGGCATATCTATCTATATACTATAATAAAACTGTAACTGGGCTAAATCTGTACATTAAATATTTTTTGAAAATTATAAATTGAGATAAACTTCAAAATCGATATAGAGTGAAAAAAGGTTTTTTTTTTAAATTTTTGTCTGTCTATCTGTCTGTTTCTTTATACACGCATCACGCTGAAACTACTGAAAGGATTTTGATGCAACTTGGCACAATCATAGCTTATGTTATGGATTAACGTTTACAATACTTTATATCCCGAAAAAATCATGAGTTCCCGCGGGATAGGGAATGAAAGTTATTTAAAAGAACACATATTACGCTGAAACTACTGGACGGAGTTTGATGTTGCTTGGGACAGTCAAAGTACATATTATGTATAAAAATTATTGATTCTTTCTTTGTAATATAAATAAAACATTAAAAGGTTATCATAATTTCGACTCTCTCGCCACTATACTGTCTGGTTTAGCGGGACCATTTCTGCCTGCAAACCCAGACGTGCGTGGATCGAAATCACGCACTTCTTCAAATGTTTTGTTCCATATTTTTATGCATTTACATATTTTATGCGTTATTTTTACAATTTCTTTGATTGTTTTAATTATTTTTTTCCTTGAGTAAACCGTCAAATCGTTATAACAAAATAGGTCAAATAATTCCAATTCGGATAATTTAGAAAAAAACTCAAAAACAGAAATGAATTCTGTCAATTTACTTTGTTTTTTTTACTTTGTAAATTTGTTAGTTTTACCTGAAGTGCATGTTTAAAAAAGAAATAAATTATCTTTTTTAATTTACATTCCCTCATAAAAAAGCGCCCTCTTGCGGCTGTTTTATTGGTAACCAAACTGCTTACTGTTTTACATTTTTAACCCCCGAACAAAGAGACGGGTCTTATAAGTTTAGGGTGTGTATCACTGTATGTGTGTGAGTGTGTGTGTTTTCGTTATTTTTTTTGGTTGAAAGCTAATGTGATTAAGATGGTCAACAACTCCAGCTCATTAACCAAACAAATCAAAGTTCTGCCTCCAATGTAACTAGATGGCGCTGATTGACCTTAAAACACGCAAGCATTTCATTCACTGCAACCAAGCGTACCGCTAAATTCAAATCTGTTAACTTTTCGAATTCGGCTCACATAACTTTGTTTATTTTGTGTTTGAGTGAGTGTGTGTGTGTGTGTGTGTGTGTGTGTGTGTGTGTGTGTGTTTGTGGCATCCTCATAAAAAAGCTCACAAACGAATGGACCGATTTTGATGCGGTTTTTTTTGTTTGAAAGCTAATGTGATCGAGATGGTTATTAGCTATATATGGGGGGTGCGAGAAAACGGGGTGAGAATCATAGCTTCCAAACGAATGGTCCGCTTTAGCTGCGAGTTTTTTTATATTTGAAAGCTCTGGTAAACGAGATGGTTCTTAGCTATAATGGGAGGGAGGAAGGGGGATGGGGATGGGGATGGGGTTAGAATCGTTGATCTCAAACAAATGGACCGATTTTGATGCGGTTTTCTATGTTTGAAACTGATGTGATTAGGATGGTTCTTAGCTATATGGGGTGAGAAAAGGGGGGAGTTTTGAGAAAAAGGGGGTGAGAATCGTACCTTTCAAACGAATCGACCAAATTAGCTGCGGTTTTTTATGTTTCAAAGCTGAGGTAAACAAGATTGGTCTTAGCTATAATGGGGAGGGGGGGGTTAGGAGGGAGGGGGGGGGGGGGTTTAGGAGGGAGGGGGTAGGGGGAATATGGTGAAGTTCGTAGCTCCCAAATGAATGGACCAAAGTTGATGCAGTTTTTTATGTTTTAAATTTCGGATGTGATCGAGATGCTTCATCATGTTTCTTTGCTATATGGGAGGGGGGGGGGGGGGGAAGAGGAGTTGAAAAAAGGGAGGGTGAGAATCGTATCTTTCAAAACGAATGGACCAATTTAATTGTGGGTTTCTGTTTCAAAGCTGAGGTAAACAATGGTTCTTAGCTATAATGAGGCTTTATGCTCGCTACGCTTCGTTATGCTTCGCTCGCGTCTTCGTCTTCTAACCTATCACGACCATGTCGGATCGCCACTGAAGGTTGTTAACACAGGTAGGTACCTATATTGGTACTTTTGGTACTAGAATAACTGAAAGGATCATTATATCCCAGAAAAACTACCACGAGAGCAACGCTGCGGGCACAGCTATAGGCAATAATAACGTAAAAGTCTGTACAAAAAGATAATTTTAAAAAATTGGACTGAGCTACTGAACAAGAATAAATCATTTTTAAAATTCGTATCTGTATGTTTGTTTGTCTGTATGTTTGTTCGCGCATCACGTAAAAACTATTAGATCGATTGCGATGCAGTTTTCAGTGTTGGATAGCTTAGGGTTTGATTAAAACCTGGGGTATTTGGTATCGTAATCCAATTATTAGATGCCGAGCAATCGATAAAAAATCTTTTTAACGGCTGAAGGCATTTTGATCAAATGTTTATTGTAGGTCTTGGAATAGCACATAGAGTACTATTAACCTAGAGAAATGACCACGCGAGTGAAACCGCGGGCACAGGTAGTAAATTATAAATGAGAAAGTATGTGTATGTATGTTTGCTACAGCCCTGTTTTATCAACAAAGTGACAGGTGACAATTCTAGGTGTGCAACTAGGAGGCAGTTTTTATTTATTTTCCTATAGTGGTGACTGGAGTAGTATATAAATTAAAAATGAGAAAGTTTGTGTATGTTAGTATATTTGTTAGAGCGCTGTTTTATCATTATATTTTTTTTCAAATTCTTTGTCGAAATGACAGTGCGGGGGTGAGAGTTGTTGGTAGGGGTTTTAGAGGGGACGGGGCCAGGGGCAGGAGGATAGGATCAAAATTTGTACGCGAGCATAGCCGTCACTAGGAGTTGAACAACAAAATTCATCGTAATCAGTCAATCCAATCTCGAGATATCATCAAAAAAGTCGTCCCATACAAAATGTATGAGAAATATTTAGCTAATAAGTTAAAAACTTTTATTGATTCTCAGGCGGTACGAAGTGCGCTGGGTCAGCTAGTTGCATATAATAATGACATAGATATTTGGTGGACAATGGAAACCTTTGGTGGATTAGAATATTTAAGGAATCTTTAAAATAAACTTATGTTAAGTACCTACTTGTTGTGTCGTTGCCAATAAACGGTTGTATTACTATGACTTTGAGGTCTTCGTAATTAATATCAGGCCATAGATAGAGTTTTTTGTTAGAAAAAATATACATTACCAACCTATCGCACTTACCGTACTGTATTACATGTCGAACTGTATTAGGTTTTACGGCGACTTGTGCTTCCTCAAAACCATCTGCTACATCTCTAGCTTCATCTTTTGTTAGGTTTCTTATCTTTTCTTCAGGTTCTTCATGAAATAGTTCGTTTTTTTTATTTTTCTTGAAAAAATCAAAGTCAATTGGTGCTCGTTTCATTGTTGGGGTAGAGCTAGCTGCATAATTTATTTCAAACTGTAACATTTTGGCTGGTGACATTAGTTCTGCTACTGGAGATGGCTTGACAAAATCATAGTCATTCTTTTTAGACAGTGAAAGTTGAAGATTTGTTGGTGGTTGTTTGCGAACGCTCTCAGCGGTTTTTCCCTGTACTAAAACTTTTGGCGTGTCTATTATTGGAGAGGATTTCTCAGGTGGCATTTGCGTCTCAGGTGTTGGAGTTGGCGTCGGTATTACCAATACCGGCGTGCCAACATTTGAACTAGTTAAAAGATCAATGGCTGTGTCTCTGTCACCTATCGTGACATTTTCACCGATTACTGAAAAGTTGTCCAAACTCATACGGAATGTATCTTCTGGCAATTCGAAGCTCTCAGCAGTGTAAAGCTGATTAGATCCCGTGCTTACCCTCGATGTCCCTCTCGAAATAATTTTATCATCAATTACTTGCGAATCCATATTTTATAATATATAATTTTAATTATGTACTATGTACTCTAAATAATATCTAAGTTCATATATTAGCGTCTCATCAAATGGCCTTGAAAATAATCTTGCCAATCGATAAGCGCATGTATTGACATCACTCACGCTCACAAACACATGCGCAGTGCACTTCGTTCTTTGTGTGCTGTTCATGAGCTGTCAAACTAGTTTTGCGGCTATCTTTTCCTCATTTATTCCTTGATATATTCCAATTGGAAATGTTTCCAGCCTTCCAGTTGTCTACTGTCTTTTATGAATGTATATTTTTCAATAATAAACAAACCTTAAACCGTCAAAACATGTATATCACATCACATCACAGGTCCGGCTATAAATAGATCATTAATCGTCACTTGTCCACTGATTTTGCCCGCCTTTTTTCATAAAGGACATTTATAAATTGACAATTAATATTATTTAATGTTTATTGCTCACTATGTTTCTTTTACGTTGTTTGTTTAGTGCTTATTTCGAGTATAAATCAGTTAATTGGCGCTCAAAACGATGAAATACGCTGCGATGGCGCGTACCTCGACACAACTACATAAATGTAGTTATGTCAACAAACAAGAAGCGGCGAGAACGCGCCGCAATAAATTGCGCGGGAGATATCTATTTTCAAGATTATATACGATCAAATTCTGTAATTTCTATGTCAATCTTATATATTTCTTATAATATGATAACACGGTTTAATATAGTACTCAAGTATCATTTTTACTAAACATATTTCTATTTTGAACTTGTTGCTATTTGATACTAAAATTGATGTTTGTGTAAAGTGATGTGCAACATCAAATAAAATGTACGTGTACATAGACATTATTGAATGAATAATGATTGATATGGAATGTGAAATATATCAGTAACAACATTAAATCGTAAACGCAGTTGACCTAAATTCTGAATCTTGTACGCATTTGCTATTATTTAGTCGTCATTATTATGAACTAGTCATGTCATTTAGAAAGTGCGTAAAAATATGCTTTTATAGTTTGCTCTACATGTAAACTTTTGAAGTTTTTGTATTAGCAACATCTGGCACCATAACTCATGGCTATTCATTATTAGCATCAAACCTTTCCATTGGCTGACATTGACCTACTGACCTAAAGAAATTTCTTTTTTGGATTTATTTCTTTGCCATTCGCGACCGTTATACATTTTAACGAAACAAAAGATTCGCATCTCATTGTGTTACCTTCATACGTTTTGTGAAGACATTGTAAAGCTCTCGCGCATTATTTAAAGCGTAAAAAGTAAGTAATTGTCGACACAATCCGAAAGATCTGTTAAAGAATAGGTACATGCAGAATAAACTTTATTCCATTTCAAATTATTATAGAATCAAGCCTAGAATCAAGGGAATGCATATGTCGCAAGTTATTTGTAGAATCCATCATTTTACATGGCAATGTTTCAGGCAATTTGTAAATTGGTCTTTTTAAAAAACGGCGTTGTCTGTTTATAAAATTCGTCTGTTTGCATAATGCCGAAGACAAACTGTAGACGCAGTCATCAGTTTCATTCATGTTAACCTACTCGTAACTAACCTACTGCGGTTTTTTATCATACATAGTACTCGTATTTTGCAAACAGACGAATGTTTATAAACTGTTTTCTTTGGGGAGCTTTCACGCGATAACCGCTGGACGGATTTTGATGAAATTTAGAATGGAGATAGCTTATACCCTAGAATACTTTTTATCCCGGAAAATTCCTCGAATTCCGTGGAAGTTTCCACGGGAAAACTGGAACATGTTGAATACTCGCTGTAAGGAACGGTTGCCATGGAAACAAAATAACAAGTCTGTCAAAAATCATCAAGAGCTTTGGTGCCACAGAGTAAATAGTTGATGCTATACCAACAACAAGCCACAGAGGCCATAACCAAGAAGTCTAAGTCTACTTGTGCATTGGTTTTTAATATCCTAGAAGAACATAGGATGCTTTTTTCGCGATAAACTGTAGTCCGCGTGGACGATGTCGCGGGCGGGTAAGCTAGTATATTATATATATTCTGTGCCTGCGACCTTCATCAATTTGTAGGTAAGCTCACGTTGTAGGAAATATTATAATATACCAACGTTCTAAAACATGAATCATTCTTCAACTGGGTGTAGTCTGTAACCAAACTTTACAAACGAATCCGTCGCCAGAAAGCGTAATTCAAAATCTTTGCACTGACGTCAAACATTACAGTGCAACCAACTTATCTGTGAATTGGCAAAAAAGGAACTACAGCCGCCACAAATGAGATTCATATTTTCTATTTTATGATTCATCTACTTATCGATTGACTGTAACACTCACGCCAGCATTTAGTTCACAAATAAGTTGGTGGCACTGTACAGGTTTTGCCACAGAGGGTATTGCGTATTTGTGGAGTAATATTACTAGGCGTAGATATCTCAGACCAAATATTACTAAGGTAATATATGTGCTTAAACGTGCAAGTTCCATAGACATGCCTCTCTCACATAACGTCACTATGTTTGTTTCAGACCAATGTAGTTTAATATTTACTAGCTGCGCCCCGCGGCTTTACCCGCGTGCATACTTTGCCACCCTCCTAGGAATGCAATTTAAAAAACCCTCCCTAGGGCACCCATATCCTAGGGCTACACATACTCTGTTCCCGGCGTTTTGATATAAATAGGAATGAGTTTCCAAATAGACGGCTAACCGAAACCAAATACACATTAAATTCAATAAGTATAATTAAAAAAAGAAGCTTAAACAAGTTTTTTTTAATGAATATCACTTTTTATGTTGTTTTCTGTTATCTTCTGTTTGTTGTATTATCACTTTTTATGTGTTTTTTATTGCTTTTTCATCGGTTTGTGAGCTACCCTGATAGTTTCAGCCGGATAGCTAATCGAGAAGTGCTCGAAATTTGAATTGGAAGATTCCAGGACAGGCATAATACATACATACATAAATACATACATACAAGTTAAATAAAGCTTTTCAAATTCAGCATATCGCGATCTCAAGTTCATAAGTCCCTACATTTTACTTTGCAGCCTGGCAGATACTAGAGCTCAAAGACAGCATATGATATACATCAACCTAAGTTATACCTTTCTAAATCGTAATAGTAGGTACCTGCTTCAAATATTTAGCAGCTTTAAACTATGTATTATATGAAATGTATATTGTCGTCAGACAATATGGCGTAGTTGGTATTTTGCGCCTGCCTTCTAAGCTTAGTATCCCAGATTCCAATCCTCGCCAGGGCAAACATTTGTGTGTTAAACATAAATGTTTGTTCTCTGGTCTTGGATGTTTGCATACATGAAATCCACGACAATCCTAGTGCGGGATTTTGAGTGTGTAAACGTTATTATTAGTGTTGTCATAACATTGGCAGAAGTTATTGATAGCACCCAACAATCAATAAACTCCTTCGAGTTTACGCTTATTTGATTGGTCTCGATGAGTTCCCAGGTCACAGAGAACTGGTCAAACTGGTGATGGCCTGTAAAAGCTTGATTTTTAAATGTTTTTTTTTATATAAAACTAGTGACTCGCCGCGGCCTTGCACGTGTAGCCCCGCGGCTTTTTTCTTACTTTTAACATTCACATGACCGTCGTAACATCTAAAAAAAATACGCCAGTAAGCGTAATTCAAAATCTTTGACAGCAACGATCGTGGTGTTTTTTAGACCAAAGACAACTGCAATATTACTCACGTATTTGACAGACTTGTTATTATTTCGATTCCAGGGCAACATGTCATTTCGTTCTGTATTTTTGTTATCTTGGGTTACATTATTGCAATTTTCGTAGGGATC
This sequence comes from Alsophila aescularia, assembly GCA_946251855.1. NCBI lineage: Eukaryota > Metazoa > Arthropoda > Insecta > Lepidoptera > Geometridae > Alsophila > Alsophila aescularia. The sequence goes on from OX276373.1 coordinate 57,093,076, forward strand.
TCTAATTTTTTGATAAGTAAAATCCTGCCCACAAGGACATAAAAAAAATATCTTTCACCGATTGAAAGCAACATTATCAGCGAGTAACAATACTAGCTTTCAATAGTTCAAAGTTTTTTTATATCGTTTTTTTATTTTGTTGAGTTTATCTATTACAAACAAACAATCAAATCTTTCCTCTTTATAATATTAGTGCAGAAGATAGATATATTAGTAAAACATAAATTTTCATCAAACTGAATACAGTAGTTTTACAAGTAATTCATCTTTGGTTTTAATTTGCCAACGTCTTCTTCAAGTGAATATAACCTTATTTTTTTGGCGTTCATAGTTTCCGATGTTAGCTTTAGACCACTCAAAATCGAGATACAAAAATATTGAAAAAAGGCTTATTCAATTGTAACCAAACACTACAAATAAAATATAATAGTAATTACAGTAGTCGCAGCGGAAGTTTGTGTCTCAGAAGCTGTCTGCAAGTCGCTGTGCAAACTGCTATTTTTCAGGCGCAATCCCAATGATGAAGCTGAAGACAGCATTGTTTAACTGCCTCGCTCACTCGCTTATTTTTTCGCATATTCTATCTCGCTCTTACTTTATGCTGTTTTATCCTCACAGCAGTACCTGCGCAATCGTTCCCAGAGCCTAACTTCACAACCACAAAGATCCGCTGCGACTACTGTAAGATTATAGCGTGGTATGAGCACAGGGTTATGTTACGTGGTTCGATAAATAAAAGACACCTCTAGGATTATATCAACGATTATAATGAACATTTTACAAACTTATTTCACTTTCTTCCTTTTACCACCAGCCCCATCAAATTTCCCGCCTTTTCGCTTTCCTCCATTTTTGTCAGCCATCTTGAAATTCTTTTTGCCAGCACTTCTATCGGCCATTTTGAAGTTCCTTTTCTTATTTTTACCTTTGTTTCCTAATATTTTCCTGTTGTAACCCTTTATATATCTGTCCCGTTTCTCTTCCCAAGCTAGTTGTTTTGTACTGGCGTTGTCTGTGTTAGAGACAGCTTGGCTCGAGCCTTGTTTCTTGTTTGCTGCCGTTTCTTCTAGAAGGGTCGAGAATTCTTCTGCTGATGCGAAAAGAGAGCCGAGGTCTTCTTTGCCTGTTGAAATAAAGATTGGTATAAATAAATAATAATTCAAATGTTTAGCCAGTAGTCCACCGCTTTAAATCCCGTGATGTGAGAACCAGCTGAATTATGCGACTGAATATGCTTCATTTTAAGTAGCATTTTCACTCCAAATTCACAAAGTTTCTTTGTTTGTCGTATGTGGTAGTGTTGGCCTCTGGTGTCAGAGTTTGTCAGGCCGTCCGAGGGCCTCTGACATGGCTTAACGACTGTAAATTATTAATCAATAACAGTCGGGACCGACAGCTTAACGTGCTCTCAGGATCACGGATCGATTGAAACTCACACATAACTTGGTCAGCTTAGGAACGAACCCGGTATCGTTGGATTCTAAGTAGCACTATTGAACCTTTAGGCTACCATCGCTCTGTGGTGTAACGCTATATCGATGTTGATTGTGATGTGGTGTGATGCTATATGGATGTTGATTGTGATGTGGTGTGATGCTATATCGATGTTGATTGTGATGTGGTGTGATGCTATGTCGATGTTGATTGTGATGTGGTGTGATGTTATATCGATTTTGCTGTGATATGGAGTGATGCTATATCGATGTTGATTGTGGTGTGATGCTATATCTATGGTGATGTAGTGTGATGTTATATCGATTTTGCTGTGATGTGGAGTGATGCTATATCGATGTTGATTGTGATGTGGTGTGATGCTATATCGATGTTGATTGTGATGTGGGCCAATGACCCATCCACCCGCCGGCTTCACCCACTAGTGGGTGCACGGGTAATTCGATTTTACCCCACCCACTGCACTAGAGTTGGAATCTAATAATAAAATAATCGTCATTTATGAAGAAAATAAACAACATGTCGCACATCCTCTAAAAAACTGTCATAACACAAAAAAAACGAGTTTTGAGTTGAGTATGCCATAAGATTCAGATTTTAATTTACTATTAGTCAAGAAAACCGCCATAACTGTAGTGTGAAAAATACTCACTATATGGCACAGATGTCAGTTTTTTGCGGAAGGAGAATACTCGGATTCTGTTCCACAATAGTGTCGCATCAGTGCTTGTGTCTTGTGTTCATGTGTTGGCGCTCGTGAAAAACGTTGTATACTGTTTTATGGCCTTCATTTAGGTGAGTAATTTTACAAAAAATTGTGACAGGAGGAGTAAAAAACGGTTGTAAGTCATTATACTGCCGTTTTATAGAACCATTACATGTAGTTAATTTTTTTTTGATCTACAAAGAAGTCATATCACAGATTATGACAATATGTTACGGAAATTCAAAATGATTTTTATTATTTTACAATGAAGTAAATAGTAATAAGCTATCTTCAGCTAGTTTTTTTGTTATTTTTTCTTCGTTCTGTGTTTAATGCAGAGAGTTAAGACGAAGTTTTAATGTTTTATGACTTTTTTACATTGTATTATTTAGTTTATTCAAGTGATGCTCCACCACATATTTACTCATGACCGTATTTATGACAATCTTTGGCAGGTTATTTCGTTTGATCCAGTCTAATTTATTTTATCATAGATCTGAAAAATGGCAGACAAATTTAAAGAAAGTCACGCTAAAAATTTGGTACAAGTGATACAAGATCAATATAGTCAAGAAAATGATAGCAAAGGTTTAAACATTTTTTTTACTAAAGTTTATCATTTACTTAATGTATTGTAACAGATAACAGTGTGGATTATATTAGTGGACTTATGGAAGCATCAGAAATCACTGAAACTGCAAGAAAAAAACATTCTAAAACCAGTTTGGGTAAGTATTTATGTTACTTTGAATTTTATTTTATTATTTTCTAATTTTTCTTGTTTTCAGTTTAGAATTAATACTATGGTATTTTATAAACACAATAACCAGATATTATTGTGACTCCAAAAGCTTGAAAAGACACTGAACCTTTAACTCATTGCAGTAACACTCCCTTTCGAAATCAATGGACAAGCAGACCCATAGATGATAATAATATTCAAACTTTTTTTGAAGATGACTATGATTCTGTGAAGGATCCTATATATAAGTCAAGTTTATCCAGCAGATCTTTTAGCTGCTCTTTTGCCATCAACCCTATCAACAAAAAGCATTTTTAATGCTGAAATGTTTGGAAATAACTGCCAAGACCAAAAACAAACACTTCTATTACCTGCTGAAAATAACGACGATCCTAGTGAAAATATTATAGTTTGATGATGATGTAACAGGCACACCATCACCAGAGGTACAAAATGTACTGAAAAATCAAAATGAAATAGTTGTAAACGATGATGAACTTTTAAAGGATATTCTACAGAAACTTGTAAGAAATTGTGATATGAGACATTTAAACAAAAATAAGCAACATTAAAGAATTAATAAACAATTAAAGGACAAATTAAGCCTTAAACTCAGATCCACGTTAAGTTCCTTAACAAGTGATCTCGTAATTATAAATGATTCTGATAGTTCACATACATAAAAGTAGGTAAGTAGTAGGTTACTGTTTAATATTTATGCAAAATTTATAATAAAACAGTTATTTATTGTTCAATTTTGATTAAGCCTAGAAAATCTGATAAATTAAATTCTTTGCCATGTGGTCTCTTAGAAAAAAGTGATTTTGATAGTTCCTATACATAAAAGTAGGTTATTGTAAAAGATTTATGCGAAAATTATAATAAAACAGTTGATTATTGTGTATATTTTGTTTTATTTCATTAGAAAATATGCTCACACTAAATGTAAAAAAGGGTCTTATAATTGGACTTTTTTCAATTTTTATTAAAAATAATAATTATTTTTACTGTTATAAAAAAAACTATTATTGTCTTATAACTTAATAAATTTCGCACACTTAAAAAAATAAAATAAAATAATAATTCATAATCTCGACTTCACAGTAGTGTGTGTAAAGTAACAAAAATATTAAAACGCGTTTTTCTCAAAACTACATATTTTGTGTTATGACAGTTTTTCAGAGGATGTGCGATGTATTATTGATATATTATAATTAGGTTAATTAGACATTTTAAAGAGACAGATTTCAAAGTGACAGGTGTCAAAGTGATAGGTGTCAAAGTGACGGGTGACAGATATCAAAGTACCATCTTAACGCGTTAGTACCGCCTTTCTCTTCAGTCAGGTAAAGTTCCGAAGAGCTGGAATCTTGCCAATGTACAACAAGTACCAAAAGGGGGTAGTCGTGCTGATCCGGCCAATTATCGTCCCATCTCGATAACCTCCTTACTCTGTAAGTGTATGGAGCGTGTCATAAACATTAGGCACTTGGCATAACTTGAGGACAATGATCTCCTCAGTGACCGGCAATACGGATATCGCCGGTCTGCTGGGGATCTTCTCGCATATGCCACTCACGTACTGAGCGAAGTCATCGAGATGCATGGTGAGGCGCTTGCCGTCTCCCTTGACGTATCGAAGGCATTTGATCGGGTCTGGCACGATGGCCTTATAAACAAGCTTCCCTCATATGGTTTACCTGTTGGCTTATGCAATTGCATAGTTGATTTATTGAGGCAACGATCTATTCAAGTAGTCCTTGAGGGTTGCTCATCAGACGAGCAGCCCTCTAGGACTAAATGGCTATCAATGCCGGTGTACCTCAGGGATCGGTTCTCTCGGCTACACTGTTTTTACTGCACTTTAATGACCTTCTAAAGCCCGGTACTTTTGGGTATGCTGATGACAGTACTGTAGTTGAGAGATACACTTCCAATGCTCAAGCCAGCTGTGACGCGCGCTGTCGAGTTTCAGAGAGAGGCTCTGGTAGACCGTTTAAATTTAGCCTTAGAAGCCGTGTCCGATTTGGGCGATGCTAACCTGGTTAAATTTAATGCTACTAAAACGCAGGCGTGTTTGTTTTCTGCTAAAAAGAGTCCTCTAAACCGATCTCCATCTTTCCAAAGTGTAACAATACCAATAGGCGACTATCTGGAGCTTTTGGGTGTCGAACTCACATCAAACCTGAATTTTGAGTCTTATATTGAATCCAAAGACAAGGTAGCTGAAAAAAAACTTGGTATTTTGTCTAAGTTTAGGCGGTACTTCATACCGGGACAGCTTTTTTTTGTGGGTTGACAATCAGATACCTGTGATCTCGGCACGTACCCAATAAATCCCCAGTTTGCGGCCAGATGTGTCGCGTCGACCTTCTTTTTTTTGTGGGTTGACCATCAAGTACCAGTAGTCTCAACGCATATACAATCAATTACCAGTTTGAGGTTAGATGTGTCGCGTCGGCCATTTTTTTTTTTGGGTTATCAGTTTGGTCCTGCGGTCTTCAGCGCGATGACAACCGAGCGGATAAAGGATAGATCTCATTTAGATCTTTATTTCATATGAAAGCTGTCAAATTGACAGAAGACAACTGTCAAACCTCAAACATCCAGTTTTGACAGCAGATGTCAAAAATGTCAGGCAATATAAAAAAATACATAGATCACGAATTTATCCGAAATTATTTGTAGTTACTAGAGGCAATAAATTGCCCTATAGGTACATAAGTAAGACTAATTTATTTCTCATTGTTTATATTTATATATCATTTTTGACATTGCCTGCCATTTTTTTAACTTTCAGTCACGTTTTACATTGCCTGCCATTTTTGTCATCAGCAGTCATTTTTAACATTAACTATATTTTTGTCATTGCTAGTCATTTCTGACATCAGCTGTAAATACTAGATGTTTTGAGGTTTGACGACAGTCACCTGTCAATTTGACAGCTGTCATATGAAATGAAGATATCGATGAGATCTTGACAGGTGTTAACGTATGACTACTTGTACTATTATTTATTCTGTGGTATGACTTTGAAGTTTGACATGTCACTTTGACATCTGCCAACTGTCACTTTGACACCTGTTACATTCACACCTGCCACTTTAAAATGTCTTACTACGTAATTATAAATATACATGTCGTTTTTTATTAGTTTCAAAGTCTAGTGTAATGGGTGGAGGGGTAAAAGCGAATTACCCGTGAACCCACTAGTGGGTGGACGGGTCACTGCGCCCCTTATTTGGTGTGATGCTATATCGATGTTGATTACAGATACTTAACACAATAAGTATGATGAGATCTTGTAGAACATACCTTTAAATTTCATTATATTCTTTCCTTTTCCTGTTTTCTTTCCGGGAACGTTAATTTCATCAGCTTCATCATCGCTGTCTTCAAGGAGTAGCTCTGAAAATATGGCAATATGTTTTTGGATGGTATTTTAACTTCATTCAAATTCGTTTATTCTTCTCGAGTGGTGACACTCGTCATTAGGACATCTCTGTTTTATTGTACTAGCATTTTCCCGCAACTTCGTCCACGCTTAATTATAATTTCAATTTATTCATTGCAAACATATGTACATAACAAAAAAAAAGGCATTACAGTGTTATTGTCAACATATATATGTTCCTCACAGGATATAGCAACAAGTAACACGCAGACCCAGCCATCAATTATATCAATTAGTTGTGTATATGTAGTTTTATCATTTACTAGTGACTCGCCCCGGATTCGCTCGGGTAGAATCACACCGCGGCATTTTTCTTAGCATTTTATCCAAGTAGTAAATTCTAAAAAAACGCTAATAATTCAAAATCTTTGGCAGCAACGGAATCTTGATACTTTTTGATCATAGATACCATACCATAATGCAGTTGGCATTTTTACTCACGTACTTAACAGACTTGTTATTATTTCGTTTCCAACGAATAGGTTGATACCTCGGTTGTCAAAGTCGGATTAAGGTTTTTGTTTGTACACATTATCCTTACTTTACCTTGCCATAGTTGGGTAAAAAAAATAGCCTATGACACTCATGAGAAGAAGACGAATAGGTTGATACCTTGGTTGTCAAAATCGGACCAAGTTTTTAGTTTGTACACATTATCCTTACTTTACCTTGCCATAGTTGGGTAAAAAAATAGCCTATGACACTAATGAGAAGAAGACGAATAGGTTGATACATCGGTTGTCAAAATCGGACCAAGTTTTTAGTTTGTACACATTATCCTTACTTTACCTTGCCATAGTTGGGTAAAAAAATAGCCTATGACACTCATGAGAAGAAGACGAATAGGTTGATACCTCGGTTGTCAAAATCGGACCAAGTCTTTAGTTTGTACACATTATCCTTACTTTACCTTGCCATAGTTGGGTAAAAAAAATAGCCTATGACACTAATGAGAAGAAGACGAATAGGTTGATACCTCGATTGTCAAAGTCAGACCAAGTTTTTAGTTTGTACACATTATCCTTACTTTACCTTGCCATAGTTGGGTACAAAAATAGTCTATGGCACTCATGAGAAGAAGACGAATAGGTTGATACCTCGGTTGTCAAAATCGGACCAAGTTTTTAGTTTGTACACATTATCCTTACTTTACCTTGCCATAGTTGGGTAAAAAAAATGCCTATGACACTTTACAGAATGGATTTTTGAGACGGGTCAGTGAGGGCAGGTACCTTAATCGTTATAGTTACAGGAAAGCGTTCCTAGGAGACCATCAATAACTTTTGAGATATTCTGAGCAGCATTCACAGATTTAGAAAAAAAAATACAGTCAGCAAGAAAATTGAAATTATAAACTAAAACTTTCTTTTATGCCAATCGATCCTTTTTCATAAAAGGATCAAAATGCTCTATTGGACCGACGTGAGGTTTGAGTACTAGAAATGACAGAAATTGAAAAAACTTTTCCCATACATTTTGTACGAAATTACCTTAAACTTACAGTCGGGTAAAACACACAAAGATTGTTGTCTTACCGTCATCATCCCCAGAAAATGCAGGCTCGTCCTCGTCGCCGGAAATGTTTAGTTCTCCCTCGCTGTCTGCGGATGGACAGAAAAACAAACGTTACAGTTACACACATTATATAGCCTAGTGACTCGCCCCGGCTTCACGCGGGTAGCGCACACACCGCGCCAACTTTCTTACTTTTAGCATAAGTTTAATCGGCGTAACTTAAAAAAAAAAAAAAAAACGCCAATAAGCGTAATTCTAAATCTTTGGCAGCAACCATCGTGTTGTTTTTAGACCATAGACAACTGCATTATTACTCACTTACTTGACAGACTTGTTATTATTTCGTTTCCATGGCAACATCTCATTATTATTTCGTTTCCATGGCAACATCTCATTATTATTTCGTTTCCATGGCAACATCTCATTATTATTTTGTTTCCATAGCAACGTCATTCCGTTCTGTATTTTTGATAACTTGGGTTACATTATTGCAATTTTCAGTAATTAAATTAGTATTATATTTTTCATAAATAAAATACTGACCATTTTACTCGCTGATTAATAGTGTAGCTTTATCTAGGTGAAAGAATTTAGTAAGTCGGTTCAGTATTTTTTGAGGTTATCCATTACACACATATAAATATTTCCTCTTTATAATATTAGTGTAGATATGATAGTAAAGTTTGAGTAACATTTGTGCTACATCAGTTGAATGATTACAAAATGTACAAACCTCCTTCATCACCTTCTCCACCCACATCATCATCATCACCATCATCGCTGCCGAGCGGTTCATCATCACCGTGCTGTGTTTTCTTCTGCTTGGATTGTTTAACTGCTTTCATGTCCGCCAGGAAGTCTAGCTCTTCATCTGATTCCACTGTCAAAACAAAATAATTTGTAATTTTTAAACGGACAATTGCCTTTATTAACTTACTGGCTGTACCCGCTGCTTCGCCCGCGTGGTCATTTCATTTAATAATAGCTCATACGTGTTATTCCAGGACCAAAAATACCTATAAAGTACAATAGTCTACATTTCTTCAAAATTCATTCAGTTAGTTTCGGCGTGATTCTTAGCCAAGATACATACATACAGACAGACATAGATAGACAAAAATTAAAAAAAATACAGTTTTGGCTTCAGTATCGAATAAAGACAAAACTCAAAAAAAAAACTTCAATGTACAGAATTGGACCAGTTACAGTTTTATTATAAGTATAGTAAAGAAAAATTTTTTTTACAATACCATAGATATGTAAAAAGTTGCTATAAGTTGTTTTTGCGCGGAGATAATATAATTTTAAGGCAATTTTGAGCATTCGCCTTCACAAGGGCTGCACAAAATACCATGGTACAAAAAAACGACATCAGATGGATTAACAGCTAAAAAAATAAACTACTGAACCATTTTTTATGAAGCTTATATGTGACTACACTGAAAGCTACCCTTTTAAATAAAACAACAACCATCCAAATCAGTTTGGAAATCTTACGAGATTTGAGGCAATGTAAACACAAAATCAAATGGATTTATTAAAAAAAAACTATTCTCGAAGAACTACTAAACCAATTTTGATCCAATTTATATGGGACCACCTGGAGAGTATACCCTTTCTAACAACAAATAATTATTAAAAACAGTCCTTAATTGACGGGGAAAATGGTGTTTACACATACATACAGTCGAACATATAACCATCTATTTTTGTGAAGTCGATTATAAAACTGATGATAGAGTTCGGCCGACGGCTTGCGGCCTCCACCGCGCCACCACAATAATACCTTTATGCTTAGTGCCCGTGATGCTGTCCAGGTACTGCTCGAAGTCCTCGCTGGCGACGGAGTCTGCGTCACTGTCTTCATCATCAGAACCCTGGGCCACGCGCCGCTTCTGGAGGAAGCTGCAATATAAGTAGACAAGTCATTAAAATATTAATGGAAACTAAGAAACTGAATTTTATCTTAAAGGGTTATATTCATTTCCAACTTAGCAAATGGAAGTAATTAAGAATAAAAACAGAAAAAAAATTGACTGCTCTGCCAATGATGACCTAAATGGTCGAAAACAGGAGATAATTAAAATTGTCATTGCAGTCGGGGGACCTCTTAGGTTAAAAGTGTTCCACAGAACGGTCCCCCGACTGCAATAACAATTTTATTTACCTCTTGCTTTTACTTTTATTTAAAGGCAGTTTTAAATTAAAAAAAAAAAAACTTTTTATATATAATTTTGACAATTTATTTTTTGAGCTATATCATTAAATTATAATTTATAGAATGTGCTCATCAAGTCCTTCAATTTGATACCCATATTGTAAAATAAGAAGAAATATCTTTTTTCGCATTTGAAAATGGAGATTACTCGGATGTTACTCGGGATGATGTATGGATTCTAACCACATACATCTGAATCTGTTGATGCATTTAAAAGTTATGGTGGAATAAATAAACTCACATACATACATGATTCCTAAAAACTTTTGCTCATTTTTTGGGCAGTTGTATAATAATACGGTACCATCGAGCTGGTCTGATGACGGGGTCAGATGGTAGACAAGAACCCAACAATGCAATGATGGAACCCTTTCCAGTTTGGGCCCATTTCATTTGTCTCAATGAGTTGTCTCTTCTTTTAAATGAAATTAATTTTCAATTCTTTTTAAATGTTTTCACACCCTCACGGGTGGTCCTCCTGTTGCCACTCGGTAAATTGGCAGGATGTGGGGCAAAAATCCAAAATATCTAACTCACTCGTATAAGAATCGCTCGTCCACCGGAATCTTCCTCGAGTCTTCGTTCAGGTATGACGCTGAATTCACTGGTATACTCTTCAGACCTAGAAGAAGAAAAACAAAATAGTTGATATAATACTATTGTCATATATATTATTTTTGTTATATTTTTACATATTTAAGTAAGTACTTAATTCTATTTATCATTAATAAAAGTCTATACAAAGAAGATAATATTTTTTTTATAAAATAAGCTTATGAATAAGAATATAACATTTTTTTAAATCGTGTCTGTTTGCAATTAGTCCATTAGTTTTTACGTGATCGCGCATCACGTAAAAACTAATGGACTAATTGCGATGCGGTTTAAATGTTTTATTGTAGAAGTTACTCTCTGCGGACACCAGAGTCCGCACTTATTGTTGCTTAATTTATTATGTAACATTTTTCGAGTAGACGCGTGTGCTAAGCATAGCTCTCCTCAACCATAATTTATTATGTTACATTTTTCGAGTAGACGCGTGTGCCAAGCATAGCTCTCCTCAACCATAATTTATTATGTTACATTTTTCGAGTAGACGCGTGTGCCAAGCATAGCTCTCCTCAACCATAATTTATTATGTTACATTTTTCGAGTAGACGCGTGTGCCAAGCATAGCTCTCCTCAACCATAATTTATTATGTTACATTTTTCGAGTAGACGCGTGTGCCAAGCATAGCTCTCCTCAACCATAATTTATTATGTTACATTTTTCGAGTAGACGCGTGTGCCAAGCATAGCTCTCCTCAACCATAATTTATTATGTTACATTTTTCGAGTAGACGCGTGTGCCAAGCATAGCTCTCCTCAACCATAATTTATTATGTTACATTTTTCGAGTAGACGCGTGTGCCAAGCATAGCTCTGTTCAACCATAATTTATTATGTTACATTTTTCGAGTAGACGCGTGTGCCAAGCATAGCTCTCTTCAACCATAATTTATTATGTTACATTTTTCGAGTAGACGCGTGTGCCAGGCATCGCTCTCCTCAACCATAATTTATTATGTTACATTTTTCGAGTAGACGCGTGTGCCAAGCATAGCTCTCCTCAACCATAATTTATTATGTTACATTTTTCGAGTAGACGCGTGTGCCAGGCATCGCTCTCCTCAACCATAATTTATTATGTTACATTTTTCGAGTAGACGCGTGTGCCAGGCATCGCTCTCCTCAACCATAATTTATTATGTTACATTTTTCGAGTAGACGCGTGTGCCAAGCATAGCTCTCCTCAACCATAATTTATTATGTTACATTTTTCGAGTAGACGCGTGTGCCAAGCATAGCTCTCCTCAACCATAATTTATTATGTTACATTTTTCGAGTAGACGCGTGTGCCAGGCATCGCTCTCCTCAACCATAATTTATTATGTTACATTTTTCGAGTAGACGCGTGTGCCAGGCATCGCTCTCCTCAACCATAATTTATTATGTTACATTTTTCGAGTAGACGCGTGTGCCAAGCATAGCTCTCCTCAACCATAATTTATTATGTTACATTTTTCGAGTAGACGCGTGTGCCAAGCATCGCTCTCCTCAACCATATTTTATTATGTTACATTTTTCGAGTAGACGCGTGTGCCAGGCATCGCTCTCCTCAACCATAATTTATTATGTTACATTTTTCGAGTAGACGCGTGTGCCAGGCATCGCTCTCCTCAACCATAATTTATTATGTTACATTTTTCGAGTAGACGCGTGTGCCAAGCATAGCTCTCCTCAACCATAATTTATTATGTTACATTTTTCGAGTAGACGCGTGTGCCAAGCATAGCTCTCCTCAACCATAATTTATTATGTTACATTTTTCGAGTAGACGCGTGTGCCAAGCATCGCTCTCCTCAACCATAATTTATTATGTTACATTTTTCGAGTAGACGCGTGTGCCAGGCATCGCTCTCCTCAACCATAATTTAGGGAAGAGGTCGACCCACCACATGTCTCCGCCGCAAGAAGAGGCTTTTTAGTGAGTATGACTTATCTTAATACCTGCAAAGATCCTTACGAAATTAAACATAAGTGCTTTTTTTCTTTTTTCTTTTCCACTGTTGGATAGCTTAGGGTTCTTGGTATCTCCATCCGATGAGTAGAAGCCGAGCAATCAATAAAAATCTTATTGACGGCTGAAGGAATGTTGATCAAATGTTGGTACTTATATTGGTACTAGCTTTGCCTGCGGCTTCGCACGCGTGGTAATTTCTCGAGCTTAAAATTACTCTATGTACTATTCCAAGACCTAAAATACCAATATACCAACATTTGACCAAAATTCCTTGAGCCGTCCGTTCGCCGAGAAGTTTTTATCAATTTATCGGCTTCTACTGATCGGATTGAGATACCAAGTACACCAGTTTTTAAGTCAAACCCTAAGCTATTCAACAGAGAAAGAAGAAACCCTATTTGGTAAACCATCAGTCCGTATTCGCCCACTGCTTGACGAAGGCCTCTCGTTGTGGACGCCACTGGAACCCTGGAACCTTAGGGTACTCAAGGAATATTTCCTCTCAAGAAGAATGGCCACTTTGGGGCCGCCTAACAAAGTTCCTTTCTCACATCATGATGGCCACTATTTCTTTAAAAAGTAAAAATTATTATAAAATACAAAAACCCGAATGCGAACAAAACTAACGAACAACATCTTAAACCTTGCAAGTAGATAGAAAGAAAATTGCTAATGTTTCATCATCTTCGTCATCATCATCATCATCATTTCAGCCTTTAAAGTCCACTGCTGAACATAAGCCAAAGAGCGCCATGACGAGCGATCTTGTGCCACCTCCATCCACCGACTCCCTGCGATGGCTACAATGTCGTCGGTCCAACATGTGGGGGTCTCCCTACACTTCGCATGATATTCGTCTTACCCATGTTCATGTTGACCCACCTGTTGAGAAACAATATTGAGGTCACTGAGCATTGTGCTTAGGTTTTCCAAGGTTTCTGTCTGCCATGATGACTATATCATCAGCAAATCGAAGGTGAGTGATGTATTCGCCATTGATGTTATGTGAAGGGATGCCTTAGAAGGCAAAAAGACTCAAAGTTTTTTTTGTGTCTTTATCACAATAAAGTTATCACAGATCAGTCTACTGAATGACTGAACGGATAAAAAAAAACTATAATAAGTACATATTTATAGGTGTGCTATGTATTGCCCGCGACTTTGCAAGCGGAGTCCGTTAGTTTGTACTACCTACCTAGATAGGTGCCTACGTTGTATTTTTTGTTTGGCGTTTGACTAGAATGTAAATATGAAGTGGTGGAACTTGTTCCATATAAACGATTTATATTTTCAACAGTCTATGTGCGTGCTAACAAAAAATTACTTACATGCATATTTTTTTGCAAACTGTACTATCCGAAAGACTTAAAATTCGCTGCAATTGCGAGTGCTTCTAATCGCAGACATTAATCAAAACTTGTAAATTAAATAAAAAAACAGTACTTTGGCATTTCAAAACTTATTTTTATTTCAATGAGTCATGTCACACACATTTTAACGTTGTATTTTAGATTACTGTGTACACAAATCACAAATAAAATTTGATTCCTTTTCTATTGAATTAGACCCAGTTTAAAATAAATTTAACGTTAAACGTTTGATAAGATAGTTTTTAAAAGAATTGTTTCGCGTTTCATACATGTTGGATAATTCCGAGAGCAACTTGAATATGTGATTTTTTGTTTGTTGAGATATCTTAACGATTTTGGTGTCAAATGCCATTTTATCCGTTTGAATAAAGTAAATCGGTCCACATGTTTAGGAGATAATTAAGAATTAGTATAGTGAAAATGTAAACAAACAGTTTTTTTAAGTTTTTGTTCTACGAACTTTTAATTAGTGCAAAATGGGAAAATATTATTATTGTAAGTTAATGAGGAATGTTAAACAAAGAGGTATCTAGGTAAAGATTGAAGGTTTATTTTCGTTTGTTAATTACAAAAGACGGACTTATTGACCGTGTCATCATACGCATCAAATATAAGATAGATTACGTGGTCAAGTAGGTAGATAGACGATGAATATTATAGTAGCAGCGGCAAGCCGACCAACCCTAGCGCCACAGCTAGCGCGTCACTCCGCGCCAGAAAGCGACAGAGTTACGCGTTAGAAGAGAGCGGCAACGTTTAGGTGATCGCGTTAGGCACTGAGTGCTTATGAATTGCACTTTGTTGCTTAGTAGTTGCTAGTTCTATTAATGGTTGCGCGAAGTGCAACTTCTACTATTATTTATTCTGTAGCCTTGCTGTACAAACACTTCAACACTTTGATGTACCGGTAGTCAATCTGGCACCGCTGTAATGACTGTAGTACAGCCCATTCTCGACTGAATCAAAGGCTTTCTCGTAGTCCAAATACGCTAGACATAGTGGCCGATTATACTCTTCGGTCTTCTGTATAATCTGCCGGAGCGTATGGTATGGATGTGGTATACGATGCTAAAGCTTTTCCGGAATCCAGCTTGTTCGGGAGGCTGAAACTCGTCAAACCTACGAGCGAGACGATTTGTAACTACTCTCGAAAACAGCTTATAGACGTGGCTCAGCAGCGAAATACCTATAATTCTTCAAGAGGGTGCTATCACCTTTCTTAAAGAACAAAACTACGCACCTGTGCCACGCCTCTGGCGTAGTACCCTCGAGGATGACGAAGTTAAACAGCTTCTGAAGTACTTTAAGTACCAGTGTTCCACCCGCTTTCAGTAGATCCGTCGTTATTCTGTCCTCCCCTGGTGCCTTGCTGCTCTTAAGCCGTTTGAGATACACTCTGATCTCGTATAGGCTGACGTCCGGGATATCTTCGGTATAATGTCAGGTCAAACGGGCTCTTGCATCGCTAGTCGTGCTAGGAGGACTTCGCGATGAGGTGTATAATTGTCCATAGAACTTCTCGAGCTCACTCAAAATCTCTGGCTTCGATGAAAAGATGCTGCCACTGTCGGTTTTCAGCATCGTCAACAGGCTTGCCCAATAGACAGATCTCTTGCGAACACTTTGGAGCCCTTGTTCCGCTCTATTGCGTTCTTAATACAAGTAGTATTACAGAAACGCAAATCATGTCGCATCAACTTGGAGATCTGTTTATTAAGCAAGCTGTATCTCGACATATCCATTGAAGACTGCAGCCTCATCTAGCGTCGTTCTGCCATAAGCTTGAGTGTATGCTCAGAGAGTTTCTGTGTTCTACTTTTGCGGTGGGTCTTAAAGAAGTCCGACCCGACCGCGTGAACAATTTCCACTAGCCCGTTGTTTAGTTCGTCCACTGTATCGCACTCGGTAAGGGTTTGGAAGCGATTTTGGAGCTCCAACTGAAAGATCTTGGGGTTTTGGATTTGGGCAGGACTTGGGCGAAGAGTAGATCTCATCAAACGAGACCTCTCCAGCTTGATATTCAATGAGAATGTTTAGGTAAAAAATATATTATATTTTTGGAATGGTCTTTTAAAGGCCTTCATTTTGATAGCTCACTCGATAGGTTATGGTCGTTTTTGTTCCGTCGGAAATACAATATGGCAGCTGTATGCCGCCATATTAGTTTTCTTGGCGCTTCATATATCCTATTGCACTGTCGTGACTAAGAGGAATCCAATGACATGACAGAAACGTACAAACAAACATACGTACAACCCAAACACATAACCCTCCTCAGTCGGTTAAAAAGTAAAGAAATAGTGGGCATCACCCCGTGGGCATACTTACTTCCATATTTTAGTGAAGTTAATCTCACCTTTAGCAGTATAGTTCTTCCGGGCAGCGAACTTGGGATGTGAACCCTTCACCTTCTTAACCCCTTCATCATCAGCGTCTCTGTCCACGCGCCGCTTGGGGTTCTTGAACACGAACCGGTCCAGGAAACGGATGCAAGCGAAGTCTTTGAGCGGGTCACCGCTGTACTGGATTAGTTGTTCTGGGGGTACAACTTTATTTCAGAAGAAAATGTACGCAAATAAAAAAAATAAGACTGAGAATGGTTTCTAACCAATTCAAATCGTAATAGATCCTAAATGGTCATTCGAAATGAAAAATCATTAAAGAAACCTAAATATGATTTTCAAATACCTATTCAATGATACCCCACTAAACATAGTTCGTCGACTTTAATGTTTTGATATTTCATGGCGTCTGGTTGTCGCCATATTGAAATATGATTGATGTCATGTCTTTAGTAGCACTCGCAAGATAAATACAAATCTATTGAAGAATCATCAAAATCGGCCTACGCGTTTGGTCTATATAGTGCCACAAAGGAACAGACATACATACATACTAGTAGACTGAAAAACACAATAATGTCCGCTCAGTTGGTTAGAACAACTGAGCGCAGCAACAACAGTATGAACAGTTTGTTTGAACAGTTGTAGCAGCGATCTCTTTCGCTCTGTTGAAATATAATTTTCCGTTCACGAAATTCTACAGAAGTTTTGGCTGGAGTTCTTGAGGTGCCGAATACAAATGTACTCTGGAGCTTTTGATCTGGTGGAATTATACACTAATTACACCATTTGAAATACTTCACTCGATTGTATCTAAGATACCTACTGTTTAGAATAAATATATATTTTTAATGTCTTACTTGTTACATGTTCATTTTAATATAACATTTATGTGAAGCATCATCATCATCATCACACCTGGCCACACGGCGACCTACATTGCGTTTGCCTAAACGTGGTCTCCACTCGAGAACTCGTCTACCCTAACTACGTCTATATCGGTTCTTCGGGAAATGTGACCAGCCCACTGCCACTTTAGCTTGCTTATCCTTTGAGCTATTTCGGTTACCTTGATTCTCCGTCGGATATCTTCATTACGAATCTTGTCCTTCAGAGAAACTCCAAGCATAGCTCTCTCCATAGCTCGCTGAGCGACCTTAAATTTGTGGACTAGTTTAACTGTGAGCGTCCACGTTTCAACTCCGTAGGTCATGACTGGTAGGACGCACTGATTGAAGACTTTTGTCTTCCGGCACTGTGGTATGGACGACGAGAAGACTTGACGAAGTTTGCCGAATACTTCTGTTGGCTTCCTTCTCAAAGTTGTTCCTACCTATGTTAATTCAATATTTACCCAAGGTAAACGTATTGTTGGACAACTTCAAGAGGTACACCATTGACTGCAATCCGTTCCGGGTCAACAAGATCGTTAAACTTGATCTTGGTCTTATCTATGTTCATTCCGAGACCGATGCGACGAGAAGCATCATTTAGATTGTTCAGCATACTTTGCAAGTCTTGCAGCGACTCCGCCATTAGGACTATATCATCGGCAAATCGTAAGTGTGAGACGTTCTCGCCATTGATATTAATGCCCATTCCCTTTTAATCCAGCGTCTTAAACATATCTTCCAAGGCATTAGTGAATAGTTTCGGGGATATAACTTCTCCCTGTCTCACTCCCCTGCGCAGTTGGATATGCTTATACTGATGGTTTTGTACTTCGACACTCATAGTCGCGGCGTCATACAGAAACCTCAGCACTTCAATGTATCTCCAGTCTAATTGACAACGCTGCAAAGACTTCAGAATCTCCTAGGTTTCAACGGAGTCAAAGGCCTTCTCATAAACCAAAAAAGCAAGACACAGGGGCTGGTTATACTCTTCAGACTTCTGTATAATATAAATGTATTCTGTGCCCTTGCCGTTTGCCCTACGCCCTTGTCCCTTAAACTCCCGTCTCCTCCCTTCTCCCTCCTACAATAGCGCGCGCTTCCCCGGCTTCCTGTTACACTGTTGTACATTGTTACGCTTTTCACGAAATCTCTCCCATATATTTAAGAGAAGCGAGAGGACAGATGTAACACATAAAAAAAAACTGACCGTTGACCAACTTCTCAGCGAAGAGCTTCACGCTGGGGTGGTAGTGGTTGGTGATGGGCACCAGCTCGATGTAGGAGGTGCACTGCGCGCCCGCGAACGCCGGGTTCCGCACGTGCGGGTTGTACTCGGATATCACCTGGAACACCACATAATAGTGTCCCAATGTAACTTGGCCAGGGCTTCAAATATCGGTGAAACCCAAATAACGTTTGACTAAAAATACTGATTAACAAGCACAAATTAAAAATGTATATAACCTCATTATAGATTTTATTTTAACGAAAATTCAGAAATAGTCCAGTAAATAAAGAACTTGTAGCGTGTGTGAGCAAGTACCTGAGCGATTCCTTCAGAAACTTATTCAGGGTGCTTAGGGAGTGAACATACTAAAAGCCCTGACGTCTGAGCGGAGTGGGGGAAGGGGTTCAAAATTCCCACTTTTAGGTTTATCACTTATATCACAAAATCAGTGCGTTGTAGGGTTTAGACTACTTAGATTAATTGAAAGATCTAAAAGTTTTCTACAACTTTTAACTATACTATTTTTCTGAAATCTCAACCGTTTTTGAGCTGCACGCTTTGGAAAAGTGAATATGAAAGTTATTCAGCGTGATGGGCATTACCTGATGTGAAAATTAGCTAACTAAAAACGCAACTTTTCCAAAGCGTGTAGCTCAAAAACGGTTCAGAATTTGGAAAAAGAATATAGAATAAAAGTTGTAGAAAATTTTAAGATCTTTCAATTATTATAAAAAGTCTTTACCCTTCAACGCACCGTTTTTGTGATCTAAGTGCAAAATCTAAAAGTGGGAACTTTGTGCCTCCCTCCCTACTCCGGCTCACTTTCTAGACTTCAGGACTTTTAGTATGTTCACTCCCTAAGCACCCTGAACAAGTTTCTGAAGGAATCACTCAGGTACCTGCTCACGCACTCTACACCCACTTTTGGGGCATTCGTTGATCGAACTAAAACCATTTTATTTTTCTTACAAAATGTTAATGTCCCAACTATTCTAAATTGTTTCGATTTTAATCAAAAAATAAAATCTTTGGCCCGGATATTTTGTTGTATTTATAGTTATGGGTATATTGTCAAAGGTTTTTGTTGATTAGATTTCGTAACACATTATAGTTTTAAAAATATTAGGTATAATAATGTCCCAAATTTAGTTCCTTCTTGCGACACAGTCGTGCGACGCCATAATTCGAGAACTTAGTAATAGAATAAACTAATACTATATTATTTGCAATGGCAACGTCATCATCTGCAGACCCGTGGCTAACTTCAGGGCACCTTCGCAATATAGTTTTTCTGTCAGTTGAACAAAGGTGTACCTTTATAAATAGGAGTTTCTGTTAGTCTTTATAAGTATTTTGCGTCAATTTCTGTTACTTTGCAGTATTCATTCTACAATCCTATTTTGTCTACTATTGAAAAACTCTATAGTGTTCATTTAGCTGTTTTATATTCGCAGTGTGTTTCTTTTTTTGTGAGATCGTAGTGTTTTTTTGTTCCTGAGTGCGACGAATGACACGGAATTGTGCTACGTATCACAACGGAACTTTATACTCGTGGCGTAGGTTTTTGTTCCTGAGTGCGACGAATGACACGGAATTGTGCTACGTATCACAACGGAACTTTATACTCGTGGCGTAGGTTTTTGTTCCTGAGTGCGACGAATGACACGGAATTGTGCTACGTATCACAACGGAACTTTATACTCGTGGCGTAGGTTTTTGTTCCTGAGTGCGACGAATGACACGGAATTGTGCTACGTATCACAACGGAACTTTATACTCGTGGCGTAGGTTTTTGTTCCTGAGTGCGACGAATGACACGGAATTGTGCTACGTATCACAACGGAACTTTATACTCGTGGCGTAGGTTTTTGTTCCTGAGTGCGACGAATGACACGGAATTGTGCTACGTATCACAACGGAACTTTATACTCGTGGCGTAGGTTTTTGTTCCTGAGTGCGACGAATGACACGGAATTGTGCTACGTATCACAACGGAACTTTATACTCGTGGCGTAGGTTTTTATTACGTATGATGAACGATAGGTACGTATAGTTATTTTCATTATGGTAATTCTAAGTGTGACTGTGCCTAAAGATTAATTAGAAAAAATAGGGAAGCAAATGGTCAATAAACATTCTTTTTGTACTCATAATTAGCACAAACTTTTTATTTTTATTGTATCATGTTCGTTCCGTTGTGACTTTCGCTGTGCGACGAAGCAAAGAATTTGGTCCTTACCAAAGAACCATCTCGTAATTTTCATCAGATTTCAAACAGAAAAATCCGCATCAAAATCGGTCCATCCGTTTAGGAGCTACGGTCCAGACCCAATTGAGTTTATCTTCAAAAGGATATATCCGAATAGCGCTATCTCTCGGTACCTTAACCTAACGTTTATTGGATTTGACCTATAAGGATTTGACATCAACCTAACATCTCTATGTTAACAGTCTTTTCAACTGCAACTTGACCTCGAGCTTTTTGTCCACGAGTATTTTAACCTAAACCTTGTTTTTTTTAACTATGACGTTTACCTTTATAATTGTCTCCTTAATCCTAACTTAGAGATTTTAACCTTGAGTTTTTCAAATCTGACGTTTACACTCGTAGCGTTTACTAGTTAAACTAGCCTCTTAGATCTTAACCCCTTACGTTCTTCATATTAAATGTCTTCTTCACTTGACCTCGAGCATTTCAGCCTTGACCTTGCATTATAAATGTGATGTTTCAATCCTTACCTTTTCCATATTAACAGTCTTCCTCAACTGTATTTTGGCCTCGAGTTCTTTGTCCTTGTCCTCGTGTTCTTCAGTTTTGACCTTGGCGTGGAACCAGCCGGCGGTGGAGGCAGCCTTGCGTTTTTTCGGCTTGACATTCCCTTGCTCGTCGATTTTTAGGTCTACGTATGTTTCATCTTCATCATCTGATAAATAAGAAAGACAATACTTATACTTAACAAGACATAATTGAAAGTGCTAAAAATCCCGACTTCGAACAAAACTAAAATGAGGGAAAAAAGTGAGAATGGTTGCTAACCAAATTTAAATAATTATAGATCCTAAATAGTCATTCGAAATGAAAAATGATAACAAAAACCTAAAGATGATTTTCAAATACCTATTCATTGATAACCTACTTAAGAGGTCAGCGGACGGTGAATATTCCATACAAACGAAATACCAAAATAACGAAATATCAGAATAACGAAATACCTAAATGAGCATATTTCCACATTGTTATGATATTATTCAGATTCGGATAGTGTTTATCTAGGTTCCCAACAGTATATTATTTTCAAAATACTTACCTGGAACGAAATATAAGCAAATATTACATTTTCCTCATTTATATGCTAAAAAATACAGTTGGGAACCTAGATAAACACTATCCGAAACCGAATAATATTGTTACGTCGGTCGCTTCTTAGAAAAATAGTAGGTACTAAACTGTTCCAGGAACCTCGGTCGGATGATACAGTACCTACATCTACAGGAACCTTCTGGAATACACCAGTGGAGCGTAGGTACTTACAGAAGTTTCCAGAGCGCGCGGTAGGTATATATATACCTACGGGCGCGGCAACATTAAAGGCGCCGCCGGCCTTAGGTACCTATGGGTGCGGCGCGGCGCGGCAACTTCAAAGGCGCCGCCAACCTTGATAGTTTAAATACCTACCGACTACTGCTAGTATATACGAGTAAGTACGAGTACCTTCTGGAAACTTCCGTTGCGGTATAAATAGGGCGCGCATCGACTGCCTGAGACAGTATTGACTTGGCATTCGGAATAAAACGATCAAAGAGATTCGAAGCGAGTATTCAGTGATAATTGATAAGAGTGTACAATCGAGTTAATGAGTGAGTGTTACTTGTCGATTTAATTTCTTTTTGTGGTTTTTCGAATAAAGGTGTTAATTTTTGGTGTAATTGGCGAACTTTAATTTTATCCGAACCCCAGCTCGTAACAATATCATAACATAATATTTGGGCATAATAAGGGACAGGGAGAGGATGCTATTCGAGGCGCGAAGCGGCAGCGTAGCTCCGACCAGGTGTCGCCCACTGGCTGCATAGCAGCGGATAGGAAGCTGCGCTTAGAAGGAGGGACCGCTGCGGCTGTCGCAAAATCGAATGCGCAGAATCGCGGACCTGTAGTAGAGAAGGGCGAAGGTGGTCCGTCCTCATACGCCGACGCGGCCAAAAGTTACTGCATGGTAGTTTTGGACAAAGGAGGCGCTCAGGTGGACGAGCACCGGGCGACAGTATTACGTAAGACTCTGGACGATATTCAATGGGAACAGTATGTAAGTAACCGCGGCAAGCCGAGGGAAGAGAAGCGAAGGCTGCCCGCCTTTACACAGTTACCAAGGCTGACTCGCGGTGGTCTCAGAATGTGCCCCCTGGATGGCTACTCAGTTGCCTGGCTATCTTCCACGGTTGAGCAGCTGCCTGGCCTGTGGGAAGGGTCGGAAGGGTATAGAGTCATCCCGGAGAGCGAGTTGCCTAGGTACCACACCGGCATTATATATGTCCCGGACTTCGGGAAAGAAAAAGAAGACCTCGTCAAATGGCCTTTCGTCCTGAGAGACTATTTGGCTGAGCAAAATGAGTTCAGGGGCCTAGATATGACACTTTGGCCCATCTTTAAACATTTGCTGCGCCAGAGAGGCCAATGTTACAACCATGTCCTTGTGATGGGAATCCCGCCGGAGGACATCCAAAGGACGCATAGACTTTCGCCTGCACTATACGTCAGCGACGGTCTACTTCAAGCTAAAGGGATATAAATCGAGGGACGCGGGGGTTACGGCGGTGTCGGGGGAGTTGGGGGTCGTTAGCTCCGCAGTGTGCGGTGCGAGCGAGCCTGTGAAACCCATGGACTTCAACCCAGTGCACCTCGATAACACGGATTGGACGAAGGAGGAGATGGAACGTCTGCTGGAAGTGGGCGATGACGGCGTGGAGGATATTGCAGGGGATATTACGGGCCTCAATATCTTCTCGCCGGCATCGTCCATGGACGCGGACCAGGCTGGACCCTCCTCCCTGCGTAGAGCAACCGAACACAATAGCGCTGGTCCAGGAACCCTATTTAACTCGTGGAAAGGTGGGTGGTTTCAACGCCCTTCGGGGCACTGTTTTCGCTCCCCCCGTGCAAAGCAAAACACGGACATTTATATATGTACCAAATCCTTTTAAAGCGTCGTTAGTCGCTACACACCGGACACATTTTTTTATTTTTTTTAGTCCGACATTTGTGCACCGACGACCTTACTGTAGTAAAACTGGAGACAGGTCTGCTGGGGAAACTCAGCACTATCATTTTAGCATCGGCGTATATTGACATTACGGCCGAGGTGCCTCCTCCGGCACTTGAGGAGTTAATGCATTTTTGCATGGTTAACAACATGGAATGTGTAATAGGTAGCGATTCAAATGCCCATTGCACGGTATGGGGATGTCCAGACTCGAACGAAAGAGGAAAGGATTTACTGGACTTCAGTCTAAGACACAACCTCAATATACTAAATCGAGGCTCAGAGCCAACGTTTGTGACGTCTTGGGCCAAAACAATAGTTGATATTACAATAGCCACCAGCGAAATTGCCGAGACGATCAGCGACTGGCGAGTGGCAACGGATGAGATCTCTTGTGCAGATCATAGAAGAATCAGGTTCAGATTGGAAGTGGAAGAGCAAGAACCTCGGACGTACAGAAATCTAAAGAAGACTGACAAGACTCTATTCAGAGAAACTCTTGATAAGAGTTTGTCAGAAGCACCACAAGTAGAAGCAACTAAAGAGCTTACACCAAGAGAGATAGAGGACAACATACAGTCTATAGGAGGAAACTGAGGAAGAAAACGAGACACCATTTCAACAGAGCCATGAATACTGACCTGGAGGTAGATTGGCAAGAGTACAGAAGAACTCGACACCGACTCAAAGTAGAGGTAAACAAAAGTCGGAACAGTTCGTGGAAAAATAATACAGTAGCTCGATTCAATCGGAAAGCGAGACCGCAATATTGCGAAAACTGGTTTCCAATGAAACAACGGTAAGAAACCAGAAACCAGACTCTTAAGAAACCAGATTGACAGATTTTCCCAGATTGTATACTAGACAATGAAGTTGTTTGGGAAACTCCGACATCATATGAACCTTCAAGAAGTGACTGGAACTTTGCAAATTCAATCGTCACGGAGGAAGCACTTCTGTGGGCGGTAAGCACTTTCTAACCATCAAAGCCGCGGGGCTTGACGGGATCTTTCCAGCTCTCTTACACTGGAGTCTAATTAAGATCAAGTCTCATCTTGCTGCTATTTTTAAATCATGCCTAGCCTAGAAGTATATACCAAAGGCTTGGCGGGAAGTAAAAGTAGTATTTTTGCCTAAACCTTGCAAATCAGATTACACAAATCCAAAGTCATTTAGGCCAATAAGTCTTAGCTCGTTTCTTCTAAAGACACTAGAGAGAGTATGCGACAAATATATTCGCAGTGGACCACTGGTTGACAAACCAGTACACAAAAATCAACACGCCTATCAATCAGGCAAATCTACAGAAACGGCCCTCCACCAGGTGGTTCACAAGATAGAATCCGCACTGGAAAGCAACCAATCTTGCCTTGTAACCTTTACCGAAATAGAGGGAGCTTTTGATAAAACAACGTTCCCCATTATTGAAGGTGGGCTGAGGAATCAAGGCGTAGACGAAAGAGTGAATAAATGGGTCACAACAATGCTGTCTATAGAGCAGCTAGCATAGAGACTGCCAAATCATCGCGATGTGTGGTCACGAGAGGCTGTCCGCAGGGAGGCGTTTTATCTCCGCTGCTATGGGTAGTAGTGGCGAACGAAATTCCCGAACTATTAAACAAGGATGGTATAGTAACCATAGGATATCCGGACGATCGGGCTATCATGGTCTTCGGACTTTTCGAAGCAACCCTATGCGAAAAAATGCAGAAGGCGCTTCGGGAGGTCGAGAGATGGTGTGAACGCCACACTCTATCTGTAAACCCAGAAAAAACTGAGATGGTCTTATTCACTCGGAAGATGAAGACATCAGCTAGTCTTCGACTTCCTACACTGTTTGGAACAAAACTTTCACTCAGCAAAGAAGTAAAAAATCTTGGCATATGGCTGGATAGTAAGATGTTGTGGGCGAAACAACTAGACCATATAACCACAAAGGCAATAAATATTTTATGGCAATGCACCCGAGCAGTGGGTAAGAACTGGGGCCTGAAACCTAAACTGTGCCGCTGGTTGTATACTGTTATAGTACGACCGGTTCTCACATATATGGATGCGTAGTGTGGTGGCCGAGAACAAATCTGGTGACCACAATCACCAAACTACAGCAAGTCCAAAGATTGGCATGCTCTTTAATCAGCGGCTGCACGAAAACAACTCCATCAGCCGCTTTAGACATTATTCTGGGTCCTGACCCTGCTGCATTTACATATCCAGCAGGAGGCGATGGCTTCAGCACTAAGGATCAAGTCTACAAATCAGTGGAAAGGCACCGGGCTCGTTACAAACCATTCAAAAGTTTTAGATAAAGCAACGAGAATAATCCCAGAAGCATGTCAGGGCACGGACAAAGTAGCTAGCATACACCTAGATAAAAAGATGTATGAGCTAGAGCTAAGATATACAGAAGACAATGCTTCAGAGGATCTCTCGTGTGCCCATAACATTTACAATGTTTTCATCGATGGTGCGAAAAACAAGACGGGGGTTGGTTGTAGTTTCTCTCCGGAGCTAGGAATCGCACAATCGAAAGCCCTTAACAAAACCACATCAGTATTTCAGGCAGAAGTTATGGGACTACTGTTAGCGGCAAAAGCAATATCTATGATCAATGTTCCAACTGCAGATCTTTGCTTATGGTGCGGTTACTCACGTATCGTCCGGTAGTTAGGTTTTAGAACCGAGTATCATTGGATTTTGAAGCACACGCATTACCGCTCGGCCACCGCTGCTCTACAGACTTCATCAACAGCCTGCATGAATGCACTGCTGGACATAGACAACTGCACATTACTCCGTACTCTAGACAGGCTGTTGACGAACGTAGCAAAGAGAGCATTTAATTGTCGCCATTTTGGCGCTGATAGCAGGAGATTGGCAGTAGTGAGGTTTCACGGAACTAACGTATTTGCACTATTATTTATTCTGTGTGTAACGTCAGGAGATGAGACAATGCCAATGTTAGTTCCATGGACGCTCGGGGGAGCGCTTTGAATCGGCACAAACGATTCCGAATCCATACAGATCAGGGACTCCTCGACAAAGGCCTCTCACAATGCACGCCACTGAGCCCGATCTTCGGCTCTTCTCATGTTATTGCTGCCAGCTACTTTGCGTTAGTCATCGCTGCACCTGGCCGGAGCGCGTCCTACAATAAGTTTGCCTGTAAACTTACCCATCAACAAGTCCTTCTTGTCACCCTTCAGCAAATCTACCTTCTTCTGCTCTTTCTGTTTAGCCTCTTCTTCTGCTTCTGCGGTCGAGTCCAGCGCAGTGTGTTCTTGGGTAGTGACGTCATCATCCTTGATTTCTTCTTGCTTGGGTTCTTCTTTTACTTCCTGCAATAAGGCAATACACAAATATTATAAACAGTTTTCTTTATGTTTTTTTTATGTTTTTTGTAATGGATAACCTAAAAAAATACTGAACAGATTTTAATAATTCTTTCACCTATCGAAAGCTACATTATCAGCGAGTAACATGGGTGATATATATGTTCTGCCATTAAATACTTCAGGATCTTGGAGAATCCACAAAAGCAAGGAAACCACGTCTTCCAGCTTACATATTTATTGACAGACAGATGAAAAACACAAGTGTACGCTCTAGCAAAAATATTAACTACAAAATAGGTTTCCATACATCACACCCTCACCCTTGACTAATACTTACATTAATAACAGTCTGCATCAAAACATAATAAACGAATTAATAGTACCTATAGTTTGTACTACATAGCTTGCTCGCCGAGACAGCTGCCAGAATGATATTTCTAGGGTTGGAGTAGTGTAGGAAAAGATCGATTATCGAACGATGTGAAAAAAAAAAACGATAATTGTGACCTTTTTATTACATGCAATATTATCTATATCTATCTGTATATATCTATACATGTAATAAAACTATAAACAAAGTGAAATCTGTTCATGGAAGATAATTTAGACATTTTTATTTCGGTATATGAAAGTAAGAGAATTCAAAAATATCATTTAGATTTTTTCTCTGTCTGTCTGTGACTTCATCACGCAAAAACCACTGGATGGATTTTGATAATGTTTGCTGAACTGTATTCCTTGAAGTCCTGCGGAGGTTTTAACCTTTGTTTTCTTAAAATCGGTTCATCCAAAAAGGAGTTTCAGAATTTTTTATACATACTTGCGCCACAGAATAAAGAATATGGAGGTACTTCTAAGGTTGTTCAATTTTAAGATCTCTTAATTCCTCTTGTAGGTTTGTCTCAATATGCCATAAAATATCTTCGCTTGATGAAATGTCCTCGACATCAACTTTTTTTTAAAAATTTGTTCCTGTCTGTTTGTCTGTCTGTCTGTTCACGCATCATGCAAAAACTACCAGACCAATTTAAATGCGCTTTTCACTGTTGAATAGCAATTTGTTTTTTTTTGTTAGGTTTCGACTTAAAAATTGGTCATTTAATCCGTTGATTAGATACCGAACAATCGATATAACACTATCTAACGGCTGAACGAAATTTAGCGTTTTGTACTTAATAGAAACTTCTGGCCCTGGAATAATACATAGGTTACTTTTCACCTAGAGAAATGACCACGCTGGTAAGCCGCGGGCACAGCTATTATGTAAAATCGCACTAATATTATAAAGCACGCATCAACTAAGCGACGGATCGAGGTGATTTTTTGCATGGGTATACTTCAAGGTCTCATCGTCAACCGCCGCGCGGGTCAAACCGCGGGGCGCTGCTCGTACTTTATAAACACTATATTACCTCGTCCTTGATTTCTCTCTTGGTCCACACCAGTTTGACGGCTTCTTTCTTTTCTCCGTCCTTCAACACTTGGGACACCATGAACAGCACCTTTGGTAACATAAAATAAATATTTAGACAGTAATATTAACTTAATAAATAACTCTTGTAACTTTGAACTGTTAGACGACCAGTCTACTAGTTCAAAGTCAAAGTATTTTATTGTAAATACAAAAATAATAGCACATTTACAAGTCAAAATTAACTTCTCATGAACAAGGAGAAATACATAAAATATTAAATACTAGCTTTCTGCCCGCGACTTCGTCCGCGCGGACTACAGTTTATCGCGAAAAAAAGCATCCTATGTTCTTCTAGGATATTAAAAACCAATGCAAAAGTAGGTATAGCACCAATGCTCTTGATGTTTTTTGACGGACTTGTTATTTCGTTTCCATGGTAACCGTTCCTTACAGCGAGTAATCAATATTTTCCAAATCTCACGGAAACTTTCAATTTTCCGGGATAAAAAGTATGTTTTATTCCAGGGCATAAGCTATCTCCATTCCAAATTTCATCAAAATTCGTCCAGCCGTTATTGCGTGAAAGTTCCCCAAACAAACAGACAACGTTTCACTTTTATATATTGGTATGGATATATTAAATCAATAAAATTAGATATAAACTTATGCTTACAGTTTGAAAAGGAAATTTCCTCTTCATGTGCCAACAGAGTTAAATCTCACACTGGAAAAGGAAATACCCTCCGACTCTACCGGTGCTTCGGAAATACGCCCGTTAGAGAAGAGTAATTTTTAATGTAATTTTCTCAATTTTTGACAATTCTTAAATTTATTGTAATCATCATCATCATGTCAGCCTTTAGAAGTCCACAGCTGAACATAGGCCTCCCCCAAAGAGCGCCATGACGAGCGGTCTTGTGCCACCTCCATCGACTCCCTGCGATGACTACAATGTCGTCGTTCCTTCGTGTGGGGATCGCCCTACACTTCGCTGCTTGTTCGTGGCCGCCATTCGAGAACCTTTATTCCACAGCGGTTGTCGGTTCTGCGAACTATATGGCCTGCCCATTGCCACTTCAACTTGCAAACTCTGAGAGCTATGTCGGTAGCCTTGGTTCTTCTACGGATTTCCTCGATTCGCATTCTATCACGTAATGAAAAACCGAGTATAGCTCTCTCCATTGCACATTTGATAAGTTTTATTATAATAAATACATGTAAATGTCATAAATTATAATAATTACATGTAAATGTCAAATACAAGAGATAAAAGTGCCAATGAGACGTCCCACAATCATATCACACTGATAAAAAATAATAAATATACAATACATACTCCACAACATTGCGCAGGCGTCATATAACAGCACAACTGCAACAGCCTCTTTATAAAGGCGCAGACTCTGTTGGTATTGCTGTCCTGCTTCAACGACTTGTAAATGAGCGAGAAGAGGAGGGCCGAGTGAGTGGTCGAGAAGATATTGGCGTTGGTCAGTTTGCGATAGAGGGCGGTGTAGTAGCTGTAACAATAACAACAAAAATAAAAAAAAATACGAATAGCTTTTACGAGTTTTTTTTAATGAGTGCCACTTATTTTTTTTTTTATTTTTTTACTTTTTTTATTGCATTTTCACTTTTTACAATTTTAAGTTTTTTTTAAATTGTTTTCCTTCGATTTGTGAGCTACCCTGAAAGTTTTAGCAGGGTACCTAATTGGGAAGTGTTCTAAATTTGAATTGCAAGATTCCAGGACAGACAAAATACATAGATACAGTAATCGCAGCCAATCTATACGTTTGTAAAGTTAGGATCTGTGAACGATTGCGCAGGTACTGCTGTGGGGATAAAACAGCATAAAGCAAGAGCGAGATAGAATATGCGAAAAACGTAAGCGAGTGAGCGAGGCAGTTATACACCTTCAACATTGGGATTGCGCCTGAAGTGTAGCAGTTTGCGCAGCGACTAGCAGACAACTTCCAAGACACATAATTGCGACTACTGTACATACATACAAGTAAAGTTAAATAAAAGATTTTAAAAATCATTGAATCTATGTGCTCCATATCAATGACTAGTGACCCAACCAGGCTTCGCTCGGGTAGCTAATTTCTCGAAATATTTATTTGTAAAGTGTTTTCCAATAGGCACGATGTTGACAGTCTACGACGGCCATGTTGTTTTGGCGGCGTGTGCCAAAATTGAGAAGTCAAATCTCCATGGAAAGTTACACGATTGAGCAGCACGTCCAAATGTCATAAACTCGAAAACAGAAGAAATAGTTATTTCTTATACAAGGCTTTAAAGTTGATTTTTGGCGCGAGTACTTGTATTGTAAAGATACGAGACGCAGAATAACTTTGCTGCCGTGCGAAACACAAAACTTTTCACCTCACTACAGCGAGGAAAATGCTAGGTGCAAGAAAAACAGGTTAAATAATATATTCAATTATGTCCTGTTTATAATAATAATAATAATAAAAGATGAGCTGTCGCGACTTACCTGGCAGATCTGTAAACATAATAGAATAGAATCGAACATAAGCGAATAGAATCGAACAGATTCAAATAGAATCGAATAATAATATAGTATAAATAAGTATTAATGTATTTTCAGTGGACTGGCGGTATATAAAATAATTGAATAGATAGGTCCGAATTTTAAAAATTCTTTCCACGCTAGCTGATAAAATGCACTTTTGCACTTAAATTTCGAATAAACAGAATCATTCCGAGCTTGTGAGGTGATAATGTTGAAGCTGGTCAGGTGCACCAGATTGTATATGGCGTCGATGTGCGCGAGAGTCTCTACGAGGCGGTCCTTACCGATCCGAAGTCCCTTTAGAAGCGTCACTAATATGAAACAGCAGCGCGAGCGCGTGTATGGACACGTTGAGGCTGGTCAGGTGCACCAGCTTGTAAATGGCGTCAATGTGCGCGGGAGTCTCTCCGAGGCGGTCCTTGTCTGCGAACGGGTACGCGCGCTTCACGCCCGTCAGGATGGCCGACATTAGTCGGGAGTCGATCTCACCCTGCGGAACAGGGAAATGCTCGTTTTCAACAATTGTACAGTACTGCGGGGCGACCGCGGTTGAGCGATCGTTATGGAATTGTAATCGTTTATGACGTCAATGCACTGTCCGTCCTTGTCATATCGTAACACAATGACAAGGACGGACAGTGCATTGAATAACGACCGCTCAACCGCGGTCGCCCTGCAGGCCGGTGACCACATAACTCAAAGCTGCAGACGCGACCTGCAGGGCGACCGCGGTTGAGCGGTCGTTATTCAATGCACTGTCCGTCCTTGTCATATCGTAATACAATGACAAGGACGGACAATGCATTGGTATCGCTATAGCTTTGAGTTAGGTAGGCAGTTCTCTTTGGTGGTCAGTCGAATGTCAAAGTCGAATAAAATTTTCCTTAGTATTTAAAAAAAATGTATCTTTTTTTTTACGAGTCGGGAGAAATGAATGGATAAAGTGAAGCGGTTCGAATACGGCGCGGGAGATAACTTGAACAGGACAGAGCCGAAGCCTCACAGAGACGAGTTCAAGTTCGGTACACTCTCTGTACCGAACGTTCGACGACCGACGAGGTTTGGATCGTCGTATCGTCGTGGATGAGATCATAGAGCCCGTGATTGAAGAGAGGTGGAGGCATTTGAGCGACAGGCAGCGGGTGTTTAGTCGTTCGAGGCTTTTGGAGTTCCTTGAAGGTGACAGAGACAGGTTGTACGACCGCGAGAGCGGTACTCCTTCGTGCCAGCGGTGGCCGAGGGGCAGCCACACAAGTTCCGTCATAGTTGCGCCAAGCACGTTCGCCGCGGCAGAATCGGGACAGTCCGAACATATTGAAATTCCATAATAGATATTTAGATTTGTGATCAGTTTCAAGTGTTACATAAAATTGACATTTCTTAAACCTTCGGTGTTTCTTCAGCAGAATGTAAGAGCGTGCTGAGAGACAATAGGCTAGCCTACCCACATCTGCTCGGACTGGTTAACAATCTCCACTCAACGGGGTATTTCCAACAGCGCGCAAGCGAGGAGAGGCCTAGTAACCTGAACCCGCAGACAGAGCAGTTTGTATGTAAATACCTACTTTTTTGTGCTAAGTGATAACAAACATTTAGGGTTGTCGCAAATTTTTATTTTTTCTTTTGTTTGAGAATTTGAAATATTATGTTTTCAACCATTGCACATGTACGAATTTATTTGCTTGTTCGAAGCAAACCTGCTACGTAATTATAAGGCTACTAGTTTTCCCGCCCGCGACTACTTCGTAGCGGACTACAGTTTATCGCGAATAAAAGCATCCTATTTTCTTCTAGGATATTCTAAACCAATGCAAAAGTCGGTATAGTACCACTCTTGATGTTTTTTGACAGACTTGTTATATCGTTTCTATGGCAACTACACCATTCTGTGGTGGCAACCGTTACTTACAGTGAGTAATCAACACTTCCCAGATTTCCCGTGGAAACTTACAATTTTCCGGGATAAAAAGTCCTATGTTTTATTCTCGGGTATAATCTCCATTCTAAATTTCATCAAAATCCGTCCAGCCGTTATCGCGTGAAAGCTCCCCAAACAAACAGACAACGTTTCACTTTTATATATTGGTATGGATTCAGTGACACGTTGTATAAATGAAGACGAATCGATTGACAACTGGCTTGTCAAAATCGAACCAATGGGGGTGACGCCATGGTGGATCATCCACATACTTTATTACCCGTTTACGACGAAGCAAAGGAAGGTTTATGTGTAAAAACTTGGTTCGATTTTGACAAGCGAGGTATCAATCGATTCGTCTTCATCACAAGAGTGTCATAGGCTATTGTTTACCCGACCGTTTAGTTTTTGAACTTATGTCTATATATTATATTCCTTATTTTTCTCAGCTTGTACAGCATGTATGTTTTTTTTTGACGCTATTGCATAATTCCTGTGACTGACAAATTCCAATATACGAGTCTATTATCAATTATTAAACCTATTTTTTCGTCGAATTATCCTTTCCTATTTGATATAATTTAAGATGGATTGTTAATGTTAAAGTCATCTTTGGGCTCTCTTTGATAAAAGTGCAATATTTTAGTTGGATGGGTGAGGACCAAACGAATGGTCCGATTGTGATGCAGTTTTTTATGTTTGAAAGCCGATGTGATCGAGATGCTCCTTAAATATTATTTTTTAAATTGGGCTTGTACTGTAACAGCTAGTAGGCACTTGTTCCCAACTGACCTTCTTAATGCTGGCCTTAAAGAACGAGAAGTATATCCTGATGACATGAGGCTCTCCGCGATCTTGTATTGTAAAAGCTAGTAGGCACTTGTTCCCAACTGACCTTCTTAATGCTGGCCTTAAAGAACGAGAAGTATATCCTGATGACATGAGGCTCTCCGCGATCTTGTATTGTAAAAGCTAGTAGGCACTTGTTCCCAACTGACCTTCTTAATGCTGGCCTTAAAGAACGAGAAGTATATCCTGATGACATGAGGCTCTCCGCGATCTTGTATTGTAAAAGCTAGTAGGCACTTGTTCCCAACTAACCTTCTTAATGCTGGCCTTAAAGAACGAGAAGTATATCCTGATGACATGAGGCTCTCCGCGATCTTGTATTGTAAAAGCTAGTAGGCACTTGTTCCCAACTAACCTTCTTAATGCTGGCCTTGAAGAACGAGAAGTATATCCTGATGAGGCTCTCCGCGATCTTGTATTGTAAAAGCTAGTAGGCACTTGTTCCCAACTAACCTTCTTAATGCTGGCCTTGAAGAACGAGAAGTATATCCTGATGAGGCTCTCCGCGATCTTGTATTGTAACAGCTAGTAGGCACTTGTTCCCAAATGACCTTCTTAATGCTGGCCTTGAAGAACGAGAAGTATATCCTGATGAGGCTCTCCGCGATCTTGTATTGTATCAGCTAGTAGGCACTTGTTCCCAACTGACCTTCTTAATGCTGGCCTTGAAGAACGAGAAGTATATCCTGATGAGGCTCTCCGCGATCTTGGAGTCGTCCTTGCCCAAATAGAACTGGTTCAGGAAGCACACGCCGTAGTACTGCGCGCGCGGGGATATATTTGATCTGGAATTGTTATTACAAGATTACACTAGCTACGCCCCGCGTCTTTGCCCGCGTGGATGAAGCAACAGTATCTCATGTGTTATTCTAGGACCTAAAGTATATCTATATCTTCAAAATCTGTTCAACCATTAAAAACTTTAACCCATTGCTCGGCTTGTACTGGTTACATTGAGATGCGAAGTAAATCAGATTTTAAGTCAAATCCTAAGTTGACTTATTCTTTACTTACTCAGAATACAGTAACTTTCAAAAGGTGCCGTGATCATCTAATGTATGGAAATAACTAGTGACTATTGTTGATATTCGAAGGGAAGCGTCGAAAGCCATAACACAGGTTGTTCCTAGCGAGGTTTTTCGTCTTAACTTAACTAAGTATAACAAAAAAAACCCGACCATTTTTTCGGGAAAAAAAGGAAAAAATGGCTTTTACGAGCTTTTTATAGGGAATGTTACTTTTTATGGTTTTTTTATTGCATTTTCACTTTTTACGTTTTTTTTGTTTTGTCATCAGTTTGTGAGCTACCATGAAAGTTTCAGCCGGATAGCTAATCGGGAAGTCCCCCGAAAGGTGTTCACAAACTGGACTATAGGCTGTACAACTTCGAAAGTGATAGAAAAAAATACTATTGAAAAATACTCAAAAAAATCTGAGTGGCGCTGAAAACAAGCAAAACATATTTTATTTTCGGAAAAATACTGCAACCAGAAGCGTAGCTAGGAATACCTTAGCGCCATAATTATAACTCAGCATACTATTCTTTGTAATTAGATATATAATTATAGGGTGGTTACATTACTCATGTCAAAGAAAGTCCATGTTTTTGATGATTTCGACAGAGCATTATTTTTCTGTACTTCGGCAGAAGTTGCTAGAATAGGTACCTAAGTATACCTCTTGTGACCCGAAATTCTGATCATTATCACAAAATACTTATTAATTAGGTACAGCAAACAATAATTCACGTATCTTCAAATCTGATCAGCTGATCTACTCTGACATTCCTGACAGTTTAATGTGATATCACACACCACCATGTGTTGCAATAATTAACAATGTTATAAAATGTTTTGCTTTTTATGCACTCGTTACTAGTTAAAATGTGTATCTACTTCGAATTTGTTTATATTTATGCGGCATGGTGTACAGCTGTTAGCCCAGGCTAACATACAAAAAAGAACATCTCCTTTGAAATGCAAGATTCCAGGAAATACAAAATACATACATACAAGTGAAGTTAAATAAAAGCTGTTAATAAAAAAAAAAAGTTAAAGTCGTCCTATCTATTGTTACTTGGCCGCAGGTGACTAACATCGCAAATACCAAAGTAGAAGCAGCTTTCGACTTTTGCGCAAACGTGACGGCAGGCCGCACGCGCCGGGAGAGTCAAATCAACCGTGAAAATGCTCAGTCGCAGGCGATCGCACGCCGCATGAAGGTGTGTTGTTTTGCAACATCTATTGTACAAATAGTTTGGTTGCACAAATTAAGTTAACTTTAGTTAACCATGAATAACAATAATATCATAGAGTTTATTCCACCATCTTACCTGAACAGCATTTTCTCAATCTCCGCGAGCACTACCGCCTTCATGTTAGGGTGGTTGTACAACAGCTGGCACAGGTGGTAGATCACCTTGGACGCCACGGCTTGACTCGGGTCGCCCAGCTTGTTGATTATGTTCGTTAGGAGCATCTGAAACAAGTTTTTTTTTCTAGTAATATTTTAATTTAACGGGGCTTTATTAACTGTTTATTACGATGGTGGCCGAGCGGTACTATTGCACGTTAAAGTCCAACGATACCAGGTTCGATCTTCGCCTCCTCACCTATAACTGTCCAATGTTATGTACGCATTCGAATCGAGGGTGCGTTTAGCAAATATAATTGGGAACCTAGATCGGAATTGCAATATTGTTAAGAGTTGGGGTTCGGATAAAATGTCTGCCAATTAAACCAAAAATTAACACTTTTATTTGAAAACCCCACAAAAACAAATAACACTCAATCACTTTTGAACAATAATCAATTATCACTGAATTCAACTACAGCACTGTATATTCGTTTCGAATCACTTTGATCGTACTCGTAGCTTAGCCGAATTTAAACTAACTCACGCAGCCTATGCGCACCATTTTTATACCCCAACGCGCACGTCCCATGCTTCCTGGAAAGTACTTGTAGGTACTTGCACATTGCGTGATCTAGTAACCAGTACTCGATAGGCGTAACTCACTCATCTCTGAGGATTTGCTTTGCCGTACTTTCGTTTGTGCCGATTCAAAGCGCCCCACCGAGCGTCCATGGAACTAAAATTGACATTGTTTCATCTCCTGGCGTTAGTCACAGTATAAATAATAGTACAAATAAGTTAGTTACGTGAACGCTCACTTCTGCCAAGCTTCTGCTATCAGCGCCACAATGGCGAAAATCAGATACACTCATTGCGCTCGTTCGCCAACTAAAGCCTGTCTAGAGTAAGGAGTTATGCCAATCGACGTTAGAAGGTGTTGTAGGCATCAACCGGCGTAACAATACTAGCCGTGTTGGTTGGTCAGTTTCAACAAAACTGCCAGTAGATGACTTCACGTCCCCGTAAGACAGTATTAGAAACTGGAGAAAATATTTCGATAGCGGTGTAGTGGTCACCGTGGCCGAATTGGTTATGGCAAGTTCCACGCAGAGGCGCGGATGATTCGGGGTCAAGTACCGTACGAGATCCTTCTTTTTCTTCGAAATCCAAAGTAGATAGTAATGTAGTGAGTAGTAAGTAGTAGTGGTAATAGTAGATGCCAAAGTAATATGAATGTGGATAGTATGGATGCAAAGTAACATGAAAGTAGATATTATGGATGCGAAAGTAATATGAATGTGGATGATATGGATGCAAAGTAACATGAAAGTAGATATTATGGATGCGAAAGTAATATAAATGTGGATAATATGAATGCAAAGTAATATGAAAGTGGATAGTATGGATGCACAGTAATATAAATGTGGATAATATGGATGCAAAGTAATATGAATGTCGATAGTATGAATGCAAATTAATATAAATGTGGATAATATGGATGCAAAGTAATATGAAAGTGGATTGTATTGATGCAAAGTAATATGAATGTAGATATTATGGATACGAAAGTAATATAAATGTAAATAATGTGGATGCAAAGTAATAACAATGTGGATAGTATGGATGCATGGTAATATAAATGTGGATAGTATGGATGCTAAGTAATATGAATGTGGATAATATGGATGCAAAGTAATATGAATAAGGATAGTATGGATGCGAAAGTAAATCTGTTTCTCTATATGTTTATTCCCTTTCACGATTCGACGGCCAATTTCTTATGTTGAAGAAATTGGACAAGGAAATTGTGTGCATCATGAGAAAGGACACACGCTAATTTTTATTAATACCCCGGAAAAATATCCGCGCGGAAAGCCGCTAGCTCAGCTAGTTGAAGAATTACCTTTTCTCTCTCCGGGTGGTGCATTAACAAGTACGACATGGCGGTGACGGCCTTCTCCTTGTTGGCGTCGACGGAATCGTGCGCGAATTTGTTCAGCGCCTCCACGTATGCTGAAAATTAACAAATTAATATGTTAATGTAAAAAAATGCGGTGCCCATGTTATGGTGAAATTTAGAACGGGCTATCACATTTAAATGCGTCTACAATATTAAAAGTCTGTGCTGTTAGCCGTTGAATAGTTCCTGTATCTGGAGCTGTTCCTGGATGTCGATTCAGGTCATGCTTACTACTCTTGCTGCTGGCAGACAATGGAAAAGAGCCAAAGTTCGGGCTCAGTGGCGAGGCCTATGTCCAGCAGTGGACTTATATACTTAGTTTGTTGTTGATGATGATGATGACTCTTATCTTCGGAATTACTGAATCGATTTGGATGATATTTTTTCAACCTCGTCTAGAGTGTGCTGTGTGCATGTACTGAGTTATATAAATAGTACTCACTGCCATAATGATCCTTCAGTTGGTCCTCAAAGTACCACAGTTTGAGGATATTCCGTCTCGCTTCCTTGTTGCCGGACACCATACCGTCAACCTCGGCTAGAGTATGCTGTGTGCATGTACTCATATAAATAGTACTCACTGCCATAATGATCCTTCAGTTGGTCCTCAAAGTACCACAGTTTGAGGATATTCCGTCTCGCTTCCTTGTTGCCGGACACCATACCGTCAACCTCGGCTAGAGTATGCTGTGTGCATGTACTCATATAAATAGTACTCACTGCCATAATGATCCTTCAGTTGGTCCTCAAAGTACCACAGTTTGAGGATATTCCGTCTCGCTTCCTTGTTGCCGGACACCATACCGTCAACCTCGGCTAGAGTATGCTGTGTGCATGTACTCATATAAATAGTACTCACTGCCATAATGATCCTTCAGTTGGTCCTCAAAGTACCACAGTTTGAGGATATTCCGTCTCGCTTCCTTGTTGCCGGACACCATACCGTCAACCTCGGCTAGAGTATGCTGTGTGCATGTACTCATATAAATAGTACTCACTGCCATAATGATCCTTCAGTTGGTCCTCAAAGTACCACAGTTTGAGGAAATTCCGTCTCGCTTGCTTGTTGCCGAACACCATACCGTCAACCTCGGGTAGAGGGTGTTGTGTACATGTTATTATTATTATTATTATTATTAAGAGCCAACGGTGTCCCACTGCAGGGCAAAGGCCTCCCTACCCTCTCTCCACTTTTCACGACTCTATGCAACGGATGGCCACTCCTTCAAATAGGAGTAAAGGTCATCCCGCCATATCCTTCTTGGTCTACCGCGACGCCGTTTTTTGTTTTGTGGGACCCATTCTGATGTCGTAATGGCCCAAAGTTACGTTGGCATTCGGCTGACGTGTCCTGCCCAGTCCCATTTCAGCATGGCCGCTTTCCGAGTCACGTCCACAATTTTTGTCTTGGAACGCAGTATGGTATTCCGGATGCGATCTGTCAGGTTTACGCCCAGAATACTGCGCTCCATAGCTCGCTGGCAAACCCCGAGAGCGGTCCTCTGAAGATATGTCAAAGACCATGTTTGTGCGCCGTATGTTAGGGTGGGGAGAATGCACATGTCCATGAGCTTTCTCTTCAAGGTTAGAGGAACAGTTCCTTTCATTAAGTCCTTTAAAGACCAAAAGCTCTTCCAGGCGTTCTCGGTGCGTCTAGCAACTTCTTTATCTTGTCTCGCCTGGAAGGAAACTACTTGGCCTAAGTATAAGTACTCGTGGACATATTCAATCTCTACACCCCCTACAAGGGTCTTACGTTGGACGCTGTTGGTCATAAGTTTGGTCTTTGACATGTTCATTCGAAGACCGACCTCAAGGCTCGACTTGCTCAGATCTTCGAGCATGTAACGTAACTCAGAAGCTGAGGAAGAGAAAAGGACTATGTCATCGGCGAATCGTAGGTTAGTCAACTTCTTTTGTCCGACGGCGATGCCCCTTTTCTCCCTGCCGGCGGCCAGCTGCTTGAAGACTTCCTCCAAAACAGCGGTAAACAATTTAGGAGATAACGGGTCGCCTTGTTTCACTCCTTTCTTAATGTGGAAAGATGGCCCAGTGGTGTCCAATTTTATTGCTGTAGTACTATTTTTATAAATGTTTCTACGAATTTGGATGTAATTGCTATCTATTTCTTGATTGTTAAGTGCGTCAAAAATGGAAGAATGTGTTATGCTGTCAAACGCTTTGGAATAGTCGACAAAGGCCAAATATAAAGGAAAGTTGAATTCGACATATTTCTCTAGGAGTTGGTTAATTGAGTGAAGGTGGTCCGTGTTAGAGAGGCCACGACGGAACCCTGCTTGTTCGGGAGGAGGATGCTTGTCTAACATGGCGGAAATTCTGCCCTCAATTATTTTAATGAAGGCCTTATACAAATGTGAAACCAGGCTAATTGGTCTATAATTTCCTATATCTGATTTATCACCTTTTTTTTTTGTTTACATGTACTCAGTTATGTAAATAGTACTCACTGCCATAAAGTTCCTTCAGTTGGTCCTCAAAGTACCACAGTTTGAGGATATTCCGTCTCGCTTGCTTGTTGCCCGACACCATACCGTCAACCTCGGCTAGAGGGTGTTGTGTGAATGTTCGCAGTTTGATGTCTGGGATGAGTAGGTCTGATATAAGTAGCTCGGAGAGGCCATCTGTGGAAATAATACCTCACTATGGCATCACCAAAACTTCGGAAATGTTTTAATCTATAACAGTACCGTGACATACTGACTGACAAACAATAAGAGTTTTGAAACTTGGAGGAATATTCCTTACATACCTTAGGTGTGCACTAAGCAGGTTTTTTTGAATTCCATCACTATGTGGTGCTATGTGCTCCACATAGTGCTGTGGGGGAGGTGAAACAAGGGTTGCAAAGTTTGTAAGCGGACAAAGCTGCGGGGCGCAGCCAGTCACTGCTACGTATGGTCCAATGTTTTTAAATGTTGAATAAAATTACTTGTACTCATATATCTCTTATTTCCGTCAATTAACTACGAGTATAATATAGAATAGGATGCGCTTTTTCTTGGTTAACATTGGAACGCTATACGTGATAGTACGTTTAAAATGCTATGACACTATGTATCATTACATCCAGAAAAATAAGTATTGTTTTTATTGGTTGAGTTACGAGGCGAGCAGGTCGCTCGCCTGATGGTAAGCGTCACGCCTGCCCATAACAGTTGCAGTACCACCCAGAACTTTGGACGCAAATTTGACATTGGTTTTAAAGGGGTCGGCGGCGAATGAGTTTTCCATACAAACGTAACACCAAAATCATTTGTAATTGGAGCACATTTCCACAGCGTAATGATATTATTCGGATTCGGATAGTTGGGAACCTGTATAAAAACTTACGCAAGTGGCCGCCTGCGGAAGTACCACACATTTGTCAGATATTCAACCACCAAGCAGTAGTGTGTAAGCATTACTGTGTTGCAGTTTGAAGCGCAGTTTCCAGCGGGCAATGAGACTTAACAACCATGTCTCAGGGTGACGAGCGCAGTGCAGTGACGCGCAACATTTTGTAACTGAAGTTCTGGGCGGCACTGCGACTGCTATGGGCAGGCGGGACGCTTACCATCAGGCAAGCGACTTGCTCAACCCGTCACTTAACGGAATAAAAAATGTGTATGGGATGTTTTTGCGTATTTACAAACAACATTATTGTGATTTTCTTACCTATAATAATGATGCCATCTTTTTTCTTAGCTGGTTTCACGTTGCTGATCAAATTCCTCAATGCTGCCAAATTGTAGATTGGACTGTCCTGGAAACACGTGTTTTACGGTCAATAAAGTTGTTTCTGGTTTGTTTAGGGTTCCGCACCCAAAGGGTCCAAATGTAGAGCTATTATTAAGCCAATCAGTCTGTCTGTCCTGCAGGTAAAAGGTAACGAGGTATTGGTTTAGGTGGCTCCTTTTGAACCGTTATAGGTAGCCAGTTGAAATTTTCACAGAAATGTGTTATTAGCTGAGCCCCGCGGTTTTGCCCGCGAGCAAGTTTTGACCACTTTCACCCCTTACGGATGGAATCTGAGCAAAAAAACTCCTTATTATGATACTCAAGGAATATTTTCTCTTAAGTTTCTAGGACTACCGGTTTATTCTATTAGCCTTTATCATCCCACTGTTGGGAATAACCGTCCTCTCCTATGTCCGTCGTCTATATCACCACTCCATCAATTGTGTTAAGACTGGTGTGGTCTGCTTTTTTTGGTTCAGTGCAAAATGGAGATATAGTTTGAATGATGGTAAATATCTTCAGTACATAGAATAACTGGCCAAGTGGAATTCGTGCTACTGCATTTTAAAGAGATTATTTAAAAAGCCGGAAGCCTCATTTCATGAGCAGCAAAATCCACTCAGAAAAATAAAAAATGAGTTTCTGCGTCCCGTGTGGACACATGGACCTCATGAAGTGTCCCGTGTGGACACAAGGTCCTCATGAAGCGTCCCGTGTGGACACACGGTCCTCATGAAGCGGCCTGTGTGCACACACGGTCCTCATGAAGCGTACCGTGTGGACACACGGTCCTCATGAAGCACAC
Source organism: Alsophila aescularia (assembly GCA_946251855.1). NCBI lineage: Eukaryota > Metazoa > Arthropoda > Insecta > Lepidoptera > Geometridae > Alsophila > Alsophila aescularia. Next base: position 57,135,733 of record OX276373.1, read on the forward strand.
TATTTCCTAGTCCAATTTCATCAAGATTGATTCAGCCGTTTAGTTGTAAAAGGTAACTAGCTGTGCCCGCGGCTTTTCCCGTGTGCTCATTTTTCTGGGATATAAGGATTCTATGTATTATTCCAGAACCGAAAGTACCGATATCATCAAACTTCGCTCAGACTTCGTTTAGAGTTTCTTGGTCAAATGGTTTTTACAGATTGATCGAAATTTAGAGACCAGTTTTTGTGTCAAAATCCAACAGTACAAGCCGCATCATAATCGGTCTAGTTTTTTTACGTGGTGCGCGAACAAATAAACAGACAGAAAGATCCCATTTAAAAGCTCATCAAAAAATTCGCTTATTTAAAGTACACTAGAGCAGTTTTTTTTATTAATTTCATTGCTTTTTGTTACTTACTGCTTTTTAGTAACCACCTGAGCATAACACAACACTAAAGCAACGTAGCTACTACTGTAATACCGGTTAATACCGCTTTTTATGCTCAAGTGTAGATAAGGGAAAAAGTAGCCTTAAACTTAATAATGGCCGGTTCCTATATCTTAAAACGAACCGTTTTCGCTTACCGTCCATCAGCTTTTGACATAAACGCCATACAAAAAACGTCAAAAAGTAACGAGACATTGGAAAAACGACTCGTTTCATTTTTATAGGTTAATCAATCCTCAGAATCTAACCACCAACATCAACATAATATGACGTTCCCTAAAATAAATAATATGTGGAGACAAGGTTTAATATTAACAGAAAGGCAGCTTCGCAAACCTCTTTGTGCAATTCCTGCTAGTAGAAGTTAAAATGTTAGAGCTGCCGTTATTTACCTGTACAAGTATAGTTGCAGCGGCTACTCTGTCGCCGATGGCGCCCTTGTTGAGAAGGGTCCGCGCCCACTGGTGGTCAGATGATCCACTCTTGTTAAATATGTTAGAGCTGCCGTTATTTACCTGTACAAGATAGTTGCAGCAGCTACTCTGTCGCCGATGGCGCCCTTGTTGAGAAGGGTCCGCGCCCACTGGTGGTCAGATGATCCACTCTTGTTAAATATGTTAGAGCTGCCGTTATTTACCTGTACAAGATAGTTGCAGCAGCTACTCTGTCGCCGATGGCGCCCTTGTTGAGAAGGGTCCGCGCCCACTGGTGGTCAGATGATCCACTCTTGTTAAATATGTTAGAGCTGCCGTTATTTACCTGTACAAGTATAGTTGCAGCAACTACTCTGTCGCCGATGGCGCCCTTGTTGAGAAGGGTCCGCGCCCACTGGTGGTCAGATGATTCACACTTGTTAAAAATGTTAGAGCTGCCGTTATTTACCTGTACAAGTATAGTTGCAGCGGCTACTCTGTCACCGATGGCGCCCTTGTTGAGAAGGGTCCGCGCCCACTGGTGGTCAGATGATCCACTCTTGTTTGATTCTGAAATTATTTTAATCAAACAAGTATTAGGAACTAGCTAGCTGTGCCTGCTGTGTCAATTCATTTAAAAGTAGCCCATACGTGTTATTCCAAGACCAAAAGTACCTATAAAGTACAATATAATACATTTCTTCAAAATTCGTTCAGACATCAAATAGTTTTTATCGATTGCTTGGCATCTAATCATCGGATTAAGATATCAACACCCCAGTTTTAAAGTCAAACACTAAGCTATCCAACAGTGAAAACCGCATCGCAATCGGTCTAGTAGGTTTTAGGTGATGCGCGAAAAACATACAGACAAACAAACAGACAGACACGATTTTTAAAAAACGTTTTTTTTACACTAGACCACTTTTTGAAATTATCTTCTATGTACAGACTTCTTCGTTCTTATAGCTTTGTTATAAGTGTAGATATAGTGAAATAGTCAGGTCACTAATTTAACAAACGGCGAGAAAGGAGAGATTATTAGTTCAACTGTTTTTGTGTGTATGTTATACTTTTTACACAACTGCCCAAAAAGGAGTGTTATGTTTTTAGCATTCATGTATGTTTGCCTGAACAGATTTAGATTTTAGGTGTATGGGGTATCCTTACATCCTCCCGAGTAACATTAGGTTATTTTTATTTTTGAAAACTATCAATATGGCGGCAGTATGGCACCATTTTTTAACTCGAAAAAAAAAAGAAAAAACCTCGCTTTTTACAATATGGGTATCAAATTGAAGGTCTTGATTGTAGCACTTTCCAAAAGTATATAATTTATTGGCAAAAGCTCTTTTTTGGGTGAGAAGGCGTGTTTTTGTTAGATTTTATGCTAGTTATTTACTCAACTTCACGAAAGGAGATGGTTCTCAAGTCGTCTGTATTATTTAGTATGTTTGTTACCTCATATCCCTAAAACTTTTGAACCAATTTGGTAAATTCTTTTTTTATTTAATACATCCCAATTTTTTTATCTGTTAAAGTAGACCTCCATAGTAGTCCCTAATAAATTTCATAAAAATTTCAAAGAGTTAATTAATGACTCTTGTGACATCATTGGGTATTTTTTATTAAATTATGGTACTAACCAGCTAGGACTCACGTTTTAGGGTCGAGATGTGGGAGTCCTAGCCGGTCACTATCATTATATTTTTATTACGTTATTCGTATCTTAGTAGTATAGTAGTGGACCTAACTATTGAGATGACCTGGGCCCTATTTCATAAAGCGACAAATCATAATAAACCTACAAATGTCAGTTGAATACGCAAAACCTACGTTTCATATAACAAAAATATACGACATTTCTATAGTTTGACTGACAATTGTCGGTTTGATTGACATTTGTCAGTGTACTATAGTTTTATGAAATAGGGCCCTGAGGACACATTTCATAGAAAACATCTAAGTAAAGGCAACAAGTATAGTTCAATGCAAATTACATTTTGGAGCTGATAGTTAACTCCTGGACATGCGTTGGCCCGTACGGGAAAAACGTGTAAATTTTAGCAAAGAATTGAAAAATTTACAAAAACATTAGAACATTAAATAAAACGTGCCTTCTGTTTATTTACCCTCCTCGAATACATATTGTATGTGCGGCAAACCTGTTAATCATTCGATATTCTATATTTTTATTTGGTTCTCAATATTTTGCTGATAATCATTATGGTTAGCTTGTTATAGAGTATAATATTTTATTGGCCTTATAACAGATAGTGTCACACTAGGCAAGTCAATTTTCACATCAAATGAAATCACATTACAATGAATTATATATTAAAAACAAAACAAAAAGTTATGACTTCTGAATAAGTTTTTTCTCTGAATTGTACAAGAATGAAGATTCCGTCAGATGCATATCGTTGTATTCTTTTAAAGAATAGAATGTGTTGAATTCGAAGAATAGTTTCAGTTTCCTTTTAAAATCGTTTGTATGCAAGCTTGTAACACATAAGGGCAATTTATTATACAAACATACGTATTTTCGTGTAAATTCTCTGTTTTTGAACTTTGGTTAATTTTACCTTAGGCTTAAATAATTTCTCTTTATTGCGCAGATTGTATTTATGTACATCTTTGTTTTTAGTTATTTTGCCCTTTTCTTCATGAATCTCTAGGAGACTGTTATAAATGTATGTATTTTATGCTTCTTGAAATAATTCCTGACTGAAGTGCGTTTCCGTAATCCAAAACATTATTCTTATTGCCCTCTTTTGGCTCGTCAGTACCTTTTTTATGTCAGCAGCGTTTCCCCAAACAGTAATAGCGTACCTAACTACCGAGCGAATGTAAGCGTAGTAGACTGATATAAGTGACTTATTATCAATTAGCGGCTTAAGCTTGAGCAAAGCATAGTTGGCACTTATCATTTTTTTACAAAGTTTTTCTATGTGTGTTGAATGACTTATTGTATAATCTACTGTATATCCTAAAAATACATTATACTACAAGCCCATATTGCTTTTGTTATTTTTCCTTGTTTGATATTGCATTACAACACTTTTATCAGCATTAAGAATGATTCCGTTAGCATTAAACCATTCTCTTAGAATACACATAGCGTCACTGATTTTTAATTCTAATTTATCTTTACATTTGTCACTAATTCCTATTAGAGTATCGTCAGGAAATAAACTAGTATAGGTCCAATCTGGCATAGAATTTACGAGGTCATTCACATATATTATAAATAATACTGGCCCCAGTAATGAGCCCTGAGGTACACCAATATCTACAGTTCCAACAACCGAATTTATTCCATTTACAGACACAACTTGGCTCCGATTCTGCAGATATGAACACATTGAATTAAGTTCAGATCCCTCAAAACCATAATATTTTAGTTTTAAAATTAATATGTCATGTCGCAAACAGTCAAACGCTTTGGACAAATACTTGAGCATTTCTGCGACTTGTCCAATGAGTCAAGAATAAAATATATAACTTTTCTTATGGCCATTTCTGTCGATCGACCTTTGCGAAATTCAAATTGTGACCGAGTGAAAAGGTCATTTTCTTCAAAATATTTCACAATTCTATTATTGTTTCTAGTATTCTCGAGATCGTAGGTAATATGCATACAGGCCGATAATTACCAAGTTCGGAACAGTCTCCTTTTTTATATAAAGGTAAGTTTTATATTAAGGTAAGGTAAGGTCCTACCAGGCTTAACACGATCGGGGAATATTCCTTCCTCTAGGCACTCATTGATAACAATATACAACAATTCCATAAAATTGCAATTGTTAAAAATTATATCTTTTAATGTCTTAGTGTTCATGTCATATATGTCTGGTGTTGTTTTTTGTTTCATGTTATTAACAATCGTTCGTAATTCTTTGTAATCTACTGCGTCAAATTTAATTTTGGTTTGTTCCCCATTTCTAAATATTCTAAGATTTGTCAGTCTCAATCTGGGTTTTACACATAAGATTTAGGCTATGTTCCTAAATAAATTATTAAATAAGTCTGCTATCACTTTCCAGTCTGTGAATTCTTCACCATCTTCGTTTTTAATCGAATGCATACATTTTTTCTTATTATATTTTTTATTGCGTCTCACTCGTTCGTTTATGATTTTCCATGTTTCTTTTATCTTTTATTCTATGCGTATATTGCATTTTTTTAGCTGTAGTCATATACTTTTCTTAGCACTTTTTTATACTGTCGTATCTGTAATTTTCTCTGCTAATTTGGTTGATACTCTTGCAACATCTCCATTTTGGCCAATTTATTTTTAGATATTTCTATACCTTCTGATGATGTCAACTTTTTAGCTAATGCTAACGCTATGTTATAATAAAATTTTATAGCGTCTTGCAAAATGTTCATTCTTGTATTAGAGTTCTTACACATAACTATTTGTTTTTTTAACACAGCAAAGTGTCTTTTCAGCAAATAATGTAAGTAGTTACAATTATTAGGTGACATAACTATATAATAAGATGAATTATTGTCACCTGCCTCTTCTTTATTATCACCAATAATTAATTTAATGACTTTATGGTCAGATAGCTTACGATTTAAAACATGGCCTTCACAGCAGTCATAATTCACTATGAAGTTGTCAATACAGGTAGCACTTTTTCCTTGTACCCTAGTTGGCTCATTTATAATCCATTTAAAATCGAAATTATTGAAGATCATTGATAACTTTTTTATATTTTTGTCAATTTCTAAAACATTTAAATTAAAATCTCCAGCAAGTACTACTTGTTTCCCTTCTCGACATAATTTATGTAACAGTTTTGTCAGTAAATGAAAAAAAGGTAAATGTCTTTGTCTGGTCTATAAACTACTACAATAATAATTTTCGATGCTCTTAATTCTATTGCTGTAATTTCAAAATAAACTAATATTTAAACCCCAACCTTATCAATAATTTGATAACGTTGTCCCATTATACTGGGGGGAGGAGAGGGGGGAGGGGGGCAAACTTCTGGTAATCAAATAAGTGTGCCCCCACCCCCCCTCCGTTATGGAGTACTTCCGCGGTCCCTGTTTTCAAACAATAACACTCTTTGCGCGGGGAAGCGGGCAGGGAGAACGACACTAGCTAGCTTGCCGGCCGGGCGCCTCACGAACCTGTGCAAACATGTTTAAAGTGGTAAAAGCGCGCCTAAATGGAACCGAATAGTTCAGGCGAACATTCGGTTCGGTAATCGCTGAACCGAACAATGTTCGTTATACGGTTCAGTTTAGAAATCCATGTTGGGCGCATCTCTACATAGGATGCTTTCTTTCGCGATAAACTGTAGTCCGCGCGGACGAAGTCGCGGGCGTGAAAGCTAGTTTTATATATTAGCTAAAAGGCAAAAAATATTTTGTGTTGATCATAGATCTAGTTAAATGCACACAATAATATCACATAAACAAAAACTGGACTAGATGCAACAGCAGGCAAACACCCACACAGCTACATTTCCAGGATTGTGCTTCATTTGCATCAACAACTAAGACATACACAGACTAGCACTGCTAACATATGCTATACAAACACCACTCTGATTGTCTAAGGCCAAAGAAGGCCAGGTTCACACCTGAGGAGTTGGTACCTAATTTTCCCACTTTAAAGTAGATATATGGTTTGTCCAGTACTATTACACCTTTAAGTATACACATAACACCGTTTAATTTTGGCAACCTGCCTATTCCTGTCTACCTATTAGATAAATAACTCTTTATTGTACACCACATAGAACAGAAATACAAAAAATAACTAAAACATTAACACAAAATATATGGGACAGTGGGCGGTCTCATCGCTAAAAAGCAATCTCTTCCAGACAACCTTTGGATGGAAAGGAATTAATATACAGCAAAGATGGTAGTGCATTATAATATAATAAATAAATAATAAAAACTGAATACAATGAACACATATATTAATAAAAAAAATATACACACATATTCCAATATACCTACCTACACATAAATATGTAAATATATAGTATAGTATATACATCATGAATTCCCAGATAACATAAAGGGATGGATATCAAATGAAATCCAAAGCGTTTGCAGAGCACTTAGACACAAATGAAAATATGGCAAAACAAGCAGCCATACCTTTCGGTCCCCACAGCTATACACATCAGTTCTTTTGCTGCACGCACGTATTAGTCCTTTTAGATTTCAACACATCACATAATAGCACATTAAAACAGTATTTATTCCCATTTCGGCGAGATATATAGCCGGCATTCGAAACAACGTCCTATACATATCTTTTTTACTAATGCCGACCACAGACATCGAACACAGTCATAGTGGTGCAATTCAATTATCAATCAACTATCAATTTGATTTGTGGACCTTAATTCCACCCCAGGAAGACTGCTCGCGCTTACCATCACGCTTGTCAATATTTCCTTCAGTGAATGTGTACAATAACCAATAACAACGCTCAGGAATGAAAGTAAGGTGAGAAACGATTTAGGGATGCGAATTGATGTGGTTACGAAACACCTGTAGATTGACTATTTCAATTGAAGATTGTGATGACAGGCTTAGATACAGTCTGACTGCTGACCGTTACACCAAGTTTTTAGAATATTCAAACACCACACGGGGAGGACTCTGTCTTGCTATACTTACTGGTCTCATAAGCCAGAGTGTCGCCATGTAGTGCACTGCTCGCCTCTTTTCTATATTCTTCTATCTGCTCTGTGGTCAATGTTTTAGCTGTTGCTACTGGTTCTTCCGGTAACTGAAAATGTGATATACCACACCAATATATAAAAGTGAAACATTGTCTGTTTGTTTGTTTGGGGAATTTTCACACGATAACGTCTGGACAAATGTTGCTGATATTTGGATGGGAGATAGCTTATACCCTGCAATAAAACATAGGAAGCTTTTTATCCCGGAAAATTGTAAGTTTCCACTGGAAAACTGGCAAATGTTGATTACTCTCTGTAAGGAATGGTTGCCATGGAAACGAAATAACAAATCTGTCAAAAATACATCATGATCGTTGGTACTATAGGTACATATGTTTGCATTGGTTTTTAATATCCCAAAAGAACATGTGATGTTTCGCGATAAAATGTAGTCCACGCGTACAATGTCGCAGGTAGGAATGCTAGTACAAAATATGGGTTAGGTTGTCTGGAAAAAAATTGTTCCAAGCGATAAAAAAATTGGAACAAGTCACATGCTATGAACTTATTTCTATGAGGAGTTTTTTTTTTTTTAGCATGCTGATTGTTTATTATTTTGTAACACAACCTCAAAATGTTGCAATGTTTACAATAGGAATTATTATAATTTACTATTAGGTTTACCTAAAATACTGCAATTAGAACTTTACAATTAAAATTTAAGGGCTTTTCACCTGATGATACCACTTCTTTTTGTCCTCATACTCCAAAGTTTCTGCGAAATGTTTAGCAATTCCCTGAGTTTTCTTGTGGTCAGCGTTTTCGTCAACTTTACCATAATTTGTATACGCCTCATCGACTAATATATTTTCTTCAAACCTTTTGTGCTTCATTTTGATGTTATTTCATTACATAAATATTGAAATACAACTAAAAACACGTGAAAAATACGTCCCAGAACCATGCGATTTAACTGAAAACTGACAACTGACAAACGTTGATGACAGTTGACCCTGCTTTCGTAGTATTTGTATACTCTTTGTTCGATATGATGAGATGGCGTTGTGGGCAGTTTCGAAATGTAGATTTTTAACAAGCCGTTTTCTTTGAACTTTTTCAACACATTTATCATTAATCACAGAATAAATAATAGTACAAGTACAGAAGGATAACTGAGTAAAGTCATTTAAATACATATCAACTCTCGCTACAACGCAATAAAGTGCAATTAAACTCGCACAGCGCGAGCTTTCAATTATATTTACCTAGAGTGCGCTCACCCATTGCGTGCAGGCTAGAATGTACCGTGTCAAAATGCGCGAGAGCTTCCATTGCTCTAATCGTTTCAGAATCGCTCTGTCACTTTTACGCTCGGTAGGGTTGTATCAAGATATGACTAGGTACTTGTACTAGTAATTATTCTGTGATATAATATGACTTAGATATTGTAACCGAATAAACAATTATGTAAAAATGTATTATTTTATTACTTATTGTTATAAATGTTGATAGTTCGATTGACTACATATAATGACATTCTTATTAGGATAGACCTAGTACCTCATTATTTGATTATATCATAATAGGTTACACTTTGATGAATAAAAGGTGCCTGTCTGACTTCGATGCTTAATAATGAATGAAAAAGAAATAACTACCTACGTAATAAAATGTCGGTAAGTCGGTATTTTACGAGATTTGTCAGACCGAATGCTATGCGGTACCTTCTAGGTTTCTCCTTGGTATTCATAATTAAGAAAATAATAAAATTTGAATGAACCCCAATATTATGGCCCCGAAGTTTAGGTATAATATTTGTACTTGTTGCGGAGTGCGACCGCCCTGTATTAATGCAAGTTTTTATACTACCGATCCTTTCCAAACTGAATGAAAAACGACCCTATCCATGACGGAATAAAGTTGATTTTCCTATGTCAACATGTCATTGAAACATGCTAAATATGATCGAAAACGTTCAGAACGCTAATTTCGCTCACAAATGGCCAAAGGAACGCCAATTGTGATCATATTTAGCGTTTTTAACAAATATTTTCGTCAATTGTTACAAATTGAACGGCCCCTAAGTTGATGTTTAAGGGGGCCGTTCGTTTAGTAGCAAATGCCGAAATTAACTGTTGAAAACGCTAAATAAGATCAAATTTGCCGTTCCCTTTGGACATTTGTGGGCGATATCTGAACTGTTTTCGATCACCATTCCTTTTGCATGTATAAATGACATGTTGATATAGAAAAATCGACTTTATTCCCTTTACCCTAAGGTAGTTTTTCATTCGGTTTGGAAAAGATCGGTAGACCCACGATACCTCATTAGACCACAAAACTTATGAAGACAAACCCAATGAAATCAAACTCGAAGGGGTTTCATTATTTGATCGTTGACTTCCTATGACTACCTTACGGCTGCATCATCAGACCCTGGATACCACATAACACTAGAGAACTCATCAAGACAAACCCAATGAGCCCAAGCTCGAAGGGGTCCCATCATTTTGTTGTTGAGTTCCTGTGACTATCTTCCGGCTCCATCATCAGACCCTGGATACCACATAAAACTAGAGAACTCATCAAGACAAACCAAATGAGCCCAAACCAGTTTGCATTAACTGGCCCAAACTCGAAAGGGTTCCATCATTTTGTTGTTGAGTTACTGTGACTACCTTACGGCTCCATAATCAGAACCTGGATACCACGTTAAACCAGATATCTCATCAAGACAAACTAAATGAGCCCATACTCGAAGGGATTCCATCATCTGATTGTGTAGTTCTTTTGACTACTCCAACTAATACTGTAGTTTTTTCTCATCAGAATTAACACCCATACCATATGCAAAACTTCAGCATCTTTGGACGTCCTTAAATTGTTCAAAATTGGCATGCAATCCAGTCCTAAACATTATAACACAGTGAATTAAATTAAAGCTTGTTTAAAGGTACTAAACGAATTTTGATGAAATTTATACAGTACCACACTAGAGGTATTCTTACTCTAGTAAAAACTATCATCTAATTCGGTTCAGAAATCCCAAGATATTAGAACATAAACTATAAAACAAATAGATTTTCTAATAAAACTACTGAACCAATTTTGATGAAGTTTATATGGAACTACATCAAAAGTTTACCCTTTTGAATATAAACAACCATCTAATTTGGTTTTGAAATCTTAGAGATAAACACAAAATCAAGGCAATATAAACACAAAATGGAATGGATTTACTCAAAAAACTATTTATTCTCGTAAAACTGCTGAACCAATTTCGATGCAATTTATATGAAACTACTTGGAGAGTATACCCTTTTAAACAAAAAAAGGAATTTTTGAATTCGGTCTGCAATTGACGGAGATATCGAAGGAAATACGTAAAAAAAGGGAACAACAACATACACCGTCGAACATATAACCATCTCCTTTTCTGAAGTCGCTTAAAAGTTAAAAAAGTTCTTGTTCTGTTTGTCCTATGAAATATTTGCTGTCATAAGATTGGCACTATAGATAAGAAGGAGACAGTAAAAGCTTCAGCTAAAGAATTTATCTACGGTACTAACGTACAACTGGAATTATATCTCTGCACAGACGTCTAATTAGCGTCTAATATATTAAAAGTCTGTGTATCTCTATTAGACAAAAGTGGTCGTACCGAAACATTCCCGAAATAGGGGAGTCTTTTGCTCTTTCGTGTACAGCGTTTCACATTTTCACACAGACTAAAATATTAAACTTGTTGTCACCTTAGATTGGCAATATAATTACTTATATTGCCAATCTCAGGTGACAATAACAGCTTCAGTCAACTTCGTTGCCTCTTTTTATTTATTATTCGTCTCGGTCAAATAATAGATACCCTAAATTTAACCTTTTACCCTGTAACTTAACCTTAAACTTAATCTAGTTGATTTTTGTACTTTGAAGAGTTCGTTCCAGTTGTACGTAATTAACTAAGTACATAAAACTTCCTTGGCTTCAGCACAACTTGCTTGTTTTATTTTTTATTATTTACTCGTTTTTAAGATCAAATAATTGATACCCCGCTTTTACTTTGAAGAGATCATTCCAGTTGTACGTAAGTACATAGATCTTTCTTGATTAGCGTGCTGAAATAGCGTGCATATAAAGACCAACAATTTAAACCGATCGTTAGCAAAGTTTCCAGCAAGGAATTTATATACTAACGTGTTTCCAGTCTCAGCCTCAGCACTGTAAGGGGCCGTTCGTTTTGTAGCAAATGGGGAAAATAACTGTTAAAAACGCTAAATATGATCACATTTGGCTTTCGCTTTGGACATATTTGGGCGAAATTAACGTTCTGAACATTTTCGATCACCGTTCATTTTGATGACATGTTGACATAGGACAATCGACTTTAATCCATCATGCATTGGGTCACATTCGGTTTCGGAAGGTTCGGTAGTGTCAAAAGTTGCAAAAATGGCAAAAGAGTTGAAAATGTTCAAAGCGAACGGCTTTTAACATTTACCCTGTTTGTTTGTACCCATCCTAGTGGTTTCATTCATTGAATCCTCAAAGCTCCTGAACCACGAATAAGTTATTGCTGTTGGTTAATATAACCAGTGACTTATGAGCGAAAAAGTGAACACGCGATAAAATTGTAATACAGTCCACTCCTCCGAAAAAGTAATTCTGAACAGTTTGGTTTTCATAGTGCAATTTAAACCACACCAACCATGTGTTCGAGATGATGAGATGGCGTTGGGGGCAGTTTTGAAATGTACATTTTTAACAAGCCGTTTTCTTCGAACTTTTTCAACACATTTGTAATTGATGCAAGTTTTTTTACTACCGATCCTTTCCAAACTGAATGAAAAACGACCCTATCCATGACGGAATAATGTCGTATGGACGTTCAGTGTTCAATGTATTATCAAAGAGGAGCGTATAAAGGTTGTATGTTTTGAAAAATATTGAAATAGTTTTAAGCCAATTGTTCCAATCAGTTTGATCAAAGTAATTGTTAGTATTACAATTTTGTGCTTCTAGTTCTTCTCTAAAAAGTTTTTTGAAGTTTGTGTACATACAGGGCAATTGGTAAAAAATACATCATTTTTACCGCAACGAAAACAAACTTTATGTCGGTAGGGACAACGACATAAAGCATGGCTATCGTTTTGACAGCGAGGGCAATATATAGGTAGTGCAGGTTTCTTAGAATCTGCAGCAATTGAATGTACAGGGTAGGATTGAGGGTAAGGGTGTGTTTGCACAAGTGGTTGTTGCAAGGTATTGTACGGATAATGTGGTATATTAGGTGTAGCAGCGACTTTGTGTTGGGTATTAGAAGTCGAAGGCTTAGTTAAATCTTGTAATGTAGAAGGAGTACCAGAGTTGGAAATTTCAATGCAACTTTCGTACCATTTGCAAGATTTAAATAATGTTGCGACCGAGTCAAGATCGTTTGGTGATAACCTTTGACCAAATTCGGGTCGCAAGTTACGCCTAAGAATGTCAATCTTGGCTTTTTCTGAAATAGGCTCACGTAATTTTGCAAATAATGATTCTAATTCAGTAAAATATGTACCTAAATAAGTTTATTACATATGGAGTCCTTTAAATATATATGATAGTACTTTCGTTCGTGGTTGTTTTGATCCATATTGTTGAAGCACGAAAAGTCTCTGATAATAACAATACTAGAGCCACAAGCGTTCACTCTTACCAAATATATTAAATTGGGAGAAGACTGAATAGAATAATCGAGTGCAAGATCTTTGTTTATGAACATCTCCGAGTGCTCCTAATTGTTCCTGTATTTTTATGTTGTCCACTGAGGTTTGGTCCCTGGGCTAGTGGAACAAACCCTAGGACTGCCTCGTGACACTAACGCCCTCAACGTGTCCTTACCCAACCCTGCTCTACCTGACCGACCTGTCATCATGCCTACAAGTTCCTGATTCCTCCGTGTTTTCTTAATCCGTGTGTTTTATTTTGTGAATCAGTGATCAATTTTTAAGTCGTTCCACAAAATTCTAAAAGGCACTAGGCCAGCATGATATAATTTTGGAAATATTTGGCACACTCAAAACAGTTTTTTATACTAAAGTGTATTTTATAATTGCATCCCAGTCATTCATGTAAGTAAGACATTTTCATTAATACGTACTTTGTTCCGAATTTCACTATTGGCCTGCCTTGTTCCGAATTTATCTATACTTTGACGCGTTATTATGCGTGACACACTAACGCGTAGTTGCATTAACGCATTTTTTTTTATTATATATTTTATTTTTTAAAGCGTTACTTTTGCAGTTAACGTAACGTTACTTACAAACTAAAGACTTAATTTTATTTGCTGGTCTCATATTAATAAAAATGTACCCTGCGCATCTAAATAAACCAGAATTGATCTATGAATTAAAATGTCGAAATGCTGAGGTCCATACAACAGATACTGCAGAAAATTTACGTTCAAGGTTATCGACCTTACTTGATAGCTCGAATACTCAGGATTTTCAAAACCCGTATACATTTGAACAGGATATAGCTGAAATTAAAAAATGTATAACAATGATTTCTGCACGTTTAATAGCATACCCGGTACGAAAGGAGAAGATTGCGTCCTATATTCTGCATGTAAGAAATAGATTAAATAACATGGATATTACCACCGAACTTACGACAGTACAACTAGAAACATTTAAAAATGTTTCCGAAAGTTTTTTCAATTTACAAAAACGTTACGAAACATTAGAAAATCCAAGCTGCTCTTCTACAGGCAGTACATATTTTGACCTACTGACACAAAAACTACAAAATATTTCGATCAACAGATTAAGTAACGAAATTAAACAGTTTATTTATAAGGGGGATAGTTGTCCAAAAGATTTTATTGTAAAAGTAGAGGAATTCGCAATTGCTCGAAATATTTCACATACTGTACAACCACATAAACGACATTCATATAGGAACTCCTTTGGATTGGTTTCGAGCTCACAAACAAACAATCCCGGATTGGGAATCTTTCAAAATTACATTACAAAAAGAATTTGAAATTACATACTACATTGACATTGACTATAAACTGCGAAAAATCATAGATGCACGCAAACAAAAAACAAATGAGCGTGTGATTTGTTATTTTACTGAATTAGAATCATTATTTGCAAAATTACGTGAGCCTATTTCAGAAAAAGCTAAGATAACATATTATTTCGTAAAATTCCATTTTTTGCTAATCCCATGACAATATGGGAATGACAAGTTATTTGAATTTAGAATTAATAAAGACAAACTTTTCAAAATGGTATGTTTATGATGAAAGAGGTTTGACATCGTCACAGTACGTTTTCATGAAAAGAAGAAAATCCACACATTGTCCGTGGCATTTTTATATTGATTAAAAGCCTGATAGAACACAACTTTTTGATTCGTAGAAATATTTCTTTTCCTAGAAATCAAAAACCATTAAGATGTTGATAGTTCCGGAATTAGGTGTCCAGTATCGGGAGTCGGATCTCAAGTATAGAAATCGAACACCTTTTGATTTTGCATGCCCTAGTGAGGGGCCGACTATGTTGTCGGACGGATGCAATATTATATTTCTTAAAACGCACATCACTAACAAAGATTATTAAAGTTATTTTATTTACTTAACTAAGGTGAAAGATGGCGATGTTTGTACTTGTTTTTACTATGTCAGGTCACATTGGTTATCAAACTAAGGCTGGTGATGGTTGCTTATTTTACCCATTAAGGGTCGGTTACGGCGCGGGCGCCAGAGAAAATTAGGTATTGAGGCACACTCACACAGCGATCGACGCGGTCGCGCCGCTCACGCACACCTCTATGTTATACACAGTGGTTCGTGTGACCGCGGCGATCGCAACGTAAGTAAAGCTTCATTACCTAACTTTCTAATACGAACGAAGATAATTTATGTTTACTACAGTTTTGTATCTTTGAGATGTTTCAAAACAGCAGTGGGTACTAGTTTGTTTTCTTATTGCATTATAATAGTTCCTAAGTGTGGGACGGGGGGTGGGTCTAATGCACAAAGTTTTGTTTGTATCAATAAATTGTTATTTTATGATTTTCAAAAACAAAGCCAATAAGTCTGAGTCAATGTTTTTATTCTTACTAGTTTACAATACAAGTAATTCATCAAAATAAAGAACAAAAGACACAACAGATAATTATACTTTTAGTTTACACTAAGTTACTTAGTTTACTTTCGCTTATCCGATTTCCCTATTTTTTTTCATTACAGTTAAATCATGTTTCATTTATACATATATCTATACTTATAATAAAGCAATAAAAATGAAAAAGGCTGTACAAAGATAATTAAAAAAAATATGGTCTGGGTACCTTAAATAAGCTACTGAACAAGTTATTTTTTTTTAATTCGCGTCTGTCTGTTGGTTTGTCTGTTTATCTGTTTGTCTGTATGTTTGTTCACGCATCACGTAAAAACTACTAAACCCATTGCAATGCAGTTTTCACTGTTGGATAGCTTAGATTTTGACTTAAAAACTGATGTACTTGGTATCTCAATCTGAGCAGAAATGAGCAGAAGCCGAGCAATCGATAAAAACTTTTTGACGGCTGAAGGAATTTTGATCAAATGTTGGTATATTGGTATTTTAAGTCTTGGAATAGTACGTAGAGTAGGTACTTTTAACCTAGAGAAATGACCACGCATGCCAAGCCGCGGGTACAGCTAGTATTATTATATAAATAAACTAGAGAGTCGCACCGGCTTCGCACGGGTAGTGCCACGTGCACACACCGCGGCATTTTTCTAACTTAGCATTTTTATACCCGTCGTAACTTCTACAAAAATACGCCAGTAAGCTTAATTCAAAATCTTCGTTTTTGTATAATAGATAAGGTACATACTTGTAAACAAATCTCAAATCATAAGCACATATCAAACATGTAATAAGTACCACAAACTAAATAAGTGCACAAAGAATCAGGATTAAAAATTTACAAGTATAGTACTTACCGCGAGAGCGTCACCGCTCCACTGTGCATAAATCTTGTGTATGCGTACACCATAACTTGCCACGTATTTTTTTGTAGCAAAACGACGTGCTCTCTTTTTGGAGACGTGCGGCGGAGTGAGCTAAAAAGACGTGAGCGCGGCGGACGACGTCGCATCGTTTCTACATAGAAATTTGTATGGAGATTTCGGGCGAAAAAACCCAGACAGTTTGTGAATTTTTTACACAAAACTGAAGCAGTGTTAGGTAAAATAGAAAAATTCGTTGTCTTCTTTGTTCTTTGTTGTCTTTAATTACGTAAAATTCAGTAGGTGTTCATTATTATTTACGGCATAGTTATGGTAGTACGGAAGGGCTTTTTGCACGTTTTTAGTGATATTCAAACTTTTTTTAACATTCATCTACAAGGTTTATACTCAATCTGACTTATTTACGGTCTAGTAGAGTTCTTTAGCTATTAGGTTTTTTTTTGTGGCTACTTCTTTACGTTTTCTATGTAAAGTTATGGAAATTAAATAACACGAATGCCTGGTACCGACCGTATGGATAAAATATCTCCCCTAGAAACTCTTTACGCTACGTCATAAACTAATGCTACCCCTCACCTATACGCTCATAGCAATTATATTGGTATACTCTTTCTACGGACTCAAACAACAAAAAAGCTATTTTCAATATTTTTTTGGCTTGGGACCGTTCGTTTTGTAGCAAATGGCGAAAATAACTGTTAAAAACGCTAAATTTGATCACATTTGGCGTTCGCTTTGGACTTTTGTGGGTGAAATTAGCGTTCTGAACGTTTTTGATCACCGTTTGTGGGCATCTGTTGGAACGCTAAATAAGTATATTTTGTGTGCGGCAACGACGCCGCCCCTAGCACTAACAGTCGCCTCCCAGCCTCCATGTACGACACTCTTGGATAAAGTCGTCACCCAACTTCTGCGCATAACACTTGTAATAGTAGTTGTAATAATATGTATTTTGTGTGAAACTAATAAAAGGCATAACCCTATGCGTTTCTAATGAGCACACCATTCTCACACTCCACGCATCCCTTACACCGTTCGTTTTGCATGTTTTGATGACATGTTGACATAGGAAAATCGACTTTATCGTTTTTCATTTGGTTTGGAAAGGATCGGTAGTGTCAAAAGTTGCAAAGAAAGCAAAAGTGTCGAAAATGTTCAAAGAGAACGACTTGTTAAAAATGTACATTTCGAAACTGCCCATAACGCCATCTCATCATCTCGAACGCAGGGATTCAGTCAGTTGACACTGACAGTTAATCAGTTGTCAAATTTGGAGAAAAATAACAATTTTAATTAACTTCAAGTGGGGTGTTTTCTTCATAAATTATTATTTGTAAATAAAACCTTCCTTTAATGCACAAATTAGTTTATATTTGAATAATGGATGACAAAGGAAGGAAAGTTATCGTTTGCGACAACGGCACAGGCGTAAGTTCATTGAAAATTTACAAGTTAGGTCAATGTTGATAAGGCTGGCATTGAGTCACCGTTTTCCTGATTTCTCGTTTCCAGTTTGTCAAATGTGGATATGCGGGCAGCAATTTTCCAGCGCACATCTTC
The DNA here is from genome assembly GCA_946251855.1 of Alsophila aescularia. Lineage (NCBI taxonomy): Eukaryota > Metazoa > Arthropoda > Insecta > Lepidoptera > Geometridae > Alsophila > Alsophila aescularia. The sequence continues at coordinate 57,153,808 of OX276373.1, forward strand.
CCATCGATGGTGGGAAGGCCTATCATAAGGGCTGAGAACAAAATCGGAGACATTGATGTCAAGGTTCGCTCCTTTATTTCTCTATACATTGGTATATTTATTTTATTTATTTTTTAATAATGTAACTGTTAAGACTGTTGTAAGTGAACATGTATAGACCATGCGTATTAATATTTTGGCAACAGTTGATCTGGGTTCCCAAGATAAAGGTGTTGCCTAGTTTGGGGACCGTCCGTAGTCAACACAACCTGTGTACCTACAAAATACCTGACTGTACTAAAATGTGTTCAATATTTTATTTTACTGCTTCAATTTCTTTTGTTATATTTATGTACCTTGTTAGTTTAATTTTTAAATTGATTTTATTTATTTTTTTGTCTTTCACAATCTGTAAATGTAATGGTATTTTCTGTGTAATATTTTCTATTACTTAAATAAATGATTATCTTATCTTATCTTATAACTTAAGTCTTAACATAAACCGTAAATTTATTTGTGTCCTTGTGAGCTCATGAGTCACCTACTACATCTTTTCCCAGTAACTAAGATGAACCATTACAGGTGGCATAATTAATATTCATATTTGGGGCATTGGTTACACAACCAAATCGCACTATTTGCATCAAAAGAGGGCTCAGGTGTACAAGCTTGGCCCAAGATTTTAGGGATGGGAGAAGGGGGGGACTGGTAGAGGGGAGGGATTACCCTGCTTTGGGGGGCTAAATCACTTAGAATTTTCTTATATATTTTTGCATTACACTCTAAGAAGTCTTTAGGTAAAGTTTTAACTGTGGAATATAACTAAAAGGCTTACAAATGTGAATTTTTAAAATAATTACCAATTTTTAAAATAGTTAGCCTTGAAACCTATCTGTGTTAACTCCCTTCAGTGGCGTTCCGACTTGGTAGGGATAGGTTAGAAGGCAAAGGTGGCAGAGAAGCGTAGTGAGCTCCCTCCTACATCTTCGTGCTTTATTTTTTTTATAGCCTTGAAACATATCTGAGCCTACACCCTTCAGGGGCGATCCAACTTGGCTGTGGTAGGTTAGAAGTATGTATTTTTTTGCCTTTAAAAATCTATGATTTTTCACTTGTATGCCACCCCCAGGGTATGGAGCAGTGAATATGTCCTAAACATAAGAAAAAAAAACAAAAAAATATACTAAAATTCATATCTCAGAGGGGGAGGGAGTTTAGACCCCCTACACTCAAGGGCGAGGGTTGTGAAGTAGGCCGCATAAGTTACGGTACGGCGAATATGTTCAAAAATAACAATATAATTGCAAAAAATATATTTAAAAAAAAACATATCTCATAGAGAAAGGGAGATCTAGCCCCCCACTCTCAGGGTATATACGTCCTCCACCTTCCACCCCCTCCAGCCCCTTAAATCGTGGGCAAAACTTAAACAGTGGTCCTGTTAAACATGTTCAAAAATTCTTATTACCATATTTGTAGATTTCTATGAATCTTACTGAATCTTACTGATTTCATTGATTTATTAGTTTTTCGAGGAATAGTAAATCATACAGTTCTTAGTTTTTAATGCTATAACAGTTTCGATTTTTCCAGGACATATGCATTGGAGTAAGTTCCCCATAGATTGTAAGCATGTATTAACTAAACTTTGATCTTCTCTGTATGTCTTCTATTTTTAACTAAAATAATATTGTGTATAAATAAAGCCAGTTCACCAAGACTCAACCAGTGTTTAACTTGAAATTGTTTTTTTTTTCAAGTTGACTATGGTTTAGCTGTTTTTAAAGTCTTGGTGTACTGTGTGTAAGTGTTGATTATTCAGTGTTTTAAATGTTTTAGTATTTATGTGAGTTTGTTTATATCAGTGTTATACTGACCTTGTTTGTTGGAGTTAACATTTTTGATTGAAAATTAATAACATTACTTTTATCAACAATATCTTTTATTATATGAAGGATTAAACATTAGTATCTTGTTCTCAATATACTCAGAACAAGTTGTTGTTGATTTTTCCAGGATAAAAAGTATGTTATGAGCTTACCATCCAGGACAATTTGCAATTATTTCAATCTCAATTGCTGGATGGCAAAACAGTTATTATGGGCAGTCTCTTACCATCTCAAAACTCAAAAATGTTTATTGTAAATAGGAAACATAATATAACACTTTTACAAGACAAACTCTTAACAAGTGCTGTACAAAATACCATGGTACAGAAATTGACTTCAAATGGATTAACAACTAATAAAAAATAAAAAAACTACTGAACCAATTTTGATAAAATTTATATAGGGCCACCTGGAGAGTATACCCATTCAAGCTAAAAAAATGATTTTTCTAAATTGGTTCACAATTGGCGGAGAAATTGGTGTAAATAGATAAAAAAAAGTACATACTATTGAACATATAACCGTCTCCTTAAAAACTAATGTCTCCCGAACAAGGGGAAACATATTAAGATATTATAAACTATACTTTGAAAAGGAAATTTTCCTTTCATGTGCCGATTCAGAGTTGAATCTTGTATGGGGAAAGGAAATACCATTAGAGAAGAGAGCACAAAGAAATGAGTCCTTTTTGAACTAGTTTATAAAATTATTTAAAAATATTTTTTACGACCGGTTGGTCTCGTGGCTAGTGATCCTAGGTACGTAATCAAACGGTCGCGGGTTCGAATCCTGCAAGGTGCAATCATTTGTGTGATGAACAGAAATGTTTGTTTCCGAGTCATGGATGTTATAATATTTGTATCTATGTATGTTTATCCGTTATCTAGTACCCATAGTACAGGGTATCCTAGTTTGGGGCTAGGTAATTGGTGTGGAATTGTACTGAATATATTATGAATATATTATATGTATATGTCGCACTCAAAGGTTATTTCGTCGAAAAATCGACCACATTGAGGCAACCCTAAAATGTAATTGCCATTTCACGCAACCAGGCCTTTGAACCCGATGTTGTGCAGGTAATGCACAGTAGTCAGTCTAGTTGAATCATAAACTGCCTAATTCTCTAGCTAGTAGGTAGCTTTGTATTAGTGGCAACACTGACATCACTATCTTTTGGCATGTCCAAATTTTATGTTGTTTAATTTTATGGACAGGCTGGTGTCAACCATATTTGGAAAATCTCTCACTGGTTAGTAAAATTTTTATTCATATCTATGAATGAAAAGTGTCCGCGCGACTAGAGAGGACATGCAACCACAGTTGTACCTAGCCAAGACAATACAATCCAAAAAGCTATCAAAATTGGTTCATCCGTTTAGTTTGCAGTTCATATGTGTTAAATTTAAAATGCTCATTTTGTAGTTCAGTAAATAATTGTTGATAAAAATGAAACGAGCGATCCTTACAGTATTCCCATATGATATATAATATCTGATGTCTTATAAACTTTTTACACTTTAACACATTGCTTAAAACTTTTCACAAAATCACTCCCATAGATAACGTTTACACTGTTACATAGGGTAACGTTTTACACTGTTTAACACATTGCTTAACACTTTTCATGAAATCTCTCATAGATTGTAGGGTAATGTTTTACATTGCTTAACACATTTCATGAAATCTCTCCCCTACATTGTAGGGTAACGTTTTACTCTGTTTAACACATTGCTTAACACTTTTCATGAAATCTCTCATAGATTGTAGGGTAATGTTTTACACTGTTTAACACATTGCTTAACACTTTTCATGAAATCTCTTCCATAGATTGTAGGGTAACGTTTTACACTGTTTAACACATTAAATAACACTTTTCATTAAATCTCTCCCATAGATTGAAGGGTAACGTTTTACTCTATTTAACACATTAAATAACACTTTTCATTAAATCTCTCCCATAGATTGTAGGGTAACGTTTTACACTGTTTAACACATTCCTTAACACTTTGCATGAAATCTCTCCCATAGATTGTAGGGTAACGTTTTACACTGTTTAACACATTGCTTAACACTTTTCATGAAATCTCTCCCATAGATTGTAGGGTAACGTTTTACACTGTTTAACACATTCCTTAACACTTTTCATGAAATCTCTCCCATAGATTGTAGGGTAACGTTTTACGCTGTTTAACACATTGTGTAACACTTTTCACAAAACCACTCCCATAGATTGCAGGAAAGCGAGCTGAAATATATTACAGAAAAGCAGAGTTCTAAAGTAGCTACTGAATTAATTTTCATAAAATTTATACAGAACACGCTGGGACTTTTAACAAAAATGAACTATCTAAATGGGCTTAAAAACCCCGATAATATGAGGTAATAACATAGCCTTCATTTTCGAGTTGGTATAAACATTAAACTACCCACCTAATATTTTTCCTCAATTCAAAATAATGACAATAATTTCCACATAATGCTTGAGACCACAGGATACAACTACATAATATATCAAACTACACCTGTAAATAAATAAATAAATAAATATATATACTGTACTCCTCTTAGGAAAGCAACCATCTTCTTTCAACAAGTACTAGTAAGTTGAACAAGTTTTATGCAGGCTATAGACCTTCAGTTTGAACTGGGTGAATTAACTGTTCAGATAAATCGTTGGGCGAAGACACACCTTCAGTTTGCACTGGGCGAGTAAACTATTCAGATAGGTACATTGTTAGATCATCCCCATCATCATCGGTTTATTTCATTCTCACTACTGGGTCCAATGCTGTTCTTCGCTCTCACAGAGAGTGAATAATGTATAAATCGTTAGGTTTGTAGGCGAAACTATGAACTTTGAATAGTTCGCATAGATGACGCCACAAGCGGGTGCTCGCTAATTGCAACGGTTAACAGTTTCACGAGCTATGTGGTGTGCACATTGCCACTTCAATTCGTTTATTATGAGAGCAGATAAACATCAGCTTTAGATTTAGTTTGGTTTTAGTTCTTAAATAGTCACATCAGTTTTAATTATCAATTTAACTGAATAGTTCAATCGTCCAGTTAAAATTGAAGGTGTGTAGTCTGCTTTATACATAGCTTTGCATTTACACTGGTTTTAGTTTTGTGAATGTTTTTCAGGTGTATTTTGTTTTATTTTTTATATAACAATACATATGTTTTATTTAACAATAGTAATTATCAATGTCAATCATCAAATTATTACGCCATATGCCTGTGGGAGAAGAAATAAGTATTTACGAGGTGGTAAGATGTTCTGTTAGACTCTGTCTAAGGGCCCATACAAGGTCCATTGTCTTATCCATCCATTTTTACCTCCCTAACGCGAAAAGCAAGGGGTGATATAAGTTTAGGGTGTATGTGCATTTCTGTCTGTGGAATCGTAGATCGTAGCTCCAAAGGATTTTGATACAGTTTTTTTCTGCTTGAAAGCTGATGTGGTCGAGATGTTCTTAGCTATAATGGGTAGGAAGGTGGGAGGGGTCGGGGGTTATATGAATTTTTAATTTGTGATTGTCTTATTTTAACTAAAATAATAATAAAAAGTCAAAATGTACAGATAACATTAATATAGTTGCTTGACAGCCTCTGTGGAGTGGTTGGTAATGAGCCGACTGCGAAGCGTGATAATGTAGGCTCGCTTCCCACTCAGGTATCCCAGTGTATGTGTACTTCACAATCCAACGAACTGGGTTCGTTCCTCGGCCTCGCACCAATGACGTACTAAGTTATGTGCGGTTTTGCCATCGCTCCGTGCTTCGGACGGCACGTTAAGGAGGTTGATCCCGATCGCTAACAATAGATATCAGTCGTTAAGCCACTAGGCCCTTGGGCGGTTTGACAAACTGTTTGGTACTACCTCATTAGAAAGTCAAACACATCCACAGGAATATCGCGTATGTAGTTGATGACTAGTAATGTTAAATGCTGAACAGTGAATGATGAAGTTTGTAACGGTTTCAGGACTTGATGGTTGGCGATGAGGCGTCGCAGCTCCGGTCTATGCTGGAAGTCAGCTATCCGATGGAAAATGGAGTAAGGAAAAATTCATTCATCATCAATCTAAATTATTAGAAACTAGTGACACGCCCCGGCTTCGCACGGGTAGCGCTCAGACCGCGCCAATTTTCTTACTTTTAGCAATTTTATACTCGTCGTAACGTCTAAAAATACGCCAGTAAGCGTAATTTATATTCTTTGGCAGCAACGATAGTGGTATTTATATTCTTTGGCAGCAACGATAGTGGTATTTATATTCTTTGGCAGCAACGATAGTGGTATTTATATTCTTTGGCAGCAACGATAGTGGTATTTTTTTGACCATAGACAACTGCGTTATTATTATTACTCACGTACTTGACAGACTTTTTATTATATTGTTTCAGAACGAAACAACAACAATACAGAAAGAAACGTAACGAAATAATAATGACAGGTTGCCAATGTCATTATTATTTCGTTACGTTTCGTTCTGTATTTTTGATACCTTGAGTTATATTGTTGCAATTTTCGTAGGGACTACAATTTTTTTGAAAAAAAAAAACTAGCCATGTTACTCGCTGATAATGTAGCTTTCTGTAATAGGTAAAAGATTGCTTAATTCGTTTCTGTATTTTTTAGTTTATGCATTACAAACAAACAAACATACATACAAACAATCAAATCTTTCCTGTTTATAATATTAGTGTAGATGGAATTTCAAAAAATACCTCCATAGTGCACCTGTAGGACACTCAAGGAATATTTGCTCCAAATTTGAAATCTATATCTCTTGTAGGTTTAAGCTGTGCGTTGTCTTCTGTCAGTCAGTAGGTATATCACGGTACTATTGTACAGGTATAGGATAGGCAACATAATATAACACTTTTACAAGCCCAAAACTAACAAAGCTTTCACGCGATAACGGCTGTACGGATTTTGATGAAATTTGGGATGGAGATAGCTTATACCCTGGAATAAAACATGGATACTTTTAATCCCGGAAAATGTAAGTTATCACGGGAATACTGGAAAATTATTGATTACTTGCTGTAAGAAACGGTTGCCATGGAAACGTTTCTTACGGCGAGTAAGAAACGCCCAGCTGTTATCGCGTGAAAGCTCACCAAACAAACAAACAGACAACGTTTCACTTTTATATATTGGTATAGATAGTTAATTATAGATTAAAGGAAAACCTATAAGAAGTATAAGGTCTTGAAATAACATGGTAAATATCAATATTGTGAGACAATATATTATCGCACGGAACGCTCTACACGCAAGTTTAACTCGTACATGTCCGGTTTTTAAAAACATTATTGTAAAACTAACTATACTCTAAGAGGTTTTCCTCACCAGCTCAATTTAAATTGCATAATATTTCTAGGTGGTCCGAAACTGGGAAGACATGTGCCACGTGTGGGACTACACGTTTGGTCCCAGCAAGATGAACATCGATCCCAAGGACACCAAGATCCTGCTCACGGAGCCTCCCATGAACCCAACCAAGAACCGAGAAAAAATGATAGAGGTAACGATGTGTTTCTATCCCACTTCTGATGCAAGCTATGGTGGCCTACGTAAACATTATTTCTTGTTTTTTTTACTTTGGTAAATGCTCATGGATACCAACAAGCTGCGGGGGCAGCAAGGTGGTTATGTCGGACTCCTAGCGACTAAAACCCCACGGTGTTCCACACTACGCCTTGTGTCGGGGCTACGGGAACGCTTTCGCACTCGTCCGCGGCCCCGACGGCGCTGGTTCTGTTGAGGACGCCCTCCTGGTTGGGATGGAGCTGAGCCTTTCCCCACCCCATGGACGCCATTAAGGGGCGCACAGAACACCGTGAGCGCCACCTCAACGCCTTATGCTGAGAGCAGACACCCTCATGTCCACCATCTAGGCCTCTGGGGGGGTCAGAGGGGAATAATTCCTCCTCCGACTCCCGGCGTTGAGCTCCACATGGCCTTCCACATCCATTGCCACCACCCAATACCGCACAGCTACAGTCATCCTCTGTCCAGTGCAGTATCGAGCAGTGAGTCAGGATTTGAAAGACCATGTAGCACGTTACACTCCGAGCACTACTGCCCATACAGTAGTGCTGAGAGCGGACCACCTCTTCGAGCCGGCGCCGAGCTCTCGGGTCCCACCTCCTCAGGCCGATGCCAAGCACCCAAGCCCTACGTAATGTAACTGACCCAACCAAGAACCGAGAGAAAATGATTGAAGTAACGCTGTGTTTCTAATGTTTCTATTCCCACTTCTGATGCAACTGATGGTGGCCGAGAGGTATACTAGCTGTGCCCGCGGCTTTGCTCGCGTGGTCATTTCATTTAAAAGTAGCCCATACTTTACAATATATTACATTTCTTCAAAATTCGTTCAGCCGTCAAATAGTTTTTTATAGATTGCTGCCGAGCAATCTATTTTTTTTTAAATGTTATATTCTTGTTCAGTAGCTTATTTTATGTACCCTAGAACATTTCTTTTTTAAGAATCTTCTTAGTACAGACTTTTTCGTTCCTATTGCTTTATTATAAGTATAGATATAGATAAGTATAGAACATTTTTTTATGTTCGCGCATCACGTAAAAACTACTGGACCGATTGCGATGCGGTTCATTGTTAGATAGCTTAGGGTTTGACTTAAAAACTGGAGTACTTGGTATCTTATCCAATGAGTAGAAGCGGAGAAATTTTTAATTTGTTGTTTTTTGTCTGTCAGTTGACGCATTACGCAAATACTACTGGACTGATTACGATGTGGTTTTCACTGTTGAATAGCTTAGGATATTGGATAGGTTTTGGCTTAAAATCTGGTGTACTTTGATGTTATCCGATGAGTAGAAGCTTAGCAATCAATATAAAACTATTTGATGGGTGAACGAATTTTGATGAAATTTTAGTCCTGGTATAACAAAGCTTTTTTTTAATGCGTCCACGAGCGCCGGCACAGCTAGTGTGTACATATGTGTATGTATACAGTGGCCACGTTCCGGCTCTTAGCAATTTTATTTTGCGTTGTTATTATGTACATTGCAATATAATTTGGCAGGTTTGTTTGTTTGTCGTGTGAGGAAGTGTTGGCCTCTGGTATCAGTCTGTCAGACTGCCCGAGGGCCTCTGACAGGGCCGGGACCCATGACTTAACGTGTCGAAACTCAGAGCGATTGAAAACCGCACATAACTTAGAAAAGTAATTGGTGCGGAGCCTAGGACCTAGCCCGGTATCGTTGGATTCTAAGTTGCACTATTGAACCGTTAGGCTACCATCGCTCTATTATTACTCGACTGCCTAAAAAACGAGTGTAATGTTTTTATGTGAGTTTGTTTATTCCACCATAACCTTTAAATGTCTGTAGAGATTTGGATGTTTGGGATATCGTTAGAGTCCTTACATCGCCCGTGAATCCCCGACATCACACATAGGCTATTAGATCGTTGATAAGTTAATTTTTTTGGCAGGCAGTCGTGTCTTGTAACGGTTTATTTAGCTTGCCCCTTTTTTTGTTTGTTTGTTTGAGTCAAATCTAGTAATTGAAATTTTACAACAGGAAGGAATTCCTGTTGACCGATTGAGCAGAAAGAACAATGGCGAACTCCCATACATACGTTTATGTCAGTCAACTTCACGGCGTCTTTAGACAAAAAATATCGCTAGTAATTCAGCATCATTTCCTGAAATTGTTAGTCTAAGATAATGTTTTTGAGGAGGCCAGGTATAATTGTTATTAGGCTTCAAAGTGTTGTAGGTTATGTTACTGTTAATGACCTTTGAAACAAGTCTTAGAGATTTTAATTATTTTATCCGCTTAGTTAGGTAGGCAAGTAAGTACTAATGCGTGAAAAATATAATGTTTCAAGATATTGTAGGTACCTACCTATTCAATTACCTATCTAGTGTAACAGACTAGGCTTTTGAATAAGAATTATTTTTAATCCGTTACTGCCTGGCGAGATTACAAAACAATATATTTAGATATGTTGCTGCTGTTTCACTATGCAGAGAGTTGTCCCATATTAGCACAAATGTTTTGCAACAATTCCTTACACTAAATATTTTATTTACACAAACCTTTGTTTCTTTTGTATTCATTGTTCAATACTTTAACTAACACGCCATATGTACTATTATTTCTTTCACGACCTGGATGACTGGTAGATAAAGCTGTTTAGCATTAAGTCCTTCCTTGTACCTACACTATTTTTGTGCAAAACAATTAAATAAATGAACATACCTAAAACAACAATTCTTTACACTTCCTCCATAAACTATAATGCATTGTATTCCCTTTGCTACGAGTATAATGTTTTGTATAGAGGTTTTATATTGATGTACCATTTTGTCTATAGCACAGTCTATATTATTATTCTGTTTATCGCAAGGAGGTTGAACTACGCTTACCGTTAAAAGATTTAACGCCAGTAAGCTTAATTCAACCTCCTTTAGTTTAAAAAACCGGGTGGGAAGAAAGCGTAATTCAACCTCCTTTGGTTTTATAAACTGGGTCGGAAGTATACTGTGTTGACAATTTTGACGTCCAAACCGGAAATGTCATTGTATTATTATATTATGTTTTTCACCCGTTGGGCAGGCTACAAGGCCGGTTAAACATTGTAGGAAGGAAATGAAGTTACAATTTCATGATTTTTTAAATTGATTTGTTAACCTGGGTTTTTCTAGCTTACAGCCAATGTTGAAAAAACGCAGAAAAATAATTACTTAAGTTCTGTAGAAATGATATGTCAAGACACTGCAAGATTTATCGCATACAGTTCCGCCTATGTTCTTTGGTGCACACATTAAGTTTTGACGACAATACAATTATATATATTCTCTATCATTGTAAATCCAAGATGGCCGCCGCCGTATTATATTTATATTTCTTCAACCCCTTCAATATGGGTATCAAATGAAAGGGCTTAACTAGAATAGAGCGTATGCGTTTTTTGTCAATTGCAACTCAATTACTCATCTTGGGTTCATGAAAACTTATATTGCGATAGTAAATAGATTGTATCAAGAAATAACGGTTAAAATTATCACCTAGATAATATTGGTTAAGCTACAAATGTCAATAAGCGGATTTTTATTTTGGTTTATTGACAAATATATTTATACTAGCATTTATCTTGTTTTTTGGTTGATGTAATTTCTTGATGTAACCTATTTATTGCCGCAAAATAAGTTTTCATGAACCCACGATGAGTAATAGAGCAGTAACTGACAAAAAACGTAAGAAAAAATATAATTTGGCTTGCTGAGTTGCACCTTATCTTGTTTTGTTTATTTGGCAGGTGATGTTCGAGAAGTACGGCTTCGATAGCGCGTACATCGCCATCCAAGCCGTGCTCACACTGTACGCGCAGGGGCTCATCTCCGGTGTCGTGGTGGACTCGGGTAACTAACAGCAAACATAATATAAACACTACTAGGCTAGTACATCGTCATCCAAGCCGTGCTCTTGCCTCACACAATGCTTATAATTGTCCAGGCAAGGTCTTGACAAAGCGTTTGCGTTACTGTGAGTTCTGCAACTGCGATGCTCAGTTTCGAAGTCAAGTTTTTGCAAATGTTCAATCTATCTATCTTGCCACTTGCCCTTCTGGGTTCTTGAACTGGAGCAGCCATTTCAATGCAGCATGATCAGTTTGCAGATGAAATTTGTGTCCCAGCAGATATTTACTAAAATGCTGCAATGTTTTTACCACAGCGAGTAACTCTTTTCTCGACACGCAGTAGTTTTGTTCTGGAATGGACAAGAATTTGCTGAAGTAAACAATCACAACTTCCTGATCTCCTTTTCGTTGAGACAACACACCTCTAATACCAGTGTTACTTGCATCTGTATCGAAGATGATCTCATTCTCGGTGTCCGGAGAGCCAAGAATAGAAAATCACAAAGACGCTTCTTCATTTCTGCAGTTGGGGTTGGAAAGCAGTGTCACAGCTCTCATCCCAACAGAAGGACCGCTTCTCCTCAGTGAGTTTGTGCAAAGGCTTAGCAACATCAGTGAAGGTGAACAAACCGTCGGTAATAAGAGCACAAGCCCAAAAATGCTCTGACTTCTGTTTTGTCTTTTGGTACTGGCCACTCCTTGACTGCGATGACTTTATCGGGGGCAGTTTGCACCCCTTCTTGTGAAACCATGTGTCCCAAAAAGTTTTCTTGCCGTCTGAACAATTAGCACTTTTTTGGACTCAACTTCAGATTAGCAGCAAGAATTTTTGTCATCACACGTTCCAGGTTTTGAAGGTGATCTTAAAATCGTGTCCTACGATGATAATGTCATCCAAATAAACGAGACAGGCGTTTCCAATCAACCCAGTGCCTACCAGCTCCATCAATCTTTCAAAATTTGCAGGAGCATTGCATAATCCAAATGGCATTACATTAAATTGCCATAGACCCTTCCCCGTAGAAAACGCTGTTTTCTCTTTGTCCTTTGGGTCTATCTCCACTTGCCAGTAGCCACTCTTCAGGTTCAGCGTTGTAAACCACTTCAACCCCGTCAGCGTATCCAGGGTGCCGTTGATCCTTGGTAGGGGATAACTGTCCTGCTTGGTAACATCGTTGAGTTCTTTCCCAAAAGTTGCATGCAGGTCTTTTATGAAGACAGTCTGTTCTTCCTGTCGGCGAGTCTGCTCCTCTCTGTCACGTGTCAACTGCTCCTCTAGCTTTAAAAAATAATAAATTTATTCGAAAAACCACAAAAATAATTTTAACTGACAAATAACACTCAAACACTCTTTAACTCGACTGTACAAACTAATTATTTATCACTGAATACTCGCTTCGAATCACTTTGATTGTTTCGTTCCGAATGCCAAGTCAAGACTGTCCCAGGCAACCGATGCGCATTTATTCGCGTCGTAAGGAGCGAGTTCTTTCCAGAAGGTACTCGTATGTACTCGTATGTAATAGCAGTAGTCGGCAGGTATTTAACCTTCAAGGCCGGCGCCGCCTTTGATGTTGCCGCTTCGCGCTGCGCCCGTAGGTACCTAAGGCTGGCGGTGCCTTTGAAGTTGCCGCGTCGCGCCGCGCCCGTACTTACCTACCTACCGCGCGCTCTAGAAACTTCTGTAGGTTATCCGACCGCGGCTCCTCGAACATTTTAGTACCTACTGTTTTTCTAAGAATCGACAGGCGTAAAAGTCTGTAACGCTTAATCTTTTAAACTATGCAATGGATTTTAATGTGGTTTTCACCGTCAGTTAGATTATTTTTTACGGAATTTTTACATAAATGCTGTGCCCGCGGCTTTGCCCGCACAGTCAGAATTCATGGGTTTTTTTTGCGCGGAACCCTAACTCTTTTCAAAAATAAAAGTAGCCTGAGCTATCTGCCAGTGAAAGTCCCGTCAAAATCGGTCCAGCCGTTTTGAAGATTTTAATTATTGCATACGAGACCTGAACGTAGCGAGGGGGGAGGCGTCCCCCGAAGCGGAGTGAATCTCAAGTGTTCGAGATCTACATTTTTTACCTCATTTTTTTCTGAATTACACCTGTGCGAAACCGGGGCCGGTCGCTATTATAACATTGAAAAAGGATATTCGCGCATCACGTAAAAACTATCTACTAAAAGTTTTAACTTTAAATCTCGATACGATGAGAGGAAGCCGCGTAATCGATAAAAAACTATTTGACAGCTGAATTAATTTCGATGTCAGGATGATGGGCATTAATACCTTCTTTTTTTTTGTCACTTTCTAGGCAATCGTTTGACCACGATCTCACCTGATGGAAAGTGATGTTGTGGTCGAAGGTGTAGCACGCTTGCCTAGTAGATTATCACTTGCCTACTGTTCTTGATAGATAGTTAAATATTTAAACGGGACTTAATCGCGCTGAAAACTTAATATTTATTTACCTCGACGTTTCGATCAAGTTGCATTGATCGTGGTCACGAGAAGACTGAAGTAGCGGGTGTCAGCGTCGAGAAGGGCGAGCGTTGTCTCTAACACCCCCATTTGGTTTTGTAAAAATTCAGAATTGTCACGACACACGACACTAACGATATCTGCAGATATCTTCTGACATAAACCGCGACGCGTACACTTGCTTATCACGAGATTCCAGGACGCAGCCAACTTGAAACCATCCTCTCGGTTGAAATTGGGATACTTTTTAATTTCAAACGCTTCACGTACAATCCTGGAGTAGTAGTGACGTTTCGTTCGTTCTTGATAGATACTTTTAATCCTCGATCCTCCCATATTTTACCGATTAATTTCATTCTGGTATTCTCCCTTATTTTTCGGAATACCACTTACGTGACATTGGCGGAATTGTGGAATGGCCACTCCACAAATGCCATAAAACAACAAGTGAAGTACTTTTAGTCCTGGAAGGATACTTTGAATATGACCATTATCACTCATATGTTACAGGGGATGGTGTAACTCACATCTGTCCAGTGTACGAGGAGTTCTCGCTGCCGCACCTGACGAGGCGGTTGGACATCGCCGGCAGAGATATCACCAGATATCTTATTAAGGTACCTAAATAACATTTTTAAATCATATTTTCCAATCCTCAAATTTTTTATCCAATCCAAAGGGTACTTAACGCAGCCTTCACTTTGCTTGCTTGTTCGTGGTTGCCATTCAAGAACCTTTTTTCCCAAGCGGTTGTCGGTTCTGCGAACCATATGGCCCATTGCCACTTCAATTTGCAAACTATGAGAGCTATGTCGGTATCCTTGGTTCTTCAACGGATTTTGTAGTGAAACACCGAGCATAGCTCTCTCCATTGCACGCTGTGCTACTTTGAGTTTGTGTATGAGACCAAAGCGACCATGTCTCAGTGCCATATGTCATCACTGGCAACACGCACTGATTATATAACTTTTGTCTTGAGGCTCTGCGGTATCTACGACGAGAAAATATGGCGTAATTTCCCGAACGCTGCCCATCCGGGTTGTACGGGATGTACGGGAGCGAAAAAGTATCTCACTACTCCAAGCCAACCTCCAAGTCAGGCGACCGTAGAGCGTAGTTAAATGAAACAGGCCGGTGACGGCCAGAAGCGTCACCGGTGCGAAAAGCTAAGCTCTGCGATCGCCAACCCGCATGCCCAGCGTGGCGATTATGGGCAAAACCTCCTCATTAACGGCATAACCAAAAAATGGCCCCCAGTTCCCGGTAGCCCTGCTAGTCCTGACCACGGTGGCGGTCAAGGAAATGGCAGGGCAGGGGTTGCGAAGAATCCCCGGGCTACCGTAGGCCACCCGAAACAGAAACAACTAACGAACGATTAGGCTTGATGAACACATGGTGCAACTCGAGACGGAGCTAACTAAGATCAGGTCGCATATTCTAGGGTTAAGTGAAGTCCAAAGAGAGGGGGAGGAGACAATAACCCTGGAATCGGGCCGAGAGGGTGATCAGCAGTCTCATGGTGGCGTGGTGTTCCTCGTCAATACAGTCGTCATTGATAATTTTGTAGAAGTATCCAGTATGTCGACCAGGGTAGCGTACCTCATTCTTAAGCTAAGTGAACAAGCTGGTGCGACGTGACCTCTGATGCTCAAATACACGCCGGATAGAAAAGTTAATTGAGCAAAATCGGTAAAGTCTTCGCCCAGCAATTGAGTAGATCCCATCTGACGAAGCTCAAGACCAATAATGGCACAACCGTCGTCTCTAAGCCGAATATCCTTTCCGAGATCGAAGACTTTTATGGCCGATTGTACGACTCATGCTTCTAGACCCGAACTCAGCACAGAGGATTCCCGCGCAATACTGACCCGCCACTATACTGATGAACTGCCCGACGTCAGCCTAAATGAGATTTAGATGGCGCTCAAACAACTTAAGGATGGGAAGGCCCCCGCGAGGATGGTATAACTTCGGAGCTCTTGAAGGCAGGAGGGAAACCCGTACTTCGGGAGCTTCAGGAGTTATTTAGCACCATCCTTAACAGTGGGAGAACTCCAGAGGCTTGGAGCAGGAGTTTGGTATTACTCTTCTTTAAAAATGGGGATAAAACCCTTTTAAAGATCTACCGACCTATTTTACTCTTGAGTCACGTCTATAAGTTGTTTTCGAGGGTCATCTCAAATCGTCTCGCAAGAAGACTTGACGTATTCCAGCCTCTTGAGCAGGCCGGGTTTTGCGGAGGATTTAGCACCATAGACCACATACACAAAGTGAAGCAGCTTATACAGAAGTCTGAGGAGTATAATCAGCTCCTTTGTCTTGCTTTTGTGGACTATGATACTCCGTTGAAACCTGGACGATTCTGGAGTCTTTGCAGCGTTGTCAAGTGGACTGGAACATCGAAGTGCTGAGGTTTCTGTATGATGCTGCGACTTTGAGTGTCCAAGTACAAAACCAGCATGGGAGTGAGACAGGGGGATGTTATATCCCCGAAACTGTTCAGTAATGCCTTGGAAGATATGGATTGGAAAAAAATGGCGAGAACATCTCACAATTACTTTATGCCGATGACATAGTCCTAATGGCGGAGTCGCTGCAAGACTTGCAAAGTATGCTGACCAACCTAGATATATACATAACTCTTTCTTGTACACCAAAAATTTCCAAATACAAATGAACTAAGAAATGTTATTGTACAATGGGCGTTCTTATCGCTAAGAAGCGATCTCTTCCAGACAACCTTTGGATGGAGAGGAAATAAATACGACAACAGACGGTGGTGTACTCTAGTTGATGCTTCTCGACGCATCGGTCTCGGAATGAACATAGATAAGACCAAGATCATGTTTAACGATCTTGTTGATCTGGAACCGATTGCAGTCAATGGTGTACCTCTTGAAGTTGTCCAAAAATATGTATATCTTGGGCAAATATTCCACAAATTTAAGGTCGGTCAGCGAGCTATGGAGAGAGCTATGCTTGGAGTTTCTCTGAAGGATAAGATTCGTAATGAAGATATCCGACGGAGAATCAAGGTAACTGACATAGCTCAAGGATATGCAAGCTAAAGTGGCAGTGGGTCACTTTTCCCGAAGAACCGATAACTGTTGGGGAAGACGAGTTCTCGAGTGGAGACCACGTTTAGGCAAACTTAGTGTAGGACGCCTTGTGGCCAGGTGGAGTGACGTCCTGCGAAAACGGCTGGAAGAAAATAGATGAGGAGAGCTGAAGACCGAGCTCAGTGGCGTGCATTAGTAGAGGCCTACGTCCAGCAGCTGACAGATATAGGCTGATAATGATGATGATGATGATGATGATGGTGGTGATGCCTATCCGAGTTGGATTTGTTGGTTGACCTCTTTGTCGAAGTTGGTTAAAGTTGGATACCCAGTTGGATCGTCTGACCTAAGTAGACATAGTGATCAACAGCTTCGGTTATATCGTTGTATATATTATAGGTTGTCTGGAAGAGATCGCTTTTTAGCGATAAGACCACCATATTATTTCGTTTCATTTATAACATATTATTTCGTAAAATTCCAGTTTTTGGTAATCCAATGAGAATATATGAATGACAGGTTATTTGAATTTTGAATTAACATAGACAAACTATCAAATATGTATGATTATGAAAGAATTAAGAATTTATGAAATAGGTTTGACATCGTCACATCCCTGTCTCACCTCATTTTGCAATTCGATAGAATTCGTGCTTCTATCTTAGAGACGGACAGTCATAGTGGCCTTGCTGTACAAACATTTCATCTCTTCAATGTACCGGTAATCAATCTGGCACCGCTTTAATGACTGTAGCTCTGCCCAGGTCTCGACTGAATCAAAGGCTTTCTCGTAGTCCACAAACGCTAGTCATAGTGGCCAATTATACTCTTCGGTCTTCTGTATATGGATGTGGTCTACGTTGCTAAAAAGCCTTTCCGGAATCCAGCATGTTCGGGAGGCTGAAAGTCGTCAAACCTACGAGCGAGACGGTTTGTAACTACTCTCGAAACAGCTTATAGTCGTGGCTCAGCAGCGAAATGGGCCTGTAATTCTTCAAGAGTGTTTTATTACTTTTCCTAAAGAATAAAACCACTACGCTCCTGTGCCACTCCTCTGGCTTAGTACCCTCGAGGATGAGAGTTAAACAGCTTCCGAAAGACTTTAAGTACCGGTGTTCCACCCGATTTCAGTAACTGTCGTTATTCCCTGGTGCCTCCCCTAGTGCCTTGTTGCTCTGCTGTTTGAGAGCCATTCTGATCTCGTATAGGCTGACGTCCAGGATATCTTCGGTATAAAAATTCTGCTATACTAAGCTGGTTTTATTTAAATTACTCGAATTGTTTGAGTAAAGCACTATACAAGCCTTGGTCCGCAATGACTGCCCTTCTGGCCACGCTATGATGGTCTCGAGCTATGCTTAGCTAAGCTCTCGGTCTCCAAGCTTAGCCATCGTTGCAGCTCTTGCTGTCCGCGCTATAAATGATGCTGACCGCGCTGAGATAGCCTGGACCATCCATCATCATCGCTGCCAGCAACGCACAGTTTCTGACCCTTCTCAGCGCTCTGATAATGTGAGAACCAGCTGAATGATTCAAAAAAATTAAATCAAATTAATTCAAATAATCAAACTTCTTTTTTCGTATATCGTTATTGTTGCTTATTTTTTATGTCAAAAACTTTTACGCGAGTGCCACTAAGAACTGTATATAGTTTCAACTAATTGGATGAACAGTGCGCAAACGCACGAAGAACAAACACACAAACAATAATTTTAAAACCTTTTATTTAACTTCACTTGTATGTATGTATCTATGTATTTCTGTCTGTCCTGGAATCTTGCAATTCAAAGAACAACGGCGAAAATTTATGTGATAAATCTTGCATCGTTTTGAAATATCATTTCTACAGAACTAAGTAATTATTTTGCTATAGCATGTAAGCTAGGAAAAGCCTGGTCAAATCAATTAAAAAAAACATGAAATTGAAACTTAATTTCCATCATACAAAGTTTTACCGTCCTTGTTGCCTGCCCAACGGGTGAAGAAATATATATAATAATACAATGACGTTTCCAGTTCGGATGTCAAAATCTTCAACACAGTGTACTTCCCAACCGGTTTTTTTAAGCAAGGGAGGTTGAATTACGCTTTCTTCCCAACCGGTTTTTTAAACCAAAGGAGGTTGAATTACGCTTACTGGCGATAAACCTTTAACATTAAGCGTAATTCAATCTCCTTGCAATAAACAGAACAATAACTATAGACAAAATGGTACGTAAATATAAAACCCATAAACAAAACATTATAGAAAAGTTAATACAATGCATTGTAGTATCACTAGTCTGTGAATGCATTATAGTTTATGGAGGAAGTGTAACGAATTGTTAGGTTATGTTTATTTTTTCACTATTTTTGTGTAATTGTTTTGCACAGAAATAGTGTACAAGGAAGGACTTAATGCTAAACAGCATTATCTACCAGTGATCCAGGTCGTGTAAGAAATAATAGTACATAGGGCGTGCGGCTTAAAGTATTTAACAATAAATACAAAAGAAACAAAGGTTTGTGTAAATAAAGTATTTAGTAAGGAATTGTTGCAAAATATTTGTGTTAATATTGGATAACTGTTTCCCTACACAGTGAAACAGCATCAACATATCTATTGTTTTGTAATCTCGCTAGGTAGTAACAGATTGAATACAATTATTTTTCAAAAGGCGTATTGTCAGGGTCTTTACACGGGCAGTCTATGGGTCGACTGTACCAAAAGATCGCTAGACGTTCTGCGCGTACAATATAATAATATATTTAGGATGCTGTTGGGACTTCCTCGCTTTTGTAGTGCCTCTGGGATGTTTGCTCAAAATTGGACTGATGGCTTCCAAGCCATCATTCGCAAAAAAGTAGCTTCCTTGATGAGCAGGGTACGAGCAAGTCACAACAGCATCCTGAAAACTGTGGCGGAGAGTTTCCCCTCTCCTTTTTTGAGGCATTTTGTGTGGACGATGATCAGCTAAACTCAATGTTTAGTTGACTGTCGCCTACACGGTTGGCTCACCCTATTAAAATTTTATTAATCTATAAATTTAAATTTTAAATTTTATTAATCTTGTGCAAATTATTTCTAACACTAGCTTATAAGATTTTTTTTCTACTAACCCATGGATTTTTGTTGTCCGTTAATAAAGAATTTTGAATAGCCTTTTTTAACTAGGTAGGTAATTGAATAGGTACAATATAATTAAACATTACATTTATCACGCACGAGTACTTAATTGCTTACCTAATTAAGCAGATAAAATAATTAAAATCTCTAAGACTTGTTTCAAAAGTCGTTAACAGTAATATAACCTATATAACTTTGAAGCCTAATAACAATTATTTCTATATAAAAAACTTAGACTAACAATCTCAGGAAATGATGCGATATTTTTTGTCTAAAAAAGCCGTGAATATTACTGACATAAAAATATGTATATGAGTTCGCCATTGTTCTTTCGAGCTCTTCCCGATTAGCTATGCGGCTGAAACTTTCAGTGTAGCTCACAAGCCGAAAAAAATAATTTTAAAAAAAAGAGAATAAAATACACTTGAATATGTAAAAGTGAAAATATTAAAAAAAAGAGGGAAAAAATAACATAAAAAGTGAAATACACTAAAAATATGTTCTTTTTTAAAATTTAATTATTTAAATTATATATATTTAAATATGAGGTAACGGTTTTAAAATTTAATTGTTTAAATTATATATTTTTATTGTGTTTCCAGTTGCTGCTCCTGAGAGGTTATGCTTTCAACCACTCGGCTGACTTCGAGACGGTGCGCATGATGAAGGAGAAGCTCTGCTACATCGGATATAACATAGAGCAGGAGCAAAAACTAGCGTGGGAGACAACAGTGCTGGTTGAACCTTACGTGGTGAGATATAACATATAGCAGGGGCAAAAACTAGCGTGGGAGACAACAGTGCTGGTTGAACCTTACGTGGTGAGATATAACATATAGCAGGGGCAAAAACTAGCGTGGGAGACAACAGTGCTGGTTGAACCTTCTTACGTGGTGAGATATAACATAGAGCAGGAGCAAAAACTAACGTGGGAGACAACAGTGCTGGTTGAACCTTACGTGGTGAGATATAACATATAGCAGGGGCAAAAACTAGCGTGGGAGACAACAGTGCTGGTTGAACCTTCTTACGTGGTGAGATATAACATAGAGCAGGAGCAAAAACTAGCGTGGGAGACAACAGTGCTGGTTGAACCTTACGTGGTGAGATATAACATATAGCAGGGGCAAAAACTAGCGTGGGAGACAACAGTGCTGGTTGAACCTTACGTGGTGAGATATAACATATAGCAGGGGCAAAAACTAGCGTGGGAGACAACAGTGCTGGTTGAACCTTCTTACGTGGTGAGATATAACATAGAGCAGGAGCAAAAACTAGCGTGGGAGACAACAGTGCTGGTTGAACCTTACGTGGTGAGATATAACATATAGCAGGGGCAAAAACTAGCGTGGGAGACAACAGTGCTGGTTGAACCTTCTTACGTGGTGAGATATAACATATAGCAGGGGCAAAAACTAGCGTGGGAGACAACAGTGCTGGTTGAACCTTACGTGGTGAGATATAACATATAGCAGGGGCAAAAACTAGCGTGGGAGACAACAGTGCTGGTTGAACCTTACGTGGTGAGATATAACATATAGCAGGGGCAAAAACTAGCGTGGGAGACAACAGTGCTGGTTGAACCTTACGTGGTGAGATATAACATATAGCAGGGGCAAAAACTAGCGTGGGAGACAACAGTGCTGGTTGAACCTTCTTACGTGGTGAGATATAACATAGAGCAGGAGCAAAAACTAGCGTGGGAGACAACAGTGCTGGTTGAACCTTACGTGGTGAGATATAACATATAGCAGGGGCAAAAAACTAGCGTGGGAGACAACAGTGCTGGTTGAACCTTCTTACGTGGTGAGATATAACATAGAGCAGGAGCAAAAACTAGCGTGGGAGACAACAGTGCTGGTTGAACCTTACGTGGTGAGATATAACATATAGCAGGGGCAAAAACTAGCGTGGGAGACAACAGTGCTGGTTGAACCTTCTTACGTGGTGAGATATAACATAGAGCAGGAGCAAAAACTAGCGTGGGAGACAACAGTGCTGGTTGAACCTTACGTGGTGAGATATAACATATAGCAGGGGCAAAAACTAGCGTGGGAGACAACAGTGCTGGTTGAACCTTACGTGGTGAGATATAACATATAGCAGGGGCAAAAACTAGCGTGGGAGACAACAGTGCTGGTTGAACCTTACGTGGTGAGATATAACATATAGCAGGGGCAAAAACTAGCGTGGGAGACAACAGTGCTGGTTGAACCTTACGTGGTGAGATATAACATAGAGCAAGAGCAAAAACTAGCGTGGGAAATTTTCTTCTTCTATTGGGGAGTGCTTCAACATTTTGGTTTTACACTTTGGTAATATGAATGTATTCCGAAACAGAAGCTTACTGCTAGGGCGGGTACTCTCATTGTTATGTTGTCTTGTTTTATAAACGAGTTATACACTCTACGTTTCTCTTCGATGGCGAGGACATGAAACAGTTCTATCCTATCCTATTTATAAACGAGTTATGCTCTCTAAGTTTCTCTTCGATTGCGAGGATATGAAACAGTTCTATCCTATTTATAAATGAGTTATGCACTCTACGTTTGTCTTCGATTGCATTTACTCGTATAATCGAGTTATGCACTCTACGTATCTCTTCGATTGCGAGGACATGAAACAGTTCTATCCTATCCTATATATAAACGAGTTATGCACTCTACGTTTCTCTTCGATTGCGAGGACATGAAACAGTTCTATCCTATCCTATTTATAAACGATTTATGCACTCTACGTTTCTCTTCGATTGCGAAGACATGAAACAGTTCTATCCTATCCTATTTATAAACGAGTTGTGCTCTCTACGTTTCTCTTCGATTGCGAGGACATGAAACAGTTCTATCCTATCCTATTTATAAACGAGTTGTGCTCTCTACGTTTCTCTTCGATTGCGAGGACATGAAACAGTTCTATCCTATCCTATGTATATACGAGTTATGCACTCTAAGTTTCTCTTCGATTGCGAGGACATGAAACAGTTCTATCCTATTTATAAATGAGTTATGCACTCTACGTTTCTCTTCGATTGCGAGGACATGAAACAGTTCTATCCTATCCTATTTATAAACAGTTATATCTTATCCTATATATAAATGAGTTATGCACTCTACGTTTGTCTTCGATTGCGAGGGAACGAAACAGTTATATCTTACCCTATTTATAAATGAGTTATGCACTCTACGTTTCTCTTCGATTGCGAGGGAATGAATTTGTTATGTCTCATCTTATTTATAAATGAGTTATGCACTCTACGTTTATTTTCTATTGCGAGGGAATGAAACAGTTTATGCACTCTATGTTTCTCTTCGATTGCGAGGGAATGAAATATAAACGAGTTATGCACTCTACGTTACTCTTCGTTTGCGAGGACATGAAACAGTTCTATCCTATCCTATTTATAAACGATTTATGCATTCTACGTTTCTCTTCGATTACGAGGACATGAAACAGTTCTATCCTATCCTATTTATAAACGATTTATGCACTCTACGTTTCTCTTCGATTGCGAGGACATGAAACAGTTCTATCCTATCCTATTTATAAACGAGTTGTGCTCTCTACATTTCTTTTCGATTGCGAGGCAATGAAACTGTTATATCTTATCTTATTTATAAACAAGTTATGCACTCTACGTTTCTCTTCGATTGCGAGGGAATGAAACTGTTATATCTTATCCTATTTATAAACGAGTTGTGCTCTCTACGTTTCTCTTCGATTGCGAGGACATGAAACAGTTCTATCCTATCCTATAATGCACTCTACGTTTCTCTTCGATTGCGAGGACATGAAACAGTTCTAACCTATCTTATTTATAAACGAGTTATGCACTCTACGTTTCTCTTCGATTGCGAGGACATGAAATAGTTCTATCCTATCCTATTTATAAATGAGTTATGCACTCTACGTGTCTCTTCGATTGCGAGGACATGAGAAAGTTCTATCCTATCCTATATATAAACGACTTGTGCTCTCTACGTCTCTCTTCGATTGCGAGGACATGAAACAGTTCTATCCTATCCTATATATAAACGAGTTATGCACTCTACGTTTCTCTTCGATTGCGAGGACATGAAACAGTTCTATCCTATCCTATTTATAAATGAGTTATGCACTCTACGTTTCTCTTCGATTGCGAGGGAATGAATTTGTTATGTTTTATCTTATTTATAAATGAGTTATGCACTCTACGTTTCTTTTCTATTGCGAGGGAATGAAACAGTTTATGCACTCTACGTTTCTCTTCGATTGCGAGGGAATGAAATATAAACGAGTTATGCACTCTACGTTACTCTTCGTTTGCGAGGACATGAAACAGTTCTATCCTATCCTATTTATAAACGATTTATGCATTCTACGTTTCTCTTCGATTACGAGGACATGAAACAGTTCTATCCTATCCTATTTATAAACTATTTATGCACTCTACGTGTCTCTTCGATTGCGAGGACATGAAACAGTTCTATCCTATCCTATTTATAAACGAGTTGTGCTCTCTACGTTTCTTTTCGATTGCGAGGGAATGAAACTGTTATATCTTATCTTATTTATAAACGAGTTATGCACTCTACGTTTCTCTTCGATTGCGAGGGAATGAAACTGTTATATCTTATCCTATTTATAAACGAGTTGTGCTCTCTACGTTTCTCTTCGATTGCGAGGACATGAAACAGTTCTATCCTATCCTATTTATAAACAGTTATATCTTATCCTATATATAAATGAGTTATGCACTCTACCTTTGTCTTCGATTGCGAGGGAACGAAACAGTTATATCTTACCCTATTTATAAATGAGTTATGCACTCTACGTTTCTCTTCGATTGCGAGGGAATGAATTTGTTATGTCTTATCTTATTTATAAATGAGTTATGCACTCTACGTTTCTTTTCTATTGCGAGGGAATGAAACAGTTTATGCACTCTACGTTTCTCTTCGATTGCGAGGACATGAAACAGTTCCATCCTATCCTATTTATAAACGAGTTATGCACTCTACGTTTCTCTTCGATTGCTAGGGAATGAAACAGTTGTATCTTATCTTATTTATAAACGAGTTATGCACTCTACGTTTCTCTTCGATTGCGGGGGAATGAAATTGTTATATCTTATCTTATTTATAAACGAGTTATGCACTCTACGTTTCTCTTCGATTGTGAGGGAATGAAATTGTTATATCTTATCTTATTTATAAACGAGTTATGCACTCTACGTTTCTCTTCAATTGCGAGGGAATGAAACTGTTATATCTTATTTTATTTATAAACGAGTTATGCACTCTACGTTTCTCTTTGATTGCGAGGGAATGAAACTGTTATATCTTATCTTATTTATAAACGAGTTATGCACTCTACGTTTCTCTTCGATTGCGAGGGAATGAAACTGTTATATCTTATCTTATTTATAAACGAGTTATGCACTCTACGTTTCTCTTCGATTGCGAGGGAATGAAACTGTTATATCTTATCTTATTTATAAACGAGTTATGCACTCTACGTTTCTCTTCGATTGCGAGGGAATGAAACTGTTATATCTTATCTTATTTATAAACGAGTTATGCACTCTACGTTACTCTTCGATTGCGAGGGAATGAAACAGTTATATCTTATCCTATTTAAACACTGCTAAGAAAATACAAGAGCTTCTTTTCCGCCACTTTTTACCCTACTAAGCGGAGGTTATTGTGTTTATGAGCCTATGTATGTATGTATGTTCCTTTGTGTCACTATATAGACCAAACGCGTTGGCCGATTTTGATGGTTCTTACGTCAATCGTTGTGTTTTAATCTTGCGAATGTCACTAAAGACAAGACAGCAATCGAAATTCATTATGGCGACAAGCCGACGCCATATTGTGGAAACATAAACAAAGGACGAACTATGTTAAGAGGGGTATATTATGGAATAAAACATTTTTAGGTTTCTCTTATCATTTTTCATTTCGAATGACCATTTAGGATCCATAACGATTTAAAGTCCGCAGGCGGCATTTTCATATTGTGTAAATTTCCTTATTTTTTAATCTTTTTCCATGAAACTTTAGGCTCGGGTCGGAGACCACAGATAATTAAAGAACAAAAATATTTATGCACTAGACTTTGTGAATTCGATTAATTAATGCACTTTTATTAATCGACTTCACAAAAGGAGACGATTATATGTTCGACTGTACGTGTATGAATGTTTTTTTATGTGTGTACACCGATTTCTCCTAAAGAGTACCGATTTAAAAAAAACTTCTTTTGTTTGAATGGGTATTAGTTTGGTCCCATATAAATTGTATCAAAATAGTTTCAATCGTTTTCGAGAATAGCTTTTTTTAGTAAATCCATTTGATTTTGTGATTATATGGACTCAAATCACCAAAATTTCTAAACCGATTTTGATGGTTGTTGTTTTGTTCAAAAGGGAAGACTTCCAGTGTAGTTTCATATAAACTTCTTCAAAATTGGTTGATTTTGTTAATTTATTTTGTTATTAGTTAATACATTTGAAGTTTATTTTTGTACCACGGTATTTTATACTGCAGTTGTGTCGCCTACCTACACCCAGCATCAACAAGAACTGTACGACCATGAGAAGTGAAACATGTATATTTATATTTTGTACTGCAGTTGTGTCGCCTACACCCAGCATCAACAAGAACTGTACGACCATGAGAAGTGAAACATGTATATTTATATTTCAGCTGCCCGACGGGCGAGTCATCAAAGTGGGCGGCGAGAGGTTCGAGGCGCCCGAAGCCCTGTTCCAGCCGCATTTGATCAACGTGGAGGGCCAAGGTATCGCCGAGCTTGTCTTCAACACCATTCAGGTATGTACACATACAGTTTTATATTATGCATGTTCTACGGCTTAATTAGCGTTAATTGTTGTCTCTAAGTACGGCAGTAAGGTACAAATTATCTAACTCAAATACAACTAAAAAAGCTTTCAAAACTCAGTTGATTTTACTAGAACTCTAGGTAGTAGTCGTAATTATATTCTCATCAATTCGTTTTTACAATAATAGTACATTACTGCCGCGGTCTGTAATGACTGCGTTGCTGGCAGCGATGATGATCGAGAGCGTAGCTAAGTTAAGTTCGAGGCCATCACAGCGCGGTCAGCATTGCAGCCCTTGATGGCCATCAAGGGCTGCAATGCTGACCGCGCTGGAATTAACGACCTAAAGCAAGGCAAAGGCAAGCAAGGCGGCAAGGTCGACTTTGCCCAAAGAAGGTTGTCGAAATAATGACCACGTTACAAACTTGTTTGAGTGAAATAAATAGATATACGAGTCTTAAAAAATAATTCTATATCGATGATTAGATTATAAAAAGTCATAGTAATCCGTGGAGCGTACGGTGCTGACGCGATAATCATCATCAGCCTATATCTGTCCACTGCTGAACGTAGGCCTCCCTACTGCACGCCACTGCGCTCGCTCTTCAACTCTGAACCCTGAACGCGATACTCGAGAGATTCATATTTTATTGTGTGCGCTATGATACGCTTGAGTATTGTGGGCGCTGTGATACGCTTGAGTATTGTGTGCGCTGTGATACGCTTGAGTATTAACGTTAAGGTTGTTAAACGTTATATTTCTTTATATTAAAGCCATTGACTGTTTTTGCCCGGCTACGTCGGAGTAAAGCAAGGGTAATGAAGTTAACAGTCTATGTATGTATATGTATGTATGTATGTACGTGGGTATATGTTCCACCATAGCGTCGCCCCTATTTGTACGATATTGTTGCGAGGTGTTTATCGATTCGTCTTCGTACAGGAAAACATAGTGTCATAGGCAATTTTTTTCCTTTTTAACTTTTTTTTTTTTTAACTTATGTCTTGTTTATTCAACTGAAGTTATATAAAAAAAGTTGAAAATGTTTATGGAATCGTTGAGAACAACACCAAAGCTTTGTTCGTGTCCCTTGCGAATAAGATGCCTCAACCTTAAGTATAACATTCTGATGTAATTAATAATAATAATAATAAAAAGAAGTTTATTAATGTCGTAGACAACTATTCTAACTTGCACCATCCCGTAGTTGTAGCTACGCCACTGCGCTACTGTGCCAGCCCGGTCAACCTTTTAGATTTGTAATTTCAATAAATCTTCCTTAGTACACTCTATACTACTCAAGAAATATTTCGTCCAAATTACAAATTTCTTGGTCTGCCGAGTTAGGCTGTGCGTTGTCTCAATCAATCAGTCAGTACTGTTTTATAGGTATGGATTACTGAACTTTTATTTCTCTTTTTTATTATGTACTAGGCAGTCGTTTGACCACAATCTCACCTGATGGAAAGCGATGATGTGGTCGAAGGTGTAGCACGCTTGCCTAACAGATACCTATTCACTCTTGACTTGAACACACCTGGGTTATATTTTACCGGAAAAACTGACGAGGGCAGGGCGTTCCACTCCTTTGCAGTTCTTATAATAAATAAAGAAGCGTAACGCTTCGTTCTTGTGCGAGGTATTTCAATCATAATAGGGTGGCACTTTGCTGATCGTCTAGTCGTACGGTGATGGAAAGGTGATGGGGGAATCAGGTTGTGCAGTTCTTGTGCACACTCCATAGTGCAATCTGTAGAATAGCGACAGGCTTGCTACATCACGTCGATGCGCCAGACATTGAAGCTTACTCTGTACCAGAGTTCCATCCCTAATGAGCCTGATAGCACGTCTCTCAATTGAATCCAAAGACTCGAGCTGATACTTGGTAGAACCGTCCCAGAGGTGGCAGCAATATACGATCGGACCTTTGCTTGATACAGATTCAAAAGCTTTCCCGGTATGAAGTGTCGCCTGACCTTAGACAAAATACCAAGTTTCATTGCAAAAGTACCTTGCATTATATGAATGATGTTTCCCCAGGCGGCCGACATAGACATGCGGAACGAGCTGTACAAGCACATCGTGCTGTCCGGGGGCTCCACCATGTACCCGGGGCTCCCCTCGCGGCTGGAGCGGGAGATCAAGCAGCTGTACCTGGAGCGGGTGCTCAAAAACGACTGCGACAAACTGGCCGTGAGTACCTTTTATCATCACCGTTTTCAGCTTGTTACCGCACACTGCTGAGTTACGCCTCTCTGCTGAGCTACCCGACTGCGGAGGGTTATGTGTTTGGATGTTTGTTTGTACGTTTCTTAGGCGCGTCCTACGTGCTAGACGGCTTAATAGATTTTGATAAGTGAGGTATCATTGGATTTGTCTTGATAACGAGAAAGCTATAGGATATATCGTCGTTGCGACTTTAAGATCTCTTATGTGTCACTTTAGTCAAATTCACTTTTTTTACACCAATCGATTCTAAATTTGTAGATCTATCGAATGCAAATACTCTTATGTGTAAACGACGTTTCAGTCGTAATTTATTTACAGAATACAAGATCTCCAATGTGCTTGCTCATCAAAAGTTGGTATTTAAGATATCTTATGTGTAGTTAGTAAGTCATAGTCGTGGGCTTTAGGCAATTATTTTAGTAAAATATCTTATGTACTATTACAAAATTATTATTAGTAAGCTTAGACCAATAACATGATAAAAAGAGTGAGATACATAGTGATACAGTGTGCATTGAGAAGCCTGAAAGAGATTTCAAACCACGTGTGTGAAACACGTGCGTGGTTTCTAAATCGAAAAATTCTTTCCTTTGTGCTTTTTTATCCGACGAAGAACGAAGAAACTTGGCCTGAGAAGATTGCTTTCATGATAGCATCAACAGTGAGAAGATGCATAAAACGACGACGCAGACGTGGCCACGACATTTTCATCAATAAATTAGACGCGAAATGCACTATAATGCGAGTATGTTTTTTTTTGAAGTGAAACTTGGAGGCCTTCCTCTTTTCATTTCCACATTACGAAGTTTCACTTCTTCCGCGCGGACGGACTCCACGGTCGTTTTTTAATCCTTTATGCATCTGAGTGTACAGTTTTCGTAGATGGACTAGAGAGGCTAATGTTATCCAAGAAGATATAGATGAACAAAATGCAGAAAACAATGCATCAACATCAACTATGACAAGAACAGAAAGGAATTTTGAATTAACAAAAACTGTTAAAACATGCCTTGATATATTTCCAAAAGTGCCAAGCAATTACTGTCGTTCTACATCAAAAAAGTTGTATGTTTAATCGACTTTTCACTCTGAACTTCACATGTATCAAGTTTTAAAGTACTAGTGTATTGAAAAGCACTACAGGGCTGCCTCTAGGAAGACATTTTCGAAAGTACTTAAACAAGAGCATATTGGAATCCATCATCCACGTAAAGATCAATGCGACAAGTGCTGTATCTATAAAACTGGTAACATTTCCAAAAAATAATATGATAGTCATATTGCGAAGCAAAATGAAGGTAAAGCCAAGAAGAATGTTATAACTAGTGCAAACTAAAAGGTTGTGACTATAACCACCAAACCACCAAAGTGTTTTTTTGCTTGCCCCAAAGCTATTGGCTAGTGCATTGTACCACAAATTTAAATTACAATGCCCTAATTTCATGATTATAAAGTGCTATCGAAAAATGTGTCAATTTATTTTTGCCACGAAGCAGACGGCAATGTTACTGTTATGAATTTAAATATTATTTAATAGATTACTGTCAAAACCTGCTGCTTTCCACTGACAACATTATTATTAATTCTGATGGATGCGGACATCAAAACCGGAATCGATTTTTGTCATGTGCTCTAAGAGATTCTGCCCAAAGAATGCAACTTTTTCTAGAAATGAATACACTATGATGGAGGTAGATAGCGTTCACTCACTATTGAGCAATACATAAAACTTCCAGTGACTATATCGCCCTTATGGGACAAAGCTAGGCCACAAAGGCCTTAAGACGTGAAATCAATTCACTATGAGTTCCGAACCTCAAATCAATACGACATGGTAAGAAGAAGGGAGAACCTGACGTGGTGGACATCAAGGGAATGAAATATTTACCCGATGGATCCATATTTTATAAATTGAGACATGTCGATGAGCTCCATATTCCACAGCGCAGAAATAACCAAAGAAACAGCTTGTTAGCTGTAAGCCGATTGTACTTAACTCCATTAAAAATTTGTAAATTTAAACCTTTACAAGAACTAAAAATGGTAATTGATCAGGATTACCATCGGTTTTATAATGCGTTGCAATTTAACTCCGGTACTTAGGTTACACAAACCTGTCTACTTTCTGTGTTTTTGTATACTTTGATTTGTATTCCAACTTTTTTTTTCCTTGTGATTTTACTGTTACATCCTAGTGTATCGTGAATATGTGTTTGTGTGTGTGTGTGTGTGTGTTTGTGTGTGTGTGTGTGTGTGTGTGTGTTTGTGTGTGTGAGTGTGTGTTTAACGCCAGGACACTAAAAATAATCATTTAAATAATACAAGTAATCGTTTGTTATTTCAATCCTTAGAGGTATTATAGGTCAAAACCTCAAATGTGATACAAAAGAAGCGCAACCAAAACCTTTTATGTGCTGAAAAATAGTTAATTGTATTCTTTTTACTGTTATTCTACTATTCATTCCAAATTAAAATAGCATAGTATAATGCAGGAAATCACGTGCTTGCTACCTCTATTTTTTGTTTTTGTTGCTATCATTAATTATTTTTCAGTAGATGGTTTTTATTCGATTTTTAAGTCATTTTTACACATAAGAGATCTTAAAGTCGCAACGACGATATGAAGTGTCAAGAAAACTAATACGGCGGCGTACAGCTACCATATTGTATTTTCGACGGAACAATAAATGGCCACAACCTATCGAGTGAGGTATCAAAGTGAAGGTTTTTAAAATACTATTCAAAAAATATGTAAGGGCAACTATAAAGTTTAAAATACAAATAAATTGTTAATAAAGAATGAGCCGTCGCGGGACGCCTGGCATATGTGTAAACATTGAATGTGGCCAAGGTGAGGTGGAAAGAGTTGACGAGCCAATAGTCGGCCATACCCCCGTACCGCGCCATTAGATGTTTACACTCAAAAACAAACATCCCGACTGCGAACAAAACTAAAAAGAGGCAAACAAGCTTAAGGTTCTTGATTTTGAAATATAACTTGCAGTCGAAGGTATCCTGCATTACATTTGTCCTTTGACGAGATAAGCTAGAACCTGGCGAGCCCCCGACTGTATTTTATATTCCAAAATTTAACTTGCAGTCGAAGGTATCCTGCATTACATTTGTCCTTTGACGGGATAAGCTAGAACCTGGCGAGCCCCCGACTGTATTTTTTATTTTGCAAAATATAACTTGCAGTCGAAGGTATCCTGCATTACATTTGTCCTTTGACGAGATAAGCTAGAACCTGGCGAGCCCCCGGCTGTATTTTATATTCCAAAATTTAACTTGCAGTCGAAGGTATCCTGCATTACATTTGTCCTTTGACGGGATAAGCTAGAACCTGGCGAGCCCCCGACTGTATTTTATATTCCAAATTATAACTTGCAGTCGAAGGTATCCTGCATTACATTTGTCCTTTGACGAGATAAGCTAGAACCTGGCGAGCCCCCGACTGTATTTTATATTCCAAAATTTAACTTGCAGTCGAAGGTATCCTGCATTACATTTGTCCTTTGACGGGATAAGCTAGAACCTGGCGAGCCCCCGACTGTATTTTATATTCCAAAATATAACTTGCAGTCGAAGGTATCCTGCATTACATTTGTCCTTTGACGGGATAAGCTAGAACCTGGCGAGCCCCCGACTGTATTTTATATTCCAAAATATAACTTGCAGTCGAAGGTATCCTGCATTACATTTGTCCTTTGACGGGATAAGCTAGAACCTGGCGAGCCCCCGACTGTATTTTATATTCCAAAATATAACTTGCAGTCGAAGGTATCCTGCATTACATTTGTCCTTTGACGGGATAAGCTAGAACCTGGCGAGCCCCCGACTGTATTTTATATTCCAAAATATAACTTGCAGTCGAAGGTATCCTGCATTACATTTGTCCTTTGACGGGATAAGCTAGAACCTGGCGAGCCCCCGACTGTATTTTATATTCCAAAATATAACTTGCAGTCGAAGGTATCCTGCATTTCATTTATCCTTTGACGGGATCAGCTAGAACCTGGTGAGCCCCCAATGTATTTTATATTCTAAAATATAACTTGCAGTCGAAGGTATCCTGCATTTCATTTGTCCTTTGACGGGATCAGCTAGAACCCGACGAGCCCCCGACTGTATTTTATATTCCAAAATCAAGAATCTAAGCACTACAAATTTAGTATAAACATTAAAAACGGGATATTTACCATGTATACTATTTAGAATGAGTTGCCGATATTTCGGCACTGTTGCAAGCGCCATGATCACAGATTACTGAAGTACAATTAATTTTATAAAATCTGAATTCATCGGCCACATTACAGAATGTTTTAAGCAACCAGCTTCAATAAGATCGTGTTCACTAATGCCCTCGAAGATATGTTAAAGACGCTGGATTGGAAAGGATAGGGCATTAATATCCATGGCGACACCAAAAAGACGGCCCCCAGTCCCCGGCGGCTCCGTTATTCCTGGCACCGGTAGCAGCCATGGTAACGGCGGAGCAGGGGGTGCTAAGAATCTCCGGCAGAGACCCAGCTACCAACCCCCACGATCTCTGGATCTGGCAACTTATAACGCACGCACCTTGAGGACCGATGAGAAGTTGATAGAGCTGGAAGAAGTAGTAAGTAAGTTGCGCTGGGGTATTATAGGGTTATCAGAAGTCCGAAGAGAGGGAGAGGATACGATGACCCTCAATTCCGGCAACTTACTTTATAACCGGGAGGGCGACCAGCAGTCCCACCATGGTATCGGGTTTCTCGTCCACAAGTCCCTCGTCAACAACATTGTGAAGATCGAAAGCGTTTCGAGCAGGGTGGTATACCTTACACTCAGGATTACCGAACGGTATTCGTTGAAGGTCATAACGCCCCATACTCGAAACGCCCGGACGATGAAGTAGAGGCTATGTATGATGACATTTCTAATGCCATACATGCCCCGAAAACACACTTCACAGTGGTGATGGGGGACTTCAACGCACGGCTGGGCATGAGGAATGGCGATGAACTGAGAGTGGGGCAGTTTGGATTTGGACAGCGGAACCAAAGGGGTCAGCGATTGGCCGACTTCATGGAGAAGGAGGAACTCTTTATGATGAACTCCTTTTTCAAGAAGCGCCCCTCCAGGAAATGGACGTGGCTGCACCCCGGCGGTCATAAGCACGAGATAGATTTCATTTTGACGACCAATCGGCATATATTCAATGATGTCTCTGTGATCAACAGGGTTAAGACCGGCAGTGATCACCGCATTGTAAGAAGCTCATTGAATATCAACGTGAAGCTGGAGAGGTCCCGTTTGATGAGATCTACTCTTCGCCCAAGTCCTGCCCAAATCCAAAACCCCGAGAGTTTTCAGTTGGAGCTCAAAAATCGCTTCCAAATCCTTACCGAATGCGATACAGTGGACGAACTAAATAACGGGCTTGGTGGAAATTGTCCACGCGGTCGAGTCGGAGTTCTTTAAGACCCCCCGCAAAAAAAGAATACAGAAACTCTCTGAGCATACACTTATGGCAGAACGAGGCGAGATGAGGCTGCAGTCTTCAGTGGATATGTCGAGTTACAGCTTGCTTAATAAACAGATCTCCAAGTCGATGCGACACGATTTGGGTTCCTATAATACTACTTGTATTAAGAATGCAATAGAGCGGAACAAGGGCTCCAAAGTGTTTGCAAGAGATCTGTCTATTGGACAAAGCCTGTTGACGAAGCTGAAAACCGACAGTGGCAGCATCGTTTCGTCGAAGCCAGAGATTTGAGTGAGCTCGAGAAGTTCTATGGACAATTATACACCTCATCGCGTAGTCCTCATAGCAGGACTAGCGATGCAAGAGCCCGTTTGACCCGACATTATACTGAAGATATCCCGGACGTCAGCCTATACGAGATCAGAATGGCTCTCAAACAGCTTAAGAGCAACAAGGCACCAGGGGAGGACGGAATAACGACAGAGCTACTGAAAGCGTGTGGAACACCGGTACTTAAAGTCCTTCAGAAGCTGTTTCACTCCGTCATCCTCGAGGGTACTACACCAGAGGCGTGGCACAGGAGCGTAGTGGTTTTGTTCTTTAAGAAAGGTGATAAAACCCTTTTGAAGAATTATAGGCCCATTTCGCTGCTGAGCCACGTCTATAAGCTGTTTTCGAGAGTAGTTACAAACCGTCTCGCTCGTAGGTTTGACGACTTTCAGCCTGCCGAACAAGGTGGATTCCGGAAAGGCTTTAGCACCATAGACCACATTCATACGCTCCGGTAGATTATACAGAAGACTGAAAAGTATAATCGGCCACTATGTCTAGCGTTTGTGGACTACGAGAAAGCCTTTAATTCAGTCGAGACCTGGGCAGTGCTATAGTCATTACAGCAGTGCCAGATTGATTACCTGTACATCGAAGTGTTGAAGTGTTTGTACAGCAAGGCCACCATGACAGTTCGTCTTCAGGATCAGAGCACGAATTCTATCCAGCTGCAAAAAGGGGTGAGACAGGGAGACGTTATTTCTCCGAAACTGTTCACCTCTGCACTGGAAGATATATTCAAGCTTCTGAACTGGAACGGATTTGGTGTTAACATCAATGGCGAATACATCACTCGCCTTCGATTTGCTGATGATATAGTCATCATGGCTGAAACCCTGGAAGACCTAAGCACAATGCTCAGTGACCTCAATATTGTTTCCCAACAGGTGGGTCTTAAAATGAACATGGGCAAGACGAACATCATGTCAAATGCCCATGTCGTACCCATGCCGGTTTATGTTGGGAACGATATTATCGAAGCTGTTGATCACTATGTCTACTTGGGTCAGACGATCCAACTGGGTAGATCTAACTTCGCCAAAGAGGTCAACCGACGAATCCAACTCGGATGGGCAGCGTTCGGGAAATTACGCCATATCTTCTCGTCGCAGATACCGCAGAGCCTCAAGACGAAAGTTTATAATCAGTGCGTGTTGCCAGTGATGACATACGGCACTGAGACGTGGTCGCTAACTATTGGTCTCATACAAAAGCTCAGAGTTGCGCAGCGTGCAATGGAGAGAGCTATGCTCGGTGTTTCACTACGTGATAGAATCAGAAATGAGGAAATCCGTAGAAGAACGAAGGTTACCGACATAGCTCTCAGAGTTTGAAGTTGAAGTGGCAATGGGCAGGCCATATAGTTCGCAGAACCGACAACCGCTGGGGAATAAAGGTTCTCGAATGGCGACCACGAACAAGCAAGCGAAGTGTGGGGAGACCCCCCACACGATGGACCGACGACATTGTAGCCATCGCAGGAAGTCGGTGGATGGAGGTGGCACAGGATTGCTCGTCATGGCGTTCTTTGGGGGAGGCCTATGTTCAGCAGTGGACTTCTAAAGGCTGACATGATGATGATGATGATGATCCATGGCGAGAACATCTCACACTTACGATCACACTTTTGCCGATGACATAGTCCTAATGGCGGAGTCCCTGCAGGATACGCAAAGTATGACGACCAACCTGGATGATGTTTCTCGACGCATCGGTCTCGGAATGAACATACATAAGACCAAGGTCATGTTCAACGATCTTGTTGACCCGCAACCGATTGCAGTCAATGGATTGTAACCTCTTGAAGTTGACCAACAATATGTTTACCTTGGGCAAATATTGCAATTAGGTATTACCTTGGGCAAATATTGCAATTAGGTATTACCCTGGGTAAATATTGCAATTAGGTAAGAACAACTTTGAGAAGGAAGCCAACAGAAGAATTCAGCTGGGTAGTATTCGGCAAGCTTCGTCAAGTTTTCTCGTCGTCCATACCACAATGTCTGAAAGATAAGCAAGTTTCCCGTAGAACCAATGAGCTTTGTTTTGCTTTGATATAGCTTTGTAGTTTCCTAAATAGAAATAGTTTACTTAACCCTATGCAATCCGGTTTCCGGGCTGGTCACAGTACGGTAACTGCACTCCTTAAAATAACAGATGACATACGTTTCGGCTTGGAAAAGGGTCAGCTAACTGTGCTGACATTATTATATTTCAGCAATGCTTTTAATACCGTCAACTTCGATATTTTTCTCGCCATACTACGCTTTATTAACTTATCTCCTGCAGTGATTGATTGGTTTCGCAGTTATTTGCATAGAAGCAGGCAGCGAGTACGCCTCGATGATTTTTTTATTCGTGGTGTGATACAACTGCTGGTGTACTGCAAGGTGGCGTTCTTTCTCCTCTCTTGTTTGCAATTTTTATTCATCCTATATCAGTACATATAACCTCTCCTTATCACTTGTATGCTGATGATCTCCAAGGCTATTGCCAAGCCCCACTTAGCTCTCTCTTTTGCCATAGAAACTACTAATTCCAATTTACGCCATATTTCTGACTGGAGTAAAGCTTATGGGCAAAAATAAACCCTACAAAAACACAGGTAAATTCTTGGCAGCTCCAGAATGATATCAAAAGTTGATTGGTCAGTTCTACCCAAAGTTGTGTTTGGAGGGTCCACTATTCCATATTATTATAGTCTTAGTATCAAGAACTTAGGACTTATTATAGACCAGAGCCTTACTTGGATTCCTCAGATGGAAACCGTCAGTCGAAAGCTATTTGCTTCTGCAGGTTCCCTCAGAAGACTCCGAAGTTTTTTCCCACTGCCACTAAAATTGCTCTTGCGCAGTCACTTCTGCTTCCAATCTTAGACTATGCCGATACCTGCTATCTAGATCTTACTGAGGATCAGCTAAACAAACTTGAGCGTCTTCAAAACTTCTGCATTCGATTTATGTTTGGTTTGCGCAAATATGATCATGTCTCTGAATTTCGCACTAAGCTCAAGTGGCTTCCAATACGCCTTCGCCGGAATGCTCATATACTCTCTATTCTTTATACTATTTTGTTATGGAACGTTTCAATTTCCTGTCTGATTCTAACAAGTTGTCACTCAGGTCATCAGAAAATTTAGCTTTGATGATCCCTCTACATAGAAGCTCTTTTTATGGCAGTTTGTTTAACATCCAAGCAGTTCGCCTATGGAACGCTCTGCCAGTTACTATAAGGCGAGCCCAGTCACTCCCTGTGTTTATAGTTCAAGTAAAGAAGTTTTATCTCTCTAAAAAATATCACTTCTTGCTATTTTGTTTTTATTCTGTTGTCGTTTAACTGTATATAATTTGTATTACGAGGGCTGTTTGATAAGTCGTTTTAAAAAGTATATTTTTTTAATTTACATTTATTTCTCAACATAGTCTCCTTTGAGGGCCAAACATTTGTTCCAGCGAGTTTCCAATTTTTTTATCCCCTCCAAAAAAAACGTTTTGTCGAGGTCTTCAAAATAGCCGTTTACACATGCGATGCAGTCCTCATTTGTCAAAAAAAATTGCCCTCCATGCCATCTTTTCAGATTTGGGAATAGGTAATAATCGCACGGAGCTAGGTCCGACGAATACGGAGCATGCAGAACCAGCGCGAAGCCCAAATTGTGGATTTTGGCCATTGCAATAGCTGACGTGTGCATTGTCTTGATTGTCAACAAACGTGGCACCCATCGTGCAGACAGCTTTGTCATACCCAAATCTTCATGCAGGATTGTATGTACTCGCTCAGTTGAGATGCCTGTGTTCTCAGCTATTTCACGCACCTTCACTCGGCCGTCGTCGAGTACAATATTATGGACTTCTTCAACAACATCCTTAGTAGTGACTTCGATTGGGCGACCAGAGCGTGGAGCATCAGATGTGCTTGACCGACCACGTTTAAAATCATCTATCCAGTTATAAACAGTCTGCAACGTTGGTGCGTTAGTGCTATGAACAGAATCAAGTTCAGTTTTTATTGTGGCAGCACTGCAACCCTCATAAAACATTGTTTTATAACGGCACGAAATTCAGATTTTTCCATAGTTGTTGAAAATGTACGAGTGATCACAGTTAAACAATGGTTAAACTGACAAAAACTTGTTTTTTTATCGCTGAATTTTAGACAGTCTTCATTTTGCCTGCCAGTGTTAATGCCCTTTACCAGAAAAAAAGGTTTTATAAATAGTTTTTAAAAGGACTTATCAAACAGCCCTCGTTTGTTTATATCTGTTTTATAAATATATATTTATATATAGTAAATGTAATTATATTTATTATTATAATGTTTATACAATATATACTATACTATATATTTACATATTTATGTGTAGGTATATTGGAATATGTGTGTATATATTTTTATTAATATATTTATTCATTGTATTCAGTTTTTTTTATTTATTTCCTATATTATAATGTATTTGTATTTTTGTTCTATGTGGTGTCCAATAAAGAGATATCTATCTATCTATCTATCGTTGGGGTAGACGAGTCCTTGAGTGGGTGGAGACTATGTTTAGGCAAACGTAGTGTAGGACGACCTGTGGCCAGGAGGAGTGACGACCTGCGAAAAGCGGCCTGAAGAAACTGGATGAAGGGAGCTGAAGACATATCTCAGTGGACTGTATTAGGTGAGGCCTACGTCCAGCAGTGGATAAATATAGGCTGATGAGGTTGGTGATGCGTCGTACTGCTATAACTTCACGTGCATTGTCAAATACTTTCCAGAAATTCAAGATCCGCATCGAAGACCCGCCGCGGCGCAAGGACATGGTGTTCATTGGAGGCGCCGTGCTGGCCGAGGTGTGCAAGAACCGGGACGGGTTCTGGCTCTCCCGGAACGAGTACCAGGAGCAGGTAAACTGTTGTCGTCATCTGTATCTACATTAATATGCTTTAGTTAATAAGTTGTCTATGGGAAAATTATAGCACCGGATCAAGAATACATAATATGCATACTCGTCCAGTGCTTCTTAAACAGACCATCTTCGTCCATTCGTCCAGCAATTAACTGCAGGTAGCTGTTGGCGCTGCCCTACACCCGGCGCCGGCGTATCAGGGATGCTGTTTTTTGTCGCATGATGGCCATGAAGCCGTCCACTCGTGCGTCCGCAATCATTCTCGAAGCGCTACAGAAGCGCGGCAGCCTCATCAGCATCCTGAACTCATTATTATATTGGATGCGCAGAGTATTGTAGGCACTTTTTGTAGGTTTGACCCATAGGCTGCAGGTCTGGCAATATACCCTAAACAAAGTTGTTTTAACCTGAGCAAACCTACGAGCCAGCATATTTTCCCTTCCAATGCCCTGCGCTCCCTTTCAACATCCATATTATCTCCGAGTGAATCAAAAACCCAGTGACCCAGATACTTGAACTGTGGTACCAATTCAAATTCACTGCCAGTAAGCAAGACTGGCGGTACAGTACTGTAGCTTTTTGATCCTGCCTTGAATACCATCAGTTCGCTCTTGCTGGTGTTGTATCGGAGCCCATGTTCCTCCGCATAACACTCACAGATCTTGACGAGTTTCCGAAGCGCACTGGTCGATGGGCTCAGCAGTACCGTATCGTCAGCTTAGTTTATATTGTTGACATAAATACCATCTATTGAACAGCCAACACTGGCACTGAGCTCACGGACTATTCGATCTGTGTACAGGTTGAAGAATTGGGGTGAGGTCAGCCCCCTGCCTCACCTCGCACTCCAACCTGTACTCTTCCGATCGACCATCTAACATTGTTGCACTGATTTCCGTACCAATATTTAAACAGCGATATGACCTCACGGGGCAACTCCGTATCACGAGCCAATTTATGCCACAAGATCAAACGCCTTCGATAAATCCAGAAAACAGGCATAGACAGGTGTGCTCCTGCTACTGTATTACTGGTTTGAAATTAAAATTGCTGTTTCGGTGGACAAGCCAGGTCTAAAACCATATTGTGCATCGTGAAGCTTTAGATGTTTTCCAGGTGCTTACCGATCACACCGTCCAGTACTTAGCTATCGTAGTTGCCAGTGATATTGGCCTGTAATTATTTACGCTAGACATGTCCCCTGTTTTATTCTTTGCCAGCTTTCCCGCCCGCGACTTCGTCCGCGTGGACTACAGTTTATCGAAAAAAAGCATCCTATGTTCTTCTAGGATATTAAAAACCAATGCAGAAGTAGAACACTAACGCTCTTGATGTTTTTTGACAGACTTGTTATTATTTATTTTCCATGGCAACCGTTTCTTACAGCGAGTAATCAACATTTTCCAGTTTTCCCGTGGAAACTTGCAATTTTCTGGGATCTAAGGTATCCTATTTATTATTCCAGGGTATAAGAAAACAAATTTCATCAAAACCCGTCCAGCAGTTATCGCGTGTAAACTCACCAAACAAACAAACAAACAGACAACGTTTCACTTTTATATATTGGTATGGATTCCAGGGACAACTAAAGTCCTCACTATCGGCTCAGGTAAGTATGCATGCCATATGCAGAATGTGAACAACATGCGAGCACCCTATGCAGAATGTGAACAACATGCGAGCACCCTATGCAGAATGTGAACAACATACGAGCACCCTATGCAGAATGTGAACAACATGCGAGCATCCTATGATCTACACTTTAAAAAACAAGCACACAAAAAACCCGACCCCCTCCCCCCATTATACCTAAGATAAGAATTTTGTGAATGTTTGGTCGAGCATCACGTAAAAACTACTGGACTTACTGTGATGCAATTTTTACCTGTTTTATAACTTAGAGTTTGTTTTAAAAACCGGTGTACAATGCGATTAAAATAAGAATAGGACCGGCCTAGCGCCATGTTGTGACTTCACAAATGGAACAAGGTACAGAGCGCAAAAAAAAAAAAAAACGATATTAGCGATAATGACGACAATTCTGTTGAGCAACTCACTAAACTAAACTAAGCTAAATTTATTTTATTTTAGTGATTCCTAAAATTTTATCAGTTGTTGATTTCCACTAAACTAGGACATCATTGTGACAGGACTAATTTGATTTTGACAACGACTAAATTTAATTGCTAGTGTTGCCCACATTTAAATAATGAACAAATGTAATCATAAATTGTGGTTTATTATCTGTGTTAGTGAAACGTTTTTATAGAATTTTTCATAAGCCGCTATGCGCATGCGCGTTCGAATGTTTCGAACAATGTGGGAGTTTTGAAATGAAACGTCAATAAAAAGGGGTGGGTACCAGGTTTTAAAAGTAGACAATCACCAAAAGGGCTATATCGTCTCGCCTTTATAACTGTTGTAACTATATAAGCCCCAGAGATCGAATGTAGGTGTAATTTTTCTGGGTGGCACTGCAACTGTTATGGGCTAGCGTGACGCTTACCATTAGGCGAGCGACTTGACCGTCTCGTCACAAAAAGTAATTACAAAAAAAAAACAGTTTTTGCCCTCTATTGTCAGCTCGATGTTGTAATGTTAATATTTGTCATAAGACAAAAATTAAACATTACGGGAGGAGGCAGGACGCACAGAGCAAAATCAGCGAAATTGATGTTTTTGTGATTTTTAATTCGGTATAACTCGAAATTTAGTAAGCATATTGATTCCGGTGTTTTGGTAAAGATCTCGTTGAGAAAAAAATCGATTCAATATGAAAAAGTTTGCAAAAAGGCTAACTAATTTAAAAAAAGTGGGGTCTAATACAAAAGTAGCTGCAGCGCCCGGAAAGTCCGTACTAAAATAAAGATTATACACATTTTGAACTCCAGCACAGAGCAAACGAGAGGTTTTCAGGACCGGATCTAATTGTACGTGGTGTTAACGTTTCACGACAAGCAAACGGTCATGCACCCCAACACAGGCATCCGGTTTTCAAAGAAACTACACACTTATGTACACTTATGTACTTAGTACACTTATGAAACGGAAATCTGGTTATGTTTCGACGGTCACACTGCGCATGCGTAAGGGCTGTTGAAAAGTTCAATTTTAATCTTAAGTGTGACATACATGAATACATGTTTACTTTAACGGTCACGCATGCGCATCTCGATCACATAAACTTACAAACAGAAAAACCGCATCAAAATAGGTCCATTCGTTTGCGAGCAACGATGCCACAGCCAGCCACATGGATACACACATGCATACACACACACACACACACACCCACACACCACACACCACACACACACACACACACACTCTAAACTTGTAACCCCCCTCTCTTTTCAAGTTCGCAGGTAATAAAGATTTTATAATAAATCAGTGAGTAAGAAAAGGTCTGTACAAAGAAGGAAATAATAAAAAATGGTCTAGTGGATTTCAAATAAGCGAATGAACTTTAAATAAAATACTTAACATTTTTCAAAATCATGTCTGTCTTTTTGTCTGTTCGCGCATCACGTAAAAACTAGACTCCAGAGAAATGACCACGCGGGCAAAGCCGCGGGTGTCCCGCTCATCATTAGCAAAATTTACGTTATCGTGATCTTTAATTCGGTATAACTCGCGATTTGTACGTGGAGTACACGTTTCACGACTAACAAGCGGCCGTGCGCCCTGACACAGACCACGCTTTTTGTCTATGGTTTTCATTTCTTGCTGAGAGTTTTCGGCACGAGGATTGTTTATACGTAGTGAGGCACCTTTATACGTAAACTGACATACAACAGAATAGAAAAATACCACTAAACTAAATGACAAATTAAAATCAATTTAGGTGTGTCAAACTAAAATTTAGTTTAGTGCATTGTTATCGGCTTGGAACAGGACTAAACTTAATTTTAGTGTAGTTTAGTCTAGTTTGTACCAACCGAATCGGTACCAATGTCGTCTAAATGTAGTAATAGCACATAATTTCTATTAGTAAACAAATTATCATAGGTAGGTAAATTGTACTGTCAACACAGAAAAACACTGGACTTTGAACTAACTTTGTTTTGTCAATATATTTTAATTTGAATCAGTTCCAAGTTTGATCAACAAAAACTTATTTATGTGGTCTTGTGCGTCACTTTTGTGGCTAATTTATTACTTTTAATATTCATTAGTAGTATTTTCTACCTTCTTGATATTCTATATTATAAATTACAGCTAATGATACAAATAAAATAGACCGTTTTATTTAGTTTTAATTTGCCGACCGGACGACCGGTTGGTCTAGTGGCTAGTGACCCTAGGAACGAAATCAAACGGTCGCGGGTTCAAATCCTGCAAGGTGCGCACATTTGTATGATGAGCAGAAATGTTTGTTTCCGAGTCACGGATGTGATATATTCGTATTTATGTATGTTTATCCGTTATCTAGTGCCCATAGTACAGGTTATCCTAGTTTGGGGCTAGGTAATTGGTGTGGAATTATTCCGAATATATATATTTTATCTGCTTTAATAAAGGGGTAAATAAAATCTGACTTGTATTATGACGTGGAAATACGAGTATTCTATCCTATGGAGGTTCTCGTCCT
The DNA here is from genome assembly GCA_946251855.1 of Alsophila aescularia. Taxonomy (NCBI): domain Eukaryota; kingdom Metazoa; phylum Arthropoda; class Insecta; order Lepidoptera; family Geometridae; genus Alsophila; species Alsophila aescularia. Next base: position 57,198,066 of record OX276373.1, read on the forward strand.
ATGTTCCTCCTTAAAAGAGTCACTTTTAGAACTTTCCATGATGTGACATGATAGACAAACTTCTGTCATGTTTTTTTATCACGCTACTGAACGAAAAGTTTGGTTAGATGGAAATGAATATACATAAATATTTCAAAATACGTAACAAAGATATTAATTATTACATATTTTTACATTGAATCATGATAGCGTCTGTTTGCGCGTTTGGATTGTATAACCTTTTTAAATGGGATTTTGACAAGTAAACCAAATGTGAACTCTGTAAAATTCATTGTTTTTTTAACTATAGCTTCTCACAGTTTGTGCAATATGCAGTGTACCATTTTTTAATTTCGAAGTTAATTTGTATTATATAGTTACTTTTATAACAAAAAAAATAACTTGAAGACTTGAAAAATCAAAATATTTGACACTGGCAATAAATACACTGAGTGTGATGCCATATCCCATATGGTTTCCATAATACGAGACAAGGGGCAAAAAAAATAACGAATATTAATTGAAAATTACCTATTAGAAATGGGTAAATCACATTTTTTGTTTTGCCGACTGTACTTTTATGAGTGAAGTTATCTAATTAAGAATGGGGCTCTCGCCCCATATATACATACATATATATTTTATATTGATTTTATGCCTCAACTACGACATCTAGGTTCGATGTAATACTTGATTTTTGATAATTACTAGTTGGGAATCCTGGACTAAGTGTTTGTTTTATCTATTGAGTCATATTTGGCGAAATAGAAATCGTTATGACGTCATCACGACATTGAAATTGTAAAGTATGTAGATTGGTAGTGTTTCGCACTACAATTCAAGTAATTTTTTTAAATTTTTGGTGTAAGTGCTACAAAAATACAAGTTCAAATAAGATAAAGTATCTATAGGTATGAGTACTTAGGCACCTAACTATTAATTTACCTTGGTCTCTAGAGAGATTCTTTTATTCTTTTGTTCTCTAGAGAGTTCCTGAGATTTGTATTTTTCCGCAGAGTATTACAAATATAGACAAAACCTTCTCTAGTGAGACCGTGAGCCGATATCGTTGCACAAAGTTAGTGTAAGAGATGCGGCTGTTTGTAATTAATCTCCGCCTACATCAAGCTCATGTCGCTCTCCTTCACGACGGTCCCTCCGTACAGCCTCCGAGGCTAAACTCCAGGCAAGATACCGTCCCGTTGTCATAATAAAATAAAAAATACAAGATCTCATGAAGCTCTCACGAAAATTTATCTAACGAGTTTAATATCGCTAACTTGTCAAAGTGGCAACTCGTACTGCTAAAATGCAAAGAATACTCGAAAACTTTATTTCGAATTTGAATACTACCATTTTCTAAAACCCGTCCTGCCGACTTTAGTTCCTACAAGTTTCCGATAGAGGCGACTACATTTCGTTTACAAAAACTATAAAAACTTGTACTAGGGGTACTGAACGAAGTTTAATGATATTACTTTTAATTTTGGAATAATGCAGGATCTTTATATCCCAGACAAATTACTACGCGGGCAGAGCCGCGGACACAGCTAGTAAGGAAAGTAGTAAGGTTTGACCACGAAAAAAACGAAAAATTTGGTTTGTAGAACTCCACTCATATTTTGTACTAGTTGTTCCCGTGGCTTTGTCCGCGTGATCATTTCATTTTCAAGTAGTTTGTTATTCCAGGACCAAAAGTACCTATAATGTACAATGTACAACAGTTCTTCAAAATTCGTTTAGTCAAATAAATTTATTATCGATTGCTCGGCATATAATCATAGGATTAAAATACAAGTAAACCAGTTTTTAAGTCAAACCCTAAGCTATCCAAGAGTGAACCGCATCGCAATCGGTCCAGTAGTTTTTACATGATGCACGAACAAACAAACAGACAGACACGATTTTTTAAAATGTTATATTTATGTTCAGTAGCTAATTTTAAGTACCCTGGACCATTTTTTTTTCATTATCTGCTTTGTACAGACTTTTTCTTCTTATTGCTTTATCTTCTTGTATAGATAGATGTACAAAACCTTAATAAATTTCTGTTATCTTTTTCAGGGCTTGGGCTGCCTAAGGAAACTGGGGCCGAGGTCTAGTTAAGTAAAATAACAATTATAAATAATTCCACATTGAAGTTATATAAAATACTACTTAGACTTTTTGTATTATAATTTATAGATCGCACATGATGTAATAAGCATTTAAGTATAAAACTGTAATATTTACATTTAAATAATTGTAATTTTATGTAAATTAAAACGATTTTGTATTATTTAGCTTAGCGACATTTTTGGTAATATTCGATTGCATTTATTTGCTAATGCATTCCATAATACTTACGAGCATAGTTATTGTGTCACGAGATGAACTGATTATCGACTTTACACGTAATTTACTAATAAAATTATAATTGTTTATTTTATTTTAAGCTTCACAAAGACTTGTTTAATTTCAACAATGAAAAATTCATGAAAATTACTATATAATCTAAATATGATAATCACAAAATCATAAACTATATTTTAAATGTTGTTCTGTATTAAAACATTGTATTATACATTTGAATAATTACATGCTTTTTATTGACCGTTACCAATACCAAAGCGTTTAAAATAAATATCACACTAATATTATAAAGGCGAAAGTTTGTATGTATTTGTGTGTGGGTGTATACAGGATTAATGGTTATTGGTCACGATCCCGTGGCAGGGTGTTAGGACATGCTGTCCACTGTCAAATAAATAACCCATTAATGCATCAGGCAAAAGTCAACCATTATCGAGATATTATTATTTTTTTCAATTTTTTGTAAACTGACGGATATCCATAAAAAATAATAATAATAAAAACTATTGCAAGTATTTTTAATTGTTTTTAGGTTGAGAAAACAAGCGAGAGTTGTTATGTATTTAAATGACTACTCAGTTATCCTTCTGTACTTGTACTATTATTTATTCTGTGGCTGGGGTCAGAGTTGGAGCCGACTCTATGTAACGTCTTGCTGGATGACTTGCTCGCCGGACTAGTAGCGGGGTGGGCGAGTCGTAACAGGCTCCATTTCGCCTCTATCATGTCATGTCCCTCTATATCAAGCTGAAGGGTAGAAGCTGCAGCGTCCCCCAAACTAAAGGATTTGAGGTACATCGCTCAGGCTGGCAAAATAGGCCTTGCTGTTGGGAGTAGTCCAAGACGACGCCCTGTCCTTCGCACCACATGCGACCAGTATTGGTGAGCGGGCGAGCAACTGTTTCGGCAAGATGTCCAGGGTGTCGGCTTCGGCTTGGGAGGGTGCGATATAAGGCGCTCAAAGTTCTGTACAAAGGCACTTATGTCGCTACCCTGACGTACGCGCGTGGTAAGGTCGTTCCTATTGTCTCACAGCCCCAGAAGGGGAGATGGTTAATGGAGTAGAAGGGACAAACGTATATGTACATCTGTCAAAGAATAACCCAGGTGTCCTAAGGCCAGCTCAGCGAGGACTTGATCCAGATGTTCAGTACGCACAGGGACTGCGGATGCACGGCCTATCGATCCTTGATCATAGATGACGTGCAACAACAACGTAGATTCTTGAGCTCCAATATCACACAAACATTTCTGTGATATTGCAGCAAATGTAGATTCAAAACTAATCTAAAAGTTTTGTTTATATTGCTTTGTGATCGAGTTGTGAGCTACCCTGGAAGTTTCAGCCGGACCAGCTAATCGGGAAGTGCTCGAATAATTTATGTTCTATATTCTAATTGTGACCAATTTTGATAAAATTTGAATAAGACGGTACTAAATATGTATCATTTTGAATAAAAAAATGATCATCTAAATCAGTTAGTAAATACTGAACATATGAAGTAACAAACACACACTAAGAAAATAAGAAAGACATACAGACGACTTCAAAATCTCTACCATTTGTGAAGTGAATTAAAAACAGCTCCTAATCTAATATCTTGAGAACTTTAACTGGAGTATTGTTATGTAGAAATAATAATAAGCTATAATTTAAGTATAAAATAATAAAGTGTAAACAGTTTAATTTTTGCAATAGATTAGAAAATCTAAAATAGATACCTTATTTTTAACACTCATTTACATATGAACATATTTTTTTACCACGATGTGTAAATATTTTTAATAAAAAGTTGTCTTTATTTGAAAAATATGTCTGTTGTTTATCTGAAAAACTATTGTTTTCACTGTCTATTATAACTTCTGGAAATCCTGTATTTTCTTAGATATTAATTATTAAAGACAAGGGGGTGGGGTTGCAACCCCCCTTTTATTTTTTCTTCGATAAAATTAAGTGCATAACACGCTGTTAAAGTCTCCGAGTCTTGTGTCCAGACATCCATACCAATATATATCCTGTATATATTGGTATGGATGTCTGGTATTGGTTATTGGTCACGATCCCGTGGCAGGGTTTTAGGACATGATGTCCACTATCAAATAACCCAGTAATACATGAGGCAAAAGTCAATCATTTTCGAAATTTTATTTATTTCATTATTTTTGGAAAAGTGATGGATAGGCAACCATAAAAAAATAATACTTAATAAAAAAACCATTGCAAGTATTTTTTTTATTGTTTTTAGGTTGAGAAAACAGTAACAAAGAATTATGTATAATAAGAATAATCTGCAAAAAAATGAATCAAGGGTCTAAAACTAAGCAGGTTTGATGAATTGGTTTCTTCAATAAAAAGCTTTTTTCTTTTTCTAAAAAAACTCATATTATGTTAACCTGCAGATTATTTGAAAAACAACTACATATTATCACCTATCCATGTAGTTAGTGACAACAAACAAACAAACTATGCGACATTAAACAAAATATCGGAGAATTTAAAAAATGTGTCATAGTGGTTTGTTTGAATAAATCATGTAATAAAACAATAAATACAGTTGGCCATGCGTTCATCATAGCCATTATTCATAATTTGCCAAAGATTTTTAGAAGAATTTTAATTTTGAGATGTATTTTCTGAACACTTTTTTATGTTATACTTAAAAATGGTTTAAAACAAAAGGTACTTTTTACGATTATTAATTAAGTTTCTCCAAATATTTTGACGATAATATTGGTTTAGTTCGATTTACTTATAAATATTGCTTAAATTATTATAAGTAAATTCAAACCTTGATTCTTCTACGGATTTCCTCATTTCGGATTCTATCACGTAGTGAAACACCGAGCATAGCTCTCTCCATTGCACGCTGCGTAACTCAGAGCTTGTGTATGAGACCAATAGTTAGCGACCACGTCTCAGTGCCGTATGTCATCACTGGCAACACGCACTGATTATAAACTTTCGTCTTGAGGCTCTGCAGTATCTGCGACGAGAAGATATGGCGTAATTTCCCGAACGCTGCCCATCCAAGTTGGATTCGTCGGAAGACCTCTTTGTCGAAGTTGGATCTACACAGTTGGATCGTATGACCTAAGTAGACATATGGCCGGTTCCTATATCATAAAACGAACCGTTATCGCTTACTGTCCGTAGGTTTTTGACATAAACGCCATACAGAAAACGTCAAAAAGTAACGAGACGTTGGAAAAACGACTCTTCATTTTTATAGGAATGGGGGGTTAGTGATCAACAGCTTCGATAATATCGTTCCCAACATTAACCGGCATGGGTACGACATGGGCATTTGACATGATGTTCGTCTTACCCATGTTCATTTTAAGAGCCACCTGTTGGGAAACAATATTGAGGTCACTGAGCATTGTGCTTAGGTCTTCCAGGGTTTCTGCCATGATGGCCATTTTCTTGCTGACTGTACATTTTTTTCAAAATGTGTGTGTGTGTTTTTCCAAATATCTCAAAAAGTTCTGGAAGGTCTCCTAGGAACGTTTTCCTTTAACTATAACGGTTAAGGTACCTGCCCTTACTGTCCCGTCTCAAAAATCCAGCCTGTATTTTATTAATTAATCGGGTACCGAAAACACAATACTGTGCAAGCTATAGTGTAGGTAGTATCATAGAGAACACAGTAATTGTCTTTGATAGAGAAGGAACATAATTATGGTTTTTAATAAAGGCAAAGGCACCAAGACGTTAGGTAAAAATATTTGCTTTTATCTTCTGGTAGTCAATATTTTCACATTCTTTGTCGAATGTTAGCGTAAACCAATATGAAGTTCATCGCTAGATGGCGTGGATATCAATCATGCGTAATATGCTTAAGGTCATTGGCGTAAGTTAAAGCCTTTTAGATAATTGTTATTTACTTACTGTCTTTCTACGTTGTTAGTACCTACATATTCAATAATCTGTGGCGCAATTAAATACTTCTTGGGTAAACTGAATTTGATGAAACAAAGATATAAACCTCCGCAATACTACATGGTATACTGTTCAGCAAACCGCATCCAAATCCATCCAGTGATTTTTGCGTAATAAAGTCAGAGACAGACAGGCAGATAAAAAATCTTAATACGATATTTTTGGATTCTACTACTTTCATATCAAATAAAAATGTTTTTTTTCTAAATTCTCTTTCATGTACAAATTTAACTTAGGTTGCAGTTTTATTATATCTATGGAATAGATGTAGCCAATTCGAGACAGTCTTGAGTAGATGTAAACTAAACCACTAAACATAACTAGGTAGGTAGCGTGCTTAATGAGTTGTTAATTATCAAAACGTTTATGTTGCATGAAATTATGTTCCAAATTGGTTTTCTTATCTTTACTTAAATAGTTAATACATTTCAGACACGTAACATTTAAGCAACATTTAAAAGCAAAGATAAACAAAGAATAATTCAAATGAATTTGATTGTAAGTACCTTTCATTTTAATCAAGAAGTAGCTAAAAACTTAAAAAACTATCCATCATCATCATCATAATGATCATCAACAGCCCGTGCTCGTCCACTGTTGGACGTAGGCCTCTCCCAATGAACGCCACAGAGCCCGATTTTCGGCTCCACTCATCCAGTTTCTGCCGGCCGCCTTTCGCAGGTCGTCCGGTGGGCGTTCGGTGGGGTTCGCACCTGGCCGGTGGGCGTCCTACACGTTTGCCAAGACGCGGTCTCCACTCAAGGACACGTCTACCCCAGCGGTTGTCCGTCCTTCGAGAAATGTGACCAGCCCATTGCCACTTCAGCTTGCTAATCCTTTGAGCTATGTCGGTGACTTACCTACAGAACAAGAATAAAACATTTTACCAAGTAAAACTGGTGGACCAAACCGCAGTGTATTGCGGTTTTCATTGTTGGTCTTGTTTGTTGCCAGGGCTACGGAACACCAAATCTATGCGAATCCGACACGCACTTGTTTGTTGCCAGGGTAAAGGAACACCAAACATATGCGTATCCGACACGTACTTGTTTGTTGCCAGGGCTACGGAACACCAAACATATGCGTATCCGGCACGCACTTGTTTGTTGCCAGGGCTACGGAACACCAAATCTATGCGTATCCGACACGCACTTGTATGATGACAAGGCTACGGAACACCAAACCTATGCGTATCCGTCACGCACTTGTTTGTTGCCAGGGTACGGAACACAAAATCTATGCATATCCGACAACCACTTGTTTGTTGCCAGGGCTATGGAACACCAAAACTATGCGTATCTTACACGCACTTGTATGTTGCCAGGGCTACGGAACATCCAATCTATGCGTATCCGTCACGCACTTGTTTGTTGCCAGGGTACGGAACACCAAACATATGCGTATCCGACACGCACTTGTTTGTTGCCTGGGCTACGGAACACAAAATCTATGAGTATCTGACGCGCACCTTGTAACGTTGATGGAATTTAAGTCGTATAAAGATTAAGGATTGATAATAAAAAAAAAAAAAAAAACTTTTTTTAGTTTAAATTATAGTTCCAAAAAGGGGGAGTTCTCGCGTCCGGGAGTGATGGGATCCTGAGAAGCAGGAGCAACTTTTGGGGCCAAGCGGGGCAAATGGCAAGGCTGGAAATAAATGAAAAGACTGTGTTATAGTTTCCAGTTTATTACTAGGGTATGCAAAAAAAGAGAAAAAAATAAGTGTAACTTAAGCTATATACAACTAGCGATTAACCTTATCTGGTTATCGCACAGACTTAAGTTGGACCGCCATTAAAATTTCTACTTCGCCTATATATACGTCCATATAACTTAAAGTTATGGTATCTCACTGCTCGGTACAAAGTTATGGTGTCTCACTGCTCGGTACAAAGTTATGGTGTCTCACTGCTCGGTACAAAGTTATGGTATCTCACTGCTCGGTACAAAGTTATGGTATCTCACTGCTCGGTACAAAGTTATGGTATCTCACTGCTCGGTATAAAGTTATGGTATCTCACTGCTCGGTACAAAGTTATGGTATCTCACTGCTCGGTACAAAGTTATGGTGTCTCACTGCTCGGTACAAAGTTATGGTGTCTCACTGCTCGGTACAAAGTTATGGTATCTCACTGCTCGGTACAAAGTTATGGTATCTCACTGCTCGGTACAAAGTTATGGTATCTCACTGCTCGGTACAAAGTTATGGTATCTCACTGCTCGGTACAAAGTTATGGTATCTCACTGCTCGGTACAAAGTTATGGTATCTCACTGCTCGGTACAAAGTTATGGTGTCTCACTGCTCGGTACAAAGCGCAGTAGAATCTTTACTACATCGCTAGCTGTTGCAATTGCAATTGAAAATATCAATCTTACAGATTGTGATTCAGCTATTGCTGTCTGCCTTCGGCTTTACATCAAATTACGAAGATACTGAATAACGTGCCCGTGAAGTGGCTTTACTATAGTAATAAATTATTTTATTTACGTCTCCAGTACTATGCAGCTCCAGAAATCTCAGTGTGATAGGGGTAGTCATCCCGCCAAAAGAAAAATGGCCAGCCCACTGAACCAGTAGGAAAATAACGTTCAACAAAAATGGAGCTATAACGATAACCCGGTTCCGTGCGAAGCGATGCCGAGGTCGTGACGTAAGCGAGGCCCCACGCGTGGACATACTCAACTCAAGTCCACGCCGTGTTGCGGCAGGAAAAAATTACACGTCGAGCTCGATACTCGGTGCGTCGTTACAGCTATCCGTGTCAATTGCCTGCCAATCATCGTCATCGAGGCGCCAAGAGGATCAGAGTTGTCCCAGGTTAAAAAAAACCCTCTGTAACATCTAGAAAGAAATTCGTCAAACTAGAATTCAACTCGACGCACAGTGCAACGCCTGCAATGGCGTCAACTTCTCTGTGCTCAAATTGTCACGGCACAAGCAGCTCGGGCGAGATATAAACATATTCAAAATTCCGCTATTTCGGGTTTTAAAATAGCCGGCAAAATACCGACTTGGCGCCATGATTGGGCACGTGATCAAATTTACTTTCTACAAAATTAAAATGCAAAATGGCCCCGATCAGAATTAGAAAAAGTCAGATCATTCCATACATCACAGACAAATATCTCGTGAGCAAACTTCGGTCATTGATACGTGCGAGTTGAAACGAAGGGCAACACGAACTTTCCTTCGACATCTCGAAACAATAAATCCAACATTCATCATCATCATCATCATCATAATTTGAGCCTTTAGCAGTCCACAGCTGAACATAGGCCTCCCCCAAAGAGCGCCACGATTAATGGTCTTGTGCCGCCTTCATCCATTCCCTGCGATGGCTACAATGTCGTCCGGCTATCGTGTGGGGCGTCTCCCTACACTTCGCTTGCTTGTTCGTGGTCGCCATTCCAGAACCTTTATTCCCTAGCGGTTGCCGGCTCTGCGAACTATACTTCAACTTGCAAACTCTGAGAGCTATGTCGGTAAATAAAATAGAAGGGTTTTTGCAGTAGATTTAGAATACAATTTGACTTCAGGAATATTTAAAAAGCATGGCTACCGGAACGTCACTCGAAGGTGGCGCCACCTGGCAATCGTTTCCTATGCCATGTTTCTACCGGCAACTAAGTCTCACGACAAAGGCACCACTTTTTTCTTGGACGGAAAAGATTGTGGGGAGGTAGATTATTGAATTCTTGTTGAGCATCGGAACGGAGAAGTCGACTGTATAGTAGTATATTTATGTCTGAAGAAGTTATTTACTACAAATGTAAAGTACAATATAAGTGACCAGTGGATAATACAAGTATTTTATACCTGAAGGTTTTTCTTTACATCTCAGAAGAGGCGATACACCCAAAAGGTTTGTTGTACATACTTGTTAACGTTTAATTTTTCTTTTTACTCAGTTATATAATATTTTTAAAAAAACTCCGATTAAAACTATAAGTATATATAGAAAACTTACGTGACACATTGCCCACTAATGATAAAATTATCAAGCGTCACGTAATAAACTTACGCATGACTTTCTAATCGGAGTTTATTTTAAATTTGGTTTTCATTGAGTACCTAGTATATATTTAAGAGCCTAATTATCGCATATTGCGCGGTATGATAAGGTTATGGGTGGATACTTGGCTGAATCTTTGTCATGGCAGTATAACACCTATTTTTATGCGCTTTAGTTGAGAGTATGGGTGCTGACGATCAAATGTCTTAACTTGTGCTTATTTTTGATGATTATGATATTCATAACTCTTTTTCAAATAGTTTCTCATTACCGTGATAAATTTGCGTAATAAGTTAAGCAGGGGCAAATTCCATAAAGGGTTATGCGTAAATTATTTGTGTTTATGGAACAGTGCGTACTATAACGCGCGTTCCTTACACCTGTTTGTAGCGAGAAAAGAAAGAAAAATGTTTATTGGTACAAAACATAGTTAAAGAACAAAACAGTAATTAGATATCTGCGTATTTTACTTGTATGCACATGTTTTTGTTGATTTTATGTACAATAGCTGTGCCCGCGGCTTCGCTCTCGTGGTCATTTCTCTAGGTTAAAAGTACTCTATGTCTCTATGTGCTACTGCTATTCCAAGACCTAAAATAAACATTTGATCAAAATTCCTTCAGCCGTTAAAAAGTTTTTTATCGATTGCTCGGCATCTAATCATTGGATTACGATACCAAGGACCAGGTCTTGGTCAAACCCTAAGCTATCCAACACTGAAAACTACATCGCAATCGGTCTAATAGTTTTTACGTGATTCGCGAACAAACATACAGACAAACAAACAGACAGACACGAATTTTAAAAATGTTTTATTCTTGTTCAGTAGCTCAGTCCAATTTTTTAAACTTATCTTCTTTGTACAGACTTTTACGTTATTATTGCCTATAGCTGTGCCCGCAGCGTTGCTCGCTTGGTAGTATTTCTGGGATATAATGATCCTTTGATGTATTCCAGTACCAAAAGTACCAATATAGGTACCTACCTGTGTTAACAACCTTTAGTGGCGATCCGACATGGTCGTGATAGGTTAGAAGACAAAGACGCGAGCGAAGCGTAGCGGGCATAAAGCCCCATTATAGCTAAGAACCATCTTGTTTACCTCAGCTTTGAAACAAAAACCCGCAGTTAAATTGGTCCATTCGGTTTGAAAGATACGATTCTCACCCCCCCTTTTTTCAACTCCTCTTCCCCTCCCATATAGCAAAGAAACATGATGAACCATCTCGATCACATCCGTTTTAAAACATAAAATACTGCATCAAATTTGGTCCATTCATTTGGGAGCTACGAACTTCACCATATTCCCCCCACCTCCCCCCTATTATAGCCAAGACAAATCTTGTTTACCTCAGCTTTGAAACATAAAAACCGCAGCTAAATTGGTCGAGTCCTTTGAAAGGTACGATTCTCCCCCTTTTTCTCGAAACTCCCCCCTTTTCTCGCCCCATATAGCTAAGAACCATCCCGATCACATCAGTTTCAAACATAAAAAACCGCAACAAAATCGGTACATTTGTTTGAGATCAACGATCGTAATCCCCATCCCCCTCCCCCCTCCTTCCTCCCATTATAGCTAAGAACCATCTCGGTTACCTCAGCTTTCAAATATAAAAAACTCGCAGCTAAAAAAAAACTCGCAGCTAAATCGGACCATTCGTTTGGAAGCTACGATTCTCAGCCCCTTTTCTCGCAAACCATATAGCTAAGAACCATCTCGATCACATTAGCTTTCAAACAAAAAACCGCATCAAAATCAGTCCATTCGTTTGGGAGCTTTTTTATGAGGATGCGATAACCACACACACACACACACACACACACACACACACACACACACACACACACACACACACTCTTCCCCTTTGATAAACATACATACACATACTCACCCCCTTACACACATTTCTCCCTACGCTGATACTTAAGTTAAGATCACATATATTTTCAAATTTTGTTATTTCATCATAATAGATAAGATTAGTAATTTTTTGCCTGAAGGGGATGCCTCCAATAAAATTAATTGTGTTATGGAACTCAGACCTGGGCCATTATTCTCTATGAACAGTCACACGCGTAACGCGTCTCGCTGTGGAATCGTTCAGATAAGTACGGCAATTCTCGAACATGCTCAAACCATTCTACGCAGATATCTTAACGCGGCTCGTTACGAGGCCGAGTGGCAATACAGAATAAGGTCCCAGGCTTCCACGACACGGACCTAGAGCCTAGTGTGGGGCTGCTGCCTATCAATGTACTTCCATCTTATTTGGTTAATAAACTTATTATTATTATTATTTCATTTTATTTATTTGATTTCTTAAATTATTTTATTTCACAATATTTATATAAAATACAAATAAAATTATTATAAAAAACCTAAATCTAGGGTACCACCGGCAGCGGAGCAGGGCTCAAACTACCGGTGGCTATTGCTGCAGAGTGAGGAACCTCCAAACTATACGCGCAGTGTCAAGTACCTACTGCCTTCTGCATCTGACCCTTAATCCAACCATCTAGCGAGAGTCTCTTAAGTTGTTGGTCGAGGCTCTTTGCTATAAGTCCGTTCACCGAAACAATTATCGGGACAATGATCGTCGAGTCAGCATCCCACATGACAGTCACCTCGTGAGCCAAGTCAAGGTTGCTGAGCTTGTCCTTCTCGGCCTTCACGAGGTTCTCATCATGTGAAATGGTGATGTGGACGAGCATTGCCCGGCGTTGGGACCGTCTACCAGCACTATATCATTATTATTATTATGTGAACCATTTCACGAGTACGTCCACACAGGCTATCAATTTGGTTTTCCCATGTCAGCTGATGTTCTATAATTACACCCAGGTACTTAATATATTTAATCCGCTCCAGTTCTAGGCAGGCACCAATTTTGGTGCTTTAAATTGATTGCACTAGGGCTGTGACTAGGGTGTGACTGGGAGATATTAAAGGCCAAGTATTTGGTTTTACTCGCATTTAGTGTGAGTAAGTTACTATGCAGCCAATGTGCAACTTGTGATAGCCCTGCTGGGCCATATCAATGACCTCTTTCCAGTCATTTCCGTGAAATATGACAGATTTATCACCAGCAAAGGTAAAAATACTTGCTTGCTTGATGTGGAGCTGGCAGGGGTCATTGATATAAGCCAAAAAGGGGTAGGTCCGAGCACACTGTCCTATGAAACACCGAATGAGATAGATGCGTAGTCACTGTACTAGTTTGAGATACAGACTCTTTGCTTCCTGATAATTAAGTATGACCGAAACCAGTTAAGATATGTTCCTCGCACACCAAGATACTCAAACTGTCTAAGCAAGATCGATCGGTCAAGACATTGGCAGTAATTTGGTCATTTTACTCTTTAAACTAAACTGGACTAAATTTCTTCAAATATAATTTAAACCTTGTCGAACTTGTAGCAAGGTCATTTTGCTCCTGGCATCTATTCTAAACTTACATCAATTTAAGCTGCATCGCTTAAAATAACGCAATTAAAACAGGTTTTTGACACGCTGTCTGACACTGTTTGGATAAATTCGAACATGTTCTGAGACAGCGTTTGGACAAATCGGCACTCTCGCCGCAAACAACAAAACAAACAAAAACAAAACAAAATCGTGGAAACAAAATTGATTTTACGCTGACAGGCTTTAGTGATAGTTTAGTGAGTGAGGGTTAGATGCCAGGGAAAAAATACCTTGTTAAGAAGCTAACAAGGTTTAAATTACATTTGAAGAAATTAAGTTAAGTTCAGGGGATGTCCGAATCGCTACCATTGTGTTGAATAATGCTTTGGCCAAATCCAAGAACACTCCTATACTCCTTTTGCCGGAGTCCAACTTTCCAAATACTTGGTCCACCAGAGCAGCAACAGCGTGTTCGGTTGATTTATTTGCTCTGAATTTAAATTGATGAGGGGAAAGCACGTTTTTCTTTTCAAATTAACCCAAGAGACGTTTATTTTCTACCTTTTCGAATATTTTAGAGAGTGAGGGCAACAAAGAAATAGGACGATAATTAGTTATTGCAGAGGTGGCACCAGGTTTGAACACAGGACAAATATCCGTACTTTTGAAATGATCCGGGACACACTCAAGTTGCAGGTGTAAGCAATTGAATGTGACAAGATATGACAGGCACGTTTTAAAATGTTATTGCTTATCTAATCACAGACTGGAGCAGACGCCGATTTAAGGCTTGAAATTATTTTAGGTACTAATTTTTGTTCCATCAGTAGGAGACAGAAAGTGGGAATCAACTGGAAAGTTGTCAATAGAAATGTAACTTGCTAATTGTGGCTCAGTTTTCCCCAATTGTGCAAGGATGCTCTTAGCAAGGTCATTTCCTACAGATGAAAATAGTTATTTGCAGAATTAAACGAATAAGTGGGAAAAGGTTTGATTTTAAGAAGATCGCCTGAGAAATAATTTTTTAGATTTTATGTTGCAAATATCTTTGACAGTGCTCTAAAGCTGTTTACTATTATTTTTATTTTCAGCTATTCGATCAATCATACTCTGTTTATCAAGAGCATGTTTGAGTGTAGTTTACGGGTAACCCGTACATTGTGCAAGCTACGTGGAACCAAAAACATCACGTATGTAGATGCTTCAGCAAGCGATCGCTGCTTGTACACATCCCAAAAGCCCCCCCGGAATGGTTTTCCAAAGCATCCCCGAGATATCTTCATGATGCTTATCATAACATTGATTGATTGGCAACTTAGGATTAACATATTAAGTAACCCTTTGAAAACATTATTTTATTATATGTTTTACATACTGTGAAACAATTAATTAAATTTTAATATCTCTATTTTTGACCAGATACCATAAGTGGTCCTTCGAGCCAGATCGCTTCCATCTACATACGTGATGTTTTTGGTCCTACGTAACTTGCAAATGCACGTGGTTACCCGTACAGAACGGTTTCGGAATTTCCATCTCAAACATTTCACTCCAATGAAGGCCAATGAGCATGGTTAGCGAGTTTAACATTACCACAACTGGTAGTTTTTCTTGTCATCCGTCGATTTAGATTTTTAATTCTGTAAAGCCTTCCGATTACAACTTGTAATTCGAGTAGGATTTAAGTTTGGATGCGTTAGATAAGGCTGGTGAAACGATTTTCTTCCAGAACTGGAAGCTGATTATGGATTGGAATCTTGGTTCCACCTATTCAGGTGGAACCAAGATTCCAATCCTTAGTGCAGCTTACACCCAAAGAGAATATAATCACTATGTTTTAAGAGGCGGGACCTCCCTACTTGCCAATAAAAGCAATTTGGCAGAAATTTATTGGCATCAATGCATCCAACATTACTAACATTAATGGTCAGACGTTAGCCTATCTTGACAATGCTACCAACCTAACGGATAGAGTAGTGCTTGCTTGCACATTTAGTTTTATCGATATCGACAAAACATGCATGCCCTCGTCAAGGTTTCATATTAAGGTTCCAATAAGCACAACGTTGTTTTCTCACAATGCAACAACGTTGGGCTTATTGGATACCAATTGCAACAGGTGTCTGTGGAGCCATGTAATAATAAACTTAGAAATAAAACACTTTTGAACAACGGAACATTTTATTTATAATACTATTTTACAAAGTAAATACGAAAATGAATTTTGCAAGCATAGGTAAACTTGTGTAATAAGGCCTACTAGTGCTTAACTCTGAATTGAGATCTTGCGATGTACCTACTCTAGCTTTATCTCAGGCACTCACACTCATAAGTGTATGTTACGACAGGTCTCTATAGGAATGTATGTATGTGCTAGATCCTCATTTTCTGCATCTGGAAATAAACATGTTGATTAATGTTATGGAAATAAGTTATAAGCAGCCTGACCTAGCCTACGATAGCTTTGTCGATAGTTAATAGTTCTTTGACCTTGCGCATCCCTAGTGTTAAAACAATTTGAAAATACAAAACGAAAATCATGTAAATTATCATTTATAGTCACGTTGATGGGAGGTGGCACTAAGCAATATCACATTAATGCTTACCGGGGCTGATCAATTGGAAATCATGCCATTAATTTCCTTTTTGTTCTGGTTTTCGCGATTGGCGCGAACTCCACATAAAACACATCTGCTGTAGCTTTCTAAAGTTGGTGGCATTTTAAAATTATCATCTAAACTGGTTTAACACTATAAACTGATGATTCTTCAGAGAAAACACAAAACAGTACGTTATTAACAATATGTAATATGAATAAAATAAAAAATTCGCAGAACACTAAACTTTGGATTTTTCTTGATAAATTTCAATGGACCATAGAGTATAGTAATATTATCATGTTTGGACCTTATAGTTCGTTCTTTTCGGTCCGTCTATTGGGATCTGAAAAACAAATGAACTTCACTGTTCTGCCAAAGTCCATACATTTCAGACAAATTTAAGAATTTATTTGTGGTTGCGCCTGACTGCTTACACCATTGAGCAGGACCTAAAGAATCTACGTACCAAATTTCATCAAAACCCGTTGAGCCCTTTCAGCGTGAAGACGGACATACATACACACAAACAAACTTTTGCAATTATAAAATAGGATAAGAGTATCTGTCTGTACTTATAATAAGACAATAAGAAAGAAAAAGTCTGTACAATGAAGAAAATTAAAAAAAAATGGTCAAGGGTACTTACAATAAGCTACTGAACAAGTATATGTAATTTTTTAAATCGTGTCTGTCTGTTTGTCTGTTTGTCCATTTGTTTTTTAGGTTGTCGGTATGTTTGTTCGCGCATCATTTAATAACGCGAACAAGTGGTAAAAACTACTGGACCGATTGCGATGCGGTTTTCACAGTAGGGTAACTTATGGCTTG
Source organism: Alsophila aescularia (assembly GCA_946251855.1). Taxonomy (NCBI): domain Eukaryota; kingdom Metazoa; phylum Arthropoda; class Insecta; order Lepidoptera; family Geometridae; genus Alsophila; species Alsophila aescularia. Next base: position 57,215,185 of record OX276373.1, read on the forward strand.
ACCTAAAAATTAGTGTAGTTGGTGTCTCAATGCAATGAGTAAAAGACCACGCGTGCGAAGCCGCGGGTTCAGCTAGTAAATAAATAATGAAGTTTTACCTTAAATTGGATGCGATGATCATTCGTCACATACCACCTACCCCGTCGTCGTTCGTCGTTCGTTACCTATTTCATCGCTATTCCTGGTAGGTCACAAAAAGGCAAAAAACTTAAAACTCATTTAAATCGATTTATAAAGAAATTATTAATATTCTTTTGTTTCTTTGTCGCCATCTTAACAAGTTTGTACTAATGATTTATTAAATAACTAGCTAAGCCCACGGCTTCGCCCGCGTAGTCATTTCATTTAAAAGTGGCCCATACTTGTTTTTCGTTAACAAGTATGGGCCATGGTATGGGTCGGTAGTAAAAAGTACCTGTACAATATACTACATTTTTAAATTTGTCAGCTGTCATATAGCTTTATAACGATTGCTCGGCATCTAATCATTGGATTAAGATACCAAGTAGGTACCCCAGTTTTAAGTCCAACCTTAAGCTATCCAACTGTGAAAACCGCATTGCAATCGGTCCAATAGTTTTTACGTGATGCGTGAACAAACATAAAGACAAACTAACATTCAAACAGCCAGACACGATTTTTAAAAAGTTATATTTTTGTTCAGTAGCTTATTTTAAATACCCAAGACCATTTTGTTTTAATTATCTTTATTGTACAGACTTTTTCATTCGTACTGAAAATTTTATTTTGTTATTATTGTACACATGCGTCGGACGAGTTGGGAAAGAGTCGAAATACAGCAAGAAACGAGTAAAGGAAAGTGACTAGATGCGCAAAGTGACGTATTATGAATGTGATCTATCAGGGATAGCGCCGAAGAAACTAATGTGACGAATGATCATCTCATTAAATTATATGACACGTTTTGGATGAATGAATTGTTGACAAGAGTTTTGCAGCGCTGTCTGTTGCCGCTGAGCGTGCTATGGTTGTCTCGCGGCGTGTCGGTGCAGCGCGTTGGCTGGCTGGACCGCGTCGTTCAGTACTACAAACAGAAGTTCGTGGAAGACGTGCAGAACGTGGCGGCTATTCAGATACAAGGTACGCTCGGAACACAACAGTCTAAAGATAGTTTGTCCTATTATAGCTGTGTGTAATAATATTGTTACGAGCTGGGGTTCGGATAAAATTATTGAGTGCCAATTTAACCAAAAATTAACACTGTTCGAAACCAATATTTGGTTTCACCCAGCTTATTTGGGTCTGTTGGTTCAAACAAAACGTCTGGGCCCTTTTGGCTGTTGTAATGTTAGATTGTAATATTAAACGTAGTGATTATATTCTCTTTGAGTAATAAAGGACTTTGGGCATGCCCCCGACATAACCGCGCATAATTTTGTTAATTAGTGAATCTGAGTGGATCTCTTTTCAGCGTGAATAAGTTCCGTTTAAATATTTAACTATGATCTGTCCCGTCAACCACAAGTATTCATATGACAGATAAAAGGATATATCCAAACGCAAGTTCGCGAGAAGTCACGACGCGAAGTAGAGCGGGCTACCATGCTATTGTTGTGTGTATGAGTGTGTCTCCAGCGTCGGTGGAGCGGGCACCAGCGGGGTTCGTGGACTCGGACGCGTGGGACTACCCGGCGGTGCAGCGGCTGCTGGCGCTGCTGGCGGCCAGCGACGCAGCGGCGCCCGTGCGCCGCACGCTGCGCCGCGCACTGCGGTCCTCACGTCGGTTCATTTCCAGGGAAAAAACCTTCAAACTCTTCCCCAGTTACGGCAAGGTACGTTCCTGTTTCCTCAGAACCCCCGCCTGAGTCACCTGAGTACTCTCCGGTTATATTCTGTTCCAACTGGACCACCTAAGCGCATCAAGAGTCTGTTAGAACCTGTGGTGTGAATTAATTCAATCGTCCGTCAATGCCCTACGCTGCCCTCTACTTCGTTCGCGGTGATGCCTGTACTTGACTGTGTTGCAGTGGTAGCGGTACTCTAATGCAATTTGAAGCGAACTCTAACCCAATCACTCCACCTTCATCATGTCTGTGCTGCAGTAGGGTTTGTAGTACCTACGTTTTTTGTGTACAAGCCCCACAGCTTCACAGAGCAACCTCTGTTTGTGTTGCAGTGGCATTTGTATTCCAATGTAATTTGAAGCCAACACAAACCCAATCGCGCCACAGACAACCTTCATCATGTCTGTGCTGCAGTAGGGTTTGTATTACCTACGTTTTTTGTGTACAAGCCCCACAGCTTCACAGAGCAACCTCTGTTTGTGTTGCAGTGGCATTTGTATTCCAATGTAATTTGAAGCCAACACAAACCCAATCGCGCCACAGACAACCTTCATCATGTCTGTGCTGCAGTAGGGTTTGTAGTACCTACGTTTTTTGTGTACAAGCCCCATAGCTCCACAGAGCAACCTCTGTGTTGCAGTGGCATTTGTATTCCAATGTAATTTGAAGCGAACACAAACCCAATCACGCTACAGTTGTTTGTGTTGAAGTGGCATCATACAGACAACCTTCATCATATCTGTGCTGCAGTAGGGTTTATAGTACCTACTTTTTGTGTACAAGGCCCACAGCTCCACAGAGCAACCTCTGTTTGTATTGCAGTGGCATTTGTATTCTAATGTAATTTGAAGCCAACACAAACCCAATCGCGCCACAGACAACCTTCATCATGTCTGTGCTGCAGTAGGGTTTGTAGTACCTACGTTTTTTGTGTACAAGCCCCACAGCTTCACAGAGCAACCTCTGTTTGTGTTGCAGTGGCATTTGTATTCCAATGTAATTTGAAGCCAACACAAACCCAATCGCGCCACAGACAACCTTCATCATGTCTGTGCTGCAGTAGGGTTTGTAGTACCTACGTTTTTTGTGTACAAGCCCCACAGCTCCACAGAGCAACCTCTGTGTTGCAGTGGCATTTGTATTCCAATGTAATTTGAAGCGAACACAAACCCAATCACGCTACAGTTGTTTGTGTTGAAGTGGCATCATACAGACAACCTTCATCATATCTGTGCTGCAGTAGGGTTTATAGTACCTACTTTTTGTGTACAAGGCCCACAGCTCCACAGAGCAACCTCTGTTTGTGTTGCAGTGGCATCTGTATTCCAATGTAATTTGAAGCGAACACAAACCCAATCACGCCACTGACAACCTTCATCATATCTGTGCTGCAGTAGAGTTTGTAATACCTACGTTTTTGTGTACGAGGCCCACAGCTCCACAGAGCAACCTCTGTTTGTATTGCAGTGGCATTTGTATTCCAATGTAATTTGAAGCGAACACAAACCCAATCACGCCACAGACAACCTTCACCATATCTGTGCTGCAGTAGGGTTTGTAGTACCTACGTTTTTGTGTACAAGGCCCACAGCTCCACAGAGCAACCTCTGTTTGTGTTGAAGTGGCATTTGTATTCCAATGTAATTTGAAGCGAACACAAACTCAATCACGCTACAGACACAGACAACCTGCATCAGCATCCTAAGCTCACTTCCACTTCCTAAACATACCTAAGTTTAAGATGCACTTAGTTTATAAGGTATCATCTATATACTTATAATAAAACTGTAACGGGTCCAATTCTGTACATTGAAGATATTTAGAAAAAAAAAATTGGTCTTTACTCTAGATTCGATACTGAAGCCAAAACTGTAATTTTTTAAATTTTTGTCTGTCTGTCTGTCTGTATCTTGGCTAGGCATCACGCCGAAACTACTGAATGAATTTAAATGAAACTTGGTATGAACTTGGTTATTTGAGTTCATACTACGAGGTAGGACATAGGCTACTTTTCATCCCGAAAAATGAATGGGTAGTCATCATTCGTCACATTACTACCCGCAGGATTGGGGTTGAAAGTTATTTCAAAAATCACTTACTCTGTACTCCGTCCAGTGTACACTCTGTAACTACTGGACGGATTTTGATGCAACTTGGCACAGTTATAGTTTATATTATGAGTAAAAAAATGAGGATACTTTTTATCCCGAAAAAATAAAGAGTTCCTGCGGGATAATGTCCCAAATTCTGTAAATTAAAGATATTTTATAAATTTTTTTGGGGGCCGTTCTGTATTCCATACTAAAGCCAAACTGTATTTTTTTAATTTTTGTCTTTCTGTCTGTCTGTCCGTCTGTCTGTCTGTACCTTAAAAGTGCATCACGCCGAAAATACTCAATGAATTCAAATGAAATTTGGTATGATTAAAGTTCATACTTCGAGGTAGGACATTAGATACTTATCATCCGAAAAATTAAAGGGTTCCTGCAGGATAGGCGTTGAAAGTTATTTAAAAGAACACGTATCACGCTGAAACTACTTGACGGATTATGTTGAAACTTTGCAGTCATAGTTTATATAATGGGTTAAAATTAAGGTTACTTTTTATCCCAAAAAGTTATGTGTTCCTTCGGCATAATGACCGAAATTCTGTAAATTGAAAATATTATGTAATTTTTTTGGAGGCCGTTCTATATTCAATACTGAAGCCAACACTGTATTGTTTTAATTTTTGTCTTTCTGTCCGTCTGTCTGTCTGTACCTTGGCAGCGCACCACGCCGAAAATACTTAATGAATTCAAATGAAATTTGGTATGAATTGAGTTCACACTTCGAGGTAGGACATTGGACATACTTTTCATCCCGAAAAAATTAAGTGTGTGTATTCAAATAAAAAAATGCTCTTGGGTGCTTAAAAAAGGTATTGAACAATATTTTTTTGTTAGTCGTTTCTTTCTTTCTGTTTGTCTGTATGTTTGTTTGTTCACGCATCACATAAATACTACTGGACCGATTGCAATGCGGTTTTCATTGTTAGATAGCTTAGGGTTTGATTTAAATTTGGTGTAATTGGTATCTCAATCCGGTGAGTTAGAAGCCGAGCAATTGATAAAGTATTTTTGACGGCTGAAGAAATGTTGTTCAAATGTTGGTATATTGGTCCTGGAATAGCACATTATGGTACTTTGAACCTAAAGAAACGAACACGCGTGCGAAGCCGCGGGTACCGCTAGTTTATAATATTTTTGATTGATTTTTGCCTGTGATGTACTTACGTGTGATGTATAGTAATGCGCCTTAGAATCCAACGATAGATACCGAGTTAGGTCATTGCCTCAGCACCAATAACTTTTCTTAGTTATGTGCAGGTTTCCATCACTCCGTGTACCGTGTACACGCAAGCAAGCGAAACTGTCGGTCCTGGCTATTACTGATTGATTTAATACTTTCATTAAGCCACACAGAAGCACTCGAGCAGCTTGACAAACTTTGACACCCGAGGCCAGCACTACTTATCTCATAAGATAAGCAAACAAACAACGTGTGATGTCGCAGGGCCACCCCAACGAGATCTACTACGATTTTAACAGCGGCGAGTATTTCGAGTCGGACGCCGAGGTGGAGGCTGCGGGAGACGACTCAGTGGTGGTGCTGCATAACCCGGTGGAGGCGCACCTGCCCAGCGCGCATATCAGCGTCAAGCTGTTAAGGTACTACAACTATAGTGGCAGAGTCAACTCAGTGGTGGTGCTACAGAACCCGGTGGAGGCGTGCCTGCCCAGTGCGCAGATCAGCGTCAAGCTGCTCAGGTACTACAAGGGTGGTGGCAGAGTCGGCTTAGTAGTGGTGTTGCAGAACTCGGTGGAGACGCGCATGCCCACCACGCAAATCAGCGTCAATCAGGTACTACAACGGTGCTGGCAAAGTCGGCTCAGAAGTGGTGCTGCAGAATCCGGTGGAGACGTGCCTGCCCAGCGCACAGATCAGCGTCAAGCTGCCTGAGCAGCCTACCTATTACCTGGCAGCGGCCTATTACCTGAGTAATACAACGGTGGTGGCAGAGTCGACTCATCACCAACTCGACTCAAATTATTCAAATTAAGGTATTGAAAAGTGAGCTCATTTAGCACATTTTACAAAATGAAGCAAAGTCGATTGGGTGACGAATAGCTCGCGAGTCATACACTACTTTAGTTACTTTGTAAAAAGTGTGCCATACGTAACAAAAGTAATATTTCAATTCTTCACTTTGAGTTGTAATGTTGAGACGTTATAATGTGCAACGTCGCATGTGCGGTTTGCCTTTACAGTCTGACGCCTTATACCAGGTTTGCTGCTTCTCCCAAAGCATGCCACTGGGCCTTATCTTCGGCTCAGTGTCAGTTTTACGAGTCGCGGTCTACACTTAAGAACATCGACCTCAGCGACCCCAACGGTTATCGATCCTTCGAGCCCACTGCTACTTCATTCAGCATATGAATAATACAACTTTGTTTGCGGAAGACCGTATTCGGACGAGGTGATCCAAACCGACAGAGAACCAAATCTACCGACATACCCCATAGAATTAATAAGCTGAATGAAGTGGCAGTGGGTGGTATGGATTACATATCTGCCAAAGGACCCATAACCGATAGGGGTCGAAGTTTAGTGGCAACCACGACTCGGAACACGTAGTGTGGGACGCCCAACGACGATATACGAAACACTTGGAAAGTAAGGGCCAAAGATCAGGCTCAGTATCGTGTTTTGGGAGAGGCCTATATCCAGAAGTGGTTTAAAACAGACTGATGATGATGATGGGCAAGGAGACATGCTCATTGACTTGTTGGTATGTTTCTGTTCAGAGAAATCCTGGAGGCACGCGCAGTGGCAGCGCGGAAGATGCCCAGCACCTTGGCGTCCACCATGCGAGTATCGTATTTTTCTAAAGTCCATTTCATAATGTCTTGATACCACAGATCCTCTCGATTCTAGTGTTCATTAAGAGTCATATTATATATCTTAATGAACACTTGAAGTAGGTACATGCGCAAGCAAACGCCATAGAAACTGAACAATTGAACACAAACTCATAGTCCTCTAACCATCTCTACAGCGTGACACTTTAGAATGTGAACTGAATAGTTGAGCACAAACTCATATTCCTCTAACTATCTCTACAGCGTGACACTTTAGAACTTGAACTGAACAGTTGAGCACAAACTCATAGTCCTCTAACTATCTCTACAGCATGACACTTTAGAATGTGAACTGAATAGTTGAGCACAAACTCATATTCCTCTAACTATCTCTACAGCGTGACACTTTAGAACATGGACTGAACAGTTGAGCACAAACTCATATTCCTCTAACTATCTCTACAGCGTGACACTTTAGAACATGGACTGAACAGTTGAGCACAAACTCATAGTCCTCTAACTATCTCTACAGCGTGACACTTTAGAACATGAACTCCAGTATATTTTTGTTTCCATATAATAATAATATGTATTGCATCCTCAACTCTCATATGACGATCTCATACGAAGATCGGGCCCTGTGGCGTTCATTGGGAGGGGCCTATGTCCAGCAGTGGACGAGCACGGGTTGATGATGATGATGATGATGATGATGATGAACGATAATACTAATACCCTGCCTATGGAGAAAGTCCAAAGTGATCGCTATCTTTAAAACAGGAAAACACCCGGATGACCCTAAAAGCTACCGACTGATCTCCTTGCTGTGTCATACGCTCAAACTTTTTGAAAGGATGCTTCTTAACCAACTCACGATCTTCTTAGATCCCAAACTCATCCCGGAGCAAGTCGGTTTCAGACCTGGAAAGTCAGGCTGTAACCAAGTGTTAAATCTGACTCAACAAATAGAAAACGTGTTTAAGACTGGCTGTGTCACTGGGGTGGTGTTTGTGAATTTATCCGCGGCGTACGCAACCTTGCAAAATTGATATGGAAAGTGGGTGATGTTACCGGTGACCACTGTTTTGTCAAAATCGTCAGTGAGTTGCTGCACAATCGCCGCAACTCACTTCCGGTAAAAATAAATGACGATCCCAAAAAAAAGTCTTCCACATGGCAGTGTTCTGGCTCTAACATTGTTTAACATATATATAAATGACCAGCCCCAATCTCGGAGACAAAACGTTTTATCTACGCTGATAATCTTGCTCTAGCCGCCCAAACCAAGTCTTTTGAAGAATCCGAACACCAACTGTCAGTTGCACTCGATCATCTGAGCCAATATTACGACAAAAACGCCTTTAGACCCAACCCCTCAAAGACCCAGTCTTGCGCATTCCACCTCCGCAATAGCGCTGCCAGTCGCCATCTCAACTTGTCATAGCGAGGGGTGCCGATACGATCCATCCAAAGTACCTCAGGCCACCTTAGACAGGTCACTGATATATAAACAAAACAGTCAGAGCTTAAAACAGAAAGTTAGTGCCCACAATAACCTTTTACTCCGCTTAACATCATCAAAGTGTTAAGCGGAGTAAAAGTCCAGAGGTCCTACTTACAACTGGCATGGCACTGAGTTTCTCCGCGGGTGAATATGCTTGCCCAGTTTGGGATCATTCAGCTCATGCGAAGTGGATATAGCCTTAAATGAAACGTGCCGTATTATCACAGGCTGCCTCAAGCCAACTCCGGTATCGATGCTATATCCGCTGGCAGGCATTTCGCTGCCAGTTGTACGTAGAACTATTGCAAGCTCCATAGAAAAACAAAAACAGGAAGCGAATCCCAGACACCCTCTATATGTCTGTAGTCCTGCGCCGCAAATATTAAACAGGAAGCGAATCCCAGACACCCTCTATATGTCTGTAGTCCTGCGCCGCAAATATTAAACAGGAAGCGAATCCCAGACACCCTCTATATGTCTGTAGTCCTGCGCCGCAAATATTAAACAGGAAGCGAATCCCAGACACCCTCTATATGGCTGTAGTCCTGCGCCGCAAATATTAAAAAGCAGTAGTAGTTTTCTCTCCAGTGTAACCTCCGTTACCGAAAATGCACCAAAAGCAAGAGTCAACCTGTGGTGCGAGACGTACTCTCACCATACTTTCGTTCCACCTGGCGACAAGTTACCTTGACCGAAGCGGAGGTCTATAAACAGGTTATGCACTCAGGTTGGCAGATGCAGAGATAGCTGGCAGCGATGATGATAGCCAAGAGCTTAGCTAAGCTAAGCTCGAGACCATCACAGCGCGGTCAGCATTGCAGCCCTTGATGGCCAAGATGGAATGAAGGCCGACACCGAAGGTCAAGGCTTTTATAGCGCGGACAGCAAGGGCTGCTCCCCGAATGATGACTGAGCTTGAAAGCCGAGAACGTAGCTAAGCAAAGCTCGAGGCCATCATAGCGTGGCCAGCAGTGCAGTAATTGCGGACCAAGGCTTGTATAGTGCTTTACTCAAAAAATTCGAGTACTAAGGATACAAGCACAAATTAAAAATTTATGTAACTCTTAAAAGTAAGATATATACTTCATTAACAGATTTTAAAAAATGTTTTCCTGAGCCGTGTTTTTTTTTATTTTATTCGTTTCTTTCTGTCTGTTTGTCTGTATTTTTGTGCATCACTTAAAAACTACTAGACCGATTGCTATGCGGTTTTCAATGTAGGATAGCTTAGGTTTTGACTTAAAAACTGGTGTAAATGTTATCTCAATTTGGCGATTAGAAGCGAGAAACTGATAAAAATAGTTTTGACGGCTGAAGAAATTTTGATCAAATGTTGGTATATTGGTATCTTAGGTCCTGGAACACATTATGGTACTTTTAATCTAAAGAAATTAACACGTGTGCGAAGCCGCGGGTACAGCTTGTTTATCAATAAATGTTAACTGTTTCCTACAATAAATGCGTTAAATATCATCACATAATTAATTATAATGAGTAGCAAAATTTTGGTTGCGAAAGAATTTTATAGACCCAACACGCCCATTCAGATACTGCGTGTATATGCTGCTGTTTCATAAATACTGCGTGTATATGCTGCTGTTTCATAAATAGAAATAAATATACATCAGAAATTAAGAAAGCTGAAACTTCATGAACTACTTGCAGTTATCTGTACAAGTTACATTAAAAAAAAGTCTGCTGAGTTTTTCGCGGTGAAAAAGTGCTCAGCCAATGCGGGGAAATACGAGTATGCCACGCGCCCGCGCGCATCACGTTACGCCGTACCGTTCAATCATCAGCTGAGGACTTTTCCACCGCGAAAAGCTCAGCGGACTATTATTTTCATGTAATTGATGTAGGTAACAATTATAATTCACGAAGTTTCAGCTTTCTTATTATTACTTGTCTCAATTCATGTTTTTCGCGTGTTTTGGCGAGAAGCTGACATAAGTTCACCCACTCTCAGGCCAGCTGACTATTTTTTCCCGTTTATTTACTTCATAACAAATTAACTAACAAATAATATCCGGACAAATATCCCCCTGCATCGAGGTGTGAGACAAGGGTAACGTCCCTTGTCTTTCTCCGAAATTATTCTCAAATGCATTGGAGGATATTATGTTTAAGACTCTGGACTGGAAAGGATGTGGCATTACTATTAACGGTGAGTACATCTCGCACTTGAGATTCGCGGATGACATCATCATTGTTGCAAAAACGTTGCAGGACTTGCAACAGATGTTGGACAGCCTAGCTGATTCGTCTCAACACCCAGTGCATCTCCGGATGAACTAAGGTTATGTTCAACGAACATGTTATTCCGGAACCAATTTCTGTTAACGGAACTGCTCTCAAAGTTTTTCAGGAGTATGTTTATCTGGGGAAAACTTTGCAACTAGGTTAAAATAACTTCCAGAGAGACCCGCAGAAACACACAGCTGGGCTGGGCAGCATTTGCGAAACTTCATCGAGTTTTCTTATCGCCAATACCGCAAAGTTTGAAGACAAAAGTCTTGAACCAGTGTGTCCTACCTGTTATGACATACGGAGCCGAGTCGTGGATACTCACGGTACGACTAATCCGTCAATTTAAGGTCGCTCAGCGGCCTATGGAAAGGGCTATGCTTGGAGTTTCTTTGACATATAGTATCCGGAATGAGGTGATCCGGCAGAGAACCAAAGTTGACGACATAGCCCTTATGATTAATAAGATGAAGTGGCAGTGGGCTGGTCATATCTGTCAAAGGGCTGATAACCGCTGTGATAGACGTGTTCTTAAGTGGAGAACGCGACTTGGTAAACGTAGTGTAGAGCGCCTTCCGGCTAGGTGGATCGACGATATTCGCAATATGGCTGGCAGCGGTTGGAAGAGAGGAGCCGAAGATCGGGCTCAGTGGCGTGTTTTGGGAGAGGCTTATGTTCAGCTGTGGACTGACATGGGCTGATGATGAAGGATCAATAAAAAGATGAATTATGAGAAGAAAAACTTCCATGTGGCATCTAGCCGTACGTTTGTATAAAAAAAAAGGATTTGTCCATTTTTCCGCAACTTAAAACAATGAAATTCTTATTTTGCAGTTCATGGATTACAAAAAAACATACCAGTAAGTAACAATTATTCTGTTTCTGTTGATCCTAAGTAAATATTTGTATGTTTTCCGTTTCGTCGCCCGAGTGCTTTAGTGTTCTATCTACCAATTTTGACGAAAATCAACTTTAAATGCAGTGTTATTAAGACTTAAATTTAAACGCTGTTGGCTAAAGAAAGTAAAAACAACAGGTTTAAATTAAAGTAGTGTATTTTATTACCATAATAAAAAAAAGCGTAATTGTACTATGTCCATAGTGTGTTTTATTTACTACATCGTAAGAGATGTGAGTGCTTGAGTGTTCTACGGTCTACTCAATTGACAAATCACAGCCCGCAACGTCATGTCATCTGGAACATAGAACAACTAAGCACGCAAAAATGAAACAGGCACTTTGTCCTATATCTAATTATGTAATGTTCTAAGTCAGTAACATTAGTAATTTTATTTATGCAAGTTTGTTCTACCTTCACATAAAAATGTGTGAAATAAGGTATAATTAATTACCATCTCATATGAAAGTTATAACTATCAATTCATAGGTAACTCGTGTATTAAGAAATATCTTAAAATCTAGAAACTAAAGCATTTTTTTTAAATAGAGCAATAACCTTTTCTACTGTAAAGTTTAACCAATGGTAGATAGGACAAATAAGCAATGAGGCGCAGATTTCTCATTTCTCACTCCAACAAAATGCCAAAATCCAAGGAGGTGGATGTGTCTTCCTTGGAATTTTGGCATTAGTGCACTGACCTGCATTGTACGCACGTACTTAGCGATAGTTTGTTTTAGGGTACCTATAGTCTGATTCACAATTAGAGGCCTAAAATGTAAACAAAAGGGTTGACAGAACGAAAAAATTTATAGAAAAGTGAGCATTCCATAATTTATTGATAAACATTATTATGAATTGATTTTAAATTATAACATGATAATTTTTTATTTTTTTTCTAGCTTTCATCATAATGACTTCCCCTATTAATATTATAATCTTGCCTTTGAATTAGGCCAATAAGCAATTTAGTTTTTAACTTAAATTTAAAAAAAGGCTTAACTAAGAACGTGTCCAAAAACACTTTTCTTATTGTCTCTATTAAGATTAGGACACTTTGTTCATGCGTTCTTTATCAGTAGCACTTCCATTAAGCACTACTTTGCACTAAAACTACTGTCACTAAACACTACACTAACTCGAACGGTTTTGTTCGTTTAAGTCTTCTCACTATGTCCGTGTGGTCGAGGAGCTGGATCGCCTCGACATTTACATGATGGTGAAGTCTTTGTTCGTGAGCTTCTGCATATTTTTGAATGACTTTGTCGACAAACTCTACATTGAGGTCCCGATGGAGATCGTCATTTCTTATGTACCAAGGAACATTTACAATTTCCCGCAGTACCTTATTCTGGAATCGTTGTATAATTAAAGTATTGCTTTGTTTGGTGCAGCCCCACAGCTGTATACCATAAGTCCAAACTGGCATTAGGACTTGCTTATATAACAACAGTTTGTTGTGAATTGACAGCTTAGAGTGTCTTCCAAGTAGCCAATACATTCTTTTATATCTTATTTCTAGTTCTTCTTTCTTTTTTTTCTTGATGTCAGCTTTCCAGCGTAGCTTTGCATCAAGCGTCATACCGAGATACTTAGCTGTACGGGATTAGTTTATGATTGACATAAACTGGAGAATACTGGTGTTGTTTGTTGCTAAAGTCAATGTGTATAGATTTGGACTCATTAAGTTTAATCCTCCATTTTTTGTCCAGTCGTGGACTTGATTGACAGCCACTTGAACGTTCTCCGTTGCTTCTGCGTGTGAAGTTCCTACAGCGATTATGGCTGTGTCGTCCGCAAAAGTCCCAATGGTGTTGCTTTCTAATTCGGGAATATCACAGGTGTATAGTAGGTATAGGACCGGACCCAAAACACTTCCTTGTGGTACTCCAGCTTTTATTTCCTTTAAATCTGAGTGGGCATCTTCTTGTCTTATTCTAAATACTCTGTTTCATATATACGATTCTAGAATATCCGCGTAATGTCTTGGTGGCATATTTCTCAGTTTATATATAAGACCTTCATGCCATACTTTGTCGAAAGCTTGTGCTACATCTAAGAAAACCGTAGAACACACTCTTTTATCTTCAAGAGCTTTCTCGATGTTATTTGTGATTCTTGATCTATGGTTGAGTGCTTTTCTCGAAACCCAAACTGATAGTCTGGAATTAGATTCCTGTTATCTATGATTGGTTTTAGTCTTTTGAGCAATAACTTTTCAAATAGCTTTGACATTATAGGCAGCAAGGAGATCGGTCTGTATGAAGTTGTTTCATGCGGCGGTTTTCCAGGCTTTAGCTATCATTATTACTTCTGCAACTTTCCATAGGTCTGGTACATGCTTTAACCGTAGAGCGGCATTTATTAGGGTTGTTATCTTGAAAATACCCTTTCTTGGCATATTATGGAGCAATTCCCTTGAAATTAGATCATACCCAGGTGATTTTCGCTAACTGATACTTAATTTTATTTCTCTTAAAACTTTTCTGGGTGTAACTAGTTTTATACAATCTTCATTATCATGTGGCAGCATGTCAACCAAAGTAATAGCTTCATGTGTTTCACTCTCATTCGGTTGAAAGATGGTTTCTAGGTGCTCTGCAAACCTTTTAGCTTTTTGCTCGTTATTTATTTGCCATTTTAATCGGTGGAATTTGGGTCATCGGCTTTTTTAAATTCTTAGTAGCCTTCCATAGAGAGTAGTCTGTACTGCGGTCATTGGTTAGCTTTCGAAGATACGTATTGGTGGAGTCATCGTTAAAACACTGGATTAACCTTTTTACTTGTTTAGTTAGCTTTTTTTTGTCTTCAGGGCACCTAGATTGATGCCACCTTTTTCTTTGTCTTCTTTTTTCCATTATAAGTTGCTTGATTATTAAGGGGTACATATTTCCTTTTGTCTTTTTATTAATTTCTGGTGTGTTTTCCCAAGCTGTTTGTTGGACGAGTCTTACGAACTTATCTATATCTGTGTTTAAATCTTCCGTTGTCTTTAGTGGAACATTGAGGTCTATTTGACTTATTTAAATCTATCTTAAAGCTCTCCCAATCAGTAAACTTATTAACTAGGGTCAGAGCGGCTTCCTTATGCAAGACCCTCTCACTTATTTCTAAAAGGATTGCAGAGTGATCCGAATTCATATCATTGCTATGTTCCACTCTCAAATAGCTAGACGATAAATTCTTGGTTATAAAAAAGTCTATGAGGTCTGAAATTTTATTGGGATCCGCCAGTAAGTTGGCTTTCCAGTAGAAAAAACATCACATTTCATCTCTCTTATGGCACATAATAATTCTTTACCTTTTGTGGTGGTTAGTCTGGAGGCCCAGTACGTGTTTTTAGCATTGAAGTCACCTCCTAAGACAAATATGTTACCAAGGCGGTTTAGAAAGCTCATATACTGATCTTTTTTTATCATGTACCGAGGTGGGCAGTATATAGCAGATACAGTAAGAGGAAAAATCTCTTCATAGTGCTGGAGATTTTCCTTAACAATAACAGCACTACCGCCTCTTGCAGAATTATCTGGGTGAAGTGCATGATAAATTTTGTAACCTTTAAACTTAATATAGGATTGCTTCGTGAAGTGCGTTTCTGATATTAGGCACACATAAATCATCACTAAACCTAGGACTACTTGCTTTAGGATATTTTTAGTGGGTAGGCCGTAGGTATGCTTGTTTCCTCACGTTATTGGCTCATACTATATACTCACTCTGAGACTGATGTTTGAGGATGATGAAAGTTACACACGCACTCGTGTGAATAAAGTAAAGCAAAAATTTAAAAGGTTTTAGAACTTTCTAATTAGCTCGTTAATGACCCGGAAGAATTCCTCAGGATTAAAAAAATGCCAATAAATTTTTAACTCGAGAAATTTCTACGAGAATAAATAAACCTGTAAATGCTTGCATTGCAGCGGACAACATAAAATAAATCCATAGTGGGTAGGTAATGTAGGTATACTCGTACATGCTTGAACTCGTTTTATACTCATTCAGAGGCTGGTATTTATGATGATGACGCTTAGCTCGTTAGCAATAGTTACACACGAATACGTGTGAATAAAGTAAAGAAATAAATGCAAGAATTTTAGATCGTGCTTATTAAGTAGATCTTTAATGATCCGGAAGAAATATTCGGGATTAAAAATGGTAATAAATGTTTTACTCGAGAAATTTCTACGAGAATAAAACTGCGAATACTGCAATGAACATCTTCTGGCTGCACCTTACGGTAACTGGAATGTCGTCGTAGACTTGAAGACGCAGTTCAGGCCGCAGACAGCCTCAAGCCGGATCGGGAACAGTAGTGGCATTAACTATTGTCAGAAGCCAAAACCCACATTGGGTCGCTGCTCCGGCAGCAAGTAGGGTAAAATTACCTTATACAATAAGTGCAAATTACTACAATAAGTAGGTAAAACTGCAACATTATCTTCATCTTCTTAAGACGATTCGTTCACTTCACTTCACTTCACAGACTGGCGCTGCTAGGGAACATTCGTGCAGTCGGCGCGCGCGCACGAACAAGAAGAGGTTGAAACCGGGCAATAGTGCTGAGTTGGTGTTTGAATTTGAATTTGATTTTGAATATGATTTTGAATTTGACTGAAAGGCAATGGAATCATTGGCGCATGCCCGAACCTCTCCTTGCCAGTTCATCAGCTGCATCGTTCCATCTAGATCCGCTGTGTCCCTTTATCCATTGGAGAGTAAGGTAATTATGTCTACTGACCTCCTCCAGAAGATGGTGACACTGGATAGTTAGCCCCGAGGAATGTTCATACCTTTGAAGTGCTTTTAGGACTGCAGCGCTGTCAGAGAGTATTCTGATTCTAGAGTCAGTTACCTTCCTGCGCAGTATCGCTGTTGCTGCCTGGATTATACCCACACCTTCCGCTTGGAAAATAGAGTTGAGTTGAGTGAGTACCCAGTGCTGCTGCTATATGCATGTTCAAATCGTCCGAGAACGTACCCGCTCCCGTACCATCTTCCATTTTGGAACCATCTGGTTTCTTGGTTCCTCATGTAGTTGTATCTTGTAGTGTTTATTGAAAAGGTGTTGTTTTGGTACCCTATCATAAATAGAGAGTATGACCAGGTCACCCTCCGCATAACCGTATGATGTTAGTGTGAAATGTTTGACTATTTTGATCCCAGAGATTGAGTGCTTTGAGTCTGTAAGCAGACGCAGCAGCCTCCTGCTGGATGTGCAACTGCAACGGTGGCATACCCAGCAGTGCCTCTAGTGCAGCAGTGGGTGCTGTTCTCATGCAACCAGTCACTGCTACACAGGCCAACCTATGTAAGGATTGTAGTTTATTTATGGTAGATATCTGTTTAGTCCTTGGCCACCAAACTAGTGAACCATATCTTAAAGAAGCCCTAATCACAGTATTGTATAACCAAAGTGTTATTTTTGGACACAGTCCCCATGTTTTACATATCATTTTTCGACATTGCCAGAAAGATATGGTTGCTTTCTTAATTTTGTTTTCTAGGTGTCTAGCCCAGTTCAATTTGCTATCTAAGATGATACCCAGGTACTTTACCTCATCAGTTTAAGTTAACTGTGTTAATCTGTGTAAGCCGCGGGCACAGCTAGTATTATATTAGAATCTGTTTCAGACACAATTTTAAGTTTGCGGGAGTGACCACGCGGTTTTTTGTTGTATTCACGGGAGTGAGGGCCGATAGCCTTAGAAGTATTACCGTGTACCCCCACGTGATCGCCGGTCGTTGGGGCATTAGGCAATCAGTAGAGCGATGGAAGCCTAACGGTTCATTTGTGCAACTTAGAATCCAACGATACCAGGTTCAGTCCTAGGCTCCACACTAATGACTTTACTAAATTATGTGCGGTTTTTCATTGCCTTGATGGGTTTGTTGGGCTTGCGTCATAGATAATAGACTATCCCACACGATTTCATGGAGATACGAGTTCGTTACGTATCGGTGGTCATGGCGAATGAGGGCCCTGTATAGACTTAGATATGAAAAGTTATTGTTATTGTATGGTTTGAATTACCCGTGCATCCACTAGTGCTAGTGGGTGAAGTCGGTGGGTGGACGGGCCATTGCCCTTTTCACATATATTTTTTGCCTTTTTTTTGGGGTATGTTGTACTATTATTTATTCTGTGCTCTGGGCAAGGTATTCATAATTAACATTATCAAAATATTAATTAAAAAATATAGATCCATCTGTACCTGTAGATAATTATCCATCATACATGCACTACAGATAATTATCCATCATACATGCACTACAGATAATTATCCATCATACATGCACTACAGATAATTATCCATCATACATGCACTACAGATAATTATCCATCATACATGCACTACAGATAATTATCATGATAATTTACACAGGCAGTATATTAAAGAGTCCGGCGGAGGGTGAATTTTCCATACAAACGTTATACCAAAATAATTTGTAATTGGAGAATATTTCCAGTGTTATGATATTATTCAGATTCGGATAGTGTTTATCTAGGTTCCTGAAACGAAATATAAGCAAATTTTCCTTATTACCTATATGCAAAATGGAATTTTCGTATATATTTCGTTTCAGGCAAGTATTTTGAAAAAAAAGTACTGTTGGGAACCTAGATAAACACTATCAAAATCCGAATAATATCATAACACTGTGGAAATATGCTTCATTTACAAATTATTTGTAATTTTATTACGTTTGTATGGAAAGTTCACCCTCATCTGCCCCTTACTTATAAAAAAAACATCATCATGTTAGGAGAAGAATGAGTAACAGTAATATCCACTTCTCAACGCAGGCACTGCCTCTAAAAAAGGCAGCAAGGTATCATCAAAAACAGAAGATCCATCGACAACAACAGAAGATTCACCGACCTTGTCACCGACACCAACAGAAAAGTCATCGACAACATCAGAAGATCCAACGATAACAGTAGAAGTTACAACGACAACAGAAACTTCAGCGGATCCCATAACAGATATTTCAACGACAACAGATATTTAAATAAAAATAATTACTAAAATTAAAAAGTAAATTAAATAAATAAATTACTGTCACTGATGTAGGTTTAAGAAAGTTGGTAAGTATAACATACAATCTACCCCATTCAGGGGTAACAACATAATTATCTAGAGCATGCAATAAAAGTGAAAGGTTGTCTGTTTGTTTGGGGAGATTTCACGCTATAACGGCTGATCAGATTTTGATGAAACTTTGTTAATAGGTACTGTACAATATAGAGATCAACATAGGATACTTTCATACCGGAACATGGTAAGTTGCCACAGGAAAACTGGAAAATGTATATTACTCGCTGTAAGGAACGGAATGACGTTGCCGTAGAAACTAATAACCAAAAACAAGTCTGTCAAAAAGTATCAAGTTGGTTTCATACTTTTGCATTGGTTTTTAATGTGCAAGATAAACATAGGATTCCGTTTTTCCGCGATAAACTGTAGTCCGCGCGGCCGAAAGCTAGTAATAGTCTATAATGTAGCCCAATAAAATTAATATTTATGTTATAAATAGCGGACTTAAAAAAATCTTAGTGGATATTTTCAACTGCGACATAGTCTGTGCGGACTTCAAAGAAGCCTGGTTGGTGGCTATGTTTGTCCGTGAATTCCATCGTGCGGATTTCATAAACGCCGAGTGGTCGTGTGAGCACGCACTTATGTCCGCGTGGACTTGAAAACGTCATTTAAAAAGTGGTGTACTTGGTATTTCAATAATCATTTCATGTGAAATTTTTACAAAGAATATTTTATAAATGGGAATTAAAGCGCTAAAAACGCTATTTTATTTACTCGTACCGTAAATTTAAGATGCATAAATCGTGGTAACTAGATGACTCTCTGTTTAAATAATTTACCACAAGCGAATGTTTAAAAAATACTATTTCTTGTGTATTTAATTATTTCAGCAGTGAGTGGCTGCATAGCAACAACTGTTCTGACACCACCGCCCACTATGCAACAAGAGAGGTCCACGAGGAGTCATGCTAAATATTAATCTTTATTAATAATTATGGGTTTTCCAATAGGAGTGCTTGAACTTTGACATTGTATTAATGTTGGGCAATTCATCATGGAAAGTTGCACCGAGAGGAATTTATTAAAATGTTTTAATCAAATTAATGCTCAATTTGAGCTACGTTGCGCTGCGGGTTCTTTTACAGTGCACACATTCGTGCAACATTTTACGACACGGATCTCAACGCTGTGTGGTTATAACAAGACAGCGGTATGTTCCTAAGTGCACACAGCGCATATCACACTAGATCATATGCGTGACAATTTCTACGGCGTAATTTATCTCGCGTTCCGGCGACGCAATCGTGTAACTAGATAATTTCTTGTGAGTTACATTAGACCAGGAGTCTATGCGAATACGCCGCAGACGATTCATGCCATAAAAGTCAATATAAAAAATGCCATCAATGATATTGAGCCACATTTATGCGGTCGAGTCATCGAAAATTGAACATCCCAGATACCTGTCATCTAGCAGAGCCGAGACGGCTATTTGGCTGATATTATAATACTATACATAATGACGTTGTTTAGAACTATTTCTAATAATAATTAAATTTTAATGATATCTCATAAACAACTAGTATTATTTCAAGTTTAAGTTCGAGCACCCTTAATTGAAAAACCCTATACCTACATTTATGTCACAGGCAGATAGCTTAATCTGCCATTCAACTAACTGCCTAGCCTTTTAATTGAATGGCGTCGTTCAAATTACAAAATGATACTTAGCCGCATAACATTTAATAAATTGTCTGGCTGTCTTTTTTCCTACTTGTTTTATTGGTAGAACAAATGGATTAGTAGAACAACCGAGTATTTTTTTCTAATTGTTCTATTTGTAGAACAAATAGTAGGGCAAATGGCAACTGCCCCCTTGAGCGATGCTTCCTAAAATTAGTTTGACGTTCCTAAAATTAAGCGATAAGTGACGTTTAGAAAGTCGTCCAGAATACGAAAATGCTCACTAAAACTAAATTGAGTAAATTAAGTCATCTAAATTGACATCTGTCACTTTAAAATGTCTTGTTACCTAATTACAAAACATGTTGTTTTTTTCTTCATTAGTTTCCAACTCTAGTGCAGTGGGTGGACGGGTAAATGCGAATTCCCCGTGCACCCACCAGTGGGTGAAGCCAGTGGGTGCACGGGGCATGCCCCCTAAATTCAAAATTAGATTTAGGTGTGCATCTTCAGAATAGGTTAACCAGTTTGACATGTCTAAACTTAATTTTAGTGAATTTTAAATGTAAGCGGTCACGTCAGAATGGACACCACTTACTTATTATAAGCATAGATATATATTGTAATATTTGGCTCCAATAGACGTAGTACTATTATTTATTCTACAGGTGTAGGCTCGGCAAAGGGTTCGAACTAAAACAACAGATTCAAATGATATTACTTTATTGTATTTATACTTATTGTTTATGTTTTAAATAACAAATACTAAACGGTATTTTATTACATGACGTATGCAGTAGTACCACGGTACACATATTAAACAGGTCATGCGTCAACAGCGTGTGTGCATCACGTCGTGATACCTGTGACAGGAATATGCACGAGATCATTCGTTGTGCGTAATATATTACTATGGGCAGGAAATGAATCGTTAAGACAAGTCTAACAAATCCAAGCTCGATAAGTTAACAAGTACAAATATTTGTATGACGGCCGGGACTCGCCCCCGCACCACCCGAGCTGTGTGCGGCAAGAGCCGCGAACCGACTCGGCTACCGTGACCACTACACCGCCATCCAAATTTTAATCATAAAATAATAAAAAACAATGTGAGATGTTATCTTTACGGCAAAAAGTTAATTGTTAATATTAGCCGTTTTCGGTCGGTCAGTTTAGCAAACTACCAATAGATGGCGTTACTGTCTCCGTAAGACGGATTTAGACACTGAAGGAAACGTTTGGAAGGCGGTGTAGTGGTCACGGTAGCCGAATTGGTAGGAGGCATGTGCCCCGCGCACAGTACTAATAGTGTGGGTTCGAAACCCGGTCATGATTCAAGTTTTTCCTTCACAAAATTGTTAGTTATGTTAGCGAGCAGGCGTTTAGCTAAAATAATAAAAATATTAGGTTTTCTAGTCGACATTCAAGGGTTCCGTTGCCCACCACCAACAGACGCTGGCCACCATATTATTTTATAATCATGGAAATTACAAACATTTGCAATGTTTCACATAGAGACATGGATACATTCAGTTCGCTCATTACCCTGAGAGCCTCTTCAGACTAGCGTTTTATACCGCGCGCTTATCTTCGTTTCGGCACGCACGTGCATGCATGTTACATTTCAGGCTAAAAAAAAACCGAACGCGCTTATTCGCTCGAATCGGAGGGTCAGTCAGTATGGATATGGATTACAACGAAGAAACAATGCTTTATGCGTTACCTACTTATTCGCCATCACCTGCGAAGACGAAAAAGAAACGTATGTACAGATTATCCGATCCTACGTTTTTTTATTATGAAACTAACAAGTATTGTACCATTTTCAAACCCTGATTAAATGCGCCAACTTTTAATGGCACTTGCCAAGGCAGTTTTTTTTAAAGGAGGTCCTTTCAAATTCGACAAATTTTGAAAGTTTTAAATTTGACAAATAGTCTTAATACTTTAAAACATAAACTAATGCCTTTCTTACTGGAAAAATGCTACTACTGTCATGGAATTTTTAGATGAAATTGTTTATCGATTTGATACTGTCATTTTTTACATATTGTTGACATTTTATTTTATATTATTCTCATATTTTTTTTGTTTCTACTTTTTATATTTAAGGTTTTAAAGGGTTTTTTTATATGACGTTTTTTAATATTGTCATTATTCTTTGTACAGTGTTTTCTTGATTTAATTATAATTGCATGTTTTAATTTCCCATACAATGAATTGCTTTATTGAATATATGAATTGAATTAAACGCGTGTGGCAAAAGGCGCTCATAAACGCGCTCACAAAAATGAGCTTATACAGAAATATAACGCTAGTCTGAAAGCTCTCTGAGACAATTTTCATATTATAATACCTATATCCATACCAATATATAAAAGTGAAACGTTGTCTGTTTGTTTGTTTCGGGAGCTATCACTCGATAATGGCTGGATGGATTTTGATGAAATTTGGAATGGAGACAGCTATACCCTAGAATAAAACATAGGATACTTTTTAACCCGGAAAATTGTAAGTTTCCACGGGAAAACTGGAAAATGTTGATTGCTCGATGTAAGGAACGGTTACCATAGAAACGAAATAACAAGTCTGTCATAAAACTTCAAGAGCATGGTGCTATACCTTCTTTTGCATTGGTTTTTAATATCCTAGAAGAATATAGGATGCTTTTTTCGCGATAAGCAGTAGTCCGCGCGGGCGAAGTCGCTGGCGGGAAAGCTAGGACTTAATAATATAGCGATGGTAGACTTTCGCGCGTTAGAATACCACGATAGATACCGGGGTCAGTCCTCGGCTCGACCAATGACTTCTCAAAGTTAGTTGCGGTTTTACATGAGCTTCGGAGGGCACGTTAAGCTGTTGGTCCCGGCTGTTATTGATTAAAAGCAGTCGTTAAGCCACGCCTTCGGGCGGCATGAATAACAGACACTAGACGTCGGAACTACCACATACGACAAACAAACAACTGAAGATCACTTTCTCAGTGATAGAGTGATACTACTGATCATCATGATGACCGGAAACGAAACAAAACGATTATTTGCATTTATAGATTTTATCCTAAGCAATCAAAATATATGTATAAGTATAATTTACATATTTCATTAATAGTTATAAAAATGTATTAAATATAAATTAAAAAAAGTAACTTTTTGCCATTTGACTAGAACATGACGCGTGACGTCACTGCTATAATTTTTTTTTGGATTCGCTGTAGTTTTGTTTCTGCGTTTTTATGCATCTTTGTGCAATAATGACGTCATGCGATCGCCACAGTACAGCTATGGTCGTTTTGGATTCGCGGTAGTTTTGTTTCTGCGTTTTTATGCATCTTTGTGCAATAATGACGTCATGCGATCGCCACAGTACAGCTATGGTCGTTTTGGATTCGCGGTAGTTTTGTCTCTGCGTTTTTATGCATCTTTGTGCAATAATGGTCATGCGATCGCCACATTACAGCTATGGTCGTTTTGGATTCGCGGTAGTTTTGTCTCTGCGTTTTTATGCATCTTTGTGCAATAATGACGTCATGCGATCGCCACAGTACAGCTATGGTCGTTTTGGATTCGCGGTAGTTTTGTCTCTGCGTTTTTATGCATCTTTGTGCAATAATGACGTCATGCGATCGCCACAGTACAGCTATGGTCGTTTTGGATTCGCGGTAGTTTTGTCTCTGCGTTTTTATGCATCTTTGTGCAATAATGACGTCATGCGATCGCCACATTACAGCTATGGTCGTTTTGGATTCGCGGTAGTTTTGTTTCTGCGTTTTTATGCATCTTTGTGCAATAATGACGTCATGCGATCGCCACATTACAGCTATGGTCGTTTTGGATTCGCGGTAGTTTTGTTTCTGCGTTTTTATGCATCTTTGTGCAATAATGGTCATGCGATCGCCACATTACAGCTATGGTCGTTTTGGATTCGCGGTAGTTTTGTCTCTGCGTTTTTATGCATCTTTGTGCAATAATGACGTCATGCGATCGCCACAGTACAGCTATGGTCGTTTTGGATTCGCGGTAGTTTTGTCTCTGCGTTTTTATGCATCTTTGTGCAATAATGACGTCATGCGATCGCCACATTACAGCTATGGTCGTTTTGGATTCGCGGAAGTTTTGTTTCTGCGTTTTTATGCATCTTTGTGCAATAATGACGTCATGCGATCGCCACATTACAGCTATGGTCGTTTTGGATTCGCGGTAGTTTTGTTTCTGCGTTTTTATGCATCTTTGTGCAATAATGACGTCATGCGATCGCCACATTACAGCTATGGTCGTTTTGGATTCGCGTTAGTTTTGTCTCTGCGTTTTTATGCATCTTTGTGCAATAATGACGTCATGCGATCGCCACATTACAGCTACGGTCGTTTTGGATTCGCGGTAGTTTTGTCTCTGCGTTTTTATGCATCTTTGTGCAATAATGACGTCATGCGATCGCCACATTACAGCTATGGTCGTTTTGGATTCGCGGTAGTTTTGTCTCTGCGTTTTTATGCATCTTTGTGCAATAATGACGTCATGCGATCGCCACATTACAGCTATGGTCGTTTTGGATTCGCGGTAGTTTTGTTTCTGCGTTTTTATGCATCTTTGTGCAATAATGACGTCATGCGATTGCCACATTACAGCAATGGTCGTTTTAAAGCGATTCAAATCAACAACTCAAAAAAATCCATTTTAATTTGATTTCTTCACTTATGTTTTTTTTTGCTGAAGTAGTAGCTTCTGCAACCTAACCATAGTTTAAGATACGTCAAGTTTACTGGAACACACTGACTGCTGGTGTTGCTTCTTTCACTTCAGTGAACTTAAGCTTGTTAACTAATTACAAAGTAAAAAAACATTGTGATGTGACTTTCGACACTGTGTGTTGTAGACACATCATTTGCAAAGGGCAAATATGATTAATAAATAATGTTTAAGCGTTTAATATGTGTACCGCAGCAGTATAACATTAGCAATGATTATGAACTAATGCACTGTCAGTTACCGCTATATGTACAAAGAGGCGCGCGACCTGGCAGCGTGCAACTAATGTACATGTAATGTGTGACTTGGAAAACGATGGGTATTGTTAGCCAATACTGTCCCAATGATGGGCAAATGTCTTCTTCCAAAAAAACTATTAGAAAATTTATTTTCAAATTAACAATGTGTGCTGTTGTAGCAAATATCTAGTAAAACATTTGATTAATAACAAGCTTACATAATTTTGTGCATGAATAAATGATTTAAAAATTGTTAACTGCATGGTAGAAAATATTTTGTTCACGTTAACATCGTAATGCAGGTGTTAGTGAAACAAATAAGTATTCAAAATATGTAAGTAGTAAGACAGTACAATAATGCAAAAACAAGGAATGGGCTCAAGCTGCAGACGTGTACCACTTGTACACGACTCACTTCACTTTACATCAAGCTGCAGACGTGTACCACTTGTACACGACTCACTTCACTTTACATCAAGCTGCAGACGTGTACCACTTGTACACGACTCACTTCACTTTACATCAAGCTGCAGACGTGTACCACTTGTACACGGCTCACTTCACTTTACAATTTATAAAATGATAAAACAAATAAGAAATAGTACACAATTTGACAGCAATCTAATTCGTTATACATTACATGGACTGATGCTCGTTTGATTTGCAACAAAGAAGGACTTTTTTCCATGTATATGTACACTCGTCGGGTCTTACCTCGCAGCTCTAATAAACTTTTAATAATTATTATTTACATCTTAATATTTACAGAAAAGGAAACAATGTGAGCCAAAAAGAGATCAAAACAAGAAATGTTTTATTTTCAAAAACTCTACAAAATAGGTTTATGGCAACATCAAGTAGAAAGGCTTTTGTATGAAGACTTATTATTATGATTAATTTGTTTCTTATCGTCGCTCGGAGCGGGGACGGTCAACATTATATTACAGAATAATAATGGGTAAATGCTTTTTGAGTAAAGTTGGAAATTAAGTAAAATAGTAGATTTATAACGGATTCAACAACATCCTTCAAAAAATAATCGTATCGATTTATTATTCAAAAATATTTAATTGTTGTTCTAGGACAAAATTACTGAATAAGATTGTAAAAAAATATATTTTATCAGATATTAACTTTCATTTATTTAAGGACTTTAATGAGAACCGTTACTTGTTTGCGAAAATATAATAATTCAAATGCATCTACTGATAAAGTCTTCATATTTCCATTAATTATTTAGTCGACATTTCATTAGTTAATCTATTTAAACAATAATAAAAATACAAACATAACATTTCAGTCTAAAATTCGTTAAAGTAGAACATGGTGAAGTCACCGGGATCGTACAATACAGGATGTCCCAAAAGTAACTACAAGCGAAGGATATTTTAAATTGTTTTTTTTTAATTATGTTATAGTTGCGCTTTTCAACGTATTGCAATATGTTCAATCGATTATAACCATATACTCATAAAATAATAAAATTGTTTAATATCTCAGTTTCAGAATCTTACTAATTTTGATCATCACACTTTAATAATTTGAGAAATCTGTTTGAAAACTTCGCTTGTATTATTCATATTTTAAAATGGTATAACACATAGCTTGATCAAAATTAATAATATTATAAAATCGAAATAAAAGTTTGACCTTATAGCTATATCGTAAACAGAGAATATAATTTGAAAAATCCTTTATGTATAGAAATGACATCCAAAACAGCTACCAAATTATCTAAAAAATTTAATGTTGCCATATCTCAAAAACTGAGCAACCTCCATTTAGAGGTCTTGTTAAGTTTATCCGATCGGAACGGAGCTGGAGCATCCCTTAACATTCGGACGTTGTCTTTTGGGACATCCTGTATTTATTATGTATAAGTTTAATTTAGAAACACTTTCAAATCGATCACCTAACTTGTGCAACCAGAGATGCGCTACAAAATGTAATACAACAGCAGTAATCCGGCCGGTTAGCATGTATTGTGGAACATTGGTGGCGCAGTCGGTAGGATGCTTACTGTGGCAAGGTATCGTGACGTCACTAGTTACCGTTACGCGTAGTTGTTGGGGCTGTGGCCGCGGCTAGTGGATGCCGAGCCGCCGTACGAGCCCGCCTCCAGTCTGTGGGGCATTGTTATAGTTATTACTAGAAGATATAAACTACTAAGGTATAGGTACAAGGTAAGGTACAGGTATTTGATTATATGATATTCATTGAGGTCACGCCTTCACTATCGGTAACCAAACAAATTTATTTGTGACTTAACTAGAAGATATAAACTACTAAGGTATAGGTACAAGGTAAGGTACAGGTATTTGATTATATGATATTCATTGAGGTCACGCCTTCACTATCGGTAACCAAACAAATTTAGTTGTGACTAGTGACTCGCCCCGGCTTCGCACGGGAAGCGCTCACACCGCGATATTTTTCTTAATTTTAGCTAGTATATACCAATCGTAACTTCTAAAAAATATGCCGTAAGCTTAATTCAAAACCTTTGGAAGTAACGATCGTGGAGTTTTTGGACCATAGACAAATGCATTATTCCTCACGTACTTGACAGACTTGTTATTATTTGACACGGCAACATGTCATTCCGTTCTGTATTTTTAATTACATTATTGCAA
Organism: Alsophila aescularia; assembly: GCA_946251855.1. Lineage (NCBI taxonomy): Eukaryota > Metazoa > Arthropoda > Insecta > Lepidoptera > Geometridae > Alsophila > Alsophila aescularia. The sequence continues at coordinate 57,242,880 of OX276373.1, forward strand.
AATTCTTAGGGATCTCTAATTTAAAAATGAAAAACTGCCCATGCTACTCGCTTATAATGTAGCTTTCTATAGTCGAAAGTATTTTTTTTAATCAGTTCAGTATTTTTTGAGTTTATCTATTACAAGGAAACAATGAAACAAACAATCAAATCTTTCCTGTTTATAATATTAGTTTTAAACTAGCTATGCTCGCGGCTTTGCCCGCGCGGTCATTTCTCTGGGTTATAAGTAACCAGTGTTACTCCAGGACCAAAAAGTATCTATAAAGTACAATGTACCAAATTTCTTTCAGCCGTCAAATAGTTTTTTATCGATTGTTCGGCTTCTAATCATCGGATTAAAATACCAAGTACATCAGTTTTTACTCAAAAGTTTTTAAGCTATCCAATAGGGAACCCATCTAATCAAATAAATACACACCAAACAAAGTAGCAAACTGCATCGCAATCGGTCCTCACATATTCGCGAACAGACAGACAGACAGTTTAAAAAATGTTATATTCTTGTTCAGTAGTATATGTTAAGTTTCTTTGTACGACTTTTTGTTACTTACTGCTTTATTATAATTATAGATAGATTAAATTCAGTTAATATATCGAACATTCAAAATTTACCAAATCAGTTTGTATGTGGAGAGGGCTACATCCAGCAGCGGACGAATTACTGGCTGATGATTATTATCATTTAAATTACAAGTTGTCTAGAGTGCGTAGTACCTGTACTCGTGATGCGGGAGCAGCGCGTGCTCGCGGCGGCGCGCGGACGGTGACGGCGCGGGGGACAGGCGCGCCACTGCGGGGGGACAAAGAACACTTCAGTCTGTCAGGCGCAGAGATGTGACTTATCTAAGATACAAGTATCTGAAATACAGATATAAGATACAAAATACGTATTTCCGTCTCATATATATATATATATATATATATATATATATATATATATATATATATATATTGCTGTTTGTATCTTGTATTTAGATACCATTCGTTTGGTACCTTATATTTCGTAAATACTATGTTTGTAAAAATACTTTTAATAATAATTAGCTATGAATTGCCTATGCAAATACAAAGAGCCATCTATTGACATTTGAAGAAACTTTAGTCTGGGACCAATTTGATAGAATGGCGAGTCACCATCTATCAAATTGGCCCCAGACTAAAGTTTAAACTTAAACTCCATAAAGTTGAGTTTTCTTTCTAAAAGTATTTAATTTTAAAAAATATTTAGAAGATACGTATCTTGTATCTAGGATTTCAGATACCATTCCATAAGGTATCTTGTATTTGGTATCTGAAATACTTATTTTAATAGTATTTTGTATTCCAGATACTTTGTATAGGGTATCTTGTACATCTCAGGCAGGCGACATTACAATGTTGCTCGACTGGAAACACTGCATCTTTATCGTCTTAGTTTGTTAGACAACAGATATGCCGTGAGCTTACTCCTATATAGCGAGGGCTAGCCACTGTAAGGCCACATAGAGGAACGGCGAGCTGTCGCTGACCTCGTTTTCCTTTTCAAAATTATTTATTAATTTATTCTTTAGCACAAAACAATTGTAAAAGGTGGATTTAATGCCAAATAGCATTTTATACCAGTCAACCTGGACTTGTTAGAAATATGGTGGCGGTGCACTCCAGCCTCCTATCTTGCACCCCAGCCACCTGACTAGCACTCCAGCCTCCTGTCTTGCAGCCCAGCCACCTGACTAGCACTCCAGCCTCCTAACTTGCACCCCAGCCACCTAACTAGTCCTCCAGCCTCATGTCTTCAACCCCAGCCTCCTCTCTTGCACCCCAACCACCTGACTAGCACTCTAGCCTACTGTCTTGAATCCCGTCACCTGACTAGCACTCAAGCTTTCCGTCTTGCACCCCAGTCACCTGACTAGCACTACTGCTTCCTGTGTTCCATCCCTACTGCACGTGTATATACAAGGAGTAACAGAATAGCCATATTCGCAGCAGATTTGTTTCGATCAAGCGTATGAATTAGTTTACGTGTGCAATACGTGATGGTTGAATAATCGTATTTAAAATTCCCATACATAGGTAAAATCTTAGAAATTAGCGACAACCATAAATCGTCGCTCCCACCAAGTATAATTGTAACCACAAAATGCACATTATACAGAAAAAAAAGTGTATATCATCATAGATCATGAGAGATGTAGCGGGAGTTTTCAATTATTTTTCAATTTAAATGTTTTTTTTTGTTCTTTCAAAGGTCTGAGTTTCATTTCTCTAAGTTATTTTATTAATTAGTTATAAATAAAAATGCATACTACCGAAAATAAACTCATCTATAATGTGTGGTAATGAGCTATTACAATTCTATTCGCGTAATTATTCATAGGCAAAGAGTATTGCTACATACAGTTACGACCTTACTCGCTATGATTTAAACTTCAACAAAAATTGCAATAATTTATGTAGGTATTATTCGCGTAGCGTTTTATTAGCGTTTTGTTAGCGTAGCGTTGCATTATTTCGGTTTTGGGCCTTATACTAGTATGTTCGGGTAAAAAGTTACCATGATATTATTATTTCAGGTACTGTGTCAGAAATTCAATTATTATCTATAGTTTGACATATTTTTAGGTTCTATTTATTTATATACGTTATTTAGTGTACGAAGTACAAAAAAAAACATTGTGATATAGGTAGTTTTTATTATCTAAGTTTACAATAATCACCAGAATTATGTATTCTTTACAATAATCAGGTACGCATCATAGAAAATAATAAAATACAAAAAAATAAAAATAAATAAATAATAAAAAATAATAATAAATAATAAAATACCTGTTCAATCCTCTAACTTCTGAGGGATTTGTTATTTTTAGGGTTCCGTACCTAAAAGGTTCAAACAGAACCCTATTGTTGTTATAATGCTGTCTATCACAAGCTTATTGTTATAATTTAAAATAATCACAACAATTTAATATTCCTATTGAACGGTACAAGTAAAGAAATGCCCCCAGTTCCCGGTCGCCCTGCTAGTCCTGACTCCTTAGCACGGCTGGCGGTTACGAAAATGGCAGGGCAGGGAGTGCGAAGAATCCCCAGGCTACCGTAGGCCACCCAAAACAAAAACAACTGACCCTGGCTACGTACAACGGACGTACGATTAGGCTTGACGAACACATGGCACAACTCGAGACGAAGCTAAGATCAGGTGGTATATTTTAGGGTTAAGTGAAGTCCGAAGACCCTCTCTTAGGAGGACACAATAACCCTGGAATCGGGCCATCTATTCTACTTCCGAGAGGGCGATCAGCAGTCTCAGGATGGCATAGGGTTCCTCGTTAATAAAGTCCTCATTGATAATGTTGTACAAGTATCCAGTGTGTGTCGTCCATGGTAGCGTACCTGGTTCTTAAGCTAAACCGAAAGGTAAAGGTAAGTTCATACAGGTTTACGCACCAACCTCGGCACGCTCGGATGATGAGGAAGAAGATAACTATGTTCCCTTCAGCCCACACAAGAGCCCACTACAATGTTATCATGGGAAGTGGGAGTACAGACTTGCAGTGAATCGAAAATAGGTCCATGGAAATGGACGGCTATGTATGGAAACAGGAATCACAGTGATCAGCAGGTTTAATACTGGTAGTGATCACCGACTTGTTCGAGGCTCCTTGAATATCGACCATAAGCTTGAAAGGTGCCGTCTGGTGAAGTCTACGCTGCAACCCAAACCGCTGTTGGATCAGAACAGTTCCAACTCAAATAGGAAAATTGATTCGATGCCTTAGAAACCACAAATTTTAATGACGTAATAAAGGAGTTCCAAAAGGTTGTGGGGATCCTTAGGGAGGAAGGCACTAAATTTTGTGAGATGCGCAGTACGGGCCCGAAGTCTTAAATATTGGATGAGGCTCTTCGGCTTATGGAAAAACGACGGGAGCAACATCAAGCCACACCATCAGGAAAAAAGTAAGCTCAATCAGAAGATCAGTAAGCTGGTGCTTGTCGTGACCTCCAATGCTCAAATACACGCTGGATGGAAAAGGCAATTGAGCAAAACAGTGGGGTCGAAAAGTCTTCGCCCAGGAATTGAGTAGATCCCATCTGACGACGCTTAAGACCAATAACGGCACAACCGTCGTCTCTAAGCCGGAGATCCTGCCTGAGATCGATTTTTCTATGGCCGATTGTACGACTCGGTGCTTTTAGACCCAAACCCAGCATAGAGGATTCCCGCGCAATACTGACCCGCCACTACACTAACGAACTGCCCGAAGTCAGTCTAGACGAGATTGAGAAGACGCTCAAACAACATAAGAATAGAAAGGCCCTCAGTGAGGATGGTATAACTTCAGAGCTAAAAGCAGTGGGGAAACTCGTACTTCAGGATCTTCATGGGTTATTAAGCATCGTTCCTAACAGTGGGAGAACTCCAGAAGCGTGGAGCAGGAGTTTGGTAGTACTCTTCTTTAAAAAGGGGATAAAGAAAGAAGTAACGACCTGTGAAATAGGTAAGTCACATCTATGAGTTGTTTTCGAGGGTCATCTCAAATATTTTCACAAGACGACTTGACGAGTTCCAGCCTCCTGTGCAGGCTGAGTTTCGCGGAGGATTTAGTACCATAGACAACATACACACAGTGAGGCAGGTTATACAGAAGTCGGAGGAGTATAACCAGCCCCTGTGCTTTTGTGGATTATGAGAAGGCTTTTGAGTTCGTTGAAACCTGGGTGGTTTTGGAGTCTTTGCAGCGGTGTCATGTGGACTGGCGATAGATCGAAGTGCTTAGGTGTCTGTATGACGCCGCGACTATGAGTGTCCAAGTACAAAACTGCGCAGGGGTGTGAGACAGGGGGTTATTATACCCAAGAAACTGTTCACTAATGCCTTGGAAGACATGTTTAAGGTGCTCGATTGGAAAGGAATTGGTATTAATATCGATGGCGAGAATATCTCACACATACGATTTGCCAATGATATCGTCCCTATGGCGGAGTCCTTGCAAGACTTTTACCTTAAAGATAAAGCTTATTTATTTGCATAAAACATGAGTATACATCACAATAATGCACAGATGATAGTAGTCTGTTAGAAGAGCTCACGTTTTGCCTTTCACAGGCGTACAAAATAAAAATAAACTAATTATTCGTAAATGCCATGCAGATTAAAATAACAAGCAATAATAAAGAGAAAAAAAAACTCACTAAACAATGCCATGAACAGAATAATATTTCACAATTTAATATTATCAGAGAAAAGTGAAATAATTGACATCAATTGGCACTTCTTGGTATATAAATTCGTCATAATCAACAACAATAAAATATGTCAACAATACAAGAATAAAAATGAAATAATAATAATAAAAAACAATGTCAACACAGCCGATAATTGTAAAAAAATAAACAGCACATAACTAAAAGAGCAAGTGTTAAATTGTAGTCAAAAAATATAGTTATAATTTATCAATTAAAAAGTCATTTATCGTTTAATAGCATTTATCAGTCAGCACTTTTTTTAATGAATGATATTGAATTTAGATTTATAATTTGACTAGGGATTTTAATATAAATTTTCGGGGCCATACATATCACACTTTTGTGCATAATAGCTGTTTTGGCGGCATGTAAACATAACCTGTCTTTATCGCGTCTGTTTGGTTTCACAACTTCTGACATGCGTTCTTACAAACATGGATATTTCTAAAATGTAGAGGGACGGTAGTGTCAAAATTTTGTACTCGCTGAAGTATGGCTTGCAGCTGTCTGTTGTCCTTAGTCGAAACATGGACAAACCTTGGACAAATATTGCAATTAGGTAAGAACAACTACTTAGTCAACTTGAGAAAGAAGCCAATAGAAGAATTCAGCTTGGTTGGGTAGCATTTGGCAAGCTTCGTCAAGTTTTCTCATCGCCCATACCACAGTGCCTGAGGACAAAAGTCTTCAATCAGTGTGTCCTACCAGGCATGACCTACGGTGCCGAAACGTGGACACTCACAGTCAAACTAGTCCACAAATTCAAGGTCGCTCAGTGAGCTATGGAGAGAGCTTTGCTTGGAGTATCTCTGAAGGACAAGATTCGTTATGAAGATATCGGACGGAGAACCAAGGTAACCGACATAGCTCAAAGGATAAGCAAGCTAAAGTGGCAGTCGGCTAGTCACATTTCCCAAAGAACCGATAACCGGTAGGGTAGACGAGTTCTTTGAGTTGGGGTAGACGAGTTGGTAGTACAATACCAGTTGTACACACCACCGCCTACAGGACGACAGGACAGGACAGGCGTCCTACAGGAGGCTCTGTGGCCCAGGTGGAGTGACGATCTGCGAAGCGGCTTGATGGAAGTGGATGAGGAGAGCTGAAGACCGAGCTCAGTGGCGTGCATTAGGAGAGGCCTACGTCCAGCAGTGGACAGATATAGGCTGATGATATACTTGATTATTGTAAGGAATACTTATTTGTGGTGATCACTTTTAAATTATAACAACAAGCTTGTAACAGACAGCATTATAACCTTATATAATACCTGTTCAATCCTCTAACTTCTGAGAGATTTGTTATTTTTAGGGTTCATATGATTACTGTAAAGAATACATAATTGTGGTGATTATTTTAAATTATAACATTAAGCTTGTGACAGACAGCATTATAACAACAATAGGGTTCTGTTTGTACCTTTTAGGTACGGAGCCCTAAAAATAACAAATCCCTGAGAAGTTAGAGGATTGAACAGGTATTTTAATCTTTTGTAAGATGCGTACCTGATTAATGTAAAGAATATCTAATTCTGGTCCTAAGAGGCATCCACATTCAACCGTTTACTGGTTTGCTTGTATTGCAAAGTGTGATTCTATTAGAAAACAATAGTGAAACAGACAGTAATCTGTCATTACCGTTTATTGGATAGTTATACATAGAACGTACAAGCCAGTGCATGTTTCGGAAGAACAAGATTAGTTTGGTCACAGGACATATATTGTCTTTAGGGACAGTAGATTATCGAGGAGTAAACGGCCGAATTGACGCACGCGGAGCGGGGGCCGGGAGGCAGGGGTCTCAGAGTGGTTTTAAAACGAAAGCTAAGAGCGAGTTTCGCGCATGAAATTTATATCTTCACGTAAAAGTGCGAGAAAGAGAGAGAGAGAGAGAGAGCGTGCTCTGCATCGAGGATGCCAGTGCCACAAAATTTTATTGATCGGACCCTTTGATTATACACCTGTATAATATAATCAAAGATTGGACCAACCCAGTACCTAATAAAGGTGTAAGGATTGGACTCTTAAGTTTAATCTTTTTAAGTCGCTATTGAGATCCGAAAAAAGCTTAATTTTTCTGTCAATCCTTAAACGCTTCCAACCGTTTAAATATCAAATATTTGAGAATATCTTCTTTTTTTTGCGATTTCATGGTTTTCTTTTTCGTTCGGTTTTTTCTCTTCGGTCGTGCTTGCGTGCTTCTCTCCATCAGTTGGCTTCCTGGCATCACCTACCCCTGCCCAGTCAAAATGAGCCATACCTACACATTGCAGTGTGTTTATCTCAAAAAATAAATAGTTTTTCTACTTCCATCTGAAACCGAATGGTAGGATACCTAGATATAGTATTTTAGTGTATTTAAACTAAAATAAACTCATCGGATTGAGACACAAGGTAGGTGTATTAATTTTTATATCAAATTCTAAGCTCACAAGCAACGAACAGGAGCGTGCTAACAGTGAAAACCGCATTTGAATCTGTGCAGTAGTTTTTACGACATGTCGAACATAAATGACGTACATAAATACATTTACTCACGCAAACATTGATATTCTGATAAAATCTTCCAATTTCGTAGCCGGGTAAAGACCCTCCAGTGGTAGCCCTCGGTCTCCAACTGACAGTAGACATCAAACTCGAAAACAACGTTTCGATACTCTACTGTCCGTAAGGACTATATATGTACTGTGGTTTGGTATTGGATTTTACGTAATATTAGTAATTTTCAACTGACAAGAAGAAAACAACAACACATCTTTACTAAACTTCTTTTACGTTCTCGGTAAAGTATGTTGCCAAGCATGACAAATAATGATTGACGCGAATAAAATAGTAATATAATGTTACGAAAATTGTGAACAGATATTTAACCCGAACATAATTGTGAGCGCGCGTTACCGAATGGGTGACAAATATTCTCCTGAACGGTTTATTATTGTTGCAGTTATTGGACGCACAAGTGTTAGTATAGCTAAAGGAAACAAAGAATGCATATTGAACCACAATACACATCAATGATTTGACACACTAGCAATATACAATTTCTCCTCTTGAAACTACAAATTTTATGATTAGATTCACTTGTAGGTACTGCGCAGTAGCTTTTGATTGCGCAATGTAAATTTTAGATCAAGATGATTATTGATATTTCCAGCTGATTACTAAGAAATACTATTATTTATTCTGTGCTACTAAAGGGTTTGATGCACAGTATTTTTTGCGTAATCTTTAAAAGTAAAATCACGAATGAAAAATTTTAATATATAGAATTCGTTAAACTAACATTATTCGCCCTGCCAAGCCACATACACCACCCTGGTATCTAATAGGTAATTATGTTACATTATGTATGTTATGTGATGTACTCACGTGGCAGGTGCAGAGGTGGGTCAGCACGCACGGGTGTGGAGGCGCGGGGGGCACGTGCGCGGGGGGACAGGCCTGCACACAATACGATACGTTACGTCTAATAATATGAAAAAGAAAGTTTATAATCAGTGCGTGTTTCCAGTGATGACATACAGCACTGAGACGTGGTCGCTAACTATTGGTCTCATGCATAAGCTCAAAGTCACGCAGCGTGCAATGGATAGAGCTATGCTTGGAGTTTCACTACGTGATAAGATCCGCAACGAGGAAATCCGTAGAAGAACCAAGGTTATCGACATAGCTCTCAGAATTTGCAAGTTGAAGTGGCCACGGGCAGGCCATATAGTTCGCAGAGCCGACAACCGCTGGGGCATAAAGGTTCTGGAATGGCGACCACGAACAAGCAAGCGAAGTCTAGGGAGACCCCCCACACGATGGGCGGACGACATTGTAGCCATCGCAGGGAGTCGGTGGATGGTGGCGGCACAAGACAGTTCGTCGTGGCGCTCTTTGGGGGAGGCCTTTGTTCAGCAGTGGACTACTAAAGTCTGAAATGATGATGATGATGATGAATACCATAAGGACGATATAAATTGTTGACGTTTCTTAGACAAAACGCAATGCTTTATCATTCAAAATATAACAACGCGGGACTGGAACGACTGCTGGCTGGAGGGAGATATACAATACTTACCCGAGGTGCTGGGCTGCGGCAACAAGTCGGTGCGTCGCGGCTGCGGCAGCGTGGCGGCTGCGGGCGCGCGGCGGGCCGGCACCGGCGCGACTGCGGCGCCACCCGTGCGGGACTGGAACGACGAGTACGCTGGAAGGATACCGAATAGTTCACATCAGAATTCATACAAGGGCCGGCGCGCATGAGGCGACAGGTTACAACTCGACCATTGGCGAGTAAAGGCTGGTACACAAGCGATCAGTTTCAATCTGAAACTAATTGCTTTGATTTACGTGGTACGGCTGTCCACTTGAGCGCAAAACACCACGTAACTCACATTTCGTTTCCTTTGCGAAATGCCCGGCGGATAGGCTCCGTCGGCTTGACAGATGTCACTCGAACGTCAAGAGTGCGACGTCTGCTGGCATACGAAATCTACCGGTAACTTAAAAACTCGTCCGGCTTTTAGATAAATTATTATGAATCGACGGGAATCAATACAATAACGCGTGTAAACAGACAATCCCGCGATTGGCGTGAGTAATTCCACGTTTTGATAAATCTTCCGCATTTATTTCGGATGTTCGAGTTTGATCACAGCGAACCAGAGGTAATTATAGGCCCGCAGCATTGGACATTGTTAAAAGACGAAATTTGATGTATATAAACAATAGCCGCAAGGTAGGTGGCAGTATTTCTGCCCGCGGCTAGAAGATTAGTAAACAGCTGGACGCTGGATGCAGCCGGGAGACTTTCTAAGACATAGGACTGGACTCGGGTATCATTCCTAGTTTAACACAATATCAGCCGAATAGGTATTCTATGTTCGAACTGATGTCCTAGGACAACTACTAGGGGTCCAGTCAACTACTAGGTAGGTAATTAATCTATAAGAAATTAGGTTTTGCTGAGAAAAGCTCGACGAAACGTAGACAAGAGACGGTGAGGGAGCTGGCTGCCTTTTGATCGAGGCTGAACACCCCTCAGTTGACTCCCATATCGTTCATTTGGTAGTAGAGCGTGGTTGAGGACCTAGACTCCTTATAACTAACACAGAGACTTATTAATTACCAAGCATTGTCGCTGTGCGTTTGTTTTGTTTGTGATAGGTCACTCACACTAGGTATAGGTAATACTCGTATTAAGGATAGGTCATAAACATTCACGGTACCTTTGTTAGACATAGAAAGAATACCTACCTAGGGCTTATTTACAGGTAATTGAATTTAGTTGTTCAGGTTTAATTCGCTTCCACTGGAATCTTGAAATTAATTGATTGGTAAATACGAGTATCAACAACACATACTTTGTAGTCAAAAACTAGGTAAAAATATATTGGTCATATTGGAATTGTGTTATAATTGTGTTGGCAACATCGAGTGAAGCTACCCTGTTTCCGAACGAATGGCGGGGAAACTTCGACGGACATTGTCGAAGATTCCCGAGACCGAGCATTTCGGCGGGAAAGAGACGTCGAACATGAAGGCAGTCACAGAAGGTAGTGTTTCTCGAACAGTGGCGGCCGACGGACGTGTTTGGCCTAGTCACCATACTTTCGTGTTCAGTTTAAAGTTTGAAGTGTAGAGAAGTGATTTAAGTTAAAAATTGTGAAGAAATTATACAGAATATTATCAACGGTGGGCTTAGTCTGCTCGCGCCAAAAAGTGAAGTAAAAATATAAAAACAGAATGGGCAAGAAACGTAAAAGTAAGCAAAAACGCAGGGCAAAGCGCGCTCGTACAACATTCAGCAGCAGCAGTGTGAATTTTAGCAGTAGCAGTAGTGGCTCAAGGACACCCCTGCTGCCACCCCATAAATGAAAAAGCTATTTGAGGCAAAAGATACCGGAACTTTAAGTACAACTTTGCATAATATGATCCCAGATTTTGACCCCTTGCACGATAATATAACTTTTTGGTTAAACGTGATAAAATCGTAAGCATCAACATTTTCATGGACAGATAGCATAATGCGTTAAAAGCACTAAATAAACTCAAAGGCTCTGCTAAAATTTGGTACGAGTCTTTATTGCGTAATGATTTTTCTTTGAACAAAAAGCAATAATTGATAGGCTTTGCTTAAATTTTACTGAAAATGACGTAATCTCTATAATACTGGATAATATCAGCGACAATAACTTCACAGCATCCGTTGAAGCCAGCAAATTTGAATCATATGAAAGTTTAGCCAGTTTTTTCACAGCCGCGTTTACAAAGCAAAAACCGCTAAACCAACGGTTAACCAGGGCACCACTCGTGAAAATGTTAGGGGTCCCAAGTTCAAATTTCTTCAAACAAACCCAATGCAACATACACCAATCGAGTGTTTTAACTGTGGCGGGAGAGTTTTATATGTGAATTTCGCGGTAGAAAGGGACATTTATAATCTTCATGTTATCACAAAAGGAATACAAGCAGAAATAAAACTGTATAAATAGATAACCAGGAAACAAAATACGTCCAATTTTCTCATGCAAAAGATAATTCTGTAAGCAGATAGGCATTAAAGGTTTAGTGCGTGAAGCTTTTATAGACACCGGTAGTAGTTGTTCTATAATGACATCTCATTTGACACAACAATGTAATCTCCAAAGAATTCGGTTTCGGTTGAAAACCCCTGTAACACTGCAGGGATTTTCTAAAGAAAATTTTAAAATCGTAACAGAGTGTAGGGATAAAACTAGATTCCATAAATATTAAACGACGTCAAGATGTACATACTTAATGAATTATCGGGATATGACGTACTGACAGGTGGCAACGCAATCAAACAGAATGGTCTGATTTAATGTATTCAAGTGTTAGCGAAACTCTTAAACAACATGTAGCGTTTTGAAGATTTCTGCAATGTTGTTGGGGAACTATCCTCAGAGTTCGATATGGATTCAAGTTGCAAGGTTTCCTTGCAACTGAACTCCTATTTAATGGCGGATGAGTCATGATAGGTCGTGTTACTATATATTTGTTTGATATGATACAACCCATTAAAATAAATTGTGTGTTTTCAGAAGTGCTTTTCATTTAGCTAACGAAGAATAAAGGTCACACCTTTGTGTGTCTGAGGACATGCACGGCGCAGGAGGCCCGTGTTGGCAACATAGAGTGAAGCTACCCTGTTTCCAAACGAATGGCGGGGAAACTTCGACGGACATTGACGAAGATCCCCGAGACCGAGTATTTCGGCGGGAAAGAAACGTTCGACGTAGAATGAAGGCAGTGTTGCTCGAGCAGTGGCGGCAGACGGACGTGTTTGGCCTAGTCACTATACATTCGTGTTCAGTTTAAAGTTTGAAGTGTAGTGAAGTGATTTAAGTTAAAAATGGTGAAAAAAATATACAGAATATTAAGTGTTCAAATATAGTATCTTATTTCGAAAAACCCTTAGTCCAAAGTAGAGTTAACAATTATGTATAATGTTGTGGTCTGGACCTCCATTCGTAATTAACAATTGGCTTGTTGGTACTGATTGGTACAATCAGTAAATTTTGTATAGAAGAGTCCAATTCATAGTGCGGGCCTTATTTATAGACAAAATAACAAACGGCCACATATTCATAGTTTTGTTTTGGGGAAAGCCTTTGGTTAGTAGTTTCGATTAGCTTAATAAATAAATATATAATAATTAATAACAATAATAATAATATTTATTATTATTATTATTATTAATAATTATTATTATTTTATAAAGAAAAGGTACAATCATAAAATATTTACATAATCTGTTCAATAGCCTCCCCACCAGGATTCCTTGTCTCGGGGCGACTATTTTCTTCCCAGGTGAAACAAAAATGTAATATAACTAATAAGTAGTAAATTTCTAAGCAATAAATATTACTAATATTTTTTAATAAAGCTTGTAAGTTGTATACAAAGACAAACATAATATTATATCATATTTATACATTAAGAAAAACACCCAAAATAAACATCTTTATATATTTTAATATTCGATCATATGTTATATATTAATATTTATGTATGAAACATACCATCAAATATTAGTGATTAAAATCTCTTCCGTCTCATTGTGGTTTTTATCCCCAATCCACGTTGAACTTGGAACCTTATTTTTACACACATATATTATTATTATATACAAAAAAACATATATTTATATCTTTATTTAATTTATTATAAAGATAGGGTCCCAAATACGTAAAAAAAAACTGTGTGCAAATCTTGTTCTAGTTTTACGGGATGCCCACCTTAATCGACGTGAATCTAAACCAGTAACTGTAAATTAAATTTGTGTGCAACTTTATGGAACCTGAGGATGATCGCAAGTATAAGTAGTTGTCGTACACGCAAAAAAAATGTTTCCTTATAGACTTATAGACTGTCAGTAGCATATCGAAAGGGTTTTTTAAAAGCTACTTTCAAAACAGCCCTCTGTGCACGTTCAACTCTTATCAAATGAGTTTTATGTGCTGCTCCCCAAGTTATTATGCCAAAATCCATACCAATATATAAAAGTGAAACGTTGTCTGTTTGTTTGTTTGGGGAGCCTTTACGCGATAACGGCTGGACGGATTTTGATGAAACTTGGAATGAAGATAGATTATATCCTGGAATAAAAAGTTACCACGGGAAAACTGAAAAAAAAAACAACTGAAAAAATGTTGAATACTATCTTTAAGAAACGGTTGCCATGGAAACGAAATTACAAATATGTCAAAAAACATCAAGAGTGGTGCTTTCCCTACTTTTGCATTGGTTTTTAATATAGACTGTCAGTAGCATATCGAAAGGGTTTTTTAAAAACTATTTTCAAAACAGCCCTCTGTGCACGTTCAACTCTTATCAAATGAGTTTTATGTGCTGCTCCCCAAGTTATTATGTTGTTGTCAAGATGTATTTTTTCGCGATAACCAGTAGTCCGTGCTGACGAAGTCGCGGGCGGGAACACTAGGATTTCTTCAGTTGCTATCTGATTCAGTCTCTTAAATATATTCATTAGTTTTCGAATTCTTTTAATTAAATGTTTTATTTGAATTTCTTAATTTAGCTTATCATCTATAAGTTTTCCTAAATATTGTATAACATTAATAATCTGTAATTTAGGACATCTGCATTCGCATAGACGCCTATACACAACGTTACAATATTATGCCAATAATACAAGAGTGCAGTTTAATGTCAAATGGTAAGGTAGGCCCTGTCAGATTTGAAATTTTGAAGCTTATGATTTTAGTTTTGTTATGTCAGTAAGTTATTCTGCAGCCAGTCTGAAACTTTTTCCAGTCCTTTGTTAATAACTTGCCCTTTTCCATCCCAAGTCTGGTCATGAAAGATTATTGCAGTATCGTCTGCATACGCGAATACCTTCACATTTTCCAAATTAAAAGAGCAGAGGTAATTAATGTAGACCAAAAACAGGGTAGGCCCGAGAACGCTACCCTGTGGCACACCAAAACGCACTTCCGCATAGTCACTAAAGACATCACCTAACTTAATCCTCTGTTTCCGACTTGTTAGGTAAGATAGAAACCATGAAAGCGCTACTCCTCTGATACCCAGGCGTTCTAATTTGTCTAGCAAAATTGGTCGGGATACGGTGTCAAACGCTAAGGCTAGGTCAAGAAAGACACCCACACACCTATAGCCATTATCAAGATTTCCAGCTACATAGTCAGTCAAGTATGTGACCTCCGTTGACCTGCCCAAACGAAAACCATAATGATTGTCTGACAATAAACGTTCTGATTCTAAGTACCTACTTTAAAAGTCTTTAATTCACATATTTTTCTAAAATTTTGGACAGAGCTCAGCAAAGAGATCTCTCTGTAATTGGATGTTGAATATGTTGATTGAGAATGTATGAATGAATGAAATAAATTTATTTGCATGAATACAGGTAGGCTCATTTTAGTTGTTAATATAGTTCAGGGTCCTCTGTATTCGACTAGTGTGTCGTGCAAATGTTTTAAAATTACAAAATACTAACCCCCTTACTTCTAAAAGTTATGCAATGATTAAGTAATGATTAGTAATTCTGCGCAGTACAATATTGTATAGTAGTTATTTAATAATAATATATTCGGGACAATTCCACACAAATTAACTAGCCCCAAACTAGGATACCCTGTACTATGGGCACTAGATAACGGATAAACATACATAGATACGAATATTACATCCATGACTCGGAAACAAACATTTCTGCTCATCACACAAATGATTGCACCTTGCAGGATTCGAACCCGCGACCGTTCGATTTCGTACCTAAGGTTTCTAGCCACTAGACCAACCGGCCGTCAAATTATTGCATAACCATTGCATAACTTTTAATAAGTAAGGGGGTAAATTATTAACATATTATATGTATAATAGATTTCATGCAATAAAAAATCAAATTAATTAATTGTTTATCAAAATGTCAATGAGTATTACAATCTTTGTGTATTGGACACACTTTTGCAATTTTTAGTGCATCTGGGACTATTCCTGAAATTATGCTAAGATTACAAATGTGCGCAAGCGGTGCAGCAAGCTCTTGTTTTTAGCATTTTTAAGGTATTGTTCGATACATTATCTGGTCCTGGAGCGGATCTAGCCTTCGGATCATTAATAATGTTTATGATTTCAATCTCATTTAAGGTAACGAGTGAATTTTAAAACTAAAAAGTTAATACTGGTAATTAATGCATATTGTAATTTTACTTAAACTAGTTTATCCAAACTAGCCGGAGAATGGATAACAACGAAGCTTGACTCTTCGGTTTTTCGGACAAAAATCTTGCCATCACGAATCCAGACGAATTTGTACCCCAACTCCCTTGCCTTCTGCCTTGTAGCTGCGTGGAGAGCTTTATTGGAGGCAGAAAGATGCTCCATTACCTATATTGGTCGTCGCTCGCCAGTTAAACTTACATGTGAAGCGTTTAATTTGTTACCTGGTTTCGATCTATTGTGTTTGATTGTGGATGCGAGGAAATTATCTTTAGATTTACGCGTGTCAAACTGCACAATTATAGAGCGGGGGCTGTCATTTGAACGATTGATTTTGGCAATGCGCTTACAACGCTCTATATTCGATTCGGCGATATCACTTCCAATGGCTTCAATTATCTTGGTTACGACTGCCAATAGATTCTCGTTCTTTTTTTCCGAAACGCACTGGATTTCGACATTTCGCAGTCTCATTTGCTGGTCACCCTACTGTCGAAATTAGCCAAAGAAGCTTGCAGACCGTACTGAGATTCTTGGATCTTGGCAACTGCTTATTTATTAGACTTACATTCAACTTTGATTTCTTCATAATGGGCGCTCATAAATTCCATCGACTCTTCCCTTGATTTCATCCTTCATGCCTTTGATTTCATTAGTTAATGGTGTCATCATGTAATTTTTCAGCTCCGACATTAATTCAGCTCTTTCTTCCTTCATAATTTCCTTGAATATACTACGAACATCCTCGCGCGTCATTGGAGTCTCCTAGAGGGTCAATGGAGTGCCCTCATGGGTCAGTGGACTTTAATTCTCTACTCTTGGAGATAAAGAAGGTGCAGCCCTCTTCTTCTTTGACTTACGAGAGACACTTTCACCATCCAAACCAGGTGAATCAATAGATCGACCAGGAGTGCTGTCAGATCGAATATGTGTATTATCGTTATTTCCTCTCCTAGACTTTTTGCATAGAGGACATTTCCATCCCGGTTTATTATCATTTCCTCGAAGATCATGCGTCTGGAGGCAGTCATAATGAAACACTTTTTTTACATTCGACGCAACGAGTGTATGCGTCATCACCAATGCCCATAGCACTGCATCCCTACTTTAAAGGAGACATTTTTTAAATGCCTGTTTGACAAATGTGTTTTTTAAAGCAGTCCAGATAATATTATATTTATGCGACGCTATCTCCTTTGTAGAATAGTACTTGATACCAATAGCGCCATAGAGAATAAGAAATAATAAGAATAATAATATAGAGATAAGAGAATCGCGTTCGCTGCCACAGTATAATGAAAGAGTACTGCAGGCGTTTGCGTTTGCGGAGCGACACAGATCCCGACTCGTTCCAACTAGACACACCGGCGACACAGTGCACCGTCGAGAGATTCACCGTCAAAATATAAATTACCTTAATGATAACTTTTAATCTAAGTTAAAAAAAAAAACAAATATATTAGTACTGTCACTTGCACACTGTACTTTGAGCAATAGCACTTAGTCCACACTAAAAACAACTTTAAACATATATTAGCAATTTAAAACTACGAGCAAAGAAAAAACGTCTGTAATGTTTTGCGGGTCGTTCCCGTGTTACATTATTACAATTTGGACCTACTAATTCTAACTAAAATCTACTAATTCATCTTCATTGTACCTAAGTGTTTGACATTCATGAGTATTCACGAAAAAACGTTAAGTCAGTCCCATTCTGATCTACGTTTCCAGTCTGCGTCGTATAGGCTGGATGCTCGTTAATTTCTTTAACTAGTTTCTGTAGGTCTTGAATGATTATATTCAAACCATATATGTTAACTTTCCCGAGACGTTTTGAGAACATTTTGTGGTCACAATCAAGGTTGAGGTTAGAATCCAACAGCGTAGCGTATTTATTGGTGTGCTTCATTGTCGAGGTATAATAAATTGTTAACAGACTAAATCCTGCAGTTATACATCGTTGAGTAAACCCTCATCAAAATCGGTCCATTCATTTGGGAGCTACGATCCTCACACCCATTTCCTGGCATTTTTTGGCTGACGAAAATAGACATTATAATTGTTTTTTTAATGAATAAATTATTATTGTTATTATTTCTCAGGCTTATATTCATCTGCCCATTGCTGAGACTCACAGAAGGTTCCTTCGTGTAATTTGCAACAACGGAATACTTCAGCTGACAGTCTTCTGTTAGGTCTAGCATCCTCTACAAAGATGTTTGCCACAGTATCGAATTGGATTGCGGAAATCCTTCAAGCACAAGGTTTCCGTATAATTCGTCATATACGTCGTTTAGTGCGTCTCTGGACGATTATTTTCTAGTCAATCAGTACCGGATAATACTTGTTTCTCAGGTTGCGGAAACGCTAAGAACATTGGAAACTTTAGGATGCCACGTCAATTATCAGGAATCTGTTCTGGAGCCCTTTCAGGAGGTGGAATATTTTGGTCTTGTATGGAACACCCAACAGACAAAATAAAACTGATCATAACAGCAAGATGAAACAGTTATCTAAGAGAATCTCAGAGTTTATTAGGTTTGCTGAACTTCCACTACACTGTCGCAGAAAGCAACTGTTTCTAAAAAAAGTTCAATCAAAACAGACTAACCCCCCATTCCTATAAAAATCAAACGAGTCGTTTTTCCAACGTTTCGATACTTTTTGTTGTTTTTTGTACGGCGTTTATGTCAAAAGCTGACGGACAGTAAGCGAAAACGGTTCGTTTTAAGATATAGGAACCGGCTATAAGAGAGCGGAAAAGTCTAACTCAACCTGTTCAGCAGGATCTAAGATGGTGGCTAGAGACTGTAGACCACAGCTCAGCACCACTTGTCAAAAAGTGTGTGACTCACTTCTTGAGCTCGGATGCAGCAGGCAGGTTGACGAGCCCAAATAAACAGCATATACCTTTCAGTGAAGTGGGCTCCAAACGAAAGACCCTGAGAGACGTATGCTGTATTTGCAGCCCTAAACAGTCAGCGGATGACTCTACATGGTACTACTACTACTGGCTACTATTATTTATTCTGTGATAATCAAAAATAATATATACATTTATATATATATATATATATATATCTTTACTGGATTAATACTTTACCAAATTCTGACACTTTATGATTTTACATTTTTCTGGATTCATGATTTTACATTACTATTAGCCCATAAAATATAGTTTACTAAGAAGACGAAATTAGCCTGTGCCCTATATTTGGTTCAAAA
Source organism: Alsophila aescularia (assembly GCA_946251855.1). NCBI lineage: Eukaryota > Metazoa > Arthropoda > Insecta > Lepidoptera > Geometridae > Alsophila > Alsophila aescularia. Next base: position 57,262,048 of record OX276373.1, read on the forward strand.
ACTCAAATACACACAGACAGTCAGGCTGGTTGTTGCGGAAATATCCAGACCATCATGTCTGCCCTGTCAGACACATCAAAAACGATTAAAGGACAGGAATATGACAAGTTTATTCATTTCTCTGTCAGGAAAATAAAGACCTGCTTCAAGAACAATGATAGCAGGTTGTTAGATACGTAGCATTTTTTAAGATGCCAATATTTATGCTCCACCAGGAAGTATTAGGTCAGCCGTAGCATCTACAAGTTGGTTAGAGAAAAGACCTGTACAGGAAATACTTAACAGTCCCTCTGTTAAGTATTTCCTGTATAGGTCTGCATTCCCACAAAACTGGTATTATGTGTTGAATAAATCACACAGCGTCGCAGCAATATTCTTGCTGGTGAGTTGAATACTACGAAACTGTCAACTTAGTGACAGGCTTCCTTTATACTTAGAAGAGGAAGCTCGCTGGTGAAAGGAGGTAGGACAGGTATAAAAGCAACAACTATTTGGTGAGTTTATCTAAGATGTTATTAAATCAAGGCGAATTTACATCAGCTTCTTCATCTCAACGCTGTGTGTTTTATTCAACACATAATACCTGTTTTGTTGGAATGCAAAACAGTAATATTATAGTTGAGTCACAAAAGCCGTTTCTTTTTCAAATTAGTCTGTCAAAACACGGGTAGAATCGTGTTCAAATAAAGGGAAACCCTTAGATACCCGTGCGAAGCCGGGGCGAGTCACTGTGGATTATAACACTCTGCTACTTTTATATTTGTCGGGTACAGCCCGACAGTCGAACTAAGTACATACCTCTCATGACCGACAGCTCGATGGCGGCGCGCAGCTCATCGTCGACGGCGCGCGCGCGGAGGCACGACATCGCCTGCGGGACAAAGTGCCTTACTTTATACGGCGCTATGCGATTGTGTGAACGCCAGGTTCAATCGTTTCAAATAGTGCACGCGATTTTCAAAGAAACTAGTATATTTAAGATCTCGAAATATGTTTAAGGTAATCGCTGATTTGCAATTGGTCCAGTAGTTTTTACGTGGTGCGCGAACTAGCAGACAGACAGACATGGTTTCTCCAAACTTTATATTCTTGATAAGTTGAGTAGCTTATTTTAAGTACCCAATACCAGTTTTTAAATCTGTATTATACAGACTACTGCTATACTGCTAACTACTTTATTATGCATAGATTAACACTAAGTTTAAAAATACGAAATATGTTGAGATAACTCGGCATGATACTACTTACTTAAGTTTTGTACGTATTTTTATTTTTTCTATTTGATAGCGGCCAACTCATACTTTTAATACAAACGCTCGTACATGATTATGGCGTAAAATATCTTGTTTAGAAATTTTTAAATAATAGGTATCTTGTGTACTGAATCTAGGTTTATAAGAAAAGAAAAAAATAAAATTTGTTGAAACAAATTCAGTATAATGCTTACGAATTTTACCTGAACTTTGGCCGTTCATAATGTACTTATAAACTGTAAAAGTAAAGAAAACATCTTCGTAGATACTTCGCACATGTAATGGAGATTCTAAACAAAATACATTTATTTCACAAACTGATAAGGCTTACTCAAAAACACGTATTTCCTGGAACAAGTTTTTATGTAATTTCCTCCAATGTTGCTATTATTGTTATAATACGGAAGTTTCCGAATGCCAACCGAACGTTCAGGCGCTGTCTCACTCTTTTCGGTTTGCCTCTTTTTCAAACATTGCGCTGGATGAAACAACGCTTGTCGACCGTGCTCGAGTTGACGACAGACGACTCCTATTTAAAGTACCGAGTACTTTATTACCCACATGCAGAAACATTTGTATGCTGCTAGTATAACCACAGTTATTATCATTTCTACTACACCCGTAGTAGAAATGATATTAGCTGTGGATAAACTAGCAGCATACAAATGTTTCTTGTTTAACTTTTATAATATTCTAGAAGAAAATAGTATGTTTTTTTTCGCGATAAACAGGAGTCCGCACGGACGAAGTCACGGGCGGGAAAGCTAGTGTATAACTAAAGTATGAATGCCTTAGTTTTTATAACCTATCTTTTTAAAAACTAGGAATTCTCCAATTTCCCGTCAAATATTTAAACGATTTTCTTTTTATAATAATCCTTTGTACATTTCCTCTCACTAGGCGATAATTTAGTCCAGACGCACGTTCAGCCTAACTTCCATGGAATATTGAGCATGATCGTTTTCCCTTCAGTTTCTAAATCCGTCTTACGGGGAGGGTAACGCCATCTATTGGTAGTTTTCTAAACTAACCAACCGAACACGGCTAATATTGATATAGTTCTCGCTAAGCAAGCGTTAATGTAAAATCATAAAAACATTAAATTAAATAAAACTAATATACCTGCGAGAGCTGCGCGCTGTCCCGCGGCCGCGCGCTCTGCGCCGCCGCGCCATTGCGCTGCGCGCGCGACCCTGACGGAGCACATTCTTTATTTACACAATAGCCACGGGGCGCAGCTAGTAATGTGCAAGACAAGAAATACAATAAATATATTTACAATTAATAACATTTAGGTAAGTTAAACATGTATAATTAACAAGGTTTAGATTTGGGTAGGGTATTCAAAGTCCAAGTATTTTATTGAATTAGCATTGAATTTTTACAAGTCAAAACTTAACATCTCATGAATAAGGAGAAAAATAAAATACTACAAATAGTTCATATCAATAAAATTTGGTAAACTGTATGCTTTGAGTGAAAACTCAGAGAGTTGAATCTCGCACAGGAAAAGTAAATAACCCTTCGGACTCTACCGGTGCTTCGGAAATACGCCCGTTAGACAAGAGAGCACCAACAAATTTTAATCATACCGTCATGTTATCATCTCCCTAACCCTATCCCACTATTATGGGGATCGGTAAAACATGTACTTTTCTTCCATTTCTCTCTATCAGCCGTCATCTCAGTATTCATACACACATGTCATCTCTCACACAATCCATCCTCACTTTTTATGATTTTCCTCTACGCTTGTTGCCATTTACGTTCATTTTTAACACTCTCCTCGTGTCATTCTTCTCGCCTCATGACGTGCCCACACCAAGATATTTTATTTATTAACGACATTGGCGACTGCATCATGAACTCAAAGTGTTTATTGTTTGCAGACTATATGAAGGTCTATAATAGTAGATTGTATTACTAGGGAGCAAAATAATATTTTGCTGGTTAGGGCGCTATTTTGAATCAATTTCAATTTCAATTTATTCAATAATGATTATTACATCATGTCTGAATTTATATAATAATAAAAATTATACAATAATAATAATTCAAAAAAAAAATTAAGCAAAATCAAAGTTTCAATACAAATAAATAGCAAATAATAGCAATAGTCAGCAGATAGTCAAACAAATTAAAAACATAAAGAATATAAAATAAAAAGTCAAGTCAGGATCTTATTACCTCTTAGATATTCATCCATTGAGTAGAAACACCCTTTAAGCAGGAGTTGCCTTAACTTAACCCTAAAAATATTTGGACTTTCTACAATTTTTAATTCAATAGGAAGACTATTAAACAGTTTTTTTGCTTGATAGCCCGTGCAGTGTTTTGTGATATTTAACTTCGGAATAAGAGCAATTTCCATATCTTTCCTTCGCGTGTCTAATCTACTTAATTTCTGCTCAACGGTTTCATATTTGTGCCTTTTTTACACAACATCGGTGAGAAGCACCATGATGTATAGGCTGGGAACTGTTAATATTTTAAGAATTTTAAAATGCTCCCTACATGATTCCCATTGCGGAATCCGAACCATAGTACGGATTGCTCGCTTCTGTAGCACAAACGCTCTGTTTATATTATAATGGTAGCTATTTCCCCAACACCTTATGCTGTACCTGAGTTTCGATTCCACTAATGCATAATACACCGTTTTGAGCTGATCCATATCTATCTCGTCCCGAATACTTCTCAGAGCATAGCATGCTGAAGCGAGAGTGCTTTCAACGGATGACAATTCTTGTTTCCAGTTTAGATATTGATCTATATGAATACCCAGAAACTTTACAGTTTCGACTATAACCACTTTTTCTCCATTGATTTTGACATCTATTGTTTGTGTGCTAGCCACTGTAGACTTAAACAAAATAAGGTTTGTTTTACTTGCGTTCAGATAAAGATTGTTAACATTATACCAGTTGTTAAAAGCTAGAAGGGCGGTGTTGACTTTTGCTTCAAGCTCTAACATGTCCGCTCCTGAAACTATTGCATTGGTGTCGTCAGCATATACAACCAATTGAATATCAGGGACAATCTGGGATATGGATTGTATAAGATCATTCAGAAAGATTACAAAAAATATTGGTCCCAAAATTGACCCTTGTGGTACACCACGCTTAATATTAATTAATTTAGATTTAATTACCTGTTGGTGTTGCGTCCCACCAATTTGATTTGTAGATTTTATTTCAACAAATAATTTCCTGTTTGAAGGTAAGAGTCTATGAGTTGAAACGCTTTATTTCTTATCCCATAATGTTCTAATTTAGCAAGTAAAATGCTATGGTCAACAGTGTCAAAAGCAGCACTGAGATCCAGAAACATTCCAGCCACTTTCTTTTTCTCGTTTAGTTTGCCTACAATGTCATTTACCAGCACATCAACTGCATCTACTGTTCCAACCCCTCTTTGATATCCAAATTGTCGTTTATTTAGTATGTTGTATTTGTTAAGATGAGATACAAGTCTATCTTTAAGTAATTTTTCAAATATCTTAGAGAGAGTCGGTAGCAGTGAAATTGGACGATAGTTTTTTGGATCTGTTTTTGATCCTTTTTTGTAAACTGATAGTACTCTAGCTATTTTTAATTGTTCTGGAAAAATACATGATTCTATGCAATTATTGAAAACGCATGATAGTGGCGCGGTCAAACAGTCTATATTTTCCTTTATGACGGTTATTGGAATATCATCATATCCATGTGATTTCTTAGAATCCATCTTTCCTATAACCTTTTTCACCTCATTTTCATTAGTATGTCGTATGATCATGTCATCTTTAATTCGTTTACAATTATTTCTAAGTTATGTCAATGCATTTTCATGTTAATTTTTATTCTGAGACTCATTACGTCTCAAGTCAAAAGAATCTGCAAACATATCAGCTATTTGTTGGTTACCGTCAATAATTTTATCATTTATTTTTAACAACAGGTTTTCATTTTTCCTTGAATTAATTTTATTCCAATGTTTATTTACTATCTTCCATATATTCTTTATTTTGTTTCCAGCCTTCTCTACCTCTTTTTTAACTGCAAGTTTCTTCGACAGTTTTACGACCTTTCTAAATATTTTAGTGTATCCACTTCGGAACAGTGCCACTGTTTCGTGACACCCAGTTCTATGCGCTGAATTTAAAAATCTCTTCATATTACTTGATATTTTAATTCCTTTTAAGATCCAGATACTTTTTTTCTGTCTTTTTAGGTTTATTTTTTCTTAAAGCATTTCTTGAAAAGACACGGTTTTTTTTTCAAGAAATCGTTAATGTTGCATTTGTGCAAATTGCTGTTAAGTAAACCTTTTCGAAAATCTGATTTGTTTGTATCTGTAAAAGCTCTAGTTTCCATTGTCAACCAATTTTCAGCATCTTTATTGTATTTGCTGTTCTCAATTGACAAGGTACAAAAAATCCCCGCATGTCCATCGGCTAATTTATTATGATCAACCATAATGTTCTTTATGTGAACATCTGGTATGTTTGTTAAGACATTATCTATGCATGATTCTGAATCGTTCCGTATAAAAGTATTTTCTTTGATAAGATATCTGAAATTATAGCATTTGAGAAGGCTTAGTAACTCCATTTGGTTATTACTCTCCTTCAGAAAGTTAACGTTAAAATCACCAAATATAATACATCTCCTGCTGAAAAAGTGTTCTAGTAGTTTTTCTAATCGTATCTTGAAGACTTTAAAATTCTTTTCATCTGGCGTTCTATATATACACAACAAGAAAAAGTTCAAATCAACTTCTTTAATACCACATACCTCGAAACTGTTCATTTTATATATATCTTTACAAATTTTTATATCTAAAATATTCCTATCTTGTCCACCTAATATAAAAGTACCTCCTCTTTTTTTAGTAGTCCGAGAATTGCATGCAACGACGTTATAATTATCCAAACTAAACAAAGAGACATCGTTCTTATTTAAGAAATGTTCTGCTATACATACAAAGTCAATATTCCTACTGTCTAAATATAAATTCAATTCATCTCTCTTATTGAAAATTCCACACACATTTTGATAAAAACAGTTAATATTTATCATATTATTACTATTACAATTTGGACCATCTACTAATTCATCTTCAACATTCTCTATAGTTTTACTTGTAAGTGTTTTATATTCATGAGTATTCACGAAAATACGTTAAGTCAGTCCCATTCTGATCTACGTTTCCAGTCTGCATCGTATAGGCTGGGTACTCGTTGATTTATTCAACTAGTTTCTGTAAATCTTGAATTATTATATTCAAACCATACATGTTAACTACCCCGAGACGTTTTGAAAACATTTTGTGGTTGCAATCAAGGTTGAGGTTAGAATCCAATAGCGTAGCGTATTTGTGTGTTTCGTTGTTTATAGTAAATTGTTGAAAGATTCAATCCTGCAGTTATACATTGTTGAGTACACATTGTACTTGTATGTAGGTAAACATATAATGATGTTGGTATGTTTTAGAGGCTTCAGATTTTCTCTTCAACACACCACTAACTCCAGGTAGTTATTCGTCATCAGAAAATCTTCTTCACCCACAAATATGATGCAAAAATTGGATTTCGAGTATTTTTTTAGTTTCCCTTCAATTCCATCCAGAACAGTCCTTATACCACAATAGAGTTTCCGGTAGTAAAAAGTATCGTGTTTATTATGGAAAGTCTGGTCAAGTATATTATGTACACGATTTTTTCGGTTGCTGCTAAGAAAACAGACTTGATTCTTATCTTTCCTTGCTTTTAATGTTGTCTCACCTACAGGTTTGACACATTTTGGCATAGAATTCGCACCAATAATGGAAGAAACCCGGTTCTCAGAGAGGTCTTGACTTAAACTTTCATATCGGTCCATTGAAAATATCATCTCAGACTTCTTCTGCACGGGTACGACAGGTACCGCACTAATTTGATCATATGCCCTACGACGCGGTTCGGAGCATGTGATTAGTGATGCCATGTCATGTCCTGACTTAGGTGTATGGTACATGCCATTGAGCGGAGAGTTTAATGGGGTAAAACGTCCTATGTATACACCAGAGAGGAGTGATGGATTCTAGATAAGAATCCCTCGCAGCGAGGGATTCAATAAACGTCGAAAGCGGAAAAATAATTTTGCGTCCGAGTGATACACTCTACTTTTCATCCTCCTGTATAAGAAAAATAAATAAAAAGCGCTTTTAGATACTTTACAACTCATATATTTATTTAGTGTATTTAATAAACTAAAAATAAACAACTTAACATAAACTATGTACTTATGCTTAGCTAAAAAGTATAATATTCACTTTGGACTTCTTTGATTTATGTCCTTCAGATAGCTTTCAGACAATCTCTTCAGATATTATGTTCTAAATTTTTTGTAGATCTCGATTTGAATGTAATTATTGGTACTGAACTACAAGATGTGAAGGTTGCTTACATTTGAAAGAAAGAAAGAAAATACATTTATTCAACACACACAAAAATAAAAGATACAAATACCCGAAAAAATATAAAGATACTAATAATAGATATATAGTTATATTTGGGTACCTAATTCTTGAAAATAGGTCCAGTTTCCGAAAAAAACTTCGCTCTTTTTGCATTTTCCCACTCGATAAAATAGTTATAAGCTTTCAAATATTTTTACCGGGATTTAGTAGGTGATTCTGTATCACATTTGTTGCGTCGTTTCTTATATTTTCAGATGTTATTGTAATACTTTCGCTACTTGAACTTGGTGAACGTTTCATTTTCGTAAATTTAATTAGTTTTGCAATGTCAATATTCCTTGTCTCCGTGACAATGATATCGTAATTCGCGCACTTTTCATTTTTTTCCGAACGAACGAACAACCGTTTTGCACCGCACGCTCTTGGTCAACTGTGAATCAACAACCCTAAAGGGAACAGGGATCTGATCGTCTGATCTATACAAAATTTTCGGCCTAATACAATAAGTCTCGATGGTTGGGTCGGTACGTCGTTTGCCTTTCGATCTTTAGTACCGGAGTTCAATTCCCAACTGGAGTGTTTACATTTTACACAAAAAAAAAACAAGGACTAATAAAAAATATATCTAACCCCAACCGACTTCTCACCTCCCAATGTAGCTCCCAATATAGAAAGTTCAAGTTTGGCATCCACAATAGGTAGTTGGGGAGGAATACAAAGGAATAAATCAGAAACTAGTAAATTATTATCATATTTTTTTCTTCAATTATTCGCTTCTTTTTTGCGGCGACCTACCGAATAAAACCCCCTCCCTGTTTCGTCTCCCTCTGACTGACCCAGAGACTTTATTGTACGTGTTTTAGTTTAATATTAATCAAAAGGGTTTTACTTTATTAATGGGATTAAGTACGTTTTCATTATTTTAGCTTATCATAATTACTTTTATCATAATATAGGATTTACATAAATTTTTATTTTCTTAAATTTAGTTTTAGGCAAAGATCTTTGTGCAAATTTTAATTTTTACATATTATTTTCTATGCTGTTAGTACATATAGCTTATTATATATATATATATATATATATATATATATATATATATATATATACAGCATAATTTCTTGATATACTTATTTCTTGTTATTACTTTTCTTGCTAATAATTCCTCACAATAAGTTATAAATTTACATCTTGATTCTCTATTTATCATAATTTTATGTACATTATCAGAAGATAGCCTACAGTCCAATAATTGTTCTATGTTATATCTTTGGAGGCCGAAAACAGGACATTCAAAGAGTATATGTGTGACAGACTCGTTTATGCCCGGTTCGCAGATGCACGATGGGTCCTCCTTACATTTGAATCTATTCAAATATTCGGAGAATCCACCGTGCCCCGTCATCACCTGGGTCATACTGGATGTTGGGAGTTTTTTAATTATTTTATGAGCCTGAACAGCTTTCGGGAAAAATATTTTTGTGATTGCAGCTGTTTCACCCTCCCTGTATCTCCGGTCCCATTCGTAAAGCGACTCCATTCGACTCGATTCGACTTCTCCAATATTATGGAATCTTCTCCTTGATCCCTTGTTAAAGGAGCTTGAGAAGCAAGGACATTATTGTTCGGCCTTTGCTGACGACGTCGTGTTGATTTTTGACGGCAATACTGCATTACAGGTGCAAGGACATGCTAATGCCGCCCTCACTCACGTTCGGGAGTGGGGTGTCAAAAATACGCTGAAGTTTGCACCACTTAAAACTAAAGCGATTATACTAACACGCAAGCTGAAATATGACACACCACTCCTGAGGATGGGTGGGGTTGACATTGGCATGTCAAGTGAGAATAAGATTTTGGGACTCACAATCGACCATAAGTTGACTTTCAACAACCAAACAGCTATTGTCTGTAAAAAGGCAATTGGAATCTACTAACAACTTTCGAGAGCTGCTAGGACCAGCTGGGGTCTTCACCCGGAAGTTGTCCACTCTATATATGTTGCTGCTGTGGAACCCGTATTATTGTACGCAGCCAGCGTCTGGGCTCCAGCAACCAAAAAACTCGGGATAGTAAAGCAACTCAACGTGGTACAACGAGGCTTTGCTCAGAAGCTAACCAGAGCATATCGCACTGTCTCCCTAAATTCTGCACTCCTGTTGGCTGGGATACTGCCACTCGACCTCCGAATACAGGAAGCAGCCGCCCTGTGTGAGGCCAAGAGAGGGATATCTCAGCCGGTATTGTTGGAGGATAGGGAGATAGAGCATAGGGTAGCATACTGTAGGTCTCCCCACCCGGCACGGCATATGAGCTTGGAGTTCGTGAGCTTGATAGACCGGCAAGAAGTTGAAAGTTATAATAATCAAGAAGTACGCATATTTACAGATGGTAGCAAAATTGAAGGACAAGTCGGAGCAGCGTTGTCCCTATGGGACGCCAAAGCCGAGACAAAAGCCCTCAAATTAAAGCTAGCCTCGTACTGCACGGTCTATCAGGCAGAACTCTTGGCCATATGTGTGGCCACTAGGGAGATCCTTAAGCGCAAAGAAACAAGCTACGGAATATACAGTGACTCTAGATCTGCACTTGACACCATAATAAACATTGGTACCACTCACCCTCTGGCCACTGAAACCCGAGAAAACCTAAGAGCCAGCAAACAACAAAATAAAGTAGTACATTTATTTTGGATGAAGGCCCACGCAGGTTTGGACGGGAATGAACGGGCAGACCATTTGGCAAAAGAGGCAGCGAATAAAATAAAAAAGAAACCGGACTATGACCTGTGTCCGGTCTCATTCATCATCAAGCGACAAATCGCTTCTATTAGGAACACTTACTTATAGTGCCTGTAATGTAAGAATCAGCAATCAAAATTTATGACAGCCGGTCTTTATGTGGACTTTAAGGTCTTATATTCGAACTAGCCAAGTCAGGCTTTCTGATAAAAGTCAGCTTCATTATATTATCCGAAGTAATAAGAAGAAACTATATTTTAAGTTGTTATAAAATATTTTATATTGTTATAAATATTTTTCAGGACTGACCATTGAACTTGAACCCATTTAGATCTCACTTCTTTTGTCGTTGAAGTCAACAAGCAAGGCATATATCATAATATTGAACCTAGCGAAGATTAAACTGCAATTACCAACTCGTACTGTGTGACCAGACGAAATTATCTTAAACTTCACGTTGATTAATGTTTGACTAATTACAGACAGAATTCTGTAAGTTTTTTTTTATCAGAGCATGTAATATCTTTAATTGTAACTCTTCCGAAACTGCTGATTTGTTTACTGCGAGACAAAACTTTTTCAAATCCTATGCTATTGGTATTTTTGAAGGAAATAAATAATTTAATGATTATCATTCTCTTATACTATTTTTATTTGACATTTCTATTAGTGAAAACTTTAAGGCCAGTTTATTCCCACAGTGCTTATTCTATAACATACATTTTAAAAGGTTTGTTTTTTCCATAAAATAAATAAATAACCTATTACTTATCAACTTATCAGTCATTTGCGCTACTTTCAAACTTCTTCTGACATTCCCGTTTCTAATTTTATTCATTCTCGTCACTCCACCAATCATCCATCTCAACATTTGCATCTCTGCTGCATGCAATCTTCTTTCATCTGCCCCAACTGAGTTTGTAGGCCCAACACTCAGATCCATGCATATCTTATGATGTTTTTGTAGATGGAATAGATATTAATGTATTTTTTTTTCTTAAGTTTAAGAGGCATGCGCGGATCACATGTTGTTCCTGTGACCTGTCGTCATTTCATCCATCCCTCATTTATTCTTTTAATTTCGTCCCGGTCTATTTCACCATCGCTCTGTACAAGTGAACCGAGGTATCGAAAATCGGAGCAGGCTGGTAAAGACACAATCTAAAGCAATGGAAGATAAACAGGAGGGACACACAGAAGACCGAAATCACAGAACATATGTTCTGTTTTGGTCCTACTAATCTTCAGCCCACAGTACTCCAGTTTCTCTTGCTATTGTCTCAGCCTGCTCTGTACCTCAAGTCCATCTTCTCCAACAGGCACATTGTCATCGGCAAACAGCATACACCAGGGTGCCTTCTCCTGTATGCGATGTCAGCTCATCCATAACCAGAAGTATAGTTATGTTCAATTGCTGAAGTTCATCACGGAACACAACGAACTGGGTTGCATTGAAATGCGTTCGATTTCAAACGCGTTAGGTAATAGCGACCGCCCGCGTGAGGCATGCGGAGCCATATAAAAAAGTGAGGCATGATATACAGATTTGTAATTGAGCCACCCTTGACCGCGTGTGATACGTGCGTTTATTGGTTATTTGGTTGAAAATCTGGTTGAAAAAGCCAAACTAGTTGTAGTGTTTTGGTGATTCACGGATTGAATTCACACGAGCCGTTGTACATCAGCGAGTGACGGAAATCGGGCCCGCGTATTTTGTTGAGTGAAAACCCGCCGTACCGACCCGGCGCGGTCGGCGGTATATTCATTTGATAATCGGCCTTGGTATCCTAAGTAGTGGAGCAAACATATTGATATTCAGTGCTGAAGCTGAACCCCTCGTTCGGAGGTCCACCCCTGGGCCCGAGGAGTCCTTGGAAACACGCATGGAGACGTCACCCATCGTCAGTCTTTCTTAGGCCCTCCTGTCTGGTACATGCACATGGTTGGCTTAGGAATTGGCGAGCGGCACACCGGGACGATCTGGTAGGCTATTTAATTTAATTATACTTATTTAGAAGAAAATCTCTGCGATCTTGCAGATGTTTCAAAACTGGGCCTGGGCCTTCTTGTCATTCGTTCCTCCCGGTAGCAGAGATTTTTGGGAAGGGCGAGGACCTAGGCTTGGACAAGGGCTTAACGCCGATCCCTGGTCCAAGCTTACAGCCACACTGAAGATGTCGGTTTCGCCAGCTGCAGACCGGACGTATGTCGACCGACTAGCTCGACTGTACATGGCACATATTAACTGTAGATATATTCCAGGCACTCCTTTCTCTTTTCTCAAGGCCCACCACAGAACCTCACGTGGCTACATACCTGTATATCACCCTTATTTTTAAAGATAGGCACCAGCGATCTGTTGCTCCACTCATCAATAATCGCCTCTTCGTGCAACAACTTATTAAAGAATAAGGTCAGCCACATCCATCCATCAAACATACCGTCAACCGTCATGTAAATGTCATAAATCTTCTATACCTATAAACCAGTACCGTTATTGATTAATAGCTATCGTTAAGCCATGTCATCGGCCCTCGGGAGACCTGACAAACTCTGACACCAGAGGCCAGTGCTACCTCAAACGACAAACAAACAAGTACCGTGACTGACTGACTGACAAACAATGTAATGCCTAAATCGGTGGACCTAGAGATTTGAAAATTGGAGCAAATGTTCCTTGGTACCCTGAAGGTGCTCTAAGGAGGAATTTTTATAACTCCCTCTATAGAGGGGAGAAATTTCATTGGGATAAAAATTCAAATGAATAATATGAAAGCAGGCCGGACCAGTCCCCACAAATAGCATTGAGATATCATTGTTCGACGAAATAACGCGAGAGTGACAGTCGTAAGATATCTTTAAATAATGAATCACGCTCACGTTAGTTTATAAAGCAACATTAAGATAGTTTTCATTTAGGTTTGGTGTCTTATATGTGAGGGTGTGTAATTTGTGTGTGCACTCACCGGGTCGCGGTGTGTGCGTAGCGCCGTCTCCCAGGTCTAACTGCAATACTACGCCTCCGTACTCTGAAAATGTTACACAATATAATTATAATCATATTAAATCAAACGTTTTAATTACGGACGGGATTCGAATCCACGACCTTTCTGCACAGCTGATGCTGTCAACTAATTAAGCTACCGTAATCACTGCCTCTTAATTATGACACAATATTATCTATGCACAATATTATTATCTAAAGGCAAATTTTTAAAAACACCATTTCTTCTTATTCTAAATTGTTTGCTCAGTTTGATGAACAAAAAGTTGTATGAACACATTTTTCTAAAGTTTCAGCAATTTTAAAATCAACATTTAGTTTTTTTTATTTGCAAATGCATGACAGTCAAAATGTAAAAAAAAAAAAATGACGATATGATTGGATTTTTGACATGGATTTTTGTGTAGATAAAAAATGACGTTTTTTTCGATCGTATTGCGCAACCTTGAGCATTGATCGTGGTAACGAGCAGATTATTCTCGTGACCACGATTTAACTAGCGCTCCCCGTTTAAATAATTAACTTTAGTTTGTAAAATATAGAATGATTCCAATGAAAGCTGGCAAGGTAATATTTAAATAATTAACTATAGTTAGTAAAATACAAGCTGTAGTTTCCCATCCCCGCCATATTCGCAGAGTCGATTGTAATAGGTATACCTAAATCAACTAACAATACTATTTAATTCCTACATTTAACTGGAGGTGGAATTTTTAATTAAATATTTCATTGATAAATCGTAGTACCCAACTTTATTTTGGAGTAGAACCCTACGACACACACACATGTTATGGTACCTATGTGTGCGCGCTCCTAAAGACGCGCCGCGCACCGCCGCCCGCGCCACAGAATAAATAGCGAACCTTTAATTAACAGTTGGTATAAATAAACTTATTGCAAGTGAGAATAAATTATCAAAGTTAACATTAGCTAGGAATTTCCGGCGTAGTAAAAAAAAATTACATCACCTTATTTATTTGTGTTTGTTTTCTACTAAAAAGAGTCCTCTAAAACGATCTCCATCTTTCCAAAGTGTAACAATACCAATCTGGAAATTGTCCACGCGGTCGGGTCGGAGTTCTTTAAGTCCCCCCGCAAAAAAAGAACACAGAAACTCTCTGAGCATACACTCAAACTTATGGCAGAACGAGAGGAGATGAGGCTGCAGTCTTCAGTGGATATGTCGAGTTACAGCTTGCTTAATAAACAGATCTCCAAGACACGATTTGCGTTCCTATAATACTACTTGTATTAAGAACGCAATAGAGAGGAACAAGGGCTCCAAAGTGTTTGCAAGAGATCTGTCTATCGGGCAAAGCCTGTTGACGAAGCTGAAAACCGACAGTGGCAGCATCGTTTCGTCGAATCCAGAGATTTTGAGTGAGCTCGAGAAGTTCTATGGACAATTATACACCTCATCGCGTAGTCCTCCTAGCACGACTAGCGATGCAAGAGCCCGTTTGACCTGACATTATACCGAAGATATCCCGGACGCCAGCCTATACGAGATCAGAATGGCTCTCAAACAGCTTATGAGCAACAAGGCACCAGGGGAGGACGGAATAACGATAGAGCTACTGAAAGCGGGTGGAACACCGGTACTTAAAGTCCTTCAGAAGCTGTTTAACTCCGTCATCCTCGAGGGTACTACGCCAGAGGCGTGGCACAGGAGCGTAGTAGTTTTGTTCTTTAAGAACAAAACCACTACGCTGAGCCAAGTCTATAAGCTGTTTTCGAGAGTAGTTACAAACCGTATCGCTCGTAGGTTTGACGACTTTCAGCCTCCCGAACAAGCTGGATTCCGGAAAGGCTTTAGCACCGTGGACTGCCGGAGCGTATGGATGTGTCCATACGCTCCGGCAGATTATACAGAAGACCGAAGAGTATAATCGGCCACTATGTCTAGCGTTTGTGGACTACGAGAAAGCCTTTGATTCAGTCGAGACCTGGGCAGTGCTACAGTCATTACAGCGGTGCCAGATTGATTACCGGTACATCGAAGTGTTGAAGTGTTTGTACAGCAAGGCCACCATGACAGTTCGTCTTCAGGATCAGTGCACGAATTCTATCCAGCTGCAAAAAGGGATGAGACAGGGAGACGTTATTTTTCCGCTGGAATTTTGCACTGGAAGATATATTCAAGCTTCTGAACTGGAACGGATTTGGTGTTAACATCAATGTCGAATACATCACTCACCTTCGATTCGCTGATGATATAGTCATCATGGCTGAAACCCTGGAAGACCTAAGCACAATGCTCAGTGACCTCAATATTGTTTCTCAACAGGTGGGTCTTAAAATGAACATGGGCAAGACGAACATCATGTCAAATGCCCATGTCGTACCCATGCCGGTTTATGTTGGGAACGATATTATCGAAGCTGTTGATCACTATGTCTTATTGGGTCAGATGATCCAACTGGGTAGATCCAACTTCGACAAAGAGTCCAACTCGGATGGGCAGCGTTCGGGAAATTACGCCATATCTTCTCGTCGCAGATACCGCAGAGCCTAAAGACGAAAGTTTATAATCAGTGCGTGTTGCCAGTGATGACATACGGCACTGAGACGTGGTCGCTAACTAATAGTCTCATACAAAAGCTCAGAGTTGCGCAGCGTGCAATGGAGAGAGCTAAGCTCGGTGTTTCACTACGTGATAGAATCAGAAATGAGGAAATCCGTAGAAGAACGAAGGTTACCGACATAGCTCTCAGAGTTCTCAGTTGAAGTGGCAATGGGCAGGCCATATAGTTCGCAGAATCAACAACCTCTGGGGAATAAAGGTTCTCGAATGGCGACCACGAACAAGCAAGCGAAGTGTGGGGAGACCCCCCACACGATGGACCTACGACATTGTAGCCATCGCAGGAAGTCGGTGGATGGAGGTGGCACAAGATCGCTCGTTTTGGCGCTCTTTGGGGAGGCCTATGTTCAGCAGTGGACTTCTAAAGGCTTACATGATGAAGATGAAGATGATGATGATGATGAAAGGATAAAGCTACAGGAACAGAACACACTGAGAACAGTATGGATCTCAACGAACTCGCGGAGTGCTATTCGATCCAATGGTGGAACCAGACGTTAGATTCTAATGGAGTTGTAGTGTTACAGGATCCACCCAGATCAATGGTCGATCTCAGTGAACTGCAGAGTAGTATTCAGTCCACTGGTGGATCGAGTCAGTAGATCCTAGTGGATTGAGGGAATCATTCAGGGTAGCTCACACAATGTAGTAGACAATGCATGAAAAAAAGCAAATCAAAATATTTCGATTTTCATAATCGATTATTATAGTTTTATAGTCTGTGATTAAGATGTCTCAATGAAAATTGAACATCCCTTTCCGTCACACCGATAAAGTACGACATTGTTTTGCGTATATTTTGAGTGTAAGAAAGAAGAACACGCGCATGAAGTTTCCTATTTTTTGTCGTTTTTCGTATTTTTCAATGACAGCTGTCATGGGTATCATCCTATATTTCACAAACTATAAGTGAATTGTCTATTGAGGAACTTTTCTAATGAGTGAATCAGTTGTATGTATAGTGTGAGTCATTTGTGTATGGGCTCGTGCCTAGGGCCCCGCGATCGATATCGATCGATCGCGCCCCCCTAGTTCCTGCCATATCACCAAACGATAACTGATATTTATAATCGAAAACATTTATATCGAAAAAAACAAACGATAATGACTGACTAGAATAGATACCTACTTACTTATTAGCTTTAGAAAAACCCGAAAATCAGGCTTTCCAATTTCAGCATCAGAAATTTGGAGCTCAACATTGAAAAGAATAGACAAAACAAGTAATTATCTTCGGAAAGAAACAATAACGGTGCAACTAATTTGATTATTTCACTTGATAATTTTATTATTAACCTCAGGGATAAATTTGATTACTTCAAAGAAAGAAACCCGAAATCTGACTACAATGACCTATTTCAAAGAACTAGACGTAGAAGCTCACACCAGTTTTTTATGGCTCTGTGCCGTCATTCCAACTGAATGTAAATGAGAAAGCCAAAGTAGAAACCTTTCTTCTCATAATTGATTCCCCGATCATTCATCCAAATCAGCGATTAAGTTCATTAGTCAACATATTGTTTTTTTTTTCTTGAAAACTCTGAATTCAGAAGAGTTGCGAGAAAGTCGCAAAGAATTTGCTGAAATCTATTATGAAGACGTTAACGAGAAAGAAATGGAAATGGAATGTGTGCATTTAACAGGATACTTGAAAATTGTTCGTAGTGAGAATGAAGGGGCTAAAGTATATTGAAAATATGTCATCTTTTGAAAGGAGAAAAATTTAAGTCACATTTCCAAAAGTGAAAATAGAATTTAGAAACTTTTTAAGCATGTTGGTAACTAACTGCAGTGAGGGAAGCTCCTCCAAATTGAAAAGAATAAAACATGAATTAAGAAGTAAAATGCTTCAAAAGACTTTAACCAATTGGTTGCTGATGTCCATGAAATGCTCAAAAACATAGATTTTGAAGAAGTGAAATAACGATTTTGCCGATATCAGTTTAGAAGGGCACCTCTTCAATCAACATAGATTTTTAAGCACTAAACTGTGAATGCTAAAGGAGTTACTTTTGTGGATTTTATTAAATTATCTATTTAGCGAACTTCTGCCACCCCTCACTGCCGCCATTGCTGAAACCAGATGGATCACTGGCTCACACTGCTGGAGAGAAAGCAAATTTATATAATAATAATAATAATAATATATTCGAGACATTTCCACACCAATTATCTAGCCCCAAACTAGGATACCCTGTGCTATGGGTACTAGATAACGGATAAACATACATAGATAAGAATATTGACATCCATGACTCGGAAACAAACATTTCTGCTCATCACACAAATGATTGCACCTTGCAGGATTCGAACCCGCGACCGTTCGATTTCGTACCTAGGATCTCTAGCCACGAGACCAACCGGTCGTCATATGCTTCTCTTATTGCAGAAGCTTCGCATCTAGATGCTGCTGGCAAGATCCTGCCTTCCTCATTGCGGAGCTTTTATGCCCGAAATACGCATTCTCCAGAAGGAGGTTCTCAGAAAGCTTTGAGCCCTAGATGTGAACAAGGCCAGTGGTCCTAATGGCATTCCAGCGATTGTGTTAAAAAACTGTGCGCCCGAATGGTTTCCCACCTTAACGCATTTGTACCGCCTCTCTCTTCACTCAGGTAAAGTTTCAAAGAGCTGGAAGCTTGCCAATGTATAACCGGTACCTAAAAGGGGTAGTTGTGCTGATCCGGCCAATTATCGCCAAATCTCCATAATCTCCTTACTCTGTAAGTGTTTGGAGCGTGTCATCAATATAAGGCTCTTCGATCATTTCCTCAATGATCGGATACGGATTTCGCTGAAACCAGTCTACTGGGGATCTTCTCGCGCTTGCCACTCACGTACCGAGCGAAGAAATTTAAAAGCATGGTGGCGCTTGCCAACTTGACATATCGAAGGCCTTTGATAGGGCCTGGCACGACGGGTTTTTAAGCAAGCTTACCTCATACGGATTACCTGTTGACTTATGCAATTGGATAGCTGATTTTTTGAGGGAACGAACTATTTGAGTGGCTCGATCGAACGATAATTTTTTCTCTAGCTGCTGGTCTGATTAAATGGCAATCAATGCAGGTGTACCTCAAGGATCGGTTCTGTCTGCTACACTCTTTATACTGCACTTTAATGACCTTCTCAAGCCCTTTGACTTTTGGGTATGCTGATGACAGTACTGTAGGTGAGAGATAAATTTCCAATGCTCAAGCCAGCTGCGACGTTGTCCAGCTTCAGCGAGGGCTATGGTAGACCATTTGATTTTTGCCTTAAAAGCCATGTCCGATGGAAGCGATGCTAACCTGGTTAAGTTGAATGCTACTAAAACAAAGCCATGCCAGCCATGTTTGTTCTCTGCTAAAAAGAGGCCTCTAAACCGATCTCCGTCTTTCCGTAGTGTAACAATACAAATATGCGACCATCGGGGTCTTTTCAATGTCGAACTCACAACGAACCTGAATTTTGGGTCTTACATTGAATCCAAATCCAAGTTAGCTGCAAATAATCTTGGTATTTTGTCTAAGGTTAGGTGGTACTTTACACCGGGACAGCTTTTGAATCTTTATCAACAATAGGTCCGATCTTGTACGGAGTACTGCTGCCAGTTCTAGGACGGTTCTGTCAAGTATCAGCTCGAGGCTTTGGATTCAATCGAGATACGTGCTATGAGGCTCATTGGGGATGACATTCTGGTAAAGATTAAGCTTCAAAGTCTGGCGCATCAACGTGAGGTCGCATGCTTGTCGGTAATCTGTAGAAGATTGCACTATGGTGAGTGTGCGCAAGAACTGCACAGTCTGATTCCCTTATCACCTTTCGATCACAGTACGACTAGACAGACGATTGGCAAAGCGCCACCTTTTCATGGTTGAAATACCTCGCACAATAATGAAGCGTTTTTATCCTTCATTTATGATAAGAACTGCAAAGCAGTGGAATGCTCTGCCCTCGTCCAGTGTTTCCGGTAAAATATATCCTTTCAATCAGGTGAGATCGTGGTCAAACGATTGTCTAGTCCGTAATAAAAAATAAAAAAACTTCATTTAATGTGACTGTATGAAATAAAAATAAATCTAGAATGTTGCTTATTTACTTTCATTGTCTATGCTAACAAAATATTGCTGTCAAGTTCATAGGGGCCCCATTATCCAATTGTGCCCAGGGTCTCCAATAGGTTAAAGACGGCCCTGCACGTCGGGCACGGCAGCTCGGTGTCTACTGAGTGAGTCAGCTGTGTGAGTTACTTAGACCAGGGCGGTGGGTGTCGGAATTAGTACCGTGTGTTAAGCAGGTACGTGTTGACGTTGGGCGCCATCACCACGTCGGGCACGGCAGCCGAAAGCCGGCCCGGTGTCTACGGAGTGAGTCAGCTGAGTGAGTTACTTACCCCAGGGCGGCGGGTGTCGGAAGTAGTCCCTTGCGGTGAGCAGGTGCGTGTTGGCGTTGGGCGCCATCGCCACGTCGGGCACGGCGGCCGACAGCCGGCCCGTCGCCGACCCTCGCGACCATGATCCCGTGCCGCCCCTGAAACGGAGGAGAGGGAATCTATTCAACATTTGTTCTAAAGAGAATATCTTTTGTGGAGGACATCTTTTATTTAGAACTAGCTGATGCCCGCGGCTTCGCACGCGTGGTCATTTCTCTAGGTTAAAACTAGCTGATGCCCTCGGCTTCCCACGCGTGTTCATTTCTCTAGGTTAAAAGTACTCAATGTACTATTCCAAGACCTAAAATACCAATTTACCAACATAAGACGAAATATCCTTCAGCCTTCAAAAATATTTTAATAGATTGCTAGGCTTCTACTCATCGGATTGAGATACCAAGTACCCCAGTTTTTAAATCAACCTCTATACAGCAACGAAAACCGCGTCGCAATCGATCTAGTATTTTTACGTGATGCGAGAACAAACAAACACACAGACAGGCAGACATGATTTAAAAAAATGATATTTTCTTGTTCAGTAGCTTATTTTAAGTACCCTAGACCATTTTTCACAGACTTTTTCGTACTTCTTGCTTTATTATAATTATAGATATCTTACAAGGGAAGTATCTCAAACATATCACAAGAAGAAACTATATCCCTGAGCCGTTCTACAGATCGCAGCAGCACTCCTCGAAGGGTAATTCCACAACATAGATGTAGAGAGTGACAACATCGTGTGACCGCTACTTACAGTGTGACTAGTGACGATGTGGTCATCGATGGAAACACAATATGTATCGTCGAAAACATCTTCAAATAATCTTGATATGCTAGCATATTAACCAACAACGTTACATTTAAATAAAAACATGAACTGAACTAAAAAGAGGCAACAAGCTTTAGATTCTTGATTTTGAAATATAAGATGCAGTCGGAATTAGTCAATGGGTATAATAAATAAATGAACTTTTCTGCATTTGACTTGAAACAGTACTGAGAGCGCGTGAAATGATGTCACGGCTTCCTAAATATTATTACGTTGTTCGGTTCTGTTAGTTTGTGATAGTTTTTAGTCAAAAGTGACGTCACGCGGTCGCCATGACAGCTACGGTTGTTTTGCCGCGATTCTAAACTTGCAAAACGTAAAAATAAATTCATTTTCACTCCTTTTTTTTAAACCTTTTATTTAATTTGCAACGTTGTATGTATGTATGTTTGTTGAGGTCATATCTTGCAAGCTGAAGTACAACCACTTCCTCTTAACCTACGGAGTGATTTTTTACATATTGGTTCAGTTCCGATAACAATGCATTATTATGACAAGCATGACCTGAATCGACGGTCAATATCACAGACACGAAAATGTTGTACACGCATTTAATTGTGATAGCCCGTTCTAAGTTTCACCACGCCATGACTACTGCAGAAAACCTAATTTTTTTTAAGAACTTACTTTCATGAATTACTTATGCATTTTTTATGCTAACATAGTGTCACCTGCACCACATCGATAGCTTTACGAACATTTGTCTCTATAGGTGGATGTATGACGTGTGCAACTGACCTGTGCTGCGCGCTCTCCGCCCGCGCGGGCTCGCGGCGGCTGCACGCGCCCGCGAGCGAGGTGTCTGAAAGTAACAAAACCTCTTCATGTCGGCAATACAAAAGACGCGGGCGGGCGCGGCGCTCACTGCCCGCCCCACACCCTGCTCGGCTCTTCACACATCTTTATAATGAAACGTGATATTACATTAGTAGACAAAATAAACAAAACAGTACACCTTATTGATATTGCAGTACAGTACCCGGCGATAAAAAATTGTAATGGCATGCCGTACGCGGAGACGAAAAATTTGCACTACACTAAATTCGGTAATACTATCAAAATTCATACTAAAAGAATTAATTTAATGCTAGTTAAAAGGTAATTGTAAGGTACGGCAAATGGACCAAAACCCCGACTTCTTAAAAAAAACGTTCTACATTACACTTTGATGCATCATGTGTTATGCAAATGTGTTGTGTAATGTGTGTAATAATGTGTTATTGGTGTTTTTAATATCGTTTTTTATTACAATAAATTGAATTTGAATCACCTCGTTTCGAATTAGCACTCCAAGCAGAGATCTCTCCATAGCCCGCTAAGAGACTTCAAGTTTATGGACCAGCTGTACCGTAAGTGTCCACGTCTCAACTCCGTAAGAGAAGACCTGACGCAGTTTCCTGAATGCCCAGTCCAGCTGAATTCTTCTATTGGCTTCTTTCTAGAAATTATTCCGGCCCAATTGTAAGATTTGCCCTAAGTAAACGTAGTGTTGAACAATCTCGAGAGCAGTGCCGTTAACTGTTATCGGTAACGGAGGAAGGTGCTCGTTCAGCATGATCTTGGTTATAACCAAGTTCATTCCGAGACCGATTTTCTTGGAAGCTTTAGTTAGGCTATACAGCATCCTGCAACGATTCTGACATTATGACGATGTGGTCTGCAAATCTCAAGTGTGACTCAAATGTCTCGCCGTTTATGTTGATGCCCTGCCCTTTCCAGTCCAATGTCTTAAATCAATCATTCAATCAATCAATGTCCAATGCATTGGTGAACAATTTTGGGGATATCACATCCCCTTGTCTCACTCCTCGACGCAGGATGACATGTTTGGTCTGTTTGTCCTTGATTTGGACAGCCGTAGTAGCCGCGTCATACAAGCATCTCAGCACTTGGTTATATCGCCAGTCTACTTAGCATCGTTGCAGAGATTCTAGGACAGTACAGGTTTCGATTGAGTCAAAAGCTTTCTCATAGTCCACAAAAGCCAAACACAGGGGCCGATTAAACTCCTCTGACTTCTGTATAATCTGCCTCACTGTGTGGATGTGGTCTATATATATGATAGTGCCATTTCAAGAAATTCGGCCTGCTCCGGTGGCTGAAATTCATCTAGTCTCCGCGCTAAACGATTCGAGACAACTCTAGAAAACAGCTTATAGACATGGCTCAGAAGTGATATGGGTCTGTGATTCTTCAGAAGAGTTTTATCACCTTTTTTGAAGAACAACACGACCAATCTTCTGTGCCATGCCTCTGGAGTTCTCCCATTAAAGAGGACAGAGTTGAAGATTTCCTGAAATTCCTTGAGTACTGGTTTTCCTCCTCCTTTCAGGAGCTCTGTTGTGATGCCATCCTCTCCAGGGGCTTTTAATAAACCAATAACAAATAAATAAAAAAACACGTTCATAGATGCTTCTTCCCGGATTTACTTTGTTTTTATCCGATTTCATATTTTGTTTTCCCGACTTGAGTTTGTTTATTGGGAAGTACTACAAGGAATGAAAGAACTTGTTTGTCCCAGTAGTTCAACTCTTAAAAAAACACTAATCGGTGTACTAGTAGGAATGAACACAGATATAAGTGTGTACATACCGAGAAAGCTGTTCGTCGCGGGCAGACTGCCGGCGGACGCGCAGCGCAGGGAGCCCCGTGTCCTGGAACACACAGTTACGAACTCATTTACAAATATACCTACAGATTATCGCGATAACAAGTACCCTATGTCCTTTCCCAGGGATCAGACTAGCTCTATACCGAATTTCATCAAGATAGATTTAGCAGTTTAGTCGTGAAAAGGTAACAAATATACGTGAAGTCGACATTTTTGATAAGAATTAATCAGTTAATTAATAATTAGTTTTCCTTGTGGGGACAAGGAAAACGTTAACAAATATTTATGGAAAATGGCGCACTGATTTTGTTATTCCCGCAGGCCACGCTAGCGATGCGCGCGCAGGTGTAAATAAAGGCACTGGCAAAACCACTAAATAGCCTATATAAAAAATCCACAAATTATGTTTTGAATACGGAAATATGTAGTGAAATAGTAGTTGATAATACGTTGCATAAAGAGGGTTATTAAAACACGAGAGTGAGTTTAAAAAACAAGCCGAAGGCGAGTTTTTTAATAGTACCACTAGAGTGTTTTAATACCTAGTTATGTGCCGTTTCATACACTACTTTATCACACTCATGCAATAGGAACTTACATTAAATGAAAAAAAAGAAGTAGAACTTTCTTGATTTTTCTGTTAAAAGCTAAAATTGGTTAGGTACTAATGTAAAGTTAATTAAGGCGCCAAAATCCTAACGCCTAAGGCGCAAAATAGATAATAAAAGGCCAAAACCCTCTTTGGTCGGGGCCAAACCGGTACTTTAATGAAAAAAATACATTGTTTAGTTCAAAAAACAGTGTTATAATGTATTTCATCTCATATCGTAAAATCTGGATTATGAACTCAAAAATGTCGGCATAATGACATACATTACGCACAGCACGCCTCTAATAAGAGAAACAAATACATTAAAACACTGTTTTTGAACTAAACAATGTTATAACATATATTTTTTCCCCATAAAAGCACCGGTTTGTCTCCGCACTACGAGGGTTTTCGCTATTTATTATCTTTGGCGGCGAGTATTAGAACGTATGCGCGCGAATTCGCAGTTGACTGGATGTTGGCGCCAATTTTGAACTAAACAATGTTATAACATACTTTTTCCCCCATAAAAGCACCGGTTAGGCTCCGCACACGAGGGTTTTCACTATTTATTATCTATGGCGGCGAGTGTTAGACCGTATGCGCGCGAATTCGCTGTGGACTGGCGCCATAATTAACTTTACATTAGTACCGCATCAATTTAATGTGAATTTGTTTATCAAAAGATTTATCCTGATTAAAAATATCCAACAGCTGTGAGGAGAATTTGACTCCAATTGACTTTACGGAAACAACAAAACATGACGAACGAGCTTCAGAAAAAACAAGAAAATATTACATTATTTTTTTAATTAAAAGTTTTTTCCTATTGCATGAATATATAATTATTAGGTAGTCTTTTTAATCCAACAAGAGTTTTGGTACAATAATATGGATACTTCGTCCGAACAAGACGCACAAATTACTGCATTGATGCGGCAAGGCTTGGTTCAAAGAACGATTGATAGAAATTTAAATTTAAACCAGTTTATGGTTTTTTAGAGAGTATAGAAGGTTTGTAGAGACAGGTTCTTACAAAAGGAAAAGTAGTACCGGCAGAACTCGGGAACCACTCGTCGTGATGACCAATTTATTGTGTCAAATTCTTTGCAAAATCGTTTTCTCACGTCAGTTGAAGTTGACGAACAATAAGAAGAAGGCTAAAGGAAGGGGCTATCACCCCTGACAAGATCGCTTAAGATTTGCGCGTGTCACATACAGAAAGCTTCATTATCAGCGAGTAGCATGGACAAAATTTGAGATCCCTACGAAAATGATTACAGAACGGAATGACATGTTGTCATGGAAACGAAATAATAACAACTCTGTCAATTACTTGACTAATAATGCAGTTTTATACCGTCAAAAAACACCACAATCGTTGCTGCCAAAGATTTAGAATTACGCTTACTGGCGTATTATGTATTATATATATGACGGGTATTATACAAGTGCTAAACGTAAGAAAAGTGCCGCAGTGTGAGCGCTACCCGTGCAAGGCCGGGGCGAGTCACTATAGTTTGAACAACATAGCTTGATCCGCTCGACAGCTGCCAGAGTGATTTTTCTAGGGTTGCAGTAGTGTAGGAAATAAAACGATTATAGAACGATGTTGAAAAAAAATACGATCATATACTCTCCGTGACCAATGAAAGCGTCTCAGCTCCTGCGCGCGAAATCAAAGGTGTTTTTATTTCTATGTTAGTATTATTTAATTAAAAAATTAAATCGATTATTTGAACGGTAGAATCATTAGCTCTTCATGAAAAACTAATCGTAATACATTAAATAAAATACATTAATGTAAATACATTGGCTTCCAAAACTTAGTACCTCAGTATTCATCTCAGTAAATGTATATTTGCATATGCACACTATCGTTCATTAATGTTCATGTTCTCGCTTTCTAATCTAAGGTTGCCTGGAAGAGATCGCTGCTTAGTGATAAGGCCACCGATTGTACTATTTTAAGGTCATTGTTGGTGTGCCATAATGTATGTTTTTTAGTGCAATAAAGAGTTATCTATCTATCTATCTATCTACCTACCTTACTTTTAAAATTAATAGTTTTTATTAAATTGCTTGGCTCCTGGATACTCATCGGATTGTAATCTAAACAATAATATTATAAAGAGGAAAGGTTTGATTGTTTGTTTGTTCGTTTGTAATGGATAAACTCGGAAAATACAGACAAGATTTTAAAAATTCTTTCACATAAAGAAAGCTAAATTATCAGCAAGTAACACTAGCAACATTTTAATTTTCAAAAAATTAGAGTTTCCGTCGAAAATTGCAATAATGAAACCCGAGGTATTAAATTTTGCAAAAAATCTCGAATACTTTGTATCACAAACCAAAGAGTATATAAATACTACGTAAGATCACAAACTAAGAGAGAGATACGGATCTTTGTATATGGAACGTTGCCATGGAAACGAAATCACAGAACATTTAGTAATCATTGACGTAGGAAATGCTCTATGCTAATAATACACGAAATAGTAACCGTAATTCAACCTCCTTTCGTTAAACAGAATAATACTATAGACGAAATGGTACGTGAGTATAAAACCTGTAAACATAAACATTTTGTGTAAGAAATTGTTGTTGTTCTATTTGTCCGAATAAAGTACCTACTAATGTTATCTTTCTATATATCTACCCGTGCGAAGTCGGGCCGGGGCGGGTCGCTAGTACCAAATACACAAGTTTTTAAGTCAAAACTTAGGCTATCCAACAATGAAAATCTCATCGCAACCTATCCAGAAGTTTTATTCAAAACTTTGTACCACACTTTTAAAACTAGCTTAAATGTGGTATTATAATAATAGCACATTGTGACATATAATTTTAAATCGAATTATCAATTATTATTTTTTCCACCCCTCTCGCTCGGTTCTCTACAGGATGTAAGGAACACAACATTGGTACCTGCAGCAGTCCCGGGCTGCGTCCCCCCCGCACTCCTCGGTACGCGGCGACTCCCACGCCTCCTCGCTCGGCTCGCTGCAACATGAACACAACATTAGTACATAGCACAATAAAAAAAAAATATATAAAAAAAACAATTGCGAACAAAACTAAAAAGGAGCACACAAGTTTTTAATTCTTTATTTTGAAAAATAAGATGCAGTCGGAGGCATCATACTTCTCCTTTGCCTGGCGAGCCTCCTCGTGCCTCCAACTGCATCATACTTCTCCTTTGCCTGGCGAGCCTCCTCGTGCCTCTAACTGCATCTTAAATTTCTAAATCAAGCCTTAAGTTCAAAAACTAAAACTCGACTACGGTCGGGTAAAAAATAGCCCATGACATTCTTGCGATGAAGAGGAATCGATTGACACCTCGCTTGTGAAAATCGGACCAAGTTTTAAGTTTGAACACATAACCCTTCCTTTGCTTCGCCATAGTTGGGTAAAAAAATGCCTATGAAACTCCCTATGGCTATGAAAAAAAAAAAAAAAAAGAATCGATTGACACCTCGCTTGTCAAAATCGGACCAATGGTGGAACATCCACATAGCCACATACCTACATAGATACATAGACTGCATGTTCAACTTATTACCCTTCCCCTTCCCTTGCTTTGCTGTAGTCGGGTAAAAATTATAAGAGAAATCTACACATGATTTTAAATACCTATTCAATGATACCCTACTTGTCGTAGTTCGTTGACTTTGTTTTATTTTTCCCTATATGGCGTCTGGTTGTGGCCACATTCAATTGTGATTACATACTGCCATGTGTCACGTCTGTAGTGCCACTCGCAAGATTAAGATAAATCGATTGACGTAATCATCAAATCGGCCCTCGCATTTAACTCTAGGGCGCCACAAGGTAACAAACATACATACATTCATAGGCTGATAAACACATTACCCTCCTTTGCGTCAAGCAGTCGGGTAAAAAACACACGACCACTCCCCGGACACTCCAAGCAACAGCGTGGAGTTAGTACCTACTACTCTCAAATACAAACAGATGAGTTTGTACATGCGTCAAATGTGTGTGTAACTACATCATCATCATCATCAGCCCTTATTCGTCCACTGCTGGACGTAGGCCTTTCTTTGTGAACGCCACTACACCCGATCTTCAGCTCTCCTCATCCAGTCACTATCAGCCGCCGCCCGAAGTCGTCACTCCACCTGGCCGGCAGGCGCCCTACACTACGTTTGCCTAAACGCGGTCTCCACTCTAGAACTCGTTTACTCCAACAGTTGTCGGTTCTTCGAGTTATGTGACCGACCCATTGCCATTTCAGCTTGGAATTTCTTTGAGCTATGTCGGTTACCTTTGTTCTCCGGTGGATCTCTTCATTTCGGATTCTGTCCTTTAGATAAACTCCGAGCATAGCTCCATAGCTGCATAGCTCGCTGAGCGATTTTAAATTTGTGGACCAGCTTCACTGTGAGTGTCCACTCCGTGGGTCATAACTGGTAAAACGCACGTGTTGAAGACTTTCGTCTTTTTTCATATTAATGCCCGTTCCTCTCCAGTCCAGTCTCAAACATATCTTCCAGGGCATAAGTGAACAGTTTCGGGATATAACATCCCCCTGTCTCACTCCCTTGCGAAGCTGGATAAGCCTATTCGGCTGGTTCTGTACTTGTACGTACACAGTCGTGGCATCACACAAGCATCTCAACACCTCGATGTATATCGCCAGTTCACTTGGCATCGCTGCAGGGACCTGGGCTGTGCTCGAGTATCTGACACAGCTGATCTGGAACCTGTAATGAGTGTCTCACGGCGTGTCGATGTCGGTGAGCAGCAGCTCTGCGCACGCGTCCGGCAGCGGCCGCTCGCGGACGGCGCGCAGCGCGATCTGGAACCTGTAATGAGTGTGACTCACGGCGTGTCGATGTCGGTGAGCAGCAGCTCTGCGCACGCGTCCGGCAGCGACCGCTCGCGGACGGCGCGCAGCGCGATCTGGAACCTGTAATGAGTGTGACTCACGGCGTGTCGATGTCGGTGAGCAGCAGCTCTGCGCACGCGTCCGGCAGCGACCGCTCGCGGACGGCGCGCAGCGCGATCTGGAACCTGTAATGAGTGTGACTCACGGCGTGACGATGTCGGTGAGCAGCAGCTCTGCGCACGCGTCCGGCAGCGGCCGCTCGCGGACGGCGCGCAGCGCGATCTGGAACCTGTAATGAGTGTGACTCACGGCGTGTCGATGTCGGTGAGCAGCAGCTCTGCGCACGCGTCCGGCAGCGACCGCTCGCGGACGGCGCGCAGCGCGATCTGGAACCTGTAATGAGTGTGACTCACGGCGTGTCGATGTCGGTGAGCAGCAGCTCTGCGCACGCGTCCGGCAGCGACCGCTCGCGGACGGCGCGCAGCGCGATCTGGAACCTGTAATGAGTGTGACTCACGGCGTGTCGATGTCGGTGAGCAGCAGCTCTGCGCACGCGTCCGGCAGCGACCGCTCGCGGACGGCGCGCAGCGCGATCTGGAACCTGTAATGAGTGTGACTCACGGCGTGTCGATGTCGGTGAGCAGCAGCTCTGCGCACGCGTCCGGCAGCGACCGCTCGCGGACGGCACGCAGCGCGATCTGGAAGCTGTAATGAGTGTGACTCACGGCGTGTCGATGTCGGTAAGCAGCAGCTCTGCGCACGCGTCCGGCAGCGACCGCTCGCGGACGGCGCGCAGCGCGATCTGGAACCACAATCAAACATACTTACATCGAACAAGTTTGAAGATTGGGACAAAACACGAACTTATTTTTTTTGGTTCCATCAAAAGAATTGTATCTTAGAGGAAGGAGGTCCCCAACATATAGGGTAACCTAGTTTGGGGACCAATAATTGTTTTTTTTTAACCGAATGCAAATAAAGTAGGCTCTCAAGTTTATATGTCATCATAATAGTCATCCTATATTTGTCCACAGCTGGACAACGGCCTCTCTTAATGCACGTCACTGAGATCTGTCCTCAGCTCCATTCTTTTCCAGACGCTTTTCGCAGGTCGTTACTCCACATGGCCACAGGGCGTCTAAGACTACGTTTGCCTAAACTTGGTCTCCACTCGAGAGCTCGTCTACCCCAACGGTTATCGGTTCTCGAGAAATGTGACCAGCCCACTGCCACTTTAACTTGCTTATCTTAAGGAGCTATGTCAGTCAGCTTAGTTTTCTCCGTCGGATATCTTCATTACGAATCTTGTCCTTCAGAGAAACTCCAAGCATAGCTCTCTCCATAGCTCACTGCAGCTGACAAAATTTAGAGCCTTCTTCCCTAAGGAGTCCCACAACTTTTTGTAGTTCCTTATCCACGACATTTGTGGTTTCCAAGGCAGCGAATCGATTTTCCAACTTGAGTTGGAACTATTCTGAACCATCAGTGGCTTGGAGCAGGTTGGGTTGGGGCGTATACTTCACCAAACAGCATTTTTCAAGCATGTGGTCGATATTCAAGGTATCTCGGACAAGTTTGTGATCACTACCGGTGTTGAGCCTGCTGATCACTGAGACATCCCTGAATATGTGCTTATGGCTTATTGTTCGTCATGATCAATCTCATTTTAAGTCACAGTTTCGGGGCTTTGCCAAGTCCACCTTCTCTGGGGCTGCTTTTTAAGAATGTATTCATCAAAAAGAAGCCCTCTTTTTCCAAAAACTTTGCAAGCATTTGCCCCTGTGATTCCTGTTTCCATAGCCGTGTGGACGGACCTATTTTCGTTTCACTGCAAGTCTGTACTCCCATTTTTAAAGTCTCCCATAATGACGTTGTAGTGGGCCCTTGTGGTGTTACGAAGATATATTATCAAACATATCTTCAACCACATCATCCGAGAGTGCAGAGATCGGTGCATAAACCTGCACGATAAAATAAGGCTATATCTTCCACCACCCTATACCATATACCACCCTCCTTGGCGGCTGGCACCAGGGACGGGTTGCGCACGTACCTGCTTGTTGACCTGGTGCGTGCGCGCGGCGGGCGAGGCGCGCAGCTCACGCACGCGCGTCACAAGCTAGACGAACACGCGCGCGCCGATGCATCCGCGCGCTTGCGCCACGGCACCCTCCGAGGCGGCTGGCACCAGGGACGGGTTGCGCACGTACCTGCTTCTTGACCTGGTGCGTGCGCGCGGCGGGCGAGGCGCGCAGCTCACGCACGCGCGTCACAAGCTAGACGAACACGCGCGCGCCGATGCATCCGCGCGCTTGCGCCACGGCACCCTCCGAGGCGGCTGGCACCAGGGACGAGTTGCTCACCTGCTTGTTGACCTGGTGCGTGTGCGCGGCGTGGCGGGCGGCGGTGCGCGCGGCGGGCGAGGCGCGCAGCTCGCGCACACGCATCGCGAGCGAGGCGAAAACGCGCGCGCCGACGCACCCGCGCGCTTGTGCCACGGCACCCTCCGTGGCGGCTGGCACCGGGGATGGGTTGCGGACGGCCGCCACCTACCAAAGAAACCTTGTCAATCGATTTACAGTACACAATGAGGCCATTCTCAATTCTTCATTTTTTTGTGTAATTTTAACTCCAGACGCGAAAAGAGGTGTTATAAGTTTAGGGTGTGTATCGGAATCGGTGTATGTCTGTATGTGGCATCGTTGCTCCCAACCGAATGGACAGATTTTTATGAGGTTATTTCTGTTTGAAAGCTGATGTGATTGAGATGACATGGTTCTTAGCTATAAGAGGGGGGGGGGGGGGGGGGGGGGGGTCGGGATTATATACATTTTTTATTGGTGCCTGTCACTCATATCGCCTGGTTTTGAGGACAGTTTTTTTATTGTTTTTTTTTTATTTCATTTGATGAACATTTCTGAGCGACCATGTGGTCGCTCGTCCTGTTAAGTCCGCGAAAACAAAATACAACATTTCTACTTATTTGGCTAAGCCTAAATCTGTCAACTTATATAACATTTTGGCTTCCTCGGATGTCGGACAAGCCAAAGTACTATTATGAAGCCACATGTACAAATAGTTATTCTTGAAATAAAATGATTTGTTTGATCACATTGATTTAGTCACTAAAAATGACAAAATCATGGCATTCACCTGTTGATTTCTTTTTCAAAGTTGTTCTTACCTAATTGCAATATATATTATATATATTTGTCCAAGGTAAACATATTGTTGGACAACTTCAAGAGGTACACCATTGACTGCAATCGGTTCCGGGTCAATAAGATCGTAATTCATAATCTTGGTCTTATCTTAGTTCATTCCGAGACCGATGCGTCGAGAAGCATCATCTAGATTGGTCATCATACTTTCTTTCTTTGTGGTTATCTATTAATATGACAATGTCATCAGCGAAGCCTAAGTGGCTTAAGAGTTCACCATTGATATTTACTCCAAGTCCAGGCCATTGTTATTTTCTAAAAATGTGTTCCAGCAGATTTAAATAGATTTGGTGAGATCGGGTCCCTGCCTTACTCCCCTCTTCAACTCAAGCATATCACCTTTATTCTCCAACTTAACAACAGCGTTACTTTTCCTATAGATTTCTGTTAGATTTTTGTTTTGTATTCCTTGCCCTATCAAAGCTCCCCAAAGCTCTTTGTGCATAATAGTGTCAAAGGCTTTGGAGTAGTCGACGAATGCTACATATAAAGGTTTTCCATACTCTATATATTTTTAAATGACTTGCCTCAGGGTAAATATATGGCCAATAGTTGAGAACTTGCTCCTGAAGTCGGCTTGGTTTCTTGGTTGTTGAGACTCTATCTGTTTTTTGATTCTATTTAGGATTGCACTATTGAACAATATATATGTTGATTGAAGAAGACTGATCGGTCCATAGTTATTTATAAATATTTGGCCAATAGTTGAGTACTTGCTTCTGAAGCCTGCTTGGTGTGTTGGTTGTTGAGACTATCTGTTTCTTGATTCTATTTAGGATTGCACTATTAAACAATTTATATGTTGATTGAAGAAGACTGATCGGTCCATAGTTATTTATAAATATTTGGCCAATAGTTGAGTACTAGCTTCTGAAGCCTGCTTGGTGTGTTGGTTGTTGAGACTATCTGTTTCTTGATTCTATTTAGGATTGCACTATTAAACAATTTATATGTTGATTGAAGAAGACTGATCGGTCCATAGTCCTTACCAATATATAAAAGTGAAATATTGTCTGTTTGTTTGATTGAGGAGCTTTCACGCGATAACGGCTGCACGGATTTTGATGAAATTTGGATTGGAGATAGCTTATACTCTGAAATAAAACATAGGATACTTTTTATCCCGGAAAGTTGTAAGTTACCACGGGAAAACTAGGAAATGTTGATTACTCGCTGTAAGGAACGGTTTCCATGGAAACGAAAAACAAGTCTGTCAATAAATATCAAGAGCGTTGGCCCTATACCTACTTTTGCATTGGTTTTAATATCCTAAAAGAACAAAATATGCTTTTTTCGCGATAAAATGTAGTGAGCGCGGGCGAAGTCGCGGGCGGGAAAACTAGTTATTTATAAATATATGGCTAATAGTTGAGTACTTGGTTCTGAAGCTTGCTTGGTCTATTGGTTGTTGAGACTCTTATCTGTTTCTTGATTCTATTTAGGATTTATATGTTGATTGAAGAAGACTGATCGGTCCATAGTTATTAATATTAAGGGGGTCTCTTTTTTATAGAGTAGCGTTATTTAGGATTGCATTAGTAAACAATTTATATGTTGATTGAAAAAGACTGATCGGTCCATAATTATTAATATTAAGGGGTCTCTTTTCTTATAGAGTAGCGTTATTTAGGATTTCATTAGTAAAAAATTTATATGTTGATTGAAGAAGACTGATCGGTCCATAGTTATTAATATTAAGGGGGTCTCTTTTCTTATAGAGTAGCGTTATTTAGGATTGCATTAGTAAACAATTTATCTGTTGATTGAAGAAGACTGATCGGTCCATAGTTATTTATATTAAGAGGGTCTCTTTTCTTATTGAGTAGCGTTATTATTGATATTTCTCATTGTTCAGGTAATTGTTCTTGAGAAACGATTTTATTGAATAGTTGAGTTAGCCTATGTTGTCAGCGGTTCTATTATTGCTTTGATTACATCATTAGTAATATGGTCATCACCTGGCCCTTTTTATTATTTTTCATTTATAGTTATTTCTTATTACAGTTTCCAAGAACAAAGGGATCTCCTCTCTCCTCCATTATATTATCGCCGTAAAATTTTGTGCTGTAGAGATTTTTATAAAATCAGTGGCTATAAGTAGAATGACGTTTTTCCATTAATAACAAACGCAAAATTCACAAATTCGACAAAATTCGTGTGGCGACAAAAGCGCCACCACACTCACACACGTGCAACTGTATGCGCGGGAGCGCGGGGAAGAAATCACTTGGATCGCGGAGCGCAATACAGCGCCGATCCCCTCTTCAGTTCGCCTCCCGCTTTCGCCCGTGACGCTCAGTGAACGCGTCTTCGCCTCCCACGCACGCATGCACTCACTGACTTCTGTACAGTACTAAACTATTACATGATAAATAGAAGGTGTGAAATCAAATACAGTGACAAGACAGACGCACAATGACAGTTTCTGTAAAATTGCCAGCCTTTTGGACCGACAAGTTCACCGTGTGGTTTGGCCAAGTAGAGGCACAATTTGAAATAGCGGGCATCAAACAGGACCGGGCCAAGTACAGCTATGTCGTAGCTATGTTGGATTCGAAAATCGCCGGCGAAGTAGCTGACATCATTGAACGTCCGCCTGACACAGACTGCTACAAATATTTAAAAACGGAATTGATAAAACGCTTATCTGCCTCCGGTGAGGACAGGGTGCGGCGTCTTCTTGGTGAGGAAGATATTGGAGATAGGAACCCGTCACAATTTTTGCGGCGCCTCCGCTCGTTAGCTGGGTCAGAGTTTAAAAGTGACGACATAATTCGGCAACTGTGGATGCGCTGCCTGCCAGGGAACTTACAAGCCATTTTGGCCGCGCAAGAAGATTTACCTCTAGAGAAAGCGGCTGATATCACCGACAAAATATTAGAGGTAACTACATCTACGGTGCATGCCGTCGCCACGGCCTCGCAATCTTCCGAGCTGACTCAACTGGCCCTCCGAGTCAAGCAGTTAACTAAATGCATCGAAGCGCTCAGTGCTGACTCGAGATCGCGATCACGGTCACGCACAGACAATAGGTCAAGATCGTCATCCAAGTCAGCTTTACGCTCCACCCTGTGCTGGTATCACCGTTCCTACAGGAAAAACGCAGTGAAGTGCACCCCTCCATGCTCTTGGAAAAACGAGCGATCAGTAAACGCGGCGACTGATCGCTCTGACGTATCGAGTAGCCGCCGTTTATTTGTGACCGATAAGGCTACGGGGCGCTGATATTTAATAGATACGGGCAGCGACCTTTGCTGTTATCCGCAAAAGCTAGCCAAGGGTCGTGCCACAAGAAATACTGGATACCAACTATCTGCGGCAAACGGTAGCACTATTCAAACATACGGCAGCATTTCACTACACCTGAACCTGGGTCTACGTCGGGATTTTCACTGGAATTTCACCATCGCTGACGTCGAAACGCCTATTATAGGATCCGACTTTTATAACTTATTACCCGACCTACGCCACAAGCGACTCATTGATGGGAATACCAGTCTTACCACCCAGGCTTCAATTGCCCAAGTAAACCAGGTCAGTGTAAAATCTGTGTCTGTCGAAAGCACCTCACCTCACTCCAGGCTTCTCCTAGAATTCCCTGACTTGACGCGACCCCCAGGCCTTCCACGGCAGTTGAAACATACGACTATTCACCATATCGTTACAACCGATGGTCCGCCGGTTTCTTGCCGTCCACGTCGTCTTGCTCCGCAGAAGCTGGTCTTGGCCAAGAAAGAGTTTGACGATATGGTCAACTGTGGTACTGCCAGACCTTCGGACAGCCCTTGGGCATCACCACTGCACATGGCGAAGAAAGGAGAGGAAGGATGGCGGCCATGCGGAGATTACCGGGCTCTGAACGCTAGGACCGTTCCAGACCTCGTACCTCGTCAGACACATCGCGGATTTTTCGCACAACATTGCGGGGTCTACTGTCTTCAGCACAATAGACTTGGTGAAGGCATATCAACAAGTG
Source organism: Alsophila aescularia (assembly GCA_946251855.1). Classification (NCBI taxonomy): domain Eukaryota; kingdom Metazoa; phylum Arthropoda; class Insecta; order Lepidoptera; family Geometridae; genus Alsophila; species Alsophila aescularia. The sequence goes on from OX276373.1 coordinate 57,298,563, forward strand.
CCTGTTCACGAGCCTGATATTCACAAAACAGCTATTACCACGCCATTCGGGCTGTACGAATTTCCCTTTATGTGTCTTTCGGTCTTCGAAACGCTGGACAAACTTTCCAGCGTTTCATTGACGAAGTCGTGAGGGGACTAGACTTCTGCTACCCATACGTTAATGATACCCTCGTGTTCTCACGGACGGCAGAAGACCACCAGGAACACCTACGCACCTTGTTCCAGCGCCTGGCTGACTACGGCGTCGTAGTCAACGCAACAAAATGCGTTTTTGGCGCCGATGAGGTCACCTTTTTGGGATACCGTATAAACAAAGACGGCACAAGCCCTCCGACGGAGAGAATAGAAGCACTGCAGAACTATCCCTTGCCGAAAACCGTGCAAGGTCTCCGCAGGTTCCTAGGCATGATAAACTTTTATCGCCGTTTCCTCCCGAACGCGGCAGAACTACAAACACCGCTCATTAATGTCCTAGCCTCTTTTAAACTTAAGGGTGCGAATACAGTGCCCTGGGCCCCGATTCTGTAAGCTATTGAACCGCGATAACGCAAGTCGATCGCTTAAATTTTTTTGAGAAATTTTCTTATTTACCACTTGTAAAGTGTAGTGTAGTTGTAAAGTGCTGGAAGCGAAAATTTTGCTAAAATTTTCGATTTATGTTTTTTATATTATTCATTTTTTTATTTTTTGAATATTTCCAAAAAAAAACACATCTAGCACTTTTAAGTGGTAAATAAGAAAATTTCAATTCAAGCGATCGACTTGCGTTATCGCGTTTCAATAGCTTACAGAATCGGGGCCCTGGACGCCCGAACTAAAATTAGCGTTTGAGAAGTGCAAGAGCAGTCTTTTTACTGCTACACTTCTTGCTCACCCAGCTACTGATGCCGCCTTGGGACTCTTCACGGATGCTTCTTCAGTACACGTGGGATCTTGCCTCCAACAGAAAATTGACAAAGAGTGGCAACCCTTGGCGTTTTTCAGTAAGAAGCTGACGGACAAGCAATCTCAGTGGCCCGCATACTATCGCGAACTCCTCGGCGTGTACGAAAGTGTCCATCACGCGACAATTTATACGGACCACAAGCCACTGATCTACGCTTTCACCCAGCGGCGCGAAAAGCTTCCTCCTGTCCAGCTCAACTAGTTGTCCTTCATTTCCCAATTCACAACCGATGTTGTGAATTGGGAAATGAAGGACTTTGAGATTCACGTCAAAGGACAGGACAACGTGATCGCCGACGCTATGTCAAGGATTGAAGCCATTACCTTTGAAGAGAGTTTTGCGGCATTAGCGGACGAACAAGCCACAGATGCTGAGCTTCAGAACGCCATGATCAATTCCTCTCTCAAATTGGAAAAGGTTTGCATTCCAGGCTCCGACATTTCCATCATCTGTGACACGTCAAAAAGAAAACCACAACCATTTTTGACACCATCCTTCCGTCGTAGCAATTTTAATAAGATTCACAACCTTAGCCATCCCGGAGCACGAGCTTCCGCACGTTTGGTGGCTTCGTGTGGCCTTCAATGAATAAGGATTGTCCGAAATGGGCTCGAGAATGCCAACCATGACAACGTAGCAAGGTGTCGAGGCATACCTCAACCCCCTAAGGAAGCTTTACTTCCCCGACGAAACGTTTTCGTCACGTCCATATAGACATCATTGGCCCAATGCCCTCGAGCAAAGGGTTCCAATATTGTCTAACAGCCGTGGATAGATTCACCCGATGGCCAGAAGTATGGCCCATGATCGGAATCACGGCAGAGGAGGTGGCCGAAACTTTTACGACTGGCTGGATTGCGAGATTCGGTGTCCCTGCCATCATAACAACTGACCAGGGCCAACAATTCGAGTCCGCCCTCTTCAAGGCTCTGCTAAAGCACAGCTCCGTGCAACGCACATGAACTACCAGCTATCACCCATGTGCCAATGGTATGGTGGAGAGGTTGCACCGCCAACTGAAGTCGGCCCTCATGTGCCATGGAGGGACATGGTGTGCCGCTCTGCCACTGGTGCTTCTTGGCATGAGATCATCCTTGAAAGAGGACTTACAGACGTCAGCTGCTGAATTGGTGTACGGCGAGCCTTTGAGCCTTCCTGGTGATTTTTTGAACCCTCCAACGGGTAACTACGCTTTGGAAGACGTCCACAATTTCACATCACAACTGCGAAATCATATGGCTGACCTTAAGCCCATCGCAGGCTCGCACCACACCCACCGTCGATGTTTCATATTCAAGGATTTATCCACATGCACGCATGTATTTCTCCGGGACGACTCAGTGAGGGCGTCGCTAAAGCCACCGTACACTGGACCACACCCAGTCATCAACAGAAACGAAAAAACAATCTGCATAACTGTGGGAAACCGGGAGGTTCAAGTAAGTTTGGATCGGGTGAAGCCGGCTTTCATCGAAGGGGAACCTCCGTCAACACCGTGTCCTCTTCCACCGACTCCACTTTATGCTCCGTCCAACGCATCACCTCCTAAACACACCCCTTACGTCACTCGATCAGGACGCCACGTCCATTTTAAGACACCCATTGATTTATGGCGTAAGAAATTGTATTGTACAACATTTTTATTATAATACATTACATTATTGCTATTGTACTCATTTTTATATATATTTTTTTGTTATTTGTACCGTATGTTAAGTTTTTTTCTGTTATATTTTTTTATTCGGGGGCTACTTTTCTCCGTGGGTAGGTGGTGTGGCTACAAAAGCGCCACCCACCCACACACGTGCAACAATGTGCGCGGGAGCGCGTGGGAGAAATCACTTGGATCGCGGAGCGCAACACAGCGCCGCGATCCCCTCTTCAGTTCGCCTCCCGCTTTCGCCCGTGACGCTCAGTGAACGCGTCTTCGCCTCCCACGCACTCATGCACTCACTGACTTCTGTACAGTACTAAACTAATACATGATAAATAGAAGGTGTGAAATCAAATACAGTGTGTCATTTCAACCACCTCAACCGCATCAAAATAGGTCCAATCGTTTGAGAGCTACGATGCCACAGACATAAACACACACACACAAACACACCCTCACACTCACTGACACACACACACCAACACACACACACACAAAACTGAGCCTTCTGCAGGTTCCCTCAGAAGGCTCCGAAGTTTTTTGCCCACTGCCACTATAATTGCTCTTGCGCAGTCATTTCTTCTTCTTCTCCCAATCTTAGACTTTGCCGATGCCTGCTACTCGTATCTACATCTTACTGATGACAAGCTAAAAAAACTTGAGCGTCTTCAAAATTTCTGCATTCGATTTATATTTTGTTTGCGCAAATATGATCATGTCTCTGAATTTCGCACTAAGCTAAAGTGGCTTCCAATACGCCTTCGCCGGAATGCTCATATACTCTCTATTTTTTATACTATTCTGTTTAATCTCTCATCCCCGCGATATTATGGAACGTTTCAATTTCCTGTCTGATTCTAACAGGTTGTCACTCAGGTCATCAGATAATTTAGCTTTGAAGATTCCTCTTCATATTTTTTTTATGGTAGTTCATTTACCGTCCAAGCAGTTCTATGGAACGTTTTGCCGGTTACTATAAGGTGAGCCCGTTTCAAATTTCAAGTAAAAAAGTTTTATCTCTTTGTTTATTATCACTCCTTGCTATTTTGAACATTTACAGAAATGCGTCTCGGAACGACAGCAGTAGAAATAAGAAAAATATGTCGTGAATGTATTAATTGGAAGGACAATTCGATCAAAATGTATAATTAATAGTTTATAATAAAAAAGATTTATTTAAAATTTTGTTACGTAACTAATCGACTATCTGTCTGACAATATTTTAGTATTATATAAAAAATATATAAAAATGAAATATTCTAGATGAATCATGAAAGAAAGAGACAGGCAATTGACTTATCTATTGTCCAAGATGCCATACGAAGGTTTTTACATGCTTGCTACTAATTACTAGTTAATTTCCATCAAAGTTATTATGATGCCTAAAATGGCTGAGTTAGTTAGTCAGTATCGATTATTTTACAAGGTAATTTATGGAGTATGTATGCATATGCCCATGTCGTACCCATGCCGGTATATGTTGGGAACGATATTATCGAAGCTGTTGATCACTATGTCTACTTGGGTCAGACGATCCAATTGGGTAGATCCAACTTCGACAAAGAGGTCAACCGACGAATCCAACTCGGATGGGCAGCGTTCGGGAAATTACGCCATATCTTCTCGTCGTAGATACCGCAGAGCCTCAAGACGAAAGTTTATAATCAGTGCGTGTTGCCAGTGATGACATAGATAGATAGATAGATATATAGATAGATAGATAACTCTTTATTGTACACCACATAGAACAAAAAATACAATAATAACTAAAACATTTATACAAAATAAATGGGACAATGGGCGGCACTGAGACGTGGTCTCTAACTATTGGTCTCATACAAAAGCTCAGAGTTGCGCAGCGTGCAATGGAGAGAGCTATGCTAGATGTTTCATTACGTGATAGAATCAGAAATGAGGAAATCCGTAGAAGAACGAAGGTTACCGACATAGCTCTTAGAGTTTGCAAGTTGAAGTGGCAATGGGCAGGCCATATAGTTCGCAGAACCGACAACCGCTGATGAATAAAGGTTCTCGAATGGCGACCACGAACAAGCAAGCGAAGTGTGGGGAGACCCCCCACACGATGGACCGACGACATTGTAGCCACGCAGGAAGTCGGTGGATGAAGGTGGCACAAGATCGCTCGTCATGGCGCTCTTTGGGGGAGGCCTATGTTCAGCAGAGGACTTCTAAAGGCTGACATGATGATGCATATGGCATACCGTTGGAATGGGCATGAGAGAAGTTTTAAAACCTTTGGAAAAACTGAGAACCCATTTTATTTTTTTACCTCTTTTCTAAGTTAAAGTATGTGATAATTTTTTGCTCTTTTCGACACTTTGTTACCTCATAATTATTAACCCATGAACAAAGAGACGGGTGTGACAAGTTTAGGGTGTGTATCTCTATGTGTGTGTGTGTGTGTGTGTGTGTGTGTGTGTGTGTGTGTGTGTGTGTGTGTGTAATTGTAGATCCCAAACAACAAATGGACCGATTTTGAAGCGGTTTTTTCGGTTTGAAAGCTGATATGATCAAGATGGTTCTTAGATCAATAGGGGAAGGGGCCGAGGTGAGAAAAGGGGGTGAGAATCGTAGCTTCCAAACAAATGGACCAATTTAGCTGCGGTTTTTATGTTTGAAAGCTGGGGAAAACGAGATGGTTCATAGCTATAATGAGGGAAGGGGAGAGGATGAGAATAGTAGCTTCCAAACGAATGGACCTGCTTTTATGTTTTAAAACTGATGTGATCGAGATAGTTCTTAGCTAAATGGGGCGGGGGGGGGGGGGGGGGGATGATTTGAGAAAAGGGAGTGAGAAAACAAACGGACCGATTTTGATGACGTTGTTATGTATATTATGGCAAGTGGGGGTTCGGGGATTTCTTTAATTTAATTTTTTAAATTAGTGTTTTTTTTATATCTCATTTCCTATTTTAAATATTAATTTAAGTATAAAAGTTATACACTACTGATACATTTAAAATAGAACCATTACATTTAAAAAAAAAAAAGTTATGTCTACATAACTCTCTTAATTTTTAAGAGGAGGGTTGCCGAAACCCTTAAAGCTACTCGAGGGTCTCATTAGAGATCCTAGTTGTTTTGTTTTAATTTTAATATTGTTTCAAAATTTTCCTTATTTTATATTTCATTATTTTTTTTGTCATTTATTTAACGTCATTTTTTCTTTTTGGTCGAGAGTTGGTTGTAAAAAAATATTATTTTTATTTATTCATGCTCTGTTTGCCTCTTGTTGTGTTGTTACTTTCACCCTATTTTTTTTTATGTAATTAGACTAAGTTTATTGTATCAACCTGTTGGTAAACAAAAAAAAAACCACCAACATTCAGAAACATACATGCATCCATACTGTATTGCACACTTTCCGCCGAACAACCTGTATATACTCGATCAAAACTTTTCTTTTAGAGCAATGATTCAATCATTGCTCTTTTTCGATCTTTCATAAAAGTTTTTATATATATAGTTATATAAACATAATCCTAGCTCATCCTAGACATCCTAGCTGAGATAAACACGATTGTTCGTAGCTATAATGGGAAAGGGGCGTGGGGGGGGGGGGAGGAATGGGGGTGAGGATCGTAGCTCCCAAACGAATGATGCTGTTTCTTATGTTTGAAAACTGATGTGATCGAGATGGTTCTTAGCTATAATGGGGTGGGGGAGGAACGAATGGACCAATTTAGCTGCGGCTTTTCATGTTTTAAAGTTGAGGTAAACGAGATGGTTCTAGAATGACGATCGTAGCTCTCAAAAGATTGGAACGATTTTTATGTTTGAAAACTGAGATGATCGAGATGCTTCTTAGCTATAATTGATCATTTATTCATTTATTTATGTTAAATTTTAAAAAAAGTTAATTTTATTTTTTTATGCTGTAACTAAAGTTGAAGAATGAACTAAAGAATTATTTATTTTAAATATAAAACCAAAAATTAAAATTAATTTATTAATTAATTTATTATCTTTAGGACGTTTACCTCCTTTAATAGGATTTTTCCCTTTTAGGAGATTTTTCTAAACTACTTGAAAAGCTTGTAAACAAACGCCTCGTTAGCTATCTCGCAATTTGATTTCTTCCAAACAGTTTGGTTTTCGTAAAGGTAGAAGCACGGAAGATGCTGTCTCAATGCTTACTACTGCAGTATCATCATATCTTGACATTAATCAGTGCTGTGTTGGTATCTTTTTGGATTTGGCAAAAGCTTTTGACACTGTCTCCGTTCCTATTCTTTTAAATAAACTTGAGAGTATGGGTATTCGGGGAATAGCCTTAGACTGGTTTAAAAGTTACTTAACGGAACGGAGACAGTGTGTGAAGATTGGTCAGTCTACGAGTAGCTCACAATACATTCGTTATGGAGTCCCACAGGGAAGTATACTTGGGCCTACATTATTTCTTCTATACATAAATGATATTCATGACGTGCCTATTCAAAATGCAAAAATCATCTGTTACGCTGATGACACTGCAGTTATTTTTAACGGACCTACATGGCAAACGGTTCACTCTTCTGCTGAGCGTGGCAGGACGTTAATATCTCAATGGTTGGAACATAATCTTTTAACGCTTAATACTAAAAAAAACTATGTTTCTTTGTTTTCATAAAACCTCTGCATCAGCGCCCGCTACAAACATACACATTAAAATACACAAACAAGCATGCATTATGGACCCGGACTGCTCCTGTGAATCTTTAACACGTACAAGATGTTTAAAATATCTTGGAGTGCACATAGATGAGAACCTTTTGTTTCAAATACACATTGGGGCCCTTTCTGCCCGAATAAGAAAGGTAATACATATAATGAGAAGGTTACATTATGCAGCACGAATGGATACACTTACGTCTGTCTATTATGCACTATGCCAGTCCCTCATAGTATATTGCATTACGTGCTGGGGCAGTGCAGCCAAAACTTTTATGATTCAGGCAGAGAGAGCACAGAGATCAGTTTTAAAGGTTATGCTCCGAAAGCCATTTAGGTATCCTACCACTTCTGTGTATAATGAAGCAGGAGTTCTTAGTGTGCGTCAACTATTTATTCTAAAAATGTCTTTGTCTGTACATAAAGTAGCAATTTCTTCCCCTGGCTACGAATTTGTTGTTAATAGAAGAGTTTACAGGTTGACTACACCACCCGTGAACACAAGGTTTGCGCACCGTTTTGGGGATTTTGTCAGGCTATATATTTATAACAGAGTCGCCAGATTTTGCGACATTAAAAGAGAAAAATGTAGTGAAGCTAAAAGTATAATTTGTAAATGGTTGAAAACATTAACATGATGAGAAAACTGAGGATATTTTAAAGGTGAAGTGTTAGTTTAAGGAATCAATACAATGTAATATGTAAATAATAATGTATATACTTATGCATTTGTAACAACTCACATTTATGACATATGAATAAATTTGAGTAATGTCGATTCATACATAATTTTATATAAGCACTTTGCATGTATTACTTAAGTATACATAATTATTAATTATAAAATAACTATATATTTATTTATTTATTTTTGGAATTTTTGACTTTTTATAATATACCTCCAGTTATTTTTATACGTTTTAAATTTAATTATATTATAAATTTTTTCAAGTCTGTTACTGAGCTCGAAAATAGCATTGCCTTTATTGTATAAAGGCAATGCTATTTTCGAGCCCACGTTACCTCGATACAGGCTTGCCTAGTGAGGTAACGAAAAGATATATAATACTAGATTAAGAATTGCCTGCAAAATGACCATAACCATTATAATTATTTAGTTTTATGTTTAGCGTGTGTTATTGTATAATTTTTGCAGCTAATAAACTATTTTTAATTTTTTCATAATGAAGGGATGTGATGCCGGGGGTTATATAAATGTTTAATTTGTGCTTGTTTTATCTTCACTGTGCAGACTTCGCTCTTATAGCTTTTTTATAAGTATAGATATATAAGATAGTTTTTAAGTTGGTCTAGATTCGTGCCTAGCGACTTTTCGATACATCTCGTATGTCTTTCAAAATTAATGAATTTATCTAAAATCTGTTCCCGAGCAGCATCACCTCTCCCACTCCACCTGGACCAGGATGAGCAGGACAATAATTTGAGAGTGTGTGTGAGTGCCTTAAATAAAACTTGAGTTTCTGAGATTGCGGCACCGTCGCAAGCTTTTTGATGTTTATATTTTTAGAGTTTGTGACCATCTCGGTATAAAAGTGTTTCTGAAAGACAAAATTTACCTTCCAAGCAAATTGGAACCTTGTTAGGTCATCTCAGATTAGAATCCAGCCGACGCGGTTTAGGGGGAGATGCAGCAAACAGTAACAGTGTGCGTACCATGTAGAGCGTGTCCGGTATCCGGTGCATGTACCGCGCCCGCCGCGCACGCGCCAGCTCCGCTTCCGGTACAGCCTGGTCCTCCAGCAGCGCCTGCCGACAACGCACATGGTCAGTACAGGCGACGAGTCGAAGGGGCCCACCGCGCAGCACCGAGCCGACGCGGGGTCGGTGCCGCCGCGGACACCGGGGCGTTTCAGCTACCTTGATCTCGTCCAGGTAGGGCAGGAAGAAGCGCGCGGGGCGCACCGAGCCGCGGCAAAGCCACGCGTGCGCGGGCACGGTGCTGTTGCGGACACCGGGGCGTTTCAGTTACTTTGATCTCGTCCAGGTAGGGCAGGAAGAAGCGCGCGGGGCGCACCGAGCCGCGGCAAAGCCACGCGTGCGCGGGCACGGTGCTGTTGCGGACACCGGGGCGTTTCAGTTACCTTGATCTCGTCCAGGTATGGCAGGAAGCAGCGCGCGGGGCGGGCCGAGCCGCGGCCGAGCCACGCGTGCGCCGGAACCTCGTCGCTCGCCGCCGCCGGCGCGGACACGATGCCGCGACGTATCAGCTGCCGAGGAAAACAACATTATTTTCATGTATAGATTTCACTAAACTGCACATCTTAATTAGGTACAAGTATGATAAAATATATGTCTGGAGACTGCAAAGACAGGAAAAAGAGCTTTTATTTTTATAAGGATATATTGTTGGTATATTGTAACGTTGCGTTTATCTTCCTAACAAATAATAAGATCTTAGTACTAAAACGTTAATATGTAAAACTTAAAACTAAAATATAAACGATCAAAATTATAATTTTTATATGTACTACGCTAACCAAAACTAGTTCCAAACTCTTATAACCCTATAATCATACTAAAATAATAAATTTATCAAACAAAATACTTACAACTAAACAATAATATAATAATTAACTACGGAACCATTGAAATATATAACACATTGCAAAATGGCTCCGCAATGTACCACAGCGCTGATACGGAACGCTAACGAAAAACCTGTTCTCAAGACTTGAACTCGCGCAGAGCCACGACGCATTCGACAGTACTAGAGAGCGGACGTACATTTAAAATTTAACATAGATTATTTAATTGTAATCGGAATCCCTCTAGGGTGAGTTACCATTACTTAATTACACACTGCCTACTATATTCTTATAATGTCTCACTCTAAGCTGTTCTGCCTCGCATTTTAACAAGCTAACTGCGGTTATTTCCAATCATTCACTCGAATTACTGAACCTTGAGCACTTGACGCGTTCATTACCACCGCGGCTTGGCAGACAGCTCGTCTTAAAGATGAGCCTAATGCTGTTCCTTGTTCTAGGATTTTCCTACGGGAAGGACATCTCCTGTCTTGTCATCACCGGTCCTACGACCGCTGTACCGACAGTAAGGACATCGTTCCAGCTTTGGGAACCTGGCCGTGCCAACAACGAGTTCAGACTGCACTAACTACTACTATAAAAAGAGTACTGGAAGAGAACAGCTACGTGCGTGATCGCGGGTGTTAAGGCCAGTAATTGAGTGCTACAGAATATTAGGGGAGTGCGGGGACTGGGCGGCTGTGTGACGTTTAGGGACCTTAAATAAAAGTTGTGTTGCTGTAACACAGTTTTTTATTCCCACGACTTGTGATCTACCTATCTACCTGTGTGTCGTGGGTCGCCTAACGACCCAACGCCACAATATAACTGACCTCTACAGCGTCACCGGGTGCGGAAGTGCTCCGCAAAATGTTGTAGACTTGTTCAAGGGCACCCATGGGATACGCACCATGGCTTGGGCCGTCGACTAGATTATGGGGATCGAACTAATGACGGGATGGAATTAAAAAAATAAATTAGAAACATTCCATCATTAGGAGTAAGGGCATACGTCCAATATTGGATTATGAAGATGATAAAATTAGGCATAAGAACCTATGCGTAACTTAATTTTAAATGACAATTAGTTCGGTGTAAAGCTGGCCCATCAGCTACCTCTTCTTATTATCTTTTCGCATCGAATAAATTTATCAGCTCTTTTGAGGGTCCTACGAAATTTGAGGCTTTATCGCAATAGCCTATAGCCACACTCTCCAACTATGTGTAAGTATACACACAAATAGACATAAATATGCCTTATACCCTCTGCCTTTTGCGGTTCTCTGCGAAAATTGACTAGCATATACAGCACCACCGCTGAGCTCTAGTCACCGCGACATAGTGTAGTAGTGTGCGTCTGTACCTGTTGCAGCGTGTCGTTGTCCCGCGGTATGTGCTCGATGCGCACGTGGTATAGAAGTGGCGCGAGGATGTCTCGCAGTGCCAGGACACAGAGTGTAGTAGTGTGCGTCTGTACCTGTTGCAGCGTGTCGTTGTCCCGCGGTATGTGCTCGATGCGCACGTCGTGTAGGAGTGGCGCGAGGATGTCTCGCAGTGCCGCGACACAGAGTGTAGTAGTGTGCGTCTGTACCTGTTGCAGCGTGTCGTTGTCCCGCGGTATGTGCTCGATGCGCACGTCGTGTAGGAGTGGCGCGAGGATGTCTCGCAGTGCCGCGACACAGAGTGTAGTAGTGTGCGTCTGTACCTGTTGCAGTGTGTCGTTGTCCCGCGGTATGTGCTCGATGCACACGTGGTGTAGGAGTGGCGCGAGGATGTCTCGCAGTGCCGGGACACAGAGTGTAGTAGTGTGCGTCTGTACCTGTTGCAGCGTGTCGTTGTCCCGCGGTATGTGCTCGATGCGCACGTCGTGTAGGAGTGGCGCGAGGATGTCTCGCAGTGCCGCGACACAGAGTGTAGTAGTGTGCGTCTGTACCTGTTGCAGTGTGTCGTTGTCCCGCGGTATGTGCTCGATGCGCACGTGGTGCAGGAGCGGCGCGAGGATGTCTCGCAGCTCCGCAACACAGAGTGTAGTAGTGTGCGTCTGTACCTATTGCAGTGTGTCGTTGTCCCTCGGTATCTGCACGATGCGCATGTGGTGCAGGAGCGGCGCGAGGATGTCTCGCAGCGCCGTAACACAGATTGTAGTAGTGTGCGTCTGTACCTGTTGCAGTGTGTCATTGTCCCGCGGTATGTGCTCGATGCGCACGTGGTGCAGGAGCGGTGCGAGGATGTCTCGCAGCTCCGCAACACAGAGTGTAGTAGTGTGCGTCTGTACCTATTGCAGTGTGTCGTTGTCCCGCGGTATGTGCACGATGCGCACGTGGTGGAGGAGCGGCGCGAGGATGTCTCGCAGCGCCGTAACACAGATTGTAGTAGTGTGCGTCTGTACCTGTTGCAGTGTGTCATTGTCCCGCGGTATGTGCTCGATGCGCACGTGGTGCAGGAGCGGTGCGAGGATGTCTCGCAGTGCCGCATCGCTTAGCTCGCGTCGCCGCGCGCCACGCCGCGACACTGAGTGCGCCGTATGCCACACCACATTCGGCTCTGGAAGTGAACAACGTATATAAAAACAAAGTTTATAATCTTGTGTCGCATCTTATGTTGTGTGTTCTCACCTCGTTGCTTGTGCTTGTGGTCCGCTCCCCACCGCAGCAAGGCCCGCAGCGCCGCAGCCTCGCTTGCCTGTAGGAAGGGCGAGGCGAGCGCGGCGGACAGCGCAGAGCACGGGATGGAGGCGGCGCCGCCGGCGGAGGTTATAGCGACGAACTCATCGCGGAGGTATCGCATCGCTTGTCTGTGGGTCGGAAGGTTTACTATTTTTAGGAAAACTCATCGACTTCAAATGGACTGGCTGAAAGAAAAAAGGTCCCCGGGGAGAGCGCCTCCGCGACCGCGTCCTCGCAGGATTTCCCAGTAAGTGGTCGCACGAGCACAGGTTCCGACGACAGCTGACCTGTGCACCCACTGGCTGGCGTGCGGCGCGGCGGTCCAGCGCAGCATGTGCGCTAGGGTCTCTGGGGTGAGCGCCTCCGCGACCGCATCCTCGCAGGATCCCCCAGTACGTGGTCGCACGAACGCAGGTCCCGACGACAGCACACCTGTGCACCCACTGGCTGGCGTGCAGCGCGGCGGACCAGCGCAGCACTTGCGCCAGGTTCTCTGGGATGAGCGCCTCCACGACCGCATCCTCGCAGGATCCCCCAGTACGTGGTCGCACGAACGCAGGTCCCGACGACAGCACACCTGTGTACCCACTAGCTGGCGTGCAGCGCGGCGGACCAGCGCAGCACGTGCGCCAGGGGCTCCGGGGTGAGCGCCTCCGCGATCGCGTGTTCACAGGATCCCCCAGATCGGGGACGCACGAGCGCAGGTCCCTACGACAGCTCACCTGTGCACCCACTGGCGTGTGTGCGGCGCGGCGGACCAGCGCAGCACGTGCGCCAAGGGCTCCGGGGTGAGCGCCTTCGCGATCGCGTCCTCACAGGATCCCCCAGTACGGGGACGCACGAGCGCAGGTTCCTAGGACAGCTCACCTGTGCACCCACTGGCTGGCGTGCGGCGCGGCGGACCAGCGCAGCACGTGCGCCAGGGTCTCTGGGGTGAGCGCCTCCGCGATCGCGTCCTCGCAGCCCTGCACCACGATTGGCATCTCCAGGAACCTACACACCCAAGGCTGTAGCCAGGAAATAATTTCGGGGGGGGGGGGAGGGGGGGGGGGGGGTGTCAAGCTTTGGAAGCTAAGGAAGGGTTAAGTATTCAAACAAAAAAACTTGGTCCGATTTTGACAAGCGAGGTATCAATCGATTCATCTTCATTTATGGCACTTGTTCCGGTTTTTTCACAAAAATCTAGACTAAGACAGCGATTTTCGGGTATCCTTAATCTACAATTTTGTATAGGAAACCAAATTTTTCTACAATATTGACCTCAACTTGAACTCTGGTCCATTGCTTGTGGAGACACAGCCAGTCAAAGAGGAGCAAATTTTTTCAAAAAAAATGTATTATTATCGGTTTGTTTATTTCCAAGATAAGTACTGGCTAAACTTTTTTAATAGAAAAGTCATGAGAGAGGAATTTGTAGACAAATTAATTAGCTTCAATTTCATTCAATCAGCTTAAAACACCTCATAATTTCCTCAAAACCTAAAAGTAAAGATAAGTACCCGAAAACGCTTCCCTAAAGTAGTTTTTTCGAAAAAAAAAAGGAACAAGTGCCAGAATTTCAAGCACCACAGTAACTAGTAGCTCAGTGTTGCAAACTTGGATATAAACTACTCTCGCTCATGGGTCCTAACAATATAAAAAAACTACATACATTACATTGATACATTGCGATGTTTGGTGGTTTTAATGACTGCATATGTTATTCATATAGACATTAGTTTTAATTGAAAAGATGATTAGGTAAATAATTAATTTTACTTTCTCTCTTAATAAACTCACCAAACACAAATTAATATAATAGAATTTCCATGTCGTTTCCAGTTTACATTAAAAGAAGTGAAAATTTTACTGCACTTTTACCTATAGTAAAAATTCATTATAAATTGAGCTTTCAGTCTTTCCGTGTATAAAACGTTGGGTGCTGTACTAAGGAATTTCGGGGGCAGGGGGGGGGGGTTTGACCCCCCCCCCCGCTACGGCCAGGTTTATGACGTCACTTCGCATGGCGTTGCATCTATGCTTATAAAATCAAATTAAAATCTGAAGACGTAGCATTCAATAAAGCAACCTTTAAAATTCTCTACTGTACCTTCGTTCGTTTTATATTGGAATAAGCGTCACATGTATGGATACATGTGACGCGTATTCCAATATACTCAATATGACAAGTACATTACACGAATTGAGCGGATTCAAAAGAAATTCATTAGATACCTATGCTACCGTTTAAAAATCCAAACTATAATAAAACTATAACTGGGCTAAATATGTACATAATTTTTTTTTGAAAATTATAATTGAGATAAACTTCAAAATCGATATGGAGTGCAAAAAGGTTTATTTTTTATTTTTTGTCTGTCTGTCTGGCTGTCTCTTTGAACACGCATCACGCTGAAACTACCCGACGGATTTTGATGCAACTTTGCACAATCATAGCTTATGTTATGGATTAACATTTAGAATACTTTTATCCCGAAAAAATCATGAGTTCCCGCAGGACAGGGGTTGAAAGTTATTTAAAAGAACACATATCACGCTGAAACTACTGGATGGAGTTTGATGTAATTTGGCACAGTCAAAGTTTATATTATACATTCAAATTACGGATTCATTTTATTCCCAAAAAATATTGGGTTCCTGCGGGATAGGTGTTCCAAGTTATGTTAATTTGAATGTAATAAAAATAAGACATTAAAACGGTATTATAATTTCGACCATCTAGCCATGAAGCTCTGTGGCTAAGTCGGAGCATGCCAGCCTTCCAACCCAAAGGTGCACCATATTTTTAAGCATTTACATATTTTATGCGTTATTTTTTACATTTTCCTTTATATTTTTAAGGCTCCTGTTAATTCCTGAAGTAAACCGTCAAATCGTTACAACAAAATAGGTCACAATATGGATATATTGTATTGTAATTCGGATAATTTATAAAAAAACTCAAAAACAGAAAAGAATTCTGTCAATTTACTTTGTTTTTTTTTTTACATTGTAAATTTGTTAGTTTTACCTGAAGTGCATGTTTAAACAAGAAATAAATTAACATTTATAATTTACAATACCTCATAAAAAAGCGCCCTCTTGCGGCTGTTTTTATTGGTAACCAAACTGCTTACTGTTTTTACATTTTTAACCCACGAACAAATTGACGGGTATTACAAGTTTAGGGTGTGTATCACTTAGCGCGTGTGGGTGTGTTGTGTGGTTGTGATGTGTCTCTGTGTGTGTGTGTGTGTGTGTGTGTGTGTGTGTGTGTGTGTGTGTGTGTGTAGCATCGTAGCTCCCAAACGAATATACCGATTTTGATGCGGGTTTTTTTTTGGTTGAAAGCTAATGTGATGGTTCTGAGCTAACGAATGGTCCGATTTAGGTGCGGTTTTTATGTTTGAAAGCTGAGGTAATCGAGAGGATTCTTAGATATATTAGAGTACGATTATAGCACAATGGAGTATCCTACTTTCTTAACACGGGCGTAAGTCTTTTTATTGTAGTACCTCTACACCAGAGAGCGTAGTATCTGTACTTATAATAAAGCAATAAGAACAAAAAAAACTGAAGATAATTAGGGTGTAACACTACGTAATTTACCAGCATCAACAACTCAAGCGCATAAACCAAACGCGTAAAAGTTTAAAAAAACTCAAGTGCCACATCCTAGGGTTAACAGAACATTGGTTAAAGGAACCGGACTTGATGAGTGTAAACATTAGCGGCTTTAAATTAGCATCTAAATTCTGTAGGAAGCGAGTTTAGATTTGGTGACATTATCAGAAGAAAGATACTGCGAAATTTCTGCAATTGACATAATAGATTTTGACATAACGGTAGTTTGTGTATACCGCACCCCGTTAATTAGTGGTATTGAATTTCTAGACTAATTTGAACGTTTGCTCGATAAGATCAGCGAACAGGATAGGGAATGCATCATAGTGGGTGATTTCAACATCAATTGCTTAGCCGACATATACCGAGAAAAAAAACGGATTTCTGATCTGTTGTCAGCATATAATATGGCAAACATCGTGGACTTCCCTACTCGTATTACGGCAACTACAGCCACATGTCTTGATCATTTGTATACGAGCATGGCAACAGAGACTGTGCGAGCCACTCCCGTGGTTACCAATCTGAGCGAACATCACGCTGTGCGCGCGGAGGTATCATGCGCTCGGTGCTCACCAGAGTGTCGCACGCGCCTTGTTAGGATTTTTCTCAATGTGATCGCGCCAACTTTGCTGCCTCTATAGACAGAGTAGACCGGAGTGAGATCATCGCGCATTCCAAAAGCGCTGAGACTCAAACAGTCGGTTACAAATGTAATTATAAATAAACTTCACATAAGTTTTCCTTTGAAAAGGAAGGCCATTAGAACATCTGACTCATCGTGGGTAACACCCGATGTAAAAAATATGAAATCACTCCTTTTTGACATTATTAAACTAAATAAAATATTTATGGACAAGGTTAATTCGAAATATGGCATGCTTATTAATAATCAAAAATCTAATTATTATTCGAATGTAATACACAATAGTAGAAGCGCGTCCAAAGATATGTGGAGCGTTGTTAACAAAGAAAGTGGAAAAAACAACGCCCCGAAACTCAACTTTGCACACATTTTAGTAAATTTGGTTGGTAAGAAGTTTAATTGCCCAAAAGAATCAGTAAACACGATGAACGCGACGGCTGCATGATGATTTCCGAGCGGCGCCGACGGCCGTCGAAGTACCCTCCATGCTTGATCTCAACATTGCAATCTCCCCAGTGTTCTTCACAATTATTCCATTTTGCTCGATGATCTTGCACTAATGACTTTATCATAAGGCTAGTAACCACTTTAATTAGGTCACGAATAGCACTTTCAATACCTTTCTGCGCCATTTTCTAATTTTAAAGTCAAGAAATACGGGACTCTAAGAAAATATAGGTAATCAACCCACTACAAAGTTTGTTTGAAAAATTGAGACAGCTGAACATAAGAGCGGTTTTTTTTTTAGAGTCCGTTTACTTAGACATAGGTATACATTCAGCCATTGCTACTGTACATTCGTCGGCAAACTTACGCTTTTAATTTTTTATAATGACTAAATATCACAAAACATGATAGTTTTTGCAAAATAATTATTATTAGTCGAAAATGTTGAAATAATAAGGATATTGCAAGGTAATTTCAAATTATACCTTTTGTTGCGTTGTGTATGGCCACACCTATTTAGTGTTGTTCTTCTATGAGTCACAATGTGAAGTCGATCGCGATCCCGATTTCAATTTCAATCTCGATTTTGTTCGAGAGTGCCAAATAACAATTTATTGCGACTGAAACTGATTCGGATTAGAATTTGATTGCGATTGGAACTGTATTCAAGAGTAATCCACCAGGTCTGAGCACCGTAGGTTAGGACGGGTAGGAAGCACATTACAATGATTCTGCGCGTCAGTGTTACAGGAAGGTTGCCCTTCATTAACTCGTTCATGGACCAGTAGCTCCTCCAGGCATTTTCGACGCGGCGTTCAATTTTTCGTTTTGCCGGTTTCCGAAGGTGACTAGCTGGCCCAACTACTCGCGATGTACTCATCAACATAGTGCCTGTCCATCTGCCTCGACCCTTAGTTTCGTGCTATTGGTAAATATATGCGTTTATGATCGGTTCATCGTTAACATTGAACAAGCGAGTTTCAGACACTGTGGTATTTGGGGTGATTTGAGGATGACGTCCAACTTTCCAAAAGCCGCCTACCCAAGCTGTAATCGCCTAGAGATCTCTCCGTTCTGAAGACAAAATATGACCAAGATACACTTAGTAGTCGACCATTACCAACCCTTATTGGATTCGAGATTCCTGATATGCTCCACATAACCTTGGTCTTGGTCACATTCATCTATAAGCCTATCTTCAAAGAAGCATCTGACTGGTCTTGTAGCTTGCATTGGAGATCATCCAGGTTTTCAGCAAAAAATAGGAGCTCATCTGCAAACCTAAGCTGAGACAGGTAAACATTAATGATTTTTCCACACGTGTCCCTTGCAAGCATTTTTACGACATCTTTCAAGACAGCCGTAAAAAGCTTGGGTGAAATGGTGTCCCCTTGTCTCAACCTGTCTCCTTGTTGGCAATAGGGTTGGTTAAATCGTTCAGTTTCACTTTTATCGTTGCCGAAATATAGAGCTCTCGGAGCACATCCACGTATCGAGCGTCGATAGAACAGCGATGAAGAGAGTTAAACACGGCCCAGTGCTCGACTCTGTCAAATGCCTTCTCGTAATCGACGAAGGCCATACACAGAGGCCGGGTATACTCTTGACTCTTCTGTGGATTATAGTAACAGTGGATTTTTTCCAGAACTCTGGTGTGTGCCCGCTGGTCAATACGTTGTTACAGAGTTTAACAAGTATAATAATCGCTGGCTTCCCCCTTGCACGGAGTAACTCGACAGTAATACCGCCTTGACCAGAAGACTTCTCACTTTTCATTACAAATAATGCCCTCTCCACTTCACTGGGTATAAGCGGTAGATATTCAGTGTTTCGATTTTCCAGAGCCGGAGCTATAGATTCGTCTCCTGGTGGTTCAGGTTCAGCAGATTGTGATGATAGTCACTGGTTTCCCCCCTGCACGGAGTAACTCGACAGTAATACCGTCTTGACCAGAAGACTTCTCACTTTTCATTACAAATAATGCCCTCTCCACTTCACTGGGTATAAGCGGTAGATATTCAGTGTTTCGATTTTCCAGAGCCGGAGCTATAGATTCGTCTCCTGGTGGTTCAGGTTCAGCAGATGGTGATGATAATCACTGGTTTCCCCCCTGCACGGAGTAACTCGACAGTAATACCGTCTTGACCAGAAGACTTCTCACTTTTCATTACAAATAATGCCCTCTCCACTTCACTGGGTATAAGCGGTAGATATTCAGTGTTTCGATTTTCCAGAGCCGGAGCTATAGATTCGTCTTCTGGTGGTTCAGGTTCAGCAGATGGTGATGATAATCACTGGTTTCCCCCCTGCACGGAGTAACTCGACAGTAATACCGTCTTGACCAGAAGACTTCTCACTTTTCATTACAAATAATGCCCTCTCCACTTCACTGGGTATAAGCGGTAGATATTCAGTGTTTCGATTTTCCAGAGCCGGAGCTATAGATTCGTCTCCTGGTGGTTCAGGTTCAGTAGATTGTGATGATAGTCACTGGTTTCCCCCCTGCACGGAGTAACTCGACAGTAATACCGTCTTGACCAGAAGACTTCTCACTTTTCATTACAAATAATGCCCTCTCCACTTCACTGGGTATAAGCGGTAGATATTCAGTGTTTCGATTTTCCAGAGCCGGAGCTATAGATTCGTCTCCTGGTGGTTCAGGTTCAGTAGATTGTGATGATAGTCACTGGTTTCCCCCCTGCACGGAGTAACTCGACAGTAATACCGTCTTGACCAGAAGACTTCTCACTTTTCATTACAAATAATGCCCTCTCCACTTCACTGGGTATAAGTGGTAGATATTCAGTGTTTCGATTTTCCAGAGCCGGAGCTATAGATTCGTCTCCTGGTGGTTCAGGTTCAGCAGATGGTGATGATAATCACTGGTTTCCCACCTGAACGGAGTAACTCGACAATAATACCGTCTTGACTAGAAGACTTCTCACTTTTCATTTGAAATAATGCCCTCTCCACTTCACTGGGTATAAGCGGTAGATATTCAGTGTTTCTATTTTCCAGAGCCGGAGCTATAGATTTGTCTCCTGGTGGTCCAGGTTCAGCAGATTGTGATGCATAGAGGTTCTCATAAAACTCTTCAACTACTGTCATTATGTCCTGTCTACCCGTCACCAATTTACCACTTAAATCTTTTAATTTAATAATTTGTTTATTTCCTGTACTGAGTTTTCTTTGAAATACTTTTGGACCTCTATATCTCTCTATTGTGTTAACTATTACTTTTGTGTTGTGCTTCCGTATATCTGTTTTAATAGCTTTATAAATTCTTTTTATTTTTATTTATGGTTGGTTAATGTTTTATGTTTTATGTCTTTCCTTTGGTCTAATAAGGCTCGAGTTTCCGCTGTCAGTTTATTTTGTTTTCTATTCACGGGGACTAAATGCGTTGGAGCGGTTTCTGAGACTACTTTACAAAGTTGCTGATTAATTTGCTCAACATACAAATTCAACTCCTCCAGACCGTCAAACTGGTTCTCTAGGTCTAATTGGAACTGGTCCCCGAGAAAAGCTAAATCTTGCTTACCATATCTTGGTTGTGCAGTAATTATCTTGGCTCTTTCTCTTGTAGATTGAATTTGAACGCTGCCCTAGCCAATCTGTGATCGCTTCCAGTTTTAAAGCGGGCGAGAACTGACACATCTTCTACTACGTACTTGTGTGAACTGATGATGTATGTAATCCAGTTCGTTTTTGGTTTTTCTATCCGGGCTAGCCCAAGTACACTTCCTTGCAGTTCGCTTTTGGAAAAATGTGTTCATAGCGTAAAGGAGTTCCTTTTCAAGGAAGTCAACAAGGGTTTGCCCGCGGCTATTTCGTAGTCCGAGCCCGAAATTTCCTACACATTTTTCTTTAGATAGCGGTGATCCAATATTGGCGTTAAAATCGCCGATGACAGTGGAGTAGTGGCATGGAGTATCATCGAAGGAATTCTAGGGCCTTCTCTATGGCATCGTAAAACTAGTCCACATCTTCGTCTGGATGGTCTGACGTCGGGCCGTAAGCCTGAATAACTTTGAGCGAGTATCGCTTGTCGAGTTTCACAATAACAAAACAAACGCGAGTCGAAATACTTTTGAGGTATTGTATAATCAAGAGAAATCCTACTCTCCCATATTATGTGGAATCGTCATGACCTCTGTAGTATATATAATAGATCACCAGAAGCGAGCTTAATTAGGTCTTCACTTTTTCGTCTCGATTCTGATAAGTCTATTAGGTCTCTGTCTCGCAGAGCAGTTCAATCAATCGGTCGTCCGTTCGCAACTTCCTGGCATTGTAGCGCGCCAGGGTCAAGGTCGTGGTATTGTTGTGTCAGCCGGATCTATTCTAGATACTCTAGGCACCGACCATTATAGACCGTTACATTATAGTAATTTTCGTATGAATCATTTTTTTTGTAAAATAAAATTTTACTGCCTGATAATGTAGCTTTCTAGAAGTGAAAGAATTTTAAGTGTCTTTTGTGTTTATACATTGCAAACAAACAAACATACAAACAAAGAAAAAACAAGTCTTTTCTCTTTATAATATTAGTATAGACAATCCACGCCCATGACCCAAACTAGGACAGCCTGCGGGCACCTACTGGACAACGGATAAACATTCACAGATACGAATATAACATCCAGGACTGGGTAACAAACATTTGTGATCATCACAAAAATGATTGCTATGTTGCGGGATTCGAACCCGCGACCGTTTGTCTCCGTAGTACTTAGTGGTTTTCGCATAGATAAAATTTATCTATGGTATTAGGTATATATAATGTGGCTGACCTCGCTATCTCGTACAGTTGGAAGGCGTCGTCCAGCCCCGACGCCGTAAGACGCGCCGCGCCGCCGCGCGCCGCGCCCGCCCACGCCTGTCAGGAGGAGGACCAACAACACGGGTTAAAAGCTGTACTGAAAATGATAACAACTACAAACATATTTGTGTTAAATAATGTACTTTGTGAGTCAAAAAATGTATACAATTTTCAACACACTATACATCATTTTTTTTTTCTAATTTTGGGGTTCATTGGAGGCAGTGATCCGTCGAAAAAAAAACCTTTTCTTTAGCAAAGCGCCGGAGAGGTCACTGGCTTGTACTATTATTTATTCTGTGACAGTACCACTGCCATAGAAAAAGATCTAAAGATGCCACTGCTGCAAACATTCCTATCTCGATAATTGACTAAGAAGCTAATTGCCTGACTATCAATGCCTAAAATTTTCTAATGCCTAGGTGTTATTTCGTCTACAAATTGAAATGACTAAACAGCTATATGTTTCTCCAATGCCTAATGCGCAGATATGATACCTGTGTGATTGAAAACTCTTTTGTTGTTTTAGGCCATGAATTAACAATAACCTTTCCACCACGTTAGATAAATCCTATATCCTGTGCAACATTGAATGCTTCTAGACTCCCGGCGTTTTTTATTATGTAGATAACCTGACTTCTACTGATCTCAATTCCTAAAATTGAATGAATCTAGACTCCCGGCGTTTTTTATTATGTAGATAACCTGACTTCTACTGATCTCAATTCCTAAAATTGAATGAATCTAGACTCACGGCGTGTTTTATTATGTGGATAACATGACTTCTACTGATCTCAATTCCTAAAATTGAATGAATCTAGACTCCCGGCGTGTTTTATTATGTGGATAACCTGACTTCTACTGATCTCAATTCCTAAAATTGAATGAATCTAGACTCCCGGCGTGTTTTATTATGTGGATAACCTGACTTCTACTGATCTCAATTCCTAAAATTGAATGATTCTAGACTCCCGGCGTTTTTTATTATGTAGATAACCTGACTTCTACTGATCTCAATTCCTAAAATTGAATGAATCTAGACTCCCGGCGTTTTTTATTATGTAGATAACCTGACTTCTACTGATCTCAATTCCTAAAATTGAATGAATCTAGACTCACGGCGTGTTTTATTATGTGGATAACCTGACTTCTACTGATCTCAATTCCTAAAATTGAATGAATCTAGACTCCCGGCGTGTTTTATTATGTGGATAACCTGACTTCTACTGATCTCAATTCCTAAAATTGAATGATTCTAGACTCCCGGCGTTTTTTATTATGTAGATAACCTGACTTCTACTGATCTCAATTCCTAAAATTGAATGAATCTAGACTCCCGGCGTTTTTTATTATGTGGATAACCTGACTTCTACTGATCTCAATTCCTAAAATTGAATGATTCTAGACTCCCGGCGTTTTTTATTATGTAGATAACCTGACTTCTACTGATCTCAATTCCTAAAATTGAATGAATCTAGACTCCCGGCGTGTTTTATTATGTGGATAACCTGACTTCTACTGATCTCAATTCCTAAAATTGAATGATTCTAGACTCCCGGCGTTTTTTATTATGTAGATAACCTGACTTCTACTGATCTCAATTCCTAAAATTGAATGAATCTAGACTCCCGGCGTTTTTTATTATGTAGATAACCTGACTTCTACTGATCTCAATTCCTAAAATTGAATGAATCTAGACTCCCGGCGTGTTTTATTATGTGGATAACCTGACTTCTACTGATCTCAATTCCTAAAATTGAATGATTCTAGACTCCCGGCGTTTTTTATTATGTAGATAACCTGACTTCTACTGATCTCAATTCCTAAAATTGAATGAATCTAGACTCCCGGCGTGTTTTATTATGTAGATAACCTGACTTCTACTGATCTCAATTCCTAAAATTGAATGATTCTAGACTCCCGGCGTTTTTTATTATGTAGATAACCTGACTTCTACTGATCTCAATTCCTAAAATTGAATGAATCTAGACTCCCGGCGTTTTTTATTATGTAGATAACCTGACTTCTACTGATCTCAATTCCTAAAATTGAATGAATCTAGACTCCCGGCGTGTTTTATTATGTGGATAACCTGACTTCTACTGATCTCAATTCCTAAAATTGAATGATTCTAGACTCCCGGCGTTTTTTATTATGTAGATAACCTGACTTCTACTGATCTCAATTCCTAAAATTGAATGAATCTAGACTCCCGGCGTGTTTTATTATGTAGATAACCTGACTTCTACTGATCTCAATTCCTAAAATTGAATGAATCTAGACTCACGGCTTGTTTTATTATGTGGATAACCTGACTTCTACTGATCTCAATTCCTAAAATTGAATGCTTCTAGACTCACGGCGTGTTTTATTATAAGGTAAGGTAAGGAGCGTCTCGGTAGCAGAGCCGGAGAAGATGATGACGCATAACGTTGTGTCTCTATGCAAAATAATCTACTACATGTTTATCGAAAGATAAGGTAAAGTAAGGAATCTCGGTAGCAGAGCCGGAGGAGGTGATGAGGCCTAACGTTGTATCTTTATGCAAAATAATCAACTGCTTGTTTATTTAAAGATAAGATAGGCTAAGATAAGGTGACGTGACTCACGGTGGCAGCGCCGGCGGTAGTGGTGGCAGGCAGCGTCGAGTTCCTCCCGATCAGACTCAGGTCTACCTGTAACGCACACAAACACAAACGCATTACAGAGTGCTAGAGTGTGTAAATGTTAAATCTATACTAGTATTTTAGAGAGAAAAGTTTTTTTTTGTGTATTTGTTTGTTTGTGTGTAA
The DNA here is from genome assembly GCA_946251855.1 of Alsophila aescularia. NCBI lineage: Eukaryota > Metazoa > Arthropoda > Insecta > Lepidoptera > Geometridae > Alsophila > Alsophila aescularia. Next base: position 57,323,358 of record OX276373.1, read on the forward strand.
TGGATAAACTCAAAAAATCCTTAACCAATTATAAAACTTCTTTTAATGTTCGCCGAGAACAGTTGTGTCGCTCGCGACCACGTGATCTAGAATAAAGTGCAACTCAACGTAAACGTAGAGCGGCGCGATGATCTAGTTATTGCGCAAGACTTGTGCTGAAGGCGAATTATATTGCTAAGGTAAAGTTCACTCGCTTTAATCTTATATGGAGATCGGGAAAAAAATGGGATCCCGAAGCAAATCAAAATAAATATAACAACAGAGGATGAACTCCTTTTTCAAAAAGCGCCCGTCCAGAAAATAGACGTGGCTGCACCCAGGCGGTCATAAGTACGAGATAAATTTCATTTTGACGACCAATAAGCATATATTCAATTATATCTCTGTGATCAAGAGGGTTAAGACCGGCGGTTCTATAAGTCCCACCGCAAAAATAGAACACAGAAACTCTCAGAGCATACACTCAAACTTATGGCAGAACGAGGCGAGATGAGGCTGCAGTCTTCAGTGGATATGTCGAGTTACAGCTTGCTTAATAAACAGACCTCCAAGTTGATGCGACACGATTTGCGTTCCTATAATACTACTTGTATTAAGAACGCAATAGAGCGGAACAAGGGCTCCAAAGTGTTCGCAAGAGATCTGTCTATTGGGCAAAGCCTGTTGACGAGTCTGAGAACCGACAGTGGCAGCATCGTTTCGTCAAAGCCAGAGATTTTGAGCAGAACGAGCAGTTCTATGAACAATTATACACCTCATCGCGAAGTCCTCTAGCACGACTAGCGATGCAAGAGCCCGTTTGACCCGACATTATACCAAAGATATCCCGGACTTCAGCCTATACTAGATCAGAATGGCTCTCAAACAGCTTAAGAGCAACAAGGCACCAGGGGAGGACGGAATAACGACAGAGCTACTGAAAGCGGTGGAACACCGGTACTTAAAGTCCTTCAGAAGCTGTTTAACTCCGTCATCCTCGAGGGTACTACGCCTGAGGCGTGGCACAAGAGCGTGGCGTGGCGTGGCGTGGTTTTGTTCTTTAAGAAAGGGGATAAAAGCCTCTTGAAGAATTATAGGCCCATTTCGCTGCTGAGCCACGTCTATAAGCTGTTTTCGGGAGTAGTTACAAACCGTCTGGCTCGTAGGTTCGACGACTTTCAGCCTCCTGAACAAGCTGGATTCCGGAAAGGCTTTAGGACCGTAGACCTCATCTATACGCTCCAGCAGATTATACAGAAGACCGAAGAGTATAGTCGGCCAATATGTTTAGCGTTTGTTGATTACGAGAAAGCGTTTGATTCAGTCGAGACCTGGGCAGTGCTACAGTCATTACAGCGCTGCCAGATTGATTATCGGTACATCGAAGTGTTGAAGTGTTTGTACAGCAAGGCCACCATGACATTCCGTTTTCAGAATCAGAGCACCAATTCTATCCAGTTGCAAAAAGGGGTGAGACAGGGAGACGTTATTTCTCCGAAACTGTTCATCTCTGCACTGGAAGATATATTCAAGCTTCTGAACTGGAACGGATATGGTGTTAACATCAATGGCGAATACATCACTCACCTTCGATTTTCTGATGATATAGTCATTCATGGCAATATTGTTTCAACCGACGAATCCAATTCGGATGGGCAGCGTTCGGGAAATTACAAACAAAAAAAAAAACTAAATGTTTATTTAACCAATATAAAATTATAAATAAATAAAATTGCCAGTGGTCCCCGCACTAGGTCAAGCCTGTGTTGCGGGAGGCCGATAAAAATTACCAAATCAGATAAAAAAAAGAGGAGAATCAACAGTTGACACAGAAGGTAACGTATGTGACTATTTTTTTTTTATAAAACATTATTATAATATAACATATATATAAATTAAATGAAAATGTGTGTATGAGTGCGTGAGTTGTGATTATCATAATCACAACTCACGCACTCATACACACATTTTTATCTATCTACTACTATCTATCAGTATGATAGATAGTAGTAGATAGATAGATGATGTTGTATGAAATTATGTGATAATGTGAGACTGTGAAAGTAATAAAGGTAAGTTGGTAAAACCGTTAGGAACGCATTATTAAATGGTTACCTACTTCAAAACAACCAAAAAGGATTCAGTGGCATAGTAGTCAAGAGTAACAAGCCATTTCCTTATCCTATCCCTAACATCGTGTAACTTACAGTTTTTGATATTTAAAGTTATGCGAAAGAAGACTTGACTATAGAGACTTTTATTCTCATACGTCGGTGATTGACAGAGGTGTCAGTAGGATCTGAAGAGCGCAACAACGACTTGTGATACGTGGTTATGGCCTTTTGAAAAAATAGCTGACGCACAAGAGGTGTCAGTAGGATCTGAAGAGCGCAACGACTTGTGATACGTGGTTATGGCCTTATGAAAAAATAGCTGACGCACTGTAAGGACATTCGTTTCTTGGTAGAGAAACTTAGTGGGATACCTGAAAGGTTTCCGTAACATGACCTTGAGCACTGACCTCTGAGCCCTTTCAAGTGTGATCATATGGGTCTTAGCAGCACCTCCCCACGTCAATATGCAATAAGACAAAACTGATTCACTAAGAGACTTATATACCAAAATGAGAATCTCCCTGTCGACTCCATCTCTAAGCAACTTACTTATGTGAATCAGTTTCCTGACTCGGCTAGAAAGAGCTTTGATATGAGACTCAAACAAGAGCTTTTCATCCAAAGTTACACTCAAATATTTGATTTTTGAGGCACGTAGTTACGTAGTGCAAGAGCAAACTTTAGCTAAACTACATTTATGAATTTTGATCTGCAATGTTTCAGGTGGGCTTGACTTGAATGACTGGTTTTGTGAAAATAGATATAATTTGTCTTTCTAGCATTAAGTGTCAATAAATTAGCGTCTAACCAAGCAGCTACAATTGCCAAGCCATCCTCAGCTCGTCTGAAAACATCCGGCCAAGATTTTCCTTTGAACAGAAGTGCGTATGATCGGCGTAAGAAATAATTTTAGTGTTTTCTTGTGATGCGAACAGGTTTGCTATATCATTTATATAAATTATAAAAAGTGTTGGGCCCAAAATGCTTCCCTGTGGCACCCCAAAAGAGACATTTCTAATGTCACTCCTAACTCCGTCCACTGACACACATTGTCCTCTACTTGTGAGGTAGCTTTGGAACCAGTCCAAAGCGATTCCACGGATCCCAAGGCGCTCCAGCCAAAAATATGCCAATGGATTTATCCCCATTATCAAGTGATGAAGCAACAGTTTCTAACAACAGAGTTACGGAATCATCTGTTGACTTCTTTTGCCGAAACCCAAATAGGGATGATGTCAGAATATTATTCTGCTCCAAGAATTTAATAAGTCTAAGACTTGACTGTAAGAGACTTGACTGACGACTCTTTCCAGAATCTTGGAAAAAACTGGAAGTAGCGAATGGGACGGCAGTTTGAACAGTTAAGCTTGTCATTGTTTTCATCTTTGAAAACTGGCACCACTGTGGCCACCTTCCAGCAGTCAGGAAATATGCCAGTAGAGAGACTTAAATTAATTACACTGGTGAGTGGGTCAATTATATAAGGGCAGATTTTCTTTATTAAAGTATTTTTAAGTCCATCCATCCCAGGGGCAGTGTTTTAATAATATTCCCAATCTCGAAAACGTCGGTAGGCGTAAGAATGAAAGAGCCAGGTGAATTTGAGGATACATTTACAAGAGCAGCAGGTCGCCTTGTGTTTTGCCTAAACTTTGCAGTATTGAATTTGCTAGAGTCGGTCCGACGTTCGTAAAATTCTTATTGCATAAATTTAATGACGCTACAGGAGAATGAGAGACGTTTAAGAGTTGCGAATTATAGTCTTTCTTATTATTCAACTCACAGACGTTTTTAATTGTTTTCCACAATGTTTTAGGGTTGTTTTTTTCTCTAGAGTTGGCGATTATTGTGTACAGATTTAACATTTTTGAGTAAAGCCGAAAAAACATTACGATAACGTTTGTAAGATAACTGTATCACAGGATCTTTAGGACATTTCCTAGCCCTTAAGTGTAAAATATCTCTATGTCTCATATAGCCCCTCTTAATGAGTCCCGGAGTTATCCAGTCTTTGAGATTTTGATTATGTTTTCTGTGGTCGTTAGAGACTATTTTTGTATGTTTTCCCAAAAGGTCTTCCAGTATCATTGAAAATGTTGAAGCTGCAAGTGAGGCATCCCTTATTCTGAAAGTACCGGTCCATTTTATACTACTCAATTCACCAAATACTGCAGAGAAATCTGTTTTTGTAAATGTTTTACTGCGGCAGTTAGGAATAACATTCGTTTTGTAAATGTTTTACTGCGGCAGTTAGGAATAACATTCGTTTTGTAAATGTTTTACTGCGGCAGTTAGGAATAACATTCGTTTTGTAAATGTTTTACTGCGGCAGTTAGGAATAACATTCGTTTTGTAAATGTTTTACTGCGGCAGTTAGGAATAACATTCGTTTTGTAAATGTTTTACTGCGGCAGTTAGGAATAACATTCGTTTTGTAAATGTTTTACTGCGGCAGTTAGGAATAACATTCGTTTTAATACCAGCCATGACAAGATCATGATCAGTAATACCGGTTTTGATAATTAATCCAATAACCTGCGATTTGAAACCAACCAAGATGTGATCCAGGCAGGAGGGCCCTCTGGTGGATTTAGTAATTATGTGTTTGAGACCGAGCTCGGTTGTTAGGCCGAGATAGTCACTGATCTGAGAGTTCTCCTGCAAAATAATAATGTTTATATCAATCGTTATTTTCCTATTATTAGAGATTTTACCACTCACGATAAGCTCCATAGAAGTAAGAAAATTATTTATATTGGAAAATGAAGGAGAACGGTAAATAGCCAAAACTGATTGAAAGTTAGGAAAATCGATCATGAGACTATCGGAGTCCAGAAGTGTTGGTTCACTGACAACAACATTCCACACTGATCGAACAAAGGCGACTATACTTCCAGCTTTGTTGTTTATTGTCGCGGTACTAAAATGCAAATAGTCAGGTATTTTTCTTATAAGAGTACAACTGCCCACATGACACTCGGTTAGTATAATTAAGTCAAAATTAATTTGTAGTTTTTTTAGAACAACCCAAACTAACATTTTAAAAGTATATTATTGGTCGTTTAGGATATTTCTACATGGCTCGACCGATTCTAAAACGTGGCAATCAACAGAGAACGATTTACCGATTTCCGTTACAAGATCTAAAGTGGCCATAGTGGCCAAATATGAAAAAGGTGGGTAAGAGTCCATTTAGTGCAGAGAAATGTTGCCACGTCTAGCTCAATAATTATGAATGCAAGAGTATTTGAGAAGTGCGAGTTTGTTGTGTAAGTATAATGGTTGTGTAATGAGAATGATACAAATAATGTGTGTATTTGCGAATTGTTATGTTTGAATTGGAACAGAATTCGCGTAATATCTGTGTCTAAAATAGTGCACAAAACAGCCGAAAGAGACATAAGATGAACTACATTTAAACTAAGACGCAATAAAAATATAAGTAAAATAAAGATGCCACTACAAAATATTGTTACTATGTGGCTCCTGCTCCTGACGCGGAGACGCCGAGCTTCTCCGCCAGCTCTTCGTAGTTTCTGATCCGTATAGACGGACTACCTTCTCTTCGCCGTACGTTGACAAAGCCATTGCTAGTCCAGCAGTATTTAAAACCTGCCTGGACTGATCTAGTCCGGGTCTCCCGAAATAACATACGGTTTTCCCCGGGTGAGTCTTTCGTTGAAATATAGTCTGAGAGGTTGGTCACCAACACCGACGTCCATTGCTGTGAAGGTTTGCGGCTTCTAGCTGCTTTTAACTCGTCACGTGTTGCGCGCCTTGATAAGCAAACCACAATAGGCCGATTTTGGGCCTTAGTGGTGATAGTTCTTGGCAGAGTCTTTATCTGAATTGGTTTGCCTCTCATAGGGTCTGATCCTGATCTTTCAGCCCAATCTATCTGGTTCATTATTGAGAACGACCCCTACGTTTTTGGCGGCGACAAAAACAATATGACGCAGGTTTTCGCTCGGTGTTTCCGGCAGTCCAATAATTTACACCATATCTTCTCGTCGCAGATACCGCAGAACCTCAAGACGAAAGTTAATAATCAGTGCGTGTTGCCAGTGATGACATACGGCACTGAGACGTGGTCGCTAACTATTGGTCTCATACACAAGCTCAGAGTTGCGCAGCGTGCAATGGAGAGGGCTTTGCTCGGAGTTTCACTACGTGATAAGATCCGTAACGAGGAAATCCGTAGAAGAACCAAGGTTATCGACATATCACTCAGAATTTGCAAGTTGAAGTGGCAATGGGCAGGCCATATAGTTCGCAGAGCCGACATCCGCTGGGGAATAAAGGTTCTCGAATGGCGACCACGAACAAGCAAGCGAGGTGTAGGGAGACCCCCCACACGATGGACGGACGACATTGTAGGGAGTCGGTGGATGGAGGCGGCACAAGACCGTTCGTCGTGTCGTTCTTTGGGGGAGGCCTATGTTCAGCAGTACATAGGCCTCTGTTGTACATGATGAAAATAATGTACAACATGTTTATAAATAGTACTCATCATTACCCAAGAAAAATTATATATGTCTATAGGAAATTATATATATATATATATATATATATATATATACAACAACCGTTTTTATATATATATAATTTCCTATAGACATATGTATAAAAACGGTTGTTGTATATATATATAACCGTTTTTTGTTCAAATTAGTCAATCAAAACACTGGTAGTAAACTCTTAGCTACCGTGCGAAGCCGGGGCGAGTCGCTAGTCTTCCTTAACATTAAGGTGTCTTCAGAAATACTATTGAAGAGATGATCTACAGTAGGTGGCCAAATTATTAGGGACAGTACTCAGATATTTGTGTTTTCCAGTTTAACCTAATTTTTCAAACGAATAATAGTTATTTAGGTCTCAAACGTATTTTTTATTTTTAAGTGTAATGACGATAATAAAAACTAGAAGTTACATAGTTGAAACCATATTTTTTTTACAAAAAAGGAATGCGCAAGCATGAGTAAAAATCTAATAAAAATAACTATTAATATTTAGTGATGCCACCCCTTGCTACAATCAAGCTTCTATGCGTCGCCGCGTCGGGGCATTCTCTCTATACAGACTTTTGCATTGTTGGAGTTTGGTGTTGTGATGCCATTCTTTGATAAGAGTTTCAATCAATTGGCACTTTGTGTTGATCACTTTCTTGGCGATCCAGCGTTTGGTGAGTTCCCGCATATTCTCTATGAGGTTCATGTCTAGTGAATTCCCCGGCCAGGGCACAACAATAATGTTTTTTTGTACAGCCAGGAATTCAGTAAGACTCCTGGTTTTGTGGCACGGTGCCAAATCGTGCATAAAAATGTACTCTTCATCACCAGCGGACCATTGTTTGAGCTGTGGTAGTTGGTCGGGTTTCTAATATTCGCTTGTACTGGTCTTGCCTCATGGTCCCTTCCACGATGTATAGGCGCCCCATGCCCTTGGCTGAGATCCACACCATGACACTAACCGGGTGTTTAACCCTCTCCACAAGGCAATCTGAATGGAACTGCTCCCCAGGGCGTCGTCGAACGAATGAAGTTTTGTCGACCAAAACCTGAAACGTTGATTCGTCGGAAAGAGCATACCTTTAAAATATTACAATAATCACAAATAAACATTGTTTACGAACTGCACTGAATAATAATGTTTCACTTACTTGACTCCAGTCTGCAACAGTCGTATTTCGATGTTGTTTGGCCCATTGCAGTCGCTTTTTCTTCATGGCCTCGGTGAGGCGTGGTTTTTTTTAACAGGCCGACGACAGATCAGTTTCTCTTCAACTAATCGCCTCCGGACTGTCCTTGTGGTAACTTCTATTCCCTCGTTGTTCATCATCGTAGTCAGACGGCAACACTCGTTATGCGATTTTCGAGGCAGACATCCCTGATTTTACAATCGGTACGATGAGTAGTGATCCTTTTCCTGCCATATTTTCCCACACGAACTGCTTACAGGGGTTTGTTAAGATCCAAAAAAAAAAACGGTTGACGACAGACTTCGAAACGCCTGCCATATCTGCTATGCCTCTCTGGGAATGTGTAGAGTGAAGTAATAATGTATGTGTTTCCCTACATTTGTTTGGTGACGTGTCTGAAATCTTGCCCTTACTAAAAATAAATAATTTGGATGTTATCACGACATACTGTTAAGAAAATAGAAAATTCACTCATAAATGTAGCAAAAGTAATGCAATAAGAAACATTACTTACGTATTGATTGATTATTAAGGACGAGAGAAACTGGCGAAAACGATTAGAAAATATTGTTGACAACCTCACTACAACAGCAGTTTTCAAAAAAACTTAAACCCTTGAGAATTTTCATCACTTATTTGATAAATGACGCAGGTTTCCAGTATGGCCATTCATCAAAAATAATGACAAAGTAACCAAAAAAAAAAAACATTACCAAAAAAAACAACCATATGAAAACCTATTTGTTAGTTCAAAAAATTGATTTAACCCAGAAATTACAAAAATATCGGTACTGTCCCTAATAATTTGGCCACCAGTGGTAGTCTGCAACTGAACCCGGCACGCTCACATGCAAAGAACCTTACTACACCAATACACACAAATTGGTCGACGACATTGCTCGTTCACTCCTAGAATCCATACCAATATATAAAAGTGAAACATTGTCAGCTTGTGTTTATATTTTCGGAGTTAAACGGCACAACGGCTGGACGGATTTTGATGAAATTTGGAATGGAGATAGCTTATACCCTGGAATAAAACATAGGATAATTTCCATTATCATCATCATCCCTCACGCGGGTGAAGCCGCGGGGCGCAGCTAGTCAACGTTTTTAGACATCGTGTTAAAATGTTCTATTTATCACTCTAGCTGAGCTGCTACATCTCAATCCTGTTATTATTATTTATGTAGGTATGTATTTATATCTATATTATAGTAGTATGCAAGTATGTATGTTTATTATCACACTAATATTATAAATGCGAAAGTTTGTATGTTTGTGTGTGTGTGTGTGTTTGTTGCTCCTTCACGCTCGAACGGCTGGACGGATTTGCATAAAATTTGGTACCAGGATAGCTTATATCCTGGATTAACACAGGCTACTTTTTATTCCGAAATAGGGGAAAAAATATTATCGTTTTCTTTAAGACTTGAAAAAAAACGAAAAAAATATAATTAAAAAATTTATTTCTAAGTACCAGGAGAGCATAAACACTTAAGAAGTAGGAGATACAAAATTGAAAAATAAAGTAATTTAAAGTGAGTATACCTCCCCATGAACATTGAATAGTGTGATTATATTTTTAAAAAAGTATTTCTAAGTACCAGGAGAGTAGAAACACTTAAGAAGTTGGAGATACAAAATCGTGTTACTTACACTAATTAAAAGAAAGTCGTGTTAGTTACACTATTTATAACTCAAGAACGGCTGAACTGATTTGTCTGAAATTTGGTATGGAGGTAGCTTATATCCTGGATTAACACATAGGCTACTTTTGATCAAGAAATAGCGAAAAATATTAAATATCGTTTTCTTTTAAAAAAATAAATTTATTGAGAGTGAATATAACCTCCCCATGAACATTAAATAGTGTGATTATATTTAAATAATGTTTTTCTAAGTACCAAGAGAGCAGAAAAACTAATATATATTAAAATAATAAAAAAAGTACCATGAGAGCAGAAATACTTAAGAAGTTGGGGATATTACATTATTTGGTGGACTGACACGGTCTGATGATGATGATGATGATGATGATGATGATGATACCTCCCCATGAACGTTAAATAGTATGATTATATTATTTTTTAAATATTTCAAAGTACCAAGAGAGCAGAAACAGAAGTTTTATCATCATTAATATATTTTTGCACATTTTTAAGTGACATGCCGGTGGTGGATTTTGAGGGTTGTTGGTAGAGGTTTTAAAAGGGACGGGGCCAGTGGGAGGAGTATGGGACCAAAATAAGGAAGAAAACGGAAGCTTTGAAGGAATTTTCAAAATGATAAGTGTCAAAGTGTCAGGTGTCAAAGTGACAGGTGTCAACGTGACAGGTGTCAAAGTGACAGGTGTCAAAGTGACACCCTAGGGGCAACTCTACAAATGCCATAAAACAAGAAGTGAAGTGACACCCTAGGGATGCAAAAAGGAGGGATTTTATTAAATGTGTTTTCTAATGTGGTAAGTGTGGCAAAGATTGACCGCGGGCGAAACTGCGGGGCGCAGCTAGATGGATGGATATATAGCTATGGATATATGGATGGATGTTTGTTACTCTTTCACGCAAAAACTACTGAACGGATTTGCATGAAATTTGGTATGGAGGTAGCTTTTACCCTGGATTAACACATAGATTACTTCTTACCCCGAAAAAAATGCAGGGTTCCTGAGGCACGCGGGTGAAACCGCGGGGCGCAGCTAGTTTTTATATAATTGTATGTATCTACTAGGTTTATATCTTTTATTCCAATTTTCTATTGTGTTTTCCCAATTAATTTCATTATTATTTTGTAATTTTTTATTTATGGTTTATGTATTTATTTATTGGTTGAAAACCACCATCCCTATTACATCCATTATTCCATTCCATGCACGGTTGTCTGGAAGAGATCGCTCTGAGCGATAAGACCACCCATTGTCTCGTTCCTGAGTATGATATAACAACTTGTGTCGTTCCCGAGTATGATATAACAACTTGTATCATTCTCGAGTATGATATAACAATGTGTATCTTTCCCGAGTATGAAATAACAACTTGTATCGTTCCCGAGTATGACAATAAGTACACTTGTTTGCGAGTATGACACAACAAACTCATTTCCGAACATAAAATAAGGTTAGGATGTTTCCGAGTGGTCACGTTGGTACATTACTAGAAACACGGCGGGCGCGACTCACTTGGTCGGTGTAGGCGGCGTGCAGCAGCGCGCGCGCGAACCGCCGCGGCAGCACTTTCTCGTCCACGCAGACGGCGCCGCTGCTATTGCCGGAGTTCGTGGACCGGCGAGACATTACGCTTCTGAAATGGATATTACCAAACATTATTTCAAATAACATCAGCCAAGAGTTTAGACAGCCGTTGCGGTTACCATCAGACAAACGACCTGCTTGTCACTTGTAATAATAAACAGTGGCATCTTTAATTTGTAGGTACTGTGCTCATTAGCGTACAATATTAGCCGAGAAGTACTATGCGCGGGAGTTGGGATGGAATACGACTGAGGAGGCAAGACGCAACGCAGACGCCGCACGCCACAGGTGCTTACCTAGCATGTCTGCGTCGTCACAATATACCCCTCCCAAAAAATAAAAAACAAAATTTACAAAAATTTGTAAGGAAACAATAAAAGTAAAAGAATTCACAGGTACATAAAACGAACCTGATAAACACTAAGCATTCACTTTATACTCAGTCGACAATTTATCAGAATCAACTTTGTTAGACCGGGAGATGGTGACACAAAATACTAGGTACAACATTTTCGGCAAATATGTCTAGCGTTTGTGGACTACGAGAAAGCCTTTGATTCAGTCGAGACCTGGGCAGTGCTACAGTCATTACAGCGGTGCCAGATTGATTACCGGTACATCGAAGTGTTGAAGTGTTTGTACAGCAAGGCCACCATGACAGATCGTCTTCAGGATCAAAGCACGAATTCTATCCAGTTGCAAAAAGGGGTGAGACAGGGAGACGTTATTTCTCCGAAACTGTTCACCTCTGCACTGGAAGATATATTCAAGCTTCTGAACTGGAACGGATTTGGTGCTAACATCAATGGCGAATACATCACTCACCTTCGATTTGCTGATGATATAGTGATCATGGCTGAAACCCTGGAAGACCTAAGCACAATGCTCAGTGACCTCAATATTGTTTCCCAACAGGTGGGTCTTAAAATGAACGTGGGCAAGACGAACATCATATCAAATGCCCATGTCGTACCCATGCCGGTTTATGTTGGTAACGATATTATCGAAGCTGTTGATTACTATGTCTACTTGGGTCAGACGATCCAACTAGGTAGATCCAACATCGACAATGAGGTCAACCAACGAATCCAACTCGGACGGGCAGCGTTCGGGAAATTACGCCATATCTTCTCGTCGCAGACACAGCAGAGCCTCAAGACGAAAGTTTATAATCAGCGCGTGTTGCCAGTGATGACATACGGCACGTAGGTGAGACGTGGTCGCTAACTATTGGTATCATACACAAGCTCAGAGTTGCGCAGCGCGCAATGGAGAGAGCTATGCTCGGTGTTTCACTACGTGATAGAATCCGAAATGAGGAAATCCGTAGAAGAACGAAAGTTACCGACATAGCTCTCAGAGTTTGCAAGTTGAAGTGGCAATGGGCAGGCCATATAAGTCGCAGAACCGACAACCGTTGGGGAATAAAGGTTCTCGAATGGCGACCACGAACAAGCAAGCGAAGTGTGGGGAGACCCCCCACACGATGGACCGACGACATTGTAGTCATCGCAGGAAGTCGGAGGATGGAGGTGGCACAAGATCGCTCGTCATGGCGCTCTTTGGGGGAGGCCTATGTTCAGCAGTGGACTTCTAAAGGCTGAAATGATGATGATGACGATTATGTACGAAACACCTACTAGGTATCTTTTTGTACTTATAAAATCTATGCTCAAAACATTCTTAACCTATTTTAAAAATTCTAGACCCAGATTAGAATTGTTGGACCCAGTCTTTTAAACCAAAAAAGGCTGAATTCGCTTACTGGCGTTAAACCTTAAATATTATAATGAGAAAAAAATTGATTTTTGTATGTTGTTTGTAGTAACAGTGGTAACAGGACTCACACAGCAAAATCAACCAAATTAATATTTTTGTGATCTTTAATTCGGTATAACTTCCGATTTGTACGTGGCAAAGACGTTTCAAGATAAACAAACGGCCATGCGCCTCGATACAGTACCATCCGGATTTTTAAACCTAAGAAGGTTGAATTATGCTTACTTCCCACCCGGATTTTAAACCAAAGGAGGTTGAATTATGCTTACTGGCGTTAAACATTTTAACAGTAATCTTAATTCAAACTCTTTGCTTTAAACATAATATTAATTTAAATAAAATGGTACCTACGTCAATATCGTGTCAATATAAAACCTTTAGACATAACATTTGGTAACATTATACCTAGCAAAGAGAATACAATGCATTATAGTTTATGGCTGGTTTAAGGAGGAAACACAAATTAAATAGGAGATACGGGCCCCCTTATTCAATATCTCTCGGAAAACGTAGTATACGTAGTGATTATATTCTCTCCGGTAGAGAGTAACTACAGGTATTCTTTGTTCAATAAACTCTCTGCATACAGGATAGGAAGTAGTAGCTAATACTACGGTAGTAAGGAATTGTTGTTATGTTTGTGTAAATAAAGTATTTAGTGTAAGAAATTGTTGTTATGTTCTATTAGTCCAAAATAAAGTACCTACTAATTTTATCTTTCTATATATATATCTACCCGTGCGAAGCCGGGGAGGGTCGCTAGTTATGTAGTTATAGTCAGAGAAAATAACCGAGAGCCGTTTCAGATGGTATGGTCACGTGATGCGAAGAGACGAGGAACATGTAGTCAAGAAAACATGCTACTACCTGAATATAAGAGAGGTAGAGGAAGACCTCCGGCTACGTGGTGGACTAGCATGACGAAACTCCTATTGGAGGAAAAACTGCCCGACCCGACAACCAGGACAGATTGTCCTGGCGCCAGAAAATTAGGAGAGCCAACCCCACCTCAAGTGGGATGGAGCTATGAAGAAGAAGATATATGTATTTATAGTTATTAAAGCAGTAACTTCATTTATTTTAATAAGTAATGTGTGTATTTCATCTTTATGTATCATTAATATTATCTGACCACCTGTACGCGGGCTTCGCACGTGTGGTCTTTTATTTAGGTTCAAAGTACCATAATGTGCTATTCCAGGACCAATATACCAATATTGAATCAACATTTCTTCAGCCGTCAACAATATTTTTATCAATTGCTCGGCTTCTAACTCACCGGATTGAGATACCAATTACACCAGTTTTTAAATCAAACCCTAAGCTATCAAACAATTAAAACCGCATTGCAATTGGTCCAGTAGTTTTTACGTGATGCGTAAACAAACATACAGACAAACAGACAGAGAAAGACACGATTAAAAAAAATAATATTCATGTTCAATATCTTTTTTAAGCACCCAAGAGCATGTTTTAATTTATCTTTTTTGTACAGCCTTTTTTGTACCTATTGCTTTATTATAAGTATAGATATAAGACTCAATTTGCATAAAAAAATCCGTCCAGTAGTTTCAGCGTGATACGTGTTCATTTTAATAACTTTCAACCCCTATCTTGCGAAAACCCTTTAATTTTTCGGGATGAAAAGTATCCAATGTCCTAGCTCGTAGTATGAACTCTAATCATACCAAGTTTCATTAGAATTCATACAGTAGTTTCGGTGCGATGCGCGGTCAAGATACGGACAAAAAGACACATAAAAATAAAAAGTAAAACAGTTTTGGCTTCAATTTATTTTATTATTTATTACTTCAATATTAACATAACTTTGGACGCATATCCCGCAGAAACCCTTTACTTTTTCGGGATAAAACGTATCCTCAATTTTAACCTATCATATAACTTAAAACGGTGCCAATTTGTACCAAAACCCGTCCATTAGTTTCAGCGTGGTACGTGTTCTTTTAAATAAGTGTCAACCCCTATCCTGCAAGAACCCATTATTTTTTTGGAATGTAATGTATCTTATGTCCTACCTCGTAGTATGAACTCAAATCATACCAAGTTTCATTTAAATTCATTCTGTAGTTTCGGCGTGATGCCTAGCCAAGATACAGACAGACAGACAGACAAAAATGAAAAAAAAACAGTTTTCGCTTTAGTATCAAATATAGAGTACCGCCAATATTTTTTTTCAAAATATCTTCATTGTACAGAATTGGACCCGTTACAGTTTTATTATAAGTATAGATTATAGTAGTAACCTTGGACTTTACAAATGTATTTATTATTATAATGATTTTGCAGTTATATTATTCGTATCTTCGCTATAAAATTTTACTATTTTTTTTCTTTTTTCGATTTTTTGATGCACGCCTACATCCCTTCTCATGTACTATATATATATATGTGGATGACTGATAGAAAATGCTTTAGCATTAAGTCCTCTTTTTGTACTTTCTTAGTGCAATAAAGTATTAAATAATAATAATATCAACTCATAAAAATTACACTTTACGCATTGATATCCGAAACTTCTGTTCGTCTGCGACTTTCCAACGCGATCTTCATAGGTAGGTAGTCCTAACCACGCCTGTTCTGCATTTATCTTCAGTCCCGCAAACCGTACCCAGCGTTTAGTTATTTTCTATGACCGCCAGTCCTCTGCACTAAAATATCAAGACTGAGCTACCTCCAAGTCTTGAAATAATAAACCTCCGGCGTCTGACTAACTCAGATGACCCAGGTATACACAAAAATAGCACGACTTAGCATCTTCCAAGTCTTCAACTAATAAACCCCCGGCGTCAGACTAACTCAGATGATCCAGGTATACACAAAAATAGCAAGACTGAGCATCCTCCAAGTCTTCAACTAAGAAACCCCCGGCGTCAGACAAACTCAGATGACCCAGGTATACACCAAAATAGCAAGACTGAGCATCCTCCAAGTCTTCAACTAATAAACCCCCGGCGTCAGACTAACTCAGATGATCCAGGTATACACAAAAATAGCAAGACTGAGCATCCTCCAAGTCTTCAACTAAAAAACCCCCGGCGTTAGACTAACTCAGATGACCCAGAAAAACACAAAAATAGCAAGACTGATCATCCTCTAAGACTTCAACTAATAAACCCCCGGCGTCAGACTAACTCAGATGACCCAGGTATACACAAAAATAGCAAGACTGAGCATCCTCCAAGTCTTCAACTAATAAACCCCCGGCGTCAGACTAACTCAGATGATCCAGGTATACACAAAAATAGCAAGACTGAGCATCCTCCAAGTCTTCAACTAATAAACCCCCGGCGTC
Source organism: Alsophila aescularia (assembly GCA_946251855.1). Lineage (NCBI taxonomy): Eukaryota > Metazoa > Arthropoda > Insecta > Lepidoptera > Geometridae > Alsophila > Alsophila aescularia. The sequence goes on from OX276373.1 coordinate 57,339,494, forward strand.
AGACTAACTCAGATGACCCAGATATACTCAAAAATAGCAAGACTGAGCATCCTCTAAGACTTCAACTAATAAACCTCCGGCGTCAGACTAACTCAGATGACCCAGGTATACACAAAAATAGCAAGACTGAGCATCCTCCAAGTTCAACTAATAAACCCCCGGCGTCAGACTAACTCAGATGACCCAGAGGTATACACAAAAATAGCAAGACTGAGCATCCTCCAAGTCTTCAACTAATAAACCTCCGGCGTCAGACTAACTCAGATGACCCAGGTATACACAAAAATAGCAAGACTGCGCATCCTCCAAGTCTTCAACTAATTATCCTTCGGCGTCAGACTAACTCAGATGACCCAGGTATACACAAAAATAGCAAGACTGAGCATCCTCTAAGATTTCAACTAATAAACCCCCGGCGTCAGACTAACTCAGATGACCCAGGTATACACAAAACTAGCAAGACTGAGCATCCTCCAAGTCTTCAACTAATAAACCCCCGGCGTCAGACTAACTCAGATGACCCAGGTATACACAAAAATAGCAAGACTGAGCATCCTCCAAGTCTTCAACTAATAAACCCCCGGCGTCAGACTAACTCAGATGATCCAGGTATACACAAAAATAGCAAGACTGAGCATCCTCCAAGTCTTCAACTAATAAACCCCCGGCGTCAGACTAACTCAGATGACCCAGATATACTCAAAAATAGCAAGACTGAGCATCCTCTAAGACTTCAACTAATAAACCTCCGGCGTCAGACTAACTCAGATGACCCAGGTATACACAAAAATAGCAAGACTGAGCATCCTCCAAGTTCAACTAATAAACCCCCGGCGTCAGACTTACTCAGATGACCCAGAGGTATACACAAAAATAGCAAGACTGAGCATCCTCCAAGTCTTCAACTAATAAACCTCCGGCGTCAGACTAACTCAGATGACCCAGGTATACACAAAAATAGCAAGACTGCGCATCCTCCAAGTCTTCAACTAATTATCCTTCGGCGTCAGACTAACTCAGATGACCCAGGTATACATAAAAATAGCAAGACTGAGCATCCTCTAAGTCTTCAACTAATAAACCTCCGGCGTCAGACTAACTCAGATGACCCAGGTATACATAAAAATAGCAAGACTGAGCATCCTCCAAGTATTCAACTAATTATCCTCCGGCGTCAGACTAACTCAGATGACCCAGAGGTATACACAAAAATAGCAAGACTGAGCATCCTCCAAGTCTTCAACTAATAATCGTCCGGCGTCAGACTAACTCAGATGATCCGGTTATACATCCTCGAGCGACTCCATGCGCATTTTAAAATCTAACTACTGCTGGCGAATAGCGCTTGATCGACATAAATAACACGTTTTGGTTACCGCGGGATATTTGCACTTGCTATGCATTTCTTACCCTCCCGGTAGACGTACTGATTGCGTAAGTATCTCCTCTTGGTCTCGACCCTCGACGACGAACTTTGCACGATACCCACGCTGTCGAAAAACTGGTCGGCGTTGTAGGCTGCACCGGTTTTGTAGACATCCAAGACTCGAACAACAAAGTCTGTAACCCGCCTAGTTCCGAACGGGAAATCGCCTCCCGTGGCGCACTTATCACGATTTAAATGATTAATTATGACGTGTTTACCTGAAGAACCTGCTCCTGGCGGCGAGCACCACCCGGTGGCAGGGCAGCTCGAACGCCGTACGGAACCCGTACGCGACCCCGCAGCCTCCCTCCACACGAAACACTAGCTTGGCATCCGACATCTCGCCTGGAAATTAAACAATATTAATTAAACAAGACATAAGTTCAACATCTAAAACACGACTACGGCCGGGTAAAAAATATCCTATTCACATTCTTGCGATGAAGACGACCAAGTTTTTAGTTTGAACACATAACCAAGGAATGGTTAAGACCTTCGGAGCAGTCGGGTAAAAAAGTAACTGAATAAGTAATAATCACTGGAGTCCAGGAGGTACCGCATGGAGGTGTGCAGCGGGTCCCGGCAGACGCACAGCAGCGCGGCGGTTTGTAAGTGAATAAGTAATAATCACCGGAGTCCAGGAGGTACCGCATGGAGGTGTGCAGCGGGTCCCGGCAGACGCCCAGAAGCGCGGCGGTTTGTAAGTGAATAAGTAATAATCACCGGAGTCCAGGAGGTACCGCATGGAGGTGTGCAGCGGGTCCCGGCAGACGCCCAGAAGCGCGGCGGTTTGTAAGTGAATAAGTAATAATCACCGGAGTCCAGGAGGTACCGCATGGAGGTGTGCAGCGGGTCCCGGCAGACGCCCAGAAGCGCGGCCGCGCGCCGCGCCTCTCCACGCTCACCGCGCCGTACGCTGCACGCACACGCGCCGCCGCGGCATGCTGCGGGGGAACAACATCGTCAGTCATCAGGAATTTATATTTTTTTAAATCTTGTTTCCAGTAGCCATGTCATGGTGAAACTTAGAACAGGCTATCTTTTCGTGCATTTTGTGTCTGTGCTGTTAATCGTTGAGGAGTTCCCTAGTCAGGACCCAACCCTGAGTGCATCAACGATGTCATGGTTAAACTTTACACCGGCTAGCATAAAAAATGCGTGAAAAATAAACTTGTATGTGCTGTTGTCCTTGATAATCAAATATTGATACGTTGATGTTGTTCCTTTATCTAGAGCGAATCGTGGATGTTGATTCAGCCCCTCGATTCAGAACCCTTCGATAACTCAGTTGTAGTTCGAAGAAATCGAAGATGAATTTGTCGAAATCGAATCGAATTGACGTCATACCATACGATTAAACTATGCTATTCAGAACTATCAAACGCTATTCAGAACTTAGTTTATCGAAGACGAGTTTCCGAACGTTCGATAATTTTTTCCGGTAACCACAAACTAAATAGAGATACTCTACCTACTTTATGCCCCGCTGCTGCGGTAGCCAAAACTCAGACAAACGCGCGCGGTGCACAGACAACTTCGGTAACTTAACGAGAGCAACAGAGCATTCGATAGCCTCTATATTATTGTCATAATTTTGTATTATACATTTAGAAGTATAACGTCTTAGTTAGTTTTTTGGTTCAAAACTATTGTATAATTTGTATTTAGGTGATTTAGCACGATGCGAAGTGGTATCATAGCTTGGATACGAAGACATCGCCAAGAAGAAATTGACAAGGGAGAACACCTGGCTTTGTCACATAGAGTAGACGTATGTTACATTCACTGCGGGATGCATCGAACGCGTTCACGTCCTCTACCCACGTATTTATCGGGAACTATCGACTAACGCAAGATCTTACATTGGCCTTGGTATAGGCCATATAGGCCTGGTATAAGAGGTTTTTTAATTGAGTTAGGTTTCACCATACCTGCAGAAATTAAAGTGAGTAGGTACATAACCTAGCTTAGGTATATATTTATCAGGAAGTTAGGTAAAACAATCAACTAGGTAGGTAGGTACCTACCTACTTAATTTGTATAGTTAGGTACCTACTATAGCACTGAAGCAAGAGATGTCAATTTTATATTTTATTTGCATTATATTATGTACCTATATCAATGTCCATTCAAAAATAACGATCTGGAAGTTAAAAGTTAATTGATGTCACTGAGAGAGGCTAAAGATTAACTTAATTAGGGTACTTCGTTTAACTATTTTTCGTATTGAATATTAATTACCTAGTAACTCTAAATTGACATCTTATTTTGAATGTTGATCTGCAATTTATTATTAATTCAATATTTACAGGTTTTGAGCGCTCTTTATTTTTATGCTCATGGTAGTGATCAAAAATCTATTGCCGGTGAACATGATATTGCCATGAGCCAAACCAGCCTCAGCTAATTATTGGCTGTACATTATTTGATTGCGAATTATTGGCAGTACAATATAGGGCCTCAGCGTATTCGATCTTGCGACACAGAATACATAATACTCATGCGATGCGGGATCAACAAAACATTACCATTTGTTTGAAAGTTAGTACCTACATGTTATTGTTGCGAGCTTGGGTTCGGATAAAATTAATGTACGCCAATTACACCAAAATTAACACCTTAATTCGAAAAACCAAAAAAAGAAATTTTGTCCTACAAATAAGACTCAACACTTTTTATCTCGTCTGTACACACTAATCAATTATCACTGAATACTCGCTTCGAATCACTATGATCGTTTCGTTCCGAATGCCAAGCCAAAACTGTCCCAAGCACCCGATGCGCGCCCTATTTATACCGCGACGGAAGTTTCCAGAAGCTACTCGTATGTACTCGTATGTACTAGCAGTAGTCGGTAGGTATTTGAACTATCAAGGTCGGCGGCACTTTTGTAGTTGCTGCGCCGCGCAGCACCCGTAGGTAACTAAGGCCGGCGGCGCCTTTGATGTTGCCGCGTCCGAAGGTATATACCTACCGCGTGCTCTGTAAACTTCTGCAGTCACCTAAGCTGCACTAGTGTGTTCCAGAAGGTTCCTATAGATGTAGGTATTGCGTCATCCGACCGCGGTTCCTCGAACATTTTAGTACCTACTGTTTTTCTAAGAAGCGACAGGCGTAACATTATCAAAGCTTAACAATATATATTTGTTAATTTAATTTTTCTGTAATTTGTATTTGTTTCCTAAATGTTTGATATGATAGAAGTAGAATTACCTACTATTATATTTGAATAAATTCTATATTAAAGAACAATGGCGAACATACATACTTTAATGTCGGTAAAATTCACGGCGTCTTTGGACAAAAAATATCGCTAGTAATTCAGCGTCATTTTCTGAGATTGTTAGTCTAAGATTTTTTTATTGGGGAGGCCAGGAATTATTGTTATTAGTCTTCAAAGTTTTGTAGGTTATGTTACTGTTAACGACTTTTGAAACAAGTCTTAGAGATTTTAATTATTTTATCTGCTTAATTAGGTAGGCAAATAAGTACTTATGCGTGATAAATATAATGTTTAAACATAATGTACCCATTCAATTACCTACCTAGTGTAACAGACTAGGCTTTTGAATAATAATTATTTTCAATCAGTGACTGCCTAGCGAACTTACAAAACAATATGTTTAGATATGTTGCTGCTGTTCCACTATGCAGGAAAAGAGTTGTCCAATATTAGCACGAATATTTTGCAACAATTCCTTACACTAAATACTTTATTTACACAAACCTGTTTCTTTTTTATATCTTGTTCAATATTTTAAGCCGCACGCCCTTTGTACTTTTATTTCTTTCACGACCTGGATGACTGGTAGATAATGCTGTTTAGCATTAAGTCCTTCCTTGTACACTATTTTTGTGCAAAACAATTAAATAAATAAATAAACATAACCTAACAACAATTCTTTACTTTTCCTCCATAAACTTTAATGCATTGTATTCTCTTTGCTATAATGTTTGCTATGAGGTTTAAGTATATTGACGTACCATTTTGTCTATAGCACAGTCTATATTATTATTGTTATTATTGTGCAAGGAGGTTGAATTACAACACCGAAACAACAGAGGGCTACACAAACAATTTTACGCGATGAATACCTTTTTCCAGAAGAGTGCCGCTAGAAAGAGGACCTGGGCGAGCCCGAACGGCATTACCAAAAACGAGGTTGACTACATCATAAGTTCTCATAAATATGTAGTCACCGACGTGTCCGTTCTTTCACATTTCAAAGCTGGGAGCAACCACAGATTGGTAAGAGCGACACTTGAATTTGACTTAAGGGAAAGAACAAAAATGATTGCCATTCACCAGAGGTACAGCATGCATGAGGTTGCTTCCCTTTCTGATACATTCCAGGCAGACCTTAAAAACCAATTCGAAGGCCTTGAAGAAACAAATTTAGATGTCGACCATATCAATAACACCTTGTGTCAAGCCGTAACCAAACCGCACAAAAACACCTCGACAAAGTTCACAAAAAGACTCAAAAGCTTACACCGGAAAAAATTAACTTAATAGAAAAAAGAAGAGACATGAAACACCAAACAGTAACTGATCAAAAACAGCACGAAAAATTAACAAGCAAATAAGTAAAACCATAAGGAAAGATTTAAGAACTTACTTAACACTATAAAGGCATACAGAGGCCCAAAAGTGTTTAGAAGAAAATTGAGCACAGGGACTAAACAGATTATCAAACTTAAAGATGAAAATGGAAACATTGTCACAGATAGAGATCAAATAATGACTGTTGTTGAAAGGTTCTACGAGAAACTGTTGAGACTGCTGGTCGCCCTCCCGGTAATAGAGTAAGTTGCCGGAATTGAGAGTCATCGTATCCTCTCCCTCTCTTCGGATATCTGATAACCCAATAATACCCCAGCGCAACTTACTACTTCTTCCAGCTCTATCAGGTTCTCGTCGGTCCTCAAGGTGCGTGCATTATAGGTTGCCAGGTCCAGAGATCGTGGGGGTTGGTAGCTAGGTCTCTGCCGGGGATTCTTAGGACCCCCTGCTCCGCCGTTACCGTAGTTGCTACCGGTGCCTGGAATAACGGAGCCCCGGGGACTAGGGGCCGTCTTTGCGGTGTGTCTATCATATTGGGGGGGGGTGGAGGGGGGGGGGGGGTGGAGGGGGGGGGAGGGGGGGGGGGGGGTTAGCCGTAGTCCACAGGGGACCACGCTTGGCAGGCGGATGATCAAATTGGTGATCACAGTGTTACAAATATGTACTCGGAGATCCGATGTGTATTCCCTTAGTCGCCTCTTTCGACATCCACGGGAGGTTTGGGAGGGGTCTTATTCTAAGACGAGACCGCCATGGCAACCGATACCACCACGGCAAAGCATACTTAATTAACTTAATTTGATTGATTGGATCTATTTATTTATAATTTATGTTGTTCTCTTTGTCCATGAGTTGTTAAGTTTTGACTTGTAATAAAAGTGCTATTAATTGCCTATTTACAATAAATACTTTGACTTTGCCCAATGCAAATATACAATATCTAGTAGCAGTATATTTAATGCTAGTTTTAGAGCGTCACTTTTCTTGAAACAGTCCAAAAATAACGATTTAATTCTTGCGGTGAGTTGCAAGCACATGCAGGGTTACCCGCTCACTGACGGCCTCACTATACAGCCTACAAAACGCCTGTCCATCTAAACCGAATTCGGACCGAAGCTACCTACACTACACATCTGATCGCAGCTAAGTTTAATATATTTCGACAAGTATACGTAACAGAGACGTCAGAATATGTGCTCACGGTTGGTGTTGTCGACGAGGTCTAGCTCGCCGTCAGCATGTTCATTGCCCTCGTATTCTGAAAAATAAACATTCTTTATTCAAAATATAAATATGTATACAGGGTGTTTATTTCAAACGCAGTAAGGGCAGGTACCTTAATCGTTGTAGCTACAGGAAAACGATTTTAAGAGACTGTCTATAATTTTTGAAAATATTTTGACCTGCGTTCACAGATTTTGGAAAAAAAACAGACAGCAAGAAAATGGTAATTTTACACAAAACCTTTTTTTGATGCCAATCGTTCCTGTTTCATATCAAGATCAAAAGTCTTTTAGGTTTCAGTACAAGAAATGTCTGGAATCGTCAAAAACTTTTTCCATACATTTTGTACTAAATTAACATTCAAACTGTTCGTAATTCACTAAGAAAAAATACAAGCGGCCATAAAAAAAGAGCTAAGAAACACTGTATTTATTTCCAAGTACTCTAACCTCAATTGAGATACTTTCGATCCATATAAGATGATCGATTGGCATCATAATATTTTTTTGAGTAAATTGCCCCTTTTTTTGATGACTACATTTTTTCCAAATGTCCGAACAGAATTTAAGAAATTTGGAAAATCACTAAAACATGTTGGGTCAGGTGCGATTGGAAGAACAGAAGGTGACAATTGGTTTCCTTCCGATAGCACGTTGATGACATTCAAATCGTTCTTAAGTTCTTAATAGTTTTCGTCTTTTGGAAGACGCTGAACTCACAGGACCTTTTATACAGCGTGTTGGAAGATCTTTAACTAATCGTGTTGCATTATCAGCCACATTTTAACCGGTTAAGCGGTTGGCCGAGTGGTAATAAAGTCTGACCGCGAATTCAACCAATAGTCGCGGGTTCGAATCCCGCAAGGTCCTATAATTTGTGTGATGAGCAGAAATGTTTGTTTCCGAGTCATGGATGTAATATTCGTACTCGTAGTACAGGGTATCCTAGTTTGGGGCTAGGTAACTGGAGTGAATTGTTCCTTTTTTAGGTTGTCTGAAGATAAAGTACATAATATATGTCAGAGGATGAAATTAATTTTTATAACATTTTTTGACCACGATCTTACCTGATGGAAAACTATGATCTGGTCGAAGGTGTAGCACGAACACACCGGGGTTATTTATAATTTAACGGAAACACTGACGAGGGCAGAGCATTCCACTTCTTTGCAGTTCTCCTTGCACATATTATACAAACATGACACACTAGATGTCTTATTTATTTATTTATTTAATTAGGATCATCAACAAAAATAACATGATTACATGCTTTTTGGCAAAATTAATAATAAATGTTACATGCAATTTCACTTACAGGTGAACACATCGTGCACAGATCATATAACATACTTTATAATGATAGAATAGGTTTCTATACTCAGCGCTAATCAAGAATTAAATGATTAATTATTGCACTAAATTTTATTTACAAAATAAAAGAACGAGACGAATGCTAATTGTAATTCAATTTTGATTAACACAAAATAAAATAACAGAATTTAAACATTTAGCAAAAATATATAGTTAAATAAATAATAAATGATGTAAATATGTAACCTAATAATAAAAATAGTACATACAATAAATAACAATACTATTTTATTGATGTCAATAATTATGCTTATGAAGTGGATGGGTCCCCATGACCCTAAAAATTTTAGTTTTGAACTTTAGTTTTGACGGCTGGTCATAAAATATAACTAAGGTGATACATTTTTTCAAAAATTCCTTAAATAGTGTACTTAATCTGGGTAAAAGAGAGAAATGACCTAGATTTGATTGAGGTATATGTTTTATGAGTGAGTAATGAAACAGGGAACCGCGGCAAGCGTGAAGGGACGGCTATCATTAACTGGCTCAATAATTCAGGATTATCAATGGTGTTATTTAAAAGTTTGTATACAAATGTTATGTCTAGTAATTTTCGTCTATCGGACAAACTTGAGAGTTTAAATTTCTTCTTGAATGTCTTCGGATAAAGTATGTACTATGTGTCAGATTATAAAGCAAGTGCTATGTGTCAGATTATAAAGTACGTACTATGTGTCAGATTATAAAATACGTACTATGTGTCAGAGTATAAAGTAGTACTATGTGTCAGAGTGTAAAGTACGTACTATGTGCCAGAGTATAAAGTACGTGATAAGTGTCAGAGTATATAGTAAGTATATGTCAGAGTATAAAGTAAGTACTATATGACAGAGTATAAGGTACGTACTGTGTCAGCGTATAAAGTACGTACTGTGGTGTCGACAGTGGTGCCTCCGGGGCGGCGCCCCCGAGTACAGCGCGTACAGTGCGGCGTCCGCCTCCTCGCGTGTCAGCGCCGCACAAGCGCCCTCCAGCGGCACGCGGCTGCACGACCTGTACGTATTATATCATTATAGGGATCCGCACTTCAAACACCTCAATTTCACACTTCGTCGTGTTTTATTTTAAACTAGATGCTTTGTCCTACGGCTCCGCCCGTAGTTTTGTTGTAAACTAGCTGCTCTGCCCTACGGCTCCGCCCGTAGTTTTGTTGTAAACTAGCTGCTCTGCCCTTCGGCTCCGCCCGTAGTTATGTTGTAAACTAGCTGCTCTGCCCTACGGCTCCGCCCGTAGTTTTCCCCTTTATCAGATTATACTATTCATCTGGAATAGTGTATCTTTCTATCAGTGAAATATTTTTTAAAGTCGGTTAATTATTTATTGAGTTTAACCATTACAAATAACGGCGTAAATACGCCGTAAGAGAGGAGTATACATGACAATACTCACGGCGGGTACCGTTGCAGCAGGTCGCGGCAGTACGAGGAGCGCGCGGCGAGGATGGCGCGGTGCGCCGGCAGCGCCCAGCCCGCGCCGACTAGCTCCACGTCGCACCACCACCTGCCATCGAGGTCATACGTAAGCACCTGCTCAGCAGAACTAAGCTGGTGCGGAATGCGAACAGGTATTCACGCAAACTAATTCACTTGTTAGCGCTAGAGTTTAGTGACCCCGTCCGCGCGCCGAGGTCATTCACCCGCTAGATGTTTACTTGTTATATTTGAACATATTGTGTGGGACTATTCTTCAAGAGTCCGCCGCTGGAGAACGTTATTGAACATCACTTAAATTTAAACGTATACAAACCAATATCGCAACTAATTATTTTACAATTTGGATCTCACTAATATTATAAATCAGAGAAGTGCAGCCACTGTCGCATACTGGGCAGTCAGAGGAGCTCTGATTGCTTGCTTAGAGTTTTAATCAAGAACACTCTCTCATTGAGCGCAAAACTTTGTATGCACGATGCAGAAATCCATACAGCAGAACTCACAGTCCATAAAAAACTTCATAAAATGCCTATAAACAACACCGATTAGCGTCTAAAAGTGTGTGTGTATGTTTGTTACTCCTTCACACTCAAAAGGCTGACCGTGTATCCCCTGATTTCCCCCCTTGGGGAGACATCAGTATTTTTTAAATCATAATTATCTTATATCCTGGACTAGCTGCGGCCCGCGGTTTCACCCACGTTAGGGGGTGATGGTGATGATGATGATGATGAAATGTATCCTATGAGCTAGTCCAAGGTATAAGATATATTATTTCATATTTCATCAAAATCCATTCAACAGTTCGAGAATTAATTATGATGATGATGACGACGATGAAAAGTATCCTATTTGTTATTCCAGGGTATAAGCTATGATGATGATGATGATTAAAAGTAATCTTAATACAAGGTATAAGCTATCTCCATTCCAAATTTCATCAAAATCCGTTCAGGCGTTTGAGAATGAAGTATTATGATGATAATGATGATGATGTTGAAACGTATCCTATATTCGGAGATAGCTTATACCCTGGAATAACACATTCCAGGGTATAAGCTATCTCCTTTCCAAATTACATCAAAATCCGTTCAGCCGTTTGATAATGAAGTAAAATGATGATGATGATAATTAAAAGTATCCTCTGTTTTATTTAAAATCCGTCCTTTTTAAAAATCCGTCCAGCTATTATCGCGTTCATCATCATCATCATGTCCTTGTCCATTAGAACCTTTATTCCCCAGCGGTTGACGGCTCTGCGAACTATATGGCCTGCCCATTGCCACCAACTTGCAAATTCTGAGAGCTATGTCGATAACCTTGGTTCTTCTACGGATTTCCTCGTTACGGATCTTATCATGTAGTGAAACTCCTAGGATAGCTCTCTCCATTGCACGCTGCGCAACTTTGAGCTTGTGTATGAAACCAATAGTTAGCGACCACGTCTCAGTGCCGTATGTCATCACTGGCAACACGCACTGTTTATAAACTTTCGTCTTGAGCCTCTGCGGTATCTGCGACGAGAAGATATGGCCTAATTTCTCGAACGCTGCCCATCCGAGTTGGATTCGTCGGTTGATTTCTTTGTCGAAGTTGGATCTACCCAGTTGGATCGTCTAACCTAAGTAGACATAGAGATCAACAGCTTTGATAATGTTCATTTTAAGACCCACCAGGGGCCTAATTCTCTAATTTTAAGACGCCAATTCCACGTCAATTCGGCGAATCAGCGTGGAATTCGCGTGGGATTGGCATGACTGGTCATACAGAATCCAGGCCCAGTTGGGAAACAATATTGAGGTCACTCAGCATTGTGCTTAGATCTTCCAGGGTTTCTGCCATGATGACTATATCATCAGCAAATCGAAGGTGAGTGATGTATTCGCCATTGATGTTAACACCATATCCGTTCCAATTTAGAAGCTTGATTTTATCTTCCAGTGCAGAGGTGAACACTTTCGGAGAAATAACGTCTCCCTGTCTCACCCCTTTTTGCAATTGGATAGAATTCGTGCTCTGATCCTGAAGACGGACTGTCATGGTGGCCTTGTTACATCACACAAACACATCCACACTTCGATTGTACCGATAGTCAATCCAATCTGGCACCGCTGTAATGACTGTAGCAATGCGCAGGTCTCGACTGAATAAAGGCTTTCTCGCAATCCATAAACGCTAGACATAGTGGCCGATTATACTCTTCGGTCTTGTGTATAATCTGCCGGAGCGTATGGACACATCCATACGCTCCGGCAGTCCACGGTGCTACAGCCTTTCCGGAATCCAGCTTGTTCGGGAGGCTGAAAGTCGTCAAACCTACGAGCCAGACGGTTTGTAACTACTCCTGAAAACCGCCTCCAGCTCCTCGCACAGTACTGACCGGTCGGTGTACATGTGGGGCAGCACACTGCGCAGCGCGGGCGCCGGCTCCCGCGCCCTCTCGGCCTGCGTGGCCAGGTCCCGCAGCGCAGCCCCCGCCTCTAGCTCCTCGTACAGTACTGACCGGTCGGTGTACATGTGGGGCAGCGCACTGGGTAGCGCGGGCGCCGGCTCCCGGGCCATCTCGGCCTGCGTGGCCAGGTCCCGCAGCGCAGCCCCCGCCTTCAGCTCCTCGCACAGTACTGACCGGTCGGTGTACATGTGGGGCACCGCACTGGGCAGCGCGGGCGCCGGCTTCCGCGCCTGCTCGGCCTGCTTGGCCAGGTCCCGCAGCGCAGCCCCCGCCTCCAGCTCCTCGCACAGTACTGACCGGTCGGTGTACATGTGGGGCAGCGCACTGGGTAGCGCGGGCGCCGGCTCCCGCGCCAGCTCGGCCTGCGTAGCCAGGTCCCGCAGCGCAGCCCCCGCCTCCAGCTCCTCGCACAGCAGGAACACCTCCGCCAGCCGCCACGACGACACCACGGAGCGGATGAAACGCGCGTGCTCGCACCCTGCAAATATCCATACCAAGATTATAAAAGAAAACGAAACTCTGTCCTCTGTTACCTTTTTACGACTAAACTGCTGAACCGATGTTCATGAAATTTGCTATGGGGGTAGTCTGAACCCTGGGGAAAGGATACATTTTATCGCGATACAGTGTAGTCCACGCGGGCGAAGTTGCGGGAAAAAGCTAGTACTTAAATAACGTTTATTTATACACTTATAATCCGGCACTAGACTGGGATTCCGTGTCACGGGCGGCATTGGGACACATCATCACGTTGACGCGCGAAAATATTTTTTCTATGAGTGTCCTGCACGCGCATGACCGAGAAACCTGCGCACAAGTACCAAAAACAACTGTACAAAGTTCTATAGGTAGGTAATAAATGACAACACACGTTGTTAGACTGTAGTGTTATGAACATTATGCACCAATCGGCATAATGATAGGCCAACGCGTTAGCCAGCAATGTAATATTTAGTAAAAGCTAAGGAAAAGGCAAACGTAGTTCTGAAAACTGCGTGCCATCCCGTATGACCACTATAGCATACGGGATGGCTACGTAACGTTATAGGATAACGAAAACAGGACATGCAGCCACAGAGGGACACTGGAGTTCTCTGTGGTTGACGTACAGGTTTTGCTCAGGAACAGCCCCGCTTTGTAAGGGTACTAATTTACAACGCGGGGTGAACCTGAGCTAAGCCTATAAAATGGTAATTGGTAAAAGGCAACTGACGGTATGAGCGGCGAGAGCGAGAACGAGCTAAATAGGAAAAGCTCCTCTAAAAACGGCCAAGCTTGTTGACTGGCAATGAGTCATGCTTTGGAATGCTATGATACTGACACAAAAATAAGTTAGCTATCTCAAGTATAGGTGCCGTTTCTGTACGAGTGCGAGAAGCTTGAAAGATCGGAAGATCACTCGCACCCGTAGCCCGATTTTTTGTGCCTGTTTTTGAGCGTGGGAAAGTTCTTGCCTAGAACAAAGGCTCGTACTACGTCATGTAAAAATTGTAGTTGGTCGCCCAATGGAAGAGCTTTGAACGCTTCTGAGAAAACTATAAATACCAATACTTGGTAATAAACAGTGTGCATTATTATATCAACGTTCGAGCAAGCAAGAAGTTCTTCCATAAAGTGACCAACATTAGTGAAAAGCACCACCTAGTGTATTACGGCTCCGTAGGCAAAGTTTGTAAACGGTGACAAGGCTAAGATTCTATTCTGTCTTTGTTTTGAATGTGACAATAAATTAATTCGAAACCGTGAAGCAAGTGCGTTTCCGTTTCGACCCCCTATCCTGAGCTCATTGAAGTCTCATTTCTCTGCAACTGGGACCCCGTGCCTATGCGAGAGTCTGCAACATCCGCACAACATTACTTCCAAAAAAAATACATGATTATTGTAGTGCGAAACACTACCAATCTACCTATGTACCTACTTTACAATTTCAACTTCAACGTCGTGATTACGTCACATCGATTTCTACTTAGCCAAATACGACTAAATCAATAAAACAATCACTTAGTCCAGGATTTCCGGCTAGTAATTATGAAAAAAAAGCATTACATCGAAGCTAGATACTGAGGCATAAAACCGATATAAAATACCTAGGTGTTGTGGGAATACTTTGGTCCGTAACTTCGTTAGTACTGAACGTAATTAATGACCAAAGGTACCTGCAGTAACAGAAAATACGTTCTTTCCATTTATCACATCAATTCAACGTAAATTGATAATCATATTTTCCCAATAAGAACATAGATAAAAACGACATACGAAAGACAAAACGTCAAACACGGTGGAATATATTTCTCATTTTTTTGCTTGTGGGGAAGAGAGATAGAAATATGTAGTGTGAAGTTAGTTCAATCCATTGAATCGACAGGCAAGTGAACAGCCATGGAAGCAATCTAAAGTTTTAGCAGAATACCAAATTTGTCATACATGATCATGGACAGTCGCTGGAATGACATTTTGATGACAATTTATTTAAAATTAGCAGAATAGGGCCCCTGGTATCGTGCAATTAAAATTTCAAGCACTTTCCGATTATATATGCGGCTGAAACTTTCAGAGTACTCACAAATCGATAACAAAGCAATAAAAACTTAAAAAGTGACAAAGCCTTTAAAAAACAGAAAAAATATATATTATATTTTATTTTTATAATACTTTTTTGTGAACTCTCCATCCTGGCCAACTCTTCCCTCTACTGGCAGCCTCGCTCACCTCTGTCGGGGCGGCAAGCGCGGGCGCCGCGCGGCGTTGGCGATGCGTCTGCGCAGCGTGCCGATTCCGTCACCGGCCGCCTTTTTCTTTGTGAACTCCCCCTATTGGCGAGCCCTCCCCCTACTGGCGAGCCCTCCCCCTACTGGCGAGCCCTCCCCCTACTGGCGAGCCTCTCAGCTTGCCGAGTCCGTCACCGCCGCCTTTTTCTTTGTGAACTCCTCCTATTGGTGTGCCCTCTCCCTTACTGGCGACCTCGCTTACCTCTGTCGGGGCGGATGTCGCGCGGGCGCCGGGCGGCGTTGGCGATGCATCTGCGCAGCGTGCCGAGTCCGGCACCGCCCGACTTTTTCTTTGTGAACTCCCGCTACCGGCGAGCCCTCCCCCCTACTGGCGACCTCGCTCACCTCTGTCGGGGCGGCTGTCACGCGGGCGCCGCGCGGCGTTGGCGATGCGTCTGCGCAGCGTGCCGAGTCCGGCACCGCCCGCCTTTTTCTTTCGCTCCCTGGAAAAGTGTAATGTATGATGTCAAATCAACTGTCATAGCAAATGAGGTTCTCGTATGTTACCATATTAGACGTAGTCGAGTAACAGCAACAAAAAACAAATACATTATATTACACATCAAAAAAATATGACACGCAAGGACAAAATTATAAATTAGAGAAACAATACAAATACAATTGGCGATCTTATCGCTAAAGAGCGAAATGTTTATTTTTTCTTTTTTTGACGTGAATCGTGTTTAAAATGAAACCGAAACAAACCGGTACCAGGGCAGAATAGTGAACCGTAACGAAAAGGTCTATATCGTCTCGCTTTCATAACTCTGTAACTATGAGCTCCAGAGATCTCATTTTGGTGACATATTTTAGCCCTGTACATCCTGTCAATGGGAGAGGGAGAGGGGCTCCCATCAGCCATTGACAAAAAAAGGGTCAAGGGTCAGGTCAATTCTGAATATTGAAGATATATTGTAAAAAAAAATTGGAGGCTGTTCTGTATGCTATGCTATGTATGCCATGCTGAAGCCAAAAATGTTTTTTGTCTGTCTGTCTGTACCTTGAATAGGCGTCACGCCGAAACTACTGAATTAATTTAAATGAAACTTGGTATGATTTGAGTTCATACTACGAGGTAGGACAAAGGATACTTTTCATCCCGAAAAATTAAACGGTTCCCGCAGGATAGGGGTTGAAATTTATTTAAAAATTTACCTCTCTGAAACTACTGGATGGATTTTGATGCACCTTGGCACAGTCATAGTTTATATGATGGGTGAAAATTAAGAATACTTTTTATCCCGAAAAAAGGTTTCCTGCGGGGGGATACTGGGTGGATGTATGAGTAATTGACCATGCGTAAGTAGTTGACCAATTTCAAATTTGAGCGCAAATACTAAGCTACCTGGCTAACCCGTGCACTCATTGGTCATAAAATATTGTTTTGACACTATTTGGCCAATCATATTCAAGCACGATCAAAATGACTTTTATATGCAGCGATTGCATATAAAAGTCTTTTAGAACTTTTTCGTGGGTGCAAATATATCCGCTATTTTTCTGCCCTACAGTAAGGAGCTCGCACAAGGTATGTTTTTTTAAATCCAAAGAAATTTGTGTCGATTTCTAGTTTTATGTACATAATTTATATTCCGAATATTCATATATGTGTGTAGATTGTATTGATGATAAAATTGTAAAGAATCCTTTATTATTTCATGTTTTTGTTTTGGTGGTTAACTATTGAAACATAAAACTGACCATTTTCTAGTAATGAACCAATTTGGTCAACTACTGAAAATGAATGTTTCTTGCACTTTTTTATAAAAACTTATTTTATTTCATAAGTGATTTCAGTATGTCTATTTTTTATTTTCTCAGCTCAAGTTTCATCAGTAATTGACCACACTTCTTGCGACCACCAAGAAGTGTGGTCAATTACTGATGAAACTTGAGCTGAGAAAATAAAAAATAGACATACTGAAATCACTTATGAAATAAAATAAGCTTCTTTTCCGCAACTAGGCCGATCATCGGCCCTTTATGCGTGAGAAAATTGACCACACTGGTCAATTACTGGTTGACCATATAATTTTTTTGCTTTAGTCTTTGACCAGATATATTTTCATTCCAGATACTATGCAAAATGCCATCGAAGAAATAATTATATAAATATAGTGAAGCAAGCTAGAAAAATGGGACCACTCTACGAAGAAAATTTACTTTCCGAGTGGATATCAGCGATAGCCAATAAATATTTTCCTTTTAACAAAGAAAATTTAGCATAGTGTTATGGTGCTCTCCACGCCATACACAATCAAAAGCCCTGATACACGGATCACCATATGCTATAAGACCGAGGATATTATTTAACCCATAGAGACTATTCATATTACATCAAAGAGGATTCTACGAAGTTTAGGAAATGTAAAAATATTTGCCAAAACAATACCGTCCAATGATAATTAATGTAGATGGTGTACCTAAACAAAGTAATAACTATGATAAAATATAATTATAACTACTAAGACTGATATTTTTCCATATTTAAAATACTTTCTAATGGAAATTGACGTTTTTATCCATGTGGTCAAACACTAGATCATAAAGTGGTCAAACACTGGAGACATCTGGTCAATCATACGCACATTGGTGTAATTTTCACTTCAGTAATTAATAAAAAATATAGTGTGGAAGTAAGTCAACATATGTTTGGTTTACTATATATATTAAACAACTCAAAGGGATTGTAAAGAACAATAATCCAACTTGTATTTCATTTAATTAGAAAAAAAAAGACTAGTTTTAATAACAAAATCCGCCTTACTTAATTGGTCAACTATTGGTGCATTCACCATATTTTGGTGTCCAAATTCTGAACATTGAAGATATTTTGTATTTTTTTTTGGAGGATGTTCTAAATTCATACTGAAGCTAAACTGTTTCTTTTCTTCTTCTTTTTCTGTCTGTCTCTCTGTCTGTATCTTGGAAACTACTCAATGAATTCAAAAGCCCTGTACCACATCTCAGCTGCCGAGAACTTACAGCGGCTGAGAAGTTGCCACAAGGGCGACGCACGTGACGCTGTGTCTGCATTACTGCACACAACCACCGATCCTGACGTCATCATCAAAACACTAGAACAGAGCTTTGGGAGACCGGAGCTCATCATCGACCGAGCATTGGAAGAGTTAAGAAGGTTCCCAAAGCCAGGAATGGCAGCGATCGAGCTCAACACCTTCGCTGTCAAACTACAGAACGTCGTCTGCGTGCTGCAAAACATCGACCAGCGCGGGTACCTGTATAACCCAATGCTGGCGCGTGAGGTGCTGGAGAAGTTAAGCCCGCACATCAAAACGCAGTGGTGCACTACACCAGTCACCTTCGGAACCAGAAATCGTCATGCTATCTGGATTCCTCATGCGAGTACTTAACAATATTTAAAAAACATAATTGATTTAACTTAATTAAACATCAGATCTGAATATTTTCGTTTGCATAAACTTTCGGCAACTGTCTCACTCGCACGCGTAAGTTCTTCTTGGGTAAGCCAACCCTAAACTTCACGGAAGCAATTGCGCGTGTACAAAACGACATATTGTGTGCAAGGAAGTTATATGTACATTCGTACAACTGAAATGATATCTTCAAAGAAAAAGCGGGGTATCGATTATTTGACCTTGAAAACGATTTAAAAATAAAAAAAAGACAAGGAAGTTGAGCAATAGCCCTTGTTGTCTCTTTCTTATATAAAGTGCCAATCTCAGGTGACAGCAAATATTTCGTAAGACAAACAGGACAATAACTTCTTTAATTTCCAGAATAGTATGTAAAAAAAACTCATTAGACACCAAAGAGAATGTACTATCTAAATATATTAAGTAGGTGATTTCTTTGGTACAGTTGTCTATGCGATGATTATTTCGCAAGTTTATTTTAGTCTGTGCCATAACTCTGAAACTTTGTACGAGAGAGAAAGAGACTTCCGATCAAACGTATACTTCCTTTTCTCACATTTTCTTTTTAAATTACGTTTTCGGTGAGACCACTTTTGTATAATGGTGGCCATACACGCTACGAGAAATGGTTACGATCAAACTGTACAGTTTGAACGGTGCAGTTTATCGTAGCTGGCATACAAGCTATACACGCTACGAGAAATCGTTACGATCAGACGGTACAATATGGTGCCGACGCACACGTGTCAGTGATGGCTTCGACGGACGACGTTTTAGCAATTGTTGGATTAATATTCGCCCTGAAGGAAAAAAAGGTGAAGCGGAAAAATCGTAGCATCTGGTGTAAAGAATGGCTAATGAAAAGAAGAGTTCATTCTCATGTCAATTTGTTGGCGGAATTAAAGGTTTTTCCAAAAGACTGGCATAATTTTCTAAGAATGGATCATGATACGTATTTACATCTACTGAATTTGGTAGCACCAATTATCGAGAAGCAAGACACTATTATGAGAAATGCTATTCCACCCCATGACAGGCTTGTAGCTACTTTGAGGTTTTTATCAACAGGAAGAAATTATGAAGATTTGAAATTCTCTAGTATCATTTCATCTCAAGCTTTGGGTCGCATAATACCGGACACCTGTGAAGCAATATATAAGGTTCTCCGCAAAGACTATTTGAAGGTAAGAAATAAAAAACTACTAATTACTTAGAATGTAATGTTTATTAATTTGTACTTATAATGATGGGTTAACATTAAGTAAAATTAGACAAATAAGTAGCCGCTGAATTTTGCATTTGTTGGAACTCTTCTTGTTGAGAAGTTTGCATTATTGGGGTTTGGAGAATTGACTGGGAGCCTGGTTGTGTTTGGAAATCATAATTTGAATTCTGATAAGGTACTGGACTAGGATTGTTTCCAACAGGGCTGGGAGTACTTGAAACGGGGCTGGGAACGTTGTAACCATAATTAGTAAAACGCACACTGGTTGAATCCATCACTTGGTGTGATATAGTCAAATTTTCCATCTCTGCCAGAAATAATGTTTCGTTAATTATTTTTTCGGCCAAAATACGTTGATGTTTTGTGAGGTCTCTCAGCTTAGCTGCGACGTTTGCTCCATAAATATCAAATCGATCATTAGTAATTGCTGGCCTTTTGAAATGGTTTTGAACAGACTGTAAAACTTCAGTAGTTAGGTTTTCATTTGCATTCCTTTTTGGCCGACTCCTATTAAACAACGTGTTTGTAGTTGAACGAGTATCGGGAGTTGACTGTGAAGTTGATTGTGTGGCTGGAGGTGACTGTGGAGTTGACTGTGTGGCTGGAGGTGACTGTGGAGTTGACTGGGCGGCCGGAGATGCTTCACTTTCAATTTCCTGAAACAATTTTTTTTTTACAGTTCCCACGCTCGAAAGAAGAATGGAAGGATGTGGCCAAAGTGTTTGAAAAGAGATGGAATTTTCCGCATTGTCTAGGCGCGATGGATGGAAAGCATATATCAATTTTTCTTCCTAATGGATGTGGCTCAGAATATTTCAACTATAAAAACCATCATAGCATGGTGTTATTGGCAATCGTTGACGGAAATTATCGATTTCTTTTATGTGATTTTGGAACAAATGGAAGAATTTCAGATGGTGGAGTACTCACAAACACTAAGTTTTTTGAAAAACTTGATAATAATCAGTTGTGTATTCCAACCGAAACAGCTGTCGCAAATAGCACTAGAAAGTTGCCTTATGTGTTTGTGGCTGACGATGCGTTTCCACTTAGAACAGATTTAATTAAGCCATTTAGACAAGCAGACTTGACCACAAATAAAACCAGAATTCTAAATTACCGCGTATCACGAGCAAGGCGCATTGTCGAAAATGCGTTTCATGTAATAATATAAATAACTATGGAGCATTCTCAATATGGCCGGATTTACTTATTATATTCACATAACCATATTAGTGCTAGTCTACTCTGCTGGCACCACAGGGCTAAAAACCATACAAGAAATAAAAAAAATCGTAAGAAAAGCCGACCTTACTGTACTCTGTATAATAACCAGTGATCGGAGTAGGTAGATTGAATTGGGGTCATTCTGCTGGAATTTCCCAATTGGTTGAAAAAAAAAAATCTACCTACTCCGATCACTGATAATAACACGCAAACAACTTACCTCGTTGTCTGTTGATTCGTCGTCCATATTAGAACGTGAACGTCTTGGTTCTTCTTGGTCATCCAAAAACAGCAACATAGAGTAATACCATAGTTTTGGTTTATACACTTCTTGGGTTCCTGCTCCTGATTTCTTCGAATCAGCGATCTTCTTACGCTCTTTTTTGTAAGTAGAGCGAATGTTGTTTATTTTTTTTACAACAGCATCTTTGTCAGCACTAGGGTCTACTGTTTTAAATTTTTCAACCAGCTTAGTATATGCTGCACGTTTTAACTCACGATTGTGATACTCTTTGCCTTTAATATTCCAAAGACAAGGTTCACTGCGATATAAATCAATAAATTCTTCAAGCCATTCGCGATTAGTTTGAGACGCCATGACGCGTGCGCACGTCCACCCGAATTTCGACCGACTACAAAACTGAACACGAAAACGGAACGAGCGCATACACGTTACGATCAGTCGGCACAGTTCGTCCGATTCCGATAAATCAATTGAAATTTTCGTATTGTTCCGTTCGACTGTACAGTCTCAAAAAATCGTGCGAAACTGCACAGTTTCATAACATACATGTAGCGATTTATCGGTACCGTTCGAACTGTACAGTCTGATCGTAACGATTTCTCGTAGCGTGTATGGCCACCATAAGAGAGATATCGTTTCAGTAGTACGTATGTACATATAACTTCCTTGAGTGTATGTCTACTATGTCAATGTAGTAGTTAGAACGTGGCTTTTGTATAGAGATCTAGGCAAGTGCCCGGGGTGTGGCGACGGTGACACAATAGTCGCACAGCAATTTACGCTACCGTGACACAATAGTGTCTCTGTGATAATGAATAGTGACTCTGCTTCCGCAGTCCCATCATATGATCAGCGTCACTCACCTCACTTCTTGATTTTAATAACAAAACCAGCCAAAGTACTACAAGTACATAAACCCCAACTTTATACGGTAACACAATTATTGTGATGACACCTAGTAAGGTAATAAATCTTAGTCAAAACTCATAGCTTATTTAAAGGATCGTCGAAAAACCTGCCGTAAAATAACTGACCATGCCAACTCACTTTGAATTTGACATCGCGACTTCTTCATTATTATTATTTATTTAATTAATCAATTATACGGCCTTGGCTAATTACAATAATTAATTACAGAAGTCGATTAAAAAGGAACAGAAATGGACCCAATCTTTGAATAAAGTTAGATTATGACTTTTTCGTTCGTATTGCTTTATTATAAGTACTAGCTTGCCCGCGGCTTTGCCCGCGTGGTTATTTCATTTAGAATTAGTCCATTCGTGTTATTCCAGAACCAAAAACTACATTGTGACTTATCAGGGATAGCGGCGAAACACTTAATGTGACAAATGGTCATCGCATCCATATATTTGATCAAGACGAAACCAATGATTCCTCATTTATCAAAATCCATCAAGCCGTGTAGGCTGTAGGTCGCGCCTTAGAAATGTACAAACAAACATACATACAACCCAAACAAATAACACTCCGTGCAGTCGGGTAAAAATGGCTATAGCGCCCGGAAAGTCAGTACTAAAATAAAACTTAGGCACATTATTTGTTGAACGATCTTAATGACCCGGAACCGATTGCAGTTAATGGTGTGCCTCCTGAAGTTGTACAACAATATGTTTACCTTGGGCAAATATTGCAATTGGGTAAGAACAAATTTGAGAAGGAAGCCAACAGAAGAATTCAGCTGTGTTGGGCAGCATTCGGCAAGCTTCGTCAAGTCTTCTCGTCGTCGATACCACAGTGCCTGAAGACAAAAGTCTTCAATCAAGTGCGTCCTACCAGTCATGACCTACGGAGTCGAAACGTGGACACTCACGGTCAAACTAGTCCACAAATTTAAGGTCGCTCAGCGAACTATGGAGAGAGCTATGCTTGAAGTTTCTATGAAGGACAAGATTCGTAATGAAGATACCCGACGGAGAATCAAGGTAACCGACATAGCTCAAAGGATAAGCAAACTGAAAAGGCAGTGGACCGGTCACAATTCCCGAAGAACCGATAACCGTTGGGGTAGACTAGTTCTCGAGTGGAGACCATGTTTAGGCAAGCGTAGTGTAGGCCGCCCTGTGCCCAGGTGGAGTGCGACCTGCGAAAAGCGGCTGGAAGAAAGTGGATGAGGAGAGCTGAAGACCGAGCTCAGTGGCGCGCATTAGGAGAGGCCTACGTCCAGCAGTGGACAGATATAGGCTGATGATGATGATGATGATGATGATGACATTATTTTTTTTATAGCGCCCGGAAAGTCAGTACTAAAATAAAGCTTAGGCACACTATTGTAAATAAGGAGTCCTGGAGCCCACAACGCTGCCGCTCTTGTGATAAACACAGTAAGTACTCTGGAGTAACTTTCGAGTAAATGGCGGCTAAACTTTTTTTTAATGTTTTTATTATATCTTCTGAAACAACACACAACAAACACACACTTGGTTTTACACTTGACCCAATAGTTTTCTGTTTGTGATGGAGAAATAAGTTTCTTTTGCATTTTATGTTACACTAGCTGTACCCGCGGCTTCGCACGCGTGGTCTTTTCTTTAGGTTCAAAGTACCATAATGTGCTACTCCAGGACCAATATACCGACATTTGATCAATATTTATTCAGCCGTCAAAAATACTTTTATCAATTGCTCGACTTTTTACCGTCCAGATTGAGATACCAATTACACCAGTTTTAAAATCAAACCCTAACCTTTCTAACAATGAAAACCGCATTGCAATCGGTCCAGTAGTTTTTATGTGATGAGCTAACAAACAGACAGAAAGACATGACTAAAAAAAGTTCTTGTTCAATACCTTTTTATTATACGCTTTATATTAGCTTCACTTGTATGTTTGTAGCAGACTCCTTTGGACGCTATTTTGATCCACTTTAAACGGTCAGATTTCATTCAAATTTTGCACACCTGTCAAAGACCGATGACAATGCAATAATTAAAAAAAAAAACAATAATAGTTTAAAAAAAATAAAAAACACGCTTTATATAGAAAACCAAACTAAAAAATAAATTTTAATAGTGTAAATAAGAAAAAAAGATTAAAAAAGAAGCGTGGGGTGCTTTTTAAGATATTATCGAAATGATAATCCTTCTTCTCATATCTGTCAATGAAATATTTATAACTATTGTTGACCCATGCACTTCACGATTTTTTTGAAATATTTTTTTTTTCTTATTTACACTATTAAAATTTATTTTCTATTTTTTAGTTTGGTCTTCTATATAAAGCGTGTTTTTTAGTTTTTTTTAAACTATTATTTTTTTAAGCACCCAAGTTTCACTTTTTTTCTTCATCTTCGTACAGCCTTTTTCGTACCTATTGCTTTATTATAAGTATAGATATTATGACTGTGTCAATTTGTATCAAAAAATACGTTCAGTAGTTTCAGCGTGAGAAGTGTTCTTTTTAATAATTTCAACCCATATCTAGCGGAAACCCCTTAATATTTCGGGATGGATTGGATATTTTATCCAATGTCCTACCTCGTAGTATGAATTCAAAATATACCAAGTTTCATTTGAATTCATTCAGTAGTTTCGGTGCGATAAGCGGTCAAGTACGGACAAACAGACAAACACACAAAAATGTACCAGTTACAGAGAACCATCCAAAAATATTATTTATTACTTCAAGATTAACATAACTTTGGACCTTTATCTCGAAAAAACCCTTTACTTTTTCGGGATAAAACGTTTCCTCCATTTATCCCATCATATAACTTTAGACGATGCCAAGTTGCATCAAACCCCGTCAATTAGTTTCAGCGTGGTACGTGTTCTCTTAAATAAGTTTTAACCCCTATCCTGCAAGAACCCATTAATTTTTCGGGATATAAAGTATCCTATGTCCTACCTCGTAGTATGAAGTCCAATCATACCAAGTTTCATTTGAATTCATCCAGTAGTTCCGGCGGCATGATGCGTGGCCAAGATACAGACAGACAGATATACAGACAAAAATGAAAAATCATGTATTTTAGGCTTTAGGCTTAGTTTAGGCTTCATTATCGAATATAGAGTCACCAATTCACAATATCTTTAATGTACAGAATTTGGACCAATATCCCGCAGGAACCATTTATTTTTTCGGGGCAATAAGTATCCATAATTTTCACCCATCCTATAAACTATGTATGTGCCAAGTTGCA
Source organism: Alsophila aescularia (assembly GCA_946251855.1). Lineage (NCBI taxonomy): Eukaryota > Metazoa > Arthropoda > Insecta > Lepidoptera > Geometridae > Alsophila > Alsophila aescularia. Next base: position 57,364,985 of record OX276373.1, read on the forward strand.
TCAACATCCGTCCAATAGTTTCAGCGTGCTACGTGTTCTTTTAAATAATTTTCCACCCCTATCCTGCAGGATCCCTTCGGGATGAAAATTATCCAATGTCCTACCTCGAAGTATTAACTCAAATCATACCAAATTTCATTTGAATTGATTGAGTATTTTCGGCGTGATGCGCTGCCAAGGTACAGACAGACGGACAGACAGACAGACAAACAAAAAAAACTGGTTTGGCTTTAGTATTGAATACAGAACGGCCTTCAAAAATAAAACAAAATATCTTCTTTTCATAAAATTTGGCACATTATCCCGCAGGAACTCTTTAGTTTTTCGGGATAAATAGTATCCTCAATTTTTACCCATTATATAAACTATGACTGTGCCAAGTTGCTACAAAATCCGTCTAGTAGTTTCAGCGTGATACGTGTTCTTTTAAATAACTTTCAACGCCTATCCTGCGGGAACCCTTTAATTTTTCGGGATTAAAAGTATCCTATAACCTACCTCGTAGTATGTACTCAAATCATACCAAGTTTCATTTAAATTCATTCAGTAGTTTCGGCGTGATGCCTAGCCAAGAGACAGACAGACAGACAGACAAAAATGAAAAAAGTTACTGTTTTGGCTTCAGTATCGAATATAGAGCACCCTCCAACAAAAAAAAACTAAATATCTTCAATGTACAGAATTGGACTCATTACAGTTTTATTATAAGTATAGATAATTATTATTTAAATAAAGTATTTGTTTAATAAAACATGAAAATGTGTTTGAGTTTAGAAGTGAAAATTAAAGCAATTATATTTATCTTAACATTGGTACAGTAAGAGTGTTACTTACAATATTTAGGTGAAGCATACTTACTGTAACTATGCTTAGTAGTATGGTAAATTTTGTAGAAGTGCTTACCAAATAACATCATTTTCTTTGACATTTACGGTGTTAAATCTTTAAATAAATTTCAAGCTATCTATCATAAAGCATAATTAGAATATTATTGGTTCTTAACTTAATTTAACAAAAAATATACTAAAATATATATTTTTATGCTACGAGTAGTGAACAAGAATATAACATTTAAAAAAATCGTGTAACACTTTGTCTGTCTGTTTGTTCATGCATTTTGTTGTTATTTGTTGTTTGTATTTGTTTGCTGAACGAAATTTGGTATTTCATATTTTATAGATACTTTTGGTCCTGGAATAACACAGGTAACTTTGAACCCAGAGAAATTACTACGCAAGAAAAGCCACGGGCACAGCTAGATTACAAGTATAATTATTTCAGAGAGCTTTGTAAAATATAAATCAGCAAAATTTTCACTTATGGAAAACACGATTAACTCGATTTTTTTGACGAGACTCTCGATCAAAAAATGGTTTCAAACTTTGCACTTTTTTTGGTCTTTAAGTATAATATCTTAAAAACATGCATATCAAAAATCGAGTATTTGCTTTGTAATATAGTTTTTAAGTTGATCTAGATTCTTACCTAGCAAGCTCGATTGTTTTCACAGATATTATAGGACTATTTATAATGTTCTGAACTCCATAAGATAGTTACAGTAAGTAACGTATTTCGATCATCCGATCTCTGCAAAAAAAAATATTGCCAAAAAAAAAAACGACTTCATAATAAAAATGTTATTTTGTAAACAACCACTAAAAAGAATAAAATAATTACAATTGAGCCAGAACAGTATCACTTTTTCGAAATTACCAACTTAATAATAATGCATAAATACAACATAACATAAGAAAGAGTTTTTTGAAGGCGGTGCCAAACCGAGCCATAGTTATTAATATGGTTGAGCTTATTCAAAAAATAATGTCTTAAACGGCTTGACGAGCTATATAAAATAATAAGCTTTTAAAGTAACTATCTACAGAAACTTTATCATTTACTAGATTGGTGTATTCGTATCAATCAGTTTGTGAACGTGTGAAAGTCAAAATCTGCTCGTGTGAGTCTCTTGTTTTGTCTCTTCTGCGTTTCGTGTTTTGTATGAGGGTGCGTCATAGACAACTGCATATTACTTCGTACGTATTTTTAGGTATGTATTAATTATGTAAATATATTAGATTTAAATGATGCCTGGGTTTGGCATCGCCTTCAAAAAACTCTTTATCTTATGTTGTATTTATGCATTATTATTACTAGTACCTAGTTATGTGGAAATTATGATCGATTTTCTATGAGTGCGAAACATGCCATACTACAAAGAAGGCGCGGATGAAGCTAGTCCGAAAATGTTGTGCTACTTATACTTTTATTAGTGTAGTTATGTAAACAAAATGAACGTTTATGATCGATCTTATAAACTATGCAAAACATGTGATATTATGAAGAAAGCGCGAGCGTAGCAAGCGCGAAAATTTTCAGCTATTTCTGACACATTATACGGATGAGTAAAAATTTGAATTTAATGGAAATCCTCAGCATGCGAAAATAGGTAATATCACAAAGGCGCTAGCAAAGCCATTATGGCCGTGTATACAAAAGAAGAAAAAATACTATGGATCCATTGAGTTGTATAGATATATGAACGCAGCCAACAATAACAAGGTGCGTAGCTAGCGCGATAATTTCAAGTTATTTCTTGATATATTTGTTAAAAACTGATGGAAAATATGATGCGCCTTAATTTCTTCATTCAACATGACATAACGGAACAAAGGAGCGAGTGTAGAGAGCGCGAAAATGAAGAGTTATTACTAAGTATCAGTGTTATTGTGTGTGTGTTTTTATGGCGTAATATTGAAAGGGAAACAAATGAACATGATTACAAAACATATGAAAATAGTAAATGGTCCTTTAAATCAGTACCAAAACGTTTGCAAACTACAACTTGATGGTTAAATATCTGGTAAAGTTGTGTAGTACTTCCCCTGATGGACTCTTAGTGAAGACTCGTACCACTGATACTAAGTGATGTACTGACCTTATGACGTCTGCCATGGTGGGGGGCGCAGCCGGTAGCCCGGCGCCGTCGCACACCTCTCCCACCTACACAAACATAATGAAGGCATCAAATTAAACAATATTACAAATTCACATAGTGAGAGAGTGAGTGTGGTGTACATGTGCATAAGACAGCGCGGTCCCCATGCGGTGTGGCGCGCACGCAGACAGCACAACAGGCTCATGGGGCACGCAGGCTCGCCATCACTGCGCCACGAGTTAGTGAGAGAGTGAGTGTACCTATGGATGTGAGCGCGCGGCGCCTATGTCAGCGTGGCGCACGCGCAGGCAGCACAGCAGGCTCATGGGGCACGCAGGCCCGCCATCACTGCGCCACGAGTTAGTGAGAGAGTGAGTGGGTGTAGTGTACCTGTGGATGAGAGCGCGCGGCGACTATGTCAGTGTGGCGCACGCGCAGGCAGCACAGCAGGCTCATGGGGCGCGCAGGCCCGCCATCACTGCGCCACGAGTTAGTGAGAGGGTGAGTGTAGTGTATCTGTGGATGAGAGAGCGCGGCGCCCATGTCGGCATGGCACGCGCGCAGACAACACAGCAGGCTCATGGGGCGCGCAGGCCCGCCATCACTGCGCCACGAGTTAGTGAGAGAGTGAGTGTAGTGTACCTGTGGATAAGAGAGAGCGGCGCCTATGCAGCGTGGCGCACGCGCAGGCAGCTAAGCAGGCTCGTGGGGCGCGCAGGCCCGCCATCGCCGCGCCACGAGTTAGTGAGAGAGTGAGTGTAGTGTAGGCAGCACAGCAGGCTCATGGGGCGCGCAGGCCCGCCATCGCCGCGCCACGAGTTAGTGAGAGAGTGAGTGTAGTGTACCTGTGGAGGATAGAGCCGCGGCACCCATACCGGCGTGGCACGCGCGCAGGCAGCACAGCAGGCTCATGGAGCGCGCCGGCCCAACATCACCGCGCCACGAGTTAGTGAGAGAGTGAGTGTAGTATACCTGTGGATGAGAGAGCGCGGCGCCCATGTCGGCGTGGCGCGCGCGCAGGCAGCACAGCAGGCTCATGGGGCGCGCCAGCCCGCCATCACCGCGCCATCACCTCTGACGCGCGTGCTGCGGAGAATATAGATAAAGGTCACTTACGTCGGTTTTAAGGATAAACTGGGGCGTGCAGACCACACCAGATTGTGTCTTAACAAATTAATCTCTACGATTCTAAAAAAATAAAAAGAAAAATGATTATTTTTATCAACTCCCAATATACAATTACATTAATGAAATAAATATAATATATACGGGTCGTTTTATGTGTAATGTTGACTCATAATACAGCAGTAAATAACAGAAAGTCAGTTCAAAGATAGATTCACACCAATATATAAAAGTAAAACGATGTCTGTTTGTGTGTTTATTTGGGGAGTTTTCACGCGATAATGACTGTACGGATTTTGATGAAATTTGAAATGGGGATAGCTTATACCCTGGAACAAAACATAGAATCATATATCTTACATATGTGTCATTCCATGATCATCATCATCTGGGTCATTCCATGTAACGGGTGTAACAGGTCGTACACTTTTAACTGGTAATTTAATAATGTTTTCTAAGGGAAGCACATTCATTTTATAACTTCATTAATAGTCTTTTAACCTATATTAAGTTAATTCTAATCCTGAGTTTTCTATAAGTTTTATGGATTTCGAGAAAATCAGGCGCAAGTAGAGTAACGGTCGTAACTTGATTTTACCTCTCACTTCCGGATGGCGCGCAATTATGTGCGGATTATATATATATATATATATATATATATATATATATATATATATATAATTGTAGTATGTTCGGGTACCCTTTTATTTAAGCATTGGATCCGGTAAAATTCTAATAATATTTCATAAGGGACATCAGAAACGTTATTCTCGTTGTTAATAAATGTTTTTGCATTGTTATCAATCATTTTCAAAAACATAACGCAAATTTTATGCGTCATAAACGGTCTCACATTAAAAAATAAACAAAATGCTACGAAATGTTACTGAAACCGGGTTTCTAACATAATGCCTTTAAAAAAGATCCAATTCACTCTCAACACCACTTGAAAGCTATTTTTGGACCCGCAAAGACTCGCAACTACAGTGTTACACCCGTTACGTAACGGGCGTAACGCAGTTTGATTAGCGTAATTATAATAAATTACAAAGTCCAGTATAAAATCAAAGACATTGGCCATTTGTTTGCAAACATAACCTTACTTTCCCAAACCCGTGAAGCTGTTAGTGCAATAAGTAAGCTACAGATTAAACTTTTCCCTTATTTCTGTAAAGGGTGTAACTTGCGATGTCCCCTATAAAAAAGATCCCGAAGATAATCCGCTACAAGTTTAAGTAGTCGTGGTGCAAAACCCAGGGTACTTTCGTCAGCAGAAAGTCATTATTGACTCTTTCAAATGCCTTACGGAAGTCAAAATAGATAACGTCAACCTGACCTTTCCGGTCCAATCGAGAAGATATATAATTAACGACTGCGAGCATATTAGTATCGACAGACCTTTTTTCTCTAAAGCCGTGTTGTTCATCGCACCTGTCTATAAATTTGTTTGTGGACAACTTTTTCAAAGACTTTTGCTGGTGATGACAGTATCGCAATAGGCCTGTATTCCTCGACTGATGACTTGTTGGAGTTTTTGGTAATAGGTGTGACCCTGGACAGCTTCCATTACGAAGGTTAAACTACAGTAGTAATTGACAAGTTGAAAATATGGCCAAGTGGAAGTAACAGAAACTTCAAACCCTGCCTTACGAACCACGGTGAAATGTTATCAGGGCCGATAGAGCTGCCAGTTTTGAGACTTTTGATACCAGTGGCGACGTCACCTGGAGTGAACTTAAAAATATTCACGTAGTTGCTTGTGTGAATATTGTCTGATTGGCTCGTGCTCTCAGCATCCAATCGTGGCACATCAGGCAAGAAAACACGAGAAAAAATCTGCAAAAGCCTCAGACGCTTTAATACCGCTAAAGGTTTCTCCTTTGCAACTTGACGACCGGTTGGTCTCGTGGCTAGAGATCCTAGGTACGAAATCGATCGGTCGCGGGTTCGAATCCTGCAAGGTGCAATCATTTGTGTGATGAGCAGAAATGTTTGTTTCCGAGTCATGGATGTAATATTCTTATCTATGTATGTTTATCCGTTATCTAGTGCCCATAGCACAGGGTATCCTAGTTTGGGGCTAGATAATTGGTGTGGAAATGTCCCGAATATATATATATTAATATATTATATATTAATATTAATATATTATATTATTTGCGGGTCGAAACCACCTTTGGACCTCAGGCTCGAAACATGTTGCCAAAACCCACGCGGATGAGGGATGATATTGTTCTCAATATGTTTTAAATAAGTATCATGCACGGATGAAATACGACACTTCAGTGATGCTCTTAGTTCTGAAAAAGCTTTGTAGTACTGCTCGGATTTGCTTTGTCTCCAAATAGAGTGGGTTTCGCAGAGACTTGTCAAATACTTGGTTGGTCAAATGCTACACAAGTCAAAAGCTTAATTTGTCAATTACGCAATTCGTCAAAACCCTTAATTCGTCACATTAGTTATTCGTCAAAATCTCAATTCGTTAAATATAGTAGGAACCAATCTTAATGGCGGCTGTGAACCGCGCTGCGAGTGTGACTTCGCGCTGGTACAGTAAGTTTCGCAATTATTAACGTATTTTTTTTACTACCTACTTGTAGAACATTGTAATAATAAGAAACAATTTATTACACCAGAATTATGGAACAAATATACAAGAAATTAATATAAAAATAGGCAAAACGGGTGGTCTTATCGCTAAAAGCGATCTTTTCCAGACAACCTTTGGATGGAAAGAAATTACGAATTAAAAAAGGACGGTGGTGCAAAACAATACAATAAATCATGCAAAATAAAAATGAATATACCTACATACATATTTAATAAACTACATAAACCATACTTACTTACAGTTCACATGCAAATAATGGACTGATAAAAAAATGTTATACCTATAGCTATGTTTCTAGTAGCTAGATTAGCGTCGACACTTAACGCTTTAACCTATTCATTATTTTTAACCAATCATGAAATTATGTTAACATACGTCAACACAATAATATGAATATCGAAATATATGCTGATATCGTGTTAGTGGAAAGTATTGGTTGGTTACTTACAAACAACTTTAAAATAACTAACTAGACTGTACTTGAACAGAATCGCATGCATGTGTGCAGCGTACGGATGTAGCGTGCACACAAGCACAAACGCGGCGGGCGCGCACGGGATGCGGTGGGCTAGCGGGAGGGTGTGCCCCGGCCTCTCACCTCTCCAAAGCCCGCTTACACCTAAAATTGCTATTGCGCAGCGCCTTGCGCCTAATTTCTCAGCCGCTATAAAGATTGGTTCCTACTCTACGTGATTCGTCAAGTCATTGTACAATCGGACGCAACCTGCATCCGTAATTTTCAAAGACATAATAACCTATAGCTAAATGCCTATAAGCGTCAATGCAATGGTTGCATTGACGCTTATTGGCATTTAGTCCCCACTATTATTTAGTCCTTACTTCCCCCACATTTAAAGACACACAAATCATGTTAAGGTCCCCTAAAACAATAACGGTTCCCTTAACATCGTTGATGAAACTTTCCACTTTACAAAACCAGCGCATATAATCATTGTCACTGGCACTAGGTTTAATAATTATATAATATGCCACACAAACGTAAAAAGTACGGCCCTACAAAACTGGCCCACAAGTCTTCGCCACAATCCGTTTCCAGTGCAACCTGTCGACGCAATACAATTGGTGCGCGTGCAGCGAGCAGCACACCTCCACACGGAGTGTCTCTGTCACGTCTCATGTGCTCCATGTGGTGAATACCACTCACGAGCTCAGAGTCCTCCACAGAGTTATCTAAAAAGGTTTCCGTAGCAGCCACCAAATTGTGCTCCAACAAGAGTAAATTATTCCGCCAGGTCTTCAACTTGGTTTTCAATCCACGAACGTTTTGATAGAAAATATTGAGACAGGATGTTTTCTTGCTTTGAGTTTGTTGGGCCACGAAAGGGCTGGGAGCCTGAGGAATATCTGGGTGTAGCACGCACGTTCGCTGGGCTACGAAAGGGCTGAAAAGTTGAGGCGTTCTCGCCAGCCGGTACCAAGTTGGATGAACTTTCTGGTCGTCTAAAGTTTATCCAGGCCTTTATTCTTGCGTTGATAGGCCAGACATCAGCAGAGAAAACACTTTCATAGTCGGCGACTGACATCGCTACTTTGAAAGATTTGTAGTTCCCTTTAGGGGTGAGCTCTTCCACCGTACAATCCATTCCATGCTGTACATGGACACAATATACGCAGATATTCATTGCAGATATACATAATGTTAAAGACAAATATGTAAGGCATTGTTTAATAAAATATTCTCTTTTCAGAGCAACACAATTTGCTTTTTATTTTATCGTTTTAATTCAAAATCAAATATAATTTGTATAACCTCAATTAGGGATGCCGATAAAAAACCTTTTACATCCCAGAACAGCTCCAACCGGCAAGACTGCATGAGGCGGTTATAAAAACTCAAGCTTTTCAAAAAGTCAAAGCTACAATACAAAGGAGACATGAAAAAAGATAAGTATGGATCTCATTGACATCGGACATAAGTGATGTGTACATTGATCACGATGGAAATATGCAGTTTAAAGGATATTTGCTGGAAGAAGCTTCACCGGAAACATAACAACAGGCTTCTGCTGAAGGGATTTCAGTAGAGGTTTTAACAAGAATTCTGGAGTTTTACTGAAATGAAAAAGGATACACCTAAACCTTATAATATAATAAATTTGTCAGAGAAATTTGTAATAGAAAAAATCAATAGTAAAACGTCAAATGCGTCCGAATGGATGATTATTTTTGAAACGGAATGTGTGCGTTTAGGAATTTATGAAGATGTGAAGAAAATTGAAAGTCTTAGGTTGTTTTTGTTACAACTCCATGCTCATAAAATATACGGTTAACTCAGAATGGTCATTATGGAAATAAAACTTTTGTGAGACTTTTGCGGACAGAGGTTGGTCGCCGGTCAGGTATGCAATATTATTTAAATATAGACAGGGCTAAATAAAAATAAAATAGCAATAATAAAAAATAAAAACTATTATTATAGTACTAGCTGTGCCCGCGGCTTTGCCCGCGTGGTCATTTCATTTAAAAGTAGCCCACACGTGTTGTCCCAGGACCAAAACTACCTTCAAAGTACAATATTACTACATTTCTTCAAAATTCGTTCAGCTGTCAAATAGTTTTTATCGATTGATTGGCATCTAGTCATCGGAATAAAGCTAGCGCGCACTGCCTTGCGTTTTTATAACGCATATTCTGTGAAGTACGGAGTGTCATAGAAGTGCACATATTGCGATGAATTAAACGCATATAATACAATATGAAATACGAGACATGCCTTTTAAGTTCTGTCGTTTCCATATTTCCCGGCAATTTTGAATTTGGAACTGTTCTATATTCGAATGTGTTTAAATTTAGAATATCAAAACAGTTGAAAGTATTAGGATTAATGCTATTGTTTAGTCACAGCGTCGATTGGAATCTGTCAGGTTACGTACGAAAATGAATCTTGCTAAGGAAAATGTTTGTGCAATAATTTTATACAACTTTAGAAGAGGCCTGACACGGCAAAGATTATACAAATACTACGTAAGAAGAGACGGGACTGACGTATATTGGAACTGATGTTGTAAATTTTTAAAACGTGCGCTGAAGAATAAGTGCAACATAACAAAACTAATGACCATAGGTAATAACACTCTATATCGAGCATGTTAGCCAACATGACAAACAGAAAAGGATGTCTGCAAACATAGCGCATTTTTATCGATATCGATATTTTGAGGAAAAAAAAACGTTAGGACTATTTTAATTTATATGGGGTTTATAATAATAATATGTTTTTCTAAGCATGTGGTTTTTATTACATACAAAAATAATACATTACATAGTACACAACACAATTTGTGTCTTTTTCCCTTAAAATAATGTCTAATTTTCCATATTCCTTACTTAGTATTACAAACTAGCAGTGGTCCGTGATTAACAGCAGTTAAGGAGTAGGTTTTTTTTTTTAAATTGGATTGTTTCTTTTTGTAGTCGGTGTTTCGAAAATGTTTGCCACAGAAATATTTAATTCATGCAGCTTTTCGATCGGATGTATGTCAAGTCCTCTTTATCGGTCACTTGTATCCAGTTTTTGGACCTGAAAATAAGTTTTTTTAATGAAAATTAGAAGATTAAGCGGTTTTAGGCTACGCGACATTAGGTATTCTAAATTTATACTTTTACTACGTTTACTATTATATAGCGTGGAATGCAGAAGGACTTAGAATAAGATTAGGAACCAAATGTCGAATAACGGGTTAGAAAAAATATCGATAACACCGGCACCGCACTAGAGATAGCAAGGCTATGTTATTTTGTTGAATATTATGAAAGAAAAATCATTATTTTCTTGTACCTAATAGATTTAGCACTTACCTATCTTTATTCAGTGGAAATTTAGCCATAAATGTTCGTTTTTGACCCATCGCTCTAACAGATCGCAAACCACAAATTTCGCAAGTTTTATAGCTCATTGCATAGAAAACTTTCAAACTCAATCACACTATTATTTATATAATGTAGAAACAATACACATAGTGAAGTAGAAAAGATAGCCGCCATAGAAATTAGCTCACGTTTGATACAACAGTTAGGAACAGTTTTTTATTAAGCTGTTTCGCCTGACTGTGACACGGCTTCAGTGTTTTGAAGAGCTAACATCTGTGTACAGTGATGAAGCCCCATGTCTGCGGACTGTCAAATGCTGGTATTTAGAATTCCAGCGTGGACATACTAGTGTCAGTGACAAATCTCGCGAAGGACGCCCAAAATCCGCCTTCACTGAAGATAACATCATTGCTGTGAGACAACTAATTCTCGAAGATCGTGTGACGTATCGAAAGATAAAGGCTCTATTAGGCATCTCAGGGACAACCATTCAGAAGATCTTGCATGAAGCGCTTGGTGTGAGAAAGCTAGTTTGCCGTTGGATACCGCATCTGCTTTCCGACGATCACAAGGCGGCCCGCGTCTGCAAAGGTTCAACCGAGGAGAGTCAAATCACGTCTACGACATCATCAGTGGTGACGAATCTTGGATCTATGCCTACGATCCTGATTCCAAACAACAATCTACAATCGGGGTCTTTCAAGACGAGCCAAAGCCGGCTAGAGTTGTTCGTTCTCGAAGCACTTCAAAGAAGATGGTGGCCACGTTCGTTGGAAAAACCGGCCATGTTGCGACTATTGCACTTGAAGATCGTAGAACGGTTAACGCAGTGGTATACCGCAGTTTGTTTAGCACAAGTCATCGCCAAACTTCGAAAATCTAACTCAAAGCGACGCATCATCCCGCACCACGACAACGCAAGCTCACACAGCGCTCGTCAAACGATTGAGTATTTGAAGCAGGAAAAAGTAGAATTTCTTGACCATCCTCCATACAGTCCTGACCTAAGCCCTAACGATTTCTTTACATTTCCTAAAATTAAGAAAAGTCTTCGTGGTCAAAGGTTCCAGTTCGGTGAAGAAGCAGTCGACGCTTTCAAGTCAGCCATTTTGAACACCCCCACTTTAGAGTGGAATAAATGTTATAATAACTGGTTTGAGCGAATGGAAAAGTGTATTAAGCTACGTGGTGAATACTTTGAAAAACAATAAAAAGTACTATAAGGTTATAGTTGTGTTTTTTTCTTCAAACGACAAACGCTAGAATAAACGCACCGCGTTCCACAGCAAGGCAGTGCGTGCAAGGCCTAAGATACCAAGTACCCCAGTTTTTAAATAAAACCTGGTGAGGCGTTGTAGTGCGACGGGCGGTAAGGTAACGAATGATGTGCAGCTTGCAGATGGAGGTAAGAAAATACGTTGTTCGTATAAGTTACGTATATTCAGAATAGGATGATCTGTATGTATATAGGGAGGGGTTTAGATACGCTTTTAAGTAGCCCAGATCAACCCTAACCTGACCACCTGTCCGGTGAGCAGGCTCGGTAATGGCTACGGAAAGGAGCGCAGGTCGTGTAGACATCAAGTCCGATTTGTTACCTTCACGTGGTGCCGCCCTGTTCTTGATCTGGTCCCTTAAGGAACAGATGTAACTAAAACAACAGACGCAATTCTAGACTTCCTAGTCCACCTAATTCCATTTAATCCTTATTTCCTACTTTATCTCCTTTCCAATCTTCCCTTGTGGCAGCCCGTGGCCAGCGTGTTGATGGAGAGGAAGCCGTCGCTTGTGTTTCTCGGGATGACTTCTTCGCCATCAATGTGCGAAAGACGGTAGGGAATGTAGTGTGGGCAGCTACTTCCTCCATCACTGTACGCCCTCTAATATCACCTTAGTTCCACAGAGCTATTCGTATATAAATAATTTAAAAATGGAGTACAATAAGATTGATAACGTTGTGCCATGCGACCCGGCTAGCGCCCGGCACCCTCTGGTATCCGGGCTGGACGGTGTGAAGTTGGTGACCGAAGGCGACGGCGGGGTGGAGTCCCAGGCCTCGCTGGCCGCGACTACTACTGGACCAATGACGACTACGGGACCTGGACCAGCGCAGAAGACGGTCCCAGGACACGGAGCGCGCTTCAACACGCGCAAGAGGTGGCAGCAGAAGCGGCTGCGCGAGCGCGAGGCAGCCATGTCACCTGGCGCTGTGCTGGATGGAGGTAACGGGCGAGGTAGCGGAAAGCCCACAAGGTCCAACGTTGCCTCGCCAAATAAAAATCAAGACGGCGGTAAAAACCGCCGAAAAAATATAATAGAGTATGAGACGGGAGGAGGAGCGCGTAAACGCCTTTTACAGTCAGGAGCGGGAAGGCGTGCTACAGCTGCCCGGCGTATCGGCACTTGCGCCACCCGTGGTGGCATGTTTGGCTCGCGTTGATCCAAACGGCGCGACTGTCGTAAACGAGAGGGGCCTTGTTCGACAGCAACCCTTCCGTATGCGACCGCCCCTGCAAGGGAGAGCGGGTCGCGCGGAGGGGAGGAGTCACACGGTCGGGTCCATCGCCGCCTCCGTAATGGAGCGCGGGCGTCAGCCGGTGTCGACGAATGCTGGAGGACAGGCCTCGGTACCGAGTAAGCGGCAGAAGTGCCCAGATACGGCAAAGGCCGAAAACAAACAATACCTCGCAAAGAGGAAACAAAATAATGCCGAATTTGAGGTGGCGAAGGTTTCGGCAGGGCCGTGCACGGTGCCTCCCCCGATTAGGCCCCAACTGGCGACCGACCTGTCAAAGGGTAAAGATGTAGGGAAGGGTCGAAAGGAGAGTGAGGGCACCGGTGTCGGTACTGAAGGAGCAACCGCCGCCGAAGAGGATGGGCATAATAAAGGACAGGGAGAGGATGCCATTCGAGGCGCGAAGCGGCAGCGTAGCTCCGACCAGGTGTCGCCCACTGGCTGCATAGCAGCGGATAAGAAGCTGCGCTTGGAAGGAGGGACCGCTGCGGCTGTTGCTAAACCGAATGCGCAGAATCGCAGACCTGTGGTAGAGAAGGGCGAGGGTGGTCCGTCCTCGTACGCCGACGCGGCCAAAACTTACTGCATGGTAGTTTTGGACAAAGGAGGCGCTCAGATGGACGAGCACCGGGCGACCGTATTACGTAAGACTCTGGACGATATCCAATGGGAACAATACGTGAGTAATCGCGGTAAGCCGAGGGAAGAGAAGCGAAGGCTGCCCGCGTTTACACAGTTACCAAGGTTGATTCGCGGTGGTCTCAGAATGTGCCCCCTGGATGGCTATTCACTTGCCTGGCTATCTTCCACGGTTGAGCAGCTGCCTGGCCTGTGGGAAGGGTCGGAAGGGTACAGAGTCATCCCGGAGAGCGAGTTGCCTAGGTACCATACCGGCATCATATATGTCCCGGACTTCGGCAAAGAAAAAGAAGACCTCGTCAAATGGCCTTTCGTCCTGAGACTATTTGGCTGAGCAAAAAGAGTTCAGGGGCCTGGACATGACACTTTGGCCCATCTTTAAACATTTGGTGCGCCAGAGAGGCCAATGTTACAACCATGTCCTGGTGATGGGAATCCCGCCGGAGGACATTGAAAAGCTAAAACGCATAGACTTTCGCCTGCACTACACGTCAGCGACGGTCTACGTCAAGATAAAGGGATTTAAATCGAGGGGTGCGGGGGTTATGGCGGTGTCGGGGGAGTTGGAGGTCGTCGACTCCGCAGTGTGCGGTGCGAGCGAGCCTGTGACACCCATGGACGTCAACCCAGTGCACCTTGATAACACGGATTGGACGAAGGAGGAGATGGACCGTCTGTTGGAAGTGGGCGATGACGGCGTGGAGGATATTGCAGGGGACATTACGGGCCTCAATATCTTCTCGCCGGCGTCGTCCATGGACGCGGACCGGGCTGGACCCTCCTCCGTCGAAACCGTAATCGAGTAAGGCGGGAGGGGCTTTCAGACCACCCGTACTAAACACATAGTAGTAAGTAGTTAGGAATACAAAAATGGATGGAATAAAAAATAAAAACTGTAATCTCAAGTCCTAAAAAAAAACCGCCACCGAGGTTGGTAATAATCATAGGCTACGTAGTAATAATAATATAATAATCAAAATTAAAATTAACATCATACAAGCCAACATCCAACACAGCGTCACAGGTTTCGCTGCCCTGCGTAGAACCCTGGAAGAGCAACCAAACACAATAGCGCTGGTCCAGGAACCCTATTTAACTCGTACAAAGGTGGGTGGTTTCAACGCCCTTCGGGGCACTGTCTTTGCTCCCCCCGTGCAAAGCAAAACACGGACATTTATATATGTACCAAATCATTTTAAAGCGTCGTTGGTGACACATTGGTGCACCGACGACCTTACGGTAGTAAAACTAAAAAGACAGTTCTGCTGGGGAAACTCAGCACTATCATTTTAGCATCGGCGTATATGGACATTACGGCCGAGGTGCCTCCTCCGGTACTTGAAGAGTTAATGCATTTTTGCATGCTGAACAACATGGAATGTGTGATAGGTTGCGATTCATACGCCCATTGCACGGTATGGGGATGTCCAGACTCAAACGAAAGAGGAAGGGATTCACTGGACTTCAGTCTAAGACACAACCTCAATATACTAAATCGAGGCTCAGAGCCAACGTTTGTGACGTCTTGGGCCAAGACAATAGTAGATATTACAATAGCCACCAGCGAAATTGCCGAGACAATCAGCGACTGGCGAGTGGCGACGGATGAGATCTCTTGTGCAGATCACAGAAGAATCAGGTTCAGATTGGATGTGGGAGAGCAAGAACCTCGGACCTTCAGAAATCCAAAGAAGACTGACAAGACTCTATTCAGAGAAACTCTTGACAGGATTTTGTCAGAAGCACCACAAGTAGAAGCAACTAAAGAGCTTATACCACAGGAGATAGAAGACACCATACAGTGTGTAGTAAGCATTCTGAAAGGAAGCTACGAACGATCATGTCCTCTAAAAACGGAAACCAGCAAAATATTGCTTAAAAAAGATAGATGGTGGAACAAGGAACTCAGTAAACTGAGGAAGAAAACGAGACACCATTTCAACAGAGCCATGAACACCGACCTGGAGGTAGATTGGCAAGAGTACAGGAAAACTCGACACCGACTCAAAGTGGAGGTAAGCAAAAGTCGGAACAGTTCGTGGAAAAAATACAGTAGCTCGATCCAATCGGAGAGCGAGACCGCAAGATTGCGAAAACTGGTTTCCAATGATACAAAGGTAAGACTTGGTACTCTAAAGAAACCAGATGGTACATATACCACATCAGATCAGGAGCAATTTGAACTCCTACTTAAAACCCATTTCCCAGACTGTATACTAGACAATGAAGTCGTTTGGGAAACTCCGACATCAAGTGAACCTTCAAGAAGTGACTGGAACTTTGTAAATTCAATCGTCACGGAAGAAGCACTTCTGTGGGCGGTAACCATTCAAAGCCGCGGGGCTTGACAGGATCTTTCCAGCTCTCCTGCATTGGAGTCTAATGAAGATCAAGTCTCATCTTGCTGCTATTTTAGATCATGCCTGGAAGTATATACCAAAGGCTTGGCGGGAAGTTAAAGTAGTATTTTTGCCTAAACCAGGCAAATCAGATTACACAAATCCAAAGTCGTTTAGGCCAATAAGCCTTAGCTCGTTTCTCTTAAAAACACTAGAGAGACTATGCGACAAATACATTCGCAGTGGGCCACTGGTTGACAAACCAGTACACAAAAATCAACACGCCTATCAATCAGGCAAATCTACAGAAACAGCCCTCCACCAGGTGGTTCACAAGATAGAATCCGCACTGGAAAGCAAGCAATCTTGCCCCTTGTAACCTTTATCGATATAGAGGGAGCGTTTGATAAAACAACGTTCCCCAGTATTGAAGGTGGGCTGAAGAATCAAGGCGTGGACGAAAGAGTGAATAAATGGGTCACAACAATGCTGTCTAATAGAGCAGCTAGCATAGAGACTGCCAAATCATCGCGATGTGTGGTCACGAGAGGCTGTCTGCAGGGAGGCGTGTTATCTCCGCTGCTATGGGTAGTAGTGGCGAACGAAATTCTCGAACTATTAAACAGGGATGGTATAGTAACCATAGGATATGCAGACGATCTGGCTATCATGGTCTCCGGACTTTTCGAAGCAACCCTATGCGAAAAAATGCAGAAGGCGCTTCGGGAGGTCGAGAGATGGTGTGAACGCCACACTCTATCTGTAAATCCACAAAAAACTGAGATGGTTTTATTCACTCGAAAGATGAAAACAAGACTTCCTACACTGTTTGGAACAAAACTTTCACTCAGCAAGGAAGTGAAATATCTTGGCATATGGCTGGATAGTAAGATGTTGTGGGCGAAACAACTAGACCATATAACCACAAAGGCAATAAATATTTTATGGCAATGCACCCGAGCAGTGGGTAAGGACTGGGGTCTGAAACCTAAACTGTGTCGTTGGTTGTATACTGTGATAGTACGACCGGTCCTCACATATGGATGCGTAGTGTGGTGGCCGAGAACAAATCTGGTGACTACAATCACCAAACTACAGCAAGTCCAAAGATTGGCATGCTCTCTAATCAGCGGCTGTACGAAATCAACTCCATCAGCCGCTTTAGACATTATTCTGGGTCTGACCCCGCTGCATTTACATATCCAGCAGGAGGCGATGGCTTCAGCACTAAGGATCAAATCTATAAATCAGTGGAAAGGCACCGGGCCCGTTACGAACCACTCAAAAGTATTAGACAAAGCAACGAGAATAATCCCAGAAGCATGTCAGGGAACGGACAAGGTAATTGCATATACCTAGATAGAAAGATGTATGAGCTGGTTACGGAAGACAATGCTTCAGAGGATCTCTCGTGTTCACATAATATTTACAATATTTTCACCGATGGTGCGAAAAACAAGACGGGGGTTGGTTGTGGTTTTTACTCTCCGGAGCTAGGAATCGCACAATCGGAAACCCTTAACAAAACCACATCAGTATTTCAGGCAGAAGCTATGGGACTACTGTTGGCGGCAAGAGCAATATCTACGCTCGATGTACCTTCACCTAGTACAAATAGTGACTGTGAACTCCTTACTTTCATCACAGATAGTGCAGCCATCATCTATGCACTAAGGAAACCTATAACTAGGTCGAGGGTAGTTTCAGAATGTCATGAGACCCTACAAAACTTATCTGAAAGGTATAAAATTAAAGTCAAGTGGACGAAAAGCCACGGCTCATGTCCAGGAAATACCAAGGCAGACATGCTTGCCAAGGAAGGAGCTAAGAAACATATCGGAAAAGATGCGGTAAAGCTCTGTAAACCCACCACAATGGAGGTAAGAAACCTACTTGTTCAATACACAGAGAGAGAGCATCAAAATTGGTGGAACAAGAAAACGGATTGCAGAAATGCAAAAGTTATGTTTCCATCCCGTAACAGGAAAATCACCAACAATCTGCTAAGGCTGACTAGGCAAGACCTTCGTTTCATGGTAGGTCTCATCACGGGTCATTGCAACCTAAATTACCACCTGCACAAAACTGGAGCCACAGACAGTCCTCTGTACCGTGGATGTATGCAGGAGGAGGAGACTGTGGAGCATGCTTTTGCATTGTGCAGCCACGGAAGAGATAAGACAAAAAACTGGTCTTTTACAACAGGGTAAAGTGGATTCACAGGCCCAACGAAATTCAAACTGCAATAATAGTAAATTAACACCATCTACAGCGACACTGGAACAGCTGTGCCGGCGACCTAAAGCCGTGCTCCGGTATATAAAGGAGCTTGAGTGGCTTGGATAGAGGCTGGCAGGGGGAAATGCACAATACACCCCAAGCGGGACGTCAGTGCAGGCCTTATCGCCCCCATCTCGAATAAGAATAAGAATAAGAAGTTACGTATATTCAGAATAGGTTGATCTGTATGTATATATATATAGATATGTGCAGAGTAATTTGATATCAACCAGACAGTAGGCAATTCTACAGACAATTTCCAGTCGCAAGGACTTGACAGCTGGAGGTCGTGCTGAAGCAAAGCGCTAAAGCTAGTGTGAGCAGAATTCGAAAAGTTTACAGGTTTGAATTTAGCGGTACGCTTGGTTGCAGTGAATGAAAAGCTTTCATGTTTTACGGTCAATCCGCGCCATCTAGTTAAATTGGAAGCAGAACTATGATGCTAGTAAATTATGTAGTGTTACAACCTTAATTATCTTCTTTGTACAGTCTTTTTTGTTCTTATTGCTTTATTATAAGTACAGATTAGTAAACTATTATTGTAGTATAAAAAGAAAAACAGGATTGATCTAGAATCGAGGGGCAGGAGTTGGGAGAGGGGTTTGGGTGGGGGGACCTTAGTTTATGAGAAATTTCAGTTTATAGTTTAGAAAAAAACAAAGATTTGGGAGGGGGGCGGGGTCAGTGGAGGGGGCGGGACAAGTGGAGGGTTACCCCTTGGTAGCCTCCCCCCCGCGAAGAGGTCTTAACAGCCGTAACACAGTTTGTTCAAAATTGTAAGCTAACCTACCCTACCCTAGTTTTTGGGGCCATTTGTAACAACCAGCCCAAGGCGACCAAATAACCGTAACACAGTTAGTTACAAAAAGTTAGTAAGTTGACTTTGGCGTGGCTTTGGCCTATGTGTAGTCATGTTCAAACCTAACCTACCCTAGTTTTTGGGGCCATACGTAACATCTTTAAATTACTTTCATGCAAAAGCAGCAGAAAAAAACACATTCTACTACTTAACAATTTTATTGACGAGGGCTACTCCCTAGTACCTAGTAACCTAGGTACTAGGGAGTAGCCCTCGATTCCCTCCTCCATCCCAATCCCCCCCAAAACTCCTGCCCCTTAATTCTAGACCCTAGTAAACTATTATTAGAGAAAACTGTTAATAAAACTATGAAACTAGAAAAACTATTATTGTAGTATAAAAAGAAAAACTATTATTAGAGTTGAATAAATCAATGGATAAACCGACTCTGATTGATTTGATTGCTAAGGGGCTACCAAATTTTATGGTGGATAAAATTGATAAGAACAATCTAAATGAAACTGAACACTTATTTAATAATATCAGAGGTTTAGAGTAAGTATTTGGTGAATAAAAAGAGTTTGGAAAAAAAGATAGTCGGTTTTGAAAGTAAAATTAAGGAAAAATATGTAAGATATATAACCAGTAAAATTTGTGAAAAATAAAATAAAGGAACCCGCTATCATCCTGAATACTTATGTTGGTTTAAAAACAAAAACAGTGATAGACCACAATGAGATCAGATAAGGAGCATAAACAATTCTGAATTAGAAACGGAATTAAATGAAATTGATCCAAAAAACTAATAATTTCGCCATTAATCAAAATTAAATTATTAATAAATGACACCTTGGAAACTTCGGGAATCTATGATTCCAGCTCGAATGTGTCGTTAATAAATTCGAGATTATTGTCAGTGTAAGTTTAAAAACGATATTAAGAGAAGGCTTTAAATTGATAGTCTCAAAATGTAATTTTGTACAAGACTCCGTCAAAAGTATTTAGGCCACATAATTAAAAAGAATACAATCCACTAATACTCCACTAATAGATAATTTAATTGCTATAGGTAATGGATTTTCCTATTCCGAAAACACAAAAAAATGTTAAGACAGTTTCTGGGAAAAATAAATTTCTATGGAAAATAAGTATGTGCCAAATATATCGATTATATTAGATCCTTTACATAATTTGTTGAGAAAAGGATAAACATTTATTTGGTCAGAAAAATGTTTCGAGACCATAAAAACTACTTTGCTCAAAGCCCATTTTAGCAATTTATGATCCAGATTTACCAATTCATATTTATACGGACGCCAGTATACAGGGCATAGGTGCAATCTTAAAACAACCACCAAACTCGATGGAGAAGAAAAACCATGCGCATATTTTTCCAAAAGACTCCCAGAAAAATAAAAAAGCCGTATATCTGGAATGTTTAGCAATTAAAGAAGCGGTAAAATATTGAAAAAACATTTACGGTTTTTTCGGATCATAAACCTTTAGAGAAAATTAATATTAAAGCTAGAACGGATGAAGAATTGGGAAATCTTTCGTACTATCTATCTCAGTTTAATTTCAAGGTAATATATTCTCCAGGAAAATACAATTTAGAAGCAGATTGTTTGAGCAGAAACCCTGTATCAGAAATGCGAAAATCAAGATGAAGGTTTAAAAATTGTAAACTTTATTAAACTAGAAGACATACAAAAAGATCAAGAAAAAAATGAAAGTATAAAACAAAATACAGATAAACTAATATTAAAAGATACAATATACTATAAGAAGTTTGGGAAAAAGGAAAAAATAATACTGACCGAAGAAATTAGTATAAAATAATAGCAAAAATACATTATCTTTACTGTCATATAGATATAAAACAGATGGAAAATAAAATTAAACCATTCTACCTGGCGAAAAATTTTACTAATAATATTTGAAAAAATTGTGACAACTGTGAAATCTGTATAAAAACAAATCAAGACGAAAATATAAATTTGGACTAATGTCTCATTTAGGTCCCGCTTCCTACTCTTTTGAAATAGTATCTATATACCATTAGTGGATTTGGTAGCTCATGTTCTACAAAAACATATTTACACCTTCTAGTAGACCATTTCACCAGATATGCATATGTTTTGACATCCAAACCTCAAAGTTCAAGTGATTTTATAAAGCTTGTTCAAAAAGTACAACAGGGAATTAATAAAATTGGCATGATTCTATGTGATCAGTGTACAGGTATAAATTCAAAAGATTTTAAAATCTTTTTAACTAAAGAAAATATACCCATTATTTTCACTGCAGTAAACACACCATTCTCTAATGGTTTGAATGAAAGATTAAATCAAACGTTAGTAAGATTAGATGTAAGATAAACAAAAGGAAGGATAAATTGGCCTAGACAACTATTGGCCACAAATGTACCAAAAGGTATAATGAAACTGAGCACATTGTGACAGGATTCTCCCCAAAATATTTATTAGAAGGAAAAAACATTGATATTTTACCACAAGAAATAAAAACAAAATAACTCAAAATGATTTATTTAAAAATAGAAAAAATGCATTGGAAAATATATTAAAATCATACAATTATAATAAGCAACAATTCAATAAAAACAGAAAACAATAAGAATTGAAAGTAGGAGATTTGGTATATGTGGAAAACGGAAATCAATTAAACAGAAAAATATAGATGAATTAAAAATTGGCCCTTATATAATTTTAGAAAAATTATCTAACTCAATTTATAGAATAAACAAATAATTAGGAGTAGGAAGTCCGATTCTAATTTTTTCCATGTAACAAAACTTGTTCCTGTACTGGGAAATTTAACAATGTAGGTAAAGGTAGGCGTAGGTATAGGGGAGATGTAAATGAAGTTAATGTAGCTGGAGTGGACCTAGTAAAACCAATTTTGCTTAATTAATTACAATTTGATTGTCATTTATTTTCTATTTGATTGTGTTATATAAGATTGAATGAACACATACTCATTCAATATTATTCTAATTGTTTTAATTATTGTCACCATAACATCAATGCTAAATATGTCATGTTTGTCTGATATTCTTAGCTGGTTTTATTTTCTAAATAAAAATGACTAAGTTGAATAGTTTCTGCTGGTCAATATTTGATATGTATGTAAATGAAGTTAATGTCACTTAATTTAATTTGAATTCACTGAATGTCGCGTATCATGTGTAAGCTGTGGTAGTAAGTAGATCTGAGGGATTTGAGGGTTATGTAATCTGTTGTTATACGAGTGTACTTTATTATTATATTTTAGGTCAAGGAATTTGTGAAATAATAGCTTTAAATGTTGTTTCTCTTTTCAGGTAAGATTTGTAATTAGTTGCATTAAACTTACATAATCTTAAAGACAAATATGTAAGGAGGCATTGTTTAATAAAATATTCTCTTTTCAGAGTAATACAATTTGGTTTTTATTTTGTCGTTTTAAGTAAATGCTGGCTGTGTATAAAGCTAAATTATATGTATACTATATATTTTAAAATATATATTTTTTTATGTTTTTTATTATTATTTAATTCATTCCAAGCCATGTAGGTCTTAAAATGACATAAGTTATATTCAGTTAATATTTGGCACATCAACCAGATATTCGGCCGAATACCGAACATATATAAACATGCCAAATACGAATAATTAGCGAATATTCGGCGCATCTCCACTATCTACATATATGAGAAAAAAAATATTTTTTTTATAATTTCTGACCCATGACCCATATTTGTAAAGCCTAATTAAAACGCTCAAAGTGTCTGACCTAACGAAAGTTGGAAATGACATGCCAGAAAGTGTTACCAATAGTTTCAATTTTTGTTTTTGTTTACTAAAAATTAAAATTAAAATTGTTTATTTCAGATACAAAATCCATTAAGTTATTACAGGTGGCAAGCCAACACAAACACCACGTGTATACTATTGGGATCCGAAAAAAAAATAACTTAATTTATTACCCGATTGCGGAGAGTTTTGTGTTGGGTTGTATGTTTGTTTGTTTTTACGTTTCTTAGGCACGTCCTACAGACTAAACGGCTAAATGGATTTTGTTAAATGAAGTATCATTGGAATCGACTTAACTGCGAGAGTGCTATTGGAAATATGAAGTATCAAGCGGCTTACAACTGCCATATTTTATTTCCGACGGAAAGAAAAATATTTGAATAACTAAAAACTCACAAAATATATCGTTTACATATATATATATATATATATACCTTCATCTGGCAAAAAAAAAAAGTAAGATAAAAATAAACTAGAATTATATAGGTATAGAGCAGTTTTATATTATCCTCCTCGGCTTTGAAAATGTAGCCTATGTTTTCTAGAACCAAAAGTACAAATTACCAAATTTCGTTCAGTCGTCAAATATTGTTTCATTGATATACATTGAGATACAAAGTAGTAACATTTGTTTAGATACCTATTACCTACCCATATAGACAGACTAACATAATATGAATACTACTAATAAGTACCAATTTTTTACAACATTACTTATTAGCCCGGTTTCGCACGGGTAGCGCTCACACCGTGGCATTGTTCTTACTTTTAGAATTTTATACGCACTGTAACTTCTAAAAAAAATACGCCAGTAAGCATAATTCAAAATCTTTTGCAGCAACAATCATGGTGTTTTTTTACATATGTGTGAAATCAATAGCCTCCTTTTTTGTAAGTAGCTTAAAAACTCTGGTTTTACTTATAGAAGATTCCTACAAATTTAAAAGGTTGGCTGTAAATTGTGGTCAGTACATACACATTTATTCATGCATACATAGGTATTCTGATTAAATCATAACCCTCCATTTTTGTAGCCGGGTAAAGACCCACAGGTGGCAACCATCGGTCTCCGACTGACAGTAGACATCAAACTCGAAAACAATGCTTTGATACACTACTGTCTGTAAAAACTAATATATGTACTGTGGTTGTGTGGAAGAAATTGCTATTTAGCAATAAGGACGCACATTGTGACTTTGATTTTATAAGTTTATGTTTATGTTTATTCCTTTATCAAATAAGATACTTTATTACTTCTTGGAGTGCAATAACAAGTACAAGTAGCTAGAAGGCTGTTTATTTTTTCTAAGGTAGGGTAGATGATTTTTGGCAGTCAGCTTGTTGGCATTTTGTTTTTTATTTCTAACATAGATAACAAACTTCTCTAAATAAGTAGGTTAGATTATAAGAGTTACAGAACCGACCTGGGGCACTCCGACATGAGTAGGTTAGGTTCTAAATGAGTCACAAAACTGACACCGAGCACCCTGTTGCCACCTGGTCTTGTGGTCCCTACCCCTACAGTGTATTTAAAAATCGCAGAGCCAGAAGCTTTGCCCACTCCTCCTAAGCTCGGAAGGACTTTCCAATATATGTAAGTTGTAGAAGGCTTAGGAAGGGTGGGATGGGGAGGGGGGGTAGTAGGGGGGCTCATTATTACCATGTTTTTTGTTAATTTTTTTATTCGTTAACAAATAAAAAAACAAAATCCTTCAATTCTTTACATTTTTTTCATATCTAACCATTTTTGTTTTTTTTAATAGCCACCCTCCCTTCTACGAGGCAGTCCCCCCCCTCCCTAATCCTTTTACGAGTTGTATTTATTGGAAAGTAGGTACTTCCTTGAGTTGTATTGTATGAATATAGGCACAAAAGACTTTTTATTGATATATAGATTGTATATTGATATGAGGGTGACAGACTGATCTGAATTTTGAAAACGAACGTTTTCAGGGGGTGTGCGCGGCTGAATAAGAGCGCTATGACGTCACTTGCGTGCGCAACTGACCCCCTAAATAATGACCTAGATTCACTTGCGAAACACCCCCATTTAAATGTCAACAATATTGCCTAAGGCCGGAATGGACTACCGATTGACTAATACACGACTTCTATGACCTAGAAATGTAGTTAAAACGAACGTGGAAACTGATATAGATCATTTTGACCTATTTTTTTCTACTTCTCTGGACTCGCTATTCAATGCGTTTTTTATGAGAATGATCAGCAAAATTTTAGATTTTAGTTTTGATGAATATTATTTCATGTGTTCTTACCAGCTATCAGTAGCATCACAGCGACGTTATCCGGTCAGATTAAACAATTATTGACATAAACATTTCACTAGGACGACCGCCATTACGATAGGCACCACTTGTAAATCACAAATAATCACCTCACCAAAGAGTCATCACAGTTTTTAAAACACAAACAACACCAAATGGTATCTACTTGTTATGTTTAAACACAAATCAGTCGTGGATATAAGCTCGCAATGGAGAAAAATAATTATAAACAGGTCATATCGCAGCTCGATAAACACCCCCGTTGTATACCATTTTGACACTGTTATCCAACTGCTAACGTCTCGTAGTCACTTCACTTCTTGCTGCCGATTCCATAACTTGGCTTCAATCGGATTGTCACTTTTTTCATAGCAAATTCGACTCTATCGCAAGGCATTAGTGGCTGCGATACTGAGAATTCGATTGAAGCCAAGTTATGGAATCGGGCTGGTAACAGCCCGATTCCATAACTAAGTGGAACTGTAAGTTCCAATCGCAATCAAATTCTAATCCGAATCAGTTTCAATCGCAATAAACGGTTATTTGGCACTCTTGAACAAAATCGAGATTGAAATTGAAATCGGGAACGCGATCGACTTCACATTGTCACTCATAGAAGAACACCACTAAATAGGTGTGGCCATACACAACGCAACAAAAGGTATAATTTGAAATTACCTTGCAATGTCCATAATATTTCTATTACGTAGTGTTCATCATATCGGTTTCAAGCCGTCAAATTCAATAGTTTCTACGAAAAAAGTGTGCTATTACGCAATGTTGATCATATAGATTTCAAGCCGTCAAATTCATTAGTGCATTGCGATAGAGTCAAAATTGCTATGAAAAAAGTGTCAATCTGATTGAAGCCAAGTTCTGTGGTTGGGGCCCTGCAGTGCTATTACGCAATGTTGATTTTATCGGTTTCAAGCCGTCAAATTCATTAGTGCCTTGCAATAGAGTCCAAATTGTTATGAAAAAAGTTGACAATCTGATTGAAGCCAAGTTCTGCGGTCGGCCCCGACAACATTGCGTAATAGCACTGCGGGGCCCTGGGGCCTGATTCCGTACAGTTAAAGTGCGGTTCGGTTAATGCCACTTGGACCATTCATTGCAACCGATCACTCGTATCGAATTCATTAAGCTCAGCAGCCCGATTCCATAACTTGGCTTCAATCAGATTGTCACTTTTTTCATAGCAAAATCGACTCTATCGCAAAGCATTATTGAATTTCACGGCTTGAAACCGTCATGATCAACATTACGTAATCGCAGTGCTGTAAGCATGTGAAATTGCGTCATCAAGGCGATGAGCACGGAAACTGTCATTTTACTAGGAAATACAAAACCGGTAATTTAAAATCCGAATTCACAAGGAATTCAATGGCAATGAGTTTTAGTCAACCGAAGAGCACTTGAGTGCTCTCATCACAATTAATATTTATCAGTGTTTGTTTAGTGAGGATCATTGATAATGCATAGTTACTATGAAACAAATAGTTTAACACCTAGGTACACTTTGTTTCATGTTTTATCGTGCCATGAAATTGCGTTGTTTTTGTGAAACGTAGGTATCTTGTAGAATAACTATATGACAAGTATGTATTCTAGAGGTATTTCATAACCTACCTATCTATTTCATAGCTAGAGTAGGATTTTAACCTTAAAATGAAAAAACACCTACTGGTTTTAAAATCCAGTACTTATCTTATAAAGTCTAATTAGGTGATTTTCTACTAACAATGAGGAATCAATGCAGGTATAAGTAAAACGAAATCATGTGTTATAGTAATAAATATCTTGTAATAATGTTATAATTTTCACATAAATGGAAGTTTGCCTTATTCTATGAGCTCAGAGAGCGGAGATCTATACATTCTTATAAACTGCAGTTCTGTCTACATCCACCTGAAACAAATGTATCATATTATTAGTAAACAATCGACATTCAATATAGTCTGGTACTTTTCTATAGAATAGAATAGAATAAAATTTTATTGTATAAACTATGTACATTAGGTATAAAGGAGATTTTAGATATAATTGGTATTAACGTAATAGGTCTGTAATTATTTATATTTAATTTGTCATCTTTTAAAGCATCAGGAAAACTTCCTCGCTCAAAGGATAAATTAATGAGGTGAATAATAGTCCCAGAACATTCATCGCTACAAAGTTATAGTATATTTGTTGTTATTTCATCGTAGCCCACGGATTTGGTATTATTGAGGGTGTTATGTATGGCAGCTCCACGTAAACTGCTACCCTGCATTATACTTCCGCTGAACCAGTGACCTCAATGCAGACCACGAGGCGTTGATGCAACACGCGCTGCTCGGCGGCGCATCTCCCAATTCTGCCACTTCGGTACCTAGCATGGGGCCGGTAGTACACATTACTTTAAGTTAGAATGTAAAATGTAGTTTAAATATATTAATAAAACCTAGTGATAGCACATTTGGCATCCTCCGGCTGCGACCTCTGTAATTAGGGAGTTTTTTTTTTCCTCGTTAGGATCTGTAGGTTTCAAGAAAATGCTTGAAGTAATTTTATCAATTGTTCTATTACATTCCGAAGGAGCAGTATGTCTATTTATGTTATTAGTATTAGTTGTATTTATAAAGTTGTTATTCAGAATGTTTGCTATTTCTGTTGGGTCTTCAATATATCTGTCATTGATTTTAATTTTATCATTATTTCTATGTATATCAAAACTTTCTTTACTTTTTATTATATCCCATGTCGCTTTACATTTATTGTTTGATTTAAACAATAAATGCACACAAAAAAATTATTAACACCTAAGCTGCTCGAGACATGAATAATGTAACAAATAAACATGTGTGATTCTTAGGTTAAGGAAACAATGACTGTCATTTTTTGAAAATAAATATCTTATGTTATCTTATCTTATATATAATATGCTTATTATGATTTTTCTGTGATAGGCGCATAGTTTTTTTGAGACAGTTTGCACAAATTGTTGGTTTGTTTCTGTAAGCACTTTTTTGTAGTAACATTTTTATTTTTATAGTAATCATATCTCATTCTTTTTTTTGTAGCACATGATATTTTTATACCTCTTGTGATCCATTTGGGTCTTTTAGCATTATTTGTGGATGGTACCTTAACAATCGGAAAGCACAATTTATATAAAAGGGTAAAAGAGTCGTGAAACAGTGCGAATGCTGTATTTGTCTGTACTTTCATAGGCTTCATTAAATGATAGACTTTTGAGGTAATTTCGAAATTTTTCAGTATTGTCTTGTCCATAGTCTCGTATCTCTTCTTCTTCTTTTTTTATTTGATGGCTTCTGCGGAGGCACTAGCCTCCTAGCAATTTCGCCAATGTCAAGTGTAATAGTTTATATAAAGGTCACGTCACAGTCATTAATTGTCAAGTCAAAGTCACGAATCAGTAAAATGGTGGACATTTACTAAAACTTCCGTAGGAGATTTGGAAAAATCACAAAATGCCATTTATATCTGCGTTTGATTATTTTGCCTACACTCGTGCACGTTAACAAACACATAATGGTTAATATTCCACCAATATTACACATCAATACTCGAAGAAACACAAGATTGAGAATAAAATCAAACTTTACAACACAACATTTTGAATTTTTGCAAAAAACCCCCTCGTATCTCTTTATAAAGAAATTTAGGACGAACTTTGACTTCATTTGTCAAAAAACTCAATGTTTGTCCCGAATGGTCTGATATATTGTCAAGACATGCCTTCATTCTAGTTGGTTCATTAATATGTATGTTAAATCCATAAATTTCTGCAATTTTTTTTTTAAATTCTCTTGTAGTTTTGTCGTTTTTTAGTAGGTCAATGTTAATATCGCCAGCAATAACAATTTTTTTGGTAGTTTTATTATATAGTTTTTTTAGTACGTGTGATAAGAATAGTTAAAACCAAGGAATATTTGGTTTTATTCAACTTAAAAATCTTACAATGAAGAATGACAATCTTAATCAAAATACAGACAACAGATCTGACACAGAGATTGTATACGTAGGTAGTAGTGATGTAACGAATGTCATATTTTGGACGCCAATTGTCTATGGCTTGGTGGCTTTAGCGGCAGTCCCGTTCGAACGAAGTGCGTTCCGTCTGTTTTTCGTTCCGAGAATAGCCCAGTTAATACGAACGCATCCGATTGAAGTGTCATTCCGCTCGCGCCGGTGTTTTCGTAAACAAAACAGAGGTTACAGTGTGAAAATTAATGGTCTACTGTAGAAGAATATAATTTTTGTTTGATTATCTAAATATTAAAAATATATCTAAAAACTGAGAAAAGTTTAATAGAAGAATTTAATTTTATTAGTTTCAATTGCATAAAAATTTTGTGTCACAAGTTCTAATAACAACTTTTCTTTTAGCTTTATTAAAGTAAAAGACTTAATTTTATTTTTGTTTGCTTAAAGTGTTAACTTTTAATACTTATGTAAAATGATTACATTTATATTATAAATACTAAAAATTATATAATATAGATATACTTCAAACACTTTGTGATTATGATGACAGCAACTCATGTTAAACTTTTATTTGATTTTAATTATAGTTTATTTATTGTAGAAGTATATTTAACTAATGTACAAATGTACATTAGTTAAATATTTAAACGGGACTTAATCGCGCTAAAAACTTAATATTTATTTACCTCGACGTTTCGATCAAGTTGCACGAGAAGACTGAAGTAGCGGGTGTCAGCGTCGAGAAGGGCGAGCGTTGTCTCCAACTACCCGCATTTGGTTTAGTAAAAATTCAGAATTGTCACGACACACGACACTAACGACATCTGCAGATATCTTCTGACATAAACCGCGACGCGAACACTTGCTTATCACAGGATTCCAGGACGCAGCCAACTTGAAACCATCCTATTCCTATTTGTACATTATTATTTTTAGATAAAGCTAAAAATAATAATCTTTAATGTTATCATTAAACTTTGGTAAAAAATCATAGAAGATTATTTTTGTTTGTTTACATTGCATTTAGGCCATTTAATATATAGTTTTGTTTTTTAAATTGTTATGAAAGTTTGATTGTTAAGCTTCATTGCCTGATAATATGTTTACGAGGTTAAGTTACTTTTTATTGCATTAAAAAACATAAGAAATTAATGGAATTGGATTTTCTTATATTAACCAACTATTATTACCTACTTAAAAAAATTATACACACAAAAACATTCGCAATATTTTCGCGAATGCGAATATGCAAAAATATGCGAATATTCGCGAATGCGAATGCGAATGCGAATATTCGTTACATCACTAGTAGGTAGTACTCTAAAATGAGGTAAATATACTTCATTCACCCGGCCTTGAACCTGCAACATAATCGCGAAGGTATGATGGAGGGCGTTTGTCACGAGCTGAACGACTAAGGTTACTTTCAGGCTCTTGTTCTGAAAGTATTCCTGGTTGTGAATATATGGGGTTGTCCTGCTAGTAGCTATTCCGAGAGGAGTGAGAAAACTCTTCAATTCTTCCGACAAAAATGCAGATCCTCTGTCAGAATGGATGTACAGTGGAAATCCAAAAGTGTGGAAGAGCTCCTTCAGACATTTGATAACGGAAGTTGCAGATACATCAGCGCAGGGATAAGCGAATGGAAATCTTGAATATTCATCTACTATGGTGAGTAAATAGCGATTCTGCGAATTCGATGGAAGTGTGCCTTTAAAGTCAATACTAAGCCTTTCAAAAGGAGCGATAGCTTTGATAAGTTGGCCCTTTGATTTGAAAAATCTTGGTTTCACTTCTGCGCAAATCGTACAAGAAGCTGTCATAGTTCTTATCTCCTCAATAGAATAAGGGAGATTCTTTGATCTTACCCAGTGAAACATTCGATGACTCCAGGATGACAAAGTTGATCGTGTAGTTCATATAGTTTATTAGGGCTCATGTGACCGCAAACTCTTGATAACGCGTCTGCTACGGTGTTATCTCGTCCTGGACGGTAAACTATATCATACTTGTGTAGCTTGACAATTCCAAGCGCCATCGTTAAATTTTCTCATTTTTTATTTTACTTGAGTGTTTCTGATTGAACATGAAAGATACAAATTGTTGGTCTGTTATTAGAATAAAATGACGTCCTATTAGATAATGTGGCCATTTTCATAGTGCTTCCACAATCGCACTCGCCTCTTTCTCGATGGAAGAATGGCCACGTTCTGTAACTGTTCTTGTCAGTGTTCGTGATAAGAATGCTACCGGTCGGCCATTTTGAATTGAGTGTTCAGACGCATCGGTTTCTACTGTAAACGTTTCATCATTATCAATGGCTATCAGTGAAGTTTTAGCCATCTCAGCTTTTAAGGTTTCAAAGCAATTTATTGCATCTTCGCTTAAAGGGAATCGCGTGATTCCAATTAATGGCTTTATATGAAATGAAAAATTGTGTATCCATTTTGAATAATGTGCTAACATGCCCAAGGTTCGTCGAAGTGAAGCTAGATCCGATGGAATGGGAACATCCAAAAGAGGTTTTATTCTTTCCTTGTTAGGTTTCATTATATTATTCTGAATTGTATAGCCTAAAAGACTTATGCAATTAGATCCGAAAGTGCATTTCTTTTCGTTTAGTGTTAATTTGTACACCACATATGATAACGTCATCCAAATAACAATAAGTGGCTTTCAAATTTTCAGTCTGTATGATGTATTGTAATGTTTTCTGAAATGCGGCCACGCCATTAGTGACCCCAAATGGAATTCGAGTGAATTGATATAAAGCACCGCATGCTTCGAAAGCTGTGTATTTTTTTCCGTCTGTAAAATAGGCACTTGATGGTAAGCGCTTTTTAAGTCAACTTGACTGTAGTAGTTGTATCTAGCAACGTTGGTAACCACAGATTCAATGTTCGGTAATGGGTAAGCATCGAGTTCCGTAAATCTATTGATTGTTAAAGAATAATCGATAACGAGACGTTTCCGATGTGTTGTACCTCCAGTTACTAGTACTTGCGCCCGCCAAGGAGGAGTGCTTGGTTCAATTACACCATCTTGTAGAAGTTTGGATACTTCTTCTCGAATAAATCTTTCATCTTCTTCAGTATATCGTCGTGATTTTATAGCGATAGGCTTGATATTAGGTGAAAGATTGGTAAATAACGACACAGGTGGAACTGATGCTTCCATGACACATACCTTCAAAGTGTCTCTTGGGCCTCCAAAGTTGAACTCTAGTGTTTTGTGATCTTTCAATAAATCGTGGCCTATGATTACATCAGCGCATAAATTATTGACAATCAGTAACGGTTGATGCGAATAAGTATATTTATCTATGTTGATTGTTGCATGACAGATACCTTCTACGGTTCTACCTCTGGTATTCCCTCTGAAGATATGAATGTATCTGTGATCGAGACTCGGGCGCGGAAGAAGGAGAAAAAGGTAAAAAAACAACCCCGTCCAGCTGTATCCTCTCAGGGTTTAAGGGTTTCGAAAGTTGAAGCCGGAAATAATATCGAGGTGAGCAGATCCAACTTAAATGCTCGCTCAACCGATTTAGTAGATAAGAGACATTACACTGAGGCTTCTCAACAAGGTGTGGCTCCATTTCAAGCTGTTAAAGGTGGCATTAATGTCCTGGCAAAAAACTCGCAGGTAGTAGAAAAATCTAACTGGCAAGTTGTAACGCGTAAGCGGCCTACCTATAAACAACGCCCAATTTTGACCGGTTCCGGTAATTCGAACGACGATCTCCAATCAGCGGAGAAATTAAAATTCATGCAGGCTTGGTCCTTCAGGCCCGACACTACGAAAGAAAATATTTTGAACCACATCAACAAAATTTTGAAATGCGACGATTACTTTGTAGAAAAACGTGACATAAAAACGTGCAGGCATGCAGCGTTTGTCATCGGAATGCCGCTGAGTGTATATGAGCGAGTTTACACGCCTACAGTATGGCCATCCGGCGTCAAGATTTCCGAGTGGATGTACTTTCGTGATCGCCCCGCGAGCGGGGCGCGAGCGCAACCGAAGGTGCCCGAGCGAGCCGCTCAGTCTCAGAGCGACAATGATACGGCGAGTACGGATGTGTCATCACTCGTAGTTTGCCATCAAAATATTGCGTCGATTAACTATAAAACCCAAAAGCTTGAAGTGTTATTACAAAGTGAGCTCAAGTGCAATATATTAGCGGTGACGGAACACTGGTTAGCTGAACCAGAATTAGATTGTGTGAATTTAACTGGTTTTAAGCTAGCATCAAAGTTTTGTAGAAAACAAATATCTCACGGCGGATCGTGCATATTTGTAGATAAGAATTTAAATTGCATCGAAAATATAGATCTTGTGACATGTTCAGTGGAACGATACTGCGAGATTTCTGCAATTGACTTAATAGATTATGACATGACTATTATTTGTATATACCGGACTAACAAGATTAACGGAAATGATTTCTTAACGCACTTTGAACGTTTGCTCGATAGGATCAACGAACTTGATAGGGATTTTTTAGTGGTGGGCGATTTTAATATAGATTGTTTACCCGAAGTTTATCCTGAAAAAAGGAAGTTAGATGATCTTCTATCAGCCTACAATATGACAAATATTGTGGATTTTCCCACTCGTATAACAGCTACGACTGCTACATGCTTGGATCACCTTTACACCAACATGTCACCGAAATCAGTGCGGGCCACGCCAGTTGTTACCAACTTGAGCGATCATATCGCGGTACACGGGGAGGTAATGTGCACTCGTCAGGTGCCAGAACCACAAACACATCTCACCAGGAACTTTTCACAATCGAACCGTTGCAACTTTGTAGCTTCAATAGATAGTGTAGATTGGCTGCAAATTATTGAGTACTCTGGGTCGGCAGAGACTTTAGCCAAGTCGGTGACAAATGTCATTGCTAATAAATTTGACATATGTTTTCCTCTAACGAGAAAACATGCTAGGAAAATTGACTCATCGTGGATAACCCCCGATATTAAAAATATGAAGTCCCTTTTATTTGACATTTATAAATTGAATAAATTATTTCCCAATGAAATTTGCATACAATCAATTTTAGATGACATAAATATTAAATTTGATATTTTAGTGAATAATCAGAAACGTAATTATTACAAGAACCTAATATTAAATTGTAAGAGTACATCAAAAGGCATGTGGAGTGTAGTTAACATAGAAAGGGGAAAAAACAACGCTCCCAAACTTAAATTTGCAGATATTGTAGTTAATTCTGACGGTAGCAAGTTTGACAATACCAAGCAAGCGGTTGATTAAATAAATTTACGGTTTTTGAACGCAGCTTCCGCGTATAGTGCACCTGCAGCTAATATCTCCGCTGTACGCCGAGTCTTGTCGGTTGCTCGCACGCCCGCTGACCGTTCGTTGCGACTGCGTCCCTTCACTGCGGACGAGGTATTCCGCACTGTAATAAATCGTATACCTCCGAAACAATCGAAAGATGTGTTCGGACTATCGATGGAGCTGATGAGGATGGCTATCATACCACTTGCCCCAGTATTGGCGTCACTCTTTAATGCTTGCGTCAAAGAGGGATCATATCCGGGACCTTTGAAAGTAAGCAAAGTGGCGCCGATATTCAAGGGTAAAGGAAAAATTGAGAATATAGATGGATATAGGCCCGTGTCCATCATTCCCGCAATAGCAAAGATTTTCGAAAACGGGTTAAGTCATAGAGTGATTGAATATCTAACGGCAACTAGTGCCATGTCTGAGCATCAATATGCTTATCGAGAAGGGCGGTCAACTACTTCCTTAGCTCGAGAATTAATAAGTCGCGTGATGGCTGCTCGCGAGCGTAAGCTGCAAGTGGCTGTTCTTTGTTGCGATTTATCAAAGGCATTTGATGTAGCTGACCATAAAATACTAGCTATAAAACTGAGGCACTATGGTATTGATGGGCCATCGTACGCCTTACTGACGGACTTACTACGGGGTAGGTCCCAGATAGTAGATGCTGGTGACGGAGAGACTAAGTCGGACCCGCTCTCTTCTACGATGGGGGTGGCGCAAGGGTCGTCAGTATCCAACATACTTTTCTCTCTCCTCCTGAACGATCTACCGGACGTCGTAACGGTAGCGGACATACTAATGTATGCCGACGACGTGGCTGCTATAGTCACTGCGCCGACCATTGATCGCCTAGAGGAGAAGTTGAATGAAACCTCATCAAGCCTGGCGACGTGGTTTAACATGAATGGTCTTGCCCTCAATCTCAGTAAGACTCACTTCCTCCATTTCAATCTGTCAGGTCGGGCTTCAAAGCCACTGATGGTCTTGGTGAACGGCATTCAGATCGAACAGGTTGGAAAGACGACATTCCTAGGCTTCGAAATCGACAAGGGATTGAGGTGGGAGAGTCAGGTACAAAAACTGTGCGGTAAAGTTGGGAGTGCATGTTTCGCGCTGCGTCGTGTGTCCCGGGTGGTGTCCGCGGAGGTAGCGCGTGCGTGCTACTTTGCAACAGTGCACTCGTTACTGCAGTACGGCGCGGAGCTTTGGGGACGTTGCTCGGAATGGGAGCGCGTCTTCCGTATGCAGAAACGCGCTGTAAGAGCGTTAGTACGAGTATCGCAAGATACCTCCGCGAGACCGTACTTCAAAAAGCTTGGTATTATCACGTTGCCTGCCATTGCGATTTTCAAGTGGCAGTGTACGTGAGAATGAACCCCGACAAGTACAGGAAACGCGGTGACATACACTCCTATAACACACGCAATGCAGAGAAACTTGCAGCTGTATCTCGCTCTCTCACTAAGTCCAGCAAGCTAACTCGTGTGATGGGTCCAGCGGTCTATAACCGACTTCCTGCGGATATTATTGCTGCTCCTAGTGTGGACTGTTTTAAATCCAGACTGAAACGCTGGCTTATCGAGCAAACGTTCTATAGTTTTGAGGAATTTATGTTAGTATGACATTATTATGTATTTTGTATTATGTTCTGTGTTTAATTTTGACATTCATACTTTATGTTTGTATTGATTTTATTTTGATTTATGTTGTATTTGTCTGACATAATTTTATGACATAATTTTGTATGTTACTTTTTTTTCTATTTTAAAAAAAAAGTTGACATATTGTTGCTTGATGAATATTTGTTGTATTCTGGATGTATACACACTGTATACCAACTTATTGTACTATAATTGTGATTAATATTTTTTTTTTACTATATTCTGAATAATTAGCTTTGTTGACGTGTAATAATATTTATCAATAAATGAGTATTTGAGTATTCTACGAAGGAAATATGACTATGTGAAGCTAAAGAGATGGCCTGCTTATGCGGTCTTAACCTGAGATTCATGTCTTGAGCCAATCTCTTGTTTATGAAACTGACTGAACTTCCTGTGTCAATCAGTGCGTCCACACGGAATTCATTTATCATAATTGGAACAGTCGCCTTGCTTAAACTGGATGGTGATGCACCTGATATACATGTTGCTTGAGCTTCATTTACATTAGTATCAGTAGCATTGACAGTTGGTCCACCGCTCCTGCAGACGGAAGCAAAATTTCCTTTCTTCGAACAATTTTTACAGGTTACATGAAACGCATCTCATATTTTTTTGGCATTTAATACGTTGATGGAGGCTCTTGCTGGCACAAAAGAAACAACGCTTACGCTGCAGCTGCGTCTGATGAGTTGAAGCGGCTAGGCTATCTCCATTTATTGGATTACTTGTAGATTCAGAAATTGAAAGCAATTGTGTTTGAATAGAATTGTTACTAGCATAGGCTAAGGAGTTAATCTCAGCTGTTTCCAATGACACTGCTTGATTTTGTGCCTCGTCAAGCGTTAATGTTAGATTCTCTAATAATCTTTAACGTACCTTGTTGTTCGCGATGCCTCTTATAAACGCATCTCGTATTTGTTCATTTTTGTTTTGTTCAGCAGTTACACTTTTATAATTGCAATCATAAGCTAACTGTTTAAGCGCACGTAAGTATTCATTGATCGATTCATCTGGTTTTTGTGTTCTAGTAGCTATTATGTGCCGCGCAAGAATTTCATTTTTCGGTTTGATGTAGATAATGTTAAGTAATTCAATTGCCGTTTCATATGAAGCACAGTCCCTTATGTGTGAATATACTGTCGGCGTCAGATGATTGGTCAATAATTTCAATTTAATTGAATCTGAAGTCTGTTCTTCACCAAGAAAATTTGTGAATGTATGCAGCCAATGACTCCATTGTATACTGGCAGATGTTGCACTGGGATCGACATCGAATCGGTCAGGTCGTAATTATCTTGATAGCAGCTGTAGACCTTCCGAAATCTCATATTTTTTTGGCATTTTCTATATATGCGATTTAGAAATGTATTTCTAGATGAAATCTATTACTTTGTACCTATATAGAAGTTTATCGTATCTATCTAAGTCTTATGTATCGTTGTAGATTCACAAATCTCAAGTCTTGGAGAGAAATGGGAGCTCGACAGTTGATAATTATAGCCGAGGACTTGATAGACAAGTACCTAACTATATTAAATGTTGAATCTACTTGATTATACTTTTACTCGTAATATGATACATTTGTTTCAGGTGGATGCACACAGAACTGCAGTTCATAAGAATGTATAGATGTCCACTTTTCCAGCTCATAGGATAGTGTAAATCTCAATTTATGTGAAAATTATAAGATTATTACATGATATTTAATACTTACACTTGATTGTTTTGCTTATATTTGCATTGACCCCTCGTTGTTAGTAGAACGTCACATAATTAGGCTTTGTAAGAAAACTACTAGATTTTAAAACCAGTAGGTATTCTTCTATTTTAGGGTTGAAATCCTACTCTAGCTATGAAATAGATAGGTAGCTTCTATGAAATACCACATACATACATGTCATTAAACCTACCTTTCATAAAAAACAACACAATTTCATGGCACGATAAAACATGAAACAAAGTGTACCTAGGTAAATGTTAGAACTATAAGTTTCACGGTAACTATGCATTATCAATGATCTTCACTAACCAAACACTGCTAGATAGTAAATGCAATGAACGCACCGGATGCACTTCGGTTGACGAAAACTCATTGCTACTGAATTCTTGTGAATTCCGATTTTGAATTACCGGTTTTGTATTTCTTAGTTATATATTGTTTCAGTGCGGTTGAGTTAAAGTGAAGTGCGCATCACCTTGACCAAAGAGTATACAAATACTACGTAAGAAGAGGCGGGGGTTCAATATAAAAACAAAGTTAATCAAATGGATGTGGATAGTCTTTTTTAGGGTACCAATATTATAAAAGTTAAAAACTCATGTCAATCTGTCAAGTGGCATAATGCCAACATAATGAAAATATTAGTGTTGTAACTTTCAATAGTAGAAATATTGATAAATGGACAGCTTAGGATGTGTAGTAGTATGCCTTAACTCGAATAAAATTTTGATCCACAATGAATGAATGATAAATTAAATCAAAAGTATGTTTCACTATCATATATTTCAGGTAATGAACTTAGTGTGAAATATAAATAAAACCATAAATCGTAAAATTTATAATATACCACACAATTAAAAAACTTTTATAGGAACATGATCATCGGGTGGCGCAATAGCTAACATTGCGCAGTACTGAGCGCAATGTTAGCTATTGTGCGCGTGGCAAGCAACTGAAGAAGTCCTTGAACTCACTCTCCGTGTTATGGACTCACTGATGCCTTCATCTCAGCAAAAGTAAAAGTTGGGCTGAATAGTGGTGAATTTCCCGCGCAGATTTTTCCGTTCAGGGCCTCTTAGATTTTGCTCTGTTGTGTTGATCGTTATACTTTTGTATTCCCATTCTTTGTGCTATGTTGGTGATTATCATTCTTCTTTCATTTTCAATTTTTGCGCATGTAGCTTTTCAGTTGGCACATATAAGTCCTCTATTCCCACAGCTTCGTTCGTTTTTTACCCATTGTCTGCTCCTGAAAACCACGACATATTTTCTTGTATTTATTACTGCCTTACTGCTCTGCTCGTAGTTTACCAGTTATACTAGTAATACTTTGGATTTAAAAAATATGCACAAAAATTGCCTGTGACCATGTGGAATACTGGCGATTTCTATCAGTGAAATATTTTTTAAATCAGTTAAGTAATTTTTGAGATTATCCATTACACACAAAAAAAGAAGAAAACAAAAAAAAAACAAATATTTTCTCACTATAATACTAGTAAGGATTAATATCAAATTTCATCTTAGTGAGTTCAGCCTGAGATGACTGAACTAACTAAGATGAAATTCGCTGAATATTTTAGTCCTCGGCTGAACGCCGTCAAGTAACAACGCGTTGTGATTTGTTGCATCATTTTATTTATTTCGCGATACCTACCCTCACTATGGCAAAGTGTAATAGTTGCAATAAGTTAATTACCAAAAAGAACCCTGTTTTGGAATGTAGTCGTTGTCAGAAAGTGGTACATGCCTCTACTCTGTGTACGGGATTGAGTGCTAAACAGTTATCAGCACTTAAAGCTGCCGAAAATCTGGAGTGGACCTGTAATGACTGTAACCAAAACTCATCTCGAAGGAAATCTTTTGTGCCTCTCGCTGATTACGAGCAAGAGGAAGACGAAGATATCAACATAACAGGACCTTCTATGGACGTCAAGAAACTACTATCGGACATCAGAAAAGAGGTAAACAGCATCGTGACACAGGAAATGCAGTGGCTTACCAAAGCAGTTCAATACTGCAGTGGAAAGGTGGATGATTTCACTGAGTCTGTGGAGGCTTTTACGGGAAAAAATAGAGATTTGGAAAAGAAACAGTTGCAGCTTGATCATAAGAATGCATACCTAGAAATTAAAGTGGAAGCATTAGAGCAACACATACGTGAGATGAACCAGCTATCATTATCCACCCATGTTGAAATTACAGGTATTCCTGACTCAAGCGATCTTGATTTACCAGCATTGTGTAGTTGAAAAGTTTGATATTTCAAAACACGAGGTCATCTCCGTTAAACGTCTACCGTTGCGTAGAACTGGGTCAGGTCCGGTAATCGTAAGCCTTCGTGAGGTACCTACTCGTCATCTTCTCTTGACAGCAGCCCGTGCGAAGAACATCACTGCCGGAAGCTTAATGACAAACCTGGCAGGTGCCCTAGCTGACGAGAAAATAATTATTCGTGAGGCTCTTACCCCTTATTATAAGAACTTACTCTGGCAGACTAAACAAGACCTGAAGGGTCATTTTAAATTTGTCTGGTTCAAAGAAGGGAGTGTGTTCGCTTGGAAGAATGAGAATGCTAAGGTGTATAAAAAGGTGTAGGTGTGTAGGTGTAAAGTTAGATCTAAACGTGACATCCAGTCACTCTTGTCAGCTTAAGATGAGGCTAGACAAAAAATATGGTTATAATTATATATTTTTTCACATAATAGTATGGCTAATTTTGATGATAATACAAAATAAATTTTTAAATTTTTCTCGCTTTTATATAGATGTCCTAGCTGTCACTGAAGTTAATATATCTAAAATATTATGTCCCTTTACAATATCCAAGATTACAATATGTACACAGAATTAAGAGAAAATCGAAAGGGCGGAGGAATAGTAATATACGTCAGAAATAAATATAAATTCACTCAAAATAAAATCACAACACTATACTACGAATGTCTTATTGGTAAACTAACCACGCCTTTTCTTTCACTGACTCTGTGTACAGTCTACCGAGCTCCCCAAACTAGTAAACAGTTATTTGTAGAAGAACTGGATAAGACACTCGATAACTTTGCAAAAACTGTCTGTGTATTCTTAGGAGATATAAACATTGATTTAAAAGTCGAAAACTCTGTTAAAAGGTCATACATGAACGTTATGTGCGGACACGGTATTTTATGCGGGATCTCAGATTTCACTAGAATAGAAAAATTAACAAATAAGGTTACAAAAAGCTGTATATATCACATATCTGTGCGATCCCGTATAAGAGATGCGTACTGCGCTGCATCAGGTACCGTACTGGCTGATCATAGAATGATCGCAGTTACGCTAGTCGGTACCTTGCATGTACAGGTTGCTCCTGATTATGTGACGCGAATTAACAATTCTAAGCTATCAAACCGACTAAACCAAATCGACTGGCAACCTACAATGGATATGACTCGCCCTAACCAAATATATAAATATGTAAAAGATAATATATGTAACAGCTACAAACAGTCAGAATATATATGTAAGAAGAAAGAAAGCAACTCAAAGCGTAATATATATTAATGGGTCAGTAATAAAGTTGTGAAAATGTGTCGAAAACGGGACGAGCTATTTTCAAGATGGATTAAAGATACTAGTAATACACAAATAAGAGTTGAATATAAGAAAATTAGAAATATAACAAATAAATTAGTACATAAATGTAGAAAAACATTCTATAAATATGAAATAAGTAAACACTGGGGTGACCCAAAAATGTTATGGAAACTAATAAATACAATGTCAGGGAAAATAAATAATTCAATTGATAATATAATTGAAAAAGCGTTTAATGTTGAAGGCACAAATAAAAAAATTGCTAATAAGTTTGCTATTCAATTTCAAAATAACGTAAAATCTATAATTCCCACTTGTAAAGTTAAGTTACTAAATGAAAATGAATATGAGACATCAGTAGACAAGACAATTTTCTATAAACCAGCTACTAGTTCTAAAATCCGAAAGATCTTAAATAATATTAACACACGCAAAGCTCCAGGAGCTGATGGAATTAGAGCTATGGATGTAAAAAAAAATGACAGATAGAATTGTTAACACTATTACACGACTTATTAAATGCATGTGTATCTACTGGGACTTACCCTAAAGAAATTAAGTCAGGTATAGTAAGACCTATTCATAAAGGTGGTAGTATACAGGATTATAGTAAATATCGACCTATTACTATACTTCCAGTTATTGATAAGATAGTAGAAAAATATATTTGTGGAATGATACAAGATTTTTACCAAGCGCATAGTGTTTTATCGACTACGCAGTATGGATTTCA
Source organism: Alsophila aescularia (assembly GCA_946251855.1). NCBI lineage: Eukaryota > Metazoa > Arthropoda > Insecta > Lepidoptera > Geometridae > Alsophila > Alsophila aescularia. The sequence goes on from OX276373.1 coordinate 57,407,161, forward strand.
GCCTAATAAAAGTACAACATTACTCTTGTCAAGGCTCACTGATGACATCAACTCATGCTTAAACGAAAAGAAACACGTACTATTAGTCTTTATTGACTATAGTAAGGCTTTTGACACCTTGAGGCATGACTTATTGATCAGAAAACTGGACAACAGTGGCGTAAGGGGTAACCTACTGTAACGATATTTAAATTGTTTTTATCTTATTTCTGTGGATAAAGGTAATAAAAAATAAATTGGGGCAAGTCAGACCAAAAGTGGGGTGAGTCGGGATTCTTGCCCCATTCGGTCGCTCTGAACGCGAGGACGCTATACCTTTCTTCGGAATCACTCGAAACTAAAAATACTCGTTACTATTTTGAAATTAATAAAATTATCTGGATAAACTTAGACCGGAACGAGCTTCAAGAACTATTGGATCAAGACCGTTCGGTAATGTACTAGCTAGTGGGTATAATAGTGGAAGATAAAACATACAACTCAAATTCACCAATACAATCTTTATTATCCTTGGTTTAATTTTGCTTATGTACTTAAAATCTAAGGAACCGTGCCGTCGGTACGTTGAACGGCCATTCAAGCTAGCATGTAAAGTTGAAGACAAAACATGCAATCTAAATTCACCAATACAACATTTATTATCCTTAGTTTAATTTTGTTTACTAACTTGAAATCCAAAGAACCGTGCCGTAGGTACCTTGGACGGCCATTCAAGTTAACATGTAAAGTTGAAGACAAAACATGCAATTTAAATTCACCAATACAATATTTATTATCTTTGATTTAATCTTCCTTATTTACTTAAAGTCCAAAGAATCCTAGCCTGCAGATCCAACTCAGCAGCCAATATATACCAAGATCTAAGATTACCCTGTTATAATTAGGGTCGATATAGAATTGATAAAATTAAGTATTTACTCTAACAAAACATTGATGAATTTGCCGGCCGGCAGTGTAGTCTACTAATTTACCTTTTTCTATAGGATTTAGCCGTTATGTTAGTGAAGGTAATTCTCCATCCGACGTTTCAGCAATGTCCGATTCGCGTGAGAGGTAGCCAGGCTAGACCCCTCAGGCGTTGCAGGTGTCCAGCAGGTCGGTGGGGAACCAAGGTTCAACACTCCGGTTAACGAAATATATGGATTAAATACGATACCGCATCCCAAGAACGTGGCAGGAATCGTTGGGTATAATGTCGGCGTGGCGTGACGTATTGCAATCGCGGCACGGCGCCTTTTCTACTTAAATCCAGGGAAGAAGCCTCCTTCGTGGGGTGTTCTTTAGTCGGGGGGGGGGGGGGGGGGGGACCCGCTGTGAATGGATAGACACAACGTTTTTTAGAATTCGAGACTCCGCAAACGCCACCGCTTTCGGTTCGCTAAACTGGCGTCTCGAAAAATGGATAAAAGTGATTTCACAATCTTAATCATTACTGCCGACGACACAAAAATACCAACAGAATCTCTCACCTTTTTTTACGGGTTTTATAACATGCAGGGAAAAAACTTGTCAGTCCTGCTAGGCTCTCCAGCACGAAAAAAAGATTTACTCTTCTCGCCTCCATTGCCAGTTTCTTTCTGTCTAGCCGGATCTAGTTTTTTTTTTATCTATCAGAATTACATTTCGTTTCACCAGGAAACCGATCAGCGCTTACACAAGGGCTTTGGACAAGTAATATGGTTTTATTTTTATTTTCAAGATTTTCTCACCCTAGAAATCACATTTGTTTATTTATCGTTTCTTTAACTACTTTTGACAGCTAAACAACTGCCCAGAGACGTTTAAGAATTGTTATAAACTATAGTCTATAAAAACGTTCCGTACCAGACGAAAGGTACGGAACGCGGTTTCTTTGCTTCGCCACCGTTATATCATCATAAAACTATATACTGTAACTATTACATTATGATATTGTATGGGTTTGCTTTGGAAAAAATCTACGTTACTAAATTTAACATTTGTTGCATTTAATTGGTTTGTTTAATTTTATTTTCTATTTGCTGACATTGCGGGACCGTGCCGAACAACGGAACGCGCCCTTTTGCTTTGACAGCTAATCGATGCAAAGATAAGTAAAATTTCCGGTAGATGTCACCACCCGTCTCCGTGTCTATCAATTGTACTTTAATTAATTATTTATTTATTGTCTGATTTCCAGTTATTCCTTGTTCCCTTTTGTATTTATTTCAATCAATTGACCTAATAAGTGTTATAAAGTCGTGATCCGTAGCATGGACGTGTTGTAATTATCGAAGTGTTTATAACCTCTGTTTTTGTTATGAAAATAACCGGCGATTGTTTTCGTGTTGTGTTGTGGTTATATCTCTATTGCTTATTTACTCCAAAAAACGAAGATACACTCTCATATGTGAGTATATTGAACAATATGCAATTATAATTCTAGTTTTACTATTATAAAGATGCTTTTCTATTAGTTGTTTATGTGCTGTCTTGTTTATTCCTACTTTTACTTGTCGAATTGTTGTTTTGTATTGCTAGTTTTAGGTTTATTGTTTTTTTATTTAAGTAGCGTTTTGTCAACGCTACACTACGTAACTGGTGTAAAGACTACTTAGATAATCGTAGCTATCAGGTAAAGGTGGGTGCTGATTTCAGCGATCATGTCAATGCTAGTGAAGGTACAGCACAAGGATCTGTCCTAGGCCCGTTGCACTATCTGGCTTATGTCAATGATATTAATAATATTATCAAGCATTGCACTGTTTATCAGTTTGCAGATGACACCTGCCTGGTAGCCGCTGACGGCCATACAAAATTAAACAAATATATAAAACGATCCAATGGGTTTGTTTAAGTTTTGTGAAGTTATGCCTATTCATATGAAAGCTGAATACAGTTTATTGATTGAACAATATTTTCAGTCAGAAATACAAATTGAAATAAAACACACCTTAACTACTAGAAACATAATAAATAAAAAACTTAATAACTTATTTAATTAACAGCTTACCTAAAGATATTCGAAATAAAATATGCCACAAAAATCTAAAACGTATTTTAAAACAACAATACTTCTGTTCATTGACACAATAAGTAGGAGCATCCTTTATAGGCAGTCTGTGCGAGCGCTGCACTGCTTGCTAGCTTAGCTTGCTGTGCGTAGGTACCTATGCTACGTATAATACTGGTCTTGTGATACCTACGAACTTCGCGTCGTAGGTACCTTGCCTGATGCTCGTACTGTTATACCTTACTTCCCCTTGTCTTTCTGCATACCTATACATAAATCTGCCATAGTCTCTATTTTCGTATTGTCTCACCTCCCTTCCCATATACCTACCTTCAACTCCATTCGCGCCGGTTCATTTTAATTATAATTCTATTTCTTTTTATATTCTAATTCAATTTTACTTAAAGTTCAATTATATTATCTTGTGCAAATTAAAATCTTTTTTTAAAAAGCCTTTTCTCCGCATCCGCATAATATTGGTGGCAGCGTAAAGGGATTTTAAAATAGAAATCCTGGAGTTCCCGGAGACTCACCGAATCCACTGTATCCTCCGAGGGACACCAGTTCCCGGAGACTCGCCGAATCCACTGTATCCTCCTGGACACCAGTTCCCGGAGACACGCTGAATCCACTGAATCCTCCACAGGACATCAGTTCCTGGAGACTCGCTGCGTCCTCTGAATCCTCCACAGACATCAGTTCCTGGAGACTCGCTGTGTCATCTGAATCCTCCACGGACACCAGTTCCTGGAGATACTGTATCCACTGAAGAGTTCCCGCTGTATCCTGCCAAAGTAACCAGAGCTGTTCCTGTTCTACCTGTATCTGGTACCCTACTTTGAAATGTTCCTGCTAACCCAGTGAGTCTTAAATTTAATATTGTGACTTTTGTGTGACTATTGGTGATCCAGAAAACATCTCATATTCTACATCGTTTTACATCAAAGTACATTCCATAATTATTTTAATTTAATTGAGTGATAGTAAGAGCAACATTAATTCATACTTGATTGCATCATTCATAATAAGTACTTAGAGTGTCGAGCTACCGCTCTTCGCCCTCACGTTTCTCCGCGAATTTTACGAACTGATAACGCCTGAGTGTCTCTACCGTTCTAAGCCAGTTTTAACTTTAGATGTTTTAACCTTGAATATTAAGTCACTAGTCGTATCTAATATTTTTACTGTATATTCTATTCTAATACATGACTTCTGTTACTACTCGGAGAGAGAAAAGAGACGAAGAAGCTCAAATTACAATGTCTGAAATTAGCCTTAGCGTTTTATATTAAGTTATGATGGGTCCAGAGAAACGCTGGTTCTGGCTATTAATTTAGCGTCTTCTTCCCAGACAGACACACTATTTAAATATATTTTAAGCAGGCTCACGGGCAAAGCCGAAACAGTTTGTGCAATTAAAGAGTTCACTGAATTTTCTCAGGTAGAAGAGTTTTTAAAGACTCAATTTGGAGACCGGAAACACTATGCCTACCTACTCTCAGAACTGCAAGATTGCAAACAGGGTCCATATGAGAATGTCAGCCAGTACTCCCTTCGAATTGAATCTTGTCTCGCAAAATTATTAACAGAAATAAACGTGTCAATACCAACTAAAAAGAGGGACGAGGTGGCAGGCCGTGTTGCAACCATGCAGGATCTCGCTTTGAATACATTTATAATTGGGCTTAACCCAAAAATTTCAACAGTTGTTAGGTGCAGAGACCCAAGCATCTTAAACGAAGCCATTAGTTTTGCCTCAGCCGAAGAGAAAATTCTAAACATTTCATATAAAAAACATTCATTTTCATCTTCATCCAACACAAATCAACAGACGCCGTATCGCCAGAATGCTAATTCTTCCTATTTGAGAGGCCAAGGCCAGCCTTCGACTCAATCTAGGCCTTCTAATTTCTATAATCAACAAACGCCGTATCGCCAAAATACTAATCCTTCCTATTTCAGGGGCCAAGGTCAGCCCTCGACTCAGTCTGGACCTTATAATGCTCTCATGTGTCGATATTGCAAAAATGAAGGTCACACCATCGAAAACTGTCGTAAATGACAATTTAATAATAATCACCGGAACCAAAACAACAATTTCAATTCTCGAAACAACAATAACTACAATCGTGCCGTGCACAACATATCTCACAATGATCCTCCAGAGGTACAATGCGATTGCACTTGCCGTGTCGAGTATAGTACTACTTTCTCTCCCGCAGATCATCAAAATGACAACAATCAAACTAATACCGATCATTTAAACGAGTAGAATTTCCCGATAAAAGGTGTCGCACGCGAAATGCAGTCACTGAAGCCGATGCCCATATTTCTAAGCCTAAGAGACAAGACATTAACTCTGACGACGAATTTGACAAAGCCGTTTTCGAAGTCACTTCTAATACCGCTAAGCGATATTTATCTCATGTGTTCTTACAAACTGATATATCTGATTCTCCCCTTAACTTCTTAGTTGACTCTGGTTCAACAGTAAGCCTTATCAAACTATCTTCCATAAAACAGAACAGACCTTTACTTACAGCAAACCAAATTCTTCTGAAAGGGATTGATGCTGAAAGTGAAGCCACACGCACCTTAGGCCATTTTCTGATGACTCTTTTCCCAGACTCTAATCCTCAAATTACTCATGACTTCCATGTTGTTGATAGGGTAAATCTCAAATACGATGGAATAATTGGTAGTGACCTTTTAAATGAATTGGAGTGCACAATAGATTACAATAAAAAATTACTGAAAATAAAAAATATCGAAATGGATCTCTCTATTTCTGTAACCCAGTCTATGTGATTCAACCACGCTCAGAAACTATTATTGAGTGTTCTGTTTCTAATCCTGAACTAAGAGAAGGACTCGTCCTAGACCAATTCTATCACGAAGACTTACTTATTGCAAACTGCATACTTGCAGTAAAAAATAACAAAAGAATAAATGTCTCTGTCGTCAACGTGTCTGAAGCTCCAGTAACGCTGAAATCAGATTTGAATATTACTCTGGTTTCACTGAATTCATGCGATGTATCTTACGAATCTGTTAATTCTATTGCAAATACTAAATCTTACGAAAATCAAAACATTGACTCTTATCTTCGAACTCAGGAAGTTTTAAACTTATTAAGAATATCTCACCTCAATTTTGAGGAAGCCAACGCGCTTCACGATATTTGTTCTGATTATTCAGATATATTCTATGTCCCTGGAGATAAACTCTCCCATACAAATGCTTTAAAGCATGAGATCGTAACTACACCTCAAAATCCAATTCATACTAAATCATATCGTTTCCCAGAGGTGCATAAACATGAAGTGAAAAGACAGATAGATAATATGCTAGATCAAGGCATCATAGAGCCTTATATTTCTCCATGGTCGTCTCCTATTTGGGTAGTCCCCAAGAAGCTAGACGCTTAGAACGTAAATGGCGCATTGTCATTGACTACAGAAAATTAAATGACATCACTGTTGGTGATAGTTATCCCATTCCACAGATTTCTGAAATCTTAGACCAGCTTGGTCAAAGTAAATATTTTTCTACTCTTGACCTTGCTTCTGGCTTTCACCAAATCCTTATTAAAGACGAGGATAAAAGCAAATCGGCCTTCAGTATACCCCAAGGGCATTATCAATTCAACCGCATACCGTTTGGATTGAAAAATGCTACTTCCACATTTCAACGGTTAATGAATACTGCTCTATCTGGCATTCAGGGTGTGCGCTGCTTCGTTTATCTCGATGATATAGTTATCTAGTTATCACGATCTAAATTCCCACATTTACAACCTCTCAGTAGTCTTTCAAATACTTAGAGATTTCAACCTCAAACTCCAACCTGACAAATGTGAGTTTCTCCGTCACGAAGTTGCATATCTTGGACATGTCATAACTGAGAAAGGCGTAAAGCCTAACCCAGAAAAAATCAAAGCAGTCACTGAATTCCCAGTTCCTAATTCACCAAAAGATATCAAATCCTTCCTCGGTCTTGTTTCATACTATCGCCGATCATCCCTGATTTTTCTAAAATTGCCAAGCCACTGACTCAACTTCTAAAAAAGGATATTCCTTTTCATTGGCAAAATCAACAACAACTTGCATTTGACCAACTTAAACACAGACTTACCTCTGCTCCCGTCCTCATTTACCCGAATTTCTCCAAACCTTTTAATCTAACATGCGTAGCTTCTAACCACGCAGTAGGCGCTGTCCTCTCTCAGGGTCAAATTGGTCAAGACAGACCGATAACATTTGCTTCCAGAACATTAAACAAAAGCGAATCAAATTATACCACCACAGAGAAGGAGCTACTCGCTATTCTCTTTGGTTGCAAAACCTTCCATCCCTACCTTTGTGGCCGTAAATTTCAGATCATCACAGATCATCGGCCATTGAAATGGCTCTTTAATCACAAAGATCCCAGTAGCAAGTTACAAAGATGGCGTCTCAAATTGGAGGAATACGAGTACAAAATAGCTTACCAGAAAGGAAAACTTAATGCCGCTGCAGATGCTCTCTCTCGATATCCTGTAAACCCAATACAACCTATTGATCCTTTGAATCTCGACGAAATTATCAGCCCGTTCAGTGGCGATCTAAACATTGATTTTAGCCCCTTAGACTTACCAAATTTAATTCAAGACCCGTCGATAGAACAGCGACTTCCAAATCCAACGATTCCTGAAATTAATGTTGATCCTAATCCTGAACTTAACAACCTACCTTCAACTTCACGACTCGATCCTGGTCAAAACGTTGACCTATCTTCAACATCTCAACTTGACCCAGCTGTCAGCCCTCCTGTCGAACTCGATGAACCTGAAATTGAACAAAATCAACCTACCCCTGCGAGTACTGATCCTATCGATACAATAAATTACAACTATACCAAACTTCTAAAAATAATGAGCAGTAAAACATTCAGCTCTGACGCAAAAATTCTGGAATCTAACTCTAGCGTCCTTAAGAGCACTGACAAAACAATCGTAATTTCAACTTCCGTTGACCTTGATGAAAGTAACCCTCATGTAGAAGAAATATTAAGTGAATTGGAAAATAAAGAAGTAATTCTAGATATGGAAAGAACACTGCATTCGTTTATAAATTTTGAACTCAAAGGCCGCTCTATATATGTTCTATTCACTAAGGTCAATCATTTTGATAATGCTTCTTATGAAGATTTATACACCAGCCTAAAGAATTTACGTAATGAAATCGTTCTGAAATCGAAAAGCCAGTTGAGCATCACAGCCTTCAAAAATCCTTTTGAAGCTCACTCATACACAAAATTGTATAACATCATTCTATTTTTATTTTTCACAATACAAATATACGTATTACTATTAACCGAAATGCTGTAACATTTCCGTCCTTGAGCGAAATCAAGAAAATTCTTCGCGAAAATCATGACATACCCATTGCAGGTCACTTAGGAAGTGTAAGAATGCTATAACTAATCCAAGAGAAATACCACTGGAAAGGGATGCGTAATGACATAGAAAATTATGTTAAATCATGTAAGCCATGCCAAGAAAACAAAGCTCTTAGAAAGGTAAATCGCGCTCCTATGCAAATAACTACTACATCAACGACCCCGTTTCAACGCCTTGCATTGGACATAGTTGGTCCACTTCCAGAATCAGGCTCTGGCAAATTGAAGTACATCCTTACCTTGCAAGACTACCTCACTAAATTCTCCTTAGCCTACCCTATTCGATCAACAACAGCTGAGGAAACCTGCGAATATTTGTTACATTTTATTTCCTTATTTGCCATACCTAAAACCATTCTAACTGATCAAGGCTCAAATTTCACTGTAGGAGAACTCTTCAAGAAAACGTGTGAGTTCTTGAAAGTCAAGCAGTTATGGTCTAGTCCCTACCATCATCAAACTCAAGGCGCGCTTGAACGTAGCCATTCAACTCTTAAAAAGTATCTTAAATCGTTTGTCAACGAAAACCAAGATAACTGGCCTCGTTATGTCTATACAGCTATTATGGTTTACAACACCACAATCCACTGCACAACAAACTACTCATCCTATGAACTTTTATATGGCCATAAGCCTTTCCTACCTGACTCTATCTATGACTCTGCTCCTGAACCTACATATCCTGAATACTTGAAAATGCTATGTCACAGACTCAAATATTCTAGAGAAAAAGCTATTGAAAACATCAACCAATCTAAAGAGAAATCTAAGAGATATTACGACACTCATACAAGATCCCCTAGATACAAAGTTGGAGATCTCGTCTATCTTAAAAATCATCTACGCCTTAGGAAGGCACTATCTCCTATATGGAAAGGACCATATAAGTTTATTCAAGTTCATGACAATAACACTGTCACTTTAGTAATTAATCATGTGAGACATCATGTCGATCAAATTAAGTTAGCAACTTCTAATTTGGTATAATTACTTTCTTAACTCTTAAATTTGGTTTTCAGAATCATACTACCATTTCTCCTTGCAACATCTTTGGCTCATGAACTCGTTCAACCACTGGATAAAAGTCCTGGTATATACTTCGATCCCGTTGGCACTCTGAAACTCGTAAATGATCATATTCATTTTATTATTCCTGTAGACTTAAAGTTTATTAAACCACATATTAAAAATATTCTCGATACATCTAAAATTATTTGTGAACAGAACAATGCACTAGATGACTTCCGATGTCTCAATATGATTCAACCGCTTGACACATAATTCTACAACGACATAATTCGAGATCACGATGCAATTTCCCATCTTATATCAAGTAGATCGAAACGATTTGCATGTTTTGCTGGTATTGGTTCAATTTTAAAAACTGTTTTTGGTACAATGGATGAAGATGATTCTGAAAAATACTATAACGCCATTGAAACTTTGCATTCGGATGATAATAAGCTAGCTTCTTTAGTAAAACAAAACATTTTTATTTCTAAATCAGCAATTTATGATTTTAATAAGACACTAGATACTATTTTAAAAATGAAGCCCGTTTGAATGAAATTACTAACTTTCTGTTATCAAATTTGTCAGTAGTTACTAATGAACTTTTATTTAGAAATAGGATAAGTGAAGTTTTAGACGCCTCACAGGCTAATTTACTTACGTTATCATTTAAGTTAGAAGATATCGTCAATTATATAATGTTTGCTAACAGTAACACTCTGCATCCCTCAGTTGTTACTCCGACACAGCTGTATACTGACATAGAAGGTAATCTAAGGCATCTGCCTAAATATAAAGAATTTCCTATTAGCATTACGAATCCTAGAAACATATATTCACTATTAAGAATTTCAGAACTTGATACATGTTATACTTTAAATAAAATTATATTTATTATAAGAATTCCATTAGTCTACCACATTGAATACGACCTGTACAAAAGTATTCCATTACCTATACCTCATAATGTAAGTTCACCTGATTCATATGCTATGATTATTCCCACAAAAAACTTTGTAACTTTAAGCAAAGATAAATCCACATATTGTACTCTGGATGATATTAATTCTTGTAAATTTGTATACAAAGGAACACTTGCTTGTGAAGTTCCAAATATTCTGTCAGTCAATACTAACCCGATTTGTGAAATTGAACTCATGACAAAAATTATTCAAACTTTACCTTCACAATGTGAAACTAAATTCATCTATGGAAATATTGACATTTGGCAAAGTCTTGGCCATAATAATTGGATATTTATTCAATCTCAATCTACAAAATTATCTGTACAATGTAACTCTAATAATAAAGAAGTAAACATTCATGGAACAGGAATTTTATCATTAGCACCACAGTGTGTGGCCTTCTGCCGAAAAGTAAAATTATTGGCAATGTTAAATTTAGAAGTCAATATCTCCCACATAAACTCTGATTTTAATCTTATTAATGACAAATTTTGTAATTCTAATATCTTTCAGAAATTGAATATTAACACGTCCTCAGTTACAATTTCAAATGTTAATTTAGACAATCTTAATTTGAAAAATCTAGCAGAACTAGAAAGTAAAGACATAGACAGTTTCATAAACAATAATAATAATATTTTACCTAATCATATCAGTGTTCCTATTCTTACCATTATTTTAATAGTGTCCTTTACTGTTTTTCTGATTATTTTCTATTGTAAAGCCAGTATTATATCTATATGTAAAAAACCTACTTCACATGTAGAAGTAGATTCAAACGTGGAAGAAATTCCCTTACCTAGATTAAGAATAGGTTAAGTACTTACTATATAAGTTCAAAATATGTTAAATGTTAAGGCGCATCCTATTCCTTTACCATACCTTACTATACTTTACCTTACCTCACTCACTGACTCACTCACCTGACTTACTGACTCACCTACCAACTCATTTGAATCTTTTCTGTAAACTTACTTTTTACGGTAAGTTTACACTTGTTCGGGGGTTATTATACCCTACTTCCCCTTGTCTTTCTGCATACCTATACATAAATCTGCCATAGTCTCTATTTTCGTATTGTCTCACCTCCCTTCCCATATACCTACCTTCAGTCCGGTTCCCAACTCCATTCGCACCAGTTCATTTTAATTATAATTCTATTTCTTTTTATATTCTAATTCAAGTTTACTTAAAGTTCAATTATATCATCTTGTGCAAATTAAAATCTTTTTTTAAAAAGCCTTTTCTCCGCATCCGCATAATAGTACGCCGCGCTCGTTCATGCTTTTTATTGTTAACAGTTACCTACTATTTATTTTTTGTTGGTTTTAAGAGGACCATAGTGCCAAGACAAACCTTTCTAGGTTTACTGGTTCTATAAGCAAATTGTGAACATTTTTTTGTTATGTAATAAATAAATAAATAGTAAGAAATATACATTTATACACACAAACTTTCACATGAATAATATATATTAGATTAGATTATGTCTGTTCATCTTTTTGCCAAGTCATATCAAATCGAAAAACAAGTAGATCATCAAAGCCTAGGGAAATAATAAGACTACCCTGTAAAAATAGAATAATATTTTTTTGCCTAAGGTGAATAATTATTTTTTTGCGTAAAGATTCTAAGGATACCAAATTTGTTCAGGGATTTAGAAGTTATGGTAGAACAAACTCACATAAATGCATACATAGATGAACCTTAAAAACATTAAACTTTTTTTCAAACTTTTTTGGGCAGTCTTGTAAAAAAAAACAATATCGATAATAAAATACAGGCAGCACTATTATTTGGGCGAAATATTTTCCTCATAATATAAAATGAATATATTGAATAGGTAATCGTTATTTCAAAGGGCTTATAGCCAAACTAGGTACTTACCTTTCTACATTTATAGGAAATATAGCCATAAAAGCCGTCTTTCATTGTTAATGCAGACGGACCTGATATCACAAACTACACATCTTTTGTAAAACATCATTTAAGTGTACAAAATTAGGACGAAAATTATAATATTGATTATATCTATGAATTTATTATATCAATTTACTTTTTTTTTTTTGCAATGTTTATGCTATTTTAAGCCATTTTAAATATTAAATATGTCTTCAACCAAAATGACATACTTGAATCTTAGCGAAGTCAAACGTCAAATTCTATATAAAAAAGAGAAAGATGCCTAAAACTATGACAAAAATGAGATAAAAAATGACACTTTGTATTTTTGCTCAACGGTAATAGAGTTTTTGTTTCAAGGCTACCTTCGCCAGACTGGGGCCTAATTCTCTAATTTTAAATAAAATAATAAGACACCAATAAAAAATAAACATAATATTTAAGACACCAATTCCACGACGCCTGCGTAATTTTTTCTCGTGATTCCACGCAGGCAGCGTGGAATCGACGTGGAATTCGCGTGGAATTGGCGTGAGTGGTCATACAGAATCCAGACCCTGGCTTTGACGACGTCATTTGACATGCACACTGAGCTTAGTGAATTCGAAACGAGTGATCGGTGGCAATGAATGGTCCAAGTGGCATTAACCGAACCGCACTTTAACTTTACGGAATAAGGCCGCTGCAGCCCGATTCCATAACCTGGCTTCAATCGAATTCTCAGTATTGCAGCCACTAATGCCTTGTGATAGAGTCGAATTTGCTATGAAAAAAGTGATAATCCGATTGTACCCAAGTTATGGAATTGGGCCACAAGTCTACTATGGCTGTGGACCGGATCAAAATTGAATATCGACGATTTTACGTGCCAATTATCAACAGTTATTTAAAAGAAATTAAGGCAATATCATCAAATATGTTTACTGCACGTATCTACCTAATTAAACGCAATACCTATTATTTATTCTGTGGTAATACTTAGGTATATGCAGCAGTGCAGGTATATGGTATTGAGTATTTTTATACGTTAATTTAGACGTTTTTTCTCATGAGTAAATCAAACGCATACAACTCTCCAGCGCCGTGCAGCGTTTAGAATTGTGTTCAAGCTCTTCGTTCTTGTCTGTAAACAATAAACTATTAATTGCATTCAGCGCTTGCAAGATGAAATACTCTTCTTTAAAATGCGCAAAACATTAAAAAAATACTTTATTTTGAAGTGACATTATCGTAAGTTATCACAGTTTTTAAACTGATTTCAACCGACTTCAAGAGGAGGTTCTCAATCAACCCGTATGTTTTTTTTGTATGTATGATACGCGATATCTGATCGATTTCAAAAAACTTTTTTCATCGGATGGCGTTGTACCTCAGGGGTAGTCCCATTTAAATTTCATGAAAATATTCCACCTCTAAGGGTAGAAAATTAGGGGATGTCATAATTTTATTAACTTTCACCCACTTTATGACGCGATATCTCCGTCATATGTGAGTTGATTTTGAAGTTTTTTTATTGTCTAAGTAGTAGGGAAGGGGAGGAATAGTATGAAACTGACATTTGACAGTTCTATGTGGACGTCCAAAGCCGTTCACTAACTACGGATGATCGAGCGATATTCGCACGGGTGATTCGAGCTAATCCTGTGTCGGTCGTTCATTTTTCGTGTTCCGGATTGTTCGTGAACGACTGGGGAAATGACCGAATCAAAAGATTCGGTCATCGAGTCGGTCATCGGTCACGAAACCGAAGCGGTGCAGCGAGATCCTTGTTCTTATTACACCATTCGGTCATCGGGTCGGTTATCGGTTACGAACGAAAATAAAGTGGGTGGCGAGATTATTACCATTAGTCATTTATAGTTCACTAGCTGTACTTTGCCCGCGTGGTCATTTCATTTCAAAGTAGCCCAAACGTGTTATTCCAGGACCAAAAGTATCTATAAATTATACTGCATTTCTTCAACGTTCGTTCAGGCGTCAAATAGTTTTCTATAGATTGCTCCGCATCTATTCATCGGATTAAGATACCAAGTACCCCAGTTTTTAAGTCAAACTCTAAGCTATGCAACAGTGATCGCATCGCAATCGGTCCAGTAGTTGTTACGTGATGCGCGAACAAAAACACAGACAAACTAACAAACTAAAAAACAGACAGACACGTATTTAAAAAAAAACATTTCCGGTTCAATAACTTATTTTAAGTACCCTAGATCGTTTTTTTTTTATTATCTTCTTTGTACATACTATCTCGTTCCTATTGCTTTATTATAAGTATAGATAGAAACCACTGACTTTATTACAAGGAGTGTAGGTTCATTTCATGATTCATTTAGACTACTGTAAATCTACGGTGATAAAGTCCAATTAACCGGAAATGCATCTTTCACTGAGATCGAGTGGCGCGTACAGCGCAGATCGGCTGCCTATGCAGGTACCGGGGAAGTCGATCGGTCGCGACACTCGCAAAATAAGCTCGCGACGCAGGACGGGATCTTGCACTGCGATTACGTAATGTTGATCATGACGGTTTCAAGCCGTGAAATTCAATAATGCTTTGCGATAGAGTCAATTTCGCTATGAAAAAAGTGACAATCTGATTGAAGCCAAGTTCTGTAATTGGGCCATTGGTCATCGGTCGTCAAATGATTGCAATCAATTTTGAAAGACAAAGTGCGGGCGATTCGCGTCTTGCGTCTAGCACCTTGCATCACGCTCTCGCATCTCGACGCTCCTCGGTCGTCAAATGAATGCAATCAATTTTTGAAAGACAAAGCGCGCGCAACTCGCGCCTTGCGTCTCGCACCTTGCGTCTCGCTCTCGCATCTCGACGTGCCGCTGCAGCTTGCCGCGCACCTTCACCGTTCAAAAATGATTGCAATCATTCGCGACCGGTAACCGAGTCGGTCACTCAATCAACCACCCACGATATACCCCCATGTGACAGACAATGGGCAGAGAGAAGGCTAGGGATCCAGCAGTCACCTCATATGATAATGTCGCGCAAGTGCAAGTGCTTAGTGCTTAGCCGTGGTTGGGATTCGGACATTTGGTATCGTTCAATCACGACCGACACAGTGGCCCAATTCCATAACTTGGCTACAATCGGATTATCACTTTTTTCATAGCAAATTCGACTCTATCGCAAGGCATTAGTGGCTGCGATACTGAGAATTCGATTGAAGCCAAGTTATGGAATCGGGCTGCTGGGGTAATTCGAGCGTAGTAAGTGAACGCACCCAGGTACATATTTGCGTCTACGGTACATATTTTTAATCTGTTGTGCTAAGTTATATGTTTCATTGTAGTTCGTTTGAAAAAAAAACAATATTTATGTATTTGTTGATGCTAGGAAAATAATTAAAAAATACATCAGTGTTATAATTATTTAACTTAATATTGTGAAGTGAAATTTGTGAAACCGTTATGGTGTTATTAAATACTTCTGATATTATAATATAATGGTTGAATTCATAATGTATTGAAAAGTAAGTATCTCAACAAACTAAGATATGGTACTAAGATTTATTACCGTTGACCAATAATAATTATAATAGGTAAAGCTTTCTCTAAAATTTGTCTATTCTGCTATTTATTTTGTATTACAATTAAAATTTATCTATCATCCATTCACACTACACTCAGCTAATATGTGTAAATTTATCTAAAAAAGGTACAAGTCATTTAGGCATGCATGAAACACGTTTGTACTCCTTATCTCAGAAGTATTGTGGGGTCTGGCTAACATTTACCTACTAGATTCATACATTATAAAACAAAGGCCCAGAAACATGGGAACATAGTAGAAAAATGGGTTTTTTTTTTCTGGTTTGATTTACCAGTGGCTCTACTCTTTTTCCCGCTTGTCAACTATTTGTCAATTTGCCCCCTGAAAGCCCTCATTTACTCCTTGATAAGTACTAGTGCAAGTGAGTAACGCCAAGTGGATGCTGTCAAATGTTTAGTGATAAGTAGGTATCCACTCGCACTTATCACTATTGGTTCACACGGGCTAAGCACTAAGCACTTGCGCAACATTATCATATGAGGTGACTGCTGGATCCCTAGCCTTCTCTCTGCCCATTGTCTGTCACATGGGGGTATATATGGATGGCCATTATCACCCCGATACCTTGCACTGCAGGGGTACAGGCTTCTCTCAGACACAATGTGTCATACTATAATGGTTACATTCTCCAAGCTGGCTCAGTTCTGTCGTTGAATGTCTCTTATGCTTGGACACGCCATATTCCTCACAATGTTTGAGCTGACATCAACAACCATCTATCCTTTCTGTATGGAGCTTACCATACCTAAACATCCACTATTTTGAAAAATGCTTTTAAATAATAGTATTCCATAAAGAAAATCCTAAATGATAGACTTTTCGAAATATTTGGGATATAAAAAACAATGTTTTTTCATCAAACTTCACTATAATATTAGTTTGTTGTGCAACTATGAGATAGTATTATTGTAATTAGGCTAAAATAGTTGTAATGCAATGTTTATTACATAAGACAGTTATTAACGGTTGTGGGTTTGAATCCCGCTACGTTTATTGATGAGCAGATTCCTCGTTTGGGGCTAGGTCATTGGTGTGAATTGTCCTGAATACATTTATTTATTATTATTATTATTATAAATGATGGAACTTTAGATATACCCTGTGAATAATACTTATTATTAATCATAGGGTATACCTAAAGTTAAAGTTACACCATTAAGGTTACATGAATAACATAACTTGGGCATCGGTGCAGGGCTGAGGTTCTGCAAGGAGTGCTGTTGGATTGTGAAATGCACGTCACTGCAACTCTATAACAAACTTTATGCAGGTTTGATTCCTGTGCAGGGCAAACATTTGTGCAGGTGTTGGTCTGCGTGTGCCTGGGACCATGTAACTTGTCTTTCCTAATTCCTAGATACAAGGAATACTACTACTAGGCGATAGTAAGGCATCATTTTCAAACTCAAAAAAAAAAACTTTTTACAATATACCTAGGTATCAAATTGAAGGCCTTGATAAGCACATTCCAACAGTATATAATTTATGGGTAAACACTCTTTTTTGGCAGGGCAAATGTTTTTTTTTTAGTTTTTAAGCTAGTTATTATAATAGTACAGGTACATGAAAAGTGTACCTACAATGACCAAACATGACAGAGCAAACATTGTCATGTCAATGACCAAGCATGGCAGAGTAAACATTTTCATGTCAATGACCTAGCATGGCAGAGCAAACAATGACCAAGCATGGCTGAGCAAACATTGATTCGAAATGACAGTAATACATTTATTTTTTCTTTATTTTTATCCTAAAGCACATTTTTTGATGGATATTACAAACTTTATTAAACATTTTATTCCTTTATTGATATGTTGCTTATTTAATTGTCTAAGGGCCGATTTTTCAATGCTCAGTTAAGCAATCAGATAGCTTTTATTCAACTATTAGCATAATACTGAATTTTTCAATCGTCAGATTGGCTATATTTACGTACAACTTGCTTAACTGAAGAACAAATTTATCTACCCGTTTAACGGCCAGATAACTGCTTTCAACTGTTTATTTAACATTGATGTCACTAGCATAACAAAAAATGAACAAGGGTGAAATTTATGTGATAAATCTTGCAGCATCTTGAAATATCATTTCTACAGAAGTTAAGTAATTATTTTTCTTGTTAACAAATCAATTTAAAAAACATGAAATTAAAACTTAATTTCCTTCCTACAATGTTTTACCGGCCTTGTTGCCTGCCCAACGGGTGAAAAAATAATAATAATACAATGACGTTTCCAGTTCAGATGTCAAAATCGTCAACGCAGAATACTTCCCACCCAGTTTTTTAAACCAAAGGAGGTTGAATTACGCTTACTGGAGTTAAACCTTTTAACAGTAAGCTTAATTCAACCTCCTTGCGATAAACAGAATAATACTATAGACTGTGCTATAGACAAAATGGTATGTCAATTAAAACATAAACAAAACATTATAGCAAAGAGAATACAGTGCATTATAGTTTATGGAGGAAGTGTAAGGAATTGTTGTTAGGTAATGTTTATTTATTTAATTATTTTGCACAAAAATAATGTACAAGGAAGGACTTAATGCTAAACAGCATTATCTACCAGTGATCCAGGGCGTGAACGAAATAATAGCACATAGGGCGGGCGGCTTAAAGTATTGAACAATAAATACAAAAGAAACAACGGTTTGTGTAAATAAAGCATTTAGTGTAAGGAATTGTTGCAAAATATTTGTGCTAATATTGGACAACTGCTTCCCTGCACAGTGAAACAGGCAGCTAGGCAGTAACAGATTGAAAATAATTATTATAGAAAAGCTTAGTCTGTTACACTAGGTAGGTAATTGAATAGGTACAATATCTTTAAACATTATATTTATCCCGCATAAGTACTTAATTGCCTACCTAATTAAGCAGATAATATAATTAAAATCTATAACTTGTTTCAAAAGTCGTTAAAAGTAACAAAACCTACAAAACTTTGAAGCCTAATAACAATTATTCCTGGCCTCCCGAATAAAAAATTCTGATACAAACAATCTCAGGAAATGATGCTGAATTACAAGCGATATTTTTTGTCTTAAGACGCTGTGAATTTTACTGACATTAAAATATGTGTGGGAGTTCGCCATTGTTCTTTCGTTTAATATCACCACAGTACCAAGGAGGTTGAATTACGCTTACCACAGGCCACAGATTATACAAACAGCTAAACATAACTCGAAATAAATGTCAAACAGAACAATGACATTTGATTGGTTTAAACTGTCCAGCACTGCGATTACGTAATGTTGATCATGACGGTTTCAAGCCATGAAATTCAATAATGCTTTGCGATAGAGTCGATTTTGCTATGAAAAAAGTGACAATCTGATTGAAGCCAAGTTCTGTAATTGGGCCACTGCTCTAACATTAGTGTTAGCAATATATTTGTTTACCTCTCTAGGGCCCGACCACATAACTTAGCTTCAATCGGATTGTCAGTATCGATATCACTAATGCCTTGCGATAGAGTCGAAATTGCTATGAAAAAAGTGATAATCCGATTGTAACCAAGTTCTGTAATCGGGCTACAGAAGTTATTAACGCCTGCAGTGCGATTACGTAATGTTGATCATGACGGTTTCAAGCCGTCAAATTCAATAATGCTTTGCGATAGAGTCGAATTTGCTATGAAAAAAGTGACAATCAACATTACGTAATGGCACTGCTAATTAGCTATCCACAGAGATGTGAGTTATCAAGGATACAAGTATCTGAAATACAGATACAATATACAAAATACGTATTTCCACCATTATCTAAAATACTTTTTTATAAATGCATTTTGTATTACGTAAATACTATGTTTGCTAAAATACTTTTAATAATAATTACCTATGAATTGCCTATGCAAATGCAAAGAGCCATCTATTGACATTTGAAGAAACTTAAGTCTGGGCCAATTTGATAGAAGGCGAGAGTCACAATCTATCAAATTGACCCCAGACTTAATTTTAAAAATTTATATTATTAACTTAAACACCATAGAATTGTGTATTCTTAAAAAAAAGTATTTTATCTTTAAAAAGTATTTAGAAGATACGTATCTTGTATCTACGATTTCAGATACCATTCCATAGGGTATATTGTATTTGGTATCATAATACAATGAAATACTTATTTTAATAGTATCATTTTAATAGTATCTTATATTCCAAATACTTTGTATAGGGTATCTTGTACATCTCTGGCTATCCATGACATGAATGACAGTTGTAGTATAGATAGGTAACTAAATATCAGACCGATAAACAGTCTAATAAATTTATTCCTCAAACAGTTATTAGCCCGTTTATCTGTGCATTGAAAAATCAGCCCTTAGTGTATTAACTGTACCAAACCACTGATCTCTATAATATTGTAATAATACTACAGTACCATAACGATTTATGTTGACTCGAATAGTTCCGTTACGGAACCTCTCTCACGGAACTACTCAACAAGAAAACAAGTGAACTCATCATTGATCATGATATTTAATAAACCGGACAGATGCGAGCCGGCTCGCGTACCGAGGGTTCGCTTGTAAGCATTTCTATGGGGATCCCCTTATTGTTTTATTTGTTAGGACATTGTGAAAATAATACAGATCAAGAATTGTTTAATCAACTCAAATAGGTGTGGTATTCTCAATTATTTGACTAATTTTTAGGATTCCACACCTCAAAAGGAAAAGAGGAACCCTTATAGGATCACTTTGTTGTTTGTCCGTCTGTCTGTCTGTTAAGCCCCTTTTACTCAGAAACGCGTGAAGGTATCAATCAAGTTGAAATTAATATCAAATACTCAGGTTTGCAACCCCTTGGAGTAGTGGAAAAAACAAACTTTGAAGTCAACGCAACCAAAAGATACTGCCGTTTAAGCACCATATTTTGACACTCGCAAAGGAATCAAAACATCCTAGAATCATGAAATTTGGCAAGAAGCAATGTCTTATAGCACAAGTGAAAAGAAAAATACGAAAACCGTAAATTTGTAGTTGGTACATCACAAAAAATACTTCGAGAGTCGATTCCTGTGTTGGACGAACTATTTACCTACAATTTTGTACAGAACGCTCGGTGCGTGAGTCCGGCTCGCATGTTTACTCATATTTCCATGATTTCTGAACCGATTTAGATAAGTCTTGAGTTTTTATTTCATAAGGTAGACTTCTAGTGTGGTTAATTCAAATCGTTTAGTATTTATTTTAGTAAATCTATTTGAAGATGGTTTAGTTGTTTCAAACAATGATTAGAATTATAGTGGTAGATTTATTTATTTAAACGCCACATGCAACAGTTTGCACCCCAATATCAGTTAGTAGGTATCTAAAGGTAATAATCTGTTAACTCCAGGCACCCAAATGCATCATGACTAGCCAACCGGCTGCCGGCGGGTCCCAACCGCGCTCTTCCAGCCCTGAGCTCCTCTCGGACTCTTCGGGAAGCTCCCCGGGAAGCCCCAACTTGCTTGACCCGGCTCCACACAATTTACCAGAATCTGACACTTCCACACAACCACCTGTAGCTATCCTCGACGAAGACACCAGAGAGACGGCGGAATTCGATCAAGAGAGTGTCACAACAATAGCTCCATGGATCCAATCCAGAGCTGAAGCGATAAGTTATATAGGAGAGAGATTGAGGGAAGAACGCAGCAGACCGCTTGACGAGAGCTCTCGCGGTTCGAGCTCGTCAGACGATAATGTGAGATCCGCGAGCGGCTTAACAGTTGACGAAAACACAAGAGACTCCACCAGATCGGACGCAACCGAAGTGCTGAACGAAGACTCCAGTTCGGCCTTTGTAAATGTGCCGAGAGACTGCGAAGAACCACCATCGAAGATACGTAAACTCGGCTCTCCAAAGTCTCCTAAACCCGATGAAACGGACGGAGAAACCTGTCCGATTTGTTTAGATTCTTGGGGAAATTCCGGCGATCACAGATTGGTGGCGCTCAAATGTGGACACTTGTTCGGGTCCCAGTGCGTTCAAAGGTGGCTCAAAGCGCAAACGGCCAAGGACAGATCCTGTCCCACTTGTAAAAGCAGAGCTACCATCAAGGACTTGAGGTTCATATACGCCAGGAGGCTGGTCGCGGCCGACACGTCGCAGATAACGGCGCTGCAGAAACAGAATGAGACTCTGCAAACGGAAAAGAACCGGACCGAGTTGGAACTGCAAAGGTCCAACATCAAGCTCAGATCTTGCGCCATGCAACTGGAAGTCCTTCGCTCCTTAATGAAATCGCAAGCGAATAAGGAGCAGCCGGTGAGAAAATCCTGGAGGTTCGCCTTGGAGAAGAATTTAGAAATTTGCAAAGACGGCGGCTGCCGCGTTCTAACATATAATTGTAGAACTTACGAGCTCTACGTGTCTCAGAAAAGTGGAAACTACCTCTTTCCGGGCTACGGTATACGCAAAGTGAACTGTCTGGACTACAAACTAGGTCAATTTGTGTATTTACATCCGAAACCTATCCGTGACATTACATATTCGCAACCCAGAGACTTGCTGCTGAGTGTTGGATTGGACAGCTCCGCGAGGATCGTGGAGCGAGGCATTCCGAGTGTGACGGTGAACACGGGCGTGCCGCTCTGGTCTTGCTCTTGGGACTATCTGCGAAGCAACGAGTTCTACGTGGGAGGAGTAGGCGGAGTCATCCACCAGTACGACGTCAGAAACCCCAGCAACTACATACAGATGCTGTCCGCTCCGGGCGATATGTCTCCCGTGGTGTCATTGTGTTCGACTGAGTTCGGTTTACTCTCCTGCCAGTTAAACTCGTGCTGGTTGTGGGTGGCGAATAACAGAGAGTGGGAGCCGCGCTCGTTGCCGATAGAAGGCTCGTTCATGTCTCTGTGTTATGACAACGAGACGCACCGGGCATTGATCTCTTGCCGGCCGAGTGCTAACGGTTTGGAGAGATCGAAGTTAACCCTCTGCAAGTTGAAGACGAGCGTGCCCAGTGGAGAGGTTCTATTTGACGTGGAGGAGACGTTCACCGGGTCGGCTCGGTCGTCCCTTATGTCGCGAGCGAGTTGGGTGAAGGTGCCGGGAGCATCTTGGGTTGCTGCTCATTCGGAAAGCGACTCGACTCTGTACCTGCACGGGTTGGACGGCTCGAGGAGCATGTCTCTGCCGGCCGCGGAGCCAGCGCTGGACGTTGACTGTGTCGAACTGAATGGGAACACGATATTAGCGGCTCTTTCCGAGTCTCGTTTAAGGATATACAAGGCTGTGCCGACCAACACGTGACCTCTGAACGACTTCTTATAAGCAAGACTTGTGAATTTTTTGTTTTCGCATGGTCGATAGTTCGGACTAAATAAATTATAATGTCTACATTGTTATTGATAGGTAAGTGTTGATAAAAGATTGCCCTCGTAGTAAATAATTACAATTTATAGTTAAAAAAGACACAACGTTTACATCACGCAATAAATAGACTAATAATAATCGAACTAGGAAAGTGTCAAGTGTTTACATTATTTGGAAAGGAAATATTTGGACTGTGCAGGGTTACATGGTAGAACTACTAAAATTGACAGCTACAGAAATCACTGTAAGTAATTGTATGTAGATTGTAGGTATATGCTGTATTTCGAAAAATGGTCAGTAAGACTGTTTCAATGTGTAGAGGAAGTACTTATTGTAACACTTGTGTGTAAATTGTGTTGTGATATTACTGTAAACTTGGACCTGTGCGCGTAGTTACTTACAGGTCAACTAATCCCAAAAATCGTCCAATCAGTTCGTTTACTGGCATTGTGTGGCGGGAGCGCGGCGCTTTTCAAGGAACGACACGTCCGCTCTGTCGTGCGTTCGCGTCATTGATGCAGTAGTTGGCCAACAGATCCAGCCATTCGGGTGCGTAAGCATTATTAGTTACTCTGTGACTGAACGCCCAATGACGAAAACCAATTTGTGTGAATTGCGTCTATTCACCTTCTTTGCATGGTCGTAAAGGAAGGGCCGTTCAGTACGCTACGAGTTTTTATAGTTTTTTAAACAAAATGTAGTTTCGTTCCATACATTTACTGGCAGTGCCTCTAGCGGAAACTTGCAGGAACTAAAATCGGTAGGACGGGTTTTATCAAAATTTGACTGCTAAAACGCAAGAAATACTCAAAATCTTAACAAAAATCTAATTCGTATAAAAGTTTCGTTATTCGAATTCGATAAAAGTTTTCGAGTATTCCTTGCATTTTAGCAGTACGAGTTGCTAATTTGACAAGTTACTGGTAGTGAACTTTGACGAATTCGATCATTTTCAAAGTATTGTTACTCGTTAGATAAATTTTCGTGAGAGCTTCATGAGATCTTGCGGTTTTTTTTATTACGATAACGAGACGGTATCTTGCGTGGAGGTTAGCCTCGGAGGCTGTAGGAGCGCGTTTTAGCGCGATAATATCGATATTTGCGCGTCTCGGAATGCACCCTGAATGGAATGAATCGGCTCATGAGCTCACTAAAGAAGGTTTTGTCTATCTCTGTAATACCTACTCTACGGGAAAATACAAATCTCAAGAACTCTCTAGAGACCAAGGTAAGTTAATAGCATAAGCATATATATGTTAATAGTTAGGTAGGTACCTAAGTACTCATACCTATAGATACCTACTTAATCTTATTTTGAACTTTTATTTTGTATTTTTGTAGCAGTTATGTTGTACCTACCTACAATAATACTTATAAAAAAAAACATGAATTGTAGTGCGAAACACTACCAATCTACCTAGGTCTTAACAATTTCAATGTCGTGATGTGTTCACATCGATTTCTATTTCGTCAGATATGGCTGAATTGATAAAAAAAACGATGTATTCCCACTGTCCCCATTGCCCCATTAATGAGGACAGTGGGAATTTAACAAAATAATTAAAAATAGTTCCCGTTGTCCCCATTACCCTTACCCATAAATGGTGACAGTGGGAATTGAAAAAAAATGTTAAAATAGTTCCCGTTGTCCCCATTAATGAGGAAATCAGTCTGTATGTTTATTCCCGTTGTCCCCATTGCCAGGAGGTCCGGACGACATCAGTCGGGTACACTTTTGGTGAGCAAATTAGCGTGGTAAGAGGAACGAAAAAATAAACAGCTTATTTATAATCATTTATTTCTATATATTTCTACAATATAACACTGAAATCAAACATTTCAACTATGTTTCATTAGTTAAGATTAGTTAAGTGTAGCCCACACTCACAATTAACAAGGTAAATAAATGTTTTCACAATTAAAATTCATGCTATCAACAGAAGTATTTTTTAATTTTGTGTAGATAATGGTTCAGATCAGTACCAAAGTTGTTTGGGTCATGGTCTTTATTACTTCTCTGAGGTTTAGCGTTAAGTTTTTAAACTACTAGTATTATAAAATATCACAGTTAAAATAACAAAATCAAAAATATAAAGTGCTTTATAAAATATCACAATGATTTATATTATCACAGAATCAGATATTATTCATAAAGGGGGAAAGTTGAACCAAAAAAAAAATGTAACAATTACTATTATTTCAACGTATTGTTTTTTTCTAATCAAATACTTACTCTACAATGGCTCAAATGTTTGTCGGACAAAATTCGTAAAAATATAATTGAAAATTTGTCAAGTTTCATGTATTATATTACAAGTTTAAGTTAAGGGTTAATTTACAACTAAGATATTATTATTATTATTAGATAACTTACGTAAAACGTCACAAATTAGCAAAATAAAAAATAACGCAATAATTTCACCTTTCATACTACTACTCTTATAAAATACCGCAACTTTTTGTTTGTTTGTCGTATGAGGTAGTGCTGGCCTCTGATGTCAGAGTTTGTCAAGCCGCCCGAGGGCCTCTGACATGGCTTAACGACTGCTATTAATCAATAACAGCCGGGACCGACAGCTTAAAGTGCCCTCTGAAGCACGGAGAGATGGAAAACCGGACATAACTCAGAAAAGGCATTGGTGCGGAAGCCTAGGTTTTTGAACCCGGTATCGTTGGATTCTAAATTGCACTATAGAACCGTTAGGCCACCATCGCTCATATCATATCAGGCCAATACCGCAACTAAAATACCAGAATCAACAAATATCATACTAAGCGAGGAAAAGTTGAACCTACAAAGTAACCTAAAAATAACAGTTCTTTACGCAAATGTCAACAAAACGTTTAATTAAATACAATAGTTACTGTAAAGGCTCTACAATACTTTGTTCTACAATATTCTTAATTAATATTGAAGGGCGTAGAACAAAAGTTGATAAATTTAATGGACTAAATTACCATTCTTAGATAATATTACTATTAGATAACTAATATTAAATATCACAATTAAAATAATAAAATTCAAAATACCACATTGATTTACCTGATCACAGAATCACTATAAAATACACAACGGAGGGCATGTCTTTGATTTAGTTCCAGATACTACCCACGTCACTCCGTTTTGGGTCCAGAACACTAATCAAGTTAATCAGTTTTTATTTTTCTAGGAAAAATACTCCTATCAAAATCAGCAAAAATTAACCAAATTTATAAATAGTATTAAAATATACATTGATTTATATCAAATAACACACAAATTATTTTGAACTAAGACATTAAATAAAAATTACACGAATAGTAAAAACTACCTAGCGCAGTTTTTCAAGGAATTGTCCCAAGGCTTTTTCGGAATTAACAAGCTTCATTTGGCAATCCTTAAGAAATTCGTCAAGTTCGATTGAGTTTCGGTTTCGCCGTTTTGGAGTTTGTTTTGCTTTAACGGCAAATAAGTAGGCATCCTGATATAACTGTTAAAAGTTTCAAAATACTGCGTCATTTTTCCGATTGTATTATTCAATTTGCAGTGCCATCCTTCTGCAAAGTTGTTCGTTCGGTGACGTTGGCCATAATTGCACCAAACTTTCATAAAGTTAGGTTGAAACCACTGTGATAGCATATATTTTCGAAATTCTGCGCTTTGGCTGTCATCTGGGCTGTCGTCAGCAATATAAAACCACCCTTCCTTAGTGCGATTTTCTGGCAACAACGGAAGTACTGCACTAAGAGCAGCTTAGCGACGCAACTTCTTGCTCTTTGTAAGTTCTAATTCCCGACCCTTCTTCCTTACGGCTTTGTTGAAATGGAAATAACAACCATGGAGATTCACGCCCGGAAAAACTTTGATAATTGCGGACATGGTCGATTTTTCTAAATTGCACGTGAAAGATGACGGTTTCCAGTCAGTTTGAGACTTAATAAGACTAAACAGTATTACATATGTTTTTTTTTTGCTTTCTGTCATTAACGCATACGCTGTTGTTAGCTATTTGAAAAGATAAGTGATTAATTAATTATTATTAAAATTGGTTATATGATGTTATCGCAGATAGTTTTTTTTTATAAATGGCATGGCATAATATAAATGGCATCCTGGCACTTTTTTTCATATTGCACAATTATTTCCAAGATCTGAATGGTTAGTTGACAAATAATAATGTTATTACTCGTATATAAAATGCTCTTACCAGTTTCCAACAAGATTACTGATGTAAGGTACGGGACGTTATTAGTATTACTCACACCACTACCAAGTTCACTTCACAACTAACACTAATCAAAGTTTTACTTTGAAAGGGTTTTCTGGAATGGGGTTTGGAATTTGGAAACATCCAATGAGAGCTTCGCAAACATAAACAATGCTATCAGCGCTTTTGTTCTGTGGCAGCATCGCCGGCGACGACAATGCATACCGTTGAAGGTCAAGCACGTGTTAAATGTGACTATCACCATGCCACGAACGTAAATTGTTCTCCAGTTAATTCAGTTTTATGTTTTGGTTCGCATTATTATTTTATATTTTAATTAAACACTTAGGTTCGTTTACTTACAATTAGTGTTATAAACGACTAAACTTACGTATAACTTAGCGTCGACAACAACGAATTATTTAAAAAAAACGCATTAATGGGGATAGAGTAATGGGGACAACTGGAACTATTTACAATTATTTTATTAAATTCCCACTGTCCCCATTAATGGGGAAACGGGCAATGGGAACAGTGGAAATACACAATAAAACACTTAGTCCAGGATTCCCAACTATATAGTAATTATCAAAAATCAAGTATTGAATCGAAGCTAGATGTCGCACTTGAGGCATAAATTCAATATTAATTATCTAGGATCTGTTGAATTACTTTGGTTCGTAACTTCGTTAGTACTGAACGAAATTAAAGACCAAATGTATCGAAAGAATCACAAAAATAAGTTAAATCACATCAATTAAAGGTAAAACGATAATCATGAATTCCCAATAAAAACACAGAAAAAAAAACATACGAAAAACAAAACGTCACACCAATACTATACTTTGTCTCTCGTGTATTCTTGTCTTTTTTTTGCTTGTGGGGAAGAGAGATCGAAATATGTAGTGTGAAGTTCTTTCAATCGTTCAAAGGCTGTGAATGAAGGTGTGTGGAGCGTGGAGCGTGGCGTGCAGTGTGTTGTTTAGCGTAGATTACTTTCCACAGGCTGTGAATGAAGGTGTGCGGAGCGTGGAGCGTGGCGTGCAGCGTGTTGTTTAGCGTAGATTACTTTCCACAGGCTGAGAATGAGGACGTGCGGAGCGTGCAGCGTGTTATTTAGCGTAGATTACTTTCCACAGGCTGAGAATGAGGACGTGCGGAGCGTGGAGCGTGGCGTGCAGCGTGTTGTTTAGCGTAGATTACTTTCCACAGGCTGTGAATGAAGGTGTGCGGAGCGTGGAGCGTGGCGTGCAGCGTGTTGTTTAGCGTAGATTACCTTCCACAGGCTGTGAATGAGGGCGTGCGGAGCATGGAGCGTGGCGTGCAGCGTGTTGTTTAGCTTAGATTACTATCCACAGGCTGTGAATGAGGGCGTGCGGAGCGTGGAGCGTGGCGTGCAGCGTGTTGTTTAGCTTAGATTACTTTCTACAGGCTGTGAATGAGGGCGTGCGGAGCGTGGAGCGTGGCGTGCAGCGTGTTGTTTAGCGTAGATTACTTTCTACAGGCTGTGAATGAGGGCGTGTGGAGCGTGGCGTGCAGCGTGTTGTTTAGCGTAGATTACTTTAATATGTACTTAATAAAAAAAACAATTACTTATTGACCGAGCGAGCGTGAAGCGTCTCCGTTTCAGCTTGGGCAAAAATGCTTTCGTACGTCCGGATCTCTGTTCTCTTCTACAAGTCGCATTTCTCAACCGATCTAGACGAAACTTGGTATAGAGTTAAAACGAATTAGTTAGTTTT
Source organism: Alsophila aescularia (assembly GCA_946251855.1). NCBI lineage: Eukaryota > Metazoa > Arthropoda > Insecta > Lepidoptera > Geometridae > Alsophila > Alsophila aescularia. The sequence goes on from OX276373.1 coordinate 57,436,251, forward strand.
ACATTAAGGTAACTAGATGGCGCTACTGTGCACCGCCAGATTGTTTGCATCAAGCGCACTACGCGTATCGTCCCGTAGGTAAGTAGGTATACTTGCCTACTAACGAGCTGGTACGAACGCTCTACGCCACGATCACCGCTCCGCGTGTACGCTATGACAATGTAGGCATTCCGCTCACCATCAAGCGCACTACGCGTGTCGTCACGTAGGTAGGTATACTTGCTTACTCACGAGCTGGTACGACCGCTGTACGCCACGTTCACCGCTCCGCGTGTACGCTGCGACGATGCAGTTTTAGTTGAGTTATTTATATTGCATTTATTTTAGACATACACACCTTTTTTGTAATTGTTATGTAATATTTAGTTATGAATTACATTGTTTTTTATTATAAAATATGTACTTAGATGTAAAAGTTTAATCCCAACAGACTCTTATCGCCTACAGGTACTAGCTATATCTTTTAAACATTCCAATGAAAAATATATGGCGTAGAGGGATTTGACCTTTACGCAATGCTCACCGGAAGCGAAACTAACTGCATCACTCAGAGATGTCAGTTAACATTTAATCATCTTTCGCAGAGATGAAACGGATGGCTGTTTGGCCGAATATCTGGCCGGCCCTGAAGCCGGATATCAGGCCGAACATTTCCAATTGGCGCATCGTAACAAACAAGCTCACGTAGGTGGCGCACGAACGACCGAGCGGGCTCGGGTGAATTCAGGTCTTTTCGTTCATGAGCGAAGTTAGCAAGTATTTGATGGATTTGTAGCATCGATTGCAAACACGATCGCTTGAGGTTATTGCAAACTTGTTATTGTAGTTTGATGTTAACTAACTTAACAGTTTTTTTTATAATACCAAAATATTTACCACAATTTGCCCATAATGCAGTACAATTACCATAATTTTGGTGAAAAAATAAAATTTTGTGATTATATTTTGTTATGTGGATTAAATAAAGTACCTAAATTTGATATTTTGTACTTTTTCTAAAATCCGGTATTCGGCCGAATACTCGCTTACTATCCGATATCCGGCCGGATAGTAAATTTAGGCCGGATACCGGATAGTTACTGGATATCCGTTTCGCTTCTAATCTTTCGTGTATGTCATAGATAGGGCTCGTTAAATTTGTGTTAATTTACATTTCATGAATGACAAACTTGTGCAAAAGCGATGGAACTCTATGTTTTAAATAACAAGCAATATCGTTTGTACCTCATGCATAAACATAAAAGCTGGGTGTCGAGTCGACATTGCGAGGCTGCTCGCAAGCCTGCTCATCAAACGCTCGCATGGGCGATGAGTCGCGAGGCTGGCTCGCGGTGTGCTCATGTTTCGTCCACACAGTTAACGCGAACCACACCGAGCCTGCGAGACGTCGTCGCCAACTCGCCAGTATACGTTTTTACCATGGATCCAAATCGCGAGCGCGCGCGGTAGTAGGTACATGCGTCCTTTGCAGTTCTTGTCCCGTGCTCAAAGAGCGCTCACTTTGAGCATCGATCGCGATCGCGCGAGGCAGGCGCGCGCGTCTCAGCAGCCCGATTCCATAACTTGGCTTCAATCGAATTCTCAGTATCGCAACCACTAATGCCTTGCGATAGAGTCGAAATTGCTATGAAAAAAGTGATAATCCGATTGTAGCCAAGTTATGTAATTGAGCCACTGATCACGCTGTCTCGCGAAGCAATCGCGTCTTTGAGTCAAGAGGCTTGTCTCGCGTACATCCTCGCAATGTCGACACCCAGCTTATGAATAATTAAAAACGCTTATGTTGTGCCATTTATCTGCTAAGTACTTTGAGCTAACAACCAACTTTTAAACGGAGTCGGTTGCGTTCTCGAACGATAGGCAACTAAACCTGCATATAATTTTGCGGTTATTGAAAATGAGTCTTACAGCTCTTGAAAATAAACACGGAAATGGAATTCGCAATGTAGGAATAGTTTCTTTGATCCAATTTATGAACTCTATATGGCGCTAATTCAATGTATGTAATTGTGTATACGCATTTTCAATAGGCATTATCTATTTAGGATACTTACCTTGTACCGGGCGTTTCCTCGTGGCTACACATAGACAGAGGACGTTATCCAAAAGAATAAAAATTATGAATCGGATCAATTCTCCATTTTACTCTATTTTGATGAATAACTAAGTAATTAGAACGTGAAGATGTCTTCAAATAAATACAATTATTATTAACACAATCTTTTATTTATCTCTAGCTTTCCCGCCCGCGACGTGATCCGCGCGGACTACTGTTTATCGCTAAAAAAAGCATAATATATTCTTCTAGGATATTAAAAACCAATGCAAATGTAGGCATAGCACCATCGAACCTATTATAGCACCAATGCTATTGAAGTTTTTTGACAGACTTGTTATTTCGTTTCCATGGCAACCGTTCCTTACAGCGGGTAATCAACATTTTCCAGTTTTCCTGTAAAAACTTACAATTTTCCGGGATAACAAGTATCCAATGTTTTATTCTAGGGTATAAGCTATCTACATTCCAAGTTTCATCAAAATCCGTCCAGCCGTTATCGCGTGAAAGCTCCCCAAACAAACAAACAGACAACGTTTCACTTTTATATATTGGTATGGATTACTTTACTTTAGATTATAATACTCATTTTTAATACTCACTCTTTTAGTTTTTTTTTTTTACTCATAATAAAGCCATGAAAACGAAAAAGTCTGCACCCAGAAGATAATAAAAAAAAATGGTCTACCTACTTAAAATAAGCTACTGAACAAGAATAGAACATTTTTAAAATTCGTATCTGTCTGCTTGTTAGTTTGTTTGTCTGTATATTTGTTCGCGCATCACGTAAAAACTACTGGGCCGATTGCGATGCGGTTTTCACTGTTGGATATTTTAGGGATTTTTAGGTGATGAGTAGAAGCAGAGCGATTTATAAAAATATTTTTGAAAGATGAATATAATTTGATCAAATGTTGGTACTAAAAATTGGTATTTTAGGTCCTGATGGCTTATTAGCACATAGAATACTTTTAGCCTAGAGAAATGATCACGCGTGTGAAGCCGCGGGCATCAGCTAGTAAACTAATATTACGAAATATATACATTATTGTACATCTAAGCAGTGGTGTATATGTTTCGTTTCTATTTTCTACATCTGATTTTATTTCTACAGTAGCTTTGCCCGCGTGGTCATTTCATTTAAAAATAGCCCACACGTGTTATTCCAGGACCAAAAGTACCAACAAAGTACAGTATACCTACTACATTTCTTTAAAATTAGTTCAGCCATCAAATAGTTTTTTATCGATTGATCGGCATCTAATCATCGGAATAAGGCTAGCGCGCACTGCCTTGCGTTTTTATAACGCATTTTCTGTGAAGTACGGAGTGTCATAGAAGTGCACGTATTGCGGTGAAATAAACGCATAATATGTATACAATATGAAATAAACGCACCGCAAGGCAGTGCGCAGTGCTCGTCCAGTGGCTCTCGTTGCTCGCCCTCACGCACGGCTGTGACAGTTCAGTTAAAACAGTTTGGGTACCAATAAAAACAGCCGCAAGAGGGCGCTTTTTTATGAGGGATGGTAAATTATATATGAAAAATTATTTCTTGTTTATACATTCACTTCAGGTAAAACTAACAAATTTACAAAGCAAAAAAAAAGCAAAATAATTGACAGAATTCTTTTCTGTTTTTGAGTTCTAAATGATCTGAATTGGAGTTATTGTGACCTATTTTGTTGTAACGATTTGACGGTTTACTTCAGGAAATGATAGGAGCCTTAAAAATATCAAGGAAAATGTAAAAAAAAACGCATAAAATAAGTAAGTGCTTAAAAATATGGATCAACACATTTTAAGAAGCGCGTTATTTCTATCCCGGACCTCTGGGCTGGAAGGCTAACATGCTCCCGCTTCGCCACACAGCTTCGTGTTGAGGTAGTCGAAATTGTGATACAGTTTTAATGTGTTATTTTTATTACATTCAAATGAACATAACTTGGAACACCTTTCCCGAAGGAACCCTATACTTTTTGGGGGATAAAAAGAATCCGTAATTTTAATACATAATATGAACTTTGACTGTGCCAAGTTACATCAAACACCGTCCAGTAGTTTCAGCGTGATATGTGTTCTTTTAAATAACTTTCAACCTCTATCCTGCGAGAACTCTTGGTTTTTTTTCGGGATAAAAAGTATTCTAAATGTAAATCCATAACATACGTTATAATTGTGCCAAGTTGCATCAAAATCCGTCAAGTAGTTTCAGCGTGATGCGTGTTCAAAGAGACAGACAGACAAAAAATAAACCTTTTTGCACACCATATCGATTTTGTAGTTTATTTCAATTATTATAATTTTCAAATAAGATTTAATGTACAGATTTAGCCCAGTTACAGTTTTATTAAAGTATAGATATTTCACCAACATTCTTGGTATAAGTAGTCCAAATTGATTTTCTTTGTTGAATAGGTAGGTAAAGCTAGAATGAGGAAGACGAAAATGTGACCTAGATAAATATGAATGAACCCATTTTTCTTACATTTTAGCTTTTAGATTATTGCGCATTGTCGCCAAAGAGAATACAATACTACGTATTGTTTGTACTATTATATATTCTGTGGTATTGTCGCGATCTACCGTCCATCTTCTTTTGCAGTCGCGCTACTCTCGCTAGTGCTACCCAACGGTGTGACCAAAGAGAAAAATTATATGTTCAAGTAATGAATTCCAAACGTCACATGTCAGTTTCAAATTATAATTATTTTTAACCCCCGAACGATTTGCTGCTGTCAAGTGTGTTGGTTGGTGTACGCATTTACACGACATTTACGAATTATTTTGTTTTTTCTTAACATACTTGGTTTAGATTCTTTTATTTTGTATATATTATTATTTGTGTTTGTCCTGTGCCGTCTGGTGAGTGAGTATTTCGTTGGGATCGCTCATTTTTCTACGGAAAAATGAGTGATCCTCCCGTCGCTGACCCACCGGATGGGTCCATGGTGGTGGGAGATAGCCCACTTCCATTGGAGTCTCGAAAACGTTTGCGTTCTACGAATGGAGAGGATGCAATCCCTAAAAAGACCTCAATAACTCCGGCATCATCAGATCAACATGTTTATGTTGTCCCTGAATATGCTCAGACTAAAGATCTGCGATATTATGTTCATATCAACAATATAGTTTCAGACCCTGCTTCTGGCACTAATATGAGACTTTTGAAACTGGCCCAGTTACTATTCTCAAATAAAGTGTGTGGAATTGCGTCTGATGGAATTAAATCTACTGGTCGCAATAAGGCATCAGAACTGCAAGGGATGCTAATAATTTCTTGGATAGTACATTTTTGTCTTCCAACAATTATGAAACAAAAATTCCGGTGTTTCACCTTACCCGTATGGGTTATGGAAAGGCCTCCCTCAAGGTTCAGTTTTAAGCCCATTACTGTATAATCTATATACGTTTGATCTTCACCAAAGTGTAAACTCATTTTGTGAGATCTTAGAATACGCAGACGATTTAGCTCTTTATTATTCTTCTAATTCTATTTCTGATTCAGTAGCTCGACTTAATGCGGCTTTTTCATATCTTAGTGAATGGCTAACAGATCATAGCTTATCACTAGCTCCAGATAAGAGTAATGTGGTAGTGTTCTCTAGAAAAAAATATACACCGAAAAAATATTCATTTTTATATAAACGATCATAGTCTTACAGTCAGTAATCAAACTAAATTTCTGGGTCTCATTTTAGATTCTAAATTAACAGGTACTCCACACATAGACTATATAAAAAATAAATGCGAAAGAAATGTGAACATCCTCCGTGCCCTGTCTGTGGTGGGGTTCACACCCTTTTAATCAAAAAATACGATACAATGGCATCATCAGAAGCCACTTTGATTATGCTGGATTTTTATTAGAACCTTGTAGTAAAGTTTCTTTAAGATTGTTTGATTCCATTCAATCTAAATGTCTTCGGATCATCACAGGAGCAATGAAGTCTTCCCCTATAAATGCGCTCCAAGTTGAGTGCGTCGAACCTCCACTAAGACTACGTCGACAATATCTTGCTGATCGTTTTTTCTATCTAGCAGTTCTCTAAACATCCCATCTTGCATAAGCTTTATTCTCTCTCTAACCTAGTTCCTACATCAAATTATTGGCGACATAAAGATCCTCCTTGTCTTTTAAATTCTTATAATAATCTTTCTAATTGGCCCTCCTCTGTCTTCCAATTTCCTATCCACCCTCTTTTTAGTGTTCCGTATGAAAGTCTAGTGTTTAGACCTAACATCCTCCTTCACTTTGGCATTGATAAGGACACTCCTGGTGCTAATATTATATTCTATGATAATCTGAACTCTCAATGGCCCAATTGGTTGACTATTTTTACAGATGCATCCAAATTAACAAATAATGGATTGGTTGGTTCGGCTGTATGGATACCTAAATTTAGAATAATATTAAATTTTAGGTGCCCTGCTGGCTCATCTGTTTACACAGGTGAGTCAGTAGCTCTTTTAGAAGCAGTTAAATATGTTGAATCACATAAGATAAACAAAACTATCATATTTTCCGATTCTTTAAGTTGTTTACAAGACATTTACAAATATCCATTTAGAGCTAAAGATATGCTTCACTCAAATCTTAAAATTCGAGAAATATTATATAGATGCTACATTTCTGGTATTGAGGTAGCTCTGGCCTGGATCCCAGGACATTGCGGCATTGAAGGTAACGAAACCGCTGATCACTACGCTAAACAAGCTGTAGAAACAGGCCTAGAAACTTACACCAAAGGTTTTTCTCGAGACTTACGTAATCTAGCCAAGAAATTGTTCAATCAAGGTCCAGCTGCAACTGCAAAGAGAAATCCATTAATAACACGAATATTTAGCAGATAAGAGTTTTTCATTTCAAAGATTTCCTTTTGTATGTTGACAATAGTTATTGTAAAGGTAGGTAAACGTTGAGTTCGCTCAGCAAGGGTTTCATTATGTTCCAGGTAAATATGTTATAAGAAAGGCATTACAAGATTATAAAATAGAAATGAACAAGTACTAAAGCATCTATCTATCTATCTATCTATATCCATCTATACTATAATAAAACTGTAACTGGGCTAAATCTGTACATTAAATATTTTTTGAAAATTTTAATTGAGATGAACTTCAAAATCGATATGGAGTGCAAAAAGGTTTTTTTTTTTATTTTTTGTCTGTCTGTCTGTCTGTCTGTCTGTCTCTTTGAACACGCATCACGCAGAAACTACCCAACGGATTTTGATGCAATTTGGCACAATCATAGCTTTTGTTATGGATTAACATTTAGAATACTTTTAATCCCGAAAAAAACAATGGTTCCCGCAGGATAGGGGATGAAAGTTATTTAAAAAAAAACACTTATCACGCTGAAACTACCGTACGGATTTTCAAGTAACTTGGCACAGTCAAAGTTTATAGTATGTGTTAAAATGAATGATACTTTTAATCACGAATAAATACGAGATTCCTGCGGGATATGAGTCTAAAGTTATGTCAATTTGAAAGGAATAATAATTGCATATACGTTTATTAAACGGTACCGTGAATTCGGCTCCTATGCCACAAGTCAGAGTGGCACAGTAGAAGCGGTGTCCGCCTTGCAACCCAGAGGCACATGGATCGAATCCACGCGCTGCTATGAATGTTTTGCCTCAATATTTGTAAGCATTTACATATTTTGTGCCTTTTTTTACATTTTCTTTGATTTTTTTAAGGCTTATGTAATTTCCTGAAGTAAACCGTCAAGTTTTGTTTAAAAACAATATATATAATATTTATAAGCATTTACATATTTTGTGCCTTTTTTTACCTTTTCTTTGATTTTTTTAAGGCTTATGTAATTTCCTGAAGTAAACCGTCAAGTTTTGTTTGAAAACAATATATATAATGGGATCTATCCAAACGAATGGTCCGACTTAGGTGCGGTTTTTTATGTTTGCAAACTGAGGTAATCGAGATGGTATAGTACGAGTTTGGTACGAGTAAAGATAGCACAATGGCATCAACAACTCAAGTGAATAAATCAAAGTTCTCCCTCCGATTTAACTAGATGGCGCTGATTGACCTTAAAACACGCAATCATTTCATTCCTGCAACCAAGGGTGCCGGTAAATTCAAATTTATCAGGTTTTTGAGATTCGGCTCACACTAGCACTAGCATGACCTCCAGGGGCCTAATTCTCTAATTTTAAGACGCCAATTCCTCGCTGCATGCGGGGAAATTGGAATCAATCACGAACAAATTCCACGTAGGCATGGGTCATTTTTGCAATATCCAGCACCAGGGCTTTCAAGTACGTCTATCTTCAAACACCAGGGCGAAAAACCAGGGTTCAAAATACTTTCAAGTGCTTTCTGTAGAAACAGATTAAAGCCTTGAAAGTAGAAAATACTTGCATAGGAAATTGATTTTTGCCGTCATATAAATAAGAAGAACAATCGTGTTTGCAAAATAAAAGTACTTGGAAGCCTTGAAAGTAGAAAATACTTGCATTGCAAATTGATCTTTGTCTCTATATATAAAAGGTACTATCGCGTGTGTGAAAAAGTACTCTAAAGCCTTGATATTGTTTGTTAGTTTGTCGTATGAGGTAGTGCTGGCTTCTGATGTCAGAGTTTGTCAGGCCGCCCGAGGGCCTCTGAAATGGCTTAACGACTGCTATTAACCAATAACAGCAGGGACCGACAGCTTAACGTGCCCTCCGAAGCACGGAGCGATGGATAACCGCACGTAACTTCGAAAAGTCATTGGTGCGGGAGCCTAGGTTTTGAACCCGGTATCGTTGGATTCTAAATTGTACTATAGAACCATTAGGCCACCATTGCTCTTTTGAAATGAAAGTAAAAAAATACTTGCATAGGAAATTGATCCGTGGGTTTGCATACATAAAGACCACAATTGCTTTTGCGTAAAAAATACTTCGAAGCGTTGCAAGTTTTCTGAGTATGTATATGCATTATATGTAATACGTTTTTTATTATGTTTCTTCCATTGCGATATTATAATGTACTACCTACGTACCTACATAATTATATAATTATATCGGAGGTTTCTTCATAATGTCTTACTGGCAAAATGGTTAGTTGTCGGTATTGAAATGTGTACATACAGAGGTAGGTACACAGGTACACTTCACAGAGAAAGTATAGAAAACTTTTATTTTTTCAAATCAATCCTCATATCGTGTTGAAAAAGCTCAAAAAGTAGGTAGGTAGGGTAGGTAATTATTAAGAGCCAGTTAAAGTGCCAGTAAGTAGGTACGTCGTTCTGTGAAACATCATAAAAAATAATTTGTACTAAGAACACAATGTTTCGATGCATTAAAATTTGTTCGTATGGACCTCACAATAATGACCTACCCTTGATGCCCTTAATTTACCTCACCACCTTAATTACTCTCTAATCTGTGCCACCTTACCTTCAGAGATAATTTTCTCTACTCAATAACAAGACGGTCATGATAACAAGTTACTTCATTTAAACTAGATGGTGTTGTCTACCCTTAAAACACGCAAGCGGTTTGTTACGAAGTGGTTTGAACGTTGAATGAACTCGAGCAACACGTTTTCGGCTTTTTTTACTTTATGGTCCTTAGAGGCTCTTAAAACGTATTGAGATGTTTTTTGTGTTTTTTGATAGAATAAGTCGATTTCAGTTGTAAAACGTGCAGCGAATTATTTATAGTAAAATAGTAATTTATTAATAAAAAAAAAAAAAACTGTTATAACGCATATTCTGTGAAGTACGGAGTGCCGTACTTCACAGAATATGCGTTATAAAAAGGCAAGGCAGTGCCTTATTCCGATGATTAGATGCCGAGCAATCGATAAAAAACTATTTGACGGCTGAACGAATTTTGAAGAAATGTAGTATAATATTGTACTTTGTAGGTTTGGTCCTGGTCCTCCTGGTCCTCTGGACCTGGACCAAACCTACAACTGGTCATGTGGTGGTTTGACTTTTGGTCCTGGAATAAAACGTGTGGGCTACTTTTAAATGAAATGACCACGCGGGCAAAGCCGCGGGCACAGCTAGTACTATAATAAAACTGTAACTGGGCTAAATCAGTACATTCAATATTTTTTGAAAATTTTGATTGAGATAAACTTCAAAATCGATATGGAGTGCAAAAAGGTTTTTTTTTATTTATTGTCTGTCTGTCTCTTTGAACACGCATCACGCTGAAACTACGAAACTGATTTTGATGAAACTTGGCAGAATCATAGCTGATGTACTGGATTAACATTTAGGATAATTTTTATCCCGGAAAAATCAACGGTTCCCGCAGGATAGGGGTAGAAAGTTATTTAAAATAACACGTATCAAGCTAAAACTACTGGACGGATTTTGATGTCACTTGGCACAGTCAAAGTTTATATAATGTGTTAAAATGCTGAATACTTTTCATCCCGAAAAATTAAAAGGTTCCTGCAGTCTATGGGTCCAAATTTGTGTTAAATTTAAAGTGATCATACATCCGTTTACGACTAGACTGATACCGAATTTCGTCATTCTGCTATGAGGCTCACTGGCCCAGTTGGACAGATGCATGGGTGCGTAATCCAGACGTACGTGGATCGAAATCACGCGCTGTAGAAATGTTTTGCTCCATAATTAAAAGATTTTTATTATTTATGAATTATTTTTTACATTTTCCTAGATATCTATAACTATAATAAAACTAACTGGGCTAAATCTGTACATTAAATATTTTATTAAAATTTGAATTGAGATGAACTTCAAAATCGATTGTTTCTTCCATTGAGATATTATAATGTACTACCTACGTACCTACATAATTATATAGTTATATCGGAGGTTTCTTCATAATGTCTTACTGGAAAAATGGTTAGGTATTGAAATGTGTACATACAGAGGTAGGTACATGTATTACTCTTCACAGAGAAAGTATAGAAAACTTTTATTTTTTCAAATCAATCCTCATAAAAAGCTCAAAAAGTAGGTAGGTAGGGTAGGTAATTATTAAGAGCCAGTTAAAGTGCCAGTAAGTACGTCGTTCTGTGAAACATCATAAAAAATCATTTGAACTGAGAACACAATGTTTCGTTGCATTAAAATTTGATCGTATGGACCTCATAATAATGACCTTCCCTTGATGCCCCATCCAATTTACCTCACCACCTTAATTACTCTCTAATCTGTGCCACCTTACCTTCGGAGATAATGTTCTCTACTCATTAAGACGTTCATGATAACAAGTTACTTCGTTTAAACTAGATGGCGTTGTCTACCCTTAAAATACGCAAGCGGTTTGTTACGAAGTGGTTTGAACGTTGAATGAACTCGAACAACACGTTTTCTTCTTATTTTTACTTTATGGTCCCTAAAGGCTCTTAAAACGTATTTAGATGTTTTGTGTCTTTTGATAGAATAAGTCTACTTTAGTTGTCAAACGCGCAGCGAAATTAAGCGAATGATTTATAGTAAAATAGTAATTTATTAATTAAAAAAGTAAATTTAACTCATTCATGTCATGAATCTTTCATTATAAAAACCAGGGTTCAAAATACTTTCAAGTGCTTTGTAAACCGAAGCCTTGTAAGTAGAAAATACTTGCATAGGAAATTGATCTTCGTGTCCATATAAATAAGGAGCACAATCGTGTTTACGAAAAAAGTACTTGGAAGCGTGGAATTGAAAGTAAAAAATACTTGCATAGGAAATTGACCCGTGCGCTTATGTAAATAAAGAGCACAATTGCGTTTGCTTGAAAAAACTTCGAAGCCTTGCAAGTTTTTTGAGCGATGTATCGGCCACCTAGCTTCTTGTGACCCGGCTGGCCGAGTGCGGCCGATCTCAGCCGAGACCATGCCGAACCCGCCACCGAGTATGTACATGAAGGTGCGGACGGGGCGAAAGAGCGTAAAATACTTTGAAAGTCTTGCAAGTATTGCGGGTCCGCACCAGGGCGGCGTACTTACAAGCAAAAACCTGGTTTAAAAACCTAGTTGCGTAAATACCCACCTTCCCTAATTCCACGCAGGTGGCGTGGAATTGGCGTGAGTGGTCGTACAGATTCCAGGCCCTGCTCTCAAGCCCTTGCGACTGATTTAAAAACTGGGGTACTTGGTATCTTAGGCCTTGCACGCACTGCCTTGCAGTGGAACGCGGTGCGTTTATTCTAGCGTTTATTTCACATTGTATTATATGCGTTTATTTCATATTTTATTATATGCGTTCATTTCATTGCAATACGTGCACTTCTATGAAGTGTCATAGAAGTGCAAGTGTGTTATAACGCATATTCTGTAAAGTACGGCACTCCGTACTTCACAGAATATGCGTTATAAAAGGCAAGGCAGTGCCTTATTCCGATGATTAGATGCCGAGCAATCGATAAAAAACTATTTGACGGCTGAACGAATTTTGAAGAAATGTAGTATAATATTGTACTTTGTAGTTTTGGTCCTGGTCCTCCTGGTCCTCTGGACCAAACCTACAACTGGTCTGGTGGTGGTTTGGCTTTTGGTCCTGGAATAAAACGTGTGGGCTACTTTTAAATGAAATGACCACGTGGGCAAAGCCGCGGGCTCAGCTAGTACTATGATAAAACTGTAACTGGGCTAAATCTGTACATTAAATATTTTTTGAAAATTTTAATTGAGATGAACTTCAAAATCGATATGGAGTGCAAAAAGGTTTTTTTTTATTTTTTGTCTGTCTGTCTGTCTGTCTCTTTGAACACGCATCACGCAGAAACCACCCGACGGATTTTGATGCAACTTGGCACAATCATAGCTTATGTTATGGTTTAACATTTAGAATACTTTTTATCCCAAAAAAACAATGGTTCCCGCAGGATAGGGTTTGAAAGTTATTTAAAAAAAAACACATATCACGCTGAAACTACCGTACCGATTTTGAAGTAACTTGGCACAATCAAAGTTTATAGTATGTGTTAAAATTAATGATACTTTTAATCACGAATAAATACGGGATTCCTGCGGGATATGAGTCTAAAGTTATGTTAATTTGAAAGGAATAATAATTACACATCCGTTTATAAAACGGTACCGTGAATTCGGCTCTTATGCAACAAGTCAGAGTGGCACAGTGGAAGCGGTACCTGGCTTGCAACCCAGAGGCACATGGATCGAATCCACGCGCTGCTATGAATGTTTTGCCTCAATATTTATAAGCATTTACATATTTTGTGCCTTTTTTTACATTTTCTTTGATTTTTTAAGGCTTATGTAATTTCCTGAAGTAAACCGTCAAGTTTTGTTTCAAAACAATATATATAATGGGATCTATCCAAACGAATGGTCCGACTTAGGTGCGGTTTTTTATGTTTGCAAGCTGAGGTAATCGAGATGGTATAGTACGAGTTTGGTACGAGTATAGATAGCACAATGGCATCAATAACTCAAGCGAATAAACCAAAGGCATCAAAGTTCTCCCTCCGATTTAACTAGATGGCGCTGATTGACCTTAAAACACGCAATCATTTCATTCCTGCAACCAAGGGTCCCGCTAAATTCAAATTTTTTAGGTGTTTCGGATTCGGCCCTCACTAGCACGACCTCCAGGGACCTAATTCTCTAATTTTAAGACGCCAATTCCTCGCTGCCTGCGTGGAAATTGGAATCACGAACAAATTCCACGTAGGCATGGGTCATACTCGCAATATCCAGCACCAGGGCTTTCAAGTACGTCCATCTTCAAACACCAGGGCGAAAAACCAGGGTTCAAAATACTTTCAAGTGCTTTCTGTAGAAACAGATTAAAGCCTTGAAAGTAGAAAATACTTGCATAGGAAATTGATTTTTGCCGTCATATAAATAAGGAGAACAATCGTGTTTGCAAAATAAAAGTACTTGGAAGCCTTGAAAGTAGAAAATACTTGCATAGCAAATTGATATCTGTCTCTATATATAAAAGGAGCACTATGGCGTGTGTGAAAAAGTACTCTGAAGCCTTGAAATTGTTTGTTTGTTTGTCGTATGAGGTAGTGCTGGCCTCTGATGTCAGAGTTTGTCAGGCCGCCCGAGGGCCTCTGACATGGCTTAACGACTGCTATTAACCAATAACAGCCGGGACCGACAGCTTAACGTGCCCTCCGAAGCACGGAGCGATGGAAAACCCACATAACTTCGAAAAGTCATTGGTGCGGGAGCCTAGGTTTTGAACCCGGTATTGTTGGATTCTAAATAAAGACCACAATTGCTTTTGCGTAAAAAATACTTCGAAGCGTTGCAAGTTTTCTGAGTACGTATATACATTATATGTACTTTTTTTTATTGTTTCTTCCATTGAGATACATTGCACTATAGAACCATTAGGCCACCATCGCTCTTTTGAAATGAAAGTAAAAAATACTTGCCGAAATTGATCCGTGGGTATGCATAAACTTCCATTGAGATATTATAATGTACTACATAATTATATAATTATATCGGAGGTTTCTTCATAATGTCTTACTGGCAAAATGGTTAGTTGTCGCCTTGCAAGTTTTTTGAGCGATGTATCGGCCACCTAGCTTCTTGTGACCCGGCTGGCCGAGTGCGGCCGAACTCAGCCGAAGCCATGCCGAACCCGCCACCGAGTATGTAGGAGCGGACGGGTTGAAAGAGCGAGTTGGTGAGTAAAATACTTTGAAAGTCTTGCAAGTATTGCGGGTCAGCACCAGGGTGGCGTCCTTACAAGCCAAAACCTGGTCGCGTAAATACCCACCTTCCCTAATTCCACGCAGGTGGCGTGGAATTGGCGTGAGTGGTCATACAGAATCCAGGCCCTGCTCTCAAGCCCTTGCGCTGATTAAAAAACTGGGCTACTTGGTATCTTAGGCCTTGCACGAACTGCTTTGTAGTGGAACGCGGTGCGTTTATTTCACATTGTATTATATGCGTTTATTTCATTATATGCGTTTATTTCATTGCAATACGTGCACTTATATGAAGTGTCACAGAAGTGCAAGTGTGTTATAACGCATATTCTGTGAAGTATGGAGTGCCGTACTTCACAGAATATGCGTTATAAAAAGGCAAGGCAGTGCCTTATTCCGATGATTAGATGCCGAGCAATCGATAAAAAACTATTTGACGGCTGAACGAGTTTTGAAGAAATGTATTATAATATTGTACTTACTTGTGTAATATTGTACTGGTGGTGGTTTGGCTTTTGGTCCTGGAATAAAACGTGTGGGCTACTTTTAAATGAAATGACCACGCGGGCAAAGCCGCGGGCACAGCTAGTTTGAACTAAAATACCATCTTCACATTGATTTACCAAAAAAACTTCTGTTACCAATTTTAATCAAAAAATAATTGCAATAGTATCCTTTGCATAGTTGTTGATATAGCAGACTGCAAAGGTTGAGGATAGGTGTTCAATTCCTGTGGCCCAATTATAGAAGTTGGCTACAATCGGATTATCACTTTTTTCATAGCAATTTCGACTCTATCGCAAGGCATTAGTGATTGCGATATTGAGAATTCGATTGAAGCCAAGTTATGTGGTCGGGCTGCTGTGCACAATTGAGCGTAGTTAAACAGAAAGCGACCATAGACGAAAAACGCATTTTGAGATGCAGCCGTCTAAAGAGGTTTTCACTGCTTTTTTGTGTACAGTTCAGAATTGATTTTAATGTTATACTTATATCAAAGGACACTTCAGAGGCTACGAAATAGGCTATTTATAACTAAAAAAAATATTAGTTTTGTTAATGAACTTTTGAGTTAAACACATAGTCGTTTTCTGGTTTTTGCAACAATTCATAATTTAGTTTTTTGCAGAACGCATCCATAGAAATGGTCTCCTTCAGCCTATTGAGCAGTGTGACCATATTTAGCAGGTTCCTGCGATTTTAGCAGGATTAGACTCTCATTTTAGCTCCTAGCAGGATTTTTAGCATTTTATTGAAATCTAGCATTATTTAGCAGAATCCAATAATGCACCCAATAATAGCAATAATCTGGCAGGATTTATTGAACGCGTTTCAAAATGCCCCAAAAGTGCACACAGTACACTCAAGCCTTTATATTTGAGTTTATTGGCTTCTGGAAGCAGCTCTGATGCCAAACTAACAGATACCGAAAATTTCTGAAGACAAATTGAAACGATGAATTTTATTTAATTTAAATGGTAATGGTAATGGTGGTAAATATAAATAATAATGGTAATGGTATTGGTAAACCCAACATTGTGAATCTTGCGTGGGCTATTATGATTTTACTAATGCCACACAGTTATTGTGAACGAATCATTTCACTGATTAATAATATAAAAATCCGGCTTAGAAATAGGTTCAAAAATAAACATGACGATTCTGGAATTTTGCATTCCAAAAACGCAAAAAGGAAATATATGAGAAAATGGGTGTGTGAATTTCGAGCCGACAAAAATATGTTAAAATTATCTCTTAACTCATCATCATTATACAAAGGATTTGCTAAGGACAGTGATAGTGACGAGTGAATTGTGTTGTAAATAGGAATGAACTGGCCAAGTGCGAGTTGGGCCGCGCGCTAAGGGTTCCTTACCACACACTTTTATTTTTCTTATTATAATTTTACTTTAGAGTGTGTAATCATGCCAAGTTTGCCTCTTACGCTTGTACTTATCACCGCTTAGAGCAAAGACAAAATACGTAATAAGTACTTTTGTTGTATAGGGATCCCCCTTTTTTATTATTATTATTTCTTAATTAATCCGCCATAACATTACAGTCATATTCTATAAACATTTTAATATACAGTTCAAAAGATCATCGTTATCAGTTCTCGCTGCTGGGACACGGGCCTTCTCTCAGAGAGAGAGTGAATGGGCCATAATCCGTCAGATTGTATAGCGCAACATGATACCATTCGGATACTATTGCTCTCTAAAGATACAGTCGTTAAACGGTAGGACGGACAAACAGACAGACAGCGTAGGCTTAAAAATATTATAGTCGACCGTTGACACTCTTTGGGTACGGAACCCTAATAAAAATGACATTCTAATCGTACAGATTGGCATTTTGTCCATATTTTCTAATGTTTAAGCAATATCTGTGAAAGCAGTAATTTAGCATTATTTGAAGAATATCTAGCATATTTTAGCAGTTTTTGTCATTCAGGCTAGCAGGATTTGACATTTGAATCTGGTCACACTGCTATTGAGGTTTGGACAACAACTGAGAGATATGCAAAGCCAAATCAATGGTGTTATTCTGCAAATTGTAATAACCATATAAAATAAACCTAGAACGACTCAAGGGATTGTTTTGCTCGCATGAGTTCTTTCCATAGCGCCCTGCCCCCTGAGTGATGCTACACGAGATTAAAACATGGACGAAATCTTATCAAGAAAAATAATATAATACGCCAAAAATATGTTTGCAAAACTAGACCATTGCTGTGGTCGGCTTCTGCAAATAAAAAATGGGAACTATAAATAAAAAAAACAACACATACACAAAAACATATACATTATAAATAAAACAACACACATATACATTATAAATAAAATTTGCAGGAGCCAGACCGACTGCGATAGTCGGATTCTGCTTACCACAATTTCCTCTTTTAGGGTATTTTTCTAGAACATCCCCTTAAATGGTCGGCTTTAACACAAAAAGTGGGTGATAATGGCATGTGGTCTTATTGGACAATTTAATATCTTGACCTCAGAATGTGCTTTGAAGAAACATGTCTTTGGAATACGTAAAGTAAATAAAACCTTAGGTCATAGGCATTACAACTCATTTTCTCAAAAAACAGGGTTGGTCGCTTTCTGCTTAACTATGCTCAATTATTTGTGAACCAGAAGTTTCATTTTTTGTCTGGGTGCTATTGGCCCAGCCTACGAATCACCTCTGACATATTAATCAGAGTCCTTTATTACTTTGGGAATACAGTTTTTTCAGGGTTATTTATTTATTTAATTTAGTACTTATGAAGTAATTTAAATCGTACATAAAATTTTATGCTAACAATTTGGAATCTTTGTTGAACGTGTATTTCTCTCATATGAAATCAATTATAACCTTATTTTTATACATTTTCATATTCTTATGTTAACAATATATAATTTAAAAATATATATTAAACATAAACTTATCTATTTCTATTAATGAACTTTTTCACTATTTAATAAGCTTATTCCTGCAACTTTTATCTACTATTGTTCTTTTACATTTTTGGATTTGTCTTCACATTCTAGAATTTGCTCTATTTCGAACCTTTGTGCTGCAAACATAGGGCACTCAAATAGGATATGAGGTATGGATTCATTGACTCCAGGCTCACAGATGCACAATGGGTCCTCCTTACACTTCAAACAATACAAGTATTCTGAGAACCCACCATGCCCTGTCATCACCTAGGTCATAACATTTGCTGGTTCAAGTTTCCTAACAATTTTGTACCCCTGTATTGCTTCTGGAATGAACATTTTTATGATGGCGGCCATCTCTCCTGACCGATATTGTTGGTTCCATTCATTAAGGGACTCCACATGGATGTGCCTCTTGATGAATCAATCCGGACACAACTCATAGTCAGGTTTTTTCTTAAGGTGTAACGCAGGCTGCGTTTTTGCTAATTGGTCCGTGCATTTATTTCCCTACTGTCCTGCATGTGCTTTGATCCAGAACAAGGACACTTCCTTGTTCTGGAGTTTGCTGTTTTGAATGTTCTCTCTTGTTTCCACAGCAAGAGGGTGGAGGGAATCCAAACTTATTACGCTTTCTAAAGCCGACTGTGATTAACTCAGTAAACTGGTCTCTTCTTCGCATGATCTCTCTTGTGGCTAGACAACCAGAAGTATTAGAGCAGAGTCCATGTGTTTGGGGGACTATGATCATTTGCTGTTCCTGATTTACTTCATACAGGAAACTAGTTGGGCAAGACAACAACAGAGCCCTATTACTAAGCCTGAGCTGTCCATCTGTCAGTCTGTCCTACCTTTAAAGGCATGTATCTTTTGAACTGTTGCTGCGCATGCTTCTACTTTGTCTCCTGTGTGTTTGCATGTGTTGTTTTAAGTTAAGAGCATCTGCACATTTATAATCACACATTGTGCATTCATATGGTTGTTCTTTATTGTGTTTATTTATATGTCGTTGTAAATTACTTGGTTGTCTACATTTATAATCACAAATAGTGCATGCATAGGGTTTCTCTCCTGTGTGTTTTTTTATATGTCGTTGTAAATTACTTGGTTGTCTACATTTATAATCACAAACAGTGCAAGCGTAGGGTTTTTCTCCTGTGTGTTTATTTATATGTCGTTGTAAATTACTTGATTGTCTACATTTATAATCACAAACAGTGCATTCATATGGTTTCTCTCCTGTGTGTTTATTTATATGTCGTTGTAAATTACTTGATTGTCTACATTTATAATCACACGTAGTGCATGCATATGGTTTGTCTCCAGTGTGTTTATTTATATGTTTTTGTAAGTTACTTGACTGTCTACATTTATAATCACATATAGTGCATGCATATGGTTTCTCTCCAGTGTGTTTATTTATATGTCTTTGTAAATTGCTTGATTGTCTACATTTGTAATCACACATAGTGCATGCATATGTTCTATCTGTAGTTTGCTTCTTTTGTTGTTTAATACTATTAGCATTCTCAGATTTATCATCACACATATTGCTCTCTTGGTTTTGCTCCATTGAGGGTCCGTTATTGTTAATAAAGTTCTCTCTGTAACAAATAATAACTGAAACACAATAAAAGAGACCGGATTATGCTTACCACCTTGAGAGTAATTTATAGTCTTTGCTACAATACAACACACGGTATAATTATATATTGGGTGTACACAAGATGGCACATAAACAATGGATTAGTCATTAGCCACAAACTAAAGATACGCCATTATCCTACCCTAGCACGATAAGAAATGAGATGGGAACAGCAAACTGTCACGTACCTACCAATGTTGAACTCTAAAGCGGTCTGCCAGGCACGGCTGTGCAGTCACGGTAATGTGTTTCTTTTTATTTATTTATTTGTACGAAACGTTATATCGAACACCCACTGCCATTGACCGTATCCAGTGTAACCATCTCATTAATAGGGAATCTGCCACAGACTGGGTAAAAAATCTGCCAAATCTGCCACACTTGACGCCAAAAATATGCCTTCATGGAAAAATTTCTTATACCTATACTACTTACTCTACCTATCAATATTTGCCTCATAATTTTCGTATTCATTTTCCGTGTACATAGATTTTGAAGACATCTTTTTGATCATGTTTTTAGTTGGTTTAAAGGAGACACGGTCTCCGTGTTCCTCTATCCCCTCTTTTGTGGTAAATATAGCTGAAACAAGTTGGTTTAGGAACGTTTTCCTTATTTTTGTGTTGCTTAGATTCTCTTGAGAGAATATTCTCTTGCAAATAGCGTTTGACATGGGCAAACATACTAAAGCTTTCGCAAATTTTGTAATATTTGGATATTTTGTAGCCCCAATCGCGTCCAGGATTTTTCCAATCACTCCCCAAAATTTGACTACACTCAAAATTGTGCTAATGGTGCAACTTCCACCTGATTCTAACAAGTCTCCTACACTTTTATCAAATTTAATTTGTCGAAGTTCGTCATCAACTTTTTGAATGTTGTTTTCTACTATATTGGGAAAATTCTTTGCAACGTTTAAAATTGATGCAAAATCTTTGTAAACCACATGCTGTGGATCCAAGAACTGTAAATCTTTGAAAATATTGCTCAGTGGCAAACGTGTCTTTAATTGAGTACAAAGTTCAGTCAGAAATGTTTGCATACTTTGAAGGAACGATTGGATTCCAGGTTTCAAACTACTTGCGATCGATTTCAGTGTTCACGGTAACGCCTAAATACATATCTTTCAGGGGAAAAGTTCACGGTGGATTTTGGATCAATTGAAAGTGGATCTGTAGTTTTCAAATAATTTCCGTTCATATAACAACTCAAAAGGCACGTATACACTTCGGAAATGTCTTTGAATGCTGTGAGTACTGTTGTGTAATCTGCTTGAAATCCAGAGTTCAGTTTGTTAACTTTTTGCAACATATAATCCATGGCATAAAAGTACAGTTTATGTATCTGGTCATTCAAACTATTGAACAAGAATTCTGATGAAATATTGCAGTCTTCCAAAAACTGCGACTGAAAAAATAGTTTAAGGGCATCCCATTGCTTTAAAATTCTTTTGATGCAAGCATGCAAACATAGCCAATGAATTTCGTAATGCCTTAATATTTTATGCTTTTCAGTGCCAATGAAATCTTGGTATTCGGAAAATTCTCTTTGTCTTTTGCTACTATGTGAAAAGTATCCATAAACTTCCTGTACTATTTGGTTAATAGCCCGTGGTATGGTGTTTTTACTAGCGTGCGATACACACAAAGCGGTAGAATGGCAGGCACACTTAATAAACATGCAATGTGGATTTACATCTCTTATTTTGCAACAATACCACCTTGTTCTCCATACATAACTTTAGTGGTGTCAGCCCCAAAACCAAAAGCGTGTTTAATATTAAGGTTAGCATTAGTCAAAGGCCCGGAGGGTGCATCAAACAATTACTGCGAATCAGCCCCATTCAAGTCAACCAAAGTTAAAAATTTAGTTTTTACTTGGAGATCTTTTTCAGAATAATATTTGGTTACAACTGCAAGCATCGAAGTGGTTGTAACAAATGTGGTCTCATCAATAATCAAGGAAAATATTGGTTTTCTTCATTGAAAATTCAAATTTGGTAGTGTGAATTTTCTTTGAATCTTTTAAATCTGCCAAAATCTGCCACTTTTGTAAATCGTCAGCATGATCTGCCACAGAGAAATTTTAGGAGCGAAATCTGCCACAAATGGTCACACTGACCGTATCTTTCAGTCAAAGAGTATATAGATACTACGTCCAAAGAGTATATAAACACTATGACTACGTCTTCCACTTCCAGCAGCCCGATTCCATAACTTGGCTTCAATCGAATTCTCAGTATCGCAGCCACTAATGCCTTGCGATAGAGTCGAATTTGCTATGAAAAAAGTGATAATCCGATTGTAGCCAAGTTATGGAATTGGGCCACAGTACCTTCTTTGTAGTTTGTGCATTGAGGTACTTGGACGCGTTCACTTACTACGTTCGAGGACGCACGGATCACCCCCCACCTGCGCGATCACTCGAAGTCGTTCACGGCGTCGTCGGGCGTTCGCCTGTGGCCCAATTACAGAAAGGCATTAGTGATTGCGATATTGAGAATTCGATTGAAGCCAAGTTATGTGGCTGGCCTGGGTCATCCCACAAACTACAAAGAAGATACGGGTATGGTCATCCGAAAAATAGTAGGGGAAGGGAGGAATAATATGAAACTGATATTTGACAGTTGTCAGTTCTATGTGGTGGACGTCCAAAGTCGTTCACTTACTCCGTATGATAGAGCGATAATCACACGGATGATTCGAGCCCTTTATACACTACACGCGCAGCAGGCAGTCCATTCCACTC
The DNA here is from genome assembly GCA_946251855.1 of Alsophila aescularia. NCBI lineage: Eukaryota > Metazoa > Arthropoda > Insecta > Lepidoptera > Geometridae > Alsophila > Alsophila aescularia. The sequence continues at coordinate 57,458,751 of OX276373.1, forward strand.
CACGCTTAAAGGCCTATCCAGTATCAACAGTGATGTAGGTTAGGTGTATAATGCATCTCCTTGGCTGTGTTCACTTACACGCTCTTACCATCCGTGCGATTATCGCTCGATCATCTGCAGCCCGATTCCATAACTTGGCTTCAATCGAATTCTCCGTATCGCAACCACTAATGCCTTGCGATAGAGTCGAATTTGCTATGAAAAAAGTGATAATCCGATTGTAGCCAAGTTATGGAATTAGGCCACCGGAGTTAGTGAACGACTTTGGACGTCCACATACAACTGACAACTGTCAAGTGTCAGTTTCATACTATTCCTCCCTTCCCCTACTATTTTTCGAATGACCCAGGCGAACGCCCGGCGACGCCGTGAACGATTTCGAGTGATCGCGCGGGTGATCCATGCGTCCTCGAGCGTAGTATGTGAACGCGCCCCTTGTGTATATATTATAAGGTTGGTTTATATTATAAGCTCTTGTCAATTGTCATGTCATGTCATGTGGAATAATTCCCTTTCCCTTGATTCTACGATCAGGGCTTTTCAATTTACTACAATTTATTCCACATGAAAACTAAATAAATCAAGCTGAAATATCATGGAAAGATATCTCCGTCCCGAATGATTCGACAGGGACCCCTCATTAGGGAAACAACAAGAAATATCGTCTCAGTGGCGACAAGAAAAAAACGTTCGAAAATTTTCTCTTGTCGTGTGAAAAACCCCCTTCAGATGCCTCTGAACTACAACTGTTGATAAATTATATATCTTCCGGTACATTCAAGTACATAGAACGCTGCGAAAAATACACAGATGCTAGAAGTACTAGAGACAGTATATGTGAAACCAAAAAGTGAAATCTTCACTAGATATACGTTGTAATCCAGAAAACAACAACCAAGCGAAACCTTTGACTAGTATATCCAAGCTTTACATCTGCTGAGCAAAGACTGCCAATTTAAGGATATCATCACATATAAGGATATCAATGCAGCAGAGAATGAGAAGGAGTTCATCAGAGACGCATTCATTGCCGGTATAACATCTTCTAATATACGACAAAGACCTCTAGAAAATAAAACATTGAGTTTGGATGAAGCCTGTTACGCCATCCTACCCATAGAAAACCGCTGTCTAAGAAGTCGCAGTTACCTACCTACAAAACATTGCGACACGGTCACACGGTTCGCCGGACACCCGAGTCGCCGAGTCAGCTCCATTCCTGGAAACTTGTGCACCTGCATTCAATTCCTTCCTTTCTTCATTTTATTATTTTAATTAAGTATGCATTGTTAACCTAACATCGGTAGCATTCATACCTAGAATAGGAACTTGTTGTAATCTTACTTATAAAAATTAAATAAGTTTCAAATAGTTTTGTTTTTTTTGGATCCTTCGGCTGCGGCCTACGTAATTGGCGCAGACGGTAGGATTGGGTAGGTTAGCTAGGAGTGCTCTAATATCGAACTATTCATACTCTGTGCGTCGTGTGAGTTGCGAACTAATACGTCGTGTGAAGTGTGGACTACTCCTGGTGCGTTGCGTAAAGTGCGTCGCCTGCCCGAATCCTGAAAGAACCTAGGCCCGTGGCTGGAGGACAAATCCGAACATTGATTCCGAAGGAACCAAAATGAAATATATGTAAGTACTTGAATTGCTCCTGTACTTGCTATCCTTATAATTTTAATCCTTGTAGTGTTACAAATCCTTCACGATTTTTCATCCAAAAAAATCTTCCTTAAGTCCTGCACCTGGTAGGCAATCGCGTAGACTAGTAGCTGATAGTTTTAGAAATTTAGAAACTATTGTAGAAGTAAAGGAAAAGATGGCAACTGCTCCGGACCTCGATGCAATTTACAAGGCTTTACGAGTGGTGCCTGAGTTTGACGGTAACCCCAACGTACTTACTCGATTTATACGAATATGTGTCCAATTATGTGCAACTTATTTGAGCGCGGAGCAAGGAAGTGAGCTTTCCAATCTAAGCTTATTAAACGGAATTCTTAACAAAATCACCGGGCCCGCCGCCCGCACTATAAACTCAAATGGTATTCCGGAATGTTGGGCAGGCATCAGATACGCTCTTATAAATAATTTCTCTGACCAGAGGGATGAAACTGCCCTCTACAATGACCTTGCTCTTGCTACGCAGGGCAATAGTTCACCCCAAGAATTTTATGACCGCTGTCAAACCTTGCTGAGCACTATCATGACTTATGTGAGTCTGCACGAGCAGATTCCCACAACAATTGAGGCGAAACGCACCCTATATAAAAAACTGACTATGCAAGCGTTCGTACGCGGACTAAAAGAGCCCTTAGGCTCTCGTATACGATGCATGCGTCCCGATAGTGTCGAAAAAGCATTAGAATTCGTGCAAGAAGAACTTAATGTTATGTACTTGCAACAGCGAAATGATTCCTTGAGTGATCGTAAATTTAACACCATGAATGCTACATCGAAACCGATGCAGCTTCAACCATTCACGATGCCAGTACAAAAATCATTCGTTCCTCCTGCACCCATGTATAATAATATGCCATTTAATGAGCCTTTTCAGCGACCCATGCCTCTGTTTCAACCCCAGCAACCCTGGAGGCCTAACCTCCCCGTTAACCGACCTCCTCAAGGTCCTTCACGTACCCAACAAATGTTCCGTGCGTTGCCGCCAAATTACAACCCCCAAAATAATTCTTTTAGAATGCAACCTCGATACCAACCTCAAAATACTGGCCCTAAGCCTATGAGTGGCATAAGCCACTATGTGACTAGACCTTTACCATCCACTTGGCAATCAGGACACAACTGGATGAAGTCGGGAAACCCGCCTCCCAGTAATTATTTTAAAACCCGCGAAGCTAACCTCAATGAGTGCTCTGGTGATGAATACTATTATCAAGACTATGAGTCCTATCCATATTACCCTGAGTTTGAGTATGGTTATGAGTGTCCGAATGCATATGGATATGATGAGTCCCAGTATCACCAGGACTATAATGTGACGGACCAGACTGACGATGACAATGTCAACGACCACTAGTAGAGGGCTGAGAGCCCTCTACTAGTGGTCCTTTGAAACTCCTTTGAAACTCCTAATCGACACTGGGGCCAATCAGTCATTTATTAACCCCGAGGCAATTGAAAAATATTTTCCACAGGTGCCCTTAAACTTTGATCCTTTTGAGGTCACCAATGTGCATGCTACTACTCGTAATAACTATTCTGTGTCATTGCCATGTTTTTCGGAATTTCAGGACCTTGACTATATGAAATTATTTGTGTACCGCTTTCATAACTACTTTGACGGACTTATTGGACTTGACCTGCTTGAAAAATGGGAAGCTAAGATTGACCTTAAAAACAAAGTACTTATTACTCGTAGTGCGACAAATCCGATCCAAATGTATAATTCGCATAATGTAAATTTATACGAAGACGTTATCCCGGCCAATTCCTCGAAGTTAGTGAGACTCCCAATTAACGTTCATGATGGTGAAGCTTTTATACCCGGGCATATGATTTCAAATTGCGTTGTTCAGGACTGTTTAACGGTAGTAACAAACAACCGTGGCATCCTAGAGATTGCGAATCCATCGCCGCATGATATAATATTCTCAATGGACCGCCCCATAGAAGCCGAAGTTCACACGAACGAGTTCATATGCACCGAACAGTCGCCCTTGCGAGTCAACGAGGTTTTATCGCGATTACGTACGGACCACTTAAACGAGGAGGAACGCGCTAATTTAAAAGCTTTGTACGCTCATTACGCTGACGTTTTTTATATAGAAGGGGTGTCATTGACGTTTACGAATAGAGTAAAACATCGGATTCGAACTACCGATGAAGAACCAGTGTACACGAAAAGCTATCGGTACCCGTATGTTCATAGAGACGAAGTCAAACAGCAGATAGGTAAAATGTTAGATCAGGGGATCATTCAACCCTCCGAGTCTGCTTGGAGTTCCCCAATATGGATTGTACCCAAGAAGGCCGATGCATCTGGCAAAGTTAAGTGGCGGATTGTGATAGACTTTAGGAAGGTTAATGAAAAAACGATAGACGACAAATATCCAATTCCTAACATCTCTGACGTATTGGACAAGCTTGGTAGCAGCCAGTACTTTACGACCTTGGACCTGGCTAGTGGGTTTTACCAGGTCGAAATGAGCCCTGAGGACGTTCCCAAAACTGCATTCACTGTAGAACATGGGCACTACGAATTTTTACGTATGCCCATGGGGTTGAAAAATTCTCCATCCACATTCCAGCGTGTGATGGATAATGTCCTCAAGGACCTCCAAAACACTGTCTGTCTAGTTTATTTAGACGACATTATCGTCTTCAGTACCTCGCTCCAGGAGCTTATGGTAAACCTCCAGAAAGTCTTCCAGAGACTCCGGGAATCTAACTTCAAAATCCAGATGGATAAATCTGTATTTTTGAAGTTGGAGACCGCATATTTGGGACACGTCATTTGGCAGAGAGGGTATCAAACCAAACCCCGACAAAATTTCTGCAGTACAAACTACCCCATACCTAAAACACCAAAGGAGATTAAGCAATTTTTGGGTTTAGTAGGGTACTACCGAAAATTCATACCTGATTTCGCTCGAATCACTAAACCTCTCACTCACTGTCTAAAGAAGGGTAATAAAATAACCATGAGTCCTCAGTATGTTGATAGTTTTGGAAAATGTAAAACCCTTCTAATCAACGACCCTGTCCTACAATACCCAGATTTTAACAAAGAGTTTATTCTAAGAACGGATGCTTCAAACGTGGCTATTGGTGCCATTTTATCCCAAGGCCCTGTAGGATCAGACAAGCCTGTGTCCTATGCATCCCAAACTCTAAATGATAGCGAAGTTAAATGACAACGGTAATATTGAGAGATTTCACTCGACTATCTTGGAGCACCTCCGCATCCTTAAGTTACAACAGAAGGATGAACCTGTGATAAATCTTATGCCTTACGCTATCCTTGCATATAATAGCTCTGTTCATAGTTTTACTAAGTGCCGACCCTATGACATAATTAACAGACATTTCGACCCTAGAGACCCCGTTGACATGGACTTGACTAAGCATCTGTTACAACAATACACCCAGAATCACCGCGAACAGATGAAAACGGTATACGAGATGATTAACGAGGCTGCATTGACTAACCGATCCCATCTTATAGAAAATCGTAACAAGGATCGAGAACACGAAGTAGAGTATGAGCCAAACCAACAAGTTTTCATTAGTAACCCCTTAGCTGCTCGACAAAAGCTCGCTCCGCGCTATACTCAAGACAAAGTCCTAGCCGACTAACTGATTCATATTTACACCTCTAAAAAACGTGGCCCTGTAGCTAAAACCCGTCTCAAGAGGGTTCCTAAATCAGCAAAATTGTTACAGATTACTTCTGACTCTGACCGTGATGACGAGGCTGGCAGCTCAAGAGATAAAACTTGAAAGCCTGGACGAAGGACCTGGACTTTTGCCGTTCAGACTGGGACCGACTACACTAATAACTCATTATCATACATTTTTACAATATGTAGAACTCGACAGTATTGAGAAGCAAATCAATGACTTACAGACTCAACTTTCCGACTATAAGAATAGACTTGGAAATGACACATATTCGTTATATGAACTCCAGATTGAATATTTAACAAATAAATTGCAAAAAATTATCAATCATTTAAATAGTTTAGAGCCAAATCGTAGCAAGAGAGGCCTCATAAACGGTTTAGGTTCTATTATCAAAAGCATAACCGGTAATTTGGATTACTCAGATGCAATTAAATTTAATAATGCCATCAAAATTCTGGAAAATAACCAATATAAAATAACAGATGAATTTAATAACCATATTAGCATCAGTAAAGATTGGATGGCCCACCATAATAAAATCATAACGCAAATAGTTCAAAATCAGGAACGAATAAATACGACCTTGGAACTTGTTTTAAAAAGTGACGCACATAGGGATGTGAGTTTATTAAAGTACGCGAGATTCGCTCAATTATTAATTATCATCTCTGAAAATGCAGATAATATTATGGCAGAACTTGTGAGAGTAGAAAATATTTTAAGTTTCGTGCGTGCATCAAGCACACATCATTCTATAGAAGGCGTAGATATATTGGCTAGAATGGTAAATACATTAGAATTAATATATCCTAAGGGACATATACTAGGATTAGATTTAAGGGAATACTATGATACAATTAAACCAGGCTACTAACATATACTAGGATTAGATTTAAGGGAATACTATGATACAATTAAACCAGGCTACTATTTTTCAGGCAAACGTATAGTCATAACCCTGAAGTTTCACATAGTATCTCCTGTAGAGTATGATTTATTTAGGTTAGCTGTAATTCCTAATAAAAATAACCAGTCCATTTTACCCCCCTATCCTCTAATAGCAAGTAATAAGCAGGCATTCATGTACATAGAGACAGAATGTCCGAAGTACAATAAACGGTTCCTCTGTGAAGAAAACCTGAGTCGTCAAGTACGGGCGCAGGCGGACTGCATTCAAACCCTCATCACGAACCAATCTCTTGACGCAACCTGCGAGATGACCACAATCAAGTTATCCAAGGAAGCTGTGGACCAACTAGATGAGAGATATTACGCCATGTCTTTCCCTCGTCCTACGAAGATACATACCATCTGCGGACACGAGAGCTACGACACCGTGCGAGGAAGCTTCCTTGTTACAATCCCAGCCAGCTGGTCCTTGAAAACGTAATTAGCCCACAATCAAGCTAGAGCTTTAGAGTTAGCAAAAATACAGACCGAAGGTTATTCATCACAGTCATTAGAGACACTGTTTGCCGCTGCAAGTAGCTTGAACCGAAGCTCAACTTCTCATGACTGTTACTTCTGTAGAAAATCACGACACCCTCGCCGTTTTTGCTCAGCTGTCAATGCGACATGTCTCAAATGTGGCAAGAGTGGACATTTTGCAAAAGTTTGCAAAGGCCAACCCAGGAATATATCATCATCGTCAGCTACCACTCAAAACGAAAATGATATAACTTCTCAACATCATATGGATTGCATCAGGAAGGCCATGACCAGAAGTTGGCAAAATTCATGGAAGTAGCTGAGAAATATAACCTTACTATCAACAAGGAAAAAAGTGATTTTCAGTTAGGAACCTAAACATACTGGGAGTCTGGGATATAATATTAATGATGGTGTGGTTAAACCTGACAAAAACCGTTTAGCACTACTTCTAGAGATGCCGGTGCCCCAAGATTCAGCTTCACTCAGACGTACTATTGGTCTTTTCTCACATTATTCTAAATGGATACCTGATTTTTCAATTAAACTACAACCACTTATCAATGTAGAGGAGTATCCACTAAACACTAATCAGATTGCTGCGTTCCAGAATATGAAAAAAATTATATCCAAAGCTTCACTTTCTGCTATTGATCCTAAAGAACCATTCACACATCAGAACACTCTATAGCAGCATCATTGACTCAAAATGGAAGACCTGTTGCATTTTTCTCACGAACACTTAATGAAAGTGAAAGAAAATACCCGGCTATTGAAAAATAAGCTTGTGCTATCATCGAAAGCGTTAAAAAATAGAGACACTTCTTACTTGGACGGCAATTTTTTTGTCAACTGACCAAAAGTCTTTGGCGTTTATGATGAAAAGACATGCTAGCAAGATAAAAAATTAAAAAATTCAAAGATGGTGCATGGAGCTTGCTAACTGTAGATTTGACATTAAATATCGGAGCGGTTAAGAAAACATTATCTCTGATTGTTTATCACGTATAAAAGCAACATATGCTAGTACAACTGGAGATAATTTGATGTCACTACACGAGTCTTTGTGTCAACCTGGAGTTACACGACTTATGCATTGGGTAAGATGCAAGAATCTCCCATACTCAGCGGAAGATATAAAACGTACTGTGACATCTTGCAGAGTATGTGCTGAAGAAAAGCCGAGATTTAACAGAAACATATCTGGTAATCTGATAAAAGCAACTACCCCTTTTGAACGATTATCTCTAGATTTTAAAGGACGAATACCTTCTTCCACCACAAACAAATACATTCTTACAATAATAGATGAATATTCGAGGTTCCCATTCGCATATGCCTGTAAAGATACAAGCTCTGATAGTGTGATCAAAAGTCTAACGGATCTATTGTCAACCTTTGGCGTGCCTTGTATGATACATACGGATCAGGGAGCAGGATTTATGTCCAGGGAACTAAAGGATTTTTTGAATTCAAAAGGGATCACGAGCAGTCGTTCTGCACCTATAATCCTCAATTTAACGGCCAAGTTGAGCGTTTGAATGGGACATTATGGCAAACAATACGTCTTGCATTCAAAACAAAGAACATGCCTATAAAGATGTGGGAGAATATACTAACAGAAGCCCTACACAGCATTCAATCACTGCTTTGTACTGCAACCAATGACTCCACACGAACAAATGTTTCTCCACCCCAGACGATCTTCCTCGTGACAGTCTCTGCCATCTTGCTTTAAGGATGATAAAGTTCTGTTAAAGAAACATGTGCGTAACAAATCTGGTGGAGGCACCAGCGTCAAATCCTGAGTATCATGAAATTCATCGACATCAGAATCCGAGGTCTCTTCAACTTCTGCACCTTCTTAACTTATTTAATATGATCCGCTTGTTGAAGAAGTGGAAATGGTTTAACCCTCTTCAATGAGCAGTAGAGTACGGTTCACAAATGGACGAGAAATCATAGTGTCTAATAGACACTTAGCGCCAAGAGGTGAAGGTGCAGAAGTTGAAGAGACCTCGGATTCTGATTTCGATGAATTTCATGATACTCAGGATTTGACGCTGGTGCCTCCACCAGATCCTCCTCGGTGTTCAGAAAGAAGCAGACGCTTACCAGCATATCTCCGTGATGACTACGAAATATAAGGAGGGAAGAATGATGTAGGTTTTATAGTGTATAGTGTACCTTCTTGTGTATAGCTCTATGGTTTATATTTTATGCTCTTGTCAATTGTCATGTCATGTCATGTGGAATAAACCCTTGATTCTACGAACAGGGCTTTTCAATTTACTACAAACAGACTTATAGGTACTACGTATCAGACCATAGACCTAGAATCAGAATCTTCTGATTCTAAATCCATGCATCAGACGGACGTGGCCAATAGCCATGCTAGACACGAGCTCTGTGGTCGTATTACAGAACTTGGATATCGATATTATCGCGCTAAAACGCGTACAGAGTCACCGTGAGCACAACGATAATCCTTATGACGTCACGGATTAAATGCCAAAATAAGTTACGATCAGTATTGTACAGCCAATATTACACGGCCAGATATTACGTGTACATGGATTCGTAATATTCGGACGGCTAATACTGGCCGTGTATTATTGCCCGTACAAAATCAGTCCGGGTTGATAATGCACGGCCAGTATTACGCGACCAATATTACCTGTACAACTGGATACGTATTATCAGCCCGTGCCGATTTTGTACGACCAATTATACGCAGCCAACTATAGACAAAGCTAGAATCACTCCTTGATGCCTCGTTTGTGTAGGCGAGTGTCAAGAAGAAAAAAAACTGTCACAGAACCGAATCGGCCTTTGAACGCGGAGGGTGTGCAGTCCCCGTCCGCTGTAACAAAGTGAGCTGGAGCGACGGAGGCTGGTCACCGAAGGCGACCAAAAAGCCGAATCTGCGGAGGCGAGCCTTGGTACCTGTGCTTTGTTACGTAAGGGCGGAGGGGCAGCACTTCCAACAGTTCCGGAGCAATCGGGATTCATAATCTGTGGTAAAAGGATACTTGAATGTGCTTTGACTATGACATTTCTATATTTTAAGCTGTGATGTACACGTAATATTGGCTGTACATTATCGCCCGTACAATAAGTGTCCAGCCCGTAATACACAGCCAATAATGCACACTGTTATTACATGTACATATTTTGGCTACGTAATCCTGGCTGCGTATAATACCAATAATACGCAACCAAATACTGGGCAGTGTTCACTTACACGCTCGAATCATCCGTGCGATTATCGCTCAATCATTCGGAGATAGTGAACGACTTTGGACGTCCACATAGAACTGACAACTGTCAGTTTCATACTATTCCTCCCCTCCACTACTATTTTTCGGATGACCCAGGCGAACGCCCGGACGACGCCGTGAACGATTTCAAGTGTACGCGCGGGTGATCCGTGCGTCCTCGAACGTTTATGTGAACGGGCCCCTGTACACCCTGATATTACGACGCCAATCCACGTAATTTGTCACTTTCTTCATAGCAATTTCGACTTTATCGCAACGCATTAATGAATTTGACGGATTGAAACCGATATGATCAATATTGCGTAATTGAGATACAACAAAGTAAATATGTCAAACGTCAAAATGACATCTTCGTTCTTAGTACCGCCATGATGGGGCCCGTTCACATAAACGTTCGAGGACGCACGGATCACCCGCGCGTACACTCGAAATCGTTCACGGCGTCGTCCGGGCGTTCGCCTGGGTCATCCGAAAAATAGTGGTGGAGGGGAGGAAAAGTATGAAACTGACACTTGACAGTTGTCAGTTGTATGTGGACGTCCAAATTCGTTCGCGATCTCCGGATGATCGAGCGATAATCGCACGGATGATTCGAGCGTGCAAGTGAACACAGCCATTGTTTCTTTGTTGTGTGTTGCAATACCAAGCGACCCAAGCGTAAATTCTTGTTTTGTACCACCAAATTAAGCCGTTTTTTGGAAAATGGGTAGTACAAAATGATTTGAAATTATCTGATCTATTTTTGAGTATGGTGAACACAGACCTGGCCCAGGCTCCATACATTTCTGAAACATCTCCTATAGGGACTCTTATTGCTTGCTTACCCAAGGCTGGTACCTAATGACTTATCCATTAGTTATAGTCATAGAAGATCAAAATTGAACCTAAATGTGGAGCAAATACAACCAAAGTAGTTACATGTCCATTGGATAATTTGGATAGCGACACATCCGGTTGTCACAAGCGCTCGGGGCGGAGTGATGAATGTCTTGTCTTTTTAAAGCCCCATCCACATGCTTGGCAAACAGCCAACAGCAAACAGCAAACACGGACGTGTGGATGGGTGTTTGTCGTTGTTTGCCTGTTTGTGTTTGTATTGGGCAGTGTTCGGCATCGGTGTCGGTTTTTCTTGCCATTTCAAAGGCTGTTTGGCAAACAGTTTGCGACGTATCCACACATTTGGCAGCGATCAGTAATGCGCGCGAGCTTGCGGGAGGCGGACGTATTTACTTGTTACACTTTTTCGTTGGCGCGCAAAGCGTAAATAATGTCTGATTGGTCAGCACCTACGATTCTGTCATTTTTGGAGGCATATCAAAATGAGCCATGCCTCTGGGATTCCAAAGATGTCGATCACAAAAATCGGCAAAAGGTTAATGATGCATGGACTCGCCTCAGTATTATAATGAATAAAAGTGTCAAGGAATTGAAGACCAAAAAAGAAATACTGATAGCTACGTTCCGCAGACATCTGAAGAAAAAAAACGATTCTGTTCGGTCTGGTGCAGGTAAGTTTAAATAATCAATAAATATTTGTCTAAACACCCCTACTATGTTCGTTGCGAATAAAATTTTATTTTAATTTTTCAGGATCCGATGATGTTTACAAACCGATCTGGTTTGCTTATGACCTAATGGAGTCATTTTTAGGTCCGGTATATTCCTGCTCAAATAATGTAAATTCAGAGGAAGTAAGTAAAACGTCATTTTTTTCATAATGGTTTATTCGTTCTTAATTAAATTTAAACTATCATATATAAAGATTGAATCAGACAAAGTTTTGATTATCTATTTGCAAGAATAGCTATACAGTCTGTATCAAAAAGGTGCAGTAAAACTTTAAAAGATGATTTAAATATTAGAATGACCTCTTGGCACCTTTTTGTTACATCCTGTGTGACCTTACTTATCCTTTCTATATTACTTACTACTTACTTATCCTACTACGTACTTATCTTACTACTTACTTATCCTTTCTCTATTAGGGGATCATTTTTAAAAATAATGTAGAATGCTAAGTTAATCTATTACAAAAATATAACGTAAATTCTTCCCTTATCTGTTTGGCATGCATGGGTGACCTACGGGGTACGTTTGACATATTCTGAATTGCATTATATTCATTTTCGTATTTTCGCCAAGATCCAGGTGTTATTATTTCACCATTTCTGTCAATCGTATCAAACGTTCCTGGGGGGGTATATCTCTCTGGGGAGTTTTTTCGAAGGAAGTTATGTAGTACACAAGTCATTGTTATTTTTGATACTGTAATGGGGTCTAAATCAATTGGACGACGGTAAATACGAAACACTGAACTTAAAACTCCAAATGTGTTTTCGACTACTACCCGAGCTCTAGATAAACATTGATTGAATATTCTTTTTGGTGAACCGATGTTATGCTGTCCTGGGTAGGGTTTCATAACATGCATGCTTAATGCAAAAGCACCATCTCCTATGAAAACGTATGGAACGTTAACGTCCGATCCAGGAAGTGGGCATGGTATAGGAAAATCAATTTCATTTTTACAGATTTTTTTCCACAGTAATGAATTATTAAAAACGCCACCATCGCTAATCCTCCCTTGGCATCCTATGTCAACAAATATAAATTTGTAGTGGGCATCAACTAATGCCAATAGAACGATGCTAAACGTTTTCTTATAATTGAAATATTCAGTTCCGCTATGAGGTGGACTTTCTATATTAATATGCTTGCCGTCTATGGAACCGAGACAGTGTGGAAATTTTCTTCTATACCCTCTTTCTATATTCATCCAAGCATCAGCCGTTGATGGCATCTGAAAACAATGAAAATGAAGCAAATAATAATTATTTATTTATTTCAGAGTGCGTTGTCAGAAGAAACTGCAGCTATAGAAGACGAAGAAGTTGTTGAAAATAATGATTTAGAGCAGCCTCTCCCTACACCAAAAACAGTGCGCCGTCGTCCAGCTACCGACACAGCGGAACGGCAAATGTCGTCTGCATTTGGACAGTTGACCAATATTTTAAGCAAAAGACAGAGGGATTATCCACCACCATCACCAAGAGAAGATGACGACTGCGAACTTTATGGAAAATTACTAGCGAAAAAACTGCGTGAACTTTCACCGGATGAGAGGAAACTATTTATGTATAATATAGACACATTGTTTATAAATAGAATTAAAGAGAGGCTCTTTAAGCGACAAACCCCATGTTCATCTCCCCACTCAGCCTCTTATCAGTCATATTCTGTGCCATTACCAAAAACTTCACCAATTTCAATACGACCATCAACTTCCCAAACATCATATTCCGAACCTTTGCCAAATAGTTCACCATCGGCTCCATACCGACCGTCATCTTCCGAAACCTCGTATTCTGAACCTTTGCCAAATACTTGGCAAAGGTCCAAACCAGCCATCAACCGCCCAAACGTCACAGTATGTACCATTGCTAATCAATTCCTCCCAACCATTCACTTCTCGAAATCACGTTTATTTTAACCAATCGGGCTCGTCAAATTCTATTCCTACCATTCAAATAATATCGAATGAGTTGATTTCCCAAAAAGCAGAAACATCCAATGGGTTGATTTCCCAAAGAACAGATACATCCAATGAGTTGATTTCCCAAATAACAGAAACAACCCGTGTAAATGAAGATTTAATTAAAGCCTATGAATGCTTTGATTGTGAAAATTGAGTTATTACGATACGACCACTTTTATAAGTTTTTTCTAATTACAAGATTCATGAAAAATAAAGCCAAGTAATAAAAAAAAACTTGAGTAAATCTTTAGAATGTCTAGTCCTAAAGATAGTTTAATCGGCTAAATTTTTCATGAATTAATTTTTCATTTCAACTTATTGATAATAAAAAAAAAAAAATATAAAAACAACTTACCTTTATTTCATTTCTTAGAACATCATTAATCGCTTTGCAGACTTCAGGTATAATTTTTTAAATTACTTGGGGAGACACTTTGAATAAATAGTGTAACATTTTATAACTGTCACCAGTTGCGATAAACCTTAATGTTATTGCTAGACGATATTTCGCTGGTATAGCTTCTCTGAAGTCCGTATCTTGTTTCGAAATCAGAGGAGAAATTTTGTCTATCAAATACTCAAAATCTGTGAAACTCATGCGGCAGAAGTTATGAAACTGCCCTTGTAAACTATTTAGGTGCAGGGTTCCATCAAAAACAGAGTTCCACTTTAACCACTTTTATTAAATTAGCACAGATACATGAGATATTAGGTTTATGTACAAAAATAAGATCGCGAGTCGCGGGTGGCACGTGATGCGGTGCGACGGGCGACGTGCGTGCTCTCCCGTTGTTATTTTCACACTAATCGACGACGCGTGGCGCGGCGGTCGGCTGCCGGCCGGAGCCCGGGCGGCCGAGCGCCCGCGCATCCCCGCACTCTTTTCCCTGCCCCGCGTCCGTCCTTCGCGCGGCTCGCGTTATACAAACAAGTAGGTACATGATGCGCCTAACAACAGGGCAAAATAATATCGAGTTGCCTACATTCCACCCCCTTGTTTGAGGCTACGTTTAGCCGATAACACTACCATCAGTAGGCAACACGACTACTTTAACAACAGGTCTTTTAACAATCCCCTTACAAGTTTTCACGTCTATAACTCTAATGTGTCCGTCTCGCGCAGGGTAGACCTCACTTATTACGCCCTTGGGCCAAGTATTACGAGGTTGGTTCTTATCGAAAATAAGTACGACATCTCCTACTTTTACTGGACGTGAAACATTCAACCATTTCTGAAGCGTGGGTATTCTCGCAACCAACGACCCCAAAACATCTCCGCCAGTGCTTGAGCTTTGCGCCAGGACTTCCTAGCATCCAGATCTAACGCATCGAACTTACCCAGCGTGGATGTGCCTAATGCCGTGCCTAGTATTAAATGATTCGGTGTAAGTACTACCGGCGAAGTGGGATCTGTTGCGACATAAGTAAGCGGCCTACTATTTATCAACATCTCGACTTCTGTCAACAACGTAAAAAGCACTTCTTCTCGCGGTGCACGTTGGGTAAGTGTGGTCTTCAGCGCGGTTTTGACGGACCTAATTAGTCTTTCCCAGCACCCACCCATGTGCGGAGCAGCTGGAGGGTTGAACTGCCACGAGATTCCTCGCGCCACTGCATCTTCCTGCAACTGATCGTAATCTATGGTACGTAACACAGCTTTTAATTCAGAATTACAGCCTACAAAGTTGGTACCTTTGTCGCTGCAGACTACCGAAGGCTGACCACGTCGTGCTATGAAACGGCGTAAAGCCATGATAGCTGAATCAGTTGAAAGCGATGAAGCCAAGTCCAGATGTACTCCGCGAGTAACAAGACAGGTGAAAATGACACCCCACCTTTTTTCTTTACGTCTTCCTATAACTACCTACATCGGACCAAAGTAATCGATTCCACAATGAACAAACGCTCTTTTGGTGTTCTCAAGCCTCAAAAACGGTAAGTCTGCCATTTTAGGTTCCGATAGCTGAGCATATGTTATGCGACAGAATTGGCATTTCAAGGCTACTGATTTCACCGCTGCTCTAATGTTGGTGATCCAAAATCTTTCCCTAATACAATTAATAACCGTGTTGGTATTTGCATGTAAAGCCCTCTTGTGGAAATGGTGTATCAACAACTGCGCAGTAGAGTTATGTCCATCCAAAATTATCGGATGCATCTCATCGAAGCTCAACTGCGCTGCTGCACTCAATCTTCCCCTAACTCTGAGCAGGCCATCATTCTCATATACGAAAGGGTCCAGGTTGCGTAACTTGCTACCAGGTTGTAGCTGCTTCCCGGTCGCCAACGCTTTTAGCTCACCTGGAAATGACTCAGCTTGGGACTGCTTAATCAACAACATCTCTGCTTCTTGGAGAAGATCAGCTGACAATGCTTGTAGTTGTTTCTTCTGGCATATACGTACAAACAGAAGAACTCGCGCGACAGTTCTTACTGCACGCGTCCAGGAAGAAAATCTACTTAGGTCAATCAACGGTGTACACTGTTGAACGATACAAACTCGTTCAACTCGTTCCTCATCAGCCCAAGTATCTTCTTCATACTCATTCGTTGGCCAACTATCTTTTGGTTGAACGAGGAATGCGGGGCCTGTAAGCCACAGCTTCGGATCAGTTAGCCAGCGGAGCTTCGTTGCTTCATCGGCTGGGTTCTCAGCTGACGGCACCCACCGCCAATCACTGGCGTTAGATTTCCTGTCGATCTCTGCCTCTGCGATCGATGCGACACAAACTTTTGAAAGTCGCGTGGATCTGACCGGATCCACTTTAGGACTGTTTTCGAATCAGTCCACAAATACTTTTTTTTTTACCTGTTATTATCTGTCCGAGTTCTTCAATCACAGTGCAAGCTAGTCTGCATGCCAAGACAGCGGCCTGTAACTCGAGTCATGGCATTGAAATAACTTTCAATGGTGCGACTCGTGCTTTTCTTACAATCATCGTTGCCTTCAGTTGACCCTCTGTGTTCCGGCCCACCAGATATCCAACTGCCGAGTACGCCTGCTCACTTGCGTCTCCAAATATATGAAGGTCTAGGTCATTAGGCTCAGCCCAACCACACCATCGTGGCACCTGTACGTCAATCATGCAGCCAGCGCTCCCACTCTTTTACCTCAGAGTCTTTCAACTTCTCGTCCCAACCTATACCAGATTTCCATATTCTCTGAAGAAGGATTTTCGACCTGATGGTATAAGGGTACAAGAACCCAAATGGATCGAATATACTCATTATAAACTTCAGGTACTGTCGTTTTGTTGGTATTACTTTACCATTTATGACATCACTCGTTAACTTCTTGAATGATAAGTCGAATTTGAGAATATCATCTTCAGGTATCCAGATCATTCCTAATGTCCGTTCCGTATCACATGGTGATCGGTCTAAACTTACCTTGCCTGGTACGACAGCTGGTAGCTCAGCACGCAACTCAGGGGAATTCGTAATCCACCCCCTTATCACAAAACCACCGGCTGCGTAGATCGCAGAGACATCCTCGATCAGCTGACGCGCTTGCTGAACTGACCAAACACTGTCTACATAATCATCAACGTAATGATTTTCACGAATAGCCCGTACCGCATCAGGCTTCAACTGCTCAAATTCACTCGCGTTTTTATTCAATATGAAAATGGCAGAGGTCGGCGACGATTTAGCCCCAAATATCATGGGGTCCATAGCATAAACATCGGGGTCTTTTCCGCAATCCTGTCCTCGCCACAAGAATAATTGAGCCCCTTGGTCCTCTGCTCGAATTTTAACCCGTAAAAACATATCTACGATGTCAGCTGTGTATGCAATGGGTCCTAGTCTAAATCTGAATAACACGCCTAATAACGAGTTCATCAAATCTGGGCCGGTTAACAGATTATCGTTCAGCGACGTCCCACGATACGTTGCGGCCGCATCGAACACAAGCCTTAATTTACCAGGCTTATTAGGATTGGTAACACAAAAGTGGGGCAGAAACCACAGGGGTTTATCGGGTATCCTCTCAACTAACTTAGCGTACTTTTCTCCTATCAGCCTATCAATCTGTTTAGTATACGCATCGGCGAAATCCGCGCCCCGTTTCATCTTTGTCTCTATCCCTTGTAACCGCTTGAAGTACAGTTATAATTGTCCGGCAAATTTACAGTGTCTCGTGCCCAGAGGAGTCCCACCTCCCAACCACCTTCCACACGGCGGCTGGTACTATTCAGGATCTCGAGAGCCCGCTCGGTTTCCACGTTTTTCCTAGACACTTCAGAAATACCTATCGATTCCAACTCAAACTGCTGTTTGACATATTCGTGTAAATCATCTCGTTCCGAAATAAAATTCACAGACTCGTTACCCAAACCGTCAACAGATCCCATCGGACCGTGTACAACCCACCCCAACTTTGTATAAGAAGCTACGGGTTGTCCGGATTTACCCCGCCTAATACTTTGGTTCACAATTATTTCCCAATTATCCTGTCCTATTAGTACCATAGGTTTAGCATTCTCATACACAGGCAAATCTAAGTCACGCAAATGAGCATTATTATGTATGATACTGGCGGGCATGCTCTGAGGAGGAAGGTCCAAGTTCCTAATAGTTCGGAGACTGATGTTGTGACATTCCCCATTAGGTCCGCTAATAAGTGTGGTCACCCTACGTGAGTTTTCATCCGTTACATGTTGACCACGCGCGCTAACAATTCTTAGCGCGAAAGTTGGGCCACTTAAATTACCAGCTATAGATTCATCAATCAAGGAAACAGTCGCACCGTCGTCTAACAAAGCGTATGCAACCTTTTCATTTTTATCATTATCATAGAATACAATCGGAATCACTTTAAGTAATGTTTTAGTAAATCGCTCACCAATGTTTGTCACTGACTCAGTGGACATTACCCGTGATGAAGGCGCGCGCTTCCGTGCGTTCACCTGCGGCTGAAAGTCTTTTGAAACTTTCAAAAGACTTTCAGCAGACACTCCGTCGCGTGGCTGCGGCGACGGAGTCACACGCGCGTGGCGCGTGGAGCAGCGTATGGTGTGACGCCCGACATTTTTCGCAACGTTTAGCGCGGCACTGGTATCTCGAATGTACTTTCACCAAACATTTAAAACATAACTTATTGTCTTTAATAAAGTCCCATTTTTCATCACTACTTTTATTACGAAACGTAACGCACACTGGTAGTTCATGATTTTCCGTGCACAAAATGCACTTCATTTCCGTCGGCGACTGTACTTCAACACTCGTGTGTACACGATCACGCTGCTTAAAAGGTGGTCGCTGTTGGTTCCACCTCGCGAAACCGGTACCACTGTTGGCAGCGGTAGGGTTAACTCGGCGAGCGTTGGCGTTCGACGTGTTAAAGTTGTGCGATGTTGTAGTTGTATTCGGCTGTACGGCATTAATCGGGATATAATACGATGATGCTTTTGATAAGTGGCTGAGAAAATCTACTAGCACGACAAGATTAGGTGAAACTCTTAAATCGGCACTGAATTTACCTTCTTGCTTCATAACGTACTCTCCATATTGCGACCTCTGGATCGGTGTTAACTTACTCAGACATTCGTTAACTAGCTGCGGGTTATTGATATAGCCATCCGCTTTGACATTCTTTAGAAGCGATACGCTGTTTCTAACCACCGATGTAAACTTCGCTAATTCACGACCACTTTCCGATACTCGCGGGAGATTTTTGATTTTATTTATCGCGCATTCCAGTAATAAATTCGGGTGGCCGAATTCCTGTTCTAGCGTATTTATAATACTTTCCGAGTCCGATCCTGAACGTAGCAGGTCTTCTACTGAACATTTCGCTTCACCGTACAATGCTGCCTGAATACGAGCGATATTTTCTAATTCAGAAAATTGGTAGGTCGAAGTAGTCATCTCAAACATTTTTTTAAATAGTAGCCAGTCGGCTGCGTTTCCACCGAAAGAGGGGAGTTCGTAACAATTCTTCATCATCGGCACGGCTATCGGCATGCGGATATTTGGCAGCGGTATGTTTCCCGCGACAGCAGTAGCGGCAGAGAGCGGGGGTGCTTCAACGATCGGTCGCGCTCCACTCAAAGTCAACACGGAGGCGGGCGCGACGGGGGCGTTGACCCGCGCGATCGCTGAGAGCTGCGCCAGCGGAGTCGCAGCCACGGCGGCCGCGTTTTACTGCTCGGCCGTTGCAGACTCTACGCGGGGAATCGGTGCGCTCCGTAGCCATTTCTCGACGTCCGGTCGGTTAGGCGGGAATTCACACAATTCGTCAACTCTTCTTCGATCTCCGCCATGTCGAGTGCTAATTTATTTTGTACTAAGTCTGCTTTAATCTGGGCTAGCTGGACCTCAGCCTCGTACTCGGCTCTACGTCTCAGCGTTTCTTTACTAGCTCGACTCGATCGTGATCCGGACGCCACACTTCCACAATCACGGCGACCAGTGTGCTGGTTTTTCTCGTCCAAACACACCTCAGCGGGCCGTGGCGTCGTTCCTGCATCACCTGTTCGTGCCTCCTGCTGTAGTCTAGCGCTAGCCTGACTTCGTGTCTCCATCTTTGACGATCCGCAATGAAGGACCATATGTAAACTATTTAGGTGCAGGGTTCCATCAAAAACAGAGTTCCACTTTAACCACTTTTATTAAATTAGCACAGAAACATGAGATATTAGGTTTATGTACAAAAATAAGATCGCGAGTCGCGGGTGGCGCGTGATGCGGTGCGACGGGCGACGTGGCGCGGCGGTCGGCTGCCGGCCGGAGCCCGGGCGGCCGAGCGCCGGCGCATCCCCGCACTCTTTTCCCTGCCCCGCGTCCGTCCTTCGCGCGGCTCGCGTTATACAAACAAGTAGGTACATGATGCGCCTAACAACAGGGCAAAATAATATCGAGTTGCCTACAGCCCTGATGGTTCGTAAAGAAGCTCATTAAATTTATCTTCTATAAAGTGTCTGAAACGAATAAAAACTTTTAAGTAAAATTATATAACACGGCAAATTAAAGCCCAAATAATAGGTCTAAAGTAGTACCTTGTGCGATTTCTATGTATTTTAATCATCCACCATCGTCTTCGCCCCCCTTTTTTTTTTTTTTTTTCTTTCTCTTGCTTTAATTTGTAATAAAAATATGTCAACCCGAAAGTAATAGCTGCCACAAGCTCGTCGTCCGCCATGTTTGCCGATTCGGAATGTTATGAACGTTCGCCAAGCATGTGGATGGCTGTTTGTTGTTGGTGTTTGGGACTTTGCTGTTTGCGGTGTTTGTGACAAACAGCCAGCGTGTGGATGGGGCTTTAAGTAACGTGCGATTTTCCATCGCTCCGTGCTTCGGAGGGTACGTTAAGCTGTCGGTCCCGGCTGTAATTGATTAATAGCAGTCGTTATCCATGTCAAGAGGCCGACGGACGGCCTGGCAAACTGACACCATACCTCATACGACAAACAAACAAGGCTGAGCAGGCGCGGATCAAGGTTGAACCGAAAATTTCGCCGATTTTCGGGTGGCTGTGACCAGTGAGCCGGAGTATTAACTCGCTCATGATCGATATAGTGACAAAGGAGATATTTAAAAAATATATGACGCTCTGACTAGATTTTGTACAGGGTATAGTTCCACGTGGGAAAAGCCATGGGGCGAATACTAGTAAATTAATAAACCTGTAAAATATTAGGTTGCTAAAATTACAAAAGCAAATGTGTATTTGTGTGTATATGACAGTGTCATATTTAGACTTTATACTACTGAACCGATTTTATGAAATTTTTACCACTTCAAAGGATATCAAATTAAATGCTAGTATATATTTTACATTAAATAATTTTATTAAGGTGCTTACCTAAATTACAAATTCAAGCTTTCAATTTCTTTTTCATGATAATGTTGATAAATTCATTGATATCCAGATTCAACTCTTTGTGTATATTTAGGAGAGCTAGCAAACCCTAGATATTTTTATATTAGTATCATATTTTTGAGAACTTTCTATTTTACAAATTGTAGGCCTAGTCTTCGAGGGTAAATGAATTTTTAGCTTTTTCCCGAAATCCCCACTGGTGGGGACGTTCTGGTGGGGATTTCGGTAATAATCCAAAAAAACGGAGCTCTTCCTCACAGAATAGAAAAAGACAATAAAAAACGATCCAATAAAAAAATGCATATCTAAATGTCCAGATGAGAGCATGCAATGCCCTGTAAATATGTACCTATAAATTTGCGAGAGTAGCCGTAGGATTTAATAGATAGGTAGGTACTTTGTTACTTATCATTTGCACCACTCGAAATCACTCAATATATTGCAATACACGGATTTCCCTAATACACGGGAATCCCGTGTACCGCCCTCGCTGTGCGACCTAGCACCGAGGACAGCCATCTCCGCTGTTAATCCTGGCTGCCTACTGCTCCATTAAGCTGAGACCTATCCACCCTCTTCGGCCGGACTTACGTTACAAAGGGAGTACTGCACTAAGGAAGTGGAAACAATAGAAATCTTCAGGTCGAACCACAACCTCATAAATTTATGTGCCCTCCTTCAGAGACATTAGAGTCATTCATTTTAATTTTTTTGAACTTAACTTCACAATACTTTTATTATAATTTAACTTCATTTGTATTTTTTTTATTAAATCTTGTACTTTGATTATTTAACACCTTAGTTTCGTTTTTGTTTAACTACCACATTAGTTAGGTAGAAGCTAAGGGTGGCTTAAGCCACCGTTAACGGCACACATTAGACCCAAGAAAACAAACCAAAAGCTCACACTACACCACACAAACTAAACAATACACTAGAACAAAGTTACAAATGGTGATACATAGCGTAGGACTTTGCATTAGAGTGGGAACCTTCATTAAAATAACTTACCATTATAGAATATTATATACTATGTCAAAGAAACAATCAGAGCACTTACGTTGACTGATAATAACTTTATAAAGTAAACTTTTTTCCAATTCAAGTAAAGTTACCTATGTTTACAAACAGTACAAACAACTAACGTCAGTGCCACACCACGCCATCAACAAGACATCAGTTCAAAAACAAAAACCAGACTATGGTTGGGTTAAAAAATAGCCTATGACACTCTTGTGATGAAGACAAATCGATTGATAACTCCCTTATCAAAATCGGACCAAGTTTTTAGTTTAAACACATATCCCTTCCTTTGCTTTGCCTTAGGTAGATGGGTATAAAAAAATGCATATGACACTATACTTGATGACGAATCGATTGACACCTTGCTTGTCAAAATCGGACCAGTAGGGGCGAAGCTATGGTGGAACATCCACATATGTACCTACATATACAGGTGAATTTTTCAAGTGGGCGTGGATGTCTAAATCAGAAACTATGAGGAATAGCGAAAAGTACTCAAAGGAGTCTCGGGCCCGATTTTGATGAAAACTAAAACTGCATCTTTGGATTTTTGAAAAAACAATATTCCTAGGCAGGAATCAAACACGTTGAGTTTGGAAAAAAATTGATGACCTGAAACGAACTTTGGAAAATGTTCTAAGCGGAATCAATACTATTTTAATACTGAATGCAGTACAATCCTTGAGTCGTCGAATCCTAGCTGGGTTTGATGTATTGAAAACAACGGTCATCATTTTGAACTCGACTCCTTTGAGTACTTTTCGCTATTCTTCATAGTTTCTGATTTAGCCAACCACGCCCACATGAAAAATTCACCCTGTATACATAGACTGTTCTTTACCCTTCTCTTGCTTCACTGTAGTTGGGTAAAAAGGAAGGCGGCTCGGAAGTTTTGGCGGCAGTGTATACATACATATGTGTAAATAGTAATCTCTTTTTAAAATAAAATGTGTCCAAAAAAGAACATCTCAATAATCAAATTCAAAAATTTTCACAAATGTTTCTCTTCTACTACTTCTAAGAGGTAAAAGCGAAAATTTTGCGAAAATTATTGATAATTGTCATTACAATTGTTTTAGTAGAATTGGGGCCCTGATGTTTAGTTACTAGGACAGCGGTTGTTTACATAACTGGATGTTCTGTCTGACAAGCACCTGCCCCTAGTGCGTGTTCACATAATGCCATAATGCAGATAATTATATAATGACACATTTTACACAGATAATCAGATATTCAGTCCATTATTAAACTTAATGCATCTCCACATTTATAATCACACATACAACTCTTTATTGGCAGCAAATATATACAAATACTAATACTTAATGTGATCATTGTGTATGCATGTGTTGTCTGTTGGCAAACGTAGTGTAGGATGCCCACCGATTAGATGGAGCAACAATCTGCGCATGGTTGCTGGAAAAGCCTACATCCAGCAGTGGAACAATACAGGCTGATGATGTGCCTTATCATAAATATGTTGTTTTACATAATCCTGCACGTTTAGATTTATCAAATCACACATAGTGCATTGATAGATTTCCCTACATGCACATAGTTTCTGTCAGGTGTGCATTTTCATATGTATTTTTTAATTACCTACTCATCCACATCTATAATCACACAAAGTGTATTTATAGTGCATGCTTGAGCTTCTTCCCCATTGTGTCTTCTCTCTGTATGTGATTTTAAATTACTTGCATATGCACATTTATAATCACACATAGTACATTCATACGGTTTCTCTCCTGTGTGTCTCTGCACATGTAGTTTTAAATAACGAGCATTTGCACATTTATAATCACAAATAGTGCATTCATGTGGTTTCTCTCCAGTATGTTTTTTTATATGTTGTTGTAAATTACCTGCTTGTCTACATTTATAATCGCACATAGTACATTCATACGGTTTCTCTCCTGTGTGTATTAGCATATGTTGTTTAAAGTAATGAGCATTTGCACATTTATAATCACACATAGTGCACTCGTATGGTTTCTCCCCAGTGTGTTTTTTTAAATGTTGTTGCAAATTACTTGACTGTCTACATTTATAATCACACATAGTGCATTTATATGGTTGCTCTCCTGTGTGTTTTTGCATATGTATTTTTAAATAACGAGCATCTGCACATTTATAATCACATATAGTGCATTTATATGGTTTTTCTCCAGTGTGTGTTTTCATATGCCGTTTTAAACTTTGTGCCTGTACACATTTATAGTCACAAATAGTACATTCATAGGACTTTTCTTCATAATGAGTTTTTAAATGTGTTTTTAAATTACCTTTATATTGCGACTTATAATCACACATTGCGCATGCATATTGTTTTTCTCCTGTATGTGTTTTTATGTGTAGTTTTAAATGATCTGCTTGTCTACTTTTATAATCACACATAGTACATGCAAAGGGTTTCTCTGAAGTGTGTGTTTTTAAATGGTACTTTATATAACTTGCTTTTGCACATTTATAATCACACATAGTGCATTCATATGGTTTCTCTTCTGTGTGTCTTCGTATATGTAGTTTTAAATAATGAGCATTAGCACATTTATAATCACACATAGTGCATGCATATGTTTTACCTGTGGTTTGCTTTTGTTTTTGTTTTTTACTATTGAATGAATGCTTCACAGGGATGTCATCACACATTTTGCTCTCTTTATGGTCTTGATCCATTGAGTGTCCTTTAATGTTTCTGTTTTACTCTCGCTAGCAAATAATATGTTCCTTGCTCTTGTTGTAAAACTGCACAGAACACAGTTACTGCTAGAAGTCAGTGCTGGCAAGAACTGGTTGGCAGTTTGAAATCCCTCTGAATTCCCAGTTCGTTTTTTGAAAGGTTTCATATAGTCACACACAAAATTTGCCTGTTTGTGTTAGCTCCAAGAGCACAAATGATGTGAATTGTGAACAGCGTTTTAGAGGTTTTATTATTTAATACTGACACCGCAGCACAATTATGATAGGTTCAAATTAATTAACTTCTATAGTCTGGCAGATACAGATACAGACACAACGGATCCCATTGCACCTGAGTATGACCAATCTGAAACACAATACAACACCGAATACACAAGATGGCTTGAAGATGGCATAGGTAGAGAGAGTATCATTAGTACTTTAGTTATTTTCTCTTTAGATTTGGGATCATTATTATTAACAATTTATGGAATTTTAACTAGGTCGGTACCATGTTGGGTTTTTATTTTTTTATTTTTTATTTGTGGCAATTGTCTTTTTGACATTTCTGCCAGAGTCATGTAGCTTCGCGTCAAAAAGTTTATAGATAATTTATTAATACAGGAAATTTAGAAACGTTAACAAGACCAGATTAAGATGAATTTTACAAACATAGGAGAACTACATACATAAATGAATTAAATATATATATATACATATGAACTATAATTTATAAAACTACAATATACACAAATACTTAAAGTTTCAGATTATTTAATGAAAGGAATTGAACTAAAGACATATAAATATTACGACTACTGGATGATAAAAGTTCTGTTATATGAGTTGGCAATGAAACTTCTAGTGAAATAAGAGACTGAAAGAATGAGAAATGATTCAGTAGCGGACATGAAAAGAAAATATTATTGAGATCTCCTTCATCAAGACCACATTCACATATTGAAGAATCTTTAACATGAATCTTTTGCAAATGAGTAGGGATACAACAGTGACCCAGCCTCATACGAATGATTGAAGATGTAAAAAGCTTGTTGAAGTGGCACCGTGCAAACCATGGTTTACTAGGGATGTCAGGCTGAATTCTAGCAAAACCAGAACCTTTGTATTTGCTAGAAGATCTCCAGTTTATACACCAAAAATTTAATAAATAATTTTTTGGTAGGCAAATAAGGTCCTGGCTATAATTTATAAAAGGAATCTTATCGCCACAAGAAACTGCTTCCTTGGCCACTCTATCGACACGCTCATTACCAGAGAGACCAACATGCCCAAGCACCCAGGCAAGAACTACGTCTAAGCCTATAAGGAGACATTCAGTAATAGACTTTTTGATATGAAGTATGATTGGATGAAATTTAGAATAAAATGGATTAGAAAGCAAAGATTGGAGGGAACTACGTGAATCTGAGAAGATAATAGTACGACGAAGTTTAAAGAGAAGGACATATTTAACCGCTTCAAGGATAGCCAAACATTCACCGGTGAACACTGACGACTCAGGAAGACACTTAACTTTTTGGACAATGTCGAATTGAGAATGGAAAATACCACAACCAACACATCCAACTGGCGATAATTTTGAGGCATCTGTGAATAATGTATGCCAACCAAGCCAATCCCTGTTGTGCAAGATCTCTCGAAAATGCTCATCAGCATAAAGGTCACCTTTGCAGATATCAGACTCTAAAATTATTTGCGGATGAAAGATAACAATATCGTAATCAAAATTAAAAATTGAGAGTTTTGGAGACCGGTATGTAGGGTCTTTAAGGGATTTATAAACTATGAAACTTTTGAGCAACAGAGGATGATGTTTACATCTCCAATAACGGGAGGTATAAACGTATTGATAGAAAAGTTGAAGCTTGGGTATAAGAGGATGATTAGAAAATTGAATAAAACGAAAGAAGAATCTGTTGGAAAGAAATTGTCGGCGAAGATGGAGAGGAGGATCAACACACTCCACCTGGAGTGCATTGATTGGAGAGGACTTCATCGCACCTGCAATAATCCGAAGTGACTTTGACTGAATTAAATCAAGTTTTCTTAAGCCAACCCTGCAAGCAGGATCAAGCAGAAAAGTACCATAATCTAAAACGCTACGAATTATAGCGTTATATAAAAGTTTAAGATTAAAAGGATGAGCACCCCACCATACTGCCGACAGACACCTTAAAATGTTCAGATTCCTCTCACACTTATTTGCAATATATTCACAATGCAAACGTCCAGACAACTTATTGTCCAACAAGAGACCGAGGAATTTTACGGACTCTTTAACTGGAATTCTGCTCTCATTAACAGTAATGTTTATATCAGGAAGATTTCTTTTACGAGAAAAGATAACGATATTACTCTTAGAAGGCGAGAGATCCAAGCCATTTTTATGAAGCCAAACATTTAAATAATTAAGGGAAAGGGAAATACAGTTACTAGCATCATTAATTTTATGATGAGTACTATATAAAAGAATGTCATCCGCATATTGAAGAATGCGGCAGAGACCAATTGAGGATTCTAGATCATATGTATAGACGTTATAAAGGAGAGGACTGAGGACAGAGCCTGGAGGTAATCCCCGCCATATGGTTCTAGTTGAAGAAATCGAGGGGTCACTACAGTGGAGGAATATGTATCTCTCTGAAAGAAGGTTCATTACAAAATTACGTATCTTTACTGGAATTTTCAACCGACTAAGCTTATTCTTGAGAAGGGGAAGCTGAACATTATCATAGGCTGCAGAAATATCTAGGAAAGCACCAACAACAGATTCATTGCGAGTAAAGGCAAGTCTTATATCGGTAGTAAATATACCCAGCCTATCCATAGTGCTTTTGCCCTTTCTAAAGCCATACTGAGACTTTGCAAGAAGCTCATGACTTTCCAGGAACCACTCAAGGCGGTTCTTTATTAAGTTCAGCAAGTTTAGCCAAAACTGAAGAGAGAGCAATAGGGCGGTAAGAATTAGGATCTACCGGATCTTTATCAGGTTTAAGAATAGGGATTATGAATTGAGATTTCCAAGTAACTGGAACATATCCAGATTCAAAAATAATATTAATAAGAGATAAATAATAGATATGAAGGCGGACGTTAGCTTTCGAAAGAAAAGAATACGGAATGCCATCCATACCGGGGGCTGAGTCTCTGACTGATTTCAAAACTATTTCTAATTATTTTAAAGAAAACGGTTGGTCTAAAGTTTCAATAGATGAAGGATTAGAAAGAGATGGTAGTTCTGAGGGAAGAGGGTAATATTGAGGGGCTAATTTGTCCATGAAGGAGTCAGCCCAAGCCTGGGATGGGCAACAACTTCGATAAGGAGGACACCACGAACGACGATACCTATGGATCTTCTTCCATATCAAAGAGGTAGGAGTGTCGGGGCCAATGCTAGTGCAAAAAACTTTCCAGCTATCACGTTTCTTATTATGAAAGAGGCGTTTAGATTTTGCGATTACTTTATTTAATTCAGAGAAATTTTCACTAGTCATAGCCATACAAAAGGTGACTTCAGCAACCTTACGAGATTTAAGTTAATTGCTTCAGTACAGTCTTTATCCCACCAAGGAGGAGATGGAATTTTATTCGAATGAGGTTTTTTAATAGGGAAAGACCCATTAGCACACTCTAACAAACTGTGCACAAGCGCTTCAGAACAAGATCTTATATTGTAAGAATTTATGACAGGTAATTTAGGAGAATTTATATCAGTGAGTTCATTAAATTTGGCCCACCCTGAACTATTATTGTCTATGGCATATTTAAGAAGAGGAGGATTTCTAGAAGCAGTACGCGGACATTTTTGTGAAATATTTATAAGAATAGGAAAATGGTCACTGCCATAAGTAGAAGGAAGGACACACCAAGACATAAGTGAAGCAAGTTCTGGAGAACATAAGGACAGGTCCACTGCACTAGGGTGTTTATCTGTCCGAGATCTTCTAGTCGGGGAACCGTCATTTAAAATACAGAGATTAAGATGATCTAAGGAGTCCAATAAAAAGATCCCAGGTGAATCCGGCAAACCACAACCCCATACAGAGTGATGACAATTCAGATCACCCAAAACTATGTCACGAGGCGGTCCTAGGCTTTGGGCTTGCTCCACCAGCCCAGGGACCAAGCCTCAGTGGACAACATAAAAGGGTCAGCATTCAATTAGGAGCACAGGAACAGATGATCACAGACCTTTTGTACTTCGACGATACGGATTAAAACCACTTACGTAGGTATTGTTATATATATTTAAAAGACTCATATATATTTGTAATAAACTTATGTAGATATTTTATAACATATTATTTTGTAAAATTGCAGTTCTGCTAAAAATCAATATCCGAAAGACAATTTTAAGAATGACAGTTATTTGAATATAGAATGAATAATGAACTATCAAAATGAAAAGAAATGGATTATGAAAGAATTAAGATATCAAAAGAGTATTATTATGAAAGACGTTTGGACCTCATCACAACTAGAAGAGGCTTAGGAAGAGAATTTAAAACATTAATAAGTTTACGAATTATAGATTTGGAAGGCAAAGGAATGTATAGAGAGATAACTGTTGAATTCTTAAGCTGAACAGCAACCACCTCGAAACCTTCACCATAATAAGGCAAAGAAATAATTGAGTAGGTATTATTTTTAATAAAAAGGGCAACACCACCAAAACCATCTTGACGGTCTCTTCTAACATCAACAAAACCCGGTAACCTAAATTTGGAATCGGGTCTAAGCCAAGTTTCTGAGATCGACAAGATGTCCGGACTGTGATGGTTAACTAGATAAATAAGATCGGACTTTTTGTTAATAATACTTCTAGGGTTCCATTGGAGAATCCTGTAAACTTGATCCATTTTGTAAGAAAGATAAGAGGCAACTTAAGGTGGGGGCAACGTTGGACGGTAAGTTAGAGAGAGACGGAGCACTGTTTAATAAAGGAAGAAGAGAGTTTATAAGTTTCATAAGAAGATCAACAACGAGTGACTGAAGAGGGGGATTATCTATATTTACTCTGTCCTGAGCTTGAAGAGCGCAGCCATTAGGAGCTGCTTGTGATAAATCGTCTCTAATAATATTATTATGAGCGACTCTGTCGTAACCGTTACCGTTAGCGACGGCCGAAGTAGGGGCATGATGCTTCTGAATTACCTTCTTTTTGTATACGACTCTTTGAGGTTCCACAGTATTATTTTTGATCATATGAAAGGAGGAAAAAGGGGGAGAAGGAGACGTTGAAGAAGCGACGTTGGCGTAGGACACTTTTGACACAGAAAACAATTTAGAAGCTTCCGAGTAAGAAATTGCTTTTTGCGCCATAGCTACTTTTATATTTTTTTGACGTTGCATCTCCGGGCAAGAGTTATTCGTAGCAAAATGGTTACCCTTACATGAAATACATATTGCATTGTCCTCCTCTACTCGGCAAGACTCGCCAAGGTGACGCACATTTATAGCATGTTGGATTAGAACGGCATTGAGTTTACGTGTGACCATACCGACAGCACTGGAAACATTGAATAGTTGGGAAGTTATACAATGCCACTGGGAACGAATTATAACAAAGAAACACTCTGTTCGGAAGTATTTGGCCATCAAATGTTAGAACCACCGTTTGGGACGGCTTCCAAGCCACGGATCCATCGATTATAACTTTATAATTTAGTCGACGGACTTTTATAATCGAGCCACAATTGGGAGGGACCTTCATCTCTTCTTTTATCATCTCTGGGGACATGTCAGCTGGGATACCTCGTATTAATCCCATTCGTGTTACATTGTATGAAGGAATTAGGGCATTATAGTTATTTGCAGACAGAGTCGGAGATTCTATGAATTTGTTGGCGTCGATTCCGGAATGAAAATCTAAGGATATTCTGTTTCGCCCGATACTTTTTATTGAACCATCAATAATCCCTTGAAACTCTCTGTATCGGCTAAACAAAAAACGTAATGTTGTACCGTCTGATGCAGAACTTTGAGATCTTTGGACATGAACCGTAAAAGGCCCGCGACAAGTGGCGACCTACAGGTGTAAAAGCTTGACCTAGATCTTGCGATTTTATTGCAGGTGTAGAGGACAAGGAAGCCGGGACTTGGTGAAGCAGGGGAGGAGAAGTAGCTGTTATATTCGTTGAGGCATCAGAGAAGGAGGTTGGAGGAGTACGCTGCCCTGCTTGGAGATCAACTTCATCACCTGTCAGCGTAGATTGTGATACCTAACGAGAACGATTAATACATTCTCTATTTAACGCTCTGCGCTTTCGAGCACATGAGGACTCAACCTGCTCAGTAGTCATCACCATTGTATAGGCAGCCGGAGACGGTGGCCTAGTTACATCCATACCGCCCCCAGGGTCAGGAGGCTCATTCATATTTTCCTTGGAAAAGAAAGCTACTTAATAGATAAAATACACTAACCAATAATTCCTTGGGTGAAAAACTACAGAAAATATTAAACAGGTCTAGATATTTACGCGATTAAAGTCAAAAACCAAAATTGTTACAATTTTCACCTATTGTCAACAATGACGCTCCAGTACGTAGTTCACGGCATAAAATCTTAGAAGTAAAATTAATTTTATCACCGATAACTTATTTTTTGAATTTGACAGATAATTTGAATTGAAGGGTAATTTGAATTTGACATAATATACCTCAGCCTCTTCACAGTTGTTTCTTAATTCTTACCCCCCCCCCCCCTTCGAGGACGCACGGATCATCCGCGCGATAACTCGAAATCGTTCACAGCGTCGTCGGGCGTTCGCGGATCATCCGAAAAAAAATAGGGGAGGGGAGGAATAGTATGAAACTGACACTTGACAGCTGTCAGTTCTATGTGGACGTCAAAAGCCGTTCACTAACTCCGGATGATCGAGCGATATTCGCACGGGTGATTCGGCGTTGTAAGTGAACGCGCCTCTAGTGTACATATTGTCTTATAACTGGCAATGTGTGCGTGTTTAGGAATATTAGCATGAAATAATAATGTACTATTTATTACAGATCTACTATTACCTTCTATCTATCTATTATTATAACGAGGCCGGAGGCCGAGCATCAACATCTTTGAACATCTTATGTTCTGCGAAGCCGAAGGCTGAGCTCATTCTACTGCGAGGCCGCAGGCCGAGCTTCAAACAATTAGTTCCAGAGAACCAAAAATTATGCTGTAGCGAGGCCGAAGGCCGAGATACAGCCTATGCGAGGCCTCAAGCCGAGCATCAACATCTTTGAACATGTTATGTTCTGCGAAGCCGAAGGCTGAGCTCATTCTACTGCGAGGCCGTAGGCCAAGCTTAGTTCCAGAGAACCAAAAATTACACTGTAGCGAGGCCGAAGGCCGAGTTACAGCCCATGCGAGGCCTCAAGCCGAGTATCAAAATTTTTGAACATCTTATGTTCTGCGAAGCCGAAGGCTGGGCTCATTCTACTGCGAGGCCGCAGGCCGAGCTTCAAACAATTAGTTCCCGAGCACAAAAAATAACGATGTAGCGAGGCCGTAGGCCGAGCTTCAAACAAAAATTCGCGGTTACTCAAACTGACGCTGTAGCGAGGCCGAAGGCCGAACTACTTCCTATGCGAGGCTGGAGGCCGAGCATCAACATCTTTGAGGCCGGTTTCAAAGTCAATGAAGAAGTTTATATCAAAGTCATAGTTGAGTTCAAAGTTAAAGACAATGAGAAAGTCTAATTCAAAGTCCTCGGTATATAAAATTGATTCTGTAGCGACGCCGAAGGCTGAGCTTATGTTCAGCGAAGCCGTAGGCTGAGCTCATTCTACTGCGAGTCCGTAGGCCGAGCTTCAAACAATTAGTTCCAGAGCACAAAAAAAGGCGCTGTAGCGAGGCCGAAGGCCGAGTTACAGCCCATGCGAGGCCTCAAGCCGAGCATCAACACATTTGAACCAGGCTTCAAAGTCAAATAAGAAGTTTATGTCACATTCATCGTCAAGTTCAAAGTTAAACCCAAAGTCAAAGTAAAAGTCAAAGCTCAAGTCATAGATTGTCAAAATCAATTTAAAGTTAAAGTTCATTTCATACTCAAATCAAAGTTATACCTACAGTCAAACTCATTATACAAGTTAAAGTAAATTCCAAAGTAAAAGTCAAACTTTTAACAAAGTCAAAGTCAAATCAAACTCAAAGTCAAGTAAAAGTCAAATCAAAGTACAAGTGAAATGAAAGTCAAACTTAATTTAAACCCGTTTTTTATTTTCTAAATCAAATTAAAGTAAAAGTCAAAGTTCTAATCATAGTTTTAGACCTCTTTTTACAAGTCAAAGTCAAAGTACAAGTCAGACTCAAAGTTAATGGTCAACGACAACACGCGGGCCGCTCGCGGCCTACGTGTTGTCGCACCGCTTACCAACTAGTTACTATAATAAAACCGTAACTGGGCTAAATCTATACATTAAATATATTTTTTAAATTATAATTAAGATAAACTTCAAAATCGATATGGAGACATAAAAGGTTATTTTTTGTCCGTCTGTCTGTCTTTCTGTCTCTTTGAACACGCATCACGCTGAAACTACCAGACAGATTTTGATACAACTTGGCACAATCATAGCTGATGGTATGGATTAACCTTTAGAATACTTTTTAAAAAATGAATGGTTCCCGCAGGATAAAGGTTGAAAGTTATTTAAAAGAACACGTATCGCACGGAAACTACTGGACGGATTTTTATGAAACTGGGCATAGTCAAAGTTTATCTGTTAAAATTTAGAATATTTTTAATCCCGAAAAAATAAAGGCTTTTTAAGGGATAGGGGTCCAAAGTTTATGTTAAATTAAAGTAATAATACATCCGTTTAAAGAACGGTACCAAATTTCGTTGCTCGTTCACGAAGCAGAGTGGCGAAGGGGTAGCATGCGTGGAAATGTAATACAGACGTCCGTGGATCAAAACCAAGTGCATCTAGTTTTTTTTTGCTCCATAATTAAAAGCATTTACATATTTTATGCGTTGTTTTAACATGTTTTAACCCCCGAAAAAAGAGACAGGTGTTATAAGTTTAGGGTGTGTATCACTGTATGTCTGTGAGTGTGTGTGTGTGTGTGTGTGTGTGTGTGTCTGTGGTATAATAGCTCGCAAACGAATGGACCGATTTTGATGCGTTTTTTTCTGTTTGAAAGCTTATTTGATCGAGATGGTTCTTAGATATAGTGGGGAAGAAGGGAGAGGGGGGAGGTGAGAAAAGGGGGTAAGAATCGTAGCTTCCAAACGAAAGGACCGATTTAGCTGCGTTTTCTAATGTTTGAAAGCTATAGTATAGTATAGTATAGTATAGTATAGTATAGTATAGCAGCTATAGATATATAGGCACTTGAGGTGAGAAAAGGGGGGTGAGAATCGTGGCTTCCAAACGAGTGGGCCGATTTTGATGTGGTTTTTTATGTTTGAAAACTGATGTGATAGAGATGGTTCTTAGCTAAATGTGGGGGGAGTTGAGAAAGGGGAGGCGGAGTTGAGAAAAGGGGGGTGAGAAAACGAATGCACCGATTTAGCTGCGGTTTTTAATGTTTCAAAGCTGAAGTAAACGAGATAGTTCTTATCTATAATATAATGGGGGTGAGGATCGTAGTTCCCTAACGTATGGACCTATTTTGATGCAGTTTTTATGTTTGAAAACCATAATGCTTTTTAGCTATAATGGGAGTAGGGAGCCGGCGGTCTCATACATTTTTAATTTGTTTTTATCCTTGATATTTTTAAGGCTGATGTAATTTTCTGAAGTGAACCTTCAAGTTTTATTTTAAAACAAGCAAATAAACAGGCATATACAGACGACTGCGCGTTTATTATATCTTGGGATATTGATGATATATTATAACACAGAGGCCGTGTTGGCGTCGGGCCTTTTTTAAAACAAGCAGAAACCCAGTATACTTTCGAAAGTAGGATTTCACGTAGCGTATTTCGAAAATATACCTCAATACAACGTTACCGTAACACAGATTTCAATCAACAACCTTCAGTGGCGAAGGCGGGAACGAAGCTTAGCGAGCACGCGCCTTCATCTTCTAACCTATCACGACCATGTCGGATCGCCTATATTGGTACTTTTGGTCTTAATAACAATAATTATAATAATACCAGTGGCTTAAGTTAGGACCTCTATTTCCTGAAACAGAAGATTTCACGATAGCTATTCAAGACCAAGTCATAAACACAAAAAAATACTGAAAATACATAATCAAAGGCCCCACATAAAATTCACCAAAAAATATCAATTAATCATAAACTCGTTGAAGACACAATGAAACCCTACTATACTCCCCTAAACCAGTACAAAAATAAAAAATAATAATAAATTTGAATATGCTTTAAAACCTACATGGTGAGAAAGGAGCGAGTTGAAAACCAGCGTTGCGAGACTACTGTCCTCGCAGCATATATGCTGAACTTGCTCCTTTTGTGCAAAGCAGATGCATTAATGTTTATTTAGTTAAGTACTTTACTTTTATGTCTTGTAAAATGTATCTTGTGTAGGCAAAATATATGTTTTTTCTTTCTTTTACTGGAGAGTTCCACCCACAAGGTATACTTTGATTGAGACATATTAACAGACAAAACCATACATAACAATAGACCAGATATAACTGTAATTGACAAAATAAATAAGTATGTAAAATACATAAATATACAGAGCTAAAAGAAGAAATAATTAGAATTTGGAAGATGAACAAATTGTATAGTGTACCGTTGGTGCTCTCCAGTAGGTACAGGTGTTATCCCAAAGTACTTACATTATGGCATTAAACTTTTAGACTTACCTAAAACATATTTATCACAATGCAGAAAGCCGCAATATTAAATACCTGCCGAATTGTTCGTAAGTTTATGCAGAACGAAACAACTACTGATTTAAGTCCCGAAAATGATATCCACTTGGTATAGGCCCGTGGATTTCATAATGATACCAAAATTCTTCAAATTTCGAGATGAACAAACCAAAGAGTATATAAATACTATGGAACAAACTTTGAAAATAATAAATTTGAAGTTTGACATGTCCTCCACCCACTGCACTAGAGTTGGAAACTAATGAAGAAATAATCGACATATATGAAAAAAAAAACAACATGTATTATAATTAGGTAGTAAGACATTTTAAAGTGACAGATGTCAAAATAATCGAAATTTATGAAGAAGAAAAAAACAACATGTATTATAATTAGGGGGCCCGTTCACATAAACGTTCGAGGACGCACGGATCACCCGCGCGTACACTCGAAATCGTTCACGGCGTCGTCCGGGCGTTTGCCTGGGTCATCCGAAAAATAGTAGTGGAGGGGAGGAATAGTATGAAACTGACACTTGACAGTTGTCAGTTTTATGTGGACGTCCAAAGTCGTTCACGATCTCCGGATGATCGGGCGATAATCGCACGGATGATTCGAGCGTGTAAGTGAACACAGCCAGGTAGTAAGCCATTTTAAAGTGACAGATGTCAAACTTCAAAGTCATACGTCATCAAGTTTGACAGCTGTCATCCAATACAAAGATGTCGATAAGATCTATCACATATGTTAAGAAACTACTAGTCTAGGATCGTTAGTTTCAAAGTTATAGCCATTTTAAGTTTGACAGCTTTCATCCACAATGAAGATTTTAATGAGATCTATCACATTTGTAACAAAACTATTAGTCTAGGATCAATAGTTTCAGAGTTATAGCCCTTTGAAGTTTGACAGCTGTCATCCGAAACGAAGATATCGATGAGATCTATCACTTCTGTAAAGAAACTACTAGTCCAGGACCGTTAGTTTCAAAGTTATAGCCATTTTCAATTTGACAGCTGTTATTCAAAACGAAGTTATTGATTAAATCTTGTCACGTGTTGACGTATGACTTTGAAGTTTGACATGTCACTTTGACATCTGTCACTTTAAAATGTCTTACTAACTAATTATAATATATGTTGTTTTTTTTTCATATATGTCGATTATTTCTTCATTAGTTTCCAACTC
This sequence comes from Alsophila aescularia, assembly GCA_946251855.1. Lineage (NCBI taxonomy): Eukaryota > Metazoa > Arthropoda > Insecta > Lepidoptera > Geometridae > Alsophila > Alsophila aescularia. The sequence continues at coordinate 57,495,890 of OX276373.1, forward strand.
TAGTGCAGTGGGTGAAGGGGTAAATGCGAATAACCCGTGCACCCACCAGTGGGTGAAGCCAGTGGGGACACGGGGCATGCCCCAAAAAAGATATCCCTTAATTATTTCACATAAACGTTTAAGGCATCCTAAAGATTTCCAAATAAAGCATGCAAGGGAGTATATATGTTTATGTGTTGGAGAGTTTGTTTGCGTGTGTGAGAGGGTGTATTTGTGTGTGTGAGAGGGTGTGAATTAGTGTGTGTGAAACTAATAATACAAATGCTCACAAATAAATTATATTTTCTGAATCATTGCATGACTGTGTTAGTAGCCATTTTATGTCAATTTTACAGGCTTTAGAGGTACTATCATTCTTAATGTCACATACCTTAAGTGTTTTGTTGTAAATATGTGGAAGTAGGTAATTTGGATGACGATGTGCAGAGGCTGAGTTTACTATAGCCTATTGGCACTTTAAAGACCCGCCTTTTCAACAATGCAGAAAGGTCACTCGAATTGCGTACGTTTATATGCACAGCAGCAACCGCTTTCAAAATAAAAAGCTGTCGCACCCTAAGAACCCCAGCTTCACTATATTATATAATGTGTCTGTCGCAAAACCTGAAGGGCTTCCCCATCATTACCTTCGACACTGACCGCTAAGCACGTTCTAGTTCAATTATTACCGTTTTTGATGCGCCACCCCATGCAAGGTTACAGTATGATAAAATCGATTGGCAAAGTGACATACACCATCACAGGTATTTTTTGTCACAGGAATATCTAAGGGCTTTCATAATATTAATCAGTATCCGGACACGACCTGACAATTGCTTAATGTGATGCTTAAACGTTTTAGAGTTCCGTCCATATGCACACCAAGGTATCGGATTTGATCAACCTGTTCGATATAGTCACAATTACATGGGACCTTAGAAGAACATCCAGGAATTATACCACAAGAGTGAATTGTGATACACAGGTTGCTCAAGGGCTTAGAATTAGAGGTTTTATGGAAAGTTTTTTTTTTTTAGTGTTGAGGGTTAAAAGATTCCGATTCAGCTATGTCGCGAACTGCTTGAATCCTGCCTCTGCTAATTGGATGTCTTTATCCCATGATGTATCCCGGAAAATTAGTACTATATCATCTGCGTAGCAGAGCAGATAATGTCTGCCCCGGGGATAGATAGGTCTAGAACGTCATTGATATAGATAGCAAAGAGCGTAGGTCCAAGAATACTGCCCTGGGGGACCCCGTGAAATACCGAACATTCATCACTAATTTTTGAGCCCACCCACACATCTCTTACGGTTTGTGAGATAGCTTTGGAACCACTCAAGTGCAATCCCTCGAATTCCTATAGCTTCCAGCTTTTTCATCAGAATTGGAATCGAAACAGTGTCGAAAGCTCTAGCAAGGTCAAGAAATACCCCAACACAGCGCAGGTTTTGATCCACAGCTGCTGAAATTGTATTTGTAAGTAAAACTGTAGCGTCTTCAGAAGATTTTTCACGCCTAAATCTAAATTGTCTTTCCGACAAATACAATTTGTCTTCGAGATAGTCAACCAGTCTAATATTGACAACCTTCTCCAGCAATTTTGAAAAAACACTTTGTAAAGATATCGGCCTGTAATTACTGGGGCAATCCTTAGCACAATCCTTGTGTATGGGTAGCACTACCGCAAGATTCCAGCTATCAGGAAAACACCGACTGTCTAGGCATAGATTGCAAATAAACGTAACTGGCTCAAGAATTAATTAGGGCAGTAAGTGCACCCTAAGAACCCCAATTCCAGGAACGCTGTCTGTTTTTAAGCCAGATATTAGTACGTTCATTTCAAACAATCCGTTGGGGACATAAAGAATGAATGCAAGGCTGAATTTAGAGATTTTATTGAGCCAGCTAAATTAACCTCAGAAACCGATATATTATTAAGAATTTTAGCAGCTATAGATCATTGCCAACATTTGTGAAATAATTATTGCACTCATTAAGTGGTGTGCCGGGGTCCTTGTCATTAGGTATTAATGCTGTTGGCTCACGTTGTGATTTTGTTTTCTCGCAGATATTATTTATAGTTTGCCTAAGCTGTTTGGGATTATTTTTGTTTGAAAAGATTCGCCTTTTCAAAGTCTGTTTTAACGCGTCTCAATCATTCTTTATAGAAGTTGCGATATCGTTTGTATGTAGATTGTAGAATTTTATTAATTAGGGTCCTTTCTGGCCTTTAAATGTAGCATGTCGCGATTTTTCTGGCATTTTATAAGACCAGGAGTGATCCATAGCTTGAGGCTAAACCTGGAGCGGCTAATAGTAACAGAATGTTTGGAAATAATTGAGCTGAGAATTAGCTGAAACTCAGAGACAGCCAGATTCACGTCCAATTTGCTAGTGACAGCATACCGATCTATCTTTTTAGGTCATCAATTACAACTGTAAAGTCAATCTTACGTCGAGAACGAACCTGTGCTAGAGGAGGTTTACTTGAGTTGACAACTCCTAACATGGAGATGTCGTGATCAGTGATATCCGTTATGCACACAACAGCAACATACTCAAAACCTTGCTTTACAAAAATATGGTCCAGACAGGCTCTATCTCGGGTGGGCTTAGTAATAGCAGGCAATAATTGATGTTCTGCAGCAAGACAAAGGTAATCAGTACATTGTGCACTTAACGGGTCACTGAGTAGTTCCAAATTTATGTCACCAGCCCATATGATGCGTGATTTACTTCTAAGTTGTATTAAAAACTTGTTAGGAGATGATAAGAAATTGTCAATTTGCTTAAAAGAGGGGGAACGATATATACCAAAGATCAAAAATTCATTTCCTAAACAAATCTTTAAACAATTACAGTCCAGAATATCTGGCTCTGATACCAGCGTGAGCCATATATTCTGAACATAAGCTGTAACACCAACACACCTTGTTTATGTACTTCTTTGTGCAGTAGGAGTTGTAGCCGGGAATTTGAGGAATGATTATGTCACCATGAAAAACTCTCTCTAAAGACGATTACGTCAAATGATACACCAGCAGCCCGATTATATAACTTAGCTTCAATCGGATTGTCAGTATCGATATCACTAATGCCTTGCGATAGAGTCGAAATTGCTATGAAAAAAGTGATAATCCGATTGTAACCAAGTTCTGTAATCGGGCGGCTGCAGTCGCTTTAGTGATACCATAAAAAAGTCAAAATTCTGTTGTATACTTCGAATATTAAATGTCATAATTTTTAGTTTATGATGTTTTGTAAAATAAGATCCATATTTTTCTAAGCTTTCCGTTTCATAACACTAAATTGAAAACGATTTATCCAAATTATCCATAATTTCCATCATCTATACTTATAATAAAACTGTAACGGGTCCAATTCTGTACATTGAAGATATTTTGATATTTTTTTTGGACCTTACTCTATATTCGATACTGAAGCCGAAACTGTATTTTTTTTCATTTTTGTCTGTCTGTCTGTCTGTATCTTGGCTAGGCATCACGCTGAAACTACTGAATGAATTTAAATGAAACTTGGTATGATATGAGTAAATACTACGAGGTAGGACATAGGCTACTTTTCATCCTGAAAAATGAAAAGGTTGCCGCAGGATTGGGGATGAAAGTTATTTCAAAAAACACTTACCTACCTACAAGACGGATTTTGATGCAACTTGGCACAGTCATAGTTTCGATGGGTTAAAATTGAGAATACTTTTTATCCCGAAAAAATAAATAGTTCCTGCGGGATAATGTTCCAAATTCTGTAAATTAAAGATATGTTGTAAATTTTTTTGGGGGCCGTTCTATATTCAATACTAAAGCCAAAACTGTTTTTTTTTTATTTTTGACTCTCTGTCTGTCTGTCTGTCTGTCTGCACCTTGGAAGTGCATCACGCCGAAAATATTCAATGAATTCAAATGAAATTTGGTCTGATTTGAGTTCGTACTTTGGACATAGGATACTTTTCATCCCGGAAAATTAAAGTGTTCCTGCAGGATAGGCGTTGAAAGTTATTTAAAAGAACACGTATCACGCTGAAACTACTTGACGGATTTTGTTGAAACTTGGCACAGTCATAGTTTATATAATGGGTAAAAATGGAGGATACTTTTTAACCCGAAAAATAAAGTGTTCCTTCGGGATAATGTCCAAAATTCTGTAGATTGAAGATATTATATAATTTTTTTTGGAGGACGTTCTATGTTCAATATTAAAGCCAACACTGTATTTTTTTATTTTTGTCTGTCTGTACCTTGGAAGCGCACCACGTCAAAAATACTTAATGAATTCAAATTAAATTTGGTATGATTTGAGTTCACACTTTGAGGTAGGACATTGAATACTTTTCATCCCGAAAAAAATAAGTGTTCCTGTAGGATAGGAGTGGAAAATTATTTAAAAGAACACTTAGCACGCTGAATCTATTGGACGGATGTTGATGCAACTGGCACAGACATAGTTTATAAGATTATGGATACATTTTGTCCCGAAAAAATAAAGGGTTCCTGTGGGATATGGGTCCAAATTCTGTACATTAACGATAGTGTTTTTTTTTGGATGTTACTTTATTATGAAGCCTAAACTGTATGTTTTTTTCATTTTTGACTGTATGTCTGTCAGTCTGTATCTTAGCCGCGCATCATGCCGCTGGAACTACTGGATGAATTTAAAAGAAACTTGGTATGATTTGAGTTCGTCCTACGAGGTAGGACTTAATGATACTTTACATATCGAAAAAAATATGGGTTATTATTTAGGGGTTGAAACTTATTTAAAGGAAAACGTACCACGCTGAAAGTAATGGACGGGTTTTGATGCAACTTGGCACTGTCTTAAGTTATATGATGGGTTAAAATTGAGGACATGTTTTATCCCGAATAAGTAAAGGGTTTTTGCGGGATATGGGTCCAAAGTTATGTTAATAATTAAGTAATAAAAAATATTTTTTGCATGGTTCTCTATATTCGATACTGAAGCCAAACTGTTTTACTTTTTAATTTTGTCTGTCTGTTTGTCCGTATCTTGACCGCGCATCGCACCCAAACTACTACATGAATTTAAATAAAAAAAAATTGCCCTTGGGTGCTTAAAAAGGTATTAAACATTTTTTTTTTGTTAATCGTGTCTTTCTTTCTGTTTGTTTGTTCACGCATCACGTAAAAACTACGCGACCGATTGCAATGCGATTTTCATTGTTAGATAGCGTAAGGTTTTATATAAATCTGGTGTAACTGGTATCTCAATCCGGTGAGTTAGAAGCCGAGCAATTGATAAAATATTTTTAACGGCTAAAGAAATTTTGTTCAATTGTTTGGTCCTGGAATAGCACATTATGGTACTTTGAACCTAAAGACAAGAACACGCGTGCGAAGCCTCGGGTACAGCTAGTACTTATAATAAAACTGTAACAGGTCCAATTCTGTACATTGAATATATTTCGTAAAAAAATTTTTGAGGCTGTCCTGTGTTTCTTACTGCAGCCAAAACTGTAAATTTTTTCATATTTGTCTATCTGTCTGTATCTTGGCTAGGCATCACGCCAAAACTACTGAATGAATTTAAATGGAACTTGGTATGATTTGAGTTCATACTACGAGGTAGGACATTGGATACTTTTCATACCGATAAATTAAAGGGTTTCCCGCAGGATAAGGATTGAAAGTTATTTAAACAAACACGTATCACGCTGAAACTACTGCACGTTTTTTATGCAACTTGGCATAGTCATAGTTTATATGATAAGTGAAAATTAAGGATACTTTTTATACCGAAAAAGATAAGGGCTGTTGCGGGATATGGGTCCAAATTCTGTACGTTGAAGATATTTGGTAAAAAAAAATTGTAGTCTTTTCTTTTATTTGTACTGAACTTTTTTTTCAATTTGTACTATTGTACGTCTGTCTGTCTGTATCTAGGAAGCGCATCACGCCGAAACTACTGTATGAATGCAAATGAAATTTGGCATGATTTGAGTTCATATTCATACTAGGGTATGCAAACCGGATACCTGAAAAACCCAAATAACCGACTGATTTGAAACTCGGATTTATAAGATTGAAAACCCGGAGTTTCGGGTTTTTCGAGTTTTTTGATGGTTTATGTAAAATACTAATACCAAGACATTAATAAACAATCAAACTTATATAAAACTTACTGTTTCCCTGTTTCTACACTATAGAGCAAATAACTTGGACGGGCTGACCATAATCTATAATAATTATTAGGTATTAGGGAGTAATATATTGTTACTTGTTAGGCTTTGGTCTGACGTTGAATGAGTGAGGCGCTACGAGCACTACGAGACTACGAGAATCATCTGGTAACGGCGGATTTTATAGAACATTTTATAACCCTAATTAGTTTTTATACCCATTTAGTGTAGGTTGCCCTCCGGCCAGAGGGTCACAAAATGTTCAATAAAATAGAAGAAATGGTACAGATTCATTATTAAGGTCCCTTTACAACTTGACAGAGGACCGTCTTAGTTTTTTTTTAAAGTTGTTAAAGTTTGTCCTTGATAAAGAATTAATTTATATTTTAAGTTACTATATAAACAAGAAATAAGACTTATTTTATGTGATTGACGATACGATACGAAACATTTTATTGTAATTACCAGTTAGAAAACACACACATAATTATTTGAAAACATTTTATTTTATTGATTTTGTTTTTAGAAGCTAGTTAATAGTTAATTATAGATAACCTTTTGCTTAGATTATCTCGTGTGTGTAAGTGTGTATAATATGTGTTTGTTTGTGTATGTAATGTACCTTCTGTTTATCTAAATGTGTTTTCTATGAAAGGGAAAGAAATTTGATTTGTATCATCATCATCATCATGTCAGCTTTTAGAAGTCCACTGCTGAACATAGGCCACCCCCAAAGAGCGCCATGACGAGTAATATTATGCCACCTATAGCAACCAACTTCCTGCGATGGGTACAATGTCTTCGGTCTATCATGTGGGAGCTCTCCCTACACTTCGCTTCCATGTTCGTGAGCCATTCGAGAGCCTTTATTCCCAAGTGGTTGTCAGTTCTGCGAACTATATGGCCTGCCCATTGCCACTTCAACTTCCAAACTCTGATAGCTGTGTCGGTAATCTTGGTTCTTCTACGGATTTCCTCATTTCGGATTCTGTCATGAAATGAAACACCAAGCATAACTCTCTCCATTGCCCGCTGCGTGACTTTGAACTTATGTATGAGACCAATAGTTAGCGACCACGTCTCAGTGCCGTATGTCATCACTAGCAACACGCACTGATTATAAACTTTCGTCTTGAGGCTCTGCGGTATCTGCGACGAGAAGATATGGCGTAATTTCCCGAACGCTGCCAATAAGTACACATAGTGATCAACAGCTTCGATAATATCGCTCACAACATAAATCGGCATGGGTGCGACATGGGCATTTGGCATGATGTTCGTCTTACCCATGTTCATTTTAAGACCCACCTGTTGGGAAACAATATTGAGGTCACTGAGCATTGTGCTTAGGTCTTCCAGGGTTTCTGCCATGATGGCTATATCATCAGCAAATCGAAAGTGAGTGATGCATTCGCCATTGATGTTAACTCTATATCCGTTTCAGTTCAGAAGCTTGAATATATCTTCCAGTGCAGAGGTGAACAGTTTCGGAGAAATAACGTCTCCCTATCTCACCCATTTTTGCAATTCGATAGAATTCGTGGTCTGATCTTGGAGACGGACGGTCAGTTTTTTATTATTACTAGTACCAAATGTTACTTTGATTATTAATACTAGTAGTAACTACATAAACCAAATTATTTTTCTCTTGGTAAAGCTAAAAAATAAGAATACGAAAGTAAATACATATTTTAATTACATTTCAGCCTTTTCTTTACTTACACACTAATAATAGATCTTTTAAGGCCCCTTTTTAAAATTGAAAACTCGTAAAACCCGGGTTTTTTAAACTACCCGAGTTTTGCATGCCCTAGTTCATACTACGAGATAGGACATTAGATAGTTTTCATCCTGATAAATTAAAGGGTTTCCCGCAGGATAGGGATTGAAAGGTATTTAAACGAACACATATCACACTGAAACTACTGAACGTTTTTTGATGCAACTTGGCACAGATACTTTTTGTACCGAAAAAGTTAAGGGTTGTTGCGGGATATGGGTCCAAATTCTGTACGTTGAAGATATTTGGTAATTTATTTCTTCTCTCTTTTATTTGTACTGAAGCTAAAACTTTTTTTTTCAATTTAGTCTATTGTACGTCTGTCTGTCTGTATTTGGAAGCGCATCACGCCGAAACTACTGAATGAATTCAAATGAAACTTGGCATGATTTGAGTTCATACTACGAGGTAGGACATTGGATACTTTTCATACCGGTAAATTAAAGGGTCCCCGTAGGATAGGGGTATTTTATTTGGAGTTGGTATTCATGTTTTGCGGTTTTTTAGTTACTTCTTTATTCACCTCTAGGAATATTCCTCCAAATTCCAATACCTAGGTCCACCGGTTTAGGCTGGGCGTTGTCTGATAGTCAGTCAGTGGGTATCTCATGGTATTTTTTTATAGGCATGATTAAAATAATGTACACATATTTTTATTATTTTGCCCAAAGTGAAGGGCATCTCTATACTTATAATAAAAGCATCAAGTACCAAAAAACCTGTAAAAAAAAAAAAGCTACTGAAAAAGAATAAATCATTTATAAAATTCGTGTCTTTCTGTTCACGCATTACGTAAAAACTACTAGACCGATTGCGATTATGATGCGGTTTCATTGTTGGATAGCTTAGGGTTTGACTTAAAAACTGGTGTACATATTATCTCAATCTGATGAGTAAAAGCCGAGCAACCGAAAAAGATAGAGTTCTTTTAACCAAGAGAAATGGCCACGCGTGCGAAGCCGTGGGTACAGCTAGTAATGAATAAAACAATATTATACGAAACAAAAGTACACAATAAGGAAGTGCAATGAGGTGCCTACAATACGACACACATTCAAAAATCTTAGAAGGGGATATTATTAATAGTAAGCTTAAAATTTGAATAAGTAGGTATGTGTGTAAAATGATGAGATATTGCGTAAATGTGTTTGTGTGTGTGAAGTGTACACAAAGGGTTTCAGCAAAAACAAGTAGTAAAGTATTTTGCATGAGAAACATAATAATTCCTTATGCAAAGAAAACTTATACATTCCATATCCAATCATAATAAATAACGTATAACAAATAGTACGCAGTTTATAATTGTATGGAAAATTACACATTAATAAGTATGCAAAGAATGATATAAAGTCGTTTTAAAATGCAGCGTTTGTTTCAAAACGCAGGCGCGGGCACGTTCCACCTCGCCTCGCTCGGATTGACGTGACGATCCCAGTCAGCCTGACTACGTATAGAGATGGCTGGTCGCCCTTCTTCTCTGCGGGTGAGCACTGTACAATTTCTAGTCCAGCAGTGCCTGAAACCGCATTGCTTAGTTCTGCGCCGCGCTTCCTGAAACAACTGCCTGCCCGTCTTTGTGAGGCGCTCATTGAAATAGATCTTATCAGGCGGTCCAGATATTTCAAGGTCTCCAGAAATGAGATTGCGTCTAGCCTTCGCTGCCTTCAGAAAGGCGTCTCGTTTAGCCCGCCTCACGAAACGCACCACAACAAGTCGTGAGCGCAGCCCTTCCTTGCTACTATTCTTCGGTGCTTTTGGTCCAACTCGCTCGAACTATATCTATATCATTGTCCTGGAGGTCCTCACCTATTTTTCTGGCCGCTACGCAAACAATATGAGTTAGATTTTCACTAAGAGTTTCTGGTAATCCAACAATCTCTAACTAGTTCCTAAGCGACGTTTGCAATTGAAATACTTCTTCAAGCTTTATAAGCCGTTATTCTAGACCGGCCACGTCAGGCTGCGGCTCTTCAAATCCTGTTATTCTATGCACAGATGCATACAATGACAGGTCGAACTCGTCCATCCTATTCTTACATATTTCAGTCGTTTCTTTGAGTTGATGTTTTAACTCATTCAACGTGCAGTTGTACTATTATTTATTCTGTGATGCAGTCAAAGTCAACCATCTTTTGATTCACCACTGCAAACTGCTGCTTAAAATCGTTCATATCCTCCCGCAGCAGTCTAACCTCAGCCAATATCAGGGAACTCATGGAATCTTCACAGCTCACTTCGACAGGGGAATAGGGGGACTCTTTATTGCTACGCTGGGTGACATTATCCAGTATTTTCCCAGAAGACCGCACCGGTGTATTTGAGCGTTTGCGTTCTTTACTGCGGCAAGTTGGACAAATCCAGTCCGATCTATATGCGGCCGTAATCCCAGTTTCCAGCAAGTTCACGCATAACAGGTGATAATTACGGCTGCATTTCGTGCAACCTATAGAACTCGCTTTAGTGTCCACAGAGCCGCGACATGCGTCACACGTTTGAGTCATCCTAATAAAATCTGCGTAATTCCCGAAATTATTCGATAGAAAATAAAAGTCTTTCTGATCCAAACCTTGATATGTGAGCAGTAACTGTGACAGGTATGTGAACTTCCTAGTGCGTGTGAACGAGACGGCACAACACAGTTGGCTGCTCAGCAGCCCGATTTCATAACTTGGCTACAATCGGATTATCACTTTTTTCATAGCAAATTCGACTCTATCGCAAGGCATTAGTAGCTGCGATACTGAGAATTCGATTGAAGCCAAGTTATGAAATCGGGCTGCAGCACTGCTGATCGTAGCGAGACAGATTAATAAGGTAATCTCACTAATTTCGCAACCCGTAGCGAAACTTTAATCACTATCTTGCAGCATGATGATTAAACTTAAAATGTATGTACAAAAACACAAACACTATCTATTTTGAATTTACTGGAATAACTTATAGGATCCCTAAATCTCAGAAAAACCACTACGCGAGCAATGCCGCGGGCACAGCTAGTACTATAATAAAACTGTTACTGGGCTAAAGCTGTACATTAAATATTTTTTGAAAATTATAATTGAGATAAACTTCACAATCGATATGGAGTGCAAAAAAGGTTATTTTTTTATTATTTGTCTCTTTGAACACGCATCGCTGAAACTACCAGACGGATTTTGATGCAACTTTGCACAATCAAAGCTTATGTTATGGATTAACATTTAGAACACTTTTTATTCCGAAAAAAACATGAGTTCCCGCAGGATTGGGGTTGAAAGTTATTTAAGAGATCACATATCACGCTGAAACTACCGGATGGAGTTTGATGTAATTTGGCACAGTCAAAAAGATCACATATCACGCTGAAACTACTGGATGGAGTTTGATGTAATTTGGCACAGTCAACGTTCATATTATGTATTAAAATTACGGATTATTTTTATCCCCAAAAATATAGGGTTCCTGCGGGATACGTGTTCCAAGTTATGTTAATTTGAATGTAATCAAAATAAGACATTAAAACGGTATTATGATTTCGACCATCTAGCCATGAAGCTCTGTGGCAAAAGTCGGAGCATGCCAGCCTTCCAGCGCAGGATCGAAATCAGGCGCTTCTTAAAATGTTTTTCTCTATATTTTTAAGCATTTACATATTTTATGCGTTATTTTTTCATGTGCCTTGATATTTTAAAGGCTCCTGTTATTTCCTGAAGTAAACCGTCAAATCATTAAAACAAAATAGGTCACAATAATTCCAATTTGGATAATTTAGAAAAAACTCAAAAACAGAAAAGAATTCTGTTTTTGTTACATGAACTGCATGTTTAAACAAGAAATAATTTATCATTTATAATTTACAATACCTCATAAAAAAGCGCCTTCTTGCGGCTGTTTTTATTGGTAACCAAACTGCTTACTGTTTTACATTTTTAACCCCCGAACAAATTGACGGGTATTATAAGTTTAGCGTGAGTATCACTGTGCGTGTGTGTGTGTGTCTGTGGCATCGTAGCTCCCAAAAGAATGTACCGATTTTGATGCGGTTTTTGGTAGAAAGCTAATATGATGTTTTTTAGCTATATGGGGAGGGGGAGGGGGGAGGTGAGAAAAAGGGGTGAGAATCGTAGCTTCCAAACGAATGGTTCGATTTAGGTGCGGTTTTTATGTTTGAAAGTTGAGATAATCGAGATGGTTCTTAGATATTAGAGTACGAGTATAGCTGGAGGGCCATGAGGAAAACCGACCTCTGTTGTTGGTATTAAATCAAAAATGTATCTCCAGTATAAGGTACCACGGGCAATTGATAATGTTTTATAACTTAAAAGTACCAGACAAACTTATGTCCATAGGATTTTAAAATAATATTTTAGGTGGTGAGAAAATTTGCGATTTTATTTATTTCCTGCAATTTCCTTATTATCTGTAGTTTTAATTTTTTTTTATTTTCTTGTAAATTTACTTTGTGGATATTTTGGTATACAGGAAGTGTACATTTTCAATGTATATCCGCTCGATTGATTCTATGCGCTACAGTCACTTTTTTTGTTTTCATTGATCATCGCAACTAACGCTACAGTCACATTTTTTGTTTTCATCGATCATCGGACCACTCGATAGCGACGTAAATTTTGCCACTCGATTTTGAACATTATTGACCTCAATAATCATTCAAATCTAAGCGTGTTTATATAATTATTTTGCTTCGAAACCCACAACATAAACACTTGAAATATGTGCCGTACCTATTTAGCTCCCTAAATCACCAGTTTGTTTATCTAAGCGCTCAATGAAGTGGTCATAAAAACTGTTTGTTTACGCAAAGTCGGCGCGGCCAGATGTGTCGCGTAGACCTTCTTTTTTTTGTGGGTTGACAATCAGATACCTGTGATCTCGGCAAGTACCCAATAAATCCCCAGTCTACAGCCAGATATGTCGCGTCGACCTTCTTTTTTTTGTGGGTTGACCATCAAGTACCTGCGGCCTGATTACATAACTTGGCTTCAATCTAATTCTCAATATCGCAACTACTAATGCCTTGCGATAGAGCCGAAATTGATATGAAAAAAGTGATAATCCGATTGTAACCAAGTTCTGTAATTGGGCCACAGTGGCCCAATAAAAACTTTTTTAAATAATATTTTAGGTGGTGAGAAAATTTGCGATTTTATTTATTTCCTGCAATTTCCTTATTATCTGTAGTTTTTAAATTTTCTTTATTTTCTTGTAAATTTACTTCATTTATAATTACAATTGTGTGATTATGAATTTTTACAAAACCAAATGCAGGTAGTTGGAGACAGCATTCGCCCTTCTCGACGCTGACACCCACTTCTTCAGTCATCTTGTGACCACGATCAATGCAACTTGATTGAAAAGTCGAGGTAAATAAAAATTAAGTTTTCAGTGTGATAAAGTCTTGTTTAAATATGTAACTATGTGTAACTTAGTATTAAATTACCTACTCATCCACATCTATGATGACACGTAGTGTATTCATAGTGCATGCTAGTGCTTCCTCTCCTGTGTGTTTTCTCTCTGTATGTAATTTTAAATAACCTGCATGTGTAGTTTTATAATCACACAGAGTACATTCATAGGATTCCTCTAATGTGTGTTTTTTTATAATATGTCGTTTTAGATTGCCTGGTTGTCTACATTTATAATCACATATAGTGCATGCATGTGGTTTCTCTCCTGTGTGTCTTTGCATATGTAGTTTTAAATGATCTGCTTGTCTGCTTTTATAATCACACATAGTGCATGCATAGGGTTTCTCTGAAGAGTGTGTTTTTAAATGGTGATTTAATTGACTTGCATATGCACATTTATAATCACACATAGTGCATTTATAGGGTTGCTCTCCTGTGTGTCTTTGCATATGTATTTTTAAATAACGAGCTTCTGCACTTTTATAATCACACAGAATGCATTCATATGGTTTATCTCCTGTGTGTTTTTTTATGTGTCGTTGTAAATTACCTGCTTGTCTACATTTATAATCACACATAGTGCATTCATATGGTTTATCTCCTGTGTGTCTCTGCATATGTATCTTTAAATAACGAATGTTTGCACATTTATAATCACACATAATGCATTCATATGGTTTCTCTCCTGTGTGTTTATTTATATGTTCGTTTAAAGTATTTGCATGTCTACATTTATAATCACACATAGTACATTTATATGGTTTCTCTCTAGGATCATGTAAATTGTCTCTAGTGTGCTTTTTTACATGTCTTTTTAAATAACTTGCATCAGCACATTTATAATCACAAATAGTGCATTCGTATGGTTTTTCTCCAGTGTGTGTTGTCATATGTCGTTTTAAACTATGTGCCTGTACACATTTATAGCCACAAATAGTACATTCATAGGATTTTTCTTCATTATGAGCTTTTATATGTGTTTTTAAATTACCTTTATATTGTGACTTATATTCACACATAGAGCATGTGTATTGTTTCTCTCCTGTATGTGTTTTTATGTGCAGTTTTAAATAAAACGCTTTCCTACTTTTATAATCACACATACTGCATGCATAAGGTTTCTCTGACGAGTGTGTTATTAAATGTTGGTTTAAGTAACTTGCATTAGCACATTTATAATCACACATAGTGCATTCATATGGTTTATCTCCTGTGTGTCTTTGCATATGTTGTTTTAAATAACGAGCATTTGCACATTTATAATCACACATAGTGCATGCATATGTTTTATCTGTAGTTTGCTTTTGTTGTTGTTTTATACTATTATCAGGTTTGTCATCACACATATTGCTCTGCATGTGGTTTTGTTCCAACAGGTGTCCGTTGATGTTACTCTAGTTCTCGTTGTAGTGTACAAGTATGTTCCTCGCTTTAGTTGCAGACAAACAGTACATGTGGACACATCCAAAGACTAAAACAAACTACAGTTTTACGAGTATACAGTAAAGTATATTATTTTTGTAGATTGTCAGATCACAGCAGCACGATTAGGAAGGGTTAAGCATTGTTTATTTGTGGTTTCTTTGGAGGGGATGCTACAATGTTACCAGTCACTTAGTGAAAGATAATCAATGAAGATTCCCACATATCTGAGCTTGATCATTTATCTGAAACAAAATAAAACTCATGATATTATACAAGATGGCAAGTGGACACGATAATAATCATATACGATATCCGGAAACAGATATCTGGTAACTTTGAAAAGGGGAGGGAAAGGAGAGAAAATTAAGAAAGTAAATGTACTTTTCAAACTCAAAGCATACTTAATTCACCTAATGTTACTGATTTGATCTATTAACTATTTATAATACTAATATTATTATTTTTTTATTAGCTGCGCCCTGCGGTTTCACCCGAGTTAGGGATAATGATGATGATGATGATGAAAAGTATCCTATGTGTTATTCCAGGGTATAAGCCATCTCCATTTCAAATTTTATCAAAATCCGTTCAGCTATTTGAGAGTGAACTATGATGATGATGAAAAGTATCCTTTGTGTTAGTCCAGGGTATAAGTTATCTCCATTCCAAATTACATAAAATCCGTTCAGCCGTTTGAGATTGAAGTAAGATGATTATGATGATGAAACGTATCCTATTTCTTATTCCAGGGTATAAGTTATCTCCATTCCAAATTTCATAAAATCCGTTCAGCCGTTTGAGATTGAAGTAAGATGATTATGATGATGAAACGTATCCTATTTCTTATTCCAGGGTATAAGTTATCTCCATTCCAAATTTCATAAAATCCGTTCAGCCGTTTGAGATTGAAGTAAGATGATTATGATGATGAAACGTATCCTATTTCTTATTCCAGGGTATAAGTTATCTCCATTCCAAATTTCATAAAATCCGTTCAGCCGTTTGAGATTGAAGTAAGATGATTATGATGATGAAACGTATCCTATTTCTTATTCCAGGGTATAAGCTATCTCCATTCTATATTTCATCAAAATCCGTTCAGCCATTTGGAAGTGAAGTATGATGATGATGAAGAAATCCTATGTGTTATTCCAGGGTATAAGCTATATCCATTCCAAATTTCATCTAAATCTTTTCAGCTGTTTGGAGTGAAGTATGATTATGATGATGAAAAGTATCATTTGTGTTAGTCCAGGGTATAAGCTATCTCTATCTCATCATAATCCATTCAGCCGTTAGATAGTGAAGTATGATGATGATGATGATGAAAAGTATTATAATGTGTTATTCCAGGGTGTAACTATCTCCATTCCAAATTTCATCAAAATCCATCCAGCCGTTATCGCATTAAAACTCCCCAAACAAACAGATAACGTTTTATTTTTATATACCTACAGACTGGTATTGATTTCATGAGATGTTAAGTTTTGATTTGTAAAAGTGCTATTATTTTGCCAATTTTCAATTAATGCTTTGACTTGGAGAGAGGGGATAAAAAAACATAATTCAAAAATTCAAAAAAGTGGTTCAAAATTCACTTGCAAGTTTTATCCCAATTAAATAAAACCTTGTAATAAACTAATAAACCAATTTTGTACATTACCACACTGTAGGTACATTCTTTAAAGTAAAAAATAATAATCTAATTTGGTTCAGAAATACCGAAAATATGAGAGAACATTAACACAAAAACATATTGTTTACTAACTAAAACCTTTATTGATTAAATTGCTATGGTACTTCAATGAAAGTCTACCATTTTAAATAAACCAAGAATCATTCAATGTCATCGAATTGTGAGCTACCCTGAAAGTTCCTCCCATATAGCTAATCGGGAAGTGCTCGAAATTTGAGTTGCAAGAAAAACAAGAAAGTGACTTGATAAAAACATGGTAAAAAACACCCGAACTGAGAAGACAGAAGATCCCGTCACAGTAATCAGACTTAAATATATCTTGGGAATGGTTTTTCTCCGTCTTTCACCTATCTGCACAGATTGACTCAGAGAAATAGACAATGACTTCAAACATGCTAGTTTTGTAAAATTGCCCATGTAAGGCCTGTCACACATACAGGCTACACCAATAAAATTCTACAAAACCACATCACCAATCAAATCTTAATCAACAAGCTTTGAGGATGTGATTGCAGTATTCATAACCTGCAGCTATTCAACAAACTCATCCACTGACCATCCAGTGGTTGGTAAGCCTTGGACTAAGCCCATCTTTCGACGATGAGTCGACACCATCTCCAAAGAATATAATAATATATAGGAGGCCATCTCCTTTAAACCTAATACCTAGGTATACAAATATAGATAAAATAAACCTCAGTAAGAAGAAAACAGGCTGATGATGATGAACATCCAGCAGTGGACAGATATAGGCTGATGATGATGAACGTCCAGCAGTGGACAGATATAGGCTGATGATGATGAACGTCCAGCTGTGGACAGATATAGGCTGATGATGAAGAAGAAAACAGGGAATGACTTTCCATTATTTGTAAGTTGTAGAAGGGTTGAGGAGGGTGGGAGGGGGGCTCCCCCATGGAAAGGGGGATGGCAATAATAAATAAAAAAATGTAAAGAATTGACACTGGGAGGGGTGGGGGGTTAAAAGGAACAAAAATTTGTCTTTGGTATGGGCTCTCTCCGAAACTCTCGCAAGGATGCCCCAGAGCGTCGCTTCGCCCACTCAACCTACCCTCCGCTAAGGATGTCGCCAGGTCGCTACACTCACCACCTCCTCCTTTCGCTCCACTTTGGCCTCGCGGTCTTGCTCTACTCAGGACCTCCCAAACGAGCTGGCTCCGCACTTTTTATTACACTCTAGGGGTAGGGACCACAATTCCAGTTGGCATCGAGGTGCTCTGTCAGTTCTGTGACTCATTTAGAACCTAACCTACTCATGTTGGGGTGCTCTGTGTTGGTACTGTGACTCTTTTAGAACCTAACCTACTGATGTCGGTTCTGTGACACATTTAGAACCTAACCTACTCATGTCGGTGTCGCTCCGCCGCGGCTGCCGGACACATCCGGATGGTATGTTGGTTGAGGCCTTCAGTCCTCTCTATTGGCTTTAAAAGCGATTTTAAAGTGTTTTTTGTGGTATGGCAACTCCACAAATGCCATAAATCAAATATTAAAGTAAAGTGAATTGCATTTGTATAGCTGTTGGGGATCCATGTGGACAAAAAATCCAAACAAATCCCCCATGGGATCCGTGTGGATAAATAATAGATAGAGATATGATCCAAGTTAGGAGAGCCAAGTGGACGGAGGCGTTTCAATAGCGATAATTATAGAAAATCCAAATATATATTTTCCCGAAAACTATTGCGTTTCGCCATACGCTATTTCAGATTTAGGCTTTCTATGTGAAGGACTACCTTAGAAAAAAATAACAACCTCTTATCTACCTACTTAAAAATGGAAAGTTGAGCCGAAAACAGATCAAAACAAACGTGATTTTAATGAAAGCTTACCATCAAACAATCTCATTGACGCGTGTACGTACTACGTACCTACAGTGTAGTGATTTATTATTCATTGATAAGTACTTGGTTTGGTTGGTTGAATTTAGCAAAAGCTTATATGGTCTCCTATATTAGACATACCATAGCATTTTAGAAAATGGCAAACATTGGGATTTACCAGAAATTCATAAAAATCTGTGAAATGAAAATTACAAAACAAAACAAGATTTTCCGATATCTATCAATATCACAGAATTCACAGCACAAAATAGAATTCACAGATTGTTGAGATTGTGTAGATTAGAGCATAGAATAATAATACACTTTTTAATTTTTTTTCTTTTCCGTTTTGCTCGCACGTCTTGTGCATCTGCCAATTTAAGTTGCTTTGCTTCAACTTCATAAGTATTGCTACTATTTTTTTTGTTTGCGAGGGGTAAGTGGGTGGTAAGAGGTGGAGGGTGAGGATGGGGGGAAGCGCTATCCCCTGGTACCCCTGCCCCCCGTGGCGACCCTTAGTATATGAGATATTTGAGTTTTAAGTTTATTAAAAAAAACCAGCTGAAATCGGCTGTTTGGTCACAGCCAAACATCCAATTTAGGCTCTCTATTTGAAACAGTCGTAAAAGTTAATTAAAAATCAGCTGTCAGCAAAAACACCCGTAACTTAACTTCGGCGCTCGCCGGTTGCTCCCGCGACACGCCCGCTTCGCTCGCTCGGCTCGCGCTATGTGTAAACATGTTCAAACCTAACCTAACCTAGTTTTGGGGCCATACAGCGTAAAAAACACATTCTACCACTTAATAATTTAATTTATGTGTTGGAAACAAACTAAGCGTTGCTGTGGGGATGGAGGGGTAGCAAAGAGTAGCCTTCCACCTTCCTCACCCCCCTACTCCCCTCCCCCTCACCCCACATAGTCAAATGCTCTTGCAAATTGCATTTCGTTTCACGTACACCCAAATACGATTTTAAAAAAACTAAGCGTCGCCGCGGGGAGGGAAGGGTACCAAGGGGTAACTTACCAAGAAGTTAGTCGAGAAGTCCAGAGTCGCGCAGAGGGGAATGGAGAGAGCTATGCTTGGTATCTCTGCGCGACCGTAAACGAAACGAATGGATTCAGAGTAAGACGAAGGTAAATGATGTAACGGTTTCAATAGCAAAGAAGAAATGGGCACGAGCGGGACACATTTCACGAATGGAAACGAGCCGTTGGTCGAGACGAGTTCTTGAGTGGAAACCCAGGGCCGTTACCACAGGGCGAGGCCGACCGCCTCAGCGCTGGGTCGACGACAATAGACGAACGGAGGTCGTTTATTGGCAACGACACTACCAAGCAGATTTTGAATAAAATTGTACAGAAATCACACAAAACTACAATACTATGATATATTATAAACTATTTTAAAAAAAATGGAACATTGCTGTTTCATGTCTCTATTGAAAGTTTTCAAAGTGACAAGTGTCAAAGTAACAGGTGTCATCAAAGTGACAGGTGTCAACAAAATGAAAGGTGTCGGCAAAGTGACAAGTGTCAAAGTGACAGCTGTCAAACTTAAAACAGCTATTACTTGGAATATATTGATCGATGACTAGTAGTTTCTATAAAGAAGTGATAGATCTCATCGATATCTTCGTTTTGGATGACAGCTGTCAAACTTAAAATGGCTATAACTCTGAAACTAATGATCCTAGACTAGTAGTTTCTTGACAAAAGTGATAGATCTCATTGATATCTTCGTTTTGGATGACAGCTGTCAAACTTAAAAGGAATATAGCTCTGAAACTAGCGATCCTAGACTAGAATTTTCTTAACAAAAATGATAGATCCCATTGATATCTTCGTTTTTGATGACTGTTTACTTGGTACAAAGTTTCATTTGTGGTTATCTTAAAGTTAAATAACAGGACTTTTCTCGTATGATGAATACTATAGCCGACATTCTGCTCGGAAGGTGGCTAAAACTACAATTTTGAACTTTTTAGAGAAAATGGCCAATCTTTAAAGTTAAGATCTCAGGTTTTACAAAAAATAACAGAGCGGTGGTTGAATTCAAATTATAGAAAATGTTGTTTTCTTAATAAGTGTATTAGATAACTTTTCCGTGGGAAGCTTTTTTTAGAAGTTGTAAACCAAAATCTGAATAAAGACCAAAAATTTCGATGATTTTCGAGCACCACGTTAGCTCAGATCTTTTGAAGCTGCAAATTTAGTTTTATACTATTATTATCTATCTTAACAACATCTCTAAAAACCAGGACTGTACAGATTTTTGCGACCTAAGGCGATTATTGTGTCTACAGTGACCGGCCTATATCTATTAATCCTATATGATATATCTATTAATCCACCAGCTTAAAATGAGCCGTCTGTTCAAACGATCCTGTTCGTTTCAGGTTTTAAGTTATTTGGACATAATACTGAGCGTAATGACACAATACAGGTTGTCTGTAATTTCTGAACTACAAAAACCAATAACCTTGAAATATTTACATGACAATCTTTAAAGTACCTCCTGACAAAAATATAATGAATGAAAGTGGACTACGGTTTAATGAATTACAACTAAGTACATATTTTGACTTTCACCCCCTCTCCCAAGAGAACCATGCTGAATGTATGAACTCAAATCATACTAAGTTGAATTTGAAGTCATTCAGTAGTTTCGGCGTGATGAGCGGTCAAGATATAGACAGACAGACAGACAAACAGACAGACAGACAAAAATGAAAAATATACAGTTTTGGCTTCAGTATCGAATATAGCGTACCATCCAAAAAAATAATTCAAAATATTTTCAATGTACAGAATTGGACCTGTTACAGTTTTATTTTTATCTATGGATTAGTGTGATTACCCCTCCAAAATGTCAATCCTTAAGGACAAAAACAAATCTATTTAGTTTTAGAGCAATACCATTTACATGACTTTTTCCAGTTGCACATGTTGTCGACCTCAATTCCAAGGAACTTAGTAGAATCTACTTCGTCTATAATTTGTGACTTATATTTAGCGCAAAGCAGATGGGGCTTAAAGTTGTAAGTACGGAATTTCATCATTTTCGTTTTAGCCAAATTCACTTGCAAGTTATTTGTATTTAGCCAGTCAATCATCTTTTCAATAGTCATATTAATTTCACATTCAAGTTTATTTATGTCACTAGATTTGATAATTATGGTTGTGTCCTCGGCAAATAGTATTGATTCATAATGTGTGCAAGAAGGTAAATCTTTGATATATATTTAAAAAATAATATTGGACCAAGAATACTTCCTTGAGGAACACCATATTGGTTTAATCTAAAATCGGATCTGAATGTCTGTTTCTTTGATTTTTTGTTAATGCTAGCGATTTCCATGCATTGGCGTCTATTATTTAAATAACTGGAGAATCAATCATATGCAGGACCTCAGACCCCATATCTGTAAAGTTTCGATAATAATTTCCCGTGGTGAACAAAATCGAAAGCTTTACTCATATAAAAAAATAAGGCCACTACGTCACCCCCATTTGCAATTCCTGCTATAACAGACTTAACTAATTTATAGATAGCCAAAGAAGTAGATTTATTTTTGAAAAATCCATTTGGTTCAGGTCTTATAATGTTGAATTTATGTATTAAGTCCAGCAATCTTTTGCGCATAGCTTTTTCTAGTACTCTCGATGGAATTGGAATTAATGTTACAGGCCTATAGTTATCCACATTCCTCGTACTTTCTTTCTTATAAAGAGGCTTGACGATGGAAGACTTAAGTTTATCTGGAAATACTCCTTCCACAAAGGACAGGTTCATAATGTGGCTTATTACTGGTGCTAATGCAATGATGTACTTTTTTAGCAGCTATGTAGGAATTTCATCATAACTGACTGATTTTGTATTATTCAGAGATCCCATCAACCTCTGTATTTCAACCGGTGTAGTAGGTTTAAAAAAAAAACTTGTATTACAACTATCGAAAATTAAATCCGTACCACTAGAGTTCGAATTCTTGGTGATATCAATGAAAAAGTCGTTGAAAATTTGAGCAATCGAAAAAGGGTTTGTGTGAGACTGTCCATTATGCTCAATCTGAGTTATGGTGTTCTCAGTAACTCATGTGATTTTATAATATTCCTAACAACAGTCTTCATAAAATGTTTTTTCGCTTCTACTTTTTGCGAATGAAATATGCACCTTCTAAGAATTCTTGCGTATGAATGGTATTTTTTGCTAGAGTTTTGTTTGTTTGTTCTGGCTCTACTGTAAGCTATGTACAATCGTCTCTTTACAATACAACACCTTTTTAGGTCGTTCGTAACCCACTGAGACCTGTGGCCCTATTACAGAACTTGGTTACAATCGGATTATCACTTTTTTCATAGCAATTTCGACTCTATCGCAAGGCATTAGTGATAGCGATATTGACAATCCGATTAAAGCCAAGTTCTGTGGTCGGGGCCCTGGTGGCTAATCTCACCACTTTCACAATTATTTTAGGGAAACATAAATCAAAAAACAGTACTAAGGTGTAATGAAATGAATCAAATGCGCAGTTAGTAGAGTTCTCTGCGAATACTTTCGAAAAAGAGAGTGCCTTAATGCACTCTATAAATTTAGATGTATTAGAAACAGTAAAATCTCTCCTCTCCTCATGCCACACCTTTTTCAAAAGTTTTAGTTTCAAAGTAAATTCCAATAATTGGCCTGTGTCATGATCTGATAAAGCCTGATGTGCTGAACCTTTAGAACTTTCTTGATATGTCGCTCGCTTTATGGTCAATGCATGATAACTTCCTTGTAGGGCAATTTATATGTAGGGTTAAATTGTAGTTGGACAGTATCTCAGTCAAAAGTTTTGAGTATTTATTGTCTTTCAATGTGTCAATATTCAAGTCACCGCATAAAATAATGCGTTTTTAGTATTTATTTTGTTAAGAAGTGAACCTAATTTATTAAAAAATATGACAATATTAGAATCAGGGTTGCGATATATACAAATAATTATTTTAATACTATTTTTAATATCTATCGCGTAACATTCAAAACTAAAATAATGACCAACGGCCTTATTAAACCTATTAGCGCAAGAGACAACATAGAATATGTGAATAACTCAATGGCGAAGGAAATGATTAAGAATAACTACATATATCTAGGCAAACAAGTGTCATTTAGTAAGTTAGGAAGAAATTGAAAGGAGAACAAATATAAACTGGAAGAAGTTTTGGTCATTCAAAGAAATGTTAAAGGGAGATTACACTTAAAACAATGTTTAAACATGAAAAAAAACGTGATAGATACTTGTCTCTTACCTTGTCTACTGTATGGCTGTCAAACATGGATATTCACAAATAAAGTAAAACAAAAGATTAAAACAACACAAAGAGCAATGGAAAGAAGCATATTGAAAATAAGAAAAATTAACAGAATGAGAAGCGACATAATCAGAAGTAAAACAAAAGTAACTGATGCACTAACACACGCTCTAAAACTGAAGTGCAAATGGGCTGGTCACATCTCACGCTTCAATGACAAGAGATGGACTATACAAACTACACAATGGAACGGACCAAAGGGGAAACGGAATGTTGGCAGAGCCAAGCAAGCGGTGGGCTGATGACATTATTGAGAATGCAGGGAAAGAGTGGATGATTCTGGGTAGAGAACGAGAGTCATGGAACAATTTGGAGGAAGCCTTCACCCAATAAGGGGTCCATATCCCCATAGAATAAGATGAAATTTAACTAACAACTAGTTCTTAAGGTAAACATTGTACTAACAACATTTGAATAGTAAAATGAAGGGATATGTAAATATATAGCCTTTATTATATTATTACTATTAACATTCAAAACTTCTTTCTTGCACTACTTCGTCAGTTGTAATAAGATTGGAGCAAGCAATGTTAGTCGTAGCTAAAATACAAACTCCTCCACGATTTTGTTTTTCTCTACCAAAATTAGAAATCAGACAAAAGTTTGGAATTACTATATTTCTTTCGTCTCCTGCTATTACAAAAGTTTCTGTGAAACACAACACACCAATAGACTTGCCACCGTCCTTAAATTCTTGAACTGCTCATTCAACTGAGTCTAATTTATTTAATAAACCTGCAATATTTTGGTGAAATAATATAAAATTATCATTATTTACGAAAAAAAAGTTGCTTGGTCATTTAATTGGGTGTCTTTACTAGGTTTCATTAAGTAAGTAAGTCTTTTTTTGCGCTTTTAATGGACTTTTGGTGAGAATAAATGCAGGTTATCCATTTTCAGAGGGTATTATTTAATTAGCACACAATAAAGAAAATTATATTTGAACACAACATTGTTTTACTTCTGTAGACATATATAGACGGCTAATAACAAAACAGTTGCTAAGTAACAATTGTCGATGATACTCTCTCTCACTTGACAGAGGAGGTCCTATATTACATCATCCCCACTTAATCCACAATTTTTTAAGCAGAACAAATGCTACTGCCTAGCAACTCCCTTTGTTAACATATCTGCAGGCATAAGGGTGGTTTCACAATAATCAATACAGATAACCCTTTGCTCTGCCAACTCTCGAACAAAATGATACTTAATATTTATATGCTTTGACCGTTTCCCTATTGCAGGAGTATACACAAGCTTACTAGCGCTTTGACTGTCACTAAATTTAGTAATAGTGTCTGTCTGGTCAGTCAGTTCAGCATATAATCCATTAACAGAAACTACTTCCTTAGCAACCTCACAAATAGCGATGTATTCGGCTTCAGCAGTACTCAGTGCTATACATCGCTGTTTCCTAGATTGCCAACTTATTGCAGCACCACCGAAAATCAGGATATAACCAGAGAAAGATTTTCCATCAGGCCCATTCCCCCAATCTGCGTCGGCATAAGCAACCAAAGGTTTGTTACATGTTTTATAACACAGCGATAATTCCACTGTCCCCTTCAGATACCTAATCACGCGTTTCAATGCCGCCATGTGAGTCGAATCATTGCAGTTGTTGAATTGACTCAACATCGTAACCGCAAATGATATGTCTGGCCTAGTACAACACGCCAGGTACATGAGTGATCCTATAATCTCTTGATACCGCGTATCGTCATTCTTTGGTCCAGGCTTCAGACACAGATTTGTCTCGATCGGTGTGCTAACTGGCTTACAGTCTTGCATCCCGAACTTTTCAATGATCTTGTTTATGTATGTTTTCTGGGACAGACAGATCTCTTGCTTGTCCTTATCTCGCTCAATCCGCATTCCAAGACACTCTCTTGCTACTCCAAGATCCTTTATTTTGAAAGAACTTTCAATCTGCTCTTTAACTGCTTTAGCTGCAGCTTCATTATTGGTATATATATAAAAATCATCAACATACAGTGCAATAGCAACGAACAGTTCACCTTTTATCTTGGTGTAAACGCATTGATCATAATTGGATCGCGTAAAGGCCATTTTCAAAATGTGGGTATGTTTTTTTTTTTTTTTTTTTTTTTTTCGTTCCAACATCGAGCCGCTTGTTTCAAGCCATACAAAGATTTCTTTAGCTTGCAAACCTTGCGATCTTCCCCCTTTTGGACGAAAAATTCTGGTTGTTCCATGTAAATTTCCTCCTGTATATCTCCATTTAAGAAAGCAGTAGTCACATCTAAGTGATGTATGCAAGTAGAAGACGAATCGACGAAATTTTGACAACTGATGCAAACGTTTCGAAAAAATCTATGCCTGGTTTTTGCGAATAGCACTTAGCGACCAGCCTGGCCTTATGGCGCTGCACGCTACCATCCGCTCCAACCTTGAGTTTAAAAACCCACTTTGACTTTACGACGTTTGCGTCCATAGGTCGATCAACTAGCTCCCAGGTATTATTGGCCTTCAGGGAGATAAACTCGTCGTTCATCGCTTCCAACCACAGCTTTTTGTCTGAACGCTCCATGGCATCTTGAATCGATACAGGATCAGGAATATCAGCTACGTGAAAATTATAGACCATGTCCATATCTCTCTTGGGATGTCTATCTCGAACTGGGTAACGTCGTTCAGTAGGAGCAACCATATCATTTACAGGATCAGCAATATTTATGTTCACTGGATCTCGCAAATCTTCTGCCACATGATTCTCTGAATCGACAGAGTCGAAGAAAATCTCTCCAGAGTCTGATTCGTATGTGGAAGTAGACATGCTTTCTCGAACATCTACATGGACAATCGGACTCAGCGGTCTAGAGCCTTCTTGAATTTGTTCATTTAGGACATTCGGCGTAGTCACTGGTACCCCCACTGCAACAGGTTCAGCTAACCTTGGTGCCTGTGGTTCAGTAGTAGGACGACTAGACCCAGGAATGTCATTTTGTAGATATATATCCGCACAATTTTTATTCGAAACGGTATCTTGTTTCTTGTTTATCATGGACACATTCTCAAAAAATGTTGCGTCTCGAGCAATAATTATTTTTGTTGGGTTTTTATCCAAACTGATAAATCGGTACGCCTTTTGGTTATTGGAATACCCAGTCATTATCATTGGACTCGTTTTTGGATCAAACTTCTTCCTGCTATGATCCTTTATCAGAACCTGAGCCTTGGACCCGAATACTCTCAGATTCGACAAGTCAACTCGTTTATTCGTAAAGACCTCTTCTGGAAGTTTATCCGTCAGGGCCATGGTCGGACATCAATTTTTTAGATAAACCGCACATCCAACGGCTTCTCCCCATAATTTCTTGCTTAGACCAGCATCGTGTATCATACATCTCGCCTTTTCAGTAATAGTCCGTATAGTCCGCTCTGCCACCCCATTTTGCTGTGGTGTATACGGTACAGACGTCTCATGCTGGATACCATGCTTCTTAAGAAAATCTCCAAATTGACAATTCACGTACTCAGAGGCATTATCCGTACGTAACTTTTTGATTTTCTTGCCCGTCTGATTTTCTACTAGTGCTTTGAATTCCATGAATTTCGCGAATACTTCGGTTTTCGATTTAAGCAGATATAAAAAAGTTTTTCGACTAAAATCATCCACGAAAATCAAAAAGTATTTATTGCCACCATAGGACACTTCCTCCATTGGACCTGCCAAATCCGAATGTACTAGTTCGAGCAATTCTTTTGCTCTTACCTTTCCTTTTCGGAAATTTCTTGACGCATTCTTTCTCCTTGCAGCAACCTTCACACGGTTCCATGCTCACCGCTCCAAATGACAGCCCATCTGCTAAACCTTTTAATTTTTCCATCAAAGGTCTACTCAAATGACCCAACCTTCTGTGCCATAAGTGAAAAGCACTAGAAGTAGTATCTGGAGGAGACGTTAGAACCATCGCTGCCTCTTTATCTAAAACATATAAACCTTGTTTCAGGGGTGCTGTTAACAAAGCGTTACAACCTATAGTGACGTCATCTATCCTAAAAACTTTACAACAAGATTTATCAAAAACAACAACACAATTTTTACTACACATCTTACTTACTGATAGTAAATTAGTCATCAAACCTGGTATATTTAGCACATCTTCAAACCTTATAGAACGTCATATGGCAAACACATCCCCTTTTAAATTGGATACAATTTTATCATTGTTCGCAGTTGTCACCACCTTTGAATCAACGTGTTCCTTGTTCTCCAAAATGTGTCTGTCTGACGTCATATGTGATGTAGCACCGGAATCTATGACCCATTCGCCTTTGCTGACTGTCGCTGACATAGCAGTTATCAGCCCGAGAGTCTCTTTACTATCCTTTTTATCATATGTTGTATTAACCTTCTTGTCATTAGGTTTTCTGTCTTTGCACTGCCATTTATAGTGCCCTTTTTTCTTGCACAGATGACATATCCATTCATTCCACTTTCTTGGTTTTGTCACTCTTTGACATAAGTGCTGAGTCGTCTTCTGCTGTGTTCTTCCTCATACTTTCTTTTAACAACGCTGCCATGACAGTTTCTGTCGATATTTTAATGCTCGAATGCTCTAACGTCATCACTAAGGAATTGAAGGCATCTGTCAAACCCGCCAGCATTATAATCCCGACGAACTCATCATCTAGACCAGCTTTTATGCTTATTAACGCCTGACTCGTGGTCTGAATGTCATTCAAGTACTCCTCCATAGTGTTGAACATCGTTAGTTTGACGTTGAATAGCTTCCGCAACAGATAAAGCCGCCGCAGTAGTTCTCCGTCAGCATAAGCTCGCTTCAGCGCCAGCCAAGTATCTCTCGATGTATTGACATGCATTATCATGGGATATATCTTCTCCGTGCACATGAGGCAAATTTTACTTCTAGCTTTGGCATCTCTTTTCTTTACCTCCACTGAATCTAGCTTAAAATTTTCACTAATACACTCCCACAAATCCACTGTCAGAAACATTTCCATGGCAAAGGCCCATGTGCCATAGTTGGCCTGGCCAGAAAGTTTCTCAAAACTACTAACATTGGTAGCACCTTGCATTTTTGCAATTCGAGATCAGATACTCCAAATCACCACCTGAAAAGGAACAAGAATGTTCCTGGGCCCATAACCTAATGGACTTTTGGTGAGAATAAATGCAGGTTATCCATTTTCAGAGGGTATTATTTAATTAGCACACAATAAAGAAAATTATATTTGAACACAACATTGTTTTACTTCTGTAGACATATATAGACGGCTAATAACAAAACAGTTGCTAAGTAACAATTGTCGATGATACTCTCTCTCACTTGACAGAGGTCCTATATTACATCAGCTTTACCATCAAACTTGACAAGCACATATTTTCCAACTTCAAGCCTATCTGGTTGCTTTAATTGTGGACACATTACGAAAGTTCCTGTTTTGTCGTCTAGTACCATTTGAACGTTAACACTTTCTAATATTTATAATTTTGGTTATGTGGATTCCTTTTCCGGGAAGTATGTTCTTGCACTGTTGTGTCTTCTTCAGTGTGTTTATCTGTGCGTAACTTTTCAGTTGTAAAGTTTTGTTCAACAATCTTAATTTTTTTATCATTACTTTAGATGCTACTTAGTTCAGTGCTCTTTAAATTATCTGTTTCCAAATAACTTTCTATCACAATATCACTTTCTCCTGTCTCTGCAAATGTTATGTCACTTCCTTCTGTATCACTTGAAGTAACGGATAATTTTCTATGTTGGTTTATCATCAGTATCGGGGTTTTTTGAAAAAAATCAAAATGTTGTGATGTAGAGTTAGATTTTATTCTCAATCTTGTGTATCTTCGAGTGTTAATGTGTAATATTGGTGGAATATTAACCATTAGGTGTTTGTTAACGTGCACGAGTGCGGGCAAAAGAATCAAACAGCGGAAATAAATGGCATTTTGTGATTTTTCCAAATCTCCCTCGGAAGTTTCAGTAAATGTCCACCATTTTACTGATTCGTGACTTTGACAATAATTGACTGTGACGTGACATTACTTTATACTATAATACACTTGACATTGGCGAAATTGCTAGTAGGCCAGTGCCTCCGCAGAAGCCATCCAATAAAAAAAATAAGAAGAAGAATCATCAGTATCTTAGAATCGGCCAATATTTTTCGTTCTTTTTTCAAGTCTTTCTTGCTTTCTTTTTCTACTTCTTTTGCTTTTTTATTTAATTCCTTTTTTTTCATGAAATTCTTTCCAAGCTTTGCTCGTTATTGCCGATGGTAGCTTTACTTTTGATATTCTACCTTTCTTTTTCGTCACAGGTTCTGAATGGCGAGGGCACTATAATGTTTTTCCTAAAAGAGAAAAACATCTGTGGCCCAATTACAGAACTTGTGTCATGACGGTTTCAAGCCGTCAAATTCAATAATGCTTTGCGATAGAGTCGATTTTGCTATGAAAAAAGTGACAATCGGATTGTCAGTATCGATATCACTAATGCCTTGCGATAGTCGAAATTGCTATGAAAAAAGTGATAATCCGATTGTAATCAAGTTCTGTAATCGGGCTGCAGTGGCCCAATTCCATAACTTGGCTACAATCGGATTATCACTTTATTCATAGCAAATTCGACTCTATCGCAAGGCATTAGTGGCTGCGATACTGAGAATTCGATTGAAGCCAAGTTATGGAATCGGGCTGCAGGTATCTGTAGCAGCACCACGAGCATGCATTTGGCAAACGATGTTGATGGCATGTTTTTTACAGGAGATTTTTGGGCAGTGCTATGTGGTCGGGCCCCAGCGGCCCGACCACATAACATGGCTTCAATCGGATTGTCAATATCGCTATCACTAATGCCTTGCGATAGAGTCGAAATTGCTATGAAGAAAGTGATAATCCGATTGTAACCAAGTTCTGTAATAGGGCCACTGATCACTTGTAATGCCTCTTTCTCTTTCAGCTTCTTCCAACTCTATTGGTATTTCCTGATTTACAAATTCTTCGTTTCGTATCCTGTTTGAATGACACAAATGTTTATGCTTAGCCCAAATTGTGTATAAAGTTAAATCTTCAGCATGTAGCTCGTCATTCAAATCAGTTCTTGAGATATAAAAACATCTTTCGTATATGTCCAGTATTGACTGTGTGAATGTTTTTAACACCTGAACAAAGAGACGGGTGTTATAAGTTTAGGGTGTGTATCACTGTGTGTGTGTGTGTGTGTGTGTGTCTGTCTGTGGCATCGTAGATCCCAAACGAATGGACCGATTTGGTTGCAGTTTTTTTTGTTCGAATGCTGATGTAATCGAGTAGGTTCTTAGATATATGGGGAGGGGGAGGGGGCCAGGGGGAGGTGAGAAAAGGAGGGTGATGACCTTAGCTCTCAAAAGGATGGAACGATTTTTATGTTTGAAACTTGATGTGATCGAGATGCTTCCTATAATGGGGGTGGGAAGTCGGGACTTATATAAAAAAAAAACAAATGGAAATAGTCCTCCAGCCCGAAAACCATTTTTCACGCAATCTGGTGTGAGATCTTATAAGGCACATTTTAATATTGGTGCGAAGTCGTCTTTTTTAACTTGCTGGCCTAAGTTTTCCGTCTTTCATTTACAAATATGTATTCGCCAAAATGCTTTAAGAGGCCATATAATATAAAAACCGCCCGATCCATTGGTTGCAGCAGGTGTGTTGTGTACTAGTAGGATACAGCAATACACCACAATTATTTCTAATTTTTTTTGCGAACCGAAATCCGATAAAGGCTTCGTTAGGTGCGAAGCGTGACCATCCAAAAAGAAAATAATGGGCAGCTTAATCCTGTTTTGTATGAGCCACGGTTGGAAAACATTTGGGATATACTCGTAAAAAGTGCTGCTGCACATCCATCCATTTTCGGATTTACCTATGGCCCACGACTCCGGAAAACCACCTGAAATATGTTTTGGAACTCGTTCATATGAAAACACTATCACAGGTGGAGCAAATTCCCCGGCTGTATTAGCTGTTATAAGCATGGACAGATTTTCTTTTTCATGTCTTGAAACAGTGTCGACATTTTTATCTCCTTTCTTCAATAACACATGCCCAGGATTTGGATTAAAAAAAAGGCCCTCTCATCCTTTTTGAGAACTCTGGTGGGGTCCTTTATTACATCTTCAAGATTGTTTTTTTTCAATACTCATGGATTTCTGAGAACCAATTGGTTATTTGATCTTGAGTGACCGCTTCCCTAGACGTTGTCAGATTTTGGGAAAGTCGTTCTGACACTTCCGGGTGGCGTCTGTGAAAGGCCTGGTACCATTTTTGCCCTGGTATACCCTCAATGAAAGGAGTTTCCCTTCCATGTGACCTTATTAATAATTGAACACTATCTAAAAGCTGTTCTTTAGCAACAGGATAGTGTCTCTCAGACATTGCGAAAAGCTATTGCACTAAAACGGTCTCTCAGCGTTATTAATTACTGAAGATGGGCCCATGGAACAGATTGCAGGGCTTTTGCCCGTGATTTTATTGCGTAAAGTTATTCTGGGTACGCCATATTTTGTTGCTGCAGATGTGACATTTTCCCGTCTCCTTACCACCTCCATTGTACGACCCAATGGAATGGATGGATGGAATGGACCAGTGTTGGACACTCCGATAGTGAACATCCCTGTCCATAACTATAAATTTCCTTTAGAAAGCCATCATAAAAATATAGTTCATCGTAGTTATCGTAAAAAGTCAGAATGTAGTTTAAAACAAACAAAACATCATATTACTATTAATGAACATTATGTCCATTACTAGATAAAGTCGACATCACGTGTACCAGTAATGAACTTAATGTTTCTACAACTACACGAATAATTATTTAAGTATTTCTAAAGTAATTTGCATGAAAAAAGTTATCAATACCTCAGACGTAATCATCACTCAAAAACATTAAATATATTTAAGAAAAAGCCTTGTAAGCAACTCACCTCACAATTTGCTAAGAAATCTAACCGTCACGGATCCGCTGGTAACTAAGTACCAGTGGCCCTATTACAGAACTTGGCTTCAATCAGATTGTCACTTTTTTCATAGGAAAATCGACTCTATCGCAAAGCATTATTGAATTTGACGGCTTTTAACCGTCATGATCAACATTACGTAATCGCACTGCAGGGGCCCGACCACAGAACTTGGCTTCAATCAGAGTGTCACTTTTTTCATAGCAATTTCGACTCTATCGCAAGGCTCTAAAGAATTTGACGGCTTGAAACCGATATGATCAACATTACGTAATCACACTACTGTTATCTATGGTTACGTGTTGCCATGAATCGGGAAATTAGTAGAAATCTTATTTTTGTAGGTTTCTTTATAAGTGATCATTACTGGGACACATTCCATTACTGGTACATACACTTACGTTATCTAAAAATATCCTACATACTGTAAATTATCAGTCAGTATGCATTCTCAGTTCTGAATTGGGGGCCAAGGTAGGTACGTTTTCAGACTTTGTTATGTAGGTGCTTACGTTTTTACTACCCTACTACAGCAAAGCAAAGGAAGGGTAATGAGTTTAACAGTCTATGTATAGGATTATGTCGTAGACGCGAGGGTTATGTGGATATTCCACCGTAGCATCGCTCATAGTAGTTCGATTTTGACAAGGTGTCAATCGATTCAACTTCATCGCAATTAGTGTCATGGGCTATTTTTACGCGACCATAGTCGGGCTTTAGTTTTTGTACTTATATCTTGTTATGAGGAACTATTATTTATTCTGTGTTATGAGTAAGTTGTTGTATATAACAAGTGCTGCACAAATATGGTACAAAAATATACTTCAAATGGATTAGCTAATAACTAAAAAACTATTGAAACATCAAACATTTAAAAAAATAAAAAAAACAGATTCGCAATTGACAGAGAAATCTGTGTAAATAAAAATAATACATACCTACATAAAAAACTACTAATCTAATTTATTTGGGACACCCTCGGGAGATAAACACTTTCAAAAAAAAAAAAAAAACGATCCACAATATATGGAGAAACCGGTGTAAATAAAAATAACACCTACCTGATAAAAAAACTACTGATCTAATTTTTATGCTAATTATATGGGACAACCTCGGGAGGATAAATAAATTAAAAAAAAAAACACAATTGGTGGAGAAATCAGTGTAAATAAAAGAACTACTGCTGCATCTAATTTTTATACAATTTATATGGGACAACCTCGGAAGAATATACATGAAAATAAAAAAGTTATCGGTGTGCGAAATAGGTGTAGAACATAGACAATGGTACTACTGACATATAAATAACCACATTACTTCGTATTCACAGGCTGTTGACGAACGTTGCAATGAGTACGTTTTTGTACTGATGGCAGTAGTGAGAGTCCACGGAACTAGTGTATTTGTATATTTTGGTACCTACCATGGTCGCCAAGTGGAGGGCTTTGAATCAGCACAAACAAAAGTATGACAGAGCTAGACATTTCCTATGGGGCTGAGCCTATCCATTGAGATCAGTGTAGTAGATAAAAAAAACAAGCGAACATAGATCCTCCTCCTTTTGTGAAGTTGATTAATAAATAGCCCTACCACTTTCTCCAGCAAAAGGAAAATAAAACACTGTTTTTAACTATTTTGGCTAGTTTATTGATCAGGAGATCATACTTACCTGCAGTAATCATGTTTGAAACTGCAATTACATTTCATTAAGTACTTTGACTCCTAATATTTCTAACCCAGTCTTGACAACCAATCGTGCTGTATGGAAGACCAGTAACCTCTGTGCTGCTAAGTCGGGGTCAACATTTTTCACCTTCAGTTCATTAAACATCCTATTTACATGCCTTGCCAGTCGAAACAGATATCCTACAAGTATACAGGCTTCATAACCTTCTAATGATCTTTTTAAAATATGTTCGAACTTTGCTATCTCGGCTACAACGTCGCCTATAATTTCCTCGGTCAAATAAGACGGGTCACAGATGTCTGGGAGTGAAGCTCCACTGTTTTGTTCTAAGCTCCAGAGCCTGCAGTGTAGATATTGCAGCTTGATACCACTGTCTCCTTCGCTCTGTAAAGTTTTGTCCCAGTTGAAGACATATTCTTTTAGCTTCTTCTGCTTCAAGTCATTGATGATAACCACAGTCATGCCGAGAACATCACATGTCTCATCATTCATTGCAGAGCTTCGGGTATCTGTAGAAGAGAAAAATATATTAACCTTTAATGTAATTTATGTTAAAGGTTTGTTAATTAATAATATTGAATAAAAGACCCTAAAATAAAAAAAAGACAGATAATTTTCAAGAACTATGTAGTTACTTAGCTCAATGTTTTTTTTTAATTTCTTGTTCATTTCACAAAAGATTGACAATGAACTGATTTTATTTACTTTCTGTTTGAGTTTTACAATACTAATATTATGTTGTGGTAGATTATTTTCCTTAAGGTTTTGAACAAGCCCTTCACTCCAATCTACAAAATCTACAAAGTGAGAAATAGGACAAAGAAATGCAGAAATAATAGTGAGGTTTACTTGTTTAGCCTTTTGGAGTAGTAGTTTTAAACTTGTATCAGCTACGCTGGAGCTGAGACCACTTGTTTATTTCATGTTGATGGACAACTGTTCAAATGGTTAACTAAAAACTTGACAAAATGTGAAAGTAAAAATATTACTTTTAGATATGGACTGCATCTTATGCATTTTACTTTTCGCTGCATCTAAAATGTCATTAAGAAATACAACATTTCCTTGTCGAGTGCTCATTCCCTTGATTCGGCCAAACTTGATGTGTTCACAGCAATTGCTACATGTTTTATTTATTCTATTGACAACATTGAAGAGTGTTGTGAAATGGTCTGTTTGCGCATTATCTACTACATACAACATTTTGTCAAACTGAAATCTCTTGTATCTATCCAGTAACGCGGCAATATCTCTGGAAAGATATAATGTGGAATCATCATTTTTCAAAACTGCAACATCTTTGTCATTAACTGTCACTACTTTTTTCCCCGATTCTTCCTTTTTGATTATATTTTGTTGTTCCAATGAGCACATCAAATCTTTGATTGCACCTCCATTGTAGTCTGACTCCCAATCAAATGTATCAAAGTGAATGCCCAATCTTTGATAGACATTTTCTAATTCTTGAATAGTAGTTTCTCGTATAGTTTTCCAGTTTTGTAAGTTTGTCTTGCCTTGTTCTATATCTGAGAAGTATTTTCGAGCTTCCATTTGCACATTTTCATTAGTCTTAGCTAGCTCATTAGCATAAACATACACTTCATACAGCGTCTTTATTGGGTTAGCTTGCAATTTGGTGACATCAATGCTTTTAGCTTGTAAGCCATACTGCAGTAGTCCAAATTGTGTACCCCAATCTCCCATATAATTGAGCTTAGTGACTTTATGGTCAAAGTATTTACAGGCATTAGCGATGAAATTCCCAATAATTGTAGATCTGAGATGTCCCGCATGGAATGGTTTAGCTATATTTGGTGAGCTAAAATCTATGACTATCTTTTTGGGTATTGTCACTTGTGGTTGGGCTGTACATTTTTGCAAACTGCTTGTTATGAATGAGTTTCTGTCAACAGTGTAAGTAATTTCTGAATCTTTATTTGATGATTTGATTTTAGACTCAATAGGCTCCTTTTCTTCATTGTTAGAGGCCCGAGGCTCCACTCCATTTATGATAAACCTATTTTCATTGTGTTTGTAGAAAATCCGTATGTTTCCTAGGTTTTTTAATAGGTATCTTTTATCAAAATGAGGTGGAGTCATCTGTAAACATGAGATAATTTATGGAAAAATTGTATCGCATTACTTTTTTTAGGTTATATAACTAGAGAAGTAACTTCAACCTTTTCCAGACCATATTTCATTTTCAAACTCTCTCAAATAATTATATAGCCATAACAACAGGTCTGGAATTCTGCCAGCTACACTTTTTTCAATACTGTTTAGATTTATTTACTTCTTCATTTTTTATTAGATGGCTTCTGCGGAGGCACTAGCCTACTAGCAATTTCGCCAATGTCAAGTTTAGGGTGCATTCCGAGACGCACAAATATCGATAAAATCGATATTATCGCGCTAAAACGCGTACCGAGTCATCGTGAGCGCAATAATGATATCCCTTGTGACGTCATGGATTACGTCATTACATCCGCCATTTTGCGATTACACCGACCATGCCCCAAACCGATATCACCGTGAGCGCTACTGTCAAGGTGACAGACTGACGGTTGTTTACAAAGAAAACTGTTGTTTGAATTCAGTTGTGTGTGATTTTCGTACAGTTTTCCAAATATTACTACAGTGGCCCAACTCCATAACTTGGCTACAATCGGATTATCACTTTTTTCATAGCAAATTCGACTCTATCGCAAGGCATTAGTGGCTGCGATACTGAGAATTCGATTGAAGCCAAGTTATGGAATCGGGCTGCAGACAATTGACCAATTTTTAGACAGACTACTTTGCCCACGAGTAATACTTTGTATTTTCAGCAAATTTTGAGGTTATGTTGTTGTGATCTTGTAATCAGGCTCACGAGCGTTCCGAATCAACTGCAGCACTCAACTGCCGTGAGCGCGATATCTGAATCGGAACGCAAATTAGCACTGTGATCGCTCACAGCGATATTATCGTGAATCGGAATGCACCCTTCATAGTGTATATTAATGGCTGTGTTCACTTACACGCTCGAATCATCCGTGCGATTATCGCTCGATCATCCGGAGATCGTGAACGACTTTGGACGTCCACATACAACTAACAACTGTCAAGTGTCAGTTTCATACTATTCCTCCCCTCCACTACTATTTTTCGGATGACCCAGGCGAACGCCCGGACGACGCCGTGAACGATTTCGAGTGTAAGCGCGGGTGATCAGTGCGTCCTCGAACGTTTATGTGAACGGGCCCATTGTCACGTCACAGTCATTCATTGTCAAGTCAAAGTCACGAATCAGTAAAATGGTAGACATTTACTAAAACTTCCGTAGGAGATTTGGAAAAATCACAAAATGCCATTTATATCTGCGTTTGATTCTGTTGCCTACACTCGTGCACGTTAACGAACACCTAATGGTTAATATTCCACCAATATTACACATCAAAACTCGAAGAAACACAAGATTGAGAATAAAATCAAACTCTACAACACAACATTTTGAATATTTGCAAAAAACCGTATGAAATGTCTAGGTCTAGATTTATTTATTTTACATTGTAAAATTGAACATTTACAATCAAATACCTTGGGCCCGACCACAGAACTTGGCTTCAATCAGATTGTCACTTTTTTCATAGCAAAATCGACTCTATCGCAAAGCATTATTGAATTTGACGGCTTGAAACCGTCATGATCAACATTACGTAATCGCATTGCTGGGGCCCGACCACATAACTTAGCTTCAATCGGATTGTCAGTATCGATATTGGCAGAGCGATGGTGGCCTAACGAGAGCGATGGTGGCCTAACGGTCCAACGATACCGGGTTCAAAACCTAGGCTCCGAATAATGACTTTTCTAAGTTATGTGCGGTTTTCTATCGCTTCGTGCTTCGGAGGGCACGTTAAGCTGTCGGTCCCGGCTGTTATTGATTATTAGCAGTCGTTAAGCCATGTCAGAGGCCCTCGGGCGGCTTGATGGGGGTTATATTTTTTTTTAATTTGTGTTTGTTTACTGCTTGTGAGTATGATCAAAAGATACGTCTGTCTTACGTCAGAAACATTACTTCATTTAGACGTGTCATATTGGTCTGTAACGTCTGTTACGTCAAAAGGACAGATCCATGTGACGTCTTTGTAGGGTATTTTGAGACGTCGTTTTTATGTCTGAAACATAACGTCATTCAGACGTGTCATATTGGTCTGTAACGTCTGTTACGTCAAAAGGACATGTCCATGTGACGTCTTTGTAGGGTATTTTGAGACGTCTTTTTTACGTCTGAAACATTACGTCATTCAGACGTGTTATATTGGTCTGCAACGTCTGTTACTTCAAAAGGACATGACCATGTTACGTCTTTTTAGGGTATTTTGAGACGTCTTTCTTACGTCAGAAACATGACGACATTTAGACGTGTCATATTGGTTTGTGACGTCTGTTACATCATATTGACATAAACAAGAAAGTTCGCATTAAGGTCACTGACGTCACCTTCCTACCTGGGAACGGAGCCGCTGGGGACTGGGGCCCGTCTTTGCGGTGTGTCTATCATATATGGGGAGGGGGGGGTTTGCCATAGTCACCACTCTTGGCAGGCGGATTGGTGACCGCAGTGTAACAAATATGTACTTGGAGCAAGCTGCTGTCCATCTTTCGGTGTGTAATCCCTTAGTCGCCTCTTACGACATCCACGGGAGGATTGGGAAGGATCTTATTCTAAGCCGAGACTGAGGCTTAATTTAAGGGTGTAACAATGGCCAATGACCTTCACGATTCGACCTCTAATACTAGTACTGGTGCTATCTATCTGCAGATGGCAGTATAATAGTGATTACAGTGATGGCAGTTTAAAATCAAATAAAGAGTAACAAGTACAGATAGTGAAGATATAGAATAAGATAGATAATATAGAAGCCACAGAAGTGTTTCTCATAATGTTTGGTTTTTTGCCTATAAATTTTACTGACCAAAAATAGGTCTCAGTAACAGTAGGTACTGAAAATATCTAGGAAGTTCTAATTTAAATTAATTATTTTAATCTACACGGATCTGTACTAAATGATGAACCATGAAGATTTGACGATCACCAGAAAAAACTTACTAAATCTCAGCAATGGGAATAGCTAGGATGTTCCAGTTTTCACCAATTGTTTTATTTTCCACAACTGCTAGTAATGATGAATCATGAGAGTATGGTGACTGAAAAATGCTAACTAGGTACCAATCCGATCAACACACCCAGAATTTAGTTGGTAGTTTTCATCGATTTGTCCTTAATCATACCAACGGTTCCATGATGACACTCTTTTGATGATGACCAGAAGTGATTGGATCTCAATAATGCATATAATTTTATCTGTAACTATGTGTGATGATGATGATGATTATGATGATGGAAAGTATCTTATGTATTATTCTAGGGTATAAGCTATCAACACAACAAATTTAATCAAAATCCGTCCCGCCGTTATCGCGTTAAAACTTAAAACTCTCCAAACAAACAGACAACGTTTCACTGTCATATATTGGTGTGGATTTCTATCAACACTCCAAATTTCATTAAAATCCGTCCCGCCGTTATCGCGTTAAAACTCCCCAAACAAACAGACAACGTTTCACTGTCATATATTGGTGTGGATTTTCATATACGTAACTTCTAAAAAAAAGAAACGCTAGTAAGCGTAATTCAAAATCATTGGCAGCAGTGCTTTTTGGCCATCAACAACTGCATTATTACTTATCTACTTGACAGACATGTTATTATTTCGTTTCCATGGTAACGTCATTCCGTTTTTTATTTTTGATACCTTGGATTACATTATTGCAATTTCCGAAGGGAACGCAAATATTTGAAAAAAAAAAGAAGAAAACTGCCCCTGTTACTCGCTGATAATGTAGCTACCTACAAGAGAAATAATTTTTAAAATCGGTTCTGTATTTTTTGTTTTATTCATTACAAACAAACAAACATACAAACAATCAAATTTTTCTTCTTTATAATACTAGTGTAGACTATACTCCAGCCTCAGCTTCACCCACGCAGCCGCAGGCGGAGGCGGTTTTTATACGACTGCCCAAAAAAAGGAGTGTTATGTTTTTATACGCTTTATATTAGCTTCACTTGTATGTTTGTAACCGACTCCTTTGGACGCTATTTTGACCCACTTTAAACGGTCAGATTTCATTCAAATTTTGCACACCTGTCAAAGACCGATGACAATCCAATAATTCGAACCAAACTAAAAGTAGAAAATAAATAATAGTTTAAAAAAACTAAAAAACACGCTTTATATAGAAAACCAAACTAAAAAATAGATAATAAATTTTAATAAGTAGTGTAATTAAGAAAAAAATGCTTTTTAAGATATTATCGAAATGATAATCCTTCTTCTCATATCTGTCAATGAAATATTTATAACTATTGACCTATGCACCCCACGATTTTTTTGAAATAAATTTTTTTTT
Source organism: Alsophila aescularia (assembly GCA_946251855.1). Taxonomy (NCBI): domain Eukaryota; kingdom Metazoa; phylum Arthropoda; class Insecta; order Lepidoptera; family Geometridae; genus Alsophila; species Alsophila aescularia. Next base: position 57,536,674 of record OX276373.1, read on the forward strand.
TTTCTTATTTACACTATTAAAATTTATTGTCTATTTTTTAGTTTGGTTTTCTATATAAAGCGTGTTTTTTTAGTTTTTTTTTTAACTATTATTTTTAGCATTCATGTATGTTTGTAAGTTTGAATGTGAGTTTTTTATTCCACCATAACTTTGAAATGCTTAAACAGATTTAGACGTATGGGGTATCGTTAGTATCCTTACATCCCCTCGAGTAACATAGGCTATAGTTTTTTTAAATATGTATGTCGGCAGTATGGCTCCATTGTCAATTGCAAAAAAAAATTTAAAACATTTCAAACCATTGTTTGGGGATCTTTCACGCGATAACGGCTGGATGGATATTGATTAAACTTGGAATAAGGATTGCTTATACCCTGGAATAAAACATAGAATTCTTTTTATCCTGGAAAATTTTAAGTTTCTACGGGAAAACTGGAAAAACTGGAAGAGTTTTGATTACTCGCTGTAAGAAACGGTTGCCATGGAAATGAAATAACAAGTATGTCAAAAACATCAAGAGCGTTGGTGCTATACCTACTTTTGCTTTTGTTTTTAATATCCTAGAAGAACATAGGATGCTTTTTTTCGCGATAAACAGTAGTCCGCGCGGACGAAGTCGCGGGCGGGAAAACTAGTAGTATATAATTTATTATAACATAAACTCATTTTTGACACGGCAGGCGCGTTTTTTTAGCTTTTAAGCTAGTTATTACGTTTGTGGAGAGGACATCTGAAGTTTGACGATTCGAAGTTAGACATTTAGTAAAAAAAGACGGCATTTAATATAAGGAAATTTATTAAAATCTTATTTTTCATATATAAAAAACAAAACCACGAAGACAAAGGCGGTTTGTGTAAATCTTATTATGAATACCAGTTCATTTGCTGGCAATATTTATTTCTGATTGTATGGTTTCCATTTCCAGTTCTTCGTGACATCTGTGGAAAATTCCAGATTATTATAAACCTGTAGTAACCAAGCAATACATAATAAGCTTTTATAGTTTTTCAAATCGCCTATATCCAGCCTAATATAGGCGAAGCAAAACGCTTCGTGTAATGTATATACCAAACTAAGACAAGTTTTGAAAAGAAAACTTACATTGCACTTTCAGCCTCCGCGGATTGTAGTTCAGTCGTTTCATTTCAAACATTTCGTTGGCTTTCCTTCCTGAAAATAAAATATAAGTAGCTTTCTTAATTATAAAATTTAGCAATGGTAAATACTTGCTTCCTTTTCTAAGTGTTGTTCTCAGTGTCCCGTTATAATTAACTGCTGTAGGACAATTTATTGGCTGAAGTTATATTCTAATAAAAAAACAGGTTCAAAAATGCTTCGCGGACCGTACAATGAAAGTAGCAGGCCCTGGTTAAAATATTTATGTTATAAGGTTGTATCAAAAAATTGCCTATAAAAAATTTGATTTATGTTTCCATGGAAACGAAATAATAACAAGTCTATCAAAAAGCACCGCGGCTGCCAAACATTTTGAATTACTTTCGTCGTCTAATACCTAGAAAAGTTCAAAATATTTTCATCTGTAACGTGAGCGTGGTCCTTCCGTGTCAAACTGCCGTGGCAGACTGAATGTCATGGCGCCGGGCCGGCCGGTAGAACTTCCGCAGGCCTCGGGGGGGTGCTTCTAGCGGGGAGCAAGTGAAAACGTTTTGCGTTGACGGTTTTTATTTTATTTTCCATTTATTTATTAGAAAATATACAAATTAAATAATACAAGTTGTTGAAAATGTCATAACATACCTTCTGTAAAAAAATTACATGTCTCTGACGAGCGGATCTATGGTTTTTTTAAATTATCGTTACACAAACTCTGGAAACAACGTAAAGACCGTCACGTTTACAGTTTCTTTACTGCCATCCATGCTGATGTCAAATTCAGAGTATCGGGTGCATACGATAACTACATCCTAGAAATTCAAAATGATCTGTCCCACAACCCATGCGCTTTCTGGAAGTTTGTATCCAACCTCAGAACAAAGGGCGGATTCGACCCTTGCATTACGCATGATGGGCAGACACACACTGGCCACGCTGCAGCTGAGATCTTTGCTAATTACTTTAGCAACGTATTTTTAGACCAGCCACCGTCTCTAAATCCCAAACACATGAAAGGTAGTTGTAATAGTCATCTTATTAATATATATAACTTCAGTCCTCTGGAGGTGGAGTCACAGATCGATAAATTGAAGCCTAAGAGTTCAATAGGACCTGCTAATGTACCTCCATACAGTATAAAAGCCTTTAAATCCCAGCTTGCAACACCCCTTGCACATATCTTTAACTTAGCTATAGATTCGGGTATTTACCCCTGTAGGTGGAAACAATCAAGAGTCGTACCCATCTTAAAATCTGGAGACAAAACACAGGTACAGATCCATCGCCATTTTACCTTTTCTTGCCAAAATCTTTGAAGGTTTACTACATACTAAAATTTACAGAACCTTACTTCAGCAACACCCATCATGCATTTAGGAAAGGGCGCTCAGTCAAGACAAACTTGCTGACACTTGTCGACTTCATTTCACAATAAATGGACGAAGGCACCCAAGTCGACGTTGTATACCTGGAGTTCCGGAAGGCGTTTGACCAAGTAGATAATGACGTTCTTCTCGAAAAGCTGGACCTGGTTGGTTTTGCACCTAAGCTACTCTACTTTTTCGCTGACTATCTCCGCGACAGAGCTCAATTCGTTCGACTCGGGTGCTTTGACTCGTCATCTTACCCCACACGGTCTGGGGTAAGCCAAGGATCATCGCTCGGGCCTCTACTTTTCTCCATTATGATTAATGACCTTGAAGCATGTCTCTTATCCGGAAGGTGTCTGATTTATGCAGATGATGTAAAGATCTTTAGAGATATCCGATCCGAAGATGACGGTCATACCTTGCAGCAAGATCTTGATGCTATACAGCTCTGGAGTAAAAAGAACCGGTTAAATTTAAATATAAATAAGTGTCACGTTATGACATTCACAAGATCAGCCCAAATTATTAATGTTGACTACAGGCTCAATCAAAATTTGATTTCGAAAACCCAGTCAGTGAAAGATCTCGGTGTACTGTTTGACCCTAAACTCAACTTTCATGATCATATGACCGCTCTCGCGGCAGATGGTTTTAAAAGGTTGGGTTTTGTGACTAGAACCTGTGGCGAATTCACGAACCTCACAGCAATTAACCTTCTTTACAATGCGCTGATTAGGTCAAAGATGAAAGCGAGTTCAATGGTGTGGAACCCTCATGAGAAAACGTATGCTCTCATGTTGGAAAAGGTCCAGAAGTGTTTTCTAAGGTTTCTATACAAGAAAATGTACATTTACTATCCGTACTTATATCCTACGAGGTTTCTGCAGGGCACATTAGGGTTCCACTCCCTTGAAGCTCGCAGGTTGCATGATCAGTTGCTTACAATGTACAGAGTCCTTCGCGGAATTTTAGACTGTCCCACAATTTTGAGCGAGGTCAGTCGTCTATACGTGCTGGAACAGCGTGCTAGATTTCGAAGTGGGCGCGTACCTTTATTTGCACCAATGCTGGCGCGCACGATCGCTCGGTAACAGTCCCCTGTCTGCCGCGCGCAACGTCACCTCAACACACTTTTCACCTCACAGGCACAATGCGATATATTCAACGACAGGTGGCCTATATTTCTTAGGAGCTCTCTTTTGTACTGTGAGCAAGTTTTGTTGTGTTTTGTTTATCGGTAGGTTGTTTAACCCTCAAAATGTGGCTCATATATAGAACATTTCACATAAAACCATCATTTGTTACTCTTAATTATTATAGATTCAAAATTATATTAATTTAGTAAGCTTCGCAAAAAAAAATACAAATATTTTTTACTTGTAGGATAGTCTTAATAGATTGTTTTTTTGTTGTACTTTTCTTCATAACTTAATAAAAAATACATGGTTTTCTAAGCCTATAGGGACATAAACAAATAAAAGGGACAGGAAGACCGAAACATTTCGTTGGTATTAATCCTGAATGTTATTCAAAAGAGTGTGCAAAATGCTCAAGTTATTAAACTTATAAATCAAGATTAAATATTTGAGGGTGTCCTACACTACGTTTACCTAAACGTGGTCTCCACTCAAGAACTTGTCTACCCAACGGTTATCGGTTCTTCGGGAAATGTGACAAGCCCACTGCCACTTTAGCTTGCTTATCCTTTGAGCTATGTCGGTTACCTTGGTTCTCCGTCGGATATCTTCATTACGAATCCTGTCCTTTAGAGAAACACCAAGCATAGCTCTTTCCATAGCTCGCTGAGCGACCTTAAATTTGTGGACTAGTTTGACCGTGATTGCCCACGTTTTTTAGTATGGCAGCCAATTATTTTTTACCGGTTCTAAAAATTACTAAAGGTTTGAACTTTATTAGTTCCAGCACCATCTCCCTAAAAATTGTCGTTTTGGAGATCCTATTGGATATGTACTCCATTTAGGATTCTATTTTAACCTGATATTGGACTTTTCCTATATTTACTAAGCATATCTATTCAAATCTCTTATACACCACTTATACATGCAACGACTCCTGAAAAAAAAACATTCTCGCTTGCTACCACTACTGGCCCAAGAACAGAAAATCCTTCCATATATCCCGAATAACTAATGTTAAGAATTACACGCACACACTATATATAAGCACACAAGTTTTAACCAATCATGTGCAAGTCGAGCTGTGATTGGTTTATTCAAATTAGATCAACATGTGCCAGAGTGTAATTTTTACATACGGAGGTTAGCGGGGGGCTACTTTCTGAAGTTTAAAGTATAGCAAATATGGCTCCAATTGGAGCAAAATATTCCGTAAATTATTACAAAAGATCAACAAAGGCTGCCCATCATCAACATTTGCTAAAGGATCAACATTTAACTGATGCTACGTCGCGAAAGATCAACATTAGGCGGGAAGGGATAACTATATATATATATAGTAGAACACAATAACTTAATTTATTCCAATTTGCGATAAGTAAAAATATTTTGTTCCGTTCCTAATTCCTAGTTCCTAGTTTTTATTCGTTCCGTTATTTTAATACTTTCTATTATAATCACTAGAAGTCGAGAATGGTCAACAATTGAAAATCCAGCTTCAAGGAGGTAAAGCACTGTAAATAAATTTTGAGGTTTGCTGCAAAAAATAAGTAGTTAGTTATCTACCTACTAAACAAGAATAGCTCATAGCACTTCATAATAATCTTACGTCAGCTCTCAGACTATATCACTCGTTTGATTTATTTCATGATAAGTTCCTAATTAGTTGTAGGCTAGGTTGTAGGCTACTTACTAAGTCAGTACAGTAATTCCTTTCCCGATCAACAATACCTACTATAATCAATTATATAATTACGTTGATCGATTTAATAAACGACTATATTACTGCGCGGAAAACCTTAAATATGCCTAGCTTCGGTATGGAACACAAATGAAATAACATGAAACTATACTCGTAGGAACGTACGTAATAAAAAAATATCAATAGCTAACTACATAACTAGGACCTATTATAGGTATTACAATTTATTACCTTTCAATATCCTTTGGAAGCGTAAAGAATGACAATTCGTCATTTCTATCACTATTCAAACAGCCAAATGCTATGCAGTACCTTCTAGCCTTCTTCTTGGTACTCATAATAAAAAACACGAATAAAATTTATCAATAACTTTACTTAAGGGTCGGTTACGGCGCGGGCGCCAGAGAAAGTTAGGTATTGAGGCGCACTCACACAGCGATCGACGCGGTCGCGCCGCTCACGCAGCACACCTCTATGTTATACACAGTGGTTCGTGTGAATGCGGCGATCGCAACGTAAGTAAAGCTTCATTATGCCGGATCCACACCAAGAGAACGAGAGCCAGCGAAGGCAAAAGGCAAAGTGGGATTCGCCGATTAGTACCGCATGCTCGCTCGGTTTCGTCGTAGTCCACACTAAGTGAACGCGTGTGAACCCGGCGACAATTGGCGAACCACGGCGAATCAGGGTGTCCAGATTGGGGGTTTTTTTCCCCCATTTTATGTTAAAGACAATATCACCATAGCTGGGCATCGTTAATCAAATAGTTAACTTCGTTAATCCGCTACAAAAAAGTTAGCTTCGTTTAAGCGTTACATTTCGGAAGAATTAACGCAAGTTAACGTTAATCGTTAATCCGGTAATATGTGTAAAATTGCATCTTTATATCGTTGCGTTAGTGAACTAATAAAACCTGTTGGTTTAGGTTCTGGAAGTTAACAGGTTAGGAACAAAACAAAATACTTGTATAATTCAAATGTGTAATTTAATCGTCGGGCATAAAGTGCATATTCCCCTTTATGAACATTAACATGTTGACGTTCTCGTCTGAAAGCGAGGCTCGTTTTGGTGTTAAAATGTCTTTACCCGTGGAAAAAAGACGTTCAACTGCAGCGCTTGAGGGCATAGCAGTATTGTATTTAATGAATAGATTTATGAATATTTGTTCCCCGAGGAATGGCAGCATCGTTGAACGAGTCTTTTGATTTCATGTCCATGTTGTTTCAAATTGTTCAGGCTCGATACATGAACTTTAATTTTGGTGTCTTTCGGCAAGCCTCGCTTACACGCAAAAAGTATTTGCTGGCCCGATCTGGATACAAATTCCACATACTCAGTCAAATGTGGCCATGGATTCTCATCAGGACCGCTGGAATCCGATCCGATTCCATGTCTTCCAACATCCATGATATGGTTTTATTTAAATTACTACGCAGTACACTGCACAGTACACTTTTTCTATCTATCTAAATTACACTGCACTCTTCTTTATCAATTATCAACATGCAAATGATCACTGACAGTAATTTATAATAACAACAAACAAAACACTCGTCACTCTAAGCACCGGCGCTAAGTAATGAAATGATCAAACGAAACAAATCTATTCGCAGTTTTCTTTCTCACTCGCACGCGCTGGCAAAATATATCTAGTTTTGTTTTGGTTTCACTCGCTGCCACGCGCCGCCCGGCACGCCGGTAATTATTAGGCATTGGATTAACGATTAACGGACTTCTGCATATTAACGGAAGTGAACGTGTCCGTTAACATTTTTAAAAGTTAACTTAAAAGTTAATCAAAATGTTAACTTCGTTAATTAACGATTAACGAGTTAATGCCCAGCTATAAATATCACTATGACATAGATCTAGTTAAAAGGCTTACGGCACGTTTTAAAACCAAATAAAAGCTGGACTAGATACTATTCCAGGTAAACACAGCTACATTGCCACTGTCATGCTTCGTGTGCATCAGATATAGACATAAGCAGTCTGTAGCGTGAATGAGATAACACTACTGACACGTTCTACATAAACGCCACTCCGATTGTGACTTTTTCGCATCGCACCTAATTTATGTGGTCCAAGGCCGAGGAACTGGTGAAAATGTTTAATGTGTCATAAATCATTTTAAAATGATGTAGTGTTGCGCGTTGTTGCTAGGGTGGTAATGGTGTTTTATTTTAATGTAAATCTTAATAAATAGATCGTTAAATGGGTCATTATCAAAAAATTATTTATCATATTTTGATATAAAAACATTTTGAGTTTTATTTATGCACTGGGCATCCTTAAAAAAGAGAAAACTAATTATTATATGTAATACTGATGTGACATCTCGACTAAGGATCTGACCATTACTTACACAAACCAAACCCAAAACAATTAAAAATGTCACAACCGTAGTCACAGTGAAATTACGGATGTGACAACTATGGATACGGATGTGAAATCTATATATATATGTGTATATACAAATAAAATGGCTATAACATATGTATGTATATATATATATACATACATATGTTACCGCCATTTTATAACTAAAAATAAACACCATGTGATTAATATAATTTAGGAAGAAACTGTACTACAATACGCAACTCATGTTATCAGGGATTTATGTTAGAGGTTTACATACCCTTGCCAGAATATTCACAGTTGTGACACGTTATATTTTGTTAATAAATGTAGCTCCACAGACCCTTGCACTAACGTACGAAAACTGGGCTGAGACAAGATGGCTGCCTAAAACTATGTTTTTTTAAGTGAATTAAACAGCTAAAGATTCGTTTCTTTATTTATTTGTACTTTTTGATAGGAAACGATGTCACATTACACGGACCGTGACATTTAAAATATAAAAAAAACTGTTCAATTAACGTTATATTTATGCCTCATACAATTAAAATATAAGCGGCGCACCCAAAAAAAACAAACAAAATTTTTGACTATTTTTTTATTTATTCACAAATCACACTTTATTTACGTATATGATAATTACCCAAATAAGGAATATGTAGTTTCAAAATATTTGGGGAAAAATTGCTGAAAGAGTATCTTTTTGGGGAGTTTTTTGCTCCGTATGGGGAAATTACAAAAACTTCGTGAAGCTGCCCCTGCTAAGTATTTATTATTGCTATTATATTAAAATATGCTTATAAAGCTCTATGAACCTCAGAAGATTTTCATTCGACCATTCCATACTTACTAAACGACAAGAATGAAACTTCCTAAAAATTTATGCGCGAGACGTCTGTTCCGTGCAAGTCGCTGTGGAATGAGCATTCGCCCGTTCGTACACACCGCGTGCGCTCGCTCGCTATAATCCCTTTGTTGTACTGACACGCGGCGGAGCACGGCCAAATACGAACGAAGGCCTACGCTGGCTTTCGCTCGTTTCGTTAAGTCGTCCACATTGATTTGTTCGTTTTCGCTCGGTAGCCTTCGCTCGTTCTCGTTCTCTTGGTTTGGACGCGGCATTACCTAACTTTCTAATACGAACGAAGATAATTTATGATTACTACAGTTTTGTACATAGAGATGTTTCAAAACAGCAGTGGGTACTAGTTTGTTTTCTTATTGCGTTATAATAGTACCTAAGTGTGGGGCGGGGGGTTGGTCTAATGCACAAAGTTTTGTTTGTATCAATAAATTGTTATTTTGTGATTTTCAAAAACAAAGCCAATAAGTCTGAGTCAACGTTTTTATTCTTACTATTTTACAATACAAGTAATTCATCAAAATAAAGAACACAACAGATAATTTTACTTTTAGTTTACACTAAGTTACTTAGTTATGTTTCATTTATACATTTATCTATCTATACTATAATAAAACTGTAACTGGGCTAAATCTGTACATTAAATATTTTTTGAAAATTATAATTGAGATAAACTTCAAAATCGATATAGAGTGCAAAAAGGATATTTTTTTAATTTTTGTCTGTCTGTCTGTCTGTCTGTCTGTCTCTTTGAACACGCATCACGCTGAAACTACCAGATGGATTTTGATGCAACTTGGCACAATCATAGCTTATGTTATGGATTAACATTTAGAATACTTTTTATCCCGAAAAAATCATGAGTTCCCGCAGGATATAGGTTAAAAGTTATTTAAAAGAACACATATTACGCTGAAACTACTGGTCAGAGTTTGATGTAACTTGGCACAGTCAAAGTACATATTATTTATTAAAATTACGGATTCTTTTTATCCCCAAAAAATATAGGGTTCCTGCGGGATAGGTATTCAAAGTTATGGTAATTTAAATGTAATATAAATAAAACATTAAAACGGTATCATAATTTCGACCCTCTCGCCACTATACTATCTGGTTTAGCGGGAGTATTTCCGCCTGCAATCCCAGACGTGCGTGGATCGAAATCACGTACTTATAGAAATGTTTTGTTCCATATTTTTATGCATTTACATATTTTATGCGTTATAACTTGGCACAGTCAAAGTACATATTATGTATTAAAATTATGGATTCTTTTTATCCCCAAAAAATATAGGGTTCCTGCGGGATAGGTATTCAAAGTTATGGTAATTTAAATGTAATATAAATAAAACATTAAAACGGTATCATAATTTCGACCCTCTCGCCACTATACTATCTGGTTTAGCGGGAGTATTTCTGCCTGCCAACCCAGACGTGCGTGGATCGAAATCATGTACTTATTGAAATGTTTTGTTCCGTATTTTTATGCATTTACATATTTTATGCGTTATTTTTACAATTTCAATGCTTTTTTTTCTTGAATTAAACCGTCAAATTGTTACAACAAAATAGGTCACAATAATTCAAATTCAGATAATTTAGAAAAAACTCAAAAACAGAAAAGAATTCTGTCAATTTACTTGCAGCTTTTTTTATTGTTAACTAAACTGCTTATTGTTTTACATTTTTAACCCCCGAACAAAGAGACGGGTGTTAGAAGTTTATGGTGTGAATCACTGTGTGAGAGGGTGTGTGTGTGTGTGTGTGTGTCTGTTTGTGGCATCCTCATAAAAAATCTCCCAAACGAATGGACCTAATGCTAATGAAAGCTAATGTGATCGAGATGGTTCTTAGCTTAGCTATATGGGGGGGGGGGGGGGGGGGGGGGGGGGGGGGGGGGGGAGAAAAGGGGGTGAGAATCGTAGCGTCCAAACGAATGGTCCGATTTAGCTGCGAGTTTTTTATATCTGAGAGCTGAGGTAAACGAGATGGTTCATAGCTATAATGGGAGGGAGGAGGGGGGGATGGGAATGGGGGTTAGGATCGTTGATCTCCAACAAATGGACCGATTCGGTTTTTTATGTTTGTAACTGATGTGATCGGGATGGTTCTTAACTATATGGGGGGGAGAAAAGAGGAGGAGGGGGGGAGAGAGGGGGGGGGGGGGGGGGGGGGAGAAGGGGGGGGGAAGGGGGGAGAAAAGGGGGAGTTTCGAGAAAAAAGGGGTGAGAATCGTACCTTTCAAACGAATCGACCAATTTAGCTGCGATTTTTTATGTTTCAAAGCCGAGGTAAACAAGATTTGTCTTAGCTATATTAAGGGCGGAGGGGGGGGGGGGGGAATATGGCGAAGTTCATAGCTCCCAAATGAATGGACCAAATTTGATGCAGTTTTTATGTTTTAAAAAGGATGTGATCGAGATGGTTTATCATGAGGGGGGAGGGGGGTGGGAGGAGTTGAAAAAAGGGGGGGGGGGGTGAGAATCGTATCTTTCAAACGAATGGACCAATTTAACTGCGGGCTTTTATGTTTCAAAGCTGAGGTAAACAATATGGTTCTTAGCTATAATGGGGCTTTATGCTCGCTACGCTTCGCTCCCGCCTTCGTCTTCTAACCTATCACGACCATGTCGGATTGCCACTGAAGGTTGTTAACACAGGTAGGTAGGTACCTATATTGGTACTTTTGGTACTGGAATAAGGATCATTATATCCCAGAAAAACTACCACGCGAGCAATGCTGCGGGCACAGCTATAGGCAATAATAACGTAAAAGTCTGTACAAAGAAGATAATTTAAAAAAAATGTTCTGAGCTACTGAACAAGAATAAAACATTTTTAATATTCGTGTCTGTCTGTATGTTTGTTCGCGCATCACGTAAAAACTATTAGACCGATTGCGATGCAGTTTTCAGTGTTCGATAGTTTAGGGTTTGACCAAGACCTAGCGTACTTGGTATCGTAATCCAATGATTAGTTGCCGAGCAATCGATAAAAAACTTTTAAACGGCTAAAGGAATTTTGATCAAATGTTTATTGTAGGTCTTGGAATAGCACATAGAGTACTTTTAACCTAGAGAAATGACCACGCGAGCGAAGCCGCGGGCACAGCTAGTACTTATAATAAAGCAATAAAAGCTAAAAAGGCTGCACAAAGATAATTTTAAAAATATTGACTGTGTACCTTAAATAAGCTACTGAACAAGAATATAACATTTTTTAAATTCGTGTCTGTCTGTTTGTTTGTATGTTTATCTGTTTGTCTGTATGTATGTTCACGCATCACGTAAAAACTACTAAACCCATTGCAATGCAGTTTTCACTGTTGGATAGCATAGAGTTTGACTTTAAAACTGATGTACTTTTGGTATCTCAATCTGATGAGTAGAATCCGAGCAATCGATAAAAACTTTTTGACGGCTGGAAGAATTTTGATCAAATGTTGGTATATTGGTATTTTAGGTCTTGGAATAGTACGTAGAGTAGGTAATTTTAACCTAGAGAAATGACCACGCATGCTACGCCGCGGGTACAGCTAGTATTATTATATAAATCAACTAGAGAGTTGCCCGTTTTTATAACTTAGCATTTTTATACCCGTCGTAACTTCTACAAAAATACGCAAGTAAGCTTAATTCAAAATCTTTGACAGCAATGATCGTGATGATTTTTGACACAGACAACTGCATTATTACTCACGTACTTGACAGACTTGTAATTATTTCGTTACCATGGCAACGTGTAATTGTTATTTTGTTTTCATAGAAACGTCATTTCGTTCTGTATATATGATACCTTCGATTACATTATTGTAATTTACGTAGAGAACTCTATTTTTTTGAAAAATAAAGTTCTGTCCATGTTACTCCAGGATAATGTAGCTATCTACTTATAGGCAAAAGAATTTTTAAAATCGGTTCAGTATTTGTTAAGTTTATCCATTACAAACAAACAAACCAACAAACAAACAAACAATCAAATATTTCTTCTTCATAATATTAGTGTAGATTATTATTTACTTGTTCCTATCTCTCAGTTCATTTGATGCTCTTTGCATTCTTGCTTTCCTCTCTTGCATTGCTTTCATAATATAAGGTGGGTCTCGTACTGGCATGCACCGAGAATGCCGCGGGTCGACCAATTCTGGAAGCAAACAGTCATTATAAAATCTGACCAACTTAGCCTCCATTTTTGTCTTCCAAAATTAGTCATCACGCTGAATCGCATAAACTTTCATTGGTATACCTTCACCAAACCAAATATCAAGCATACAGAAGTCTTCTTTCGTTATATGCAACTGACCTTGAACTTGAAAATGCCAATGCTGTTTGTTGATAACGTAAGTATTTAGAGTGGAATCAAATTTCCAGAACGGATGTTTCGTCATGGCATCTTCCATATTTAAATTTACTAAAGAAGATGGACATTTAATTTCAACTAAACCATCTGCATATTTGTCATCAGGCGTGGTTCCTAAAAATTCATGCTCATGATCAACAAACAAACCGCAATTTTGAATCTGAATATTCTCTTGTTTTAATAATTTTTGAAGCATACATGCTTTGGGTGCTCGCTTTTGTTAGCAGCTCGTTCGCAGAAAGCAATGTTTGTTTTTAACGCCTAGATACAATAGCTTTCCAAATTTAAGTCCAATTATTGAAGCTGCTGAATATTTTTTCCAAATGAAAGTTTGCTCCAGCAACCATCAACAGCAACTGGAATCATGGGAATGCCTTTTTTGTCAATATTTCCAACGGATATTGCATAATCTGCTTCTTCCTTGACCACCTCATTCATGGAATGTGCTGCTGCTGCTTCCCACCAATCACAAACTTGGTCATGAAGCGTGGAATAGAAATCGTTTGAAATACCGGGTAGAGCTATGGAAGCGGTAATGGTTTGTAAATGGGAATGACCACTTCCAGATGACATAATGCCTGATACGATTTGATGATTCACATTCATTTCGGCATTATTTTTCTCTACCAGGAATACATTGAATTTCATTGCACACATACTGCATTTAAATTATTTTTTTATTTGTTAATAAATTTCAGTCATGAATCAGTGGGACAATTCCATAACCTGTTGTAATCAGTTTTGATATTATCACGTGCGCTTAATGCGGGGCGTTAGAGTTGCTATTGTTATGAAAAGCTGATTACAATAAATCATATTGGCATCATTGGCATAGGGAATCGCACTGCTGTAGTAAAATGGTGGTCGTTTTTTTGAATCTGGCTTCGATTCTTGCTATCATTATACCATTTAGCAGATTATTTTTTAACAATAGCAAACCCACTTTACTGTCAACTCAAGTGAGAAGTATAAAAAATGACAATTCATTGTCAATGACAGCTGATAATTGTTGACAGTCGTCGTCGTGAAAACATTTCTCATTCATTTGATTTGATACGGTTTGAAAAATTGCGAACTTTGGTTGGAGGCGATTACGTGTGCGAGTGAATTTTCAGTATATTTCCAAAATATATAATCCTCCGTCATATAAACATAGCAAATAAACAACGGATTTATTTGGTCTAATTGTTTATCAAAAAAACACAGTGTCATTAAATAAGTGGACAGAAATATAAACAAAAAGCGTAATGGTGTTTGGCGGAATTTGAAATTCGAATCTTACGTGAGTATATTTTTTAATAGCATTATGGTTTATTGGAGCTAAATATAGACCAAATAGTTCAGTTAACGAATGTGGCTCATTTTATTTTTCGAGGTTGTTTCGCGTACTTTGGACCTTGGCGTACGATAAAATTATATTTGGCTTGGCATGCAATGGGCATTTTTAAAAACTAACATAATTTTACGCGGAGTGGATTTCTAATTTAAGTAGACAGGAAATCAAATTAAATTAAGCCATATTTTATGTTGTAAGCCATAAAATATGGTAGTGTGGTCTCCATGTTTTTTTAAACCTTGGCTTACAACTAAGAATAGGTTAAGTTAACACAGACATTTATAAGGCTAAACTGTTGTTGCTATACCGTCTATTTTAGGGTTGGGGTGGGGTGGTGGGGGTAGGGGGGGGGGAGGTAGGAACCCCCCTTTGAAGGAAAAGTTGTGCAGCCCCCAATTTCCGAGTATTTAAACACATTTACAAATTTACTTCTGGTGACATTGATTTAAGATGAGGGTTGGACGGGGGAGGTGGAGGGCTACCCCTATGCTACCCTTCCCCCCTGGGGAGTCCCTTAGTTTATGAGATATTTCAGTTTTAAGTTTATTAAAAATCGCCCAATGACTAGGGTAGGTTAGGTTAGAACATGACTACACAACACGCGAGCCGAGCGAGCGAGCCAAAGTTAATTTACAGGTGTTTAGTGACGGAAGCCGACCAAACAGCAGATTTTTAATTAATTTATACCTGTAATACCTACCTTATAAACTAAGCATCTCCGGGGGGGGGGGGAGATACCAGGGGGTAGCCCTCCACCTCCCCACTCTACCCCCCCTCCTTTAATCAAGGGCATCAGAAAAAAATTTGAAAGTAAGGATAGAAAAATTTTTGAAAGTAAGGATGGAAAAAAAAAAAGAAACGTAAAGGGGGGCTGCGCAACTTTACCTTCAAAGGGGGGTTCCTAGACCCCCTCCCCCCTCCACCCCTCCGCCCCCCCAAAATCTACGGTATAGCTACTACATTCCTGCCATTAATATTATTAACCGCTGGAGTTTATAAAAAATATTGAAAAATTTTCACCTGAATTGACATCCAAGATTAGCACCAGATAAAGGAACAACATTATTGTGGTGTGGTCAACAGCATAGATACGAAATTTTGTGTTTGCATTTTATTATGATAGCCATGACATGACATAGTTATGCCATGACATGGTTGCTGCACTCAATGTTGGGTCCTGACTAGGGAACTCCTCAATTTTGTTTTTTATAGGGTACACATCAACAAAAACTAGTTTATAAAAAAATCTTTTCTTTGCCTGTAAAATGTAAGGAGCCCTTTGACCATAATATTTGTCTTTTTCCAGAGTGCAACAATGTGAGCTGCGCTGGGAGGATGGCGGCCGGCGAGGCGCGCGTGCCCGTGCTCGAGCAGAGTGCCGTGCGCATGCATCACGGTGAGGTACCCCCTCTTATAGGCGACTTACAAGGAACTTATTTTTTTTTGCCTGATCTTGTTCGTTTTTTAGTTTTTGAACTTATGTCTTGTTTACATCAACTTATCTGAAAACCAGCATCTTGTGTAAGTGTGGTGCACTGGACACATGTGCTGAGTATAACCACAGTACACAATACACTCGAGAGCAATGAATCCCAATGGGTCACTTAAAGAAACCTATAAATCTCGGAAACTAAGAATGCTAGCTTAATGAAATAAATTGTGTTTAATAGACAATTAAATACTCCTTAAATTAGTCAGAGCGATACAGCCAGGACTGTCGGTGTGTCGCTGTCAACAGTACAAAGAGTTCTCCAACATTACGAGGAAACTGGCTCTAACTTACGCAGACCAGGAACAGGCAGAACCAGGTGTACCACAGCACGAGAAGATCGATACTTGGTGAACACCATGCTTCATAATCGCTTTCTCACAGGAACAGAACTTACAAATCAGCAGTGCGAGCATGTATCTTATCGATCGATAAATTTACCGAATTTCAATGTCAAATTTGACGTAAATATTCGATAAAACGAGGTTGGTAGCACGGAACGCACTTTATCGAGAACGACATAAATTCGATAAGTAAATCATATCGAATATATCGAATTATATCTGCAATAGGAAGCATGGATCTTATTTTTGACAATTGTTGTCCGTATAATTCGTTAATCTTACCGAATATATCAAATTTTTATTGGCTTTCCAAAGTTACACAACAAACATAATTTTTTTTTTGTAAATGGATTTTGGCAATATACATTGAAAGATGAAAGGTGGAGGCGTCAGAACATCGCGGTCGAGAGGATTAATAGGCAACGTTTTAGGGATCCTTAAAAAATTAATTTAAAATGCTGTTCTACCAGATCCTTTCGATCTGGAAGAACAGCATTAATACAGTTAATAAGAAAATTGCCCTCGCCCTCATTCAAGGTGTTTAGGGCGATTTGACAAGGGTTTGATCTAATGTACTGCCTGTGCATGTTGTAGTAAGCAGATAATAACATATACATGTTAATATATGTAATGTTAGTAGGTATCTACTTTACATAAAAATATCAAAATACTTAGATACGTTTTACCTACTTCCACAAATTATCTTTTGTAGTAATTGAGCCTAATGTACTATTTTTTTTATTATGGTACCTAGTAGGTACTCAGTCTAAACACCTACCTGGAAAATCATTGTTGTAGGTCTTAAATCATTGTTGTAGGTCCTAACTAACACCTGTATGCTTTTCCGCCGTGGGATGCGATGCATCGGCCAGGAATACAATATCGTACTAGGACAGCGGACTGTCAGCAAACTTGTCAGGGTTGTCAATGGATGGGATGTGTCTCAAGCAATTATGCAAGGAGTCATATTTATATTATTTTACTAAGGTACTTATTACTTTAGGTTAGGTTCAAGGAACATACTATCTACGCCAGTAAGCATAATGGCTCGTTTGTTAGAATTTGTATATGTACATTGTACATAGGGGAGGAGAGGGGGTGGGAGAAGGAGGGGAATAACCGCCACCAGGGCCCACCCCTTGCAGGGCTCCCCCTGCAGGGATGGTGGCGGAAACTCAAAGTTTTTGAGAAAAAGCAAAAATAAATGAGGTTAAGTATGAAATAACGTACGAAATAGACGTATAAAATCAATATACACTGCTAGAGGCGCTAGGCGAAAGCCCGATTTGGCCATGATAGGTTAGAAGATGAAGGCGGGAGTGAAGCGTAGCGTAGCTTTTTTTTTAAGCTTTGAAAACCTTACGTTTTTTTCATACATAACCATATATATATTTTTGTTTTTCTCACTAGTTATAGGTTTCTGCCACCACCCCTTGTAGGGGGAGGGTTATCTCCCCTCCCTCTGCCACCCCCACTCTACTTAGTACTTATAGACATATACTGATTCTAAAGTCCTTTCAGCGTAATTCAAATTCTTTGAGTTAGGTAGAATTCCAAAAGTTTCTCCGTATTATGTCAAAAAAATAAGAATCTCCAAAATGATGTCAATAAATAAGTGTTTAGTCGTCTATCTGATCAGGCACAGGCAGAGTTGCCATTTTTTAAATCGATAAACTCACGACATTTTACCGAATCGATAAAATTTTACCGAGGCTAGAAGATCCATGCCACCGAATTTGGATAAAATTGATAAATTTATCGATCTTTATCGATCGATAAGATCCATGCTCGCACTGCAGTTTTGACGCCTCGGAGGAAGTAACCCAAGGGCATGGACAATAAGACTACGACTTGCTAAAGCTAACTTGAAACCACTTACAAATGGCCCTAAACTGGAGTATGGGTATCGTTTTTCAAGACTAAGATATGCCCAGAACCAAATTGGATTATTGAAGATTGGTCAAAAGTTATGTTCTCCAACGAATCAAAGTTTATGCTCTACAAGCACGATGGAAGACACAGAGTGCATAGAAGACCAGGAGAAAGATTCAAGCAAGCATGCATCAAAGAAAAAGTAGCCTAAGGTGGTGGGTCTGTACTTTTGTGGGCCGGAATTTCATCTGAGTGTCGCACAGAACTGGTGTTTATAGAAAACGGCTCTTTAACTAGCGTAAAATATGTGGAAGAAATCCTTAAACACTGAACACGTTGGGCCATTTATGGTCAATTTGGATGAGGATGCTATTTTTATGCATGACAATGCCCGACCGAAAGATTGGATTGTGAATGACTACCTTCAAGAGATGAACATTACTCGTATGGAGTGGCCAGCACGCAGCCCGGATATCAGCCCGGAATTCAAGAAAATCGTAATTTTGTTCAAAAATATCATGATTCCTATTTTTGTTTTAAAGCTATCAGCAGTTTTTTTCTTTATGTAATTTATAGTAAATAAAATTTAGTGACTCATAAATTTTATTACTTTCATTTAAGGGGTATTATATTGTCTATTAAACACAATTTATTTCATTAAGCTAGCATTCTTAGTTTCCGAGATTTATAGGTTTCTTTAAGTGACCCGGATTCATTGCTCTCAAGTGTATCACACCTAAGACCATCACCTAGGTGTGTGTGTGTGTGTAGTGTGTGTGTGTATTCTGTGTGTGTCTGTCCTTACGGACAGTAGAGTATCGAAGCGTTGTTTTCGAGTTTGATGTCTACTGTCAGTCGGAGATCGAGGACTGCCACTAGGTATTTACCTGGCTACGAAATAGGAGGGTAATGATTTTATCGGAATACCAATGTATGCATGAGTAAATGTATTTATGTACGTCATTTATGTTCAACATGTCGTAAAAACGACTAAACCGATTAAAATGAGGTTTTCATTGTTAGTACGCTCCTATTAATTGCTTGTGAGCTTAGGTTTTGATATAAAAACTGATGCACCTACCTTGGATCTCAATCTGATGAGTAGAAGCCGAGCCGTCAAAAAGAAGTCCAATCCTTATATATACCTTTATTAGGTACTAGGTTATACTCTTTGGTCCAATCCTCAGATCAAATGTTAGATACTGAAGTATCCTCCTAGGTCCAATCTATTTGTGGTACTGGCATCCTCCTTGCAGAGCACACTCTCTTTCTCACATTATTATGTGAAGATACTAAACTTCATGCGCGAAACTCGCTCGTAGCTTTAGTTTGAAAACCACTGAGACCTCTGCCTCCCGGCCCCCACACCGCATGTGTCAATTCGACCTGTTTACTGCTCGATACTCTACCTACTGTCCGTAAGAACTATAATAGGTACTGCGGGATAACTGTTTTTGTATTTAATTAATGTCACTTTTATTATTATTTTCTTATTTTTCTTTTATTATTATTTTTCCTTTTTTATTGCTTTGTCATCGGTTTGTGAGCTACCCTGAAAGTTTCAGTAGACGTCCGTCTCAGCCGGGAACTGCATCAAACTGTCAAAAATCGTACGGAATTTAATTTTCAGTGCGTATACGTGTAATTCCGATCACGGAATAAAATACGCTTTAAAATACTGATTCTAACGGAATGGAAATAAATAGTTTTGTGGATGAGTTTGTAATCTGTACAAAGAAGACAATTTGAAAAAAAAAATGGTCTAGGGTACTTAAAATAAATTATTGAACAAGAACATATTATTTTAAAAATTCGTGTCTGTCAGTTTGTTTGTTTGTTAGTTTGTTTAAACTATAAAAAGGTTGTGTACGTGTTTGTTCGGGCATCACGTAAAACTACTGGACCGATTGCGATGCAGTTTTCACTGTTGGATAGTTTAGGGTTTGACTTAAAAACTGGGGTACTTGGTAGGCATCTCAATCCGATGAGCAGAAGCCAAGCAATCGATAAAATTATTTTTGACGGCTGAATTGGAATTTTGATCAAATGTTGGTATATTGGTATTTCAGGTTTTGGAATAGCACATAGCGTACCGAATAGCGTACTTTTAACCCCGAGAAATGAAGTCGCGGGCACAGCTAGTTAAACATAAATGCGTTCTAAAGTAAACACAGCACAGCTCAAAATAATTAATCTACAAACTTTGGTGTAGATCAGAAAAGTAGATTATGAATATGAAGGAACTGTGTTTGTTTGAAAAGGTGAATGTACACCCGCGAGTGTAGGTGTAGGTCGCATGGGAACCTTGTTGTAATAACATTGTCTCGGAGTGTTAACTGCGACAAGGTACTTGAAGTATTGTAAGGACAACTATTTCTTAGATGTTTAGAAGTAATATACCATTTATCATAATAATTCACAATATTGTGGATGATAGGTAATCATTTAGTTGTTTTCTTAGCGATTAGTTCGAGCTGTCATGTTTCTTTGAGTAGTTAAACATGATATTTACGCTTATCAGACGTTAAACGTACTTACACAGATGTTCTATTTTTAGCGAGCATTTTTTATGTATAATAATATGTTGTGAGCTGAACAAAATATTCCTTCGTCCTTCAAATAGTAGTTTATGAAACGGTTGCATAATAAGGGGTATTAAAACACAAGAGTGAGTTTTTTAATCACTCGAGTTTTATAATAACTAGTTGTGTGCAGTTTCATACACTACTTGATCTACACTCATAATAGGAACTAACATTTAATGAAAAAATATATGGTGTAATACTTTCTTGATTTTTCTGGTAAAAGCTCGTTCGTCATGTTCGTTGCTGTTTTCGTGATGCCAGGTAGAGTCAAATTCTCCTCACTAACATTGCTGTCGGACATTTGTAATCAGGGTACAACTTTGATCAACAAAAACTCTGTACTTACTTAGTAATGTAAAGTGATGGCGCCAAAATCCAGTCCAGAACGCCTACGCGCGCCAACGGTCTAGCACGCGCCGCCATAGATAATAAGTGACGAAAACCCTCGTGGGTGCGAAGCCAACCCATGCTTTTATGCAAAAAAAAATATGTAGGACATCAATTAGTTCAAAAAACAGAGTTATAATTTAAAAAAAGAACTTATTAGAGACGTGCCGTGCGTAATGTATAATCACTATGCCACCATTTTTTGAGTTCATAATCCGTATGAGTGTAGATAGAGCACTATTACACTAAAATATTATAAATGCGAAATTTTGTGACTTTGTGTTTATGTTTGTTACGTCTTCACGCTGAAACGGCTGAACAGATTTTGATGAAGTATCGTATACATATACTTTAAGTCCCGGAGGAAGTAACACATAGGTACATAGTACTAATATGTATTCTGTGACATAGGGTACTTATCATCATCCATCATCTTAATCTACGCGGCGAGAGCCGCGGGCCGTGGCTAGTAAAGCGTAAAAATGAAATGATATAACATTGGGTAATGGGGTTATCACAAATGCTGATGTTATGTTACAGTTAATATGTAACATAATATTATGGATGAGTTATTCGGATCATTTCAATAAATAACAAGACATACTTTCAAAAACTACAATTAACATTATTATTTAAATTAAAAAAACCTGACTGCGAACAAAACTATTGAATACGAGCTGGCCGCCCGCAAAAATAATTACACTAATATTATAAAGGTGAAAGTTTGCATGTATGTAAGTGTGTGTGTGTTTATTACTTCTCGCTTACACGGCTGAACGGATTTGGATGAAATTTGGTAGCATATAAACTGCATTAACAGATAGGCAAATGCACAGTTCCTGAGGGACGCGGGTGAAGCCGCGGAGCGCAACGAGTATAATATATATTTATATAAATTTTATGTTTCTTTTTTACTTACATACTTTACTTTACTTTAAGAGTTGCAATACATTAGACTATATTTATTTACATTAACTTGAATAATCTAAAATTGAATATTTTGTAACAAGCTTATAAGAAAGTTTTAGTTACAGTGATTGTTTAGTTATAAGAATTATATATTTTTATAGAGTTATAAGAACTATGAATTTTTGATACCTCACTCGATACGTATTGGTAAAAAAAATACTGATTTACAATATGGCAGCTGTAAGCCGCCATATTAGTTTTCTTGACACTTCATATATCCTATAGCACTCTCGTGATCAAGACGAATGCAATGATACCTCATTTATCAAAATCCATCATGCCGTTTTGCCTGTAGTACGCGCCAAAGGAACATACAAACATACATATACATACTCTAGCTGTGCCCGTGGCTTCAAACGCGTGGTCATTTCTCCAGTTTATAAGTACTCTATGTGCTATTACAAGACCTAAAATACCAATATACCAACATTTGATCAAAATTTCTTTAGCCGTCAAGAAGATTTTTATCTATTGCTCGGCTACTATTCATCGGATTGAGATGCCAATAACACCAGTTTTTAAGTTAAACTACACACACAGACAGACAGACACACATGATTTAAAAAAAAAAAAAAAACTTGTTCAGTAGCTTATTTCAAGTACCCACTTTGGACCCCTATCCCGGAGGAACTCTTAATTTTTTCAGGGTAAAGAGTATTCTAAATTGAACGCATCATATAAACTATGACTGTGCCTAGTTGTATCAAAATCCGTCCAGTAGTTTCCGCGTGGTACGTGTTCTTTTAAATAACTTTGAACTCATATCCTGCGGGTACCCTTTAATTTTACGGGATAAAAAGTATCCTATGTCCTACCTCGTAGTATGAACTTAAATCATACCAAGTTTCATTTGAATTCATTCAGTAGTTTCGGTGCGATGCGCGGCCAAGATACAGACAGACCCACAAACAAGAAAAAAAGAACAGTTTTGGCTTCAGAATCAAATACAGAGTACACTCCAAAAAATATATTTAAGATTCTTCGATGTACAGAATTGGACCTGTTATAGTTTAATTATATAGATATAGCCCAAAAACAACCCTGGACCACAGCTGGATAGCTTAGGGTATGACTTAATAACTGGGGTACTTGGTATCTCAATCCGATTGTTAAATGCCGAGCAATCAATAAAAACATTTTTGATGGCTCATGAAATTTTGACCAAAGGACGATGACCATTCCTGCCCCACCTGTGATTGACATGAACAGCAAAATCTTATTTTTAGTTATACTTCGTTTATAAAACTAGGATTTATTGTGATAGTTTTGAATGCATCAAAGATGCGGATTATAATTGTAATATAAAAAATCGTTAAACTGCTTTTCCGGGTTTCAATGGCGTCTCCATGAAATATAAGTGTCCGCGCAACTTGCAAGGATACGTGTTTCTGGCAGATGATATCGCTTTGGCTGTCAAAAATGAACGATTTCGCTATTTGTGAATTGTGCGATCTTTGTTTTTATAGCAATTAATTTATTTTTGATATTTTCTCAACGACTCGAGCTTAACTACGACTACGATAAGCATACGGTTTATATTGGTGATTTAGTTAATCATGTTGCGGTGCATAAACTGTAGTTTATGTGTGCAACGTATTCGGAGACATACTGTCGGGGAATTGTCATTACAAATACAAAATATATTGACGGAATGGTTGGAATTGGAAATATCTCAAGTAAGTAACCTACCTACTTATCAAAATATTATGCTCCGCGCTATTTACTCGTTACTATTATAGCATGCTAAATAAACATTTCGCAAACAGAAATAAAAATAGTACCTACCGAGGTATATTGTGTATTTACGTTGTTTGTGTACCTACTCGTACACAGCTATGTTTGTGTACCTACTCGTACACAGCTATGTTTGTGTACCTACTCGTACACAGCTATGTTTGTGTACCTACTCGTACACAGCTGTGTTTGTGTACCTACTCGTACACAGCTATGTTTGTGTACCTACTCGTACACAGCTATGTTTGTGTACCTACTCGTACACAGCTATGTTTGTGTACCTACTCGTACACAGCTATATTTGACGCAATTTCTGCGGCATGCTGTTGGTTCTTTTTGGTACTGTGTTAATCACAATTAGAAAAGTCTGCTGAATAGTCATCTGATCAGTTATAATAAGTTTTATGCCATTTTCAGTTTCCGGTTGATGCTGTGATATGCCACGCCTGCTTGACAGCACTAAATGATAGCATTAATGATACAAACCCAATGAGACGACTTGGCCATGCACATGTTTGTATTGGATGTTGCTGCCACGTGATGACAATAGCTTGGTATTTGGGATGGGCCAGACATCAGGATCATGTGGCAGCAGGAGCTGCATTTTTAGATAATATCATAATTGAAATTGATGATTAAAATGTTAAATAAACTGCTTCTTGTCTATTAGTTGTTTTAATTCAATAAATTGTCACCTCACTAGTCTCTATTTAGTTAAAACTTACTACAGGATTTGCCATACGTATATTATTATATTATGACTAGCTGTGCCCGCGGCTTTGCCCGCGTGGTAATTTCATTTAAAAGTAGCCCATACGGTTTATTCCAGTACCAAAAGTACCATATAACATATCGTTTTTAAAATTCGTGTCTGTCTGTTTGTTTGTAAGTTTGTATGTTCGCGCATCACGATTGATTGGCTGAACGAATTTTAAAGAAATCTATCTATACTTATAATAAAGAAATAGGAATGAAAAAGTCTGTACAATGAAGATAATTTAAAAAAATGGTACTTAAAATAAGCTACTAAACAAGAATATAACATTTTTAAAACTCGTGTCTGCGTGTTTGTCTTTTTGTTTGCTCATCACGTAATAAACTACTGAACCGTTTGCAATGCGGGTTTCACTGTTGCATAGTTTAGAATTTGACTTAAAAACTGGCGTACTTACTATCTCAATCCGATAAGTAGAAGCCGAGCAATCGATAATAATATTTTAGACGGCAGAAGGAATTTTGATCAAATGTTGGTATATTGGTATTTTAGGTTCTGGATGTGATGTGCTACATAGAGTACTCTTACCATAGTGCAATGAGCACGCATGCAAAGCGCGGGCATCAGCTAGTGTAGTATACTTTTGATCCTGGAATAACACCTACGGGCTATACTTTTAAATGAAATGAGATTGATAAAAGCAGGAAAACACAACAACTGCATTATTCTTGGATCTTGGAACAATCAATGACTAGATACAATGATAAGTGCCTGACAAGAATAATTTAATAAATAACCTCTGACAATATAAGTGCAGAAATACTAGGAACTTTAGCAATAAAAAAAAAACGACTTTTCGCATCTTTATTTAGAAAAAAAATAGGCAATTCGAAATCTAGGCCTTGCCCATTTTTAGCCTTAAGAGGCCTAGAGTATCCAGAATATTATATTATTATTATTTCCAGAGTAATTTTATCGAGTCCTTGGTGGGGCAAGCGCCCATACAAATTGGTCATCGTTCTTTAGGTCCTGGGCACATGTAGCACTTTAACCTAGAGAAATGACCACGAGTACGAAGCCGCGGGTACAGCTAGTAATGATATAAAACGATTTGGGTATCGTTATTCTAAGCAACGTTTTTAAAGCTCTGGCACTAATTAGCCTCTAGCCATAACATTGAATAGCCATATACATATCAGCCCTGTCCGCACCGCGATATTTCACCGCGCGATTTTTTTTCCGCAATTCTGTTACACATTGAATCATACGGGAGTAGCCGCACTGGCGATTAAAAATTCGCACGGAAAAAAAAACTGTGATTTGATGCGGATTAATTTCCGCGCGAATTTTTTGTACAGTGTAAAGTAGTATGGCTATGGCCGCACTAAGAAATAAAATTCGCGCGTTTCGCTCAGTCGTGCACTGGCGCTACTGGCAGGATGTCGCTGTTTTGTTATTCTCCCGCCCGATAGGCCGAAGGGGGCCGCACATGAGTTACCAGATAATGACGACATTGATATAGTCAAAAGCTTCTTGATGTTTTATGTAGAAAAATCTATTAGGTCCATAGGTCTCAAGACATCTTTTGATAGGTCTGTCACGCTGCCGTCGCCGTAGTATCAGTTAAATAAAAATAACTAATAAGCTATAAAAATACGCCTGCCCGGCCAAAAATGAACTTATGTCAAAAAATTATATACTGTTGGAATGTGCTTATCAAGGCCTTCAATTTGATACCTATATTGTAAAATTAGACGAAAAAATATATATTTTGCATTTGAAAGTGGAGCCATACTGCCGCCACATTGAATTTTTTCAAAAATATATAGCCTTTGTTACTCGGGAGGATGTAAGGATTCTAACGATACGTTAAAATCTGTTCAGGCATTTAAGTTATGGTGGAATAAAAAAACTCACATATATACAAATATACATACAAACATACATACAAAAATACATACAAACATACATACAAACATATATACAAACATACATGGAAACATACATGAATCTTAAAAATATTACAGTCCTTTTTTTGGGCAGTCGTGTAATAAGTAAAATTTAAAAAAATTAATTAATAATAAGGCTTTTACGACTTTTTTATTTGATGAATGTCACTTTTATATATATACTAGCTGTACCCGCGGCTTCGCCCGCGTGGTCTTTTCTTTAGGTTCAAAGTACCATAATGTGCTATTCAAGGAACAATATACCAACAAATGTTGGTATATTGGTCCTGAAATGAACCAAATTTCTTCAGCCGTCATAAATACTTTTATCTATTGCTCGGCTTCTAACTCACCGGATTGAGATACCAATTAAATCAGATTTAAATCAAACCCTAAGCTATCTAACAATGAAAACCGCATTACAATCGGTCCAGTAGTTTTTACGTGATGCGTGAACAAACAAACATACAGACAAAGAGAAAGAAAGACACGAAAACAAAAAAAAAGTTGTTCAATACCTTTTTTAAGCACACAAGAACATTTTTTTCACTTGAATTCATTTAGTAGTTTGTGTGCGATGCGCGGTCATGATACGGACAAACAGACAGACAAAATTAAAAAGTAAAACAGTTTGGCTTCAGTATCGAGTATAGAGAACCAGCCAAAAAATATTTTTTATTACTTAAATATTAATAACTTTGGACCCATATCCCGCATAAACCCTTTACTTTTTCGGGATAAAACGTGTCCTCAATTTTAACCCATCATATGTATATCTTAAGACAGTATCAAGTTGCATCAAAACCCGTCCATTAGTTTCAGCGTGGTACGTGTTCTTTTAAATAAGTTTCAACCCCTATCCTGCGAGAGCCATAATTTTTTCGAGATGTAAAGTGTACCTACCTCGTAGCATGAACTCAAATCATACCAAGTTTCATTTTAATTCATCCAGTAGTTCCGGCGACGTGATGCGCGGCTAAGATACAGACTGACAAACATACAGACAAAAATGAAAAAAAAAACATACATAGGCTTCATTATAGAATATAGAGTAACTTCCAAAAAAAAACACAATATTTTTAATGTACAGAATTTGGACCCATATCCCACGGGAACCTTTTATTTTTTCGGGACATAATGTATCCATAATTTTCACCCATCTTATAAATGATGCCTGTGCCAAGTTGCATCAACATCCGTCCAATAGTTTCAGCGTGCTACGTGTTCTTTTAAATAATTTCAACTCTTATCCTGCAGGAACACTTAATTTTTTCGGGATGAAAAGTATCCAATGTACGCCGAGTGTGTACCTCGAAGTATGAACTCAAATTATACCAAATTTAATTCGAATTAATTGATAATTTTCGGCGTGGTGCGCTGCCAAGGTACATACAGACAAACGGACAGACAGAGAGACAGACAGACAGACAAAAATTAAATAAATACAGTGTTGGCTTTAGTATGGAATATAGAACGGCCTCCAAAAAAAAGTACATTATATTTTCAATTTACAGAATTTTGGACATTATCCCGCAGGAACACCTTATTTTTTGGGAAAAAAAGTATCCTCAATTTTTACTTATTATATTAACTATGACTGTGCCAATTTTCAACATGATACGTGTTCTTTTAAATAACTTTCAACGCCTATCCTGCTGGAACCCTTTAATTATTCGGGATGAAAAGTATCCAATGTCCTACCTCGAAGTAAGAACTCAAATCATACCAAATTTAATTTGAATTCATTGAGTATTTTCGGCGTGATGCACTTCCAAGGTACAGACAGACAGACGGACAGACATAAAAAAATAAAATATAAACTGTTTTGGCTTTAGAATTGAACATAGAACGGCCCCCATTTTTTTTTACAAAATATCTTTAATTTACAGAATTTGGGACATTATCCCTAAAGATTTTTTTATTTTTTCGGGATAAAAAGTATCCTCAATTTTAACCCATCATATAAACTATGACTGTGCCAAGTTGCATCAAAATCCTTCTAGTTTTAAGAGTGGTAATTGTTTTTGAAATAACTTTCAACCCATATCCTGCGGGAACCCTTTCATTTTTCGGGATGAAAAGTAGCCTATGTCCTACCTCGTAGTATGAACTAAAATCATACCAAGTTTCATTAAAATTCATTGAATAGTTTCGGCGTGATGCCTAGCCAAGATACAGACAGACAGACAGAAGACAGACAGACAAACAAAAAAGGAAAAAATACAGTTTTGGCTTCAGTATCGAATCTAGAGTAAGGTCCAAAAAAATATTTCTAAATATCTTCAATGAACAGAATTGGCCCGTTACAGTTTTATTATAAGTATAGATTATTTTCTTATTTTTCTTTTATTATTATTTTTTCCTTTTTTTTATTGCTTTGTCATCGGTTTGTGAGCTATCCTGAAAGTTTCAGTAGACGACCGTCTCAGCCGGAAACTGCATCAAACTGACCAAAATCGTGCGGAATTTTATTCGCAGTGCGTACACGTGTTATTCCGATCACGGAATAAAATACGTGAAAATAAAAATCGCGGTGAAATATCGCGGTGCGGACAGGGCCTTATCACATCATAATTATAAGTACCTACCGATAACACAATTATCAAAGGGGCTTTGAGTGGCAGATAGCGGGGATATCAGTTCAATGGGAGGTATTATTGAGATATAATAACAATTCGTCTCGCGATATCCATTACAATAGATAATGAACACGTGGTACAGGTCCGAGCAATCATCTTCATCGTCAATACTACTCTGTACTATACAGGGAACACAGGGATTTTTATACAATAACTAACAGGGATTTGTTTATTGACCGAGCGAGCGCGAAGCGTCTCTTTTTCAGCTTGAGCAAAACTACTTTCGTATGTCCGGATCTGTTCTCCTCTACAACCGGAAATGCGACCTGCATTTCTCAACCGATCTAGCCAAATTCGGTATACGAGGGCTGTTTCATAAGTCCTTTTAAAAACTATTTATAAAACCTTTTTTCTGGTAAATGACATTAACACTGGCAGGCACAATCTTTCAAATGAAGACTGTCTAAAATTCAGCAAAAAACAAGTTTTTGTCAGTTTAACCATTGTTTATCTGTGATCACTCGTACATTTTCAACAACTATGGAATAATCTGAATTTCGTGCCGTTATAAAACATTTTAATTTTTTTACGAAGGGTTGCAGTGCTGCCACAATAAAAACTGAACTTGATTCTGTTCATGGCACTAACGCACCAACGTTGCAGACTGTTTATAACTGGATAAATGATTTTAAACGTGGTCGGTCATGCACATCTGATGCTCCACGCTCTGGTCGCCCAATCGAAGTCACTACTGAGGATGTTGTTGAAAAAGTCCATAATATTGTACTCGACGACCGCCGAGTGAAGGTGCGTGAAATAGCTGAGAACACAGGCATCCCCATAAAATCCTGCATGAAGATTTGGGTATGACAAAGCTGTCTGCACGATGGGTGCCACGTTTGTTGACAATCAAGACAATGCCCCAGTACACACGTCAGCTATTGCAATGGCCAAAATCCACGAGTTGGGCTTCGAGCTGGTTCTGCATGCTCCGTATTCGCCGGACGTAGCTCCGTGCCTATTCCCAAATCTGAAAAGATGGCTTGGAGGGCAAAAATTTTTGACAAATGAGGACTGCATCGCAGGTGTAAACGGCTATTTTGAAGACCTCGACAAAACGTATTTTTTGGAGGGGATAAAAAATAGGAAATTCGCTGGAACAAGTGTTTGGCCCTCAAAGGAGAAATAATGAAGGAAAAAATAGTTGAGAAATAAATGTAAATTGTTTAAAAAAAAAAATATTTTTTTTACTTTTTAAAACGACTTATCTAACAGCCCTCGTACACGTTAGAATTTTTAGTTTTTTTCGTGTTCGTGGATTTATGATGGGGGGGATACTTCCGCCGATAAGGGGCAAATGGGAGCTACTGAATATCTCTGCCTTATTAGATTCAATTTCGATGGTTTTTCGAGGTTTAGTTTTAAATATTCCTGAGGCCAATACGTAAAATTTGGAGCCCAGTTTGCCTTAAACGCAAAGCGGGTGCTGGTACGTTAGTCTCATAAATATTTGGTAAAGATCTGATGAGAATTTTCAGCGTGATGAGTAGAATAAATGTAGTAATGATTAAATAAATTAATGATGATTTAATAAATTAACCTATTCTGTTATTTTTTTGATGTCTGAAAAGTCATGTGGTTAGATACCGGCCCGAAGTACGCGGAGTAACGCGTACTCTTTCTATTCTTATATCTGCATCCCACTCGACTGTGTGAGTGAGTATGTGAGTGATATTCATACATATACTCATATGTTACCTTAGGATTGCTAGTGCTTGAGCTCGCCCCGCCTCCACACAATAAATTCGATAACGTTAATCTAGCGATATAGTTACACTGTAGAGCTTTTATTTGGATATAATATCGATATCGATACATAGAAAAAACGAAAGTATCAATTAAAATGAAGCTGATTCCTATGGTTAATAATAGCCTAATCCCAGAAATTTTGTATCCTTTGCTTTGTTTCGACGTGAGGTAACAAGCCTGGCGGTGTTCTACAGATTGCACTATGGAGAGTATGCACAACCTGATTCCTCCATCACCTTTCCATCACCGTACGACTAGACGATCAGCAAAGCGCCACCCTTTCATGGTTGAAATACCTCGCACAAGAACGAAGCGTTACGCTTTTTCATTTATTATAAGAACTGCAAAGGAGTGGAATGCCCTGCCCTCGTCAGTGTATCCGGTAAATTATAACCCCGGTGTGTTCAAGTCAAGAGTGAATAGGTATCTACCACCAGTAGTCACCAGTTGACTTCTCTAATATTGTTGATTCAGTCTGTAATCACCAGTTGACTTTTTTTTTTATTTTTTTTTATTACGTACTAGGCAATCGTTTGACCACGATCTCGCCTGATGGAAAGCGATGATGTGTAGCACGCTTGCCTGGTAGATACCTATTCACTCTTGACTTGAACACACCGGGGTTATAATTTACCGGATACACTGACGAGGGCAGGGCATTCCACTCCTTTGCAGTTCTTATAATAAATGAAAAAGCGTAACGCTTCGTTCTTGTGCGAGGTATTTCAACCATGAAAGGGTGGCGCTTTGCTGATCGTCTAGTCGTACGGTGATGGAAAGGCGATGGAGGAATCAGGTTGTGCAGTTCTTGTGCATACTCTCCATAGTGCAATCTGTAGAACACCGCCAGGCTTGTTACCTCACGTCGAAACAAAGCAAAGGATACAAAATTTCTGGGATTAGGCTATTATTAACCATAGGAATCAGCTTCATTTTAATTGATACTTTCGTTTTTTTCTATGTATCGATATCGATATTATATCCAAATAAAAGCTCTACAGTGTAACTATATCGCTAGATTAACGTTATCGAATTTATTGTGTGGAGGCGGGGCGAGCTCAAGCACTAGCAATCCTTCAGGTAACGTATGAGTATATGTATGAATATCACTCACATACTCACTCACACAATCGAGTGGGATGCAGATATAAGAATAGAAAGAGTACGCGTTACTCCGCCTACTTCGGGCCGGTATCTAACCGCATGACTTTTCAGACATCAAAAAAATAACATAATAGGTTAATTTATGAAATCATTAATTTATTTAATCATTACTACATTTATTCTACTCATCACGCTGAAAATTCTCATCAGATCTTTACCAAATATTTATGAGACTAACGTACCAGCACCCGTTTTGCGTTTAAGGCAAACTGGGCTCCAAATTTTACGTATTGGCCTCAGGAATATTTAAAACTAAACCTCGAAAAACCATCGAAATTGAATCTAATAAGGCAGAGATATTCAGTAGCTCCCATTTGCCCCTTATCGGCGAAAGTATCCCCCCCATCATAAATCCACGAACACGAAAAAAAACTAAAAATTCTAACGTGTACGAGGGCTGTTAGATAAGTCGTTTTAAAAAGTAAAAAAAATATTTTTTTTTTTAAACAATTTACATTTATTTCTCAACTATTTTTTCCTTCATTATTTCTCCTTTGAGGGCCAAACACTTGTTCCAGCGAATTTCCTATTTTTTATCCCCTCCAAAAAATACGTTTTGTCGAGGTCTTCAAAATAGCCGTTTACACCTGCGATGCAGTCCTCATTTGTCAAAAATTTTTGCCCTCCAAGCCATCTTTTCAGATTTGGGAATAGGCACGGAGCTACGTCCGGCGAATACGGAGCATGCAGAACCAGCTCGAAGCCCAACTCGTGGATTTTGGCCATTGCAATAGCTGACGTGTGTACTGGGGCATTGTCTTGATTGTCAACAAACGTGGCACCCATCGTGCAGACAGCTTTGTCATACCCAAATCTTCATGCAGGATTTTATGGGGATGCCTGTGTTCTCAGCTATTTCACGCACCTTCACTCGGCGGTCGTCGAGTACAATATTATGGACTTTTTCAACAACATCCTCAGTAGTGACTTCGATTGGGCGACCAGAGCGTGGAGCATCAGATGTGCATGACCAACCACGTTTAAAATCATTTATTCAGTTATAAACAGTCTGCAACGTTGGTGCGTTAGTGCCATGAACAGAATCAAGTTCAGTTTTTATTGTGGCAGCACTGCAACCCTTCGTAAAAAAAATTAAAATGTTTTATAACGGCACGAAATTCAGATTATTCCATAGTTGTTGAAAATGTACGAGTGATCACAGATAAACAATGGTTAAACTGACAAAAACTTGTTTTTTTGCTGAATTTTAGACAGTCTTCATTTGAAAGATTGTGCCTGCCAGTGTTAATGTCATTTACCAGAAAAAAGGTTTTATAAATAGTTTTTAAAAGGACTTATGAAACAGCCCTCGTATACCGAATTTGGCTAGATCGGTTGAGAAATGCAGGTCGCATTTCCGGTTGTAGAGGAGAACAGATCCGGACATACGAAAGTAGTTTTGCTCAAGCTGAAAAAGAGACGCTTCGCGCTCGCTCGGTCAATAAACAGGAATAAAATATGTGGACAGTTTAACTCGTTTATTAGAATAATCGAACAAACGACCCTTCGCAGGAATAAACCTTCGCAAATGTACCATTCGAGCAAACGTACCTTTCGCAATTTTGACCATTCGCAGAAACGACCCTTCGAGGATGTAAGCATTCGATGAATAGACTTCGAGGAATTATTTATTTATTTATTCATCAAGTTGACAATAGTAAGCTTACAGTATAAAACCAAAACGCTAACTATCTTAGGTAAATCGTTAAAAATAAATTCATATTTGTAACAATGGTTCTCAAATTAAAAATATCTACATTTTGGAACTCGTGCGTAAAAATATTTAAAATTGATAACAGTCTATGAGTTGGCGCATTGCGGGTGTGAGCATTCCGCGCGGCGGGACACGAGAACAGCTGATGACGGCGACGGCTCCCAATGCGAACGAAGTTATTTGGGACATATAAACCAAGAGTACCTAGCACAGTCGGATTATTGACCTTGTTGCGCAGTATTTGGCAGTAGTTGATGACTAGAAGTAATTTACGCCTATACTCCAATGTATCTACTCCGAACATTCCTGAGACAAATAAGGAAGGGAAAAGTTACGGGTAATATCCGTACATACGTTTATAGACGTACCTGGCGAAATTGCGCTGAAGCTTCTCTATCATCAAAGTGTGCTTAGCCTCACTCGGATCCCAGACTATCGCACCAAACTCCAACTTACTGCGGACAAACGCGTTAAAGAGCATGATTGCAACCCATATGTCTTGGAATTGCGAGGCTGTTCTCATTATAAATCCTAACCTCTTTACAAATAGTAATGACATGCTCACGGAAATCAAGTCGATTATTCAGAACTCGATGGAACTCACCCTATGCAATGCAGACCCCCTCTAATGCGTATTGTAAGGTCAAAGGTGATTGAGACCTAGAGAAGGAGACAATCTTGCACTTGAGACGTTAAACGAAAGTCTGTTTACTCGACTCCATTCCTCTATGCCAGACTCAAGATCTCGCTGAAGCTCCATACACTCACTGGCTGATAGATTTTTAAATCGTCTGCGAACATTAACTCTGGGCTGAGCTGAGAACTGATGGAATGTCATTTATCATAGCAAGGAAGAGCGTAGGCCCAAGGGTACTACCCTGACTTACTCCAGATCTAGTGAAGAATTCGTCGGATCTGTACCCTTTTAGCTGTACATACTGTCGCCGGTCACTTAAGTAGTGAGCAAAGAATCTCAAGAGTTTAGGGGAGGCTCCTAAAGTTGACAGCTTGAACAAAAAGAGGTCATTATCGACTACATCGAACGCCCGCCTGAAATCAAGGAATACGGCGTCAACCTGCTGCCCAGCATCCATATCTTTGGCTATGGAATTTACGAAGGCGATGAGGTTCGTATTCGTAGAGCGAGCGACACGAAAACCATGCTGTGAATTGTCATAGCTAGATTCAAATTGGCGAGTAGGGTAGTAATTTATTACAGACTCAAATATTTTGGCAAAGATAGCTAGAACAGCAATATGAGCTTTTACATCTGTCGATGACCGAATTTCAGATACGGGAGTAACCCTTGACAGTTTCCACCTTGCTGGATAGAAAGAAGTGCTGAGAGAAAGATTAAAGAGATGCAAGAGTGGCAACTCCAACGCAGCCGAACAATCTTCGACATTCGCAATTTCGTACGTATCCCCACCCAATCGGGGCTTCCTCACCCCGCCACCGAATCGGAGCTGTCGAGGAGCTACCTTGAGCACGGGACGCGCAACACCCGCACGTCGCGACGTCGCAGTAAGACGGTTGTTTTAAAAAAAAGCCTTTATTTAACATGCAATGTTTGTATTTCTGTATGTATGATTTTTTAGATCAAATCTTGCAAGCTGAATTAGAACCACTTCCTCTTATCCTACGGAGTTGAATTTGTACATGTTGGTTCAGTTCCGATGACAATGCATTTGTATGGTAAGCATGACCCGAATTGACATCCAGGATTAGCTACAGATAAAGTAACTCTTCAACGGTTAACAACACAGTCACCGTCACCGGCGGTTAACCCACAAGGCCGCTATACACTGTCAAAGTTCGAGCGACCTATTGAAAAACCCTTTATTTAAGTAACAACGAAGTCTATTAATGAAGATAATGAAATAAGTCTAGGGTACTTAAAACAAGGTACAAAATTAAGGTACACGAATACTGATGAGTTTGTACTGTCAGTGCTATGAGTTCATCTCGGGACGCGCTGTTGTTGCAAAGTTCGGGTAATAACTTTGCTACATGTCTCCACAGAGTCGGCGGGCAAGCGCCCCCGGTCCCAGGCGGACCTCGGCCGGAGCACCGTCGTGGTGACTTCTCTGGTGGCGGGTGCCTGCGCCGGGGCGCTCGCTAAGACGGCCATCGCGCCGCTCGACAGGACCAAGATCAACTTCCAGGCCTCGTGAGTACTCACTACTTTACTTGGTACTTGTACTGAATACATTTTGTAGAAACGATGCGACGTTCAAAGAACAATGATGTTATCTACGCAAAAATTAGAATGAGGTAAAATTTGTATGTTTTTTTGTTACCGCTAATATCTGAAATAAATATAAAGCTTGTAATGGCATGTGGGTTGTCCAACTGTTTCAGTTAGTTAGTAAAGGCACT
Source organism: Alsophila aescularia (assembly GCA_946251855.1). NCBI lineage: Eukaryota > Metazoa > Arthropoda > Insecta > Lepidoptera > Geometridae > Alsophila > Alsophila aescularia. Next base: position 57,572,603 of record OX276373.1, read on the forward strand.
TATACTAGTATACGTGTCACATAGCCTTATAAGTACGCAGCAGGTTTGTTTCGATCAAGCATGTAAATTCGTTTAAGTGTGCAATGGTTGAATACATCGTATTTCCCATACAAAAGATAAATTATTTTATTCTTTTGCGAAAACCTTAAGAAATGTTTGTTTGCTATCTATCACTTCGTACCCAAAAGTAGGTATGTACATACATATTGATCCATCTGCGGGTTCAGATTGATAGGCCTCTCCATGCTTGCGCGCTCGTGGAAAGACCACGTTGAGACGGACGGACGGTTTCTTTCTTGGACGGTTCACCAGTTCAAGAAAGCAAATGTGGGGCGAGCCAGCCTATAATTCTACACACACACATAATTCAAATAAGAAGTTAGTTGAAGAAAACACCGAAGGTTTAGTAAACAGCCATGTTATGTTACACTTGAAACTAATCACAAATAACATAATATTCGCTTTTAAAACATTAAAAATAAAAATAAATTTTTGATTACAGTTACAAAATAATTAAGAAAATTCTGAGTTTAACTCTGGCGTTCAGATTTTTACTCTTACGTTTGACTGACCACTACGCAATAGGCTCCGATGCGCGAAGTCCGGCAACCAGACTTGACAAACATAATTGAATAAAGACCAAGCTCAATGTCGTTTAATGATTCTTTCCCAGCGGACTGCTAGGTAGTCTATTATTTATTCTGTGCTACTAAGGTTTGTAGTACAGTGTTCTTAGAATAATTTTAAAAAGTAAATACATGAATGATAATCTTCGAACCCTCAAAAGTCGTAATACTAAAGTTGTTCGCCATGATTTGTGGAATACCCCACCCCGGTACTCAATAGGTAATTATGTTATATATATATAAAAAAAAAAAAGTGAAACTACTTAACTGATTCTGAAAATTATTTGCTAATAGAATGCTACATTATCCGTGATAGATAAAGGCAGAAAATACTTTCAATACTGATAAAAATAAGTTTACAATAAGAAATCACAATATTTCGAATCCAAGTCAGAAACAAACAGACCGTTTAGCTGCTATAACGACGTGCGCAGATCAACGACGTAGCCCATGACACTCACAAATGACGAGGCTTTCTATTGGTAAAAGCATTTTCAAAATCGGTTCAGTAGATCCAGAGATTACCCCCTACAACCTCACAAACTTTACCTCTTTATAATATTAGTATAGATATTAAAGATAACAGAAAGCCCAAATTATTTTCAGTAATAAAAAACATATTTATAACAATTTTTTTTCCATTATTAGTATTCCTTATTTCATGAAGTTTGAAAGTTATGACGATGTTTAAGATACAATTCCTGCTGGCTGCTGTATGACACTTTTTGTGATCTTTGAGAGTTATTCCGTTACTATTATCTCTTGTCAGCCAAACCCCGTACTCGTGGCGGGCAGCCGTGGCCTTCCTGCTCCACACACTGCGCACAGAGGGCGTGCTTGCACTGTGGCGCGGGAACAGCGCCACCATGGCGCGCATCGTGCCCTACGCCGCCATACAGTTCACGGCACACGAGCAGTGCAAAAAGGCGATGAATGTCGACACGCCGGTACTGGCCAGGTGAGTACAACAGCGCCACCATGGCGCGCATCGTGCCCTCCGCCGCAATACAGTTCACGGTGCACGAGCAGTGCAAGAAGGCGATGAATGTTGACACACCGGCGCCGGCGCCGTCGCTGGCTATGTGAGTACAACGGCGCCACCATGGCGCGCCTCGTGTCCTCCGCCGCTTTACAGTACAGTTTCTGTTCGCAGACAGCACCCCATCCGGCACCTGATAGCGGGCTCGATGGCGGGCGTCATATCGCAGAGCGCAACGTACCCGCTGGACATGGCGCGCGCGCGGATGGCGGTCACGAACGCGTTAGAATATGCCACGCTCCGGGCGGTGTTCAGCAAAGTGACGCGCGACGAGGGATTGCTCAAGCTATATAGGTGAGCTTCATATCCACAAAATATTTCTAGATTTAGGCGCCTAACATACCGCACACCCAGAACAATACTGAATTATCTCGAAAAATCTCAAAATTGACTTATTTGCGTAGTTGAATCGGCAATTTTACGCGCATACCACGAAGACAGCCATATCGATATCTTTAAAGATGCCTAACAGATGGCTTTCTACGCGGTCGCTCTTCGCGAATGAATGAGTGCAAGATCATGCCACCAACACGAATTTAATTCTAGTTGCGACATGGCCGCCATGAAATAGTACGTAATGTGTTTACACAAGAGTGAATTATTTAATGATAATCCAGTGTTGGTGAATGGAGTAAGAAAGTTTCTGCGAGATTGAAATAATTCAGTGTTGAAGAACTTTCCTGATTCTGCATTTTGCTAGTATTTCGAAATACTACAGTATTGTTGACAAAGGTATGTTAGTTTTTTTTTATTATTCCAAAATATTTCAGTGTTTAAAAATGGTGAAAATTTGTTAAATAATGCACTATTGATGGTACATATAAATTATGCCATATTTTCTTCAAAAAACACATAAAATTAATTTTTAATAAACTGAATTCTTACTAATATTCTATAATAAAAGAAAAGTATTTTTAATTCGTTTTTTTATAATAATAGGAGTAGACAACTTTTTTTGAGATAATGCTCTCTATGTGAATTAATTTAGTATTCACAATTCTATTGCTTGAAAAGGTAATAGGAGCAACCACAGAAGATAGTCGAACAACTCTTAAAAAAACAGGACAGCCATATAATATGCAAGAGCTTTACACGATGATTTTTACGACATGAAAGTATTTAAACTGAAAAACAATCTCTGCTTGTAAACAAACTGACAGACCTATTTATTAATTGAGTTAATTGAAAAAATATAATTAATGCAAGCTACGTCAACTCCTATTAAGACTGGATTAAATTTAGAGTTGCAGAAATAATTGAAAAACGAAACGCTGAGTTCCTATAAGTTTGAAGGTATAAGTTTTAGAGAGATAAATATTTTAATATCATGGTACTTGATGATCTTTTAACTCAAAGAATAATTTTGTTGTTTATCATGTAAACATTAAAAAAACTTACTCTTAAAAGATTGGTTACCTTATCAGTTACCAAGACACTACTTTTAAATAAATAATGGTACTTACAGAACTTAAACACAACAATATAGTTATAGGTTTAATCTTAGGTATATTTTTTAGACTTTTTAGTTTTTTTTAAAGACTTATCTCAGTGGCGTGCATTAGGAGACGCCTACGTCCAGCAGTGGACAGATATAGGCTGACGATGATGATGATGATAATTTTTAGAGAGATTTTTCCTTGCATTTTATATTGCTTTGTTATGAAGATACTAGGTACCTACTTGTTAAGTCTGTGAGATTAATGTCAATATTTTGTAGTTTTAGTAAGTCTTAGTGTAAAGAGGAATTAAAAGACTGGTTATCTTAGGTTACCAAGATAGAAAAGAGTATTACAGTGTACACAGTAGCCATTATTTTTATCTTTGTTGTGTTTTTCAAGTTCTAACTTTTGTATTATGTAACTGCCTACTGTGTTGGTTCATGTGTCCTAAATTATTATTATTATTATGTCCAAAACAACTACAATTAATACATTTTACTTTAGTTTTATTTTTTAACTTTCAGATGATAATGTTGATTTTTTTAAACAAACCACAATACAACTAACATTTCTGTGTTTCGGTTTGAAAGGCAATGTTTCCAGCGAAATTACTGGGCAATGAGACTTAACAACCAATGCCTCAGGGTGACGAGCGCAGTGCAGTGACGCGCAAGACTTTGCAACCAAAGTTCTGGGTGGCACCGCAAGTGTTATGGACAGGCGTGACGCTTACCATCAGGCGAGCGACCTGCCCGTCTCGTCATACAAAGTAATAAAAAAAAACTACTGATTTTCGTAACATTTTGTATTTTATTTTACTTATGGTGTACATTCCTGAAAACATGCAAAAAGGTCGTTATTGAAAATTTAAACTAAACCGATAGATGGTAGAATAATAGTGCATTAATTCAGAATCAACCAGCAAGAATGATATAACTCGAAATAGTTATTTTTTATTTCATTAACTAATTTTACAGTAGTGAATTAAGACGAAAAATTCATTTATTTGCTGTATTGATTTTTATTAACGTGTATTGAACGTAACTGTATTGATTTTTTATTAACGTTTTATAACGTTTTATTAACGTGGGTACAGAGCGATGGTGGCCTAACGGTTCTATAGTGCAATTTAGAATCCAACGATACCGGGTTCAAATCCTAGGCCCCGCACCAATGTCTTTTCTGAGTTATGTGCGGTTTTCCATCGCTCCGTGCTTCGGAGGGCACGTTAAGCTGTCGGTCCCGGCTGTTATTGATTAATAGCAGTCGTTAAGCCATGTCAGAGGCCCTCGGGCGGCTTGACAAATTCTGACACCAGAGGCCAGCACTACCTCATACGACAAACAAACAAACATTAACGTGAAAATACTTTATAATATTGATTTACATTAGATTCGTTACAAGAAACGTTCAAGACTTTGGCGATAACTTTTATAAAACAGAAGAAAATTGTTTTTCGTCGATTCTGAAATAAGTGCCATTTCGACTTAGTGCAGTCTTGTTCTGGGTGTGCGATATGCATTAATATTGCTCCATCGTTAGTTTTTCGGAAACTATCAGGATTGCTTTGATTTTCATGGATATTGTATGCGCCCGAGTGCTGTGTGGTCTTTGTAGTCCATGATTCCCGAGAATCAGGGAATCCTAGTTATAGAACTTGATCTTAGATCTCATTTGTGCATATTTACTTCACAGAGGGTACCCGGCGACAGTGCTGGGTGTCATTCCGTACGCCGGCGTCTCATTCTTTACTTACGACTCGCTCAAGCACAAATATTTAGGTGAGTAGATGCTCGAGTGATGGTTACGGATGGGCAACCTGCCATCCGCCAGATTGTAGGAAGGAAGGAGAGCCGTTAAATTGTACATTCCTGAGCACATTATTGAGTCTGAGTCTACTTCGGAGTCTTCGCTGGGTCAGACATCACAACCGGGTCAGTGTCTCATTTACTATTTCTGGTTCTGGGGTCACAAGTAGACAAAAACAATATTCTACCATCCCACTTCTTTTAGCTTTTATAAAGTGTTTGGTTATGAGGACGCTCATTGATAAACTTCTATAAATTATTATAAAGGTAATAGTACTTTATAGCGCGGACAGCAAGGGCTGCAATGATGGCCAAGCTTGAAGGCCGAGAACTTAACTAAGCAAAGCTCGAGGCCATCATAGCGTGGCCAGCAGGGCAGTCATTGCGGACCAAGGCTTGTATAGTGCTTTACTCAAACAATGCGAGTAATTTAAATAAAACCAGCTTAGTATAATAAGAATTTACTCAAACAATGCAACAACAACGAAAACAACAACGACAACGACAAAGACAAAGACAACAACAACGACCACAACAACAGAAACAGAAACATCAACAACAATCACGATCACATCAGCTTTCAAACAACAAAAAAAACATCTTATTCGGTCCATTCGTCTGGGAGCTACAACGCCTCTCTTTTCGCGTTCGGGGTCTTATTTATTCCGTGGGTTCTAAGGATAGTGCTACGACAAAAGACGACAATAATGGATTTTCAAAGGAAATTGCTGGCCGCAAAACACGACAATAATGAAATTCCATACAACTTTGCTGGCGCCTATTCAAGCAGCGCAGCAAGGTCGACTTTGCCCAAAGAAGGTTGTCGAAATAATGACCACATTACTAGTATTGTTTGAGTAAACTTATTATATTTATATTAGTCTTTTTTTTATTGGAAGTTCACAAAAGAACTTATGGTAATATACATTCACAGATGTATCATTATTATTGAGTAGACGTTTTACACATAATCCTTATGAATGTGAACCTAACATGCTTGATAAAATTCCAAGATTGCTAAACTACTAGTCAACTAGACGTGTTACTAGCTAAAACTGAACATAAAACGTAATCATAAGACAAAAGTAAATTTAAAAAATAATAAAAACTAACTAATAAGTAAGTAGGTGTATAAACCTTTACATTTAGGTACTAAACAATTTATTCAATTTAATTTCTATTGAGGGCAATTAACCAATTTTGAAAATATCGAAATTGTTTTGAATATCAATATTGTTATAATTGCTACACATACGGTGTATTGGGGAGTGCTTCAACAATTTGGTTTTACACTAGGACAACATGAATGTATTCTTAAATAGAAGCTTACTGTGAGGCCTTGGACTCTCAGTTTTATTTTTTCCATCACTTCTGGACAGTCAACAAACCCATTTACTAATTTGTACAGCATTAAAACATCTGTCAGTTCCTGACGCTTGTGCAATGGCATAACATTAAAATATTCAAACCGGGACTGGTATGACCTTAACAATTTACATTTGTTCTCCATGACGGTGAGATGATACATGAAGCGCTTTAAAATTCGTTCTAACCTATCTGAGTGAACCTGGTACACAGGTACACAGGGTTTCACACAACACTACAGTATTACAGAATACTTCTAACGAGACTATTAAAAAGATGAATTGAGAGATCCTTATTTCTAAAAGATTTAGCCTGTCTATAAAGCCATGTGCATGAGCCATGTGCTATAATGCCGCACATTTTGCTGGCTCTATTGACGATTCCGTCAAAATTATCCCGAAAACTGAGTTTTGTATCGACTATTACTCCAAGATCCCGTATAGATGTCACTTCAGTTAATAAAGCGTTACAAATATTGTAACTCGCAGGAAATGGGTTACGTTTACGAGTAAACTTTATGCGGTAACACTTAGAAGTATTTAAAGTTATGAGATTGCACCACTGGCTAATACTATTGATGTCAGACTGAAGAGCCTCAACATCCTCCTGATCCCTAATTTCTCTATACATTTTTAGATCATCTGCGAGCTTTACTTTAGAATTAACGACATTCGGTAGGTCGTTGATAAATATCAGGAAGAGAAGTAGTCCCAGATGCGACCCTTGAGGTACACCAGAAGGTACTCCAGTTACAAAAACCCTTGACGACTACCAATTGAGACCTTTTATCCAAATAGGATTCAAACCACCGCAGCAGTGTACCGTGAATGCCTAATCCATGAAGCTTCGCAAGTAACAGATCGTGGTTAACCAAGTCAAAAGCTTTGCTATTTGAAAAGGAAATTACCATTTCATATGCCGACTCATTTAATCTCGTATAGAAAAAGGAAATACCCTTCTGACTCTACCGGTGCTTCTGAAATACGCCCGTTAGAGAAGAGAGCACGAAGAAACTCCACGGAGATGTCAGTGTCTTTCACAAGTGCTTCTATAATATTTCCAGAACACTTCGGCAAGCCTCAGAGCGCGCTGACCAACATGGCGTTCGGCGGCGCCGCGGGCGCGCTGGCGCAGACGACCTCCTACCCGCTCGACATCGTGCGCCGGCGCATGCAGACCAGCCGCCTCCGTCCCGACGGCACCTACCTACACTCCAGCATCGCGGGGACCTTGCGGAATGTCTACAGGTCAGATGCTCACTGGAGAGAGTCCTGCAGACCGGCCGACAATATAGTGCAGTGTCTACACACTCTTAAGACCGTACTTTAACTCTAACTAAATGTTGTGCCTCTCTTTCTAACGCACTCTCTCTCTCTTCCAGCACGGAGGGCTGGCGCGGCTTCTTCAAAGGGCTCAGCATGAACTGGGTGAAGGGCCCGATCGCGGTCGGCATCTCCTTTGCCACATACGACGCCATCAAGTCAACGCTCAGGGACGTGGCCGTCACGCTAAACAGCTAGTCGTTATTCGTTATACCTAACATTATACGGTGCTCGACGTTTTTTGTTATGGTAATGAGACATTATATCACTTAAATCAGTTATGCGTTATATCTGTTTATCTACACTTATATCGTAAAATCCAGATTATGTACTCAGATATGGTGGCATAATGACATACTTTGCGCACGGGATGTCTCTAATAAGAAAAAAAAATACATTATAACACTGTTTTTTGAACGGTGGAGCGCGCGCGAGCGCTGGTTGGAGTACTCAGGAGGCGCGCGGAGCCGACGGTATATTGTTTATATAAAATGAATGGACGAGCCTAAGCGGCGGATTTTTGGAGTCATAAAGTGAGCGCCGGCTCTCACTTGGTCTCAGTTGGTCTCAGTCAGTGAGAGGTGCGACAAGTGAGCAACAGATAAATACAGGTTATCTCTTTATCTCGTGTATAAATTCTATTCGTTTTGTCTGATTTTGTAATAAATGCACGTTAAATATACTAACAACTAGACGTAGAAGTATATTTCAACCGGACTCCCATTATATGGACAAGGCCCGTCCATTCATTTTATATCAGTCGAAGCCCCCCCACACACACACAAATCGCCGCCATTTATATTTTGAAACGTTATTGCCTTACAAATTACAAACAACTTTACCAGTTTACAATATATGTTAGTTTACAGTGTAAATAAGTTGCGGTTGAAAACGAGGTAAATCATTTGATGATAAGTGGTGATGCGGTCTAAAGAATACACAACTGCATTATTACTCACGTACTCTAGACAGGATTTTGACCATCGACTTTAAATTAAATCGTCATTGCTTTTGACGAATGATAGCAGAGCTGATAGCAGTAGTTTGGCAGTAGTGAGCGTCCATGGAACTAACGTACTTTTACTATTATTTATTCTGTGACTAACGTCAGGAAATGAAACAATGTCAATTTTAGTTCCATGGACGCTCGGTGGGGCGCTTTGAATAAGCACAATCGAAAGTACGGCACAGCACATCCATAAATATAGAGATCAGTGGGTCTAAAGCCACAGCTTAGGCATGTAGTTAGTATTGGATCACACGAACCGCACTCTGGTCGTAGTTCCCGCAGGATGCGCTGTCGGCAGTTTGCAGCTGTAGTAGTTGTTGGTCGCTAGATGTCGCTATTACTAATAAATAATAACTACTTTTTATAATAATTACTTTTTTTATATTATAAATGCGACAGTGCCTTTGCTATTTGTCTCGCTTCAACGCCTTCACTACATACTCAACCGATAGTGATGAAATTTTGCACACACGTTGGCAGGGGCACCGAAAAAGAAATAGGATACCTTTTATACCGACATAGTTATTTCGATCGAAAAAACTAAATCAGTAGTTCTTGCCACTTGAAGTCAAAGGTGTCAACGTTTTTTTTAAAGCATGCAGGAAAGCGTCCTAGCGAGATCGATATGATTTACTTATGCTAGTTACTAATACTAGTGAGAGTTGCTCGCGTGCGGATAACAGGTGGCGCTTGTGTCGGGTCAATTAATTAGATCATATCCTCATAAAATGAGATATTAAATGTTTATAAATAGGGTTGTGACTGTTTTTTTTTTTGTTCAATACGCTCTGAATAGACATTTTATATGAAGGTTTAAGTAAACGTATAGCTAAATAGGTACCTACACTATAATTTTGCATCTTTTGATGGTGATATTTTTGAAATGTGAAGTAGATCCAGCTTATAATGGATTTTATAATAATTATAAAACAATTTTGCATACATTTAGATATAAAAATAAAAGTAAAATTAAGGGTTAATGAAATTAAATATCTACCCGTTGAAATTGTTAGTTTATAATTGAGGCCAGTAAAAACCCCCCCGCTTAAAATAATTAGGGGTTCGTGCGGATCCCAAAATGTTTGTGTTATGGTCAGTGTATGACATTTTTGAAACATATAACTGTTAAACCAAGATACTTGTATTCGAATAAATTGATGTTTGTATATTATACTGATATTTTTTTCTTGGGGTGCCCTAGAACCCCAAGATTAATACGATCATTAATTATATTATTTATTTGTATTACTAGTTGTGCCCGCGGCTTTGCTCGCGTGTTCATTTCCCTGGGTTAAAAGTAACCTATGTATAATTCCATTACCAAAAGTACCTACTAAAGTACAATAATACTACATTAGACTACATTGTACATTCGTCAAATAGATTTTTATCGATTGCTCGGCTTCAGCTTATCGGATTGAGATACCTGGTACACTAGTTTTTAAATCGAATTCTAACCTATAAAATCTACTGGATAAAATGTTCAAAGTACGTAGTAAAAACTACTGGACCGATTGCGATGAGGTTTTCTAAGTCAAAGTATTTTATTGTAAATAGGCAAAAATAATAGCACTTTTACAGGTCAAAATTAACATCTCATGAACAAGGAGAAATACATAAAATATTACAAAAAGATCAAATCAATAAAAGTGTAGGTAAACTAAGTATTGTTTGAGTTTGAAATGGAAAGTTCCCTTTCATGTGCCTACAGAGTTAAATCTCACACTGGTAAAGAAATTACCCTTCTGACTCTACCGGTGCTTCGGAAATACGCCCGTTAGAGAAGAGAGCACCAACAAACTCTACGGGGATGTATTTTTTCTATATAAGTTTTTTTTTTCAAATGTAAACATATAATAACAAAACATGTAAACTACAAATATAAAAAATAAAAGTGACAAAGAGATGTCCAACAATCATCAAACAATCAAAGTGGGAAAAATAAACTACTAGATATGTTGTATAAAACAACGTGACATCACGTCATGATCTCATGGTATGTTGTGAGACATCTCACAAAGTACTTTGAACATTTTATTCACTTAACGTAAACATCGAAGCTTATGATCCGAGAAACATGAGAAGCGGGCGGAGCCGCGGGCACAGCTAGTATTTAAATATAATAATATGGACTGCATGGGAGGACTGAATTATTTGACAATAAATATAATGATTATGAAATATTCAAGTTTTTACCCAACATAGTTCGTCCCGCTCTCTCTTACAGAACAACCTCTGAGCGGGAAAGAGATGCACATAGTCGTCAGTAGTTGTTGCTTGCTGGTTATACAATTATTGTGTCGTTCCTCACATCCATTATATTAACTATGTAGTAATTATCTTGCGCACAGATATTATTTTAATATATTGTTTTAATAGTATTGTTGTGTTTTGTGTTGTATTTTGTACTAACGAGGTGTCAATATATTTTACGCTTGCTTTAAATCATATTCTGGTATTTATAGTTTATTTTTAGTTTTTTATGAATTATTTACAAATAGGACACCTCCGTTAAATTATTTTTCGTAGAACTCATTTTTGCAAGGTTTTAGATATTTTTAAGACCGTAAGAAGAGTATTACAATATGTGTACTAGAAACTATATTGACTGTTTGTATATTACTCTCTGGAATAAAAAGTGTTGATTGTTCGTGTGTTTTTAATTTTAGTTGTTGGCTAAAAATATCTACTATCGGCATTAAATTAGGTACCCACTGACTCGAAGCAAGGGTGCTGTTGAGTTTGGCTCTTATTACTATTATTTATTCTGTGCCTAAAGGCACAGAATAAGTAATAGTACAAGTACAGAAGGCTAACTGAGTAAAGTCATTTAAATAAATAGCGACTCTCGCTATAAAGTGCAATTTAACTCGCACGGCGCTGCGAGCTTTCAATTATATTTACCTAGAAGGCGCTCGCCCACCGCGTGCAGGCTAGAATGCACCGAATCACAACGCGCGAGAACTTCCATTGCTCTAACCGTTTCAGAATCGCTCTGTCCCTTTTTCGCTCGGTAGGGTTGTATTAAGATATGACTAGGTACTTGTACTACTAATTATTCTGTGATATGTTATAACTCCGATATTGTAACAGAATAAATAAGTAATAATGTATTATGTTATTACTTATTATTATAAATTAAAATAGTTCTATTACATACAATGACATTCTTATCAGAATAGACCTACTACCTCATTTTTAATACCTACCTATCCCGTTTTCAGAACGCCGATAAGTTTAGTGAGATACCTACCTACGTGTCGTTGGTTGATTATGATTATATCCTATAGGTATTGCACTTTGATGAATAAAGGTGCCTGTCTGAATTCCTTGCTTTTTAATGAGTGAAAAATAAATTGCTACCTACGTAATAAAAGGTATTAAAAGTAGGTAGGTATTATACGAGACATATATTATATAAATTCCTAATTAGTTGTAGGCTACTTACTAAGTCAGCACAGTAATTCATTTTCCGATCAACAATACCTACTATAATCAATTATAAAATTACGTTGATCGATTTAATAAACGACTTTATTTCAGCGCGGAAAAACCTTAAATATGCGTAGCTTCGGTATGGAACACAAATGAGATAACATAAAACTATAAGAACCTACGTAATAAAAAATATCAATATCTAACTACATAACTAGGATCTATTATAGGTATTACAATTTATTACCTTTCAATATCCTTTGGAAGCGTAAAGAATGACAATTCGTCATTTCTATCACTATTCAAACAGCCGAATGCTATGCAGTACTTTCTAGGTTTCTTCTTGGTACTCATAATTAAAACACGAATAAAGTTTGTCAATAACTTTACGTAGGTAAGTAGGTGCTCTATCGCTAAGTACAAGGTGCGCGACTCATCAAGCGCACGCTTGACACTCGACTGAACGGACCCGAAAATTGGGTCCTCGAATTTATTTGTACTTGTTGCGGAGTGCGACCGCCCTGCTTTAGGTACTTATCTGTTGAAGTGCCATCTCCGCCGGACATCCGGCGCGGCGCACACTGGAAAGTGGTAGAACAAAGGCATATCAAAATGGTTTTCACCAATAACTAAAATCGGATGCACAATATATTATTATATTTTTTATAGTTTAAATGTGGTACTTCAAAAGTATTTTTAATTAAATATTTATTTTAAAATATATAAAGTGGGTACAATATGGACCGCCATATAGTGCCCGTTTTACCGTGCAAATTCGGATCTCGCAGAGTCGTAATTCTCATTTACTTTGATTGATAAGCCATGAAAAAAATACTTTAGATGAGCTTTTTAGAAATGTTTACATACATTTATAGAAAGCTCATCATATGTAGATCTAGAATCAATTGCTTGCTTGCTTGTCGTATGAGATAGTGCTGGCCTCTGGTGTCAGAGTTTGTCAAGCCGCCCGAAGGCCTCTGAATTGGCTTAACGACTGCTATTAATCAATAACAGCCGGGACCAACAGCTTAACGTGCCCTCCTAAGCACGGAGCGATGGAAAACCGCACATAACTTAGAATAGTCATTGGTGCGGAGCCTAGGTTTTGAACCCGGTATCGTTGGATTTTAAATTGCACTATAGAACCGTTACTAATAGATATCGTGGTGAAATATTAACACAAAAAAAATAGTGCCCTCTTTAAAATTCTCCGAAGCTTTTCACATTTACCGAAGTTTCCCGATGGTCTAAATTTTGTTTTTTTTTATAGTGTAGGTATTCACCATTAACATAAATAAGAATCAGCTGCGGTTTGTTGCGGTTTCCAAACATAAAAAATAAAACATGATAAGAATCCTAAAATTGTTTATTGTTTTTTCTCACTACTTTCGTCACAGAATAAATAATAGTACATTACAGAAAGATAACTGAGTAGAGTCATTTAAATACATAGCAACTCTCGCTACAACGCAATAAAGTGCAATTTAACTCGCACAGCGCTGCGAGCTTTCAATTATATTTACCTAGAAGGCGCTCACCCATTGCGTGTAGGATAGAATTTACCGTATCACAACGCGCGAGAGCTTCCATTGCTCTAATCGTGTCAGAATCGCTCTGTCACTTTTACGCTCGGTAGGGTTGTATCAAGATATGACTAGGTACTTGTAGTAGTAATTATTCTGTGATATAATATGACTTCGATATTGTAACTGAATAAACAATTATGTAAAAATGACTACGAATAAATAATAAGTCAGGAAACGTAACTGCGTTAATAAAATGACCCAACAAAAGTCGTGCCCAAGTAGGTGGGGCTTAAAAGTCGTGTCCAGCGCGTCATCAGTCGGACATTTTTCATGCGAGCGAGCACACGTCATATCTTCGCGTACGTTTTAGTTTTATCATTGTGAACTACAGCTGTGAATCATCATGTGTACATACTACATATGAATCCAGCATGTGTTGTGAAGGGGTTCAGGAGCCATACAAGATTAAAATGTCCAGGGATCACTTTTCACTAGAAATAATTGCAAAATTATAATTATATTCAAAGGCGTTCAAATACATTATCATACCGAGATGGTCAATACTATGCAAAATGAAGTCAGTAAATTTTTGCACTAAAGTTTTTTTTCTTCTCGATGAAATTTTAAAATTAAGCTGTTATTTTTTCACGCAGATGATTCATACCGAAGAAACGTCAACATATTTAGGAGATACTTAACAAAATGAGAAAATAAACAATAATTAACGATTACATGGGAATGATTTTATGGGCATAACAAAACAGTTCATAGTTTGGTAGTTTGTTGGGTTGCAATTTTGAAGACACAAACAATTTAAAATCGTTTATTGACCACCCATCTACCGGAGACCGTTGTTGTAATATTAGATCCATTTCATATGGTGAAACTTGTGCGTAACACATTAGAGGCAAAAAAGACACTGGTAGATAAAAACAAGAAAAAAATATGAGTGGGCACATTTGCAGAAACTGAAAAATGTTCAAGATATCATTGGATTGCATTTTGGGAATAAGTTGTCAAATCGGCATATAGACTTCCGAAATAATATCATGAACGTGAAACTAGCGATTCAAACCTTAAGTCAAAGTGTAGCTGATGCGATTAAGTTTCGTTCTGTTAGACGGTATTGTGGGAAAGCCTTTTTAAAAAAAATACTTAAAATGGAAATTAGTATTTTACTTGGTATTAACTCAAAAGTATAAAAAAAAATATATATAAAGTCAAAAAAAAGGAAGTAGAAGACGTGTGGCTTTAGTAGAGTATCGAAACGAACTGTCCGTCGCAGTGCAGGTCTCCTTCTGGCTGAAAAGTGCAAGAAGGCACTTTTCGGCCTTACTGTTTTAAATTTACTTACAATTAAGAGTTATAACAACCCCCCGTTTAGGTGAAAACTTATGCTGGTTTTGCGAAGTTTTTCAACGGATTCTAAGTCGTGGTTGATTTTCGGTAATTGATTCAAAGTTATGATTTTCAGAAGGAGGAGTCGGTCGGAATTTGTGATAAAAAGCCACGCATTTTCTATTACAAAAGAAGTAGATTAAGAAGATTACAAATAGTGTTACAAATATGTATGTTGTTATGGAATGTGAAGTAAGTCGTGGAATAGATTCATTTTTCAACTTAAGTACTTCTATTATACGTAACATATCATCGGCCTTATCATCTATTTGTTTCAAATTATTAGGATTTAAATTAGGTAGTTTAGTTACAATTTCACTGTAGTTAAGTTTCTTTAATTTTGACAAGTTGCAACAAGAATCATTTATCAAGTTAAAATCCGAGTAAATATAATTGAATTTATATTTAGGGTGTCTTTTCCCAATTAGTTTTACATTTTTACAAAATCCAGTACAATTAGGCCTTAGGGTTAAGATGCCGGTTCCTACGATACTGTATTCCGATATATCATTTTTACACTCTATGTTTAGCTTTGTCGGTTCTGAATGAGTAAAAACCCATCTGTTATCTCCTAAAGATTGCCAAATATTGGCGTGGCCATACAAAAAGTTAGTTTTACAATGTTTTGGAAGTGAATTCAAGACTTTGGTCATAATTTCTGTTTCACAAATAGGATAGTCTTGTACATCGAATTCGTCAAGTTGTTTACAGATATACATTTCATTAGAAACCGTTTTGCAATTTGATAGGTCGTTTAAAACAATGTATTTGGTTTTATCTTGGTTCAGGGCCACATATGAAGCTGTAGGTATTATTAGTGCGTAGGATTTGTATGTTGTTACATTGTGAGGTACCGGTATCGGGATATTCTTGTACAAATTATACTTACTCATAAGCACTAAAGGAATTTTAAGAGTAAAGACTAACTTATCATTTAAAATATACGTAACAATATCCGCAAGGCTTATCAAAATATGAATGTTATCTAATTCTAAGCTTACAACAAATTCCGAATATTTAGGTAGGTGTTTCACATTACTTACCAAATCGTAGTACAAATCTTTGGGTGTTATTATTGATGGATGTAACGTGTTTGTTTTTGCAAACAAAATAGAATTAACAACGTCTTCTAATTTGTATGAAAGGCTTAACATACAAGATTGGAGCACATTAAACATGATTTGAACAGTAGTGAATTCGTTACCACCGTTAGATTGTTAACATAAGAAGATAAGTTTTCAATCATTGAGTTTAATCTATTTTCATTTTTGTTAATTTCTATAATAGATTCATTAAAATTAGAAATAGCTGATTTGGATATCATTATATTTTCTTTAACTAAATCTAATAATTTTCCATTACTGTCTTTCAGTGTTTGAATGACGTTGTCGTATCTGATAGCATCATCTTCATCCATTGTTCCAAATATTTGTTTTAAAACTGTGCCGATACCGGAAATCCACGCGGATCTTTTCGATTTGCTAGAAATCAGGTGAGAAATAGCATAGTAATCTCTTGAAATATCATTATACGTCGAAACAAGTGG
The DNA here is from genome assembly GCA_946251855.1 of Alsophila aescularia. Taxonomy (NCBI): domain Eukaryota; kingdom Metazoa; phylum Arthropoda; class Insecta; order Lepidoptera; family Geometridae; genus Alsophila; species Alsophila aescularia. The sequence continues at coordinate 57,589,116 of OX276373.1, forward strand.
TAAGAAAACGTTTTGACATTCAAGGTCGTCGATTGCATCGCTTTTTGTACAGAGGTATCGAGCTGAATGAAGAATGGTTTGTATGTTGTCGATGTGTGGTTTTATGTATTTAATTTCTACTGGTATCATAATATGTAAATAATCACTAATCAGTTTTATGGATCCGGAAGGGTTGAAATAGATTCCAGGGCTTTTCGTGATCTGTTCGATACCGATGAGGTCTTGGGTGCGTGATACGCCATGGCATAACACTGCCAGACTGTAAGAAAATATAAACAAATTTACTTAATTACTAGATTACTTAATTGCTTAAAATGTCTAATAGCTGGTTACTTATTTATCTAACTTCAAGTCACTATACCTTTGTAGAAAACTGACTAGATCTTAAGATCTAGGGGATTCTACGTTGGCTAATTTGACTTCATCATAATGGTGTTTTATATGACGTCGATTTATGAGAAGGGAGAGTGTACGATTACCGTGGATTTTCACCACTTTATACGGTCCTTTCCAAATTGGGGATAATGCTTTTCGAAGTCTTAGATGGTTTTTAAGGTAAACCATGTCACCAACTTTGTATGTCACAGGACGAGATCTTTGGTCATAATAAGTTTTTGATGTTTCTTTGGATTTAGTTATGTTCTCAAGAGCCTTGTCGCGGGACAACTTGAGGCGGTGATTTAGCATTTTCACATATTCATGGTAAGTAGTAGTAGGATTAAGTTCATAGATTGAATCAGGAAGATAGGGTTTATGACCGAAGATGAGTTCATATGGTGTGAATTTAGTGGTAGTGTGGACATTAGTGTTATAGGCCAGAATTGCAGTGTACACATATCTGTGCCAATTTGTTTGGTTTTCATTCACATAAGATTTTAAATATTCTTTTAGGGTTGAATGGCTCCTTTCTAAGGCGCCTTGTGTTTGGGGATGGTAAGGTGAGGACCATAATTGTTTTATTTTGAGGAATTCACAGGTCTTTTTGAATAAATCTGCAGTGAAATTAGTACCTTGATCTGTGAGAATCATTTTTGGTATACCAAAAAGAGAAATGAAGTGTATGAGACATTCGCAGGATTCTTCAGCTGAGGCATTAGTAATTGGGTATGCAATGGAGAATTTCGTCAAGTCATCTTGTAAGGTAAGTATGTATTTTAGGTTTATTTGACCAGCTTCAGGAAGGGGTCCTACAATATCCAAGCTAATTCGTTCAAATGGTGCGGTTGAGGTTGATGTTATTTCCATTGGAGATCGATTTACTTTGCGGAGTGCTTTATTCGTTTGACACTGATTACATTTCTTTATATAGTTTTCAATATCTGATCTCATATTTTTCCAGTGGTATCTTTCTTTAATGCGGTTGTACATTCGAGAGGAGCCAACATGACCAGCAATTGGTAAGTCGTGGTTTTCTCTCAGAATTTTAGGAATCTCACTTGGAACAGGGAAGATCATAGAGTTTCTGTAAATTTTTACAATTATGTTTGTATTGTGGAATAGAAAAGCTATAATGTTGTAGATTTTTATAAAGGACGGTTTGAAAAAGGGATCATTGAAGTCTGAGATAGCAATTTCATTGGGAACGGCGTCGCATCCTACAAGCAGTTCGTTTCTAAGAGTTTTTAGGGCTTCGAATAATTCAGGATATTGTATGGTATCAAAATGATGTACTTTTGTGAAAAGGAAGTAGTATGATTTGTCATTCTTTGTTAGTTTCAGGAAAGAGTGCAATGTCCTTTCTTTATCGAGGAATTCAGAGGCATCACTATTATTTGCTAAAACTTCTTCGATATAAGGATTGGCTTCGTCGAGATCGATGGATGCAGGAACAATTATAGTTTTGGAATCAGAAGACAATAAAGGATTCGTATACTCATGTATTTTTGTATTGTAAGTATAATTTTTATCAGACATGGCTTTTAAGAAATTGGAGTATGAGTTTTCGTGGACATCAGGGCTTGGTAAGTTAATAGGTGAGTTTGTAGGTAAGTTCTCGTAATTATTGAGTGTAGGGTTAGAAGTTGGTATGTTGGTAGGTGAATTTATAGGTAGATTTCCGTCGCTACTGAGGATGGGGTTTGGAATACTAGGATTAGCATTAATATCATCTTTTTCATTTTCAGGGATGATGTTTGGAAGAAAGTCAGCTTCTTGGAGAGGATCTAGGGATGGTAAGTTGTAATCATCAGGGTTAAAAGGATTGGATGGTAGCTGAGTATCGAGGAAGTCTGGATTTGGTACATTTATAGGGCTTGTGTTTGGAGTGTTAGTTATTGGTAGAACTGGAATAGAGTTAGGGTTTATGTTGTGTATATTTGAGATGTTAATCGGGTATCTAGAAAGTGCATCTGCAGCTGAATTAAGTTTACCTTTTCTATAGGTGATTTCATAGTCATATTCTTCGAGCTTTAACCGCCATCTTTGTAATTTGCTAGAGGGATCCTTGTGCTTGAAGAGCCATCTTAATGGATTATGGTCAGTGACAATCAGAAATTTGCGGCCATACAAATATGGTCGGAAGTTTTTACAGCCAAAGAGGATAGCTAGTAGTTATTTTTCGGTGACATTGTAATTTATTTCACTTTTATTTAAGGTTCGTGATGCATAGGCTATAGGTTTTTCTTTTCCAGGGTCTCCTTGAGAGAGAATAGCACTGATCGCGAAGTTGGAAGCATCACAGGTAAGTGTGAAGGGTTTCGTAAAGTCAGGGTATATTAGGAGAGGCGGCGAAATGAGTCGTGTTTTCAGAGTTTCAAAAGCAAGCTGTTGCTCGTTCTGCCAGATGAATGGAGTATCTTTTTTCAAAAGGGAAGTCAGAGGTTTTGCTGTCCTAGAAAAGTCTGGTATAAATTTCCGGTAATAGGACATAAGTCCTAGGAAGGATTTGACATCCTTAGGAGATTTGGGAACCGGATATTCAGACACGGCGTTGATTTTTGCTGGGTCAGGTTTAACACCCTCATCTGTGATCTGATGGCCAAGATAGGACACTTCTTTACGAAGGAATTCACACTTGTCTGGTTGTAATTTTAGATTAAATTCTCCGAGTCTTTTAAATACAATTTCTAGGTTTTTTACATGGGAATCAAGGTCATAGGAATAGATAACTATGTCATCAAGATAAACATAGCATCGGATGCCTTGTAGGCCAGCAAGTACCGAGTTCATTAATCTTTGGAATGTGGATGGGGCGTTTTTTAGTCCAAAGGGCATTCGTTTAAATTCAAAGTGTCCCTGTGGAACACTGAACGCAGTTTTGGCTGCGTCTTGAGGAGACATTTCGATTTGATGAAAGCACGGAAGCGAGATCTAAAGTTGAGAAATATTTTGATTTCCAAGTTGATCTAGTATTTCGGTGATGTTTGGGATGGGATAAGAGTCACCGATAGTAATATCGTTTAACTTTCGGTAGTCAATCACGACTCTCCATTTGCGTTGTCCAGAAGCGTCTAGTTTCTTGGGTACAACCCAAATGGGAGCAGACCAAGGAGACATAGATGGTTTAATAATGTCATCTTCTAACATTTTTTCTACTTGATTTTGTACTTCTTGTTTGTGACATTCAGGAAATCTGTATGATTTTACATTAATTGGTTCATTTGCTGTGGTTTTAATTTCATGTTGAAGAGCATTTGTTGAAGTCAGTGGATCACCAGGTAGATGAAAAATATCGGAATAGTCAGAGCAAACTTGAAACAAAGAATCTGCTTCCTCCGAGTTCAAATGTGACGTTCTGAGTTGATTGAGAACTTCTTGAGTGCGTTGATATGAATTTTGAGTTTGTAAGGCATTTACTGGATATTCTGTTTCTGGTCGGTGTTGTACTTGGGTGGATTCTACAGGGGTCAGCGTCAGTTTTAAATTAGAATTAAGGGATTTAAAAGATTCAGATACATTTATCACTGTTATGTTTATTCTATTATTGTCCTTCACTTTGACTAGACAATTGGCTATTAATATGTCTTCGAACTGGTTTTGATCTAGAACGAGGCCCTCTTTTATTTCAGGGTTGGACACGGAGCATTCAATCATCATTTCAGATCTGGCAGGAATAGAATAAATTGGTTCATGGAACTGGAGTGGTAATTTGGTTTCTTTGATTTGTAGTTTATTAGTAGTGTAGTCAATGCTACAGCCAAAAGAGTTAAGCATATCTGTTCCTATTATACCATCGTAAAGCAGGTGTATCTTTTCAATGACATGGAACTTGTGACTTATGTACTTGCGGGATGAGTCAGTAAGTCGTATTTTTAGTGCAAAATGGCCTAAAGTTTTTGTGGAACTCTGTTCGGGTTCAATTTCTTTCAGGTTTATTTGTTCTTTCACTAGTTTAGGAAATTTCTGTATACATGAAGACTTGATGAGACTGACTGCAGAGCCAGAGTCTACAAGAAGAGACAGTGGGAATTCTGAAACTGTAGAATTTATCAAGACATGTGGCAGTAGTATTTTTGTTGGGTCAGTGGTGATTTCAAAGATTTTATTATGTTTTTTCGTTTCAGAATTTTTTGAAGATGCAGTATGTTCAACTGATGCAGCGGATACAGAGGATTTGGTAAGTATTGATTTAGTAGGTGCTGAAGGTTCAGCGGATACAGAGGAATTGGTAAGTATTGATTTAGTAGGTGCTGAAAGTTTAGCGGATGCAGCGGATACAGAGGATTTGGTAAGTATTGATTTAGCAGATTCAGAGGATTTAGTAGTATTGGGGATGGTGTCGGACTTATATTTTGTGTGGTGTCTCGTATGACACCGATACGAGCCACTTAATCGTTTTTTGCTTCATCGTCATCATCACTGAAGTTAGGTTCTACGTTGTCGTCTGGTTTTTCAACAAAATGAACGCGATGTTGCGGCTTATAGCCGGAAGTAGAAGGCTGTTCAAAATTGCGAGCACGGTTATTGTTATATTCGCGTTTTCTACAATTTTCAATCGAATGTCCGGGGAATTTGCAATATCGGCAGACATTAGAATCGTTAGAGTTCTGATTCTGAATTTGATTGTTGCGGAACTGTCCCTGATTTTGATTAATGCGGGACTGTCCCTGATATTGGTTGTTACGGAATTGAGAGTAAGTAGGTTTATTAGGTTTTGAAAACTTATTTTCTGTAGGTTGCGATCTTTTGTATACACTCTGTTGAATGCGCTCTTCAGAGATTGCGACATTAATGCTTCATTTAAATTTTTAGGTGACTTGCATCTCACAATTGACGAGATTCGGGGAAGTAACCCAACTGTAAAGTGATGGAGAGCGAGGTCTTCCATTGCAGCTGTACGACCTGGTAGTTCTTTAACTTTAGAAGTTGACAACGAAACTTCCGTTAGCAATTGTGAGAGGCATGCCTCGATTTTTAATGCGAATTGGCTGACACTTTCTTGCGGGCTTTGCTTACTCTCCTGAAGCTCTGTGAGCAGGTGAGAGTAATGTTTCCTCTCACAGAATTGAGTTTTAAGGAACTCTTTGAGTTGTTCCCAGTTTTGGAATTCTTTAATCGAACAAGCAATTTCCGCTTTACCACGTAATTGACTTATTATATATTTAAATAAAATCGGTTTCTGGGGGTCAGAAGCAAGTTCGTAAACATTGTCACAGTTTACAATAAAAGAGTTCAGGGTCTCCCGGCTGCCATCATAGGAGTTGACAAATTTGAACAAAATGTTGAGGTCCATTTCTACGGATGCAGTTGAATTTCCGGATGCAGTAGAATTTCCGGATGCAATAATTCTTGGAGATACCAAAGGTGATTGTGGTTCGAGGCTTTCAATACGTAATTTAAGTTCCTCTTTTATTCTCTTGCTCATTATAAGTAGGTAAGTTCGGCGAAATAGTTTGTTATGACTGGATAAGAATGACTCACTGGGCAACGGCGAACAATGCGATAAGCATTGTTATGAGTTGTGACGGTGTAATCCTTGGCACTTGGTAAGATGTGAATATTTTAGAAAGTTTATAGAGTTTGTAGAGTTTATTGTATTAAGGCACTAGACACCTTTATTTGTTTTTCCCGCACACTTATAGCATTTTCCAGTAGACTTTTTTACACTTATAAATGCACTTTTCGCACTTTTCACGATTTTCACGCTTTTTCCCAAATTTAGGGTTCACCGTACTTGAACGGGCGGAGACGGAACCGAGGGACTTTTGAAATCCCCTTGAGCTGCCACCAATGTTAGACGGTATTGTGGGAAAGCCTTTTTAAAAAAAATACTTAAAATGGAAATTAGTATTTTACTTGGTATTAACTCAAAAGTATAAAAAAAAATATATATAAAGTCAAAAAAAAGGAAGTAGAAGACGTGTGGCTTTAGTAGAGTATCGAAACGAACTGTCCGTCGCAGTGCAGGTCTCCTTCTGGCTGAAAAGTGCAAGAAGGCACTTTTCGGCCTTACTGTTTTAAATTTACTTACAATTAAGAGTTATAACAGTTCGCAACAGTTAAACATGCCCGTTTTTCAAGAAACAGATGCAAATGTTAGCGTTTTAGAAACGTTTAACATCCTTTTCGACATACTAAATTCAAAACCACTTTCTGGACACGGGTTTAAACACCCTTTTTCAGTGGTAGAAAAAGAAAAACTACATGACGTTTTGGATCAAAGCGAAAAATATATTAAAGGTCTCTAAATCAATGTACAGTCAAAAAAAAAACTCGAACAGTAAATGGACAAAGAGTAACAGTATATACTGACTCCTTGAAACCAGTGACCAAAACTCAGTCCAAAACTGGACTTCTAGGACTCCTCTGGACTTCTATGTATTTCAAGTTTTAAATTACTTTTTGCACGGCCAGTAGAGGTACAAATATAGAAATTTATTTAACCATATTAAGCCAAGATCATAATGAGTTGTTTTTGGAGTATCCGCAACCACGGCCGTTGCAACAATAACCCAAACGCCTGACAGTTTATGGAAATATATTGTCCAAAGGGCGCGTTTCGAATTGAGGAAATAAACCAAAACTTTGATTTCTTTTTCCCGAACGCATCAGGCATTTATTAATTTGAATATTGCCGCACTCATACAGATCACGGAGAATTTTACCACCACGGGCTAACTCGACGTTAGCGCCATCTAGTTAAAATAGCGGAACTAAAAATCACTTAACAATATTTTTACTGGACTAACAATTTGGACATACCACCCACCAAGGACGAATAGTCCTTGAAACATAAGTATGGAAAAAATTACATAATAAAGGATACAATTTACCTTTCTGTGACTGTATAACAAATTATATGATTGTAAGTGTCCATTTTCAAATCATAAAAATAATCTAGCTAAATTATACAACAAATATTATGTTATCTTGTTTCTTTTTACATAACAAAACTTCTGTGGACTGTATAACAATGACACCTTGGCATTATAATATGATGAATACAATTTAACAACTAAAATGCGATAAACAAGTAACATTCTCTTAACTAACTAAACCAAAATAAACAACCATCAGTTTATTGTTTTTACTCAACATGCAGATTAGCAATTTGACCTGAACTAGGATCAATTAAGTTTCACGAACTTAACATTAACTCGTCCATTCGTCACTATGGACAGGTAGTGGACACAGCTTTGAAGTTGGACGTTGAATTAACGAATCTTTGTAGCGCAACGTCACAACTCGCGTTATGTTATCTTTACCCGGATGAACATTTACTACCAAACCGTAAAGCCATTTTGCAGGAGGTAAGTTGTCTTCTCTGACCAACACTACGTCACCGATCTTTAATTCTGGAGATTTGGTCTTCCATTTATATCTCTGGAAAAATTGTGTCAAATATTCTGAAGACCACCGTTTCCAGAACTGTTGCACCATTCTCTGAGTAAGTTGCCAACGACGTAAGCTTCCGGCTTGTAACTGCTCATAATTATGATCCGGAGCCATCAATAAAGGTTCACCAACCAAGAAGTGACCTGGTGTAAGCGCGGTGTTGCTAGAATCAAGACTACTCTGGGAAATCGGTCTTGAGTTGAGACAGGCCTCAACTTGCGATAAGACGGTGGCAAGTTCTTCATAAGTTAGTGTAGAATCTCCGAGAATCCGTCTTAGATGGTGTTTGGTGCTTTTTATCCCTGCCTCCCACAATCCACCGAAATTTGGAGCGTGAGGAGGGATGAAATGCCATTCTGTTCCATTATTCGCTAATGCAGATGCAACTTCACTTGAAAATGAAGAACTCTCGCTTGCTAATAAAGCTTTTAATACCCGCGCAGAGCCAACAAAATTGGATCCATTGTCGCTCCAAAGGTGAAAACAGCGTCCCCTTCTAGCGACGAAGCGCTTGAAAGCAGCCAGGAACCCTTCGGAGGTAAGATCAGACACAGCATCAATGTGCACTGCTCGCGTGGCCATACAAATAAAAAGACATATATACCCCTTGTATGATTTTTGGCCACGACCTTTAGACACTCTTATATTTATGGGCCCTGCATAGTCCACGCCCGAATGCAAAAATGGTTTGTTCGGTGTCACCCGACAAGAGGGCAACTGACCCATCAATTGGGTGCTTATCTTAGCTGCGTTCCGAATGCAAGGAACGCAGTGATGAATATGGGACCGTATTAAGTTTTTCAAACCAGTAACCCAATATCTGGAACGTATCCAACTACCAGTGAGCTGCTGACCACCATGCAGAGTTTTTCCATGAGCATCTGCCACCAGAAGTTTAGCAAGATGCGATTCTCCACAGATGATAATTGGATGCTTGCTGCAGTCAGGTAAGTTAGAATTTTCAATTCTCCCACCAACCCTTAGTACTCCATTTTCATCGATAAATGGATTTAGTGTTGATATCTTACTCTTATTATTAACCCTTTTATGTTTCAGAAGGCTAGTGATGTCTTCGTGCAACGAGTGACGCTGATGCTGTCGAATGCAACAGGTAAGGGCATCCTGAATCTCTGCAGCGGTAAGATACGGTAAGGGTTTTGTTTTTGCTGTAGTAGAATCTTTAAGTCGCAGAAACCTACGACAATACGCTACGACCCGAACTTGCTTTCTTAGCGATGAGAATTTAGTCCAGATGTCTGTCTCTTGACCGCTCTCCATGGATAAAATATGGACCTTTAGCACTTTCTTTTCTAAATCTGTTTTAGTACAAATTGACAGCGGTTTCCCATACTCTACGTTGTCGTTTTGTAGCCAGTCAGGACCGTATTTCCACAACTCATTGTCAATTAACTCGGAAGCTGGAATTCCACGCGAAGCACAGTCTGCAGGGTTTTTCTTTGACTGAACATACGACCATTGCGATGTATCCAACAGACTCAGGATTTCAGAAGTTCGGTTGGCTACGAAGGTCTTCCATCGACTTGGATGGTCACTCAACCAAGCCAAGACTACCGTTGAGTCGGTCCAAGCATGCAAGTCGGACTTTTCAATGTTTAATGCTTCAGCCACCGCTCGCAACAATTTTACGACCAATCCAGCAGCGCATAATTCCAACCGCGGTATCGAAACTTGCTTGATTGGAGCGACCTTCGTCTTAGAAGTTACTAGATGGGTTTTTATAACACCATCGCTGGCAATGGTTCGAATATAAACCACTGCAGCGTAGGCCGCATTGGAGGCGTCTCCAAACGCATGTAACTCCACTTTCTTATCACTGTGAGTTCTTTGAACCCATCGAGGGATATGAAAACTCACCAGTTTTGATAAATCTATTCGATAAAGATTCCATTCTTTTAAAAGATCTTCGGGCAATTTGTCATCCCAGTCAAGTCCAGACATCCATAATTTTTGGATAAACACCTTAGCGGTTATAATGCACGGTGAGATCCAGCCTAGCGGATCATATAACCTGCCGATTTCACTAATTATTTCTCTTTTAGTTGCAGGCAAAGAAGAATCGGATGACAAGTTGACACTATAGTCAAACTCGTCGGTCCGGCGATTCCATGCAAGACCTACTACTTTGGTTATATCGTTTTCTTTAAATTCTCTATTCATTTCCGTATTCTTGTTTTCGGGATCCAGCAATCCCATTCTGTTACTGGCCCATTTCTGCAACTTGAACCCACCTTTTTTTAGTAATGCGTTCATATCTTCATACATTTTAACGGCTTCTGTTTCAGATTCACAACCACTGAGAAGATCATCCATGTAGAAATCCGTTTGTATTCTACTAGCTGCTAGCGGGTGATTATGACCTTCATCAATTGCAACTTGTTGCAACGACTTTACCGCTAAATATGGGGCACAAGATGTACCAAATGTAACCGTCAATAGCCGATAATCGCGTAATTTATCGTGAGGGTCTTCTCTCCAAACTATCCTTTGATGGTCTACATGCTTTTCCGAGACCTTAATCTGCCTGTACATTTTAATAATGTCAGCAGTGAGACATATAGGATGCAATCGCCATCGCATGATAGTGTTTCGTAACTCTGGCTGTAAGGTTGGACCAACCATCAACGTTGAGTTTAAGGACACTCCAGCACTTTGATCAGAGGCATTAAAAACTACCCTCGTTCGACTCGTGGTCTTATCCAGACGAATAACTGCGTGATGTGGCAACCACACCTTTCCATCTACCTCTTCTGAGTCACTTCCAACTTCTTCCATATGACCTAGGGTCAGATATTCAGTCAGCACCTCAGAGTAATCCTTTTTCTGATCTGGATTTTTGACTAATCTTCTTTCTAAACTATTCAGTCGCTTTACTGCAATAGCTCTAGTATCTCCATATTCACGCTCCATATTTAGACGGAAGGGTAACTCTACCACATACCGACCAGAGTCATCTCGACATGTCGTCGCCTTAAAATGATCTTCGCAAGCTTGCTCTTCCGGAGTTAATATCTTTCCTTTCGTCGTACTAGGCTCAGATTCAATCTCCCAAAATTTCTTAAGCAGCTCGTTCACTTCCATTTTGACATGCAGGTTCATTACAACATTATGACAATGTTGCTCATTTTCACCGTAGCCGCCCACTTGACCCGACAATACCCATCCAAGGTACGTATCCTGAGCAATAGTACAACCAATGGGGCTTCGAATTAAGCCCTCTTTCAGGATAGCACAATATACCTCGGAGCCTAATAAAATGTCTATTTTATTAGGTGAATTATATTGGGGGTCAGCTAATTGTATGCGACCAAGTTCTGTCCACTCGGGCAGAATGAATTTCTTATCTGGCAAAACTGAAGTCACGGTACTGAGCACGTGAGCCTTCACTTCAAGTTTAAAGGTAGGGTCGCAGAGTGACTGAATATTTACCATAACCATATGTTTTGAGGTTAAGCCACTCGTATCACCCAGACCTGAAATACAGCTTTTAGCTGCCATCTTTCTCAACCGTAGTAGCTGTACGGCTGCCTCAGAGATAAAAGAGGCTTGTGATCCTTGATCAAGTAGCGCTCTCAAAATCTGTGTAGACCCATTTTGAGACTCGGCCTTAATTAAGGCTGTAGCCAGTAACGTCTGGTTTTTACCTGTCACAAAATGAGTTGCGATATTTGTGGCCTCCTTCGTCTCAGACGAGGGTTCGGGACGATCTTGTTCATTTCCTGCTGATTCATATTTTTTGGGTTTACCATGAAGAAGGGTATGGTGCTTTCCCTTGCAAAGACGGCATTTAGTTGATATCCTACACATGTTAGCAAAGTGATTATTGCCTAAGCAATTATAGCAAAGTCCGAGTGACTTCACTATATCCTGACGTTTTAAGACGTCTTCTTTGGCAAACTTACTGCAGGAATACAGTCTGTGGTTGTCATTGCAATGAGGACAATTAACGTTGGAATTTGAAGTTGTGTGCAAGACCTTTGTGTTTGTGGTGTTATGATTAGACTTGGGTTTATTTTTAACAGGCTCTACAAATTCTAAGGCGCGAAACCGAGATTCTAAGAAATCTTTAAACTGACTGAATGACGGTAAGTCTGTGCATGAATTATTAACATTCAACTCCCATTGTTTTCGTGTTTCAGGGTCCAACTTCAAACTGACAATATAGATTACAATTATGTCCCATGTTTCTACTTTAATACCTAAGGTTGCCAATTCATGCATACAGTCCGAAGTTGTATCTAAAAGCTCTTTGAGCCCTTGAGCTGATTCATAATTCATTACTCGTTGACTAAACAAACGTCTAAGGATACAATTTGCCATGAACCGTTTGTTGTCGTACCTATTTTGCAACATGTCCCAACATTTCTTATAATTAGCTGTAGTAATAGGGATATGTTTTATCAATTGTTCAGCTTCGCCTCGCATTTGCGTTTTCAAATAATGTAAGCGTTGGACGTCATCTAAAGTAGAGTTATTGTGAACTAACGATTTAAACAAGTCTTTAAATGACGACCACTCCGCATAATTACCACTGAACAAAGGTATTGAAATTTGAGGTAATCTAACTACAGGTTCTTTGTTCAACGCCGATACATTTGCACCGTTGCTGTTTGATGGTATCATTGTCTTCAACGTTGCCTTCAGTTCTCCTTTGTAGATGATATAAGTCTCATAACCGACGTTAAAAACATCATTTTTGACGTAACTGCTTTCGTTCAGGACTTCTTTGCTGTATGCTGCTGTTATCGCTTCATGTTTCTCAGAAAATTTATTTATTAATTCCTCTAGCCCTTCTAATCTCGCATCAATGTATTTTTCCGTAATCCTTTCCTTCGGTGATTTTTTAAAGTTATTTCTGCCTTTTTCTATCTGATTTTTGAGGTCTTCTATAACTCTTAAATCTTTCTCCATCTTGTACTCGGATTATCACAATCAGAAAAATTCAATTTTTTATAAGTTTAAAATTTATCGAAAATATTCTAAGTCGAAGATTGATGCGAAATTTTCTAAGTGTTTGAACACGGATATGAAATCGGGCGTGGATTCCCCGTTCCGTCGTTTTTCGAGAAACTATTCTAAGTCCTAGACAACACTTTGAAATTTTACAAGTCCATGCATTACTTGAATTTTTCTAAGTTCTTAACACTGGTTAATTATTGTACTCACAGTTTGTTCTTGCACTTTACCATTAATTATTCCACTTAATTCCTATTTCCGAAGTCGATTTCCAATTTCCAAGTTTCAGCTTCGGTCCACCAGATGTCGCCACTGTCCGTGTCCTCCGTCGCAATTTCCAGGCGCCCGTAGTACTGTGTGTATCTGTATAGCGGATTTTTTAAAAAACGTCCGGCTCGAAGGACCCTTGTCCAAAGGGCGCGTTTCGAATTGAGGAAATAAACCAAAACTTTGATTTCTTTTTCCCGAACGCATGAGGCATTTATTAATTTGAATATTGCCGCACTCATACAGATCACGGAGAATTTTACCACCGCGGGCTAACTCGACGTTAGCGCCATCTAGTTAAAATAGCGGAACTAAAAATCACTTAACAATATTTTTACTGGACTAACAATTTGGACATATATAAAAATAATTTACTGAACTTGAACCTCAGCTCTAAATTCACAGGCAACAGCATACCATTGGAGGACATTCCGTTTTAAATTTCTCAGAATCCGTCTTCACTACATTGTGAAGAAAGATTCTCTTTTAATGTCTTCTAGACAAAAACTTAATAAATTAATTATATTTCGCGGGACAAAGAATTCAATGAATTGTAAAAAGTGAGCCAAAAAAACCATTGTACAATAATATTGTTTTATTACTGACTTGGTCCGGTCCACTTATTGCATAACATCGTCCACGCTGCTATGACTCAGCTGTCATAGCAGACATTGCAGCACGCGCGTGAACCCATCCCTGCTTTCGTTCTGAATTTAAACCAATCACCAAGCATGTCTATTTGTAACCTCGGAAGTGATTCGTACTTTGAATCTTACGTCGTTTTGGTTTGAAGTAGGGGCACTTTTAATGTGACATTTGTTCTGAATTAGAGTTCCTGACTTATTATTTATTCGTAGAAAAATGTATTATTTTATTACTTATTGTTATAAATGTTGATAGTTCTATTAACTACATTCTTATCAGAATATACCTAGTACCTCATTATTTGATTATATCATAATAGGTTACACTTTGATGGAAAAAAGTGCCTGTCTGTCTTCGATGCATAATAATGAATGAAAAAGAAATGGCTACGTAATAAAATGTCGGTATGTAGGTATTTTACGAGATTTGTCAGACCGAATGGTATTCTTAATTAAGAAAAGTATAAAAACTGACAAAAACTTTACGTAAGTTTACGTAAGTAGGTACTTTATCGTTAATTAAGCACACGGTGCGAGACTCATCGAGTGCATGCTTGGCACTCGATGGGTCTCGCATGAGTTATACCGAAGTTTAGGTATAATATTTGTACTTGTTGCGGAGTGCGAACGGAGTGCTTTCGTGTAATGAACTAACATAAATAATACTTTTTAAAATCTTCATATATTAAACTAAGCTAATAAAAAATAAATAAAGATGTATCTCAAAAACAAAAATGTTTCAGATTTTTGATCCGAAACGTGCTCATATTTTCAACCGTGCGGCGGCTAGTGTCCAAAGCAGTTAGGGCACGAGTTTTTTTCTTCGTAGCCTTATCAGTTAGGCAAACTAGTTAGGCCACGAGGAAACGCCCGTCGCGCGGACTGCTAACTATTGACTCACAACTGTCATTGCCATTAATTCTGTGCTGTCTTGTGGGAACCATAAACATCAGTACATTAAAGAGCGATGGTAGCTTAACGGTTCAATAGTGCGACTTAGAATACAACGACACAGGGTTCAATCCTAGGCTCCGCACCAATGACTTTACTAAGTTGTGTGTGGTTCTCCATCGTTTCGTGCTTCGGAGGGCACGTTAAGCTGTCGGTCCCGAGAGGCCCAGCCTGGGGCGACCTGGTAAACTCTGACAGCAGAGGACAGCACTATATCATACGACAAACAAACTGTTACCTCTTTCAGCCGAACACACACACTCGTACGTTGTTTTTGTTGGCGCACCGCCGGGCGCCTGTGGCCTCACGCCCGGCGTGGTTGTAGACGCGAGGCTATTATTTATTCTGTGACGCGAGTTGGACCACAGATTGAACCCGGTGACGTCATCGAGACTCGCTTTAAGGTCAGCAGTGAGTGATAATTTTGTCCTCAAATAAATACCTAATTATTCCAGGAAAGATTTCACTTGAAAGATTTCACTTGTGGGGAAAATGAGAATAAAAATATTAAGCTTTGTTGTCATATCATAATCCCCACTAACAAATACTTAACACTAGCTGCGCCCTGCGGTTTTGCCCGCATGGACACTTCCGGGATCAAAGTACAATAGGTTGGTGTCTATGGTATACAGCATCTACATACAAAATTTCAATACATTCGGTTCAGCCGTTATCACGTGAAAGTGCCCCAATTATATATTGGGGAAAATATAATAAGGGGGGAATTTGGTGGAGAAAACGGGAGAACTTTTGATAATCATCATAAACCCAGGTTTCTCCACTGGTGGGCAAATCGACCATGATATTATATTATTTTATTAATAGAAGCCTTTATTTAACTTGCAATGCTGAATTAGAACCACTTCCTCTTATCCTACGGAGTTGAATTTGTACATGTTGGTTCAGTTCCGATGACACTGCATTTTTATGGTAAGTATGACCTGAATCGAAAGCCAGGATTAGTTCCAGATAAAGGAACTCTTCAATGGTCTACCGCACAGACATGAAATTTTGTGTACGCATTTAATTATGATAGCTGCACTCAATGTTGGCTCCTAACTAGGGAACTCCTCAACGATTAATAGCATAGACACGAAATGTTGTGCACGCATTTAATTGTGATAGCCTGTTCTAAGTTTCACCATGACATGGCTACTGCATAAAAGCTTGTTTTAAATTAACTTGAAATATATATTATTATAATATGGCATACAACTGTAGCTCGCGCACTTGCACTTACCTAGAGCACAGAATAAATAGTAGTACCTTCAGAATCTTCGGTCCGACTGCGCCTGGTTCATGGGAAAATGAAACAAGATACCCGATAATTAATTATTACGTTTACTATTTACAAGATTGCTTATTTTGTAACTATCTAGCTACTTAGGTTAGGTAGGTACTTCATCGTCATCAGCCAATGCTTGTCCACAGGTGGACGTAGGCCTCTCTTAACACGCCACTGAGCCTTCGGCCTTCAGCTATCTGCATCCATTTTCCGCCAGCCGCCGCCCGCCGTCAATCCACCTAGCCACAGGGCGGCCTACAGCCTACAGGGGTAGGTAATTTGAAATTCAGAAGATATGTACTCAATTCAACAATTTTCTTTTGAGTTTGTTTTTCTGAACTGATTTTGATAATTCTTAAAAACTTTACCTATACCTGGAATTTATGTAGTTAAATATCTTACTTATTATTACCTAAAGAGATCAATGAATGGACTAGAATAATAATTATTGTAATTTAGGTCCGTTTTACAGACGTACAAAACTAATGATAAACAACTACCTAGGTATAAGTAGGAACCAATCATTAGAGCGACTGTGAGGTTAGGCGCAACAGCTCATTTTAGGTGTAAGCGGGCTTTGGAGAGGTGAGAGGGCGGGGCTTACCCTCCCGTTAGCCCGCCGCACCCCGCGCGCCCGCCGCTGTCGTGTGCTTGTGTGAACGCTGTATCCGTACGCTGCACGTAAACATTACAAAGGGGATACAAGCTATTATATTTTATTCAGTGATAAAAGTGCAAAAAAATACACATTTTAAAAGAGTAATATGATATTCTTGAATTATTGAATTGTTTTTAAGCTTTTAACTTTGCATGATAGTCATTCTAAGCAAATTTAGACAAAGAAAATTTTTTTAGTGCATTTTTTTCTTAATCTGATAACACTAAATATTTTATTTACACAAACCTTTGTTTCTTTCGTATTTATTGTTCAATACTTTTAATTTAACCAACACGCCCTATGTACTATTATTTCTTTCACGACCTGGATGACTGGTAGATAATGCTGTTTAGCATTAAGTCTTTCCTTGTACCTACACTATTTTTGTGAAAAATAATTAACATACCCTATTACAACAATTCTTTACACTTCCTCCCAAAACTATAATGCATTGTATTTCCTTTGCTACGAGTATAATGTTTTGTATAGAGGTTTTATATTGACGTACCATGTTGTCTATAGCATAGTCTATATTATTATTCAGTTTATCGCAAGGAAGTTGAATTACGCTTACTGTTAAAAGATTTAATGGCAGTAAGCTTAATTCAACCTCCTTTGGTTTAAAAAACCGGGTGGGAACAAAGCGTAATACAACTTTCTTTGGTTTAAAAAACTGGGTGGGAAGTATACCTACTGTGTTGAAAATGTTGACGTCAAACCGGAAACGTCATTGTATTATATATATTTTTTCACCCGTTGGGCAGGCAACAAGGCCGGTTAAACATTGTAGGAAGGAAATGAAGTTACAATTTCATGTTTTTTTGTAAATTGATTGAAAAACCCAGGTTAACAACCTGGGTTTTTCTAGCTTACAGGCTATGTTGAAAAAACGTAGAAAAATAATTACTTAAGTTCTGTAGAAATGATATGTCAAGACGCTGCAAGATTTATCGCATAAAATTCCGCCTATGTTCTCTAAATTGTAAATTTATTACATTAAAGGCTCAACCAAATTATATAAGGCTTTAATTGTTAAAAAATATATAGAAAATTCCTGAATTTAAAACATAGATCACGTTTAATTAAGCTCAAATTTTGTACAACCGTGTCTGTAAGCGCAGTGACAGTAGCCAAGTGACTTGTGAATTGTGAAGCCCAGTCTGTTACACTCTTGTTACACTAGATAGGTAATTGAGTAGGTAGGTACCTACAATATCTTGAAACATTATATTTATCACGCATAAGTACTTACTTGCCTACCTAAATAAGCGGATAAAATAATTAAAATCTCTAGACTTGTTTCAAAGGTCATCAACAGTTACATAACCTACAAAACTTTGAAGCCTAATAACAATTATTCCTGGCCTCCCCAAAAAAATATTTTAGACTAAAAATCTCAGGAAATGATGCTGAATTACTAGTGATATTTTTTGTCTAAAGACACCGTGAATTTGACTGACATAAAAGTATGTATGGGAGTTCACCATTGTTCTTTTATTCCTGGACGGCTTGAACTCGGAGTTCTTTGAAGAATGGTTATAGGAGATTCTGCCAAAGTTGAAGCAAGATTCTGTTTTGGTAGGTGGTTAACGCCCCGTACCCCAGCCGAAAAGTGGAGCGGATCCTTACTACCGAAAGGAAAAAAATCCAATATCCAAGAATGCATCAGCGAGAAAAACATAACTTTTGATCAAAATATATAGCACCCAATGCTCTTGATGTTTTTTGACACAATATATAAAAGTATATACAAAAGTGAAACATTGTCTGTTTGTTTGTTTGGGGAGCTTTCACGTGATAACGGCTGGATGGATTTTGATGAAATTTGGAATGGAAATAGCTTATACCCTGGAATAAAACATAGGATACTTTTTATCTCGGAAAATGGTAAGTTTCCACGGGAAAACACTGGAAAATGTTGATTACGCACTGTAAAGTACGGTTGCCATGGAAACGAAATAACAAGTCAGTCAAAAAACATCAAGAGTAGGTACCTACTTTTGCATTGGTTTTTAATATCCTGTAGAACTTGATTCTATTTTTTCGCGATTAACTGTAGTCCGCGCGGAAGAAGTCGCGGGCGGGAAAGCTAGTTTATCATAAATTTCAAGTCAACGAATAGGGCTCTGAATCAGACAGCTTTTCAGAGTTGTCAGTATAATTTATTAGGTGTCTGGTCAATTCATGAATTGGCATAGACAATTCAATTCTACGGCATGGCAGTCAAATTTGTTTTAATAAAAGGTTATATTAACTTGTGATAAATGCATGTGCCGCGCGAGAGCAAAACCGGGGGAAATAGAAACAAAAATATTTATCACAAGTGAAAAATGTTTAGAGCAACTGGCATGTCACTTTTTCAGTGACTTTCCATGACATTTCTTTGTTTTCAGTGACTTTCCATGACATTTCTTTGTTAGATTAAGGAACAGCATATATAGTTAGTTTGACTGTTATTTTACCATCCAGTACAATCCACCAACACTACCCCTTTTAGGTAATGCCAACAGCATATTCCGACAAACATAATATTATATTCTATCTACAAGTACTTAGTAAAAATGGGACTAATAATTGCGAACCTTACTGTACCTACCAGCAAGAAGGGTTGGTCTAGTGACTAGAGCCTTAAGTAAGAAATCAAACGGTCGCGGGTTCGAATCCTGCAAGGTGCAATCATTTGCAGAAATGTTTTTTTTGCGAGTCATGGATATACATTCTTATCTATGTATGTTTATCCGTTATCTAGTGCCCATAGTACAGGGTATCCTAGTTTGGGGCTAAGTAATTGGTGTGGAATTGTCCCGAATATATTTATTTATTTATTCACAGCCGCCATAAAGATTGGTTCCTACTGTAGGTGCCTAATTAAGTACTTATCTGAGCATAATATTTTATTACTTAACTTCAAATTCGTGTAACTACTACCTACCTAGGTATATTTGAAATACCACTTACATTCGTTGTATCCTTAGACGCGGGATATTTACCATTTGTTTTGTGTTACCGATTCCTGGGTATTTCGGATTGGGCGGCGCCAGATTACGGGCGAATTCAACGTCGTACAGTCCGAACCAAACCAAAGAGAATACAACCGCTACGCTAGAAACCAAACTTTATGGCGGCTGTGAAGTTGGCGCGGAGCGCTGCGCAGTAGCAAATATTAGTATGCGCGGGTGTTAGAGGAGCGAGGGGATGCGCGATGCCGCGCTAGCAGCGCACTTCACAGCCGCCATTAAGTTTTGTTCGTAGTATACTAGTACTAATATTTATCCTGTGGTCATGGTGAATATCCCGTTTCTAATGATTATATGTGTCCGCGACAGTTTAAAATCTTTTGTCATAGAATGTCTCAAGAAATACTTTTTAAACCTTCTAGTGTCAATGAACATGTCACCATATTTCAGTAAAAAAGCCCTTTATAAATTAAGTGCAAACATGTTTTTTTTCTATTATATGATTTTACTATAATGATACCTATAACGCTGCTTAGCGAGAATGGTATCATTATTTTCAGGTAAGTGCCTGATAATTTGGTTAATGGGGTGTATTCTAACCAGCAGATATCTGTAGAAAAATAGGAAAAAAATATTTTCATAGTTACCTACCCAATAAATAAATAAATAATTATAACGTAGTCATGATAATAATTGCCTGGCACACGAAACAACAAAGTACATCAGTCATTCAACCAAAATAACCGAAAACGTTCAACTCTGCTATGTTTACACAAGCAAAGCAATCAATCAAGTAATCGCTCCATGACATTGCATTTTATTATTTTTCCCTCACTTCTAGGGCTCCTTACCTCAAAAGGAAAAAGGAACCTTTCTAGGATCACTTTGTTGTCCGTCCGTCCGTCTGAACCTTTTTCTCAGGAACGCTTGGAGGTATCAAGTTGAAATTAATATCAAATACTTACTCAGGTCTGCAATCCCTTAGAAAAAACAAACTTCTAAGTCAACGCAATCAAAAGATGCGGCCGTTCATTCTACATATTTTGACACTCGCAAGGGAATCAAAACCTATAGGGTACTTCCCGTTGACCTAGGATCAAGAAATTTGCCAAGAAGCATCCTATGCAAATAAAGTATTTTTTTTAAGAAAACTTCGAGTTCGATTTTCGTGTTGGACGAACCATTTACTTATCTACTTGTTAGTAAGGAACCCTCGGTGCTCGAGTCCGACTCGCACATGGCCGGTTTTTGCCCATATTGTGTGTTGCCATTATACAAATGAACCAATAATAGTGTTACTTGAATCGATAAGCGCAACAAATCAGGCCCCGATTCAGAATCTTTCGATAGCTCAGTTGTCGATCGATTCAGTATTATTTATTGTGTGGATTCGGTTTGAAATTGTTCAATTCGATATAGTTTTAGTTCACAATATCGAATCGAACGATTCGGTTCGTTATCGAAAGGTTCTGAATCGGGGCAGATAGAGATTTTAACTGATAAATTATTATAGTGTAACTGGAACAGAACGAGACACATACGTGCTGAGGATAAAGCTGTGACCCTTCTTAGTTTGATAAAAATTGAGCAAAAAAATATTACTTAGGTAATATCGCTTTCTATGTTAAGTAAGTAGGTACCTAGGTAGGTACTTTACAACCGAATTGCCTAATTTATTTAACTGCATGTTTTGATTGCTATTTACCTACTATTAGTCTATAATTAAATATTATTAAATGTAGATCTACCTTGTATACATTTATTTACTTATTAAAAGCTATACTTACGTATACCCAACCATCATTGAAATGATATACTAACATAATTTAAAATTATAATAAATTATTAATACTTAATCATTGGATATATTACCTGAAATATATATTTTTCAGTATAAACTAATATTTCCTAGGTCGTTAGCAACAACTTGCTGACAAAAGAACATCTCGCCTCAACCACATCATTACGTATCATAATGCCCCAAATGGTTCACATGATGGTAGTATCTCCTGCCCTGGTACTCGCCCGCCTGCGATGGCACGCCGGGCACGCTGGGAACGCCGGGCACGCCGGGCAGGTACTGCGGGTACACCACGCCCCCATACAGCTGCGAGATAACGTCGTAGGGCGCCGGGGGGTGGGGCGCGGGGCTGCGCGTGCGGGGGGACGCTGCCATGCTGAATAGCGCCTCCGGGTCACACACGAACTTGTACACGTAGCGCTCTCCTGGGGACAATTTAACCCAGACTAGGTAAATACGGGGAGTTATTTTAAACAGTTTTCGTGCACTTTTTACCACGTTTTTATTAAGTCATTTTTTGGTTTGTCTGTCTGTCTGTCTGTCTGTCGTTCCGGGTGGAAACTTGCAAGTCAAATTTCCAGCACTTTCCGTTTAGCTATCCGTTTGAAACTATCAGGGTAGCTCACTAATTTAAATTTAAAATCAATGATAATCCATACCAATGTAAAAAAGTGAAAAAGTGTCTGTTTGTTTGTTTGGGGAGTTTTAACGCGATTACAGCTCGAGGAAAATGTTTTTTTTTTAGAAAGGATATGTGCTGTTGGTCTATAACTGACCTCTACAGCGTCACCGGACGGTGGGGCGGGCGCAAAAGCGCTCCGCCGCAATGCGTGACGCAGAAGGCGCACGCCAAAGTTAAGTTTTTGGCCACTTGCTCAAGGGCACCCAGGGGGTACGAACCTCGGCTTGGACAGTTGCCATTGATTACTTGGGGAGTATCGAACTAAACACCCCTCGATCTCTACTGTTAGGTAGTGATCGAGAGGGCCCTCATGAAATGGCTGGAGCCCTTTAAATGAATTGCATAACTGACCACCGATTCGGAATACACCTTCGAGAAGAATCGGCAAGAAACTCGAAGGCGAATAAAGTCGAAATTAATTGCACTGCGGCAGCGATTTCATCGTCCGGATCGCTCAAGATGTCTCTAGGGCGTCTACGAAAGGGGCCGTGCGTCTGTTGTCGCGTCTGTCGTGTAGTCAGAGGCCTGAACTACTAGAGGGTTGGGGTGATGAAGTGCCGCGTCAAAGTAGCGGCGAGAGGCATTTTTCATATATTGAACTATCGAGGGAAGCTCGAGATCACTGTGCAGGTCGATGTTCCTCTCATACCAGGGGGCATCTAATGCACCGCGAACGAATTTATTTTGTAAAATCTGAAGTTTCTCTAGGGAGATGCGGGAGGCGTGAGCAAATGCTACGGACGAGTATGTCATTGTCGGTCGGACGCAGGTTTTGTAGAGTGTCAACTTATTTCTAAGAGACATTTTACTGCGCCTGCCTAGGAGTAACGCGAGGCGGTATAGTTAGAATGCCGCCCTTTTGTGGACGGCGTGGATGTGATCATTGAAGTTGAGTCGATAGTCAAGGGTGACTCCTAAGTATTTAACTGACTTTTCCCACGGTATGGGTCGGTCATTGATCCTGACTTGTTTTATTGGGAAATAGCGTTTAACCCCGTGAGTGAAACGCATCGCTACGCTCTTCTCGGGATTAATCGTTATTCGCCACTTACGAAACCATCCATCGAGCGCTCGGAGCGTTCGTTGGATGGCTCTTTGTAGAATAGCTGGGTTCCATCCGGTGGTATAAATCGCGGTGTCGTCCGCAAAGAGAGCGATCTCTACTTTGGGGATGCGGGGGAAATCGCTTGTGTAAAGTGTGAACAAAAGTGGAGACAGCACGGAGCCCTGAGGGACTCCGGCTCTGATGGGGTGGGGGGATGATCGGTTGCCCTCGACACGATAGCGGAAGCTCCGGCTGGTGAGGTAGTCTTGTACTATGAGCACAAGACGATCTGGCAACCCGAGCTGATACAGCTTGTATATCAGCCCGGCGTGCCAGACCTTGTCAAAAGCCTTCGCCACGTCTAGGAAGACGGCCATCGTGGTTTGGGGTATTGGTTTCCTATTGAAACCCTTTAGGATGTGTTCCGTGATGCGGTGCACTTGCTGAGGGCAAGAGTGTCTCGCTCTAAAGCCGAACTGCTCATCCGGTATGAGCTTTTTGATTTTCGCGATGGATCGGAGTCGATTCAGAAGGATTCGCTCGTAGATCTTCCCCAGAGAGCTGAGGAGGCTGATAGGACGGTAGCTGGAAGGCTCGGATGCCTTTTTGCCTGGTTTGTGAATGCCGATGACGTCGGCACTCTTCCAAGCGTCGGGGAAGGAACAATTGCTCAAGGCTGCATTGAAGATGCTGACTAAGAGATAAACTAACGGGACAGAAAAGTGCTTTAGGACCCTGTTACTGACGCCGTCAGCACCGGGGGCCTTTCGCACTTTGAGGCCCTTGATGATCGACTCAACCTCTGCGGCTTTAACGGGCTCGAGGGGGGGGTCGGAAAATGTTGTTTACTCCCTGATCTACTATTACATTGGTTTTTAATATCCTAGACTAGAAGAACATAAGATGCTTTTATTCGCGATAATCTTTAATCCACGCGGATTAAGTCACGGGTGGGAATGGTAGTGCATTATAAAAAAAACTTATTTTTAGAATAGTTTTAATATTTTAGCGGCCGATAATTACAAGCGAGCGTACAATTGGACAGACTGGCGTTTCATGTACGACGATAGGTACTTATATATATATATATAGGATAGCATAGCCAAAGTTCCTATTGTCCGCTTGGTTCCTAAATGTAGCAAAAAAATGTCGCGTACCGGCGACTTTCTGCATGATGCCTTTCTCGTAGTAGTACCGCAGCGAGCGCGACAGCTTGTCGTAGTTCATCGCCGGCCGGTTCTTCTGCGCGCCCCAGCGCCGCGCCACCTGCATGCCAACAACAACATTATTAACAGTGTTGTTGTTTGTTTAATAATTGTTATTAACATCAGTAATATTTAAATGTTATTATTAAAGTGTTAACAAAAAATAGTAAAGCGTGTTCTCTAAATCAACGATGAAACCGCGTTTGTACAATATGTAGGTGTATGATTTTTTGACGATAAATTTCAAACCGTTTGTTCCGATCTTTTTAGGCTGGTCATAGAACTGGACAATATTTCGTGCCTGGCTTAGTGTAGGCGCAAGGTCTACGTTGTTCCTGACTCCTTAGATCTTAGATAAATAATCCCGATGAGGAAATGTATTATGACATAAAAATAATATAAGATAATTTAGATTTTTCCTGTGGCAACACCATTTTTTGTTTCTACTTTTCTAATTGACTACACATAAGGAGACGGTTATGTATATGTTCGAATGTATGTTTTTTTGTATTTCGGCCGATTTCTCCTTCAATTGCGGACTGATTTTGAATATATATTTTTTGTTTGAATGTTTATACTCTCTAAGTGGTCCCATATAAATTTTATCAAAATTGGTTGAGAAGTTTTTCGAGAATAAATATTTTTTTTAGTAAATCCATTTGATTTGGTCTATATCTATCTGGATTTATATCGGATATATATCTATATGGATTTTGTGACTATATTGCCTTGTTTTTTTTTGTGTTTATGTTACCTCAAATCTCTAAGATTTCTAAACCGATTTAGATGGTTTTTTTATTCAAATAGGTAGACTTTCAGTGTAGTCCCATATAAACTTCATCAAAATTGATACTGTAGTTATTATTAGAAAATCTATTTGTATAATTTATGTTCTTCAATATCTTGGAATTTCTGAACCGAATTAGATGAATATTTTTACTTGAGAAAAAAGACCTCTAGTGTGGTACTGTATGAATTTCATTAAAATTGGTAAAGTAGCTTTAAACAAGCTTTCATTTAATTCACCGTGTAATTATGCTTGGGACTAGTCTGCGTCAATTTTGAACCATTTAACGACGTCTAAAGACGCTGAAGTATTGCACATGGGTGTATTCTGATGACAATTAAAAACTACAGTAGTAGTAGTAGTAGTAGTAGTAGTAGTAGTAGTAGTAGTAGTAGTAGTAGTAGTAGTAGTAGTAGTAGTAGTAGTAGTAGTAGTAGTAGTAGTAGTAGTCAAAGGAACTACACAATCGGATGATGGAATCCCTTCGTGTTTGGGCTCATTTGGTTTGTCTTGATGAGATCATGTCTGGTTGTATGTGGTATCAAGGGTCTGATGATGGAGCCAGAAGGTAGTCACAGGAACTCAACAACAAAACGATGGAACCCCTTCGAGTTTGGGCTCATTTGGTTTGTCTTGGTAAGTTATTTGGTCTTAGGTATGTGGTATCGAGGTTCTGATGATGGAGCCGGAGTCATAGGAACCCATTACCCAATAATCAAATGATGAAAACCCTTCTAGTTTGGGCTTATTTGATTGGTCTCGATGAGTTTTTAGGTCTTAAGTGGTTACTGACGGTGTCTCGTAAAAGATTGCTTTAAAATGTATTTACAACTAATGAATCCATTTTATTTTTTCGTTTATTTTTCCTCATATCTACGGGATTTTATTTCAGTTCCATTTCATTTCACTAAAATCATAGTCGTCAAAACTAATTCAGTTGTTTTATATGTAGGTTATTCATCATTGGTTTTAATTTACCAACACCTTGAGTCTAAAGTGAGTTTAACTATTTTCTTTGGCATATATTCCTTCCGACGTTTGCTTAAGCCACTCAAAATAAAAAAATAAAAACGTTTTTCCAAAATAATATATAAATAAAATCATATTAAAAATGTTCATAAGTAAACACCACTAAAAAAAACAATTGAGCCAGATAAATATCACTTTTTCGAAATTACTAATGTAATAATAATGCAAAAAAACAACATAAGATAAGAAAGAGGCGGTTCCAAACCTAGGCATCGTTTAAACTAATACACACCTATCTACGCACACCACTGATCTCTATGGATTTGCTTGCGACGTTCGTCAAGAGCCTGTTTGTGTATATAGTACGAACATGGATTTGCTTGCGACGTTCGTCAAGAGCCTGTTTGTGTATATAGTACGAACATGGATTTTATAAGTACAACAAGAAACCTAGGTGTTTCGTACATACTTCCACTTAAATGAGTAAAAAATTCCACTCAATGCTCGATCCTCCCGCCAGACGCCAATGAACATTTACTGGGAGAGACGATGCGATTTCATTTAAAAAAAACTGTTTATGCAGTTTAATCATGTAAAACATATATTACTAGTAAAGAAAAGTGCACCAAAAACATATTTCCTAAAAAAGTAGTCAACTTTCCCGTGCAATTGACAAGTTTTCATTTTTCATAGGGCAATGAAATTCGAAAACCATTTCGAGATATTGCGACGCTGATCATTATTATTATTTTTCCAATTTTTTTGTGCAGTAACTACAAATATATTAAGTAATAACTCTCAACTCAAAACAGCAGAGTTCGGTGGAATAATAAAATACAAGTGCCTGTAAAGAAAAAAAATACTACTAAAAAGTCAGGCTCTAGGAGCCTGACTTTGACAGATACATAAATGTTTATTTTTCGAATGTGGCTTCGGTAATCTTGTTCATTCCACCGAACTCTGGCAGTTACGTCCTTTTAGAATAAGCTACTTTTTAATAATTAATTTCTCGGAAAATATAGCTTAGATTGGAAAAAGAAAAAATCTTATTTTTCAATATTCTCTCAGAGAAAAAAATAAAATAGTAATGTTAAAAATTTGAAATGTTGTCAATTCTTGGCGAAAAGATAAAAAACGAAAATTATTTTTTTGGGCCGCCATTACAGCTGTTTCGTTTTGCCAAGGTCATGAATGCTATTTAGTTCTATTATACCTACCCATGTTTTTAGCTACGCAAAAATGAGGGTTGATAAAAAGAGTCTCATTAACTTAGATTTCTACCAAGTAACGTCTAATTCTATTGAATATAATGTTGTAACCACACTAATATAAAAAAGGTTGTCTGTTTGTTTGTTCGTTTGTTGGTTTGTTTGTTGGAGGAGCTTTCACGCGATCAGACGATTAAGATACTATAATATTTGATGTTACGATATCTGCATATAAAATATTATTTTTGATCTTAGGGCTAAGATCACACACGACTAAGATACTATAATATATTAAAATTATTCATTCACTCGCAGGCCGTCCTAGGTGCCACACGTATTTCTTCACCGCTTTCTATATACAGGATGATAAAATACGAGTAGTACGGTTTCATTATTAGATCTATTAGATTGCTCATCAGACAACGATTCTGATTTTGAATTTGATATGCAAATTGCATTAGCGCACTGTAAAAGGTGATCAATTTGGATAGAAAATCACATTAAATTTAGAAAAAGCCGCGGTGAATTTAATCTTTACGCAGACGTTTCTACAAAAATAAAACAAACTTATTTTAATAAGTCGAAGGAAACTTTTCTCGATATTCAAATTTGATTAAGGAAGATTTAGTGAAACAAAATACGAACATGCGCGAGAGCATTTGTACAGAACAACGACTTGCAGTATGCTAAGAACCATCTCGTCCCCCCCTCCATCCTCAAATTATAGCTATAAATCATCTTGTTTACCCCAGCTTTCAAACATAAAACCATTTGATTGGAAGCTACGATGTTCACCCCCCCTTTTCTTTCTCACCTCCCCCTCCCTCTCGCCATACATCTAAGAACCTTCTCGATCATATCAGCTTTCGAACAGAAAAAACCGCATCAAAATCGGTCCATTCGTTTGGGAGCTACGATGCCACAGACCACCCATCTCTTTGTTCAGGGGTTTAAAAAACCGTCACGAATACAAAACAGAGCAACCTGTAGAACATATACGATATATTTTGTACCTTAAGATAGTATATTAATATATATTTTGTATCTTTTACGATATATTTCGTATATTAAGATGACATCTTTTAATAAATTCCACATCGCTCGATATCTTAAGATACTGTAAGATGCAAATATATATTATCTTCGCCGTTTGTGACGGTTCATATAAATTGTATAGCGAACGATATTTTATCTTAAGATAAAATATTATCGTACTTCTTAGTCGTCTGTGACGCGCTTTACGGCTTGGCCGAATTTAATGAGAATTTATGTGTAGATGATGTTAACCATAGATACCATAGGATGCCTTTTGTCCCCGAAAATTGTACTTGCGGGCAAAGCTGCGGGGCGCAGCAAGTAAAATATAAAAGCGAAATACTACGCACTGATTATACACAAAATCTTAAAAAAATACTTAACCTATAGAACTGAAATTAGGCAGGTAGGTACAACGTAAGTAGTTTATAGGTAGTAGAAGTCAACCAAGAAAGGATTTTGCGACAGCGACGAATTAAGGGAGTCTAATGGCGATTGAATGATTATGTTTTTTTTTGCTGTATAGCCATGAAATTTGGTATTTAGGTTAATAATGTAAAATAAATAAATACATTGATAAGTTTTTCGACAGGGACGGATTAAGGTGGTACAAAGATGATTTCAAAATACAATGTTTAAGATAACATTTAAAAGAAAGGCTGAATAGATTTTGATGAAAAGTTTTACATAGATACTTTGGATCCTAGAATAGCACAAAGAATACTTTTCACCATTGTCCAAGCAGGTAAAACCGCGGGCCGCAGGTAGTAATATTATGTCATAGATAGCGTCTTACCACTTAGGATCAAAAAGAGGGCAAGCTAGAGCACCTTCAGGCCTATCAATGTAATGTTACGTATGTTCAACTATTTTAAAATCACTGAACATACTCGTACATGGGGGTTAAATCGATAGGCCTAGCGGTGTTATAGCTCACACCCCATTTTGATCCATCAGTGTGAAAACATTATCCTATACACACGTGTCCCAAAACACAGGATGGACACGCGGAGGCTTTCCATAAAAAAAAAACAAAGATTCGTGATACCTACACACACACACATTTATTTACACTACACGCTAGCGAAAATATTTATGCACGGTGTTTGTATATGCTATAGAGAGCTAGGGATGGTGAGCGCAGCCAGTCATAATGTTTGACATTTGCGTAAAACCTCTCCTGATATCGCAAGATCGATAAAAATACAAAAGTAAAATTACATCCATTTTGGGATCCAAAATGGCGGACATGTTTTATTTCAGTAACTATGATATGGGTGTTACTTACAAAGATGGCGGACATGTTTTTTTTAGTAAAGTTATGTGGTGTCATTTTCAAAGATTTCCCGGGGAGTGATTTTTTATTTTATATATCACTATTTAAATACAAATCCGCCATCTTCGATTTCATCTCATTTTAATATTAAGCACCCGGAGAAAGCTATAAAACGACACCCCTATAATTTTATTCAGATGAAATCATGTCCGCCATCTTCAATTTGAAAATGGATTTGACTTTCGTTATAAGCACGCCGATAAATCTTAATAATAACACCCATATAACTTTCTTAAAAAATAACATGTCAACCATCTTGGATTTGAAAATGGATGTCATTTTCGTTATAAACATCCCAAGAAACCTCGAAAAAAACACCCACATCATTTTACTAAAAAAAAACATGTCCGCCATCTTGGATTAGAAAATAAATATATTTAAGCAGCCCGAAAAATCGAAATTGGCTCATCAAATTAGCATTGCAGTTCAACGGGGCAATGCCACCAGCATGGTTGGGTACGCTGCCAACCGGTAGTGGGCAAGACCAATTGGACTTCTATGGCATGCGGGTTGTCCCACTGTTTCATATTTCGTACCTGTACGCTATTACTTGTTTTAGTCCTATTATTTATTCTGTGGTACTAGTTGTATTTTTTAGTAGTTAATAAACAAATTACTTGTACCATACATTTATATTTAGTAA
This sequence comes from Alsophila aescularia, assembly GCA_946251855.1. Lineage (NCBI taxonomy): Eukaryota > Metazoa > Arthropoda > Insecta > Lepidoptera > Geometridae > Alsophila > Alsophila aescularia. The sequence goes on from OX276373.1 coordinate 57,619,336, forward strand.
TTTCATCTTATATTTTTAAACTCCCAAACTATAAAAAGTGCCAATGTTTTGCATAATCTCTAAGTACTGGTATCACTCGCGTCAAAAAGTGCCAAGAACCTGCTTCATAAATTGAAATGAGCTCAGTATTGAAATTTGGCCTCCGGATAACAGTGTGTATGATACACATTGTATCCAACCTCCTTGAGTACGAAGTAATATGCAGTTGTATATGACGCACCCTCATACAAAACACGAAAGGCAGAAGGTCTCTTCTGCCTTTTGTGAGTCTCTTGTTATGTCTATAACAAGAGACTCACACGAGCGGATTTTGACTTTCACACATTCACAAACCGATTTACACGAATACAGCAGTCTAGTAAATGATAAAGTTTTCGTAGATAATTACCATAATAGCTTATTATCTATTTTAAATAGCACGTCAAGCCGTATAAGACATCATCTTTTTTAAATAAGCTCAACAATATTAATAATGACGGCTTGGTTTGACACCGCCTTCAATAAACTCTTTCTTATCTTAGGTTGTAATTTTGCATTAATATTACATAGCTAATTTTGAAAAAGTGATATTTATATGGCTCAATTGTAATTTTCTTTTTTCTTTTTAGTGGTTGTTTACAAAAGAACGTTTTTAATATGAAGTCTTTTTTTTTCTTGGAAATTCATTTTTATTTTGGCTATGCACAAACTATGTATTCAGACAGTGTCAAATAGAACTATACCTGGATCACCAGGACGCATCACCAGAGTGCAGCGCAGACCACCGCCTGAGCACAGAGACCAGGCACTGCCACGGCACGCTGCGACGCTGCTGCCAGTACGTACCTCCTTGGGCTCGTGCAGCTTGAACTCGAGCCCGCGGCCGGTCCACCCCACGCATCGCGTGCTCTCCGCCAGCAGTGACACCAGGAACTGTCACAGACGCAGAGCGCCGCGCCGATTTCTGACGCTGCTGCCAGTACGTACCTACTCAGGGTCATGCAGCTTGAACTCGAGCCCGCGGCCGGTCCACGTCACGCAGCGCGCGCCCTCCGCTAGCAACGATAGAAGGAACTGCCACAGCTGCAGAGCGCCGCACCGACCGCCGCCTGCGCAGAGAGACGTGAAACTGCCACTGCGGCACTGCCACAGCGCGCAGTGACGCTGCTGCCTGTACGTACCTCCTCAGGCTCGTGCAGCTTGAACTCGAGCCCGCGGCCAGTCCACGCCACGCAGCGCGCGCCCTCCGCCAGCAGCGACACCAGGAACTGCCACAGCTGCAGAGCGCCGCGCCGACCGCCGCCTGCGCACACCAATCGGACATGTGTTCAGTGCAGAGTCGCTGCACTGCGCTAGGTAAAATTTTAATATGATGTCACAGTCAAGAATTTTTACAAAAGAAAACTTCTGTAAACCTTCTCTCACAGTATTATTTATTACTAGCTGTGCCCGCCCGCGGCCTTGCTGCGTGGTCATTTAACTGGGCAAAAAGTAACCTTCGTTTTATACCAGTACCAAAAGTGCTTATAAAATACAATGTTTTTTATCTAAAGATCACTGCCCGTTTTGCAAGCGCTCTCTACCTAGTTATTAAAATGTCATGTCCATCAATAATTTAAAGTTATTTGTGTTGAAGATTACCTAATTATTACTAATTGCAAATAAGCTACATCTCTCAAGAACTTCTAGTTTTAAATATAATGACAAGATACTTTACTAGTTGAAACGCATAGTAAATAAGTATAGTGGTTTTGCGCACAAAAAGATATCTGGCACTCCATTTGATTTTTCGAATTAGAGAGTGTATCATTGAAAAATAAAAAAAATTAGACACAATATTTACATAGCCCACAGACAAGCACCTCTTGCATCCTAATATATCATCCTATATATTTTGTTCTATAGTCACAGAATACATAGCCCACAGACAAGCACCTCTTGCATCCTAATATATCATCCTATATATTTTGTTCTATAGTCACAGAAAACAAAATAGTACCTACTCTAGCAAGTACCTACCTACTACCTAGACATGAATAGCCTGTTTGATATAGACAGGTATATGAATAGACAGGTTGTTTATGAATACATTTAAGTAATAATTGGCCTTAAGTGACGAAAAGAGAAGGTCGCTCGCCTGATGGTAAGTGCCGCGCCTGCCCATAACAGTTGCAGTGCCGACGTGAATCGTGATTGCATTGTCCTGCGCGTCACTGCGCTGCACACGTCACCCTTGAGACATTAATTTTGAATCGCTGGAAACATTGCCTTTCAATCCGGAACCCATTAATGTTTGCACACTAATACCTACTTGGCAGTTTAATATCTGGCAAAGGTATGGAATAAGTTCCATAGTAGGGGCTCTTCTGGAAGAGTCCGCCTGGGCTTACCCAGGCGGACTCTTGTAAGAGGCCTTATATACACTTTATACTCAAAAAAAAAGTGTTGTTATTCCTGAATTCTCCCACAACAGCCACGGGATGATAAGGGTGGAAAAATTATTAGGCCGGAACCACACGGCACAACCCCTTCGACCCCTATCCTGCAGGAATCCTTTAATGTTTCGGGATGAAAAGTATTCTATGTCCTACCTCGTAGTATGAACTCAAATCATGCCAAGTTTCATTTGAAATCATTCAGTAGTTTCGGCATGATGTGCGGCCAAGATACAGACAGACGGAGAGACAAAAAGGAAAAAAATAAACAGTTTTGGCTTCAGTATCGAATATAGCACAGCCTCCAATAAAAATAATACAAAATATCTTCAATGTACAGAATTGGACCTGTTACAGTTTTATTATAAGTATAGATAGATAAGGATTTGTTCCATCATTAAAATGATCACACTATCAACATGTACCAAGATTTATTTTTAAATTATGAAATGTTTGTTTGTTTATCGTACGGGGTAGTGCTGGCCTCTAGTGTCAAAGTTTGTCAGGCCGCCCGAGGGCCTCTGAAATGGCTTAATGACTGCTATCAATCAATAACAGCTGGCTTAACATGCCCGACAGCTTGACGTGCCCTCCGAAGCATGTAGCCATAGAAAAACACACATAACTTAAAAAAGGCATCGGAGCCTAGGACCGAAACCGGTATCGTCGGATTCCAAGTTGCACTATTGAACCGTTAGGCTACCATTGAAATGTAAACACATTATTGCAGGGGAATATACACATGGATTCTAGTACGAGTATCTATCTTGTAGGCTTTTTTAATGTCTATTATTGATTCATCTATACCAGAGTAAAATAAAATTAAGTAATAGTACACCTACTTAAAAAATATTAAGTAATAGTAGACCTACTTAAAAATTTTTGAGTAATAATACACCTACTTAAAAAATATTAACTAACAGTATACCTACTTAAAAAAAAACTTACTGTAAAAATCACGTGCCATTACTAAACCGTATTATTTATTGTGTCCGTACAGATAAATAGATATGATAAGAAGTGGGATAAAATGCAAATATGCCTATCACGTGTCTTATAAAAGCAAAGGCAGAAACATCCATTTATACTGAAATGGCGGTAGACGTCTTTTTTGTTTACGTCTCATGTAGCAATTTCTAGTTATTATAAGTAACAAGCATGGATAGCCAATGATATTATCATCAGATACTGTGGAAAATTATTCCTGAATAAATTCAAAATTTTCCACAAATAGCTAAATCATTTTGGATAGTGCTGTTTTTGCGTCCAATGTTTTGATATTGCTGCTTTTGCACCATTCTTGTTGGGATTATTTTGGATTGGTCAACAAGGATGTTGCTGTCTTTGTATTCTTTTATAATACTCTGTATAATTTTAATATTCGGTTAAGTAATGCTGACAGTATAGGTACACTTGCTTCTATTCTGCAAAAAATTGCAAATATGAAAGAAATGGGATGTTACTGCCTTAGCTTTTATACGATCACATGTCCTCAAATCAAAAAAGTAGTAAAGTAGTCAAATATTTGCATGCTTAAATATTAACACGGGTAATATTAATAACATTGAGCTGTATTGATACCTGCATGTGTGGTGTTGTGGCGAAGCGTCCTCAGGCTGGTTCGTTGATGAGGTGCCGCTCGATGCGCTAGTGGACGGTCTACTGCAAAATGAGCTGTATTGGTACCTGCATGTGTGATGGTGACGTGCTGTGGCGATCCAGCCTCAGGCTGGTGCGTCGACGAAGCGCCGCTCGCTGCGCGCTAGTGGACGGTCTACTGCACAAAGAGTTGTATTGGTACCAGCATGTGTGGTAGTGACGTGCTGTGGCGATCCAGCCTCAGGCCGGTTCGTCCACGAAGCGCCGCTCGCTGCGCTAGTGGACGGTCTACTGCACAAAGAGTTGTATTGGTACCTGCACGTGTGGTGGTGACGTCCTGTGGCGATCCAGCCTCAGGCTGGTTCATCGGCGAGGTGCCGCTCGCTGCGCTAGTGGACGGTCTACTGCACCAGGAGCTGTATTGGTACCTGCATGTGGGGTGGTGACATGGTGTGGTGATCCAGCCTCAGGCCGGTTCGTCCACGAAGCGCCGCTCGCTGCGCTAGTGGACGGTCTACTGCACAAAGATCTATATTGGTACCTGCATGTGTGGTGGTGACGTGCTGTGGCGACGCAGCTTCAGGCCGGTTCGTTGACGAGGCGCAGCTCGCTGCGCTTGTGGACGGTCTACTGCACAAGGAGCTGCTCACTGTGAGACCATAATTTAGGAACTTCAATACTTGTTCTGTACTCTTCCCTCTGCTTATCATTGTATTTATTAACCCCCGACGAAAGCGAGGTGTGTTATAAGATTAGGGTGTGTATGTTTGTATCCGTGTGTCAGTAACAAATAAATTAAAAAAAAAAACTTTGCTTAAATTAACATAAGAGTTGTTCACAAACTGGGCTATGGGCTGTACAACTTCGAAGGCAATAGAAAAGAATATAAAGATACGAGTATTCCCGCCCGCGACTTCGTCCGCGCGTATATCGCGAAAAAAAAAAGCATCCTATGTTCTTCTAGGATATTAAAAACCAATGCGGAAGTAAGTATAGCACCACTCTTGATGTTTTTTGACATACTTGTTATTTCGTTTCCATGGAAATGTGAAAATTTACAATTTTCCGGGATAAAATGTATTCAAAGTGTTATTCCAGGGTATAAGCTATCTCCATTCCAAGTTTCATCAAAATCCATCCAACCGTTATTGCGTGAAAGCTCGCCAAACAAATAAACAAACAAACAAACAACGTTTCACTTTTATATATTGGTATGGATGGATATTGAAAAATACTCAGAAAATTATGAGTGGCGCTGAAATCAAGCAATAAAATTCATAAAAAATACTGCAACCCTCGTACCATAGCGCCCATGACTGTTACCAAAAAATCAACGACGTTGATTGATCCTAATGACCAAAGAGTATACAAATACTACGTAAGCTACTGACGGCCGTTTTTGGATCAGCAGTGCGATTCAGCTAACAAACCTAACCTGCACTGCAACGTGATCGTTACATTTCGGTGTAGCCATACTATTATGGCTACACCATAATTATAGAAGTGAAACTTCTTAAATGCGACTTCCAACAAGGTTGCGTTAAACGTTTAACGCTTCCATGGAGGTCTTCCTATTTTCATTTCCACATTACGAAGTTTCACTTCCTCCGCGCGGAGGGACTCCAAGATCGTTTTTTTTAAATACAAATATAATTTTTCTGAGTACCTATGGCAACGGCGATTTACAAGGAACTTCTTTTTTTTCTTTTTTTTTGTTACGTTATAGGAATTCGTTTGATCACGACCTCACATGATGGAAAGCGATGATGTGGTCGAAGGTGTAGCACGCTTGCCTAGTAGATACCTATTCACTCTTGACTTGAACACACCTGGGTTAAATTTTACCGGAAACACAGATGAGAGCAGGGCGTTCCACTCCTTAGAAGTTCTTATAATAAATGAAGAAGCGAAACGCTTCGTTCTTGTGCGAGGTAATTCAACCATAAAAGGGTGGCGCTTTGCCGATCGTCTAGTCGTACGGTAATGGAAAGGTGATGGGGGAATCAGATTGTGCAGTTCTTGTGCACACTCCAAAGTGCAATCTGTAGAATACCGACAGGCTTGCGACCTCACTTTGTTATATTCCCAACGACTAAAGCGAAAAAACAAACGAAAAGCCATTAAAGTATTGTGAGTTATTGTGTAGGGGTGAGTGTTAGCACAGTACATATATAGTCTGTAAAGACTAATATATGTACTGTGGTGTTAGGTGTTTGGGTGTGTGTGTTTTAGTGCGTGTGTGAGTGTGTTTTTGGGTGTAAAGGTGTGTATGTGTGTGATTTGTATTTTTATAACTGTACTTACATAATAATAAATTTTACATATACATGCCTGACAAAAAGGACTATGGTTTTATTAAATTTTCTGTTTTTTCCATATTATGAGAATAGAATAAAATTTTATTGTATAAACTGTGTACTCGTACATTAGGTATAAAAGTCTTATGATAAAATATGAGTCGCAACAGTTTTATCCGGAATGGACGTACAATAATTATAATCATTTTTAAATTAATACCTACATGCTACACACACACACATACTCTAAATTATTTTAGCTACAACAATATATCTGAAGCAAAATAAGAAGTTCAAAAGATATGATTGGACGATTTTCTTTACTTCAAATAGTGAAAGGATGGAATTCAAAGGTGGAAACTTTGATTCAGTTTGTTGTATATACAGTCGACAGCTCAGTATTTTCAGCTATTTATTATTCTAAAGAGGTACGTTATGGTCTACCTGTGCATGCATACGCGTTTTTGCCTGCGTGTTTTAATGTCTATTCGGATGTGATGTGTCATGGTTTGAATCTATATATACATATAATAAAACTGTAACGAGTCCAATTCTGTACCTTGACGATATTTTGAAATTTTCTTTTGGAGGATACTCTATGTTCGATACTGAAGCCAAAACAGTTATTTTTTTCATTTTTGTTTGTCTGTCTGTCTGTCTGTCTGTCTGTCTGTCTGTCTGTCCGTATCTTGGCTAGGCATCACGCTGAAACTATTGAATGAATTTAAATGAAACTTGGTATGATTTGAGTTCATAATACGAGGTTGGACATAGAATACTTTACATCCCAGAAAATGAATGGGTTCTCGCAGAATAGGGGTTGAAACTTATTTAATAGAACACGTATCACGCTGAAACTACTAGACGGATTTTGGTGCAACTTGGCACAGTCATAGTTTATATAATGGGTAAAAATTGTGGATACTTTTTATCCCGAAAAACTAAAGAGTTCCTGCGGGATAATGTCCCAAATTTTGTAAATTGAAGATATTTTGGAAAACAAATTAAGGCCTTTCTGTATTCAATACTAAAGCCAAAAGTGTATCTTTGTAATTGTTGTCCGTCTGTCTGTCTGTACCTTGGCAGCACATCACGCCGAAAATACTCACTGAATTCAAATGAAATTTGGTATGATTTGAGATTATACTTCAAGGTATGACACTGGATACTTTTCATCCCGAAAAACTTAAGAGTTCCTGCAGGATAGGCGTTGAAAGTTATTTAAAAGTACACGCTGAAACTACTGGACCGATTTTGTTGCAACTTGGCACAGTCATAGTTTATATAATGGGTAAAATTTAAGGTTAATTTTTATCCGGAAAAAATAAAGAGTTCCTGCGGGATAATGTCCCAAATTCTGTAAATTAAAGATATTGTAAAAAAAACAATTTGTAGGCTGTTCTATATTCAATATTAAAGCCAAAACTGTATTTTTGTAATTTTTATCTATCTGTCCGTCTGTCCGTCTGTCTGTATGTACCTTGGCAGCGCATCACGCCGAAAATACTCACTGAATTCTAATGAAATTTGGTATTATTTGAGTTCATACTTCGAGATAGGACATTGGATACTTTTCATCCCGAAAAATTAAAGAGTTCCTGCAGGATAGGGGTGTAAAATTATATAAAATAACACGTAGCACGCTGAAACTATGGGACGGATGTTAATGCAACTTAGCACAGACATAGTTTATAAGATGGGTGAAAGTTATGGATACTTTTTGTCCCGAAAAAATAAAGGGTTCTTGCGGGATATGAGTCCAAATTCTGTACATTAAAGATATTGTGTGTTTTTTGGAGGTTACACTATATCTATATTAGATAGTGAAGCCTAAACTGTTTGTTTTTCATTTCTGTCTGTATATCTGTCTGCCTGTATCTTGGCCGCGTTTCACGCAGCCGGAACTAGTGGATAAATTCAAATGAAATGTTTATCTTCAGACCAGGTTTTTCCATGTACTATGCGGACTGTCTCGTTGGCGTAAGTAAAAATTTCACAGTGGGTTTAATTGAGGCTACGTAGGTCGTTCACATACAAAAGAAACAAAACCGGGCTTAGAATACTGCCTTGCAGCACGCCAAGGGTTCATCATTATTGGTATGGTTTTCTATTTTGACACATTGTGAGATAATCGCGAAAAATGTCCAATGCCATGCCACGAATTCCTAGTCTTTCCATCTTCAAGAGTAGCGTGGGTATAGAAACATTGTCGAAAGCTTTAGAAAAGTCTAGGAAAATTACAAAGGGTTTGATTTTATTGTCGAGTTGACGCATAATTGCGTTAGGTCCATTAGGGCATCTTCAGTAGAAACTCCTTTTCTAAAACCATATTGTTAGTTTGAAAGTATATTGTGTGTTGTCTAGAATTTTTTATATTGAATTTAACTCAGATATAAGTCTATAGTACCCGACACTGTATCTATAGCCACCGTTGAAGATGGGGTGAAGCAAGAAAAAGCACTAGTTTTTTAAAAGGCTTGGGGAAGACACCGAACGTCAAGCACAAGTTGAAGACGTGAGTGAGAAGTCCCACCTTCTCACTCACGTCTTCCCGAGCATCCCTTGGCCTCTGTCTGTGGCATCGTAGCTCCCAAACGAATGGACCGATTTTCATGTGGTTTATATGTTTAAAAGCTGATGTGATCGAGATGATTCTTAGCTATAATGGGGCTGGGGGGGGGGTATGGGGGTAGTAAACATTTTTAATTTGACTTTGTTTAGAAAAACGAATTTAAAAAAAAACTTTAATTGTTTAAAAACTTCTGTATAAATACATTTATAATCTATACCTTACATAATGGTGGAATTTCCATCATTAGGTTAGGTAGGAGTAAGTTTGTGTTCCACGTTGGGCATCAACATTATAGCTATCGATGACACCCAACGTGAAAAACACTTGTGTTTAAATTAGGAATCAAATAAATGGATTTAAAAGTGTATAAGTGTGATTCGTGAACCGACCTAGTTTCTCGTCCCAGTGTTGGTGCTCCGCCGAGCTGGAGACGGCCTCCTCGCGCGGCTCCTCGGCCTGCTCCGAGCACTTGCCGAACGACGCGTTGCATCTGAGGGGAGTCGGATTTCAGCTGCTTGTTATGATAACATGCGTCTGATTTTTTTATAACTCTAGGATTCGTGTTTGACAATGGATTTCGAAGGTTTGAAACTTACTTGAAGTTACGTAACGAGGTTTGTAGTAAGGGGTTTCTCTGCGGAATAATTAGGAAATCCGCAACCACAGAATCCAACTCAGTTGAGTAAAACCGGAGAGCTGCATTACTTCTTAAATTCACGTCTTAATTCCTCAGTACAATAAGTGTGTTATCAGTGACGTCATAGGGCACTGAAAAAGCTTACATTCAGAGACATCGGGTACTGAAAAGTGGTCGCTTACTGTTGGCTCGATTCATAACTTTAGTCACTCAATGTTTGTTTGTTTGTCGTATGAGACTGGCCTCTGGTGTCAGAGTTTGTCAGGTCACCCGAAGGTCTCTGACATGGCTTAACGACTGCTATTCATCAATAACAGCCGAGACCGTGTCTAGCTTAACGCGCCCTCCGAAGCACGGAGTGATGAAAAATCGCACATAAATTAGAAAAGTCATTGGTGCGGAGCCTAGGAACGAACCCGGTATCGTTGTATTTTAAATTATTGCATAAATTTATTGCACTATTGAGCCGTTAGGCTACAATGGCTGTGCTATGGAGAGCTATCATTTACTTTGGCAACAGAATAAATAATAATACTACGTTTGGGGTTTGTTTGCGAGATAACATCCAGAAAATGGATATCCGCTATAGGAACTAAAGTTACCGATACATAGTTCTTAGAATTAGGATATCCGCTATAGGAACTAAAGTTACCGATACATAGTTCTCAGAATTAGGTAGTATAAAGCTAGCAAGTTATCGTGTAGCATTTCCGGACCGGAAGACGGATCGCAGGTCGTCACCCCTGTCAGGGCCAGACGAAAACTGTGAGAGTCCCTGGATGCTCAATCCTAGCAAACAATCAATGCGGTGATCTATGGCGGAGGCCTATATTTTACTTTACTCAACGGCCTTGATTTGTCTCCATGCATCTTCCACACGTTTCCGAAACCGTTTGAAGAGTAAATAGGTATACCTGTGCACGTGGTAGTGTTCCCTGCAGTCAGCCCGCGCCTCTTCAGTCTCGCCCTTGCATCTGCAAAATAGAGCATGGAGGTCATTCCCTAGTAGCGAACCTTCGAGCCAAGATATCTCAGAAAAATGTCAACGCGGCCAAAGCGAGTGCGAATAATAATCTGTACCAGACATCGAGCAATATATTACTTACAAGGCATGCAACTGCGTCTGGTGCGCGTCTAGCAGCGCGTGCGCATGTCCGGCGTGCGGGTGTCGGTACAGGGGTTGCTCGTAGGGGGGCTCGCGGCGCGCGGGAGGGAGCAGCTCACGGGCCCCCGTGCCCTCTCTACACAGGACAATGAGGAATTAATTATTTGACCAACGATTAATTTTGTTTACATTAAATACTAGTTGCGCCCCGCAGTTTCAACCGCATGGATGATGTTGATAATAATGAAAAGTAGCCGCGTGTTAACCAGAACACTGACCGTGCACTGGAGGATATGTTTAAGACTTTGGACTGGAAAGGACGTGGCATAAGTATACCATAAATTAAACGGTGAGTAGATCTCACACTTGAGATTTGCGGATGATATCGTCATTTTGATCACCGACCGTAGTGTACAGTTGCCCACTGACCTGTGCTGGTAGTGCAGCTGCCAGGGCGCCGGGTAGGGGGGACTCGCCATGACGTCACTCGCCGCCATCTCCGCGGCCGCGCCCTCCGCCCCGCGACCTCATCGCAGGCTCCTGGAGGCGAGGGACTTCATCACGGTCGAGTCGCTTGCCGTCCACGACATATATTTATGGCTCCGTAGTCAAACAAGGAATGCTTATAAATTCATCCGTCCGTCTGTATGTCACAGCCATTTTATTCAGACACTATTAACAATAGGTACAAGGTTGACATTTGGCATATGTTTAGATATTAATAACCGCTACATAAGTGTATAGTCAAAATACATGAAAAATAACGAAGAAACATTTTGTAACCCCGGGGTCTCTTGGATAGGTAACACACAGAATTACTAATAGTTAGTCACACATATGATAGTACCAACTACTGGACCGATTGCAATATGGTTTTCATTGTTGGGTAGCTTAGGGTCCTGATCATAGGCTATTCCGTAGCCATCAGTGATGGCTACAGAACCCTAACTGGTGTGCGTGTTCACTTTTTACTTGGCCAGTTTTTTTCTTGTCTTTGACCACAACAGTGGTGCCACATGACACCAAGAGAGGGCGCGGCTGGCCCAGGAGGTGGCGGGACGAGCTAATCTCCTACTGTCCCATATGGACCACAAAAGCTCTCAATCGTGAGGAAACATAGGCTTAGGATTTTTTCGCTTTCTAAGCCTATGTGAGGAAAGGACGGAGCGAAGGAAAAAAGTATATAGCAGTTTTTGTGTTTTGTTTTGTTTTTGACAGACTAAAGGAAATTAGTCACAGAAGATATGTTAAAACATTTAAATCCAGTATCGATCTCCATCCGCGTATTCAATCTGTCGACTAAACGGTTTCCGGTAACGGGTGCGCGGGTGTATTTCCGGTTCAGGTGGATGGGAGGCGAGGGGAGCCTTTATGATGCCTCTTTTTATACAACTTGGAAATAGAGCTTGCTGTGTTGACACAGACATGTGTATACAGGGCTATTTGTATGCTATTATGCAACGAAAAGCCCTCATGTATGCCCGAAAGTTAAGTTATTGAGATATTTGAAAAAATACAAGTTAGTATCCCTACCTAGTGCTGCCGATGCCTCCCATACGTTGAGTTACCAGTAACCCTGTATAACTCTTTCTGTTAGCATTCAAAGGATCTTTGCCCCAAAGAATGTTACCGACTCAGCTCTCAGAATTAGCAAATTGAAGTGGCAATAGGCATTCCACATAGCTCGTAGAACCGATAATCGTTGAAACTCGAACGGCGACACCGAAAGTTTTCGTAGCGCACGCCAAATAAATGACTTTTATAGGCAAATTTTTGATACCTTTTGTTACATTATTGCTCTTTTTATAGGGAACTCTTTTTTTTTTGGAAAAATTGATGCAGCCTATATATTACTCGCTGATGTAGGTTTTTTTTGAAAGTTTTTTTTAATCGTTTGTTTTTCCAACACAAACAAACATACAAACAAACAGCAAATGTAGATCAAAAAACTAATCTATAGCTCTCTTTTTTTTCTTTCATAATGCATTGTCATCGAGTTGTGAGCTACCCTGAAAGCTTCAGCCAGATAGCTAATCGGGAAGTGCTCGAAATTTGAGTTGCAAGATTCCACCCGGAACGACAGAAAGACAAACAAGAAAGTGACATACTAAAAATGTGGTATAATACAATAAAACACTAAACGTTTCTCTTTGGAATATTAGTGTAGATGTGAAGTGTGATAACGGAAAGATTCCAGTTGTATTAGATCGTGCGGATCTCTACTGTCTGCGAGACACGGAACCTAATTACCGCCAAACGGCGCGCCTCCGTTGTAGTCGCCGCTAGCCCGCCTACGGCGCCGGCACATGAAAGGAAAATGTAAGTCTACAGATTGGTAACTACTTAATAATGAATTATGCTTGCTGAAATTTTCCTTGTTTAACTTCGATATTTTGAATTCTTAGTGTTTATTGTTTCAATTTCTGTGAAAATTGTACCTACCCATTTTACTTTTTCTAAAATGTATTAGTTACTAGCGCTTGCCCGTGACTTCGCCCGCCGGACTGCAGTTTGTCCAATAAAAGTATTCTATGTCCTTCCCCAGGGTTCAACTGACTCCACACCTTTCATCAAGATCAGTTTATAATAAGCAGAAGAGTTACTTTAGTATGGATTAGCTGTGCCCACGGCTTTGCCCGCGTGGTCATTTCTGTGGGTTAAAATATACCTATGTCATAGATAAATATGATTTATCTATGCCTATGTGGACCAAATTCCAAATAAAAAATATTCTAAGACCAAATGTACCTATAAAGTACAAAATACCAAATTTCGTTCACCCATCAAATAGTTTTTTACCGATTGCTCGGCTTCTACTCGTTCATCGGATTGAGATCAGAAGTACAGAGACAAAGTACACCGCATAGCAATCGGTCAAATAGTTTTTACGTGATGTGCAAACAAACATACCTGTATTGTGGTCACTCATATCTCCGGAATACTGAACCAATTTAAATGGTTATTTTTCAATTGAAATAGTAAACTGACAGAGTAGTCACCGTGTAGTCCCATAAAGATTTCAATATAAGTTAAGCATGCAGTAGGTATATTTATCAAATCGAGTTGAAGTACCAATATTTTTTATTGTTAATAAGCATTACACGTCACGAAGTACGGTGACGTCACTCTTTGATCGAAAACAAACAGACGATGAAAAGATTTTTAAGATTTCACATCACAAAATTAATTTAAATCACAAGAATCAATTTCCCCGCAATATTGAATCCCCAAATCCATCGGCAGCCGCAGCAGCACAATCAAACAATTACCTGTGGCGCGGCGTCGTTAACATGCACAGTGTCGTGTGACTCACTACACATTGTTTGCAGTAACTTAACTATCAAATTCCTTAGTTGTTCTTCAAAGACGGCATCCCAACATACCTAGATTATAATCGCGGTGTTTCCGAATTAAGTTACGAGCAAATGTTGAGCGAGTACAGTGTCTCCAAATCAACAACTAATTGGATTTTGTATACATATTTGTCCGAAGAAAACTTTGAACCGTGTTTATCCGAAAATACAATTTTTCAACTCCGTTTATGAGCTAAATCGATCGAATGTTTATAAGCCTTGGTTGAACGCTTAGCGGTTAGGCAAGCTCCGCTATATGTACGTACAGACTAAGTCGTGGTCGACTGTACTGTTCCGTGCTTGTAGTATGACCGTCGTCCCTGGTAATCCGATTGTTTGACTCCTTAGAAAAATGTGATGATAAAAGTACCATCCACTTCGTTTGCAATTAATCTGCGTGCTGTAATATCAATCTCCGCACTCGTTCTCTTTTTTAAACGTAGTTTATAATATCTTCACTTCTATGAAGGTATTTTTATTATTTTAAATAGAGTCAGAACAGACGCAGTTTGATCCGCCCTCGCAAAGCTATCGTTCGGTCTTGCCACAAATTGAATGTGAATATGGAAACTCAACTTTCTAATGTGAGCGTGACTCATTACTTATTTAAAGATATGTTACGACTGTCACTCTTTGAGTACTTGCTCGCTTATTTTGGTATGAGGTAGTGCTGGCCTCTCGTGTCATAGTTTGCCAGGCTGCCCGAGGGCCTCTGGCATGGCTTAACTGCTGTTATTAATCAATGACAACCGGAACCGACAGTAAACGTGTCCTCAGAAGCATGGAGCATTGGAAAACCGCACGAAACGTAGAAAAGTGATCATTGCAAATGTAGAGTTACTGCTGATGCGTCAGTAGTGCGTCGTCTTGCGACAACGGCATTACAGGTTGAATCGCGATAATATCCGGCGCAAAATCGACGGCAAGGGCGGGTGGGTGTACTTCTCAACGGATCTCGAGATCACAATCTGATCTCGCACAGTGTTCCCATCGGATCTCAAGATCCGTTGCTACTCAAATATTTATGTATTTTTTCTTCCCATCAGATCTCGAGATCCGTTGAAACTAAAATATTTCTAATTTTTTCTTCCCGTCATATATCGAGATCCATTGCAACTCAAATATTTATAATTTTTTCTTCTCATCAGATCTCGGAATCTGTTGCAACATAAATATTAATTATTTTTCTTCTCAGCGGATCTCGAGATCCGTTGCAGCTCAAATATATATTATTTGTTCTTCCCATCGGATCTCGAGATCGATGATTATAAATATAGATAGATTAACACAAGAGACCACTGTACTCCAACAATATTTTCAGTTACTATAGGTTAGTTACTGAAAATAATGTTGGAGTACAGTGGTCTCTTGTCTATCTATACTTATAATAAAACAATAAGTACGAAAAAGTCTGTACAAACAAGATAATTTATATAAATATAGTCTAGGGCAGCGGTTGGCAACCTTTTTGCAGGCAAGGACCTCCTGGTGGCAAAAGGGGTTATGAGCGGGCCGCACTTGTTCATAATTTTGATAATTAGTATTTTTCTATGTACTTCGGTAGTAGCTGCGCCTTGCGGTTTCACCCGCGCGACTGATGATGATGATGATGATGATGATGATAAAAAGTACTGTTTTTGTTTTATCTATGTACTGCCAAAAATCGTAATTAACTGCTGAGCAAACCTTCTCAATTCGACAAAATCTTGATGGCAAGATGCCATAAAAAACTTAACAAGATCATTGATTTCACAGAAAGAGTTTTAGAGAGTGTCATTATCGCGTTCATCTGTAAATAACACGGTAAACTCTCAATATCGCATGAAAATGTATCATACGGTGACTCCCCCCCCCCCCCTCCCCCGCATCCCTCCCGTGCTAACTATCGAACGCGAACGGATGAGTCGCCAGGCTGCCGACGCGCGCGCTCAGCTCTACTCTTCAATGCTCGTCCCGCAAAGTTAATATTTATTTATGTAGGTACCTATATTCAAGAGAAAAAAGTAGACTTTCACTTGCAGTCACATTTTTCAGTCGCGGGCCACTCTTTGCCGACCGCTGTTCTAGGGTACTTAAAATCAGCTACTGAACAAGTTTTTTTTTTTAACTCATGTCTGTATGTTTGTTCGCGCATCACACAAAAACTACTGCACCAATTACGATGCAGTTTTGACTGTTGGATAGCTAAGGGTTTGACTTAAAAACTGGGTCCTTGGTATCTAGGTATCTATATAGGCCACCGATTGTACTTTTAGTTTTTAAGTTTCTTATCTACTGTTTTTTTGCTTAATGTGCAATAAAGAGTTTCGATGAGCAGAATCGATAAAAATATTTTTAACGGCTCAAGGAGTTTTGATCAAATGTTGATATATTGGCATTTTAGGTCCTGGAATAGCACATAGATAGATTGTATTACCTTATTTAAGTTTTGATATTGTTTGTTCTTTGTTTTGGTATACAATAAAGTGTTTCGTATCGTATCGTATCGTATAGACTACTTTTACCCAGAGACATTACCACGCGTGCGAAGCCGCGGGTATAACTAGTACTTATAATAAAAAAAGTCTGTACAATGAAGATAATTAAAATAAAATTGCTCTAGGGTACTTTAAATAAGCTACTGAACATGAATACAACATTTAAAAAATGATTCTGTGTGTTTGTTGGCGCATCACATAAAACCTACTTACTGGACCGATTGCAATGCAGTTTTCACTGTTGGAATGCTTAAAGGGTACTTATCGATAAAAATACATATGGCATCTGAACGAAGTTTGATGATATTGGTACTTTTGGTCCTGTACAAGGTTACTTTTAAACCAGAGAAATTGCAGCGCGGGCAAAGCCGCGGGCACAGCTAATAATAAATAATGATGATCTAGGGACAACAATTTGTGTACATTTTGTCTGATATAAATAGTGGTCGGAGTCGGTAGAATGATTTTGGGTCAATGATCTCAAACGTACATGCTTTTATGGGCACGCCTCTGGGATTCCGGCAAATTAAAATTATTCAGACATTTTTTCCGGGATTTCAAAATTATTATGTGTAAGGTGGGGTATGTTTGTTTTTTCTTAACAATTCAGGTCGAAGAAAGTATAAACGAGATAATATTAGTAATAGATACACTTAATAATAATAGGTAACTATAAGTCAGCAAACCGGATCACCTTATCTTATACCCTGTACCTGTACATACAACGATTTTGACCAATCAGAACAGAGTATCCTGGATGACTCATTTACCGTTCTTCAGAACTGGTCTTGTGTAGTACCTTTCGATTGGACACTTTCTTTTATTAAATACTAGCTTACCCGCCCGCGACTTCGTCCACGCGGACTACAGATTATCTCGAAAAAAGCATCCTACGTTCTTCTAGGATATTAAAAACCAATGCAAAAGTAGACTTAGACTTCTTGGTTGTGGACTCTGTGGCTTGTTGTTGGCATCAACTACTTACTCTGTGGCACCAACGCTCTTGATGATTCTTGACAGACTCGTTATTTCGTTTCCATAGCAACCGTTCCTTACAGCGAGTATTCAGTATGTTCCAGTTTTCCCGTGGAAACTTCCACGGAATTCGTGAAATTTTCCGGGATAAAAAGCATCCTATGTTTTATTCTAGGGTATAAGCTATCTCCATTCCAAATTTCATCAAAATCCGTCCAGCGATTATGGCGTGAAAGCACCCCAAACAAACAAACAAAAAAACAAACAAATAGACAACGTTTCACTTTTATATATTGGTATGGATTTGTGACAGTGTTTCACTATTTACAAGTAATCATTCAAGTATTTACTGGCGGGAAATGTGTTTTCCAGCTAGAAAGTGCGTTGAAATTTTTATAAATTTGCACACAGCAACTCACCAAAGCTTGAACTCAATCGGATGAATTTTATGGAAACGCACAGAGAGCAAACAAAAACGATCATTTTTTTGTATTCGATTGATAAATAATAATCAATATAAAACGTTTAACGATCGCTTCTTTTAAATTTCAAATGTAGTAGTTACTAAATCACTACTTTAATACATAATAATATTAAACTCAATCCCTTAAATTTCTGAACATTTCGGGAAAAAAAGGCATGTCCATGTTATGACATCATGATGTAAGTACGAAAAATCATTCTACCTACTCCGATCACTGGTTATAACTAAGGAAACGCAACAGAAACTACATTAAGGAAAAAATTGTTACTGCTACCTCATTCAAAGCGTTTCCTTGCTGCTAGCTTGGTTTTAGATTCAATGTAAGACCCGATATTCAGGTTTGATGAAAGAAAAGAATCGTAAAGAATAGACTAGAGACTCGGCAGCGCCGACAGACAACTCAGTTTTATTTTCATGCATAGACTGAGCACCAACGCACCTGTTTGTAAATCCGTCCACACCGTCTAACATAATACCCAGTGATTGAGTCTACAGGAAGCGCTGCTATCGATGAAGTCTGTTGAAAATAACCAAAAATAAGCCGCGTGGTGGGATGAATAATGATTAGGAGGAAAAATCATCTTTTGCATTTTGTCTCGTGAAATTCGACAGTGGCAAATTGTAAATATTGAATATAAAAACGCATGTTCCTGTCGATGTGGAATTTGTCTCCTTTCACTATGCAGGATCTTTTGCTTCCTCTGTGGTGAGATATTTCGTTCTCATGTAGTTTTTCACAACGTTGATCCACCTCTTACAATTTTGGCCGCCTATTACCGGCATAAAGTAAATAAGTGATTTTGTCCTTTCTCAGATGACGGTGGAGATACATATTTGTAACACATGTATAATAAGTGACCTTGTCCTTTCTCAGATGACGGTGGAGATACATATTTGTAACACACATATAATAAGTGACTTTGTCCTTTCTCAGATGACGGAGGAGATACATATATGTAACACACGTATAATAAGTGACTTTGTCCTTTCTCAGATGACGGTGGAGATACATATCTGTAACACACGTATAATAAGTGACTTTGTCCTTTCTCAGATGACGGTGGAGATACATATTTGTAACACACGTGTAATTCTTAATTTGCAACTATTATTCACTCTGTGTGTACACTACTATATTGCTAACTAAGCTATTTAGGCGATTTGCAGGTTACAATAGTAGTTGAATATTAATGTCAGAAAGACCGAAAAACAACAAACAACCAATTTGGAATACAAGTAAATGAAGGTTCCTGCACACTGTGATACTGTGACACTGTGACACGCGTCAGCCAAAATTCATTATAATTTTATAGTTAGAGAAATCATGTGTATTTTATAGGTAATAAGATAAATATATGAATAATGATATAAAATAAGATAAACCTATTAAGACCAGTTGTTGTTTTTTTACCATGAGGAATGAGAAGTAATTACGTAGTTGTACCAATTAAGTATTTGACAATATTACAAGACAGAGACGTGGAAAGCCAAATAATGGGAGTAGGAGTCAAGAGTCAAAATGAAAAATTCAAATTTAAAAGCACCACGTAGGCAACGCCGCGGGAATCTGCTAGTATATGTATGTACGTTTGTCCACTTATTTTTCAGAAACTACAAGAAAGATTGAAAAAAAATATTGTAGTTCTGGTATCTTTCAACTTAGGAATAGTTTAAATTTCATTAAAATCGGGTCAGTAACTTAAAAGATTTAATCGTAGACTGTTAACTGTTTCCAGTAGGGTTTTCTTCCTAGCGAACGGAATTTTCTTTAACCTGCAAACAGTTAAGTCATACATAAGAAGACAGACAGACTCGTTTGATTTGCAGAACTTCTTCAGACTCTACGACATATACAAGGTCGAACCTAGCGAATGTCTATCCAAAAGTAATGAAGGTAAAGGTACTTTACTTCTTTTTTTTTTTAGTACACCGATCGTTGTTGGCTTCGAGCTCCGCGACGGACCTGGCGACCGATATAGGCTTCGCCCTGTCTCCTTGGCAGATCCTGCCCACCTGCGAGTAAATCATGGACGGCATGATTTCATTTTTCCTAAAGAGGAGGAATGGGAAGATAGGAGAGAATACTTATCAGGTCCAGGGAGGTACCATCTTGGATAATAAGAGGCAATTGGAAGATAGGGAAGAACACTCGTAAAGGTCAAGGAAAAATAGCTTGGACAAAATTGTGATCTTGTTTTAAGGAACAAAATAGGGGAATTTTGATTTTAAAACAATGGAGGTAACTTGACACTTTATAATGAAACAAACATCATTTTAGCTGTTTGATTTTACAACTTAAAATAACGGAAGAACCAGCAATATTTTCAACATGTTGTATATGTGTTGTTTTTGGTTTTAACTTTTGAATCGCAAACAATACGAAAAACCATAATACACAATTACACATCTTCATGTTAAAATATCAAATTGGCAGTGCCATTTGTATTTTTAATCCCCAAACTCGAGAAGAGAAGGGAGTTATAAGTTTAGGGTGTGTATTTATCACTCAGTGTCTGTCTGTGGCATCGTAGCTCCCAAACGAATAGACCTATTTTGATTCGGTTTGATTGAAGACTTTGTCTCTTGGCACTGTGTTTTGATTGGTACGTGTTGCTAATAATGCGAATTATGGCATCCATTGCACATAAATACAGTTTTCTCTAACAATTTGTTTAAAAAGAAACGTTTTCCGGTGATGTTCGCAGTCCTGCCGCTCATAATCAGGTTCCAGTCCACGCGCGGCTTCTGTCGCAATCTGCCGCCGCGCCGCTCGGCCGGAAACCAGACGCTGGTGATGCACAGAGGGGGGTGATCACTACGTTTGATAGCGGATTATATTTCAAATTTGTTATTCTAAACTAATCTAATGACTAGCATCAATCGCCTGATGGTAAGCGCTACGCCTGCAATAACGAGTATGAATACTGAGAGTTGTAGATAGGTACCTCGACATGCAGGAACACGGGTTTGCTTTGTAAATATTGAATTATAAGTTTACGGTGTTATATATTATTGTATATTGTATATACGGAAGCTACAGTTACAGTATATCTATATGTACTTGTAATATAGCAGTAACTAACAACAAGTCAGTACAACGAACATCTATCTTATATACTATATTACTATAATAAAACTGTAACTGGGCTAAATCTGTACATTAAATATTTTTTGAAAATTTTAATTGAGATGAACTTCAAAATCGATTTGGAGTGCAAAAAGGTTTATTTTTTATTTTTTGTTTATCTGTCTGTCTGTCTGTCTGTCTGTCTGTCTGTCTCTTTGAACACGCATCACGCAGAAACCACACGACGGATTTTGATGCAACTTGGCACAATCGTATCTTATGTTATGGATTAACATTTAGAATACTTTTTATCCCGAAAAAAACAATGGTTCCCGCAGGATAGGGGTTGAAAGTTATTTAAAAAACACATATCACGCTGAAACTACCGTATGGATTTTGAAGTAACTTGGCACAGTCAAAGTTTATAGTATGTGTTAAAATGAATGATACTTTTAATCACGAATAAATACCGGATTCCTGCGGGATATGAGTCTAAAGTTATGTTAATTTGAAAGGAATAATAATTGCACATCCGTTTATAAAATGGTACCGTGAATTCGGCTCCTATGCCACAAGTCAGAGTGGCACAGTAGATGCGGTGTCTGGCTTACAACCCAGAGGCACATGAATCGAATCCACGCGCTGCTATGAATGTTTTGCCTCAATATTTATAAGCATTTACATATTTTGTGCCTTTTTTTTACATTTTCTTTAATTTTTTTAAGGCTTATGTAATTTCCTGAAGTAAACCGTCAAGTTTTGTTTGAAATCAATATATATAATGGGATCTATCCAAACGAATGGTCCGACTTAGGTGCGGTTTTTTTATGTTTGCAAGCTGAGGTAATCGAGATGGTATAGTACGAGTTTGGTACGAGTACAGATAGTACAATGGCATCATCAACTCAAGCGAATAAACCAAAGGCATCAAAGTTCTTCCTCCGATTTAACTAGATGGCGCTGATTGACCTTAAAACACGCAATCATTTCATTACTGCAACCAAGGGTCCCGCTAAATTCAAATTTATCAGGCGTTTCGGATTTGGCTCACACTAGCACTAGCACGACCTCCAGGGGCATAATTCTCTAATTTTAAGACGCCAATTCCTCGCTGCCTACGTGGAAATTGGAATCACGAACAAATTCCACGTTGGCATGGGTCATACTCGCAATATCCAGCACCACCAGGGATTTCAAGTACGTCCATCTTCAAACACCAGGGCGAAAAACCAGGGTTTAAAATACTTTCAAGTGCTTTCTATAGAAACAGATTAAAGCCTTGAAAGTAGAAAATACTTGCATAGGAAATTGATTTTTGCCGTCATATAAATTAGGAGAACAATCGTGTTTGCAAAATAAAAGTACTTGGAAGCCTTGAAAGTAGAAAATACTTGCATAGCAAATTGATCTTTGTCTCTCTATATAAAAGGAGCACTATCGCGTGTGTGAAAAAGTACTCTGAAGCTTTGAAATTGTTTGTTTGTTTGTCGTATGAGGTAGTGCTGGCCTCTGATGTCAGAGTTTGTCAGGACGCCCGAGGGCCTCTGACATGGCTTAACGACTGCTATTAACCAATAACAGCCGACAGCTTAACGTGCCCTCCGAAGCACGGAGCGATGGAAAACCGCACATAACTTCGAAAAGTCATTGGTGCGGGAGCCTAGGTTTTGAACCCGATATCGTTGGATTCTAAATTGCACTATAGAACCATTAGGCCACCATCGCTCTATTGAAATGAAAGTAAAAAATACTTGCATAGGAAATTGTACCGTGGGTATGCATAAATA
This sequence comes from Alsophila aescularia, assembly GCA_946251855.1. NCBI lineage: Eukaryota > Metazoa > Arthropoda > Insecta > Lepidoptera > Geometridae > Alsophila > Alsophila aescularia. Next base: position 57,642,103 of record OX276373.1, read on the forward strand.
AAGACCACAATTGCTTTTGCGTAAAAAATACTTCGAAGCGTTGCAAGTTTTCTGAGTATGTATATAGTTTATATGTACTACGTTTTTTTATTGTTTCTTCCATTGATATATTATAATGTACTACCTACGTACCTACATAATTATATAATTATATCGGAGGTTTCTTCATAATGTCTTACTGGCAAAATGGTTAGTTGTCGGTATTGAAATGTGTACATACAGAGGTAGGTACATGTATTGCTCTTCACAGAGAAAGTATACAAAACTTTTAATTTTTCAAATCAATCCTTATATCGTGTTGAAAAAGCTCAAAAAGAAGGTAGGTAGGGTATGTAATTATTAAGAGCCAGTTAAAGTGCCAGTAAGTACGTCTTTCTGTGAAACATCATAAAAAATAATTTGTACTAAGAACACAATGTTTCGTTGCATTAAAATTTGTTCGTATGGACCTCATAAAAAAATAGCCTACCCTTGATGCCCCATCCAATTTACCTTACCACCTTAATTACTCTCTAATCTGTGCCACCTTACCTTCGGAGATAATTTTCTATACTCAATAACAAGACATTCATGATAACAAGTTACTTCATTTAAACTAGATGGCGTTGTCTACCCTTAAAACACGCAAGATGTTTGTTACGAAGTGGTTTGAACGTTGAATGAACTCGAGCAACACGTTTTCTTCTTTTTTTACTTTATAGTCCATAGAGGCTCTTAGAACGTATTTAGATGTTTTTTGTGTTTTTTGATAGAATAAGTCGACTTCAGATGTAAAACGCGCAGCGAATTATTTATAGCAAAATAGTAACTTATTAATTCAAAAAATAAATTTAACTCATTCATGTCATGAATCTTTCATTATAAAAACGAGGGTTCAAAATACTTTCAAGTGCTTTGTAAACCGAAGCCTTGAAAGTAGAAAATACTTGCATAAGAAATTGATCTTCGTGTCCATATAAAGGAGCACAATCGTGTTTGCGAAAAAAGTACTTGGAAGCGTGGAATTGAAAGTAAAAAATACTTGCATAGGAAATTGACCCGTGCGCTAATGTAAATAAAGAGCACAATTGCGTTTGCTTAAAAAAACTTCGAAGTCTTGCAAGTATTTTGAGCGATGTATCGGCCACCTAGCTTCTTGTGACCCGACTGGCCGAGTGCGGCTGAACTCAGCCGAAGCCATGCCAAACCCGCCACTGAGTATGTAGGAGAGGACGGGTTGAAAGAGCGAGTTGGTGAGTAAAATACTTTGAAAGTCTTTCAAATATTGCGGGTCGCACCAGGGCGGTGTACTTACAAGCCAAAACCTGATTTAAAAACCTGGTCGCGTAAATACCCACCTTCCCTAATTCCACGCAGGTGGCGTGGAATTGGCGTGAGTGGTCATACAGAATCCAGGCCCTGCTCTCAAGCCCTTGCGCTGATTTAAAAACTGGGGTACTTGGTATCTTAGGCCTTGCACGCACTGCCTTGCAGTAGAACGCGGTGCGTTTATTCTAGCGTTTATTTCACATCGTATTATATGCGTTTATTTCATATTTTATTATATGCGTTTATTTCATTGCAATACGTGCACTTCTATGAAGTGTCACAGAAGTGCAAGTGTGTTATAACGCATATTCTGTGAAGTATGGAGTGCCGTACTTCACAGAATATGCGTTATAAAAAGGCAAGGCAGTGCCTTATTCCGATGATTAGATGCCGAGCAATCGATAAAAAACTATTTGACGGCTGAACGAATTTTGAAGAAATGTAGTATAATATTGTACTTACTTGTGTAATATTGTACTGGTGGTGGTTTGGCTTTTGGTTCTGGAATAAAACGTGTGGGCTACTTATAAATGAAATGATCACGCGGGCAAAGCCGTGGGCACAGCTAGTACTATAATAAAACTGTAACTAGGCTAAACCTGTACATTAAATATTTTTTGAAAATTTTGATTGAGATAAACTTCAAAATCGATATGGAGTGCAAAAAGGTTATTTTTTATTTTTTGTCTGTCTTTCTGTCTCTTTGAACACGCATCACGCTGAAACTACCAGACTGATTTTGATGCAACTTGGCAGAATCATAGCTGATGTACTGGATTAACATTTAGGATACTTTTTATCCCGGAAAAATCAACGGTTCCCGCAGGATAGGGGAAGAAAGTTATTTAAAATAACACGTATCAAGCTAAAACTACTGGACGGATTTTGATGTAACTTACTAGCACAGTCAAAGTTTATATAATGTGTTAAAATGTTGAATACTTTTTATTCCGAAAAATTAAAAGGTTCCTGCAGCCTATGGGTCCAAAGTTGTGTAAAATTTAAAGTGATCATACATCCGTTTACGACTAGACTGGTACCGAATTTCGTCATTCTGCTACGAGGCTCACTGGCCCAGTTGGACAGATGCATGGGTGCGTAATCGAGACGTACGTGGATCGAAATCACGCGCTGTAGAAATGTTATGCTCCATAATTAAAAGATTTTTTACATTATTTATGCGTTATTTTTAACATTTTCCTTGATATCTATCTATACTATAATAAAACTGTAACTGGGCTAAATCTGTACATTAAATATTTTTTGAAAATTTTAATTGAGATGAGCTTCAAAATCGATTGTTTCTTCCATTGAGATATTATAATGTACTATACGCCATAAGTTCTCGTCATAGATACCGCAGTGCCTCAAGACGAAAGTTTATAATCAATGCGTGTTGCCAGTGATGACATACGGCACTGAGACGTGGTCGCTAACTATTGGTCTCATACACAGGCTCAAAGTCGCACAGCGTGCAATGGAGAGAGCTATGCTCGAAATTTCCGTGATAAGATCCGTAAGGAGGAAATCCGTAGAAGAGCTATGGTTATCGATATAGCTCTCTGAATTTGCCAGTGTAAGTGGCAATGGGCAGGCCATATAGTTCACAGAGCTGACAACAGCTGGGAAATAAAGGTTCTGGAATGGTGACCACGAACAAGCAAGCGAAGTGGGGACCCCCACACGTTGGACGGACGACATTGTAGCCATTGCAGGAAGTCGGTGGATGGAGGCGGCACTAGACCGTTCGTCGTGGCGCTCTTTGGGGGAGGCATGTTCGTCAGTGGACTTCTAAAGGCTGAAATGATGATGATTCACCAGAATGATTGCCCCAGAAGACGATATTCCAACTGGAAAGAAGTGTTACCAGGGCGATACAATATCTTCATAGCTTTTTCCTTTGGCGATTTAATAACTGTTGCAAACAAGCACAAATGAAAAATGTATATAACCCTCCCACAGCCTCCTTACAGCTATCTCGACCACATCAGCTTTCAAACAAAAAAAATACGCATCAAAATAGGTCTATTCGGGAACTACGATGCCACAAACAGACAAATTGATACATACATACACATTACACGTCCTAAACTTATAACACCCCTCTCTTTTTGAGTTCGGGGGTATCTAACTGGACAGATAGAAAAATAAAGAAAGAAAAGACGTTTATTGATACACAAACAAGATACATGTTACAAGATATAAAAGTAAAGTACTTAACTAAATAAACATTAATGCATCTACTGTGCACAAAAGGAGCAAGTTCAGCATAAATGCTACGAGGACAGTAGTCTCGCAACGCTGGTTTTCAACTCGCTCCTTTCTCACATGTAAGTTTTAAAGCATATTAAGCAGGTAGTTACAAATTAATTCATTACTTTAAATCTTCACGATTAATAAAGAATACTAGAAACTGCAAAGTAGCATTATATAACATGACAATAACTAAGCATAACTGCAAATTGGTAGAGCTGTAAACATTTAGTAAAATATTACGGGCTGAAATTAAAATATTACTAACATATCGAAAAATAAACGAAAATAAAACATGGAATAGCTATTCGATTAATCTTATATTATAGCTAAGGTATGATATGATATCATACTCGTAGTTAGCATGCAAATATAGTGGAGACAACATTATACATAGATAATAATAATAATAAAAATGTCTGTCTGTCAGTCCGTCTATCTCCTTAGCTTGTAGAGCTAAAATGGTTTGACTTAGAAACATGAAACTTATTTTCTAAACTTATCATAGATATAAGTAGTTACCTATATATTTAAACGGGACTTAATCGCGCTGAAAACTTAATATTTATTTACAGATCAAGGTAGTTGGAGAAAGGTTCCCCAATTTGAGTTTTAATGTACGATCTGGTCCTAATATCTGTACGATCTGGGACTAATATCTGTACGATCTGGGACTAATATATGTACGATCTGTACTAATATCTGATAATATCAATAATGTGATCGTCATGGTGGTGAATCAGAGGAGAAGCCCGAGGGAGCAGGGAGCAGCAAAATTATGACCAACATCTCCGGCGTTACAAATTACAAGCTTCCTGTGGATACTGTGACAGAAATTGACAGAATACATTTGTTCCGGACACAAAATTAATTTATGCGTTGAGAACATATCCGCAGAGGAGCGACGACAAAATACGCGGACTGCTTTCGATTGCTATAAAGTAACTTACGTGGCAAACTAAACTACCTCTCCACCTCAAAATCAATGTATTCGAGCAATTTGTCAATCCTATGGCACGGAAATCATGGCGCTAACCAAGAAGTTCAACGTCGTGCGGAAAGGAATGGAATGGAGAGAGCTGCGCTCGGTATCACGACACGAATGGATTCGGAGCGAGACGAAGGTGAATGACGTCGGCTTCAATAGATTGGTCCTATTAGCAATGTTTCAACAGCAAAGAAGGAACGGGTTCGGGCAAAACACATTGCGAGAACGGACGCCAGATGTTACGAATAACGATCTATCTACATCCACGCCTTTAGGTGGGTGCGCTACGAGAAATTCTAAGACGTGATAGACCAGATATCCAAAACTGGTTTTACAATATTTTGTGTCAGTCGTAATGAGTAGATATTGTTTAGGTATATTACGTCCACAAAGTAGAACAAAAATGTATGGGACTGACACTACATATCGAACCAGAACCTATTCGATGCAGTGCAGACTATTTTTGGAGGTTCCCGCCTCGCTGCCTCAGTCAGTCTCAGCTATCATCAGCCAGATACCTAACTTGCTACCGCACTCATAACCGACAGTTTAGGGATAACTGTCGGTTATGAGTGCAAGTAAGAGGAACCATACTCCACCTTGGGATTTCTGGTCACCCTCCCAGTAGTACATAAGGTGGGCTGACTCCAGAGTTATGGTGTCCATGGTGTTCGAACTTCACACAACCCTAGAATGTGCCACCTTATCTTTTCCAGTACCGTTTAGAGTTGTGCCATGTTCTCGTCAACCCCCCCGTGGGTTCCCGCCTTGACGTGGCGGGGGGGCTCTAGTAGCCGTGGTTATCCTCGGACCACGGTGAAGCTAAGAGGAACCCGGGGTCGCGCTGGCAGGGTGCTGCTGGCCGGCCCAAGGAGGGGCTGCTTCACTGGGCTTTCCTCCACAAGCCCACGCTGAAGTGGCCACAGTAGGTTGCGGTGCTGTATGGTGTTCGCGGCATCGCAACTGAGGTGGGGCCTGGGTGCTCGGCACCGGCTCGAGGAGGGGGGGCCCGGGCACTTTGGTGCAGGCTCGAGGAGGTGGGGCTTGGGTGCTCGGCACCGGCTCGAGGAGGGGGGGCCCGGGCACTTTGGTGCAGGCTCGAGGAGGTGGGGCCCGAGCGCTCGGCGCAGGCTCGAGGAGGTGGGGCCCAGGTGCTCGGCACCGGCTCGAGGAGGTGGTCCGCTTTTAGTACTACTGAATATCAGAAGTGCTCGAAGTGGACGTGCTCCATGGCTTTCCGAATCTGGCGTCACTGTATAAGGTGCAGCGGGCCGGACAGGCTTCCTGGCGGCAGTCGTGTAGCTGTGGCTGTACTGGGAGGTGGCATTAGATTTGGGAGGCCATGGAGCGGGGGATGTTGCGTCCGTTCTCTGCGCTGCTAGCGGGCAGTCTGTTTCCACACGGGTTGGTTGGTAGTGGTGCGGGGAATGTGATGTGCAGGGGAGGGGTGGGGCAGGCGCTTTGGTGCAGGCCCCAGGAGGTGGTCCGCTCTTGGCACTACTGTATGGGCAGTAGTGCCTGGAGTGTGACGTGCTCCATGGACTCATAAATCTGGCGTCACTGTCGGTGCAGCGCCGGATAGTCCGCCAGCTATAGCTGTGGCTGTACTGGACGGTGGGCAGATGTGTGAGGCCATGTAGAGCTCAACGCCGGGAGTCGGAGGAGGAATTCATTCCCTTCCGACCCCCCTGAGGCCTAGGTGGTGGACACGGGGGTGTCTGCCCCAGCATAAGGCCTCGAGGTGGCGCGCACGGTGTTCTGTGCGCCCCTTAATGGCGTTCATGGGATGGGGAATGGCTCAGCTCCATTCCAGCCAGGAGGGGGTCCTCAACAGGACCAGCGCCGTCGGGACCGCGGACGAGTGCGATAGCGTACCCGTAGCCCTGGCACAAGGCGTACTGTGGAACACCGTGGGGTTTTAGTCGGTAAGAGTCCGACATAACCACCTTGCTGCCTCCGCAGCTTGGTGGTATCCATGAGGATTTCCCAAAGTAAAAAAAAAAAAAAATTGTTCTCGTCCGTTGTACGTTGCCAGTGCAGTGAGTGCGTATGGTGTCCTAGCGTAGCCCGGGGATTCTTCGCACCCTTTGCCCTGCCGTTACCATGACCGCCATCTTGGTCAGGAATAACAAGGCCACCAGGAACTAGGGGCAGCTTTTTTATTGTGTCTATCATTTTGGAGGATTTTGCCCATAATCGCCACGCTGGGCACGCTGGTTGGCGACCGCAGAACGTTGCTTCTCGCACCAGTGACGCTGCTGCCCGTACTGGCCTACAGAATTTAGCTACGCTGTTGTCGAGATGGTTATACCGCCATTAGTCGGTCGTCAGAGCCTCGTTTGTAGTCGCTTTTTATCAATCGATTCGTCTTCATCGCTATGACACATAGGCTATTTATACGCTTTATATTAGCTTCACTTGTATGTTTGTATGTTTGTAACAGACTCCTTTGGACGCTATTTTGACCCACTTTAAACGGTCAGATTTCATTCAAATTTTGCACACCTGTCAAAGACCGATGACAAAACAATAATTCGAAAAAAAAAACGCTCATATAAATAAACCAAACTAAAAAGTACAAATTAAATAATAGTTTAAAAAAACTAAAAAACACGTTTTGTATAGAAAACCAAACTAAAAAATGGAAAATAAATTTTAATAGTGTAAATAAGAAAAAAATGTTATATATAAAAAAGCGTGGGGTGCTTTTTAAGATATTATCGAAATGATAATCCTTCTTCTCATATCTGTCAATGAAATATTTATAAATATTGACCCATGCACCCCACGATTTTTTTGAAATAAAACTTTTTTTCTTATTTACACTATTAAAAAATATTTTCTATTAAAATATTTTGAATGATACTTTTAATCACGAATAAATACGGGATTTCTGCGGGATATGAGTCTAAAGTTATGTTAATTTGAAAGGAATAATAATTGCACATCCGTTTATAAAACGTTACCGTAAATTTGGTTCCAATGCCACAAGTCAGAGTGGCACAGTGGAAGCGGTGTCTGCCCTGCAACCCAGAGGCACATGGATCGAATCCACGCGCTGCTATGAATGTTTTGTCTCAATATTTATAAGCATTTATATATTTTTTACATTTTCTTTGATTTTTTTAAGGCTTATGTAATTTCCTGAAGTAAACCGTCAAGTTTTCTTTGAAAACAATATATATATATAATGGGATCTATCCAAACGAATGGTCCGACTTAGGTGCGGTTTATTATGTTTGCAAGCTGAGGTAATCGAGGTGGTATAGTACGAGTTTGGTACGAGTATAGATAGCACAATGGCATCAACAACTCAAGCGAATAAACCAAAGGCATCAAAGTTCTCCCTCCGATTTAACTAGATGGCGCTGATTGACCTTAAAACACGCAAGCATTTCATTCCTGCTACCTCACACTAGCACTAGCACGACCTCCAGGGGCCTAATTCTCTAATTATAAGAAGCCAATTCCTCGCTGCCTGCGTGGAAATTGGTATCACGAACAAATTCCACGTAGCCATGGGTCATACTCAAAATATCCAGCACCAGGGCTTTCAAGTACGTCCATCTTCAAACACCAGGGCGAAAATTCGTAAAAAATACTTCGAAGCGTTGTAAGTTTTCTGAGTATGCATATACATTATATGTACTACGTTTTTTTATTATGTTTCTTCCATTGTGATATTATAATGTACTACCTACGTACCTACATAATTATATAATTATATCGGAGGGTTCTTCATAATGTCTTACTGGCAAAATGGTTAGTTGTCGGTATTGAAATGTGTACATACAGAGGTAGGTACATGTATTGCTCTTCACAGAGAAAGTATAGAAAACTTTTATTTATTCAAATCAATCCTCATATCGTGTTGAAAAAGCTCAAAAAGTAGGAAGGTAGGGTAGGTAATTATTAAGAGCCAGTTTAAGTGCCAGTAAGTACGTCGTTCTGTGAAACATCATAAAAAATAGTTTGTACTAAGAGCACAATGTTTTGTTGCATTAAAATTTGTTCGTATGGACCTCATAATAATGACCTACCCTTGATGCCCCCATCCAATTTACCTCACCACCTTAATTACTCTCTAATCTGTGCCACCTTACCTTCGGAGATAATTTTCTCTACTCAATAACAAGACGTTCATGATAACAAGTTACTTCATTTAAACTAGATGGCGTTGTCTACACTTAAAACACGCAAGCGGTTGAACGTTGAATGAACTCGAACAACACGTTTTCTTCTTTTTCTCGCCTCATGGTCCATATATAGATGTTTTTTGTGTTTTTTGATAGAATAAGTCGACATCAGTTGTAAAACGCTCAGCGAAATTAAGCGAATTACTTATAGTAAAATAGTAATTTATTAATTAAAAAAAAATTAACTCATTCATGTCATTAATCTTTCATTATAAAAACCAGGGTTCAAAATACTTTCAAGTGCTTTGTAAACCGAAGCCTTGAAAGTAGAAAATACTTGCATAGGAAATTGATCTTCGTGTCCATATTAGTCATGTGTCGTTGTGTGATTTTTAGATAACAAAACGAAACGCGTTTTGATTCTCGATAACGTTTTCCAAACCGTCTATTTTATAACGATCTATTTCACAACCGTCTAACCGTCCCTAAAGGTTTATTCTCAAAACGATGTCCGTTTTTCGATAAATGTTTTAGATGATAGAGGTTTACGTTTTTAACAAACATTTATTGGCAATAACGTTACGTTTTTAGATTGCTATGTTCATGTCGACTCAATGCGTGTATAATATGAACATTTCTTCATAATTTTTCCAGGCTTAGACTGGCTGTATAAATAAAGTAGGTAGTAGTTAGAGTATTATTATGTAGGCGTATTTAAAAGTTCATTTTTGACCGAGCGAGCGCGAAGCGTCTCCGTTTCAGCTTGGGCAAAAATGCTTTATTATGTCCTTCCGAATGTCAGTCCTTCCGGATGTCAGTCCGGATCTCTGTTCTCCTCTACAAGTCGCATTTCTCAACCGATCTAGACGAAACTTGGTATACAGGTTAAGCGAATTTTTAGTCGTCAGGGGTTTTTATTGAGTGGGTACTTCCCCAAAAAAGGGTAAAAAGAGGGCTACTGAATATCTCCGCTATATTAAATACGATATCGATAGTTTTTCTTTAATTTGAAAGGTTCTTGGTTCTTTTTAACTTTATGTTAGTCGTAAAAATTTGGTGAATATCCTCATCAAAATGCAGTAAATTTCGCACTTTTAGGTTTCTATCAGTGGAATCAGCCCTTTACCTATTAGGTAGAGATTGATGGAGCACCTTGGTTTGTTAGTTTTACAATAAGGTAACTAGTTGGCGCTACTGTGCTCCGCTAAATTGTTTGCAAAAAAGTTTGTACGCGCGAGGTCTACAGCTTACAGAGCCACTAGTATATACATTTTTTAGGTTGGTTTTAAATACATTTTTTAATTACAACTTTGTTGTTTTTTTCATAATAAACAGTATCATCGGTAGCATGTTCAAAGGTTACTAAAATGCACACAGCAAAAGCACATTGAAAGCACGATCACGCCGTAACCATCCAACCAACGCGTCTAGCGCGTGTACAAAAGAGATGGTTCCATTTTTAGACGTCAAATTCAACTCATTCCATTTCACTTGATTTGTTCGTTATGTTGCCTGCGTTGCCAGATTGCCGCTACTCGCAACGCCAAGTGTTTAGCAAACTACAAAATAGACGTTTTGAGAAATAGATCGTTGTGGAAGTCGCCCTTAACGTTTCCGTTGTCGCTCACTGAAAACGTTGGGACAACGAGCTATGCTTTATAACGCCCAAGCCTAGTCCATATAAATAAGGAGCACAATCGTGTTTGCGAAAAAAGTACTTGGAAGCGTGGAATTGAAAGTAAAAAATACGTGCATAGGAAATTGACCCGTGCGCTTATGTAAATAAAGAGCACAATTGCGTTTGCTTAAAAAAACTTCGAAGCCTTGCAAGTTTTTTGAGCGATGTATCTGCCACCTAGCTTCTTGTGACCCGGCTGGCCCAGTGCGGCCGAACTCAGCCGAAGCCATGCCGAACCCGCCACCGAGTATGTAGGTGTGGACGGGTCGAAAAAACGAGTTGGTGAGTAAAATACTTTGAAAGTCTTGCAAGTATTGCGGGTCCGCACCAGGGCGGCGTACTTACAAGCCAAACCCTGGTTTAAAAACCTGGTCGCGTAAATACCCACCTTCCCTAACTCCACGCAGGTGGCGTGGAATTGGCGTGAGTGGTCATACAGAATCCAGGCCCTGCTCTCAAGCCCTTGCGACTGATTTAAAAACTGGGGTACTTGGTATCTTAGGCCTTGCACGCACTGCCTTGCAGTGGAACGCGGTGCGTTTATTCTAGCGTTTATTTCACATATGCGTTTATTTCATATTTTATTATATGCGTTTATTTCATTGCAATACGTGCACTTCTATGAAGTGTCATAGAAGTGCAAGTGTGTTATAACGCATATTCAGAACATGCGACAGAATATGCGTTATAAAAAGGCAAGGCAGTGCCTTATTCCGATGATTAGATGCCGAGCAATCGATAAAAAACTATTTGACAGCTGAACGAATTTTGAAGAAATGTAGTATAATATTGTACTTTGTAGGTTTGGTCCTGGTCCTCCTGGTCCTCTGGACCAAACCTACAACTGGTCTGGTGGTGGTTTGGCGTTTGGTCCTGGAATAAAACGTGTGGGCTAGTTTTAAATGAAATGACCACGCGGGCAAAGCCGCGGGCACAGCTAGTCATTAATAAAAAAACATTTAAAAAAACACTGCGAACAAAATTGAAAAAGGGCAAACAAGCTTTAGATTCTCGATATGAAACGTTAGATACAGTCGGAGGCACGAGGCTCGTCAAGTTCTAGCTGATTTCCAAAAGAAATGCAAGATGCCTCCGCCTGCATCTTTTATTACACAATCGAGAATCTAAAGTTTTTGTTATTTTTATTATAATTTATAAATATTATATATTTTTGGAATAGTCTTTTAAATAACTTTAGTTTTAAACTTCACTCGATAGGTTTTGGTACGAGAATGTTTCGCCAGACAAACAATCATATGGTAGCAGTAAGCCGCCATATTAGTTTTCTTGATATTTCAAAATATATCCTCTCACATAAGGCTGCAGGACGCGCCAGAGAAACGTAATACGTATAAATAATGCATAAAAAATATATTAATACTTTTATTTTATAACCATAAATGTATATGAAATGTAATGCTTTTATTTTATAACCATAAATATATATGAAATGTAATACTTTTATTTTATAACCATAAAAATACATGGAAAATTATGGACTATATAAGATCTCAAAATGTAAGGCTATAAAAAAGGATGCAACTCAGCATAATTGTGCTGTTCGCAAGCAAACAACACGCCGATTTTCAGTTACGACCTTTTTTCCCAGCGCCTACTTTATTACTCGCCAGTATTATACAATTTGAGATAAATAATAAATAGGTAAACAATCCAAAACAATACAAATTCTGTATGTATGTGCCAATCCATACCAATATATAAAAGTGAAACGTTGTCCGTTTGTTTGTTTGTTTGGGGAGCTTTCACGCGATAACCGCTGGACGGATTTCGATGAAATTTGGAATGGAGATAGCTAGAATAAAACATAGAATACTTTTTATCCCGGAAAATTCCACGAATTCCGTGGAAAGTTTCCACGGGAAAACTAGAACATGTTGAATACTCGCTGTAAGGAACGGTTGCCATGGAAACAAAATAACAAGTCCGTCAAAAATCATCAAGAGCGTCGGTGCCACAGACTAAGTCAACAAGCCACGGAGGCTATAACCAAGAAGTCTAAGTCTACTTTTGCATTGGTTTTTAATATCCTAGAAGAACGTAAGTAGGATGTTTTTTTCGCGATAAACTGTAGTCCGCGTGGACGATGTCGCGGGCGGGTAAGCTAGTAACATATAAACATAGAAAATGTCACAAAATCTGGGGCAGTTTCCACTATCAGTTAACTTTTGTTTAGAGAGTAACATCAAATTAAGTTTTATTCTAAACGTAGCTTTTAACATTGGTTCCCGTAACGGTGGAGGTATATTGTTCTAGCATTTAGTTGCCTGATAGCGGAAACTTCCTCGAAATGCAGTGGTCTTAAGATCTTTGATTTTTAAAAGATACCTGGAGGCTCTAGTTATGTAAACGTGTTGAGAGGATGACCACACCAGTCTCTTATACAAGTAATCTGGGCGCTTAAACTTTAACAGATCATAGACAAGAGTTGCCAAACGCAGCTCTTTGCGTGCGGACATATTTAACAAACCAGCCTTGTTAAGAAATGGAGTTACATGGGAACGAGGAGGTATATTTTAACAGAAAACATAATAAGCGAGTTTTGATAACATGAGTGGAATATTTAATTAATCAAAAGCTCTGGAAAATCCAACACTGTGTGAATAGTACCCATAACACCAAATAAATGAGTGGTTATGTTACATACAACCCAAACATATAATCCTCCGCAGTCGGGTAAAAATAATGGTGCTAATAAGCTACTGAACAAGAATATAACTATTTTCAAAATGGTGTCTGTCCATCTGTACGTATGTCCGCGCATCACGTACCTACAACGATTGAAGTGTGGTTTTCACGGTTAGATAGCTTACATTTTGACTTAAAATCTGATGTGCTTTGTACTATCTCAATCCGATTGGTAGAAGCCGAACAATCGATAAAAAACTATTTGACGGCTGAACGGTCAATAACACATACGATACTTGTATTTAGCCAATTAGCCCAGATAAGTGACCGCGCGGGCAGACGCGGGTACAGACTTGGACAGACGCGGGAAAAGACGTGGGCAGACGCGGGTACAGACGTGGGCAGACGCGGGTACAGACTTGGGCAGACGCGGGTACAGACGTGGGCAGAAGCGGGTATGGACGCGGGCAGACGCGAGTACAGACGTGGGTACAAACGCGGGTACAGACGCGGGTAGACGCGGGTACAGATGCGGGTAGACGCGGGTACAGACGCGGGTACAGCTAGGAACATAAGGATTTTATGATACTTTTTATTGTTTGTCTACGTCAGTAAGGGAGCCGGAACCGGAAGCACCAGTTCTCACCATTTATTGCGTTTACAACGTACCTATATTGTGGATTATATTGTAGCCCGCGGGCTGGCTCGCTCTGTGAGGGAACGTTTATTGGTTTGCTTTTCATTTGAAGCAGTGTTTGTGAACCAATAGACTGCCCGCAGCTAATACTGCTTTTAAACAGTGAACAACGTCGGGAACAACATAGTTTAGTGCTATCAATAACTAAACAATGTTGAAGACTAATAACTAATAAAGGAAAAAAAAGTTCAAAAACAAAAACCCGACTACGATCTTAGAGAACTATTAAAATAAATATTTTTTATTGAATAGTTTTAGTTTTAAAACATTATCCTTTCATTGCTTCACCGTAGTCGGGTAAAAACTAACCTATGACACTCTTGCAATTAAGACGAATTGATTGATACCTCGTTTGTCAAAATCGGACCAATAGGGGCGACGCAATGGTGGATCGTTATACAAACACTAGCTTTCCCGCCCGCGACTTCGTCCGCGCGGACTACTGTTTATCGCGAAAAAAAGCTCCTATGTTTTTCTAGGATACTAAAAACCAATACAAAAGTAGGTATAACACCAATGCTCTTGAAGTTTTTTGACATACTTGTTATTTCCATGGCAACCGTTTCTTACAGCGAGTAATGAACATTTTTCCAGTTTCCCGTGGAAACTTACAATTTCTGGGATAAAATGTATCCTATGTTTTATTCCAGGGTATAAGCTATCTCCATTCCAAATTTCATCAAAATCCATCTAACCGTTATCGCGTGAAAGCTCTCCAAATAAACAAACAAATAAACAGACAACGTTTCACTATATATTGGTATGGATGGATATACAGGTTTATAAGGAAAGTTGACCTAAATATTTAAGGACGTTATTATTTGGGTTATTTCCGATAGATTTGACCCTATAACCCAAATAATATGTGTTGAAAGTTATTAAAAAGAACACGTATCGCGCTGAAACTGGAAAGATTTTTTGATACAAATTGACACAGTCATATATCTATCTATATACACTAATTTTATAAAGAGGAAAGATTTGATTGTTTGTTTGTAATGGATAAACCCAAAAAATATGGATCTGATTTAAAAAAATATTTCACATAAAGAAAGCTAAATTATCAGCGAGTAACACTAGCAGGATTTTATTTTTCAAAAAATTAGAGTTCCATTCGAAAATTGCAATAATGAAACCCGAAGTATTACATTTTGCAAAAAAACTCGATTACTTTGTATCACAAAGCAAAGGGTATATAAATACTACGTAAGATCACAAACTAAGAAGGAGATACGGGTCTTTGTATATGGAACGTTGCCATGGAAACGAAATTACAGAACATCTATTAATCATTGACGTAGGAAATGCTCTATGTGAATAATACACGAAATAGTAACCGTAATTCAACCTCCTTGCGTTAAATAGAATAATTCTATCAACGAAATGGTACGTGAGTATAAAACCTATAAACATAAACATTAATTTGTGTAAGAAATTGTTGTTGTTCTATTTGTCCAATTAAAGTACGTACTAATGTTATCTTTCTATATATCTACCAGTGCGAAGCCGAGGCGACCCGCCTCGGCTTCGCACTTCGCACTGTACATAGTCCTGTATAAAAACATTTCCTTCCCTTACTTCGCCGTAGTCAGGTAAAAAAGAAACAGTACACAAAAGAAGCGCAGTGCAGTATTAATGCAGAAAATCTGGAAGAGATCGCTTTTACCGATAAGACCACCCATTGTAGAACATATTAATAAGTTTAGTTATTGTTGATTTGTTTCTGTATTTTTGGTATACAATAAAGAGAAGATAAGAGCTATCTATCTATACTCGTATATCTGTCTGTCTTCAAGTTTCTTCCGGGGTGACACCAATAGAAAGTTATCTATCTATCTGTCTGTCTTCAAGTATCTTCCGGGGTGACACCAATAAAGAGTTATCTATCTATCTGTCAGTCTTGTAGTTTCTTCCGGGATGACACTAATTAAAAGTTATTATCTATCTATCTGTCTCTCTTAATGTATCTTCCGGGGTGACACCAATATAGATTTATTATCTATCTGTCTGTCTTCTAGTTTCTTCCGGGGTAACACCAATAAAAAGTTATCTGTCTATCTATCTATCTGTCTGTCTTCAAGTATCTTCTGGGGAGACACCAATAGTTATCTATCTATCTAATCTGTCGTCTTCAAGTATCTTCCAGGGTGACACCAATAAAGAGTTATCTATCTATCTGTCTGTCTTCAAGTTTCTTCCGGGGTGTCACCGATAAAAAGTTATCTATCTATCTGTCTGTCTTCAAGTTTCTTCCAGGGTATCTTTGAGATCCTGTGGAATTCTAGGTGCAACCATCTGCGACCACAGCGTCATTACATCAAATTAAAATAGTGGTCATATAAGAGCACTGAACTGCCTTGCAAGACATCGCATTAGCACTGTACCTCATTTTGGTATCGCTTACCATCCAGCAAGTCTTCTGTAAAAAAACATTTTTGAATATTTCATGACGCGGCTACGATAACTAGCCGTAGCAGCATCGTAGCTCGTAGAGGCGTAGGCATGGTGTAGGCTTACGGAGCTGCAAGTTCGCTACGAGGCAGCGCCTACGCCTTCAACCTGTACAGTACCGGACATTTTATTAGTTAATTATGATTTATGTTTTAACGTAGACCACGTCATCATTTACAATCAGGTGAGCTTGCAGTCAAATGCATTATTGCTGTTCGGCATTAAAAAATGTTATAAGTTATTCTGATTCTACACCCTAACTGGCGCACTCAGAGACGTCAATTGCTGTAATCAAGAATTGAATAATGGTAATTATAAAAAGATGGAGACCACGCCATCAAACATAGCAAATGGCAGCTGCGTAAGTGTGCGTGAGTGTTTTGTGGTTTATACACAATTTCATCACAAAAGACTGCTATGTTTTTTATTTTCTGTAAGAACTTGACAGAATTAACACGAGTAACAAGGTCGAGACGTTGCTGCGGTGTGGCGGCCGATCGGCATAGCATGGTGCAAGTGTGTGCGTGAGGCCAGTGTGTACAAGCATATCTTGGATGCTTCACTTCGGATTTGGCGGTGCGGACGCCGTCAATAACAAATAATACACCGCCGCCGTAATACAACTTTTTGCATATGTCCTTTATCTTTGATGTTATTTGACATTCCGGTTTGTTCACGTTTTATTTCTAACGTTACCTTCACTGGCGTAAATATTTGTAACATCTAATTTAACTTAACACCGTAAATTGAATAGACACCTTTACCTCAGCTTCCTCCCGCGGTTAGCCCTCTTCCTGTCACTAACTAAGCAAACCGACAGACTAACAACGTTCCTATCACGCGGGGTGACGGAATTCTATTACAGGAGCGACACAGCGGAGGGACGCTACAGGTGGCCATGTGGTATTACGGACGAAGGTGCCTTGTGGAGTGTCGGCTCGATTGATAACTACGCGAAGAGATTTCATGAATCCCTGACCCGTATTATATCCGGTATAGTTGGTAGCTCTCAGAGTATGCAAACTGGAGTGGCAATGGGCTGGCCACTTAGCGTGTAGAATGACTAACCGTTGGGGAAGAAACACTTTGAACGGCGACAACGGGTCTTGGAGGTCAGGGCCACCTTGGACCCATTGTGAGGACCGACGAATGATATTTAAAGTTTTTCCGCGCTTCCCCGTTGTGGCACAGAATAAATAATAGTAGTAGGGGCATGGGCCCTACCGCGCCCGCTGCCGCGCCGGCGGTTGAAAATCGTAATCTTAACTTTCTGAAGATATTCCTCCATATGCTTCGACTTTCTAACCAACTTCAAAAAGAAGTAGGTTCTCAAGTAGATGTGTGTGTATGTAACATTTTTGAATATGCGCAATATTGATATATGTTAGTCTATATGGGTGTCTAAGCATATGTACCAAATTTCATGTATGTATGTAATATTGTCAATAGTGCTTAGTATTCATATATGTTAGTCTATATAAGTATCTGAACAAAAATACCATATTTCCTGATTGTGCGTATGTATGTTTGTCCACGTATTTCTCAGAAACTATAAGCCCGATAGCAATTATTCTTTTTGTAATAGTTTTAGTATCTTCAATATTAGGAAATAGTTAGTAAGTTTCATCAAAATTTGTTTAGTAGTTTAAAAGATATGGACTGTTAACTGTTTTAAGTATGGTTTTTTCTTTGCGAACGGAATAAGTATTTCATTTTCTTAGACCCAATATAACAAAAAATAAAAACTAAGCTTCAAAACGTATAAAACTTAAAAGAAAAATAATAACATTTTTTTATTGACGTCGAGTTTATTTAACATATAATTTTTTATTTAGACATGATTTGACACTAGCGCTGAGTGTGCCTAGTGCAGATTTTAGATCAGACAGATCATTGCAACTGGCTACCAAGAGTACCGCTGCCAGTGCTAGAGCGGTAGTAGCCTGACGGTTCAATAGTGCGATTTAGAAAATCCAACGATACCTGGTTCTGTCCTAGGCTAGAAAAGTGTAAAAATCACTTTTCTAAGTTATGTGTAGTTTTCATCGGTACCTACGTGCTACGAAGGTTACGTTATGCTGTCGATCTCAGCTGTTATTGATTAATAGCAGTCGCTAAGCCATGCCAGAGATCCTCGGGTGGCCTGACAAACTCTGACACCAGAGGCCAGCACTACCTCATATGACAAACAAACAATCAAAACGTCTTGATTTTTTCCTAGCGACCTTCCCGGTCACAATCAGCTAGTCAGCATTGAGGTACAAACTAAATTAATACTTACTAAGAAATTACACCCCTTTCCATTCTGCACCGGATAAATCTAGCGCTCAAAGTCATCGCTCGCATCGTTGTTTCAATCTCATAATCTTCCGTAATCCGCTATCGAAACATTAGCTACCCCCGGGGCCAGCCCCGGGAGGCCAAGGGGCCCAGACTGAGAGTGCCCCGGCGGGGTTGTAACGCGCAAACATTTGTTTTGGCTATTATCGACGCGTAGTGAACCCCTGTCCTGTTGTGGGCTGAACACATTTTGACAGACTGTGTGTGTGTACAACGTGTGGATTATGAAATACCATTTTTAATATTTTATTGATGCTGTTTTTTATTAAACTTTTTACCTCTTAGTATCAATTTTCTGATTTTTAATTATTAATTATTCAAATGCAAAGTATGCACATAATCTTCAATTAACGCTAATGAAGCATTAAATTGCTTATTTTAGTATGGATCTCATCAAAATTAATGCTTGATTAGCTTTAGTTGACTACTATGAGTGCGGCAGTATAGTGAGACTTTTTATCTACGAACAGAACTAGCGGTATTACAAACTTATGTCTTCCTAAGTTCTATCGGCTCATCTGCAAAGCTTATCTTGGTCGTTTACCAACCGGAAGTTTTTGGATTCCAAACTAAGAAAGCTACAATATTCTAAATGTATGTAAGCTGTATAGTTTCATACATAGTGTTTCCGTAAATTAAACCACTCCGTACAATACATGGAATTAACGCAGTAGGGAGGTTTAGCCAAGAAGGTTTAAAAAAATATAGAATCCACACCTTCAAATCGAAAGTGAAGCACCCAAGATATGCCGATTTGCTCGTACGCACAAGCCTCAAGCACACACTTACACCATATTAGGTAGATCGGCTGCAACATCGCAGCATGATGGTGTTTAAAAAGATTTTTATCGATTGCTCGGCTTCTACTCATCGGATTGAGATACCAATTACACAATTTTTAAGTCAAATCCAACAATGAAAACTGCATTGCAATCGGTACAGTAGTATTAAGGTGATGCATAAACTAAAAAAATACAGACAGACACGTTTTTTTTTCAATGTTTTTATCGTTCAGTAGCTTATTATGAGAAAACAAGACCATTTAAAAAAAAAAACTTCTTTGTACATACTTTTTCGTATTTATTACTTTATTATAAGTATAGATAATTTATGTCATTAAAAACACACAATATATAACTATAAAGAATTGTCAAAAATTGATAAATGATATCCCCTTAGAGTTTGTTGGTGCTCTCTTCTCTAACGGGCGTATTTCAGAAGCACCGGTAGTCAGAAGATGAAAATGATGTGCAAGATTCAACTCTGGTAAAAACGGTACTGGTGCAGTAAAAAAAAAACGAAAGTAAATAGAAATAGGTACCTGCGTGTTTAAACTAAAATTTTAAGAATAAATCAAAGAATACTTAAGAATATTATAAGTAATACATTATTATATAAAAAATATTTAATAATAATATTATCATTTTTTTGAAAGACTTGTTATAATTTCGTTTCCACGGCAACCGTTCCTTTCAGGGAGGAATGGAGATACCATTCCAAATTTCATCAAAATCCATTTCAGGCGTTATTGCTAGAAAGCTCCCCAAACAAACAAACAAACAAACAGACAACGTTTCACTTTTATATATTGGTGTGGATTTATTTTTCTCTTTGTCCATGAGATGTTAAGTTTTGACTTGTAAAAGTACTACTATTATAATAAATACTTTGATTTTAACTTCGAGTTTGACAGATTTAGGGATTGCAGTCCCGCAAAACGGGATCACGCATTCCCGCGGGATCTCGCTGCTTTTATTCATCTGCTGGATCCCGCACCTTCAAAGAGCGGATATGGGGATCCCGCAAATAAAAAAATGGCACTAAAACTTTGCTCGGAATGATACAATAAATGCCATTTGCTTCGTATTTTCAAAAGTTATCACCATAAGTTGATATCATAGTAATAGCATCTAAGAAAAAGTTGTGATTTGATTATTAATCATTATATGAATAAGACTGAATTAAAAATCTAAAACTGTTGTTATGAGTAAGGGTAAAATTAAACAAAACTATTAAACTATGCCAAACATTTAAAGATGAATCTAAGAAAACAGATTACTAATTATTTATACTTAATTAATAGAAAAGAAATAACTTCTGTTGCTTAATGTAAGAAATGTTTAATAAAAGTTGTTTTTTATACAAAAATCTGTATTTTCAATTTGATTTTATAACATAATTGCAAAGATCCCGCATCCCACGTGATCCCGCGCGGGATAGAGTAATTTGATTTGATTGAATGAGCTGCGGGCTTGCAATCCCTAGACCGATTCTAATAAAACAGCTTGACTAGGAGCACAGTTCATAGGAGTATATGTATAGTCCTTGTGCTAGGAGTGACCGGAAACTTAAACAAAAGGCAAGTCAATCACTTTAATTTAAGTTAACAGAATTAAACATGATCCATTCACAAATTCTACAAACGCTAATATCCCACAAAGATTTAATAAGCTCCCCGCCCAAACAGCCCCGCCTGCCCTAGCAAACAACCACCCTTCGGAGCAACCCTTTGTTTCTTACCTTCTGCTGTTCTGTTCCCGGCCGATCATTTATTAAAAGTGCTATTAAAAGAGCGCAGATTACGCCTCAGTTACTACGGGTGCACTTCGTACTATTATTTATTCTGCGGCGCGGCATGAATGTATGATGAGCTGCAGCGTAAGCTCTCAGGATTAATTACATGCGTTTAACCCGTGGGTCAGTAGTGTCGTCTTTTTACAGCCAACAATCCCCATTCCACTGTTGAGCAACGTTGTCTGCACAGGCTGGTTGTACAGTTGTGTAGCGACGAGCAGGTCGTCCTGTTGATGGTAAGTAGCGCCCAAAGCAATCGCAGTGCACTTAAAACATAGTAAAGCCTCACTGCGCTCATCACAGACACATTATCTCACAGAAATAACATTATTTGGAGTTTTGTGCATTATCTTAATGCCCATTAATTTCAATGGAAACAATTGTATGTATAAAATTTACAATACAATACAATTACATTTTATTGCACACCAAATACGTATGCACACAAGAGTACCTACAAAATATAATTTTATGAATGCATTTGGTGGTCTTATCGCTAGCGAGCGATATTTTCCTGACAACCTTAGGACACACCTTTTTTGTAAACAGTTTTTCATGTTGCCTTGCATTTTCTCCTGGTACAGAATAAATAATAGTAGTACGTACTCGCTGTTAAGTGACGCGACGAAGCAATCGAAGAATATAGATACCTAGATTTTTAATCACTGTTTGTTTGTTTGTTTGTTTGTCGTGTAGATCTAGAATCAATTGCTTGCTTGCTTGTCGTATGAGATAGTACTGGCCTCTGGTGTCAGAGTTTGTCAGGCCGCCCAAAGGCCTCTGACATGGCTTAACGACTGCTATTAATCAATAACAGCCGGGACCGAAGCACGGATCGATGGAATACCGCTTATAACTTCGAAAAGTCATTGGTGCGGATATTAATAGCCGACGGAGCGGAGCCTAGGACCGAATCCGTTATCGTTGGATTCTAAGTTGCACTATTAATCCGTTATGCTACCATCGCCCTTTTTGGTAACACTTTATTGTACACATTACAAAAAATAACAAAAGTTAGGAACAATAGTAGAAGTGTAATAAAAATTCAATATAATAAAAAGAAAAAAACTGCGAACAAAACTAAAACGATGCAAATAAGCTTTATATAGATTCTTGAATTTGAAACATAAGCTGCAGTCGCAGGCATCATGCATTTAATTTGAAACATAAGCTGCAGTCGCAGGCATCATGCATTTAATTTGAAACATAAGCTGCAGTCGCAGGCATCATGCATTTAATTTGAAACATAAGCTGCAGTCGCAGGCATCATGCATTTAATTTCTCCTTTAACGATCAGCTAGAACCTGGCGAACCACTACTTGTGCCTCCGACTGCATCTTATTTTTCAAACTAGCTTTCTCCCGCGACTTCGTTCGCGCAGACTTCAGTTTATCGCGATAAAAGTATCCTACGTCCTTCCCCAGGGTTCAAACCATCTCCACACCAAACTTCATTAAGATCAGTTCTTCCGGTTAGTCGTGAAAAGGTAACAAACAGACAGAGTAACTTTCGCTTTTTAAATATTAGTATGGATCATCATCATCATCACCCTGTGCTTGTCCACTGCTGGACGTAGGCCTCTCCTAACGCAGGCCACTGAGCTCGGCCTTCAGCACTCTCAGTATGGAAATGGGACATATGGCCGTGCTGACAGTCGTATAGTTGAAGCCACCTTATTCCTTACAACCTGTACTGGTACTACGACCCCTACCCACCGGGGGGTAGGGGTCGTAGCATCTCGCTCACAACAGTTTTCAAGTAGAAAAAAAAACTAATCTAGATCGGTCCGTTCGGTTGGAACCTACGATGCCACATACATACACACGGATACATACTTACACGCACACCCTTAACTTATAACACCCCTCCCTTTTCGAGTTCGGGGGTTAGTAAATAACTTATAATGAAGCAGTAAGCAACAAAAAAGATAATTAAAAAAAGGTCTAGGGAACTTCAAATAAGTTACTGAATCTTAATATATTTACACCAATTTTTTAAAATTTACTTATCTACCTTATTCCTTCTGAGTTAAAGTATTTTTACCCGAGGAAGGTTAAGTTTTTGAGCTGTGTGTATGTTTCTTTTGCACGTCCTACAGCTTAAACGGTTTGATGGATTTTGATAAATGAGGTATCATTGGATTCTTCGAGTGACATAGGATATGAAGTATCAAGAAAACTAACGGCGGCGGCTTAGACCTGCCATATTGTATTTCAGACGAAAAAATCCTATCGAAATGACAAATCCAAAAATATATAATTCATTCAACAAAATAAATAATTTATTATTAAAAAAAAAACAAAAACCGACTGCGAACAAAAGGTATCAAGCATTTCATTCCTCCTTTGACGGGATCAGCTAGAAGCTGGTGAGGTACTCCTCATGCCTCCGACTGCATCTTTAGGTGTATGTTTTGCCAAACTGCATGTTAAACTAACCCCGGCCAGGGCGAGTCCGCCTTACTTTAAAAGACATACACCCACACATATATGGTTTCTGTTGTATCCAATTAACTAAAAGCACGACCGGCGCCAAACTTTACAAAAGTAAACAACAGACAAGGGTAGAGTCGTCACTACCCTCAGTGCTGTCAATAGTGTTAATACACTCATTAGTTGATTGAGAGTAACTATCCTGCACCCCAGGTGAGCTGCCGGCGGCACGCGGGGAACACACAATGGGCGGTCGGCGGTGACCTGCTAATGATTTTAATTTATTTCTTTTCCCTTTGTGAAGCTGATGATGACTTGTACTTCTTCTTCATTTGTTGACAATTCTGTTTTATCAACTATTAACCTACCGTATGATCCGCCTTTTAGCTCCGAGGCCGGCGCATCCCCTCGGGAGGGGTAGGTAGCATTATTCCGATAAGTTAAATATTTAATCGCACGTCACGGAGCGTGTAATGCGCGCCGCTATTTGTCGACGAGTTGTGTTTGCTTGTTTTGTAATTACGGTGGATTAATTTGGGGCCTTTTTAGTTTTTACCCGACTGCCGTAGGAGTTGAGGTGCAGCAACTTCGCTCGCGGTTCGCTCGATGTTCCTAAACTATGCTATTCTCGCGACCGGTAGATAAAAAATATCGAAGCCATAGCTTAGGGTGGAGATGAAAAACGTTTCGTTGTCTCGATTGTGTTTAATTGATGAAATATTGGAAGAAATTGCCCAAAATATTCTGCACGTATATTAAAAAAAAACTCCAAGTCGTCATGATCATGAGCCATCTGTCATCGGTATCAAACTCTCAGCAAAGATCAACAGAATATTAAAAACTTAAAATACTTATCATTGCATTGCTCGAGTTATTGAAGAACACAAAGGCAGTCCAAACAGCCTTCAATGATTTTATTGATTCTCGCTCCCACAATTTTTTCAGCAAAGGACATCACTGAAAGCAAATGAAAGCTGAAAAATGGCAAAAGTGTTTAGATTGCAATGATAACCCATACACCTGACTGTCCGGAGTGTGATGTTGTGGAAGATGTGGAGATGATTGACAGAATGTGTTCGGAACGAGGCCCAGCGACAGGACATGAGTTATATTCGATAGTTGAACTAATGTTGGTATGTCCAACGGCATCTTGGCTTCCCCGCTATCGGATAAAGCCAAGATGTTGGTAAAACTTTATTTGTGTGTCATGTGAGACCGTAAGCATTCTCACTGATTGGTACCTAGACGTTAAGTTATAATAAGATGATTTTACTTATGGGGGTGTCATGATCACTGCGTGACAAAACTCCCATTTCAAAAAAGATTATAAAAAAACAATGGTACGTACATACTTTGATTGATTAAATTTATTAGTTTTGTTTGTTTTATTTTTTCCATAATTATAAAATGACAATTTCATATGTAAGGATGTATAGATTGGCTCTCAGAGTTTAGCTTAGTTATAATTTACTAGCTGAAACCCCCGCGGCTTAGCCTGCTTGCTAACTTTGCCATCTGTTCAACCTGTAGAGATGGAATTTAAAAAAAAAACTCTAGTTCTAGAACATTTCAGTTTAGGCTGTGCGTTGTCTGAAGTTAGATTATAGGTATATAAGTAATACCTTTAATCTACTCAGATGCTACGAGTATACCTATTGTTATAGTTTTCAGTAAAACATATTTTTTATTAGGTAGAGTATAGGGTCAGTTATTTCAGTTAATATTGTTTGTTTTTATTTACAGCAAAGCAAGGGAACGGTAATTGAGTTTAACAGTCTACGTATGTATGTATGTATGTATGTATGTGGGTATGTGGGTATGTGGATATTCCACCCTATTGGTTTGATTTTGACAAACGAGGTGTCAATCGATTTGTCTTCAGCGTTTTCAGGTATAGTCACGCTACGATTCAGTTCACAGATGAGCTGGTGGCACTGTAGCGAAAATTCAAGGTCAATGGCGGTATTGTTTTTATTTTCAGTTGTCTACTAGGTAGAACTATTATTTATTCTGTGGTAAAAAGGTATCTAGTAAAGTGTTTTTAGAGCAATCTTTATAAGCAAATACATGAAAGAAAAACTTCGAAATCTCAAAAGTCGTAAAACTAACTTTGCTCGGCTTGCCGTGTAGAATACGCCACCCACATCCTGTATAAATAAAACGCAGTGACATCGTGTGGGATAAGTTTGATGAGATGGTATGGAACAATTTGCCGGCGAATAGTGGGAAAACTATATATGCTGCTACAATATTTTTTTAAAGCTTTTACAATTGTGTATGTATGTTAAATAGTTTAAGTCAAATCTTGCAAGCTGAATTAGAACCATTTCCTCCTATCCTAATAAGGAATTGAATTTCTACTCAAGTTCGTTCAGTTCCAATGACATTTTTATGGTAAGCATGATCTAAATCGACATCCATGTTTAGCTCCAGATAAAGGAACTGTTCAACGGTTAACAGTACAGACACGAAATTTGAGTACGTATTTTAGTTTAGTTTTAAGTTTTACCATGTCATGGTTGCTGCATTCAGGGTTGATTCCTGACTAGGGAGCTCCTCAACATTTAGCAGCACAGAAACGAAATGTTGTTTACGCATTTAATTGCGATAAGTAGCTCTTCCTAAGTTTTACCATGACATTGCTACTGCATAAAAGCTTTTCCTAAATGTTTTTTTAATTTATTTGCCATCTAAATCTCAGAAAAATCAGACCTACATAAAAAGAAGATTCGCACCAATTGAAAATTTCCACGTTCTTTCTTGATGTCGGCTTATAACTTGATGACAGGTAGGTAGGACTCTGGTGCCATCGCCCCACGCGGGGCGGGCGGCGTCCCGCGGCGCGCACCAGAAATCACATTACTATCTCATTCGACTTCGCCGTGATGTGTAACTTTACGCGAACGGTTGTCGCGAACACACTGGCACACAATTATTATAGGAAAACCAAGTCTACAACAAACTAGACAAGCAAAGCGTGCGTGAGTGCTGTTTTGTGGTTGATACACAATTTCATCACAAAAGAATGCATTGTTTTTTCCGTGCGAGCTTAACAGAATTAACAGAACAACCAAGGTCGAGATCTTGATCTTGGCGGCCGATGTGCGTACGAGCGGATCGGCATATCTTGGGTGCTTCACTTTCCATTTGGCAGTGTGACTCATATTTACACGACTGCCCAAAAAAGGAGTGTTATGTTTTTAGTATTCATGTAGGTATGTATGTATGTTTGTATGAATGTGAGTTTCTTTATTATTTATTCTTTTAAATGCCTGAACAGATTTAGATGTATGGGGTATCGTTAGAATCCTTACATCCCCCCGAGTAACATAGGCTATTTTTTTTAGGCATTCATTACAGCAGTATGGCAACAATTTCAAATTGGAAAGTAAAAAATATATTTGTAATTTACAATATGGGTATCAAATTGAAGGTCTTGATAAGCACATTCCAACGGTATAATATAATTGAATGGCAAAAACTCTTTTTTGGCAGGGCTCGCGTATTTTTTTAGCTTATAAGCTGGTTATTAAAACTTATTATCAAACTACATCACCCGTGCGTCTGTGCGGCACATGCTTTGCCAATTAAGCCTCCGTAATCAGTACACTTCAGTCCAAATTCCTTTTTCAGTTAGCTGCTCCCCGCAGCTCTGCCTGCGTGCATATTTTGCCACATGAAGGCTAAGGCGAAGAATTAGCTAAGTCACAATTACAACATTTTACAGAAGAGACAATTTAAGTTTTGAAAGCATTTAAGGAGGAGGGAAGAGGAGTTGTAATATGCTCAAACATTAGAATTAATTATTTTGAAAGGACATTTTGTATGTTATATGTATTTGGAATTGTATTTTTTTTCCGAAATTTCATTCTAATGGTGTAATCGTCTGAGCAAATTCCACGACTTAGCCTGTTTCTTCGGTGAACTCAAGGTATAACATATCGCATTTTGTGTATTTAAATCATAGACATAATTTAAATGCAGAGCAAAGAGAATATAATACTACCTGATGCAGAGTAACACCTTTTTAAAACAATTATTTATCAACAACGTATCAACAATAACCATTCAACACCCCTTGTGACACTCATTGTTATACTTTATTTTTTGTTATAATTTCACTTGTACTTGTGTGTCCAATAGAGAGTTAATCTATCTATCTATCTATCATTCAACCGTAGATCTCGAAATCAAACGTCATGGTCAAACAAAGTCAACGTCAATGTGACATTTCTCGAGTGCGTTTCATTTGTAGGGAAGGTGTGGTCAAGTCATAAGAAAATTTAACGTTGCCGCTAAGACCTGCAAGAAGATACTTAGGAAGGCTCATTTAGATCACGTAAGTCGAATTGGGGCCAAACTGGCTTCATACCCCGCGGGTAGCAAAGCTTTTTGGTCCCTGGCCAAGTCGGTCGAAGTGAACTACTGTCGCCCCTCACTGCCACCATTGCTGAAACCTGATGGTTCACTGGCTCACACTGCTGGAGACAAAGCGAATTTATTTGCTTCTCTTTTTGCAGAAGCCTCGCATCTAGATGCTTCCGCCAAGATACCTTCCTGCCTTCCTCATTGCGGGGTTTTTATGCCCGAAATTTGCATTCGCCAGAAGGTGGTTCTCAGAACGTTTCGAGCTCTAGATGTGAACAAGGCCAGTGGTCCTGATGGCATTCCAGCGATTGTGTTGTGAAAAAATTTGTGTAGGCAGCAAAACTGTGCGCCTGAATTATCTCCCATCTTAACGCGTTTGTACCGCCTCTCTCTTCACTCAGGTAAAGTTCCGAAGAGCCGGAAGCTTGCCAATGTACAACCAGTACCAAAAAAGGCTAGTCGTGCTGATCCGGCCAATTATCGTCCCATCTCGATAACCTCCTTACTCTGTAAGTGTATGGAGCGTGTGGATTAGGCTCTTGGCATACCTTGAGGGCAATAATCTTCTCAGTGACCGGCAATAAGGATTTCGCCGAAACCGGTCTACTAGGGATCTTCTCGCGTATGCTACTCACGTACTGAGCGAAGCCATAGAGATGCATGGTGAGGCGCTTGCTGTCTCCCTTGATATATCGAAGGCATTTGATCGGGTCTGGCACGATAGCCTCCCTCATATGGTTTACCTGTTGGCTTTTGCAATTGGATAGTTGATTTCTTGAGGGAACGATCTATTCGAGTAGTCCTAGGAGGGCTGCTCGTCTGATCAAATGGCTATCAATGCCGGTGTACCTCAGGGATCGGTTCTCTCGGCTACACTGTTTTTACTGCACATTAATGACCTTCTGAAGCCCGGTACCTTTGGGTATGCTGATGACAGTACTACACTTGAGAGATACACTTCCAATGCTCAAGCCAGCTGTGACGCTGTCCAGTTTCAAAGAGAGGCCATGGTAGACCGTTTAAATTTAGTCTTAGAAGCCGTGTCCGATTGGGGCGATGCTAACCTGGTTAAGTTTAATGCTACTAAAACGCAGGCGTGTTTGTTTTCTACTAAAAAGAGTCCTCTAAACCGATCTCCGTCTTTCCAAAGTGTAACAATACCAATAGGCGACCATCTGGAGCTTTAGGGTGTCGTTCTCACATCAAACTTGAATTGTGGGTCTTATATTGAATCCAAAGCCAAGGTAGCTGCAAAAAACTTGGTATTTTGTCTAAGGTTAGGCAGTACTTCACACCGGGACAGCTTTTGAATCTTTATCAAGCACACGTCTGATCTTGTATGGAGTACTGCTGCCACCTCTGGGTCGGTTCTGCCAACCATCAGCTCGAGTCTTTGGATTCAATTGAGAGACATGCTATGAGGCTCATTAGAGATGATACTCTGGCAAAAAGTAAGCTTTCAAGCAAGCCTGTCGGTCGGTATTCTACAGATTGCACTATGCACCATCACCTTTCCATTACCGTACGACTAGACGGTCGGCAGGGCGCCGTCCTTTTATGGTTGAAATGCCTCGCACAAGAACGAAGCGTTACGCTTCATCATTAATTATATTTTTATTATAAAAACTTCTAAGGAGTGGACTGCCCTGCCCTTGTCAGTGTTTCCGGTAAAATATAACCCAGGTGTGTTCAAGTCAAGAGTGAATAGGTATCTACTAGGCAAACGTGCTACACCTTCGACCAGATCATCGCTTTCTATCAGGTGAGATTGTGGTCAAACGATTGCCTAGACAATGATAAAAAAAAAAAGGTGTTTTTAACGTGCACGCGTAGGTAAAGGCAAATAAAACAAGCGCAAAAAAAAACACGTGCTATTATTATGTTGTTCCCTCCGGAACTGCCTCGGAAGTTCCAGTAAAGATCCACCACTTTCCTGAATAGTAACTTTGACTGTGACTTGACTAGATTTGACTAACTGACTAACTGGGACTTGAAATTTTAACTACGTAGGTACTTACTTATATGTTGAAAAAAACATACACTTTAACAATTAAAAGACAAAATATTTGCGTAAAAATACATTCAACGGCTAAACTGCACTTGTCGTGCAGATATATCAAAATACCTCCTCCTGAATTCTGCACAAGCGATCAATATTCGCTTCGAGCTTCTTTGAAAGTTTTAATAATATATTTCCTATCTATACTAAAATAACTAGATAGAACATGAATTTAACATCGCAGCAAGCAGAGACAAAATGAAACAAACCTCTTACAACCTTGTCAAAAGAATAACATTACTTCAATCCTCCCGTTATTTCAAGCAAGGGTAAATCTTTCATTCATTTATAGTACTAACCCGTGTATCTTTCGAGCCTCAAAAAGTCGTGATTGACAGGCAATTGCTCCGTCAAAGGAGCCTGTGGTTCTATGGATGCTACAATTTATTCCACACGAGTGTGGCTGACGGCTGACGTCAGTGGTTTAAATGTGGTTTGATCGCTAATATTTGTTGACGAAATAGATGTCACGCTGGGAGATAAATTTAAAAAATATGTTTAGCAATGGGAGGCGACTATCGGACTAATTAGCGGTAGTACAGTTTTGGTGCTCTCTTCTCTAACGGGCGTAATTCCGCAGCACCGGCAGAGCCCAACCAGGTAGGCCGGTGGTGGTCGGTTAAGAACAAAATTGCTAACTGACCACCCAGGTGGATGGTTTGAGTAGCCCGTTAGTAACAAACCGTCAGAAGTGTATTTCCTTTTCCTGTGCGAAATTCAACTCTGAGTCAGAACATGTAAGGCTGAGCAAAATTACCTTTTAAAACTCAAAGCATACTTAGTTTACCTAATTTTATTAATTTGATCTATTTATAATATTGACTTAAATTCAACAAACGTCTCTTCGTAATTTCAGCGGACATTCCAGAAAAATTGCGTTATCGAAAACGTGTACTTTTGAGAGTTTGGATCTCCTAAAGTTTAAAATTTACAAAACTTATATTTATATCGTTGTAAAGATCCATCTGACGACTATACAAAAATATATGTATGATACCACATCTAGCCCACGCGATGACGTCACAGACTGCGGGAATGAGCGCTAACAATGAGGTGTTGTCCGAGCGACACTCATTATAACTCGCGATAGCATCAAAACTATTCGTTGGATTTTAATGAAATAAAGTATATTATCGCAAAAAAAAAGATTAATCAGGAAGGAAGGTGACGTCAGTGACCTTTTGCTAACTTTTTTGTTTACGATAATTTAACGTAACAGTCGTTACAGACCAATATGACGTTTAAATAATATAATGTTTCTGATGAATGAAAAACGTCTCGACATACCTTAAAAAGACGTCACATGGTCATGTCCTTTTGACGTAACAGACGTTGCAGACCAATATGACATGTCTAAATAACGTAATGTATCTGATGCAAGAAAAACATCTAAAAGAGGTCACATAGTCATGTCCTTTTAACGTCACAGGCGTAGTTGTACAATATTACATGCGCAAGATGTAATTGTTGAAGAAAAAAAGACGTCATTGTGTTCATAAATATGTGTCATGAATAACGTATTTTTTACATCACCCACCAAATATATGATATATGAAAATAATTATAATGTATATTCAGAAGAATATCAATACCTTTGTAGGAATGTTTAGTTTTGTTATTATGAGTAGGGATGTTCATAATTTTAATACTAGAAATAAAAATAAACAGAAATTGTTTGGATTTCGGTTAAATAAAGTTAGTGGTTCATATATGGGGAACAGTACACGATTTTTTAATAAGTTATCTGACTGAATTAATCAATTACCAATGCATAGGTAACTAACTAAACTTTTGTTAAAGTAAATCTCATAAAGAAAGCGTATTACAATGTAAATGGTTATATCAATGTCTGTCATTAATATAATCATTTACACGCATGGCCTGATGTCTCCAAGCTCCATGATAATAATAAGTGATAACTTCGATCGATTCGATTAAGTGAATAAAATGTTCAAAGTACTTTGTGAGATGTCTCACAAAATACCATGAGATCATGACATGATGTCACGTTGTTTTATACAACATGTTTATCTAGTTAGAATATTTTTACTTTATTTTTCCCAGTTTGATTGTTTGATGATTGTGGGACATCTCATTGTCAGTTTTATCTTTTATATTTGTAGTTTACATGTTTGTTATAATTGTGACATTTCAAAAGATATAAAAATTAACAAAAATGGAAAAAATACATCCCCGTAGAAACTTTTGGTGCTCTCTTCTCTAACGGGCCTATTTCCGAAGCATCGGTAGAGTCAGAAGGGTATTTGTTTTTCCATTGTGAGATTTAACTTTGTTAGCACATTAAAGGGGAATTTCCTTTTCAAACTCAAAGAATACTTAGTTTACCTAAATTTTTATTGATTTGATCTTTTTATATTATTATATGTATTTCTCCTCGTTCATGAGATGTAAATTTTGACTTGTAAAAGTGCTATTATTTTTGCCTATTTACAATAAAATACTTTGACTTTGACGACGTCACAGCGCCCAATAAGCTAGTCTAAATTACGTAATGTTTCTGACATAAGAAAAACGTCTCAAAATACCCTAAAAATACGCCAAATGGTCCAAGTCCTTTTAACGTCACAGACGTAGCGGTACAATAGTACAAGAAGAAGACGTAATTTTCGTAGAAAAAGAAGACGTCGTTGTGTTCATGAATTTATATCATGAATAAAGTCTATTTTACGTCACCAACCGACGTCACAGCCTAATACGACACTTCTAAATTACGTAATGTTTTCCTTAAGAAAAACGTCTCAAATGCCCTAAAAAAGTCACACTTCACAGACACGTCATAAAAACATCTTTCAACGTCAAAGAGGCAGCGGTACAATAGGACGTGCAAAAGAGGTATTTGAGAAGGAAAAAAAACGTATGTACGTATATACGTTTTGCTTTTGATTAACATATTATTTACGTCACCAACTATACGACCATGTTATAATTGTACTCATGTAAAACTACTCTTTAATGAAACAAATTTAATTTCTTGTCTTTATATACTACTAGCTTTTGCCCGCGGCTTCGCTCGCGCGTGCACCTTGTACTATTATTTATTCTGTGACCATACATTGAAATAACTCATATTTATCAGAAGGCTAATGAAAAACATAGTATATTGACTATTCAAACGCAGTTTTCCTCACGAGCTGCAAACGCAATACATTCGCAGCCTGTGTACCTTTGCACACGTGAATATGGTTAAAATTAACCTTTGGCTATCCTTCAAATTATCATCCAAATTCCGACGGGGAGAAACTTCGTGAATGCAAACGCCATGCATCCAACATTGTTTATCTTTCATGCCCGCCGGACATAGGCCAGTTTGCGAGACAGTTCAGTGAGTCAGTTCGGTCATTGGCCTTTCACTGGCCTAGTGTACACTCTTTAAAGACAGTTCAGTGAGTAGGTAAGTGTATTCAAATGTATTCGTACACGAGGCCAGTGAAAGGCCAGTGACAGAACTGACTCACTGAACTAAGTTAGGACACGAGGCCAGTTTGTAACTTTGTAACTTAGTTTTTACGGAATCATTAGCGCAATTCCGACTCGCAAATGACCGTTTTTTTTGGTGTTTTACTTTAGTTTGTACTATAGTCGCACCAGTTTGGCACTTGTATATAGGTATTTATTTAAGTACTAGCTTCCCCCCGCGACTTCTCCTATGTTTTATTCTAGGCTATCTATCTCCATTCCAAATTTCATCAAAATACGTCCAGCCGTTATCGCGTGAAAGCTCCCCAAACAAACAATCAAACAAACAAACAGACAGCGTTTCACTTTTATATATTGGTATGGATTAACGATAGAGCAAAAACAAAAACAAAGAAGAAAACTTTGTTTAAATGGTTAAAAATTTGTAGTCTTTTGTTTTATTATTTGTTAGGATTTAAAACATAATGTTGTTTATTTGTCGTGAGGTATTGCTGGCCTCTGGTTGCAGAGTTTGTCAGGTTTGTAGTACTTCCTGATGCCCGCGGCTTCTCACGCGTAGTCATTTCTGTAGGTTAAAAGTACTCTTTGTGCAATTCCAGGACCTAAAATACCAATATACCAACATTTGATCAAAATTCCTTCAGCCGTCAAAAATACTTTTATTGATTGCTCGCCTTCTACTCATCGGATTGAGACATAAAGTACCCCAGTTTTTAAGTCAAAACAAGCTATCCAACAGTTAACCGGATCACAATCGGTTCAGTAGTTTTTACGTGATGCGCGAACAAACATACAGACAGACAAACAGACAGACACGAATTTTTAAAATGTTATATTCTTGTTCAGTAGCTTATGTTATGTACCTTAGAACATTTATATTTTAATTATGTTCTTTGTCCAGACTTTTTCGTTCTTATTGCTTTATTATAAGTATAGATGTAATAGATAGATAGATCGAATGTACCCACCTTTTTAAACTTACGTCAAATCCAAGGTGCGATCTTCTTGTGTTGTATTTCCCACTTGAGTTCTTATGGTAACTTCACTTCACTCGTTTGTGCTCTTGTCACTAGAATCTGAATAATTTAATACTGTAACATAAGTAGGTACCTTACTTTTCTACTAGCAAACAATATCGTAATGTTTTTACCAAGATGTGATTTTTAACTAAATATAAACACGGAACAATAACTTGCTGTGAGCAGGTTTTTTTTTAATTCTATTCGCAGTCAACAAAAAACTGCACTTTGAGCACTTGATGTCCGCGATAAACTTGTTCAGTTGAGGGTGGGCAGGCGACTGGAGCTGAGGGCTGGCGGGCGAGGGGCGCGGGGCGTGGCGGTGCGGACCCGCCCCGGGGCGGCACGCCCTCTCGGATAGGTACAGGAGTGTGCGACAGTGGAGATATTGATAGTGGGTTCAATACAAAATACACATTTTCGTAAAGCTATTTTGCGATCTGCTAACATCGTAATTAGATTTAGTTTGAGGAAACCGGAATTTAAAATACTAAATGACTGAACAAGGAAAGGAACAATATGTAGTTGAATAATAGCATCTACTACGAGTAAATGGGTTTCTAAAAAATAATATCGTAAACCATTGAGAGTTCGGGGTCGTGCTATGCTATCGCATTTATTTACTCTGTGCCACCATACTGCTCGACCTCTCAAGCTAGCTTGTTATCTCTCAACACCATGAAATTGTCAAACGCGAACCTGATGTAGTGTTATTTACTGTGTGGTGTAGGCCTTCGGGCCTTGTCCATACACCTTGCTCAAAAATAACGAAGAAACAATCGGAGTCCGGTTGACATATAAGTACTTCAACAATTAATCTATATGGATCGAAGGTGTAAGCCCAATCTTCATTTCCAATCTACTTTGTTCACCTTCTGCGCGTATTTGTACTACACTCAACCGGAAGTGCTGAAATATTTACACACTGAACACGAATGGAAGGGGTGTCCAGTCCAGAGGGGGCGGTTCAACCCTTTGTGCAGACAATGGGGTGTGGAGTGTCGAAGTGCTGAATTATTAGCTCGCGCAGTGGCGGTGGCGGCGTTTACCTATAGTACTATTACTTATTCTGTGTTGGTTGTGTGCTTGTGTAGGTAATGTACGTATTCATATTTAAAATTGTGTAGTACTTAAGTATAATAAATATGAGATGATCCGACAGAGAACCAAAGTCATCGACATAGCTCAAAAGATTAGCAAGCTGAAGTGGCATCTGTCAACCGCTGGGGTACACGTATCCTCGATTGGAGAACAGGGCCCCGATTCTGTAAGCTATTGAAGCGCGATAACGCAAGTCGATCGCTTGAGATTTTGTGAGAAACTTTCTTATTTACCACTTAAAAGAAGCCTCCGCAGAAGCCATTATAATAAAAAAGAAGAAGAAAGCACGCTCCCAAATTGTGCAAATTTATTTTGAACTAGCTGTGCCCTCGGCGTTGCTCGCGTGGTAGTTATTCTGGGATATAAGGATCCTATGAGTTGTTCCAATACCAAAAGTACCAATATAGGTAACTACCTACCTGTGTTTACAAACTTAAGTAGCGACCTGACATGGCCGTGATAGGTTGGAAGATGACCTTTATTATATTTATTATATAATATATTATCAATATCGCCTTTATTATCGCCTTTATTATAATACTAGCTGTGCCCGCGGCTTTGCCCGCGTGGTCATTTCATTTAAAAGTAGCCCACACGTTTTATTCCAGGACCAAAAGCCAAACCACCACCAGACCAGTTGTAGGTTTGGTCCAGAGGACCAGGAGGACCAGGACCAAACCTACAAAGTACAATATTATACTACATTTCTTCAAAATTCGTTCAGCCGTCAAATAGTTTTTTATCGATTGCTCGGCATCTAATCATTGGAATAAGGCACTGCCTTGCCTTTTTATAACGCATATTCTGTGAAGTACGGCACTCCGTACACAACAGAATATGCGTTATAACACACGAAAGTGAAGTGTCATAGAAGTGCACGTATTGCAATGAAATGAACGTATATAATAAAATATGAAATAAACGCATATAATACAATGTGAAATAAACGCTAGAATAAACGCACCGCTTTCCACTGCAAGGCAGTGCGTGCAAGGCCTAAGATACCAAGTACCCCAGTTTTTAAATCAGTCGCAAGGGCTTGATAGCAGGGCCTGGATTCTGTATGACTACTCACGCAAATTTCATGCCACCTGCGTGGAATTAGGGAAGGTGGGTATTTACGCAACCAGGTTTTTAAACCAGGTTTTGGCTTGTAAGTACGCCACCCTGGTGCGGACCCGCAATACTTGCAAGACTTTCAAAGTATTTTACGCTCTTTCGCCCCGTCCGCACCTACATGTACATACTCGGTGGCGGGTTTGGCATGGCCTCGGCTGAGTTCCGCCGCACTCGGCCAGCCGGGTCACAAGAAGCCAGGTGGCCGATACATCGCTCAAAAAACTTGCAAGGCTTCGAAGTTTTTTTAAGCAAACGCAATTGTGCTCTTTATTTACATAAGCGCACGGGTCAATTTCCTATGCAAGTATTTTTTACTTTAAATTCCACGCTTCCAAGTACTTTTTTCGCAAACATGCTCCTTATTTATATGGACACGAAGATCAATTTCCTATGCAAGTATTTTCTACTTTCAAGGCTTTGGTTTACAAAGCACTTGAAAGTATTTTGAACCCTGCTTTTTATAATGAAAGATTCATGACATGAATAAGTTAAATTTATTGTTTTAATTCCTAAATTACTATTTTACTATAAATAATTCGCTTAATTTCGCTGCACGTTTTACAACTGAAGTCGACTTATTCTATCAAAAAACACAAAAAACATCTAAATACGTTTTAAGAGCCTTTAGGGACCATAAAGTAAAAAAAAGAAGAAAACGTATTGTTCGAGTTCATTCAACGTTCAAACCACTTCGTAACAAACCGCTTGCGTGTTTTAAGGGTAGACAACGCCATCTAGTTTAAACAAAGTAACTTGTTATCATGAACGTCTTGTTATTGAGTAGAAAAAATTATCTCCGAAGGTAAGGTGGCACAGATTAGAGAGTAATTAAGGTGGTGAGGTAAATTGGATGGGGCATCAAGGGTAGGTCATTATTGTGAGGTCCATACGAACAAATTTTAATGCAACGAAACATTGTGTTCTTAGTACAAATTATGTTTTATGATGTTTCACAGAACGACGTACTTACTGGCACTTTAACTGGCTCTTAATAATTACCTACCCTACCTACTTACTTTTTGAGCTTTTTCAACACGATAGAGGATTGATTTGAAAAAATAAAAGTTTTCTATACTTTCTCTGTGAAGAGCAATACATGTACCTACCTCTGTATGTACACATTTCAACACCGACAACTAACCATTTTGCCAGTAAGACATGAAAAAACCTCTGATATAACTATATAATTATGTAGGTACGTAGGTAGTACATTATAATATCTCAATGGAAGAAACAATCGATTTTGAAGTTCATCTCCATAAAAATTTTCATAAAATATTTAATGTACAGATTTACCCCAGTTACAGTTTTATTATAGTTATAGATACCAAGGAAAATGTAAAAAATAACGCATAAATAATGTAAAAATCTTTTAATTATGGAGCAAAACATTTCTACAGCTCGTGATTTCGATCCACGTACGTCTTGATTACGCACCCATGCATCTGTCCAACCGGACCAGTGAGCCTCGTAGCCGAATGACGAAATTCGGTACCAGTCTAGTCGTAAACGGATGTATGATCACTTTAAATTTAACACAACTTTGGACCCATAGGCTGCAGGAACCTTTTAATTTTTCGGGATAAAAAGTATTCACCATTTTAACACATTATATAAACTTTTACTGTGCCAAGTTACATCAAAATCCGTCCAGTAGTTTTAGCTTGATACGTGTTATATTAAATAACTTTCTACCCCTATCCTGCGGGAACCGTTGATTTTTCCGGGATAAAAAGTATCCTAAATATTAATCTAGTACGTCAGCTATGATTCTGCCAAGTTTCATCAAAACCAGTCTGGTAGTTTCAGCGTGATGCGTGTTCAAAGAGACAGACAGACAGACAGACAAAAAATAAAAAAATAACCTTTTTGCACTCCATATCGATTTTGAAGTTTATCTCAATCAAAATTTACAAAAAATATTCAATGTCCAGATTTAGCCCAGTTACAGTTTTATTATAGTATATATATTATCAATATCCCAAGATATAATAAATGCGCAGTCGTCTGTATATATTTATGTGCATGTTTTCAAATAAAACTTGAAGGTAAATTATAGCAGCCTTAAAAATTCAAAACAATCTACCAAACCAACCAACGAATCTAATTAGAAACCGCAAATACTTTCGAACACATTGCTGTTTTTTTCCTATATGAGAGACGACTGTCAACGACGCCTGCCCTCAAGCGTCTGGCCCCACAGAGTAATATATAATATTATATGTATCTAATAAGTATATACGGAAATAGAGGCCTATCTTCACGCCCAATAGGGGTAAAGCTCAGTGGTGCCTCTGTATTTAGCTAATGGAACTATTGCTTCATGAAATTTTTTGTTGAGTGCAAAAGGTTTTGAGGCTACTCGGATACGAACCTGGGAATGACGGCACGTGAGTTGGGTACTGACACCACTGCGCCACGAAGGATCTTAGACACTGGTCGAAAATTTAGTATCCACTTCTATCTTTTCACTTTGTTTGTAAACCATATTTTTTTTATTTTTTCGGGATAAAAAGTATTTAACATTCTAACACATTATATAAACTTTGACTATGCCAAGTTACATCAAAATCTGTCCAGTAGTTTCAGCTTGATACGTGTACTTTTAAATAACTTTCTACCCCTATCCTGCGGGAACCGTTGATTTTTCCGGGATAAAAAGTATCCTAAATGTTAATGCATTACATCAGCTATGATTCTGCCAAGTTGCATCAAAATCCGTCCAGTAGTTTCAGCGTGATGCGTGTTCAAAGAGACAGACAGACAGACAGACAGACAAAAAATAAAAGAAAAACCTTTTTGCACTCCATATCGATTTTGAAGTTCATCTCAATTAAAACATTTAATGTACAGATTTAGCCCAGTTACAGTTTTATTATAGTATAGAAGTCATGCTTCTGTTCGAAATACGTATCGCGCACTACGTCCATTTTAGGGTCAACATAATCGTCCTTCAGAGCAATTAATTTGGATTACCTATGGAACGTTTTTGGACCACGTTTACTCTAAATGATAATATGCATCCACAGAGACGTCGTGCAGTGCGCACAGAAGAAGTCATTGCTGCTGTAGAGCGTGGCGTACAGGAAGACCCGAATCAGCCTATCCACCATCGTGCACAGGAGTTGGACATGTGTCCATCCACTTTATGGAAGATATTGCGGAAAGATCTTGGTTTGCGTGCTTACAAAATCCAACTCATGCAAGAATTGAAGCCACACAATCATCTGGCAAGGCGTAGGTTCAGTGAATGGGCGCAAAACCAAATTGCCGTTGATCCATAATGGAGCCATACTGTCGCAATATAACATTTAAAAAAAATGCCTTTGTTACTCGGGGGATGTAAGGATTCTAACGATACCTATCCCATACATCTAAATCTATTCAGGCATATAAAAGTTATGGTTATACATACAAACATACATGAATCCTAAAAATATTACACTTTTTTTTGGGCAGTCGTGTATAAAGTGTTTTGGATAGTTTCGGGTAGCTAAATACTTATTAAAAAAATATGTTGCTGTCGCTGAAAATAACGAGAACAGCGATGCAACCGTTTATTTTCATGTGTTCGTATTTTTTTTCCAAGCATACTAAGCCATTTCTGAACATTCTGTTCGGTTATTTGTTTAGGTAGTATACTTTTCTTTCCACAGTATTATTTGTTCGCATAAAGTTGTTTCATTACGTCGTTCTCGACGTTTTGCTATTCGTCATTTTGCTGATTTCGGGACTGACTTTGCCTTAACATTTATTAAAATCGGTGCAGCCGCGTTTGTCATGAAAATCCATACCAATATATAAAAGTGAAACGTTATCTGTTTGTTTGTTTGTTTCGGGAGCTTCACGCGATAACGGCTGGACGGATTTTGATGAAATTTAGAATGGAGATAGCTTAAACCTTGGAATAAAACATAGGATACTTTTTATCCCGGAAAATTGTAAGTTTCCACGGGAAAACTGGAAAATGTTGATTAATCACTGTTGAACAGTTGGCATCTTTGGTTGCCATGGAAACGAAATACAAGTCTATCAAAAAACATCAAGAGCATTGGTTCTATACCTACTTTGGCATTGGTTTTTAATATCCCAGAAGAACATAGGATGCTTTTTGTCGCGATAAACAGTAGTCCGCGCGGACCTAGTCGCGGACCGGAAAACTAGTAATCTATACTATAAGCAATTGGAACGAAATCCACTTTACAAAGAAATTAATTAAAAAAAAGATCTAGGAAACTTAAAATAAGATACAGCACAAGATTTTTCTTTTTTATATCGTGTCTGTCTGTCTGTTTGTTTGTTAGTTTGTCTGTATGTTTGTTCACGCATCACATTAAAACTACTAGACCGATTGCAATGCGGTTTTGAATGTTGGACAGCTTTGGGTTTAACTTAAAAACTGGGGTACTTGGTATCTCAATCCCATGAGTAGGAGCCGAGAAATCCCAAAAAACATTTTGACTGCTGAAGGAGTTTTGATCAAATGTTGGTATATAAGAAGGCAATAAGTAAGAAATAGTCTGTAAAAAGAAAATAATTGAAAAAAAATGGTCTAGGGTACTTAAAATAAGCTACTGAACAAGAATTTAACTTTTTTTTATCGTGTCTGTATGTTTAATTATATGTTTGTTTATTAGTTTGTCTATATGTTTGTTCGCTCATCACGTAAAAACTACTAGACCCATTGCGATGTGGTTTTCACTGTTGGATAACTTAGGGCTTCACCACATAATAAATGATAGCCTTGACTTAAAATCTGGCGTACTTGGTATCGCAATTCGATGAGTAGAAGCTGAGCAATCGATAAAAATAATTTTGACGGCTGAAGGAATTTTATTCAAATGTTGGTATATTGATATTTTAGGTCCTGGAATAGCACATAGTGTACTTTTAACTTAGAAAAGTGACCACGCGTGCGAAGCCGCAAGCATCAGCTAGTAGTATATATAGTACTTTTAACCTAGAGAAATGAACACGCGTGGATCCGCAGGCATCAGCTAACTAGTATAATATACAGCTAGAGAGACACTTTCGTATCTGTACCTACTTCTATACTTACATATAATAAAGCAATAAGTAAGAAAAAGTCTGTAAAAAGAAAATAATTAAAAAAAAATGATCAAGTACTTAAAATGAGCTACTGAACATGAATATATATTTTTTTACCGTGGCTTCTGTTTTTTTGTTTGTTTGTTTTCTAATAGTGGGCCCCAAGAAAACCCCCAGAACGCGACTGGTAGGTATAGTTATTATAATCGATTAAAGTAACGCGAAAACATTAGCGCGATATATGTGTCGAGACATGTGTCTCACAGAAGCTTTATTATTTACACGTATAAAATTGGTTATTTTGTAGTCGAGCAGCGCGTGCTT
Organism: Alsophila aescularia; assembly: GCA_946251855.1. Lineage (NCBI taxonomy): Eukaryota > Metazoa > Arthropoda > Insecta > Lepidoptera > Geometridae > Alsophila > Alsophila aescularia. The sequence goes on from OX276373.1 coordinate 57,684,083, forward strand.
GGTTCAATTACTCGACGTCAATAGTATCTGTTTGGAACATGGTAATTATACAAAGAGGCCAGGGCGCGCGCCGCTTTGTATATCAAGATACTGTACTATTGTTGTGACTACGCTGTCTCTCTATAGACTAAACGAAACAAGATAGATTTGTTAAATACATAAAACATGATTGTTTTGCCTAAAATGATAATCATCGTCATCAACAGCAGCTGGAAGAAAGGCACAGCTCTGTTTGCACTCAGCGCTCCGACGCTCCATCGGTGATCGCAATTTTTGTCGAAAAATTGACAATCGAAAGGCTGTCTGGAAAATACACTCTAAGCTAGCAGTACCTGAGCAATATCATTGGCAGAGTAACATGGTGTGCCTTAAAATATTTATCTATCTATTTCTTAACCCCCGAACAAAGAGACGGGTGTTATATCACTGTGTGTGTGTGTGTGTGTGTGTGTGTGTGTGTGTGTGTGTGTGTGTGTGTGTGTGTGTCTGAGGCATTGTAGCTCTCAAACGATTGGACAGATTTTGAAGCCGTTTTGTTTCTGTTCGAAAGATGATGTGATCGAGATGGTTCTTAGATATATGGTGGGGGAGGGGGGAGGTGAGAAAAGGGGGAGGGAGGGGGAGGTGAGAAAAGGGGGAGGGAGGGGGAGGTGAGAAAAGGGGGATGAAAATCGTAGCTTCTAAACAAATGATCCGATTTAGCTGTGGTTTTTTTGGTTTGAAAGCTGGGGTAAACGAGATGGTTTATAGCTATAATTGGAGGATGGGGGGGGGGGGGGGTGCAATAGTAGCTTTCGAACGAATGGACTGATTTAGCTGCGGTTTTTTATGTTAGAAAGCTGAGGTAACTGACATCGTTCTTAGCTATAATGGGGAGAGGAGGGGGTGGGAGAGTAGGAGGGAGAGGTAAGGAATAGGGGGGTAGAGAAATGGGGGTGAGGATCGTAGCTCCCAAACGAATAAAACGATTTTGATGAAGGTTTTTATATTTGAAAACTGATGTGATCGAATGGTTCTTAGCTATATGGGGGGAGGGGGGAGTTGAGAAAAGAGGGGTGAGAAGCGTATATTTTAAACGAATGGACCAATTTAGCTGCGGTATTTCATGTTACAAAGCTGAGGTAAGTTATAATGGGAGATGAGGGGGGGGGGGGGTGACGACCGTATCTATGAAACGGATGGAACTATTTTATGTTTGAAAACTGATGTGATCGAGATGGTTCTTAGCTATAATGGGGGGGGGGAGGGGGGGGGGGGGAACACGGGAATATATACATTTTTAATTAGTGCTTGTTGTTTGTATTTTGGCAGCATTTTTGAATTTAGTATTAATTGTCCTCTCCCAGTGCGGCGTACGATTTATAGATAAGTAATTTAACTTGAACAAACTGATAAGTAGTCAGAACTAAGAATGTGTCCAACAACACTTCTCTTGTTGTCTCTATTTATGGGAAATACACTTTGTTGTTGTGTTCATTTGTATCTACCCATACGAGTTGGGCTCGTAATTCAAGCGTCCAGGAGTGTTGTACTATTGGATAGGTTCTTTACAGCGCCGCAGAGTGATGCGCTGGAGATCCCGCCAGATGCTGCGACACTGACAATGGACGATAATAACACCCACATGTGTGCCTTAGGACAGAGATACACGCACCCTCACTGCAACAACTATAACAATATCTATACTTCTACAAAAAGAAGATATTAAAAAAAAATGTCTCGAAGACTCAAAATGAGCTAAAGAAAACAGTTTTTATAAATTGTGGTTCTATGTATCTTCGTCCATTACATACAAGTTACTACTACTACTACTACTACTACTACTACTACTACTACTACTGGGGCTACAGTCTCGACCAATCGCTTTACAACCGAAACCGGTCGCAAATTACATATACCGATGATAATCGATAGCTTCTGTTATTAACTGTAGAAAGTTAACGATGTCGTCGGTACCCATAATGGTACTATTGTAATTAGAGAGTTCCTTATTCTTATTATTGTGGCCGCCAAATTTGCACAATTATAAAATCATCCACAGTCCACTGTTAAATAAGGTCAATTAAATATTTATTTTATTCCTATGCGGCAAGACAGTACTTACCGGATCTTTAAAAAACATTTACCAACAAAGTCTCTATAAGATAATATCTTTTTAACTCTCAGATTTTAGGTATAGACCGAAATTAACTTTGACTTTGGGATTACTTAGTACCAACGAAATCGCGGACAAATGTATATGTAGCATATTGTTGTTGTCCCCGTGAGTCTGCACTAACCCTTAGAAATAAATATAGTTTGCTGGTTTTCCTAAATAGGTACAAACACAACTATAAAAGCATCAGACCCCGGGCACGAGTTAGTGTATATTTCGTTTGATGCGACGACCGATATGGGCAAAGTGGACGCGATTTTTTGGACACTGTAGTCCGACGAGTGTGTCCGCCTAATTCGCACTATGTGTTATAAATTAATTCACAGTATACTCGATTTATCAATAAAATTCTAAAATTACTAAATTACAAATAACCATTCACTAATTTAGATACGCGTAATTCAACAATATGAAAAACTAAATAGATTTTTGTGCGGTGTTTGAGGTGCTATTCTTATATATTTGAACTATGCATATTATAATGGGATTCATTTCTGGGTAAGTGATATTTTGTAATAAAGCGGATAAAGTGTCTACTTGACTTGACTTCTTGGTTATGGCCTCTGTGGCTTGTTGTCACAATTCTGCAAATGTCCGATAAGATACTTTCATAAACTATGAAAATGGTGATTTCTTATTATATGGTTGGTATCTCTAAGAACTTACTTCGTTCTAGTTGTTGAAGGCTCGTAGTATTTGCAACTCACGATTACGTGGACGAAGAGAGATAGGAGGTATCCTAATTGAAGATAGAGTTTATGTTAAAATTATTTCCACTGATTTATATCTTAATAAGTAGTATGTTAAAAACAACACAACACAAAGACATGAACACTAACACTATTAACGAAACATTAAGTAGGTACCTTAAAATATTATGATTTTTATCGGAACAAAATAATTATGATACGAATTCAGTTTAATTTGCCTGCAAGAATTATTAAAAAGCAATTCTTAATCACGTGTTAGGTTTGAGTTGAAAAGTCAATTCTCCTTAAACATGAGCAACAGTGTAAATAGATGATTCAAATCTATATAACTGTAGTTTCATTGTAAGAGTTGGTACCTTCTTTATATCTTCTCGGAATCTACAAGTTGTTTATTTTGAGTAGGCCATGTGCTTACAGTTAGTCTAGGAGTCCGTCTTGCAAATCATTACGCCTCGTTTTTTTTTCAGCCTATAAATGAAAGACGTTCTCAATTTGTATGTATTATTTGAAAGTTTATTGTAAGCTGATTAACTCAAACATTCCTTGATATAATTATATACACAATTTTATCAGTGAACCAAAAATATAAAAATTATAAAACAACAAAAATATGTTCAACATTGTAACAAATAAATTAATTTATTAACAATTGTTTAGTATCGTACCTAAAATATAAATTATTTCAATATCTCATCTATGCGTTAGAGATTTGGTGAATTGTATTGGAGACATTATTGAAGTTAATTATTATTATTATTATTAGGCCTGCGAAAAATAGCGATATTATAACGATCGGCGTCACAGCTGAACTATGGCTGAACACTTTGGATGCAGGATCAAACCACTGGATTGAGTTTAATTGAGTTACATGACCCTAAGTTCAAAAGGTGGAATTTCTTTAAACATGTGTGTAAATGAATGTGCGTTCAATGATTAGTATTAGATTTTTTATTTTACTTATCACGCGCTTCCTTGCATATTGGAAAGCTATGATTCACACCGCTCCCCCCCCCCCCCCCGCCTCCCCTCCATCCCCAACTATAGCTATGAATCATCTTGTGTACCCCAGCTTGCATGTTTGAAACATAAAAAAGCCACAGCTAAATCGGTCCATTTGTTTGGAAGCTACGATTTTCACCCCCTTTTCTTTCTCACCTCCCCCTCGCTCTCCCCTTATATCCAAGAACCATCACGATCACATCAGCTTTCGAACAAAAAAAAAACCGCATCAAAATCGGTACATTCGTTTGGGAGCTACGATGCCACAGACACACACACACACACCCTCACACACACACAAATACACACACTCAGTGATACACACCCTAAACTTATAACAGCCTTATCTTTGTTCAGTGGTTAAAAAAAACCGTCACGATTACAAAACAGAGCAACCTGTAGAGCATATCACGATATATTTTGTATCTTAAGATAGTATATTAATATATATTTTGTATCTTTTACGTTTCTTTTTATATTTCGTATTTTAAGATGACATCTTTTAAAAAGTTCCATATCGCTCGATATCTTAAGATACTGTAAAATGCAAATATATATTATCTTCACCGTTTGGGATGGTTCATATAAATTGTATGGTATTTTATCTTATGAGAAAATATTATAGTATCTTAGTCGTCTGTGATGCGCTTTAAACATTATTTGATGTACTGGGAGACGTCATAACCCCGAAACTGTTTATCAAAGCAATGGAGGATATGTTCAAGATGTTGGAATAGAATGGAGGATATGTTCAAGATGTTGGAATAGAATGGAGGATATGTTCAAGATGTTGGAATAGAATGGAGGATATGTTCAAGATGTTGGAATAGAATGGAGGATATGTTCAAGATGTTGGAATAGAATGGAGGATATGTTCAAGATGTTGGAATAGAATGGAGGATATGTTCAAGATGTTGGAATAGAATGGAGGATATGTTCAAGATGTTGGAATAGAATGGAGGATATGTTCAAAATGTTGGAATAGAATGGAGGATATGTTCAAGATGTTGGAATAGAATCGAGGATATGTTCAAGATGTTGGAATAGAATGGAGGATATGTTCAAGATGTTGGAATAGAATGGAGGATATGTTCAAGATGTTGGAATAGAATGGAGGATATGTTCAAGATGTTGGAATAGAATGGGCATCAACATAAACGGCGAGTATAAAATTAACACATTACACCGGAACCAATAATCGTTAGTGGCATGCCTCTTGAGTGTGTCTACCTAGGACAAACTCTTATGTTGGGCAGAAACTACTTGAGTGTGTCTACCTAGGACAAACTCTTATGTTGGGCAGAAACTACTTGAGTGTGTCTACCTAGGACAAACTCTTATGTTGGGCAGAAACTACTTGAGTGTGTCTACCTAGGACAAACTCTTATGTTGGGCAGAAACTACTTGAGTGTGTCTACCTAGGACAAACTCTTATGTTGGGCAGAAACTACTTGAGTGTGTCTACCTAGGACAAACTCTTATGTTGGGCAGAAACTACTTGAGTGTGTCTACCTAGGACAAACTCTTATGTTGGGCAGAAACTACTTTGAGAAGGAAGCCGATAGGCGGATTCGACTGGGCTGAGCAGCATTTGGGAAACTTCGTCATTTCTTCTCGTAGCCCATCCCACAGTGCCTAACTAAAGTCGTCTTTAAACAGTGCGTCCTACCCGTAATGTCATACGGAGCCGAAAGATGGACACTTACTGTGAGACTGGTCCACAAATGTAAAGTCTCTCAGCGAGCTATGGAACGGGCTATGCTCGGGGTTTCTCTAAAGGATCTCATCCGAAACGAAGTGAACCGGTAGAGAATGAAAGTCACCGACATAGCTCAAATAATTAGTAAATTGAAGTTGCAATGAGCCGGTCACATTAGTCAAAGAACCGATAACCGGTGGGGTAGACGAGTTCTTGTTTGGAGGCCATGTATTGTAGGTAGAACGCCCTCTGGCCAGATGGAATGACGATTTATGCAAAGTAGCTGGCAGCAATTACATGAGAAGAGCCGAAGATCGGGCTCAGTGGTGCGCACTAGGCTCTCCTATGTCCAGCCGTGGACTAATGCAGGCTGTTGATGACGGTACAGTCTGTAGGTACATACGTAGGTACCTAGGTTACATTATTAACCGACTTCAAACAAAGGAGTTTCTCGAGTTGATGTGAATGTAATATTGTGGAAAATGCTTAAGATTCATATATGTTAGTCTATATGGGCATCTAAGTATAATAACTAAGCATATTATGTATAATGCATGTATGCGATATTCTCAAAAAAACTTCATATTCCTGTAATATACGGGATGTCCCGTAATGAGTGGATAATCCTGCAGGTACTTGTGGAGGAGGCAAGGCAGAAAGAAAAAAAAAAGAAAAAAAGCAATAGTGGACCTATGTAATTATTTTTGGGAAAATTCGTTTCCCTTGTTCACAGTTTTGGGTTTTGGGTAATGGAAAATTTGAGAACCTGTGGTGTTAAAAAAAATTATGAGACCCTGGGTGGCCAACTTTAAAAACATGTCTATTTCAAGAGGAACCCAAACTAAAAAGTCTATTAAAATATACGGGACAGCCCGTATATGTTAGTATTTAGGAGTATCTGAACAAATATACCAAATTTCACGAATGTATATGTCTGTCTGTATGTATGCTTGTCCACTTACTTCTCGGAAACTGTAAATCCGATTGCAATAATTCTTTTAGTAATAGTTTCAGTATCTTTCAACTTAGGGAGTAGTTCAAGTTTCATCAAAATCCGTTAAATCATAAAAGTTTCATCTGTTAACCGTTTCCGGTATGGTTTTTTTCTATTCCACTTATCCCACCCAGCCATACCACCTAGGAGGGAAATATGGCTTTTCTATTCCACTATTCCGTCCCAGGCATAGATAAATAATTATTTATAGCAAACGGAATAAACACTTCATTTTCTTAGGCCTACTTTAACTAAACTTATGTGTAATAAATCAAAACTAATTAAAAAAAAACGACCTCAAATCGTATACAACTTAAGTATATGAAATAAATAATTAAAGCTTTTTGAGTAAATAATAACGACTTTTTGAATAATTAAAACGAACCGACTAAAGTGTAGGTACCTACGGCACTTACCTGGCACAGACCTCAAAAAAAAAAAAAATATTTCTGTTTCGTATTACGATTTGAAGTCGGTTTAATTTTTATTAAATTAGACCTTATTTTATTTTCTAATTTGCCCCCCAAAGTGACCCCATATTCAAAATTCATTTATTTACCTTAACGTCTGTGTTGTGGTAAAAAAAAACATATGTGTACAGTGTACCAAAATTCAAATTAATCCGTCCAGTAGATTATGAGTACTTAAATTGACTGACTACAAATGAGACAGACAGATAGACCCACGGGTGATCCTATAAGGGTATCGGTTTTTTTTTCATTCGGTCTTACAGAACATACCATAAATGTATTATTTACAAAATAAACCAACCGGAAATAGTATATAGTGATTACGAAAACAAATGTATTTTTGCTTACATTTTTGTTGTTGAACTGTAAACAGTATTATAGAGCGGACAACGTGACGCTGTAGAGGTCAGTTATAGACCAACAGCACAAATCCTTTCTAAAAAAAGTTTAGTATATAGTATATTCTGTGCAACAGCACAGAATAAATAATAGTACAGCAACAGTACAGTTTTTAGCAGTATGGTCCCAGAATACATAAGTAATGGTTAGCAACCGTATCACAGAATAAATAATAGTACAAACGTATACCTATTTTAAACTGCTAAACAAAAATGACATCCGTAATAAAGTAAACTGCACAACTTGCTAAATATAGAAATGTAGTGTATTTTTCTCAAAGGCCGATGACGTCGATTTCACGTTGGAAATATTCTCATATTTTAATTTCCGAGGCATTCAGACATCTTACTATAAAATACATTGTGAATACAAGATCAGTGCACGCCAGAGCGAGATAGGTGATACGTAGTACGAGTGAAGAGACAGAGATGGTTAGCGTTACGGTTTGTGTCTCCGCTGGTACCCATTGACAAAGTTTTAACAGTAGGTACTATTATCAAACGAAATTGAACTGTAACTCCATATAAATACAGTTTACAAAGATGTTTCTTGTTTAGTTGTTGTAAAACATTCTTGTTAACATAATAGTAGTACGTGGGGTGTACAGTATACACGTTTTGCCAAAGATTAGGGTTTTAAAAAAGTTATCTTAGCAACTATGTTGCAGTAATAATTAATTAAATGACAATTGATTATTTTGTAATAATTATTTTTGATTTTCTAATCTAATCTTGATGTTTAAGCATAAGAACAATTATAATTAATTAAATTAATTTCATTCAGCAAAATTAATATTAATAATATATACTCAGGAAAATAACATATTAGTAGGTTATTACTTAGTTTTATTTTTGTAGTTTAATGGGTACGTATTTATTTACTTTAATATGAATTAAAGTAAGTAGTTAATATGAATTAAAGTAAATAAATTGTATATATATTTTTTTTAATCATCTCCATGCACGGTTGTCTGGAAGAGATCGCTTTAAGCGATAAGACCGCCAATTATAACATGTTTTTGTTAGTTTAAGTTTATTAATTGTATATTTCTGTATTGTGGTGTTTCAATAAAGAGTTCATCTATCTATCTATCTATCTATCTCTATTTTATTATTAGCATCATAATTTCACAATTGTAGAAAAATATGATTATACAAATAGTTCACAAGTAGTATTGCCTATGAATTTAGTAACAAACTTCCAACCCAATAACCTACAGGCTCTGTAGTCCGTACGATCAAACCTTGTTTTTTTACAATAATTGCAAAAGAAAGTTTTTATCTCGGTATTTTTTTGTATGCCCAATCATTTTCCTCTAAAATTCAATTTGTGGCAATAAACATTTCAAAAACAACAGACCTAATTGAGGAGTATAATTCTATTATAGGTTAAGTAGTACCTAGTGTGACAGAAATTTACTCCGAAAGACAGAAAAGAGTAGTAGATCCCTACTCTGTATATAATACTTATCACATTCAAACTTTGTAAGCCGGAACACGGCACGGAAAGCCTTGGGGAGCACCGCACACTGCAATGGCAACACAAAACCAATTGATAGACCGACCGAACCAGTCTCTGCATTCATTCGCCGTGATGTGCTCGCATCGATAAAAATACAAATATAACAACGGTACATAGTCGTCACGAAAAAAAACACGAATCATTAAATATTTACAGTTTTCAAGATGGACTACGGAAAGGTTACTTAATTAATACATTCTTGTTGGCATAAAGTGTATTATAGTTATTTTCAATGTGAAATGAACGTAAAAGTGTATTTTGAGGCCACTAGTGTTGTGTTGTAATCGAGTTAACGGATCTTGCGAGTTGCGGATTTGTACGGACAACATGGACATACCATAAATTGGTTGACCAATGAGGTAAGCTTTGGTATTTTTTATTTTAGAACTTCCTAACCTGTCAAGGCCTATCTTGCGTATGTTTACGTAGTAGGTATATAAATACTTTTTGGCGTATGTAGTACTTCTTAGCCTGTCAAAGCCATGAATCTGTAATACTTCGTAAGTAGAGGTTCCTGGTCAAAGCATATTTAGGTAGGTAGGTACCTACTTAATAGACGCAACGGTCTCCGATTGATTGAAAGAGGATTTGAGATATCTATTGAAAACCTCATTCTCATCCCTATAGATATAATTACTAATATCTCAATGTCCTCATCAGCTAAGACGCACTGTTGAACATAGCCACGAAAGGGCTGGTTTTTTGCCCTATCCTGCGTTCGAGATGATGATTTGGCGTTGTGGGCAGTTTCGAAATGTACATTTTTAACAAGCCGTTTTCTTTGAACATTTTCAACACTTGTCATTTTTGCAACTTTTGACACTACCGATCCTTTCCAAACTGAATGAAAAACGACCCTATTGCTGACGGAATAAAGTCGATTTTCCTATGTCAACATGTCATCGCAACTTGCAAAACGAACGGTGATCGAAAACGTTCAGAACGCTAATTTCGCCCTCAAATGGCCAAAGGGAACGCCAGTTTTTAACATTTATTTTCGCCAATTGTTACAAAAGGAACGGCCCAATAATGCGTCCGCGCTTGGCAGACGTGTTGTCAGACGTGTAGGTGACAGTAGCAGGGCGGTCGCACTCCGCATCACAGAGTACTTTGAATATACTTTAAATATATATATATAATGCTCCGCATCAAGTACAAATAAATTCGAGGACCCAATATTCGGGTCCGTTCAGTCGAGTGTCAAGCGTGCGCTCGATGAGTCGCGCGCCTTGTACTTAGCGATAGAGCACCTAAGAACACCGATAGAACACTTTATTCGTGTTTTAATTATGAGTACCAAGAAGAAAGATAGAAAGTACTGCATAGCATTCGGCTGTTTGAATAGTGATAGAAATGACGAATTGTCATTCTTTACGTTTCCAAAGGATATTGAAAGGTAATAAATTGTAATACCTATAATAGGTCCTAGTTATGTAGTTAGATATTGATATTTTTTTATTACGTAGGTTCCTATAGTTTTATGTTATTTCATTTGTGTTCCATACCGAAGCTACGCATATTTAAGGTTATTCCGCGCAGAAATAAAGTCGTTTATTAAATCGATCAACGTAATTTTATAATTGATTATAGTAGGTATTGTTGATCGGAAAATGAATTACTGTGCTGACTTAGTAAGTAGCCTACAACTAATTAGGAATTTATATAATATATGTCTCGTATAATACCTACCTACTTTTAACACCTTTTATTACGTAGGTAGCAATTTATTTTTCACTCATTAAAAAGCATGGAATTCAGACAGGCACCTTTATTCATCAAAGTGAAATACCTATAGGATATAATCATAATCAACCAACGTCACGTAGGTAGGTATCTCACTAAACTTATCGGCGTTCTGAAAACGGGATAGGTAGGTAGTAAAAATGAGGTAGTAGGTCTATTCTGATAAGAATGTCATTGTATGTAATAGAACTATTTTAATTTATAATAATAAGTAATAACATAATACATTATTACTTATTTATTCTGTTACAATATCTAAGTCATAACATATCACAGAATAATTAGTAGTACAAGTACCTAGTCATATCTTAATACAACCCTACCGAGCGAAAAAGGGACAGAGCGATTCTGAAACGGTTAGAGCAATGGAAGTTCTCGCGCGTTGTGATACGGTGCATTCTAGCCTGCACTCGGTGGGCGAGCGCCTTCTAGGTAAATATAATTGAAAGCTCGCAGCGCCGTTCGAGTTAAATTGCACTTTATAGCGTTGTAGCGAGAGTCGCTATTTATTTAAATGACTTTACTCAGTTAGCCTTCTGTACTTGTACTATTATTTATTCTGTGACAGTAGGTAGGTACCTATTACTATTGAAGCACTTAGTCGGAGATGAGGAGACAAGCAGCTGCTGCACGTTTGAAGATTTCCCATCGCTGGTTCTCACAGCACCCGTACAGCACAAGGATGGGTTGGTGGTCCTATTATTGGTTTACTAGCTGTGCCCGCGGCTATACCCGCATGCTCATTTTTCTGGGATGTAAGGATCCTGTGATGTTCCAGAACTAAAAGTACCAAACAGTGAAAACTGCATTGCAATCGGTCCAGTAGTTTTTATGTGATGCGCAAACAAACATACAGACAGACATGTTTTTTTTAATAATATTGTTTAGTAGCTTATTTTAAGTACATTAAACCATTTTTTTTAAATATCTTTGTGGTATAGATTTTTTGATACTTACTGTGCTTTATTATAAATACTAGCTGTATCCGCGGCTTCGCCCGCGTAGTCTAAATATAGATTACCGCTGCGTCGAGTCTTTCTGCGTCGACTTTATTGCACGCTCGCGGCCGATAAAAGTGCTGTTGGAAAGAAAAAATTGTTGTAGTTGATATTAGACTCATACACTTGTACTATTATTTATTCTGTGCTCATACTATGTATCATCGAATTTGATGTAGTTTATGATTGCCTAGTAGAACTAGGCCGTGAAACACGAATGCTTCATTTTGTTAGTTTTTTTTATATTATGCTGGGCGCCACACGTCCAGTACCAAATCCAACAACAACTAATGTCAGTAAACAAGACAAGTTCAAAAACTAAAACCTGACTACGGTCGGGTAAAAATAAATAATAGTTTAAAAAAACTAAAAAACACGCTTTATATAGAAAACCAAACTAAAAAATAGAAAATAATGTTTAATAGTGTAAACAAGAAAAAAAAGTTTTATTTCTAAAAATCGTTTTTTAGTTTGGTTTTCTAAACAAAGCGTGTTTTTAAGTTTTTTTAAACTATTATTTATTTTCTACTTTTTAGTTTGGTTTATTAATAAGAGCGTTTTTTTTTTCGAATTATTGTTTTGTCATCGGTCTTTGACAGGTGTGCAAAATTTGAATGAAATCTGACCGTTTAAAGTGGGTCAAAATAGCGTCAAAGGAGTCGGTAACAAACATACAAACATACAAGTGAAGCTAATATAAAGCGTATAATAGCCTATATAAATAGACACTCTTACGATGAAGACGAAACGATTGATAAAAAGCTTGTCAAAATCGGGATGTAAGGGGACAAATTATCACCTAAAAACCCAAGTCAACCTCAGCTGCTCGTGGTGCATCCTCCCGAACAACAAACGAGGCTCTGACGACCGACTAATGGCGGTATAACCATCTCGACAACAGCGTAGCTAAATTCTATAGGCCAGTACGGGCAGCAGCGTCACTGGTGCGAGAAGCAACGTTCTGCGGTCGCCAACCCGGATGCCCAGCGTGGCGATTATGGGCAAAACCCTCCAAAATGATAGACACAATAAAAAAACTGCCCCTAGTTAGTTGCCTGCCTTGTTATTCCTGACCAAGATGGCGGTCATGGTAACGGCAGGGCAAAGGGTGCGAAGAATCCCCGGGCTACGCTAGGACACCATACGCACTCTGACACTGGCAACGTACAACGGACGAACGCTCAGACTTAACGAGAACATGGCACAACTCTAAACGGTACTGGAAAAGATAAGGTGGCACATTCTAGGGTTGTGTGAAGTTCGAACACCATGGACACCATAACTCTGGAGTCAGCCCACCTTATGTACTACTGGGAGGGTGACCAGAAATCCCAAGGTGGGGTAGGGTTCCTCTTACTTGCACTCATAACCGACAGTTATCCCTAAACTGTCGGTTATGAGTGCGGTAGCAAGTTAGGTATCTGGCTGATGATAGCTGAGACTGAGGCAGCGAGGCGGGAACCTCCAAAAATAGTCTGCACTGCATCGAATAGGTTCTGGTTCGATATGTAGTGTCAGTCCGATACATTTTTGTTCTACTCCATTGATTATTATGCTAAAGAATGCCTACTCGTCGGCCCTGAGAAAAGCAAACGAAGCGACGGCCAAAGCGAATCCTCTCAAAACCCAAGTAGGTTATTGTTGTAGCTAGGTACTTACAATAATTATACTGATTGATTTATAAGGTACATTGGAAATTTAGAACACACTTCCGCGTGAAGTGCTTCACGGAGTCGTCGTAGGTAACCTACCTATACTTAATTAGCTACCTAGAGTGACATAGAGTCATGTGACGTAGTTATACCACATATAACTGAATAAGTTCTACTTTATGTGACACTGCAACGTCACCCTTGCCCCGGCCATCACGTATAGAGTAGGTATCTACAGTAGTTATAGGTAGTAGTGGACGTAATATACCTAAACAATATCTACTCTTTACGACTGACACAAAATATTGTAAAACCAGTTTTGGATATCTCGGCTATCACGTCTTAGAATTTCTCGTAGCGCACCCACCTAAAGGCGTGGATGTAGATAGATCCGTCCGGTCCGTTCTCGCAATGTGTCCTGCCCGAGCCCGTTCCTTCTTTGCTGTTGAAACATTGCTAATAGGACCAATCTATTGAAGCCGACGTCATTCACCTTCGTCTCGCTCCGAATCCATTCATGTCGTGATACCGAGCGCAGCTCTCTCCATTCCATTCCTTTCCACACGACGTTGAACTTCTTGGTTAGCGCCATGATTTTTCAGTAATTTGTAACGCCGGAGATGTTGGTCATAATTTTGGTCTTCCCGGTACCTACATATTCGCTCCAAGGCCTGCTCCCTCGGGCTTCTCCTCTGATTCACCACCATGACGATCACATTATCGATATTGTCAGATATTAGTACAGATCGTAGAGATATTAGTCCCAGATCGTACAGATATTAGGACCAGATCGTACATTAAAACTCAAATTGGGGAACCTTTCTCCAACTACCTTGATCTGTAAATATATATTAAGTTTTCAGCGCGATTAAGTCCCGTTTAAATATATAACTATTTATATCTATGATTAGTTTAGAAAATCTAGATATATAGATCTGGTGAATATGATCAAGAAATTCCGATATATCTCTCGTCAATCCGGCATTAGGCTAAAACTCGCTCCGCAAGTTCCACAACCCACCACTGAATCAAAAGCTTTCTCGTGGTTTACGAAGAATTAATCGCTTGCTGTACTCATTACACTTCTCTTAATTACATTGTAAATTGTATTCAACATGTTACTTACTAAGCTGCTACAATTAACAACAAGAGCCAACTGTTATATTAATTAATAGCAAGGTAGATACAAATGTAAACTAACTTAACATGAGTATGTCTGTTGTTCTGATTGCCCCGAACCTATATTATTTATTGTGTGCTCGGACTGCGACCTCGTGACCTAAGAGGGTATTAGGGACATACCGATACCTTGCTGCGATGTGGCGGCCAATCGGCATAACATGGTGTAAGTGTGTGCGTACGAACGGATCGGCATATCTTAGGTGTTTCATTTTCGATTTGGCGGTGAAGTATTATTTATAAACATGTTAGTACTTACTTGCTGTTTATTTACTATGTTATGGCACATAATTAAACCCCTTCAAAGTCTAAAATTCAACGAAACGTATTTTAGAAATGTACAATAGAGCAGTTCCGCATGACAGGCACCACTTGACCCCACAAGAGATCTCACCAACTCTAAGCGCATTTATCTCACAATACCTACACCATATAAACAAGGTTACTTTATTACTATCATAGGTACCCAACCTAACAGTTTTATTATGGACTTGCTATTTAATTCTATCCTCATGGGTACTTAAGGATAGAAAAGTACGATTCGAAAAGGTTATCGTCGATCAAAATACAAACCGTTCGTTCATGTTGAGGCCACTAAATATAGCTATAGCCAAAGATCTAAGTACTTAGTTAAAAGTATTTAGTTAATACGGCACGCATTAATATCATGTTAACAAAACTCGACTATAAGGTACAACTACAGGCAGACACACGCACACATACATTTCCGGTGTAATGCTTCATGTGCATCAACAACAAAGATGAGACAACAATATTGACATTGTTCACACATGATACACAAACGCCAATCCGATTGTGACTAAGGCCAAGTGTGTGCATCGCACCTCTTTTATGCGGCCCAGGCCCGGGAGATAGTACCTAATCTTCTCTCATTTAATGAGATCTATGGCTATACTCTAGCACCGGTTTGTCCGCATTTCTATGGAGATCATTGTACCTACATCCAGCGCGGCGCCACAGAATAAAAATTGGCAGCGCGAGGCGCGCCTAGCGTGGTAACGTTCTGCTTACCATCACAATGGGCACGCGCGTGCCTGGCATGGCACGTGTCTATCACAACACACACGACGACTGTCTCCTCCGATCCGCGGCGCAGCGCTGGCCGGGCGGCTTCACATGCTGAGGGGCGCGAGTTCGGTGTTTGTAGCGGGAAATAGCCTTATTTCTTCTATTTTTATTAACGGTCCGTACTATTATTTATTCTGTGCTAATGAGAGTTTTCGTCACTTACTCCATTTATAAATATACGCATTTGGTGACTGCATGCTGTTCATTGCAATGCATCAACACTTACCTAGTGCCACAGTACATATATATTCCTTACGGACTATATCTGTCGCCTTGTCACAGAGTTAGTCTATCTATAACTTCTATCTATCTATACTTAAAATAAAGCAGTAAGTACCAAAAAGTCGGTACAATGAAGATAATTAGTAAAAATGCTCTAGGGGATTTATAACAAGCTACTGAACAAGAAAATAAAGTTTTAAATAAACGTGTCTGTCTGTTTGTCTGTTCGCGCATCACGTAAAAACTACTGTACCGATTGCGATGCGGTTTTCACGGTTGGATAGCTTAGGCTTAGACTTAAAAAACTGGTGTACTTGGTATCTCAATCTGATGAGTAGAAGCCGAGCAAGCGATAAAAACTATTTAACGGCTGAAGGAATTTAGAGTACTGGTCCACAGAAATGACCACGCAGGCAAAGCCGCAGGCCCAGCTAGTTAGTAATAATGCTGCCTATCGTTGTAGGTCTACCTCAGTATCAGCTGTGGTGTGAGAGCTGCCTTCTCTCCTCCGTGGTTGTGGCAGACCACTACCAGTCTATACAATTACTTGTCCTGCTGGGCCTACCTACAGTTTCGAAATAGATAACGAGGCTAGCGATCGCTAAAAACGAAAACAATTGATTAATTTACAACAAAAGTCTCTACATTCGAGGTACGGCACAGAACAAATAATAGTACCATAGAAAAATCGACTATTATCTAATAGTGATCAATGTGGGCGCTGGGAGGGGATGCAGTTGCGCCCCCTGGCTTTATCCAATTTAATTATTGTTTGAAGCTTTTGTGCTATTTTTTTACACTTAGGTACATTAGGTATTTACCTCTTAAGTAAAAATGATCAAATCTCGTTAAATGAAAAAAAAATGGAGGTCTAGGTTGTTGTCCAAAATGGTGTTTTCCTTTACCCTTTCAGTCCTTTCCTCCGTGAACACTGAGCGTGCACAGATCGTTCAGCCTACGTATATCTTTACCCTTTCAGTCCTTTTCTCCGTGAACACTGAGCGTGCACAGATCGTTCAGCCTACATATATCTTTACCCTTTCAGTCCTTTCCTCCGTGAACACTGAGCGTGCACAGGTCGTTCAGCCTACGTATATCTTTACCCTTTCAGTCCTTTCCTCCGTGAACACTGAGCGTGCACAGATCGTTCAGCCTACGTATATCTTTACCCTTTAAGTCCTTTCCTCCGTGAACACTGAGCGTGCACAGATCGTTCAGCCTACGTATATCTTTACCCTTTCAGTCCTTTCCTCCGTGAACACTGAGCGTGCACAGATCGTTCAGCCTACGTATATCTTTACCCTTTCAGTCCTTTCCTCCGTGAACACTGAGCGTGCACAGATCGTTCAGCCTACGTATATCTATACCCTTTCAGTCCTTTCCTCCGTGAACACTGAGCGTGCACAGATCGTTCAGCCTACGTATATCGTTGAATTTTTAAGAATAGTATAATGACAAACTAAAACTATTTGCGCTGCTTCGATCGCACTTCGTAGAATTAATTTAAATGTTTATTATGATTTGGAATTATATTTTACTTTTACGATAGCATATACATATATCTCGTGTAATGTATGCAACCCTCATCTATATACAAAGTTACTCTATGACCCTCATGAAAAAAAATCCTGCCTGTGCCCATGGTCAAAGAAAATACAAATAGGTAGGAACAATCTTCATGGGTACCATATTTTCAAAATAGTTTATAACGAAAATGGAAAAATATCCTACTGAACCACTGACCTCTATTATACGCTTACTGTTCAATGATGTTGAATTACGTTTAATGACGTAAAAGTACTGGTTTAAACAAAGAGGTTGAATTACACTTTCTTACTAAAGTAATTCAACCTCTCTGAGTAGTAGACGTCATTGTACCGAAAACTTTGCGGGCTGTCAATAATGGACGCACAATTTTTCGATAGCACGTTAAGTTTGCAATAAAGATCGTTAAAATATCCATAACAATCGATATCTTTGACAGTAGCTGCAGTCTTGGCACAGATAGCAATGCGCCATCGCAAGTTACCGATCGCTAAATAAACACGAATAACAACAGTACCGTAATAGGTAGGCAGCTAATCTAATAATAAATAATCTAAATAAATAATAAATAATCGACAGCTTTCCACATTTAATGACAGAAGCTAACGATTGTCATCGGTATCTGTACTTTGCGAACGATTTCGGTTGTAAAGCTATTGCTAACTATGTTCAGACTGCAGCACCTGCCTGTCCTGTGACCTCACGTGTCACGTCACATCACTAGTGAAACTGGCTTTGTCAAGTTGAAAAGGTTAGAATTATTTTTATTGTTAGTTGGTATTATTTTTAGTGTTAGAGATTTTGTTATTGAAATAATCAAGCGTTAATTAATATTCTGTAGTGTAGTTTCATATTACTATGTATCTTTACTTACACTACATGTTAATTGTCAATTTAGCTGTGTAGAATTGGGTTTGTACCAACGGATCGCGTGATCTGTTTAGAGTGTCAACGGATCGCAGTGAGTCGTGTCAACTAATATCGCGATCCGTTGCCACTCAAAGTTTGGTAAATATTAGTGATGCAACGAATACGAATATTCGTATTCGCCGAATAGTAGACATTTACCGAATATTCGTATTCGGCGAATACTAATAAGAATATTTAAAAACTAATATTTTACGTACAAACGCAACTCTAATTACTGGCAGACTTGAAAAACGCGCGTGTAAAAATACGCACGTGTGCAGAGATATTAATGAACGTGTTAAAATAAAATTGAAGGAGCAGTTAACAAAGACCCCATATCTCTCTGTCACAACAGACATGTGGACCAGTGACGCTTCCTCACAAGTCAATGATTTTATAAGTCTTGCTGGACATGGTGTCAATGAAGATTTCCAGCTCAAATCTTATTGTCTGGAAGTGTTTCCCTTTGAAGGTGACTCACATTCAGGAGAAAATATTGCCCACAATATGCATATGATGTTTCTGGAATGGCAGCTATTAGGTAAAGTTGCAGCAGTTGTAACGGACAACGCACGGAATATGGTTAAAGCAAATGATGAGCTTGATCTTAGTATTAAACATATTTATTGTTTGGTACACAGCATCCAATTAGCGCTGAAAAAAAGTTTATTTGGTCAAGAACGCTTGACCGAAATGTTAACCACATGCAGGGGAGTTATTACTCATTTTAATCACTCAACCTCCGCACTCAAACAACTGAAAGATTCTCAACAAGCTAACAATATACCGAAACATGTTTTGTTTCAAGATGTTGAAACTAGATGGGACAGACCATATCAGATGTTGAAGAGATTACATGAACAACGCATAGCGATTCAAGATGTTTTACCATCTCTACCAAATTGTCGTTATGAAATCACAGCAAGGCAATGGGCTCTTATGAGCCAAATCATTGATATTCTGGCCAATTTATAAGAAGCTACTAAAGAGCTAAGCAAAGAATCATCGACGTTATATCAAGCAATCCCAATAATACGAAGTCTAAAATCTTGCCTCAATAAAATTTCAAATGATCCTTCTTCTCATCCTGATGTCAATGATCTGGCAAACTCCCTATTCAGTGGACTTTCGAATAGATTTGCCTTTATGGAAAGTGATGAAACTTATCTATTAGCAACGATCCTTGACCCACGGTTCAAAACAAGGATTTTCAGCTCAACAGTGGTCGCTGAAACCGCTCGATCAGTTCTTAACGCTGCTTTTGATGGCAGAGAGGCCGTAAGACCGACAAGACCTCCAGAAGAACCCCAACCGTCGACAAGTAGAGGAATTTGGCAAGTATGCCAAGAAATAATTGAAGAGGCTGAAATGGAAGAGCCAATTACAATATTTTCTGGTGAGTATGAAAAAGGTTAGAAAAGTTATTAATAGGTATTGGTTATTAATAGGTACTCTTTGTCATCTACATAGTATACTAAAAGTTAAATTTAATTTCAAAATGTCTTTTTACAGGGGATTCGCAAACTAAAAACGAAATCGATGCTTATCTAAAGCTCCCAAATTTATCGCTGACTGCTGATCCACTGGCCTTTTGGCGAGAAGATGTCCATTTTCCAAGTCTGAAAAAACTTGCCCAAAAATATTTTTCACTGAAGCCATGTACAGTCGCCTCAGAAAGACTTTTTTCAACGGCTGGGAACATTCAGACTGAAAAAAGAAATCGCCTTAAACCAGAAAATCTACAAATTTTATGTTTTTTAAATAAAAATTTGCCTGTTGTAAATTTTAATTATTAGAATAGAAATTTATCAAATAAATTAGTCTTTTATTACCATGGCGAGATATTCGTATTCGTATTCGTATTCGCCGAATAGTAGGTTTGATATCCGTATTCGTATTCGTATTCGTAAAAGTACTATTCGTTGCATCACTAATTATTACTTATTATACCACGTTTTTAGTAAGTCACTTCCTTGTTTGTCTGTCTGTCTATCGTTCCATGTGGAATATTGCAAGTCAAATTTCTAGCACTTTCCGATTGGCTATCCGGCTGAAACTTTCAGGGTAGCTTACAACTCGATGATTATGCAATAAAAAAATATAAAAAAACATGTTCTTAGATAAAAAAATAACTACTTGTTTGCTTGTTTAATAGATTTTATAATAATCGATATTGTGGTTTCATTTTATTCCAAAATGCAAGAATTTTTAGAAATAATATGGTACATATTCTTCATTGTACATTGATCATAAAAGTATGTACTTAATTAAATTATTGATTTGATTTGATTTTTGTAGATTTTATTAGTATTTTCTCAACCTTAGGTATATATCATAAAGCAACACTAAAAAAATATCTATCATTTTACATAACCTAACCAAAATCGCGATCTGATGGGAAAATATTTTTATTTCATTTGAGTCTCAACAGATAGGTACAAACCCGTAGAATTTACGGTCAGAAAAATAATACACAATTGTGTTACTGGTTATTGAAAGTTGACCTTTGATTGTGTCCGTATCGTAGGTATACAATGCTAAATGGCAGTCTTAACTAAATGCCACCCACACTGTACCAATAGGTCACTAATCTGTTGTGGTTTCTGATACATCGCAACTATTGTAGTGACGTTTGGGCCGTATTCAACTCAGAAGTATCGTCCCATATAAAAATCCAGAATTGTCACTCTTTTTTATCCGTTTTCGTCCCCAAGATATTATTTTAACTAGCTCTTGCCCGTGACTTCAGATTCGCATACTAAAGTTAATTATTTAAAAAAACATATCCTTCTTCCATTGAGTTCAAACAAACTACCTTCATACCAAAATTACCCATTTTGTTTGTTTATCGTATGAGGTAGTGCTGGTCTCTTGTGTCAGAGTTTGTCAAGCTGCCCGAGGGCCTCCGCCATGTATCAATAACAGCCGCAACCGACAATTTAACGTGCCCTCCGAAGCAAGGAACGATGGAATATGCATTGTTTGAGATTTTTCTACGCATATTAGTGCTTTCTACGTGGGGTTTGTTCATGTTTTGTTTGAATATAGATTAAAAAAAGTGTTTGCCACAAGCGCAATCTATATGCAGATAGAATAAATACACACGTGTACCGGATTATTCCCAAAACCTAGCCAAATGCACAGCTGGATAAAAAACGATTAAATTTTGACAAAAATGGTCCGGATTCACAATACTCACTACTCTTTGTACAGTTGTAGAGATCGCGCAATCGACATGCTGGCGGCGTTGCTCCCTAGAATTGAAATGCTAATTCGATGAGCCAAAAATGACCAGCAAGACCACAGAACAAGTGCTAGTTAGTGCGTGAGCCGGGCG
Organism: Alsophila aescularia; assembly: GCA_946251855.1. Lineage (NCBI taxonomy): Eukaryota > Metazoa > Arthropoda > Insecta > Lepidoptera > Geometridae > Alsophila > Alsophila aescularia. The sequence goes on from OX276373.1 coordinate 57,705,704, forward strand.
GATCCGCCGCTCGCCTTGATGCGTGACGTGCATTGTGATGCGTACAGACAACAAGCAACTAACACGTCTTTGTTATGGAAATTAGGAGTAATACCGTAGAGTTCTTACGTGATTCTGTCAAGAATACGTTTATTGATACAAGCTGCGCGTCCCGACTTAGCCCGCGTGGCCATTTTTCTTTGATAAAAAAGAAAAATGGTTTGCTGAGGCGCAAACCGATGATTTCCACGCTATAATGAGAAAAAGGTGCCTCGTTGTTAAAGCGCGTGCGTGGAAGCCCGAACGGTATTCTGAGCGTATTGTCCGAGTGGTAGGACTCGCCGATGCTGAGGAGGTGGATGCAGCGGCATGCCAGCGGTCCCTCATATCTACATATATATATATATATATTTGGTTATAATAAAACTGTAACGGTGGACCCGTACATTGAAGATAATTTGAAATATTTTTTTGGACCTTACTCTAGATTCGATACTGAAGCCAAAACTGTATTTTTTTCATTTTTGTCTGTCTGTCTGTATCTTGGCTAGGCATCACGCCGAAACTACTGAATGAATTTAAATGAAACTTGGTATGATTTGAGTTCACACTACGAGGTAGGACATAGGCTTTACTTTTCATTTTCATACTTTTCATCCCGAAAAATGAAAGGGTTTCCCGCAGGATTGGGGTTGAAAGTTATTTCAAAAAACACTTACCACTCTGAAACTACTGGACGGATTTTGATGCAACTTGGCACAGTCATAGTTTTTATAGGTACCTATATTGAAAAAACACGGCTAAGGGCGAGTCGGACTCGCGCACCGCGGCGAGGGTTTCGTACAAACCTGACTTTGCCGTTGGAAAACTGTTGTCGCATACATCGACGTATGTCGTGGTCAGTTAAACCACTGCAATTTGTTGGTGTTATGTTAGTACCAATTTACGGTTTTCGAATTTTTCCCTTTTTTTACATGGTCAAGGGAAGTACCGTTTAGATTTTCATTCACATGTGAGTGTCAAAATATGCGCAATAAACGGCTGTATCTTTTGATTGCGTTGACTTAGAAGTTATTTTTTCACTGCTCCAAGGGATTGCAGATCTCAGTATTTGATATTAATTTCAACTTGACACCTCTACGCGTTCCTGAGAAAAAAAACTTGACTGACAGACATACAGATAGACGGACAACAAAGTGATCCTTTTAAGGTACAGAACCCTAAAAAGATGTACCTACCTACCTACCTACCTACCTACATGACACGTCAGTGATAGCAAGTCTGTGTCGCGTGGAGTGATGCATTGTTTGAGAACAACATTATTTACTTTCCACAGATGCTCTGAAATCTCTTTGTTTCTGTTATTTTGAAAGACAACCGGCATAGACAAACAGGAATTTATGGGCGACTAGCTTTTTAGTCGCTTGCAAAGTATTAGACCACTATGCCTGCGCTCGAAAGTATATAATCTATTATTTCCAAATGATTTCAAATGTTTTTAATCACCTGAGCAGGTCAGCTGAAGCATTAGCGAGGTAAGTTTCACACCATCATCACGCCTCAGCCCGAACCGAAGACGTCCCCTTCTGTCCATGGCCCACCCCCACAGTAAGGGGAGGGGAGGCGTAGCTTCATCATCTCGCGTGGCAGGCGTCTCGGTAAACGCATCAGATGTTGATACTCGTACAGCAAACTGCGCATTCCCTGCATCCCCTTCACTGATTCTCACAGGACCGCGGGGTGAGAAGGGTGCGGCTTTAGATAAGTAGTTTACTACTTGTAGTATTACTTATTCTGTGGTTTAGTGTTAAATAAAGATTGTACTTATATTATGCTAGTTCTCAAATTCGAGACGAAATTGCAGGCAAATAGAAACTTTAATTGCAAGATGTTGCAACACACTGCGCTGCGCTCGTCACCTCGCTCAATAATCTTACAATTATCCTCGATCGCTGTCTACAATCATGCAACAATGATTGCGAGAAGTTACACCGGTAAACACACCTGCGCATGCGTGGTCGGCGCGGGCGCCTTCTAGGTGATATAAAAACTAGTAGGTATTATTGAATAACAAAGGTTGGGTCGAACTTTAGTTTGCGCGCTTTCATTGTTTACAAAAGGGTGAAGGAAACGCTAATACCACCATGCACGGCTCTGAGCTTGGTGTTCAAATCTCCGCATCCAGTTTCTGCCAGCCGCTTTCCGCAGGTCGTCACTCCACTTGGCTACAGGGTGTCCTACACTACGTTTGTCTAAACATGGTCTCCACTCGGGAACTCGTCTACCCCAACGGTTGTCGGTTCTTTGGGAATGCGACCAGCCCACTTGTTTATCCTTAGGTTTATGTCGGTTACCTTGGTTCTCTCAAGAGACTGTGGCGGATCAGTCTCCACAGACACGTCCAGCTGTGTGTTCTGTTTCCGAGAATGAATATGTCCCGCTCAGTATCTCCTCATTAGTGTTGATGGGACGTTGTCCCTTTATTCTAAGTATTAGTGAAGTCTTTTGTGCGCGTCTGATTCATAATTCAATAAGGTTTAAAAAAAGACGAAGTCTACACCGTTAAACCAACGAGTGAAACGAACAAATAGCGGCTGCGTATGTGTGCTTGATTGGATATTTTGTGGTTGCTACACCATTACATCACAAAAGATTGCATCGTTTTAGATGTTTTGGGAGAAATTGTCAGAATTAATACGACTAACCATAACCAGGTCTTGCTGCGATGTGGCGGCCGATCGGCATATATAGTAGGTATAAGTGTGTACGTGAAGCTTGCGCGTACGAGTGGATCGGCATATCTCGGATGCTTCACTTTCGATTTGGCTGTGTGTACTCCGTCATTTTTCAAACCTTGAACCACGTGTTAATTGGTCTGACTCATGCGCACAATCAACTCTGTACCGCGCCGCTTGTTATGTGACTATAATAATTGGTAGTGCTGCGTTGTTGTTTGTTTGTTTGTTTGTTAACCCTCTACCATACAAAGAGAATGTTTTATTTTCATTCGCATCATAATTCATGCAGTAGAGGGTTAACGAATAAGCGTGACCTTTGACAGAAAATGCTTAACCTATACAGGTGGCCTTAGAGATTTAAAAAATTATGGTAGCGAATGGTTTTTGGCAAGGTTTGCATGCGGGCAAACCTGCGTGGTGCAGCGAGTACTCTAAGAAAGCGCTTTATAAATAAAAATAGTGAATAGTGACCAATATGAATAGTGTCGGTGCGGGAATCGAACCTCACCTTGTGTAGCAGTTAGTCTAGCCTACTGTACCGCTAAAAACAGAAAGCTCCCGCCTCGTTCTCTCCGAGACCTGTGCCACAGAATAAATAATATCCTCGGCTCTGCCTGTGTTTACATACCTGTACTATTTGTGTGGCCGCGGTTTCTCAAACCAGCTGATACAAGGTGAGGCTGTGGTCAACCGCGACCTGAGACTGCGAAAAACTAGGTAAAAACCAATACGTACAACACCTATTAGGAAATGGAAATTAAAATGGAAATTACCAAGAAATTAATGATATCATTCTACTCAATTATAAATGTGGAAGTCTGCGTGTAAAGAAGTATTTTGTTGCCACTCAGTTCCGTAAATGACGTCTGAACGGATTTTGATAACACTACGCATATACTTTTCCCGGACGTAAAGCAATAACTACTTTATGTCCATAATACACCTATACTTATGATACTTTTGACTTATGAACCCCGAAAAACTACCACGCAAGCAAACCGCAGGACGCAAGAAATGAGATAGCTTACTGATAGCCGACCTTCAGCGAGAGACACACGGCGCCACCACAAGATGATGACGTCAAACTATTAAAAGATCGTGCCACTCGCCTAGAACAGTTAGTACTAGTGGACCTTTCTCGGGGTTATTATTACTCTATGTGCTATTCCAGAATCTAAAGTACCAATACGCAAAATTCCTTCAGGAATCAAATAGTTTTTACCGATTGCTCGGCTTCTACTCATAAGTTTTACTCTCAGTTTTATACTCAAGCTAAGCTATCCAACAATGAAAACAGCATCGCAATAGGTTTAGAAGTAAGAAACAGACAGCCAGACAAACAGAGAGACACGATTTAAAAAATTTACATGTTCTTGGTCAGGAGCTTAGTTGAAGTTCCCTAGACCAATTTCTTTATTATCTATATTGTACAGACTTTTCGGTACTCACTGCTTTATTATAAGTATAGATAGATATCATAGAAGTATTAGGAATAAACTTCCTAATACTTCTATGATAGATCGCTAATAACACTAATAATACCTGCGTTGTTTCTTAATGTGAGGTAAACCCCGGCGACCGCAACACAACCGGTTTGGAAATACATTAAAACTCAATAACGTGCTTCAACCACAGAATAAATTACAGTACAAGTAAACTCCAAGTTCAACAAGAGAGCAGGTACCTACGAGGTATCAATATGCAATCTGTTTAGTACCTTTATGTTGTTTTAAATTCGATGGAATTTTGCAGTTCAACCATATAATGATACGTGTTCTCACAAACTCGCCTTGAGCTGTATGTAGTCAACACGCACGCTACGCTTTCTCCAAGACTCCTGTATAATATAGGCTAGTTACATTTTGCGTCCCATGGTTCATATGTACCTACCAATGCGACGAAAAAACCGGGTGGGACTGTGTCAGGGCAGAATACCGTTTGTCGTAAAACGTCTACACCACGTACAATTAGATCCGGCCCCAGAACCGTCTCGTCCGCTCTGTACTAGAGTTTGAGGTACCGTTGTGAGCTCCAGAACTTCTTCTTCCCAACAATGTGCCTAATCCTTATTGTACGAACGAACGCGAAGGTTGCCCAACCGATCTAGACGAAACTTGCTATAGGTTAAGCGAATTTTTAGAATTTTTTAGTCGTCGGAGATTTTTGATTAGGGGCAAAGATAATGTTATAAGTATCCATACTAGCCATATCTATACTTAAAATGTACCAGTATGTACTTAGTACATATCTATCTATATATACTTATAATAAAACTGTAACGGGTCCAATTCTGTACATTGAAGATATTTTGAAAATTTTTTTGGACCTTACTCTAGATTCGATACTGAAGCCAAAACTGTATTTTTTTTTCATTTTTGTCTGTCTGTCTGTCTGTATGTCTGTCTGACTGTACTTGGTTAGGCATCACGCCGAAACTACTGAATGAATTTAAATGAAACTTGGTATGATTTGAGTTCACACTACGAGGTAAGACATAGGCTACTTTTCATCCCGAAAAATGAAAGGGTTCCCGCAGGATTGGGGTTGAAAATTATTTCAAAAAACACTTACCACTCTGAAACTACTGGACGGATTTTGATGCAACTTGGCACAGTCATAGTTTATATGATGGGTTAAAATTGAGGAAACTCTTTATCCCGAAAAATAAAGAGTTCCTGCGGGATAATGTCCCAAATTCTATAAATTAAAGATATTTTGTAAATTTTTTTGGGGGCCGTTCTATATTCGATACTAATTTTTATTTTTTTTTGTCTTTCTGACTGTCTGCCCGTCTCTCTGTCTGTACCTTGGAAGTGCATCAAGCCGAAAATACTCAATGAATTCAAATGAAATTTGGTATAATTTGAGTTCATACTTTGAGGTAGGACATAGGATACTTACCATCCCGAAAAATTAAAGGGTTCCTGCAGGATAGGCGTAGAAAGTTATTTAAAAGAACACGCTGAAACTACTTGACGGATTTTGTTGAAACTTGGCACAGTCATAGTTTATATAATGGGTAAAAATTAAGAATACTTTTTATCCCGAAAAATAAAGTGTTCCTCCGGGATAATGTCCAAAATTCTGTAAATTGAAGCTATTATGTATTTTTTTTTGGTGGCCGTTCTATATTCAATACCTAACCCAACACTTTATTTTTGTAATTTTTGGCTGTCTGTCTGTCTGTCCGTCTGTCTGTCTGTACCTTGGCAGCGCATCACGCCGAAAATCATGTTTGTTTGTTCACACATCACGTAAAAACTATTGGACCGATTGCAATGTGGTTTTTATGGTTAGATAGCTTAAGGTTATTAGTTATGTCTCTCAGTCTGTATCTTAGCCGCGCATCACGCCGCCGCAACTACTGGATGAATTTAAAAGAAACTTGGTATGATTTGAGTTCGTACTATGAGGTAGGACATAGGACACTTTACATATCGAAAAATTTATGGGTTATTTATTATCTATGGGTTGAAACTTATTTAAAAGAACACGTACCTCGCTGAAAGTAATGGACGGGTTTTGATGCCACTTGGCATTGTCTTAAGTTATATGATGGGTTAAAATTGAGGACACGTTTTATCCCGAAAAAGTAAAGGGTTTCTGCGGGATATGGGTCCAAAGTTATGTTAATAATTAAGTAATAAAAAATATTTTACTAATATTTACACAAACTACTAAATGAATTCAAATGAAAAAAATGCTCTTGGGTGCTTAAAAAAGGTATTAAACATTTTTTTTTGTTAATCGTGTCTTTCTTTCAGTTTGTCTGTATGTTTGTTTGTTCACGTATCACGTAAAAACTGCTGGACCGATTACAATGCGGTTTTCATTGCTGATTTTAATCTGGTGTAATTGGTATCTCAATCCGGTGAGTTAGAAGACGAGTAATTGATAAAGTACTTTTGACGGCTGAAGAAATTTTGTTAAAATGTTGGTATATTGGTCCTGGAAATAGCACATTATTGTACTTTGAACCTAAAGAAAAGAACACGCAGGCGAAGCTGCGGGTACAGCTAGTAGTACATAAGTATAAAAATAATACACAACGAAAATAATTTAAAAAAAATGTTTAGGGGACTTAAAATAAGCTACTAAACAAGAATAGTATATAACATTTCAAAAATAGTGTTGAGTGTTTATTCACGTTGTCGCCCGAGCTCCCCAGAGGGTGCGGCCACCAGCTCAATGCTCCCCCGAGGGTGTGGCCACCAGCTCAAAGCTCTTCCGAGGGTGCGGCCACCAGCTCAAAGCTCGCAGCGGACAATAATCAGGAACAACAGGAAAAGATGGTATCGGAACAGATAATTTGAAAAATTTGCAAGCTTCTAGAACCTCACAAATAAAACTGGGGATGAGACTGCTAAATAATTTTGGTTTATCTTTATTAAAGACCGCTGATTTTACTAACCGGTTAAAGCATTTTGAATCTTATGTCAAATGTCTATGTATGCATCGGCATATGGAATAAGTCATAGTTACTGCGGGCAAAATGGCGTGAAATATTATTGCAACAAATGTGCCAACATGTATTTAGGGGCTAATAAATGTTAATTGACCGAGCGAGCGCGAAGCCTCTCCGTTTGGCTAAAATGCTTTCGTATGTCCGCTGTCCGGATCTCTGTTTTCCTCTACAGGTCGCATCTCAACCGATCTAGACGAAACTATACAGGTTAAGCGAATTTTTAGAATTTTTTAATCATCTGGAATTTTTGATTGGGGCCCTCCCCAAAAAAGGGTAAAAAGGGGGCTACTGAATATCTCCACCATATTAAATCCGATTTTGATGGTACTTTTTTTATTTGAAAGGTAGTTACTTTAATTTAGACTCATACATTTTTTATGAAGATCTGCTGAGGATTTTCGGCGTGATGAGCAGAATAGCCCCTCAAAATGCAGTAAATTTCTTACTTTTAGGATTCTACCAGTGGAATCAGCCCTTTACCTAATAAGTAGGGACTGATGGAACACCTTGGTTATTATTATTAGTCGTACAATAAGGTAGCTAGATGGTGCTACTGTGCACTGCTTGATTGTTTTCAAAAACATTTAAACTGTTTGTTTTATTTATAGCAGAGGCACAATTTCAGGATTATAAGTACATTAAGCTCTCGGTGGTACTCCTCCTCCGAAAATCAGTTTACATTACTACTTAATATGAGGTCTTTTCTACACAAAGAGAAGCAAGTGAATCAGATAAATGTATGAATGACAAAGAAAACTAGAACGATACAATGAATTTGATGAATGAATTATCAAATAGGTATAATGGAAGTATGAACTATACGTGGACAGTGCTCAGTGATAAACTATGAATGAGGTTGTAGGTAATGTTGATTGAAAACGGATTACTTCGTCACAACGTGAAAATAGGTATAATGGAAGTATGAACTATACGTGGACAGTGCTCAGTGATAAACTATGAATGAGGTTGTAGGTAATGTTGATTGAAAACGGATTACTTCGTCACAACGTGAAAACTCCTGCACCGATTTAAATGCAGGTATAGCTTAGGTTTTGAAGTTCACCAGATTTTAAGTCAAAAGTTATGACTTAAAATCTTTGACTTAAAAAACTTTGTATCTCAATCCGATGAGTAGAAGCCGAGCAATCGATAAAAAGCTTGTGGGTTGACCATACGTAGGTACTTTTGGTCCTGGAATAATTACATATAGGTAAGATACTTTTCTCTAGAAACGATCTGAGAGTTCTGGGGCCGCTCGTGCTAGTGCTTACTACTCCTCTGTTCAGCCGCGGACGGCTTCTAATGAGGATGATGCATACTTGGACCTATATAAGTAACAATGTTCACCATAACTACTAAAATGTTTCCCAATGAGGTATGCCCTACGAATGGTATGCCCTTGACCGAACATGACACTACAATAGGGTTGCCATCCGCCATGTCACGAGGTTAGAACTTCTGTCCCGGTCGTCACGGTTGATATACTAAATATCTCGGTGAATAAAAACATTGGGATATATTATTTCTTTATTACAACATAACAATATAGACCACCACTACAGAATAAAAATAATTTAACAGACTTTAATTTGATTTGCTAATATTTTTACGCTATCCCTGGCCATAATGCCAAATGTCGAAAGGATATTTTCTTTAATCGTTGCACAGTACTTAAGAACGAAATCGCCTTCGAATAGAAATGGTAGAAAATAATGATTAAATAAAAATTCAATTTCAAAATGATATATTCGGAATTTCAAAAGTATGTCATGGGTAAGCCAGATCTGCTGAAGCAAGTGAAAAATCTGAAATTTGTTATACTAAATTATAGTCATTGATATCATTTTTTAATATTGATTGATTATTAGCTCATAAATTAAGATAATTTAGTTAATATGGCTAAATTGACTACCGAGAACATTTTTGTTTTTATTTTTTCGAGTTATCACCTAAATGTCCCGGTCAGTTCTTAGACTATTATGGCTTGGCAACCCTACACTACAAGCCAAAGCGCAAACTGCGCAGTTGTTCCAATCGGCTGTAACTGAATATTGTAGCAGATAAGGTTATGTTATGTGAGGTCTGCGATGCGGTCGGTGGGCGGCGCTCTTATCATTGCTATTTTGATGTGTGAACCAAGTTAGCACGCATTTCAACTTGTTATCTAAGTACCTACCGAGAAGGATCAGACACTCAGAGCGACTAGCATGTAGAGCGAAACCGACCGACACACCTGTCTTACGAAGCTGTACCTCAATGTACTGAGTTACTGACTCTTCTCGCAAGCTAACGTACGAATTACTTGGAGCATAAAACGACGCACTACCTACTTAGTTGTTTGCGAAAAGACTAGCTAGAAATAACACCTACCCATATATTAGATACTTGCTCTGAGTACCCATAGGTAGCCACCTATCTAAGTAGGAAAGCTACAGAGTTTTGAATATTGACGTGAAGTCTATTTATTCTGTGGTTAAGTTGTCTGTGCAGCGTTTTCTTCTCAGATCAAGAATTTTGGATTCATTGTCTAAGGGTTTCTTCTAATCTGAGCGTATCGGTGTCTATTACAAATATAAAGAGTGGGTCAAAGATCTTCAAGTGCCCTTACTGGAGGTGGGTGGGTGCTCCAATGGTTTATCACTTAGGAGTGTGTCATGTTTGATAATATATAAATGTGTTATGTAAAGCAATTTAACTAAATTAATATATTTTCTAATCACTGACCCTGAAAAATATTCCGGAATAATATATAGATTTGAATAGATTTTGTGTTATTTTATTATAACACGAAAAATATGAACAAAAACCGGGACGGGCTGTGTCGGGGCGCACGGCCGCTTGTTTGTCGTGTAACGTCGTGCCAGCCGCTTTTCGCAGGTCGTCACTCCACCTGGCACTAGGGCATCCTACACTACGTTTGCCTAAACGTGGTCTTCAATAGAGAACTCGTCTACCCCAACGGCTGTAGGATCTTCGGGAAGTGTGACCTGCAACAATGTGCCTAATCTTTATTTTAGTACGGACTTTCCGGGCGCTGCAGCCACTTTTATGATTTTTTCCACCATTTTTTTAAAATGTACTTAGTCTTAAGTTTTTGGAAAGTTTTTATAATTGAATCGAATGTTCTCAACGAGATCTTTACAACAACACCCAAATTAATACTATGGTCACAGAATAAATAATAGTACAAGTACTAGGGTATTAATTACAGAGGACGCACAGAGCAAAATCAGTAAAACTGATGTTTAATTCGGTATAAATCGCGATTAAGATTAATATTCTAATAAACGAGCTTTCACATACATCCCCATATTTTATTCCTGTTTATTACACTACTGCTCAAAAAAGAAGTGTAATGATTTCAGGGTTCATGTATGTTTGTATATATGTGAGTTTCTCTATTCCACCATAACTTTTAAACACCTTAACAGATTTGGATGTATGTTATCGTTAAAATCCTTACTTCATCCCGAGTATAAAAAAACACATATTGAAAAAAATCTGTGTGTTGGCAGTATGGCTCCAAAACAAATGCGAAAAAAACCTCGTGTTTTATAATATGGTTATCAAATTGAAGAACTTGATGAGCACATTCCAACAAAAGGTATATAATTTAATGGCATACGTTATTTTATGGCAGGCAAGCGTTTTTAAAAAAAAATGGCTTGTATCTAAAGTTGTTTTTACCTATTAGCTTTTAGATTATACGAACAAAAACAAAAAAGTACCAGGTTAGCATATATTGCTAGCAGGAGTCGACGGTATTTCAAGACGAGACTCATTTGGTGGCAGTCAAAGCAAGGAGAACTTGTACTCAAGAACTTGTTAAAGTACTACCTATTTGATATTATGCTATCTACTTACAATAAATAATTGGAACTATTAAAATCTATACCTATATAACATACCTACTGAGTGAATGACAGCCAAAGCACTAAGCTGTGCGTTGTGTGAACTTTTAAAAATAAGCGAATGTTTCCTCTAAGTAAAATTTGCTAGCTTCAATATTGAGGGTTTTTCCTTCCAGGTCCCTTTCGAACTATCCATTTTGTATATGAGTATTACGCATGTTCAACAGTATTACATACATAGGTACGCGTGAGAACTCTATTTTTTATTGGGTTAAAAATTGGTAGAATATTAGTATATTCGATCATAAGACCATTCGCAGCAATAAGCCTTCGCAGTTTTGACCATTCGAGCAAACGTACCTTCGCAATTTTGACCATTCGCAGTAACGGCCCTTCGATGATGTAAGCATTCGAAGAATAACTTCGAGGAATAGACATTCGCAAAAACGACATTCGCAGGTGACTACGTTTCCCAAAAATGACACCAATATTAGATCTCTGGTGCTTATTACAGAGTTATAAAAGCGAGACGTGTCGGTCCCTCTTTAGTCATGGTACCCCGTTTGTGATTTTAAAGACGTTTCACGTCAAAAACCCTCAATAATAATAGGTATATCCTTAGATAGCAGTAGTGCCTGTTTAGGCATGAGGTTCCGTCACGGGAGGTAAGTCAGCCGACGACGCGGTAGCATAGTTCCCACCGTGACGCGTCTCGTTACGTATTGGCGTAGTATTGTACTCTTACTTATACTATTATTTAACTAATACGGTTAGTCAGTTAGAATTATATGTACCAGATATGTACCTACTTTTGTAGTTTATTATTAAATACCTAATCTTAAATTTTCCTTTGAATCAAAAACACATCAAACCTTTGTAAAATTAAATTCGAAACCAAGCCAAAAGGTAGTCACAGGAACCCAACAATCAAATGATGAAACCCCTTCGAGTTTGGGCATGGTTTTAAAAGTATAAATTAATAAAACTTGTTTACGTTGTCTACAGTGATGGGAGGATGATGGGTGCCGTGGCCGCGTGGCTGGTAGTGGCGTGCGCGGTGGCGGCGCGCGCCCAGTGCCCCTCCGGCTGTCGCTGCGACGCGGACGATCTGCTGCGGCTCACGTGCGGCGCACAAGAGGTCAAGGCGAGGGACGACGGATACCTAGAGGTCATCTGTCATGTAAGTACCGAGAGCACCACTGTCATCGCGTGGCTACTAAATACATATCCCGCAGAAACCCTTTACTTTTTCGGGATTAAACGTGTCCCCAATTTTAACCCATCATATAACTTAAGACAGTGCCAAGTTGCATCAAAACCCGTCCGTTACTTTCAGCGTGGTACGTGTTATTTTAAATAAGTTTCAACCCCTAAATAATAACCCATACATTTTTTGATATGTACTCGTAAAGTATCCTATGTCCTACCTCGTAGTACGAACCCAAATCATACCAAGTTTCTTTTGAATTCATCCAGTAGTTCCGGCGGCGTGATGCGCGGCTAAAATACAGACTGACAGACATACAGACAAAAATGAAAAAAGATACAGTTTAGGCTTCGTAATCCAATATAGAGTAACTTCCAAAAAAAACACTAAATCATCTTTAATGTACAGAATTTGAACCCATATCCCACAGGAACCCTTTATTTTTCGGGACAAAATGTATCCATAATTTTCACGTATCTGATAAACTATGTCTGTGCCAAGTTGCATCAACATCCGTCCAATAATTTCAGCGTGCTAAGTGTTTTTTTAATAATTTTCCACCCCTATCCTGCAGGAATACTGAATTTTTTCGGGATGAAAAGTATCCAATGTCCTACCTCGAAGTGTGAACTCAAATCATACCAAATTTAATTTGAATTCACTAAGTATTTTCGGCGTGGTGCGCTGCCAAAATACAGACAGACAGACGGACAGACAGACAGAAAGACAAAAATTTAAAAAATACAGTTTTGGCTTTAGTATTGAATATAGAACGGCCCCCAAAAAAAATTACACAGCATTTGGGACATTATCCCGCAGGAACTCTTTATTTCTTCGGGATAATAAGTATCCCCAATTTTAACCCATCACATAAATAATGACTGCGCTAAGTTGCATCAAAATACGTCCAGAGTCGTTTCAGAGTGGTAAGTGTTTTTTGAAATAATTTTCAACCCCAATCCTGCGGGAACCCTTTCATTTTTTGGGATGAAAAGTAGCCTATGTCCTACCTCGTAGTATGAACTTAAATAATACCAAGTTTAATTTAAATTCTTTCAGTAGTTTCGGCGTGATACCTAGCCAAGATACAGACAGACAGACAGACAGACAGACAAAAAAAAAGTTTTGGCTTTAGTATCGAATCTACCCGTTACAGTTTTATTATAAGTATATATAGATTCTAACAAAGTAGTGCTCTGTCAAGATCATAGGGGCCCCATTATCCTAATGTGCCCAGGGCCTTCAATAGGTTAAAGACGGCCCTGGCTACGCTCCAGGACAGGCATTACGGACGTAGGCTACAAGGCTGCCAAGCTCAAATGGGATTGGGCGGGTCATCTTAGCCGTATGCATCCCGACCGGTGGGCAAAGGTCATGACACAGTGGACGCCTGAAGATGGACGACGCCGCTGAGGCCGGCCCAGAAAGAGGTGGCGAGATAACCTAGACGCCTACCAAGAGGGCTGGTACGAGGCGGCTCAGGAAAGAGAATCTTGGAAGGATATGGGGGAGACCTTTGCCCAGCAGTGAGACAGTACCTATAGGTTAGAAAAAATATATATGAATGTATGTCGATGTTCCACCTTAGCTTCCCTTTTGGTCAGATTTTGATAATTGATTCGTCTTCATTTATAAAGTCATACATAGAATGGTGTCATAGGCTATTTTTTACCCGATCGGGTTTTAGTTTTTGAACTTGTCTTGCTAAATATTTAATTTCGAAGGAACTCAGGTTATGTTATCGAACGAAGCATCATCACAACAGAAAGGACGATACCTATTAGGACTATGCAATTTAGGACTAGACATTTTGAGACCCTGGACATTTTGGTAAGTGGACCTTTTGAGTCACTGGACATCAATAATAGATGCCAGTACATCTCTATCTCTAAATTTTTGAGGGGAGTGACGGATGGTGCACAAGTCATACATGTGAACGAGTGCTGCTTGTGGGGACTGGTCCAGCCTGGTTTATTATTAGTCATTTGTATTTTTTTATTTAATATCTGTGTGATTTTTGTCGGACATCTCATTATCATTACCACTTTTGTCTTTTGTATTTGACATTTACATTACATGTACATATTATTTTAATTACTGACATATAAAAAATTAAAGATTATCAAAAATGGGGAAAATGACATCCCCGTGCAGTATGTTGGTGCTCTCTTCTATAACGGCGTATTTCCGAAGCGCCGGTAGAGTCAGAAGGGTATTTCGTTTGCCGGTGCGAGATTCAACTCCGAGTCGGCACATGAAAGGGTATTTCGTTTGCCTGTGCGAGATTCAACTCCGAGTCGGCACATGAAAGGGTATTTCGTTTGCCTGTGCGAGATTAAACTCTGACTCGGCACATGAAAGAGAAACTTCCTTTTTAAACTCAAAGCAAACTCAGTTTACCTAACTTTATTGTATTGATCTATTTATTTATAATCATTTATATTTTTCTCTTTGTTCATGAGATTTTAAGTTTTGATTTGTAAAAGACTTATTTTTGCCTATTTACAACAAATACTTTGAGTTGCGTTGCGTATTATTATTTATTCTGTGGCTAGCAAAAAACACACCACTCAAAATAGTCTGTAACATAATATGCTCGGAGTATAACTTTTCATATGAATAGCACTTGTGTTAGTTTTCAAATTGAAGCAGTAGTTATAGGTCCTCTGATGTAATGTTTCCAGGGCACGGAGTTGAACTGCTCAGCGCTGCCGCAGCTGTCTGTCGGTCGGGAGGCGACGCTGCAGCGGCTCGAGATCACGCAGTGCTCGCTCGCGCCCGCTGCGCCGCTCGCCTGCGTGCTCAACCGGGGCGGAGCGAGCGGGGCGAGGAAGCTCGCCGTGCAGCAGGCGACGAGCGGACTGAGCGCGGAGAATGTCAGGGGGATGGAGGACCTCGAGTCACTCTTTCTCTCGTTTGCTCCTGGTAAGTAAGAAATGTGCGCTCGCGGCCGCCGCGCCGCTCGCCTGCGTGCTCGCCCGCGGCAGAGGCAGAGCGTGCGGAGAGAAGAATCTCTCCGTGAAGCACGTGCTCGTCGAGTCACTCTTTCAATCTCATCATTCTTTGATGACAAATGTTTTTTTATCAATGGCTTGACTTTCACTCATCGGATACCAAGTTCACCAGTCTTTAAGTAAAACCCTAGGCTATGCAGCAGTGAAAATTGCATTGAAATCGGTCCAATAGTACCTATATGACGCGCGTACTATACTGCGCGGATTGAAAAAAAGAGAGAGATTTAAAAAAACTTGTTAATTAGCTTATTTTATGTCCCCTAGACCTTTTTCTATTATCTTCAGGGTACTGACTTTTTTGTTCAGTGTACTTGACATAGTTATTTTGAGATTTCTAATCCACATTTTTTATAAAAGCTATTGATCTCATTGAATAGAACAAGCTTATTTTGGTAGGATATTAACAAACTCCTCACCTGATTCCATTTGTAAGTTTGTTTTTGCCCCAGGTCTCCTCCATTCAAGTCTGAAATGATACTTCTCTCCACCAGTCCCTCACACATGAGGTAAAATCCATAGAAAATGAACATTTGAGTACAAACTATAAAGTTTTTAGCTGCAGTAGTGCCCGAGATCCGTTCACAAAGCGATCAGAATTGAATATCTTGGCGACGTTGCACGGTCTTCTAAACAAAGCAAACATCCATCTACCGCCCCTAGCAAAACATCCATCTTATCCTTTATTAGTCCCTTTTTTCTATCCCCCGCAGGTTTGTCTGAAAACTAGTGTCTAGTGTTTGTGCTAAGTTTGTGCTGAAGAGACCCTTGTCGACACACTCAGAGGCTCTTTTTATTCAAGTTTTTAATATTATTAGCTGAAGTTGTGTGTTGAATAAATGATTTTCTTCTTCTTCTAACATCTCGATATCTCCAGCGTTCGAAAAAACCCGTCTTGAAATCGGTCCATCCGCTTGAGAGCTTCGATGCCACAAGCTCGACTGGTACTTAAAAAGAGATATTGCAAACCAATCCTTACAAATGTTCTAGTTGTACGTTGTACCTGCCAGGCCGATTCTGTTAGCTGTTGAACCGCGGTAGCGCAAGCCGATTGCATGGAAAACACAGATTCTGTTTCTTTGATTGAGTTTTCGTAGTAGATTTTGATTAGAAAACCACAATTATGATGTTTAGACGCTGTTGCTCAATTTTATTTCAGTGGCATTACTCAAGTGATTTTCGAAAGCCGCCGCACATCCGTGCTACTGCGTCGCTTGTGCTATAAAACTGCGGTAGTGTACTTGATGTAGCAGACTGTCTTATATAGATAGTCCAATCGCAAGCTTTCAGACTTGGACCCTGGTTCCTTGCCAGTACACGTCGCGTCGTAAATTGTAGTAATACCTTATCACTTGGGCGTCATCTTGTCGGCCGTATCTTTGATCAACATCCTCACCTATACGTCTGTTTACTGAGCTGACTGTAGAGAGGTGACTTACAGGTCAAGTACCACCCGCCTGAATCACTCCGAAGGTGCAAATTCTAATTCGACAACATTAGAACCAATTTGTGTGTGTTAACTGATTTTAATTTATTAATGACTAGCTTTTCCTGTGACTTCGTCCGCGCGGACTACACTTTATTGCGATAATAAGTATCTTATGTCCTTTCCCTGGGATTGAACTATCTCCATACCAAATTTTATCAAGATCGGTTCTGCCGTTTAGTCGTGAATAGGTAACAAGTTAACAACATTACAGACAGAGAGAGACACTTTCGCTTTTATACTTATTATTCTTTCACTAGGGGGGAAGATGTAGACGACGCGCCACCTCCTTGAGGCACACTTGTCATTTTAAAAAGAGAGTGCGAATCAGTTTCTTTTCATTGATTTAATTTTCAAAATATATCTTTTTGTCCTTCCTTCGCTAACATTGAGTTTAGGATGCATTGCTAATGTCAGTATCTAATTTTAATCTGTCAATTCTCTTGTTAATCTGACAACATCTTCAGGAATGCAACCAAATCAGTTTAAACCACAAATTATAAGTATTATGTACAAGGTTTGCTCTAAGAACTACACTAAACTAAATTAAAATAATTGATGGTTTAAAGATTCATTGGAAAAATTATGTGTTTAATTCCAACTACATCATTGCATCAACGACTTACGAGTAGGATACTTTTTATCGCGATATCTGTAGACCGCGCGGACAAAGTCGCGGGGTAGGCTAGTAGATTGAGGATTGTTGTTGTGGCCAATATAATGATATTACTGATGATGATGATGATGAACATCACTCCAGGTGCCGGGACGTCGGTCCCGGTGTCGGCCATCGGCGCGCTCCCGCGGCTACGCAGCGCGCGCGTGCTGTCGGGCACGGTGGTCCCGCTGCGCGCGCGCATGTTCGCGCCCGCACCCGCGCTCTCCTTCCTCGAGATCTCCATGAGCGGCATCCAGCGCATACCCACGGACGCGTTCCAGGGGCTCGGCAACTTGACCGTGCTCAGCCTGTGGGGGAACCGGATCCAAAATGTGTCCGCCGATGCTTTTAGAGGTGAGCTCATACAAGGCAAGCCCGCGTTCAAATTTGCGACTCTTTCATTACCTCAGACACGGAATTTCGATTGCTGCTGTGCATTGTCTGTCAGTCAGTAACCCTACTGTTTTATAGGTATAAGCTCCGATTGTGAAGCAATAATGACATCCGTGTTATTCCAGGGTTGGACTCGCTGGAGCAGCTAATTCTAAACGCGAACTTCCCCTTGAGCTCCCTCCCCGTGGGGGTTTTGGCCCCCACCCCCAGCCTGCGCCGCCTCTGTCTCGAGCGGAACAACCTGCACGCGCTGGACGAGGGGGTGCTCACGGGACTGGCGCTACTGCAAGAGGTGAGGCCCCTCCCGGTGCCTGGGGGTCGGGATTTATCTACAAAATTTTATTGAACTACTTCTCTGTTTAGTCGCCGGAGAAACGTTTTCCTTACCTGTTATCATCTAACTAATAGGCAAGGAAGTTATACGTACCTACTATTCTAATACATCTGGAACGATCTCTTCATAGAAAAAGCAGGGTATCGATAATTTTACCCTGAAGAGATTTAAAAATAAAAAATGTTGAGCGGAAACCCTTGTTGTCTCTTTCATATTTATAGTGCCAATCTCAGATGCCATTGATCTCAGATGATTGTATACTCTTTGCCCTGTGCGTCCTCTTGCCCCTCCCACTCTGTCTTTTGACAAATAACATACATATATAAGCTAAAAAATGACACCAAAATTAGATGTCTGGAGATTGTGACGAGGTCCAAACCTCTTTCATAATAATACTCATTTGATCTCTTAATTCTTTCATAATCCATTTCTTTTCATTTTGATAGTTGGTCATCATTGATTCATTCTAAATACAAATATCCTAGCATTCGAATATTGATTTTTGGAAAAACCGAAATAATATTATAAAATTCATAAATAAGTTTATAACAACTTGAATTACTCTTTTAAATATATATGTGATAATACCTACATAAGAGGTTATTTTCATCCGTATTGTATCACCACGATATTCTCCAAGTGCACCCTATTGTTCCTGTTCCTGTAATTCTGTGTCACTGAGGTTTGGGTCCTGTACTAGTGGGACAAACCCAAAGCCTGGGACCGCCTCGTGACAAGCTTATAGTTACTTAAGTATAAAAGCGTTCGATGGATTCTGTAGGCCTTTATGTTACCTTGTACTATTATTTATTCTGTGGTTACGGTTAACTTTTCAGGTACCCGTATGTTTCAATTGAATTAAAAAATAGGATAAAAACTCTTTCATATCAATGTTCGTGGGCGGTTCGAAGAGATGTAATATTAAGTAGGTGAATTCTTTGGTACAGTAGGCCAATCACGAATATTTGCGAGAAAATGTTCGCATCGTTAGCGTAAGCATTTTGTATGAGATTTGATAAGCGCCTCTACCGGACGTAAAACGAACTAAAATTGTTAGCACAAATACTATCGTGTCCCCTGCGTATCGCATGCGTAGCGTTACGTAGTACATTTTGTACCGAAATGGCGATCACGTTTTTTTTGACATTACCACGTAGTCTGACTAACGTCATGCTATGGTGAACGAACGAATGTTATTTCACGTAGAATTTGTCAGTGAAAAAACTTTCGTAAGGTACCTATTGAATTACAATAATATTGATTAATTTTAGTTATTTATGTAGACATTTCTTGTGGCCCTATTTTTCAAATTAGAAGATATTGACCAAGATATTGAGCAAAAGTTGAGGTTAATTTAAAGAAAAAATTGTGTGGTATAAACGTATAAAAACGGTTTTAGACGCTCAATATGGAATGGGGGGCGTCTTACTCGTATTATCTAAATTGCTACAATATAAATTAAAAACAAGAAGAAGAAAGAGAACAAATGTGTTCAGTTGTCTTTACGATATTAATTTCGCAAGTTTATTTTATAGTCTGTGTGAAAAATCTAAAACTTTGTACGAAAGAGAAAGAGACTTCCGATCCACCGTAAACCTCCTTTTCTAGCATTTTCTTTTTAAATTACGTTTTTAGTGAGACACCTTTGTTTATGAGAAATATCATTCCAGTTGTACGAAGTACCTATATAGAACTTCCTTGCTAATAGGTGTCGGCAATGTTAACTTTTTGTCTGTACCTAATAGATAAATTTAAAATACATAGTCACACAATACTTACTAATACTAAGTAACTAGGGAATGCAATCTCGTTTTCGCGAAATCTCGGCTTTTTTTGCGAGATTGATCTCGGCCGAAAAATGGGCGAGATCTCGCGAGTTTAACGAGATTGCACGCGAAAATAATGAAGGAAATGAATTTATACTCCGGGGGGTCAAAAGGCGAACTTTTACAGTTCGCGGATGACTGCCTGAGATCTGTGGTTCCTATTAGCGTTGAATCCGAAAGGGCCTTCTCAGCGTCTCGTTATCTGGCCAGCAGAATAAGAAGCCGTTTAGCAGACGATTCTTTGGTCATTCTGTGCTTCTTTCTTAGGGAGCTACTTTCAAAATAATTCTTAGTAGGTACTGGCGTGTGATGTGAACTGAACAAGCTTTTCATTTGATTGGTATATTTTGTTAATTAATCTCTAATTTCTAATAGATCTCTGAGTACCTAGGTGTAGTTTTCTTTAATTGATAATAATATCTCAGTTTATAGTCAACTCAACTTAGTTAATGAGTTTCATTTTAGTTTTTGACTTCATGTAGTTTTGTTTTAAAAGAACTAAAAGTCTTCTGTTTGATATTATAAGAGAAGACTGGTTGTTTATTTAATTTATACGTCAAAGTTTACTACTTAAAAGTTTATTTAAGAAAATGATAGATACGTCAAACAATGTTAAATACTTACATAAAAGGATATTTTAAAAATTCGTTGATGTAAATCTTTATTTCATAATACCTATAATTCTTTATTTTTCTTAATTTATTCAAATGTTGTGATTATTTGCAAGAATAAACACACAAAACTGCCAATCTCGCGAGATCTCGAAATTGGCGAGAACTCGAGGTATTGTTATTCATATACTCGTTAGATCGCGCCTAAGCCGCAATCTCGCGAGATTGCATTCCCTAATACTAACCTAGTCTAACAATAGACAAAGTTTTGCAAAAAAAAAGTTTTTAAAATGTCCTTTGTGTAATAAATAAGATAGATTACTAAAAGATTGTCCGACAATAAATTAAAAAATATTGAGTGATGGCGAAATGAACGACACACACACCCCCTCTCTCTCACACATACCCTCTCACACCCTCACACTCTGACGCACACAGTCACAGGGCTTCTTTTAGAACAGGACTGTACATGTCTCATTGGAAAAGGCAGTTGCAGGAGTTGTGTTTATAGTAGCTGTAGAAGGGCCATACAATTGTTTCTTAACTTAACGCGCACTCGATAGATGTACTTCTCTAAAAATTAAGAGTTTTCCTATGTGTGTTGCCTTGGATAGAGTCAATTTACCTACGTATCTTCCAGATCAAACTGCAGAGTGACGTGGAGCTGACCCTCGGCCCGCGAGCGTTCTCCCGCCTCCCCGCCCTGACGTCGCTGGTCCTCCGCTACTCCAAGGTGCCCTCGCTGCCCGCGGACCTGTTCCTCCACACCGCCAGCCTGGTCAACCTCACCCTCAGCAACAACAGGTATATAATCATTTCTTAAATAAAAAACTACCTATTTTTACTTCATATGTTCAATATGAAAAGATAAAAAAAAATACAGAATGATATGTGACCACTAAATATCGAAAAAAAGTAACCTGTACAGATGTCTCTGTGCTAACACCACCAACCTCATCTCTCATTTCCCCCGCCAATGTAGAGAAAGGGAAATATTCAATCCATGCTTATAATAAAGCAGTAAGTAAGAAAAAGACTGTACAAAGAAGATAATTTAAAAATCTGGTCCTACTTAATAAGTTAATAAACAAGAAATTAATAATTGGTTCAATCCGATGAAGAAGCTGTGCACTAAATAAAAAACTATTTATCGTCTGAACGAAAAATATTGGTATATTGTACCATAAAGTACTTTTGGTCCTGGAAGAAGTATAGGTTATCCAGAGAAATGACCACGCGGGCAAAGCCGCGGGCACAGCTAGTATTTAAATGAAATATCTAAAAAATAAATTATTATTATTAGGTATAATTTTTTCCTCAAATTAATTACGCGTTTTGGGTATATTTTATTTGAGTTTTGAATTCCAGTGCAGTTCCTTATACATTGCATCAACTAACATTGATTTTGTTTGATTTTAGTATACAATATTATCAGTTCGATTTCCATTTTTAGGGTCAAAGAATCATTGCAATTTGTTTTATATGTTCGAGCGCGGTATACAAGATTTTTACGTCAGAAAAAATATACGTGTAGTAGCTTCGTCCCGCAACTTTGCCACACCCCGATTACCTCAGTATGTCACGAAACTGTTGGTTTGAAACTGGTACATTGGGACCACTGTCGCCAAACTAAAACAAATAAAAGTCATTTTCTGCACTACTAACAAACCCTTCCTGTAATTGGTTGTGTATTATTGAGACGATCTAAGCATAAGCTTAGATCGTCTCAATAATACACAACCACATGACCGTTTATTCATAAGAATCAAATTTGAAAATAATGCTCTCTGCGTAGAATTAAAAGTTTGTTTTTTTCACAGCTCCAAGGAATTGAGTATTTTATATTAATTTCAACTTGATACAACCAGGCGTTCCTGAGAAAAAGGGTCTTGACCGACAGACGGAAAACGAAGTGATTCTACAAGGGTTCCTTTTTTTCCTTTTGAGGTACAGAACCCCAGAAAGACAGTTTTAGAATGCAGCAAGTGCAAATAACTTTTTTCCTTTTTCAGGATCCGCGAGATACCTCCACAGTTGTTCATGAACCTGACCGCGCTGCAGCGCCTGCACCTGAACAACAACAGGATCGCGGCGGTCTCCCGGAGCATGTTCATGAACCTCGCGAGTCTCACGCACCTCGACCTCGACGGGAACAACATACAGACGCTGCCCGAGTGAGTCTATGTTGTGTTGCCAGTGATGACTTACTGTGTAGTGCTGGCCTCTGGTGTCAGAGTTTAGTAGTAGTTAATCCACCCGAGGGCCTCTGATGAAAGACTTGTGCCCTCTGCTAATTATCTGAGAAATAGCAGCGGGCCCAGAAGGGGACCCTGTGGTACACCTGAAGGGGCTTCTGTATCCATAGACATAATTCGTTTGCAACTACCAATTGAGAATGGTTATAAAATATGAATTACGTGTAAACCAACGTATAAGCGGACCTTGAACCCCTAGATCAAATACATAGTTTGGCCAGTAGCAAATGATCTACTAGGTCAAAAGCCTTACTGAAGTCAGTGTAAATGGCGTGAGATTTTTCATCGTTATCAATAACTTCAAGAATAGCAGTAACCTAATTCAACAAAAGATCGGAATTAGACCTGCGAGACAGGAAACCATATTGCTTCATGCATAAGGAGCTGAGAGACGTGCCAGTAAATATTTTGTTTAACCAAATATTGTAATAATTTACCAACCCTGAAAGACTTGCGACCAGTCTATTAACCCTAAATGCAAGACGATTCGTATGACTCGAAATAACTTGTTAACGTAGCTCAAGAGCTGGATGGGCCAATAGTTCTTCAATAAGGTTTTATCATCTTTCTTGATAAAACCTTATTGAAGAAACACTAGGCAAACGTAGTGTAGGACGATCTGTGGCCAGGTGGAGTGACGACCTGCGGAAAGCGTCTGATACAAACTGGATGCAGAGGGCTGAAGACCGAACTCAGTGGCGTGCACTAGGAGAGGCCTACGTCCAGCAGTGGACACGTTAAGCTGTCAGTGTCTGCTGTAATTGATTAATAGCATACTTTAAACTATGTAAGAGGTCTAGGGCAGCCTCAGGCATAGATGTGTCGTGTGATTTTGAAGATTCGCCTATTTAGCTCGTCATAGGTAGATCTAATAATTCTCAAAAGTATTAAAATTATCAGACGACACTCTGGCGCAGTTGGTAGTGTCTCTGGCCGCTGAGTTAGTGCCCCTTAGTGACAGGAAAACCTAGTGGGGGTATGAGAGTCATATATACCTGTAAAACAGTACGCGACATACCTACTGACTGACTATACTTTGATTTTTATAGCTTGATCTCCATGACGGCTGTCATCAAGATAAAGCGCATGAAGTTTCGTATTTTTACATTCAAAATGTACCCAAAACAATATCGTACTTTATTGGTGTGATGGAAAGGGATGTTCAATTTTCATTGCGACATCACAGACTATAAAACAATAATAACTCAAAGAACCAACAACCGTTGGGGCAAGCAAGTTTTATTGTGGAGACCACGATTAGGCGAACGTAGTGTGACGTTTGGCCAGGTGGAGTGACGAGCTGCGAATGGCGAGAAGAGTTGAAGATCGGGCTCAGTGGCATTGACAAGGAGAGGCCTACGTCCAGCAGTGGATGGATACGGGCTGATGATTATGATGATGTCACCACATCAAAGTAAATGTAATAAATACATCGTTTATGAATACCTAATATATTATGATATTCATCGATCCATTGGATTACAAAAAGTACCAACATCCTTTCAAAATGGATGCTTGACAATTGAACGTTTTCACTTTTATATATTGGTGTGGATGTTTCTAACTAATAAAACAACTATTTGTTTGGATATATTACCTATAATTGACCGAGCGAGCGCGAAGCGCGAGCGAAGCTTCTCCGTTTCAGCTTGGGCAAAAATGCTTTCGTATCTTCGTATGTCTGTTCTCCTCGCATGAGAACTCGTCGTATTTCTCAACCGATCTGGACAAAACTTGGTATACAGGTTAAGCGAATTTTTAGAATATTTTATTCATCGTGGATTTTTGATTGTGGGATTAGCCCTTTACCTACTAGGTAATTGATGGAGAACCTTGGTTATTACTGTTACTTTTACAATAAGGTAACTAGATAGCGCTACTGTGCACCGCTAAATTGTTTTCATAAAAGTTTACGTTCGCGAGGTCTACAGCTCGCAGAGAGACCTAGAGATTTGAAATTTGGAGGAAATATTCCTTGAGTATTCTAGACAAGGAGATATAAGAAAGGATTTTTTGAAATTTCTTCCCAAAGGAGGTAAACGGAAGAGATAAAGTATGTGCGCTTGCGAAGCTACAGGACGCAGCTAGTTAGTCTATAAGTGTATGTGTTTTAAATATATTTTTGTCGTTCCCAGCCGTCTGTTCGGCGGGCTCACACGCCTGACGTGGGTGTCCGCGAACAACAACGGCTTAGTGTCCGTGTCTAACGCGGCGTTCACGGGCGCGAGCGCGCTGCGCAACCTGCGCCTTGCGCGGAACCGGCTCGCCTGGGGACAGGAACTAGCGGACTACAACTCGCCGATGGCGCCGCTTACTGATCTACAGGTATATAGCGTTATGGAGAGGGGGATGGTACACAAGTTATGCTCGTGAACGGATGCTGCTTGTGGGGACTGGTCCAGCATAGCTTCGTATAATATATGGTAGTCATTGTTTTGTTATAATTCTATTCCCATTTATGATTATTGTAGGGCATAAAAAGCAGTTCTAAAAACAATATGTAAATATTAAATATACTTATTTCTGTAACAAGAAAAAAAATAATTAAAAAAAAACGAATACAAATCGTATAAAACTTAAATTAATAATTAAATTTGTTTGAGGTCTGTGCTACGCCCACACCGACTAAAGTAAGTAGATACTTAACTGGCAGATCTAAAAAAATAACGTTTATATCTTACTTCTAAGTTTGATACGAATTGAAGCCGTTTCTTTTTTAATTTCTTACTTTTTAGTTTCTTTAAAGTAGGCCTAACAAAATGAAGTACTTATTCCGTTCGCCATACTTGCTGGAAACAGTTAACAGTCCATATATTATAAACTACTGGACGGATTTTGATGAAACTTAAACTATTCCCTAACTTGGAAGAGATTGAACTATTACAAAAAGAATTATTGCAATCGGACCTATAGTTTTCCGAGAAATACGAGGACAAACATACACTCATACATATATTCGCGAAATATGGTATCTGTTCAGATACTCATAAAGGCTAACATAATTATGTGAATTAAGCATTTTTGACAATATTACATACATACACATTAACTTGTGAACCATTTTTTTTAAATCGTTTTTATATAAACTACTCTGCGGGGTGCAGAGTATTTTGGCTTAATTCAACTTTGAATCGGCCCATGAAAAGAAAATTTCCTCATCAAATTCTAACTGTTGGACTATCTATGTTCTATATACTTATAATAAAACTGTAACGGGTCCAATTCTGTACATTGAATATATTTGAATTTTTTTTGGACCTTACTCTTGATTCGATACTGAAGCCAAAATTGTATTTTTTTCATTTATGTCTGTCTGTTTGTCTGTCTGTCTGTCTGTATCTTGGCTAGGCATCACGCCGAAACTACTGAATGAAATTAAATGAAACTTGGTATGATTTAAGTTCATAGTACGAGGTAGGACATAGGCTACTTTTCATCCCGAAAAATTAAAGGGTTCCCTCAGGATTGGGGTTGAAAGTTATTTCAAAAAACACTTACCACCCTGAAACTACTGAATGGATTTTGATGCAACTTGACACAGTCATAGTTTATATGATGGGTTAAAATTGAGAATACTATTTATGAATTCAAATGAAATTTCGTATTATTGTTCACACTTCGAGGTAGGACATTGGATACTTTTTATCCCGAAAAAATTAAGTGTTCCTGCAGGATAGGGGTGGAAAATTATTTAAAAGAACACGTAGTACGCTGAAACTATTGGACGGATGTTGATGCAGCTTGGCACAGACATAGTTTAAAAGATATGTGAAAATTATGGACACATTTTGTCCCGAAAAAATAAAGGGTTCCTGAGGGCATATGGTTTTTCATTTTTGTCTGTATGTCTGTCAGTCTGTATCTTAGCCGCGCATCACGCCGGCGGAACTACTGGATGAATTCAAAACAAACTTGGTATGATTTGAGTTCGTACTACGAGGTAGGACATAGGATACTTTACATATCGAAAAATTTATGGGTTATTATTTAGGGGTTGAAACTTAATTTAGAAGAACACGTACCACCCCGAAAGTAATGGACAGGTTTTGATGCAACTTGTTACGTTAAGTTATATGATGGGTTAAAATTGTGGACACGTTTTATCCCGAAAAAGTAAAGGGTTTCTGCGGGATATGGGTCCAAATTTATGTTAATAATTAAGTAATCAAAATATTTTTTGGATGGTTCTCTATATTCGATACTGAAGCCAAACTGTTTTACTTTTTAATTTTGTCTGTCTGTTTGTCCGTATCTTGACCGCGCATCGCACCCTAACTACTAAATGAATTCAAATGAAAAAAATGCTCTTGGGTGCTTAAAAAAGGTATTGATTTTGTTATTCTTTTCTTTCTTTCTGTTTGTTTGTATATTTGTTTGTTCACACATCACGTAAAAAACTACTGAACCGATTGCAATGCGGTTTTCATGTAAGATAGCTTAGGTTTTGATTTAAATCTGGTGTAATTGGTATCTCAATCCGGTGAGTTAGAAGCCGAGCAATTGATAAAGTATTTTTGACGGCTGAAGAAATTTTGTTCAAGTGTTGGTATATTGGTCTTGGAATAGCACATTATGGTACTTTGAACCTAAAGAAAAGAACACGCGTGCGAAGCTGCGGGTACAGCTAGTGTGTAATATATAAACGGTTTTGTTTTATTAGATTCTGTCATTAATTTGACTTGTAATATTGCTATATTACAAAATACAACATTATTTATTTCACAATAAAAAGTAGGTACTACATACAAAAAAAAACACATTGTGGTGGTAAAAATAACCTAATAGAAACTCAAATTATGTTGCATATTTACAATATTTTACTTGAACCTTAAGTGTGGACCACCGCGAGCTACAACCCCACGTTGTTGCAGACTCTGGACCTGTCGCACAACAACATCAGCGTGGTGTTCCTCGACTGGCGGCTCGTGCTGCGGCAGCTCACTAGCCTCGACCTCTCGTACAACGCCTTCCAGTACCTCTCGGTGAGTACCGACACACAAATCCGACTACATGGACGGTACCGACAACTGCAACACACTGCCCACGTCGACTTATCAAATCATGACGGCTCATTAACTACTGAAATTGAGCCTCGATTTCATACGTTGAGCCGTCACGGTTTAACGTATGAAATTGAGGTTGCTGATAGAATAAGATTTGATTGTTAAGAATGGAATTTTATGAAAAAACACACTCACTACTCACTAAATAGATTTAAATGTTTGATTACAAAACAAACGATAATACTATTGACAATCTATTATCTATGCCACGTTTATCTAAAGCTAACCTACAAGGGGCACTTTTAAAGTGTGCACTTTTTTACATCAACAGTAGTGGCAAAGTGTACGTCGGTCAAACTACAATTTCCTCTATACATTATGAGTTGGCCGTCAATTTTGACGATTACTCCACGCCTGTGGATACTGTGCATACTCATCATCATCATCATCATCATCATCATTTCAGCCTTTAGCAGTCCACTGCTGAACATAGGCCTCCCCCAAAGAGCGCCACGATGAACGGTCTTGTGCTACCTCCATCCACCGACTCCCTGCGATGGCTACAATGTCGTCCGTCCATCGTGTGGGGGGTCTCCCTACACTTCGCTTGCTTGTTTGTGGTCGTCATTCCAGAACATTTCTATGGCCTGCCCATTGCCACTTCAACTTGCAAATTCTGAGAGCTATGTCGATAATCTTGGTTCTTCTACGGGTTTCCTCGTTACGGATCTTATCACGTAGTGAAACACCGAACCGCTGTAAAAGAAAAAAAGCTACTTGAAATTTCATTCTTTTGCAACACGAATACGCCTTGCAAGAAAATGGCGTTGCGTTTCAATATCTCAATATATCTCGACTTCACGTAAACTTAGTACAGTGCTTAGTTTTCCTTTGAAGAAACTAATATTTTTTTGCGGATTTTATAACACCTCCAGGAACAAACTGAACAAACGGGATTCAGTTCACGCGTAAGTTGTACTCGCGCTGCAACACTGCGGAACGCCATTATTGGCGGTCAGGAGCGGTGTGCGCGCACCACGCGCGCACCTTGCTGTCGAATCTCTGAATGAATTAATGCCGGAACGAACTGCCTCCACATTCCATCCAATCTCTCGGTCATTTCAAGCTTACGCTTCATTCACTCGCCTCTGACGTCACAATTCGCGTTCGCTTTGGATGAGACGCGAAGACCTACCTATCTATCGTCATCAAAACATTCGTCTGGTTTGTTAGGCATTTTGTCTTATAAAATCTTATTATATTTCTGAGCCTCAAATGTGGTGATTATTTATTTATTATTAAAAGAATATTGCAGTGGCAACGCTTATTAAATAAGATTCGCATTCAGTTGAAATAAATTTCAACAAAAAAAAACAATAACAAAACAAAACAAAAACTTTTTTTTTTGTTTTTTTTTTTTGGTTGCTTCATAAATGAAGCAAACGATAATATTGCTTTATGTTAGATGCTAATTTTACTATGTGTTATTATTCTCATTAAAGCTATTTGACATTTCCAAATCATATGTATCTCATTTCAGTATTATGATTGAATCTATATTCATTGCTATAAAAATTATATAGTAAAATAATTTTTATAGCAATGAAAAATTGCTATAAAAATTAATTTTGTATTTAAAAAAAATGTATTTACTAAAATATCATACATGATTGCCGATTTTTAAATTATTGTTTTTTTTATTATAACCGTAAGTAGCTAGCTACACCGCTTCTACTAATCCGACCATGACGGCTCACTAAATACACTGACCGCGTCGACGAATCTAACCATGGCTTACTAACTACCAGTGTAGTTAGTGAGCCGTCTTGGTTAGATTCATCATGATTCGTCATGGTCGATACCGCTTCGACTAATCCGACCTTTGCAGATCCCGCTACCACGCTATATATCATGGATGTTCTAGACCATGTATCTCCTTCTGCTATCGCTCGGTTTCCCATCGTCTATACTGTTTAACTGTCTAAACTGTTTCCCATGATTCCTATTCCTATATCTTGCATCTTCTTCTTAAGATCCCTCTCTTGTCGATGTAGTAATCGCCACACTAACTGGAGACGACCAGTACCTTCTACTACGTTCCAGTCTTACTACAACCTTCCAGAGACCTACTCTTATTCTAAGAATCGACCGGTATAACATTAATTAGGGTTGAATTGGAATACGACTCCATATCTCCATATCTAACAATACACTCCTTTTATTGGGCAATCGTGTAATAAAACACCCCGATGATTGGTTAGTTCAGCTGAGCTGTCAATAGATGGCGTTACCGTACCCGTAAGATGGATATTAAAAAGCTAATGGAATCATTTGGAGAGCGTTGCAGTTGTCACGGTGGCTGAACTGGTACAAGCAAGTGCAATATGCACGGATGTCGCGCATTTTAGTCCCGTCCGTGATTCATTTGGGGTCCTTACATTTTACGGAGCCTGATATACCTACAACTGGTTTTTTTAAATCGTGAATTCTCGGGGGCTGTTCAACTAGTATCCTAAAAGGTCGCGTTTCTGAGATATGCCGATAACAGATCTAGGTTGATGCACGTCACTTGCTATCTTTGTTTCTGAGATATAACGATAACAGGTCTAGGTTGATGCACGTAACTTGCTATCTTTGTTTCTGAGATATGACGATAACAGATCTAGGTTGATGCACGTCACTTGCTATCTTTGTTTCTAAGATATAACGATAACTGATCTATGTTGATGCACGTCACTTGATATCTTTGTTTCTGAGATATAAAGATAACAGATCTAGATTGATGCACGTCACTTGCTATCTTTGTTTCTGAGATATGACGATAACAGATCTAGGTTGATGCACGTCACTTGCTATCTTTGACCTCCAATATCATAGAAACGCGACTCTTTAGGATACTGGTGTTCTTTTGTTTATTTTAAAATGGCGGACTTCTAGATATGCCACTAAGGTTACAAGACCATTAGAAATATTAGACGTGTTCTCGCTAATGCTAAGTCATAAAAACATTAACTTCCATCAGCTGGCAGACGTACAGTTCCTGGGGTTCATGAATGAGAGCATCATCACTACAGTGGACTTCCGCAACAACTCGATCCGCAGCGTCCAGCCGCGCGCGCTCCACACGGCGCCGCCGCGCAACCTGCGCCTGCTGCTCGACCGCAACCCCTTCCGCTGTGACTGCGAGCTGTATGACTTCATACAGGAGGTCAAGCAGGTATGTTACTTCCGCAACAACTCGATCCGCAGCGTCCAGCCGCGCGCGCTCCACACGGCGCCGCCGCGCAACCTGCGCCTGCTGCTCGACCGCAACCCCTTTCCGCTGTGACTGCGAGCTGTATGACTTCATACAGGAGGTCAAGCAGGTATGTTACTTCCGCAACAACTCGATCCGCAGCGTCCAGCAGCACCCGACCTTTTGTTTATTTGCTTTTTCTCATTATTGACTTTGAACGCGCATGCCGGCATCTTGGCTGCGTCCGCACGATGGGTTATCTTACGCTGGCTGAGAACAGAAAAAAGTAAAGATGACTTTTAAGTTTATTTTTGCGGATACATTTTTAGCGCGTTTTTGGCATATACCTAGATATTAAAAAAGTATAGAAATGCGCCAGAGAACATATTGATTTATAATTATGTTCTGTGGTGTATATATTCTTGATAATTATATCGAGCCTTTTCAGCAAGAACATCGTAAGCAACACATAAGTCGATTTTGTATTTTTTACTTAACGTCAAAGTAAATTCACACCTAATGTACTGGCTCTAGTGTCGAAATTCCAATAAGTAGCCCAGATATTTTTTATCGTTAGTGCTTAGACTCTTATTTTGTTTGCAACAGTATATCTTAACCAACATTCCAAAACAAACTAAGTTATCGTAAATGACATTTTATGTCGCAAGATAAAAAAACCATGCTTTTTTCATTTTGTTGCATCACAAATAAAAGTGAAATTTGGTAACATTTACAACATTTCAGCGCCTTTAACATTGACGAATTCTGAAAGGGATTCCTGACTGAACTTTAGCTGTTGCCCGGTGCTGTGCCCCCGTGCTTAATCGGGTTGATCAATATTTCTCCAGACGTAACATTAGGTAATTTGTGTTGGGACTTCATCTCTCGTGTCAAGTTTGGCGGCTAAATGATAAACACTCGCCCACTCACTACACCTGCAGTGTCTGAACGGACGCCCACAGGGCGCGCAAACATTTCATTTTTTCCACGATTGGCCGCCCCTAAATGTGGGCCCCTAGGGCCGAACCTACTTGGCCTTATAGGCAAACCCGCCCCTGGCGATGGGTTTAACTGTGGCACATATTTATCGAAAAGTTTACTGCTCAGTAGTGGTAGTAAATAATGACGCCACGTGTTACTTGTAGCAATAAATAAGTGTCATTTAATTTCAGAGCGGACGGTACGTGGTGACCGACGCGGCCGCCTGCGACCAGCCGCCGTCGCTCGAAGGTTTGTATATTTATTATACAGTACATTATTTATTTATATCATTTATATAATTTTTTATTTATTTGCATTACTTATGGCTGCTCTGTGTACAGAGTCACACCCTTCCCTCTTAGTAGTTGCGGGGGGTTATGGCTGGTAAACTGCTGATCCTGGGGACTGGTCTAGCCTGTTTGCTTGGAATATTCATGATAGTCATTGTATATTTTTATCTCAGTTTTGATGATTGTTGGACATACTTATCAGTTTGGCATTATTTAAATGATATATATTATAATAATTACGAATTATTTATTATTATGTATACACAAATGTAACAATTATGTGTAATAATACATTATGTCTTGTTATATGGTAACAAGACAAGACATAAAAAAGGTCATATCTGTAGTTTCTTAGTGCTTCTCTAACGGGCGTATTCCCAAAACAACGGTAGAAAGGTAATTCCGTTTCCCTGTGTGAGATTCAACTCTGAATCGGCACGTGAAAAATAATACTGTTTTGAACTGAATTTATTGAGCACAGCTAGTGCCCGCGGCTTTTCCCGCGTGGTCATTTCTCTGAGTTAAAAGTAACCTAAGTGTTATTCCAAGATCAAAAGTACTTATAACGTACAAAATACCATCTTTCGTTCAGCCGTCTGATAGTTTTTTATCGATTGCTCGGCTTCCAATCATCAGACTAAGATATCAAGTACACCAGTTTTTAAGTTAAACTCTACGCTATCCAAAAGTGAAAACCGCATCGCAATCGGTCCAGTAGTTTATGCGCTTATTTATAAAAACGTTATATTCTTGTACAGTAGCTTATTTTACGTCCCCTAGAAGACCTTTTTTTTCATTTTATTCCTTGTACAGACTTTTTGGTACTTGTTTACTGCTATAACATAAGTGTAAATTACTTATATTTAAAGTTATTAATTTTTATGAGACGTTAAGTTTTTGTAAAAGTGTAACATTCTGTTGTTTACAAAAAATACTTTGTACTTTAAAGGTGACCCGCTTCTGTTCCTGTCGCCGGAAGAGATCACGTGCCCCGTCCCTACCTCGCCGCAGTGCCGCTGCCTCATCCGACCCGCGCTCGACAGGACCGAGTGCGACTGCGCACAGTTAGCAGACCTCCCGGATCCGGCAGCCGTCGGGCTCGACCGCATGTCGCTGCGCTTGCGCACCGTGCCTATCGGCTTGCGCACCGTGCCCGACAACTTGAGTGCCGTGCCCGACGACCTGCGCATGCTGCCCGGCTTCGTCCGAGAGTTGAACCTCACCGGCCTCGGCTTGGAACAAGTTCCAGATGTACCCAAAACTGTAGAGCTTTTGGATCTGACGCGGAACGAGATCAAAACAGTGCCGAAAAAGTTTTTTAGTGCCAAGTTGTTTTTGAAGTTAGCGGGAAATCCGCTCGTATGTGATTGTTGGACGGCGGAAGAAGTCACTCGCATGCAGAAGTACTCTTCACAGATTATAGACTACGGGAACGTGACGTGTTCTGTGGGCAGTCGGATGGCGCGCATCGATGCGCCTGCGCTCTGTAACGTGTACAAATCGGCAGTCGCGGGGGTGTTGTTCGCGACGTGCGTTATACTGCTCGCCGTCGTGGCCGCTCTCTGTTATATTTACTGGCTGGAGATCCAAGTGTTCCTGTACAGCCGCGGCTGGTGTCTCCACCTGCTCCCCAAAGAGGACCCAGACTTGGAAAAAATATACGACGTATTCGTCTCGTTCACACACGAAGACGAAAAGTTTGTGTGCGAAGAGGTCCTACCGAGACTGGAGGGAAACTATACCCTCCACGTACAAGATCGAGATTGGGAGGCGGGGGGTACCATACCCGCGGAGATCCACCGCTCTGTTGAGCAATCGCGAAGGACGCTGATCGTTCTCTCGCGAAGCTTCGTCCGCTCGATGTGGGCGCCCGAAGTGCTTCGCTTCGTGCACACGCAAGCCGCGAGCGATAAGCGCAAACGCGCCGTCGTCTTACTCGTCGATATCAACAAGAAACAACTAGACAAGGAAACTAAGTCGTTTCTGTCTCTCTCTACTCTGATCAAGTATGGCGAGCGAATGTTCTGGGGTAAGGTGATCTATGCGATGCCGAGGAAGAACATATTTGATTGCGCATACGCAGGGGAGGTCGCGTACAAGCCGGCGCATCTGTGGAAAGGAGGGGGGCTGGATGTCGTGTTGAACGACCAGGGGAAGCTCATTAACGCCGCTTACGTTAAAGACGTGTGAATTGAGATCTGAATCCACTTTTTATTTGTTATTGGATTTAGTTTATGTCAGAAATATCGCAAATAAATCGATTTTTCGATTAATCGATAAATTGATTTAATTGCGATTAAAACGCGAGGTGCTTGGTAGCACCTGTTGCCGAAAGTGTTATTACTTAACAATAGTGTAATAACAGCTAGAAATTGGTACATGTCTATATTGTGTGACAAGTAGTCGTAAGACCGCACAAGCAGATGTCACTTTTAACACTGAGCTAGCATTAAAATGTCTGTACTCCTTGTTGATATTGTAAAACCTACCGACTTTTTAATTTTAAAAATAAGTTATAAAAAAAAACTGAACGTTTTATAAAAAGCTGATTATTTGTTTTAAATAATAAGTAATTCTAAAATGCATTTAGCCGAGGATACTATGATATTATCTATATCAAAATCTTTACCTTTTTATAATTTATCAAGAATGGCTTAGGAAATACAAGGCAAATTTTCGTTAACTTTTTAACATATCGGCAGCTGCGGTGTCATGAAATTAAAATATATTTTCAGTCACCAAAAACATTAGGGTACTCTAACCTACAAGATCCAAGGTAGCTGATTATAAAAGAGTTGTGAAGTGTATGACTAAGTATTTAATGCTTGGTTAGCATTAACTGATGTTTCTGAGTGCGCACGTATCGCTTGTTTCAGAGACTGTTAGAATGGCAGCCAGCGTCTACCTAGTACTATCTGCCTAATGTCTAACAGTACAAATTAACTATCAAGCGAAGCAATCACATTATACATGAAAATAACATTCATTGAGTTGTAAATGAAGCAGAAATTACCTGACAATAGTCTTAATAGACATCGATAAGGTAAATTAAAAAAGGAAAAAAATAGTCACCCTCTTTTCCCCCTCTATCACCCTTCCTGCTCATTCTTCGTTTTAGCTTACATTCCCTCTTTCTCCTCAACCCACCCTCTCAACCCCTATTCCCCACTCGCTTCCTACTCCACTCCCCCTCTCCTTCTCTCTTCTCCCAGACCATTTTCATCCCTCTTCCCTGTATCTCCCCCCACCGCGCCGTCGCAAATCCCCTGAACACATGTAATTTGTAATTTTTGAAATAATTACATTAGAGCTATCTACTTAATTAGTGACTTTAAGTTAAAGTTCTCTCTCAAAGTTAAAAATCTCAATATGAGCCATATTAAAAGACAAAAACGGTAGTAACTCACGTAATTCTACCTGTAGTGTGAACCACATCCGGAGTCTTTCTCGAGGGGACTGCGGGACGCTCGCGGTCGTGTCCGTGAGGCGAGACACGTTCCGTACTCAATGGATATACGCGACTAATTCCCGTTTTAGTATTTTAAAGTGTATTAAATCTACGTTAGTTTTCATAGCAATATGAGCCATATTTGTATATGTTAATCGTTTATAATTAGGTTGTACAATGTCGGGTGGTGTTGTACGTAGCGGCACGTAAGTCTAGCGGTGAACGAAACGTAGCGTGGATCTTGGCACAGTCAAAGTTTATATAATGTGTTAAAATGTTAAATACTTTTTATCCCGAAAACTGACTGTGCCAAGATCCTCGCCACGTTGCGTTCACCGCTAGACTTACGTGCCGCTAGCTATAAAAGTGTAAGTAGTTGTTTCTCAGTGCAGCAACTAAGATACATTAGTCATTGTTAACTCTGTAATAAGTCTACATCACAAGTACCTACATTAAACATTAAACTTGTAGTAAGTATTTGTATACAGGTAAAATTACCTACAGTAAAATAACGATCATTTTATTTTCCAACTGTCATAAATTATTACCTATTTATTATGTAACGCTGATTTATTAACATTGAATTTTCCAATTATGAATATTATGGCAAATATTGAAGAAAAAATTCCGAAAACTTATAAATTGTTGAAGGAATTCTTTGATATCGTTTAGTGGGCGCAATAGATATGACCATTGATATTCGTTAACTATGACGAAATAATCTTTATAAAATATCGAAATCAACTATGTTTTAAATTTTCTTCTGAGTTCAAAAATATAGCCAGAACTAATTTATTATTATTAGAGTGACGTCAGTCTGCGCACTACGCCGAGTGCAACAGCACGGTAAGCAATACTGAACCCACGCATACAGATGCTAATCCAGCATTTGTCTGTTAGCACTGAACATCAGTAACTATTTAAAAATGTACTGCCTTGCAACCCTAGCAGTCAGTCGGGAAATAATGAAACAATAGCGATCGTGACCTTGTCTTTGTACAACTCTGGTTGCCTAACCTACGTTGTTGACTGTCTGTTGAAAATATAAAGCCAAACACAAAACGTGAAACTTTTCTTATCATAAATTGACTTTGAAGTGTTAAGTGATGTGCTCTATGATAGGTATATTGACAAAGTTGTTCGAGTGTTGTGTTACGACTATTAATGTAGGTCCTCTGTTTACAATGGGATCAGGAGGTATCTTGGTATCTATTTATCAATACCTATCGTTGTTAGAATACAGTGCACTTTTGTTGTTGTCTAGGTACATGCCTACTGCCCATTGAGGTAATGATACCTCAATACTACTGCCTCGAAACGTTTAAAATAAAAAAGTTTCCATTGATAACCGTTGAATACTTACCCATAACGGAGTAGGGTTCTCAATAGACTTGACAAAACTTTTTTTTGTATATATGATTCTAATTCTGATTGTAGGTTTAATGTCCTGGTAGATGATTCATCTCACATATACACACACGCCTATCAGTGTTGCTAACTGTGCTGTTACACTGTATATAAGAATATAAAAATTTTACCTTAAAATAAAATTTGTATTATGTTTCCTAAGACGTCCGAAGTCTATTATGAGAGAGGGCATCGTCTTTTCCTCGACTTGTCGTTAGATGTCGCTACTTTATCATCACGTGATCGCGCCTTCAGCGCCACCAACAGCCAAATCTGGAACTAACTTAAACAGCACGAAGCAAGCCGCCATTTTGATGTCATTGTTCGGCTCATAATGATGATGGTATGAGTGAGTAAGTAATAACACCAGGAAGACCTTATTTGGACTTCGGACGTCTTAGGAAACATAATACAAATTTTATTTTAAGGTAAAATTTTTATATTATGTGTTCCGTTTGACGTCCGAAGTCTATTATGAGAGACATGTTTGTTATCTCCTGGTGGCTTGCATAATAAAAACGCAACAATGTGATTATATTGTTTGTACAAGGAAAACGAAATTACATGAATAACTTCTATATAGCAGGTGTCATTGTAAATATGTAGGATCATATTTTAATCAATTTATTATAAGATTATCTAACTTAGATATGGAAAACCTAAGAAAAATAAAGAACATTATATTTTTAGATGAATAGTTGTTGAACTATTATAATCGACTTAATTTAAAAATATATTGGTATAAATAATGTTATAAACTTTATTTCGTGGCTAAAAAATATTTAGAAAGTGACTTCTCAGAAATAGTGTTAAAGCCTCTATCATCTACATCTTTGTAGTAAAATTTTCTAAACGTATTTTCATGGCGCCAGTTCGCCTTAGCTAAAATATCGTTTAATGGGTATTTTTCTAAACAGTTCAGAGATGAGACTGCTGACCTACAGCTACCGGGCGTAGCCTCTATTCCAGCATCAGAAAGAGTTCGCCTTACCCAGCCACCTATGATAACAGCAGTGGCCGGTCTACGAGGCTCCCTAGTGTTGAGAAATAAATTTTTCAAAGAACCTCTAGTATTTTTGGAGATATTAATCAATGCTCTTAGCCAAAACAAGGGATTTGTATTTCTATCCGGTGACGCTAGTAATGTCCAACTTGATTGTTGGTACGAGTCAGTTTTGGAACCAAATACAGGATGTAGGGTTATTGAATCTCCCTCGTCCACTAGATGTTTAGAGTCACAATGTAAGAGAGTCAAATCGTGGACTCTACGTCCCGAGGCCAACAAAAGAATTGTGGCAGTACATCTGGAAACATCATATAGACTGAAAAGATCCGGACTTGTACTTTTTAAGTACTGAATTACAATCCTTGCATCCCATATCGGCAATTTTGGTGGAATTGGTCTAGCTAATGACACTGCTTTTAGTATATGCTTAACCAAATTATTCGAGGATATTTTAATATCGGATAGTGTTTCACAAACTGATGCTATAAACGATTTATGTACAAGAATAGTACGATATGCTAGTCTATCTGTTAGAAATAGTTTCGCTAAATACCTAGCTACCTCGGCAGGTGCTGGACGACGACAGTTCAGGTTATGTTGACTACACCACTGCGACCATTTGTTCCATATGGGAGTGTAAGTCTTAAGTGTAGAAGGCCTCCAACAAGTCGACAGAAGCTGTTTTTCTTCAGTAGACCAACTCTCTGTTAAGGTATCCCAGCCGAAATGAGCCAAGCTTCCAGCTGTAGGTTGTTCACTTGAGCTGGAAGGTGACCTGTCACTGTGTCCAGCAAAGTTAAAGGCAGGTTCCTTATTTTTGTGGGGCGTGCTAGGGCACGGTTCTTCAGATCTGGACGCCAAAGAGGCTTCTTCCACTTGGGTGCTATTATTATGAACTTGCCTTTCGCCGAGTTGAGATGGTGTAGCACACGTGGGAGCAGAGCTGGTGGAGGAAAGATCCACGCAAGATCGTATGTCCCACATCTGCTGAATGCGTCGTGATAATAAGCGTTCGAGTCTAATAAGTCTAGCGACACATATTTTGACACGACGTGAGCGTCTTTTGAGGCAAACAGGTCTAGATCTGGTGTTCCCCACATCTTGAATACCTTTTTCGTCCCTTCGCTCAGAAGATGCCATTCGGAGCCGGCGCGATTGCGCGAGAGGTGATCGGCTTCCGTGTTGTACCGTCCCGGTAGATGGTGAGGGAGAAGTACAACGTTCAGGCTGTCCGTCAGTGCCACGAGTTGTTTGGTCAGCTCCAAAAGTTTTCGAGATCTTGTTCCGCCCTCGTTCTTTATATACGACACTACCGTTTTGTTGTCGGTCTGTAAAATCACGGTTGAGTTTTTTAGGACCTTCGCTTGTGATGAGATAGCAGCTATCACTGTGTACATCTCCTTTAAATTGCTGTGCCACCTCAATTGATGTTGACTCCAATTGCCTTTCAGTGTGTTGTTGTTGACCAAGGCTCCCCACTGAATGTCCGAGGCGTCTGTGACAACATAATTGACTGGTAGTTTTCTGGGGTGAATCTGTGTTTTCTGACTGATATTGTCTAGCCACCATTCTAGTTCTTTTCTTACTTCGTTCCCGAACACACTGGGCCGGCGTGGGCTTTTTTGTAGAAAATTGCTGTGGCGCTGCAGCGTACGGCAATGCAACCTTCCCCGGAGGGTGATGAAGGTCGCAAAGTTGAGATACCCTAAGAGGCGTTGCGCCTGCTTGAGGGTCCAACTGCCTGCTGTCAAGCGAGTCATTAGGTACTGGCGGACTTTTCTCACCTTGTCTGGAGGTAGACTCGTTATAATGAAAAGTGGGGATATGAAAGATGGAGTTGTCGGTGCAGGCTCGAGAACTCGATTGTGAATCATGGCTTGAATTTCCAAAGTCATTACTACAGAACTCGGAGTCTAAAATCTTTTCATTATATCTGATGTTGGAATGATCAATGGCGGCGTCTGACTGAAAGGTATGCGAGCAGCTGAAATTAATTTTAGGATTGTTTTGGGCGGACGTAATTTGGCCCACACTTTTCTCAATGTCTCTGTGTTGATGGGCTATTATATAATCGTCTAAATACACTACCAGACGAAGGCCCTTCCTGCGTAACATTTCGGCAGTCCAATTTGTGACTGAGGCAAAAATTTTCGGTGCCGCTGCTAGCCCGAAGGGTAGACATGTCATCTGCAGCAACCAGCCCTCGTAACTGATACGTAAAAAACAACGATGTCCTTGCATTATCGGCAGATGATAATATGCTTGGCTTATGTCTAGCTTTACCATCCAATCGCCCGTTTGTAAAAAGTTTGGCATTCGATGATGATGATGAAACAGATGAAAATGCTTTGGTTTCATGAATTGATTTAATGCCTTCAAATTGAAGATCACGCGATTTTTTCCCTTGTTCTTCGATAAAGCATCAGACAGCCGCCCGAAAACCGCTTTTAGTCATTTATTCCTATTTCTGTTAGGCTGATCTTTTTTCTGTCGTGTTCGTCGACATTACGCTTTCTATTTTTTCCTTGCTTTGATTTATTTTGTTGGAAACGAAAGGACTTCTCACGGGAGGTAGAAGCTGCCGGCGATTTCGAACGCACCAACGATTTAGGCTGAGTCATGATATCTTTGCCTAATTTACTAATACCCCCAATTTTTTGCAAATAAGCAGCCAACTCTTGAGGGTTGAACATGTATTCTGTAGATGGGGGAATTTTTTCAATATCTTCCCGGATATATTTTCCCTTTAAACCTTTAAGGAGCGCTTTACGCCGTAGTTCTAGAACCTCTGCACGCTTTCCGCAAATTATTTGTAAAATGTCATGAGAAACAGTTTTATAGTCAGA
This sequence comes from Alsophila aescularia, assembly GCA_946251855.1. NCBI lineage: Eukaryota > Metazoa > Arthropoda > Insecta > Lepidoptera > Geometridae > Alsophila > Alsophila aescularia. The sequence goes on from OX276373.1 coordinate 57,746,734, forward strand.
TTCATTTCCAAAAAGCTCTTTCAATTTATCGTATGTAGAAGATGAAGTTAATTGTGCATCCGGTTTCGCGGACCAATCAATTAAATTACGCAACGCTAAATTAACAAACTCGTTCTGCGCTAAAAAGGCATTTGACAAGCAGCAAAGCTACGTTCCATCTGAAACCACCTAAGCGGAGCATACGGCTTAAAAATGGATCGTCTAACGAATTGTTAATCGCTCCAGGCGGAGGCATAGCGGAAAAGGATACACTGGGTTGTGTGGCAGCAAAATTTGTACTCACAATACTATTAACGTGACTCACCTTTGGCGACGGCTCTTCATCCTCATTCGAACTTGAATCTGGACTCGATGACCCTGATTCGCAAGACAGTGTGTGCTCCTTTTGCAAACGCGTAGGATCGCGATCACTAAACACATCCGCGAGCGGTGGGGTACTTTTCTCACCGTTGTTCATTTTATCACAATTTTCACGCAACGAATTTAAAACTTTAATCTTTTAACTTTCTACTTTAATCTCAAAAGTTATAATGATATCAAACTAAGGAAGGTTGATTTTAAATAAAAATCTAACGACCATGCGTACGATTCGAAGAACGACGCAACAATGACATCAAAATGGCGGCTTGCTTCGTGCTGTTTAAGTTAGTTCCAGATTTGGCTGTTGGTGGCGCTGAAGGCGCGATCACGTGATGATAAAGTAGCGACATCTAACGACAAGTCGAGGAAAAGACGATGCCCTCTCTCATAATAGACTTCGGACGTCAAACGGAACACATAATAATTATGACATTACAATGACGTTGAAATAATAAAAATAATCTTTCCAACAATAGACGTAATTAAAATAATAATTAAGTATCTCGACTTATAGCAATAATCATGTAAACTTTATTAATACATAGTGTTATTTGTAAGAGATATAAGAGCTATTACAGCTAGGTGCTGCTTTACTGAATCCTTCATTACTAAGCAATTTATTAAATCTATTTTGCATTCGTCAAAGAATGCACTAGTCACGAATATCTCACGCACACAAACAACAAGGTGCTATCAGCGTCATGAATTCTCTGTTTATATATGTAGCAGGCAGATAGCTCCGTTATTCAATTAACTGCCTAGCCTTATAATGTTGCTTGCCGACGCCATATTGACCACAGACTACGTATATCGACAGTGTGAGAGCTTCAGCGCCAGGTTGCAGAAAGTGGAACTAAATTTAAATGACTAGGCTAGGCAACAACGTTATAAAAATTAAACGTGATCGATCCAAATCATTTGCCTAGCTGTTTGAATGAATGGCTAGATATCATTCAGGCAGTTAATAGAACGGCGGCGTTTAATAAACAGGCTAAGCAGTTAATTACGGCGAATTAAGCAGCATTAAGAAGGCGGATTAAGAATGGCGGCCATCTATCTGCCTGCGACATATACATTACTATTGTATATTTTACATATCATGGATTATTTTCTGTACAATTTTACACACAATGTTATTAATCGACTTCACAAAAGGAGACGGTTATATTTTCGACTGTATGTATGTTTTTTATATTTATGTGCACCTATTTCCCCGTCAATTACGAACCTTTTTTTATATTTTTATTTCTGCAGTTTAGAACTTATTTCATACAATATTATATCAAAAGTCCCTACTGTACCTGTGTGTATGTACCTACCTAATAAATAAGCTGTATTTTTAATAAAATGATATTATTTTTATAATCATGATTATTTAATTGACGTACCTATTTCTATGTACTTGTATTTGGGACGTCGACTGGACATCCACAATAGATAGTACAATACAATATTTGAACTAAAACCAGACTTTAAATGGATTTGCTACTATCTACTGAACCCATTGACTGAACCTATCTTCATGAAATGTTCGTGGAACCGCCTCGGAGGAGCCAGCAAGTCCAGCAAGCTCAGAGAAATATGTTTATTGTTTGCATAAATAAGCATTGTATTGAAAACATCTCTTTTTGAAGTCGGTTAGTAGTAACATTGACAGTGGCTGTACGTAGGTACAGTGTTCTTCAGAGGGTCTCGACGGCGAGATGGCTACTAATTGAATGTACAATTTTCAGAGTAGTAGAACAAACCTAACTCAAAAATAAACTACCTACCTACCTCTCTTATTAAAATATGCCAAAGATAAAACCGACCAAGAAAGACTCGAGCATTTTCAGTAGGGCTATTAAATGTTACTTTGTTGTATGGATCAGACAACGTGACTGAATATCATTACGCTATCGTTTCAGATATCTCGTACTGATGCTCGCTAAAATGAAAATCTGATGAACGTAGAGCGTAGCAGGTACGTACGAGTAAGCTTCGAGAAAACAAACTAACTTTGTTTCGTAAGAGTAGATGGTTGTTCAAACCAAAGAGTATACAAATACTATAAGTTCGAACTATGTTTTTTTTCTTAATGCCTAATTAAACTCGTAAACAGCGGTCAATTTAAGTTCATTAATTTGCATCATTTTTACCACGTTTTCATTATTGTGTCACTTTCATGTCTGTCTGTCGTTTCAGGTGAAATCTTGTAACTCAATTCCCGATTAGCTATCCAGCTGAAACTTTCAGGGTATGTAGCCCACAAATCTATGATAATGTATTAAAAAAAACGTGGATTAGTTTTTTAATCTACATTTGCTGCTTGTTATATATCGTTGACATTTCTGAAACCGAAGTTCATAACAATATCTATTGAAATGTGTGGCTGATTTTATGTTACTTAAACACAGATTAGCGTGAATCTAGGGGAAAGGCGGGCAGGATGGATATGTTAAGGAAAAACAGCTGTAAAAATAATTAATCATTGTGATAATCTTCAAACCTAACTAAAAATAATCGTTTACATATTAATCTAAGTACCATTGGCAACAAAGAGATCAGTTAAAATTAAAGGGAAAATTATTGAATACGTATTATAAAAAAGTAGAAATTATCCTTCCGCACCAGGATTATATTCCTGGAATATTGGGATTTTCTCTGATCTCAATTTCCGCAAAACCGCATCAACCCAGGAGACGTTCCTCGGCGTCTCCAGGCTGATTGAATCAGATTGCAACATTTTTTTTCTTCAAGTGACGTCTTCATGTTCGGGGTTACAGAATAAAGATAATTATTCTCTAACAGCGAGATAGCCCTACGGGTCTTTTATAATCTGTGTTGCTGTCGTCGTTAGGTCGAATTCCTATTATTTGTTCCAATGTGTATATTTGACAAAACAAGTACAGCGAGACAGCTTAAAAATTTAATAAACAATTTCGTCTCAATCATCACTAAGTATTTCTCGTCAGGAAAACTGTAAAACTTGAAAATTTTTAAAAATAGCATAGGTTTTCTATGAAGTACCATTTGCCATCCATGTTTAGGTATTGTCATGCGCACATTGCAAGGAAAAATTGTTCCTAATTTAAATTGATTTTTGTGATGGTCTTACTTTAACTCGTCACAAACTGTTTTAAATAATTAGTATCTACTAGGCAAGCCAAGGCTACACCTTCAACCACATCATCGCTTTCCATCAGGTGAGTTCGTGGTCAAACATTGCCTAGACCGAATTAAAAGAAAAGAAAAGAAAAAAGTAGTTTACAACATAGTTTTAGCTACACTGGCCTTCAAAACTTAGTACCACACTTTTGTAATTAATAGAGTTATTATAAAATTGCTTGGCTCCTACTCATTGGATTGAGATACCAAATACACCAGTTTTAAAGTCAAAACCTAAGCTATCTAACAGTATAAAATCGCATCGCAATCAGACCAGTAGTTTTAACGAGATTCGAGAACAGACAGGCAGTACATGTATGGACTAAGTTTTAAAGGTCAGTGTAGTTAAAACGCGTTCTAAACACAGGCTGATACTGTATTAAACAATAATAATGTAATGTGGTACATTTTTTTGAGTGGTCCATTCTTGAAAATACTTATACTTATACAGTTTTTTCTAGTTCCGTTCACTGAATATTTGCCTGTAACTTTGACCTTTTTGATTCAAAAAATAACTACAAAGTACAGCCATTAGAATTAGTGTCTTCGCAGTGAAACGCACCTTTTATTGAATTCACTTCTGCCGCCAACTGTACAAAATTTAAAAGTTAGGTTGGTATGTTTAGGACGAAACAAATAATTAAAACTTTTTTTTAGCTCTAACCAACGATGAGTGTATGGAATTTGAAGAAGCATAAAAATGACAGGACAAAATGGCATCAACCTATCGATAAACTTGTTTGTACACGCTTTAGGTTGGTACTACGTATTTAACAATGTAAGTAGGTATGAATATACGGTTGTTTAAAATCGAGAAGTGCATCCACTTTGCTTCATTTAGAAACCAGTCAGTGTCGCGTTACTGTCTGCAAAATGTGCTTTAAATATTTTGTTTTTATTTTACTCAGTGTTTATTTAAATTTAGCTTTCGGGAACATCGATGGCAAAGAATATTGTGTTGATCAGTCAAGTGACAATAATCAACCAGAAATAATAACTCAACTCGAGAATAAAATGAAGGCGCTATTTCTTATGTGGAAAACAGAAACAAATCGAAAGCTGGAATCAATAGAAATAATGATTCCAGATTTGGAACAGAACATAAACAGGAAACTATTTAGTTTGAGAAATAATATCCTTGACAAACTAGAGGAATACGTTGATAGCAAATTAAGCAATTTAGAAAGAAACATTCCTGAAAAGATAAAACAATACGTGAACTGCAATTCGGACTTCGTAGATAACAAAACAGTAGACAAAATTGAAGGAAATGTGAACTTCAAGTTAGACGTACTAGCCAAAAATATTTCAAATATATTAGAAGGGAACAACAACTGCAAATCGGAAGCTGTGAAGAAGATTACAGACTTACAAGATAAAATGAACAGACAATTAGAAGTCTTAGATAAGAAAATACCAACGAACTTCGAGGAGAATATTAAATTCCAATTTGATGCTTTGGCCAATAATATTTGGAAAGATTTGGACGAAAATATTAACTGCAAATTCCATGCTCTAAAAAACCTAACTGACTTTGAGTGTAAAAAGCTCCCCTTAGACGAAAACTCACCTGTGAACAAAATACCTGAAAAACCCAGTAAGTTGAACACTTCCAACTACTTGTTTACTTATTAAATATTATTAATATTAATGTGCGGTTTTCCATCGCTCCGTGCTTCGGGGGGCACGCTAAGCTGTCGGTCTCGGCTGTTATTGATTAATAGCAGTCGCTAAGCCATGTCAGAGGCCCTTAGGCAGCCTGACAAATTCTGACACCAGAGACCAGCACTACCCCATACGACAAACAAACAACAAACAATTAAAACAAATAATATATTTATCTACACTAATAGAGGAAAGATTTGATTGTTTGTATGTTTGTTTGTTTGTAATGAATAAACTCAAAAAATACAGACCCGATTTTAAAGATTCTTTCACATAAAGAAAGCTAAATTAGCAGCGAGTAACACCAGCAGGATTTTATTTTGAAAAAAATTAGAGTTCCCTTCGAAAATTGCAATAATTAAACCCAAAGTATTAAATTTTGCAAAAAAAACTCGATTACTTTGTATCACAAACCAAAGAGTATATAAATACTACGTAATATCACAAACTAAGAAGGAGATACGGGTCTTTGGCACGTTGCCATGGAAACGAAATCACAGAACATCTAATAATCATTGAAGTAGGAAATGCTCTATGCTAATAATACACGAAATAGTAAGCGTAATTCAACCTCCTTGCGTTAAACAGAATAATACTATAGACGAAATGGTACGTGAGTATAAACATTTTGTGTAAGAAATTGTTGTTGTTCTACTTGTCCAAATAAAGTACCTACTAATTTTATGTTTCTATATATCTACGCGTGCGAAGCCGGGGCGGGTCGCTAGTATTTAGTACACTAGTAATTATCTCAAGTAGAATCACGCGGTAGGACACGGGTACTGAATGGAACCAGGAACCCTTGTATTATCGATATGTTCGGTACATTTGTAAAGATGACATATTTAGACCAACATATTATTATAATTATGAATATTACGCATTTTCAACAATAATACATACTTGTACACTGGCCTTCAACACTTAGTACCACAATTTAACGTCTGTCTGTTCGCGCATCACGTTAAAACGTTAGATAGCTTAGGTTTTAACTTAAAAACTGGAGTACTTGTTATTTCAATCTGATGAGGAGAAACCAAGCAATTTAAAAAAACTATTTATTTAAAAAAAAGGTAATATGGTTTGAAAGCCAGTGTATGGCAGTGTGCCATACAAACAACTCGATTTGAGAAGCTCCTTTTTAAATCAGTAAAAAAAATAAGGGGCAAAGTTTATAGTTTGTTTCCGCTAATCTCTGAAAATACTGATTGGATTCTGAAACTTGCTTCACCGATGGAAAGCTACACTATTCGAGATTGTCATACTTAGGCTTCTTCCCGCGGGAAAATGCAAAGTGGGATATGGGAAAACTCCGGATGGAACCGAAGGGCAGAGCAGCTAGTTTTTGTATATCTGATATGGCTAAGTATCTATTAATTTAATAATGACTATAATGAAAGAAATATTAAGCGGTGACTTTGTTTCCAGAGTTACCCTGTAAAGAGGAATCAGTTTCCAATAACGGCGTCACTCCGCTTTACTCCTTGTACAACGAGACTCTCAACCCCTACGTCGCGGTGAAGAGGAACTCCACCGGGCACCTCACGTACTGGGAGGTGCACTTCGCGGCACAAACGGAGGGATACCTAGGTATCCAGCTGTACGATAAAGAAGACATCTCGGGTATTCGAATAATAATATGTAAGTACATACAACTACGCTAAACAATCACTGGATTAATAGAATTAAGTTTGCATGTGCACCTCATATTTTTTTGATCAAATGAAGTATTTCCATATAGTAGCCCGCAGCTTCACACGCGTGGTCATTTCTCTAGGTTTAAAGTACTCTATATGCTATTCCATGACCAAAAATACAATTATACCAAAATTTGATCCAAACCTTCAGCCTCAAAAAGTTTTTTTTATCGATTTCTCGGCTTTTACTGATCGGATTGAGATACCGTTTTTAAGTCAAGCTTTAAGCAATCCAACAGTGAAAACGGCATCGCAATCGGTCCAGTAGTTTTTACATGATGTGCGAACAAATATACAGACAAACAGACTTAGACCATTATTTTCTTAATTATCTGCTTTATACAGACTTTTTCGTTCTTATTGCTTTATTATAAGTACCTACTAGCTGTACTCGCAGCTTCATACGCGTGTTTATTTCTCAAGGTTAAAAGTACTCTATATAAAAGTATTAAAAGTACTATTCCAAGACCTAAAATATCAGTTTGATCAAATATCCTTCAGCCGTCTTAAAGTTTTTATCGATTGCTCGGCTTCTACTCATTGGATTGCGATGCCAAGTACATCAGTTTTTAAGTCAATCCCCAGCCTGTCCAACAGTGAAAACCTCATCTCAATCGGTCCAGTAGTTTTTACGTGATGTGCAAACAAACATACAGACAAACAGACTTACAGACAAACAAGAATTTAAAAAATGACATGTTCTTGTTCAGTAGCTTATTTTAAGTGCCCTAGATAGTATATACATACCAAATATCATCAAAATCCGTTGAGCCATTTCAGCGTGATGATGATAATATTCATCATCATCAGCCTATATTTGTCCACTGCTGGACGTAGGCCTCTCCTAATTCTCGCCACTGAGCTCGGTATCCAGCTCTCTTCTCCATTTCCTTCCAGCCGCTTTTCACAGGTCGTCAATCTACCTGGCCACAAGGCGTCCTACACTACGTTTGCCTAAACGTGTTCTCCGCTCGAGAACTCGTCTACTCAACAGTTATCGGTTTAACGGGAAATGAGACCAACCCACTGCCACTTTGAGTGTCCACGTTTCGGCTACGTAGGTCATGACTGGTAGGACGCAATGATTGAAGATTTTTGTCTTCAAGCACTGTGGTATGGACGACGAGAAGACTTGACGAAGCTTGCCGAATGCTGCCCAGTCCAGCTGAATTCTTCTGTTGGCTTCCTTTTCAAAGTTGTTCTTAACTTAGGGGGCATCCATTAATTACGTGAGGTAATTTTGGGCATTTTTCGACCCCCCCTCTCCCCTTGGTGAGGTGTCGTGAGACTTTGCTCGACCCCCTCACCCCCTCCCCCAAACTCACGTGAGATTTTTAAAAATGCATATTTTTCATGTAAATAAGTTAGTCTGTGCTTCATTACATTAGATTTATTTAAAAAAACAATTTGCTTATTTTTTTTTTATTTAAGGCTAGTTAAGACTAGTATTTAAGATATCTAATAATTAGCTCGTCGAGTCGTGTGTTTGTCTAGCCGGTGGTGGTTAAAGAAGCGAAGGGCTACTATGCTACTTGTGGCGTTCGCACACTTATAGAAGGATTTTTTAATCATTAATAAGCCTGATTAACTGTTAATAAATGTTTTTTTTAATTCGATCATACAATAAATATTTATTAACAGTTATTCATATTTAATAAATGAATGAATTGTTTCCGAATAAATGACTTTATTAATAGTCAGTAAATTCTTCTGTCATATTTAATAAATGAATGAATTGTTTCCGAATAAATGAATTTATTAATAGTCAGTAATTTCTTCTGTCAGTATATAATTAAACCGCGATAAATATTATTATGCATGATTTAGTCCTATTTTAGTGGAGAAACATTTTTTACTTAATTTAATCCAATTTTCTCGCAATTTTACACTGTTTCTTCTGGATAAAAAAATTACGTGATATTTCCCTAGACCACCCTCTCCCCGACGTGAGATTGGGTGAGGTTTGGCTTGACCCTCCTCCCCCCTAAACGTCTCACGTAATTAATGGATGCCCCCTTATTGCAATATTTGTCCAAGGTAAACATATTGTTGGACAACTTCAAGAGGTAGGTACACCATTGACTGCAATCGGTTCCGGGTCAATAAGCCCATTAAACATGATTTTGGTCTTATCTATGTTCATTCCGAGACCAATGCGTCGAGAAGCATCAACTAGATTGGTCAGCATACTTTGCAAGTCTTGCAGGGACTCCGCCGTTAGGTCAATATCATCGGCAAATCGTAAGGTGTGAGATATTCTCGCCATTGATATTAATGTCCATTACTTTCCAATCCAGCGTCTTAAACATATCTTCCAAGACATTAGTGAACAGTTTCGGAGATATAACTTCCACCTGTCTCACTCCCCTGCGTAGTTGGATATGTTTAGACTGCTTGTTTTTTGGACAGTCATAGTCGTGGCGTCATACAGAAACCTCAGCACTTCGATGTATCGCCAGTCCACTTGACAACGCTGCATAGACTCCACAACTTTCGTATGTCCGGATGTCTGTACGGATCTCTATTCTCTTCTACAGGTCGCATTTCTCAACCGATATAGATGAAACTTGGTATACAGGTTAAACGAATTTTCAGTTCTTTTTGTCATCAGGAATTTTTGATTGCGGGGGGTACTTCCCCCAAAAAGGGGCAAAAAGGGGGCAACTGACTATCTCCGCCTTATTAGGTCGGATTACGATGGTTTTTTTTAATTTAAATTGTAGTATCTTTAAGTTGGCCGTGGCGGTCTCGGCTTAGAATACGAGTAAGCGTGGTGACAATGGCAACCGAAATATGAAAGACACACCGCAAAGACAGCCCCCAGTCCCCGGCAGCTCCGATATTCCTGGCACTGGTAGCAGCCGCGGTAACGGCAGAGCAGGGGGTGCTAAGAATCCCCGGCAAAGACCCAGCTACCAATCCCCACAATCTCTGGACCTGGCAACATATAACGCACGCACCTTGAGGACGACGAAGTTGATAGACCTGGAAAAAAACCGAAGAGAGGGAGAGGATACGATGACCCTGAATTCCGGCAACTTCTCTATTACCGGGAGGGCGACCAGCAGTTCCAACACGGTATCGGGTTTCTCGTCCACAACTCCCTCGTCAACAACATTGAGAAGATCGAAAGCATACCTTATACTCAGAATCACCGAACGGTATTCATTGAAAGTCATACAGGTGTACGCCCCACACTAGAAACGCCAGGACGATGAAGTGGAGGCTACGTACGACGACGTTTTTAATGCCATACATGCCCCAAAAACACAGTTCACAGTGGTGATGGGGGACTTCAACCACCACGCGCTCTGGAAACTTCTGTAGGTACCTACGCTCGACTAGTGTGTTCCAGAATGTTCCTTTAAATGTAGGTATTGCGTCATTTTAGTATTTACTGTTTTTCTAAGAATCGACCGGCGTAACAGTATGTTTATCCGTTGTATAATACCCACAGTGTCTAGTATCCTATAGTTTGGGGCTAGATAATTGGTGTGAATTGTCCCGAATATATTTGTATTTATTTATTACTTTGAAAAAGGTGGGTATATATGTTTGTTTGTATGTTAGTCTGTTACCTCACAGCGCCTTCACCACAGAATAAATAATTGTTACTTTATATATATTTCAACTTATGGTATCGATTGTCCGCGCGAGAAAGGCTATTTTTTTACCCGACTAGGGCGAAGCAAGGGAAGGGTGATGAGTTTAACAGTATATGTTTGTATGTATGTTCATGTTCCACCATAGCGTCAACCCTATTGGTCCGATTTTGACCAGCAAGGTCAATCGATTTGTCTTCATGTATAGAGTGTCGTAGAATTTTTACGCGACTACGGTGAAGCAAAGGAAGGGTTGTGTTCAAACAAAAAACTTGGTCCAATTTTGACAAGCGAGGTATCAATCGTCAATTCGTCTTCATCGCAAGATTGTCGCTATTTTGTACCAGACTGTAGTTGCGGCTTAGTACTTATTCTCTTGTTTATTATTTATCTAGCCTTCATCACGCGGACTATCGACTAGTACGGCGTCTGCGGTACTCCATAATTTATTTATTTCGTCCATAAGGTCATTCTCACGTATCAATAAAAAGTATTAAAGGAAACACGAAATAAAGAAAAACTCCTAACAGAGACGATAGTAAAAAAGAGGTCTAAAGGGCTTAAAATAAGGCATATAAACAAGAACAAATCATTATAAAAAATGGTGTCTCTTCCTGCATCTAGTATAAACTATTTTACCCGGTGCCAAGCGCGGATCCAGGGGGGGGGGGGGTCATGGGGGTCATGATCCCCCCCCCCCCCCTGGGCATATTTCAAACAAAGGTTTTTTAGTTCCATTTGTTATTTTCGTATGTTTTGTGATCATATTTATTTGTTCTACTAATAGAAATATCTCAAAATGTCCGCGCTCGCTTCGCTCGCGCCTCTATAATTATATCATGTTTTGATGAAACATAAACTTACTAGAAATAATTCCAAACTCTCGCGCTCTCTATACTCGCACCATTGTTCTATTATTGCCTGTTAAATGAAGGATATAGCGCATCTTGATTTCCTTCAGTTTTAACAAACATTTCAAGAAATAACTTATAATTATCGCGCCAACTACGTTCACGCCTTGTTATTATTGGCTGCGTTCATATATCTATCTGCTCAGTGGATCCATAGTAATTTTCATCTTTTGTCATACGCACGACCACAAATAGTTAAACATTTTTGCGCCAGCTTTGCTCGCGCCTTTGTTGAATTACCTATTTTCGCAAGCTGGGGAATTCCATTAATGTCTAACTCTGTCATTACCGAACATTTTCGCGCACGCTACACTAGCGTTTGTTAAATGGTATATTATGTTTCCTCATTCGTATGATATAACGGAAATAGCTCAAATTTTTCGCGCTCGCTACGCTCGCGCTTTCTTAATAAAATTTTATGTTTTGTACACAATCTATGTGATCAGAAACGTTCAGTTTTTTATATAACTACACTAATAATTTTATATAACTACGCTCAAAATTTTCACGCTCGCTTCCTTCGCACTGCCTTGGTTATATAGCATGTTTCGCAATCATAGAAGATCGATCATAAACGTTCGTTTTTTAACATAACTACATAACACAATAAAAATATACCTAAGTCGTTCAAAATTTTAGGTAAAAATTGTGTTTATTTAAAAACACAAGGAAAAAATTGATTACAACATGCCTCATTTTGAATATTTATTCAAAGCTAAACTATTCCCGAGTGGAATAGATACTGCGTGGAATAGCTAGTATTGTATAATTTTGGAACCCGTTCAGTGTGCCCCCCCCCCCCCTCCCCCCTGACTCGAAGGCTGGATCTGCCCTTGCCGAGTGCAATGCAGTTTTCGCTGTTCGCTCTCTTACATTTGGCTTAATATTCTGTATCTCAATCCAATGAGCAGAAGTCGAGAAATCAATAAAAACTATTTAACGTCTGATATAAATTTGATGATAACTTTTAGTTCTGGAATAACGCATAGGATCCTATATCCCAGAAAAATGACCACGCGTGCAAACCGCGGGAAAACTTTGTATATACAAAATAAGTTTTGTTTTGTGATTATTTTCAGGGGTTGCATGGGACACTAACCCATACTCGTCAGTGGACTATAACGGGCACCGAGAATTGGATATTCACTCTCCCGACATGCTTTCCTCTACTGAATTCAGGACGTTTTATTTTAAATTAGAAAATGGTAAGTTGCACCTATAGTTGTGTTCAAACAATATTTCGTAGTCGCTGGTGCAGAAATGGAATACGTCAAAGAGTTCATCTGTCCAATCAGTTGCAAGAAGTAGCTCGATACAACGAAATCTCCTAAAAAAAAAGCTATTGGTCCATGAAAGACCTAATGAAGGGTAACCTCCCTCCGTCAAGAAGAATTTTATGGATGTATGTATTCTGCCTATCCTCACTTACGATGCTCAGATATGGTCTTTGTCGAAACATCAGAAGTCTGCACGCGGGGTTTGCTAGCGAGATATGGAGCGTAATAACTAGGAGTCCGGTTATCAGACCGTATAAGGAATAGTATACTGCATTCCAAAACTGATTCTCTGAAACATTTCAATTCTCTAATTTACATCTATTTTGATCGCAGTATGTAGTTGAAAGACAAACAAATCACGCTGTAAAGACCTCTCTACGCGTGCTTTGTGTATTTGTGTCCTCCGCTACGATCAGGCGCCAAACTAACACTCGATGCAAGAATTAATTATTTTCTGCTGGGTGCAACAACCTAGTGTTTAAAACAAGTTTTTATTTTTTGCCTGTACTAAAACGAAAAGAAATAAGTTTGCCAGTAAGACATTCTTTGAAAGCCTGTCGGATATCTCTGTATTTTTATTTTCTTTTGCACCCAACAAGTTTTTAGCAGTGCCCTAATGGAAAATACGTGTTTCGTTTTGTTTTAGTAAAAGATAGTCTTAAAAGTGTTTTTTACTCATATTTATTCTAAACTAGCTGTGCCCTCGGCTTTGCCCATGTGGTATTTTTTCTGGGATATAAGGGTCCTAGGTGTTATTCCCACTGAGCTGAGTCAGTGGTTATTCCAGAACCCAAGTATCAAAATACCAATTTTTATCAACATAGCTTAGGGTTTCCTTTCTCACGTTACGAATCAAAAGATTCAGCCCCTTGTAGTCTTAATAATATGTCTCTGTTTGGACTGTTTAGGTACGGAACCTTAAAAATAACCTAGATATATTTGTTTATATGATATTTATTTTTAAGATTTGATACGTATTGCAAACACCATCGATTGGTTGATACTGATAAATAACTTTTAACCCCTATCTCGCAGGAACCCTTTACTTTTTCGGGATAAAATGTTTGTTTGTCGTATAATGTAGTGCTGGCCTCTGGTGTCAGAGTTTATCAAGCCACCCGAGGGCCTATGATATGGCTTAACGACTGGATAAAAAGTACTTCCAAATATTAACTCGTAATATAAACTGTGACTTCAAAATCCGCCCAGTAGTTTCAGCGTGATATGTGTTCAAAGAGACAGACAAAAATAAAAATTATACGGTCAAACTAGTCCACAAATTTAAGGTCGTTCAGCGAGCTATGGAGAGAGCTATGCTTGGAGTTTCTCTGAAGGACAAGATTCGTAATGAAGATATCCGACGGAGAACCAAGGTAACCGACATAGCTCAAAGGATAAGCAAACGGAAGTGGCAGTGGGCAGGACACATTTCCCGAAGAACCGATAACCGTTGGGGTAGACGAGTTCTCGAGTGGAGACCACGCAAACTTTTAGGCAAACATAGTGTAGGACGCCCTGTGGCCAGGTGGAGTGACGACCTGCGAAAAGCGGCTGGAAGAAAATGGATGAGGAGAGCTGAAGACCGAGCTCAGTGGCGTGCATTAGGAGAGGCCTACGTCCAGCAGTGGACAGATATGGGCTGAAGATGACGATGATGATGATGATGATAATGATGATGATGATGATGATGATGTCCTGTGTTATATTTGTAACACAGCGGTCACCAATCCACCTGCCAAGCGTGGTAACTATGGCAAGCGTGGTGACTTTATAGAAATCTGTTCAGTCATTTTGACGTGTTCGTGGATCCTTAGTTTGATAGTTTGTTAGATTGCTAGCAAGCAATACTAGCTTTTCTGGACCAAATTCCCATGTTGTCATGTGAATTCCAGAATACCTCATAACCAAAAGAAATATGGCTCAAAATATCTACTACATTTTTGCTAAGAGTAAACACAAGACATTATCTCTATTATGACATTGAACGAAGAGAATTCAACATGAGTAAACTATAGCCCGTGAATTGTTCTCCTGTTAGGTACTCTACTTTTCGACTTCCATCGTCGCAAGTAAACCTCAGCTACCTCGTAGGTAATGTATTAAGTATATCCTCGAATGTATCGTGGGATCATGTGTATATAAATAAATAATGTACAAGCCTTCTATTAATTAATCATTCAGGCAATCTGCAGTTTGGCAAGAAAGGTGACCGTCCAGTTATATCGTACTACAGCGCCGACCTCGGGCTACTCAACTACTACAGATTCTTTTCCAGCCACGGCGCACAGATCCGCCACTGCCCTGCTTCTTGAAGGTAACTTATCAATAGTTCAGTACGTGATCATACCTATACAACAGGTCCGTGACATACCGAGTCTGACTGACTGACAGGCAACGCACAGTAGACTGTGCGGTGGACCCACAGATTTCGAATATGTCGGAAATATTCCTTAAGTATCCTAGAGGTGCACAAAAGAATGACTTTTTATAATTCCGTGTTTAAGGGGGTGAAAAGGGATTGTGCGTATATTACATGGGGGTGATGCTGTGGGGTTCAGCTAATGTAAAATATGGGTAGTTAAATGTGAATTAGAAACAAATATTAGGACCAAAATGTGTCATACCAGTGTTTATAGCTGCCTCAATTCCAAATTTTATCAAAATCCGTGCAGTCTTTTCAGTGTGAAGAAGTAGCAAACATACACACACAAACACACACACACACACACACACACACACACACACAAACTCCCTCTCTCATAAAGCTTCACATTTATAATATTAATGTGATGTTATTATAGTGGTTTTGTATATTTTAGATGATTTTAGTAAGTATATTACATTTGTATTGTAGCTATTTGGTAGGTATGTATTTAATTCGCAATTTGCCTTTATTAATTAACAACTAACTTCTACAAAATATAACTAGCTAACTACTACATGAAGTATGGGCCACCGACATGCCATTACCGGCTTATAGGTAGCCCAAATGTTCTAGCACACTCACAGTTGGCAGCATACTCAACATGCTGGCGGCATTGCCCCGCTGAATTGCAATGCTAATTTGACGAGCCAAATAGGTGCCAGCATTTTGGTCACGTATTGCATCAACCAGGTTTTTAAAAATATGAGGAGCTCCCGGTCAAACACAGTCCCAAAGTTTCAACACCAAACGGCACAAATATTTAACACTAACTAGTATATTAACTACTAGGTTAGTATATTTCTGTCGCTTGAGCCACTCTGCCACAGTAGCCGCGACGCCAGCCCTACTCTGTGTCTCAGAAAGATATGACGGTGCCAGAGTGTCGACAAAAGTAGCGTCCCACACTAGAGGCCGCCCCATCTTCCAAGGGACAAGGGTCTTTCAGACAGATCTTTTACTATCGTCACGCATCAGACCATTCTTTTCTATAACAGCCGGCACACTGGCGCTGGTAAAAGCCTGGCGAATGATCGGCAGGCTTATCGTTAAGGCGTGACGGTAATATGTTGTAAGTTTATTATATATTTGTAATAATGAAGTTTAGAGCACAATAAAGCCGCACACCCTGCCATTTTCTTGCACTGCCAGGATGACTTGTAGAAAATGCTGTACACTGTTTTTGCAAAGTATTAAATAAATAATTATATATTCCATTAAATAATTCTTCATAACAAAAATATACTTCAAATGTTTTACTAAAAACGCTTGTGTAGTTTTGTACTGTGGCTGCATATCATATTCTGAAAATATCATGTTCGTAAATACTATAATCTCTAAACACCACATACGCAAATCATCACAGTATCTAAATATCACATTCGCAAAACACAATATACTCAAAACATCATATTCGTGATTATACTGAATATGCACGCTCTCTCACCTTCATAAAATTTATAAAATGGCCTGTATTTACTCTTTGTATTAATATGTATAATTATTTTGAGTAAATACAATTCATGAATTGTATTTACTCAAAAAATTCATAATACAAATTCATGAATTGTATTTACTCAAAATAACACATAAAAAATACTGAATAAAATTAAATTAAATTTGTCTATACTTTCATACTTATCTAAAGCAATAGGAACAAAAAGTCTGTAAAAAGAAAATAATTAAAAAATAAATGTTTGAGGGTACATCAAATAAGCTACTAAACCAGAATATAACATTTTTAAAATTCGTGTCTGTCTGTTTGTCTGTCTGTATGTTTGTTCACGCATCACGTAAAAACTACTGGACCGATTGCGATGCGGGTTTCACTGTTGGATAGCCTATTTTTTGACTTAAAAACTGGGGTGCTTTAAATCTCAGTCCGGTAAGTAGAAGCCGAGCAATCGATAAAAATATTTTTCATGGCTGAAGGAATTTTGATCAAATGTTGGTATATTGGTATTTTAGGTCCTGGAATAGCACAAAGAGTACTTTTAACCTACAGAAATGACCACAAGTGCAAAACCGCGGGCATCAGCTAGTGATAAATAATAATCCATATTGGTTCAGATATCCCAGTTTTTGTTTTTTTTTCGATTTCAGTTTATCATACAAGTTGTGACATTGTGACAACGTGATTATAAAAATTTGGTTTATAGGGTTTAGTAACAAAGAGTTTCCCTTTTACATAAGCCACAAAAATGCCTGAAACAAAGTTTTGTATATTTTCAGGGTCTTCCTGAATGATCCTGTTCGCTTACCATCCCATAAAACGTGTACGACTTGACTCCCTCCTGCCACGAGGCGCATACGTACTGCAGCTACTGACGTCACCTTGTCTCTCTCTTGCCACGAGGCGCATACGTACTGCAACTATTGACGTCACCTTGTCTCTCTCCTGCCACAAGGCGTATACGTACTGCAGCTACTGACGTCACCTTGTCTCTCTCCTGCCACGAGGCGCATACGTACTGCAGCTACTGACGTCACCTTGTCTCTCTCCTGCCACGAGGCTAATTCGTGCTGCAGCTGCTGACGTCACCTTGCTAGCTGGCACCCAATCTACAACTGTTGTTTGGGATGGATATATTATATTTAATTGTTGACTTTTAATTCAATCTTGAATTTATATAATAGACTTACAACATAATTTTAATTAATGTACGTAGAATAGAATAAAAAATAATACATTAAAAAAACTAGTTAATTGTCATAAGTTTTACAATAATACCAGCTGTCCAAGTTAATAATTTTTTAATTAATTTTTGCGCAAATGCAAATAGACGAGATCATAAAACCATGATCACAATTGTAAATGGAAACAAATGTATCTAGATGTTCTGTTTGTATAATCTTTTGAAAGCATGTGCTATTAATAATTATTTGTTTAATTCGTAGCCTGCTCAAGCGCCTGTTGGCGCAATAGTAGAATATTCACCAAGGGGATAAAGCACTGTCTTACGTCATTGTCTGCATTTACTAATAAAAACTAGTTATTAATAATACCTACAGCGTCTGATTTAGTAAACTCTGGAGTCAAATCACTATTGCTCGACGACATTTTTGTGTCAACTTGAAAATGATAAGATACGGAACTGTTAAAGAAACACCAAAGAATTTATATTAGGCTTACTTTTGTTTCACATTCTTTACAATCGTGACTTTTTTTGTGTCCTGCGTCCTATGGTGGCCAGTTCAATTTTAGAATAAACTCTCTTTACAATATCCGTATCATACGAATTTTAACGTTCCAAATCAAATCATTTGAGTGGTTGTATTATGCGTGGTAGAGTCATTTAACTTTGATTAGTGCAGTTTGGGCCCATGTTAATAATGTTTTTATGTGAACTTGCCGCCCGCACACGACACCCGAGCGAAGAGTCACCAGCCAATTAACATTTTATTCTAAACCCAAGCCCAGAATAAGTAATCATAATAATACTACGTCACCCAAGGCCTTAACCAGTGGACGCCACATCTACCTTTACAAACTTACATATTTATTATTATTGCTGAATCTGCTAGCATTTGACTCACATCGTAATTGACGATGCGGTTGACAGCTTATGGAAGATAGGTACATATTCAGTATCTACTTGAAGACTCGCAGATGTTAGTCGTCAGACAACAAAGGCGCTGGCAGGGTGCTCCATTCCTTCGCTGTTCGAAGGTACCTTCAGATCGACGATACATGACCGGCGGGCAAAGCTGCCAGTCATGTATCCTAAACCTATCTTCCATTAGACACGTCGTTGTCGCAAAAACCAAGCAAATTAAGAATAATAATAAAAAACATTAATAGGTTGGTAGACATGGTAGGTATTATTGCTCTATGGTTTACTTCACATACACAGGATGTTTTTCTTCCTTTCCAGCATGGTAAAATCCAAAACTATATGACATACGGGAAAACGTAAAGCGGAACAATGGTCTCAATTTTTAAGATAATTAAAGTGACATTAAAATGTATTAAAAATACCTAAGAGCTGTCCCGTAATGAGTGGATGATCCTGCAGGTACTTGTGGAGGGTGGCAAGGATGACCAGGAAAAAAAACTTTTATTAAAAACGTACCAGTTTAGAATTCTCCTGAAGTAGACATGTTTTTAAAATAGTTGGCCACCCAGGGTCTCATACATTTTATTTACACCACAGATGCTTAAACTTAACATTCAAGAAGAAAAACCCAAAACTGTGAACAAGGGTACGAATTTTCCCAAGTTTACTAATAATTACATAGGTCCACTACTTTATTTCTTTTCTGGTCGGCCGTAGTCTCCCCCCCCCCCCCCCCCCTCCTTTACAAGTACCTGCAGGATTACCGTTTACATTCGTTTACGTTTACATCGCATTACGGGACACTCTGTATATTTAAAATAATATATAATACATACATACATATATTCGGTTAGATGATGTAACAAAATGATCTACTAAGTACCGGGGTCCAAACGTCATGACGAACAATTTTAGTTTTACGAAGTTAGAGATTTCTGAAAAAAAGACACCGAATTGTTATGTAACACTACCTAAGCCTTCGGTATTTTTTTCAGTTAGAACTAACACTTCTTACTCTGTTTATGTGCGTGCAATAATGGGCTGGCTCGCACCACAACTGCTTTCTCGGACTGGTAAACCGACTCGGTCTTTCCACCAGTGTCTAAGCGAAGAGAGGCAAGCTGAATTCGCAGATGGAGCAGTATGCATGTACTTACATACTGTACTTACGTACGAGGGTACGACGTGAGAGATAATAAAAAAACATTTAGGGTTGTCGCAAATTTCTAAGATTAATATAATTACACTTTTGTATGAGAATTTTATGAGTTCAACTGAAATTACTTCACTTTCAAATAAGAAATTGCAAAGAAAATAATGTAAAAACTACTGAACCAACAAACCTTGATGAAATTTGTAGGGGACTACAATGGTACTCATATAAAGAAAAGGTTTTATGCAGAAGCCACGTAATGTCACGAGAACCAAACGTGAGTGCCAAATTTCATCCCGATAGCTTCGTGAAAGTGGGAGAAATAATTATTGCAATATTCCAGGACATACATACATACATACATACCTGAGAGAATTTAAATGAGTGGCAGAATAAATAATAAAAAACTGAACATGTGCGAGTCGTGTCTCTCACATTCAGGGTTCCGTATCAAGGACCTTTTATGTTCCAGCCTTTTCCAAAATATTCGAATACATTATAGGTGTACAACCGACTACTATGCTTTTTAGACAGAAATATTATCCTTAGATCGAACCAGTTTAGATTTCGGAATGGAAGATCAACAACCATGGCAATTTATTATACTTATGTCAAGCAAGGTATGAGAATCCCTAAATAGTAAGAAGCCGTGTACTGCTCTGTTCCTCGCCATGTCAAGAGCCTTTGACTGCGTAGTACCCACCATTCTGCTACAACAACATCATCGTATTGGAATACGGGGCTCAACGTTCGAGCTCTTTCGCTCGTATTTCAGTGAAGAAAACATAACAAACAACTGTTTTAAATAATTATAATATAATATGATAATTTAACTACCTAAATTATAAGAGAATGGACGGGCTAGACGATCTGATAAGGGGACCTACGGAACGGTTTTGAACCTACGGAACTACGGAACCTTAAAAACATCAATAACCCGAGAAAAAACCACTCGAAAATCTAGTAGATGCCATTAAACTTTGTGTTCAGTTATACCAAAAAATGAGAAGTCACGTAGCACCTACAATATTTCCATAGCTTTCTGCCAGCAGCTTCGCTTGCATGATTAAGGAATAAAGGCATACTATTTAAAGACATACTGTTTGCACACAGATGCATTAGTTTTATATTTCGTAATGTTACAAATTAAAACGGGTAGGGCTGTATCGGGGTGCACGGCTGTTTGTTAGTCGTGAAAGATCTACGCCACGTACTATTTCATCCGGTCCTGGAACCCTCTCGTTCGCTCTGTGCTGGAGTTTAGGGCCCGTTGTGAGCTCTAGAACTTCTTATTTCCAACAATGTGCCTAATGTTTATTTTAGTACGGACTTTCCCACCGCTGCAGCCAAAAACTGAAAGGATGGTAAAAAAATAAGAGTCACATAGCGCCAGCTATGTGACTCTTATTTTTTTTACCATCCCTTTTTTTGTAAACTTTATGATATTGAATCGAATTTTCTCGACGGGATCTTTACAACAACATCCAAATCAATACTTTACCCTATCTTAATCGGGAGATACACAGAATCAAATATCCCAAAAACATCCATTTTGTTGATTTTGTTCTGTGCATTCTGCTCCCCCCCCCCCTGCTCCTCCCTCTGTCTTTTGACAAAACTTAAATATTTCATCATTGAGCTGGCTATGTAAGCTGAAAAGTTACACTTTTATTTTTATAGTTACAGAGTTATAAAAGCAATAAGATAGAGACCTTTTTGTTAGGGTTAACATTTAAGTCTTGGTACCCGTATGCATCGGTACTATTTTAAAGATGTTTCCCGTCAAAATCCAA
The DNA here is from genome assembly GCA_946251855.1 of Alsophila aescularia. Taxonomy (NCBI): domain Eukaryota; kingdom Metazoa; phylum Arthropoda; class Insecta; order Lepidoptera; family Geometridae; genus Alsophila; species Alsophila aescularia. Next base: position 57,768,318 of record OX276373.1, read on the forward strand.
CCTCATCCAACCGTGTTGCATCCTGCTAATTGACTAACGAAGCCCTGGCGACCAACAAATGGCAGTATAATCATCTAACACAGGTTTAACGAAATGGTGCAGGCCGGTGACAGACAGCAGCTTCACCGGTGAAAACCTACATCCTGCGATCGCCATCCCGCATGCCAGGCGTGGCGATTACTCGTATAAGCAAAACCCTCAAATGAACGACACGAACTAAAAATGCCATCTTTTAACCAATTTTGATGTAATAACGTTAAATGCCCGCACCGCAATACACAGATCTTTTTTCTGATGACTGTATACAATCTATAAGTATTCGCGTGAACCCCTGATAGACAGACTTATGATTTTGTGTGTTCTACTACTGTCATAAATATTAAACTAAGACAAAAAAAAACTCGATTTTGTTCAGAGAGCCAAAAAAATATAATTCAGACAAATGATAAATGGTAAAATTAACAGAAGTAAAACCCCACGCTAAACAAAACCCTACCCCAGATTGAACTAATGAAAAATATAAGTGAAAGAAAAGCTAAGGCCTGGAGGCCAGAAAAAACACTTATATACAAATAATATATATAAATATATATACACAATAAAAAACCCCCAAGCTAAACAAATCCTACCCAAATACAAGTATCGAAACACTTATATATTCATATACATATAATATAAAAAAACACAATAAAAAACATATACCTCGATCCAAATACCAAACGTCTGACATCAATACGACACGTGTTTCGCCTCTCCACGAGGCATCTTCGGGTGATGTTGACTCGTCGAATGCTGGACTGAGAGTGCCTGAGTAATGGTGACAAATTCCCTTATATAGGCCACGCGCCTGAGCTAGTGCGACTGCACTGCTGCATCGCCGCCAACCAGTTTGAGCCAGAATGAATCGCTATGAATCCGCAAGGTCATGCCACTATTGCACCATATTTACGATTACGTCATCGCCGCCTGTTACTTGTGACGCATTTCTAGTGAAAATACGCAACAAAGGTGATGAAACTAAATTGGTTTGGTCGTTCAACAATGTATACCTATTATTGCAATGTCTTAAAATTTCTAATTGTTCCAATACACACAAACGGAAACCCTTGTCACAAACATGTAAAACATTATACGTATTATCACTCCGCAGAGAGTGACCGGACTCAATTAAATGTTTAGCGAAATGGGACTGCTCTGGATGACTATTCCTATTCTATTATTTTTTATATATTCGACGAGTCAACATCACCCGAAGATGCCTCGTGCAGAGGCGAAACACGTGTCGTATTGATGTCAGACGTTTGGTATTTGGATCGAGGTATATGTTTTTTATTGTGTTTTTTTATATTATATGTATATGAATATATAAGTGTTTCGATACTTGTATTTGGGTAGGATTTGTTTAGCTTGGGGGTTTTTTATTGTGTATATATATTTATATATATTATTTGTATATAAGTGTTTTTTCTGGCCTCCAGGCCTTAGCTTTTCTTTCATTTATATTTTTCATTAGTTCAATCTGGGGTAGGGTTTTGTTTAGCGTGGGGTTTTACTTCTGTTAATTTTACCATTTATCATTTGTCTGACTTACAGTTTTGGCGGAAGTAAGCTACATATTTTTATTTTGTTCATTTTAAGCCAAAAAAATATTTAAAATAAAGATTTTTCTAAAATATCTTCCATAAACACATTACACTCGCTCGCACATTATATGAACCTAATAGATTTGTACACACAAGAGGTACGCTTAATGAACGTGTTAACTCACAAGCTTTTTTTGCCACTATTTATTGGTATATAAACAAGAAGCTTCTCTATTTTTATTTTTATTCTGAACCAACCAGTGAGTGTCGCGTCACAACATAAAAATGGACATCAAATAATTTGTTTTGAATTTTATTCAGTGTGTATTTTTGTTTAACTTTCGGGAAAAGCGATAACGAAGTTGATCAACCAAATCAACAAGGAATATTAAATCAATTGGAAAAAATAAAGGTAAAAGCTGAAATCAATAGAACTAACTAATGATGCCACATTTGGAAGATAAATTAAACCAAAAATTATTAAGTTTGAGAAATGGTATTCTTGACAAACTGGAAGAATTCATTGATAGCAAATTAAACAATTTAGAAAGAAACATTTTTGAAAATATAAAACAAAACAGCAATTCACACATCATAGATAATATAACAGTTGAGAAATTTGAAGAGAATATGAACTTCAAATTAGATGCCATAAATATGTCTAATCTGTTAGAAGGGAACAAAAAGTGAAAATCGGAAGCTGTAAAGAAGATTACAGATTTAGAAGAGAAAATGAACACACAATTGTAAGTCTTAGTTAAGAAAATACCAAAGAAATTCGAACAAAATTACAGTTTACTGGATCCTTTGGTCAAAAATTATTCAAAAGAGTTTGTAGAAAACCAGAACTGTAAATCGGATGTTTTGAATAATATTACTAAAATGCAAGATACTTAATATAAACCGAAAAATAGAAATCTTAGATAAGAAAATACCTGCAAACTTCGAAAAGAACTTCAAATTAAATATTGCAATTTTGACCAAAAACATTTCAAAGGAATTCGAATGAAACGTTAACTGCAATTTTAGAAAGATCACAACCGACTTTGAAGATAACAAACTCCACAAATTGGATGAAAATGAATATAACCCAATAAACGCATCGGTAACATCTGTGGAGAAAAATACCGGAAATCCCTAGTGAGTTGTATTAACTAGTATGAATAGTCTATGTATTTGTATTTACTTCTATAATCTATTATCTTCTCTACTTATAATAAATCAGTAAGTAAGAAAAAGTATTTTATAAGAAGATAATAAAAAAACAGAAATACGTAGATAAACATACGTCAAACGTGTATCATAGGTACTTGCGCTCATGCCGTAGAGAGAGTATGAACAGTCCCTCTACGGCTCAAGCTATTGGTGTATATACAGTGGTGTTAAAATAATTACGCGACTACAGATTGGAACATTAAGAAGCTTCTTTACTTTTCCCTTTGTCAGTCTATTATTATAATCTACTGCATAACCTCACTTAGAAAATGAATTTATTACTAATTCTCCAAACGGCAAAAAGAGAACTTCTTATGTGCACTACAAAACGACTCGTTAGATTCCCCACAGCTGAACTATCCAGAGAATGCCAACTCCTTAATGTCCGTCAGCTACATATACAACAAGCTGTAATCTATCAACATTCGTTCATAAAATACGAACACAATCGTGCAAAGAAGCGTGACTCTCACAATATCTGCCATGTCTCAGTTGTAAACACTACGTTTGTTAGTAAATTTCTGTACTGTGTTAGACCTTACCTTTACAATAGAATAAATAACGACAATAAAATTAACTCCATCACTAAGCATGAGCTCACTAAAGTACTATTTGATGAATTAGTTAAAATTAATTACAATGAAACAGAGAATCTGCTTGTTCCACTAAAATTAAAATATAACCTATCAGTCAGTAGAATTGTTACTCATGTTACATATTTTGTGTAGATGACCACATACTAACTTATTGCATATTAAGCATTATCAACAATATTACTTTACTTACATACAGGTTCATAATAAATACAAGGTGAATGTCAAATTAAGAATCTCCTTTTTAGAAGTTGGTTAATACTACAGTTTCAATATTTCTAAGTGCTTGTAATATAAGCTTGTAGTGGTAGCTGTGGTGGTAGGCCTCCTACACAAGAGCCCGCAAAGGAAAGTACTGCCTGTGTCAGATAGATAGGTAATCAACCGCCAAGCAGCATTTATGTGCATTTATGGGTTTCGGTTTAAAGGGCAATGTTTCTAGCGAAATTACTGATCAATGAGACTTAAAAACCAATTCCTCAGGATGAGGAGCGCGTTGCATGACATGCAAGATTTTGCAACAATACTCATGAGCAGCACTGCAATTTCTGTTATGGCAGAAGTGACGCTTAACGAGCTGGTCGCTCGCCTCGACGCTCAATCTTATAAAAAAACAACCTAGTCCCACTACTAGGTAAGTACTATAAGTGCGAAACTGTGTGTAAGTATGTACATTATTATGTTTTTTGCCACTAAGCACTGGAACGGCTGAATAGTGATTTGGTACATAGGCGAACATAGGTTAGTTAGCATGATCGTCCAAGTACATAAACACTTGAGGTCATATCAATTCACAACACAACACATTTTATAAAATTTACAGGTGAAGCGGTAGGGCGCAGCCAGTAATCTATAAAAACGATTGGTTTATAATTAAATTGCAACCAACAAGTTAACAAGTTTACCAACTAGTGAGACTTGGAATCCAACGATATTGGGTTCGATTCGAGGCTCCGCACCAACGACTTCTAAGTATTGTGCGGATTATTGTGCCGTTTAGCCATGTCAGAGGCCCTCGGGCGATCTGACAAACTCTGACACCAGTGGCCAGCACTGCTTCATACGACAAGCAAGCAAGCAAGCAAGCAATACTATAGTATTATAGATGTATGCACTTACATAGTCCATATCGAACTCCCGAGTCAATCGAGTAGTCTTCTTTCTCCGAAAGGTCAATACCCACCCACCCGTCCGCTCGTGCATCGAAGTGTAATTCGAACTGCGTGAGGTGTCCAGTGGAGTTCCTCTTCACCGTCACGTTAGGGAAGAGAGTCTCATTGTTCATCTCCCGGCATTCTTTCTTCTACTTACTTACTTTACAAAATAGACAAACAATTACAATTTATTTTACAAAATAGATGATGGTAAGTAACACATCATATTAAAATGTTGGGTAACAATATAACGAATATTACGCATTTTCAACAATATGACGTTAGACGGGTCAACATGATAAGCTCCTTTGTTTAAAACCTTTTTTGAAGTCAGTTTATGCTATTGGGCCGCTCTACAGTCGTATCTGAAACTTGCAAGCATAATCATGCGCTCTGCATTTTCGATAAAAATATGCTATGTTATTTCAGTACATTTATAAAGGTATTATTGTACTAAATATATTTAAAATTCGTTCAGCCTTCAAATATAATTTTATTCATTATTCCACGAATAGCACTGCAGTGGAATTCCCTAAGCCAATGCGATATGTTGTGATCAGATTTGCATAGCAATATCAACTACTAACGTGCCGCGTTAAGTGCACGTGATGATGAAAATCTGATTGCATCAAGATTTCCCCGCTGATGTGCAAAGAAGATCACATTTTAAATCTGTCGAATTGGCGCCAAAATTTCTACTGCCTAATTGCAATGAGTAGGTATTATTTAGAACAATGCATGAAAATATTTCAACACTAGCTGTACCCGCGGCTTTGCCCGCGTGGTCATTTCATTTAAAAGTAACTCATACGCGTTATTCCAGGACCAAAAGTACCTACAAAGTACAATAAACTAAATTTGTTCAGTCGTATTTTTTTTTATCGTTTGCTCAGCATCTAATCATCGGATTAAGAAACCAAGTATCCCAGTTATTAATTCGAACCCTAAGCTATCCAATATTGAAAACCTAATCGCAATCGGTTTAGAGTAGTTTTTACTTAATGCGCTAACAAACATATGGACAACCAAACAGAAAGAAAGGAATAAAAAAAAAAGATATAAACTATGATTGTGCCAAGTTGCATCAAAATCGTCAAGTAGTTTCAGCGTGATAAGTATTCGTTGAAATAACTTTTAACCCCTATCCTGCGGGAACCATTTAATTTTTCAGGATGTAACGTATCCTATGTGCTACCTCGTAGTATGAACTCAAATCATGCCAAGTTTCATTTGAATTTATTAAGTAGTTTCGGCGTGATGCGCGTCCAAGAAAAAGACAGACAACAGAAAAAAAAGAAAAAAAAAACAATTTTGGCTTCAGTACGAATATAGAACAGCCTCCAAAAAAATTTACAAAATATCTTCAATGTACAGAATTTTGACACCTATCCCGCAGGAACCCTTTATTTTTTCGGGTTAAAAAGTATTCTCAATTTTCACCCATCATATAAACTATGACTGTGCCAAGATGCATCAAAATTCGTCCAGTAATTCCAGAGTAGTAAGTGTTATTTTAAATAACTCCTATCCTGCGGGATTCTTTAATTTTTCGGGATGAAAGTATCCAATGTCCTACTTCGTAGTATGAACTCAAATCATGCCAAGTTTAATTTGAATTCATTGAGTAGTTACAGACACACAAAAACGAAAAAAAAAACAGTTTAAGTTTCAGTTTCAAATAAAGAACAGACTTAAAAAAATAATACAGAATATTTTCAATGTACACAATTGGACCGGTTACAGTTTTATTACAAGTATAGATTATAACGGTGCTTTTGGGTGCTTTATTCTATATCTACCTCATATACACACGCATGGCTGTGTACAAAAATACATACATTTACGTTTGAATTATTTGTTTAATTGCAGATATAGTATTGAAATCGTTTAAAAATACATTATTATTTTCCGAATAGTTTATTATTGTTTCCAGGATTCCGTTGTAAGGAGTCACTCGCCTTATAACGCTCGTCACTATTCGATGAACGAAGAAGGTCTCAACCACGTCACACTGAAGAGGAATTCAACTGGACGCCGCACCTACTTCGAATTGCACTTTGCCGTACAAATGAGAGGATGGCTGGGTATCGCGCTGTCGGAGAAAGAATTCTTCTCGGGTAATGGATATGAACTAAGTAAGTACATTCACCTACGTAATACTAATAATGTTATTGTAATATTAGAATACGGTTCAAAACTAATGAAGGGCAACCTTCCGAAGAGACTAAAGCGGAAACTATTAACATGAGCATTCTCCCCGTTCTGATCTACGGCGCACAGACATGGGCATTGACGAACATCCAGAAATTCAAGCTCAAGGTTTGCCAATGGGCCATTGCCGTTGCCCATTGGTCATTGGCCAATGCTGCCCTCCATTGAGCGCAGCATTTTAGGGATAAATTACCTGACCATGTTCGAAACACCGAGCTGCGATCCAAGACTGAAATAGCCGACGTAGCTGAAAAAACCGGCAAACTGAAATGGACCTGGGCTGGTCACGTCTACCACATGCTGGAAGAGTCATGGCCCAAGATAGCTATCATGAGGCGTCCCGATACTCCCGATACAGTTAGGTGGCGCACAGTGGGCTACAAGCTTCCCATTCATAGGATTTTCGAAAAAATATTTGTGATTTTTGACAGTTTGAAGGATGCAGTATTGTTGAAAATAGCAAAACACTGAACAATCTCACAGTTATAGTAGGCGCAGCGAAAGTATGTGTCTCGGAAGTTGTCTGCTAGTGGCTGCGCAAACTATTATTTTTCAGTTTTTCAGGCGCAATCCCCATGTTAAAGGTGAAGACAGCATTGTATAACTGCCTCGCTCACTCACTTACGGTTTTCGCATAGTCTATCTCACTTTTACTTTATGCTATTTTATCCCCACAACAGTGCAATTGTGAGTGTGATTGTGGCGCAATCGCCACAGAGCCTAACTTCACAAACATATACATTGGCTGCGACTACTGTACGTGACGTTTTTTTTGTGTAAACACCACAAAATATGAGTTTGTACATTTCAAAAGTACTAAAATTGAATTTTCTTCACATTTATTCGAAAAACGCTGATCCAGGAAAAGTGAGAGCAAAGCAGGTCTTTTCTGTTCAAGAATTTCAGAGAGAGTAGTACTGTGTTTTGAATTTGGAACGTGAGTTTTGCTAACACATTTCCTACGTATAATGGAGTTTTGTTCATTGGGTCGCGTGGCGCGCTGTCTGTATTTGAAAAAAGAATCATGTGAATCTACTGCATAGACAACAAAGCCTATCTCTAGATATTAGTGATGTACGGACAGGAGGAAAAAATGAAAAACGCGCAAATTACGATATTATCTTCAAGGAGACAAGAAATATTGACAGTGCAAAAACTAAATAATTTCACGATAATACAAGTTCATCAATTACATATCCACGCTATAATGGCCTGGACCGGTGTTACTCTATGCTCTCGGCCATCATCATCGCTGCCATCAACGCAGTCATCACAGACCGCGGTAGTAATGTAATAATGAAAGCTGAACAACACTTAATTAGCCCATTAAAATACCACTAGTAAATTGGAATTTTTTATCATCCTGATAACCCGCACGGGTCACATGCACGTAATCTAATGTCGACGCAAGTGAACTTTGTTTTTAATTTTAACCAGTAATGCGAATGAGTCATGTGATACTACATCAAGGAGGAAAAAAAAAGTATTGCTGTTCTTTGGATAGTTACATTTAATTAGTTACATGCTCGTAGGTACATAGCCTATATACCTAATATACATACATAGTTTTCCCCGCAGCTTCGGCCGCTTGACATAATTGTTGTCACAATCATAACTTTTGTTATTATTGTTGTTTGTTGAGTACTGCAGTTATTTTTAAACTTACAGTAGTCACATCATAATCAAGTAGCGCTGGTCGTCCAATAGATTAACAAAGTGTTGCTACCTACGGCAAAGAAATAATACATTACGCGCCTACGACCTACGGCACAGAATAAATAATAGTACAACCTACAGTATTGGAGAAGCGGTGCGGGCGGGCGGTGGGACTGGGGTGGGAGCCAGACTTACATTACTTTAATATGTGGCAGTGCTTCTTCGTCGATGGCCGCGGCTGATACCTCCTCTCGCCTAGAGGCGGTATTCATGGCCGCCCTTGACCCTGTAGTTTCAGCCGCCCCCTTCTCAGCTTCAATGCACTGAGCCGCAATGAAAGCGAGTCGGATAAAAAATACGATAATTTAAAAAATATTTGAGCAATTAGTTGATAGAATCAGGCGTTACATTGCGGAAATCCATATTTAAAATGAATAAAATAAAAAATATGTAGCTTACTTCCGCCAAAATTGTAAGTCCGGCAAATGATAAATGGTAAAAATAAACAAAAGTAAAACTCCACGCTAAACAAACCCTACCCAAATTGAACTATTGTAATATATGAATGAAATGAAAGCTAAGGCCTGGAGGAACCAAAAAAAAAAAAACTATATAATACACAATATAAAACCCCACGCTAAACAAACCCTACTGAAATACAAGTATCGTAACACTTATATATTTATATACATATATTATAAATAAACAACAAAAAACATATACCTCAATCCAAATACCAAACGTCTGACATCAATACGACACGTGTTTCGCCTCACAATTAGACACAGACACCGACCTCGCCGGATGCGAGGTCGAAGGTCCCGTAATTAATGTCGACTTTATTCGCCTTCGAGTTTCTTGCCGATTCTTCTCGAAGGTGCATTCCGAATCGGTGGTCAGTTATGCAATTCATTTAAAGGGCTCCAGCCATTTCATGAGGGCCCCCTCGATCACTACCTAACAGTAGAGATCGAGGGGTGTTTAGTTCGATACTCCCCAAGTAATCAATGGCAACTGTCCAAGCCGAGGTTCGTACCCCCTGGGTGCCCTTGAGCAAGTGGCCAAAAACTTAACTTTGGCGTGCGCCTTCTGCGTCACGCATTGCGGCGGAGCGCTTTTGCGCCCGCCCCACCGTCTGGTGACGCTATAGAGGTCAGTTATAGACCAACAGCACATATCCTTTCTATTAAAATAAAAAAAAAAGTGTTTCTCCTCTGCACGAGGCATCTTCAGGTGATGTTGAGACTCGTCGAGTGCTGGACTGAGCAATTCTTTTACAATGAAAAACTAAATAAAATTTTATTTCACTACAAATATAGGAAAAAAAAGCTTTAAGCCTTTTTAAAAGTTTTTATTTAACTTCACTTTAATGTATGTCCTGGAATTATGGAATCAATATTTCACCTACTTCCACTGAAGCCGCCATTTTAAATCCAATACGGTGGACGTTACAAAATGGCGATTTATCATTTCCACAGCAACCCTATGATATGGGTATCAAATGAAAGATCTTGATGAGCAAAACATAAAAAGCTATGTCTACTGCGCATTTTTGTTTTTTCTAGGAAAAAAAATATATTTATTTTTGGTGATTGTATTAAAAACTGTAAATAAAACGATTTTTGTAATTTAGCACCGGCTCAGAAATCCGGTGGAAAGCATGCCAAACCGTACTACAGTTATATTAACAGCTCGTGGTGTGGTGACAATACAAAATACTAAAACGTGTGAAAATTGCACCGTGTGACGAGGTCCAAACCTCTTTCATAATAATACTCTTTTCATAATCCATTTCTTTTCATTTTGATTTTCATTATCCATTCTACATACAAATATCCTGTCATTGATATTGATTTTTGGTAAAAAATAGAATAATATTCCACTTTAGTGCTTTCATTGATTTAATTTGCAAAATATATCTTTCGTCCTTCCTTCGCTAACATTAATATAAAAAAATCTGAAAGTCTGCTGCTCTGGTTTGAGGAACATCATTGAGTTGCAGCGCCCGATCGCGTTGCACTCGATGAACGGCTTCGCGCGGCTTGCTTGATATCAGACTCTGGCCTGCCGAGTCTGCTCCCGCCGTGTGCTAGTATCAAGCGGAAGGAATTTCCTGTAATTCTGTGTCAAAGAGGTTTGTGTCCTGGAATAGTGGGAGCAACCCAAACCCGGGGACCGCCTCGCGACACTGGCGCCCTCAACGTGTCCGTACCCAGCCTGCTCTACCTGCCTACAAGTTCCCGATTTCTTCGTGTTTTTTTTTTTTTAATCAGTGTTCAATTTTTAAGTCGCCCCACAAAATTCTAAAAAGCACTAGGCCATCTTGATTTAAATTTGGATTGAATTATTTGGCAAACCCAGAACAGTTTTTTTATACTCGAGTGTATTTTATATTTGCATTCCAGTCATTCATGTAAGTAAGACATTTTCATTAATACGTACTTTATTCCAAATTTCATTATCGGCCTACCTAGTTCCGAATTACTCTAAACTTTAAACGCGTAGTTAAATTAACGCTATTTTTTATATATTTTTAAAGCGTTACTAACGCACTAAACGCACTAAACGCACGTTACCTACATAGTAAACAGTTTTATTTGCTGGTCTCATATTAAATAAAAATGGACCCTGCGCATCTAAATAAACCAGAATTGATCTATGAATTAAAATGTAGAAATGCTGAAGTTGATACAACAGATACTGCAGAAAATTTACGTTCAAGGTTATCGACCTTACTTGACAGCTCGAATACACAAGATTTTCAAAGTCCGTATACATTTGAACAGGATATAACCGAAATTCAAAAATGTCTAACCATTATTTCTGCACGTTTACTAGCTTACCCGGTACGAAAGGAGAAGAATGCGTCCTATATTCTGCACATTAAAAATAGATTAAATAACATGGATATTACCACCGAACTTACGAGTACAACTAGAAACATTTAAAAATGTTTCAGAGAATTTCTTCGATTTACAAAAACGTTTCGAAACATTAGAAAATCCTAGCTGCTCTTCTACAGAAAATTCTTCTACACACGATCATTTTCCAGAACAACAAACTCAATTACCATATTTTGACCTACTGACACAAAAGCTACAAAATATTTCGATCAACAGATCAAGTCACGAAATTAAACGGTTTATTTACAAGGGGGATAGTTGTCCAAAAGATTTTCTTGAAAAAGTAGAGGAATTCGCAGTTGCTCGAAATATTTCACATACTGAACTATACAATCATATATACGATATTCTGAAAGGAACTCCTTTAGATTGGTTTCGAGCTCACAAACAAACAATCCCGGATTGGGAATCTTTTAAAATTACATTACTAAATGAATTTGAAATTACAGACTACGACTATAAACTGCGTAAAATCATAGATGCTCGCAAACAAAAAACAACTGAGCGTGTGATTTGTTATTTTACCGAATTAGAATCATTATTTGCAAAATTACGTGAGCCTATTTCAGAAAAAGCCAAGATTGATATTCTTAGGCGTAACTTGCGACCCGAATTCGGTCAAAGGTTATCACCAGACGATCTCGACTCGGTCGCAACATTATTAAAATCGTGCAAATGGTACGAAAGTTGCATTGAAATTTCCAACTCTGATACTCCTTCTACATTACAAGACTTAGCGAAGCCTTCGACTTCTAATACCCAACACAAAGTCACTGCTACACCTAACATACCACATTATCCGTACAATACCTTACAACAACCACTTGTGCAAACACACCCTTACCCTCAACCTTACCCTGTACATTCAATTGCTGCAGATTCTAAGAAAACTGCACTACCTATATTTTGCCCTCGCTGTCGAAACGACAGTCATGCTTTATGTCAATGTCCCTACAGACATAAAGTTTGTTTTCGTTGCGGTAAAAAAGACGTAATTTTTACCAATTGCCCAGTATGTACAAAAAATTCAAAAAACTAATTAGAGAGGAACTAGAAACACAAAATTGTAATACTAACAATAACTTTGATCAAAATGATTGGAACAATTGGCTTAAAACTATTTCAATATTTTTCAAAACATACAACGTTTCTACGCTCCTCTTTGATAATACATCGGACACTGAACGTCCATACCTTAAAGTAAATGTTGGGAATTTAACCCTTAACGGTTTGCTGGATAGTGGCAGTGCCATTACAATTTTAGGTAATAACTCACATAAATTATTACTTGAACATGGTTTGGAACTACAACGTGACCAAATTATCAAAGGTTCTGTTGCTAATGGTCAAACAATCAATTCAATTGGTACTATTAAGCTTCCAACTTTATTTAAAAATAAGTTTGCTATAATTACCGCCCATGTAATACCCGCTGTTACTCAACCTTTCATATTAGGTATCGACTTCTGGAAAACTTTTAAGCTGGCTCCAGACATACTTAATACGGTCAGTATGCTCAAGAGTTCAGATACTCCCATGTTTATCATCAATAATAATGATACTTACTTACAGTCTTATGACAGACTTACAGATACACAATTGATTCTTGCTAATGCAGTCGTAGAACAATTTCGTAATATTTCTACCGACGTACTTCCTTTAGGAAGAACAAACCTTATTGAACACTGTATTGATACAGGTGACCACCCACCTATTCGTCAACGTTGCTATCGATTATCACCTGAAAAACAGAAAGCTCTTCGAGCAGAAGTTGATAAAATGCTAGAACTTGATGTTATAGAGCCTTGTGAAAGCCCATGGCTAAATCCTGTAATTATTACCCCTAAGAAAGATGGTACTTGGAGATTTTGCGTCGACAGTCGTAAGCTTAACGACATAACTAGAAAAGATGCTTATAAATTACCATTCATATCAGACATAATAGATAACCTTAAAGATTCTAAATATCTGAGTTCAATTGACATTGCTAAAGCTTTTTGGGAAGTGCCTTTACGTTTAGAAGACAGACCTAAGACTGCTTTTCACGTTCCAGGTCGTGGATCTTTTCAATTTAAGGTTATGCCTTTTGGTCTTACTAACGCACCAGCTACGCAACAAAGATTCATTGATAATCTTCTTTCTGATGAGTCTAATAACGACTCTCTTTTTTATTATTTGGATGATATAATAATAGCCACAAAAACGTACGAGGAACACGTACGTTTGCTTAATAAATTACACGCAAAACTTTCAAAAGCAGGTATAACAGTAAATTTTCCAAAATGTGCATTTTTCCGAAATGAACTTAAATACCTAGGCTACGTAATTGATGATCAAGGTCTCCACACAGACCCTGATAAAGTCAAAGCAATCTTAGAAATACCAGCACCCAGGTCTGCTCGCGAGGTGAAAAAGTTTCTCGGTACAGCTAGTTGGTATAGACGCTTTGTACCCAATCTTAGCACATTAGCTGCTCCCCTCACTAAACTTACGTCTACCAGTAAGAAAGCTCCCGCTTTCAAGTGGACTTCTGAAGCTGATAAAGCTTTTAATAAAATCAAACAAGCTTTAATATCAACTCCTATTCTAACTTGCCCTGACTTTTCTAAACCCTTTGCTGTTCATTGCGACGCATCCGCTTTTGGACTTGGAGCAATGCTTACCCAAGACTTCGATGGAGTTGAAAAACCCATAGCTTACATGAGGAAATTACTTACAGGTCCCCAAAGAAACTATTCTATCACTGAACGTGAACTCTTAAGCGTTATAACAGCATTAGAGTATTGGCGTTGCTATCTAGACAATGGTCAAAAGTTTACTATCTATACAGATCATTCTGCACTTCAATGGTTCTTACACTTAGATAATCCTACAGGTAGACTTGCCCGTTGGAGCATACGCTTATCAATGTTTAATTTTGACATTAAATATAAACGTGGCAAGGAACATTTGGTCCCAGATACATTATCTCGTATTAAACCAATTAATGTGATTAATTATGATCCAATACAGACTTCTGATTCGTGGTACACTTCTGTATACTCCAAGTGTATCACAAATCCCACATCAACTCCTGATTATATGATACGACACAATAAACTCTACAGGTACACCCGTTCTAATACCCTCATAAACTCAGAATTAAGTTGGAAAGAAGTAATCCCATCTGAATTTCGTACAGCTATTATCGACGAAAACCATTCGTTACCAACAGCAGCTCATTTTGGCACTTTCAAAACATACCATCGTATTAAAGAAAAATACTTCTGGCCAGGAATGTACAAAGACATTGCCAGCCATATTTCTAAATGTGAAACATGCCTCGCTTATAAGCATCAGAATCAAAATACCATTGGTCTGATGGGTAAACCCAAGAACTGTTCCCGTCCTTTCCAATGCATATCTATTGATATTGTTGGTCCACTTCCAATGACACGTAAACTTAATAGATTTATTTTTGTAGTCACATGTTGTTTTTCCAAATATTGTCTTATATTCCCCATGAAGCGAGCTACCTCTTCTGTAATCAAACATATACTTGAGAACTTAGTCTTTATGGTTTATGGTATTCCAGAGACCATAATCCTAGATAATGGCCCTCAACTAATTAGTCATGAACTCCAGGATTTATTTCAATATTACAACATACCAAAAATTCATTACACCCCCCGTTACTGTCCGCAAGTCAATACTGTTGAACGTTACAACAAAACAATTATAACAGCAGTTGCTTCTTTTGTTGATAATGACCATCGTACTTGGGATTTATATTTAAATCAAATCCAATTTGCCATAAATTCAGCTGTTAATGAAACTACTAAATTCACACCAGCTTTCTTAGTATTTGGTCGCGAACTTGTAACATGTGGTTCTGTATATAATGCTTTGGATCTAAGTGAAGAATTGATTTTTGCTCCACGCGATGAGTACGCTGACAACATAGGTCAGTTAAGCCCTTTATTTGCTGAAGTTCAAGCACGTTTATTCCGCGCTCATGAAACTAACGCAAAATATTATAATAAACATCATCAACACCTTGAATTTAACCAAGGTGACATTATATGGAAACGTAATTATCCCATAAGTTCAGCAGGCAAGTATTTTTCAGCTAAATTAGCTCCTAAATTTGTAAAATGCATCATAGCAGCTAAAATTTCGCCACTTATTTACGACCTCAGTGATTTATCTGGTAATCCCTTAGGCCGTTGGCATGTCAAAGACATTAAACCTATACCACGTACGTCTTAACCTTAACCATCACTTCTCTATTTACATACTTTATTATAATTATGTACTATGAAAGTTACATTGCTTTCATATTCCTGTACCTTACCATATATTTAAATACCTACTTATGACCATTGTAGGTTCCCTACTTACAAAAAAACTTGTATTTAAGTTGTAAATAATGTAATTTTAATATAATTTCCCTTTACGGAGTAATGTCCACATTTTTTGCCTATTTTTTTTATTCACTTCATTAACTTCTCGGATTCATTATGAATATTGACTTCAAGTCCCTACGTATTGCTATTCAGTGCTATTGTACTTACTACTTACTTTAATTCTTTGGTACTTATGGTAGCTAATACCCTACTTATTAGCTATGTATTTTTTTATATTTTACAAACATAATGTTCAGTTTAAAGCGAAAACAAGTTCTATATATTATTATTTACTACACCTACACACAAAACTTCCAACACTGAAAAGAGCGGCAAATGTGATTACTCTATAAACCAAGCCTAGGTCACAAAACTAGTATTATTTTATAGTTAATATGCTATTACCTACCTACCTTACTTATATTATTTTAACGTTCTAACACAACGTTTACTATGTACATTCATGTGCTACAGGCACGTCGTACCCTAAGGTACGTTTAGCCATTTTGGCAAAATAATTGTAAATAAATATACACATACATACATTTACACATCACACACCACACATTCACCACACATACACTCACATAATCATTCTGATCAGCGGCTAGTGACTGTATAAATAAGCCTACACTATACTGTATTGGTTCCACGAGTGACTTTATTGATATATAAGGTTCCTCTTTCTTATGAGTTTTATTTCCAAGGAATGGGAATAAGACTATGAATGATGATGAATGAATGTGTGATTTATGAATATGAATGCATCTAGGAATCCAATCAATTGTATATTGACATTGTTAATAAACATTTTCACATAAAAATTGAAAAGATAGCATTTTTTAGCATTTCCATTATTTTAATTAATTATTTTACTATTTTAATTTTATTACCCATATTATTTATATTTTTATTATTAACTTCTACTATTATTTTTTTCTTTTGTTCTTAGCATATAATATTGTTTTTTTTAAATAAACCTTAAAAAAAAAATATTTTTTTTTACTATCAAAAAAAAAAAATTTTTTTTCTCTGGGGAGACGGGGTATTGTGACGAGGTCCAAACCTCTTTCATAATAATACTCTTTTCATAATCCATTTCTTTTCATTTTGATTTTCATTATCCATTCTACATACAAATATCCTGTCATTGATATTGATTTTTGGTAAAAAATAGAATAATATTCCACTTTAGTGCTTTCATTGATTTAATTTGCAAAATATATCTTTCGTCCTTCCTTCGCTAACATTAATATAAAAAAATCTGAAAGTCTGCTGCTCTGGTTTGAGGAACATCATTGAGTTGCAGCGCCCGATCGCGTTGCACTCGATGAACGGCTTCGCGCGGCTTGCTTGATATCAGACTCTGGCCTGCCGAGTCTGCTCCCGCCGTGTGCTAGTATCAAGCGGAAGGAAGTTCCTGTAATTCTGTGTCAAAGAGGTTTGTGTCCTGGAATAGTGGGAGCAACCCAAACCCGGGGACCGCCTCGCGACAACCGTATCACATTTTTCACTAGTACCTAATCTACTGAAAAATTTGTGATTTTTACTTTACCTACTTTTATTCAAATAAAACTAATCCTAGTTTTCTCATACTTTCATTTATGCATGAGAAAATTGTCTATATTTTGGAATTTATAGAGGTTTTAGTTACCCGATTTCTTTGCGACCCAGTGTATATGAATCTACTAGCTGTTGCCCTTTACTATGTCCCCACGGTTAATCGGGATGATAATTTTGTCATGTATTTATCTAGACATAGTAACATTGTGTCAGTCCTAAATCTAGCCGCCCGTAGGCCCGCGCCTTATTGGTCTGTAGGCAAATCCGCCCCGGCTGCCGCCGCGCCGCCCCCACGCCACCACTAGCGCGGCTTTGTATTTTGTGCGTCAAGTTTAATGGCAAAATTTAAAAGTATATTGAAGGCTTAGCAAACCTTTAATATAACTGCGCTGAAGTTCCAGTTGGCGTTATTTAGTTAATTCTTTGTCAACACCTATGGAACGGAACTCTTAAGAATCAAACATACCCATACATCAATAACTAAATTATCTTTTTACCAGTGAAGTATTTTTTACATTTGGTTTAGTAGGTACTTTGATCTATAGACAAACCACTGAGATGAGCTTTGCAGTTGGGCACATAGAACTTCTTTGAAAGTTTTAAAAACAATCTGTTAAGTACCGCTTTAGTTCTGTTAGTAAATAAAAAGTCTAATTTGTAGATTATTATCTTATTTTTTACCTACTCACTTAATATTTTTGAATACATGGTATTTTAAGCCTTTCATTTGAATTAGGTATACTTTGAAACTTGAAACATTTAAACTCTAAACTTGGATGCTACTTTAGTTTGTTGTTCTGTTTGTAAGAGAAGTTTCAGCTGTCAGTCCTTTCCTAGCCAAAGTAACATTTTTGATACTCTACGTGTCCTATTTTTTCCGCTGATCATCTTTAAAATATATAAGTGCTATAACTAACACGCGAAAATTCACAGTCAATTTAAAAAAATGCGTTTAATTATTACGACCCGCTATGGAGCTCATAAAAATATAAATTATGTATGCATAACTTTCTTTGTACAGACTAAGCACATATTTGGTACCATTTCGAGCATAAGTACGTTCAATACAGAGACAAAAGCAAAAATAATTTTCAACTTAGTTCGATACTCCCCAAGTAATCAATGGCAACTGTCCAAGCCGAGGTTCGTACCCCCTGGGTGCCCTTGAGCAAGTGGCCAAAATCTTAACTTTGGCGTGCGCCTTCTGCGTCACGCATTGCGGCGGAGCGCTTTTGCGCCCGCCCCACCGTCCGGTGACGCTGTAGAGGTCAATTATAGACCAACAGCACATATCCTACCTAAAAAAAAAAAAAAAAAAACTTCAAAAAAAGAAATTCGACAATTGAAAATTGAAAATATTTACAATTGAATAATAACAATGTAATCCCAGTACAAAAATATGACATTAGAAATATTTTTTTGAAGTCGGTGCCAAACCAATCACCGGTTCAGCCTTATTTAAACAATGTGATGTATTAAATGGCTCGATGTGCTCAAAAGGCGCAAATATAGTACCTTCGACAGCGGAGCCTTTTGGGTTAGAGACACTGGGGCCGTGGGGACCAGGAGCACACAAAATATATAAAGATCTATAGGGGCGTCTGGTCGAAGCAACACGTGACCAAAATACTTTGCCCAAAGAAAAAGCATTGCCATACAACGTGGCAATGCTGCCAGCATTTTGGGAACGTTGCCCACTGGCAGCGGATTGTGAGACTAGTTTTAGTATCACTTTGTTGTAGGTTAGCACAGTAATTGATTTTTAAGTCCTTTTTAATTGAATAAAACATTATCGTCATGATGTTGTCATTCACAAATATAAAAAAAACTTTTGTAAAGTAAGCTGTGAAAGCTTAGTAAGACCTGAGAATTCATCAAGACCAATCATCAAATGAGCTTCAACTTGAAGGGGCTCCATCATCAGACCTTGGCCTTGGATACCATATATGACCAGGAATCTCATACTTTTAAATGAAATGACCACGCGGGCAAAACCGCGGGTACAGCTAGTATAATTATAAGCTTCTTGCATATCTATACTTATAATACAATTGTAACAGGTCAAATTCTGTAGTTACATTGAAGATACGTTGTAATTTTTTTTGGATGCTTTATACTGAAGCCAAAACAGTTTTTTTTTGTTTTTGTCTTTCTGTCTGTATCTAGGCCGCGCATCACGCCGAAACTACTGAATGATTTCAAATTAAACTTGGTATGATTTGAGTTCATACTACGAAGTAGGACATAGAAAAAAATACATAGGTGGTTCCGCAGGATAGGGGTAAAAAGTTATTTGAAAGAACACGTAACACGCTGTAACTACTGGATGGATTTTGATTCAACTTGTGCCAAGTTGCATCAATTATAGTTTATATGATGGGTGAAAATTTAGGATACTAAATCCCAAAAAAAAGGGTTCCTGGAGGATAGTGGTCCAAATTCTTCAATGTATCTTGGCCGCGCATCACGCGAAACTACTGAAATAATTCAAATGAAACTTGGCATTATTTGATTTCATGCTACGAGGTAGGATTTCATCCCGAAAAATTAAGATTCCCGCAGGATATTGATTAAAAGTTATTTAAAAGAAGCACGCTGTGACCACTGGACGGATTTTGATGCAACTCAACACAGTCATTGTTCATATGATGGTTTAAAAATGAGGTTACTTTTTCTATTAATTCTTATTCATCTCGCATTAACCTTTAATTTTCGAAAAAAAATAAGGTTCCTGCGAGATCCAACGTTATATTAGTTTTGAAGTAATAAATATCTATGCATATATAAAGCAATAAGTACGAAAAAGTCTGTACAAAGGAGATAATTAAAAAAATGGCCTAGGGTACTTAAAATATGCTACTGAACAATGTTTTTTTTTAATCCTCTGGCTTACTCTCGAACACCATTCCGATTCTATCTCGATCCCAACAGTGCGATTCAGCTAGAAAACCTAACTGCACCTAACTGCATTGCAACGTTGGGGATGTGGGGGAAAGTTTGGGGAAGTCAGGAAAGTCGGGGGAAAGTGAGAGCAGTGTAGGGGGAAGTAGGCAAATGGTGGGGGATGCCAGGGAAGGGTGCGGGAAGTGGGGCAGGTGGTGCGAAGTGTTTGTTTGTTCACGCATCAGGTAAAAACTAATGAACAGATTGCGATTCAGTTTTCACTGTTGGATAGCTAAGGGCGTATCTATGTATGTTTATCCGTTGTCTAGTGCCCATAGTACAGGTTATCCTAGTTTAGGGCTAGGTATTGATGGGAATTGACCCGAACACTTATATTTATTTTATTACCGAAGGGACTCGAACCCGCATCATCCGTTCCTCTGCGCGGCGCACCAGATGCTTGCCCCACGCATTCCTAAGATATGTTGTAAACTTTTCATTAAGCAAGCGTCACTGCTACAAAATAGTAGGAGATGAATTTAGTAATCCAGTAGTGTCACGGGTGAGACAAATTTACTAGAGCACTACTGGTAGTGCCAAGCAGTAGGGTCATGGGAGATTGACGATAACTTACTTAAAAATATAAAATTGGTATTCTACCATATTGATATTGGCTGGTCCATTTTTTCAATTAATAATCTCATAGTTTCCGGTACATAAATCCTTGAAATTGTAATAAAAGTTATCATTACCTATTATATTGAACAATACGAATAAATTATTCGTCGACTGAAGGGCAATAATAGGTACATGTTTGCTAGTACTGACGTCCGCAGAACATTATAAATCACGAAAAAGGTTACGACTTCGAGATAAAAAAAATGTTATGACAACGCCGATTCCAAAATAATCCGTACGTAACCCTGTTTTGATAAGTAACAAGTAAAATTATTATATAAATACAAAAAACCCGGCTGCGTACTAAATTATTGAGTAAGAGCTAACCGCCCGCAAAAATAATCACACTAATATGATAAGAGGCGAAAGTTTGTACAGTACCCGGCGATAAATAATGCACATCGGTCTTTGGAAAGAGACTTCGGCTTCGTAGAGCGTTGTCACACCCTACCTGTGTGACGATTGTCAGTCATATTATTTGCACCTGTATAAAGAGTGACAACTCTTTATACAGGTGCAATAGGGTACGGTCACATTTAGCTTTACACATTTAACATAATATAGAGTTGTTTAAACCCCCCAACATTAATTTACAAAATAATAGATAATTGTTTTTTCACCCCATCTATTCGCATAACTGATTGGTTCCTTTTAAGAGAGGGAAAGTAATGAGTTTTGAATTTGGAGCGTGAATTTTTGATGTTGTCGATCGATTGGTTCCGCGACGTGAACGCTCGTGGTCGTCCTTCCTCCTCATCTCAGCCATATTCAAGTTATAAGCCATCACTTTTTTTTTATGTGCATAATGTAAACACTCCAGTTGGGAATTGAACTCCGCTTCTAAAGATCGGGAGTCAAGCCATGTTCCATCAAGCCATGCTGTGGTCAAGATGGTTATGGTATTAGGCCGTAAATTTAGTATAGATCAGATGAAGGTTTGCTGATTCACAGTTGACCAATGAGCTCATTTTTTTGTTCATTGGTTCGCGTGGCGCGCGGTCTGTATTTAAAAACAGAATCATATAAATGTACGAAGAAGAGAAAAAATGAAAAAGCGCGCGAATTACGTGATCATCGTCACAGAAACAGGGAATATTGATCGTGCAAAAACTAACTAATTTCACGAAAATGCAAGTGTAGCGAAAGTATTATACAACCTACTTACACCTGAAAATACTACGCAATAAATGTGATATAGAATCTGACCTGGAAAAATAATTAAAAGTTTTTTAGGTAACAATTTTATCGCGTGGAAAAATGCAAAAAAGTGAAGTTTTTTCGGAAACCTGTACCTTTTTTCAAAAATTAACCAAATGTATGCAACCTTCACCTGTTGGTGGCCTGTACCAATAATGACATTCAAATCGAGATCTACACAAAATTTAGAACACAATATTTGAAGAGGCTCTCTTAAGGACGTATAAATTAAAGAAGTACAAAGTGAATATAAATTTTTAGTTAAGTGTTAGTAATTACCAAGTTTATTTTAATTTGTATATTTAATATCCTTTTAAATAACTAATATGAGTTTTAAAGTATCTAAAAGCGCCTTTAATTTATTTTTCTCATAAAGGAGGATGAAAAGTAGAGTATCACTCGGACGCAAAATATTTTTTCCTCGGACGAAGTATATTGAATCGTTCGCTACGTTCAGGATTCTACATAAGAATCCTTCACTCTGCTCTGGATTCAAAATAGCGCCCTCGCCGTCAAAATATTATTTTGCTTGTTTAAGTAATACAATCTACTATACTATCCATTTTCTAGTAGTTGCATCAGCCCTCTATAGATATTTAAAGTTTTCATGTCATCGATTAGACGTAAACTAATAAAGTCCATAAAGTTCAGTATTTATTTGACACAGAAATTACACTTAATAAATAAGGTGATTAATTGACGGTCGTCAGTGTTCGGAAGTCGTCGTAAACAGCCATTTTTTTCTTTCCTAAGGCCGATGTGCATTATTTATCGCCGGGTACTGTATGTATGTGTATGTTTGATACTTTTTCACGCTTAAACGGCTGTACGGATTTGGATGAAATTTGGTACTAGCTTATACCTTGGATTAACACATAGGCTACTATTTATTCCGGAAACTTCACGTTTCCTGAGGGGCGCGTGTAACACCGCGGGCCACAGCTAGTACACAATATATATTTTCTTTCATGCTCATGATGCGTGATGTGTTTTTGACCTGAAAATATGATCTATGGACGATAAATAACGTTAAGTTAGATAAAAATTATGCAATAAATAATTATAAAAGTCAGATAACAAACTTATTAGTAGCTTTACCCGCAATATATGTTTATAAAGTGAAAACGTTTGTTTGTTTGGGAAGTTTTAACGCGGTAACGGCTATACGGATTTTGATAAAATTTGGAATGGAGATAGCTTAAGCCCTGGAATAAAACATAATACTTTTTATCCCGGAAAATGGTAAGTTTCCACGGGAAAACTGGAAAATGTTGAATACTCGCTGTGAGGAACGGTAGCCTTGGAAACGAAACAACAAGTATGTCGAAAAACATCAAGAGCGTTGGTGCTATACCTACTTTTGAATTAGAAGAACATAGGAACTTTTTCGCGATAAACAGTAGACCGCGTGGACGAAGTTGCGGGCGAAAGCTAGTACTATATAACACGCATTCTACACGCATTTATATTTATATCTATACATATAATAAAAGTGAAATCTGTACATGGAAGCATGTGAAGCCTTTTTTCTAACCAGACTGCGCAACGAAAAGGCCCGGTAATGTGTTTATCAGCCTATGTATGTGTGTCTGTTCCTTTGTGGCACTATATAGACCAAACGCGTAGTCCGATTTCGATGATTCTTACGTCAATCGATTTGTCTGAATCTTGCGAGGGCTACTATAGGCATGAGTTTAATCAAAATTCAATATGGCAAGAATCAGACGCCATATAATAAAAATGAAAAAAAAAAGTCGTCGAACTATGGTTTCTTTTATCATTTTTCGTTTCGAATGACCATTTAGGATATATAACGATTTAAACTTGGATAGCATACATTCTCACCAATTCTTAATATAAATATGAAGTAAAAATTATAAAATAATATTTATAAAAAACAAAAAGGGCCAATGGGGCGGGGGGGGGGGGGGGGTGTTAACTCTTCATGCCTTCGACTGTATCTTATATTTCAAAATCAAAATTCTAAAGCTTATTTTTAGTTTAATGCGTTGCCTGTTTTTTTATATCTTATTTTTATCATCTGCTTTGTTTTGATTCGCAACAGATTCTACTAGATTCTACTAAGCATTAATAATTATAAAATAAATTTCATGTATCGGACATAGAAAAAGACGTTCCATACAAAAGTAAGTGAGACAAAAACTTGTTTTTTTCGATGTTTTAATAATTGAAACCCTACTCTTTACAAAGACATAAACAAAAATCAAAGATGATAAAAATCTGTCAAGCCGATCTCGAGTTTAACTATTACCAGGCAATTTAGCAATGCATTTTTAATAAATAGAAGATATGAAAGTAGTAGAATCCAAAAACATCGTTTTTAGAATTCTTGTTTATCTGTCTGTCTGTCTGTCACTTCATCACACAAAAACCACTGGATGGATTTTGATGTCGTTTGCTGAACTATATTCCTTGGAGTCTTGCGGATGTCTATCTTATAATAAAAAACTGTAACGTGTCCAATTCTATACAATGAAGATATTTTGTAATTTCCTTTTGGAGGGTACTCTATATTCGAAACTGAAGCCAAAACTGTTTTTTTTTTCATTTTTGTCTGTCTGTCTGTCTGTCTGTCTGTCTGTCTTTATCTTGGCTAAGCATCACGCCGAAACTACTGAATGAATTTAAATGAAAAATGATATAGTTTGAGTTCCTACGAGATAGGAATAGGATACTTTTCATCCCAAAAAATTAAAGGGTTCCCGCAGGATATGCCTTGAAAGTTATTTAAAAGAACACGTATCACGCTGAAACTACCGGACGGGTTTTGTTGCAACTTGGCACAGTCATAGGTTATATAATGGGTAAAAATTGAGAATATTTTTTATCCCGAAAAAGTAAAGGGTTCCCGCAGGATAGGCGTTGAAAGTTATTTAAAAGAACATGTATCACGCTGAAACTACTTGACGGATTTTGTTGCAACTTGGCACAGTTATAGGTTATATAATGGATAAAAATTGAGAATATTTTTTATCCCGAAAAAATAAAAAGTACTTGCGGGATAATATCCCAAATTCTGTAAATTGAAGATGTATTTTTTTTGGAGGCCGTTCTATATTCAATACTTAAGGCAAAACTATATTATTGTAATTTTGGCTGTATGTCTATCTGTCCGTCTGTCTGTCTGTACCTTGGCAGCGCATCACGCCAAAAATACTCACTGAATTCAAATGAAATTTGGTATTATTTGAGTTCATTCTTCAAAATAGGACACTGGATACTTTTCAACCCGAAAAATTAAAGAGTTCCTACAGAATAGGCGTTGAAATCGATTTAAAAGTACACGTATTACGCAGAAACTACTGGACGGATTTTGTTGCAAGTTTACACAGTCATAGTAAAAATTGAGGAAAAGCTTTATCAAACATTCATAGGGCAGAGTTCATCCGCAGGCGATAATAGCACTATCTACTTATGTAAGTAATTTATTTGCAATTTCAAGCAAAAAATAAAATATTTATCTGTTGTTGGGTACAAAGTTTACTGTACACTTTTACCAAGCAGTCTTCTGTACATGATTAGGTATTATTGGTAATACTCAACGGTTTTTTGACATCGAATAGCTAAAAGTAAATCAACCGATACGAACATGTGACACAGCTGACTTTCTCAAAACTAAACGTAAAACTTATATGTACTTAGAACTGTAAATACCAATCGGAAAAAGAATATTGGGGCAAGTTCCTGGAACTGAATAGATACCTTATATATACTAGGTTACCCGACATCGACTGCGTCCGCGCAGACTACAGTTTATCGCGAAAAAAAGCATCCTATGTTCTTCTAGGATATTAAAAACCAATGCAAAAGAATTGCAACAGTAGGTAAAGTACCAACGGTCGTGATGTTTTTTGACAGACTTCCCCTTTCAGCGAGTAATCAACAATTTCCAGTTTTCCCGTGGAAACTTGCAATTTTCCTGGATAAAAGTATCCTATGTTCTATCTGCATTCCAAATTTCATCAAAATCCGTCCAGCGCGTGAGAGCTCCTCAAACAAACAGACAACGTTTCACTTTTATATATTAGGTATATAGGTAACATATTAGGTACCTACATCAAAATCTAATCAGCCGTTACGGAGCCGACAGGTAATAATCATATAAACACACATACCTACCTACACATATAAGTATTTTGATAATTATAATATCTCAGACTAGGAAGATATATTATATAACTGTGTGTATATAACGGAGAGTCATCATTTATTATAATAATTCTGAACCAGTGACTCCTAGCAACATGTGTGCGACACGGGGTGTTCTTATCCTATTCAGTGTGTGTATAGGCTGTGTGGTGGGAATTATAAATATCGGTAATTCTAATAAATACGAAACAGAAAACAATTATTTACACGTGAATAATCTCAATAGAACTTTAGACCAATTGGAAAGCAACATTTTAGTTAAATTATTGACATATATAGATGGACAAACGGATCAAATATATAAGAAAATACCTCAATTGTTAGAAGAACGAATAGTACAGACATTGAATGCATCAAACAATAAAATTGTTGAGTTAGAAGAGAAAATAATGCAAACACTGAATGCATTGGACAGCACGAAGAAGGAATTGCACGAAGAAATCCGTACAATAAAAGCTCGTAAGTAGAACAGAGTCAATTTCATAATTATTATAAATGGTAATTTTAGTAATTCTGTTTTTAATTTATATATTTTTTACAAATAAATCTATATGCATTCTTAATTTACTCGTTACAGGCGATCAAGGTGACAAAGGAGACACAGGCTCATCGGGGCCACCAGGACTCGCGGGACCAGTCGGGCCTACAGGAATGCCAGGCAGACCTGGATATGATGGCCCCCCAGGACGTGTAGGATCGTGGGGACCCCACGGCCATCCAGGGGCGCCTGGACCAGTGGGACAAAAAGGACACCCAGGACAAGATGGTTTCACTGGGTTTAAAGGAAACCGTGGAGAACCTGGTTACAGAGGGTCTAAAGGAGACCAAGGTGAATCTGGTTACAAAGGAGCACGTGGACCACCTGGCCAAGGTGGCGAGAAAGGTAGTAAGGGCGATAGAGGCTACCCAGGCAACGCAGGCTTACGAGGCGTTAAAGGCGACAAAGGAGACGATGGTATATAATGGTGAACGTGGGCTGAAGGGCTATTTAAGGACCGCTTGAAAAGTACCATGAAAATTACGCTATTGCTAGAAGTACGGAAGCCTAAGTAATTATGTAAAAATAACGCAGAATACTTCTTTATCATACAATCCAGTCGCGCCGGTAGTCTTTGCAATAAACATAAGTATGTCATCTGTATTCCTCGATCGGATTAACAATACCATGCATTACGATCACACAAGTTCCTTTGTCAATGCCATTAGTATTTACAATCATTTACCAAAGCACATTCAATTTAAAACCCGTCAGAATGGCTATTGAGTAAAGTATTGTATTATAATTTATACGAGCCCTCAATAAGTGTACCGTGTTCCTAGCTATAACTTGTGTAGCTTTAGCTTTACATTAGCCTTTGTTTATACAATACACTTGTAGCTGTAGCTTTACATTACATTGGATTGAAATACCAAGTAGTTACCTCAGTTTCTAGTAAAAATCGCATCATAATCAGTCCAGTAATTTTTACGTGATGCGCGAACTGGTCGGCAACGCGTGGCCCGCGAATTATTATTAATTATTAATATTAATTTTTAAATAAAAAGTTTTAATGTTATTCAAGAAAATAGTTTAGATGGACCATTCTAGGGCGTGAAAATCTCTTAGCAATCAATAGCAATCGGAATTAGATAATAGCGGCACTGAATCCTCAGAGAACCAGCAAGCATGTCACGAGGCGGTCCAGGGTTTGGGCTTGTTCCACCAGCCTAGGGACCAAGCCTCAGTGGACAACACAAAAGGTCAGGAACAATTAGGAGCACAGGAACAGGAGGAGATGATCATAAACAGCAGCTTACGAATGTGGAACAAAACGATAGGGATGAAGGTATTCTTATATGTATTTAAAAGATATATTTGTAATAAACTTATGTAGATATTTTATAACATATTACTTTGTAAAATTGCAGTTCTGCTAAAAATCAATATCGGAATGACAGGTTATTTGTATTTAGAATTAAAAAATGTCAAACTATCAAATGGAATGAAATGGATTATGAAAGAATTAGGAGATCAAATGAGTATTATTATGAAAGAGGTTTTGACCTCGTCACAAGCGTAATATAAACTATTTGCCTGAATCATACTTAACGTGACCATACGTCCTGCTATGGGCGGAGCAGTCCCGCTTTCAGGCAAAAACGTCCCGGTTTCAATTTAGGTATCAATTATCTATTGCATTCGCATCTTGGAATTATTCCAACCCTTCCGTGCTAACAATCTCAACTGTACGAACTTTCATCTAGTTACCCATTGAGTATGATATGTCTTACTGTCTGTAGAAAGAGTTATTTCGCTTATGAATTAAATTTTGTGCGCCAGTACATATTGAAATCCATTTTGATTTCCAAGACTCACATCAAGCGAACAAATCATAGAATGAGCTCCATTCTTACTTGAAATCTAGAGCCGATATAATATTTTGAAACTGATTTTTACTTCCGACATATGCAAAACAACGGGATATCTTTATAATCTTTCGAGAAACATAAGGTATCTTATTTTTTTGAAAAAGAAAAAAACAGTATGGCGGCAGATTATGGCTCCATTTTCAAATGCAAAAATATATTTTTTCTTCGAATTTTACAATATGGGTATCAAATTGAAGGCCTTGATAGGCACATTCCAACAGTATATAATTAATTGTCATAAGTTCATTTTTGACAGGGCAGGTGTGTTTTTTTAGTTTTTAAGCTAGTTACATAATTCTGCTCTGACGAAAAAAATAAACGGTCACGTTATGTACACCAGCCCCCCCCCCTCTCCCCACCCCTCTGTACATACATACATTTATACATATTTGCAAACATTTACATTACAATATACTTTATGCACAAAAATAGACGTTGTGCCAATATATACTCGTAAGTTCCAACAAATGGCGCTTATGTAAATATTTGCGTGAGATCCTGATTTGGATCTTTACGAACGAATAGTTATTAGATTTACAATCATTGTAACATATATAGGGTGCAACGTTTCGCCCAGCGCGCCAAATTCAAATATTCTTGCGTTTATTGTCAATTACAGCTCCATCGTGGGTTCATGCAAACTTATTTTGCGGCAATAAATAGATTGTATCAAGAAATTACACCAACCAAAAAATCAAGGTGAAAGATAGTATAAGTACATTCGTCAATAAATCAAAAACCAACATGAAAATCAGGTTATTGACATTTGTAGCTAAACCAATATTATTTAGATGATCATTATAACCGTAATTTGTTGATACCTAACACTACCCGAGTACGAACATCATAACACTGTGGAAATATGCTCCAACTACAAATGATTTTCTTATAACGTTTGTATGGAAAATTCATCCTCCGCCGGACTCTTAAGATCATCATCATCATCATCATCATCATCATCATCATCATCATCATGTCAGCCTTTAGAAGTCCACTGCTGAACATAGGCCTCCCCCAAAGAGCGCCATGATGAGCGATCCTGTGCCACCTCCATCCACCGACTTCCTGCGATGGCTACAATGTCGTCGGACCATCGTGTAGGGGTCTCCCCACACTTCGCTTGCTTGTTCGTGGTCGCCATTTGAAAACCTTTATTCCCCTGCCCATTGCCACTTCAACTTGCAAGCTCTGAGAGCTATGTCGGTAACCTTCGTTCTTCTACGGATTTCCTCATTTCTGATTCTATCACGTAGTGAAACACCGAGCATAGCTCTCTCCATTGCACGCTGCGCAACTCTGAGCATTTGTATGAGACCAATAGTTAGCGACCACGTCTCAGTGCCGTATGTCATCACTGGCAACACGCACTGATTATAAACTTTCATCTTGAGGCTCTGCGGTATCTGCGACGAGAAGATATGGCGTAATTTCCCGAACGCTGCCCATCCGAGTTGGATTCGTCGGTTGACCGTCGAATCCAACTTTGTCGGAGTTGGATCTACCCATTTGGATCGTCTGACCCAAGTAGACATAGTGATCAACAGCTTCCATAATATCGTTCCCAACATAAGCCGGCATGGGTACGACATGGGCATTTGACATGATGTTCGTCTTGCCCATGTTAATTTTAAGACCCATTTGTTTGGAAACAATATTGAGGTCACTGAGCATTGTGCTTAGATATCTTAAGGTGAAATACAATAATTACATGGTATTATTCATCCACACCAATATATAAAAGTGGAACGTTGTCTGTTAATACTGGAAAATGTTGATTACTTGCTGTAAGGAACGGTTGTCATGGAAACTAAATAGTAACAAGTCTGTCAAAAAACATCAAGAGCGTTGGTGCTATACTGTTGCATTGGTTTTTAATATTCTAGAAGAACATAGGATGTTTTTTCCGCGCGTACGAAGTCGAGGACAAAAGCTAGTAGTAGAGTAGGCAATAAAGCTAAAAAATAATTTAAAAATAGCTCATTTCGTCGTTAGCGCCATCTAGAGGAACCTATGTCATGGACAAATTGGATTTGATGAAACAAATTTAAAATTGGATCTAAAGCTTCAATTGTGGAACTAATATTTTAACCACAGAGAATTTATTTTAAGATAGGCTATGTTAGCGATGTAGCCCCCGCCGGGCGTGCCGCGTCGCTCAATGAAATGTACTTATTCATGCAAAGCGACAAGCGAGCGTTAAGACACGAAGGGTAATGTATATCCCACAATTACATTTATTCTTATGAGTTACGTAAAGCATTTATAGCTTTTAAAATAATAATAAACGTGACAAATAGGAGAATTATTTATTTGCGCAGTTTGTGCGTCAACTTACAAAACATATTGTTCGAACATGCGACGCGGGGTATCATACAACATTAAGTTCGTAGCTTTTCGATCCTTCCCCACTTCGGTGATTTTAACAATTTTTGTTTCTTGAAGTTTAGGGTTCAAAAAGTAGCTAATATTTTGTGGAACGTTATATAGATAAAATATTAATTGTACATAAATTAGATCATACAAGCAAGGTATAGCGTACCGTAGTATATTTGACTTGATTATATTATATAATATATTTTAGGGGAGGGGGTTTCATATTCAGCATGCAAGCTAATTGTTCATGTACTATGTTACAAGTTTTTCTTATAACAATTACTTTACTTTTGATTTCTGAAATTGAAACTTGCGCAGTCAGTGTCCAGTAATAACATTTGAACAATGTAACGTAAAGAGCATGATATGGTGCGGGTTCGAGTCCCGGCGATCCAGATCTTATTTATAATAAAGCAGTAACAAAAAGTATGTACAATAATGATACTTAAAAAATGGTCTAGGGGATTTTAAATAAACTACTGAACCAGTTATTTTATTACTGTCGTCTGTCTGTATGTTTGTTCGCGCATCACGTATAAACTACTGTACCGATTGCAATGCTATTTTCACTGTTGGAAGGCTTAGGTTTGAGTTTGACATAAAACTGGTATCTCAATTCGATGAGTAGACTAGATAGAGTAGATTTGACGACGGAACGAAATTTGGTATATTATTCTATACATAGGTATTGTTGGTCCTGGAATAACATATAGGATACCAGAAAAATGACCACTTGGGCTAAGCAGCGGGCGCAGCTCAACAAACATCATAATTACACAATTCGTAAACAGTGATATTATCTGTACTCTGTACAAGCATTTGTACAGAGAACTTGTTCTGCAGATTGTGAGATCGGGTTCAACTGACAAACGCAGGCATGAACTACTTTTACTTCAATTTCTAATAAATAAAAATTATAGATTTTTGTGATAAAAATATATATTCTTTTCGATAAGTAAGATTCATTTTGTAACAATTATTATTAATTATTATATATATTATTAATTAATTATTATATTATTATTTAATATTTCTCTAACATTTTTAAATTTTATAAGATCTTTTTGGTTTGTCATCATACAATACTCGACAGGTTTGAGATTTAGCAACTTTTAATTGATATATTCGTATGTGCTACATACATTTATTATGTTGGTACAAGCCAAATTAAAACACAGTAGGCGTCTGCGATGTTATTGCTGTCCCGTTCGTTTTATTAATGGAAGAAAGAGACAACTCGTTTCATTGAAAATATATATCTATAGGTACTTACGATAAAGCAGTAAGTACAAAAAGTCTATAGTTTTTTTAGACGACAAAGCTACAAAACAAGAATATAACCGTTTTTAATGGGCCCATATGTCTGTATGTTTGTATTTATAAAAAACTACTGAACCTTTAGAAATGCGGTTTTCACTTTAGGACAGCTTAGGATTTAACTTAAAATCTGGTGTACTTTAAATCTCAATGCGATGAAAAGAAGCCGAGCTATCGAAAAATAATATTATATGATGGCTGATAGATTTTAAGACAAGCCCAAAGCTATCCAACATTGAAAACCGTATTTATAACGGACCAGGGGTGTGATTTTTGAGTAACACCGAGTGATTAAATATCAGCGAAATGATAAAAAGTCACCGATTTCCCAAAAGTCGTATTTTTTAATTTCACTGGGTGATAAAAAATATCATACGTATGATTTCGTTTACGAGTGCCTCCCCCATTTTGAAATCACCCGGTGATATTTTTGAAATTTCGTTCATAGTTTCTTATATTCACCTACTTTTCGTGTGTTGTTTTTCCTAAAATACTAACAACGAATGAGATAATACTAGCAGCAAGCCTAGTAGCAATACTAAAGATGACTCGTCAGATGAAGATACTGGGACTAAAGTTATGCTATGCATGAAGAGGCATTCTCAATGTCCGCTAAGACATTGCCTCTCAAAGCTATTGGCTTTCGAGGATGTGAGGCTTTTTTTCAGTGCTAATAGGACAAGCGGCTTCCCTTCTCTATAGAAACAAAGGTAAGTCAATGTTTTATTGTCTTCTCCAATGAGCTAGCACTAGCAGCCAACACCCAGTTGATTCTTACCTGTAGACACAGATTACCATAAATACTTACCTAGGTAGGTATCTTTTTTACTAGGTTAGGTGGTATCAGTAGGTAGGTACCCACAATACAGGGGTAGCCTCAAGCGCGGATCCAGGGGGGGGTCATGGGGGTCATGCTGCTGCTATTTTTTTTGTATTATTATTGGGCCGTAGCGGCTGCTAACAGGCATATGGTGACTGTATTGAAAAATCAGTTAGTTTTAGAAGGTCACGATAAACAGTTTTTGCTAAATCGGCTCAGTGCTTTTATAAGGCAACACCAGAAAAGGTGCGAACGCCGGAACAGGGCAAGCTTTGCAGAAGACGATGCGTCTATTAGACAGAGTTCTAGGTAGGCTTCGCCGATTATGATTGTGTTGTTTGAAACGGGTAGGTAATCGGATTTTGTATTGGGTCTGAATTCTTTTGATACTAAAATATTGTTTTGAAAATTTTTGTAAATCAACTTTTTTTGTCTTTTTACTAAGTGCGAATTTACTAAAAAAAAAACATTGATTTTGTGTAGATAATAATTTTAAATCTTCTTGCACTTTTAAATTTAAAATTTAAAACAAAATATGTCACAAAAATCGCCATTTAAATATAAAAACATGCACATTAGGACGATATCATCGGCAAATCGTAAGAGTTAAAGATTCTCGCCATTGATATTAATGGCTATTCCTTTCTGATCCAGCGTCTTAAACATATCTTCCAGGGCATTAGTGAACAGTTTCGGGGATATAACATCCCCCTGTCTCACTCCCCTGCGCAGTTGGATATGTTTAAGACTGCTGGTTTTGTACGCTCATAGTCGCGGCGTCATATAGAAACCTCAGCACTTCGATGTATCGCCAGTCCACTTGACACCACTGCAAAGACTCCAGAACCACCCAGGTTTCAACGTATTCAAAGGCCTTCTCATAGTCCACAAAAGCAGGACACAGGGACCGGTTATACTCCAGGAACCTCCAGGGACTTCTGTATAACCTGCCTCACTGTGTGTATGTGGTCTATGGTGCTAAATCCTCCGCGAAACCCAGCCTGCTCAAGAGGCTGGAATTCATCAAGTCGGCTTGCGACACTATTTGAGATGACCCTCGAAAACAACTTACTGCCGTGGCTCAAGAGTGAAATAGGTCGGTAGTTGTTTAAAAGGGTTTTATCACCTTTTTTAAAGAAGAGTACTACCAAACTCCTGCTCCACGCCTCTGGAGTTCTCCCATTGTTAAGGACGGTGCAAAATAACCCCTGAAGCTCTCGAAGTACGGGTTTCCCCCCTGCTTTCAAGAGCTCCGAAGTTATACCATCCTCACCGGGGCCTTCCCATTCTAAGTTGTTTGGGCGCCATCTCAATCTCGTCTAGGCTGACGTCAGGCTGTTCGTCAGTGTAGTGGCAGGTCAGTATTGCGTGGGAATCCTCTGTTCTGGGTGATATCGTCCAAATAGCGGAGTCGCTGCAAGACTTGCAAAGTATGCTGTCCAACCTAGATGATGCTTCTCGGCGCATCGGTCCCAGAATGAACATAAGATGGATAAGATCAAGATCAGGTTTAACGATCTTATTGACCCGGAGCCGATTGCGATCAATGGTTGTACCTCATGAAGTTGTCCAACAATATGTTTACCTTGGGCAAATATTGCAATTAGGTAAGAACAACAACAAACAAAGAACAAGCCAACTGAATAATTCAGCTGGGTTGGGCAGCATTCGGCAAGCTTCGTCGAGTCTTCTCGTCTTCCATACCATAGTGCCTGAAGACAAAAGTCTTCAATCAGTGCGTCCTACCAGTCATGACCTACGAGTACGGAGCCGAAACGTGGGCACTCACGGTCAAACTAGTCCACAAATGTAAGGTCGCTCAGCGAGCTATGGAGAGAGCTATGCTTGGAGTTTCTCTGAAGGACAAGATTCGTAATGAAGAAAGAAGATATCCGACGGAGAACCAAGGTGACCGACATAGCTCTAAGGATAAGCAAGCTGAAGTGGCAGTGGGCTGGTCACATTTCCCAAAGAACCTATAACTGTTGGGGTAGACGAGTTCTCGAGTGGCAACCACGTTTAGGCAAACGTCGTGTAGGACGCCCTGTGGCCATGTAGAGTGACGACCTGCGAAAAGCGTCTGAAAGAAAATGTATGTATAGCTAAAGACCGAGCTCAGTGGCGTGCTTTAGGAGAGGCCTACGTCCAGCAGTGGACAGATATAGGCAGATGATGATGATGAAATATAAAAAGCTCCATTGTGTACCAAAGTGCCAAAATAATAGTCATTTTTTCTATATGTCTTGGGGTCTAAACTAGGATCATTCGCTTGTATGCTTGAAAACGAGCACCATAATTTGCTTCAACCCTTTGAAAGCGAGCATTTGTGCAAACGAACGCTCGTCTCAATTCTTGCTCAAAACGAATGGTCATTACAAGCAAATGTTCCCGGTTAGGCAGTAGACTTATAAGGTTAAGTACATTCCTTCTTATACCATCTTTCGCTCAAATACTTTTGTATAAAATAAAGAAAAGTGTAAACATATGTTAAAAGCAGGTCTATTATGTTCCATTCATGCAAGAAATTATAAATGATAAAAATAGATAGGACTACAGATTTATAACGGAATAGACCCTTGGCCAACGCGAGAAGAGAGAACTATGATCACGAGATCAGCTATGTAATAGAATTAAAGATTCCTATCCCGGAATTCTGCGTCTTTTCCATTCTCAAAAATATCAGAATTGGTTTTCGACAATCCCGGGATTTTCGGTATTGCCAAAATTGTGAAGCTATGAAAATGAAAGAAAATACAAAAAAATGCCCTTTCCTTTAGTTTGCCGTTTGACATTACTTCCCAGAATTTGATTCTTATTAGCGACATTATCTGGTGCTGCCTAAAGTACAGGTTGTTTTTTTGTGCAAATCAACTGCTTTGTTTTCCGGCTAAGGATGTTCAAACTAAAATCTAGTGATGCATTTTATTCTCCATTAAAATTGGGCCAGTGTTCTTTGAGTAGTTTTTTTCTGTTTCGCATTTGGCCATCCAAGATCTCTTGATAAAAATAAATATTAGCTTTAAAAAAAAGTTCTCAATGGAATAACAGATGGCGTTGTACTCTATAAACTGCAAATGTCAAACTAAAAAGTGTCAAACATTCAGTAAATTATCTGTGCGTTAAGAATTACTCTAATCCACTGTGACCATAATGTCCCCAGTTGGGAATCATACATTCCCATATTTTTACATGTTATAACGGCACAAACGCGTTTTTTTATTGACACTTAATCGATAATTGCACAATAAGCTTTATTTGTGAAACACAATTACTTTTATATACTTCACACAAATAAAACTAACATTATTTCTATGTGGGCAATATACATTTGACAGATACTGCTTTTAACATTACAACGCCATCTGTTTTGAACGAAAGAAACGACATCTATTTACCTCATAGACAACTGCACGTACTCTATACAGGCTCCTGACGAACGTCGCAGTGAGAGCATTTTATTACCGTCATTTTGGCGCTGATAGCAGTAGTTTGGCAGTAGTGAGTGTCCACGGAACTAATGTACTTGTATTTATTCTGTGACTAACGTCAGGAGATGAGATAATGCCAATTTTAGTTCCATGGACGTTCGGTGGGCGCCATGAATCAGCACAAACGAAAGTACGGCACAGCAAATCCAGTGATTTACCTACACAATAACGCCTCACTATAAAATTAATGACACATGAATGCTATCGACATTTGATTCGCTGCTCATTCCGGGATTGTAATCTCTAATTCGCTAGCTACTTTAGACTTTTAACTACAAGCGATTAGCTCTTAGCTTCGGACACGTAATCATCATCATCTAGCGTCATCTATTCCTACTAAATCTGTGGTCGAGTTTATGTTGTACTGTTTGGGATATATTTTAGAAGAGCTGCGACTTTTCTTTTGTATTTGATTGTAACTTGTGCTGTCCAATTTCTAAACGATATGTCGGTCGACTGTTTCGTAATAATTCTGTTGTATATTATTATTATTTATTCTTTAGCACAAAATAATTGTATACAATGGGGACTTAATATTGAATATTGCATTTCTTAAGAAAAAAGCATTTATTATGTGTTGTAAATAATTTTATTATAAATAGTACTTATTCGTTAATACTGCACATTTTTGATTATTTTATAACATTGAAAACTGAATAATTTGCGATAAAATAATTTTGGAAATACGAAAAAAAAACTTAGTTAAAAATAATTTGCAAATTTTCCGACGCTTTGCCAATTAAACTATAACAACATATCATTATCATAATTTTCTTTTCTTATAATTTTAATTATGTATTTATTATTACGTCCGGAATTCGAAACCGTGACTATCCATGAATCTATGCAGCTCAACGCTCTGAACCAACTGAGCTACCGACGCTAAAACTTGTTTCGGTAAGACTTGGTTTTGATAAAATCAAAATATCTGGGGTTTTTTTGTATTTTGTATATTGTTGAGTTGTCAAAACTTCAGTGCAGTATTAATGAACAACTTTCTACAATTAATTATAAATTATCAAGTATTTGAAAACGGCTATGTGTATAATGTTAATAAAATAATAATTATATTTAAAAAATAAGGTAGGTATTCATGACTGAATGTAGGAACTTATCATGACTACATGATACAATTAGTAAAAACCTAGCTGAAATAGCATTTTTATTGTTTTCCGTGATAAAAGTATTGATCTCTGTCTGAAAGAACGGATATGTCCGTTCTTTTACACTTACCACGCCGCGCTTCAAGCCGGTTCACAATCATGCGTAGAGATAATTTTAAAATGAACGCCCCTACCATAGAATAACAATGTATACTCCTAATTCCGATCCCTCCACTAAACTTGATTGTTTCAATGTGTGGGAGGAAATACTGATTGCAACACTATACTTGTATGCGTGCAAACTGTAAGCTTGAACTCGTCTGCGTACTTAGAGGTCAACTAATCGTGCGATCAGTCCGGGTACTGGCATTGTACGTCGGCAGCGCGCACTGTACGGAGCGACACGTCCGCTCTGTAGCGCGCTCGCAACACTTGTGCACTAGTTGACCAACAGATCCGGCCGTTCGGATGCGTTAGCATTATTAGTTATTCTGTGACTAAACGACAAATGACGACAAATACAAAAAAAAAAAACAATAAAAATGACACTTACTTTTCATATGTGTGTTTAACATTGGAGGGGCGTTCAGTTTGAGACTGGACGATCTCTACGTGTGTACTCATTTTCAGAAAATATCTCCAATCTTAAATTAACCGATTATAACTGTATAACTAGATATGTAAATAGCATTTATATAAGTGTAAACGTAGTGATCTCACTAAATTATCTTCCTTTTTGATGTTTTATAATTTTATATTCACGGAAATTATTAATATTATATAGTTTATATAATAATATAGTTGAATATTAGAAAGTTTTCTTTTTCCGCTGGTCGGATATTTCACATACATCTGTAATATTATTTTATTTATATCCGCGACAGTTAAAAAACGAATTAAATATGGCTTATTACCTCAGTCTGCCTGCCTCAGGTTAAAATTAATTACATAAATATATGAAGAAGACAACCTTCTTTTTTGGATACTAGCTGCGCCTGCGGCTTTGCCCGCGTGCATACTTTGCCACCCCCGTGGTTGCGCCTAGAAAGAAACATCTGAAAAAGCGTGGCGCCTAGAATGTAAAATGTGAAAAAGGGTGGCGCCTAAAATGTAACATCTGAAAATGGGTGGCGCCTAGAAGAATGTAATATATGAAAATGGGTGGCGCCTAGAATGTAACATGTGAAAATTGGTGGCGCCTAGAATGTAACCTGTGAAAACGGATGGCGCCTAGAATGTTACATGTAAAAATTGGTGGCGCCTAGAATGTAACATGTGAAAAATTTACATATTCACGTCATTTTTATGCTAGAGCGGTATATACATTTTTTTGTAAATAGTAAAGGGTGTTTCAGATATCATCTGAAAAGCCGGTACTAAATCAAAAATAAAACCTATTCTTTTAATCAAAATTTCAGGGATATTTGTACTGATTTTAGGTATTGTTTTTCTAAAGTACATAATAATATATTCTAGACGAAATACGAGTACACTGCCATAGTTACTAAAAATATTGTAATATCATCATGTAAAATAAATTATTGTACACTGAAAATTGTTGTTTTGTTTAATATCGTCCCAACGTCCCATTGGTGTCGATTCTGTTGGTTCATCTAGACTAAACTACGCTAAATTTGTATAGTCCTGTCAAACAGATTCATTTGTTACAAAATAAACTAGACCAGGCAAGTCGCACTCCGCAACAGGTACAAATATTATACCTACACTTCGACGCCTCAATATTGGGGATAATTCAGTAGGCTGTCAAGCGTGCGCTCGATGAGTCGCGCGCCGTGTGCTTAGCGATAAAGTACCTAAGTATACTTACGTAAAGTTTTTGACAATTTTTTTATTTTTTTTATTATGAGTACCAAGAGGTGACCTAGAAAATACTGCATAGCATTCGGTCTGACAGGTCTCGTAAAATACCTACTTTCAATACTTACATATCGACATTTCTTTTTCACTCATTATTAAGCATGGAATTCAGACAGGCATCTCTATTCACCAAAATGCAAAACCTATTATGATATAATCAAATAATGGGGTACTAGGTCTACTCTGATAAGAATGTCATTGTATGTAGGTAATAGAACTATCAAAATTTATAGTAATAATATATTACATTATTACTTACATACGTACTTATGTATTCTGTTACAATATCTATAGTTTGTACAACTTAGGTTGATCCGCAAGAGAGCTGTTATAGTGATATTTCTAGGGTTGGAGTAGTGTAGGAAAAATCGATTAACGAATGATGTTGAAAAAAAAACGATCATCTATATAACTATATATCTATACATATAATAAAACTATAAACAAAGTGAAATCTGTACACGAAAGAGAATTTAGAAAATAGTTATTTGTTATGCAAGGCTGCAAAGTGATTTTGTTGCCGAGAGTACTTACTTGTATTGAAACCTGAGCAAGCGAAGGATTCTAGGATTAAATAAATCAATAATAGAATCCTGGGGTGCGATTTTTAAATATCACCGAGTGATTAAATATCAGCGAAATGATAAAAAGTCACCGATTTCCCAAAAGTCGTATTTTTGAATTTCACTGGGTGATAAAAAATATCATACGTATGATTTCGTTTACGAGTGCCTCCCCCATTTTGAAATCACCCGGTGATATTTTTGAAATTTCGTTCATAGTTTCTTATATTCACCTACTTTTCGTGTGTTGTTTTTCCTAAAATACTAACAACGAATGAGATAATACTAGCAGCAAGCCTAGTAGCAATACTAAAGATGACTCGTCAGATGAAGATACTGGGACTAAAGTTATGCTATGCATGAAGAGGCATTCTCAATGTCCGCTAAGACATTGCCTCTCAAAGCTATTGGCTTTCGAGGATGTGAGGCTTTTTTTCAGTGCTAATAGGACAAGCGGCTTCCCTTCTCTATAGAAACAAAGGTAAGTCAATGTTTTATTGTCTTCTCCAATGAGCTAGCACTAGTAGCCAACACCCAGTTGATTCTTACCTGTAGACACAGATTACCATAAATACTTACCTAGGTAAGTATCTTCTTTTTTACTAGGTTAGGTGGTATCAGTAGGTAGGTACCCACAATACAGAGGTAGCCTGTATGTCTGTAACCCTATTTTGTTAGTTTAGCGCTCAGACTAATCTGAGGTCTAGCGCATGTACCTACTTATTTAACTATTCTTTTATATTTTTTCCAGATGTTAGTGGATAATTATAAAGCCTTGGTAACAAGTGCCAGTTCCTGTGCCATAAAGACCTTCCGAAGAAAGGTATAATGTCTTCAAAAGTGCCCATACAATGCAATATTGACAAGAACAGTTCCGGAGTGCTCTAGTTGAAGAGAAGGCATCAAAAAATAAAGTTGTTATGCATCATAACATTAAAAATAATATATACCACATCCAGTGGTGGTTGTTTTGGAAGGGGTTGTTTGGAATCTATAGGTAATCTGAGGACTGATGTTTTATATGAGTTGATTTTAGCCTTTATGATGTGTCCCTGTGTGTGGAAGACCAGAGTCAGTGACTTACCTATCTGCAATCTCTTTGTGCATTGATTGTTTGAAATAAAACATCATTTGATTTTTAATTTTAATAGTAGATACTTTGTAGAAACGTAGAATCATATTTATGTCACAATTTACAAAATAATTGCCATGTGGGCAGCTTCATCTATGTTGCACTCATTCTAACCCCGTCTGTGCTGTGAGTGCATAGGGAATTCAGGAAATGGGCAACTGCATTTTTCTGTAAGTATCAACATTTACTGCGGTCACCGCGCTGCCTCCAAACGTGGTGATTATGGTAAATCGCCCCTATCATCGGGGAGGCCCATGTTCTGCAGTGGATTGTAGTCAGGTGCATTGGTGAATTATTGCTGGTTGCTGGATTTGGTCATCTTCAACTAAAACAAGTTTATGTGTAAATGTTAAATTATATAGTAGATTTATGTCACTGCACTTGAGCTGTGGTAGTCAAGTTGTAATATGTGTACTTTTAAATTCAACAACACCGGGTTTCATCCATGTTAAGTGTGCATTTGCCATCAATTCATGCTTCAGAGGGAATGTTAAGCCATTGTTGGACCCCATCAAGCGCCATTACATGTCTAAATATTATACAACAAAGATGGGCTATAATGTATTTTTACCCTATCTTGCAGTGATGGAGATATTATGACTTCAGAATCTGTCCCTCTACTCCGACAAACTGAAATAACCAACTAGAATGGAACCCGATGAAACATTTATTGATGTAGTTCACATCCGCGTGTTTTGGAAGATATACATGTCCAAATGTGCTTGGTAGCAACGATTAGCTAAGTCAAAGGACTATCTGACTAGATAAATATAATGGTAAAACAATTATTACAAATTTACATAATTGGTAGGTAGTAAAAATGATAATTACCTCCTCTCCTTTTAATCTTTCTCGCAGAGTACTTTGTTATATGTTCCTTGACTTTGTATACATGCTTTCTTGGTGCCCAGAATGATATTCAGACGGCTGGCAGATTCCTTTGTTGTGAATCTTGCAGTAAACTTATCATTTCTTACAACAATTTATTCTGATTGAGATCCAACAATGACATATTTTTTCGATGAAACGAAAACTCGACTTGACTTTTTATTTTTCCATTTATATTTAGTTTGACTTAGTTTTGCAGAAGTAAGCATCCATTCTTAGTTCATTTTCAGTATGATTTCCGCAAGGTATCAACTTTAACTAAAATATAATTAAAATCTTTTTTGTTAATACTATGTCATGAAAAGTTACTTTTCACCAGTTTACTAAAAATACTGCGCAGTACGCGTGACGTCATTCTTGGTAATTCGCGGTTTAGTTCCTGGCGTTTTGTACACCATTGCGCAATATTGACGTCTTACGGTCGCCATGACAGCTACATCGTCGTTTTGGCGCGATTCATATTAACAACTCTCAAGAGTGCAACATTTAGTTATTGTTTGATTTCCTTTCTGAGCAAGGGCAATTGGCTGATTTAACTTGAGCGCTAAATTATTAGGTACATAAAAAGGCTCGTAAATAAGGGTTTATTTTATCCCTATCGATTAATTTACGAAAATTAGTAAAGTATCAGCTCAGAGTACGTCTCACGAGGAGGCGCGGGGAGCGGTCTGCGCGCCCGCGCCCTGAGCGAGACACAAAAGTTCCCTAGAGTACAGTTGACAATTAGTTTACTCGTATTTGGTGGTGAAGAGGCAATGGGCAGGCCACTGCATCTTGTAACTATAACCGTTGGGGAACAAAGTTTATCCAGTGGCGACCGCGGGCCGGGGTTGGTGCAGGCCGTGAGTGATCACTATCCGAAGATGGAACGTACCTAATTTTCTTTCCATTCTTTGTGGTCCTTCGAGGCTCGTTCGAGTTGGTACTCCGGGTCGATGTACTCCTGGTTGCACGGCACACTTAGTATACTCGGCACACTTGGTACACTTGTCACACTTGGTACACTCGGCACACTTGGCACACTGC
This sequence comes from Alsophila aescularia, assembly GCA_946251855.1. Classification (NCBI taxonomy): domain Eukaryota; kingdom Metazoa; phylum Arthropoda; class Insecta; order Lepidoptera; family Geometridae; genus Alsophila; species Alsophila aescularia. The sequence goes on from OX276373.1 coordinate 57,811,506, forward strand.
GCACGTTCTATACGGCCGCGACGCGAGCGGCAGCGCGCGCTTCTCGAGCCGATAGCACCTCCTAGAATACAATTTAATAGTGTGAGTTTACAGTATTTATTAATTTCATTATTTTATCCCTCAATGAAATAGGACGGGTGACATGTTTGAAGTCTATGTCTGTATATCTGTCTGTCCGTCTGTGCGCCTGTCTGTCAGTCTGTGTTTCTGCCTGTCGCATCGTAGCTCTTAGACCGTTTAGAAAGCGTTGCATTTTTATTGACGAGATAGCTGACCAAGTATTGAACGTTGTCCATTGCGATTTGGTGTTCATAGCTTAGTGAGCTGGACAGCCGAGGGTCCGGCTACGGAACCGTGAGTTTATGCAAGTCCGACACGCACTTGTCTGGTTTTTGTTGATGAACCCATGTTTAGTTTAATGCTGTTATTTTTGTATTATTTCATGTCTTTATATTACTTTATTGTTAACTAGCTCTGCCCGCGGCGCTGCCCGCGCGTTTTTTTTCTCTGGGTTATAAGGATCCTGTGTTATTCCATAAAAGTACAGTACCCGGCGATAAATAATGCACATCGGTCTTTGGAAAGAGACTCGGCTAATTTCGGCTTCGTAGAGCGTTGTCACACCCTACCTGTGTGACGTTTGTCAGTTGTATTCTTTGTTTTTCAATCGTTATACAGGTGCAATAGAATAGGATTGCATTTAGCTGAAAATATGTAACATTAAATCTATTAATTTATAAAATAATACATAATTGTTTTTCATCCTATCTGTTCGAAAAAGGCTCCTCGAAAAGAGGAAGCATAGTAGGTATTTTCTGTTCAAGACTTTCAGAGAGGGCATTAATGAGTTTAGAATTTGGAACGTGAATTTTGCTAAGACATTTCCTACGTACAATGGAATTTTGTTCATTTGGGTCGTGTGGCGAGCTGTCTGTTTTTGAAAAAATAATCCTGTGAATGTACGGCATAGACAACATAGATATCCATAGATATCATTGATGTACGGAGAGGAGGAAAAAATGAAAAGCGTTCGAATTACGATATCATTCCTAAGTAATAGTCTAAGCTTACGTAGTATTTATATACTCTTTGGATATCATCGTCAAGGAGACAAAGAATATTGACAGTGCAGAAACTAATTTCACGAAAATGCAAGTGTAGTGAAAGTATTATACTACTTACACCTGAAAATACTACGCAATAAATGTGGTACAGAATCTATTACCAACTAAATCCCTGGAAAAATATTTGAAAGTACATTCTCTTTGTTTGAAAGCTTTAGTAACAATTTTATCGAGTGGGAAAATGCAAAAGATGCGAAGTCTTTTTCGGAAACCTGTACCTATTTTCAAGAATTACCCAAATCTAAGCAACCTTCACACGTTGGTGGCCAGTACCAATGTTATAAGAGGTTACTTTAAATAGAAAGAAAACATAGTTTTAAATTACAAAAGTATAATTATATCGACTTTTCTCAACATTTGTTATAACAGCCAATAATGGAACTCCTGTAGTTACTAGTTGTACCTACACCTGGTACTAACCTTAGTTTGCTCTAGCAGGAAAACACCACGTTTTATGAATTGCGCTAGTTTTATTTTACCAAGGAACATAATATTATCTTTTTCACTAATCTGTTTTCTGTTGCGCCAATGCCGCCATGTTCTCGACCAACCCCAACAAAAAAATATGATAAAATGTTCGACTGGCATTGAACGTCATGACTGACATCATCCACAAATATTGATTTAAGATTATGCAAAAAGGTATTAATATTATGATGAATTATACAGTATCCTTACAGCTCGGCCATCCTGCTAAAGCGAGTCCCTCCGCGTTTTAATTTTATATTTAAGCTATTTACACTGAAAAACATATTCTTACAACATTCTCAACAAATTATTATATAACATTCACAACTTTTGAGTTACAATAATTATGCCTTAAAAAAATATTTAGAAAACTCTTGCAATATATTTTCTTCACGAAATAACATCCATAACAGAACGAATACAATATAATACCTACATTATTATTAAAACACAAAACTTTCCATTAACAATAATGATTAAATAAATCTTAATTCTTTTACAGCTCAATAAAATAATAAATAGTAACATCATGCTGAAGAACATTATATAGCATCATAGTATAAAGGGAAAGTCGTGCGAACTGTAACCGATCATGTTATTTTATTTTACTTGAGTATTTGCACGCCTTATTTCAAGACCGAACATAATGGACATCAACGTTTTTTGAGACCTGTATTATTTCTCACATATGTTTATTGCAAATAAATTTGATTTGATGTCTAAATTACGCTTTTTTAGTACCTATTCAGACTTTCATCATCTTTGTCAGACTTTTCTGATTCAGAGCTACTGTCGGTGTCAATTTTTTGTTAGAGCTAATCCACTGTTTTAATTTATCAGTAGCCATTGACATATATTTTACCGATAAACAAGAACATTCATGAAAACTATTTGTTCAAATGCTGGTGAGCTAGTAAGAACTAAAGTTCGATGCAGTGCTGCATTATATTTTATGTTGTATAACCAAACTATTAAAACACGCAGCGCTAGATCGCTTATAGTGTTGCACTCTGTCGTCCCTATAGATTTTACACCACAGAAGTAACATAGCTTTTGTACCTACAAAACTTCATTTGAATTCATACTCAATTTCAAAATATATTAATAGTAAAATAAATGAAAAAAATATTGTAAAGTAGAAAAGTAAAAGAAAATGAATTGTTATGCATTTATTAAATATCAGTACGTTAGCAATAGTTTGAAATCAAATTAAATAAATTGGTATTGGTATATACGTAAGTAAATACTTTTAATGAATTAGGAGTGCGCTTTAGCATCAATGAGCTCTACTTCAATAAAAGTTAAATAATTAATTAATATCTCATTTTCCTTAACATAGGATTAATTTTGACAGTTTCTGTCTATTTGTAGAATAATGAATCTCGGGATCTGTTTTGGCCTCGTGGTCTAATCTTATTTTGGCGTATTTTTCAACCACTGCTCTGATTAAATGTGTTCTGTGATTTAGTCTACATGTCTGCTGTAATGAGTGTGAATATAGTGAGTCGAATAACTCTGTTAATAAAAGTTTTTAATGTATTTGATACAATTGTATCCATATTATTAAACATCTTGAGTATTTTTGCCGTGTCCTTTATATTTTATCAAATGACATATCAGTGTTTCTGTTTTCAAACAAATTTTGTATACATTTTCTGTTGAATAGCACCGCTATTCCATATCTTTTAGATGAACCAATTTGTGATGCCATATTCGAACTGACTAACCAAGTTAGAAATGTACTCTTCTTATTTAAGTTTTTTATTAATTTTCTTGCTACGTAGCCCGTTATAGAGCGTTTTAATTTTTCCGCATTTAAATGATCAGCAAGAATTGTATAATTTGTTTCCAATTACTTAATTACAATTACTTAAAGAAATTGAAAACACTTTCTAAAAACACCACGTAAAGTCCGTGTTCAGTCACACATTTTTACTTACAACCGGTTTTGTAATGAAACATCTGCATATTTTAGTATATGATTTTTAGATGGCGTGGCATTTTAATGAACATATTCTCTATTTTCCATTGTGCTATTACGATATTATTACATATTTATTCATTTGAACCACAAATAATTTTAGTTACTTGACTACTGAATTGTTATTGATGTTCCAGGTTCACACTTTGATTTGAATTCTCGTATTATTAACGCCGCTCTGTACGCGACCACACTGCGTGAATGTCGAAGCAATACTAAAGTAACGTGTACGGATTGCAGTACAGTTCAGTCGAACAGAGTGAGTGTTCGGATCAAGAAATCTAGTGAGTAGTACATATATATCGATGTCAGTACCCGAGAAATCTCATCACTATATTGAGTGCTAGTCCAATCTTCGTAATTAAGAGCTAGTACGTCTAATACGTGTTCCTCTATGGAAAAGATGATTCCCAAATGAATTTTGCATATAACATCTCTCCCACCATGTCACGTACAAGAGCTTTTTCTGCATAGGACATTTGGTACGGTCTGTACATAACTAGTTTAGCGCTATCAAGCTGAATTACCATTTGTCCGGCTGAAGTAACACGTAAATCTTTTAGCCCTGACGAAAAACTTTCGTTATATTTCGACAAAATTACTTGCAAGCGTGACTTTCGTTCTTGTCATTAACGGATCACCTTTTATAGTACCGTTCAAGTTGGCTTCATCAAATACAACTGAAGAGACGTCAAGACTCGTCCACCACGCGCTGTAACCCAGTATCGCCAGGTAACAAATAATATTCCTGGTTAGAGTTGCTTCTCCTTGAACCATTAACGTAAATCTAGCCAGTAAAGTCAGTATTATGAGAGTTTAATGGTACTATGCCAATTGCACTAGGTATAAAGTGATATCATTTTTAACACGCATTCATAATTTGTTATTGTATTTTTTTCGATAAATATTTTTTTTTGGGTGTCTTTGTGATTTGGGGCATTTCTGTAAACGAGTACTGTGTATTTAAGGACAATATTTTTGAAAATAAACATTACTATGTTCTCATGAATACCTACTTGCACCATGACATCAGCCTTACACTTTCCTAGAGATTTTACTGATTACCACCAATTATTAGTGCTAGCCCTTCGTAATGTCGATGTTCAAAGGTTTTGCTTTTCTTCTTTAGTAGAATCATTTTTTAAAATTCCAGCTATTATCCTGAACGCCGTCTTTATTGAATCTGCAATATGTATTCAAGTGGCCGACTCTTTTGCATATACCACAATTAACTAGGAGTTTCTTACATTCAAAGCTTTTATGACCCTCTTCATTGCAATTAAGACAAAAAAAAGTTTATGAGCGGCTTCCTATTGCTAGATGAAACTAATATAAATGGCTTCTTATCCTGCCTTGCTTTATCCATTCTATCACTCGAGTCTCTACCTGTACTAGCTACCTTTACGGTTTTAAGATATTTAAGTACCTCCTCAGGTTTGCGAAGTTGAGCCGCTGAGCACCAACGCGAATAGCCTTATCCTCAATTCCATCAAGAATGCAATCGACAGCCTTGCGACCCTTAATACCGCATCTATTTAAAAAAAAAAGATTTTTCATAGAAGTAGTGTTCAACTGAATAGCTGTACCGCGCCTTTTTTTGCTATCAAAATCGTTAACAGTTCCGTATGATCATCCCGACATGGAAATGACTCCCTAGCTTTTCCTCCATTCGCCCCACGTGTATAGCTGTGTCGAGATCCTGATACCAAAATTTAGCTACACCAGTAAATTTTGGAAGCGCAAAATTTATTGTCTCCTTTTCGTCCCAGATATAAATCTCGGCACAATCCTCCACCTTCGTAAGCCACATTAAAATAGTCTGGTTCTTGACCATTGGGTCAAACTCCGGAAAAGCATTAGTCAAGGAAAGCTTGGAAGTAGATGAACCTTTCATATCTTTTAAAATATTTAAAAATTTGTCCAAAATGAAGTTAGTTTTATTATTACGTTTAGAATAAGTTCTGAGTTTAACATGCGGGTGCTCATTCGAGGAGTAGAAAGCTCACCTTGTTTGCTTAGAGCTATCATCTGGATTGTAATCCACACTGCGTTCTCTACTCTCCGTAGGAGTATAACGCTTTTTATTAGAGGATGAACTCGAGAAGAGCAAACTGTGGCGGTTATGTTTGCGACGACTAAGTTCGTAATCTTTAGAATTACTACGCGAACGCTCATAATACCTGCAACGCTGAGCATAAGATGACCACTCTTTTGCATCACTCAAACTATCTCGCTTATACGAGACCGACCTAGATCGACGTTTTGTGGATCAATATCGTTTTTTTTTAAATATTTTAAATATCTGTACAATGTCATGTCTACGGTCACGTTGCCATCCACTATCGTTCAATCTAGTTGGATCACACGAAGCACGCCCAAACTTTTTATAATATGGTTCTAACAAACGACCTTGGGAATTAAGCTGTTGAATATTCACGCCCATACGACGTTTTCTTTGTGGTTCCACGCTTGAACAACTTGTTGAATCGATTGTATAGTACAACGTACATAACGTACGCAGCTTTGCTCTCATGCTCCCTTCTGCGCCATATCTATGATAAGTAGATTAATCGTGGCTTTGCCTATCTCTCGGGAGCCTGAGAGATAGGCAAAGCCACGATTTCCACCATATCTGAGTCGTATGCAGAGCGTTTGCGGCTTTGCCACCTGTTTGGCTCCCTTCCGCTCCCTCGCTCATTATATTAATACGTTTCCAACGAACATCTGGAGTCTCACACTCACTGTGTTTGCCGCGGACCCGATGGTTCTCGTCGATATCATACGATTGACTGGTATCAGCCGCTCTGTCATAGTCGCCAGGAGTCTCACACTCCTCGTCCAGATCGTACGACGTGCCTTCCATAACTGCAACTTGTAAACATTCACTTCATTACAATAAATCAAATGCAGAAGGCCTTTTACGTGCCATTGATTGTATTGATGATCAAAAAACGAAAAGAGATGGACCAGCATCCTAAAGTGACTAACCGCACTTTCATGGTACCTACTAGAAAATAGTTTCTCAATAACTTACTGACTTTTGACAACATGAATACGCATCTAATAAAATTAACTTTTCAATCCAGGAGTGGCAATATTGCCCACGATGTTATACTGATTCGAAATCTACTTTTCCTTATGTTTTTAATAAGTATTACACTTTTGTTCATTATTTACTTGGTTTGCAGTAAAATGTATCGTCAGGTGACTGGAAAGAAATGAGAAAAAAACTTTTGATTAAAAAAAAAACAGAGTGGGTCAAAAAATTTTTGTAAATAAATGCTCACCGTCGGTCGTGCCGACTCTGCCAATATTTTTGTCACCATTTTCCATATTTTCAATAATTCTTTATTGAGTTCAATTATTGCTTTAGAATAATAAATAACAAGAAGAAAAAAATTATAGTCAAAAGGACGTAGCAATCTGATTATTGAGCGGAAAGAAGAAAATAGAAGAATAACATTATGTATTATTTTTATACCTTCATAAGTTCATGGGCGAGATAAACGAGTGATTTACAGTAAAATACCCGTCTATCCCACTTCTGAGTTATGAGAGGTTACTTTAAATAGAAAGAAAACATAGTTTTAAATTACAAAAGTATAATTATATCGACTTTTCTCAACATTTGTTATAACAGCCAATAATGGAACTCCTGTAGTTAGTAGTTGTACCTACACCTGGTACTAACCTTAGTTCGCTCTAGCAGGAAAACACCACGTTTTATGAATTGTGCTAGTTTTATTTTACCATGGAACATAATATTATCTTTTTCACTAATCTGTTTTCTGTTGCGCCAATGCCGCCATGTTCTCGACCAACTCCAACAAAACCAAAAAGATAGAATGTTCGACTGGCATTGAACGTCATGACTGACATCCACAAATATTGATTTAAGATTATGCAAAAAGGTATTAATATTATGATGAATTATACAGTATCCTTACAATAATGACTTTCAAATCGAGATCTACGCAAAATTTAGAATACAATATTTGAAGAGACTGTCTAAAGGACGTATAAATCAAAGAAGTACAAAGTGAATATTCATTTTTAGTTAAGTGTTAGTAACGAAAAGATGGTCGGTTGATCTAGTGGCTAGTGACCCTGGAAACGAAATCAAACGGTCGCGAGTTCGAATCCTGCAAGGTGCAATCATTTGTGTGATGAGCAAAAATGTTTGTTCCGAGTCATGGATGTGATATTCGTATTTATGTATGTTTATCCGCAGTAGCATCAACTAGTTAATCTGTGGCTTCAACGCTCTTGTTATTTCGTTTCCATGGCAACAGTTCCTTACAGCGAGTAATCAACATGTTCCAGTTTTCCCGTGGAAACTTTCACGGAATTCGTGAAATTGTTTTATTCTAGGGTATAAACTATCTCCATTCCAAATTTCATCAAAATCCGTTCAGCGGTTATCGCGTGAAAGCTCCCCAAACAAACAAACAAACAAACAGACAACAGAGCTGGCCCAGAGGGGCTGATTTTCAGTCCCTCTGGGCCGTGACTGAAAATCAGCGTCAAGTGTCGAAGACGCTTGGCATTATGCTGAAGCTTACCCTTTCAAGACTTAGATTTGCTGACCCTTTCAAGACTTAGATTTATATGTTTAATTTATATGTTAATTTTCTTCTTTTTTGATAAGTGTTGAATAAACGATTTTTCTTTCTTCTTTTTTCTTCTTCTTTACAACGTTTCACTTTTATATATTGGATTAAATAAAATTCAAAATTATATTGAATCCCTCGCTACTTGGATTCTACTTAAGAATCCTTCACTCCGCTCTGGATTCAAAATAGCGCCCTCACCGGCAAAATATTATTTTGCTCCCTAGTAGACCGATGTGAATTATTTATCGCCTGGACCTGTACAAAGATCATCAAACTTCGTCCAGACACATCAAATGGCTTTTTACCGATAGCTCGGCTTCTACTCATTGGGTTGGTAGATACCAAGTACTCCAGTTTTTAAGTCTAAGTGAAAATCGCATCGAAATCGGTCCAGGAGTTTTTACGTGATACGCGAACAAACATACAGACAAACCAACAAACTTACAAACAAACAAACAGACAGACACGATTTAAAAAAAAAAACTTGTTCAGTAGCTTATTATAAGTAACCTAGATCATATTTTTATAAATTATCTTCATCGTACAGACTTTTTGGTTCATATCGCTTTATTATAAGTATAGATAGATTATGACAACAAAGATAGTTTTTAGCTCATCATAAATGTAGTAGTTAAATCGTCTTTAAATAAATTTACTTGATTAACAATTCCACGCAAAGGTCGACAGTGATTTCACCGTTAGTGAATTGTTCGATAATGTGCATATCAATATCACGTGTCTTCTTGTTTTTGAAAAATATTTTTGGTTTGCAGTGGCAATTCAGGCAAGATCACGCGCAGTGAATGTGCTATATCGATAAACTTGTCTGTACACACTTTAGGTACCTACTACATGGATAACCATAATAATGTTATATAAATAAGTAGTATTATCCAGTTCTCATTATTCTAGATCCAACCAGTGTCGCGGTACAACCTGCGAGATGCAGTGCTCCAATTGTTTTATTTTCATTTTGTTAACTGTTTCAGTAACTTTCAGTTTAGGAAAAACAGCTAACAAAAAACATGTTAATCAATCAATTAAATTAAATGCCAATAATGTCACACCGGCATCTGCGGAGAAAGTACCTGAAAAAAACAGTAAGTTGAACTCTGTCATCTATACTTTTATTTAACTTGCAATATTTGTATGTATGTTTGCTTAGGTCAAATCTTGCAAACTGAATTAGAACTACTTCCTCTTATCCTGCGGAGTTGAATTTGTACATGATGGTTCAGTTCCGATGACAATGCATTTTTATGGCAAGCATGATCTTAATCGACATTCAGGATTAGCTCCAGATAAATGAACTCTTCCAACGGTCAACACCACAGACACGAAATGTAGTGTACGCATTTTACTGTAATAGCAGGTATTATAGTTCTACCATGGTGAGATTGACAAGGTTGATGCACTCAGGGTTGGGTCACAAAAATTTGTGTAAAAATAGGTATTTTTTTCAGACTTTTTACTTTACTGCAAAAAAATATTTTGTGCTTAAATGATTATCAGTTTGTTAGTTTAGGAGTTATTGTTGTTCGAACAAGACCCTTGCGCGATCGTCATAAACAATGATAACAGTTAATTTTGTGCGCGTTAATAAAACATCTACTATAAGCAATGAAAATATTTTGTAAGAGGTAGAAATAATAAAAAATAAATTTGATAACGTTACATATAAAATATTTAAGTATTCATTGTTTGTTACGCTTGTAAACAAATCACGTTTAAACAATCATCATCATCAGCCTATATCTGTCCACTGCTATATGTAGGCCTTTCCTAATGCAGGCCACTGAGCTCGGTCTTCAGCTCTCCTCATCCATTTTCTGCCAGCCGCTTTTCGCAGGTCGTCCCTCCACCTAGCCACAAGGCGTCCTACACTACGTTTGTCTAAACGTGGTCTCCACTCGAAAACTCGTCTACTCCAACGATTATCGGTTCTTCGGGAAATATGACCAGCCCACTGCCACTTCAGCTTGCTTATCCTTTGAGCTATGTCGGTTACCTTGGTTCTCCGTCGGATATCTTCATTAGGAATCTTGTCCTTCAGAGAAATTCCAAGCATAGCTCGCTCGATAGCTCGCTGAGCGACCTTAAATTTGTGGACTAGTTTAACCGTGAGTGTCCACGTTTCGCCACCGTAGGTCATGACCGGTAGGACGCACTGATTGAAGACCGTTGTCTTCAGGCACTGTGGTATGGACGACGAGAAGACTTGACGAAGCTTGCAAAATGCTGCCTAACCCAGCTCTGTTCTGTTGGCTTCCTTCTCAAAGTTGTTCTTACCCGATTGCAATATTTGCCCAAGATAAACATATTGTTAGACAACTTCAAGCACACACCATTAACTGCAATCGGTTCCGGGTCAATAAGATCGTTGAACATGATCTTGGTCTTATCTATGTTCATTCCAAGACCGATCCGTCCAGAAGCATCATCTAGGATGGTCAGCATACTTTGCAAGTCTTGCAGCGACTCCGCCATTAGGACGATATCATCGGCAAATCGTAAGTGTTACATGTTTTCGCCATCGAAATAAATGCCCATTCCATTCCAATCCAGCGTCTTAAACATATCTTCCAGGGCATTAGTGAACAGTTTCGGGGATATAACATCCCCCTGTCTCACTCCCTTACGCAGTTGGATATGTTTAGACTGCTGGTTTTGTACTTGGATCTCATAGTCGCGCCGTCATACAAAAATCTTAGCACTACGATATAGCACCAGTCCACTTGACAACGCTGCAAAGACTCTAGAACCGCCCAGGTTTGAACAGAGGCCTTCTCATAGTCCACAAGCCAGCCCCTGTGCCTTACAGGGGCTGGTTATACTCTTCAGACTTTTATATAACCTACCTCACTGTGTGTAAAATGTGGTGGTAAATCCTCCGCGAAATCTGGCCTGTTCAGGAGGCTGGAATTAGTCAAGTCTTCTTGCGAGACGATTTGAGATATCCCTTAAAAAAACTTATAGACGTGGCTCAAGAGTGAAATAGGTCGATAGTTCTTTATAAGGGTTTGATCCCCATTTTTAAAGAAGACCAAACTCCTGCTCAACGCCTCTGGATTTCTCCCACTGTTAAGAACGGTGCTACATATCCCCTGAAGCTCTCGAATTACGGTTCCCCCCCCCCCCTGCTTTCAAGAACTCCGAAGTTATACTATCCTCACCGGGGGCCTTTCCATTCTTAAGTTGTTTGAGTGCCATCTCAATCTCATCTAGCTTGACGTCGGGCAGTTCGTCAGTGTACTGGCGGGTCAGCATTGCGCGGGAATGTGCTGTCTCTGTGTTGGGTTCAGGTTTAGAAGCATGCGAGTCGTACAATCGGCCATAGAAGTCTTCAATCTCAGAAAGGATCTCCGGCTTAGAACCAGGTACGCTACCCTGGTCGACACACTAGATATTTCTACAACATTATCAATGAGGACTTTGTTAACGAGGTACCCCACGCCACCTACTGCTGATCGCCCTCTCGGAAGTAGAATAGGTGGCCCGATTCCAGGGTTACTGTATCCTCTTCTTCTCTTATCTTGGTAAGCTCCGACTCGAGTTGCGCCATATGATCGTCAAGCCTAATCGTTCGTCCGTTGTACGTAGCCAGGGTCAGTTGTTTTGTTTCGGATGGCTTACGGTAGCCCGGGGATTTTTCACACCCTTTGCCCTGCCATTTCCTTGACCGCCACCTTGGTCAGAACTAGCAAGGCAACCGGGAACTGGGGGCCATTTTTTAATTGTACCGTTCATATTGGAGGTTTTGCCCATAATCGCCATACTAGGCATGCGGGTTGGCGATCGCAGGGCGTAGCTTCTCGCACCGGTGACGCTGCTGCCCGTCACCGGCCTGTGTTATTTGGCTACGCTTGTTTTTATGATGGTTATAACGCCATCTGTCGGTCGCCAGAGCCTTGTTTGTTATTCAGCAGGATGGCCGCGTGCAGATGAGGTTGGCTTAGAGCATTAAGATTATTTTCGCTCCCATACATCCCAATAAACTATAACTCATTAAATTAAAAAAAAACTACTTTAGATGGATTTACTAAAAACAAACTAGTAATCTTATTTTGTTGATATACTTTTAGAACTAAACCGGAGGTCTATCCTTGTAAATTTTTATTAAATTATGTGTTTGAATCAGTGTTAAAGTCTCCGAGTTTCGTGTCTAGACACATTGTATACTTGAATCGGTGTTAAAGTCTCCAAGTCTCGTGTCCAGACACATTGTATACTAGAACCGGTGTTAAAGTCTCCGAGTCTCGTGTCCAGACATATTATATACTTGAATCGGTGTTAAAGTCTCCAAGTCTCGTGTCCAGACACATTGTGTACTTGAATCGGTGTTAAAGTCTCCGAGTCTCGTGTCCAGACATATTGTATACTTGAATCGGTGTTAAAGTCTCCAAGTCTCGTGTCCAGACACATTGTGTACTTGAATCGGTGTTAAAGTCTCCGAGTCTCGTGTCCAGACATATTGTATACTTGAATCAGTGTTAAAGTCTCAGAGTCTCGTGTCCAGACACATTGTATACTTGAATCGGCGATAAAGTCTCAGAGTCTCGTTTCCAGACACATTGTATACTTGAATCGGTGTTAAAGTCTCCGAGTCTCGTGTCCAGACACATTGTATACTTGAATCGGTGTTAAAGTCTCCAAGTCTCGTGTCCAGACACATTGTGTACTTGAATCGGTGTTAAAGTCTCCGAGTCTCGTGTCCAGACATATTGTATACTTGAATCAGTGTTAAAGTCTCAGAGTCTCGTGTCCAGACACATTGTATACTTGAATCGGCGATAAAGTCTCAGAGTCTCGTTTCCAGACACATTGTATACTTGAATCGGTGTTAAAGTCTCTGAGTCTCGTGTCCAGACACATTGTATACTTGAATCGGTGTTAAAGTCTCAGAGTCTCATGTCCAGACACATTGTATACTTGAATCGGTGTTAAAGTCTCCGAGTCTCGTGTCCAGACAAATTGTATACTTGAATCGGTGTTAAAGTCTCCGAGTCTCGTGTCCATACACATTGTATACTTGAATCGGTGTTAAAGTATCCGAGTCTCGTGTCCAGACACATTGTATACTTGAATCGGTGTTAAAGACTCGGAGAGTCTCGTTTCCAGACACATGGTATACTTAGAAGTAGCTGCACCCCGCGAAATAATATAAACCTATAACATTTTTGTAAACGGTCTCTGTCTGTATGTTAGCACGTCAAGTAAAAACTACTGGGTTGATTGAATTGTTGTTTTCACCGAATATTATAGCTTAGGTTTTGACTTAAAATCTGGTGTAAGTACTGATTATCTCAATCTGATAAGTAGAACCCGAACTATCATTAACAACAATTTGAATGCTGATGGAATTTAGATGATATTTTGTATTTTGTATTTTGTATTTTAGTAATTTTGGTCCTACAACACCAGGTTATCTCAGAAAAACTCACTTAATAAAATTACTCATATCTTAGAAAAATATGAACGAAGGTAAAGCCACGGGCGCAAATAGTTATTTTAATACAACGCATTTTTAAGAAAATTACATCTGTACCAGTAAATTTCAGGATTTCACACTTTTTGAAGTGGATTTAAAATACAATGTGAATATTTCAAAATAATTTCTCTATCTATAACATATCTATCTATATATACTTATAATAAAACTGTAACGGGTCCAATTCTGTACATTGAAGATATTTTGAATTTTTTTTTTGGATCGTACTCTTGATTCGATACTGAAGCCAAAACTGTATTTTTTTCATTTTTGTCCGTCTGTCTGTCTGTCTGTCTGTCTGTATCTTGGCTAGGCTTCACGCCGAAACTACGGAATGAATTTATATGAAACTTAGTATGATTTGAGTTCATACTACGAGGTAGGACATAGGCTACTTTTCATCCCGAAAAATGAAAGGGTTCCCGCAGGATTGACGTTTAAAGTTATTTCAAAAAACACTTACCACTTACCACATTTTGATGCAATTTATAGTTTATATGATGGTTTAAAATGCAGGATACTTTTATCCCGAAAAAATAAAAAGTTCCTGTGGGATAATGTCCCCAATTCTGTAAATAAGTGTGGTTTTCAATATTAAAGCCAAAACTGTATTTTTTAAGTTTTGGTCTTTTGTCTGTCTGTCCGTCTGTCTGTCTGTACCTTAGAAGTGCATCACGCCGAAAATACTCAATGAGTTGAAATGAAATTTGGTATAATTTGAGTTCATACTTCGAGGTAGGACATTGGATACTTTTCATCCCGAAAAATTAAAGGGTTCCTGCAGGATAGGCGTTGAAAGTTATTTAAAGAACACGTATCACGCTGAAACTACTAGACGGATTTTTTTGAAACTTGGCACATTCATAGTTTATATAATGGGTAAAAATTGAGGATACTTTTTATCCCGAAAAATAAAATGTTCCTGCGGGATAATGTGAAAAATTTTGTAAATTAAAGATATTTTTTATTTTTTTTGGAGGTCGTTCTATATTCAATACTAAAGCCAACACTGTATTTTTTTTGTCTGTTTGTCCGTATGTCTGTCTTTACCTAGGAAGTGCATCACGCCAAAAATACGCAATGAATTCAAATGAAATTTGGTATAATTTGAGTTCATATTTCGAGATAGGACATTGGATATTTTTCATCCCGAAAAATTAAAGGGTTCCTGCAGGATAAGTGTTGAAACTTATTTAAAAGAACACGTATCACGCTGAAACTACTAAACTGTTTTTTTTGAAACTTGGCACATTCATAGTTTATATAATGGGTAAAAATTTAGGATACTTTTCATCCCGAAAAAATTAAATGTTCCTGCAGGATAGGGGTGGAAAACTATTTAAAAGAACACGTAGTACGCTGAAACTATTGGACGGATGTTGATGCAACTTGGCACAGACATAGTTTATAAGATGGGTGAAAAATATGGATACATTTGTCCCGAAAAAATAAAGGGTTCCTGTGGGATATGGGTCCAAATTTTGTACATTAAAGATATAGTGTTTTTTTTGGAAGTTACTCTATTTTCGATAATGAAGCCTAAACTGTATGTTTTTTCATTTTTGTCTGTATGTCTGTCAGTCTGTATCTTAGCCGCGTATCACGCCGCCGGTACTACTGGATGAATTCAAATGAAATTTGGTATGATTTGAGTTCATACTACGAGGTAGGACATAGGATACTTTACATCTCGAAAAGTTTATGGGTTTTCGCAAGATAGGGGTTGAAAGTTATTTAAAAGAACACATACCACGCTGAAACTGATGGACGGGTTTTGATGCAACTTGGCACTGTGTTAAGTTATATGATGGGTTAAAATTTAGGACACGTTTTATCCCGAAAAAGTAAAGGGTTTCTGCGGGATATGGGTCCAAAGTTATGTTAATATTTAAGTAATAAAAAATATTTTTTTAATGGTTCTCTATATTCGATACTGAAGCCAAACTATTTTACTTTTTAATTTTGTCTGTCTGTTTGTCCGTATCTTGACCGCGCATTGCACCCAAACTATTAATTGAATTCAAATGATAAAAATGCTCTTGGGTGCTTAAAAACGGTATTGAACAATTTTTTTTTGTTAATCGTGTCTTTCTTTCTGTTTGTCTGTATGTTTCTTTGTTCACGCATCACGTAAAAACTACTGGACCAATTGCAATGCGGTTTTCATTGTTAGATAGCTTAGGGTTTTATTTAAATCTGGTGTAATTGGTATCTCAATCCAGTGACTTAGAAGCCGAGCAATTGATAAAAGTATTTTTGACGGCTGAAGAAATTTTGTTCAAATGTTGGTATATTGGTCCTGGAATAGCACATTATGGTACTTTGAACCTAAAGAAAAGACCACGCGTGCCAAGCCGCGGGTACAGCTTGTAAATTACTAAAATCGAAGAAATATGAAAGTGTAATTTTGATTCCAGATTTGCCGTGTAAGGACGAGTTAGTGAACAGTCGATCCCAGTCTCCGCGGTACTCGTTGCAAAATGAGACTCTCAACCCCTACGTAGAGGTGGTGAAGAACTCCACCGGACACCGCGTGTACAGCGTGGTACATATCGCTGTACAAATGGCAGGACCACTGTTTATCTTCCTGTGGAATACTGGCGATAAAAACGACTGGAGTTATCATTGTAGAATATGTAAGTACATACATACACCTACTTCATAACACTGTGCCTAGAAACAATCATTAATTGTAATAGTGGAATTTGGTTGGAATCAAATCGAGTTTACAAATTTACTACCTGCGTCCCTCGCCTTCATTCGCGCCGACAATGTGTTGTGATATGACCTAAAGTTTATATATCTGGAAGATAATGCTTGCAAGCATTAAGTCCGCTTAAGTAACTATCTAAACTTTTTTGTTCAATCAATAATTTTTAATTTTATAGTGTTTCATCAAAATCTGTTCAGCCATTGTTGGCTGAATGGCAACAAAGATTGTACAAACTAACGCGAAACTTGGAGTGAGTTTTCCAAAACTGACAATGTTATGTCAATGCCGTGTCTCTTCATATACTCATACGTATATACGTATTACAATGTTATGTCAATGCCGTGTCTCTTCATATACTCATACGTATATACGTATTACAATGTTATGTCAATGCCGTGTCTCTTCATAAACTCATACGTATATACGTATTACAATGTTATGTCAATGCCGTGTCTCTTCATATACTCATATACGTATACTATATGTATATACGGATTACAATGTATGTGATGAAAAACTTTGAATCATTTGAAAAATTTGGTGACAGGCATTCACACAATACTTAAAATAGATATAAACTGTATTTGCTTAAAACTGGATTAATCAAGATAAGCATGTCTTTTTAACCCGACTACAGCAAAGCAAGGGAAGGGTAATGAGTTTAACAGTCCATGTATGTATGTATATATGTATCTTTGTATATATGGGGTATGTGGATGTTCCACCATAGTGTCGCCCCTATCGGTCCGATTTTGACAAACGAGGTATCAATCGATTCGTATTCTTGTTTAGAGTGTCAAGGGTTTTTTTTACCTGACACCGGCAAGGCAAAGGAAGGGTTATTTGTTCAAACTAAAAACTTGGTTTGATTTTGACAAGCGAGGTATCAATCTACTCGTCTTCACTGCAAGAGTGTCATAAGCTTTTTTTTTACCTAACCATAGTCGGGTTTTAGTTTTAGTTTTTGAACTTATGTCATGTTGAGATATGGTATAATAAAATTCCTCATGAAGTTCAAAAATTAAATGAAACCAAATTGTAAAAGACAGTTAAATCAAACTCACAAAGAAGGTTTACTACAAAGTAGATCAGTATAAAGAGATGACAAATCTTGGGACTGGCCCAGCCTAGCAAAGACAGTGTACTTAGTATAGATATACTTAGTCATGACATTGTGAAAGTAGGTATGTACATTAGCTCGCAATAAAAAATTTTGAATCAGGAAATTGAATTTCAGTTTAGTTTTAGTATTAGTAAGACTAGTATGATATTTGTTAATAGCTTGTTTTGTGATTATTGTCAACAGCGATGGAAAATAATAAAAATAGCTACACATTACCGTATGTGACTTGTAATAGACCAGGTCAAATAGAAGCGCAGTTGATAGCATTTCGCTCGAGGATCATACTTTCCTCGACTCAATACAAGGGCTTTTACATGAAAGTACTTAATGGTAAGTTGCACCTATTCTTTCCTTTATGAGGTCAGTATAATGATTATTACGCGTTTTCAATTATACAGGCTTCGAAACTTAGTAGATACCACACTTTTAAAACTAATAGTGTTTTTATTAAATTGCCAAGCCAAGAACGTTTGATTTTAAGTGAAACACTAAGTTATCCGAGAATGAAAATCGCATCTCAATCGGTCCAATAGTTTTATTGTAAACTTAGTACCACACTTTTAAAATTAATAGTTTTTTATTAAATTGCTTAGGTCCTACTCATCGAATTCAGATACCAAGCGTACACCAGTTTCTAAGTCAAAACATAAGATAGCCAACAGTGAAAGTCGCATCTCAATCGTTCGCGTGATGCGCGAACGATTGAGATGCGACTTTTTAACAGAATACATAAGTGTGGTACTAAGTTTTGCAGGCCTATGTATATCACATTTATTCGGCTCAACTTGAAAAGCTTCTTCTTTGAAGTCGGTTAATAATCTAAGCTAGGACCGCTCTAGAATGTTCTCTCTGAAGCTTGCAAGCATACTCTCTGTAGTTTTGTCCGCCTGACCATTTTACTGATAAATTTACACGGTGAGTTTAAAGTCGCGGGTGTGAGGTATAGGTTTTCTGCTTATAACGAACAATAAGTTTAAAGTCGCGGGTGTGAGGTATAGGTTTTCTGCTTATAACGAACAATAAGTTTAAAGTCGCGGGTGTGAGGTATAGGTTTTCTGCTTATAACGAACAATAAGTTTAAAGTCGCGGGTGTGATGTATAGGTTTTCTGCTTATAACGAACAATAAGTTTAATGTCGCGGGTGTGAGGTATAGGTTTGCTGCTTATAACGAACAATAAGTTTAAAGTCGCGGGTGTGAGGTATAGGTTTGCTGTTTATAACGAACAATAAGTTTAAAGTCGCGGGTGTGAGGTATAGGTTTGCTGTTTATAACGAACAATAAGTTTAAAGTCGCGGGTGTGAAGTATAGGTTTGCTGCTTATTACGAACAATAAGTTTAAAGTCGCGGGTGTGAGGTATAGGTTTTCTGCTTATAACGAACAATAAGTTTAAAGTCGCGGGTGTGAGGTATAGGTTTGCTGTTTATAACGAACAATAAGTTTAAAGTCGCGGGTGTGAGGTATAGGTTTTCTGCTTATAACGAACAATAAGTTTAAAGTCGCGGGTGTGAGGTATAGGTTTGCTGTTTATAACGAACAATAAGTTTAAAGTCGCGGGGGTGAGGTATAGGTTTGCTGTTTATAACGAACAATAAGTTTAAAGTCGCGGGTGTGATGTATAGGTTTGCTGTTTATAACGAACAATAAGTTTAAAGTCGCGGGTGTGATGTATAGGTTTGCTGTTTATAACGAACAATAAGTTTAAAGTCGCGGGTGTGATGTATAGGTTTGCTGTTTATAACGAACAATAAGTTTAAAGTCGCGGGTGTGATGTATAGGTTTGCTGTTTATAACGAACAATAAGTTTAAAGTCGCGGGTGTGAGGTATAGGTTTGCTGTTTATAACGAACAATAAGTTTAAAGTCGCGGGTGTGATGTATAGGTTTGCTGTTTATAACGAACAATAAGTTTAAAGTCGCGGGTGTGAGGTATAGGTTTGCTGTTTATAACGAACAATAAGTTTAAAGTCGCGGGTGTGAGGTATAGGTTTGCTGCTTATAACGAACAATAAGTTTAAAGTTGCGGGTGTGAGGTATAGGTTTGCTGTTTATAACGAACAATAAGTTTAAAGTCGCGGGTGTGATGTATAGGTTTGCTGTTTATAACGAACAATAGGTTTAAAGTCGCGGGTGTGAGGTATAGGTTTGCTGTTTATAACGAACAATAGGTTTAAAGTCGCGGGTGTGAGGTATAGGTTTGCTGCTTATAACGAACAATAGGTTTAAAGTCGCGGGTGTGAGGTATAGGTTTGCTGCTTATAACGAACAATAAGTTTAAAGTCGCGGGTGTGATGTATAGGTTTGCTGTTTATAACGAACAATAAGTTTAAAGTCGCGGGTGTGATGTATAGGTTTGCTGTTTATAACAAACAATAACTTTAAAGTCGCGGGTGTGATGTATAGGTTTGCTGTTTATAACGAACAATAAGTTTAAAGTCGCGGGTGTGATGTATAGGTTTGCTGTTTATAACGAACAATAAGTTTAAAGTTGCGGGTGTGAGGTATAGGTTAGCTGTTTATAACGAACAATAAGTTTAAAGTCGCGGGTGTGAGGTATAGGTTTGCTGTTTATAACGAACAATAAGTTTAAAGTCGCGGGTGTGAGGTATAGGTTTGCTGTTTATAACGAACAATAAGTTTAAAGTCGCGGGTGTGATGTATAGGTTTGCTGTTTATAACGAACAATAAGTTTAAAGTCGCGGGTGTGAGGTATAGGTTTGCTGTTTATAACGAACAATAAGTTTAAAGTCGCGGGTGTGAGGTATAGGTTTGCTGCTTATAACGAACAATAAGTTTAAAGTCGCGGGTGTGAGGTATAGGTTTGCTGTTTATAACGAACAATAAGTTTAAAGTCGCGGGTGTGAGGTATAGGTTTGCTGTTTATAACGAACAATAAGTTTAAAGTCGCGGGTGTGAGGTATAGGTTTGCTGTTTATAACGAACAATAAGTTTAAAGTCGCGGGTGTGAGGTATAGGTTTGCTGTTTATAACGAACAATAAGTTTAATGTCGCGGGTGTGAGGTATAGGTTTGCTGTTTATAACGAACAATAAGTTTAAAGTCGCGGGTGTGATGTATAGGTTTGCTGTTTATAACGAACAATAAGTTTAAAGTCGCGGGTGTGATGTATAGGTTTGCTGTTTATAACGAACAATAAGTTTAAAGTCGCGGGTGTGAGGTATAGGTTTGCTGTTTATAACGAACAATAAGTTTAAAGTCGCGGGTGTGAGGTATAGGTTTGCTGTTTATAACGAACAATAAGTTTAAAGTCGCGGGTGTGAGGTATAGGTTTGCTGTTTATAACGAACAATAAGTTTAAAGTCGCGGGTGTGAGGTATAGGTTTGCTGTTTATAACGAACAATAAGTTTAAAGTCGCGGGTGTGAGGTATAGGTTTGCTGTTTATAACGAACAATAAGTTTAAAGTCGCGGGTGTGAGGTATAGGTTTGCTGTTTATAACGAACAATAAGTTTAAAGTCGCGGGTGTGAGGTATAGGTTTGCTGTTTATAACGAACAATAAGTTTAAAGTCGCGGGTGTGAGGTATAGGTTTGCTGTTTATAACGAACAATAAGTTTAAAGTCGCGGGTGTGAGGTATAGGTTTTCTGCTTATAACGAACAATAAGTTTAAAGTCGCGGGTGTGATGTATAGGTTTTCTGCTTATAACGAACAATAAGTTTAAAGTCGCGGGTGTGATGTATAGGTTTGCTGTTTATAACGAACAATAAGTTTAAAGTCGCGGGTGTGATGTATAGGTTTGCTGTTTATAACGAACAATAAGTTTAAAGTCGCGGGTGTGATGTATAGGTTTGCTGTTTATAACGAACAATAAGTTTAAAGTCGCGGGTGTGATGTATAGGTTTGCTGTTTATAACGAACAATAAGTTTAAAGTCGCGGGTGTGAGGTATAGGTTAGCTGTTTATAACGAACAATAAGTTTAAAGTCGCGGGTGTGAGGTATAGGTTTGCTGTTTATAACGAACAATAAGTTTAAAGTCGCGGGTGTGAGGTATAGGTTTGCTGTTTATAACGAACAATAAGTTTAAAGTCGCGGGTGTGATGTATAGGTTTGCTGTTTATAACGAACAATAAGTTTAAAGTCGCGGGTGTGAGGTATAGGTTTGCTGCTTATAACGAACAATAAGTTTAAAGTCGCGGGTGTGAGGTATAGGTTTGCTGCTTATAACGAACAATAAGTTTAAAGTCGCGGGTGTGAGGTATAGGTTTGCTGTTTATAACGAACAATAAGTTTAAAGTCGCGGGTGTGAGGTATAGGTTTGCTGTTTATAACGAACAATAAGTTTAAAGTCGCGGGTGTGAGGTATAGGTTTGCTGTTTATAACGAACAATAAGTTTAAAGTCGCGGGTGTGAGGTATAGGTGTGCTGTTTATAACGAACAATAAGTTTAATGTCGCGGGTGTGAGGTATAGGTTTGCTGTTTATAACGAACAATAAGTTTAAAGTCGCGGGTGTGATGTATAGGTTTGCTGTTTATAACGAACAATAAGTTTAAAGTCGCGGGTGTGATGTATAGGTTTGCTGTTTATAACGAACAATAAGTTTAAAGTCGCGGGTGTGAGGTATAGGTTTGCTGTTTATAACGAACAATAAGTTTAAAGTCGCGGGTGTGAGGTATAGGTTTGCTGTTTATAACGAACAATAAGTTTAAAGTCGCGGGTGTGAGGTATAGGTTTGCTGTTTATAACGAACAATAAGTTTAAAGTCGCGGGTGTGAGGTATAGGTTTGCTGTTTATAACGAACAATAAGTTTAAAGTCGCGGGTGTGAGGTATAGGTTTGCTGTTTATAACGAACAATAAGGTTAAAGTCGCGGGTGTGAGGTATAGGTTTGCTGTTTATAACGAACAATAAGTTTAAAGTCGCGGGTGTGAGGTATAGGTTTGCTGTTTATAACGAACAATAAGTTTAAAGTCGCGGGTGTGAGGTATAGGTTTGCTGTTTATAACGAACAATAAGTTTAAAGTCGCGGGTGTGAGGTATAGGTTTGCTGTTTATAACGAACAATAAGTTTAAAGTCGCGGGTGTGAGGTATAGGTTTGCTGTTTATAACGAACAATAAGTTTAAAGTCGCGGGTGTGAGGTATAGGTTTGCTGCTTATAACGAACAATAAGATGCATATATATTTTGTCTAAAGTTGCGTCTTTTTTATTTAGTACTAACTGATGCCCGCAGCTTCGCACGTGTGGTCATTTCTCTAGGTTAAAGTACTTTATGTACTATTCCAAGACCTGAAATACAAATATACCAACATTTGATCAAAATTCCTTCAGCCGTCAAAAAGATTTTTATTGATTGCTCGGCTTCTACTCATTTGATTAAGATACCAAGTACACCAGTTTTTAAGTCAAACCCTAAGCTATCAAATAGTTAAAACCGCATTGCAATCGGTTCAGCAGTTTTCACGTGATGCGCGAACAAATATACAGACAAACTAACTAACAAACAAACAAATAGACAGACACGAATTTTAAAAAGGTTCTATTCATGTTCAGTAGCTTATTTAAGTAGTCTTTTTTACTCTTAATTATCTTCAGTGTACAGACTTTTTTGTTCTTGTTGCTTTATTATAAGTATAGATATAGAATATATGGATATAGATAGATAGATAGATAGATATAGATAGATTGTAAGTATAGATAGATAGATCATAAGCGCCGCCAGTGGCGTGTTTTGGGAGAGATCTATGTCCAGCAGAGGACTGAGACGGGCTGATGATGATGATGATGATGATAAGCGCCATATACTTAATATTTTAATATTTTTTTACAAAAAAAACTTGTTATTCGATGTACTACATAAGAAGTGGTGCTCCTATTACTGTGCAAGGCACCCATTACTTTAGAAGTGTTGGTCCTATTACTGTGCCGGGCACTCGCGACATGACAATTGGTGCTCCTATTACTGTGCCGGGCACCCGCGACATGAGAAGTGTTGGTTCTATTACTGTGCTGGGCACCCACCCGCGATTTTAGAATTGGTGGTGCTATTACTGTGCCGGGCACCACGCGACATGAGGATTGTTGGTCCTATTACTGAGCCGGGCACCCGCAACATGAGAAGTGGTGCTCCTATTACTGTGCAAGGCACCCGCGACATGGGAAGTGTTGGTCCTATTACGGTGCTGGCACCACGCGACTCTAATATAAGCAGCCGTTTATAACTCTTTATTCAGGTCTCTTTATTCACTCGTAACCCTCAGTCCAACACTCCAATCCTACAACTTCAGAATAGGGCCTAGTAATTGTTATCCTTTTCGGGGCGGAGACAAATCCAAAAAATCAAAGTTTAATTATTCTGACCAGTTGTTCTTGAATTATAAATTGTGTAACTAACACAACTTTCTTTTATATATATAGACAGATATTCAAGTCTGCAGTTTGGTATGGAAGGTGACAGCACTCCACTCGTAACCCTCTACAATCTCAAGTACTACAATTTCATAACAGGGGACGAGTTTCCAGCAAAAATCCGGACTTGCCCTGCACCTGTTGAAGGTAAATGTGAAAATAGCTCAGTAACTGATCATTATTTATATTCCCGTAATAATTTATATGTGAATTATAAACAATCAATACAAACAAATTGAATGAACCGGCCTTGTGCGTGTCGGGCTATCTAATTATAGTCACAATTTTTTCTCAATGCCTGAACAAGATTTCGTCATAAAATACGGCATAAATGTTGTTCAACAATATTAACACTTTAATTATAATGATAAATATTTATTTCCAAAAATAACAGATTTGCCATAATCTAAGAGACAATAGATACATGATTTGTAGTATAAAATCTAATTTTGATAATACTGGAGCAGGTGTTTTAGTAATAGCCATACTAGGATATCCTGTGTTACGGCTACTACAATTTCTTACTGTCTACACAAGCAAAACCCACCTCATTATAACGTACCTACAGTAATAATAATTGATATGTCACAAAAACTACAAACGTTCTGGAGCTATGAGATTATTTATTTTATTTATTTATTCATAGGAAGACCAACAGCTTCAGTAACAAAGTTGAAATTTTAATATACGTGCCAGAACGCTAATTACAGGTCCTCGCGTTTCGAAACATAATTAAAACAAAAATCAATAATTCGGGATAATGCTTTCCTCCGAAGCATTATCACGAATTTTTATTTATTATTGGAGCAATAGTCCAACCCACACCTTACACCATATCTGTTACCATCAGAGTAACAAGTAAGAAAACACATGAGTAGCAACAACATAATTCAAGAAGTTAGGTAGAAATAAATAAATGTTACTATTAAATAATTATAGATAGTAGTGATAGTGATGGTAGTAGTTTGAGTAGTAATGTTTTTTTGCCAGGAAGGGATGTCTCCATAAATTGTGTTATGAAATTCAAAACAGGCTTCCATGACACCCCAGGTAAAAAGGTGACGTCAGTGACCTTAATGCGAACTTTCTTGTTTACGTCAATTTGACGTTACAGACGTTACAGACCAATATGACACGTCTAAATGACAACATATAAAAGTAAAAAAAGATAATATTATGTTATTACGTTCATAAATATACGTTTTGAATAACATCTTATTTAATTCACCAAATATATGTATGGACCATGTTATCATTGTACTCATATAAAACTACTCTTTACTGAAACAATTTTAATTTATTTTCTTTACATACTATTTGTTCGCCTCAAACTGAATCCTTAAAATTCAAATAGTAAGCTTCAACATGCACACAAGCAGTAAATAAAAGCCAGTTTACGCAGTAGTAATATTGTTTAGTCGGAGGAAACAATGTGCGAAATTCGAGCAGCCAACATAAGTCAACGTGGTTTAGTTAATTGTGTGACGGATTCGAATACCAAAGCATGCCACGGCACCGGGTTCAATCCGCATCACAGGCTACTATGTGCAATATAAATAATT
Source organism: Alsophila aescularia (assembly GCA_946251855.1). Taxonomy (NCBI): domain Eukaryota; kingdom Metazoa; phylum Arthropoda; class Insecta; order Lepidoptera; family Geometridae; genus Alsophila; species Alsophila aescularia. The sequence goes on from OX276373.1 coordinate 57,836,946, forward strand.
TAATTTAAACTAATACTAAGGTAGCCTTTGAACATCTAGTTAGTACACGTCCACTCCTCAATAAGAAAAAAAAAAGAAAAAAACAAAAAAAAACATAAATGGACATTTAATTTTGTTGGTATTAAATAATTCACCTGAACGTCACATGTTAGTAATTTTTTGTGTTATTTGGTTATCATTTTCATATTTTGACGTCTCAACGAACGTTACATAGACGTCACGTCAGGACATCTGTTACGTCTGCGACTAAACTTAATGCAACGTCATAATGACGGAAAATTTGATGTCATATGATGAATCCGCAGATGTAACTAGGACGTACCAGATTCAGCCTTCATACGTCATATAAAATAGGTCCCACTGACGTCACAATACGACGACTTGTGCCCGTGACATTTTGACGTCTCAACAAACGTCACACAGACGTTACGTCAGGACGTCTGTTACGTCTGTGACTGACCTTAATGCGACGTCAAAATGACGTAAAATTTCTACCTGGGACGGGCTTAGAGGCTAGTGTGGGGCCGCTGCATGTCTATGTACCTACTTCCTATCTTCTTTGGTTAATCAACTTATTATTATTATAACAAACAAAACTTGGACACAGGTAGACAAACCCAACAGAAACTTGTCCAAGGTACTACTACAATTAAATTGAATAAATAACAAACTATATTATCCCAATTTAGTAAGGGCTATCATTCCCATTAATTTCCCATTTATTGTATGCATGTTTTTTTAAGACGGCAATTACGAGTCCGGATGGTTATTGTATCATTTACTAGTTGATTTATTACAGAATTTGAAAACATCAGCTATTTTGTTTTTTTGAGATTAAAAGTTAACAAGTTGTTTCTGAGCCAAGACATGACCTCTTCAGGTCCAATTTCCGCCAACCCCATAGCTTCGAAAAGAGCAAGGCAGTATCAATCGCAAAAGCTACAGCTTTACCACCCCGAAGCTCAATATTGCAGAGATAATTAATACAAGCACAAATTAAATATGTATATAATCTCTATACATATTAAACTTATTACAACCGTTACTTAGTTCGGAGGTTAATAAGATGCAGTCTAAGGCATCGTGCATTTACATCTCCATTGACGGGAACAGCTAGGGTCTAGCTGTTCCCGTATCGTGGTATCGTGATGCCACGATACGGGTTGACTGCGGTTGACTGCACCTTATATTTCAAAATCAAGAATATAAAGCTTTTTCTGTCTCCTTTTATTTTTTGCCTAGTCATTTTTTTCTAATAATTTTGTTTTATTTTAAAGTTTTTAGTTTCCCCGCAAACGAATTAATGCGGCCAAAGAGTTTTAGTAGTGAGGTCGAATATAAAACAACTAGCGTGCTCAGGTAGGTAGATGTTTATGAGAGCAGCAGACAGCAGGGGCCCGACCACATAACTTAGCTTCAATCGGAAGTATCGATATCACTACTGCCTTGCGATAGAGTCGAAAATGCTTTGAAAAAAGTGATAATCCGATTGTAACCAAGTTATGTAATCGGGCCGCAGGACAGGAGTCGCGAGTCGCACGACCCAAACATTCGCTTGGGTTACTGTTTAGGTAAAAGAATAATATATTATTGGAATGGTCTTTTAATGTATTGAGTTTAACTTTTAATGCTTCAAACAGATGAAACAAATTAAGTAGGTACATTAAATTAAAAATATAGATAAATTAATTATAAATACCTAGCTATTACCTTCATTTTGACATCTCATTCATATCGTTTTTTGTTTTGTCGGAAATACAATATGGCAGCTGTAAGCCACCATATTAGTTTTCTTGACTTTTCATGTATCGTGTTACGTTTTAGTCACTTTCGTGATTAAGACGAAACCTTTGATACCTCATATATCAAAATCCATCAAACCGTTTAGTCTGTAGGATTCGCCAAAGGAACATACAAACATATCCACATACATACAACCCAAAAACATAACCCTCCGCAGTCGGATAATAAGAGTTATGTTTTCAACGTCGGTGGTGGCCAAGTCATGGACACGTGACGCCCGCAACCCGCACACGCATAGAGTTTGGTGTATTCACTTGTGTTACGAGACGAGCAGATCGCTCGCCTGATGGTAAGCGCCGCACCTGCCCATACCTATGTATGGCGTAGTAGTTTATTGCTCCTCTTTTCTTTTCCTCTCTCTCTTCAAGTAGGCCTGTGTCCCAGCAGTGGGAATGAAAGTAGGTCTATGTCCCAGCAGTGGCAATGAAATTAGCCCTGTGTCCCAGCAGTGGGAATGAAAGTAGGCCTGTGTCTTAGCAGTGGGAATGAAAGTAGGCATGTACCCCAGAAGTGGAAATAAAAGTAGGCCTGTGCCCCAGCAGTGGGAATTAACAGGTTGATGGGTGATGATGATCAATCGCTGCCACACAACATCCTCTGTGCATGTGTGGGGAACACACACCAACAATAATTTTATTACGAATGTATGTACGAAGTACGAACATAACTTCAAGGTATTTTTAGTGGGTGTCTTTATTATCAATTTCTTGCATTTCAGTTCATAACGTTGTGACTTGTGACGATCAGACAGACGGACGTGCGGACGGTTGGACTAGGTGTTATTATAAGGATTAGTTTTTGCGGAACCCATGCACAATGTCCTAAAACAAAGGCTTGCTCACTAAATGTCTGTATTTTTCAGGTTCTTGATGAACGATCTGAAGGATCGTTAACTTATCGCCATCCCATACTACCACACGGACTTGTCTCCCTCCTGCCACGAGGCGCATGTAGTATATATATACTACAACTGACATCACTTGCTGCACGGAAGACAAGCTACAACCATACTACCACACGGACTTGTCTCCCTCCTGCCACGAGGCGCATGTAGTATATATAGACTACAACTGACATCACTTGCTGCACGGAAGACAAGCTACAACCATACTACCACACGGACTTGTCTCCCTCCTGCCACGAGGCGCATGTAGTATATATTGACTACAACTGACATCACTTGCTGCACGGAAGACAAGCTACAACCATACTACCACACGGACTTGTCTCCCTCCTGCCACGAGGCGCATGTAGTATATATAGACTACAACTGACATCACTTGCTGCACGGAAGACAAGCTACAACCATACTACCACACGGACTTGTCTCCCTCCTGCCACGAGGCGCATGTAGTATATATAGACTACAACTGACATCACTTGCTGCACGGAAGACAAGCTACAACCATACTACCACACGGACTTGTCTCCCTCCTGCCACGAGGCGCATGTAGTATATATAGACTACAACTGACATCACTTGCTGCACGGAAGACAAGCTACAACCATACTACCACACGGACTTGTCTCCCTCCTGCCACGAGGCGCATGTAGTATATATACTACAACTGACATCACTTGCTGCACGGAAGACAAGCTACAACCATACTACCACACGGACTTGCCTCCCTCCTGCCACGAGGCGCATCTAGTATATATACTACAACTGACATCACTTGCTGCACGGAAGACAAGCTACAACCATACTACCACACGGACTTGTCTCCCTCCTGCCACGAGGCGCATGTAGTATATATATACTACAACTGACATCACTTGCTGCACGGAAGACAAGCTACAACCATACTACCACACGGACTTGTCTCCCTCCTGCCACGAGGCGCATGTAGTATATATATACTACAACTGACATCACTTGCTGCACGGAAGACAAGTTACAACCATACTACCACACGGACTTGCCTCCCTCCTGCCACGAGGCGCATGTAGTATATATACTACAACTGACATCACTTGCTGCACGGAAGACAAGCTACAACCATACTACCACACGGACTTGTCTCCCGCCTGCCACGAGGCGCATGTAGTATATATATATACTACAACTGACATCACTTGCTGCACGGAAGACAAGCTACAACCATACTACCACACGGACTTGTCTCCCTCCTGCCACAAGGCGCATGTAGTATATATATATACTACAACTGACATCACTTGCTGCACGGAAGACAAGCTACAACCATACTACCACACGGACTTGTCTCCCTCCTGCCACGAGGCGCATGTAGTATATATATACTACAACTGACATCACTTGCTGCACGAAAGACAAGCTACAACCATACTACCACACGGACTTGTCTCCCTCCTGCCACGAGGCGCATGTAGTATATATAGACTACAACTGACATCACTTGCTGCACGGAAGACAAGCTACAACCATACTACCACACGGACTTGTCTCCCTCCTGCCACAAGGCGCATGTAGTATATATATACTACAACTGACATCACTTGCTGCACGGAAGACAAGCTACAACCATACTACCACACGGACTTGTCTCCCTCCTGCCACAAGGCGCATGTAGTATATATATACTACAACTGACATCACTTGCTGCACGGAAGACAAGCTACAACCATACTACCACACGGACTTGTCTCCCTCCTGCCACAAGGCGCATGTAGTATATATATACTACAACTGACATCACTTGCTGCACGGAAGACAAGCTACAACCATACTACCACACGGACTTGTCTCCCTCCTGCCACAAGGCGCATGTAGTATATATATATACTACAACTGACATCACTTGCTGCACGGAAGACAAGCTACAACCATACTACCACACGGACTTGTCTCCCTCCTGCCACAAGGCGCATGTAGTATATATATACTACAACTGACATCACTTGCTGCACGGAAGACAAGCTACAACCATACTACCACACGGACTTGTCTCCCTCCTGCCACAAGGCGCATGTAGTATATATAGACTACAACTGACATCACTTGCTGCACGGAAGACAAGCTACAACCATACTACCACACGGACTTGTCTCCCTCCTGCCACGAGGCGCATGTAGTATATATATACTACAACTGACATCACTTGCTGCACGGAAGACAAGCTACAACCATACTACCACACGGACTTGTCTCCCTCCTGCCACAAGGCGCATGTAGTATATATAGACTACAACTGACATCACTTGCTGCACGGAAGACAAGCTACAACCATACTACCACACGGACTTGTCTCCCTCCTGCCACAAGGCGCATGTAGTATATATATACTACAACTGACATCACTTGCTGCACGGAAGACAAGCTACAACCATACTACCACACGGACTTGTCTCCCTCCTGCCACAAGGCGCATGTAGTATATATAGACTACAACTGACATCACTTGCTGCACGGAAGACAAGCTACAACCATACTACCACACGGACTTGTCTCCCTCCTGCCACAAGGCGCATGTAGTATATATATACTACAACTGACATCACTTGCTGCACGGAAGACAAGCTACAACCACAGTACATAATTATATAGGACTATATTATGTACTGTGCTACAACTGTTGTTGGGAATGGATATATATTTATTTTTGACTTTTCTTTTATCTTGAGTTTTTATGATGGAAATAGAATAGACTTTGAATTTCATGTATGTATCTACTTAATTGTTTTCAATTGTTTGATGATAATTATTGAATTTGTATGTTATATTTTTATGGGATATATAATTAATTAAAGGATGGGTTCTAGGTACTTAGCTTATTTAATTTTAGAGTTAAGTGGCAAAAATTGATATCAACAGCAAACGGATGTATACTAAAAAAGTTGCCTCTACCTGATATCATTCAAATGGTGTGCATTTAAAATAATGATTATCTCAACCCTCCCAATGCTTAGCTACTCTCAATATGACGTAATAATTTACATCATAGATAGATAGATGATACTGGAACTGTGATTATGGCAACGACTTTGTGAACATACCATTGTGCTTGTTCTCTCGTTTCACTAAATTCTACACTAAATAATCCTTGTAACTTGTAAAACTTTGTGAACATACCATTGTGCTTGTTCTCTCGTTTCACTAAATTCTATACTAAATAATCCTTGTAACTTGTAAAACTTTGTGAACATACCATTGTGCTTGTTCTCTCGTTTCACTAAATTCTATACTAAATAATCCTTGTAACTTGTAAAACTTTGTGAACATACCATTGTGCTTGTTCTCTCGTTTCACTAAATTCTATACTAAATAATCCTTGTAACTTGTAAAACTTTGTGAACATACCATTGTGCTTGTTCTCTCGTTTCACTAAATTCTATACTAAATAATCCTTGTAACTTGTAAAACTTTGTGAACCATACGAGAGAACAAGCACAATGGTATCATTGTGCTTGTTCTCTCGTTTCACTAAATTCTATACTAAATAATCCTTGTAACTTGTAAAACTTTGTGAACATACCATTGTGCTTATTCTCTTATTTCACTAAATTCTACACCAAATAATCCTTGTACGAGTAACTTGTAAAACTTTTCTTTAATCACCTTAGGGATTTCATGTTCTTCTAAAAAAGGGGTTTTACACCGATTGAGCACAGTTGCACTTTAATTATCGACAATTAATTGTATTTTTGTTATTCTCTAACCAGAGAACTCGTTGAATCCAACTGAGTTCCTTACTAAATATTCAGCTTCAAAGGTTGCGGGTAATCTCGGGGACAACTGATCCAATTATCAATCAATCATTTATTTATTTGCTAGAATACATTATTAAATTACATGTCAGTTCTTAAAGTATTGTAAGGTCACTTTATTCAGCCTGCAAGTAGGCGTGCAAATTATTATGTCCCTATTAAAACATAATCATATCCTAACATTAAATAATAATAATAATTCACAAAATTCGTCGTCATTATTGTTAATTATGTCCCTATTAAAACATAATCATATCCTAACATTAAATAATAATAATAATTCACAAAATTCGTGCACTGGTATGTTCCTAAGACTGGTACGCATACAGGGCAGGGAAGCTGTCCACACCGCAGCGCCCGGAATATGTTATTGAACTGGACTCTGAGGGCCTACATTAACAACATCGCACCGCGGCCCGCATCTATTTGTCTACAATAACTCGCACGCATGCAGATCTTATCACGATATGGTCATCGTGAGGATACTGGCATGTCTAAAAACCACGATATTTTAGAGATGACGTGATAGTCAATCATCGAGCACTGGGTCAGCTGTGGAGAAGTAGATCATGTCCCTTAGTTAAGTACTCCCTGAGGGAAGGCCTGATTACCAGCAGTGGGAACTCGTAATAGTCTGATGATTCTGTTCTATAGTCTGCTTCTAAAGTTATATATTATGTAACTAGCTGTACCCACGGCTCCGCACGCGTGGTCATTTCTCTAGGTTAAAAGTACTGTATGTACTAATCCAAGACCTAAAATACCAATAACCAACATTTTAGGTTATTTGATTATTTTGGTGGCCTAAGAGCGATGGTGGCCCAACAGAAGTATATATAGTGCAATTTAGAATCCAACAATACCGGGTTCAAAACCTAGGCAACCTACCAATGACTTTTCTGAGTTATGTGCGGTTTTCCATCGCTCCTTGCTTCGGAGGGTACGTTAAGCTATCGGTCCCGGCTGTTATTGATAAATAGCATTCATTAAGCCCACATTTTTTTCATTTCATTCATTCAAAAAGTTTTAATCGATTGCTCGGATTCTACTCGTCGGATTGAGATACCAAGTACACCAGTTTTTAAGTCATCCCCGAAGCTGTCCAACATTGAAAACCACATTGTCATTGGCCTAATAGTTTTTACGTGATGCGTGAACAAACATACAGACAAACAAACAACAGACAGACACGATTTTTAATTTGTTTATATTCTTTTTCAGTAGCTTATTTTAAGTACTTTAGACCATTTTCTTTGAAATTATCTTATTTGTACAGACTATTTCGTTCCTATAGCTTTATTATAAGTAGAAGAAAGTACACACGAGGTTTTCCACCTAGGTCCAGCCTAGGCTATCCTGACTTATGCTATTATACCAAAAAGTTAGTATACATCACGAATAATGCGTTTTATTTATTTTTCTTATAGAGGGCGATGAAAAGTAGAGTGTATCACTCGGACGCAAAATTATTTTCCCTCAGGCGACGTATATTGAATCCCTCGCTACGTTCAGTATTCTACTTAAGAATTCTTCACTCCGCTCTGGATTCAAAATAGCGCCCTCACCGGCAATATATACCATTTTGCTCCATTGTAATACAATCTACTATTGCATTTACACCATACTCTTTTGACGAGTAGTAATGACGATGTATTTGATAAGCGAATTCTGCGCGACCAATTCTTCGTATGTATGTGCTTACTATTACTTTTTTTGTGGCGTAATCGAGCAGTGGCAGCGCACGTGTGCGGGAAGCGGGAAGGCCGCGGTGTGTTCAATGGAACGTTTTAAACAAATAAACGGTTGAAGCCGGGGTGGGTCGCTAGTATTTTTATTAACACTGATGGCAATCAAATTATTAATTATACATTAACTTCTGAAAATGATGACAGGGATCGAACCCGCACATCCAACTGATATAGTAATTTGTAGTTCCCATGCAGGGAATATAAGTACCACTGTGAATTATTATTCTGATGCCGTGATCCGAACTCGTGATCGAACTACCTGTGCAAACTAGAAAATGGGAGATGGAAACATATCAAATTATTATTCTGATGCCGTGATCCGAACTCGTGATCGAACTACCTGTGCAAACTAGAAAATGGGAGATGGAAACATATCAAATTATTATTCTGATGCCGTGATCCGAACTCGTGATCGAACTACCTGTGCAAACTAGAAAATGGGAGATGGAAACATATCAAATTATTATTCTGATGCCGTGATCCGAACTCGTGATCGAACTACCTGTGCAAACTAGAAAATGGGAGATGGAATATCAAATTAAGGTGATTTTCATTAATCTCTTTTTCTTTTAAATGTTTTTTATTTTTTTTCAAATATCACTAGGCATGCAGATTACTTTAAACACTTGTGAATGTATAATTGCTGTGCACTTAGACGATTTTCCCTTTCTAACCCGGTTTTTTTCTGTAATCTACGAACCCATTCCAGATTTGAATGCCTCTATCCAAAGCTAGAAATACTTGCAAGTTTTAAAGTAATTTGCATGCCTAATGTACTGGTACTATTTTGAAAAAATAACAATTTTAATGAAAGAGAATAATGTAAATCACGAGGATTTGATATGTTGGAAACATATCAAATCCTCGTGATTTACATTATTCTCTACCATTTTAACGTTTGCACACGTAGTTTTAATTTTATTGTTGATAACGATTTACTTTGATGTCTTCAACGAAAAGTGAATTTAAATGTTTGTTTACGACTATTAGATTTTATATTTTAATTTTTAAATTAGTGCACTCCATAGGTTCAAAAAAATATGTTAATATTTCTGAAATTGGACTCTTTTACTCCGTCTATCCAAGAGTGATTCGATATCAAGTGATCTCTACTATTACTATTGTAAAAGACAATGGCGAAATTCTTTTATCGCGTGGCCATCAACGAAACATGGAATTATCAATTCTATATAGTAACAATCAAAACATATTATGACATGTATACCTGTAAACTCCGTCCGATCCACCTACGCGAGGTTTAGCCTATGGGCAGCTGAGCACCCTGTTCTTACCAACTACATGATGCCAGCAGAACAACTTCTAGCTGGTCATAACCTGCAATGACCAGTTTGGAAATTCTGGAATCGGCTCAGGGCCGATGTCGGTCGTTGTAGGCATAATATGGCAAAATGGAGACCCTCCGTTTTCACTGTTACTTGGTATCTTAATCCGATGATTAGATGGCGAGAAATCGATAAAAAACTATTTAGCGGCTGAACAAATTTTGAAGACATGTAGTACATTGTACTTAATAGGTACTTTTGGTCCTGCAATAACACGGATGTGCTACTTTTAAATGAAATGACCACGCGGGCAAAGCCGCAGGTACAGCTAGTATAATTATAAGCTTCTTGCATATCTATACTTATAATACAACTGTCCAATTCTGTAGTTACATTGAAGATATGTTGTAATTTGCTTTGGATGCTTTTCTGTATTCTGTACTGAAACCCTTTTTTTATTATTATTTGTCTTTCTGTCTGTATCTTGGCCGTGCATCTCGCCAAAACTATTGAATGATTTCAAATTTAACTTGGTATGATTGAAGTTCATATTACGACGTAGGGTACATTTTATCCCGAAAAATTTTAGGGTTCCCGAAGGATAGGGATTGAAAGTTATTTAAAAGAACACGCATCACGCTGAAACTACTGGACGGATTTTTATGCAAGTTGGCACAGTCATAGTTTATATGATGGGTGAAAAGTTAGGATACATTTAATCCCAAAAAAATAAAGGGTTCCTGGAGAATAGTGCTCCGAATTCTGTACTTTGAGATATTTAGTAATATTTTTTTGGACCCTTTTCTGTTTTCGGTACTGAAGCCAAAACTGTTTTTATTTTCATTTTTGTCTTTCTGTCTATCTGTATCTTGGCCGCGCATCGCGCCGAAACTACTGAATGAATTCAAATGTACCTTGGCATTATTTGAGTTCATACTACGAGGTAGGATTTAATCCCGAAAAATTAAAGGGCTCCCGTAGGATACGGATTAAAGGTTACTTAAAATAACACTTATCACGCTGAAACTACTGGACGGATTTTGATGCAACCAGGCACAGTCATAGTTTACTTAATCAGTGAAAATTGAGGAGATCTAAAAAAAATAAGGGTTCCTGCAGGATAGTGGTCCAAATTCTATACTTTGAGATATTATGTAGTAATATTTTTTTGGAGTCTTTTCTGTTTTCGGTACTGAAACCAAAACTGTATTCATTTTTGATTTTTGTCTGTCTGTCTGTATCATGGCCGCGCATCATGGCGAAACTACTGAAAGAATTCAAATGAAACTTGACATTATTTGAGTTCATACTACGAGGTAGGACTTCATCCTGAAAAATTGAGATTCCCGCAGGATATTGATTAAAAGTTATTTAAAAGAATAACGCTGTGACCACTGGATGGATTTTGATGCAACTTGACACAGTCATTGTTCATATGGTGGTTTAAAATTGAGGTTACTTTTTCTATTAATTCTTATTCATCTCGCATGAACCTTTAATTTTGGAAAAAAAATAAGGTTCCTGGGAGATCCAAAGTTATATTGCATATGAAGTAATAAATATCTATGCATATATATAAAGCAATAAGTACGAAAAAGTCTGTACAAAGAAGATAATAAATGGCCTAGGGTACTTAAAATAAGCTACTGAACAATGTTTTTTTTTAATCCTCTGGCTTACTCTCGAACACCATTCCGATTCAATCTCGATCCCAACAGTGCGATTCAGTTAGAAAACCTAACTGCACCTAACTGCACTGCAACGTGGGGGGGTGTAGGGGAAGGTTTGGGGAAGTCAGGGAAGTTGGGGAAGGTGAGGGGAGGGTAGGGGGAAGTAGGCAAATGGTGGGGGATGTCAGGGAAGGGTGCGGGAAGTGGGGCAGGTGGTGCGAAGTGTTTGTTTGTTCACGCATCAGGTAAAAACTAATGAACAGATTGCGATTCGGTTTTCACTGTTGGATAGCTAAGGGCGTATCTATGTATGTTTATCCGTTGTCTAGTGCCCATAGTACAGGTTATCCTAGTTTAGGGCTAGGTCATTGATGGGAATTGACCCGAACACTTATATTTATTTTATTACCGAAGGGACTCGAACCCGCATCATCCGTTCCTCTGCGCGGCGCACCAGATGCTTGCCCCACGCATTCCTAAGATATGTTGTAAACTTTTCATTAAGCAAGCGTCACTGCTACAAAATAGTAGGAGATGAATTTAGTAATCCAGTAGTGTCACGGGTGAGACAAATTTACTAGAGCACTACTGGTAGTGCCAAGCAGTAGGGTCATGGGAGATTGACGATAACTTACTTAAAAATATAAAATTGGTATTCTACCATATTGATATTGGCTGGTCCATTTTTTGTATTAATAATCTCATAGTTTCCGGTACATAAATCCTTGAAATTGTAATAAAAGTTATCATTACCTATGTTGTTTGTTTGTTTGTCGTATGAGGTAGTGCTGGCCTCTGGTGTCAGAGTTTGTCAAGCCGCCCCTGAGGGCCTCTGACATGGCTTAACGACTGCTATTAATCAATAACAGCCGGGACCGACAGCTTAACATGCCCTCCGGAGCACGGAGCAATGGAAAACTGCACATAACTCAGAAAAGTCAATGGTAGGTTGCCTAGGTTTTGAACCCGTTATCGTTGGATTTTAAATTGCACTATAGAACCATTAGGCCACCTTCGCTCCATCATTACCATCATTACCTATTATATTTGTAAGGTTTCATATATTTTATTAATTTTAATGAGTTTCAATATTTATTTAATAACGCCTCTTTGGATAAACTATCTATTTTAGCTGCTGGTTAGGTACAAAAAAATAAAAAAGAGAAAATAACTTGTCAGAATGAGTCAGTCGATGGTATCGGAAAAGAATAATGGGCGGTTTGATTTATACGAAAAGTTATGTACGAGTATGTACGGATAGTTAAAGCTTAAAACTGAAATACATTAAGACAATGCAACCCTCTGAACTATTATTTACTAGATCCCTACAGTTCAGAAGTGGGATAGCTCTCGCAAAATCTGCGTAAGTACATGCCTACAATTTATGTTACGCTCATATTCGCTTAGACTTTATGAGTGTCCAAGTTACCATTAGTCTATACCAATATATAATGGAAACGTTGCCTGTTTGTTTGTTTGTTCGTTTGTTTGGGGAGCTTTCACGCGATAACGGCTGGACGGATTTTGATGATATTTAGAATGGAAATAGCTTATCCCTGGAATAAAATATGGAATAGTTTTTATCCTGGAAAATTATAAGTTTCCACGGGAAAACTGAAAAATTTGATTACAAATGTAAGAAACGGTTGTCATCACAGAATGGTCTGTGGTTGCCATGGAAACGAAGTAACAAGTCTGTCAAAAGACATCAAGAGCCCCTACACCTACCTACTAGTAGTATGACTAATTAGTACATAGAATTTGTAAATGTTTATAGCCAGCCAACGCAGACAACCGATTTAATATTATGAAGCAATCGATGGCCGACTAAAAGTCTGTTATATGGTAGGGTGTATGGATCTGATTTTAGTGGAGCACCTACTTTTGCATTGGTTTTTAATATCCTAGAAGAAAATAGGATGCTTTTATTCGCGATAAACAGTTAGTCCGCGCGGACGAAGTTGCGGGCGGGAAAACTAGTTTGTAATAAAACGCACGCATGTTAAATGGCATTATAATGTATAGCTATAGCTATACAAGTTGTTTTGTTAATCAGTAGGGATATATGCACACCAACAACTGCCTCTATTATATAGTCATGTGTCTCAATATAGCCTACGGTTGCCTGAAAGAGATCGCTGCTTAGCGATAAGGCCACCGATTGTACTATATATTTAAGTCTATTTTTGTTTGTAAGTGTTTCATTTGGTGCAATAAAGTGTTATCTATCTATCTATGTCTCAAATCAAAAATTGATAAGTTTTGTGCTTACTAAATTAAAAAAACGCCAACATGCTTACATTTATGACATATTGAATATATGTTTTTAACTATAACTATATAGACGTGCATGATAATGAAGTCTACAAGCCTAAGCGGTCGTACCTACTGATAAAGAAATAAAACTTTACCGTCGTTGGTTCAACGATGAGGTCCTTTTAGTTAAAATAAGCCCCACAATATGGGTTTACATTTGAAACGAATCCATTTGTCTACAAGGTATGAGAGAATATTAGCTATAGCACAGTTCTTCTTAAATTATTGAGAGAGTAACAATGAAAGTAGATTACAAATAATTATTTGTTTATTATCGACGCTAAATATTGATGGTATTATAAAAACTTAACTTTAATTTAACTTAAATATGTGTCGTTACTTAACGGTTTCTCGTTTAAAATTATGGACAAGTATGAAATTGCAAAACAGGTATACTTAGTTAAATATCGGTACCAACACTATGCAATTTCACAGTACAATTTAAGCATATAAGACTTATAGTTGTTTTAATTTGTATACAACTTTAAAGTAGGTATCATCATTAACTTTGGTAAATGTTTGCGAGTTACAGTAAAAATATATGGTTATAAAAACCAAGGCCGCGAAGATCACTGCCAATAGGCGACTCTCCATCGGGACCAAAGCACTGCAAGGCGGAGCCGCTCACGTCACCGTACGAGCTCAAGTAGGCGTAGGCCGTAGTCACAATCGACACCTTCCTGAGCAGGAACAAGAAAGCAGCGTGACGCTGAGTTTCGGTTGAGGCGTAGTGAGCAATGCCGACATTGCCGACATTCATCTCGCCGCGAGTCACATGTGACACGTAGCGAGCACCACGATCAGCGCGTCGACGGCGAGCAACAGAGCTGGTGCGTCGGCACCAAGCAGCGTGGGGACAGCAACCAGATGATCATTACGGGACCAGCAGCGAACCGTGCGTGATCAACGGAAACGCGACGCCAGTAGGTACTGGACGTCGCTCAAGGTTATGTAGCCCTTCTTTTATGTCAAAACACTTTATAAAATAATACAGCGTCAAAGCCGTCTGAACCATAAGGGTACAATTGAAAAATAAACTTGACTACAACAATATTCTACCTGAATCTGATCTATCCTCCAAAAATCAACGAATGGATTTATGGCATAAGAACATAAACGAATGTGCCTCTCTTTACGACTGGGACAATAAGATGACAATTCACTGCAAGGACTGGCCAAAACTTGGTACCAAAGTATAAATACAATTCTGTTCACTTGAATGGAGTGGCAAGAAGCTTTTTCAAAAAGTTTCCTTGCGAGCAAAATTATGGCAAGTCCTTAGAGGACATGTTAAAACGTTTAACAGGTTTAACGAACCAAACTAGAATAATTTCTATAAAAAAGCTTATTCTACTCAATGTGAAATTAGGGCAAACGAGCTGTGGACTGCATCATCCATGGTCTCATGGACAAAACTGTCAAATCTAGCGCATAAGCTTTGCGGTAATCTGAGCCTGATCAACTTTTACAGTTTTTGTTATGTAATAAAGAGTATCCCACCATTAATCGTTTAAAAACACATATAGTAATGAGAATCCCAATACGGACGACATCGGTCAGCACAACAGGAGCATTGCTAGATCTAACGTGAATACAGGGTTATTTTGCTATAATTTTAAGGAAAAGGGGCATCCCTACCTTAAATGTACTAAGCCATGGTCAGCAGAGTAGGACACAAAGCTGATAATTGTCCAATAATACAAGATTCCCAGTCTACGAAGCCCAACCATGTGCCGAAAACAATGTGTATTTCAAACTCTAATCCGAATCACAAATTTTTCAAAGAAGTAACTTTTGCAGGCGTGGCTTTGGAAGCATTTGTAGATTTTGGCAGTGAAGTAAATTAGGATTCAAGTACGACGGAGCACAATCCACAATTTACTGTTAAAGGTTTTGGCAATGGGCTTGTACACTCTTTAGGTTCGGTGACATTAAACTTTGTTTTCGATGGGGTAGCTGCAGTAGTTTGTTTGCAGTGTAGACGTTTTGCTTGACGACGTTTTACTTGACAAACCGATGCTTATTGGTCAAAAATATTCAGAGCAACTTCATATAGTGGTCTTCAAGGATGCAACCAAGAAACAATTTCTTGATGTAGATACTGAGGTACCTTATTCTATCTCAGTGCAAGCGCGGATCCACCGTTGTGGGCAAGGTGGGCATGCCCACAACCCTAATAGACTTGTGACCTCACACATTCAAGGTCTAATGCGAAATCGGCAGAAGAGTACTCCCGGTCAGCGTAGCTACCGCAGAGGTATCGTTTTCTACTCGTCGCAGAGTAAACACTTGGTTGCGTGCCTCAATGGCACAAGAAAGATTATCTGGGCAAGCTCTCCTAAATTTCGTCGCTGGCGAGCGAGAAGTCATTAGATAAATGCAAAAGGCTAGTTCGTAGATAATCGCGTTTTAAAGTTTGTATGTTCTTATAATCGGCATAACTGATCAACGCTTATAGTTACAAAAATGGTTTCTATGAACAAAATATTGATATTTTTATGATATTATTATGCCTAATAATGAATAAATCATTTAAATATTTGTAACATTACTGAGATATAAAATAAAAAGTACGATAGTAAAATCTAGCATTTTCAAAAAACAAAAACTTGAGTTGGTTTTGCTTTAATTAATAAACTTTAGTTCGATTTCGGAGAACGTAAAAACCGAAAAACGTGCGGTTCCCTTTATATACTTAAATTACTTAAGATCTCTTGGTGACTTTTACCGAACCACAGAATTGCATTTTATTCAAAGTTTTTCCTCTGCCAGAAATAACTAAGAGCCATTAATAGCGCAGTGTTGCCCAGTATTTGATTAAACGTTAGTAAAACGACTGTAATAATTTACTCAAGTACCGTTAGTTAATTTTGGTCAACGACAGTAAGAAATGATATATGATTTTGATAGACTGTTTTTTTCTTGACAAGTAGTTATGTACTTCTGACATTGTATTATCGGAAATTCTAAAAAACAGCGCTTATTATCATTCCATATGGTATATAATAGGTATGAAAACAATTTGACATCATTAATTCAGTTTTCTTAAATATGACACGTGAAATTACACATTGAATTATATTTCAGCGATCAAAGGCCAATGACTTAAAACCCGTGGGATACTTTATGGTGACGCCAAAGTATTTAATATAAAAAAAATATTAATATTTTGAATGGTACGATCCTTATTACCTTTTTCCATCTACCCAAAATACATGCAAGCATTACCGAATGCCGCCGGGTGCGCCACCTAGCAGCAGAATGGATGGCGACAGTTAGCTGTCAAGATAGTTCGCGTCGTGTCATAGTTCTGAGACGACGTTGGATTCTTCGCTATATGAATCCCGCCGGAAAACTGATTTCCAGATTGTATTTAACGCCATTGTGGTTTTGTAAAAATATTCTGTGATCGCCCAATTCGCGAGTGCGTTGAAGAGTTGGAGACGTTGCTCTGGAGAGCCGGGATTGTGCCCCTCGCACGTGGTGCGTCCGCGCGGTGCCGCCGCTGTTCGTCTGGACTGTGCCGTGCTGTGACTGTGCCCGGGCTTCGCCCTGCTCGAGGTATGTGCTGCATGTCCCGTCTTTCCCTTCCTCTCTTCTCTTTGATTGTGCGTACCGTTACTTTAGAAATACGTCCACTTTTATCGAAGATTTATTAAACATAATTTTGGCGCGATCATAGGTGGTCCTTCATAGGCGGATTCGTCCAGCCGCCCTTATTAGGATACTTAAATAGGCCCTAATAAGTGATTAACTTACAGCATATTCATTGTGAATATCATTGTAATAATTTCCGCGTAGTTAGGAAGACATTGCGTCACCTACATTCCATCGCAGAAATATACTCAATCCTCGCCCGTAACATTAAGTTACGTGTTCCCCGCCTAGATACATTATATACTAATAATTATCTATGTAGTTTATGTATTAAACATTTAAGTAAATCATTAAAATCGAAAGTAATTGAAATCATTGTAATATTTATCTACCCTCAGTTCATTTTTATTACACCGCCAACGCTCATACGCGGCCCGGTTCGTTCAATATAAACCGATCGCGTAGCAAAGTCACGCGCACCGCTTATCGTGCGTGTGAAGTAACCTTCTTTACTTTGCCATATATATTTGACTCAGAGTTCTAGAGCTATTTTATTTACTTGCTATTGTTAATCATGCCTCCTAAGAAATTAGCTCAAGCTGACGCTGGCGTTGATAACGATAGCTCCGATGATTTCAAGGACGCTCAGGAATCGCAATTAACTATATTGTAAACAATATCATAAAATGAACTTACTGTTTTGTACATCAAAACAGAATACAATTTATCTACCTAGTGTATGTGTATAGACTTCATTTGAACTCAAAATTGATTTATGGGGCTAAGTTTCCTATGGGAAAATAACCTCTAAGAAAATTGAAAGGTAAGGGCATCGTGCTATAATTTTCCTTTTTTTATAGCTAACGATGGTTATCCAATGCTATAGGCATCTTATTTTGATATACTCACGTGTAATACTTTATTTAAGTACTTAAAAATGTAACATTGTTCTGTTTCAGGTTAGAGATTCTAAGGATAAACTTCACAAGCACCATCATAACTTCCTCATTCAAAATCTGAAAAAAGGAACATCAACAACAAATGTGCAAGAATGACCTTGGAGTATATATCACATCAAATCTAAAATAGTACACATATTATAAAAATAACCTAGAATACAAACTGCACCATAGAACTACATACTAATAAGAAAAGCTTTCTCCTGTGAAATGAAAATCTCTTTCTAAAGGTCAAAACAAATGTACTTACTGCCATTACCACAGAATACGTAAATAATAGTACAAGCCATTACTAGAATATGCATTCCAGATTCTCATTTCAAGAAAAACATTGAAGTTACAGTGCAGAGCTACCCCAAATGATCTTAATATTAAATATAGTACTTACAAGAAGTTTGTCTGAAAAAACTTGGCCGTACTACCCATGAACAGTGGATAAAATGTGAAGACCTCATAGAGAAATACTAAATGTACATCACATCACACTAAACATGGCATGGCACACTGTCTATGAATAACAACTCTGTACTAAATATCACCACTGAAAAGTTGGACTAGTTTGGTCAACCAGACTAACAACCGAACTACTGTCACTACAAGCAAAATCCCGGATGCTCATTTTTAAGTCTGCAGTGTACAAGCAAACACACCACCTAACTATTCCTAAATGACCATTTGTAGTGAAAGACTGGATAATGTGATAAGTGTCTCAGCAAACCGTTTAAAATAATAGGCTCGACAATTATCTAAGAAAGTTAACTGTAATAATATACTTACATTGATCCTCTAGGTTCCTAGTAGGGTAGGGAATCTATCACAAATAATAAAATAACTTAAGGCTTCCATTGCAACTCATAAAAAAGACCAATTTATCTATTAGTTGTTTTATTTATTATAATTACCTACATTCTAACATTTATGCTGCATAATTAAGTTTGTAAGTAAGTACCTATACAAATGTTAATATTGATCATGTTAAATGTAACTCGGTGCCTTACCAGACATCAAACTGCTAGATAATGGACTATGCCAGATCTCCAAAGTGACTTAGGCTCGATGTAAAATAATCGCGGACACAACTGAACAGTATTTTTATTTTTAAAGCATTATGTTAAAAGCTTTTGTGTGTTATTAGTTTTTTCCAGGAACTATTCAAAAATAAGTTATGAGGGAATAAAGTTAACTTTTGAGGTTATGTGACTTTCGTTAGATTATGACAAGGTTTATGGTCAAGAGAATATAGCCAAGATAATTATTGAAATCTAATATTACACTGATATATTATGTAGATACTACACTTTACGATCATGTTTAATATCTTTTATAAAGTATTTTTACCTACCTATACCTGTAGTACCTAGGCACTTAGGTACTCAATCTGAGAATTGAACCCTGGGCCTTCTCGGCGATTGTCATGAGCTTGGTACCTAAACCACTGAAACATTTATACAACAAATAATGAATTAACGTATAAGCAGGATAAAAAATACGTATGCGTCTATTGTTGTTTATTTCTAATATCATAAAATAATATACTGAAATGATTTCTATCAGAATAAACTAAGATAGCCTGTAGATTCTTTTTAAATCTATTTTGTTTATCGGTTTATTAATAGTTTATTTGCAGTAATTACGAGTTATAGTGAAGACTATGATTCGTATTTAGTATCAATTCACAGCAATTTCTATCCATTTTAATTCCTATTTTTTTTTAATAACCGTTCCTGAAAGTTGTTTTATTAGAATTAATTACATAATTTTATATGGTCAATAATGTGGATAGATTTCGTGTTCCCAGCATTTAACTTTTAAAAGTCTTGCACAGCTATTTCCGGTCATTTCTATTCAAATTAATTGTTTTTATTTTAATAACAGTTCCAGAATGTTATTTTTTTAATAAGAATGAATTAACTTATTTTATATCGTCAATAATGTGGATAGATTTCGTGTCCGCGGCATTTAAAATTTAAAAGTCTTGGAAGCCGAAAGCTGGCATCCTCCTTTATACACCGACAATGCAACAACTATACTATGCCAAGAATGTTTGCTGACCACAGAATACCTAACATACTTACTTACAATAAGCGTTTTGAGACATTGATAAATTCAGAATGCTATCATTCTGGAATTTCAAAATTAAAACTGTAACTGATGATTCCTAGGTAAGACAAGTTGTGAACTATACTTATAGTAAAGCATGTGGCAATATTAAGTTACTATAAAAATGTGAATAAAAAGAAATAAATTAAATATATACAATAAACTACATACACAATAAGAGTTACTGTATTGTATTTTATATGTACTTTTCGTACTGGAATAACACTTAAGTTACTTTTAACCCAAAAAAAATACCACTCGGGCAAAACCGCAGGCACAGCTAGTCATTACAATAATAATGCAGGCACACAATGCAAGTATTTGTCTATTATAATTATTTTTCTGTTGTTCTGTTACAGCATACTATTTAATTTATAATTCTCTACTTATTGACATGTTGTTTTTTTTACTAGCTGCACCCCACAGGTTTGCCTGTGCAACCTGCCCTGTTAGGGATAGAATTTCAAAAATCCTTCTATAGTGCACCTCTAGGGTACTCAAGGAATATCTCCTCCAAACAAATCTCTAGATCCAAAAGTGGGTTCATGAATCTATTGATCTCGTTAAAAAAGTTTCATACCATATGTACCTCAGGCATAAAATAAATAAGAATAATAATTATTGTTGCTTCACCCTTGACCAAATTCAAATCTAGTACATACGAATGAACACTACATTTTTTTTAGTAATTTGTTAATGCTATTTTAAGCGGTAGTTACTTTGTGTAACATGTATGGACCCTTTGGGAAAAAGTTGTTTACTTTTTTACTTAATGTTACTATGTCTATAGAATTACAACATGGGGACATAGTAATGGGCAATAGCTAGAAAATTCATATAGTTAAGCTCAGTATTGGAGCTGAGAAAGGGTGGCTGGTTCTACACGGCCTAGGTCGTCTAAAACTGCTAGTCCATCTCTAATGGTATCTACTGTTTTAAAGGTAAAGATAATATGAAAATTATTTTTCTATTTATAAATAAACTATTATCTTAATTATACATAGTAGATACAGTTGGAACAAATCCTTCTACTGAATGACAGCTTATATGCATTGATAAGAGAAATATTAATGATAATGTTATTGGTATTTTGTAGGAATTTATATTTTCGAAAATGATAATTATCTATTAGGCATGTCTCACTTATCCAAAATTCTATCTATTCAGCCCATGTCCACCCACTGCTGGGTAGGCTTCCACTCTTTCATACAATTTGTTCTGGTCCTGTTGATGTTGTCTGACCACTGGGTTGGTGGACTGCCCCGTGAACACTGCACTTCTCGTAGCCACCACTCTGTTATTGCCTTGGTCCATCATTGATCTTCCCGTCTTGCCAATTGTACTGCCCTTCTCTATTCAAGCTTTGCTATTCTTAGTACTACATGAAGACAACCGCACTGCCAAGAGCGAAACGACCAACCAGATTTGAATCCAAAATTACATTACCAAAAATGTACTTCAAAGCCTTACAATGAGCATAAACATTTGTAAAATTAGTACTTACCTACCTACCTACGCTGTTGGTTTAATGATACGAGTATACCTAAATTATGTTATACTTACTGATTAGTATTATGGGTCAGCTAATCAAATGGAAAGTGTGGAAGTATGTGGGAAGGTGTATTAATTAAAAACAATTGTTTATAAGCATAGGTAGTACATATATAATTTAATGGATTTTAATAGATTTACCCATTCACTTTAATCAAAGATATGTATATATGTCGAGCATAGCCTCCAAGAATTTTTTGGCACGAAGTTTTAAATCCTCACCGTCACCAGCTGCTATTCTATCCATTGCTGACAAAGCCGTTTACGACTAATATGTGGAACATTTAGAATTATGTGAATGGCATAGTTTTACAGTCCACAATAGGTACCTACACAGCACTTGGTCTTACTCACTCGGTAATATCAAATTAAGTAAATAAATCTCTCCGCAAGTGTTCTTCTGTGGTATTCTTCATCTGCGAGTGCTAAAATTCTTCACTACAACGAGAGAAACCTCACAATACTAATTTTTACGACTACAATTTGATGTTTCTTGTGTAGCGATTGAGAAATTTTACATTAAAAGGTGCAGCTGTTCAATCGCTTCTTGGCAGCTGTCAGAAACATCAAAATAAAGAACAGACTACCCATTTAAGCCACTGTGGCTGCGATACCGCGGCAGAATAGATAACAGAATACCAATTAGTG
Organism: Alsophila aescularia; assembly: GCA_946251855.1. Classification (NCBI taxonomy): domain Eukaryota; kingdom Metazoa; phylum Arthropoda; class Insecta; order Lepidoptera; family Geometridae; genus Alsophila; species Alsophila aescularia. Next base: position 57,859,307 of record OX276373.1, read on the forward strand.
TCAAAATCTATCTATGGCAGCCATCGGGCTGCGATCGAGTTTAAATAGCGTGCAGACTACCAAAACTGTCAAAATCGGCGATTTTGATGCAAACGGCTTGAGATATCGCGGTTCAATAGTTTGCAGACTTGGGGCCCAGGCGTTGTGCACTGCTACATATACATCTATAGATAGCTCCCGCTTATCGCAACTCGATGCGCCCGCGATAAAGGAGAATCTACTATTTTATTATCGACCGCTCAAGTCGTCGCTTACGATATTAACGGCGATCGACATGTAATTCGCGCGTTGTTGGATTCCGCTTCACAAAGCCATTTCATTACGAAAGAGTGTTGTGATCGGTTAGGTATACATATAAAGGACACCGAACGTACTATTGTAAAGGGGTTCGGAGGAATTGAAAATATAATAAATACTAACTCGATCGATTTAAAGTTTTATTCGCGTTTTGACAACAACATTAATTTTAATATTTCACCGCTGGTCGTTGACCAAGTCACCGACTTATTGCCCACCGCTGTGGTAGATACGTCCGTCCTATCACATTTAACTGGAATACAGCTAGCAGATGAGAGCTTTGGAACACCGAATAAAATTGATGTATTGATTGGTGCTACTTTGTTTCCGCATCTGCTTCTCCCCGACGTAGTTCATGCTTCTCGAGACTCGTCGGCGCTCTCTGCTTTACGCACGGTGTTAGGCCATGTCATAATGGGGTCAGCACCCACCATACCTACACTCCATACCCACCAGGCCTTGACATGCTGCCATGTTCAAGAACCTGCCGCTATTGACTCATTGGTCAGGCGATTTTGGGAGCTCGAAGAGCTACCCCCCTCTCCGCCCATTCAGCACCCAGCTGATGTTGAATGTGAAGTATTTTATAAATCGACTACAACCCGAGATCCCGTTAGTGGCAGATACATCGTTGGCCTGCCATTTAATGAGGATGTTTATACTCTCGGAAATTCTACAGAAATCGCTCGCAAAAGATTCATGTGCCTGGAAAGGAAGCTTGAAGCTTCGCCTTCATTGAGATTCATATGATGACGTCATTAAAGATTATCTCGCGAAAGATTATATCTCCCCTGCTCCTCCGTAAGATTCTCAGGACCCTGTTCCCATTTTTGTCCTACCCCATCGCCCGGTGGTGAAGGGGGATGAGGGCGCTTCGACAAGGGTCCGCCTGGTGCTGGATGCGTCTTCACACACTAGTGGCAACACTGGGCGCTCGCTGAATGAAATCCTGCACACAGGGCCGAACTTGCAAGGCGACTTATTTAACATTATATTAAACATTCCGCCTACACGCAATTGCAATGACCGCGGACTGTCGTCAGCAGTTCTTGCAAATTATCGTGCGCGAAGCTGATCGTCGTTATCAGTGCTTCTTGTACCGTTTTCGACCACAAGATCCTCTCACTTTGTACCAGTTTAATCGCGTGTGCTTCGGTTTTTCATCGAGTCCATACCATGCATTGCGCACGGTGAGACAGCTCATAGATGATGACGTCACAAATTATCCGCTCGCGAGTAGTATTGCGTCTACCTCGTTGTACATGGATGATGTTGCTTTCTCGCTTCCCAGTGAACCAGAAGCAATCGCTACGTCTCAGCAACTGATTGACCTATTCAAGGGTGCACAGTGGGATCTTGTGAAGTGGAATAGCAATAGCCGATCAGTCTTAAATAATCTTCCCGATTCGCACAAACTCCCTACTGAAGTTGAGTTTGATAAAAAAATCGTTCATCATAAAATATTAGGCCTGCATTGGTCCACAGATAATGACACATTCTATTTTAAGATTTCTATTTCCGAGGATGTGACGTGCACTAAGCGCTCTATCTTATCAACTGTCGCCCGCCTGTGGGATATAATGGGCTTCGTTGCTCCCACAGTTATGTACGCCAAATTGTTAATAAAACAGCTTTGGCAACTTAGTCTAGATTGGGATGAGACACCGCCGCTGTACATCATTAAGATGTGGAAACAGTTCTGTATGGAATGACCGGTACTCAATAATTTACGCATCTCGCGTCACGTGGGTGTGACCGACAACTGTGACGTCACTCTTATTGGCTATTCAGACGCCAGTGAGCTAGGTTTTGGAGCGTGCATATATTTGCACGTGAAAAAGGCCACTGGCAACACAGTCCGGCTAGTCTGCGCGAAGACTAAAGTCGCTCCTACAAAGCCACTCTCGATCGCTCGGCTTGAACTCTGTGGAGCCGTCTTGCTTGCCAAGCTACTTCGTATAGTTGTGGATAATTATTCTCGTCACTTCCCAAACCCGATCAAGACTTACGCATTTATCGACTCTAAGGTAGCTTTATATTGGATCAAGAGTTCGCCACACAGGTGGCAAACCTTTGTCGCAAACCGCGTTGTTCAGATCACGGACAATATTCCTGCTGACAACTTTTATCACGTAGCGGGTATAGAAAATCCAGCCGACATACTAAGTCGTGGGATTTTGCCCCAAAAATTAATTTTGCATCCCTTATGGCTCCATGGACCTCCGTGGGCTAGTCTAGATCCGTCTCAGTGGCCGCTTAAGAGCTTGGACGGACAGTCTATTACAGACATTCCTGAACATAAGGTTTTAACGCACACCGTGTGCACGCCTATGAAGCATTGCGCTTTATATGAACTCGCCCTCCGCATTTCGTCGTGGAGTAGACTTCTTCGTATAACTGCATACGTTTCGAGGTTTGCAAACTTATTACCACACCGCAGCACTACTGCAGTGACTGCTGACGATTGTAATTTTGCTGAAAATAGAATACTGCGCGCCTTGCAAAGTCAGCACTTTGCAGAGGAATACTCAAATATTTTTAGTAATAAATCATGCTCACCGGCTCTCAATCGGTTGAGACCTTTTATAAAGGACGGTTTGATACTCGTCGGAGGTCGTCTCGCTAATTCCGCGCTGGAATATACACATATGCATCCAGTTATCTTACCGCGTAATGGCCATGTAGTGAACATGATCATTGATTACTATCATATTAAATACTTGCACGCCGGACCAGAATTATTAATGTCGCTGCTTCGCCAAAAAATCTGGATCCTGTCCGGACGCCGCATCGTGAGGCAACGAGTTCACATGTGCAATACTTGCTTCCTATTAAAACCAAGACCAACTTATCCGCTTATGGCTGACTTGCCAGATGTACGCACACGTCAAGTCATCAAGGCGTTTACACATACGGGCTGCGATTATGCCGGTCCCATTGCTTATACGCCTGTGCGCCGCCGTGGTGTTCATAGTGAGAAGGCTTATTTGTGTATTTTTACATGCCTTACGACTCGTGCCGTGCACATTGAAGTCGCCACGGACCTCAGCACTCCCAGCTTTCTTGCAGCGTTGAAACGTTTCCTCTCTCGACGTGGTCCTGTTCAAATTTTGCACACGGACAATGGATCGAACTACAAAGGAAGTGCTTCTTACTTACGCGATCTTTACAGATTTCTTAACGAAGAGTATCGTGCAAAGCTCGAGCAGGAATGTTCTGAGAGTCGCATAACGTGGAAATTTATCTGTTCCAACTCTCCACACTTTGGAGGTGCTTGGGAGAGTATGGTTAAAGTTATAAAAAACTTTCTTTCCAAAGTGATCGGACAGCAACTACTTACTTATGAGGAACTTAGTACTGTCCTTGCTCAGATATAATGCTTACTCAATAGTAGGCCAATGACGGTTCTGAGCAGTTCCCCGAGCGAGCTCTCCCCACTCACACCGAGCCACTTCTTACACACTGCTCCGTTACTCTCATTACCTGCGCCTGAAGTCAAATCTGACTCTATCAATTTGCTTCATAGGCACTCTCTACTGGACAAACTAGTTCAGTCATTTTGGGATCGCTGGAGGATGGAGTATCTGCATGGTTTGCAGGTTAGACAGAAGTGGAATACTCCTTCCACACCTGTTACACCAGGAACTGTCGTTGTTGTGATGAACGACAATACTCCGACCCTAGCCTGGCCATTAGCGATTGTAGATGAAGTCCATCCCTCTAAAGACGGCATCGTGCGCGTTGCTACTGTGAGAACCGCCAGGGGAACTTACCTTCGCCCGGTCGTTCGTCTATGTCCACTCCCAAAACAATAATTTTATTATATGTATTACCGCTTAGTCTAGCTTATAATATTTTTATCTCATCTATCTATAATATAACTTATTTTTGTATATATCCGCCGGGACTTTGGGAATTCTTACCCATACTTAACCGCGCGCATTGAGCGCTGTATCCTAGAGTCCTAGAGTGTTTTTATTTCTCACTTTATGGTTGTCTATTAATGGTGACCCATTAAGGGCGGGTGGATGGTGACGCCAAAGTATTTAATATAAAATAATTATTAATATTTTGAATGGTACGATCCTTATTACCTTTTTCCATCTACCCAAAACACATGCAAGCATTACCGAATGCCGCCGGGTGCGCCACCTAGCAGCAGAATGGATGGCGGCAGTTAGCTGTCAAGATAGTTCGCGTCATGTCATAGTTCTGAGACGACGTTGGATTCTTCGCTATATGAATCCCGCCGGAAAACTGATTTCCTGATTGTATTTAACGCCATTGTGGTTTTGTAAAAATATTCTGTGATCGCCCAATTCGCGAGTGCGTTGAAGAGTTGGAGACGTTGCTCTGGAGAGCCGGGATTGTGCCCCTTGCACGTGGTGCGTCCGCGCGGTGCCGCCGCTGTTCGTCTGGACTGTGCCGTGCTGTGACTGTGCCCGGGCTTCGCCCTGCTCGAGGTATGTGCTGCATGTCCCGTCTTTCCCTTCCTCTCTTCTCTTTGATTGTGCGTACCGTTACTTTAGAAATACGTCCACTTTTATCGAAGATTTATTAAACATAATTTTGGCGCGATCACTTTAGTCGGCAGACAACACCAGAAGAGAAAAACTTCCACTCTCACGAGTTTACATCCCTGGTAGTAGTTTGCCCTCTTAAAAAGTTCAAGAGTACCTATTATTACTGGGAAGGGAGTTCAAAATAGTTACCTAGTGTAGTGCTTTTCGGTTTACGTTTTTAAAACGGGATCTTATACCGTGCAGTGAAATACAGAGCTGGTACAGAACTGGCCCAGGCTGATACATTAGCAAGAAACCCTATTAATGACGCAGGCGTACAAAACACTGTACAGTTTCCCACTATAGTGGCTATCAGCGATGAGGACTCTCTCTTTACTCTCTATTAAGTGATAAGGAATTGGGGCGGATTTGTAAAATTAACATCAGCGACTTAGAGTCAAAGCGGCTTGAGTATATTATAGAAAACTAAAAGTCGAATTATAGGTTTGACAACCGTTTGGGCGAACAAGTTGGTGACCCTGACTTTGAAGTCAACGGTTGCGGGTTCGAATCTTGCTAGGTGCATTCAAAAGTGTGATGAGCAGAAATATTTGTTTACGAATCATGGATGTGATATTCGTATCTATGTATGTTTATCCGTTGTCTAGTATCCTTAATACAGGGTATCCTAGTTTGGAGCTAGGTAATTGGTGTCGATTGCCCCAAATGAATAATTATTATTATAGGTGGATGATTCCGAAGGGTACGAGGTGGCAGGAGTGCAAGATGAATCATGATGGCATAGGGTATGTCAGCTATGAAAAGACTTTAAAACTCATTATAAAGATCTACTGGTTCTCAAAAATGACGCGTTCCATAAAAAAAATAAACGTAGGTTTGTGTATAGAATGAGCAAACACAATAAAAAACCTCTGACACGAGCGAAGGGCTCACTAAAACTAAAGGGGTTACTAAAGTTGAAATCCCGATTCACACCTTGCACATCGACTACCTCGGACCATTTGTTAAGTCAAAAAGGGGATACACGCACATATTCGTCGTTGTTGACTCATTTACAAAATTAAGTGTTCATTAAACCAGCCAGGAACACCAAAAATGAAAATTTAATTAAGATTTTGGAAGACATTTTTGACACATTTAGGACTCCTGACTGACTAGTGAGTGATCGTGGAAGTTGTTATAATTCACACCTCTCTAAAAGGTTTTATTTACACAGGGTTGTCAGACATATTGACAAGTAGAGCTATATAATCGGCCTATTTTAGCCTGGCCGAAAGCGCAAAATCTTAGGAATAATAAATAAGACTGGGATTACAAATTAGGGTTAACACAATGGAGTCTGAACATGCTGAAGTAACCAGCTGAGGTAATGTATGGCACAATCATGAATAGTGGAAGTAACCCAGTATTCAATGAAATAACGAACGTGACCCGAAAAACATGTGATCTATCATTGATACGTATGGAAGTAAAGAGTAATATAGATAGGAGAGCAAGAAAAACAAAAGAGTACTATGATAAGGGACGATGACCGCCACGTATTTACAACAACGGTGATTCAGTAAAAATCACGAAGATTACTTTTCATAATAATGGCAAAAGCACCAAGAGTTTACCCTCGTATGAAGATCCATTTAGGGTTGAAAAGGTTTATGCAAACTATTATCCGGGATCTGAGATTTTAAGTTTTAAAAACGAAAACTTGGGACCCTAAAAAGAGGTATTATATTATTTTGGATAAAATACAAATTCACTTAAATTCAGTAAAGGACAAGTACTCTGAGGAAAGGTTTAATTGATAATGATGCTGAAACTACGGATGATAAACATATCAGTGTACTGATACATTAAATTTAGGTATTAAAGAGATTTTGATAATTATACTTTTAGTTTATTTGATTATAAATATTTGTTTTGCTACTTAAGATTTTTGTATTGTTTCAGGTCAAGAGCGAGAATAGATGGGTTCGCTACTTAACGCAGTTATAATTTTGGATTGGTTCACTAAGTTTAAGAGCGAGAATGGATGGGTTCGCTACTTAAATTAGTTGTACCTAGTAATAATTAGTTTATGTATGGGTTCGAGAGTTTGAGTTTAAAGAGATCGTTGTTATTCTTAAGAATAGATGAGCTTAAGAATAATAATTATATATGATTGATGCAATGTATAAATTCATTTGATTAGAGATACTCGGAAATTGTGATGGGTTCGAGGTTAAACTTTACTTTTAAAAACGGATGGGTTTTAAAGTAATATTGCTAATGTTAATTTTAATTGAAAATTATGTAAAGGTCGTAAAGAGTCAATAGTTATTCTTAAGAATGGATGGGTTTATGAATAACGATTTCAAACAGATTGTAAATTGATGATAGTTATTCAGGGACAATATTGCCCACATTAAATGTTTAATTGAATATCATGTTCTCTTGTAATATTTATCAGAGATGGCTCATCCTACCAGGTGTAAGGTTTTCAACAGAAGCGTGTATGAGGTCATATACGTTATCAGGATGGTCGAGTGTAAGGTTTCGTATATTTTATTAATTTTAATGAGTTTCAATATTTATTTAATAACGCTTCTTTGGAAAAACTATCTATTTTGGCTGCTGGCCAGGTACAAAAGAATAAAAAAGAGAAAATAACTTGTCAGAATGAGTCAGTCGATGGTATCGAAAAAGAATAATGTCTTACGTAGTATTTATATACTCTTTGGAATAATGGACGGTTTGATTTATACGAAAAGTTATGTTCGAGTATGTACGGATAGTTAAAGCTTAAAACTGAAATATATTGAGAAAATACAATCCTCTGAACTATTATTGACTAGATCCCTACATATTGAACAATACGAATAAATTATTTAAGGTACATGTTTGCTAGTACTGACGTCCGCAGAACATTATAAATCACGAAAAAGGTTACGACTTCGAGATAAAAAAAATGTCATGACTACGCTGCGCCGATTTCAAAATAATCCGTACGTAACCCTGTTTTGATAAGTAACAAGTAAAATTATTATATAAATACAAAAACTAAATTATTGAGTAAGAGCTAACCGCCCGCAAAAATAATCACACTAATATGATAGAGGCGAAAGTGTGACGTTTGTCAGTTATATTCTTTAACTAGCTGTGCCCGCGGCTTTGCCCGCGTGGTCATTTCATTTAAAAGTAGCCCACACGTTTTATTCCAGGACCAAAAGCCAAACCACCACCAGACCAGTTGTAGGTTTGGTCCAGGTCCAGAGGACCAGGAGGACCAGGACCAAACTTACAAAGTACAATATTATACTACATTTCTTCAAAATTCGTTCAGCCGTCAAATAGTTTTTATCGATTGCTCAGCATCTAATCATCGGAATAAGGCACTGCCTTGCCATTTTATAACGCATATTCTGTGAAGTACGGCACTCCGTACTTCACAGAATATGCGTTATAACACACTTGCACTTCTATGACACTTCATAGAAGTGCACGTATTGCAATGAAATAAACGCATATAATAAAATATGAAATAAACGCATATAATACAATGTGAAATAAACGCTAGAATAAACGCACCGTGTTCCACTGCAAGGCAGTGCGTGCAGGGCCTAAGATACCAAGTACCCCAGTTTTTAAATCAGCGCAAGGGCTTGAGAGCAGGGCCTGGATTCTGTATGACCACTCACGCCAACTCCACGCCACCTGCGTGGAATTAGGGAAGGTGGGTATTTACGCGACCAGGTTTTTAAACCAGGTTTTGGCTTGTAAGTACGCCACCCTGGACTTTCAAAGTATTTTACTCACCAACTCGCTCTTTCGCCCCGTCCGCACCTACATACTCGGTGGCGGGTTCGGCATGGCTTCGGCTGAGTTCGGCCGCAGTCGGCCAGCCGGGTCACAAGAATTTAGGTGGCAGATACATCGCTCAAAAAACTTGCAAGGTTTTGAAGTTTTTTTAAGCAAACGCAATTGTGCTCTTTATTTACATAAGCGCACGGGTCAATTTCCTATGCAAGTATTTTTTACTTTCAATTCCACGCTTCCAAGTACTTTTTTCGCAAACACGATTGTGCTCCTTATTTATATGGACACGAAGATCAATTTCCTATGCAAGTATTTTCTACTTTCAAGGCTTCGGTTTACAAAGCACTTGAAAGTATTTTGAACCCTGGTTTTTATAATGAAAGATTCATGATATGAATGAGTTAAATTTATTTTTTTAATTAACAAATTACTATTTTACTATAAATAATTCGCTTAATTTCGCTGCGCGTTTTACAAATGAAGTCGACTTGTTCTATCAAAAAACACAAAAAACATCTAAATACGTTTTAAGAGCCTTTAGGGACCATAAGGTAAAAAAAAGAGGAAAACGTATTGTTTGAGTTCATTCAACGTTCAAACCACTTCGTAACAAACCGCTTGCGTGTTTTAAGGGTAGACAACGCCATCTAGTTGAAATGAAGTAACTTGTTATCATGAACGTCTTGTTATTGAGTAGAGAATATTATCTCCGAAGGTAAAGTGGCACAGATTAGGGAGTAATTAAGGTGGTGAGGTAAATTGGATGGTGCATTAGGATAGGTCATTATTATGAGGTCCATACGAACAAATTTTAATGCAACGAAACATTGTGTTCTTAGTACAAATTATTTTTTATGATGTTTCACAGAACGACGTACTTACTGGCACTTTAACTGGCTCTTAATAATTACCTACCCTACCTACTTACTTTTTGAGCTTTTTCAACACGATATGAGGATTGATTTGAAAAAATAAAAATTTTCTATACTTTCTCTGTGAAGAGCAATACATGTACCTACCTCTGTATGTACACATTTCAATACCGACAACTAACCATTTTGCCAGTAAGACATTATGAGGAAACCTCCGATATAATTATATCCTTATGTAGGTACGTAGGTAGTACATTATAATATCTCAATGGAAGAAACATAATTAAAAAAACGTAGTACATATAATGTATATACATACTCAGAAAACTTACAACGCTTCGAAGTATTTTTTACGCAAAAGCAATTGTGGTCTTTATTTATGCATACCCACGGATCAATTTCCTATGCAAGTATTTTTTACTTTCATTTCAAAAGAGCGATGGTGGCCTAATGGTTCTATAGTGCAATTTAGAATCCAACGATACCGGGTTCAAAACCTAGGCTCCCGCACCAATGACTTTTCGAAGTTATGTGCGGTTTTCCATCGCTCTGTGCTTCGGAGGGCACGTTAAGCTGTCGGTCCCGGCTGTTATTGGTTAATAGCAGTCGTTAAGCCATGTCAGAGGCCCTCGGGCGGCCTGACAAACTCTGACATCAGAGGCCAGCACCACCTCATACGACAAACAAACAAACAATTTCAAGGCTTCAGAGTACTTTTTCACACACGCGATAGTGCTCCTTTTATATATAGAGACAAATATCAATTTGCTATGCAAGTATTTTCTACTTTCAAGTACTTTTATTTTGCAAACACGATTGTTCTCCTTATTTATATGATGGCAAAAATCAATTTCCTATGCAAGTATTTTCTACTTTCAAGGCTTTAATCTGTTTCTACAGAAAGCACTTGAAAGTATTTTGAACCCTGGTTTTTCGCCCTTGTGTTTGAAGATGAACGTACTTGAAAGCCCTGGTGCTGGATATTGCGAGTATGACCTATGCCTACGTGGAATTGTTCGTGATTCCAATTTCCACGCATCCAGCGAGGAATTGGCGTCTTAAAATTAGATAATTAGGCCCCTGGAGGTCGTGCTAATGCTAGTGTGAGCCGAATGCGAAGCACCTGATAAATTTGAATTTAGCGGGACCCTTGGTTGCAGGAATGAAATGATTGCGTGTTTTAAAGTCAATCAGCGCCATCTAGTTAAATTGGAGGAGAACTTTGATGCCTTTGGTTTATTCGCTTGAGTTGTTGATGCCATTGTGCTATTTATACTCGTACCAAACTCGTACTATACCATCTCGATTACCTCAGCTTGCAAACATAAAAAAACCGCACCTAAGCCGGACCATTCGTTTGGATAGATGCCATTATATATATTGTTTTTAAACAAAACTTGACGGTTTACTTCAGGAAATTACATAAGCCTTAAAAAAACAAAGAAAATGTAAAAAAAGGCACAAAATATGTAAATGCTTATAAATATTGAGGCAAAACTTTCATAGCAGCGCGTGGATTCGATCCTTGTGCCTCTGGGTTGCAAGGCAGACACCGCTTCTACTGTGCCACTCTGACTTGTGGAATAGGAGGCCGAATTCACGGTACCGTTTTATAAACGGATGTGCAATTATTATTCCTTTCAAATTAACATAACTTTAGACTCATATCCCGCAGGAATCCCGTATTTATTCGTGATTAAAAGTATCATTCATTTTAACACATACTATAAACTTTGACTGTGCTAAGTTACTTCAAAATCCGTACGGTAGTTTCAGCGTGATATGTGTTTTTTTTTAATAACTTTTAACCCCATATCCTGCGGGAACCATTGTTTTTTTCGGGATAAAAGTATTCTAAATGTTTAATGCATAACATAAGCTATGATTGTGCCAAGTTGCATCAAAATCCGTCGGGTAGTTTCTGCGTGATGCGTGTTCAAAGAGACAGACATACAGACAGACAGACAGACAAAAAATTTTAAAAAAATCTTTTTGCACTCCATATCGATTTTGACGTTCATCTCAATTAAAATTTTCAAAAAATATTTAATGTACAGATTAAGCCCAGTTACAGTTTTATTATAGTACTAGCTGTAGCCCGCGGCTTCGCTCGCGTGGTCATTTCTCTAGGTTAAAAGTACTCTATGTGCTATTCCAAGACCTACAATAAACATTTTTTGGATTGCTCGGCATCTAATCATTGGATTACGATACCAAGTACGCTAGGTCTTAGTCAAACCCTAAGCTATCCAACACTGAAAACTGCATCGCAATCGGTCTAATAGTTTTTACGTGATGCGCGAACAAACGTACAGACAAAACAAACAGATAGACACGAATTTTAAAAATGTTATAATTCTTGTTCAGTAGCTCTGACCAATTTTTTAAAATTATCTTCTTTGTACAGACTTTTACGTTATTATTGCCTATAGCTGTGCCCGCAGCGTTGCTCGCGTGGTAGTTTTTCTGGGATATAATGATCCTATGAATTATTCCAGTACCAAAAGTACCAATATAGGTACCTACCCTACCTGTGTTAACAACCTTCAGTGGCAATCCGACATGGTCGTGATAGGTTAGAAGACGAAGGCGGGAGCGAAGCGTAGCGAGCATAAAGCCCCATTATAGCTAAGAACCATATTGTTTACCTCAGCTTTGAAACATAAAAACCCGCAGTTAAATTGGTCCATTCGTTTGAAAGATACGATTCTCACCCCCCACTTTTTTTCAACCCCCCCCCCCCCCTCCCCTTCCCTTATAGCAAAGGAACATGATAAACTATCTCGATCACATCCTTTTAAAACATAAAAAACTGCATCAAAACCCCTCCCCCCTTGTATAGCTAAGACAAATCTTGTTTACCTCACTTTGAAACATAAAAATCGCAGCTAAATTGGTCAATTCGTTCGGAAAGGTTACGATTCTCACCCCTTTTTTCTCGGAGCTCCCTTCCCCCCCCCCCCCCATATAGTTAAGAACCATCTCGATCACATCAGTTTCAAACATAAAATCACATCAGTTTCAAACATAAAAAACCGAATCAAAATCGGTCCATTTGTTTGAGATCAACGATCCTAACCCCCATCCCCATCCCCCCCTCCTCCCTCCCATTATAGCTATGAACCATCTCGTTTACCTCAGCTTTCAGATATAAAAACCATACGTTTGGACGCTACGATTCTCACCCCCTTTTCTCGCCCCCCACCCCTCCCCCACCCCATATAGCTAAGCTAAGAACCATCTCGATCACATTAGCTTTCAAACAAAAAAACCGCATCAAAATCGGTCCATTTGTTTGAGATCAACGATCCTAACCCCCATCCCCATCCCCCCCTCCTCCCTCCCATTATAGCTATGAACCATCTCGTTTACCTCAGCTTTCAGATATAAAAACCATTCATTTGGACGCTACGATTCTCACCCCCTTTTCTCGCCCCCCCCCCCCCCCACCCCTCCCCCACCCCATATAGCTAAGCTAAGAACCATCTCGATCACATTAGCTTTCAAACAAAAAAACCGCATCAAAATCGGTCCATTCGTTTGGGAGCTTTTTTATGAGGATGCCACAAACAGACACACACACACACACACACACACACACACACACACACACACACCCTCTCACACAGTGATTCACACCCTAAACTTATAACACCCGTCTCTTTGTTCGGGGGTTAAAAATGTAAAACAGTAAGCAGTTTAGTTAACAGTAAAAAAAGCCGCAAGTAAATTGACAGAATTCTTTTCTGTTTTTGAGTTTTTTCTAAATTATCTGAATTTGAATAATTGTGACCTATTTTGTTGTAACAATTTGACGGTTTAATTCAAGAAAAAAAAAGCATTGAAATTGTAAAAATAACGCATAAAATATGTAAATGCATAAAAATTCGGAACAAAACATTTCAATAAGTACGTGATTTCGATCCACGCACGTCTGGGTTGGCAGGCAGAAATACTCCCGCTAAACCAGATAGTATAGTGGCGAGAGAGTCGAAATTATGGTACCGTTTTAATGTTTTATTTATATTACATTTAAATTACCATAACTTTGAATACCTATCCCGCAGGAACCCTATATTTTTTGGGGATAAAAAGAATCCATAATTTTAATACATAATATGTACTTTGACTGTGCCAAGTTATAACGCATAAAATATGTAAATGCATAAAAATATGGAACAAAACATTTCAATAAGTACGTGATTTCGATCCACGCACGTCTGGGTTGGCAGGCAGAAATACTCCCGCTAAACCAGATAGTATAGTGGCGAGAGAGTCGAAATTATGATACCATTTTAATGTTTTATTTATATTACATTTAAATTACCATAACTTTGAATACCTATCCCGCAGGAACCCTATATTTTTGGGGATAAAAAGAATCCATAATTTTAATACATAATATGTACTTTGACTGTGCCAAGTTACACCAAACTCTGACCAGTAGTTTCAGCGTAATATGTGTTCTTTTAAATAACTTTTAACCCCTATCCTGCGGGAACTCATGATTTTTTCGGGATAAAAAGTATTCTAAATGTTAATCCATAATATAAGCTATGATTGTGCCAAGTTGCATCAAAATCCATCTGGTAGTTTCAGCGTGATGCGTGTTCAAAGAGACAGACAGACAGACAGACAGACAGACAGACAGACAGACAGACAGACAGACAGACAGACAAAAATTAAAAAAAAATATCCTTTCTGCACTCTATATCGATTTTGAAGTTTATCTCAATTATAATTTTCAAAAAATATTTAATGTACAGATTTAGCCCAGTTACAGTTTTATTATAGTATAGATAGATAGATAGATTGTCAGTCTTTATACAGGTGCAATAGAGTACCTTAGTTACATACATTAGTCTTGATAATGTTGAAAGTACGGTCGCATTTAGCTGAAAATACATAATATAGTTGTTTAAATCCCCCAACATTAAATGTACTCATTTACAAAATAATACATAATTGTTTTTTCAATAGATGGGATCTATTCGAATAACTGATTGGTTCCTCGAAAAGAGGGAGTAAAGTTGGTATTTTCTGTTCATGACTTTCAGAGAGGGGAAGCAATGAGTTTTGAATTTGGACCGTGAATTTTTGATGTTGTCGATCGATCGGTTCCGCGACGTGAGCGCCGCTCGTGGCTCGTCGGCACCTTCCACCTCATCTCAGCTATATTCAAGTTATAAGCCTTTTTTTTATGTGCATAATGTAAACGTCCAGTTGGGAATTGAACTCTGCTACTAAAGATCGAGAGTCAAACGATGTTCCGTCAAGCCATGCAGACATATGGTATTAGGCCGTAAATTTAGTATAAATCAGATGAAGGGTCGCTGATTCACAGTTGACCAATGAGCTCATTTTTTTGTTCATTGATTCGAGTGGCGCGCTGTCTGTATTTAAAAAAAGAATCATATAAATGTACGAAGAAAAGGAAAAAATGAAAAGCGCGAATTATTATTATTATTATTATTATTATTAGTAAAAGTGTTTATCGCGTGGGAAATTTTCAAGAATTAACCAAATGTATGCAACCTTCACCTGTTGGCGGCCTGTACCAATAATGACATTCAAATAGAGATCTACACAAAATTTAGAACACAATATTTGAAGAGGCTCTCTTAAGGACGTATAAATTAAAGAAGTACAAAGTGAATATAAATTTTTAGTTAAGTGTTAGTAATTACCAAGTTTATTTTAATTTGTATATTTAATATCCTTTTAAATAACTAATATGAGTTTTAAAGTATCTAAAAGCGCCTTTAATTTATTGTTCTCATAAAGGAGGATGAAAAGTAGAGTATCACTCGGACGCAAAATATTTTTTCCTCGGACGAAGTATATTGAATCGTTCGCTACGTTCAGGATTCTACATAAGAATCCTTCACTCTGCTCTGGATTCAAAATAGCGCCCTCGCCGTCAAAATATTATTTTGCTTCTTTAAGTAATACAATCTACTATACTATCCATTTTCTAGTAGTTGCATCAGCCCTCTATAGATATTTAAAGTTTTCATGTCATCGATTAGACGTAAACTAATAAAGTCCATAAAGTTCAGTATTTATTTGACACAGAAATTACACTTAATAAATAAGGTGATTAATTGACGGTCGTCAGTGTTCGGAAGTCGTCGTAAACAGCCATTTTTTTCTTTCTTATGACCGATGTCCATTATTTATCGCCGGGTACTGTAACTATGTGTATGTTTGATAATTCTTCACGCTTAAACGGCTGTTCGGATTTGGATGAAATTTGGTACTAGCTTATACCTTGGATGGGCTACTATTTATTCCGGAAAGTTCACGTTTCCTGAGGGACCCGTGTGACACCGCGGGTCACAGCTAGTACACAATATATATTTTCTTTCATGCTCATGATGCGTGATGTGTTTTTGACCTGAAAATATGATCGTAAAGTTACCAAATAAATTATGCATAAATAATTATAAATGTCAGATAAGAAACTTATTAGTAGCTTTACCCGCAATATATGTATATAAAGTGAAAACGTTTGTTTGTTTGTTTTGGAAGTTTTAACGCGGTAACGGCTATACGGATTTTGATAAAATTTGGAATGGAGATAGCTTAAACCCTGGAATAAAACATGATACTTTTTATCCCGGAAAATGGTAAGTTTCCACGGGAAAACTGGAAAATGATGATTACTCGCTGTGAGGAACGGTAGCCTTGGAAATGAAACAACAAGTATGTCGAAAAACATCAAGAGCGTTGGTGCTGTACCTACTTTTGCATTAGAAGAACATAGGAACTTTTTCGCGATAAACAGTAGACCGTGTGGATGAAGTTGCGGGCGAAAGCTAGTACTATATAACACGCATATTACAGGAATTTATATCTATACATATAATAAAAGTGAAATCTGTACATGGAAGCATGTGAAGCCTTTTTTCTAACCAAACTGCGCAACGCAAAGGCCCGGTAATGTGTTTTTCAGCCTATGTATGTCTGTTCCTTTGTGGTACAATATAGACCAAACGCGTAGTCCGATTTCGATGATTCTTACGTCAATCGATTTGTCTTAATCTTGCGAGGGCTACTAAAGACTTTAATGAAAATTCAATATGGCGAAAATCAGAAGCCATATAATAAAAAAGAAAAAAAAGAGTCGACGAACTATGTCAAGTGAGGTCTCATTGAATATGTATTTGCAAATGATTTTTAGGTTTCTCTGATCATTTTTCGTTTTGAATGACCATTTAGGATATATAACGATTTAAACTTGGATAGCATATAAAATAAAAAAATATTTATAAAAAAACAGACTGTGAATGAAACTAAAAAGAGTCAAAGGAAGGGGGGGGGGGGGGTTTATCTCTTCATGCATCCGACTGTTTCTTATATTTCAAAATCAAAATTCTAAAGCTTATTTTTAGTTTAATGCATAATTATTATTTGTTTGTTTTTTTTATCTTATTTTTATCATCTGCTTTGTTTTGATTGTCAACAGATTCTACTAGATTCTACTAAGCATTAATAATTAATTTCATGTATCGGATATAGAAAAAGCCGTTCTATACAAAATGTATGAGAAAACCGTTCCATACAAAAGTAAGTGAGACAAAAACATGTTTTTTTTTCGATGTTTTAATAATTGAAACCCTACTCTTTACAAAGACATAAACAAAAAATCAAAGATGATAAAAATCTGTCAAGCCGATCTCGAGTTTAACTATTACCAAGCAACTTTG
Source organism: Alsophila aescularia (assembly GCA_946251855.1). NCBI lineage: Eukaryota > Metazoa > Arthropoda > Insecta > Lepidoptera > Geometridae > Alsophila > Alsophila aescularia. The sequence goes on from OX276373.1 coordinate 57,876,497, forward strand.
CAATGCATTTTTAATAAATAGAAGATATGAAACTAGTAGAGTCCAAAAACATCATTTTTAGAATTCTTGTTTATCTGTCTGTCACTTCATCACACAAAAACCACTGGATGGATTTTGATGTCGTTTGCTGAACTATATTCTTTGGAGTCTTGCGGATGTCTATGTTTCACTAAAATCGATTTATCCAACACAAAAGGAGTTCATTTTTATATTTAGTTGCGCCACTTAATATTGAATTTGCAGTTAATTTGTGTCACAGTATCTCGACAAGATAAACTATATTAGGGGATGTACCTCACTGTGTGCGAGACTGATGATATCTAATGAGGGATCTCTAGGACTCTACGTGAGACCACAGTCGGTACTGTTTGCAGTTAACTTGTGTCACAGTATCTCGACAAGACGAACTATATTAGAGGATGTACCTCACTGTGTGCGAGACTGATGATATCTAATGAGAGATCTCTAGGACTCTACGTGAGACCACAGTCGGTACTGTTTGCAGTTAACTTGTGTCACAGTATCTCGACAAGACGAACTATATTAGAGGATGTACCTCACTGTGATGCGAGACTGATGATATCTAATGAAAGATCTCTAGGACTCTACGTGAGACCACAGTCGGTACTGTTTGCAGTTAACTTGTGTCACAGTATCTCGACAAGACGAACTATATTAGGGGATGTACCTCACTGTGTGCGAGACTGATGATATCTAATGAGAGATCTCTAGGACTCTACGTGAGACCACAGTCGGTACTGTTTGCAGTTAACTTGTGTCACAGTATCTCGACAAGACGAACTATATTAGAGGATGTACCTCACTGTGTGCGAGACTGATGATATCTAATGAGAGATCTCTAGGACTCTACGTGAGACCACAGTCGGTACTGTTTGCAGTTAACTTGTGTCACAGTATCTCGACAAGACGAACTATATTAGAGGATGTACCTCACTGTGTGCGAGACTGATGATATCTAATGAGAGATCTCTAGGACTCTACGTGAGACCACAGTCGGTACTGTTTGCAGTTAACTTGTGTCACAGTATCTCGACAAGACGAACTATATTAGAGGATGTACCTCACTGTGTGCGAGACTGATGATATCTAATGAGAGATCTCTAGGACTCTACGTGAGACCACAGTCGATACTGTTTGCAGTTAACTTGTGTCACAGTATCTCGACAAGACGAACTATATTAGAGGATGTACCTCACTGTGTGCGAGACTGATGATATCTAATGAGAGATCTCTAGGACTCTACGTGAGACCACAGTCGGTACTGTTTGCAGTTAACTTGTGTCACAGTATCTCGACAAGACGAACTATATTAGAGGATGTACCTCACTATGTGCGAGACTGATGATATCTAATAAGAGATCTCTAGGACTCTACGTGAGACCACAGTCGGTACTGTTTGCAGTTAACTTGTGTCACAGTATCTCGACAAGACGAACTATATTAGAGGATGTACCTCACTGTGATGCGAGACTGATGATATCTAATGAGAGATCTCTAGGACTCTACGTGAGACCACAGTCGGTACTGTTTGCAGTTAACTTGTGTCACAGTATCTCGATAAGACGAACTATATTAGAGGATGTGCCTCACTGTGTGCGAGACTGATGATATCTAATGAGAGATCTCTAGGACTCTACGTGAGACCACAGTCGGTACTGTTTGCAGTTAACTTGTGTCACAGTATCTCGACAAGACAAACTATATTAGAGGATGTACCTCACTGTGTGCGAGACTGATGATATCTAATGAGAGATCTCTAGGACTCTACGTGAGACCACAGTCGGTACTGTTTGCAGTTAACTTGTGTCACAGTATCTCGACAAGACGAACTATATTAGAGGATGTACCTCACTGTGATGCGAGACTGATGATATCTAATGAGAGATCTCTAGGACTCTACGTGAGACCACAGTCGGTACTGTTTGCAGTTAACTTGTGTCACAGTATCTCGACAAGACGAACTATATTAGAGGAAGTACCTCACTGTGATGCGAGACTGATGAAATCTAATGAGACATCTCTAGGACTCTACGTGAGACCACAGTCGGTACTATTTGCAGTTAACTAGACTTTTTTCCTGGAAAGTTTTTGATGGACGTTTATTACAATCAGCCAACGTGGCATCGCCATCGTGTTAAACATCTGTGTGTTTCTACCAAAGCTTTATCAAGTATTCATAGGGCAGAGTTCATCCGCAGGCGATAATAGCATTATCTACCTATGTAAGTAATTTATTTGCAATTTCTAGCAAAAAATAAAATATTTATCTGTTGTTGGGTACAAAGTACACTTTTACCATGCAGTCTTCTGTACATGATTAGGTATTATTGGTAATACTCAACGGTTTTTTGACATCGAATAGCTAAAAGTAAATCAACCGATACGAACATGTGACACAGCTGACTTTCTCAAAACTAAACGTAAAACTTATATGTACTTAGAACTGTAAATACCAATCGGAAAAAGAAAATTGGGGCAAGTTCCGGGAACTGAATAGATACGTTATTTAAACTAGGTTACCCAACAGCGACTGCGTCCGCGCAGACTACAGTTTATCGCGAAAAAATGCATCCTATGTTCTTCTAGGATATTAAAAACCAATGCAAAAGAATTGCAACAGTAGGTAAAGTACCAACGGTCGTGATGTTTTTTTGACAGACTTGTTATTTCGTTTCCATGGCAACCGTTCCTTACAGCGAGTAATCAACAATTTCCAGTTTTCCCGTGGAAACTTGCAATTTTCCTGGATAAAAAGTATCCTATGTTCTATCTGCACTCCAAATTTCATCAAAATCCGTCCAGCGCGTGAGAGCTCCTAAAACAAACAGACAACGTTTCACTTTTATATATTAGGTGTATAGGTAACATATTAGGTACCTACATCAAAATCTAATCAGCCGTTACGGAGCCGAACGGTAATAATCATATAAACACACATAATTACTACGCGGGCAACGCCGCAGGCTCAGCTAGTACTTGTAATTACTACGCGGGCAACGCTGCAGGCTCAGCTAGTACTTGTAATTACTACGCGGGCAACGCTGCAGGCTCAGCTAGTACTTGTAATTACTACGCGGGCAACGCTGCAGGCTCAGCTAGTACTTGTAATTATTACGCGGGCAATGCCGCAGGCTCAGTTAGTACTTGTAATTACTACGCGGGCAACGCCGCAGGCTCAGCTAGTACTTGTAATTATTACGCGGGCAATGCTGCAGGCTCAGCTAGTACTTGTAATTATTACGCGGGCAATGCCGCAGGCTCAGCTAGTACTTGTAATTACTACGCGGGCAACGCCGCAGGCTCAGCTAGTACTTGTAATTATTACGCGGGCAATGCCGCAGGCTCAGCTAGTACTTGTAATTACTACGCGGGCAACGCCGCAGGCTCAGCTAGTACTTGTAATTACTACGCGGGCAACGCCGCAGGCTCAGCTAGTACTTGTAATTACTACGCGGGCAACGCTGCAGGCTCAGCTAGTACTTGTAATTACTACGCGGGCAACGCCGCAGGCTCAGCTAGTACTTGTAATTACTACGCGGGCAACGCCGCAGGCTCAGCTAGTACTTGTAATTACTACGCGGGCAACGCCGCAGGCTCAGCTAGTACTTGTAATTACTACGCGGGCAACGCCGCAGGCTCAGCTAGTACTTGTAATTATTACGCGGGCAATGCCGCAGGCTCAGCTAGTACTTGTAATTACTACGCGGACAACGCCGCAGGCTCAGCTAGTACTTGTAATTATTACGCGGGCAATGCTGCAGGCTCAGCTAGTACTTGTAATTATTACGCGGGCAATGCCGCAGGCTCAGCTAGTACTTGTAATTACTACGCGGGCAACGCCGCAGGCTCAGCTAGTACTTGTAATTATTACGCGGGCAATGCCGCAGGCTCAGCTAGTACTTGTAATTACTACGCGGGCAACGCCGCAGGCTCAGCTGTACTTATAATAAAGCAGTAAGCAACAACAAATAAGCATAATAAAGGTAATATAAAAAAATGACTTTGTCTAGAGTACTTAATTATTATTTTTATATACTAGCTGTACCCGCGGCTTCGCACGCGTGGTTTTTTCTTTAGGTTCAAAGTACCATAATGTGCTAACCAACCCTAAGCTATCTAACAATGAAAACCGCATTGCAATCGGTCCAATAGTTTTATGATGCGTGAACAAACAAACATACAGACAAACAAACAAACATACAGACAAACAGATAGACAGACACGATCATAAAACAAAAAACGTGTTAATACCCATTTTAAGCACCCAAGAGCATTTTTTTATTTATCTTCTTTTTTACAGACTTTTTCGTATCTATTGCTTTATTATAAGTATATATATATGTGACTGTGTCCATTTGCATCAAAAAATCCGTCTAGTAGTTTCAGCGTGATACGTTTTCTTTTAAATAAGTTTCAACCCTTATCCTGCAGGAACTCTTACATTTTTCGGGCTGAAAAGTGTCCAATGTCCTACATCGAAGTATGAACTCAAATAATACCAAATTTAATATGAATTCAGTGAGTATTTTCGGCGTGTTGCGCTGCCAAGGTACAGACATACAGACGGACAGACGGACAGATAGACAAAAAATACAAAATACAGTTTTGGCTTTAATATTGAATAAAGAAAAGCCTTCAAAAAAAATTACAAAATATCTGCAATTTTCAAAATTTGGGATTTTATCCCGCAGGAACTCTTTATATTTTCGGGATAAAAAGTATTCTCAATTTTTACCAATTATATAAACTATGACTGTGCCAAGTTGCAACAAAATCCGTCCAGTAGTTTCAGCGTGATACGTGTTCTTTTAAATAACTTTCAACGCCTATCCTGCGGGAAACCTTTAATTTTTCGGGATTAAAAGAATCCCATAACCTACCTCGTAGTATGAACTCAAATCATACCAAGTTTCATTTAAATTCATTAAGTAGTTTCAGCGTGATGCCTAGCCAAGATACAGACAGACAGACAGACAAAAATGAAAAAAAATACAGTTTTGGCTTCAGTATCGAATATAGAGTGTCATCCAAAAGAAAATTTCAAAATATCTTCAATGTACAGAATTGGACCCGTTACAGTTTTATTATAAGTATATATAGATTTTTAAATGGTTTCTGTTTGTCTGTTTATTTGTTCCCGCATCGTGTAAAAACAACTGGACCAATTGCGATGCGGTGTTCACAAAAGCTTAGGATTTTACTTACAAACTGTTGTACAGTACTTGGTAACTGTTCAATCCGATGAGTAGAAGTCGGGCAATCGATAAAAATCCATTTGACGTATGTACGAAGTTTGATGATATTGGTACTTTTGGTTCGATTCTTATATCCCAGAAAAATTACGACGCAGGCAAAGCCGCGGCTTGTTCGTAATATAATAATTACGACGCAGGCGAAGCCGCGGCTAGTTCATAATATAATAATTACGACGCAGGCAAAGCCGCGGCTTGTTCGTAATATAATAATTAAGACGCAGGCAAAGCCGCGGCTAGTTCGTAATATAATAATTACGACGCAGGCAAAGCCGCGGCTAGTTCATAATATAATAATTACGACGCAGGCGAAGCCGCGGCTAGTTCATAATATAATAATTACGACGCAGGCAAAGCCGCGGCTTGTTCGTAATATAATAATTAAGACGCAGGCAAAGCCGCGGCTAGTTCATAATATAATAATTACGACGCAGGCGAAGCCGCGGCTAATTCGTCAGCTAATTCTTATTTGCTGACGATACATCAGATTACGATACGTCAGCAAATAAGAATTTACTGACTTGCCAAGCGCTTTAGAGGCACTATCTTCTCCACGCAAGTTTCACGTCAATTATTTGAGCATTATGATCAGATTTAATGCCATGATCCACTCTCACGTTTTTCATAGATTCGGAATCCGTAAATATGTTATCCAAGCACGCCTTGCATGAATTGGTTACTCGAGTATACTCCTGTATTTTTTGCTTAAGCAAGAAACTGTCCAGTACATCAGATAACACACTTCTAGTCCCTTCAACTACAGAAAATCTTACACTGAAATCGCCGCTCAATAACACAGTTTTATTATTTAATGCAGTAGCCTTTTCCAGACATTGCTCTAATTTACTCATAAAAATATTTTAGATCTGCTGAAAATGAAATCTATAATCATCATCATCATCATCAAGTCAGCCTTTAGAAGTCCACTGCTGAACATAGGCCTCCCCCAAAGAGCGCCATGAGGAGCGATCTTGTGCCACCTCCATCCACCGACTTCCTGCGATGGCAACAATGTCGTCGGTCCAACGTGTGGGGGGTCTCCCCAAACTTCGCTTGCTTCTGTATATTGGCTAGGCATCACGCTAAAACTACTTAATGAATTTAAATGAAACTTGGTATGATTTGAGTTCATACTACGAGGTAGGTTATAGGATTCTTTTAATCCCGAAAAATTAAAGGTTTCCCGCAGGATAGGCGTTGAAAGTTAATTAAAAGAACACGTATCACGCTGAAACTACTGGACGGATTTTGTTGCAACTTGGCACAGTCATAGTTTATGTAATTGGTAAAAATTGAGAATACTTTTTATCCCGAAAAAATAAAGAATTCCTGCGGGATAAAGTCCCAAATTTTGTAAATTGAAGATATTTTGTAGGCTTTTCTTTATTCAATACTAAAGCCAAAACTGTATCTTTGTAATTGTTGTCTGTCTGTCTGTCTGTCCGTCTGTCTGTCTGTACCTTGGCAGCACATCACGCTGAAAATACTCTCTGAATTCAAAATAACATGGGTATGATTTGAGCTTATACTTCGAGGTAGGACACTGGATACTTTTCATCCCGAAAAATTAAAGAGTTCCTGCAGGATAAGGGTTGAAACTTATTTAAAAGAAAACGTATCACGCTGAAACTACTAGACGGATTTTTTTATGCAAATGGACACAGTCATATATCTATACTTATAATAAAGCAATAGATACGAAAAAGTCTGTAAAAAAGAAAATAAATAAAAAAATGCGCTTGGGTGCTTAAAATGGGTATTAACACGTTTTTTGTTTTATGATCGTGTCTGTCTATCTGTTTGTCTGTATATTTGTTTGTCTGTATGTTTGTTTGTTCACGCATCATAAAACTATTGGACCGATTGCAATGTGGTTTTCATTGTTAGATAGCTTAGAGTTGGTTAGCACATTATGGTACTTTGAACCTAAAGAAAAAACTACGCGTGCGAAGCCGCGGGTACAGCTAGTATATAAAAAAAATATTGAAGTACTCTTGACAAAGTCATTTTTTTATATTACCTTTATTATGCTTATTTGTTGTTGCTTACTGCTTTATTATAAGTACAGCTGAGCCTGCGGCGTTGCCCGCGTAGTAATTACAAGTACTAGCTGAGCCTGCGGCGTTGCCCGCGTAGTAATTACAAGTACTAGCTGAGCCTGCGGCGTTGCCCGCATAGTAATTACAAGTACTAGCTGAGCCTGCGGCGTTGCCCGCGTAATAATTACAAGTACTAGCTGAGCCTGCGGCGTTGCCCGCGTAGTAATTATAAATACAGCTGAGCCTGCGGCGTTGCCCGCGTAGTAATTACATGTACTAGCTGAGCCTGCGGCGTTGCCCGCGTAGTAGTGACAAGTACTAGCTGAGCCTGCGGCGTTGCCCGCGTAGTAATTACAAGTACTAGCTGAGCCTGCGGCGTTGCCCGCGTAGTAATTACAAGTACTAGCTGAGCCTGCGGCGTTGCCCGCGTAGTAATTACAAGTACTAGCTGAGCCTGCGGCGTTGCCCGCGTAGTAATTACAAGTACCAGCTGAGCCTGCGGCGTTGCCCGCGTAGTAATTACAAGTACTAGCTGAGCCTGCGGCGTTGCACGCGTAGTAATTACAAGTACTAGCTGAGGCTGCGGCGTTGCCCACGTAGTAATTACAAGTACTAGCTGAGCCTGCGGCGTTGCCCGCGTAATAATTACAAGTACTAGCTGAGCCTGCGGCGTTGCCCGCGTAGTAATTATAAATACAGCTGAGCCTGCGGCGTTGCCCGCGTAGTAATTACATGTACTAGCTGAGCCTGCGGCGTTGCCCGCGTAGTAATTACAAGTACTAGCTGAGCCTGCGGCGTTGCCCGCGTAGTAGTGACAAGTACTAGCTGAGCCTGCGGCGTTGCCCGCGTAGTAATTACAAGTACTAGCTGAGCCTGCGGCGTTGCCCGCGTAGTAATTACAAGTACTAGCTGAGCCTGCGGCGTTGCCCGCGTAGTAATTACAAGTACTAGCTGAGCCTGCGGCGTTGCCCGCGTAGTAATTACAAGTACTAGCTGAGCCTGCGGCGTTGCCCGCGTAGTAATTACAAGTACTAGCTGAGCCTGCGGCGTTGCACGCGTAGTAATTACAAGTACTAGCTGAGGCTGCGGCGTTGCCCACGTAGTAATTACAAGTACTAGCTGAGCCTGCGGCGTTGCTCGCATACTAATTACAAGTACTAGCTCAGCCTGCGGCGTTGCCCGCGTAGTAATTACAAGTACCAGCTGAGCCTGCGGCGTTGCCCGCGTAGTAATTACAAGTACAAGCTGAGCCTGCGGCGTTGCCCGCGTAGTAATTACAAGTACTAGCTGAGCCTGCGGCGTTGCCCGCGTAGTAATTACAAGTACTAGCTGAGCCTGCGGCGTTGCCCGCGTAGTAATTACTAGTACAAGCTGAGCCTGCGGCGTTGCCCGCGTAGTAATTACAAGTACTAGCTGAGCCTGCGGCGTTGCCCGCGTAGTAATTACAAGTACTAGCTGAGCCTGCGGCGTTGCACGCGTAGTAATTACAAGTACTAGCTGAGCCTGCGGCATTACCCGCGTAGTAATTATAAATACAGCTGAGCCTGCGGCGTTACCCGCGTAGTAATTATAAGTTCAGCTAAGACTGTTGCGTTGCCCGCATAGTAATTATAAATACAACTGAGCCTGCGGCGTTACCCGCGTAGTAATTATTAGTTCAGCTAAGACTGCGGCGTTGCCCGCGAAGTAATTATAAGTTCAGCTTAGACTGCGGCGTTGCCCGCGTAGTAATCATAAGTACAGCTGAGCCTGCGGCGTTACCCGCGTAGTAATTATAAGTTTAGCTAAGACTGCGGCGTTGCCCGTGAAGTAATTATTAGTACAGCTGAGCCTGCGGCGTTACCCGCGTAGTAATTATAAGTTCAGCTAAGACTGCGGCGTTGCCCGCGTAGTAATTATAAGTACAGCTGAGCCTGCGGCGTTACCCGCGTAGTAATTATAAGTACTAGCTGAGCCTGCGGCGTTGCCCGCGTAGTAATTATAAATACAGCTGAGCCTGCGGCGTTACCCGCGTAGTAATTATAAATACAGCTGAGACTGCGGCGTTACCCGCGTAGTAATTACAAGTACTAGCTGAGCCTGCGGCGTTGCCCGCTTAGTAATTACAAGTACTAGCTGAGCCTGCAGCGTTGCCCGCGTAGTAATTGCAAGTACTAGCTGAGCCTGCGGTGTTGCCCGCGTAGTAATTTATAAGTACAGCTGAGCCTGCGGCGTTGCCCGCGTAGTAATTATAAATACAGCTGAGCCTGCGGCGTTACCCGCGTAGTAATTATAAGTTTAGCTAAGACTGCGGCGTTGCCCGTGAAGTAATTATTAGTACAGCTGAGCCTGCGGCGTTACCCGCGTAGTAATTATAAGTTCAGCTAAGACTGCGGCGTTGCCCGCGTAGTAATTATAAGTACAGCTGAGCCTGCGGCGTTACCCGCGTAGTAATTATAAGTTCAGCTAAGACTGCGGCGTTGCCCGCGTAGTAATTATAAGTACAGCTGAGCCTGCGGCGTTGCCTGCGTAGTAATTACAAGTACTAGCTGAGCCTGCGGCGTTGCCCGCGTAGTAATTATAAATACAGCTGAGCCTGCGGCGTTACCCGCGTAGTAATTATAAATACAGCTGAGACTGCGGCGTTACCCGCGTAGTAATTACAAGTACTAGCTGAGCCTGCGGCGTTGCCCGCTTAGTAATTACAAGTACTAGCTGAGCCTGCAGCGTTGCCCGCGTAGTAATTGCAAGTACTAGCTGAGCCTGCGGTGTTGCCCGCGTAGTAATTTATAAGTACAGCTGAGCCTGCGGCGTTGCCCGCGTAGTAATTATAAATACAGCTGAGCCTGCGGCGTTACCCGCGTAGTAATTATAAGTTCAGCTTAGACTGCGGCGTTGCCCGCGTAGTAAATATAAGTACAGCTGAGCCTGCGGCGTTACCCGCGTAGTAATTATAAGTTCAGCTAAGACTGCGGCGTTGCCCGCGTAGTAATTACAAGTACAGTTGAGCCTGCGGCGTTACCCGCGTTGTAATTATAATCAAGCTGAGCCTGCGGCGTTGCCCGCGTTGTAATTATAAGTACAGCTGAGTCTGCGGTGTTGCCCGCGTAGTAATTATAAGTAACACATAATCAATAACGTTTTTTTTTGCTTTAGTGAAGAATCATTTAATGCAGAAAAGCTATTATAATATGGAGAGGCTTTAGCGGACAAAAATATATTAGTAATATATTAGTATATATTAGTAATTATATTCACTTTTGACGATGTTCGATCTGATACAGTGCGTATTACCTTTTTATTTTTATTTATTTTGTTTTACAATAATTGACTTATTAACTGATTGAATTATTATTATTATTTTATAATTGCCATTGTTACATTTTCATTTTTGTATTGATAATTTAATGGTTTTTTTTCTATAATTGTGAACATTGTATTATTTTATAGTGACATGTCTAAGTGCATGGAAATGTCAAAAGACTAATAAATGAATTGAACTGAATTGTCACAGTCACAGCCAATTTGCTCCGACTTGAAATAGGGAAATAGGAATCCGAATAGAATACCTTAAGAGGAAAATTATAAAAAAAGATTCGCAAACTGTACCGTGTGACATATCAAATGAAAGGGCTTGTTGTGAGGGTTTAATTATATTGTTTTAATTTTTAAATAAAATGTTTTAATGTTATTCAAGAAAATAGTTGAGATGGACCATTCCTCCCCTCGTGAAAATCTCTTAGCAATCGATAGCAATCGGAATTAGATAACAGCGGCACTGAATCCTCAGAGAACCAGCAAGCGTAATATAAACTATTTGCCTGAATCATACAGTATGATTGACCATACGTCCCGCTTTGGGCGGGACAGTCCCGCTTTGGGCGTCATGGGGGTCATGACCCCCTCCCCCCCCCCCCCCCGGCCTATGTCAATCAGATTTTTTATGTCCATTTGTTAATTTGATTTATGTTTTGTTATCATATTTACACTGTACACTGAAAAAAAAAACTCAAAATTTCCGCGCTCGCTGCGCTCGCGTTTTCGGTGGTCTATTTTAGGTTTTGGGCAATTACAAATTATCTTTTAGTTATGTTTTTCCCTAAAGAATCGGTCCCGGCTTTTATTGATTAATGGCCGTCGTTAAGCCACAGAGGTTCTCGGGTGGCCACCATAGGCCAGTCTACCTCGTACGACAAACCAACTATAGAAAAAGCCAAGAATGTTTGCGCTTTCTTCGGTAGCGCTCTTTATGGGATAATTGAAGATATTAATTATTTTAATATGATTTGGAATTATGTTTCCTTTTAACATGATAGAAATACCTATTACGTCAAAACTTTCGCACTTTCTTATAGTGCAAATTTATTGTGTGATACAGAATAAATAACAAAATAGTAAAAAAAAAAAACGCACTCGCTTCTTTGCACTTCTTGATTTGCAATTTAATATCATATCTACTCGCACAATCTGGAAATAATTATCCTTTAAAAAATCATTTAAAATTATCTTGTATAGAAAACCTTAAAAAAATTAGCCCCGCTTCGCTCGCGCTTTTTTGTATAATTTGCAGTTCAGGTTCGATAATTACATGTTTTTTTTGTCTATTCAGTTTTTCGAAACTTTTCAAAATAGCGAAGATATGGGGATTGAAAACATAAAAAATAACATGTTTCAGCAATTTCTAAAAACATTTATTCAAGCCACTAGTTTTTATATGACTTGGAAAAAACTTTAAATGTTTTTTTCGGAAATTCTTTATTAACATAAAATTAAACAGCTCAGAACTTTCGAGTTTACTCTCGTTGTATTTTAATCATTTCAATACATAAGTTAATATGATTAAGAATTATGTTTCAATCGTGTTGTTAGGATTGTGTAAAGAAACGGGTCAACATTTTTGCGCTCGCTACGCTCGCGCTTTTTACTTCCGCTAATGTTTATTATATGATTTATTACTTATTCGTAGTGATTTGGTAAACATTATTTAACTACTACACCGATCTAAATAGCTATTTTTTTTTTGCGTTTACTCCGTTCGCGCTTATTTTTGTTTTTTTTTTCATATTTCGGATGATTAGTTATTTTTCCTTTTTTACGTTGACATATTATTGCTCAGTATTTTCACAATCACTACTTTCGTAACTTTTAATCATGTCAATGCATATTTTTACATGTTTTGGAATGATAATATAATATGATTAATTTAATAGTGTATTGACCCAGATAGTTACCCATGATACAGGCATAGCCTAGTTTGGGGCTCGTAGCAAACTTAAGATATAATTATTATTAAGATTAATTGGTAATAGCTCAATAAGTATTAATTTTAATTATCTAATGTACCTATTATTGCCTGGAAATGAAATAAATTATTATTATTATAGTTCAAAAATTTCGAGCTCGCTACGCTCGCGCTTTTGGTAATACACCAAATGCTTATTTGATACGATTTGGAGTTTCATTTTAATACCCACACCAAAGACAATCGAAAGGATTGTCTTTGCCCACACTAATAGAAATAACTCAAATCTTTGCGCTCGCTGCGCTCGCGCTTATAATGTTCTGAAATTTTCTGACATAAATAGCTCCATATTTTTGCTGTTTTTCGTTCTCTGGTTCTCTTGCACTTGGGGGAGCTGGACGGATTTTTCTCCCTGGCGCCGCATGACGATCTGCGACAATCTGGACCGACACGTCTTAAAATGCCCTCCGAAGCACCGAGAGATGTCAAAAATACGAGTACATATTATACATACCTAAGTAATTTGCCCCTCCCATTAATAAATTCTGGATCTGTCCTTAGTCATAGGCTACGCGAGTGAAACCACGGGGAACAACTGGTATTGTATAATTTTGGAACCCATCCAGGCTGGATATAAGTGTGACGGTGTGACGACCCCCCCCCCCCCCCCCCCCCCGACTCGAGGCTGAATCCGCCCTTGCATACGACAAACAAAAAAACTATAGAAATAGCTAAAATCTTTCGCGCTCGCTTCCGTCGCTCTCATAACCTTGCCAGCTTCATCCTTTATTTTAAATTTTCTTCTAGAGAAAACCTCACAATTTTAGGCCTCGCTTCGGTCGCGCACCTTTGTATTTTTGCAGTTACATTAATTCGTTATTTTCAAATGATTTGGAAAACACGTTAGAATTTTCGAGCTCTCTACGCTCGCGCTTCTTTGTATTTATTTGAGGTACGTGAATTGGTTAATTTTGTATGATTAAGAATTATTAAATTTGTACACTGAAACAAATATCGCAAAAGTATTCACGCTGCGTTTGCGTGTTTTCTTCTTATCAATTCATATTTGAATATTATTTGTAGCTTATGTTTGCGTGTTTTCTTCTTATCAATTCATATTTGAATATTATTTGTAGCTTATGTTTGCGTGTTTTCTTCTTATCAATTCATATTTGAATATTATTTGTAGCTTATGTTTGCGTGTTTTCTTCTTATCAATTCATATTTGAATATTATTTGTAGCTTATGTTTGCGTGTTTTCTTCTTATCAATTCATATTTGAATATTATTTGTAGCTTATGTTTGCGTGTTTTCTTCTTATCAATTCATATTTGAATATTATTTGTAGCTTATGTTTGCGTGTTTTCTTCTTATCAATTCATATTTGAATATTATTTGTAGCTTATGTTTGCGTGTTTTCTTCTTATCAATTCATATTTGAATATTATTTGTAGCTTATGTTTGCGTGTTTTCTTCTTATCAATTCATATTTGAATATTATTTGTAGCTTATGTTTGCGTGTTTTCTTCTTATCAATTCATATTTGAATATTATTTGTAGCTTATGTTTGCGTGTTTTCTTCTTATCAATTCATATTTGAATATTATTTGTAGCTTATGTTTTTAGAACTATTTAATAGGCAGTGTTCAAAATTTTCGCTCTTCACTCGCTATTGGGGTGCTTTTTCATTATTTTCATGTGATTTGAAATTTGGTTTTATTCTAAAAATCTATGTTAAAATAAATAACTTGGAACTTTCGAATTCTCCGTCCAAATCTATTATGGTCATTTCAACGTTCATGTGATTTAGAATAATGTTTCAATTCAGTTGTTAGAAATATATAAATAAAGAGGTCAAGAAAACGAGTGTAATGTTTTTAGGATTCATGTATGTTTGTTTGTATGTGAGTTTCTTTATTCCACCATAACTTTTAAATGCTTCAACAGATTTAGACGCATGGGGTATCATTAGAATCTTTACATCCCCCGAGTAACATAGGCTACATTATTTTTTGATTAAAGTAATTTTTAATTAATCCACTTTCATTTTCAAGCGAAAAAACATATTTTTCGTATTTTACAATATGGGTATCAAATTGAAGGCCTTGATAAGTACATTCCAACAGTATATAATGTATAGTCATAAGTTCATTTTTGACAGGGCAGGTATGTTTTTTTTTAGTTTTTAAGCTAGTTACATAATTCTGCTCTGACGAAAAAAATAAACAGTCACGTTAATCGTATGAAAGCATGTCAGTGAAATAGAAAGTAAATGAAACAAAAGTTCAAGTTATAAGGGTTTATTCAATTAGTCATTGCAATAACTAGCCTAGCACCAGCCCCCCCTCTCCCCGCCCCTCTGTACATACATACATTTATACATATTTGCACACATTTACATTACACTATACTTTATGCACAAAAATAGACGTTGGGCCAATATATACTCGTAAGTTCCAACAGATGGCGCTTATGTAAATATATGCGTGAGATCCTGATTTGGATCTTTACAAACGAATAGTTATTAGATTTACAATCATTGTAACATATATAGGGTGCAACGTTTCGCCCAGCGCGCCAAATTCAAATCTTCTTGCGTTTATTGTCAATTACAGCTCCATCGTGGGTTCATGCAAACTTATTTTGCGGCAATAAATAGATTGTATCAAGAAATTACACCAACCAAAAAATCAAGGTGAAAGATAGTATAAGTACATTCGTCAATAAATCAAAAACCAACATGAAAATCAGGTTATTGACATTTGTAGCTAAACCAATATTATCTAGATGATCATTATAACCGTAATTTGTTAATTCCTAAAACTACCCGAGTACCAACATCATAGCACTGTGGAAATATGCTTCAACTCACATCAACCTCATCGCTTTCCATCAGGTGAGATCGTGGTCAATCGCCTAGTACGATCGATTGCCTAGTACGTAATAAAAAATAAACTACAAATGATTTTGTTATCACGTTTGTATGGAAAACTCATCCTCCGCCGGACTCTTAAGGTGAAATACAATACTTACATGGTATTATCCGTCCACACAAATATATAAAAGTGGAACGTTGTCTGTTTGCTTGTTTATAATAATAATATATAATAATATAATATATTCGGGACAACTCCACACCAATTACCTAGCCCCAAACTAGGATACCGTGTAATATGGGCACTAGAAAACGGATAAACATACATAAATACAAATGTTCATGACTCGGAAAAAACATTTCTGCTCATTACACAAATGATTGCACCTTACAGGATTCGAACCTGTTTGGGTAACTTTCACGTGGAAGTTAAATTGTGATCGCGTACGCGTTAACAATTTTGATGAAATATGGAATGGAGATAGCTTATACCCGGCAATAAAACATAGGATACTTTTATCCCGGAAAACGGTAAGTTTACACGGAAAAACTGGAAAATGTTATTACTCGCTGTAAGGAACGATTGTCATGGAAACAAAATAGTAACAAGTCTGTCGAAAAACATCGAGAGCGTTGGTGCTATACTTTTGCATTGGTTTTTAATATTCTAGAAGAACATAGGATGTTTTTTCTGCGCGTACGAAGTCGCGGACACAAGCTAGTAGAGTAGACAATAAAGATAAAAAATAATTTAATAAAAGCTAATTTTGACGTTAGCGCCATCTAGAGGAACCTATGTCATGGACAAATTGGATTTGATGAAACACATTTAAAATTGGATCGAAAGATTCAATTATGGAACTAATATTTCAACCACAAAGAATTTATTATAAGATAGGCTATGTTAGCGATGTTAGCCCCGCCTCGCACGCCGCGACGCTCAGTGTACATATTCATGCAAAGCGACAAGAATGTATATCCCACAATGACGTTTATTCATATGAGTTACGTAAGGCATTTATAGCTTTTGAAATACTAATAAATGTGACAATTAGGAGAATTATTTATTTGTGCAGTTTGTGCGTCAACTAAAAAAAAAAATTGTTCGAACAGGCGACGCGGGGTATCATACTACATTAAGTTCACAGATTTCGATCCTTTCCCACTTCGGTGATTTTAACTATTTTTGTTTCTTGAAGTTTAGGGTACAAAAAGTAGTCGCTAATATTTTGTGGATTGTTATATAGATAAAATATTGATTGTACATAAAACTAGATCATACAAGCAAGGTATAGCGTACCGTAGTATACAACAAACAAGGAGCATATACCTTATCATAGTATAGCCTATCGGTCTAAAAAGAAATCGCCTACATTAACATTAGCGCCATCTATTGATTTATTGTTGTTCTATAATAGCACTTGGCCGACCGGCGCTGCAGTTGACAATTAGTTTCTCATTTTGATACAGATGGTGTTATAATAAACATTGAGATTCTATTTTTTAAAATCATTATTTTAATTTATTTATACAACAATACAGAAATGCAACAGTTAAATTTAACTTAATTATATTATATAATATATTTTAGGGGAGGGGGTTTCATATTCAGCATGCAAGCTAATTGTTTATGTACTATGTTACAACTTTTTCTTATAACAATTACTTTACTTTTGATTTCTGAAATTGAAACTCACTCAGTCAGTGTCCAGTAATGATAATTGAACAATTTAACGTAAAGAGCATGATATGGTGCGGGTTCGAGTCCCTGCCGCGATCCAAATCTTATTTATAATAAAGCAGTAACACTGTTGTACAGTAAAGATACTTAAAAAATGGTCTAGGGGACTTTCAATAAACTATTGAGCCAGGTATTTTTTTATGGTCACCTGTCTGTCTGTTTGTTCGCGCGACACGTAAAATCTACTGTACCGATTGCAATGCAATTTTCATTGTTGGATAGCTTAGGTTTGACAGAAAACTGGTATCTCAATCCGATGAGTAGAAGCGGAGCTATCGATAAATAAATATTTGAAGGCTGAACAAAATTTGGTATATTATT
The DNA here is from genome assembly GCA_946251855.1 of Alsophila aescularia. NCBI lineage: Eukaryota > Metazoa > Arthropoda > Insecta > Lepidoptera > Geometridae > Alsophila > Alsophila aescularia. The sequence goes on from OX276373.1 coordinate 57,893,967, forward strand.
CTATACATAGGTATTGTTGGTCCTGGAATAACATATAGGATACCAGAAAAATGACCACTTGGACTAAGCCGCGGGCACAGCTCAATAAACATCATAATTACAAAATTCTTAAACAGTCGTAGTAAACAGTGATATTATCTGTACTCTGTACAAGCATTTGTACAGAGAACTTGTTCTGCAGATTGTGAGATCGGGTTCAACTTCCAAACGCTGGCATCAACTACTTTTACTTCAATTTCTAATAATTAATAATTATAGATTTTTGTGATAAAAATATATATTCTTTTCGATAAGTAAGATTCATTTTGTAACAATAATTATTATTTAATATTTCTCTAACATTTTTAAATTTTATAACATCTTTCTGGTTTGTCATCATACAATACTCGACAGGTTTGAGATTTAGCAACTTTTAATTGATATATTCGTATGTGCTACATACATTTATTATGTTGGTACAAGCCAAATTAAAACACAGTAGGCGTCTGCGATGTTATTGCTGTTCCGTTCGTTTTATTAATGGAAGAAAGAGCCAACTCCTTTCATTGAAAAAATATATCTATAGGTAGTTACGATAAAGCAGTAAGTACAAAAAGTCTATAGTTTTTTTAGAAGACAAAATAAGCTACTAAATAAGAATATAACCGTTTTTTAATGGGGTCCATATGTCTGTATGTTTGTATTTATAAAAAAACACTGAACCGATTGAAATGCGGTTTTCACTTTAGGATAGCTTAGGATTTGACTTAAAATCTGGTGTACTTTAAATTTCAAAGCGATGAAAAGTAGCCGAGCTATCGAAAAATAATATTATTCGATGGCTGATAGATTTTAAGTCAAGCCCAAAGCTATCCAACATTGAAAACCGCATTTAAAACGGACCAGTAGTTTGTTTTATAGGTGAAGCGAATACAAACAAGAAATGTTTTTTTTAAAGTTACATTATTGTTCAGTGACAAATTTTAACTCCCCGAGACCATATTTTTTCTTCATTGTACAGACTTTTTGTTACTTACTGCTATATTATAATTATTATAATATAAGTACAGTTTTTTTAATTGATTTTAAGTTAACTTGATATTGCTACATAACAGTCCAAGTTTTAGCAATTTACTGCCTTTCATCTAAAAGTTGACTGAAAAAGATCACTAAGAGCGCTAAGACCACCCACGTATGTATATATTTTGTGTTACTTATATTCAGTTATTTGTTTTAACTTCGTGTCAATATATGAGATTTTGATTGAGTAGAGGGGTGTGAGTGTGTACACGTTCAGAGGTCGGTCTCGGAGGCCTGTGCTTCTAGCCAGTGCCTCCGCGCGCGGCGCCGCCCGCGGCTCGTGTCGCCCTGCAACAAACAAACATAAATGTCGTCATTAACGGCCGGCACACGCCCACTGCTGGACGTAGGCCTCCGCTGAAGGAAACATTTGATTACGGTAACGTATAGCAGGCAGGAAACGAAAGAAAACAATACATTCTAGATTACATCTTACGTATTCTGAATATATTATGTTTGACGAAATAAAAAATGGACGAAGAAAACAATGTAGCTTACTTCCCCTGACATGTAAGTCACACAATCAAAAAAAAAAAAAAAAAAGAAAAAAAAAAGGTAAATGAAAAATAAAATAAAATATATAAACCTACGATAACAATGCTTTATCAAAATTGAACTAACGTAAAATGACAAAGGGGTGAGACAGGGAGACGTTATTTCTCCGAAACTGTTCACCTCTGCACTGGAAGATATATTCAAGCTTCTGAACTGGAACGGATTTGGTGTTAACATCAATGGCGAATACATCACTCACCTTCGGTTTGCAGATGATATAGTCATCATGGCTGAAACCCTGGAAGACCTAAGCACAATGCTCAGTGACCTCAATATTGTTTCCCAACAGGTGGGTCTTAAAATGAACATGGGCAAGACGAACATCATGTCAAACTCCCATGTCGTACCCATGCCGGTTTATGTTGAGAACGATATTATCGAAGCTGTTGATCACTATGTCTACTTGGGTCAGACGATCCAAATGGGTAGATCCAACTCCGACAAAGAGGTCAACCGACGAATCCAACTCGGATGGGCAGCGTTCGGGAAATTACGCCATATCTTCTCGTCGCAGATACCGCAGAGCCTTAAGACGAAAGTTTATAATCAGTGCGTGTTGCCAGTGATGACATACGTCACTGAGACGTGGTCGCTAACTATTGGTCTCATACAAATGCTCAAAGTTGCGCAGCGTGCAATGGAGAGAGCTATGCTCGGTGTTTCACTACGTGATAGAATCAGAAATGAGGAAATCCGTAGAAGAACGAAGGTTACCGACATAGCTCTCAGAATTTGCAAGTTGAAGTGACAATGGGCAAGTCATATAGTTCGCAGAACCGACAACCGTTGGGAAATAAAGGTTCTCGAATGGCGACCACGAACAAACAAGCGAAGTGTGGGGAGACCCCCCACACGACCGACGACATTGTAGCCATCGCAGGAAGTCGGTGGATGGAGGCGGCACAAGATCGCTCGTCATGGCGCTCTTTGGGGGAGGCCTATGTTCAGCAGTAGACTTCTAAAGGCTGACATGATGATGATGATGATGATGATGATGATGATGATGATGATGATGAAAATGACAAGATATATTTATATGTTTTATTTTATTTTCCATTTACATTTAGTTTGACTCAGTTTGGCGTAAGTAAGCATTCATTAGTTCATTTTCAATAAGGATTTCCGCAAAGTAACGGCTATCAACTTTAACTAAATTTATAATTAAAATCTTTTTTGTTAATACTATGTCATGAAAAGTTACTTTTCGCCATTTTACTAAAAACACTGCACAGTACGCGTGACGTCATTCTTGGTAATTGGCGGTTTAGTTCCTGGCGTTTTGTACACCGTTGCGCAATAGTGACGTCATACGGTCACAATGACAGCTACATGGTCGTTTTGGCGCGATTCAAATTAACAACTCAAGAGTGCAAAATTTAATTATTGTTTGATTTCTTCGTAAATAAGGTTTTATTTTATCCCTATCAATTAATTTACGAAAATTAGTAAAGTATCAGCTCAGCGTCTCAGTCGGAGCGCGGGGGAGCAGCCTGCGCGCCTTCGCCTCTACCCTGATACAAAGTTTCCCTTTAGAGCATAGTTGACAATTAGTTTATTTGGTGGCTCTCACAATTAGCAAATTGAAGAGGCAATGGACAGGCCACTACACCTAGTAACAATGACCGTTGGGGAACAAAGGTTCTCCAGTGGCGACCGCGGCCGGGGTTGGTGCAGGCCGTGAGTGATCACTATCCGAAGATGGAACGTACCTTATTTTCTTTCAATTCTTTGTGGTCCTTCGAGGCTCGTTCGACTTGGTACTCCGGGTCGATGTACTCCTGGTTGCACGGCACACTTGGTACACTCGGCACACTTGGTATACTCGTTACACTTGGAACACTCGGCACACTTGGCACACTGCGCACGTTCTGTACGGCCGCGACGCGAGCGGCAGCGCGCGCTTCTCGAGCCGATAGCACCTCCTAGAATACAATTTAATAGTGTGAGTTTACGAGTATTTATTAATTTCATTATTTTATCCCTCAATGCAATATGACGGGTGACATGTTTGAAGTCTATGTCTGTATATCTTTCTGTCCGTCTGTGCGCCTGTCTGTGTTTCTGCTGTCGCATCGTAGCTCCTAGACCTTTTAGAAAGCGTTTTATTTTTATTGACGAGAAAGCTAACCAAGTATTCAACGTTGTCGATTGCAATGTGGTGTTCATAGCTTAGTTAGCTGGACAGCCGAGGGCTCGGATACGGAACCGTGAGTCTGCGAGGCCGACACGCACTTGTCCGGTTTTATTGATGAACCCATGTTTAGTTTGATTCTGTTATTTTTGTATTATTTCATGTCTCCGAGATTTTTGTACAGGTTAGGTTCAAAGAACCAAAAGTATGTTACTTGTTAACTAGCTCTGCCAGCGGCGCTGCCCGCGTATTATTTTTTCTGGGATGTAAGGATCCTGAGTGTTATTCCAGAACCAAAAGTACAAAGATCATCAAACTACGTTCAGACACATCAAATGGCTTTTTATCGATTGCTCGACTTCTGCTCATCGGATTGAGATACCAAGTACACCAGTTTTTAAGTCAAACCTTAACCTATCAAACAGTAAACCGCATCGCTACCGGTCCAGTAGATTTTACGTGATGCGCGAACAAACCATACACACAGACGTGATTTAAAAAAAAGGTTATTTTATTGTTCAGCAGCTTATTTTAAGTTCCATGGACCATTTTTTATTATTATCTTCTTTTTACAAAGTTTTTCGTAGGTACTTACTGCTTTATTACAAGTATATAGATAGATTATAAATAGATCAAATCTATAAACGTAGGTAAAGTATATTTTGAGTTTCAAAAGCAAATGTCGCTTTTATGTTACGACATAGAGGTAGATGTGTTTTAGATTGGACCACCACAAAAAATATATAGTGTTTTTTGTTTTTTAGTTACACAATCATATTACAATTAATTAATTCATCATCCTTAATGAACAGCCTTTGCTCGTCCACTGCTGGACGATCTCTTCTCATCCAGTTTCTGCCGCTCGCCTTTCGCAGGCCACCTGGCCGGTGGGCGTCCTACACTACGTTTGCCATGCCACGGTCTCCACTCGAGGACACGTATACCCGAGCGGTTGTCCGTCCTTCTAGAAATGCAGCCAGCCCATTGCCACTTCTGTTTGCCAATCCTTTGAGCTATATCGGTGACTTATCTGGTCGGATAACCTCGGTTCGAATTGTATCCTTCAGAGTAACCCCGAGCATAGCTCTCTCCATAGCTCGCTAAACGACTTCAAATTTGTGGACATTTCCCACTGTTAGTGTCCAGGTCTCGACTCCGTATGTCAGCCCTGCTAGGACGCACGCATTAAAGACTTTCATCTTCAGGCACTGTGGAATGGACGACGAGAAGACCTGCCGAAGTTTTCCGAATGCCGCCCAGCCCAACTGAATTCTTATGTTGGCTTCCGTATAGAAGTTGTTTTAGCCCATTTGCAAAGTCTGCCCGAGTAAGATATAATTCTTAAAAACTTCGAGGGGTTGGAAGGGTAAACAGGTCTCGGGATAATAAGATCGTTAAACATGATCTTGGTCTTAGTTCATCCCGAGAACGATTTGTCGAGAAGCATCAGCCAGGCCGTGCAGCATCGCTCGAGTTCCTCCAGCGATTCTGCCGTAAGGACTATATCATCGGCAAATCTTAAGTGTGAGGTGTACTCGCTGTTTATATTTATGCCCTTCCCTTTCGAGTCCACAACATTTCTTCCAAGGCGTTGGTGAATAGTTTCGGGGATATGACGTCCCCCTGTCTCACTCCCCTGCGCCACTGGATATGTTTAGACTGCTGGTTCTGTACTTGAACACTCATAGTCGCGGCGTCAAACAGACATCTCATCATCTGTTTATGTATTTAATCTTAAATAACTTCACATCTTTTGAATTTCGGAACAGTTTTGTATGTATTTTTTTTATTTGATTGTCTAGTTCTCCTGTAATCTATAACGATAATAAAACAGATAGTACCAAAAAATCAGAAAATAAACTTGATGAAATTTTGTATGGAGGTAGTTTGAACCCTGGGAGAGGACTTAAGTTACATTTTGTCGCGATAAACTGTAGACCGCGCGAACGAAAGCTAGTTGTATATAAATGACCTGCATCAGGACGGCGGCCTCCATCTCCGCCATGCTGAAAGCGCCTGCCGACTGCGGGAGCTCTTCCTCGGCTATGTCTGGAAGTACATACGGTACGAATTCAAACGACTATCAAAACTGGTACATCTTTACGTCAAGTCATTTACCAAATACACAAATTTTGATTTTCATTCGTGCTATTTATTTAAATAAAACACACCTAAACCACTAGAAACATATATAACAAAAAAACTCCAAACTCCAAAATGTTGTAACTTATGCGGGAAAAGAACTTCACAATACTTAATACCTCATTTAATTAACTCTAAACAGCTTATCAAAGGATATTTAAAATAGAATGGTACCGATTCGGTTGGCACGAACTAGACTAAACTACACTAAAATTAAGTTTAGTCCTGTTCCAAGACGATAACAATGCACTTAATTTTAAATTTTAGTTTGACACACCTACATTGTTTTTAATTTGTCAGTTTAGTTTAGTGGTATTTTCCTATTCTGTTGTACGTCAGTTTCGTCGTGAAACGTGTACTCCACGCACATATCGCGAGTTATACCGAATTAAATATCACAATAACGTAAATTTTGCTGATTATGAGCGGGACACCCGCGGCTTTGCCCGCGTGGTCGTTTCTCTGGGTTACAAGTTACCTATGTGGTATTTTAGGACCAAAAGTACCTATAAGGTATAAAATAACAAATTTCACTCATCCGTCAAATATGTTTTATCAATTGCTCGGCTTCTATTCACCGGATTGAAATACCAAGTACACCAAAACCTTTAACACCAAAACCTTTTAATTCTAAACCTAGTTTTTACGTGATGCGCGAACAGACAAAAAGACAGACATGATTTTGAAAAATGTTAGGTATAAAATAACAAATTTCACTCATCCGTCAAATATGTTTTATCAATTGCTCGGCTTCTATTCACCGGATTGAAATACCAAGTACACCAAAACCTTTAACACCAAAACCTTTTAATTCTAAACCTAGTTTTTACGTGATGCGCGAACAGACAAAAAGACAGACATGATTTTGAAAAATGTTAAGTATATCCGTTTATTTAAAGTTCATTCGCTTATTTGAAATCCACTAGACCATTTTTTATTATTACCTTCTTTGTACAGACCTTTTCTTACTCACTGATTTATTATAAAATCTTTATTACCTCCGAACTTGAAAAGAGAGGGGGGTTATAAGTTTAGGGGGGGGGTGTGGGGTGTGTGTGTGTGTGTGTGTGTGTGTGTGTGTGTGTGTGGTGTGTGTGTGGTGTGTGTGTGTGTGGTGTGTGTATGTGTGTGTGTGGTGTGTGTGTGGTGTGTGTGTGGTGTGTGTGTGTATGTATCCATGTGGCTGTCTGTGGCATCGTAGCTCGCAAACGAATGGACCTATTTTGATGCGGTTTTTCTGTTTGAAAGTTTATGTGATCGAGAAGCGCATGCGTGACCGTTAAAGTAAACATGTATTCAAGTATGTCACACTTTGAAGATTAAAATAGAACTTTTCAACAGCCCTTATGCGCATGCGTTCCGTCGAAACATAACCAGATTTCCATTTCATAAATGTACTAGTTTCTTTGAAAAACCGGATGGCCGTGGCTGTTGGGGTGCATGGCCGTTTGCTTGTCGTGAAACGTTAACACCACGTACAATTAGATCCGGTCCTGAAAACCTCTCGTTTGTTCTGTGCTGGAGTTCAAAATGTGTATAATCTTTATTTTAGTACGGACTTTCCGGGCGCTGCAGCCACTTTTGCATTAGACCCCACTTTTTTTAAATTTGTTAGCCTTTTTGCAAACTTTTTCATATTGAATCGTTTTTTTTCTCAACGAGATCTTTACCAAAACACCGGAATCAATATGCTTACTAAATTTCGAGTTATACCGAATTAAAAATCACAAAAACATCAATTTCGCTGATTGTGCTCTGTGCGTCCTGCCTCCACGTACAACGTGACGGAGCCGCGCTTCGCACTCAGCGCTCCACGTACAATGTGACGGAGCCGCGATTCGCACTCAGCGCTCCACGTACAATGTGACTAACCGTGATATGAGAACAGAGTAGGCGGGTGCTGCGGCCGCAGACTCACGGTGTCCGCCTTGAGCCGCGCGGCGTGCCGGCGGAGCCGCGCTTCGCACTCAGCACTCCACGCGTCCGTAGCGCCCCTGTCAATAAATAAATATCGTAATTGGGCAATCATCTGACCACATACACCATTTAACATCCGAAGAATTGTCCACATCATCACTAAGCATGCGAATATTAGGCCATACTTTCACTTAACATCTGAAGATTCGGCCACACCGTCATTTAACATCTGAAGATTAGCCCACATCTTCGCTTTAAATCTGATAATTAGCCCATATAGTCACTTAACATCTGAAGATTAGCCCACGTCATCTGAAACTAAAAACTTAGTATCTAAATCCGATGATTAGAAGCCGAGCAATCGATAAGCAACTATTTGACGGCTGAAAAATATGGTATTTTGTGTTTTATAGGTACTTTTGATCCTGGACTAACACAAAGGTTACTTTTAATACAGAGAATTGACCACTCGGGCAAAGCCGCGGGCACAGCTAGTAAACAATAAAATAATTGTTTTAAACTCTCAAGTCTACAACGAAAGTATATACAGCACTGTACATAGAACAATATAGTTACGTGTGGTGGTGCTGCAGCCAGGGCCCCGGGGACAGCAGCGGAGCCCCGACGGCGGCGGCGCCGGCCTCCGAGTCCAGCTGCGACAGCAGCTGTCGCGCGACAAGCTCCGCCGCGCTCCGCTGTGACAAAATGTTGCGTGTTACGTAGGGCACGCTCTAGAGGCCAACAACGCCGCTTGATCATTCAATATAGAGCCGCGGTGGGAGCGCCTTAGCACAATAACCGCGGTTCTATGTTCAATGGTCACACGGCTGTTGTGGCTCTTTTTATGTTGCTCCAGATATTTTATACCTCTAAAGACAGACAGACTGACCGACACACAACGCACAGACAAAACCGGTAGATCTAGGAAAAAAAATGGAGTGAATGTTCATTGAATATCCAAGGGGTGCGCTAAGGAGAGATTAATATATATTAAAAGGTTGTCTGGAAGAGATCGCTTTTAGCGATAAGACCGCCCATTGTACCTCTTTTTTTTTTAATGATTTCTTGTATTATTTTTTTCCTTAATTCTGGTGCAATAAATTGATTATTATTATTAACTTAAATTCCATCCCTAAAGGCGTGAAAGGGGTGGCAAAGTTTGCATACGGGCAAAGCCGTGGGGTGCTGCTAGTTGATAAAGTATAAGTATAAAATGTTTATGCTGTAAGTTTTTCCATCTATTACAATTACAATTATTATATATTACAATTATTATATATTTTTGGAAATTTAATTGTTTCTCTTTATCTCTGAAACTACTGATCCGATTATGTAAATTCTTTCTATGAATTAAAGATGGAGGTGGTATTAAGGGGGAAAGTGACAAGGTGATATTAAAAGGAATTGTAGTGAGAGGATGATATTTAGGGGGAGGGACAGTGACAAAGTGATATTAAGTGGAATTGACTGTGAGAAGGTGATAGGAAGGGGGAGTTACAATGAGAGGGTATAGTCAGATGGTGCAGTGAAGAAGAAGAAGACTTTTTTGACACAGATCACATTACAATAAAAAACGAACATATATGTCTAATTGTATACAAAAAATAACTATAAAAATAGGAGAGATATTGTAGCTGCGGCTGTACCAAAGGAGCCTGCGCTCAGCAAAAAAGTCCAGCGCTAGCCTCCGGAAGCTGATTTTCAGACAAAACCCGTGTGTTGTTATAAAGGTGCGCAACATACATACATACATATATACATAATAATAATATATATAAATATTTAAATTTTTTTAAAACCACCTTATCTTCTCGTCGCAAATACCACAGAGCCTCAAGATGAAAGTTTATAATCAGCGCGTGTTGCCAGTGATGACATACGGCACTAAGACGTGGTTTTTAACTATTGGTCTCATACACAAGCTCAGAGTTGCGCAGCAATGGAGAGAGTTTCACTACGTGATAGAATCCGAAATCAGGAAATCCGTAGAAGAACGAAGGTTACCGACATAGCTCTCAGAGTTTGCAAGTTGAAGTGGCAATGGGCAGGCCATATAGTTCGCAGAACCGACAACCGCTGAGGAATAAAGGTTCTCGAATCGCGACCAAGAACAAGTAAGCGAAGTGTGGGGAGACCCCCCACACGACCGACGACATTGTAGCCATCGCAGGAAGTCGGTGGATGGAGATGGCACAAGATTCGCTCGTCATGGCGCTCTTTGGGGGAGGCCTATGTTCAGCAGTGGACTTCTAAAGGCTGACATGATGATGATGAAATACATATGCAGATACAGTGGTGATGAGAGTGTATGCTTGCCTCGTTCTCTTTCCTACTTTATGCGAATTCGAGCAGCACGTCGTACGACAGTGAGAGGATCATAGTGAGAGGGTGCAGTGGAGTTCCTGAGAGGGTATGCTTATGTCGTCCTCTTTGCTGCTATCCGCGAGTGCGAGCAGCACGTCGTACGACGGTGAGAGGGTAATAGTGAGAGGGTGCAGTGGAGTTCCTGAGAGGGTATGCTTATGTCGTCCTCTTTGCTGCTATCCGCGAGTGCGAGCAGCACGTCGTACGACAGTGAGAGGTTAATAGTGAGAAGGTGCAGTGGAGTTCCTGAGAGGGTATGCTTATGTCGTCCTCTTTGCTGCTATCCGCGAGTGCGAGCAGCATGTCGTATGACAGTGAGAGGGTGATAGTGTGAGGGTGCAGTGGAGTTCCTGAGAGGGTATGTTTACGTTGTCTTCTTTGCTGCTCTCAGCGAGCGCAAACAGCACGTCGTATGGCAGTGTGAGGGTGCAGTGGAGTTCCTTAGAGGGTATGCTTACGTCGTCTTCTTTGCTGCTCTCAGCGAGCGCGAGCAGCACGTCGTAGGTCTCGAGCGCGCGGTCGGCGGCGCGCAGCGACACGCACAGTGCCACGCACCACGACTCCTGCACCGCGCACGCGCAGTATAATCTGAAACAGAAGTGTTGGAATCTTCTTACATTAGCTAAGGACCATCTCAATCACATCAGCTTCTAAACAGAAAAAAACCGCAACTTAATCGGTCCATCCGTTTGGAAGCTACGATGCCACAGACAGAAACACACACATATACACACCCTAAACTTATAACACCCATCTCTTTTCACGTTCGGGGTTTAAAAATGTAGAAACCTTAAAGTTAGTATTACGCTTCTTTAGCATACATACATACACACTACAGATACACTATTATCATAAAGGCTCGCGTTTCATTGGTTTGGTTACAATGGAGCTCAGACATAGCATTATAATATAACGTACATTATAATATGAGAACATCAACCTAGACAAACGAAGTCGGGGGAAAAGCTAGTCTATACTAATATTATAATGAAAAAAGATTTAATTTGATGCATTTTTGTTTGTTTGTAATGGATAAACTCAAAAAACACTTATCCAACATAAAACAATGTTCACTGTTAGAAAGTTACATGATTCCAGATGGATATAGGCGATTTATTCACTTTAAACCTTTATTTTCCTTATTTTTTTTTACTTTATAGTGGGATATCGAGAAAACTACGGGCGGAGCCGCAGGGCAGAGCAACTATTCTTTCACTGATAGCAAGCTACAGTATTCCAGACGTAGTTGGACGTAGTCTTCAATCAGTGCATCTTACCAGTCATGATCTACGGAGCCGAGATGTGGCACACTCACGGTCAGACTCGTCAACAAAGTTAAGGTCGCTCAGCGAGCTATGGAGAGAGCTATGCTTAGAGTTTCTCTGAAGGACAAGATTCGTAATGAAGATATCCGACGGAGAGTCAAGGTAAACGGCAAAGTTCCAAGGATAAGCAAGCTAAAGTGGCAGTGGGCTGGTCACATTTCCCGGAGAACTGATAACCGTTGGGGTAGACGAGTTAGACTAGGGACCACGTTTAGGCAAACGTAATGTAGGACGCCCTGTGGCCAGGTGGACGACCTGCGAAAGGCGGCCGGAAGGAGAGCTGTAGACAGAGCTCAGTGGCGTAGAAGCCTACGTCCAGCAGTGGACAGATATAGGCTGATGAAGGGCTGCAGTTACCTGTGCGCGGTATCGGAGGCGCGCGCAACGCTGCACTGCAGCACGCCGCAGTCGGCCTGCAGCCGCGAGCAGCGCGCGCGACAAAGCGCTAATGTTGCAGTTAGCGCTTCCCCTGCACAAACCACAACAAAATAACCTAATTAAAAAACGTTATAAAAATACTTTTATGCAGTAGCCATGTCATGGTGAAACTTAGAACGGGCTATCATAATAAAATGCGTACACAACATCTCGAATGTGTGCTGTTAACCTGAAGTAATAAACTAATTGAAGAGTTCTTTAACTTCCATTATCTGGAGCTAATCCTGGATGTCGATTCAGGTCATGCTTACCATAAAATGCATTGTCATCGGAACTAAACCAACATGTATAAATTCAGCTCCGTAGGATAAGAGGAAGTGGTTCTTATTCAACTTGCAAGATTTGACCTAAGCAAACATACATATATTGCAAGCAATGCAAGTTAAATAGAAGCTTTTAAAAAACCGTTCCATACAAAATGTATAGGAAAATGAATTTCCTTCATAACTATATTTTTCGTATAGTTTTATAACAATTATTATTATTCTGGTATTTGGGTTGGAGCGTAGAGAAATACAACAAATCAAAGATCATGAAAATCGGCCCAGCCGTTCCTGAGTTATGGAGTGTGGAATCCTATAATCCTACTTTGTTTTATATAATTTAGATGCGGTGTTTTAAGGATCGCCAACGCCATCTACTTTCATGTTAGGATACTAAAAGCCAAAGAAATAAATGAGAGTAGATACAGCGATAAGTAATCTATGTCAATAAATAACAATTTAAACCTTTTTTTTTTAATTTACTTTGTTAAATAGGTATTTAATTTACTTAGGCTTTATTTCAGAATGTGCTATTAAAGTCCTCGTGGTTACCATGACACAAATTATGTGGAAGATAAAACTCTCGGTTAGCTTACATCGCGTTTCACAATCAATTCTTACCCTCCATATACTTAGTGTAATCATGAATCTGTAATACTTCATACAAATTTATACTCTAAGCATACAACATAAAATACATCTAAGCATACATTTATTTTTCTCATGTCAAAGTAGAAAATGAAGCGGGGTGAGATAGCACAAAAGTAGTAGTACGTCCTTGTCTGGCATGTTGCCGTAGCTTAGTGAAATTCTTTTGGTAGTGTTTGGGAGAAATGTTACATTTGAAAACATTTAATTTTGCTGAAGTAGTTAGTATATTTTACTTTGAAAATACACTAATATCGTTAATCAATTTTAATTTTACAAGGTTTTTATTTTTGACTAGAAAATTGCAAATAAAATACATAATAATACATACCAAATTATAAACATATAGGAAGTATGTCGTTGTCTTTAAGTGGACACACTGTTGAGTAAACAATAAAATTGTTATGGCTGCTTGGCGTTAGTTGTACTTTTCGTGTTTCCAGCTTAATCTATCAGTAAAATTATATAAAGTGGTGTATTTTAGCTGCGTAAATACTTGCAAAAAAAAACCACAGGTGAGCTTTTTATAAGTTTTTAAAATAGCGAGTCAAGCGCGGATCCATGACCCCCCCTTGGATCATATATCTATAATCTATCTGCGTTCATATATCTATAATCTACTCAATGGATCCATCGTATTTTTTCTTCTTTTATGCGCACGGCCACGAAAAGTTCAACATTGCGCTAGCATTGCTCGCGCCTTTGTGATATTATCTATTTTCGCACGTAGACATAACATTGACGCAGAGGAATTCCATAATATCTAATTTTTACGCGCATGCAATACTCGCATCTGTTAAATGGAATTTCTGTTTCCTCATTCGTATTATGTATCAGATATAGCTCAAAATTTTCGCACTCGCTGTGCTCGCGCTTTCTTAACAATATGACATGTTTTGCACACTTGAAGATCGATTATAAACGTTCAGTTTTTTGATATAACTACACTAATAAAAGTATAAGTAACACAAAAATTTCGCGCCTTCTTGGTTTGTTTTGTTTGTCGTATGAGGTAATGCTGGCCTCTGATGTCAGAGTTTGTAAAGCCGCCTGAGGGCCTCTGACATGGTTTAACGACTGCTATTAATCAATAACAGCCGGGACCGACAGCTTAACGTGCCCACCGAAGCACGGAGCGATGGAAAACCGCACATAACTTAAAAAAGTCATTGGTTTGGAACCCGGTATCGTTGGATTCTAAATTGCAATATAGAACCGTTAGGCCACCATCGCCTTCTTGGTAATATGGCATGATTCGCACTCATAGAAACTCTATCAAAATTTCCACATAACTACAACATAACACAATAAAATTATACCTAGTGTCTCAGAATTTTAGGTAAAAATTGTATTTGTTGGTATTAGATTATTATAACTAGCCTGATTTTGAAAATTGATTCACTATTCAAGGCTACATTATTCCTGATTGATACCGCGAGGTACAGCTAGTAGTAGGCTGGATATAGCAACCTAAGTCATCAAATCAACGCATGTCGTTGATTTGATGTAAGAATATTATTAAGCTCGTAGCCGTTGTTGTTGGCGGCTACGAGCACCTCTCTCAGGTCGGCCCACGCCGCCTACACGTGAAGACTCACCTTCGTTGTTGGCGGCTACGAGCGCCTCCCTCAGGTCGGCCCACGCCGCCTACACGTGGAGACTCACCGTCTTTGTTGGCGGCTACAAACGCCTCTCTCAGGTCGGCCCGCGCCACCTACACGTGGAGACTCACCGTCGTTGTTAGCGGCTACGAGTGCCTCTCTCAGGTCGGCCTGCGCACACACGTCCAGCGCGAGCCGCTCCGCCGCGCCTGCGCACCACGACTGGAATCATTACACAGAACGTATACAGTACTGGCGTAAAGCGCCTGCTTTCCGCCCAGTGAACTTGCGTCCCCGCACAAAAAATCGACTTCATATGGATTTACTATAATAACTCAATTAAAAGAAAAACCCTCAAATACACACATTCATATAAAATTGTTATTTGTTATGCAAGGCAGCAAAGTTATTTTTTGGCACGAGTACTTGTATTGAATCCTGAGCAAGCGAAGGATTCTAGTCAAATATAGAATCCTGAGCGTAGCGAGGGATTCAAAGGTACGAGACGCAGAATAACTTTGCTGCCGTGCGAAACACTACTTTTCACCTCACTACAGCGAGGAAAATGGTAGGAGCAAGAAAGACATCTTCAATAATATATTAAGTTAGTTTATAATAATAATAAAAAAGGCTGCTGCGAGACGCCTGGCAGATGTTTAAACATAATATAATAGAATCGAATAGAATAAACTCAAATTGAGACGAATAGAGTCAAGTAGAATCAAGTAGAGTCGACTAGAGTCGAATAGAGTCGAGAAGAGTCAAATTGAGTTGAATAGATTCGAGTAGAATCGAATAGTCGAGTAGAGTCGAATAGAGTCGAATAGAGACGAATAGATTCGAGTAGAGTCGAATAGAGTCGAGTAGAGTCGAATATACTCGATTAGAGCCGAAAAGAGTCGAGTAAAGTCGAGTAAAGTCGACTAGAGTCGACTGGAGTCGAATAAAGTCTAGAAGAGTCAATTTGAGTCGAATTGAATCAAGTAGCGATGAACAGATTCGAGTGATAAAAAAAACGGACTGTCGAGTAGAGTCGAATAGATACGAATAGTGACGAATAGAAACAAATAGAGTGTAATATATTCGAGAAGAATCGAGTAGAGTCGAATAGAGTCGAGTAGAGTCGAATAGAGACGAATAGATACGAGTAGAGTCGAATAGAGTCGAGTAGAGTCGAATATACTCGATTAGAGCCGAATAGAGTCAAGTGGAGTCGAGAAGAGACAAATAGAGTCTAATAGAATCGAGGAGAGCGAGTAGAGTCGAACAGATCCGAATAGAGTCAAATAGAGTCGAATAGAGTCGAGTAGAATCGAATCGAATAATAATCTACATCTACACTAATATTATAAAGAGGAAATATTTGATTGTTTGTTTGTTTAATTTGTTTGTTTGTATGTAATGGACAAACTCAAAACATACAGAACCGATTTTAAAAATTCTTTCACATAAAGAAAGCTAAATTATCAGCGAGTAACACTAGCAGGATTTTATTTTTCATAAAATTTGAGTTCCCTTCGAAAATTGCAATAATGAAACCCGAGGTATAAAATTTTGCATAAAATCTCAATTACTTTGTATCATAAACCTTAGACATTTCCTTCGCCATTGCATAACCCAAAGAGTATATAAATACTACCTACGTAAGATCACAAACTAAGAAAGAGATACGGGTCTTTGTATATGGAACGTTGTCATGGAAACGAAATCACAGAACATCTAATAATCATTGACGTAGGAAATGCTCTATACACGAAATAGTAACCGTAATTCAACCTCTTTGCGTTAAACAGTGTGACGAGGTCCAAACCTCTTTCATAATAATACTCATTTGATCTCTTAATTCTTTCTTACTCCATTTCTTTTCATTTTTGATAGTTGGTCATCATTGATTCATTCTAAATACAAATAACCTGTCATTCGAATATTGATTTTTGGAAAAACCGAAATAATATTATAAAATTCATAAATAAGTTTATAACAACTTGAATTACTCTTTTAAATATATATATGATAATACCTACATAAGAGATTATTTTCATCCGTATTGTATCAACACGAAATTGTCCAAGTGCACCATATTGTTCCTGTTCCTGTAATTCTGTGTTGTCCACTGAGGCTTGGTCCCTGGGCTAGTGGGACAAGCCCAAAGCCTAGGACCGCCTCGTGACAACAGAATAATACTATAGACGGAATGGTACGTCTATAAACATAAACATTAATTTGTTGTTGTTCTATTTGTCCAAATAAAGTACCTACTGATTTTATGTTTCTATATATCTACCCGTGCGATGCCGGGGCGGGTAGCTAGTCGCTAGTATAATATAAACATGTATTCATGTATTTTCAGAGGACTGGCAGTATAGAAAATTATTGAATAGAGAGGTTCGATAAATACTCTTTCCACGCTAGCGGGTAAAATGCAATTCATACATTTTTTTTTAAATTAAAGTGCACTATTTGCTTTTTAATTGACATATGAAATCAAGAATAATTAATAATAATACAATGAATTAAATGTCAAGAGATATAAAGAAAATAAGTCAGATTATGCTTAAAATCTAATTGGATACAAATATAAATTAACACAAAATAAATGTCTTACTTAACCTATCAATTTTTTATCGGAATTAAAAAAATCAGTCACAGAATAAAAACAGGAAACTATCAACCATTTATATAATCTATATTTATTTGTTTCAATTGTTTCATGTCCTCTGGGAGACTATTGAACACTTTAACCGCCATAAAATGTGATTTTTTCTGCAGAGATAACTTGCCTTTTGGCAAGCACAGTTTATTATCAGTCCTGGTACGAAGCTGACGGTGGCGCATGTCTTGGTGCTTTGTGAAAAGCTCAGAGTGCTGTTTTACAAAAGATAATGTGTGCCACAAATAGCACGAATGCACTTCTTTTACTCTGAAAGCTCTATCTGAGTCTGTAGAGTTGCCCCAGATCATCAGATAATATTGCAGGACTGAAGCTATGTATCCGTGGTATGCCTGTAATGCGGATACCACTTGGCGGATTCATTTAAAGGCAAAAACAAATCTATTTAATTTTAGAGCAATACCATTTACATGACTTTTCCAGTTGCACATGTTGTCGATCTCAATTCCAAGGAACTTAGTAGAATCTACTTCGTCTATAATTTGTGACTTATATTTAGCGCAAAGCAGATGGGGCTTAGAGTTGTAAGTACGGAATTTCTTCCTTTTTTTTTTTAGTCAAATTCACTTGCAATTTATTTGTATTCAGCCTGTCAATTATACTTTAGTTAGTCATATTAATTTCACATTCAAGTTTATTTATGTCACTAAATTTGATAATTATGGTTGTGTCATCGGCAAATAGTATTGATTCATAATGTGTGCAAAAAGGTAAATCATAGACATATAATAAAAAAAAAATAGGACCAAGAATACTTCCTTGAGGAACACCATATTGGTTTAATCTAAAATCGGATCTGAATGTCTGCTTCTTTGATTTTTTGTTGGCGTCTATTATTTAAATAACTGGAGAACCACTCATATGCAGGACCTCGGACCTCATATCTGTAAAGTTTCGATAATAATTTCCCGTGGTGAACAAAATCGAAACCTTTACTCATATCAAAAAATAGGGCCACTACGGTATCCCCATTTGTAATTCCTGCTATAACAGACTTAACTAATTTATAGATAGCCAAAGAAGTAGATTTATTTTTGCAAAATCCATTTTGTTCATGTCTTATACTCGTCATTTTGAATTTATCTGTAAAGTCCAGCAATCTTTTGAGCATAGTTTTTTCTAGTACTTTCGATAGAATGGGAATTAATGTTACAGGCCTATAGTTATCCACATTCCTCGTACTTCCTTTCTTATAAAGAGGCTTGACGATGGAAGACTTAAGTTTATCTGGAAATACTCTTTCCACAAATGACAGGTTCATAATGTGGCTTATTACTGGTGCTAATGCAATGATACACTTTTTTAGTAGCCATGTAGAAATTTCATCATAACCGACTGATTTTGTATTATTCAGAGATCCCATCAACCTCTGTATTTCATCCGGTGTAGTAAGTTTCAAAAACATGCTAGAAAACAACATTACAACTATCGAAAATTAAATCCGTACCACTAGAGTTAAGTTCTTGGTGAGATCAATGAAAAAGTCGTTGAACATTTGAGCAATCGAAAAAGGGTTTGTGTGAGATTGTCCATTATGCTCAATCTCAGTTATGGTGTTCTCAGTAACTGGGGTGGACTCATGTGATTTTATAATATTCCAAACAGCTGTTTATATGAGAGAGTAGCAGGTATTTAAGTCAACGCTGTTGCTAGCGTGCGGATGTGTTCTGAGCAAGGACATAGGATACTTTCTATCGCGGTAAACAGCCAACACCTCTACATATCTAGTATTATATTACCTGTTCGTTATTGTGCGGGTGCGTAGCGTCGGTGTCGTCGGCGCGGCGCAGCTTGACGCGCGACGCCAGCTTGGCCTGCCGCGACTCGCAGCGACCTGGAACATTAAGCATTTATTTGTTTAGACACACCATCCAACAGTTTTATTCTCAAATCATGAATAGTTCGCTTTAGTAAGGGAACATACTGATTGTACGATTGGTGCGTACAACACTGTAGTAAGAGCACAACATTCAGTTAATTTAATACTTATATACAAATATTGGAATAAAATTAACTAATAAAATAAAAGTAAAAAAAAATATGCGATAAATCTTGCAGCGTTTTGACATATCATTTCTACAGAACTTAAGTAATTATTTTCTACGTTTTTTCATCATAGCCTGTAAGCTATAAAAACCCAGGTTAACAAATCAATTTACAAAATCATGAAATAGTAACTTCATTTCCTTCCTACAATGTTTAACCGGCCTTGTTGCCTGCCCAACGGGTGAAAAAATATATATAATACATTGACGAAAAAATTGTCAACTATACTTTCCCACCCAGTTTTGATATATTCCCAACTGCCCCATTAACGACCCCATCAATGGGGCCGATGGGGACGATAATGGGGCCGTTGGGAATATATCCCAGTTTTTTAAACCAAAGGAGGTTGAATTAAGCCTACTGGCGTTAAATCTTTTAACAGTAAGCGTAATTTAACCTCCTTGCGATAAACAGAATAATAATATAGACTGTGCTATAGACAAAATGGTACGTCAATATAAAACCTCTATACAAAACATTATACTCGTAGCAAAGGGAATACAATGCATTATAGTTTATGGAGGAAGTGTAAAGAATTGTTGTTTTAGGTATGTTCATTTATTTAATTGTTTTGCACAAAAATAGTGTAGGTACAAGGAAGGACTTAATGAAACAAAGGTTTTTGTAAATAAAATATTTAGTGTAAGGAATTGTTGCAGAATATTTGTGCTAGGTAATATGGGACAACTGTTTCCATGCACATTGAAACAGCAGCAACATATCTAAACATATTGTTTTGTAATCTCGATAGGCAGTAACAGATTGAAAATAATTCTTATTCAAAAGCCTAGTCTGTTACACTAGATAGGTAATTGAATAGGTACAATATCATATAATATTATATTTATCACGCTTATGTACTTACTTGCCTACCAAATTAAGCGGATGAAATAATTAAAATCTCTAAGACTTGTTTCAAAGGTCATTAACAGTAACATAACCTACAAAACTTTGAAGCCTAATAACAATTATACCTGGCCTCCTCAAAAAAATATCTTAGACTAACAATCTCAGGAAATGATGCTGAATTACTAGGTATATTTTTTGTCTAAAGACGCCATGAATTTGACGGACATAAAAGTATGTATGGGAGTTCGCCATTGTTTCAAAGCCGAGATAAACAAGATTGTTCTTAGGTATAATGGGAGAGGGGGGTGGGGGGAATGGGGGTGTGGATCGTAGCTCCCAAACGAATGGACCGATTTTGATGCGGTTTTTTATGTTTTGAAAACTGATGAACTGAACTGAAAGATGTTTCTTAGCGATATGGGGGGGAGGGAGGAGTTGAGAAAAGGGGGGTTCCTTTTTGCAGCCTTTACTCACCGACACTGACGAACATTGACAGTTGACAGAGAGTTTATAATAATTATAATTAAGTTACCGTAATCTTAAGACCGTAATTGTCCTCTTTGGTTTATAGAAGGAGTGGATGAGAGTGGAAGGCCTAACGGTTCAATAGTAGGTCCCGGCATTATCGATTTATAGCAGCCATTAAGCCATGTCATAGTCCCTCGGGCGGCCTGTCAAACTTTGACACCAGAGGCAGCACTACCTCATACCTACGACAAACAAACAACTGATCACGAAAGGAGATTTTGTCATGGTCGGGGGGGTAAGAAACAACACCTTTTTTCTCACCATCCCTGTCCGTGACTTAAAGAGGCTGAGAAATATGTCAAAAACTATCTTCATTACATAATCTGTAGACTCGATAAATATATCGGAGCTAAGGAGAACGTTGCTTCACTATTGTAAAGTAATACTTACCAGGAGAGACGGTGTAGACCCTCGGCGCGTCAGTCGAGCCGTGCTCTCTGTCACAGCTCCGCGCACTCTTATCCGCGCCCGCGCGTACTGGCAGCACTGCCACACTTTACTTGCCAGGAGTGACGGTGTAGACCCTCGGCGCGTCAGTCGAGCCGTGCTCTGTGTCGCAGCTCCTCGCGCTCTCACCCGCGCCTCGCGCGTACTGGCAACACCTGCCACACTTTACTTACCAGGCGAGACGGTTTAGACCCTCGGCGCGTCAGTCAAGCCATGCTCTCTGTCGCAGCTCCCCGCGCTCTCACCCGCGCCCCACGCGTACTGGCAGCACTGCCACACTACTTACCAGGAGAGACGGTGTAGACCCTCGGAGCTTCAGTCGAGCCGTGCTCTCTGTCGCAACTCCCCGCGCTCTCACCCGCGCCCCGCGCGTACTGGCAACACCTGCCAATGCAGTTATATCATTATAAATACGAAGTGACATTAGTAAATACATCCAAACTTTAAAAAAATACCTGAAACTATTTTATAATTTCTCTTGAAAAGATTTGGAGTAAGGACGGTATTCGAATCAGCATAATCCATGCCTCTGCACAACACATGCTTTGCCTTTAAGCTACCTTTAATGTAGTATTTACCCAGAACGATCGGTTAGACAGGTGACACGTTTGGTTGCCCAGTACGAACGGTTCGACAGGTAACACGTTTGGTTGCCCAGTACGAAAGGTTCGACAGGTAACACGTTTGGTTGCCCAGTACGAACGGTTCGACAGGTAGCACGTTTGGTTGCCCAGTACGAAAGGCTCGACAGGTAACACGTTTGGTTGACCAGTACGAAAGGTTCGACCGGTAACACGTTTGGTTGCCCAGTACGAAAGGTTCGACAGGTAAGACGTTTGGTTGCCCAGTACGAAAGGTTCGAAAGGTAACACGTTTGGTTGCCCAGTACGAAAGGCTCGACAGGTAACACGTTTGGTTGTCCAGTACGAAAGGTCACGCGTTTGGTTAAACACACAGCTCTTACCTGGCAGTACTGAGACATATCTCGGAGTCCCTCTCGGAGAGATTGAGGCTGGTGTCACAGTTGTCGGTTGTTTCCTGCTGTACTGACGCTTCTGTTGGATCCTCCCTGGAAAAAAATATGGAAGTAACAGATTTGGAAAAACTGACCGAACAGCAAAGTAAAGCAGTCTGTTAAACAATCAACACATCACATCATCCCAAAGACGTCACTGCCAATCATGCCTCCCAACTCCTCCAAATAACGGGGGGGGGGGGAGGGGTCTTCAGTTTATCGTAATAAAATATCCTATTTCCTTCCCCAGAGCTCAAACTATCTGCTCACCAAATTTCATTAAGTTAAGTTTCATCAAGGTAAATTTGGTTCAGCCGTTTAGTCGTAAAAGGTAACAGATAGACAGATAAGAGTTACTTTTATAATATTAGTATGGAGGTCTCAGGGGCGAGCGCGCCACAGGGCCGAAAAATGACACTGCAATACAATTGTTGGAGACAGGTTTGACTCTAACCGTTAAGAAGGATCTCTCAGTGAGGAAAGACTGGTGAAGGACTCGTTCTGTTCTTTTTTAGGAGGAATCTCACCTGGTTTCCTCTTGGTCGATGTCATCCAGTAATGGGTCCACCTTCTCCTGAGGAGTCGGCAGTGAGGGACTGTGGATGGAGGAGGACTCATTGTGTTCTGTTCTAGGAGCAACCTCACCTGATCTCGTCTTGGTCGGTATCATCCGGTAACGGGTCCACCTTCTCCTGAGGAGTCGGCAGTGAAGGACTGAGGATGGAGGAGGACTCGTTCTGTTCTGTTCTGGAGCGGTCTGCGTCGTTGTCTAATTCGCCGGCCGGCTGGGTTGTTGATTCACATTCATCTGCAAGACGATAGAAAAAGTACTTGAGGAGTTAATAATATACATATTTTCGGCCTACAGATGTTGAGAGAAGGGTTCTTAAGGGTCGAACTTTAGATGGCTTAGAGAGTTAAGAATGTTCGGACGTGAAACTAACGAGGTTCTCAGGGTCAGAGACTCCCACACTGTTATCTGATCAGCCTGCAGGATTATCCACTCATTACGGGACATCCTAAGTATCTGAAGTTAAATCGAGATATTCATAATCAGCACCACTGTTCATAACCACAAAAGTTCCTCACTGAAATCTCCTAATATATAAACTGTTTCCGTATTATTACTTTCCATTATAGCACTATTTTCACTGAGGCATTCTGTAAATTCACTTAAGTTTTGAGCACAATCGGTAGGCATATGCACTGAGATTACCAAGAATGAACTGCTGTCCGAAAGCGAGACCTTTATTGCAGCAATACGCACGCTACTACTCACTATAGTGACGTCGTGGAACTTGTTGTTCTCCCCCGCAGCATACCCGCAGAGGTATCCACCGCAGATGATCCAGTGATTGAAACATTTTCACCAATAGTACCCAGCATCATGATATAAGACCCTTTTTCGTTGAGTGCTATGATGATTTAGACCTAGTCAAAATTTTTTGAACGAAATTTGATATTCGAAAATTTGTATTGTTAATATGTAGTAAGCTATGTACCTGTTCCTTCGAAGAAATCTGATTCTGCATCAAGTAGAAGTAGTTGATCGCAAAGTAATGAAGAAGCAATTCAAAATGTAATAACCACCGACTTAGGTACTTAGGTATAATGCCCCCCCCCCCCCCCCCCCCCCCCCTTATACCTAAGGACCATCTCAATCACATTAGCTTTCAAACATAAAAATCCGAATCAAAATGGGTCCAGTCGTTTGAAAGCTACGATCCTCACCCCCCTTACCTCCCTCCGCCCCCTATTATAGCTATGAACGATCTCGAACACATCAGCATTCAAACAGAAAAAAACACATCCAAATCGGTCTTAGTTTGGGAGCTACGATGCCACAGACATACACATGGATTGATACAGTGATACATCATACACACCCAAGCTTATAACACCTCTCTCTTTGGAGTTCGGAGGTTAAAACTCACGAAGTCTCACCTGACACCTCTTCCTCGGGGATAGCCTTCGCGTGCTTGTCCGCCGCCCGCCGCCTCACCAGCTCCGCGATCACTCCGTGCAGCTCCGCCAGCCGTGCGTCGTGCGCGCGCGCAGCGGCGGCGGCGCGCGCACGCTCGCCCGCCAGCGCGCGCGCCAGAGCGTCGCGCTCTGCCTTCAGGCTGATCAGGTCGTCCGTGCGAGAGCTTTGGGTTGCCACCTGGAACAATGATAGATAGATCATGATGGTGGACGTATGGCTAGCACTCCACAATCCAATGGCACGCGGTTCAAACCCGATCCCTGCACCAATGATTTAGTTGTGTCGAGACTGGCTGGTCGTTTGCCTGGTAAGTGCCAACCTGCCCCTTGCAGTAAGTCGGTCAGTCAGCCACCCAGTTTCAAAATCTTGCGGGGCACTGCGCTGCGCTCGTCGCCAGACATTGTTTTTTTAGTCTCATCTGCTTTGTAATTTAGCTGGAAGCCGTGCCCTGATTGAAGCAAAGTTCTACAATCAAAGATCCACCGCAGATCACCCTCCGCCTCATAAGAGACTTGGGGTGGCATGGTCAAAGGCTGGCAAGAGGAAACACACAATACACCCTAAGCAAGATTCGCCAGTACTATTAGTTTTATTACTGGAACAGCTAAGCCAGTGATCCAACACAACCGCTACATAAGATGGATGACTTGGGTAGCCTTGCAGAGGGAAATGCACATCACAATGGCGGGGCTTGAATCTAACCACCCCCACCTAGGATAATAAGACCTAGAATAAGACCAAGCGTACCCACCAGTATTCCATTCAACCCGTTCTGCCCCGGCGCAGGTGGCGCCGTAACCGGCCTCAAGCTGGAGTACCTCCACGAAGATTCCCTCGAGATCTCATCCTCGGCCACGTTGGGGCAGCAGAGATACCAGCTCCTACTCCTTCTCACTCCCGAGGCAGAGTCCAGCTGGGTTAGTGGCAGTCTGCCTACAACTTCAAGCTCTGCCAACAGCGGTTCCTTTTCCTTCGGTTCTGGCATCGGGAAGGTACCAGCTGTTGAATACGTTTCGCCTTTACGGGAGTTTTCTGGAGTGTTGTACTCCGGAAGACTCCATTGCCGGTCTCGAAGCGGAGGCACTTCTCTTATTGGTCCATCATTCACGACTTCATTGGATTCGACGTACTCGCTGAGCTCTTCCGCGTTTGGGCTCTCCGACTGGTCAGGGTTCTTCCTCTTCAGACGTTCCAAGTCTGCATAGTAGTATGCGGTAGATCGAGGGGGCTCTGAGAGGGTTCTGGTCACGGACATGCTGTTGCTACATTTTTGAAGCGTGGAGGTCACTTTTGTGGAGTCACATCGGTAGGTTGAATAGCTTCTGTCGCTCGGAGTTGTCATTTAGCACATTGTGGGTGGTTCTGAATTTCAATTGTGGTTTGAGGTGGTCTGTATTTCGAATGTCACGTTGCTTGGTCCCACTAACCGGTTCAAACTACGATTCGAAAGAAGAAGGCTGAACTAATTGTGACATTAGATTTACACTTACAATTTTGGTGAATATTTAAACTAAGTAAATAAGTAAAGTATGAATCATGCAAAAATGTCTAAATGTACAGTAATCTATATGAGATCGCTCTGAGCGATAAGACCGCACATTGAGACTACTGTTACATAGACATTGTATTTAAGTTTTCTTTGTTCAGTGGTATTTCAATAATAATTAGCATATCTCATAAAATATATTTTACTAGTTTTATTTTGTTTTTTGATGTTATGTTTGTGTTACTAGTATAAAATTATGAAATTAAACTTTTGTTTTTTAATCGTAATTAGTAACTTTTTAGACATGTAGCATGAATCGATGTAGGAAAGTACCTTTATTTTGTTGTCATTTTGTTTGTTTGACTTGACAAAACTTTAGATTGTTATTAACTGATCAAACGAACAACTATAAATTTATAAACTTGCTATATAAAAGCGTTTATGCGCTGTTTCCCAATTTACTCCGAAATAGCAGACGGTCGTCTGGTGACTAATTGGAACGATTTAGTCAAGTGATGAGACGGGGCTAGCTTGCAGTCATTTGAGAGCGCCGCGCGGTCGCCGGACTTTATTCCAAGAGTGGAGCTGCTAACGACTGTGCTCTAGATTGTACTCAGACGGACGGTGACTTATACTTAGTTAATTGGACGTTTATAAAGGATAACTATCCCTTTTTCCACTATAAGAAAATGGAGGGTGATAATTTTAGCAGCAGCGTAGTATGATGATCTGTTCCCTCACAGCGTCTAATCTAAACTAGGTACTTGATCGATTTCAACTTGTCCGCGTGACATAGGCTAGTTTGAAATAGGCTAGTTTGACATAGGCAATTTTGAAAAAAAAAGCATTGATGGAGTTTGTTGTAATGTACGCATATTCTTCATTTATTATAAGACTAACCGTGAATGTCATCTTTCATATTTTTTTTAATAGTCAGGAGGTAGTTTCGTCTTCTGTGGTGGTTCATCAATCAATCCCTCCCAAGTTTTTGCTTTTGTTATTTTAATCATCTCGTAATTTTATTTAGATATTTATGTATTCATATGGTATATATTTATATATTTGAAATATATATTTAAGAATATTGTAATATTATAGTGTTAGTATATAATTAGAAATTTGATTTACTGTTTCCCTCTAGTAATTTAATATCATAGTGCACCCCCTCCCTCACGATTATAACAAATCCTCTCCATCCAAAGGTTGCCTGGAAGAGATCGCTTTTAGCGATAAGGCCGCCTATTGTGACACTTCTTCTTCTACTATTGATCCTATATTTTGTTAATTTTCTTTGTGGTGTGTACAATAAAGAATGTATCTATCTATCTATCTATCTATCCCTCCGCTTCCGGGGCTATTGTACTTTTATTACTCTGTGCTATAACGTAGTGTTTATATTTTCTTTGTGTCGGGCTTCCGGGCTCAGCCAGTGTGTGTTATATTCCGTACAAAAATAAACTTTCTAATAATATCGAATCGCATCTTGTTGTTGAAAAGCCAGTATTAAATATGGAGCAGAGACGTGGACACTGACTGTGCGACAGGTCCACAAGTGCAGTCGCTCAGCGAGCTATGGCACGAACTCTGAAGGGATCGAATCGAATCGAAGTGATCCGGCAGACAACTAAGGTAGACGACATACTTCAGAGAATAAGCAAGTTGAAGTGGAAATTGTCTTTTGTCGTAGAACCGGTAACCGATGGGGTAGAAGAGTTCTAGAGTGGAGACCGCAAAACGAAAAACGTAGTGTGAAGATCGGGCTCAGTGGCGCTCCGCGGGAGGCCAGCTGTGGACGAGTACAGGCTGTTGATGATGATGATGATGATCTTCTTGTTATTTACGAAACTTGCGCCGAATAATAACAGAGTTTAATCCTGAATAAGTAAGTACCTGTCGACTGAATCTTTCGGCGACTTTTTGCTCAGTCAAGTTCATGACCCAGGCTACGCTTAATCAACAAAAATGTTCTAATTTTCGCCCAACTCTTTGTTACAAATACCTTTTTAGCACATACCCAGTATTTTCAACTCAATTCCATTACATTTAGCTTCAATTCCGCCTGTACCGGAGCTTTTTTTTATCTAACTTCAAAGAACTTCAATTTAAGTCTTATAGCAATAAGGTTGATTTCGCGTTGGCGTATGTCACCAATAACTGTTTGACAATGATAGGAGATTTTGAGCTTCATCGCGTTTGAGTTAAGGTTAATTTTTATGTGTTACTTTTCTATTGATCTTGGGACCTATTTCCGACATTATGTAGTTATGTAGTAGATGGGTGATTTCTATTTATTCCATTAGGACCAACCTCCTGAGAGTAGAGCTGGAAACTGTGGTTTTCTGTTTCTGTAATTTCGGAATAGTTGTTTTTTTTTAAGTTACAAAGCTTTTCAGAACTTTAGGTATGTATGTAGGTTTGGCCCTAGGGGTGGTAGGCTTGGTTGGTAAATCGTTTCAAGTTGCCTTGGTATCTAGTATAGATAAACTTATAATAAAGCAATGAGAACGAAAAAGTCTGTACAAAGAAGATAATTTTAAGAAACATGTCTAGGTTACTTAAAATAAGCCACTGAACAAGAATAGGTATATAAAAAAAAACGTGTCCGTATGATTGTTCGCGCATCAAGTAAGTAAATGCTTTTGGATCGATTGCGATTGTTTTCACTATAGGGTAGCATGGGTTGACTTAAAAACTAGGGTACCTACTTGGTAGCTTAATCCGATAATAAGATGCCGAACAAACGATAAAAAACGGCTTGACGGCTGAAGGAATTTTGATTAAATGTCGGTATACTGGTATTTTAGGTCTTGGAATAGCAAATAGATTACTTTTGACATAGAGAAATAACCAAGCGTGCAAAGCCATGGGGCACAGCTAGTATATCAATATAGTATGTTTAGCTTTTTTTAATTTTCTATTGTTGTACAGGGTTCGACGGCTCCCCATGCCCTTCGAAGTATGTAACGAGCAAATCCGGTCATAACTTATTAAGTCATTGGTGCGGGGCCGAGAGGATTAAAACACATTTAAACACTCGGCCACCAGCGCTGTGTAAGTGAGGGTGTGTGTATGTGTCAGGGTGTGTGTGTGTGTGTGTGTGTGTGGTGAGAGAGTGTGTGTGTGTGGTGAGAGAGTGTGTGTGTGGTGAGAGAGTGTGTGTGTGATCGATCAAATAGTCGGGCCTCAGAGAAAACAGTAAAAGTAATTCAATGCTCGTAGCTTTGCCCCACTCAAAAGGTGGGGCATAGCTACGAGTAAAGACATTCTTAGACATAGACAAGGCGGAAAAGTTTAGCTTCGAATCAGTTCGTTATACCTACGTATGCACCACACGACGTGATCTGTAAGCCGAGAACTATAGCGGCATTCCTCACCTATTTTGAATGAGACTATGGAGTGGACATCCTATATCTATAAGGACGGTTTGCCGGTACCCTGTATATGGATAGAACATTCCTGTAGTTCTATGGCGCATTGGGTAAGCAGAACGAATGCGTAATTATGCAGGTTCGATAGTATTTAATATCCAATGCATCAAGATAATTAAATGTCTCACATGTTCTTTGATTTTGATACTACGTTGTGATTTCACCGTTAATTAACTCTCTTAAGAGCTCATCCCCTGAATCTGCACGCTTAATCTACTTCAAAAAGTTACAAGTGTAGCTCTGGCTTTTTACCCGACTACGGCGAAGCAAGGAGAGTAATGAGTTTAACAGTCTTTGTACGTATATATATCATACTTTCTGTATATATATATATATATATATATATATATATAAACGTCGCCCCTATTGGTCCGATTTTGACAAGTGAGGTGTTAATCGATTCGTCTTCAGGTAGTGTCATAGGCTATTTTTTTTACCCGTCTACTGCGAAGCAAAAGAAGGGTTATGTAGTCGGGTTTTAGTTTTTGATCTTATGTCTTGTTTTAAATATTATAACCATGGATCTAATGGACATTTTAACATTCTTAAGCTATCAGCCACACCACTGATCGCTTGCGCCATACCTACCAACTAGTACCGCGGGGGGCGACCTTGTCCGAGGAGAAACAGAATTGTTATTATGCGACTGTTCAGCCGACGGACGTTTCTCACGCGCTGCTAGCGTGCGTGTCACGCGCGTGAACCTCCAACACGCAATCGCAGCCTTTGTCGCAACCTGCACACGTGATTTATTCAGACGTGCGTTTGTATTTCAACAAAAACGTTTCACCTCGCGCCGTGAACGCGCTCTTAAAGCGCTTCAAACGAGATATTGAAGCGACTTTGTTTCGCGTTGTACCCGCCTGCACATCTACAAACAAAAAGGTTTAAAAAAATACTGATTCTACACCGCCATACAAACGAGTGAAGCATAGCAAATGGCGGCTGCGTTTGTGTGCGTGAGTGGACAATTTGTGGTGTTTTGTGGTTCATACACAATTTTTTCACAAAATGCTGTTTCGTTTTTGAATTTTCGTGAGAACTTGATAGAGTTAACACGACTATGGAGAACTTGCTGCAATGGACGGTCTATCAGCATAACATGGTGTAAGTGTGTGCGTGAGGCTTGAGCGGATTGGCATAATATCTTGGGTGTTTCACTTTCGTTTTGGCAGTGTGGAATCCGACTTTTTTAAACATTATTGAGTACATATGCAAACAATTTGTTCTACTGGCATTAGCAGCGTTTAGCACACGCGCTTCTCACGCGTTTTAGAAAAGAAACTTCGCAGTAATAAGACGTCGTCTGCATGGTTCCTTAGGGGGTAACAGCGGGGGTGGCAAACAGTGACAATGACTGTATTACCCCCCTGCCCACCTGTCGGCCTCTATCCGTTCAACTCACGTTACAAGACAAATCTAGATTATACATTAGGTATCTACCATGGTACAATAATATAGTACCTATCAACTGACCGAGCGAAGGATGTCTTCTGGTGAACTTGGACGTATCAGCGTATTTATATTTTGTTTTTTGGACGATCGAATCGATTATCTGATTTTGATGGGATGGTAGTTGAGTTGGGTAGTAGTCATAGATTATTAGTTAATATGCGTAGAGGCAGTTCGGGGGTGTGGTCTAAAAGCATAAAAGGGGTAATGTGCAATTCAAAGTGAGACACAATGCAATTCAAAGTGACTACCCATTCTTGAGAAAGCCCCACTTGACCTGAGTCAAGTGGGGCTTTCTCAAGAAAGGGTAGTTAATTGTATTAAATCTATGTATACTTATAATAAAGCAATAGGAACGAAAAAGTCTGTACTAAGAAGATAATTATAAAAGAAATGGTCTAGAGTACTTAAAATAAGCTACTGAACAAGTATATAACATTTTTTAAATTCGTGTCTGTCTATTGTCTGTATGTTTGTTCACGCACCACGTTGTCAAATGTTGTTATATTCGTATTTTAGGTCTTGGAATAGAACATACAGTGGTTTTCACCTAGAGAAATGACCACACGTGCGGAACCGCGGGTACAGCTAGTGTTTAATAAATTTCTTAATTGTACATTTCAAATCTATAGTTCCACTTCTCCCGTCCCCTTTTTGTCAAAGTCAAAGTATGTACCTATTGTACGTAAATAGGCAAAACAAACAGCAGTTTTGCAAGTCAAAACTTAACATGTCATGAACTGAGAGATGAGAAAACATTAAATATTGTATATAGATCAAATCAATAAAACTAGGTAAACTAGGTATGCTTTGAGTTTGAACAGGAAGTTTCCGTTTCATGCGCCAACAGAGCTGAATCTCACACAGGAAAAGGAAACACCCTTCTGACTCTACCGGTGCTTCGGAAATACGCCTGTTAGCGAAGCGAGCAAGAACAATATCTACGGGGATTTAAATATATATATCTATGGGGATATCATTTTTCGATTTTTGACAATTCTTTATATTTTTTTCTAATGTCAGGAATTATATTAATTTGTCGATTAATTATCAACATAATCCAGCAGTTCCAGCACCGATTTTCTTAATACTCTTTTTTTTCCCTGATTTTTATTTATTACTTTGAGTGATGAGATGGGCAGGACGCTCGCCTGATGGTAAGCGCCACGCCTGCCCTTAACAGTAGCAGTCCCACCCAGAACTTTGGTTGCAAAATCTTGCACGTCACTGCACTGCGCCCGTCCCCTGAGACAGTAATTTCGCTTGAAACATTGTCCAGTCCTCGTCTCCGCACAAAAATTACTTCGCTAAGTTACGTGCGATCGTCCCGGCTGTTACTGAATATTAGCAGTCGTTAAGCCATGACAGAGGCCCTCCCCCGAGGCCTCTGCGGTGGCCGCCCGGCCTTGCAAACTCTGACACCAGAGGACATGCCTCATAAGGCGACGGACTCGTGGTCACACCGTTTTGTCACACTAGTGTGACCACGAGGAATTATTTTTACTCGTGGTCACACTGCTTGGTATGACAACGAGTAAGCTACAAAATATAAGACTCTTTTGAGAGGAACCACTATAGCTATTATTATGATAACACTAGCAACGCCTATGTGTAAATCAAGGATATATAGCTATCCTGGTACCAAATTTCATCCAAAGCCGTTCAGACGTTTGAGCGTGAAGGAGTAACAAACATACACATACACACATACAAACTCTCGCCTTTATAATATTAGTGTGATATCAAAATGAGAACGTGTTACTCTCCCGTAGACTTACTTGCCTACTACACGTGTGAGTCGCGCGACTGCATACTTAACCTGTTCGTGCAAAATTAGGAGCGCTTCCAAGCATAATCCAGGGCAGAGGCTGTCAAACTTTACTGCACTGACCCCGTTGAAGCGGGACAAATGCAAAATAAAAGTTACCGAGTGAGAGTAAGCTATATCAATAAACACTTTAACAATGCATACAATTGTTGTTAAACATTTATCAACAGAGAACAGAACCTCAGTCAGCTGCTCTCGGCAGTAAATCTAGTTGACCTGTTTATTAATCCGTGTTTACCGCTGTGGGCTGCATTATTATAATTTGTAAATACCTTGCTCTAAATAGCTTTACCTTTTGTTATAATTTTATAATTAAAATGTTTGTTATACTTAGTAAAGTAAAAACTCTCTTGCCTAACCTCCAGAACCTCGTTTCTGATTCCTGCTTCCAAGGGAATACATGAAATCAGAAACTATTGTAATGATTATAAATGAGTCTGATTATCAGTAGCATATGAAGATATATTCTAACACTTTATTGAAGCACAAATTGCGCGATCATGTAACATTACAAACAGAAAAATAGTCAACTGTTAGATAGTTTACATTATTTATTTGCCTCCGGAGCAAAATTATCACATCAATTCAATAAAATCTGATATTAGTAAATTATTGTTTTTAAATAACAAAGAAGTGAAGTATTTTTTAGGCTTAGAACTTTTTTTTAGGGTTTGGTGCCGCTCTCTCGGTTTTTTCAGCAAATCTGCCAAATTATTACTCATCATCATCATCAGCCGGTAAATGACCTCTGCTGCTTACTATTTGCATCCAGGACTCCCCATAGAACGCCACAAGCCACAATGAGCACTTGCCGTTTGTATCCAATCCCTGCGGCTCTCACCAGGTCGTCTTCGGTCCACCTCTTGAGGGGCGTGGGACCATCCTACACTCAGTCTTCCGGTCCATGGTCACAACTGGAATCGTTCTTCCATTACATTGCCACTTCAGTTTGCTACTATGATGAACTCCCCCATTAAAAGTTATACAAACACTGGTCGACCCACTCCGAACTAAAGCTAGCACATGTTATTTCATAATCTCCTTCGCAGAGTGCTCTGCTGCTGCCGGCGGTCGGCTACGAGTACTTTTAATCGGGTCAACTCAACACACGATATTGATTTTGTACTTTACTATCTTTAGCCCACGGCTTCGCTTGCGTAATCGCGATGAAGTCGCTTTGTACGCTGATTATATAATTATTATTATTTCCAAAATTGATTTCTCAGAGAGACGACTGCCTGGTAAAACCGGCGAGTACGAGATTTTCACAAATGTGTTGATAGCGATGGTGGCCCAGCGGTAATACATCCTCGTATTACCTAACTATCAACCTATTTCCATTCAACATTAATTAGTTTATTGGGATTACTGAGTAGTTTAATAGGATTACACAACTTTGTCTTGCCCCACGTTCATGCCTTTTCAGTCGATAGTTAGCAATTTCAAGTTGTCACTTAGGTACCGATTATGAAAATATTCGTCATCAAGCCACTAGTCTTTGTAATCTTTCGTCGCCGGGTTCGATCCTCGGCACAGACCATTTTTTTGCCTTGTCCCTTTGCTTACAAGCTAGACAGTGAGCAGTCGTGAGCCACAGTCACCAGAGGTCGGCAGCGGATCTCCCTCATTCGACTGCCAGACAGTGAAAACTATTTTACAGATCGACGAACACCTACCTTTTAACACCATCATCAGCCTGTACTTACTAGTCCACTGCTGGGCGTAGGCCTCTCCTAACTCACGCCACTGAGCTCGGTCTTCAGCTCTCCTCATCCATTTTCTGCCAGACGCTTTCCGCAGGTCATCACTCCACCTGGTTTAAACGCCTAAACGCGGTCTCCACTCGAGAACTATAGTCTACCCCAACGGTGATCAGTTCTTCGGGAAATGTGACCTGCCCACTGCACTTCAGCTTGCTTATCTTTAGAGCTATGTCGGTGACCTTGGTTCTATGTCGAATCACTTAATTTCAAATCTTGTCTTTCAGGAAAACTCCGAGCATAGCTCTCTCCATAGCCCGCTGAGCGACCTAAACTTTGTTGACTAGTTAGACCGTGAGTGTCCATTCAACATGGATATTCATTATCATTCTGGCACTTGGGCGAACAGAATCAGCTTTTATAAAACTCCGAGCATAGCTCTCTCCATAGCCCGCTGAGCGACCTAAACTTTGTTGACTAGTTAGACCGTGAGTGTCCATTCAACATGGATATTCATTATCATTCTGGCACTTGGGCGAACAGAATCAGCTTTTATAAAACTCCGAGCATAGCTCTCTCCATAGCCCGCTGAGCGACCTAAACTTTGTTGACTAGTTAGACCGTGAGTGTCCATTCAACATGGATATTCATTATCATTCTGGCACTTGGGCGAACAGAATCAGCTTTTATAAAACTCCGAGCATAGCTCTCTCCATAGCCCGCTGAGCGACCTAAACTTTGTTGACTAGTTAGACCGTGAGTGTCCATTCAACATGGATATTCATTATCATTCTGGCACTTGGGCGAACAGAATCAGCTTTTATAAAACTCCGAGCATAGCTCTCTCCATAGCCCGCTGAGCGACCTAAACTTTGTTGACTAGTTAGACCGTGAGTGTCCATTCAACATGGATATTCATTATCATTCTGGCACTTGGGCGAACAGAATCAGCTTTTATAAAACTCCGAGCATAGCTCTCTCCATAGCCCGCTGAGCGACCTAAACTTTGTTGACTAGTTAGACCGTGAGTGTCCATTCAACATGGATATTCATTATCATTCTGGCACTTGGGCGAACAGAATCAGCTTTTATAAAACTCCGAGCATAGCTCTCTCCATAGCCCGCTGAGCGACCTAAACTTTGTTGACTAGTTAGACCGTGAGTGTCCATTCAACATGGATATTCATTATCATTCTGGCGCTTGGGCGAACAGAATCAGCTTTTATAAAACGATCATAAATAAATTTATTTTTACGACGGATCAAAGAGATCTTTTGTATAGATAGGTTGACCTATATCCAGGTGGTAAAACTATTTGTGGAGTGGGTTTTACTGGCGCTATTGTATACACATCAAAGGTCGCACTTGCTTCCTACTATTATTTATTCTGTGACTTGACAAATAATTGAAAAAAAACTGTACAAAATACCACGTTACAAAAAATCGACTTTAAATGGATTAACAGCTAACAACTAAAAAATAAACTACTGGATCAATTTTGATAGGACTACTCTGAAAGTCTACCCTTTCAAATAAAACAACAAATCCAAATTAGTTAAGAAATCTTAGAGATTTGAGGCAATATATAAACAAAAAAACAAATAGATTTACTAAAAAAGTTAGTCATTCGCGAAAAACTACTGAACTAATTTTGATACAATTTTTAAGGGACCACCTGCAGGCCTAGCATGGGGGGTAGACAAATTATCTTTCTCCCGTTTTTATCCCCTTCTCACACGTTAGAAGTGGATAAAAACGGGGAAAAGATAATTTGTCCAACCCCCATGCTAGGCCTGCAGGAGAGAATAAATTTAAAAAAAAAATAGAAGTCTGACCGCAATTGACGGAGACATCGGTAACGTAACTACACTAAAAAACATACATACAGTCGAACATAATTATTATCTTCTTTTGTGAAGTAGATTAAAAATATTTGGAATAAGTTTTATTAATAACTCCCCACCTTTTGCGTCGCTGTTGCCTTATAAATAATTTTACTCGATTACGGCGGAACAAGGGAATTGTAATGAGTTTAACATGTATGTATGTATGTATGTATGTATCTGAATGTTCCACCATAGTGTCATAGTCCGATTTTGACAAGCGAGATATCAAGCGATTCGTCTTCAGGTATAGGGTGTTACAGGCTATTATTTTTAACCGAATACGGATACATAAGCAATGGAAGGGTTATGTGTTCCAACTAAAAACTTGGTCTGTATTTGACAAGCGAGGAATCAATCGAGGATCGAATCAAGGATCAATCTTCATCGCAAGAGCATCATAGGCTATTTTTACCCGACCGTAGACGGGTTTTAGTTTTTGCTTATGTCTTTTTAAAAGTAAGATATTAAATTTACTTTTATTGTGTGTTTTTGTATTTTATGTTTCGTGATAAATATCTACACAATACACATGTGTGACATTAACACTAGAGTATTAAGAATAAAATGGATGTGGTTTATAATATAGACGGACATCAAGACAGTCTAAGGGTTCCTTGTTTGATTACGGAACGGAACCCCAATTACAAAGTAAAATCATCATCATCAGCTTATACTTATCCACTGCTGGACGTAGACCCTTCGAGCAAACAACCAACAAGTTGCACCAAGCGCCAACCAACAAGTTGCACCAAGCGCCAACCAACAAGTTTCACCAAGCACCAACCAACAAGTTGGTTGCTTGCTCAAAGCGTAGGCCTCTCGTAAGCCACTTCTAACGACACTGAACAGCCTTTTGTATAAAACAGAAGAAAAAATAGGTAGCTACTTATAGGAAAAAACAAATAAAAAATTCAAAAAGAATATAGTAATACACAATAACAAGTACATATACATGGATGCAAGGTACTAAAAGGGCCAGTGCTCAGCAAAAATGTCCAGTGCTAGACACTGGACTGGATAACTTGTGCCATATCACAGAATAAATAATAGTACAAGGCCATATCAAGCAGACCGCAGGAAATACTATAAAAACAGTGAACCTAGTAGCAGCGCAGAAGAGCAAAATGCGCTCAAACCCTGACGAGGAGGTTGCACGTCTATGTCCTGACTACTTCTACAGATCTTAAATTCCAATTGACAAGTATCAATGAGATTGCCTCACCCAGCTTCGTACAACACCCCGTCGGTCTCCAAGTAGGTATCGATCTACTAGTCCTCCCCTCGTGACGTCACAGGTTGCCTTGAGCAGGCTACAGGGATGTCCTTCGCCATTTGGAGATAGGAATCCTAAGTGGACAGTACAGCTAGGTACTTAATTCGGAAGCGTTTGGTTGATAGTGATAGGGTTTCGTAGTCAATTAAAGAACCCG
Source organism: Alsophila aescularia (assembly GCA_946251855.1). Lineage (NCBI taxonomy): Eukaryota > Metazoa > Arthropoda > Insecta > Lepidoptera > Geometridae > Alsophila > Alsophila aescularia. The sequence goes on from OX276373.1 coordinate 57,931,160, forward strand.
AAAATGATAAGCGAAACGCTTCGCCGTGTCCATTTGTGCGTCCGTCCGTCAGTATGTATGTCACAGCATTTTAATTCAGAAAATATTAACACTGCAAAGTTAAAATTTGCCACATGTCAAAATATAACCGCTACATAAGTAGGTGTATTAAAAAATTATAGAAATATATTGTTGAATAGGTATTCCCGGCTACCTAACCCTGTACGAGCTCTAGCTGACCAAGATAACGCAATTACCGCCCGCGACAACTCTGACATAATCCAACCGGACAAACAGCTTTGTTGGTGTATAACGTAAACATTACTGGACGGGTTGTAATGCTGTTTTCACAATTGGGTAGCTTAATGTCCCGGCTACGGAATCCTAAGTCTATGCGTGTCTCACACGCACTTGGCCGGGTTTTATTATATGCCAGTTGGATGCACTTTGTTACCTTGATAGTATTTGTACTGCGTGAACTATATACCCACTAGTGGGTGAAGCCGGCCGGTGGACGGGTCACGACCCCTATACTATTTTATTCTGTACCTTGATCCATGACGTCATCATTAAACGAACAGTAACAAAACGAACGAATTTTAAACAGTACTTTGTGAAACGGTTGCATAATGAGGGCTATTAAAACTAGTTTATTAAAAAGAGTTTCAGTTTTTAAACAGTATCATTCGAGTGTTTTAATACCTAGTTAGTTATGTGCCGTTTCATACCCTACTTTATCTACACTATTGCAATAGGAATCAATAGTTGTCGTAACATTTTCTTGATTTTTCTGGTAAAAGCTCGTTCATTATGTTCGTTGCTGTTTCCGTGATGTCAGGTGGAGTCAAATTCTCTTCACTGACACTGATGTCATGACCTGAGCATGATCTGAACCGACATCCAGGAACAGCTACAGATTAAGAAACTCTTCAACGATCAACAGCACTGCCACAAAATTGTGTGTATCTACATATTATTTTATCTAGCCGGTTTGAAGTTTCACTATGACATGGCTGCAGTACTCCACGTTGGCTCCTAACTAGGGAACTCAACGTTTAACGGCATATACTAATTTAATTGTGATAGCCCATTCTAAGTTTCATCATGACATGCTGGATAAAAGCTTTTTTTTAAACGTTTTTATTTTAATTTATTGTTACTTTGGTGGTAGATCTCATCGCAAATTCAGTGAATTGATTTAAGTATATCTGTCTAGGTACCTATATTTGTTCATATAGCAGTATAATGAAGTATATACAATGAAGATAGAAAAAACGTCTAGGAGACTTAAATATGTAACTAATAAGTATTTTTTAAATCATGTCTTTCTGTCTATTTGTTTTTTAAATCGTCTTTCTGACCGATTGCGATACGGTTTTCACTGCACTGCTTAGGTTTTGTCTTAAAACCTGGTGCACTTGGTGCGTATCTCAATCCACGGAGCAGATACAGAGCAATCTACAAAAAACTATTTGACGGCTGAACGAAATTTTGTATTTTGTACTTTATAGATACTTCTGGTCCTGGAAAAAACAAGGTATCTTTTAGGCCAGAGAAATGACAAAGCCGCGGGCACAACTAGTAAACGAAATAAAATACCCTCTCGCTAGAGCACAGAATAAATAATTGGCTAGAGTAAGCTGTTAACATGACAAAGTGGCGCTATTACGTGATCCAGGGCGCTGGGACCCCGCAAGTGGCCGGAGATGTTGCAACCGCGCCAGAATGTCCGGCACCGGGATCTGTGGATGGGACAATTAGGCAAGATGGATGGGTGTCGACGCGACGTAATTGGGTCAGCTGTCTCTATTATTTTTAGAATAAAAAAAACTTCTTCAGATGGGCCTATTTCAATACGTTCTTTTTAAAAACTTTAATTAACTTGCAATGTTTGCATGTTTGCATGCAAGCTGAATTAGAATCACTTTCTCTTATCCTACGGAGACTACGGAGTTGTTTTTTTTACAGAGGGGCGTAATAGCAAAGTCGACACTGTCCAGTCTTTTAGAACCAAACCAACTGATGGAAACATGACTACAGTTTGTTCTTTAATATTGAACCCATTTGTTTTTATGCCACTGTTCATTTTTTGGATCTAAATTGTGCTGTAAATATACAAAAAATACTGATATTTTGCCAATAATTGGTTTGGACAGTGGCATTTCCGTTTCTTAATAGTGGCAGTGTATATTGTACATACTTAGCAATGTTCCTTCATCTGCATTTATTTGTAACTTTTTCGTAAATAAATAATTGTATTGTATTATTTTTGAATCTAATTCGCATCTTTAGGCACTGTTTTCTATGGGACAGTGCCAACATTGAATGTCTGCTGATATAACGACATTATTAGTTCAAGAAATACAATGGCATTCACAAGTTCATTTGCTTGTACACCCCGTAATATTGGGTCAGTTCTGATGAAACGCATTTTATGGTAAGCATGACCTGAATCGACATCCAGGATTAGCTCCAGATAAAGGAACCCTGCAACAGTAACTCCTAAAGTCAACTGTTGAGGGGTTATTAGAAATTTTTGTCAAATTCAATTTTAGTTGGAGCACAACGCACCGACCCTCAACTCGAGGTCAATTTGTTTTTTTCATAAAGATCTCATAATGCAATACAAATCAATAACTGTTACTGTTCTACTCCAACTTTTGTAAAGGAAATAAATATAAATTTTGTTTCTCCCTCCTGGTCTATATACTATTAATTAAAGAATCAGCGAAAGGCCTTCTTGCGTCTTTGGCGTACCTATAAGTTAGGTATTCTGTGCTATGAGTCCGCCATTTTAAAAATAGCGCAAAACTACACAAAATATAAAAGGTAGGTAATAAAGTTTCAGTTAGAGAGGGTGTCTGTATTGTCTGCCCGGTGACGTCATCCTTTCCCCGATCTATGAAGGTAGTTTTAACAATGAGGTTTATGTATAACCTCACTGAGATTTAATGCCTGTAATATGTTATTCTCGGGTCCATAGATGTGGCTACATAAATTCATACTACAAAGCTAATACAAAGCAAGTGCAAGTGCGTGTTAGGACACGAGGAAAAATAATTCCTCGTGTCCGAATCAATTAGGCTGCCTAGTTAGGCCACGAGGAAACGCCCGTTTTATTTATGTGTAAGTACCTAGGTAGGTTTACGTGTAGAATCGAGAATTAACGGTTCACCAAAACACAAATCCATATCCGAAAATATACATATTTTAAATGGATTGACCTTCGTCAGTATAACATGCCACATTTGTTTGTTCCTTTAACTATCCACAACACGGTCGGTAATGGCTATACAAGAGTTGAAGAGCTTAGTGAAGTGAGTTTGAGATTCTCTTATGTACCTAGTATGTACTTACATACCTACCTACATTACATTTTATTATGAACTAGCTTACCCGCCCGCGACGACTACAGTTTATCGCGAAAAAAGCATCCTATGTTCATTAGGATATTAAAAACCAATCCAAAAGTAGAGCACTAACACTCTTGATGTTTTTGACAGACTTGTTATTATTTATTTTCCATGTCAACCGTTCCTTACAGCGAGTAATCAACATTTTCCAATTTTCCCGTGGAAACTTCCAGTTTTCCGGGATAAAAGTATCCTTTGTTATATTCCAGGGTATAAGCTATCTCCATTCCAAATTTCATCAAAATCCGTCCAGCCGTTATCGCATGAAAGCTCCCCAAACAAACAAACAGACAACGTTTCACTTTTATACATCGGTATGGACTAGCTGTGCCCGCCGCTTTGCCGGTTAATAGTATCCTGTGTGTTCCAGGACCAAAAGAGCCTATAAAGTACAAAATACCAAATTTCGTTCAGCCGTCAGATAGTTTTTGACGAATGCTCGGATTCAAATCATCGGATTAAGATACCCAGTACCCTATTTATAAGTAAAACAACTAAGCTGTCTAACAGTGAATAGCAACTGGTAGTGCCAAGCAGTTGTGCCACGGGTAGGTAGGTATCGAGTGAAAACCGCATCGCAATCGATCCAGGTGTTATAAGTTATGCGCGAACAAACAGACAAATAGACAGACGAAACAAACAGACAGATAAGTCACCATTTTAAAAATGTTATATTTTTCATCAGTAGCTTATTTTAAGTCCAATAATGTATATACCCTTTTAATGCATCCATGAGTACACTGTTTTTTTTTAATTATCTTCATTGTACAGACTTTTTGTTACTTACTGCTTTATTATAAGTATTAGTTATACCCGCGGCTTTGCACGCGTGGTCATGACTCCATGTTAAAATCTCGAATTATCTCTATGTGCTATTCTAGGACCTAAAATACCAATATACCAACATTTGATCAAAATTCTTCAGCCGTCAAAATTATTTTTATCGATTGCTCGGCTTCTACTCATCGGATTGAGATCAACAGTGAAAACCGCATCGCAATCGATCCAGTAGTTTTTACGTGATGCGCGACAAACATACAGACAAACTAACAAACAAACAGACAGACACGATTTAAAAAAAATGATATTCTTTCTCGGTAGCTTATTTTTAGTACCCTAGAGCATTTTTTAAAATATAATTATCTAAAAAAATAAATTATCTAAAAAAAAAAATTTATCTAAAATCTAAAAAAATATATATTAAATAAATTATCTTCTTTGTACAGACTATTTCGTTCGTATTTGCTTTATTCTAAGTATAGGTTCAGTGCTAATAGATAAATGTCTTGTCATTTTATATTATGTTTTGTACCAAGAGTTTTTATTAAACGCTTACTAAGAGTTTGCTGGTCACTATAAATAACACTATAAATAACAAGAAAATGTACGCACAATGAAAAAAACCCGACTAACTTTACATCGCTAAAGATCCTAAATAGTCATTCGAAATGAAATACGAAAAATAAAAATTACAAGGTTTTACGGTTTTTTTAATGAATGTCACTTTTTTTTGTTTCATGGTCACAATGGCAGGTATTTTTTTAATATTTATTTATTCCTTTGTCTTCGGTTTATGAGCTACCCTGAAAGTTTGAGTATCTAATCGGGAAGTGCTCGTAATTTGAATTGCAAGATATTGCGAACAGACAGAAATACATAGATATATAAATACATACATACAAGTGAAGTTAAATAAAAGCTAAATATCATTTTCAAATACCTAAAGATCATTTTCAAATACCTGAAATGATACCCCATTTGACATAGGTAGTTCGTCGACTTTCATTTTTTTTCATTTTCACTATTTGGCGTCTGGTTGTCGCCATATTGATTTTTTATTAATGTCATGTCTTTATTGACGCTCGCCAAGATTAAGACAAATCTATTGACGTAATAATCATCAAAATCGGTCCACGCGTTTGGCCTATATATACAGTGCCACAAAGAAGCAGACATACATACATACATACATACATACATACATACATAGGCTGAATAACCACAATACCCTCAGCTCAGTCGGGTAAAAATCCATACCAATATATAAAATTGAAACGTTGTTTGTTTGTTTGGGGAGCTTTCACGCGATAACCGCTGGACGGATTTTGATGAAATTTGGAATGGAGATAGCTTATACTCTAGAATAAAACATAGGATTCTTTTTATCGCGGAAAATTTCACGAATTCCCTGGAAGTTTCTACGGGAAACTAGAACATGTTGAATACTCGCTGTAAGGAAAGGTTGCCATGGAAACGAAATAACAAGTCCGTCAAAAATCATCAAGAGCGTTGGTGCCACAGATTAAGTCAACAAGCCACGGAGGCCATAACCAAGAAGTGTAAGTCTACTTTTGCATTAGTTTTTAATATCCTAGAACAACGTAAGTAGGATGCTTCTTTCGCGATAAACTGTAGTCCGCGTGGACGAAGTCCCGGGCGGGTAAGCTAGTATAAAGTATCTAAAAGAGGATGTCTGTCTGGTGACATCACACCTTCCCCTAACCGTTTTGTGCAGGAAGTTTTAATATCTTACGGCGAGACAGTCAATCGGCGTAGGTAGGTTCAGCTAGCTGTGCCCACCTAACTGCCTGGGTCTATTCCCATTGTGTACACCACTGGTGGACAACAATCTACTGTTGTTGTATCAGCTTCTATCAGATTGATAATTTGAGATACAAAGTAAGTATACCTACCTGATATTTTAGCCATGCAACAATGAATAATACATTTTAATTGCTCAGTATTATAAGTTTATGTGATGCGAGAACAGACGAAAACCATATCACCAAAAAACGACGTAGGGCGCGGTCAGTTTACCAAAGGCAACTTTGTGTTCTTCTGTAACTACAAAATTACGTTTTTTTTTCTTTTTACTTTTTCTATAAGACATTGCTTCTTGGCAAATTTCATGGTTCCAGGTCAACGGGTAGTACTCTATTAGATAGGTTTGAATTCCTTTGCGAGTGTCATTATATGCGGCATAAAGTTAAAAAAAAAGTTTTTAGATTTTTACACATGCCCTTTCGTTTTTGCTTCAACATAGTCGGAATAAAAAAATAGCCTGTGACACTATACCTGAAGATGAATCAATTGACCTTGCTTGTCAAAATCAGACCAATAGGAGCGACGCTATGGTGGAAAATCCACATAACCACATACGTACACATACATAGACTGTTAAACTCATTACCCTTCCCTGGCTTTGCTGTAGTCAGATAAAAAGGGTCTTGACAGACAGACGAACAACAAAGTGATCCTACACGGCTTATTTTTATAAAAAAATATAAAACATATGTATTTATTGTTCAGTAGCTTATTTTAATGCTCCTAGAGCTAGATCAATGTTTTTTACTAGTTGGCTCTGTGAGCTGTAGACCTCGCGAACACAAACTTTTTTGCAAACAACCTAGCGGTGCACAGTAGCGCCATCTAGTTATTGAAAAACTAACATTAATAACCAAGGTGCTCCACCAAATAAGTAAATAAAATAAACATAGTAGGTAAAGAGCTGATTCCACTGGTAGAAACCTAAAGTGAGAAATATACTGCATTTTGAGGAGCTATTCTGCTCATCACGCCGAAGATGCTCATCAGATCTTCACCAAATTTTTATGAGACCTACTTTATGTTACTACCTTTAAAATAAAAAAAAGAACCATCGAAATCGGATCTAACAAGGCGGAGATATTCAGTAGCCCCGTTTTGGAGGAAGTAGGTACCCCCCAATCGAAAATTCAGGACAAAAAATGCAAACATGCATTAAACCTGTCTATCAAGTTTTATCTAGATTAGTTGAGAAATGCAAACTGTACAGGAGAACAACCAGAAACACATACGAAAGCATTTTTGTCCAAGCTGAAACGGAAACACTTCACTCACTCTTTGCGCTCACTCGGTCAATTATCTCCATTTTACCCACAGACTTTTTGTTACTTACTGTGCCTACTGCTTTATTAATCAGTAATAATTTATACTTTTTTATAAAACTATAAGCATATTATTATTATAACCAAATATCTTGTTGACATAAATAAATACCTTAACTTTTCGACAGCCACCACTTCGCCGCCGTACGGTGCCTGCGATGGTTGGGCTTAAAGAACCAAAAGGCCTGCGAGGAGTTAATTTGTATATTATAGAGGCTGTCTGTCTAGTGATGTCACACCTTCCCTTAACCATTAGTTTAGGTAGTTTTATTATCTGTTATGATTGAGTATATGGCAAGACGGGCATTCAGAGGCATAGTGTTATTCTGTAGAGGTATTCAGTTTTTTTTGTTTGTTGTGTGAGTGCAGTGCTGGCCTCTGGTGTCAGAGTTTGTAATGCCATCCAGGGGCCTGGCGTAACCACTGATATGAATCACTATCAGCCCGGACCAACAGCTAAACATGCCCTCTGAAGCACAGAATGATGAAAAACCATGTATAACATAGAAATGGCATTGGTGCGGAGCCTAGGACCGAACCCGGAATCGTTGGATTCTAAGTTGCACTATTGAACCATCAGGCTACCATCACTCTTATTGGTATTGAGTTAATTTATTGCTTTCCAAGCCCCAGTGCCAAAAGTCTCTGTGTATGTCTGTCATCATCGTAGTGCCCAAACTATTGGACCAACTTCAATGCAGTTTCTATTAGAAAGCTGGCATCGTCATAATGGTCTATGTTTGGAAGAAACATTCCCAATATGTTCAGCTCTGGTCACTCCTACCACTACCTAACCGCACAGGACGACAGCACTACTGAGATTGTGCTCAAATGTCCAGTTTCAATGACTCAGTTCGTACCTCGAGTGATGTTCGCCTGCCGGTGTACTAGTGCCACTCAGAATCCAATGATACACGGTTTGGTAGGCTCCAATCACTTTACTAAATAATTGAGGTTTTCATATTTCTTAAAATAGTAGAGTATTATTATTTTTTGTCTATAAACCAATGTTATACGGCTGCTGGATATAAACAGCGAGCAGCCACATGGTGTGGCATTTTAAAGGTGATTGCTAACACATGCTGCACAAACGCCCTTCCCATTGTAACTAAGGCAAAGGCCAATTTATCTGCATTGCACTTAATTTAAGTGGTCCAAGCCCGAGGAGCTGGATCTTCCCATATTTTATTGGATCTATGTTTGTTTTTTTTTATTTAATAATAAAATACTAACAAAGAAAATTTGGTGAAAATGATATTACTCTTGTTTGTAATAATATTTGAAGTTTTTTCACTGTCTAGAACAGCCATGTCAAAGGGCCGCAAGCGGCCCACTGATCATTTTCCTGTAGCCCAAATCAATTTCAAAAACTGACATATAATGTGTCCTGCGAATGTGTTAAAAAAGACAACTGAGCCTTACAGAAGTCACATAATATGATGTGCAACATCTCGCCTTAGTAATAAGCAACATTAACATACTCTAGCACCGCGCGAGCTGATTGGTCAACTGTGAAGATGATGTAGATCTTACTTTTCGTCAGAAAACCGTATATCAGGGATAGTTCAGATTGCAAACGCTCGGCTGCTAGTCTGAAATACTGGAGTTCTATTCCTGACTAAAGTGTTTACATTTTGCACTGTAAACATTTTATGTGATGGCTTTTAGAAAGAACTGCACGCGGTCCTGTCAAAAATCCTGTCAATGTTTAGAAGTACCTACAAGTATAAACAATTATTTTCTTTGATGAGGGAATCTCCCGCAAGATTGTGATTGACGGATGCACACTTGGACGCAGTTTTAAAATTAATTTCCGCCAATAAATTCACTCCACAAAGAGACAACTTAAGGGGGCCCTTCCCGGTCCGTCTATCGTCAACGCGAGCATGGTCGAAAAGCATGTTGTTTCATCCAGCGCAATGTTTGAAAAAGAGACAACGCGAAAAGAGAGAGATAGCGTCTGAACGCTCGGTTGGCATTCGGAAACTTCCGCATTATAACAATAATAACAACATTGAACGGAAATAGTTTGTGGAAATTTCATAAAACCTGTTCCAGGAAATACGCATTTTTGGGTAATTCTTATAAATTTGTCAAATAAATGTATTTCATTTAGAATTTCCATTAAATGTGCAAGGTTTCTACGAAGATGTTTTCTTTACTTGTACAATTTATGAGTACATTATAAACGGTCAAAGTTCAGGTAAAATTTGTGCAAAAAGCAGATTTTAGGTGGCTTATACTGAATTTGTTTCTACAAATTTTTATTTTTTGCTTTTGTAGAAACCTGGACACAGTGTACAAGATACCTGTTAGTTCAAACATTTCAAAGAAAATTGGGTTACAACGCCATAATCACATACAAGCGTTTGTATGTAAAGTATGACAGGTTGGCCGCTCTTAAGACAACAGATGTCAAATATCTGGCAAAATAAGTAAATGTTTGTACTTTTTTGTAATGTCCTTTTAATTGTTTTTTTTTTTAAATATACTTGTCCTATAATAGTAAGTACTTTTTTCGTTAAGATTTTCAGTAGTTTGTCTTCTTTAAGATTAGGTTTTGCGGCCTACCTAGTCTACGGTCTTCATGCTTTTGGCCCACCAGTGACTTTGAGTTTGATATGGCTGGTCTAGAATATTTAAAGAATCCTAAATCGTCACCAACACAGGTTACACAGGTACCTAACCTAGGTAACAGATACATTTCTAGTCTCCGCTAGGAGTAATAGTGTTCTGTGATTTCTAGACCCTAACACCCAACGTAAACAGCTGTGCATGATTTGCATGGCCCAACAATAAAATTAGAAAGTGACTCTCACTTTTCACTCAAAACAAAAAATAACATTCAAAAACAAATGAAATTCTCTTGGAAACCTCATTGAAATTCTCAAATTATCGAGATTTTGAATTCGAAATACAAACCACCAAGTTAGAAAAAATAAAACAAAAATCTCGAAGTTATTCCAGCCGGTCTGTGACGTCACGCTGCACTATTCAAGTAGGTCACTCTCATTTTCCAACTATTTCACATTTTAATCACAACACTACGCGATTGATCAACTCGCGTAATCCAATTTCGACGTCAGTTTATCGACTGGAAGTTATTTTCGGTCGCGATCGTCGGTTTCCTGACGGATATTTTGTTATTTTTGTGACGTTTGTACGCGAGCGGTGAGGGGCGCCGCGGAATGGCGCATATGGACAGAGTTGCCAATTTGGGTAGACAAATTACCCGAGATCTTTTCTTCAACTATGTACCTTCGATTTTTAGAGACATTATTTAAGATTATCATTTTATTGCACTAAGACAGTGCTGCCAGATCAAAATACCCATTCAGCTATAACAGCGGTTCAAAAAGAGCTACATTGTATAAATCCAGCGTATCCAAAAAGCGCTAGTTTTCGCTCTAAATTATACTTTAATTGTAAAAAGAAAAACACGAACTAAAGAAATAATATGTATTGGTTTATTCACATAAAAATAATCAACAAAAATATTATCAAATATCTTGTACATAACTCGAAGGGCCAGGTTGCTCATTATTAATTTCTCTTTGATTTTGTATTTTATATTTTTCTGATTTCCCAATCATGCTTAATTTTGCAAGAACCTCTCTTTTGCAAAGTGTACACATAGCTCTTGTGTCGTTCCCAGGTACTGGTCAGCCACTGTTTAAGCTCTGGTGTTTTTTACCACTCGACTTTATATCGTTGCTTAAACATCGTTTGTTTAGATAATGGCACTTCCATCTTCAAAACTAAAAGGCTTCAAAACTTACTACAAACTTCACTAAACCTCAGAACCTTAGCTTAGCAAACCTCGTAAAAAAACGTTCAAAACAAAGAGAATATAGGGTCACAATTCGGCCAAAATTTATATGTGAGAAATCAAAGGAATTCCCTCAGAATAAGTAAAACGCATTATACTGTGTAGCCATGTCAGAAAAAAAACATACAATATATGCAACCGTTATCCACTAGGCGCAAAAAATAATATTTGCGCGTTATTCTCATCATAAAAGCGCTAGATCTAGCGCCGAAAGCGCTAAAATGGCAGCCGTGCACTAAGAGAATACAAAATGAGAACCTAAAGCAGCATTTTCTATCAATTATCCACACAGATGCACAGATGAAATAATAGTACTTACGTACAGAAGGCTGACTCCGCTGAGACAATTAAATAAAAAGCGACTCTTGCCACCACTTAATAAAGTGCAATTCAGCTCGCACGACCTTGATGCATATCATTATATTATATGCGTCTCTCTTTCTAACACGTAAGTCTATCTCGCAGCAAGCCATGGATAGCACGCGCATGTACATCGAGTGAGACAGGCCTGATTATAGTATTACAATGTTAAAGGAAATGATACTACTCCATGGTAGTTTTGAACAAGAATGCTACGAGTAATAATTTAAATTCATTCTACACAAACATTATCTAACAAGAATTAACAATAAATCATAAATCGGTGTAGGTATGTTATGGTGGACGTGCTTTGGCGTTTTGAACATGACGTCATTCTTCCCCGCGGTCGGACTTTGCAAAGTTATACTAGGTATATTTAGGGGATTTGCCCGGCCGTCAAAATAGTTACTGTAGTTTAACAGATATACTGATATAGACAGATTTTGATAATTTTTGGAACATGTCGCCTTGCGGAGTGAGAAGTTGTCACGACAAACCTTTCTGCTATGGAACACGGTGTATAATGTATTGTAATTACCTACATATTTAACTCACCCACGTGACTAATGTTCCCAACTTTCAAAACGTACTTACAGTGTTTCCAGGTCGTAAATATCGTAGCAATATTACAAAAATGTGTGGCATCTATATGAAATTAGCTATTAACGTTAAATTACAAATAAAACACGTAGCTTTATAATCATCCTTGGTAATTGTCTTCGTCAATTTGAAAATTCCCTGTATTGTACCATTCATCTCTAAACTTGTTTCCGTATTTTTTTACTATAAGTTTTCCCTGTATTATTCTCATCATCACTCGTCTCACTACTCATTTCTAAAAAAAAAAGAACTAGTGACTCCGTAGCTGTAGCACAACCTTTTTTGTAAACAATTTAGCGGTGTACAGTAGCGTCATATTGACGGATATTGATACCCACGGCTTCACGCGCGTTGTCATTTTTCTAGGTTAAAAGTACTCTATGAACCATTCCAAGACCAAAAATACCAATATATCAACATTTGATCAAAATTTCTTCAGCCGTCAATAAGTTTTTATCGATTGCTTGGCTTCTACTGATCGGATTGAGGTACCAAGTACACCAGTTTTAAAGTCAAACTCTAACAGTGAACACCGCATCGCAATCGGTGTAGTAGTTTTTACGTGATGCACGAACAAATAAACAGACAAACAGAGGCACGATTTAAAAAATGTTATATTCTTGTTCAGTAGCTTATTTTAAGTACTCAACACCATTATTTTTTTATTATCTTATTTGTACAGTTTTTTTCGTATCTCATGCTTTATTATATAAGTACCTATAGACTAACATTAATAAGCTAGGTTCTCCATCAATCTATACCTAGTAGGTAAGGGGCTGATTTCACTGGTAGAAACCTAAAAGCTTCCATGAAAGAAACAAATAAGGATTCACTAAGTTTGCCCGATTCGTGTTCCACCAAATCTACGCGCAATTCAAAAACTCGCGCATGGTCCGCTTATAGTGGAAACGGCTTCTTTAATTGGCAAATAGGTAACTAAACTTAATCATCATAAAAAGTAAAAAGCCGCTATCCATAGTTTTGAGCCGGGCAGCAAACATAACTAATGACTACATATCGCGCGGCCACGCGAACCTCACACCACAAATAGTCGCATGAACGCATTTTGAATAGTAGTAAGTATATTCCTCTCCATTCATCGGTTGTCTAGAAGAAATCACTTTAAGCGAAGACCGCCCATTGTACTCTATTTAAGTTAAATTACTATTCTTGTGTATGGTTTATTTGGTGAGCAATACTTAATGGTGAGTGAGCTGTATACCAAGAATCGTCTAGATCGGTTCAGAAATGCGACCTGTAAAGGAGAACAGCCGGACAGCCACCACTCAGGCGAATAGCCGGACATCCAGACATCTACCGCACATACAAAAGCATGTTTGCCTAAGCTGCAAAGGAGACGCTTAACTCGCGCTTCGCGCTCGCTCAGTCAATTACTTGCTCTCAAGTTTAAAACCAAATAAATAAAGAAAATAAACCAATAAGGCACTGCATTAAATCAGCAAAGAACAACAGACAAGTCAACTACCTAACCTACCACGTAATCTATCACGTTTTAGTACAGTACAGATTAGGTGATGATCATTACAAAACAAAAAGATTTTCAAACGCCTTCATGACACCACAAACCAATTAACTTCTCATTTTAATCGTAATTCAATTTTAATTCGTGTCTAGATACAAAAAAATGTGTTTTAATGACTAAGAAAATGTTGCCAACATTACGATGAAATTAATACTACAATATACAAAAATTATGTACACATTTTGTAGAGATAAATTTATTATTGGAAATACCATGTAATTTTGATGCTTTTACAGTAGGTGGTAAATGAAAACAAAATACAGTGTTTAAATTACTATTACAGTGTAGTTGGGACCACTGTGAGTGCTAACATTTTCCCAGTGTCGAAAGGAAAATTCAATTGTGTAGCAACATTTTTGTAAATGTCTTTTCCACGATTTGAGCTACCATTGTTTACAAACTCGACCCGATGCATTTTCGAATGCAGTTTTTGTTATTTTGTGATTACAAGCACATAATATATAATAGTTCCAAGCTTTGATATTTTTAAGCGCAGTTTTTTTTTAATACTTCCTCTAACAGAATGTAAAAGAAAAACAAAGCCACTTTTTTTTTGTTACAAGTACCTAAGTTTTCAAACACGTCGGTGACGTCGTCATGTGTTTTATTTTATGGAATTAATATATTTTTAATCTTTTCCTAAAATTTGCAGTTTTAGATATAATAAAATAACTATTTTTTCATATTTTATTCTAAAATTGTATTAATCCTTTTTGTTTTTAGCCTCCTGCTAACAAGGGCCGACAAGAACACAAGAATAAGCTTATCTGCAGGCCTTGAAGAAAAAGCCAGCTAACAGTAACTGTAGCTCTGGCCGGCTAGGGCTGCTTCCCACGCTGTATAAATTATGAGCTCGGAATAAATGAGTGAAACGTACGTTTGCGTGGAGTATTTGTAGACGATACAGTGGACTTACAGCGCAGGAACGTGTTTGATTTTAAATAGTTAAGTAAAAAAAAGAAAAAAGTTGTATTACGTTCTAGGCAATTGTTTGACCACGATCTCACCTGATGGAAAGTGATTATGTGGTCGAAGGTGTAGCACGCTCGCCTAGTAGATACCTATTCACTCTTGACTTGAGCACACCTGGTTTATATTTTACCGCAAACACTGACGACGGCAGGGCATTCCACTCCTTTGCAGTTCTTATAATAAATGAAGAAGCGTAACGATTCGTTCTTGTGCGAGGTATTTCAACCATATAAGGGTGGTGCTTTGCCAATCGTCAAGTCGTACGGTGATGGAAAGGTGTTGAAGGAATCAGATTGTGCAGTTCTTGTGCACACTCACCATAGTGCAGTCTGTAGAATACCGACAGGCTTGCGACCTCACATCGATGCGCCAGACTTTGAAGCTTACTCTTTACCAGAGTGTCATCCCCAATGAGCCACATAGCACATCTCTCAGTTGAATCCAAAGCCTCGAGCTGATACTTGGCAGAGCCGTTCCAGAGGTGGCAGCAGTACTCCGTACAAGATCGGACCTGTGCTTGATAAAGATTCAAAAGCTGTCCCGGTGTAAAGTACCGCCTAACCTTAGACAAAATACCAATTTTCTTTGCAACTACATTGGCTTTGGATTCAATGTAAGACCCAAAATTCAGGTTCGATGTGAGTTCGACATCCAAAAGCTCCAGATGGTCGCTTATTGGTATTGTTACACTTTGGAAAGACGGAGATCGATTTAGAGAACTCTTTTTAGCAGAAAACAAACACGCTTGCGTTTTAGTAGCATTAAATTTAAACAGGTTAGCATCGCCCCAATCGGACACGGCTTCGAAGGCTAAATTCAAACGGTCTACCATAGCCTCTCTCTGAAGCTGGACAGCGTCGCAGCTGGCTTGAGCATTGGAAATGTATCTCTCAACTACAGTACTGTCATCTGCATACCCAAAGGTGCCGGGCCTAAGAAGGTCATTAATGTGCAGTAAAAACAATGTAACAGAGATAACCTTTCCCTGAGGTACACCAGCATTGGTAGCCATTTGATCAGACGAGCAGCCTTCTAGGACTACTCGAATAGATAGTTCCTTCAAAAAATAAATTATAAAAAGTAACAACACCACTACGAAGCAGGGCTGAACCAGTGACTTTTGGGATGACGTTCCACCACTCTTCGAAGTGAGCTATCCGTCCTTGGTCCTAACTTGTGTGAGGAATCTTTTCTTTCGTTATATTTTGCGGGACGCAAGGGGTCAAGGGGTCACAAGGCGTCATCATATTGATGACGTATATCGTTTAACTACCGATCAACCTACTGTGGTGTAATAATAATAACTCAATTCCTTGAATTAATTAAAATGTTGTATGTATTTTTTCACCCCATCTATTCGAAAAGGACGACTTGGTTCGCCTTTAAGTGCACCCAAATGTGGTGTTTTTTATAAGAAACTTTAAGCGGGCAGTAATGAGTTTTGAATCCTCTTTATAAGTGCGCCGCAATTATCTTTGCCGCGCACTTTTTGAATTACGTCTTAGTGTTCAGCGCCAAAGAAATCGAACGCAAATATTGTTTGAATAAAGACTGGCTGGTACGACCGCCCATAGTCGCGCAGCCGGCTGATTACAAAAATAAATCAAATTAAAAACGAGCGAACTACAGCCCGCGTTTTCGTCAAATTTCACGAATTGTTAGAAATTCATGGTTTTGATTTGAAAAATGAGTACTTCATGTCACAGTGAAAGTATAGAATTAACTCCTGAAAGTATAAGAACTGACGCAAGAAATGAGATGGATAATCTATTACCTGCAAAATCCCGGGAGAAATATATGAAAGCCTATGGTAATTTTATTGAATGGAGAAATGCAAGAAGCGCCTAATTGCGAAAATGTCTCAAATGTAAATACATGTTTTTAGTTGTTTTATTATTAGATACTATTTAATTTAAATTTAGTTGTTACTCTATGTTTTATTAAATAATAATATTACAATAAAATATGAGGCACCTTTTATTTTCTCGTAGTGGATGATGAAAAGTAGAGTGTACCACTCGGGCGCAAAATATATTTTAGGCTCAAGCGACGTACTTTGAATCCCTCGCTACGTTCAGATACGCTCGGGATTCTACTCTAGAATCCTTCACTCCGCTCTGGATTCAAAATAACGCCCTCGCCGTCATAATATAATTTTGCTCCCTAGTAAAAACAATCGCAAACAACAACAATCTACTATTTTTGAGTTTATCCTTTAGAAACCAATATATAAAAAACCTAATATTTTCTCTTTATAATAGTAGTGTAGACAAGTTGAGCGTAGCTGTTTAACTGCTGGCTTCCTTCTGTGGCAGAAGCAGAGGCGAAATGATAAAAGTTGTATAAATGAGTTAGACAACCCCACATGATGCCTTTCTGACCCACAAATAAATGGTACAACATGCGAAGTGTGTTTTATTTAGGATTGTTTAGCTGTGTTTCTCGAAATATTGACTACGGACTGACCCTCGTTCACCTAATTTTTGGATTAAATAAGTAGAAAAAGTAGTTGATACAAACAAAAAAAACTCACCGACCAAACATAGTTCATAATGTTTAACCTTTCTTTTAATCTTTAAAACTTCATTTATAGTTTTTAGATGTTACATTTACCTCGGATTCAGGTCATCGTATTATAGTTATCATCAACGAATCTCTTCATAGAACGGGTACACTAGAACTCCGTCGAAATTAAACATTTGCTCACACATACTTGAAATTTTTGGGACCTGTTGTTCCGATTTCTTTCAAATCAAAGTAATAGTAATCTCGTTAATAACAGCTTAGAAATCGGTCCATCCGTTTGGGAGCTACTATGTCACAGACAGACGAAGCCTTCAAACTTAAAATAACCCTCTTTTTGCGTCGGGGATCAAAAATCTATCGTTACAATCGGAAATTAAAAGGTTCATGCTCAACAACTTAAAAACACAGAAACATATTGTTATGGTGGTTTACTAGGGGAATACAACTTTTTGTGAGCCAAATGAGCCAATCTTTCTATCTACTACACGATGGAAGTTGCAATAGCAACATGATTAAATAACGTTCTGTGAAAAATTGCATCAATTTAGACTAGTCTATCGTAACTTGTTCGTTTTGCAGCAGCCCTAATCGAAATAGGCAAAGGAAGCGCCGTTTTCAGCCAAGAATAGAATCGAGCGACATCGTCGGTGCCGATCATCACTTCCGAGTCGGGACTTGCATGGCATCTCGATTAATTGGACAGAAAAGTATTGTAATAATTACTAGCAGTGAGGTGTTTAAGTATAGGAAGTCACCTTCCGCCTCTAACAACACTGCACTCAATATGGTCTTGGAACCCTGAATATGCGAGGCACGGCACGACTCACGAGTTAGCTGTGCCCGCGGCGTTGCCCGCCTGCTTTTTTTTGGGATTTATGGATCCTACGAGTTAACCCAGAACCAAAATTACCAATAAACAAAATTCCATCAGACTTCATATCGTTTTTTTATCGATTGCTCGGCTTCCTACTTTTAGGATTGAGATACCACGTACACTAGTTTTTAAGTCTAACCCTAAGCTATCCAACAGTAAACATGGCATCGAAATCGGCCAAGTAGTTTTTACGTGGTGCGCGAACAAACAATCAGAAAGACAGACACCATTTAAAAAAATGATATATTTTTGATCAGTGCCTAGCTTAGTATTTGAAGTCGTCTAGACTAACTTAATTAAATAATCTTTATTGTGTAGACTTTTTGTTACTGCTTAGTTGTAAGTTTAAATAGATAGAAGATTGTATTCGTTCCTCCTACAAAGTAAGTAAGCAATATTACTGTGGCGAGTCGTCGTCGTGTCGTCGTGCCACTTAGCGCAACACAAACACGGCTGCGAGTGCATCCCCGCCCCGCGATATACAGGACGTGTGCACTTACGACTATTTACGTCAATGCCGATTGAAGCTACTTTTAGTATACAGCGTTATAATTAGTGCTGTTATGAAAACTGCACTTATTTAACAAGCAACTGATATAGATATTCCATGGTAATGCTGAGGCTAAAAAACGACTTTAAATGGATTATGATATGATCCAATATTGAATGAACAAACCAATTTATATTTTTTAAGGTCTTACATTTATGCCAGTAATTTTTGTGGACACCGAAACAGTAAAGTTGGCACATCACTGTTTAGTGGTTGAGTATCTTGCAAAAGTTACTTCCCCGGGCCCTACCACTACTTGCTTGAAAAGGTAGATTCAGAAGGCACAGATCTCGAGATTCCCGAGTATTTCGTTTTTCTGTGCGAGATTCAACTCTTAAGTCGCCACATGAAAGGGAAATTTTCTTTTCAAACTCAAAGCATACTTAATTACCCTAATTTTATTGATTTGATCTATTTATAATAATTTATGTTTTTCTCTTTGTTCATGAGATATTAAGTTTTGCCGATAACCGTAGGGATAGACGAGTTCTCGAGTGGAGACCACGTTTAGGCAAACGTAGTGAACGATGGCCTGTGACCAGGTAGAGTGACGACCTGCGGAATGCGGCTGGAAGAGAATGGATGAGGAGAGCTGAAGATCAAGATCAGTAGCGTGCATTCGGAGAGGCTTACGTCCAGCAGTGGGCAGGCTGATGACGATGATATATCTGTTGATACTGTGTCAGCTTAGTTAGACTGAACTCGATCCATGGATGGAGAACTTTAAAATATATATATATATTATATATATATATTATATATATATATTATATATATATATATACAATCCGTCAATTCTATCCGTCAATTCTAACTACACTCTACACTTCTACTCACAGCACGATCAATCTAGCTCGCGAACTGTCATCTCGATCGTCATCCAGATTGAGTATGTGAAGGCGGCTGTGTGAGACATAAAAGACATAATTCTATTAAAAAGCGGACCTAAGAGGTACGTGCTGCATCAAAATAGGTCGCGTAGCGTATAGTAGGAC